>CP124710.1:97277500-102237500 GCA_031232105.1 Capsicum rhomboideum | reverse complement strand
ACTCAACTTGCCTTAAATGAAGACCCGCAAGTTCAAACGCAGTCCAAGACCTCAATCGGAAGCCCAAATCTTCCGAATCAACACCAAATGCATCCAATCACATCAAATATGACATCTACAAGTCAAAAGGAAGCTATTGATACCCATATTGACCATATTTGAAATGGGTCCAAAACTGACCTCGAAAATGGGTTTTGAAAACGAAGGGGTAAAATTAGAATTTTATATTAAAAACACATTTCTCAAGATTAAAGGAACCTACAGCTGAAAACCCACGCAAAAACGAGTTAAAAACAAGGTCCAAATCTAAGAAAAAAATATTTTCAAGCTTTACCAGCAAACCCCCAAAAATATTAGGATTTTTGCCTTGATTTTCTTACCAAATTTAAGTTTTACTTTTCTTAGAAGGGAAATAAAAGTAATACCATAATTACTTTTACTTTTCCTAAAAGAAAAATATAAAACTCTTCCATATTTGACTAACCTCTTTATTTTAGGAAAGGTTTTGAAACTCTATAAATAGAAGACCTCTCTTCTCATACCATAACACAATAGCATCCACAATGTAGTCATTAAAGAGTCTTGTTTAGGGGGAGATTTCTCCCAATAGTTTTTATGATTTTCAATATTAGGTTTTCATTTGTAGGTCAATTGGCCAAACCCTATCAATAATATGTTTTTATTTGTCATCCGATTTATCGCCTTGATAGTTTGCAACTAATAGCTTCCGCACGACGCCCTCTCGATTTCGAACCTAACAAAAAATCCATCAAAAATTGAAAAGGGTAAAAATAGAATTTTTATTTGAAAATCATAATCTTCAAGTGAAAAGGACTCTATGGGTGAAAACCCAAGCAAAAATGAGGAAAAATCAAAGGTCAAATCAAAGAAATACCAAATTTTCAGTTTGGGAATTTTTTTCCAAAAACCCTCTTTTAAAATCTTTGATTTAAAAGAATTTAGATGATAAAGTTGGTAGGAAATGATTTAGAATTGAATTAGGAACTTACCCGCACGAACTTATGCAAGAAATCTCCCCCAAATTCTTCCTCCCAAGCTCCCAACATGATAAAAATGGTGAAAATGAACAAAAATAGGGTAAATCCCAAATTTGGGCAATTTTCAGCAAAGAAGGTTGACTTGTTGATCATGCGTTGACCACGGTCAACGGTTAACCAAGGTCAACAATTTAAAAACTTATTTTTGACCCTCGAAATTCATCCGGAACCCTATGAGCATGAATCAATAGTGCAAATTGATCATAAAATCCGTTTCGGATAAAATGGAATTATTGAATTTAAGAAAAAAAGTCGTTTACAATAAATTAATCCCCGGAACCCCTTTAAGCCAAAATACACTATTTTTCAAATGGAGGGTTGAAATACAATTAAAGGTTCCGAACCCAAGCCAACCATGTTACCAACCTAAAATCGACTCTCCGGATCTAATGGGACAGTCAGAAACCTCATCCGAGACTCGAATCATAAAATGTTGACCAAAGTCAAACCTATCGTTATAAGGATACTCAAAACCACATACTCAAATAAAATACTCCCGAATTTATCGGGGACCATGCCAACTATCCCCACAACTCTTAAACAAGATAAGACAACCACGGAGAGGGGCAAAATAGTCAAAACACAGCAAATTCTGAATATAAATACGGGGGTCATTACAGTATCCACCACTAAGATTCACGTTTGTCCTCAAAGCAAGAAAAACCAGCATAAGTAAAGATAGAAGATGCACCCGAGAGACATCAAAGAAGCATCCCAACGCAGTTCACAACTAATGAACTACCGGTCTTATCATAGGACTAGAATCTATCACATAAAACCTCACTAGGTCACGACACAAGCCACAAAAGGCTAGAATTCTCGATGAAACCAAATTTCTATATCAATGAACTTCCTCTAAACTCATAAATTGAGTCAAACACAATAGAGGTACTGAGCATGCTCGGCTAATCTAAACCTGAACAAGGCACAGGCCACAACCACAAGACCACAAATCACTCTCGGACCCACAAAACCAAGGGACTCACCAATCACATAACCACCACTATCAAAACAACTCACACTATAGCCCTAGGCTAAAGCTACTAGGCCACAAACCAGTATAAAAACTACACAAAACAACTAAAAGTCATACTCAGCCTACCAAAACTCTACTCTACCATCAAACTCTCATACTCCGCCCCTTGGAAGCAATCAACGAGCACCATTAAACCCTATATACCCTAGACATGAATATAGAAATGGCATCAAACCCTCACGTGACATATTATAATGACCCAACAAACCTCGATACCCAAAAGGCATCACACAACCTGAAATCCTCAACAAACGGGTAGAACAAAGAGTCTTTTCGATCCCGCACACATAAGCTACCTGTCATATCAGAAATAATCAACCGATAGAAGAAGCACAACCATCACGATATCTCCCTGACTGACGCCCAACTCACAAATCAAATATCGAGAGAGACACTGCTAGACTCTACACAAACTACCAATGAATCACATTATCAGGACTTCAAATTTTCTAACTCGACCCATAGATAAGCCCCAAATAAATCAAATATCCTTATGCACAAGAAGAAATCCTCATATTTTTTCCCTAACTCTATTTCCATTTAGAATTCTTTAATACCTGAGTCGTGGACTAATAAGGTACAACTCAGACTAGCTTAATCCTCATTTGACATTCCCTAACAAAAGTTCCATGAAGAGTAACGCATACTCAAATCAAAGCTTATGAGTTGAATGTTCCACCCAGCCACTTAGCTACAAAAGTAACAATGCCACAACTAGGCACCACTTTCCATTTGAACTCTTTCCAAATCGAAAGAAAACATCCTCATGAGCTGAAATCTTTGATTCTGATCGAGGAGTGTCTAAATACAAAGTAGTGCATTCACACAAGAAAAAACCAAATACTAAGGAAGCAACGAATCGCTAGGCCCGAATGCCTGAAGTCTTTTCTTATCCAACTAGAATCTCTTACTCGCAATCCCTTTCGAATCAATCACACCACAAGTCTAGGCTATCACAGGGTCTACCGAGCATCGCTAGGCATGCTGCCATCCGTAATGCCAAACTATGAGACCAATCCATTCAATTAATCTAAGGGCGCCAAAACCTAAAATAGATCCATCACTATTCCTCACATAACCATCAAGAGTATCATACTGAGATACACTAAATCCACAATACTCAAGGAGGTCAAATCAAAATCCAGTGGTATACTCTGAACAAGTCCCAACATAGTATTGGCACACCTGATCCACCATTCATCCACGACATACCCATCAATAATACATAACCAGACACCAAAATTATTAATACCTAAGAAATCTGGCTAAATCCCACTATGACCTCTAAGCGAGTAGCGACATAGGATCGGTACACCCGATCCACCACTAAGGAAATATCCACGGGGTAGAAAATATCAACAGCTCCAGTAAAACTCACAAAATCATATCTAAACTCAAGGATGAATAAATAAATACCTAGTAGAATGTATAACCACAGTCAATACTGCTAAGCTATAGCAAACGCGTACCAAGAATCATACCTGTGGCTATATTACCAGAAACTCCTGCCTCAAGTCCATCCTGTGAGACATGATACTGAAATATGTCATAGCCTAGAGTAACTAGTAAAGCATCTCCCTGTCCAACACGTGGGTAACTCCTCCTATAACACCCCAAATCTCCACATAAGAAGCAACCCAACAAAGTCGGAGTCCACAAAACTGGGCCTGAGAAACCTGGATGACTACCATGATCTAACTCCCTCCAAGCATAACCACGAAGATCCTGACCTCCATCATGCATATAGCTATGAGCATTAAAACCTCGAGCCCTATGACCCACGAGTCACTCATGTCTCCACACAAACTCCTCTAGAAACACTCGAGTAAACTGATCCCACAAAAGAGGAGGTGATCCAACTGCTCTACTCTCTATAAAGGTTCTCCACCACTGTCTAGCTGGCCCAAAGAACTGAAAGAAAGTGAAGTCTACTCCATTATAATCCACTAAGACCAACCTGTACAACCTCTCACGGCAACTAAGTAAGATCATGTACGCATCAACCCTAGGATCTCCATCAAATCAGGGAAGATATGTCCTCATAAACTGTATGAATCTGATATGTCCTTCCATAGACATAAGAGGTAAAGTCACTTGATGTGGAGCAATCCCTGGCAATATCTCATCAACACTAGGAGAATCAGTAAGAGTCGTAGATACATCTAGAGTATGAAGCCCTGAAGTAGCATGTTGAATCAGAATAGGACCCACCCTTTGAAGAAAACCCAACACTCGAACCAAACAATCATCAATCATAGATACGGTCATGGGTGGTGTCTGAACTGGCCTCAACCCTTCTAATTCACTAGACCTACCACCACTAGAAACTCCAAAACCTGAAGAGGCAACTCTAACATGACCTCTAGCTGGTCTAGACATCCCGATTTGACCTCTACCTCGAACTCTACTCCTACCGCGCATCGAATGCACGACCTCTGAATATCTAGCCACGAAAGAACGTGTCCTCACTAACTGTGAGAGAGTGAATAAGAGATTTTGGAGTTATACAAAGCTACGAAGGCACGAGAAGAATAAACAAATGGAAATCTCCTAAAGTTATGTAGCCTCTCGAAGATAGATAACGGACGTCTCCGCACCGATCTGCAAAACTCTACTAAAATCGGCTTGAACTAATAAGACCGATAAACCTGGGACTCTGATACCAATTTGTCACGACCCAAAATAGGCACGTGATGGCACTTGTCACGCCCTCCTGACAAGTAAGCCTATCCAAACCCAAACTCAATAATCAAGTAAATTAGAAGCGGAAGAAAAAGAATAATCCCCAAAATATATATAAAGAAGAAGCAATTATTTAAGATATATCCCAAGTCTGGTTGTCACTAGTACAAGCCTCTAATATAAAATAGGAATAATAATCTTCTAAAATATCTTAGATGGGAATAAAGCATAAGACATAAATAGAGAGATCTGAGAAATCCTAAAGTCCCTCAGCTACTACCTCGATCTCCACAACGCTAATACTGGAAGAAGACAATCTACAACTGCTACTCGGCCCAATACCTACACGGGGTGCAGAAAAACAAGAAAAAGGAAAAGAAAGCAAGAGTGAGTACAAAACCACATGTACTCAGCAAGCATCGTCGATAACCTACCCTAATCCAAAGTGATGGCGAGAACAACCACTCCAACTACCCAAGGTTTCCCCAATCATTCTATAACTCACCAAAATCACAATACTTTATCCTACCAGGATAACCCAAGACAATGATGGTCAACAGGTAAACCAAATGCAGGGTAGGCACACTAATCCAGGTGAGTCAATCATCATTAACTAATACTATGGGATAGCAACAGGGAGAGTGTATATATATATATATATATATATATATAAGGATGTATCTTATGCTACCAAAAAGGATGCTATACATCTATCTTTCGATCAAGTCACCATCATACAAAGTCTTATCACACCTCTCCCTTTCAACCAACATACGATGAAATAGGATAATGAGATAAAGTAAAATAAATGCTCAAACATAGTATCACAAACAAGGTCCTAACACAAAAATACGGCACAAGAGTAGACACTAACACAATATGAAAACACGCCAACGATGATAATAAAATGCAAATGATGCAATGCAATTAAGTGATGATGATGAATCTTTGAAAGTTATCACATAACTTTCTGTATACACCCACCGAGCTCGCAGCTACTAGGTAGGACCCATGGGGGGTTCGCAACCCATCTACTACTCAGTCTAAATCTCAATCTCAATCTCAATGTCTCCTCTCCGCCTCGTGGATCACGGTAGAGGGTTTGGTAAAATGTCTCATCAATATCGTCTCTCCGCCTCGTGGATCATGATAAAGGGTTTTACAAAATATTCTGGTGATACCAATGTCTCATGAATATGCATGTGTGATATGAGGATGCAATGCTCACAGTAATTTCAACACAAGGATCTCAAATCAGTCAATACGCATGATATATGCACAAGTGAGCTCAGAATCAAATCAATGTATCAATAACTCATGATATCAGTCTCCACTTGGTACCAACCGAATATATGGTCATGTAATCATCAAAATTACCATTCTCAAGCCCACTCCCGGGCATCACTATGATGAATATGCAATCACATGCTCAGATAAGGCCTACAATGTCAAGTTAAGCCCCCACTCGGGCAACACAATAATAAATATGGCCTTAATACAAAATCATGACCAACAATCATCAAGTCAAGCCCTTAATGCAAAATCATGACCAACAATCATCAAGTCAAGCCCTTAATGCAAAATCATGACCAACAATCATCAAGTCAAGCCCTTACTTGGCGACATAGTACATAATATGACAATTAAATGCGTGCTCATATCCAATTAACACAATTCAAGCCCCCATTCGGGCATCACCACAAAATATACACTCAAGACCGATAATAATAATATGCACATAAACCCCCACTCGGGCACGCAATGATAGATATAAACAATCTCAACAATAATAAAGCGTAAGACTACCCAAACTTTGCTTGATCATAACTTAAGCTTCCTTAACTATTACAAGCCAATCTCGCTCTAAGTATCTTCTAACCCCAGTTATTCCATCAAATCACGATGATCACACAATTATCCCTTAAAAGGTCACTAAGGCCCCAATCATTATGTCGAAGTCTACTAAACATGAATCTAGCTCCAAAACAGGCATTAATACTAACATTACAAAAACACTAAGTTAGTTATCTATAATCTATTTCTAAGGATAAGCACAAGCAATAATACTAACTAAGGAAAACAATAATCTAATTATGATCCACCAAAGACTCCGATACCCGCAAAGATGCTCGCCATTTCACCTAAGCGGGACCCCCAATCCTAAATAATCGTCAAAATACCACAACCAAGCATACAAACACATAAACACTTTGGAAAAAGTCAAGGTACAACTCAACTTGCCTTAAATGAAGACCTGCAAGCTCAAACGCAGTCCAAGACCTCAATCGAAAGTCCACTCTTTTGAATCAACACCAAATGCATCCAATCACATCAAATATGACATCTGCAAGTCAAAAAAAAAGCTATTGATACCCATATTGACCATATTTAAAATGGGTAAAAAACGGACCTCGAAAATGAATTTTGAAAACAAAGGGGTAAAATTAGAATTTTATTTTAAAAACACATTTCTCAAGGTTAAAGGAACCTACAGCTGAGAACCCACGCGAAAACGAGTTAAAAACAAGGTCCAAATCTAAGAAAAATCATTTTCAAGCTTTACCGGCAAAACCCCAAAAATCCATCAAAAATTGAAAAGGGTAAAAATGGAATTTTTATTTGAAAATCATAATTCTCAAGTGAAAAGGACTCTATGGGTGTAAACCCAAGCAAAAATGAGGAAGAATCAAAGCTCAAATCAAAGAAATACCAAATTTTCAATTTGAAAAAAAACTCCAAAAACCCTCTTTTGAAATCTTTAATTTAGACGAATTTAGATGATAAAGTTGGTAAAAAATGATTTAGAATTAAATTAGGAACTTACCCGCACGAACTTACGCAAGAAATCTCCCCCAAATTCTTCCTCCCAAGCTCCCAACATGATAAAAATGGTGAAAATGAGCAAAAATGGGGTAAATCCCAAATTTGGGCAATTTTTAGCAAAGAAGGTTGACTTGTTGACCATGCGTTGATCGCGGTCAACTGTTGACCAACCATCAGCAATTTTAAAAACTTGTTTTTGACCCTCGAAACTCATCCGAAACCTTTTGAGCATGAATCAATAGTGCAAATTGATCATAAAATACGTTCCGAATCCAATGGAATTATCGAATTTAATAAAAAAAGGTCGTTTACAATAAATTAACCTCCGGAGCCCCTTTAGGCCAAAATACACTATTTTTCAAATGGAGGGTTGAAATACAATTAAAGGTTCCGAACCCAAACCAACCATGCTACCAACCTAAAATCGACGCTCCGGATCTAATGGGACAGTCAGAAACCTCATCCGAGACTCGAATCATAAAATATTGATCAAAGTCAAACCTATCGTTATAAGGATACTCAAAACCACATACTCAAATAAAATACTCCCGAATTTATCGGGGACCATGCCAACTATCCCCACAACTCTTAAACAAGATAGAACAACCACGGGGAGGGGCAAAATAGTCAAAACACAGCAAATTCTGAATACCAATACGTGGGTCATTACATAACTACTATCCTTTATTTATTTATATATATATATATGAAATAATATTAAATAATGAAATAATCAAGAAAATAGTTTTTTGTTGTAAAACGACAGTTTTTGTTGCCAAAATTTCAAGTTTCTAGTTCTCAATATGGCATTTGATATAATTTTAGGCTAAGTACTCTCCTTTATTATAAATATAGATATATATATATGAAATAATATTAAATAATGAAATAATCAACAAAATATTTTTTTGTTGTAAATTGATAGTTTTTTGTTGACAAAATTTCAAGTTGCTAGTTCTCAAGATGTCACTTGGCATAATTTTAGGCTAGCTACTCTCCTTTATTACATATATAGATAGATAGCTCAAAATTATTTAAGAATATATAAATTAATGTTTAACAAGTAAATGTTTAATAAGTAATTAATGCACTATGAATCTAATAATGACAACTAATAATTTTTGGCATAAATTAGAGATTCTAAGAGAATATCACAATATCTCTGTAGGACAATTAAGTAGGCGTTTGAAAATGAAAATCAAAAAAAAAAAATTACTTTATTTGAAATTTTTTAAGTTAGTGTTAGAGTTGGAGTTGTGTTTGGTCATAATTTTTACAGTAAATATTTAGAATTTAAATATATTTTTTTTTAAAAATACAAAATATTATTTTAACATGAAATATAATTTAAATGTGGTTATTTTATGAAAATAAAAGATTTCGGATTTTTTTGAAAAAAAATATTAAAAAGTGAAAGTAGTAAAAGTAAAAACAAGGTTTGGTGGTTTTTAAAAATCTAAATACAACTTCAAGTTGTATTTAAAATTTTCATTGTCAATCTATGTTTTTTCAAATAAAGTGAAATAATATTCGAGAAAAAAATGAATAATATTTATGGTTAAACGGGTCCTAAGTAATAATAGTTGATGTTTGGTTTTACATTATAATGACCGGAATTATACACATCTTATTGAAAGGTGTCATCCCAAAAATAGTACTCCCTCTGTTTTAATCTATTTGTCATTTTTTCTGGCACATTGATTTGAAGAAATTTTTTTAAAAAATAATTTTGTGATCTTAAGTTAAAGATATGTAAAATATATAAAAATTCTCTTTTAATCTTGTAGTCTTAAACATGTTAATGTGAAAAGTTAAAATTACAAAGTTGTCAAAAAAAGCAAAAAATATATTCTTTTGAATATAAAAATAAGATAAATAAATTAAAACGAATGGAGTAATGATTCTCTTACTTATTTTATTTTTAGAGGTCAAAGGAAAATTATTGCGACAAATCTCTACTTAGTTTACGTTAGGCATTGACATCAAGTCAAGTTGGGTCAAAGTCAACCAAATAAAATATAGTACTCCATCTGTTTAAAAAAGAATGATATGTTTTGACTTGGTTTGAAGTTTAAAAAATAAAGAATGACTTTTGAATGTTGTGGTCTAAAATTAAAGTTATATCAAATGTACCAGTATGATCTTAAATCTGATGTTTTTAAATATGTCACGTGAAAAGTTGAAATTAAAGTGTCAATAAAAAAGAAAAGGTTTATTCTTTTTTAAATGGACTTAAAAAAAAGTAGATCATTCGTTTTTAAAAAGAGGGAGTACATTATTATTGAGTCGAGCTTGGATCAAATTGAGTTTAATTAGAATTTGTAAGAGGATTCTACATCACATGACGATTTAAGAGCTTTAATTACATTTTGTATAAATATTTTCAAATAATTAGCCTTTTATTTGGAGCAACTTAAGGGTAATAGATATATTTTTCAATTTTAGATTCTAATTTTGGTAAAACGCATTCTTTCCAATTTTTTTCAAATTTATCTCTCAATTTCTCCGTCTCCTCCACTCACCTCACTTCACTCTCTCAGCTTCGCCGATGCAAGCCGTTATTTTGTTATTGTTGAGACGAAACGTGTGGATGAAACTAAAAAAATCATATTGAAGAGCTATGAGAAATTTGATAAAATTTATATTGGGGTTCGTTTTAGATCTTGATAGGGAAGTTGTTATTTATAGTTTAGGTCGTGTGAATAAGGTTTTGAGTGACTTTGATTGAAGAATTTGGCTAAAATAAACAACAAAGAAGGTCAGCGTGTTATATATGAAATACACATGCTTGACATAGATATGATACACAATAATATTTTTTGGTCAAACACATCGACAGACCCCTCAATTTGGCACGATCTTTCACTTTGGCAACTAAAGTGGACATTGCTCATTTTAAGCACCTCAACTAGCATTTCAGTATGTCATTTTGGCACCTTTTGCACAATTGGCATGGTGCGTGTAATTCACTTATTTGAGGCGCGTAGAAGGCCTTTTTCGACTGATGTGGCGACTAAGTTGGCCCACAAACAGTATATTAACTCACCCCTATGAATTTATATCTTCTTCCTCATTTTTAACCAATATTTTTTTTCAATATTAAGCCTATTTACTGGTGAAAATTGTTGAGAGATTTAAGAATTGAATACACATCTCTACGTATATTAGAAGATTAGATATAATTTGATGGTTAATGATAAGACCCAAAATTCACTTGAGGAAATCACATGCGTCGCTCTCAACTCGTTTGTTTTGATCAACAAAATGAAGTTCAGCTTAAGTTTCAAGTTTTCCTCTTTTCGTTTTAGATTTAAAAAAGAAAATAATAATCATATTTTACAATTAAAATGGGCCAACAGGCGATTTGGGGGGGGGGGGGGGCATTTCGGGCAGGGGATGTTGGAGAAGACGATATTCTGGAGGGGGGGGGGGGTTTGGTGTTGCAGCAGGCGATTCGGGGAGGCCTTGGGTGGGTGGGTGGGTTGCAGTAGTAGATTTTGCAGAGAAAGTTATCAAACATTTAATTGTGTACAACAAGTAGAATCCTTAAAACAAAAACATGAAGAGCTTAGTGGATGCATAAACTTGCATTGTATGATTATGTTCCTACTAAGAAGTTTTAACTTCCTGGTCTTCAATTTATGAACGTTTCTTGCTTCCTTTGATGATTTTGGTGGTGGTGGTGGTGGTGGTGGGAGCGGGGGGGGGGGGGGGGGGGGGGGTTGGAGAAAATTATCTGGGTTGGGGGTGGGGTTGAGAGACAATTTTTTTTTAAATTCAAATTAATTATTTAAAAATTATTTTGGAGAAAAATGACAAATGTCCTCATATTATTTGTCACTTTACACGTCATCAGCGCGTGTAATACACACACATCATATATTTTTGCTGATTGTGCAAAAAGTGTCAAAATGACATATCGGAGTACTAGTTGAGGTGCTTAAAATGAAAATCGTGGACTTTAGGTGCCAAAGTAAAAGTTCGTGTCAAGTTGAGGGGTCTGGCGATGTGTTTGGCCATATTTTTTTGTGTACATCACATAAATATCATTGTATATCATGTGTATATCTTGCATTTATCCTATGTATGTCATTGGCATTAGTACTATACATCACGTACATATGAAATACCTATTACATATTGTATAAGGCAAAAATAGCCTGGACATTTTGACAGAACAGATCATGACACGTGGAATAATGACTGACATGACTTAGCAACCAGTTGGACGGTACTCAATGACACGTAACACCTCGACTAATCGAGGCGACTAAGGCAAGAGCACACACCGAATACCAGTTATACTACTCCAATTGAAACACAGGGTCAGTAGAGCATCTCAACTCAGGAGAAAATCAACAAGCATGTATTAGCTGTTAGTAGCCGTTATGTAACCGATCTGTGAATAACGTCGAGCGGTACTTCCTCTTTATTCATATCATTAATTAGTCATTTATATGGGAGTTTAATGCGCAGTAATCAACCATTGAGAGCTGACTTTCTACATAAAACCATGTAATCATCATTTAGAGAGACAATAATTCATTGTCTAAATCAAAAGATCATTGTTTTCCTGTCTATTAAGCTCTTTTTTATTATCATTTGTCTATAATCTCAATCCCAGCCTCACTCGATCAGCCTTCCACTATTGTGATCGGCCATCTTCACAGATCACCCACCTCTAGCTGGCTCATGCTATCTTGATCTTTGCTTTTCAATTGCTTAATTATCTGTTCTTTACTTTAAACAATACATCCTATTATTCTACGCACGACTGAATCAGGACTTCTTATCCTTTAAACCTCACTAACAAATTCAATTGTACCTGTTTTAGCGTAAACACATAAAAGTGACATACATATAACTGTAATGTTCTTCTTCAACCTCAATGTTCAATGGTAAATTTATTCTGGAACCTCATCAAACATGTATTAAATCATCCAAAACTTAGGATATAAGCTCCTCAAAAATTTTCCAAACTTTTGGAACAACACCTATATTGTTGCTCTCTAAAGTACACACAAGTATATGTGGTCCCCAAATAATAAGGTAATACGAGAAGAGTTGTCGAACCCATATAGTCTTGTGATCAACTGTTACCAGAATTAAACTAATTAATAACAAATATTTTTTCAATTACTTTCTCAAAAGCTGATTTTTTTTATCACAAAATTACATCAAGAATACAAAAATGGCAATTTAAATCGAACACTTGAACAAGTACAAATAGGAAAATTTTTATTTTAATCAACATGAAGAATATTCTATGGCTATGATTCTGCTAACAATCTTGTTGTGTATTCATTTGAACCAACGTGACAATTTATCTAATTTACTGATTAATAAAGTTTATATTGCTCGTAATCATCTCTCGAGTCGTTACTAGCTCGTTCAAGTCACTTTCACGCCTATGCAGTAAACCTTAACAAGATCAACACTTAGTCCTGTAAGTAAATCAAGCAACGCAATTTAGGTATGTCTATCTTAATTACAAATTTTCTCTGTGATGCCCGTGGTTAATAACTTTCTCTATTTAATCCTATTGCAACTTTGATTTTTCACTTTTAAGTTTAATTCAAGATTCGTATATAGTATATATTAGAATGTTAGCTAAGTAGCAAAATAATTAAACCTTTAGGATTAAATAAGTAAGGTAATATGAAAATCATATATACATCAATTCAACTTCAAAACATCAATATTCATGTAGCACCCTAACCCTAGAACAAAGAAAATATAATATTGAAGAAAGGAATAAAGAAGATAATTCTATTGTCATATGCTCCTACCCTTTTCTCTGTTCCTAAAATAAGCCAAAGATACCTAAAAGTCTTATTTAGAATGTGTTCCTAAATGTAATTACAAGAAATTGTGATTTGCAGTAATATTTTTAGTTTTTGTGTAGTTCTCATACAAGATAATACCCAAAATGTTCAATCATAAAATATAACATGTGATGGATCTTTTGGTGAACTGTTGGAAAATTGCTTGTCCTTGAACGAGTGTTAAATGATAATGTGATGTTAACTGTTAAGAAGAGGCATTTCAATAAAATTAGTGGCCTAAAACCAAATTTTAATAAAAGACCTTAAATATATGCACATACATACAAAAGTAATAATAATTTATTTTTTTTGTTCTTATGTAGTACTTGTATTTAGTGTAGTACTCTTCTATATATTTATTTTTAGTGTAGTATTATTAAAAAATATTAAATATTTAACTTCACAAAAGTAATATTATTACTTATAAAAGTAAGGATTAATTCTAGTCAATAAGACGTTAGTCATTTGTTTGCAATGTATTACCTTGGATGTTGTTGTAAAAAAATTATTTTATTAATATAAAGATTTGAGTTGTTTAATTCAAAATTGTAAAATATTTTTAATTAAAAAATAGATAGTTCTTTGTTATAATTTGTGACTTAGCACTAAGAACACTGTTGCACAATGTTCATACACTTTAGATGAATTGATAGCAGAGAAGAGAGGAAGAAGGAGAAGAGAGAGTAAATTGGGAATTTCTTATAATTCCAACTGATGTTCAATAGTGTACACTCAATGATTTATATACTAATTCACTTAGACTAATTAGTTATAACTAACTAACTAACTACCTCATAGGCTCTTAGTGACTAATTAATTAATTAACTTGAAAACTATGTAAAGACTGATTTGCCCTTTAGCCTTTGTCTCCATCACCTGGTTCTTTACTCTCAACACACACCCTCAAGGTAGGAAGTGCAAAGATGTCAAACACTCCTTGCTTGGAACTGAGCTAATGATGTTGAACTCTGGTGAGGCCTTTAGTAAGGATATCTGCAGGTTGATTTCTTGTTGGAAGGTAGTTTGCTGACACTAGTCTTTGACTTATTTTTTTTTTCCTTATGAAGTGACAATCTATCTCAATGTGTTTAGTCCTTTCATGATAAACAGGATTAGCTGCAATCTATATAGCAGCCTTGTTGTCAGTGTATATGTCAACTGATTTCTATACTTCAACTCTAAGATCCTTCAATAATCTAGTAAACCAAACTAGTTCAACTGCTGCAGAAGCCATACTTCTATATTCAGCTTCTGCAGAGCTTCTTGATATTGTTGACTGTTTCTTTGATTTCCATAAGATCAAAGAGTCTCCCAGCTTAACTAAATATTTAATTACTGATTTCCTTGAATGAGGACAAGAAGCCAATTTTGAGTCACAAAAAGTTGTGACAGTAGAATTAGGTTTGCTTGAAAGTAAAACACCCTGTCAGTGCCTATTCTTCATATATCTTATAATCCTTAAGGCTGCTTTCATGTTGGATTTCTTTGGTTTTCGTAGAAATTGGCTTAAGGTTTGTACTCCAAATGATAGATCACGTCTTGTCATAGTGAGGTATAGAAGCTTTTCGATCAATCCTTTATATTTTGGTTCGTCTGTCAAAGGATCCCCATGACTACCTTTTGTCTTGCTCCTTGTTACGTGATTATCAAATTTCTTAGTTGTAAGCTTGACATTGGTGTCTGGTGGGGTCACTGTGTCACGCCTCAAATTCCATCAGGGCAGACTGACACCCGAAGCCGTTAAGGACCGAGAGAATCAATCTTTATTCATGTACACTCATACACATATCACTCGATAACCATCACCATCACATATAGGGATAAGATGCCAATAGCGGAAGTCATGGAAAACATGTGATATATAAATGTACGAAACTTGGCCGTTAGGGCCATCCAGTCAAAATAGACATACATTCTATCATTCATCTCACCACGTACGTATACAAAGCCTCTAACAGATACATATACATAACCAACCTAAAGTCGGGACAAGTCCCCGCTTTATACAACATTTACAATACCAAAACCAATGTACACATGTAACTCGAAAAGCCCCGAACCAACTGGAGCTTACCAATGATAAATAGATGACCTGCAGCTTACTGTGGAGGTCTACTAGTACCTGTGCCTACAGCAAGTAAGGTAAGTCCCCCAAGGGACGTCATTACGAAGAATATACTAAGTATGTAAGGCTATAAGAAACTATATGATACATAAATACTTCAATGGAATCAAATACAAGTGAATAATCAATATGGATAAGTCACCATTCTGTATATGTGAAACCATGTACATTACATTGATTACTTTCTTTGCTCTTACGCTCATTCATTCGTCCATCACTCATTTCTTCATTCGTATAATGCCCGGGCCCCAAGCTGATCAGTGGGTAATCAACAATTATTCGGGATCGACCCATGCTAGGCTTTTCTTTTGCCCTTGGGATACCACCCGTAGTGACGGGATTGACCCATGCTAGGTGTTCTTTTCACCCCTGGGATACCACCCAAGATATTGGGATCGACCCATGCTAGGTGTTTTAACCCCTGGGATACCACCCAAGAATAGAGACTTTATTACATCACTTCTTTAATCTTTGAAATAGTTCATTCGATGGTCATGTCATTATTGGAACTTTTGAATGTAACATTTATGTGACACATGAGTAACAATAGATCAATGAATAAGGTATATGTGAGTAACAATAGATGATAACCTGAAATGAGATACCTTAGAACATTTCGAAAATGAACAAGTACAATGACAAGGTGAACACTATATGCTGCAGAAGGATACGGAAAGAGTAACCTTACATATCTTATCTTTACAAAATGAATACACAGTCCTATATGTGAATACAATAATCCAGCTCCTTCCTCACGTCTTACTCTACAACACAAATACATAACGGAGCTCCCGTTAACAACTAACTACCTTACAAGTGCACAAGACGACAATGAGCTATATGACTACCATATAACGTCATTTCACCCTTTACAATACAATCCACTGCATTACCATACCAACAACACCGTAACATTCCACACATTGACCAAAACATCATAAACCAATAGCATTTCACACCACGTTTACCCTTTACGCTTCCTCATTATCATTACGTCACAATTACTCCATCAAGCCACCTCATAACAATACATTAACAACAATCCATAATTGATAGAATACAACATGCCTCCATGCGACCCCTTAAACTCATTAAAAAGGTATCATAAGTTGATACTTACATCCAAGAGGGGTATAGGAACCTTCGGGGATCAAAGAGAGACAAAAACATACAAAATGAGATTTTGGGTTGACCTGCGAAGCCACCTGCACCTGCAGGTGGTTGAAATGCGGCCGCAGGTGCCCCTATGGCCTTGTCCAGAGTCACCTGCGTTGGCATCTGCGGCCGCAGGTGCTCCAGATGCGAGGGTGGATGCCCGTTTTGGCAAAAAAAGGTCTCTTTTAGGTCCTTTTTGTAATAAATGGTCCATGGCCATGAATAAGCTTCCCTTTACATATTTTAGGTCAACTTGGATGCCAACAATCAACCATGGTTTCACAACACACATGAACATCACCAAAACCACATTTTTTCTTCAATACACCACCAAGTCCATGCACAATTTTGCAATAACAATTCCAAACATTATGTACAAGGATAAAAAAGTTAAGGATATAATCACATCTTACATGTTGATATTTAATCCATCAAGTTCACTTCCTTCAAGACCACAAGTCCATTTTCAAGTTTATAAGGTAAACCCCTTTTTCGATTGCAAAAATAGACAGTTTTACACATAGTGAACTGTCCAACACTTTGCCAACATAACCAATATGATTTATGCACCATATTAAGCATATCATATATTAAACCATGAAAGCAAACACTTACCAAAGCTTTCAAGAGAGTGATCTTGTCCAAAGGAATGAAGGCTTAGGGTTTGTGAGTAGAGAGAAATGTCTTGAATATTCTAGAAAAAGGCATGTGTATTGATATGAATAAAATCTGATTTTTCCTTGCTTTATAGGGTACTTAATGGTCATCCTTATCCACATTAAATTCATTCTTACTTGGTCAAATACAAGAATGGGTCATTTCCATTTTTTTTGGGGCCATGTCTTTTATATGATTTTGCACCTCATTTGAGCCCAATGACACATGATTCCTTTAAGCCCAAAAAATTAATGCATAATTCACCAACCCTCTCATGTTTACATAATTCCATAAATGTTAAAGTAATCTAATAGGTTTGGAAATGTACGGGGTGTTTCATCCTTCCCCCCTTAGAAACATTCATCCTCGAATGTTAGTGACATTATTCAATTTAAACAATGGAAAGTCTAGGATCATTCTTCATGTTATCATATATATATACTTAATGCTTATAAATACTTACTTGTCATTGTTTCGATCCCGTATCTTGAACTTTTTTCTTCCCTTTGGAACAAATGAGGGTACTTGGACTTCATCATTTCTTCAGCTTCCCATGTGATCTCTTCTACTTGTTGGTTCCTCCAAAGTACCTACACAGAAGCTACGTCTTTATTCCTTAACTTCTTCACTTGCCTATCCAGAATAGCAATAGGTATCTCTTCATAGGTAAGATCCTCCGTAACTTGTACATCGTCAATGGGAGAAAAACAAGATGGATCTCCTATGCACTTTCGAAGCATCGAAACATGAAATACCGGATGAATTGTGGAGAGTTCTTGGGGTAATGCTAATTCATACGCGAATTTCCCAAATCTTCGGACAATTTCATATGGCCCTATATACCGGGGACTCAACTTCCCTTTCTTTCCAAATCTCATTACCCCTTTCATCGATGACACCTTTAAGAATACCTAATCACCTATGGCAAATTTGAGACCTCTTCTTCTAACATCAGCATAGGAATTGTGTCGACTTTGGGCCGTTTGTAGCCGTTGTTGGATCACTTTAAATTTCACCATATCCTGATGAACAAGGTCTGGCCCAAGTAAAGTAGTTTCACCCGCTTCAAACCATCCGATTGGTGATCTACATTTTCTTCCATATAAAGCTTCATAAGGTGCCATTTTAATACTTGAATGATAGCTATTGTTGTAAGCAAATTCAATGAGAGGCAAATGATCATCCCAACTGCCTTGAAAATCTAACATGCACGCTCGTAGCATATCTTCAAGTGTTTGGATAGTACGTTCTGCTTGTCCATATGTCTGAGGATGGAAAGCCGTACTCAAATTCACTTGTGTACCCAGCGCTTCTGAAAAGATCTCCAAAAATGTGTGGTAAATTGTGCTCCTCTGTTTGATATAATGGAAATTGGAATCCCATGCAATCGCACTATCTCTTTAACATACAATCTTGCATAATCTTCAGTTGTATAGGTGGTCTTAACTGGTAGGAAATGCGCTGATTTGGTAAGCCTGTCAACTATGACCCATATAGAATCAACTTTCCGCAATGTACGAGGCAAACCTGTGATGAAATTCATGTTAATTATATCCCATTTCCAGACTAGAAGATTGATACATTACATGTAACCTTCTGGTTTCTGATGCTCTACTTTTATTTGTTGACAATTTGGGCATTGAGCTATAAATTTTGCAATGTTCTTCTTCATGTTTCCCCACCAATACACTTCTTTTAAATCATGGTACATTTTGGTAGCTCCCGGATGAATAGAATATCGTGAATGATGCGCCTCTGTCATAATTCGTTTCCTCAACTCGTCTACATCCGGTACACATATTCTATCTTGGCATTGAAGTAGTCCTTCTTGCGTCAGATTAAATGCTTTTGTTAAACCGTATTGTACATTCTCTTTTAACTTTAATGTCACAGGATCTGCAAACTGCTTCTCTTTCACTTCAGCTATTAATAAAGATTCTGCCGCATTTTGTACAAGAACCCCTTCATCTGAGGATTCAAGAAGACGAACCCCCAAGCTGGCTAATTGATGTAGATCCTTGACTAAGTTTTGTTTTTTTGTCAATTGGCCACTAGTGCCTCCTATTGCCTTGCGGCTCAATGCATCAGCTACCACATTTGTTTTTCCTGGATGATATAGGATATCAATGTCATAGTCTTTCAATTTCTCAAGCCACCTCCGCTGCCTCAGATTCAAATCCTTCTACTTAAAGATATATTGCAAACTTTTGTGATCAGTATAGATATCAACATGAACTCCATACAAATAATGGCTTCATATCTTTAAAGCAAATACCACAGCTACTAACTCAAGATCATGGGTGGGATAGTTTCTCTCATGTGGTCGCAACTGTCGTGAGGCATACACGATTACATTATCGTGCTGCATCAATACACACCCTAGGCCAACTCCGGAAGCATCTCAATATACTGCATAACCTTTGGTGCCTTCCGAAAGTACTAACACCGGTGTAGAAGTCAATTTATCTTTCAGCTCTTGGAAACTTTTCTCACATGCATCATTCCATTAAAATTTGACTGCCTTGTGTGTAAGCTTCGTTAAAGGTGCAGCAATAGAAGAAAACCCTTCAACAAACCTTCGATAATAACTTGCCAACCCAAGGAAGATACAAATTTCCGTGGCCATCGTAGGCCTTGGCCAATTTTTCATCGCTTCAATCTTTTGTGTATCAACCTATATCCCTTCATCTGACACAATGTGACCCAAGAATGCGATGGTTTTGACCAAAATTCACATTTAGAGAACTTTGCGTACAACTTACGCTCACGAAGGATTTGTAACACTTGCCATAAGTGATTAGCATGGTCCTCTTGTGATCGTGAATAAACCAGGATGTCATCTATAAACACCATCACGAACACGTCTAGAAATGGCTCAAATACCCTATTCATCAAATCCATGAACACAACTGGTGCATTTGTTAGTCCAAACGACATAACTAAAAATTCATAATGGCCATACCGTGTTCGAAAAGCTGTCTTGGGTACATCTTTTTCTCTAACTCTGACTTGATGGTAGCACGATCTCAACTCAATCTTTGAAAAACATCTAGCAGCCTGTAACTGATCAAATAAATCATCAATTCTGGGAAGGGGATACTTGTTCTTGATCGTTACCTTATTCAATTCCCGATATTCAATGCACATTCTCAATGTGCCATCTTTCTTCCGTACAAATAATACTGGTGCACCCCACGGGGACATACTAGGCCTGATGAAGCCCTTGTCCAGTAAGTCTTTCAATTGCTCCTTCAATTCACGCAATTCTGCTGGAGCCATTCTATACGGGGGAATAGAGATAGGCTGAGTGCCTGGAATCACAGCAATGCCAAACTCAACTTCCCTTTTTGGAGGCAAACCGGGAAGATCCTTAGGAAATACATCAAGAAATTCATTGACCACTGGAACCGACTGAGGAGTTAGTGGTTCCACATCAGTATCTTTCACTCGGACTAAGTGACATATGTACCCCTTGGCAATCATTTTTCTTGCTTTCAGATAGGAAATAAATTTTCCTTTCGGTGCCCCTACATCACCCTTCCAATCAAGAACATTCATTTGTGGAAAATGAAATGTACTTTCTTAGCTCGACAATCTATCGTGGCATAACAAGAAGCCAACCAATCCATACTCATTATGACATCAAAATCCAACATGTCCAATTCATTAAGATCAGCCAGTGTATTATGACCACACACAGTTACCACACAATTACTATATACTCTTTTTACAATAATATATTCACCAACTGGTTTAGATACTTCAATTGACTTAGTTAATAATTCTGGTGTTCTTTCAAATTTTACAGCAATCAATGGAGTAACATATGACAATGTAGAACCCGAATCAATCAATGCACATACATTATACGAAAATATGGATAATGTACCTGTGACGACATCAGGGGAAGCCTCTGAATTTTGCCGGTTCACTAGAGCATTGGTGCGATTTTGAGTTCCACTGGAACTGGCTGCTCCTCTGGCACGTCTACCACGACCCGCAGGCTGTACACCTCTGCCTAGGGGAGGAATCGATGATGATGATGTAACGGTTAATCCCGCAGGTCGCGCCACACTACCCAAGCCTCTTCGTGGGCAGTCTCTCATCATATGCCCCGTCATACCACACCAAAAGCAAACATTTGTCCCAAGCCGGCATTCACCTAAATGAAACCGTCCACAGTGCTGACACGGCTGACGAGAAAATCCAGCGGTCTGCGAACCTCGAATCCCACTACTCTACCCAACATGGCTGCCTCTAAACCCTCGAAATTGAGATTGAGTGCCTGCTGTGGAATAAGAGAATGACGGTCTAGGTGGTCTAGGAAACATCCGCGGTCTAGATTCTCCATGGGACGCCATAGACTGTCCCATAGGTCTAGCCCTCTTTGACTTTAGTCCTCCATCTTTTGTGCGAAAGCCTGAATTCTAGCTATATCCATATCTCTATTTAAAGCGGTGATAGTGCAGTCCCTTACCAAATATGGCTTAAATTTGTCCACATATCGATGTACTCTGTCCGTCATTGTGGCCACTACATTCGGAGCATATCGAGCCAAGGAATTAAATTGCAGACTGTATTCTCTGACACTCAGATTCCCTTGACGAAGATTTAAGAATTGATCCGCACGAGCCTCTCTGATCTCATAAGGAAGGTAGTGATCAAGGAATGCCGCTTTAAATTCTTCCCAATTAGATGGATTTGCACCGATTCCACGAGATTTCTTCCAATCTTCATACCACAATATCGCCTCTCCTTTCAATCTATATGCCGCAAGCTCAACTGTTTCTATACTAGTCACATGCATAACATCTAAAGCCCTTTGAATTTGATATATAAAGTCTTGCAGATCTTCATACAGATCTGACCCAGTGAATGTCGGAGGGTCCAATTTCAGAAAGTCCTGTGTCCGTCGACTAGCTGCCCTAGCTGCACCATCATCACTTGTTATTGGACCAGCTCGTCCTTGATTTTGTGCAGCAACTATCAGAGTCAACATTTGCACCGCATTTCTGAGATCTTGCTCAGTAGCATTAACAGGTGGTTCTACAGGTTCTTCTCTCCTACTCGGCTCCTCTGGAGCTGGAAAAGTAGAAGAAGCCCGCGATGCAAACTCAGCGTCAGCCCCACCTTGACTAGCTTGGTCAGGTGGTGATCTACTTGTTCCTTCTCCGACAAGTATATCTACCTGCTTACCTTTACCTCTACCTCATCTTGTAATCGGCATTTTACTATACAAAAGAAAACCAAGTCCAATAGTTAGATATGATTCCACTATAATATTGGCTCTAATGCACGATCTACTAATTGAAGAACAAATATAACTCCTAAATGTACCATAGCCTTCTACTTATAAATATGGTGCACAACACATCCATAAGCAAGACTCTACTTAGACACAGCTTTGTAGATACCCTTAGGACAACCTGCTCTGATACCACTTTTGTCACGCCTCGAATTCCAATGGGGCGGACTGGCACCCGAAGTCTTTAAGGCCCGAGAGAACCAATCTTCATTTATGTACACTCAGACGCATGTCATTCGATAACCATCACCATCACATATAGAGATAAGATGCCAATAGCGGAAGTCATGGAAAACATGTGATATATAAATGTACGAAACTTGGCCGTTAGGGCCATCCAGTCAAAATAGACATACATTCTGTCATTCGTCTCACCACGTACGTCTACAAATCCTTTAAAAGATACATATACATAACCAACCTAAAGTTGGGACAAGTCCCCTCTTTATACAACATTTACAATACCAAAACCAATGTACATATGTAACACGAAAAGCCTTGAACCAACTGGAGCTCACCAATGATCACTAGATGACCCACAGTTTAATGTGGAGGTCTAATAGTACCTCTGCCTCCAGCAAGTAAGGTAAGTCCCCCAAGGAACGTCAGTACGAAGAATGTACTGAGTATGTAAGGCCATAAGAAACTTTATGATACATAAATACTTCAATGGAATCAAATACAAGTGAATAATCAATATAGATAAGTCACCATTCTGTATGTGTGGAACCATGTACATTACATTGATTACTTTCTTTGCTTTTACGCTCATTCATTCGTCCATCACTCATTCCTTCATTCGTATAATGTCCGGGCCCCAAGCTGATCAGTGGGTAATCAATAATTATTCGGGATCGACCCATGCTAGGCTTTTCTTTCACCCCTGGGATACCACCCGTAGTGATGGGATTGACCCATGCTAAGTGTTCTTTTCACCCCCGGGATACCACCCGAGATATTGGGATCGACCCATGCTAGGTGTTTTAACCCCTGGGATACCACCGAGGAATAGAGACTTTATTAAATCACTTCTTTAATCTTTGAAATAGTTCATTTGATGGTTATGTCATTATTGGAACTTTTTAATGTAACATTATTGGAACTTTGGAGCCGTGTCCACAGTTATGTGACACATGAGTAACAATAGATAAATGAATAAGGTATATGTGAGTAACAATAGATGATAACCTGAAATGAGATACCTTAGAATATTTCGGAAATGAACAAGTACAATGCCAAGGTGAACACTATATGCTGTAGAAGGATACGGAAAGAGTAACCTTACATACCTTATCTTTCCAAAATGAATACACAGTCCTATATGTGAATACAATAATCCAGCTCCTTCCTTACATCTTACTCTGCAACACAAATACATAACGGAGCTCCCGTTAACAACTAACTACCTTACAAGTGCACAAGACAACAATGAGCTATATGACTGTCATATAACGTCATTTCACCCTTTACAATACAATCCACTGCATTACCATACCAACAACGCCATAACATTCCATACATTGACCAAAACATCATAAACCAATAGCATTTCACACCACGTTCACCCTTTATGCTTCCTCATTATCATTACGTCACAATTACTCCATCAATCCACCTCATAACAACACATTAACAACAATCCATAATTGATATAATCCAACATGCCTCCATACGCCCCCTTAAAGTCATTAAAAAGGTATCATAAGTTGATACTTACATCCAAGAAGGGTATAGGAGCCTTCGGGTATCAAAGAGAGACAAAAACATACAAAATGAGATTCTGGGTTGACCTGCGAAGCCACATGCGCCCACAGGTGGTTGACATGCGTCCGCAGGTGCCCCTCTGGCCTTGTACAGATCCACCTGCGTTGGCATCTGCGGCTATAGGTCCTTTTTTTATAATAAATGGTCTATTTCCATGAATAAGATTCCCTTTACATATTTTAGGTCAACTTGGATGCCAACAATCAACCATGGTTTCACAACACACATGAACATCACCAAAACCACATTTTTCCTTCAATACACCACCAAGTCCATGCATAATCTTGCAATAACAATTCCAAACATTATGTACAAGGATAAAAAAAGTTAAGGATATAATCACATCTTACATGTTGATATTTAATCCATCAAGTTCACTTCCTTCAAGACCACAAGTTCATTTTCAAGTTTATAAGGCAAAACCCTTTTTCGATTGCAAAAATAGATAATTTTACACATAGTGAACTGTCCAACACTTTGCCAACATAACCAACATTATTTATGCACCATATTAAGCTTATAATATATTAAAACATGAAATCAAACACTTACCAAAGCTTGCAAGAGAGTGATCTTGTCCAAAGGAATGAAGGCTTAGGGTTTGTGAGTAGAGAGAAATGTCTTGAATATTCTAAAAAAAAGGCATGTGTATTGATATGAATAAAATCTGATTTTTCCTTGATTTATATAGTACTTAATGGTCATCCTTAGCCACATTAAATGCATGCTTGCTTGGTCAAACACAAGAATGGGTCATTCCCATTTATATTTTTTGGGCCATGTCTTTTATATGATTTTGGGCCTCATTTGAGCCCAATGGCACATGATTCCTTTAAGCCCAACAAATTAATGCATAATTCACCAACCCTCTCATGTTTACATAATTCCATAAATGTTAAAGTAGTCTCATAGGTTTGAAAATGTATGGGGTGTTATACACTGCTGGTTTAGCACTACTCAATCCAGTTTCTGAGATTATTTCCAATGTATACTTCCTCTGATGCATTAAGATGCCTGCTTTAGACCTGGCAAACTCAATTTTTAGAAAAAAATCTTAGTTCTCCAGGATCTTTCATCTTGAGTGCTTGTTTTAGTTTGGTCTTGGTTTCTTCAATTACCTTCAGACTATCTCCTATGATCAACATATCATCTACATAGAGGAGTATCACAACTGTTTCTTGAGATGTCTTTCTGATGAATAGTGAGTGGTAATACTCACTTTATTTGAATCCAAACTTGACCAGTGCTTCATATAGTTTGGCATTCCATTGTCTAGGTGCTTGTTTAAGACCATATGAGGATTTAAGGAGTATGCAAACAGGTTGTTTCTCCCCCTGACTCCTAAATCCCTCAGGTAAATCCATGTATATCTCATCAAGGTAATATCTTTATAGAAATACATTAAACACATCCATTTGATGTACATGCCATCCTTGTTGAGCTACTATTGTTAAGACAGTCCTAATTGTCTTCATTTTGATCACAGGGGAGAAAGTTTCTTGAAAATCTATCCCATCTTGTTGGCTATATCCTTTAGCCACTAACCTAGCTTTGAATCTCTCAACTTTCCCAAATCACTTATACTTCACCTTAAATATCCATTTGCATCCAATATCCTTCTTACCATCAAGTAATGACATTATGTCCCATGTGTGATTTCCTTGTAAAGCTTCAATTTTTGCCTTCACTACATCAATCCATCTTGGCTCTTTAGCTTTTGAGTAAGAATGTGGTTCAAAATTTTTGGATATAGTAGCAATGTATGCCTGATACTTCTTGTGCGAACAATCATAGGATATGTACTTGTGGATCTCATACTCAGTGTCTTGATGTATGTTCAAAGCCACAAAGTTTTTTCATCCAAATTGGAGGCCTGGTTCCTCTAGTTGATCTCATTTGAGCTACTGAGTTATTGTCCACCTGAGCAGGTTGAACTATAGTTACCTCATGTTCTGGTTTATGTGCTACATCTGTGTTAGGTACTTCCTGATTTTCTTCAGGACTTTGAGCAGGTTCTTGTTCAACAAGGATATGAAATTGAATTTCAGTGGGGCGCCACCCCTCTGAATCATGTCTGTCTGAGTGAGTAAATGAAAGATAGGAGGTGGTATCCTTCTTTAAGAATGGAAATGACCCATCATGAAACACAACATCCCTGTTAACAAAGAACCCCTTGTTAGTTAAGTCATATAGAACATACCCTTTTTGTACATCAGAGTAGCCCATGTGTACTACAGTAATAGACCTTGACATCAACTTATCAAATTGATTAGGTATTCTTCCATAACACAAGCATCGTAGTACCCATATGTAAGCAAGAAAAGAAGGACTATTATATAACATCTCATAAAGAGATAAACTATTCAGAACTGAACTAGGAAGCCTATTTATCAAATAATTGTAGACATAACACAATGTTCCTAAAACTTAATAGGAATAGTAGCTTGGAACCCAATTGCCCTAGTCAGTTCCAGTATATGTTTGTGTTTTCTTTCTACCTTCCTATTCTGTTGGAATATGTATACAAAGGTAGTTTGATGTATAACGCCACGTTTTTTAAACATTGCATCACAGACAAAGTTAAGAAACTTTGTACCATTATCGGATCTGATGATTTTTACTGTTCTACTTGAATTGAGTTCTCACATATTGAATAAAATACTGTAAAGACGCAAACACATTAGATTTTTTCCTAAGTAAAAACAACCAAGTAAATCTGAAATAGTCATCTACCATTGCTAGAAGTATTTATTTCCATCATATGTAGCAATTTTATAAGGACTCAATGGTCTACATAAATTAGATCAAAACCGTTGGTAGTTGTTATGATACTACTTGAGAAAGATAGCCTTGTTTGCTTAGCACATGACACATTACACGATCTGAAATATTTCCTTTTATACTAGCAATACTAATAATAAATATCTTGCTAAGAACAGTAGAAGATGTATCCAAGTCTTCTATGCCAAAGAACAATATCAGGATTTGTTGAAGTTGATTCTACAGACTTTTGAACTGTGAAGCTAATTGATTCTTCATCAAGTTGATTTAATATTAGATATACACCATTATCCTCTTTACCAATCTCCTTCACCCTCTCAGTGAAGAGATCCTGCAAAAGGAAAAAGTCAGGAAAAAAAGAAGCATACCACTGCAATTCCTTAGTAAGCTTAGACATAAACAACATATTATATTTGAATTTAGGCATATATAAAACATTTGAAATGATACTTCTCTTTGAAGTGGAGCTTGTTCTAGTGTGTTTTACATAATACACATCACCAGTTGTAAATCCACTTGCTTTGGGACTATAGATTTAACTACAGATGACTTGTTTATTAGATTCAAGTCTGACACCATGTGGTTTGTGGCACCTGTGTCCATAATCTGCTCAGGGTAATGAGTTGCCAAAAATTACATAAGTTTAGTTATACCTGTTGCATTTGCACAAGCAGATGCAGAATCAGTAAATAGTTGATTCGGTTCAATAACTGCATAATTTGATCATATCGATTCCTTGTGAATGGACAGTTTCCCAGCTGAACTTGTTCTACACCTTTAGTATTCTGACTTCCTGAGGAAAAGTTTGATGTTGAGCATTCTGGTGCGTGATAACCATAGGAGAGTGAATTTTCAGTAGCCTGTTGAGCTTTATACCCATGATACTCGGGTGGTTTTCCTGTCATCACATTGTATGTAACTCCACTTTTCTAGATTCATGAAGAGCACTACCATTCCTAGTCTCATAGGGGACACCACCAGTTCCATACCCATTATCATTTACCTTTTTCTTGAACTTGAAATCTGGTGGATATCCCACTAACTTCCAACAAATGTCTTTAGAATGCCCTCTAATCTTGAAAAATTCACAGTACAAATTTGCATTCTTCTTGAGCCTTTAATTTCCTATAGCCTTGGAGTACATAGCAATATCATAACTTGTGACACTAGTAGGATTTGCTCCGAGAATCTATGAGTTTATAGCTACTGATCTTTGACTTTTATCACTGATAAACATACTATAGGCTTGGTTTATAGAAGGGAGAGGATACATGAGTAAGAAATAGCTTCTAGCTTGACTATAGGATTCATTTAGCCCCATCAAAATTAAATAGTTTCAGTTTATAAAGATGTTCTACAAACTCTTTGGATTTCTCACATTCACACATGGTGTTGGGACCAGTGCTTCAAATTCCCCCCAAAGGTTTTTCAATTTTGAGAAATACACAGACACTGAACTTGTCCCTTAATTAAACGTGGCTATATCCTTATGAATATTGAAAATTCTTGAGTCATCACCTTTGATGAATCTTTCATGCAAGTCTTCCCAGACTGCTTGAGCATCAGAAGCATATATAAGTCCTTCTAACAAACTCTTAGGAACAAAGTTCATAAGCAAAGACAACACAATCGTATCAACTCTTTTCCAGTGATTCCACATTTTTTCTTGGAACGTATCTTTGCTACATGAACCATTCACCAATCCTGATTTGTTCCTACCCAATAAAGCAATTCGCATAGAACGAAACCAGATTACAAAGTTTTCAATACCTGTCGATTCCTTGAATTTGAACCCTTGTGGAACCATTTGGACTAGAACCAAATGCATGAGCTTGAGTATTATTGTGTTGTTCTCTATTTGTAGCCATTGTTTTCAGCTTTCAAGAATTTCAAGAACTGAGAACTTTGATTCAGAATTTTCTTGAGACTTCGCGACGAAACTAGATTGAGAATAGAAGAAAAATCTTTAAGCTTGAATCGAGAATCAATTACTGCTCTAATACCATGTTATAATTTGTGACTTAGCAATAAGAACATTGTTGTACAGTGTTCATACACTTCAGATGAATTAATAGCAGAGAAGAGAGAAAGAAGGAGAAGAGAGAAGAGAGAGTAAATTGGGAATTTCTTATTATTCCAACTGATGCTCAATAGTGTACAGTCAATGGTTTATAAACTACTTCACTTAGACTAATTAGTTATAGCTAACTAACTACCTGATATGCTCTTAGCGACTAATTAACTAATAACTTAAACATTGTGTAATGACTAATTTGTCCTTTAGCCTTTGTCTTTATCAACTAGTTTTTTATTCTCAACATTCTTTCTTTTTTAATTTAAATTTTGTATTTTTTATTTTTTAACAATCTTCAATATTGTTTTAGTGACACTAAAATTATAAAATTAACTATTAAAATTTTTGAGGCCTCAAAATTTCAGGGCCTAAAGCAAACACTTTACTAGCTTTACCCTTGAGCCACCCCTACTGTCAAGTCATGAACTAGTGAAAGAATTTGAAAGAAAACGTATTTCTCCAAGATGTATTATCAAAATGCATATGCAAAAAGCTTACAATTCCTTAAAGTGAATCTTCTTGGAATAAGTCCTTTGAGGACTTAATTATTGAGGCTAAATTTATACCATTAATCAAACAAAATATAAATTTTATTTCAGGCTTAATCTTGGGATATGCACCTTATTCCTGTCACGATCGAAACGGTCATGATTGACACCTACCCTAACCTATGGCGGGAGAACCATACTAAATTCAACCCTCACTAAACTCAAGTGTCACTTTCACAACTCTCTTATATTAACATCATTTTAAAACAAGTTCTAAAGGGCTTCATGCAGTAAATAAATAACTGTCAAACCAACATCAACATTCATAAACTAATAGAGTGTAGAAACGTCCATTTATTATATCCTCGGAACCTGAAGTCACCGTATAAGAACATCTAAAAAAAATTAAGTCTTAAAGCTAAATGACTATCCAGAACAAGAAATAAATGAAGGAATGTCTTAGTCCCGAAACAAGGGACATAGACAATGATAAGAAGATCCAAAGGTTGACCTATCATGGTGCTCACCCTTGAAACTGAGTTGGAATTGCTAGATAAAGTCGAGGTCTTATCTCAAACGCCGAAACACGCTCTGCACTCAACAAAAAGAAGAGCACATGTAGCATCAGTACAACAACAAGTACTAGTAGGCATCATAGATTGACTCAACCCGACGCCAAACAAATAAGTAAATCAAATGGATGCAAAGTGATTCTCACAGAACTTATAATCAAAGACAAATAGGCAATTATGACATTTCACCTTAGAGGGAATATACGTTCATACTCATGTAAGTTTACACTTAGTCAAATTCAACAATAAGTTGCATCACAACATAACATTATAAGTGGTCATTCAATGCACATGAATGAATATATGAATGCAAAATATGTGCATCACCTCATTCTCTTCTCATTCTCATTAACATCATCAACATATCATCAATATCACAATCATCAACAACCTCATGAACATCATGAGTTGTATATCATCATCATAATCATCACCATCGAACCAACAACATCAATATGTATGAATATGTAATGCACTCAATAATCATAAGTAGTGGTCGAAAGCCATCACAAACATTCAATTCACATATAAGCACAGAGTCAAGCAAGTCTAATTGCTACAATAAACCATCACCTACTTCAATTCCTTGCTCAACAACACTTCTAGGCCACAAGCTTTCCTTTCCATTCCTTTTCAACTTGCTATTGATCTATAACAACAAGATTATACACCCATGTTAATAAATTCATCCCTCTTTAACCACTAGAGATTAATAACTAACCATTTTAATAACAAAATTTTCTTAAACCATCATCTTAGGGTTTTCTCCCTCTTTAAACCTCATGAATCCTACATTATTTAGCATGAACAACTAAGATTCTACTCCCATTGGTGTTTTCTAACACCCTAGGATCATTATCTACTGATTTTATACTCATTCCCACCAATTTACATCAATTTCATAAACTAGGGCTAAACCCCAAAATTTCACCATGAATAAGTTTTCTAATGACTTCTATGGATTCTAAGAAGTAATTCAAGTTTAGAATGTAAGAAACTTACCTCCAAAGATGAAAACCTCAAAAAATCTGCAGAAATCGCCCATTGCTGGGCCCTTACTAGTTTTTTGAAAAAGTAGGACTGAAAAATGTTTTCTGGGTATTTAAAATTATCAAAATACTACGTGTTACCGTTGCAGCGGTTCGCGACGTTAAATCGAGTTCCGCTGCGGCGGTACCTTTTTCTGTTACAATGGTCCGAGGCAGAATCTCAGGACCTCTCTCAAACTATGCCCATTTTACAGTACATTCCTCAAAACATGATATCGCGAACCAACTCCTCCATGGTAAACTCTATTATCGGAGTTCTATAACTCCATTTTAAGTGTCGAAAGTTGCTATGGCTTCTTAAACTCGTTATCTATCTGAAAATTAACTCAAATATCACCACCCATACTCTATTAGTGCTAAATTTTCTTAGACTAGTACACCCTCAAAAATCGTCCAACACTAGACTAGCCTTGAATTTCTCAAAAATGGCTTAAGAAAATACTAGGTGAAGATTTTGCCTCCTAATTCATTGTAACGACGACTTGGGTCGTTACAATTCCATTCAATTTGAGATTATTTTATCATAAATTAGTCCCCATACCAAATGGTAAGGGATCGTTTGATAGGTAGGATAAGATGGAATATTATCTTAGGATTAGGTTTGAGATTAAAATTATATTCTGTTTGGTTGAAAGTATAAATTCAGTCAAGGATAAAATATATACCTTCAACTAGGGATGGCAAAATGGATAAAATTTATTGTTATCCACTCAATTCAATTCATTTTAAATCGGTTGTGTATCCACCCATTTAAAAGTGGGTCAAATATGAATCGACCGATATTATCCATCATAAAATATGAATAATCCATGGGTATCCACCAATTACACTCTTCTTAAAGTATGTGAAGATAAAGTAATCTCTAAAGTATACTTATTAAGGGTATGTTTGAAATGAAGAAAAATATTTTTGAAAAATGTTTTTATAAAAAATTGAAAAATATTTCCCATTTTATATATTTTTTTAATTTTTTATTTCTAAATTTTTCATATTTTCTATCCCGAGACTCTAAACATGTCCAGACGTAGGACCCTACTTTCAACCTGAGACCCGAAACTCTGCAACTGATCCTAACCTGAAACCCAAGTATAATCCCGACCGAGGATACGACTCTTGACTACGATCCCGATTCGAGACACGGCTACGACCCAAACCCAAACCACGACTCTCAATCCGAGACCAAATTCCCAATCCCATCCCGATACCTACTCGAGACCCAAATCTCCACACTAACTTGAGACCTGAGATCCAAATCCCAACCCCAACCTAGGACCCGACCCAAAATCGAAATTAGACTTCCGACTCCACCCGAGATTTGAATTTTGACCTTGACCTCTGAACCCGACCCCGACTTAGGACCACTTATTTTCCAGAAAAATATAAAAATATCTTCTTTCATACCAAACACACCCTAAAAAGAGAAAAGGAAGAAAAAATGTTTGTAATCTTGGAGTACTTTTTTCTTTACATAATAAGGAGCCATAATATGGGTTTCCATATTATCCATTGGGTTTACCCATTTTATTCGTATAAAATATGGGTTGGATTGGATATTTTATCCATTTTCACCTGATTCATTTTTTATCAGCCCATATCCGACTCGACCCACCCATTTGCCACCCCTACCATCAACCAAACATAGTATAAATTTAATCCCAATATTTAGGGGTGTCAATGGTACGGTTCGAGACGGTTATTTTCTAAAATTTATACCATACCAATTTTTTTATTATTTTATTTTATATAACCAAAACTAGACTTTTAGAAATCGTCTCATCATATTGATTTCTCTTCTGTATCGGTAAAATTTGGTTGATTTTTGGTATTTTTTAAAAGAACATATAAAAGTTAGAAGACGCTATCATGTATACTTACTTGTATATGACTTTGACAAAAACTTTCCAAACATTTTTATCGTCTAAAAGGTGATGAATCAAGAAAAATATAAAAGACAACAAGAATAGAGATTCATACTATTAATTTAAGGTAGTGTAAAATAACATTAAGCAAAGACAAAAATATAATTTAGATCACACGAGAGGAAAGAGATCAATCAAGATGAAACTCAAGAAAGGAGTCTACTTAAATTAGGTATCCAATAAGAGAAATTTAGATCATAAGAGAGTGAAAATATCTATAATAACTTGTAGCTTGTTACCCAAGATCGTTGGAATACCTTGTAGCTTATTCCCTCTGTCCTGTATTAGTTGGTCATCTTACTAAAAATAGTTGTCTCATATTAGTTGTCCACCTTACTAAATCAAGAAATTATTAATTAATTTTTTCCTATATCACCCTTGCAGTTAATTCTTTTTGAAAGTGTTCACACTTGTTTTTAAAGTTCCCAAGAAGATTTTTAAGGGGTGAATTAGTAAAATTCCATTCTTATTTATGATTTCTTAACATGCATGTAAAAAGAGAAATGACCAACTAATATGGGATAGGGGGAGTACTAGTTACTACTCGAGAGACAACGAGATGCTAAAACTAATTTAAGTTCGATTGGAGTAGTATAAGAAGTTTCTGTGTTAGGACTTTGAATGTAAATTATGTTATCTCTTGTAGTTACTTCCGTTACCCCGGATCGAAACTAATTTTTTTTTACTATTTTATTATTTTTAACTTAATATATAAATATATTTTACACCTATATTATTAGGTACAATTCGATTGAGCAATATTTATTTTTTGTTTTTTTAGCATTATAGTCTATAGACCTTATTTCATTTTTCATGTTTGAAATTTTAGACAGCTTCACCCACTAGTTTTATCGTCCTGTCGACAATTCCATTGAAAGAAATTTTACAGAGTATCCGATCCCCAAGGACCTTTTGGATATTTCCTATATATCTCGAGCTGTGAGCTATACTATCAAAAAAAACTTCGTGTCTTGTCCATTATTTGTCAATAATTTAATTTGCATAGCTAAACTAGTTTCTTCTTTCTAGACCTAGCTCACTTAGATTTTACTCACTCCGTCCAACAATACTTCTCCACTATTGACTTGACACACATGTTAAAAAATAATAAATAATAAAAGTAATTTTACTATATCACCCTTTAAATATAATAAATTTAATGCTTTGCGAAATACATTGAGTAATGAAGTAGTATTTAATAATAGAGGTAAAATAGATAAATTATCAGTTAGATTTTTCAAACTGGACAAGTATTGTTAGACAGAGGGAGTAATTGAACAAAGATATTTTATCTATTTTATTTTATTTCCTCCTTTCATCTTTACTTATCTAGTATATTAAAAATAGTTGTCCAACTTAAAAAATAAAAAATAATTGTTCATTTTGTATCTATTTTATCCTTGTTGTTAACTATAGTCATTACCCGATGTATTTCCAAAACAATGAATTTATCATATTCAAAGTGTGATATGAAGGTGCCTCTGAAGCTCAAAGGTAAGTTCTACAGAGGGGTCGTCCGTCCGGCCATATTATATGGGGCGGAGTGTTGACCAGTTAAAAACTCCCACATCCAAAGGTTGAAGGTAGCGGATATGAGGATGTTGCGATGGATGTGTGGACTTACCAGGAAGGATAGGGTTAGAAACGAGATTATCCAAGAAAAGTTGGGAGTGGCTTCGGTGGAGGATAAGATGCGGGAGGTGAGGTTGCGTTGGTTCAGGCATGTGACGAGGAGGTGCACGGATGCTCCAGTACGGAGGTGTGAAAGGTTGGCTGTGGATGGTTTGAGGAGGGGTAGAGGTAGGCCGAAGAAATATTGGATGGAGGTAATTAGGCATGACATAGCGCAGTTACAACGTACAAAGGACATGACCCTTGATAGGAAAATGTGGAGGTCGCATATTAGGGTAGAGGGTTAGGGGGTAGGAAGGAGTCCATATTGTGTAGGAAGGAATGTTTATGGGTATCAGTGCCTGTTGTTTCTTGGGCATGTTCTTGTTAGTGTTGTTTTGGAGATGTTTGTAACCCTGAATAAATAGTCTATAGTGCTACTTTGTGGGTGTCTTGCCTATTCCCATATATAGTGATGTGTTATCTCTTCTTTTTATTTGTTTCTATGACTTTTTGTTATAAACATCAACAAGTAAAGATGGACAAAGGGAATATTTCATTTACATTGACTTGACACTTTTCTTCAGAAAATATTTTTGTTAGGGATTTATTTTGCTAAATTAGCATTGTCAATTGTCCTCTCGTCTGATTTTAATTGTTATTTTAAATTTTTTCATGCCCAATAAAAATAACAAATATAAATTCTGATTTACTAAGTTATCGCTATTTATTATTATTATTTTCTAGAATCAAACATTATTAAAAAAACCACTTCTTTAATACTAAGAGTATAATTGAAAAATAATTGTCAATTTTAATATTTGAATTCCTAAAGTGACGATACTAGTATTTTAGGTAGTTATTTAATGATAAAATTGATATTTAAGAAAATAATAACTTTTATAGTTAGTTAAAATGAAAAAATAAAAATAAAAATTTATTTTTAGTATAAAAGATAAGGTAAAAAGAACAGAGTGTGGCAAAGAAAAGAAAGATAGTGACCGTTTCTTGAACACGATAATTACCACACATGAATGTCTTCGAATGAATGGGACTTTTTATTTTGACCATATGCCTTATGAGAAAGAAAGAAAATTGTCACAGAAAAACGAAAGTGCTTACATTTAATGAGTTTTATGCCACGTAATTTTGAATTTCTTGAACTGACGAATACAGAATATTAGATCGTTATAAAAAAAGTTTAATTTAGTTTAATTTGGAGTGTCAATATTGAAAGCATGTTAACGTGATAGTGTCACGATCCAACTAATCGGATCGTACGGACACTTACTCTAATCCACCTAGATAATAGAATCGTTACCACCATTTCAAAAGATATGCGGAAGTCAATAAAAAAATAAAAAAATGTCTTTAATATTACAATCAGTTTGCAAAACTTTATTTACACAGAAAATCCTTCAAAGTTAACTGTAACCTTTTCCTAGGAACTAATCTAAATAGGTACAAGAGTGACTAGGCGAAAGTACAACAAAAGACATAGCTTCTACCATGGGAACGAATACAAAAGCTGCTGGAGATCTTTACTGTGTCAAGCCTGAAACACTTATTGATCCTGCAATCAGACTATACAACCACACTTTGACACTCTAGCATTCTTCGATTCATTTAAGTCAACAAATACAATTTAGAAAATGGTGACTCCCGCCTTTCCGATCCGAAATACAATAACCGCTAGGCCACCTAGCATATCACCACATACAATCACAGACACCTATCCAGTGAGGGTCAACATAGACAACAACCCAAGTAACACATCACTATCTACCTCAGACTCTCCAACAAGAATAGCCAATAAGGCATATAACAGTTCAACCCTCCTGAACCGTAACATGTAACTATCTTTCAAGTTCATAATACTTAACCTTGTAAACAAGTATAACATGAAGTTTAATCCAAAGAGTCAACAAGGATAACTAGTCAAGTTAATCAAGACCAACAATAAGACTCCAAATCAATAACCATGACGCAATTACATATAGATCATGTCCCAATTGCACAAGTAATAGTCAACACAGAGTTATATATAACGACGTGCAATCAACCCGGACCACTCAAGGATCCTCTACAACAACAACAACGACAATATCATGTATCCCGATTTACACAAAAATCCACATTAGCAATTAAGCATACAAATTCGATTTACATAAAGAAATCACCCTTAGCAATTAAGCACAACACTCGGTTCACTCAGGAACCCACATATAATGACAATAAATAAGCCCGATTCACTCAGGAACCAATAAAATCAAGAAGCACATAATCCTCGATTCACTCAAGAAATCGTCACACTCACTTGTACCTTGTACACATGCTAAGGGTCTTATGTGTGCGCCCACTAGTCATGACCTGCAGGAGACAAGTCCTTGTCTATGTACCCAATCCCAGACATCAAGTGTCTGCCAACCTTATATCACCAATTTCGTGGAAATGTCCAAATATTGGTACATTCCACAATAATGACAGTTATCATAACAATCACAACCACAATGATAAAGGAACTGTAAAATCCAACAAGTTTTCATATAAGTTCAGTACATGCGATTAACATTTAGGATATCAAACAGTCATTCACTTTTCTTAAACATGTATTGTACAAGCAATACTAAAAATTAGTTATCATGCACATATAACACAAATTGGATTTCAACTATATTTTTCACATATACACAACCGGTGGTATACTCCACCCCCAAACGTTCATCCCTCTAGTTGACACATTACCAATTTCTCATTTCTCTGATTACCACCATATATTCTTTTGAATCCACCAACACTAATCACCTCTAGTGGGTAAGCATTTAATTGAGGTTCTCCCAATTTCTAGGTACTACACCTTTATTAATCAAACAAGGATGAACAATAACAATACACATATAATTTCATGAATCAACTCAATAACTTAATAGTAACGACCATTTTCCCCACCCAATTATCTGGGTTTAATTAGTTATCAATCCAAATGTAGTGCCCGAAGGTCTAAGAATGCAATCTCCGTCAATCTACGTCATGCTTATGCTTTCTAATCCATGTCTAAACTACTCAGTTAAGCCTAGTCTACCTGGACGCCAAACAACTGCTATGAAGGCATAAACGTGGATTTTGACTCTGTGAAGGTGAATATTAATGTGCAATAGGCAAAAAATCTATGGGTTTTACTCTATTGACTCGAAATTCCTTCCCCTCAATTGCTCCCAGGCCATGAGGTAACCCTAGGAGGGTTTTTGAATTAACCTCGTCCTTTTCACAACTGAAGAGGAGAAAAGAGAATTTAAACCCCGCAGCTGGGGTTTCTGGTCCCGTCATTCCGCTATAGAGGCCTGCCGACCACTATAGCGGGATGACTTTAACCCGACCAAAATTTCAAATTGTGAAATTTTAAGTCGCGTCACCCATACTAATTCAAGATCGTATTTCTAAGTTTTTTTCGTAACCCATGCCCAAAATGAAGTGTTTTTTAATAACGACGAAACAAGTCATTACAGGTGATCTATATTTGGATGTGTCTTTCTTTACAATTTAGTACACTATGTGATAGAAAATTTTGCACGAAGTTCGAAAGAAAATTGAATTACAAGGGTCTATTGTAAATAATAGAAATCAGAAACTCTATCTACTCTCTTTGCTTTAGAATACATGATTTTATAGATTCGAATACGAATGAGCATATTTGGATTATAATTCGAAAATCTATCCAATCAAAAATTCAATTTAATGGATCATTAGGTAATCACTTAATAACATTAGTTAAAAGAATTATTTGAGTAAATTATCCTTTACCTCCTCAATACTAGTAATTTGGAAGTGAGTATTGAAAGATTTCTCTTTTAAGAAATTTATAAATTAAGACCTTCTTAGCTCTTAAAAAGATAAAGTTATTTTGAATCAAATTTAAAAGTTGAGCAATTAAGTGGACGGGAGGTGTATGTTGATTGCGAGGACTATGGAGTAGTGAAGGACCTCGGGCAAGAAGTAATAAGTGGCTAAAGTCAAACGCACGAAGACGATGACTCACTGATCGAGACCAGAAAGAAGCAACGAAGAAGCAAACAAAAGTTTCCATCATTTCAGCCAACAGGCTACGTACCCCTAAGTTGCCAGGGAAAGGTACCCATCTCCACTGTACACTCCTCAGTAAACTTGAAAACCCCCTCGTGGACCCAGCCCCTTTCTATCAACTCTCTTCATTCCATAACTAATATGTTCACAATATCAACATTGCAATCCCAGTAGGAAATAGTAGTAATATACATAGAAAAAGAAATCTATAGAGCCCTAGCACTAGTAGCCGCAATAATAATTGAAAAGTGGTGTGGGGGAAAAAAGAGGAAAAGATTGCTCATAGATTACAATATATATTTTTTTATTAATAAGTTTTCAACAACTTCGGTACTTTATGTCGTCAATAAATTCCATCCTCCTCAGCCTCTTTCTCATTGTCAATACTGAAATTCCATATAAATCCAAAAGGCAAGCAGTCAAGTGTTTATAAACAAATATAGTAGAGCTAGTATAGTAAAGCCCTAGGAGGAGGACCTTGTTGTGTTGTACTTTGGAAGAGAAATTAAACCACAGAATCCCAATGCTTGTGTCTAAATCTTGTTAAGCGTTATATGCTTGGATCATCTACTAAGCACTATTGCTCATTTCTGGATTTTTTGGTCACTGCTTTTATTAAGCCGATCTCAATAGATAGCATAATGAAGAAGAAAAATCAACAGATTAGTTTGAGAATCTATTTTTATACATCATGGCAAAGGCTTTTCCTCTGAATGGTGAGAACTGCACGGATACTACCGGTGCAAACATCGTCGTTGGCGGTAGTAAAAATAGCAGTACTGGAGAGAAGCTTCAGGCTACAAGCAAGGAAATCAATAACGTGCAACGTCAAGGTCTTCTCCACAGTGACAACGGCAAAATGGTGAGGAAGAGGGCGGCCTCTGACATGGAGATCCAGACCGGGGCGGGCGAAGAGCATAGGTATCTACGCCGTCCGGTAACAATAGGCGGGTCTCACTCTCAGATGAGCGTTTCCACTAGTAGTTTTGGTCATAATATCAACAATATCCCAACGACGACCAACGTCTCCAACTACTCCACTATGCAAATGTTACCTTCTTCCACGAACTTGTGCGGCGTGACGTTAAGAGGGCCTGGGGTTGATACCGGTTTTTCTAATTCAACCCCAAACCTAACTTCTTACACCGACGCCATAACATCGCATCATCAGCTACAAGGTCCACAAACTCAGAACAACAATCAATCCCCATCTGTTTGTGTTTTCTCCGGTCTGCCCCTCTTTCCTCCTGATAGAAACCACCATAACAGTGGCTTACTACTCCAGCAACCTGCAGCAGCAGCTGTTGTAACTTCCCCACTTACAACTGGAAGAATTGAATCCATGGAGGATAGCACGTCGGCTACGGCATGGATTGACAGTATCATAAAGGATTTAATCAACAGCTCCGCTCAAGTATCCGTGCCCCAACTCATCCAGAATGTGAGGGAAATAATCCACCCTTGCAATCCATATCTCGCATCTCTTCTGGAGTACAGGCTTCGCTCCCTCAATAGCGGTGGCGCTGATCAAAATGATCCCATGGAATGCTGGAGAAGAAAAGAACCACTGCCACAGCTAGCGGGTTTACAACAACAGGCCCAAAACAATGCTAACTTATTGCAGCACAATAATTTGTCCCTTCCAGATTCCTCAAATAACCAATACTTGAACTGGAAAATAGCTTTGCCAGCCAGCCATAACGCTCCGGTAGCGCCCTCTCTGAACCAGCACCAGCACCAGCACCAGCAGCTTGGTGGAAATAATCCCACTGCAACAGATCTTTCTTTTGTTACGCCTCCTATACTTTCTCCTCAAGTGCATCAACAGCAACAACAACAAGAATCTTCTCATTCTCAGCAACAGGCCGCAGTAGACTTAGAACAACAGAAGCAGCAGCAATCTTCTAGTTCTCTATCTCCGACGTCGGTGGCTGATAGCAGTGCCAAAACAAAAACTGCAACACCAGCTCCAGTCCCGGTCAACACATACAGAGAGAAAAAGGAAGAAGAGCGACAACAAAAGAGGGATGAAGAAGGATTGCACCTTTTGACCTTGCTATTGCAATGTGCGGAAGCCGTATCTGCTGATAATTTAGAAGAAGCAAATCGAATGCTATTGGAAGTATCCGAACTCTCCACACCGTTCGGCACATCTGCACAGCGTGTCGCTGCATATTTCTCAGAGGCCATGTCAGCGAGGCTATTGAATTCATGCTTGGGAATATACGCAGCGCTACCAATGACCAGCGTCCCCGTCCTCTATACCCAGAAGTTAGCATCCGCTTTCCAGGTGTTTAACGGGATCAGCCCCTTCATAAAATTTTCCCATTTCACTGCCAATCAAGCAATACAAGAAGCTTTCGAGAGAGAAGACCGGGTGCATATCATAGACCTTGATATAATGCAAGGTCTTCAATGGCCCGGTCTCTTTCACATCTTGGCTTCCAGGCCCGGTGGGCCTCCTTTCGTTCGGCTCTCCGGGCTTGGAACCTCCATGGATGCTCTTGAAGCAACCGGCAAGCGATTGTCTGATTTTGCTGAGAGATTAGGCCTTCCTTTCGAGTTTTTACCCGTTGCCGACAAAGTTGGAAACTTAGACCCTGAAAAATTGAATGTAAGCAAGAGAGAAGCTGTTGCGGTTCATTGGTTGCAACATTCCCTTTACGATGTCACAGGCAGCGACTCTAATACACTCTCCCTCTTGCAAAGGTACTACTCCTAGACACACTTTTATATCTTTTTGATTCAAAAACAATGACAACTTCTACGTATGGAAATTTTTTTGACTTCAAATTTCATCTTTTACATTTTGAATACGCTTACAAAAATGCTTTAACATATGTGAGTTCACAAAATTCAAAAGTACTGTTGTTATTTTCCATGACTTTACTTTCTTGAAAGCTCTCTGTCGTCTAGTCAAATACGTTGTCATTTTGATACCTTCAGTTACCACTTGAATACTTCAATTTAACACTCAGAAACAATCTTTATTTAGTGGTATATTTAGTGTAACCACAGATACTAATGCCAACCAGACTGTTTTATATGTAAAAATGAACATGTGGAATGAAACTTCATATGAGCAAATTGCAATGTGTTAGCTCTAAATTAATTAGTTTGAAATGTTGTAGTACTAATAAAAAGCCTAAAAACTACATACAAAAGATTTATGATATAACAGATGCAAAAAAGATAGCTATATGTACCTATTTCTACTAGACTATTTGCACTAAAGAACCAACATGCACAGCTTAACGTAAGGAAAAAAGGGTTCTTCATATGAATATATCTGTTGTGTATAACACAATTGCTAATGGCAATATTGTAAATATCTGTGATATATATTAATGACAATTCATTGGTTTGTTGCATCAATCAGTGTATAGGTAGGAGTATTTAATTTTCCCTTACACGATGCTTAAAGCTCTTTCTCTTTGACCATTGGTGATTCTCTTCTTCAGTAAACCTGAAAAAAGGAGGAAAAAGGCCATTCACTTTTAGCAACAAAAGTTGTCTTCTCTATGACTTGGTGTATTACTGAGTCCTTTCAGCCTAATTAATTTTCCGTGAATTCTCTTCTTTTAAAAAATATTAAGTTCCAACATGTGAAAGTCTGGGCAGCATGCCCAAAAAAAAATAAAAACGATATAGAGAGAAACTATCTACCACTAGCTGTGAATGTTCAAGTGGGTATTTGGCTATGTTTCATTAAGAAATTTGGAAAAAAAAAAAAGTTTTTGTTTTAAAGTGAAAAATGATACATTTGAAAATTGGATTTTTGTTTGCACATGAATAAAAATTTAATATTTCCTAACCTCCATTCCTTTTTACTTGTCCACAATGAATTTCACACTTTTTCAAAGATATACTAATAAATAAAATATATATTTTATAATAATACCTATATTAATTGGTGTGTAATATTAAGTCTTCAGAAACAATTTGGAGAATAATATATTAATGTTAAAATTGAAACATTAAAAAAAGTATGTTTTCTCTTGATATATTAAGGTGGACAAGTAAAAGTAGAAATTTATTTTTAATATAATAGATAAGTAAAAATGAAAAATGGAATTAGTTTGTTAACATAGGCGTGGATTCAAGATTTTAATTTGATGGAACCTTTAAGTACTTATAATTGAACTTATTATAGAGTATTTGTTGAAATTTACCCATCACTTGTGCTCTACGTTCATGCACTTAATGCAAATTTGGTTTAATAATCTGCTATATGTACTTCAGGTTGGCTCCGAAGGTGGTGACTGTAGTGGAACAGGATCTAAGCCACGCAGGTTCATTCCTGGGGAGGTTTGTAGAGGCAATACATTACTACTCGGCTCTATTTGACTCACTGGGCGCGTGCTACGGGGAGGAGAGTGAAGAAAGACACGTCGTGGAGCAACAACTCTTATCAAAGGAGATACGCAATGTGTTGGCCGTAGGCGGTCCATCGAGGAGTGGCGAGGTGAAGTTCAACAACTGGAGAGAAAAACTTCAACAGTCTGGGTTTAGGTGCTTATCTCTTGCAGGTAATGCAGCTGCACAAGCTACTCTTTTGCTTGGAATGTTCCCATCTCATGGTTACACTTTGGTTGAGGATAATGGAACTCTTAAGCTTGGTTGGAAAGATCTATGCTTGTTTACTGCTTCTGCATGGAGGCCTAATTCCTTGCATGTTGCACCTGGTTCTCGTCACTTCTCTCGTCCCAATATGGATTAGAAGCCGCCTCTATGCAGTCAAGTCAGTGAATTTCGAGTATCAAATGAGTATTTCTTCCCTTCATTTGGCAGTCATTTCATGTATACATCGCAAAGGTGGTTTGGTAACTCCGTTTTTGTTCAGTAATCATTAGTTATGTTGCTTTCTTTTGCTCAAATTTACTGTTTTATTTTTACTTTTAAGTTGAATTAAAGATATTTTGGAAAGGGAAAAATGTTTTTTTGATATCTAACGATTAAAAAATTCTTACTTTGGGTCTCGTAATATTCAAATAAAGTAGAATTTATGGAGAAGTCATACATCGCTCATCTCTAATTGATTTGTTTCACCTTTCGTAGTGCATTTTGCTCTTTTAGTCAATCCACTAATAATTTTCTACAAATTCAATGCACTTTTAATTGTCAAAGCATATGAATGTTCATTGCTTATGCTAAGAGAGAGTTATCCCATACTTACATTTCTTAAGGTAAAAGTTTATTAAAATTGTAGAAACGTGTCTACCATAGGACTATTAAGTGCATGGTTATAGTATTAATCAAAGGTAAATGTGCTTATAGCTGAATATAAGCTAAAATTAAATGCAATAACGATTGAGGGATCAAAAGTATAATTTATCCCTTTAAGAAATTGAATGTTTATTTGTCACATGTCTATACGCTTTATCTTTTCCCAAAAATTGGTAAACTGAATTAAGATACCAATATGGTGAAGTTGAGAAATGATTTCAAAATGAACTTGAAAGGAAATGAAATATGAAGAGCAAGGATTGAGAAGAGATCAACAAGAGATATTTAAACCATAGGTCAAGCAGATGTGAAGATTAATTTTTACCTTATGATATTAAAAAATATTAGTAAAACGAAACAAAGGTCAAGTGCCAATACGAACCACAACTTCACGGGAAATTAGTAGAGAAAGAAACAACTTATTTCCCAGCTTATTCTATGAATAACAAAAATATAAAATATACCAGCTTACAGTAAATGTGAATTCATCATCAATTATAAAATCGTGTTATTGTTGTTTTAAGTGCAATTTTGAAAATTTAATCCTTTTTTTTTGTTCTAAACTAAGGACACGTTTGGCCATGCGGGATGAAAGCATGATTTGAAATCATGATATGAAATCATAATTTGAAATTATGAGATTAAGTTGAAGTTTTGTTTGAACATGCAATTTTGACTTTTTTATGTTGTATATTTTCTCATGAACATAAAAACTCATAAGTTGTGAAAACTATTAAAATTGCTCCAATTCTTTATACAATCTTAAGCAAAAATTTATAATAAAGTATAATGCACTGTCACAAAGCTATTATAAAAAAAAATACAACATTTATAGATTAATCTTTAGTTCAATAAAAAAGTAAAATTGAACATGACTTGTACTGTACTACTCTTTAATATAATTCTCCCACATAGTACGGGAGCTTGCATTTCTTCATCAGATAACCGAAAAGACGAATCAACATTGTTACTTTGAGTAGTTTGTTGGTCAATATCATTAGTTATAGTTATATGAGATATAAATGGTTTAAAGAGTAATAATATAAACTATAAATTTTATTTACATATGAAATAAATGGTTGTTAAATATAAATGATGGGATATTTTTTTTTTTGCAAAATATAATCTTGTGGGTCAACTTTTGTATTTTAAAAAAATTCCAAATCATGATATAAAATTTCATATCACACTTTTTTGGAGAATTTGGGATTTCATATCATGTCCAAACGCTGATTTCATCTCATAATTTCAAATTACACACTTCATATCGCATGTCCAAATGCCTACTAAAACAGTTAAATTTCCAATACGGAATCAAATGAATGAAAATAAGACATTCAATTTGTGAAGATATAAATAGAAAAATGAAAAAGCAAAAACTACCACTGAACTATCTGAAATGGAGTAAAAATACCCTCCATTTATTTTTTGGCTCAAAAATACCCCTCACTTTAACGGAGTGCCACCAAGCACATCACGTGGAAAAAAAATTGCCACATGAACAGTCCAAGCCAGCATCCCATTTATGGAAAAGGGCCCAAACTACCCCTGAACTATCAGGAATGGAGCAAAAATATCCTCCGTTTATTTTTGGTTCAAAAATACCCCTCCGTTTACTTTTTGACTAAAAAATACCCCTCACTTTAACGGAGTGCCACCAAGCACACCACATGGAAAAAAAGTTGTCATATGGCCAGTCCACGGCATCATCCCATTTAATACCCAACTAACCTACTTAACCATCCAACTTAACAGCTCATTTAATACCCGTACCCAACTCGTATTCAAAAAACCCGACCCGTCCTCATAAGTAAAGGGTAAAGATAGATCCACCCTTCATTTCGCTTGAACTCTCCAAAAAAAAATCAATGCAAACTAGGGATTTTGAGGAAAAAGAAAGCCCTTAGTACATGGGTTGAAACTCGACCCGTCTTTATCACGTAAAAGAATATGGGAGAGTTCAACCCATGTACTAAGGACTTTCTTTCCCTCAGAATCCCTACTCTGCATCGATTTTTTTTTGGGAGAGTTTAAATGAAATGAAGGCTGAATCTATCTTTACCCTTTACTTATGAAGATGTGTCAGGTTTTTTAAAGATGAATCGGGTATGAGTATTAAATGGGTTGTTAGGTTGGATGGTTAAGTGGGTTGGCAAGCTATTAAATGGGCTGGGTATTAAATGAGATGTTGACGTGGACTGACCATGTGACAATTTTTTTCCACATGGTGTGCTTGGTGACACTCCGTTAAATTGAGGGATATTTGTGAGTCAAAAAACAAATGGAGGGGTATTTTTGAGCCAAAAAATAAAATGAGGATATTTTTGCTCTATTTCGAATAGTTTAGGGGTAGTTTTGGCCCTTTTTCTTAAATGAGATGTCGATGTGGACTGACCATATGATAATTTTTTTTCACGTGGTGTGCTTGGTGGCACTCTGTTAAAGTAAGGGGTATTTGTGAGCTAAAAAATAAACTGAGAGGTATTTTTTAGTCAAAAAAATAAATGGAGGGATATTTTTTAGCTCCGTTTCAGATAGTTCAGAGGTACTTTTGGCCCTTTTCCAATAGAAAAATGTATTTAGAAAGTTAAACATAGACCTTGTATCACTTACCTATACATAAAAATTCTTTTTAAGTCAATAAAAATAAAATGTGCATATATACATTTTTTAAATGAAAAAAAGAATTTGGGAGCATGAGATTACAAGGTGAGAACCAAAGCATCATTGATAAAATAAAATTCATGTAGCCAACTATAATGATCCTCCAGGTCATTTTCTGCATTTCCGCACTATTTCGGCCTTTAGAGCTTTTCCATAGCCTCCCCAAGTCATTTATGACTTGTTGGAGCTGACAATTCGGTTACCGTACAGTTCGTTTGATTTTTTTAGCCAATTTCTTATTTTGAAGTCTTCACTGGTACCGGACCTAAACTTCAGGTAAACGAACTCGTATGCCAATTCTAACAGTTTCATCAGCCCAGGAACGTTGATTTTAGGCTAGGTGGACCTTTGATTTGGATCCGGCTTCCGGACTCATTTTGAGCTATTGGGTGGAAGTTAGTCAAAACGACCCTTTGGTTGTGAGACCCACATTTCATCGAAATGATCTCCGATGGAAATTTTGATGGCACCTTTGAGTTCGAAATGTCGAATTTGGTAGGGTAGCATAGTTCATTTGTGTTCACGGGAGTTCGAACGAATCCCGAAGGTTCGGTAGGAACTTAGCAAAGTTTGCTAAGTTGTTGGTGCAGACTTCAGTTGGTGCGATCGCTTAAGTGGCCAGAGGTCGCTAAAGCGGCTAATGGACCGCTTTAGCGGGAGCCCAGGTGTTCCCCCTGTCGCTAAAGCAGCCCTAGTACCGCTTTAGCGTCGTCGATTAAGCGAATTTCTACCACTTAAGCGGTAGGGTTCAGTCACGCGTGGACCGCATTAGTGGTACTTTGTCGCTTTAGCTGTGACCGCTAAAACGGCTATCGCTGCTATTAATGAAGTGGAAATCCAATTTTGGCTCATTTATTTCCAAGTCCCAAGATCATAAAATCCTAGGAGACTTAGGAACCCGTTGAGTTCGATTATTGGATGTTTGGGGAGAGTTGAAGAGTTCGTTGGGATCATTTTCTCATATAAATTTTTGCGAGTTTCCTTTAATTCCTTGTTTAGTTCTCCGATTTAAACCAAAATCCCTAGAATCCTTTACGGGCTAATTTTAGGTCTGTTTGTGCTCAAAATTTATCCATATTTGAGGATAAATGATCCTTGAGCTTGGCGGGACGTTTTGACAGTTTTAAATTTGTGATTTCACATGTGGACCCTACTTGAGAATTTTAGCTCGATTTTGAATCCGGAGTATTTATATGCAATATGGGTATTGTTATTCTCGTTTTAATGTGTAGATCATTTATTTGATAGCGTGGCATCATGCGAAGGCTTCTCGGAAGGGAAAAACTCCGATTTAGTGGACTTTCTTGGACATTCGTCGACGTCCAGGTAGGCTAAGCTTACTTTCCTCATAGATTGGTATTTGTATAGTAATGTGCTAGATTTGGGTGGGAATTTACGGCTTGAATGTTTAGTGGAATTTGGAACAATTAGACGATTAAAGAGATGTTTTTAGGTAGAATTGACCTTTCCTTCTTGAGTTAAATTGTTGCTTTTGGACTTGTTTAGACATGATTAATACCTTGTAGTGGGACTTGGAAGCTTTAGTCTAGTGTTGGGTAGAAATTGCCTTAACATGGACTTTCGGGGTTGGTAGTGATCCCCGCCGACCCTCTTTTAGGTCAAATATTATGATTAGCTCCTTGTAGACCTAGGAGGCCTTTCGTAATCTTACATATATTCTTGAACCTTAGGTTGATTTGGGCATCTTTCTAATCCTTGACTAGACTTGTTACCTTTTATTTTACTTTAACGACCGGTTCGAGTCCGATATTTTTTATTCACTTACGACACTAAATTATCGGTTCGAGTCTGGCAGATATGATACTAAATTATTGGTTCGAGTCTGGCAGATATGATACTAAATTATTGGTTCCAGTCCAGCAACTATTGTAAGCTTATGATGTTAAGGCTTCGGTTCGAGTTCGATGTTCGTGGTAATACGTGATTCTCAGATATGGTTTCGGTTGTCGATTACTTTATATTTATTATTGCCATCGGTTCTTCTCTTGATTGTATCCATCGGGGTTATAGGGGCTCGTTTAGATTGATCTTCTTTTGTATATGCCTTCTGGGCTTATGGGGCCCCAGTTAGGCTGTAGGTAGCTTGTCTTCCTTTTGATATTATTTACCTTGTCATTTATTATTCGTCAGTTGGAGCGTTATCCAGGTTTTCCCCTTTATCCCTAACTTTAGTTTATATTCTCGCATCTTATTATGCTTTTATTATGATTTATCTCAGTCGGCCGATGGTGTCTACTGAGTACCTGTTATTTTGGTACTCATACTACACTTCTGCATCTTTTTCTGATGCAGATCTGAGTACTAGCTGCCACCATTGACGTTCTATCCATTTTGCTCTCAGGATTTGGAGATTAGGTGAGCTTTCAGAGCCGGAGCTGATGCCCGCTCATTCCTTTACTTTTAGACAGTCTTTAGTTATCGAGACTTTCTGTATATTTATACTATTCAGTATTCTCTTTTGTATTTAGTGGCTCTTATACCGGCCTTACTTGGTCGTGGGATATTTTTTATTTTTTGTCTCTCACTTGACACCCTTTTTCTATTGTATTGTTTTCTCTTGCTTACAATCTTTTTGTGTGCTTGATTTTCGGTATTTATTTTACCCTCCGCTAATTAGCCCATTATATGTCGTTTCGAGCTATGGTTTAGCTTACCTACTAGCGGGTTAAAGTAGGGTCCATCATGACCCAGAAATTGGGTTGTGACAAATTGGTATTAGAGCCAGGTTCACTGATATTTTTGGTACAAAAGCAAATGTCTAGTAGAGTCCCGCAGATTGAAACGATGACGTTCATATCCTATCTTCGGGAGGCTATAGGACATTCTTAGGAAAATTTCACTTTCTTTATTCATTTTTGTGCATCGAGTCTATGCTGGTTTCTTAAGGTTCTTATTGTTTTACTCTTTCGCAGATGGTTATGACGCGCGCTACTACGACCGGCGAAGAGGATCCCGAGCCTGCGGCTAGAGCATCCGCCAGAGGTCGTGGCCGGCCAAGAGGTCGAAGTCAGGCTAGAGCTGCAGTCCCAACTAGGGATCAGGGTGAAGAGCCATCACCAATCCTGTTATTGCTCCCAAGCTAAAGATTTTGCCACCTCAGGCATTAGTGGGCCAGGGGGCAGCCCAGGCTCCACCGGGGTTTATTTTTTCTTCATTTCAGGGATGCCTTGGTCTAGTTACTAGGATTAGTTGGCGGTGCACTGTCTGATGGTGCTTAGTCTGAGGATCAGAGTGGTACAGATGTAGGGGCACAGGCTGCGACTCCCAGAGTTGAGATCCCTCTAGCACCGATAATTATTCGGCTGGCAGCTGCCCCGCAAGCTATGTCTATAAAGGAGCAGAAAATATTGGGTAGATTTCTGAGACTAACTCCACCTAGATTTGCAGGGGGCCTGGGTGAGGATGCATTTGAGTTCCAGATTGCTTGTGAGGATAGGCTCCGCAATTTGGGCCTAATTGAGGTGCGTGGGGTTGACTATACTACTTTTCAGTTGTACTCAGCTAGTAGACATTGGTGGAGAGGTTATGTTGATTCCAAGCCAGCTAGATCTTCCCCTTTGACATGGACCCAGTTCTCCGAGGCTTTTTTGGAGAAGTATATGCCTCGCAGTCTTCGAGAGCCTCTGAGAGATAAGTTTACCAGCTTACAGCAGGGTTCTATGAGTGGTTGTTGAGGTTGAGTTGAGATTTCATGAGTTGGCCAGACATGCTACTGCGATCTTACCTACCGAGTATGAGCGAATTCAGTGCTTTGTTAGGGGACTGAGACTTCCTATTCGTATGGCTACTCAGAGTTTGGTTTCCGCTGACCGATCTTTTATTAATGCTTCTGATCATGCCCAAACTATGGAGGAGATGCATTTTGAGGCCCAAGGGGGTAGCGATAAGAGGCCACGTCAGCAGGGTAGTTTCAGTGGGAGTCAGAGCGGCTCACAGTTTAGAGGAAAAGGTTCTCAAGATAGGTACCCTCCGCGTCAGTCTTATCAGCACCAGGGTCAGTCTAGTAGGCTCGTTCAAGCATCACTTCAGATTACTGACCGAGGTCAGTCCGGTTATAGTAATTACAGTGGCCAGCGCAGTGGTCAGTCTTTGAAGGGTGCACATTCTGGGTTTTCTAGTCATGGTGGCTATTCCAGATCAATCGGATCTTCTGAGTAGGGTAGAGCATTTGAGACTTGTTATGAGTGTGGGGTTGTTGGTCATTACTCTAGAGAGTGTCCCCGACGTGGGATGGTTTTTCCCACAACACAGATTGTTCAGCCAATCATATCAGTGTCGCCTCCAGCTAGAGGTGGTGCTTAGGGTGTCAGGGGTAGTCCCCAGGATTCTCGAGGAGGTCCTCATGCAGGTAGGATAGGTGGTCGGTCAAATGCCCAGTCCGGAGGTGGACGGGGTCAGTAGTATACTGTACCTGGTGGATCGGAGGCAGAAACATCGAATACTGTTAATACAGGTATGATTTCAGTGTGCCAACAACCGGCTATTGCTTTATTTGATCCAGGATCCCCTTATTCATGTGAGTCTGCTTATTATGCACCGTGGTTAGAGTTATCTTGGAAGCCTTTATCTGCGTCATGGCGTGTATCTACTCCCATGGGTGATTCCTTAGCAGTGGATCGAGTTTATAGATCATATGTTGTGATCTTTTGAGAGTTTGTACTCAAGCTGATCTTATTGTGCTAGATATGGTAAATTTTGATGTGATTCTGGGCATGGGCTGGTTATCCCCCAATCATGCGGTCTTGGATTTCCTTGCCAAGACCGTTACCTTAGCTATGCCTGGCATACCCTCGGTTGTGTGGCAGGGTTTTTTTAGTTGTACACCAACGGGGATTATTTCTTATGTTCGGGCTAGGAGATTGGTGTTGAAGGGTTGCGAGTCTTATCTTGCTTCCCGTTCGTGATGTTAGTACGGAGAGTCCCTTACTTGATTCTGTTCCTATTGCCTATGAGTTTTCCAATATTTTCCCTACCGACCTGCCTGGCCTTCCTCCTGAGTGTGATGTTGAGTTTGCTATTGATCTTGAGCCGGGCACCCGACCTATTTTGATGACACCTTACCCCACGACTCCTGCTGAGATTAAGGAGCTGAATTATCAGCTTCAGAATCTTTTGGTAAGGATTTTATTAGGCCGATTGTATCGGCTTGGGGTGCTCCTGTCTTGTTCATGAAGAAAAACAGATGGTTCTATGTGTATGTGTATTGACTACAGGCAATTGAATAAGGTGACAGTGAAGAATAAGTATCATATACCCCGTATTGATGATTTATTCGACTAGCTTTAGGGTGCAGCGGTATTCTCTAAGATTGACTTGAGATTCGATTACCATTAGTTGAGGATTCGTGCTGAGGACATCCCTAAGACAACCTTCAGGACTCGTTATGGCCATTATGAGTTCTTGGTGATGTTTTTGGGGTTGACCAATGCCCCAGCAGCGTTCATGGATTTAATGAACCGTGTTTTCAGGCCTTACTTGGACTTCATTGTGATTATTTTCATTGATGATATCCTTGTGTACTCAAGGAGTAGGGAGGAACACGAGCACCATTTGAGGACTGTGCTCCAGACTTTGAGAGAACATAGACTTTTTGCCAAATTCTCAAAGTGTGAGTTCTAGTTGGAGTATGTGACATTCCTAGGACATGTGGTGTCTAAGGATAGAATTATGGTGGATCCAGCAAAGATTGAGGCTATCCGTGATTGGGCCAAACCTACATCACCGACTGAGGTTCGTAGCTTTATTGGTTTGGCCAATTACTACAAATGGTTCGTTAAGGATTTTTGCTACTATTACTGCACATATGACTAGATTGACCAGGAAAGAGGTTCCATTTCAGTGGTCTGTCGAGTGCGAGTCGAGCTTTTAGAAGCTCAAGGACTTGCTCACTTCAGCTCATAGTTTGACTCTTCTAGTAGAAGGAGAGGGGTTTACTATATATTGTGATGTTTTTTATGTTAGTTTGGGTTGTGTTCTGATGCAGCAGGACCGAGTTATTGCTTTTGCATTGAGGCAACTGAAGGTGCACGAGCGCAACTACCCCACTTATGATTTGGAATTGGCGGCGGTAGTTTTTGTGCTTAAGATTTAGAGGCATTACCTGTATGGTGTTTGTTGAGAGATCTACACTGACCATCGTAGTGTTTAGTACATTATGACTCAGAGGGATCTTAATTCGAGACAACGCAGATGGATTGAGATGCTGAAGGACAATGATATCTCTATTCTATACCATTCGGGCAAGGCGAATGTGGTAGCAGATGCCTTGAGCCGGAAGACGGTGGGTATGGGTAGCTTGGCTTTTTTTTTCCAGCTTCAGAGTGGCCGTTAGCATTGGACTTTCAGTCCTTAGCCAATTTTATGGTTAGAATTGATATCTCAGACCCCAGTATGGTTCTTAAGTGTTGAGGCTAGGTTTACTTTGTTTGTGGAAATTCAGAGTCTTCAGTTTGAGGATAGTAGACTTTGTGGCATTCGTGATCAGGTGCTGAGAGGTGAGTCCAGTCGGGCTTCCTTAGATTCAGAGGGTATTCTGAGGTTTGATGGCTATATTTGTATTTCGAGGGTTGGGGACGTGATTCAGTCGATATTGCGAGAGGCTCATAGCTCCTGATATTCTATTCACCCTGGACAACTAAGATGTATAGAAATTTGAGACAACATTATTGATGGTGTGGTATGAAGAAGGATATAGCGGACTTTGTGGCTCGTTGCCTATATTGTCAGCAGGTGTAGGCTAAGCATCATAGATCGGGTGGATTGCTTCAGAGGTTACTCATTCCTAAGTGGAAGTGGGAGCAGATTACTATGGACTTCGTGAGTGGTTTGCCTTGTACCTCTCGTGGTTCCGATAGTATTTGGGTCATAGTAGATCAGTTGACCAAATCGGCTTATTTCATCCCTATTCAAATTTTCTTCAGTGCCGACAAGTTAGCCTATATTTATGTTCGAGAGATAGTTCGCCTTTATGGAGTGCCGGTGTCCATTATTTCAGACAGAGTCTCAGTGTTCACTTCTAGCTTCTGGAGAACTTTTTATGAGGAGTTGGGTACTCATGTTGATCTTAGCACCGCATTCCATTCTAGACCTACGGTCAGTCGGAGCGGACTATTTGGGTTTGGGAGGATATGCTTCACGCGTGTGTTATGGACTTTGGAGGTCAGTGGGAGTAACACTTAGCCTTAGCGAAGTTTGCTTATCATAATAGTTACCATTCGAGTATTGATATGGCACCATTTGAGGCTTTATATGGTAGGCGTTGTTGATCTCCGATAAGTTGGTTTGAGACCTTCGAGTTTAGGCCTCCTGGTACTGACTTGCTTTGTGAGTCGTTGGATAGGGTCCGAGTGATTTAGGATAGGTTGAGGGCAACTCAGAGTTGGCAAAAGAGTTATGCTGATCATAGTCTTTATGCCTTGAAGTTTGGAGTTGGTGACAGAGTTTTCCTTCGAGTATGGCCCATGAAGGGCGTGATGAGGTTCGAAAAGAGGGGCAAGCTCAGCTCCAGGTATATTGGGCCATTTAAGATACTACGGACTGTTGGGGTGGTAGCTTATGAGTTGGCCTTGCCCACAGATTTTGCATTCGTTCACTCAGTCTTCCATGTCTCCATGCTACGACGTTATATCCCGAATGAGTCTCACATGCTTCAATAGGACTTAGTTCTGTTGGATGAAAGGTTGACCTTCGTGGAGGAGCCAGTCCTCATATTAGCCAGGGATGTCAGGCGGTTGCGCTTTAGGGAGATTCCAGTAGTTAAGGTCCAGTGGAGGCACCGCCCAGTCGAGGAGGCTACCTGGGAGATCGAGAGTGATATGCGGGCCCAATATCCTCACATGTTCAAGTCTTTAGGTACATCTTGATCATTTACTTTTACGAATGAAAGTCCTTCTAGTAGTGGATATTGTCACGACCCTCCAGGTCATTTTTTGCATTTCCGCACTATTTTGGCTTTTAGACTTTCCCATAACTGCCCCAAGTCATTTATGACTTACTGGAGCTGACAGTTCGGTTACCAGACAGTTTGTTTGGTTTTAGAGTCAATTCTTTGTCTTGAAGTCTTTGATGATAAGAATTGGGTACAAGGCCTAAATTTCAACTAAACGGCCTCGTATTCCAATTCTGACAGTTCCATCAGCTCCTAAATGTCGATTTTAGGTTAGGGAACCTTTGGTTTAGATCCGGAGGCTTCTGGACTCATTTTGGGCTATTGGGTAGAAGTTAGTCAAAAAGGCCTTTTGGGTGTGGGACCCATATTTCATCAAAACGACCTTAGATGGAAATTTTGATGGCGCCATTGAGTCCGGAATGTCGAATTTAGTAGGGTAGCATAGTTCATTTGCATTCACGAGATTTCGAACGAATCCCGAGGGTCCGGTAGGAACTTAGCAAAATTTGCTAAGTTCCTGGTGCAGGCTTCAACTGGTGCGACCGCTTAAGCGGCCATTTGGTCGCTAAAACGAAGCTCGCTAAAGAGGCCAATGGATCGCTTTAGCGGGAGCCTAGGTGTTCCCCCTGTCGCTAAAACAACCCGAGTACCACTTTAGAGGTCGTCGCTTAAAGCGACGTTCGATCGCTTAAGCGGTAGGGTCCGGTCACGCGTGGACCGCTTTAGCGGTACTTTGCCACTTTAGCGGTGACCGCTAAAGCGGCTACCGCTGCTATTAATGAAGTGGAAACCCAATTTTGGCTTATTTATTTCCAAGTCCCAAGACATTAAAACCCTAGGAGACTTAGAAACTTGTGGAGTTCGATTATTGGGTGTTCGGGGAGAGTTGGAGAGTTTGTTGGGATCATTTTCTCATCTAAATTTCCGTGAGTTTCCTTTAATTCCTTGTTTAATTCTTTGATTTAAACCCAAATCCCTAAAATCCTTTATCGGCTGATTTTAGGTCTATTTCCGCTCGGAATTTATCCATTTTTTAGGATAAATGATCGTTGTTGGAGGGATATTTTGTCGATTTTAAATTTGTAATCCCGCACGCGGGCCCCACATGGAATTTTTAGCTCGATTTTGGACCCGAAGCATTTATATGCAATATGAGTATTGTTATTCTTGTTTTAATGTGTAGATCATTATTTTGATAGCGTGACATCGTGCGAAGGCTTTTCAAAAGGGAAAAACTCCGATTTAGTGGACTTTCTCAGACATTCGCCAACGTTCAGGTAGGCTAGGCTTACTTTTCTCATAGATTGGTATTAGTATGGTAAATGTGCTAGATTTGGGTGGGAATGTACGACTTGGTTGCATGTTTAGTGGAATTTGGAATGCTTAGCCGATTAAAGAGACGTTTTTAGGTAGATTTGACCTCTCCTTCATGTCCCAGAAATTGGATCGTGACACCAACAAATTGAGCTACTAAGATTTAACAGAATATATACATTAAAGATGAGGATTAATTGGATTTCAATACTGTACCAAGTTCATATCAGTAACAAAATTTAAATTTAAGTTCACTTCTTATTCCCAATATTTGTTGATGACTGAGTATTTCAGTACTACCAAATCATCAAGTTATAAAAATTTAAATTTAAGTTTGACTTGTTATAGTGCCAAATAGTTTTTGTCTAAAAAAAGGGAATATATTAAGTAAGTATTTGGACATGTAATTTGGAACTCAAATTCAAAGTTTTGATTTGCAATTAGCATTTGTTTATGATATTTGGACAAATTTTAGCTTCTATTTGAAGGTAGGATTTCAGTTTTAAGTTTGTGATATTAATTTATTAAAATTTAAAAATTGTTATTTTCCCATTTATGTAGTCCCAAATCTAATGGGGGTTTAAACATTCTTGATGTATATTCCTGGAATAAAGCTGCTACAGAAAAATGATTGTGGAACCTATGCAAAAAGAAGGATAAATTATGGGTGGGGTGGATACGTATCTATTATGGGAAAGAAGGGTTAGTGGGCATACAAGCTAAGACGACATCCTGGCTAGTGCAGTGGATCTTAAAAGCTCATAAACACCTTTAAGAAGCTGGTTGTAGTGAACAAGATGTGCTAAATGTGGAGAAGTACTCTATCAAGGATGTTTATATGAAAACGAGGGGAGAAATAGTACAAGTGAAATGGAGGAAACTGGTATGGTCGAACCATGGAGCTCCTAAGTGGTTGTTTATACTGTATATTACGTTGAATAGGAGGCTCTCAACTAAGGATAGATTAACAAAATGGGAGTTAACAGAATCCCTAACATGTCCCTTGTGACAAGTGGTAGATCAAGATATATATCATCTGTTCTTTGAATGTTCCAATGCTGCCAGAGTCTGGACTAAGCTACTAGTATGACCTTGACTAAAATACAAAGGCCTTGCATGAAGTGTCATGAGGAAATATAGTGGGCATTAAGATACATGAAAGGCAGGAGCAGCAAAACACAAGTATACAGAATGACCTTGACTGAAACCGTCTATTGCTTGTGGCAGGTGCATAAAATTGCAGAATCTTTCAACATAAACAAAAGGCAGAGGAGCTCATTGTTAAAAAAATCATCCAAGATGTGCATAGTAGAGGATCCCATCAAGCTAGATTAGTTAATAGACCCCTAGAACTCAATGCATATCCCTAGTCATGATTGATATTAGTTAGATAGGGATAAGGAGAGACTAGGCTAACAAGCAATGCTTGGGGCGATTTTGTCCAAGTCTGTTAATTTTTTTTTTGTACAACTACTCTGTTTTTTATATATATATATGTATGTATGTATGTATGTATGTATGTATGTATTTAGTATGTATGTATGTATATATATGTGTGTGAGAGAGATCTTAATTTTAAATTTTATAAAAAAAGATTCACGTTCGATGTGAAGAGATTGTCCGCATAACATGGAAGGATTATATTAAAAAATAGTTAGTTACTACTATTGTTGATTTATTGGATATATGTAACTTTGTAAAATTATGTGTACTTAAAGTCTGTGTAACATGTAATCAGAAATATTTACTTATAAAAGGAACATGAAGATATGTGATTTGTTAATGCGACGCCTTTGGATATTCTGATACCTTATTTATGAACTATGATTTGCTCATTTGGCATGATTGTAAGGATGAATGTTTTTTAAAATATTTTTCATAAATTATGAGGTTCTCACTTTTAAATCAATGATTTAAAACCACCATTGAGAATCATTATCAATCGACCCCTAAGTACTATAAAAAATTACATAAGAAAAGTTAACCAAAGTGACCGTTCGGTCATCGTTCATATCCACAATAGCACAACATTGCTTTATTACTAGATATAGCCTTATAACCTTATTTTTCTCTTGTCTTTTATCTTCTCTTTTTTTAAAAACCTTTTTCTTACTTCTGGATATCTGTGCAAGCATATGAAAACAGTGACCAACGTCCCCCTCACACTTCTCTTCATTTTTTGGAACAATCTGTGAAGAACAAGGATGTACCTGAATCATGATGTAGCCGAGTGAGATACATATTGTTAATACCATTTTGATCAATGTTCTACATCTTCAGGAAGAAATAAAAGGAGAAAATTGTGCTTTCGTTTAATTTCTTAAAAAAATATTATTGGTATTTAGGATGTGAAAAGTGTGGGAGAAAGAGTGATAGAGCTTATACCAAGAGACCATGTTCTTCTAGAATAGTTGATGTGTGGATACATTGTTTATACATTATATATATATATATATATATATATATATATATAACATAGATACATTACACATACATTATATAAAACGTATAAGTTTTGTATAACAATGTATATAAATACATATACATCTCCTATACAAAGTTATATATCATATGTACACGATTATACAACATTTATATAATACAACAACAACAACAACAACATACCCAGTGTATTCCCATAAAGTGGGGTCTGGGAGGATAAAGTGTACGCAGTCCATACCACTACCTCAGATGAAGTAGAGAGGTTATTTTCGATAGGCCCCCGGATCAGGAGAGATAACAATATAACCAAAAAAAAATTAAATTAAATAAAAACAAAAAAACCAACAACAACATTTATATAATATAGATACATTATATATACATGTAAATTTAGTGATTGGATATTTTGAGCCATTTTTGTGTAAAACAAAAATAAGCTACATTAGCTACAAATTATTTGCATCATCGATATATATACATAAGAATCCTTATTACATATCGAGCAAGAGTGCTCGCAAAAGCATAAGAATTGTCCAGCTGGGCCAAATAGTTACAAGACTTGGTGTCACGGCCCGATTTCTCAGGTCATGATGGCACTTACCACAACCCACCAGTAGGTAAGCCAATCCATAGTCCGGAACAGCTAGTAACGGACTAATAAGAAAGGCGAAAGCAGAACTAAGTAACAATGAGAAAGAAGGAAAGAAGCAAATAAATATATCCCCAAAACCTGTTGAAGTCAGTATAGGAGCTTCTAATACAACAGGAGTACAAGTAGAATACAAAGTAAATATATACAAACTGTCTCTGAAATACAGAAATAGAGATTAGTCTAATAATAAGAGAGAGAGCAAGAACAACTTCGAACGTCAGGAGCTCACCCTAAATCTCCGATCCATGGCTACTCCGCACGATACACACCTCAACAGTGAAAATTCGTACTATGATCTGCAGGCTGCAGAAGTGTAGTACGAGTACCAAACACGAGGTACTCAGTTGACATCGGCCGACTGAGCTCCAGAAATAATGCAAATATAAATAACATGTAAAGCAGAAAAATAAGCTATACATGCAACTATTTAAGAGATGAACACAATAATGCTAATGAAAAAGTAAGGATAAACTATCTGACACAACTAATAATCAAGGACGAAGCGCGGTTCCATAAATAGCTAGTCCATATACGATAGTAAAATGAAGTAAGAAATATACAATGTACAATAGAAGTACGAAGGAAGAGATATACACGAGATATATAATAGTAATACAAAGAAAGGGTAAATATATAATAATGTTACGAAGGACACCAGACATATATCATAGGAGTAGCTAAACATGAAAGTGATAATCTGAGGGAGCTGACCTAACAGCCTAAGTATCACAAAGATTACAATCTCAAAAAGGGAGCTAACTGTAGAATAATTAGGGTCCCTAACCTAAATGCGTAATCATAAGATGATCTAACAATAATAAACCTCACCACAATACAAGAAAAAGGATCAACAACATACCGACAACCTCGGGTACCAAACCATAACCAACCTTCCACGAGCTATGTAATAATAACCAAACAATAAGTAACCGCATAGCCCAGACAACTAATAACCTAACCTGGCCACCATAAGCCCGGAAGGTACAAGCAAACACTCAGCAAACAGTGACCATAACTTGTACCTATACAGCCTCCCATAAGACCAACAGATACAGGTGCCAAACAATTATACTGGTGATAAATAATGCATATAATGAATGAATGCAAGGATAATCCAGTACCATATATCAACCAAGTGTCATAACGTACCAAGTATATATACACCTCCTTTGGCTCGCCGGCTCATATGGCAGGACCTATGAATCTCACCTCTTTCGGCACATAGCTCAGACAAAGGAACTCATAGGGGACTTGGGATGTTCGTATCTATACTGCCTGGTCCCGATTCAGGACTTCCAATAACCATCATAACCAATCTACACCGTTCAGTATCAGAGATATATATAAAAGAGAATAAAAAATGCCAGACTTGAACCATAACTGAATAAGTGTATATCTGTAAATCCATTGTTCGAGGTCGAATCTAGGACTAAAATAGTATAGTAATGTAGAAAGGGTCGAAATCTCCCTCGACCGAAGTGAATAAGCAGTGATAAAATGAGTGAATCACTAATGGACCGGAATCAACCTCGTTCTAATCTATGAAGTAAAATATTTAGTTTAAATATGTCATAATCCAATACTAGGGGTTGTACGACTTCCGTTTTCAAAGAATCAATTTTAAAAGTGAAAAAGTGGGAATAAATCTCTTTTTAGAAAACAGTAGTAAAATCAAGATTTTAGTTGGAACTGTACCACTAAATAAGTGTAAATGCGCCTAAATGTATGCATGCCATCACTAGTACCCAAACAATCTAACCGTAAGCGTCTACACATCCATCACTATAACCACGTCCTTTCTAAGGATAAAGTAATAACCTGATGTCCAACTGGTATCGTAATCACGGTCTCGGGCCTAACAATATATATAAATTAACCTATGCCAATTTCGTAATTTGGGAAACTAAGGTAAACAAGGGCGCAATGCTACTAGAAGGATCTAATCAGGAAAATACCGTCCAATTTATTAAGTAATATGGTGATCCTTATACTAAAGGGGTCATTCACATAAATCTATGGTCAAACAAGTCCTTGACTAATAAAAATGAAAAGTGACTTTCTTCTTAATGTCATTTTATTAATTAATATAGAATAATTTGATACAATTTTTTAGCTGATATATAGGTTTTATATATAAGATTATTGTAACCCCATAATTAATTTAACCAATTTCATGTGATTGGTCTAATGCTATGCCTTAAAATGTTCTAATACCTTATTTCTGAACTACGATTTGTTCATTTGGTATGATTTTAAGAATGTAAAATTTTATTGATAGCTTTCATAAATTATGAGGGTTTCATTTTTCAAATCAATCACTTAAATCACAATTTAAAATCATAATCAATCAAGCCCTAGATACTATGAAATATTACATGTTGGGCAAAAGTGCTCGAGTTGCCTAGTTGGGCCAAATAGTTACGAGACTTGGCATATCAAATATTAATTGATGACCAAAAAACACATGTGCATTGATAGATTAAGGTTTTTAAAACCTTATACTACCAAAGTAATAATCCTATTCTATTTCTATGATCCTATGAATCCATGTTCTATGTCATCATGTTCACGCTATATAAAACTAATGTCTTACATTATTCTATGTACTACGAACTCATATACTATGTTATACCCTTCATGTCTAAATGAATTCATGATATGTTATTCCCTTATAAAGACTAAATATTTCATGTGACTCGTGTCTATGACTACCTTCCCAAGTTAAATCATTAAGATCTCTTACGATGATGATTCTACAATGGGGGAAAACGAGATTATGGACTATTTTGATGTCCTGTGAGGCTTATGATGATGTTTCAGCTAGATCCTTAAGAATTTAAACTAGCCCATGATCATCATTCGAGGACTAATAATTCCAAGGAAGAGATATTATAACACCTCGTACCTTAGGACTATGAATTGAACCGCTCATCGTTCAAAATTTCACTTTAAAAAAGATTTCATATAGCAAAGTTCACGAAAATGCGATCACATCTCGTTCATGCCCCTATATTAACCAATTTTTCTAGATGCTCTGTTTCAGAGATGCGCCGGGACATGCAGTTGCGTCTCATGAGATGTAGACCACATGTCTTATCACATACTGATTATTTTTAGCCTACAATCTGTGTTTATAGTTGCGAGGGAACTTGCGGTTACATATTGTGAGATATGAACTGCATAGCCCGCTATACACTACATTATTCTAATCAAGATTCTATCTCAGAGTTGTGAGAGGACTTGTATCTATAGTATGCAGATTGTATACTTCCATCGCATACTAATCGATGAGACTTCTTTTTAAAATCCATTTTTTCAAGATTTTTCATTCCACTCACATTATCTCAAGCCCTAAGCTGGTTTTCTCTCCCCCTCTCAACCTCATGCACCAGGAAAAGTTCTCTCCCATGAAATTCTATGTACACTCTATCAATTCTAATCTAGAATTACGAATTTCTAACAAGGTTCTTCATCATGAATCCTAAGGTTTCCAAGAAAACCCATCTCCATGATTCAAGAACAAGTTCTTGCTGTTCTTTTCTCAAAGAGCAGTCCTTCTCAAGAATTTGGAGCATACATAAGCCTATCCTCCACGTGTGGAAATATCATTGTTCTTCCCCATAATTATGTTTCCATGTCTATGAATTCTATTAATGACTAAATTAGGGTTTATGATGAAAACCCTAGGTCTCTTCTTGATTTTCTTATGGACTACAAGAACTCCTAATGATATTTTTCATTCTCTATAATATCCCTATTCCATGAGTTTTATGAGTTTTTCTATGAATTTAGAAACAAGTATGAGAAGCATGACTATACCTTGAAACGTTGTTGGTGATTTTTCTTAAGGATTTTTCTTATGATATTTCCTCTAAGATTATGAACTATGAGTTTTTCTTTAAAATATGGACGTTATGACAATGTGATTGATTTTACTTCATGAATCATGATTTAGAAACCTATAAATACAAGCCTTCTGGCTAGCTTATGAACATGAGCCATCGAACTAACCCATGATCATGATTATCTGAAGGAGTTAAATGTTTAATCGAGAAGGCATACATCTAAACGATGAATGTCTGAAACTAGTATGCTGACATACGTAAAGGATCATATCGTTGGTTCGGGGTGGCTCCTTCATGTGCCCTTGGTTAAGGGCTTATTATGGATCCACATGACATATATGTATGTTGCATACAAAGAAAGGTTTGGGATAACTTAACTAATCGGATCGAGATCAGACTTCATATGCTCACATGGTGGTTTATGTCGGCTATACTAATAAACTCTCATAACGAACTAATATATATTGAAACACTAAATGTTAAGACCGCTTAACAACTTTTAGGTACTTATCTTTTCCATGTCATGTTTATGATTCTATCGGCTATCCTGTTTCTTCTACGATATGTACCTTAGTGTTCATTCCACCATTATACATACAATACAATTTAATATGTATTTATGTCCCTTTTGCTTGCAGACTCAGGTACACAAACACACAATTGAGCAACACACTAGACTCTTTACATCTTACTTTGGCAAGCCCCCACTTTGTTTAGTTTTTATTTTTAGTATAATTAGCATTCTCAGCTTAACGTTTGCCTATTGCTTGTTCCTGGTAAATTGTATTCAGTATGTAGAGGTTTCATAGTCAGTTAGACAGTCATTCAGTATAATGTCATGTTTTCCAACTTTCACCTTCCGGTTGTTTTATGAGATTAAACATTTGATTTATGCAAGTATTTTATTTTACAAGACTCACTTCTCAAATACTCTAGATTATGTTTCCGCTCATGTCTAGATGTACGCTTTATGTTTATGCCATGTTACAAGTATGCTCGAGCCAACAATGATATCAGGTGCCAATCTCACCCAAGGTGTAGGCTTGGGCGTGATACTAACAAAGACACTTGAAAGAACAAATATTTTTCCTCGTAACATTTTTTTGATCTCTCATCTAGCGGCAAATATCATTTTTGGGAGCCCCACTAATCTGAATTCACGTCAAGTAGGACACATTCGGAAGTAACGCTCTATATTTAAAACTCGAAATCGGGACCTTTGATTAAGAGAGAAGCAACGACATCTACTACACCACACTTTTTAATTTGGGTTAAGTTCAGAAATGGCCCTGAAATGGGTTGGTCTTGATATTTTGTCACCCATTATAGAGTCTTACAAATATGGCCTCCGTAAGGAGCGGTCTTGATTTTTTGGTCCCACTTAATAAATGTTGCCCTTAAGGTAGACGTTCTAACTTTTGCCCATAAGCCAGACCTTCATGACATTTCAAGACGATGAACCTACACAATTGACCACTAGTTCTGTCTTATAGACAAAAGTTAGAACTTCAAATATGTTGTCTATAAGATAGACGTTCTAACTTTTGTCCATAAGACAGACATTTCAAGATATTTTAAGACAGTGAACCTACTCAATTGATTAAAATTTATGCCTTATAGGCAAAAGTTAGAACTTGGGGTTGTTGGCTATCAGATATAAGTTCTAACTTCTGCTCATAAGACAAACATTCAAGATATTTTAAGACATTAAACCTATTCAATTGATCACAACTTCTTCCTTATAGTCAAATATTAGACCTTATTTAGTAGGACAAAATTTAAGACCACACACTTTGAGGGACAAAAATTCAAGATCGAATATTTGAAGGACAAAAAAATTAAGACCGGATATTTTGGAGGACACTAGGTGTAATTTCATACTTTAATTCCTAACCTATGTTAATTGGACATAGTTCTTGCTATATGACCTTTGTTTTATAACATAAGTATTTACGATTAATGAAATCGTAGTTTGTGTTTGTGACCATCAGATCTTTACGCTTTGTTATTCGTCTTTACTTATTTTTTCCTGAATCAGATCGCTGCCAGCGATCTCTACCCGCCGGGCCTCTGCCGGACAAACAGGCTACCGGACACATACATTGTCGTCGTGTTGTGTAGATTTGGACAAACGCTGAATAAATCAGAGCGAATTGCAAAAGTGGAGAAGGCAAACGAGAGAAGGAAGAGATGAAAGGTGGGATACTACCGGCTAAAAGGCGATGGAAAGGTTTGGTAATTGCGGTGTTGGGTCTCGTTTTGCTTTCATTGCTCGTGCCTTTGGTCTTTCTCGTTGGACAACACAACGGTTTCCACTCTCCCGGTAAATAGCAATTGAAATGCCTAAAAACTTTTGCTCATTTGCAAATTGGATCCATTATTGTTGTTTTTAACCTGTTCTATTCTAATGCAAATTGGCCAAATTTCAAGTGTAAATCCTTTTTCCCTTTATATGTAAGGGAGAATATTCAAGTTTATCAACCTAGATAATAGCTGTTTTAGTAACTTTGATTGGCTTCCCAGATCGAAGAATGGTTCCTGATCCCCCTCGCCCCTACTGAAAAGAGAATGCGAATATATATATATAAAGAGAAAAGATGAAGAAGAGGGATAACAAGAGAGTAACAGACCGTTCTTTAGTCATGCCATTATGGATAAAAACTTTGCCCTTCTTAACATAAAGATGAGAGTGAAAGGGTGAAAAACACACCTAAAGTATTCCATTTTTTTGAGTTTCGTACCTGATCTATCGGCGGTTTGAGTTTCCTACCTGAATTATCACCAACTATTTATCAAAATATACCTCAACTATTAATTGTTGGAAACTCAAACACCTAATAGTTCAAGTATGAAACTAAAAAAATGGAATACTTTAGATGTGTTTTGACCATTAGCTCTAAAGATGAAGAAGACATATCTTCATGCAGTTTTAGTTCTAGCCATTTTTTAAGATGGATTTGCTCTAACTTGATCTGGCATTTTCTTTATGTAGGATATGCAGCATCACAACAAAGTTCAGCCTCAGTAAGTAACTTTCCTGCAGCATTTTAATGATATTGCTATTTACTAACTACTCATGGATCTTCTAAACTGGGGAACTCCTGATGGAATCAGGGTGGACTTAAAATCTACGGTCGACATAGTACTGCTAAGATTGGGAATCAGTCGGAGGTAATTTTTCTTCTCTATAAGAAACTTCACGAGCTGCCTTTATCATTGGCCATTTTGAAATTTTAGCAAGTAGAAGTGAACTATCTTAATTCCCGAGGCTAGGTCTCTACTAGGCAACATATTTTTGTTCATTGTTGCATTTTGTGTGTACACACAAAGAAAAAGGTGATCATGACGTATCTAACAGGTTTCCTGTATCTTGTTGCAGGATGATGAATCAACACATGTGGATAACCTAATACAAAGATTGGAACCAACTTTTCCCAAGGTTTTTTATAATTTTTTTTTTTTTTTTTTTGATGATGTTTGTTAAGAGTTTAAGTTTTGCAATTTGAATGGACTTTTACTGACTAAGTGAATTGCTATAATGGATGTTTTACCTTGAAAATGGACATACATAAAGCTTACTAGTCGGGCTTTTCAGGAAAGTTTTCCTTAAAATTGGTTTTAGCTTTGAATAGATTAGCATAATTTATGATGCGTGTTATTACAACCTTTTTCATTGTTAATGTTGTACCCTTGCTTTCCTTTTCAAATTAAATTCATCCTCATATTTGTTAGCCTTTACTGGCTGCTATTTTTTTATGAACAAAATTTGGTTTTGCAAAATAAAGTATTTCGACTTGGAAAACTCTCTGTGATGAACGGCTGAAGATCAAACTGAGAAAGATAGGATACTGGATGTATTAATTTTTTTTTGATAATAGTGGTGTCTGGGCCAACTCTCGCGCACCTCTACTAATTCCACGGGATACCTGCCACCTCCTTCCAGCATCCACCAAGGCTAGGATAGATGGGAAGAAATCACCTAGTGTTTTTTAGGATACTGGATGTATTGAAACAAAAGAAGCAACAATCAAATCTCAAACCATGAGTATGTGATTGACTACTTGACAGTTGAATAAGGTGACGATCAAGAAGGTTAGGATCTATAGATATAGGACTGCGGACTGCTTGTATTGAGCTAGTCCTTGTATGTTAAACTACATGATATATGCTATTAAACCTTTTAACGGATGCATGCCATTTATATTCTTGTTTCTCCAATTTTCTCAATATCATACAGTTGATAACTAACTTTAATTTCAGGCCTTCAATGATAACGAGTAACAAAACTTCATATTTTGTCATTTAGTTCTACTTAACATGACAATTGTAACTATCATACTAATGCAAATGCAACTTCCATGATTTAAGAAAGTGGTCTTCAGGGGCGGATTTAGGGTATTTGATGGGGGTTCCCGGGAAGCAGCAACTTTTGCACGGATTTTGTATTTGTATTGAAAAATCCTTTAAATATATAAGAAATACTACTTGGGAACCCATTAAGTGGCAGGAAAGGAAGCTTTTAAGCTTTGCTGCCCTCTTGGCCAAGGGTTTGAATCTCTGGGTCCCATGTAGGCCTTTATTTTGTCTCTTTTTACTTTTTTAATATGAGATGGGTAGGAACCCACAAACTTCACCTCTGGAGGTCCTGCCACTATTTCTTTCCTTTTCCATTCCATATATTTTGCTGTTTGCATGGAGTACTTGATCTAGAGCTTACATTGAATGTAGCCGTTTGGCCATGAAAATTTTTCACTTTTTTCCGGAAAATTATTTCACTTTAGTGAAATTAGTAGTGGAATTCCTAATACAAGTTGGAATTGTATTTGGAAAAGTGAAAACAAGTGAACCTTTTTTTCATTTTTTTTTCACTCCTACTTCTCTCACAAAATTTCAAAAACAACTCCAATTTATATTCATGGCCAAACACAACTCCAACTCCAACTCCGAAAAATTATGGTTTTCATGGCCAAACGGGGCCTAAGTAGCACCACATTCCATTTGTCATTCCACAGGAAGAACCGAAGATTAAAACTTGTGTGGTTTTGTCTTAAGTTTATAGTCGTGCCAGCACACGTTAAATACTATTAGTAATTATATATATATATATATATATGTGTGTAGAATGCATTAAGTAAAAAGTTCATGTTTGGGAAGATTTACCTAAGTGCTGCTTGAAATAGACTTAAAAATTATTTTGAAATCTCCATGGTATTTCATAGGGAACTGAAATTATTCCCTATTAGTGTCGTGTCTTTCAGTTTTAGGTGTAATTGGATAGATTTTTCAGAATATGAAGGGAAAAAAAGAAGACAAGGATAAGTTGAAGGGGAAAGATCAGGAGAAAGAAAGATATGTCATGTCACATCCTGGTTGGAGGAAAAAGGTTTTGAAAGGACTGAAAATACATTAATATGTCTCGTTTGGAGAACAAGAACTTTTTCCACCATTTACCTCACCAGTCAACCAGAGGCGAACCCAGGATTTAAAGACTACGGGTGCACTACTAGAGGTGGATGTGTGTTAGTATAGCGGTGTCGCACCATACCTTAATGCTTTTGTTAGAATGTTGTTAAACTAGTGCAAAACCAAAGGTATCCAAATAAATATAAATTAAACCAAAACAATAAACAAGCTCACCTGTGGCTTGATGGTTTTAACCCTTGTGTACTGTTTGAGATTGAGGTTGCAAGTTCAAATCTAGCTTGAGTTTTTAATAAGCATAAGCATTTATTTTAGAAAAATGACAAAAAGAAACACAACAAGAAGGATTCGAACTCAGGACATTGTGCTCACAGGAAGCACAAGGCTGAGCGCTGGACCAGTGAACCAAATCAACACTTTTGTTTATGGGTGCACAATTAAATATTTGATCTTTAATCATGTATATACATGTACACATACATATATTTTTCCGAAGTTACCGGGTGCACGTGCTCCCCCACGGTCAAACGTGGGTCCGCCTCTGCAGTCAACCTGTCGATGACCTAAGAGCATTAATATTGTAACCTAACCAATCAACCAGTCATGATTCTTTTTTTGGAATATCATTTTACTAATTGAAGCTTGTTTGATTGAAGATATCCCCTTTCTCATTTTTCTCTATGAAGAGATTTGAAGATGCCCTTTTCATTCCCTTTGATGCGGGGCATATATAGGAAGTGTCCAACCTTTTAGTTCTACTTGGAGCTAATTGTAGGTAAACCTATTTCTCTATTTAATTTTCAATTGGAATAAAGGATACTCTAAAGTTCTTTTGGATCTAATGTTAGTGGTTGTGGAAGTACTCAAATGAGAACCAGTTACTTTGGAGAAGAGTGATAGGTGCCAAATATGAGGCTGAAGACAACTGGATGACCAAGGAAGTGACTACTCCATATGGGGTCAGTCTATGGAGATCCATTAGAACTCTATGGGATAAAGTCAAACTCAACTCCAAGATCAAAGTGGGGAATGGGAACAAAATTAAATTCTGGAAGGAAGAATGGCATGAGAAAGGCAACCTGGAAACTCTTTTCCCTGACATATACAACCTAGTACTTTTTCAACAAAGGACTATAGCGGAACTGTGGACGCCACAGGGATGGAATTTCAACTTCAGGAGGCAACCAAATGACTGGGAAATAATGAGGGTGGCAGAATTACTCAACACTGTTGATAATTTTGATGAACTCCAGGAAGATGAGGATGTGTTATGGTGGAAAGATAATAGCAAAGGTATTTTTAAAGTAAGTATAGCATACAGGTGGATGGATCAACCAAGTTAGCAGAACCCTATCTGGCCATGGAAACAAATTTGGAAGTGCAGAGTACCTTACCAAGTAAATTGTTTCATTTGGCTGCTAGCTAAGGAAGCAGCTTTGACCCAGGATAATGTAATGAGAAGGGGGATAATCCTATGTTCTAGGTGTTTCCTATGTGGGGAAACCTCAGAAACAGTTAATCATCTATTTCTACACTGCAGATATACTCAGCAACTATGGAGGATGTTTTTGAGTCTCAAAGGCATATCCTGGACCATGCCTAGGAGGGTCACGGAGGCTTTAAAGAGCTGGGAGGAGGCAAGTGTCCATACAAAAGACAGAGATAGATGGAGAATTATCCGTGCTTCAATATGGTGGACAATTTGGAAAGAGAGGAACTCTAGGTGTTTTGAAAGCATAGAAAATGGTGTGCAGAAAGTCAAACTAAACTGCATTTTGTTGTTATGGTTTTGGTGTAATCAATTATACTCAAATGACACTGTTTCTATTATTGATGTTTTAGACTCAATCTAGACAAGAACAGTGGAGTTTGGAGTACATCTGTATATAAGGTTTCAGTGCAACCCATGTACTGTTGTGATATAATACAAAGTTACCAAGTTCAAAAAAAAATAATAGACCAAAATTTACCTTATAGAGTTGAAACTACTTCAAAGCAATTTAAGGCAACAAGACATAAGACATAAGCGTTTGTGGAGGAATCAGGAAGCCAAAAGTTGCTAGCGTGTTTATTTTAGTAGCAAATAATGGAAAACATGAAAAAACACTAGTTACAACTAATTCAAGCAACCATGCAAGTGAATGCTTCAAATTTATTGATGCTTTGTGTATAGATATTAGAAGTTTTAGTATCCTTTCCTGTTGAACTTGCATGTGGTTACCTATATAACACAATTGTGGACTCATGCATAGGTACTAATCTAATTAAGAAGCATGCAGCTTCACATGAATAGACATTTGTACACTATCATTACTGTCAATTCAGCATTCAGCAGTTGCTTATTTGGGTCTTCTTACTCTAATTTTTTTCGCTGTAGATGTTTGATCTTGCTTGTTGCCCATTTTGCTTTCTTATTATACTTCGTAATAGAAATTCTTCGCTTAGAAGTTTTAAAATACCACACAAGGGTGTGGCTTAGTGGTTAATGAAGTGGGTTAAGAACCATGGAGTCTCAAGCAGCGTTATCAAAAGCAAAAAGTGCAAAAAAGCTCTAAGATCTGTTGGGGCTTTAAGCGCGAAGTGCAAAAAAAGTGTGGGCTTTAACAAAAAAAGGCTCAAAGGGAGAAAAAGTACAAATATATATGTCTAGTCTAATACTAATAATTATAAGCATGAATGACAAATATATGAACAAAGAAAATTGAATTTTTTTTATTATAAAGTAAAATATCAATTGTTTAGTCTCTGCCTCTTTAGAAGAGGCTCATTGGCAAGGGAAAGTATGCCTTAGAACGTTGATGATGACACTAAAGCGCACATTAAGCGACGCGAAGCGCTCAACACGTTTTTAGCCTCGCTTCAGGGCTTAAGCGCGCCTTTGACAACACTGGTCTCAGGTTTAAATCCCAGCAGAGACAAAAAGACACTAGGTGATTCTTTCCATCTGTCCTAGCCTTAGTGGATAGAGTTACCTGTTGCTGGTGGGAGGTGGCTGATATTCCGTGGAATTAGTTGAGGTGCGTGCAAGCTAGCCCGGACACCACGGTTATAAAAAAAATACTGATTTGACCATGCTATCAGACGGGGAAGGAAAAAAGAAGAGAAGTTTTATGCTTTATCAAAAAAGAAAAAAAACGGAGAAAGAAAGAAAGAAAGTTAGAAAGAAAGAAAGAGAAGCTTTATGTTGAAAATATCCATTATTGAGAAGCTTGAGAGTTGAGACATGTGGACTACCTTAGTTGTTCAATGTTCAAACTACCATTGCTTGACTCAATAATTTCAGCTTTCTTTTTGAAATTTCCAAAAGATAGCTGAAATTGTTAGACAAGCAACCGTTGTTTGAACATTGAACAACTAAGGTAGTCCACATGTCAGAAGCTTCTCAATAATTTCAGCGTTCTTTATCATTTGTGCTTGATCTAGGAAGTAATCACATTATATAGTTAAAACGGGTATATGATACTTGCTCCAAAGTTTCAGTCTTCACTTGGCGTATAAGTTATTTGATTGATTCTTCTTGTCCATTTTCTCAGGATTTTGGGGGAAATATTGTCCTCGGGGAAGCGGAGAACAAGACTGTTGGTAGGATATTACAACTTAATTCTCTGAAGAGGAACATGTCTCTAGCTTTATAATGTGTAACTATGTCTATGCATGCTACATATACAAACAAGTTTTTTTTTATAGATATGGACAAATTTTCTATGAATATGTACATTCATATAGAAATTAGGGTGTGTTTGGTATGGCGGAAAATGCTTTCCAATTTTCCCATGTTTGGTTAGTAAAAATTTTTGGAAAACATTTCATTTAGGAAACAAGTTCCTTAAAAATGAGGAATTTCCTCAGTGGAAGTAGAGAAAAACAAATTCTATAAGTGGCATTCCATATTAATTGTCTCCTCCCCACCCTCCAACAACCCCACCTCCATCCCTACAGTCCTACCGTTCACCAATCACCCTACCCCCCACCCCATAGTATTTGCCTAGATTATACAAAATGCATTTGGGACAATATTTTCTTCTTACTTGACAAACACCAAAAAATAAGTAAGAAATTCACTTATTTTCCATGGAAAACATTTTCCTTCATACCAAACACACCCTTGGGCGTTTAGCCTTTTCTTTTAATGTGATCCTGTCTCTTTCCTATTTAGTTGTTTGGGCGTTTAGCCTTTTCTTTTAATGTGATCCTGTCTCTTTCCTATTTAGTTGATGGAGCTAATGTAACCTTCAGATCTATTAGATTTTTAAGCTATTCGTCTTTTGCAATATTACTTTTCCAGGCTCTAATTTGTTGGATGGATTGCCCAAAGAGCGCTTAGGAGCAAATGTATGTGGTTCTGCAACCTTATGTTTTACATGTTCTCATCACAAAAATGAATCTTTACATGTTGGTTAATTCTTTATGTCTCCTTCTGTTACAATAATAAGATTAACCTTTGATATGTGTAGCGGAGGACAGGTATTGGTGACTTGACAAAAGAAGATCAGGGAACAGGTGTTGGTGACGTGACAAAAAAAGAGCAGGGAACAGGTTTTGGTGATTTGACAAAAAAAGAGCAGGGAACAGGTGCTGGTGACTTGACAAAAAAAGAGCAGGGAACAAGTGTTGGTGACTTGACAAAAAAAGAGCAGGGAACAGGTTTTGGTGATTTGACAAAAAAAGAGCAGGGAACAGGTGCTGGTGACTTGACAAAAAAAGAGCAGGGAACAAGTGTTGGTGACTTGACAAAAAAAGAGCAGAGCACAGATGTTGGCGACTTCGTAAATAGAAAACAGAGCACCAATGTTGCTGCTAAGCCTGATGCCACTGAGAATATCAGAGGCATTGATGAGGGTGAGAAATTATGTGAGCTAAAATTTGGGAGCTACTGTCTATGGCGTCGCAATCATAAGGAAAAAGTGAATGATTTGACTGTGAGAAAGATGAAAGACTTGTTGTATGTGGCTCGGGCATACTATCCTAGCATCGCGAAGCTTCCGGCTCTTGACAAGCTGTCACATGAAATGAAGACAAACATTCAAGACTTTGAGCGGGTGCTTAGTGTAACTACGGTGGACAAAGATCTTCCTCCTCTGTATGTGCAAATAGTTTCCTTGCAACTATGCAACAAAAAAATGTTTGGACTTAATCTTATTTTTTAAATGATCATGTCAAAATGTTTAAGCTTATCTTTTTGTGATTACTTAATCTTATTTTTTAAATGATCGTGTCAAAATGTTTAATCTTATCTTTTTGTGATTAAGATTGAGAAACGGGTGTAGTTTGCTTTATATGTTCTGGGAAGGATCTGGACTTTTGTGGTTGGTTATTGCTGTCTAGATGGTATGCCTTCTGCGATTTAGACTTAACCTCATCTCAACTCAAATAGATCAGGAGCAAACTGTTCGATACTAGATGCAGAGTTCAACATTCTTCAGAATCCATTGCTCAGGCTTGATTGTTTCCTTTCCTTCTTCTCCCATCTCTCTCCCTCTCTCATACTGTCTTGTTGAATAAGTTCTAGCAAATTAAAACCTTTCAAATAACATCTACTCGTTGACTGAATTTGATAGTAGTAACTGAGGAAGATCCCAAACATTGACCTCTTTGAGTCAAATTACTTTTAACCTAGCCTAGCTCTTACTCCAGTAGTTGAGCTTTGCTTCTAATCTGCCTTCTAGTCTACTTACTTTTTGTTGCATTTGTTCACTTGCTTTAATCAGGCATAGAAATATCTCAACTACATGTTTCTTGTCTTGCACCTATTCCTTTTCCTGTAGGTAAAAGAAATTTGTAAAGATGTCTTTTCATTATATTCTGTAAATAAATTTCTTGAAAACCTTTTACAGAAAATTCATGCTTTTGTTTGTTGACCAGGACTGATCAGAAGCTACCTAAGATGGAAGCTGTAATTGCTCAAGCAAAGGCATGCCGTGTAGATTGCAGTAATGTAGACAAGAAATTCAGACAGCTAGTCGATCTAACTGAAGATGAGTCTACTTTCCACATGAGACAGAGTGCCTTCCTCTACCAGCTAGCAGTTCAAACCATGCCCAAGAGTCATCATTGCCTGTCAATGCGATTAACTGTAGAGTATTTTAGATACCCTCCACCTGCTATTGATCAGTCATTGGCAGAGAGACATTTGAATCCAGATCTTCACCACTTCGTTATATTCTCCAGTAATGTGCTGGCATCATCTGCTGTAATTAACTCCACTGTAACACATGCAAAAGTATGGTTTGTATATTCTTTCTTCGGTTGCAAAATTTTTCTGTTGTTAACACTTCTATCAGTTTTTTTGATTGGGTTTTCTTCTATATGCAGGAAAGTGAGAGTAAAGTATTTCATGTGGTAACAGATAGACAGAACTACTATGCCATGAAGTTATGGTTCTCGAGGAACAAGTATACGGAGGCCACAGTTGAGGTGTTGAATATTGAAGATCATAAACTGGAAAATAATAAAGCATCAACATCAATTCATCTTTCCCTGCCTGAAGAATATCGTGTCTCCTTCCACAAGGTTGATGGACCACCTACAACAGAGTACCTATCTGTTTTTTCGCATTCCCATTATCTTCTTCCTGAGATATTCCCTAGTTTGAAGAAAGTCGTTGTCTTAGATGATGACATTATTGTGCAAAGAGACTTGTCAGTCTTATGGGGCATCAATATGGATGGGAAAGTGAATGGTGCAGTTCAGTGCTGCTCTGTTAGGCTGATTCAGCTGCAGAAACTTTTTCCTGACAAGAGATTGGATGAAACATCTTGTGTTTGGATGTCTGGATTAAATGTTATTGATCTAGTGAGGTGGAGGGAACAAAATATATCCGGAAGATACTTGAAGCTGGTAACAGAGGTCAGTGACACTTTATCTTTGGACTTACATTTGTTGTTTTCGACGACTTTTGCCTGCAAGATGTAAGGCAAAGGCAAGTAAAATATTTCCTTTCTTTATTTTCATTTGTTGAGGTTAATACGGTTTGAGAATTAGCTTGTTATTGTTCTATTGCACTATTTCTATTGTGAAATAATACCACAACATGACAAATCAAATTTTGGTTAGTAAAAGTGATTTCTATTTTCTATTATACTTGCCCCAAAAATGATCAAAAAATTGTTACTTTCTAGAGTCTTCTCCATATTTTTAGTTTTGGTTGATTCCCTCACATAATGTAGTTGGGGCTCTTAGCAAATTCCCACAATCCCATTGACAATAATAATTTATAATATATCTATCACCAATAAAGGAATTTTCAACAACTAGATATAGTATTAGTAGGTTACGCAGGGGAAGAGCGACCAGACCAGATGAGATTTCGGTGTAATTTTGGAAGAGCACGACAAGGCAGGTATGTAGTGGTTAACTTGGTTGTTTAATGTTATTTTTAAGACGGCAAAAATGTTCGAAGAATGGAGGTGGAGTATAATGGTTCCATTGTACAAGAACAAGGGTGATATTCAAAACTATAACAATTACAAGGGTATCAAGTTGCTAAGCCACACTATGAAAGTTTGGGAGAGAGTGGTGGAGACAAACTCTGGAGTCTAAAAGGTTCAGGTTGAGCAGGACCAAAACAAAATATTTGGAGTGCAAATTCAGTGATGCGATGCATGAGGCAGACGTGGAAGTGAGGCTTGACACACATTCTATCTCCAAGAGAGAAAGTTTCAAGTATCTTGGGTCTGTAATCCAGGGAAGTGGGGACATTGATGATGATGTCACACATTGCATTAGTGCGGCTTGGATGATGTGGTGGCTTGCCTCCGAACTTTTGTGTGATAAAAAGGTACCATTGATCATTTCCCACTACTATTGTGGATAGTGGTGGTTGAACCCACAAAAGTGCTAGTGGGGCACCACTTCAATTCCTGCATCTTCCACACTTCCAGCTTAACATCATCTGCTTGGTATCGACCAATATATTCCAACCTATCTCGGCATTTCCCGTCATGACGTTGAAGCTACTCGACAATGTAGAAGGAGATGGTCAACATCTACACTTGAGCTCTTACCCATAAAATTCCCAAGTAATCTTCTCCTTTCTCAAATTCTTACCCTTGAAAACCACAACTTTTTCGGTGCCTTACTGATCCAAATCAAGTTGTATGGAAAATCTACCTCGTTCCTGATCGATAGTTTCTCATAATGTGATTTAACAATAAAAAAAGAAGTTTCTCATAATGTGACTTAATATTTGTTGAAGTTAGTGTAGATTTAATTAGTTGAAACTTTTGAAGGCATATCTCTTTTACGTTTATGGGAAACTTTTATTAGGTGTAAGCGAAGTTAAGACGAGTTTGTAGGAACAAATGACACCTTGATTGGAGGTTGGGGTAGAGAGAAACACTCCTCATGACAGTTGGGCCAGAACATATCATCTAAAGATCATTTGGGGTTTTCTTTTCAAAGCATAATATAAGGGGGCTAGTGGTGACACTTTTACAGGTTCTCCACTCTCCACGTGCATTTTGCTGGGAAGCCGCACCTAAGTGGACTACCTTGAGGGGCATCCTTAAGGGACTACCAGGGCTACTCAAAGTAGCGTCTAAGGTATCCAATCAAGTTAGGAAACTTTATGGGCAACGCTTACGCTCAACGTTAACTTGGGCACCCAACATGTTCCGAAGGCTTGTCATATGAGACATCTATGCGCTGCGGGCTATCTTTTTAAAGATAAAAATGTATGTACTGATTAAGCACTCGAGGCACCACTCTTAAGAGCCTCCTGTGTTGACTTATGAGCTTGACTTAGGGTTCAGTCTTGTTAGCAAGGGTTCATTGGCCTAGATGTGCAATCTTGGGTGACACTGCACTATGCGGGATTGAAGTATGTTGTGAGGGCTATGTTTGGATATGTCTTAAGACAATTGAGAGCATCATATGAATGAAATACACATGAGACCATCCAAGTCATATGCATGTCATTTCTCGAGATGGATTTTCTCCCTCACAACATACTTCAATCCCACAATTTCTAGCTATGTCTTAAATTGAGGGAATCATATGAATGACATACAAGATTTAGTTTCGTTCAAGTAACAAATTCTAGCCAACTTAAAGGATCCTCTGATGAATCCAAAGATCATTTCTAGGGCCAAATGTAAACATTTCCTTTTTCAACAAGAATAAAAAGTTTTCTCCTCAAGACATTCACACAACACATACTTCATGGCTAAAAACCAAGGTGCCCTTCCCCTCCCCCCAAAAAAGGGGAAATTTCACATGGTCAATCTTTATTTGCCTGTGCAACAATCAACTTTATGGCTAAACACCAAGGTGCCCTTCCCCTCCCCCCAAAAAAGGGGAAATGTCACATGGTCAATCTTTATTTGCCTGTGCAACAATCAACTTCCTTCACTTAGCCTTGCACATAGTCGAGGTTCATTGGGAAATAGTTTTATTTGAGAGACGAGATAAGACTATAGTAAGTACACACATAGCTTACGGGACAACGTTCCCAAATTTATATTTATCTCAAATATGAGACACTATACTAGTTGGTAATACACTCAGGGGTCATTTGGTAGGATGCATTAGAAAAAATAATGCATTAGCTTTGTGTATTACTAATACCTTGTTTGGTACACTTTCTCAGCCTAAGCATTAGTTATACACTCTCATTGGTATTGTGCTATGTATAACTAGTACATGACAAAACATGGTATTAGCAATGCAAGCGTCTTTAATGCATGTATTAGCATGGTTAAAGATACAATTGTCCCTCAACTTTTTCCACAACTTATCCACCGTATTTGTGGAGTGTATTTTTGTAACCAAATATTTTTTTAGAAATTATTCGATGCATGTTATTTTTAATACACCAAGCCAAACAATGCATAAGAAATAATCTCAGCATAACTAATGCCAGCATTACTAATACACTCTATTCAACACTATTCTTGTATGAAAAGATGATCATTTTGGTCCTTAGCCCTAAAATAACAGTAAAGTAAAAAATTGTTAACTTTAATTGTGGGTCCCACGAATTTGAAACCTGGCAAACGCTTTCTCCCTCAATCTTCTTTCTTCCGCCATTCTTCTGCAAATCCCCATGGGTGGTACTCTTATTTTTCTTTTCATTACCAAAATCCTCTTTAACACACAAAATCTCTTCCGATTTCAAAAGAATATCTTTAGGATGTCTATTTTCCACCTTTGTCCATTCACTTTTCACCTTTTTATTTGAACAATGAAATTAAAGAACAAATACATGAAAAAACTATTAATTTTAAAAAGGGCAAAATGAAAGAAAGCAAGCTATATCCTTCCCATATAGAGCTTCAACAAGAGAAAATAATTGGTTACAGCTTGAAAAGAGTTGATTTATGACGATCTCTTGGGAGGAATGCAGTGGCTTATCTGATTTACTTAGTTCACATTTGTTTTAGTGGTTTCTTTTTTTTTTTTTTTTTTTTCCTTTTGTATGTATGAAAATTGGAGCTGCTGGGAATTATTATTTAGAGGAAGATAAGGTATGAGTGTAGTGTGTGCTATTTTTCTTGTAAGAATATGGCAGGTGGTGGACTAAACATGGAGAATTGATCTCTAGTGATGAAAGAAAGAAATTGAGGGAGAAGGGGTCTGCCAGTTTTCAAATTCGTGGGGCCCACAATAAAGAACAGATTTTTTACCTTTTACTGTAAGTTTTAGGGCTAAGGATCAAAATGATCATCTTTTTAATACATCAAGGACTATTTCAATAAGGTGGTATATATAAAGGACCAAAATAGTTCAACCCCTATACATCAAGTACCATTTTGGTCGTTTTGTCATTCTTATGCACCCTACCAAACGACCCCTCAGTGCCATGCCATGCCAGCAGGCTTGCCTAGCCATTTTATACAACCAGTGGCAAATGTAGTACAACATAGGATGTGTGGAAGGGCGTATGCCATGAGTTCGAGTCCTGCTGGTGAACTACACCTAATATTTAATTGGAGAAGGGTAGAGTGGCAAGCCCATTATTCACGAGTTACAAATTTGGAAACAACATTTTTTTTTTTATTAGAAAGAAAAAGAAATGAGCTAAAATTGAACAAATTTTAGAAGACTTGCTTTGAATTTGAATGAAGCTTGAAAATGGAAATATATGTGGGTAAAGGGTAAAGTTATTTTCACAAGTCAAACTGTGACCGATGTACCAAAGTAACACAATAATTATTTCCTTGAGCTTCACGAAAGTATTGCATATACCCATTGTGGGTAATTATATTGATTTTTAATATGAATGTTATATACCCAATACAAAAGGGAACAAAGAAAAAGGTAGTTTGCATGCACTAAGAGACCAAAATAGAAAAACAAGAACGGAAAATAATAATTGCGTTCATTATTGCACTCTCAATACTAATATTCAAGATTGTTTCATGTTGCTCCTTGTATGTGAGCTGCTACCTACCTAAATAATGAAGTGATGTCCTTTTAGTCTCAGTTCATTTTGTTTTGGAGTAGATTTTTGGTGGTTGGGGCTTAACCCATTCCAGCACCACAAACTATGAGAAGCATAAAAAGGTGGGAAAATACTAATACATTCATTATTGTTTCTCTCTACGTAAATGACATGATTGTTTTTTGTGGGCATGTGGGCTGCCACCCACCTAAATAAAGACGTCCCATCTTTTGGGCCTCCAATTCTTTTCATTTTGGGTTGGATCTTTTAGAGACCACAGGTTAACCCTTTGAAGCCCCAACTATGGGTTACTAAAGTCTACTGCAAGTTTTTGACCAAAAAAAATCTGCAAGTTAACGTGACCCATTGAGTGTGTAAAACAGGGGGCGGTTCTTGGGTAGTGGGACTATGCTAGTTAATTTTATCTATCTAAATATAAACGAGCCATGGACAAGATTCTTGGTTTGGAGTCTCATGTTAGATTGTGTATAGGATATCCTTTTTTTCTTGTCTCCGTTTATCTATGTGCTATTTTTATATTGACTTACACTGTCACCTTTTTAATCAATTTGCAGATGAATTCAGAAGAGGCTGTTGCATTGCGTTCAAGCTTGCTTACTTTTCAGGGTGAAATTTACGCTCTTGATGATAAGTGGGTATTATCAGGACTGGGTCATAAATATGGAGTGGATATTGAAGCTGTGAAGAATGCGAGAGTACTGCATTACAATGGTAACATGAAACCTTGGCTTGAGTTGGGCATCCGTGATTATTCAGTTTCCTGGCGGAAGTTCCTAAACCAGGAGAATCAGTTTTTAAGTGATTGCAATATTAACTAGTACAGTATGGGCTAATACCTGCATTTGCTGCTGAAGTTTCAAGAAGATATGGGTGACGAAGTTTGCACAAGTTTCCTTTTTGTGATCTTGTGTAGAACCGTATCTGAGGTAGGGGGACTGAGTATAATTTGGTGTGGATATCTCTATTGTTTGGTTGATGAAAGAAATTTGCTTAACCTCAAGGCAATGCTAGAGTGATGCATAATACTTGTCAATGACGGATTGCTGGTAAGGAAGGCATGGACAACTTTTAATGGGTTACGCGTACACCTTCATCGGCTAATTTTTGTTGGACCTGTTAAGAGTATAGTGTATGAGGAGATTGCCCGAAATTATATCTGAAGAGCTGGATATCAACTTTTGCCTCCTATCAATCTTGTAAACATGCATTCCTTGGGTTAAATATAGTTCTACTGAAATTGGTGACAAGTACTTGGACCCTTGCTTCACCTGTGATGAACATCATGGATCTGCTGTGATGTGTGATGTTGCCATTGACACGTTCAGTGAATTCGTCCTTGTAGAATTGGGTCTGTTTGAATTCATTTTTTCTTAGCATTGATCAGGCATCTCATTGTTTTTAAGCTTTGCACGAGCTGCTGGAGAATTGCCGTTGCTGCTAAAATATATTTAGTGTTGACATAATACATTGTTTACTTTCTAATTTTCCTTTTGACAAGCAGCTGGACATTTGTGCCTTGAGGTTAATACTTGAGTTATATGCACCAATGACTAATCAGCTTACTTATAAGGTAATTAGAGATAAATCTCATTGTTAACAATTCTAACTACCATGCAATCACAAGTTAAAGTACATTGATTATGTTTTGTTAAGTTCGGGTAGTTACGATACGTGTAGCGGTGCCCTACCGTTTGCCTTACAAGTAAATTGAATCATAAAAGAAGTTTTGAACTGGATTTGTTATTGGTGTCAACAAAAGATATCGGAGATGAAATGTTTTTCAAAAAAGAAAAAAAACAACTTACGATGACTCGAATAAAAAATGTTTGCAAGTTCTTTTTTTCTTCTTCTGTCCTCGAGTTTCCTTATTTTCTTTTTTGGCGAGGTAAATGTGCATGAACAACTGCTGGCACGACTTGTTCTTGTGTGTCTACTAAAGCAAATAATTGATAGTTATATGTGCCGAAGGTCAAATTATAGACATCAGTACTAGGTTTCTTCCGACTTCATGCAAACACTTGCATGATTTACATACATAAATTGTTTGAGGGGTTCCTAAATTTTATGTGCATAATCTTAATAAGTTTTGATTTCAGTTATCTTGTTCTCCGCCATCCATAAATAGAAGAGACTAACTCAAACCAAGGAAAGTTTGAACTAAAGGCCTTCAGGTCTGAATTTAGGCTTTGCCAAAGTCTAATTTTGGACTTCATGTTTGAAGTTGAACTGCATTAAAACTCATTTCAACTTCTCTGAGTTTGCACATGCAATCCTTGAAATACCTATTCACTCATGACTCAACCCAACCAACACATAGTTATTTCTCCTCGACACAGTATGATATTGAATTTGTTGCCATAACAACGTAAGGCTTTCATTTTTTTTCCCTAATGAACAATTGCAAATTATACCTCCATGTTTCTTCTTCCTATTTATTTATTTATTTTGGTTTCCTTCCTATTATTAAAGAATAGATGCGTCGACACTCGAGAGCATTGGAATTCCTTCATCTTTAATAAAAATTTGATTTGAGCCTAGGAGTAGAGGATTCTCCTTAATGGTAAGTTTTTGCACGGATTACCCCTCAAACAGATTGATGTTTAATTTTTGCTCCTTATATCTTAGGTGTTTAATTTTTGCCTTTGTTGCTCATTTAGTGAAAATTTGTGGATTAAAGTATTTTTATCTATCCAAATTTTATTAACTCGGTATAAGTTTAGAGTATTTTATCTTCTGAAATTGAACTTTTGTCTTGCTCGACATAAATTATGTAGTATAAATTGTATAGTATTTTTCAAAATTTGTCATAGTGTTATGCTCTTTAGGTAATATGTTTTATCCTTCTTCGAGATTTTTTTTTTGGGTCTGTGTGTTGTGTTTTTTTTTTTTAAAAAAAAATAAAAATACATTTTCCCTCCCGACTTACGAGATAACTTGTTATGTCTTTTATTGCATAACTTGTGGAATATTATGATACGAATGTGTAGACTTATGCTATGAAAAAGTTGTTTGTTATTATGATGTCAGGCGCACACAACATTAACTTTTTTATGTCTTTTACAACAAAACTTGTGGATATTATAATATGAACATATAAACTTAAGCCGCGAAAAAGTAGTTTGTTAATTTAGTGTCAGGGGCATCACTTGTTATGCCTTTTATTTATTTATTTTTTAAAATAGGAGTAGGAAAAGAAAAATGGGAGAGGAAATTACAAGGTGGGAAATCGAAAATTCACCAACACAGGTAGCCAAATCGAAAATTCACCAACACAGGTAGCCAATCAACCTACTTACTAAGATTTCCGCACTTGTTGTGCCATTTTACGACATAACTTGTGTGATATAATAGTACAAAACTATAAACGTTGTCACGCAAAAAGTTGTTTGCTATTTTGGTGTAGGGGTATTTTCGGTCACTTTTTTTTAAACTTAAACAACTGAAGGCCAAAATTAAAGACCACAAATTTGAAGGACAAAAATTAAAAGGCACCCCAAAATAGAGTTATTTGTGCGAATTGTTAGATAGACATTTTTAATTTCTAGCTTATTGTTTTTTTTTGTTATTGTTTGTACTTAGTTTTAGTTTACTGCTTTCTTATTTTCTAACTAAAGACTTAGTCAAAGTTAGTTGCTTAATCTTCTCAAGTTTTTTGACCCATTATAGCTGTTAGTGACACATGTTCTTATTTAGCTTTCCACCCACTTTGTAAGTGACTACTACATAGGTGGTTATCTTTTTTCTTGTATAAATTTAGAAGTTCTCCAAATTAATGATATGCACAAATTTTAATTTGTTCTTCGTGTTTTTATACTTCAATTCAGTTTTTTAGAGTGCTTATATTTTAACAATGGTATCAGAGTTCTAGTTGATCTTATAGGACAAAATTTTTTTAACCTACAACACAATTGACATCCAACAGCCTACCTTTAAATTCATCTTTCACTTTCACCAATGAAAATTATCAAATTTTGTCTGTGAAGATGCAAGATTTTCTGGGAGGCTATGAACTCTGAAAACTACGACAGAAAATAGACCAGTACCTATCTACCAGCAAATCCTACCTTGACTCAGATCAAATCCAACAGTGAAGAGAAGACAAATAAATCTAAAGCCAAGTCGTTTATGCAGAATGTTGTGGCAGATTACGTATTTTATAGAATCATGGCTTGTAAAATAGCAAAAGAAGCTTGGGATAGATTGAAAGAAAAATATCAAGGTAGTGGTAGAACACGTCAAATACAAGTGTTGAACCTGAAAAGAGAGTTTGAGTTCTTAAATATGCAGGGGGATGCAACAAGCAGTAACTATGCTGATCAAATCTCCTTACTTATTATTAACATTAGATTTTTTGGTGAAGAATTTACAAAAAAATGAATTATGGAGAAAGTTCTTGTGACTCTTCCTGAGAGGTTTGAATCTAAAATTTTCTCTCTTGAAGAATTCAAGGCCTAAACAAACTCTCATTAGGTGAACTAGTGAGTGCTCTTTAAGCACAAGAACAAAGAAGGACTATGAGACGGGACAAGTTCACTAAAGGAGCTTTCTCTGTGCAAAAGTAAAATTTCGACAAAGGAAAGTAGCAGTTTAATCAAAAGAATAAGGGCAAGCATGATGGTGGAAACAACATTAGAGATGTAAAATAGAAGCTTTCTCTGTGCAAATATTGCAATTATAAATCAACACATATGGAGAAGTACTGCTGGTGAAAAACTGATGGTATATACGACAACTGTAAGCAGACGAGGTACGTATCCAAGGTTTACAAATAAAAAAGAAAGGTGTCTGGAGCTTTTCAAGAAGACCTAGCAGAAGTTGTTGATGCACATGAGAAGAAACTCTTCAGAGTTTCATATTTTCAACAAATGAATTCTTCGATTCTTGGCTTCTCATAGTGATTGCACATATCATTTGTGCAATGATGTTGGAATGTTCAGATTCCTTGATGCTACTTAGAAATTTAAATGGTGAGGCTGTAAAGTCAAAAACAGAGGTGTAGTGAATATCTCAACAATATCAGGTATCAAAATTATTCTTGATAGTTTGTACACACTTGATATGAGTCCAAATTTATTGATTGTTGGACAAATACTTTGAAATAATCATTCATTACATTTAAGAATCGTGAATGTCTTGTTTCTGACCCTTCTAGAGCAGAATTGTTTTGTGTCAAGATGAGCAATGTGATGTTTTTAGTTGATTGGGACAAAACTGAGCAAGCTTAAACTAGCACTTCACAGACATGTACAAACCTATAACACAACAGATTTGATCACTTCAACCAGAGAAGCATCACGAAGATGAAAAGAAAGATGTTGATGAAAAATATGCCTGAAATTTCTTCCAATGCTCATATTTGTGAAACCTGTCAGCAGGAAAAACAAAAAAAAACTATTTCAAGAAAATCAAGTATGAAAAACTAATCAGAAACTTAACCTCATTTATACAAACGTTTGTGGCCCAACAAAAATAGATTCTGTGAGTGGTAACAAATATTTTCTCCTCTTTATTGATGATTGCATCAAAATATTTATTTCATTAAACTAAAGAGTGAAGTCTTTAATGTTTTTAAGCAATTTAAAGTTTTAGTAGAAAATCAATGTAATTTCAATATTAAAACTTTAAGGTCTGACAATGGAGGAGAATACACTTCTGCTTTGTTTGTGGATTTTATAATAACACATATATAAAATGTCAATTGACATTATCATACAAGCCACAAAAAAATGGCATGTCTGAAAGGAAGAACAAGACTGTAATGGAGATGTCTAGGTGTCTTTTACTTGAAAAAAAGATTCCAAATCAGTTTTGAGCAGAAGCAGTCAATAACTCAATATATTTGCCGAACAAATTGCCCACTAAGGCCTTGCAGGACATGACTCCATATGAAGCTTGATGTGTGAACAAATCCTCAGTACACCATATCAGAATCCTTGGGTATAGATAGTACTATCAAGTTTCAGAATCTAAAAGAATTAAGCTAGACAAAAAGGTTCATAAAGGCATATTTATGGGTTATGGTTCATCGTCCAAAGGAATCAAGATTTTCTGTTTGAAAAAACTAATTCTTACAAGACAAGTGAAGTTTGATGAATCAGTTGCTTGGAATTGAAAAAATTAGAAGACCTCTTATACTGATTTATTTTCAAAAGTGCCGCCTTAACTTGCGGAAGATGAACCAGTGGATGACGTACCAGTGTGGGGCACCAAAATCTTAAAAAATATCTATCAACGGTGTAAGTTGGTTATCTCTGAACCAAAAAGTTATGCTGAGGCATAAGACTTTGAGGCATGCAGGAGAGATGTACAAGCTGAACTAGACATGATCAATAAGAATGAAACTTGACAACTCATTGACGGGCCTAGAAATCGCAAGGTGATTGGTGTAAAATAGATTTTCAAGACAAAACTCACTTCTAATAGCTCAATTCGTAAAGATAAGGCTAGATTGGTGGTGAAGAGATACACACAATAATATAATGTGGATTATCAGGAAATATTTACTCTAGTAGCAAGGTATGACACAATCAAGCTTCTCACATTTGCATCTTATAATTCCTGACAAATTCTTCAACTTGATGTCAAATCAATTTTTTTTTGAATGATTTGCTAGTTGAAGAGATCTATATAAAGCAAAATGATGGTTTCTCAATTCTTGGAAAGGAAGATCAAGTCTATCTCTTAATAAAGGCCTAGTATGACCTAAAACAAGCCCCAAGAGTATGCTACAAAAGGATGGACAATCATCTTATCCAACTTGGCTTCAATCGAAGTCAAAGTGAAGCTTGCTACAAAAGGATGGACAATCATCTTATCCAACTTGGCTTCAATCGAAGTCAAAGTGAAGCTACTTTGTATGTGAAAGTCACTGGTGGTGAGTCCTTAGTTGTTTTAATTTATGTGGATGACATGCTTGTGACCGAAAGCAAAATTGAACTAATTCAAAGGTTCAAGGATGAAATGGAGAAAGACTTTGAAATTATTGATCTCAGAGTCATGAAGTACTTTCTTGGCATGAAAGTGTTGCAGATGCCAGTAAAGTATATTTTGGATATTCTAAATAGGTTCAAAATGCAAGACTGCAAACCTGTGAGTACTATAGTATCTACTGATGTAAAGCTTGGTAAGGACGGGAATTCTAAAAAAGTGGATGACAACATGTACAAAAGCTTAATTGATAGCCTTTTATATCTATCCACAAGCAGACTTGAAATTCTATTTGTTGTAAGTTTGCTCTCTAGGTTCATGTATTTGTCCAGAGACATACACTTCACAACTGCTCAAAGAGTGTTACGGAATATTAAAGGGACTAACAAGCTTGGAATTTTTTTCCAGCATTCGTAAAAGTGACTATGAATATAGTTGCTTACTCTGATAGTGAGTGGGGTGACAGCATTGATGATTTTAGAAGCACTTTTGTATATCTTTTTTGTACGTGCATAGGTTATTTTAGTTGGAGCTCTAGGAGATAAGAAACTACAACTCAATCAGCAGAAGCTGAGTACATAGTTGATGCATTTGCTGTGAACCACGCTATATGGCTAAGGAAAATGTTAAAGGACTTGGGCTATAAACAAAAAAAGCTACCAAGATCACGTGTGACAACAATTCATCAATTTCAATCTCAAAAAAACTAGTGTTTCATGATCGAACTAAGCACATCAAGATCAAGTTCTATTTTATTAGAGAAGTCCAACAATCTAATGAAGTGTTGCTTGTTCATTGCTCATCCGAGAATCAGCTAGCTGATATTTTCACTAAGTTTCTGCCAAGAAAAGATTTGAAGATCTGAGGCAAAGAATTGGTGTTTGTCACAAAAATGCCAAGGAGGAGTGTTAGACAAATGACAAAAATGCTAAGGAGGAGTGTTAGACAAATGACATTTTTAACTTCCAGCTTATTTTTTTTTAAAATTGTTTTTCACTTTGTTTCAGTTGACTGCTTTCCTATTTCTAGCTACAGACTTGATCAAAGTTAGTTGCTTAATTTTCTGAAGTTAGTGGTCCTTTATGGCTGTTAGTGGCACTTTTTCTTACTCAGTTTTCCATCCTTTCTGTAAGTGACTACTAGGGGTGGGCGTTCGGTTTTCGGTTCGATATTTTCAAAATTTGGGTTCGATAATCGATAATTGAAAGTGAATATCATATACCATACTTTTAATTTTTGGTTCGATAATTTGGTAATCGATAAATTAAACTTCGGGTCAGTATGGTATTTGGTAATACCATATTCCTATTTCGTCTAACTAAATTCCTGAAAATCAACCTACTCATTGTGAAGGCAAAAACAAATGTATTCAAGTAAATAGGGTTGATCCGGTTGGAGCTTTTGGCTAATGCTATTGTAAAGTAGAAGTGAAGAACGGAGGGTAGACCTTTTGACCTTTGAGCTTTGGGCATCTTTCAGCTCACAATGGGTCAATTAGATATATTGTATATATACGAGGTGGACCTTTATTTAATAAATAATTCGGTATTTACCTTACCGAATACCAAACGGTATTAATATCTTGTACCAAACTCGAATCCGAATACCATAATTTTACTCCCAAATACCGAATTATCGAATACCGAATACAAAATTTCTCGGTTCGATTCGGTAATTCAATTTTTGGTAATTTATGCCCAGCCCTAGTGGCTACTAGATAGGAAATGGTCATCTTTTTCTTGTATAAATTCAAAAGTTCTCCAAGTTAATAATATGCTGGAATTTTAATGAGTTCTTTGTGTTTTTATACTTCAATTCAATTTTTTGGAGTGCTCATGTTTTAACATGAATGACTTAATGGACCTACCCGGTGCAATCTGGATTAGCCAGCTCACTGTGCTTCATTTTGTCGGATGCCAAAAGCCTGAAGTCAAAGGATATAGAATATTTGTGTATGATCCAAAGAAAAGCTTATAATATGCAAATTTGATGTATGAATTCACTATAATTAACAATGTATTAGGAATGTGTAAGATGCGTGAGGCCAAAAAGTTTTAGATAAGCTATCACCTGATCATAATTGCCTTAAAGATGTGACAGAAATTTTCCTTTCTTCCCTCATTTTGTTCAAATTCCTGTGGGAAGAATCGACCAAAAAGTTTGATAGTATAAATTTAATCTCTTGATTTCCCAGTTGCGTACCACTTTGACGAGAAGGATTCAAGAATGACTAAAGTTTCTTTCTTTTTTTTCCCCCCTAATAATAGTGGTTTCCAAATCAGTTTGTTCTCATCTTAATTATTTCACCGGAAGACCTGCATTCATCCACCATTCCACATACTAGATAACTTTGCTAACCAAAACTTGAAAAGTAGAAAGAAATGATCCTAACCTTCTTCTCTACTGAAATTTGAATCCATAATCTTCGTTACAACTTTATTGACCGCACATCCTTCTGTGCAAGACATACAATGTAGAAGTGTGTCACAGATGAGTCAGATCACTTGACACCACACCACGTTATTCTGTCCCTCTTCCTACTCTCTTTACCTCCTTCCCAGAACACGATAAGATGTAGGGGTCCACAGGTTCAAGAATGTATGTGTAAGTTATCTTCGACTGAACTAATCAGAATCTGATTCTCGTATGGTTCAAGAATGTATGTGTAAGTTATCTTCGACTGAACTAATCAGAATCTGATTCTCGTATTGCTCTTGACAATGTCAAATAAAAGAACTATCTTGCCAAACGCTCCATATCACCCGTCACTATCATATGAATGCAGTGCACACACTGGTTGTCCAATCAGAATGAAAAAAGATCCAAGTCATTGACGATGAGAATCTCAGACTTTATAAGGAGGTAGCGTAATTTGACGGCAAACTTCAAGGATGGTTGCAGTTGTGGAGGTTAACATTACATTTTACACGTATCACTGATGAAATTCCGATATCACGTAACATGGGATTAAAATGTGAACCTGATTTACTTACAAAAGTTACAGGAATGGTATAGTAAAAATTATTGCAGTATGGATCATTACTTTTACGTAGAGCTAAGATTTGCCCCTGCTCGGAGTTGCAACATTTCAGTTCTCTTACTCCTCTCCATTACATCTACAAGCCAATTCACACTTTCCTTAATTCCTAACCTGCAATCAAGTAAGCAAAAGCTTGTATTATACAAGCTTGTTTCCAGGACTCTCAGATAGAGCTTTTAAACCAAATTGTGTCAAACCTTCTGGGAAAATGGTTTTATGCGTGGCCTTCTATATGACTAACCTGGAGAAATATAGTTCTAATGTGTGATACTGATAAACATGTATTACTCACCCATCATAGGCTGAAACAGCTAGAAAGGTATAAGCTCTCTCATCGAGTTTCTTGAGATCGAGATACCGGGCAACTTCTTCCGCTGATACAGCATCTGCAAGGTCCTGCTTTGACAAATTCATCACCATAAGCAAATGACTAGTCACGTGAAGCACAAAAAAGCTAATGTCATCAGCCAACTATCACTATTCTCCCTCCGGAAAAAGGCGGGCGATGAAATTTAAGCAAAACCAATAAAGGAATCAAGGGAATATCTACAGCACTGAAGCCGGTATCCTCTTAGTCACATATTTGGAATCCATTTTTTTCTTTCCTGATGAAGGCACATGTAGAATAGAAACCTTTTTGACAATGACAAAACAAGAAATATATAGAAAAAAATCTAGTCTTGGCAATAAAGTATAAAGATTATTAGATCCAGAGATTATACAAATATAACTATCATTGACAAATAGAGTAGACAAGAGACAAAGAGCTGTGCTCTGTTCAATCAACATCTTTTGTGTGGAAGAAACTGCTTTGTGCCTTTACCTGCTTATTTGCTAATATCAGAAGTGGTGCTCCTTGTAGATCCTCATGCCGGAGAACTTTTTCTGCCAGTTATTGAAGTAAAATAATAAATAAATGATGATACCCACTGATAGTGAACTAGACAAAAGGTTGAACACATAACTAACCAACAGTACATACCAAGTGCAGATTTAGAATCCTCAAAGCGTGAAGGACAAGCAGCATCAACAACATATATCACAGCATGAGCCTCTTCATAATACTTCTCCCAGATTGAGCGAAGACCAGGCTAGGTGTATAAATGGTCTCATGTTAGTCAGAGAAACTTATATAAAATGTCTATAACCAACTGAAATATACAAAAGTATCTTGCTGTCAGAGAACTGACACCCCCTATCTGCTGACTAAGCTCCAGCGAGAAAACGTAAAAATATTGTATAATCCCTCCATCAATTATTACAAAGGTCATGCCTGTGAGAACTGTCCTATATAAGGGGGAAAATTATCAAAATACATCTTTAAGTTAGAAAACATATGTCCTAAACAAGAGTAGTAGATGACCATCATAAGTAGCACAATATACACCAAAAATTATGCAACTGTGATAACAAAAACATGCACTTCATCAAAAAACTTAGAAGTATAAAACAGATGCCTGATGTCAAGCACCTGCACCTTGTCTTTTGTCAGACATAATACATTTATCTGCTGCTGCATTAATTTTACAGAACCTTTACGGTTCTAAAATGGAAAATTTAATCATCTCAGAGGTCACAGGAAGCAAAGTTCATACCTGACCTCCTAAATCCCAAAATACAAGCTTCGTATTTGATGCTTCAACACGACCAATATTGAGCCCCACAGTTGGAACAATACGATCTGGTGGAAGGCCTTCCAAGTTTGAGTATTGTGACTTTAATTTCTCTAACAATGTCTAGAAATTTAATAATAGCAAGAAGGATTAGAAAGAAACCTTTCAAGACTAGACTTTGATAATACATCTGTAATGGTTAAGTATGTAAAATTTGCAAGCGCGCACACTCACACACACACACACTCAAAGAAAGGGAAAGAGAGATTACAAAAAGATTAAAAATTAAAAGCAAATAAAAAAGAGTAACAAAGCAATTCAGATCAGTGGCATGTCACAAAAAAGACTGCAATTCAGATCAGTGTTCACAGCACACTAATTCCAGGGACAACTTTATTTTAACAAGTACGCAGAACAAGAATGGAAGCCTTGGAGCAACGGTAAAGTTGTCTCCGCGTGACCGATAGGTCATAGGTTCGAGCCATGGAAGCAGCCATTAATGCTTGCATTAGGGTAGACTGTCTTCATCATACCCCTTGGGATACGGTCCTTCCCCAGATACTTTGTGCACCGGGCTGTCCTTTTTAAGTATGAAGGACAACTTTTCATCTTATAGAGTAAGCTAAATTGGACTTCACTCATATATCCACATTCCACTCTAGCTCTAGTACTGTTGTATCGCAGTCTACTCCCATATCCTTATTTATTTTTACACATAATCAAAGAGCCAGAAGACATAACTACAGATTGTGCAGATGCCCTACTGTATCTGAAATTGCATGATTTGCATCAACATCCAGTACGATAACCAGGTTGCACCAAAAAGCTAGCAAAAAATACATCTTTGTTTAAGGCTATGTAAATTTCTCCTCTAGCCTTTCAAAACTTCTGTGATTTCTTTCAAGCCAAACAATCCACCAAATGGCTCGAGGGATAGTTTTCCAGGTCTTGTTTGATTTCTTGCACAACCCTTCTTTGTACACATTGCAGTAGCTCCATAGTAGATTTCAGCATGATCTAGACATGCCAAGGATTGCCAGAAACATGCTCCACAGCTGATTATTAACTATACAATGCAAAAAGAGGTGGCCAACATCTTCAGAGTGCTCTTCACACATCGGCACTGCCTCTTTTGGAGTTTAGAATGAATGAGTGCCTCCCTAGCCACAATCCAAGAGAAGCAAGAGACCTTCAAAGAAGCCTTGCTAAACCAAATCTTGTTTCAAGGCCAAAAAACCCTGCTGTTAGCTTGCTAAAAGAAATCTTTTTCCGTGGCCAAAAGACCCTGTTGTCACTCCCATATCCTTCTTCACAAAGGATATGGACTAGTTTTATTCTTTTATTTTTCATCTTGCTTCCTAAGTTTAAGAACCTGTGCTCCATCAGTAGATGTGCGCATGTTTCTAATATCTATTTTTTTTTCAAGTAACTCTTTTCCTTTTTCCAATTCATCATCTAAACCTAGGTTTATACTCAAGATTCTGGCAGTGATTTTTCTCATTTCTTGCAGTCTTGTTTGACCTTATCTTGCTGCCAATCAGGGTCCAACTTAAGAAAAGAATTTTAAGATTTGTTGGCTAGTGTTGTTTCCCCTATTGATGATTCATCAAGAAGGTAAAGTGCCCAACATCACGGTTTAATTTTATCACATAACGACGCTTGATTTTTTAATTACAAGCAGAATTCTGCTCAGAGAACTTACCAAACTTTCTCAGACTAGCATTTATATCATCTAAGGAGGTTCATCAGCAATTCCACAAGGTCGTTACTTCTTAATAGATTTATATGAATTCCAGCAATATCATGGCAGCAACCAGACTTCACCAGTTCATGTGACTCCATAGACTTCCGAAGACTACTGATTCTAGTCAAGATGTAAAGTTTACTAGTTACTGTGAAGGACAATTTTGGCATTTCAGAGCACTAAGCTATAACCCTCAATTGTTTTTCACCCTCAAAGTCATGGCCAAACTTAGGTTGTACTCAAAGCTTAGTGGATCTACTTTGTTATGTGTCATCTGATTGGAGACAAGTTGCAGACTGCTTGGGACCTAGTTTTGCCTATGGTCAACTTCGGATACAATAGCTCTGTCAAGTATCAATCAAACCACTGGTCCTAGTCCCTTTGATATTGAGATGGGTATGAAACCAAGGAAACCTATTGACTTAGTTCCTTCACCCTTCTCAGGCTCCCATAGGAAAGCATTCCCTGAGCATAGCTCATCAAATTCATACTAACATACGACCCAAGCATAGTTCATCAAATTCATACTAACATACGACCCAAGATTATCTACAGTAATGCAGCTCTACATTGATGAAGAGAAGAATTTGAAGCTGAGGATTTAAATTATTGTTCAGTGACCAAATACAATTCTCTACCCAGACTAAAAGAAGCTTCATTATCAAAATGCTGGACCATAAAAAGTTCGCCACAAAAGTAACTCTAATGCTTATGTCATTGAATCGCCAGGGATTATCAGTGTCTTCAACGTAGACAGTCCATTGTGGAGATGTTAATAAGATGAATGTGATTGCTGCTTCTACTGTTCAGGAGGAAACTAAAGACATTTTAGTTACGAAGATCTCTATTCAAAGAGGAGGATGTCTGATGAAGAATTCTATTAAACAACAACAACAAATCCAGTGTAATCCCACAAGTGGAGTCTGGGGAGGATAGAGTGTTTGCAGATCTTACCCCTATCTCGTGGAGAGAGAGAAGCTGTTCACGGAACCAGCAAGAGATGATATAAATAGTAATCCAAGAAAGTTTGGGAAATATTACAAATTGAAGTGCAATCCAAATTATCTACCTTGGGGCTTATCAAAATTTGGTGCTTACTTCTAGTCTTTTCTTCAGCTTTTTCCCCCAGAAGTCATGTTAATCTCTGTGTTTGACACAATGAATACAGTGATCACAGAGAAGCTTCAAGTGATTACTTTTCCTCCCTCCCTCCTCCCCCCACCCTCCCCCTCCCCCCACCCTCCCTCCTTTATTCTTTCTTTCCCATCTTTCTTCTCTATACTATACATGTTCTTTCTGCATTTCCTTTTTTTTTTTTTTTTGATAAGATAAAGGTTTATTGACTTAGTACCAAGAAGGAACCAAAATCAAAAGTTACAAAAGACTGCTGGGAGATTCTTTCAGCATTTCCTCAGACGTTGTCCATAATCTTTCCAGCCACTAAACAGTAAAAGAACACAATAATTACATCAGCTTCCATCCATGTATTAGCATTTAGCCGTATGACCCCTCATATGTTTAACATGTAAACCTAAAGGAAGTTCTGTCCTTAAGTTATTCTAGATCCCTAAGAGTTTAAGTGCTGAACTTTAAATATCATTGTGATATAAAGTAAAACAGCTAAACGATGGCCAGCCAGAAATACATTTAATTTGGATATGGACGACTAGCCCTCAAAAGACCCCTTCTAGAATTTCAAAACCTACCACTTGTCTCAAACCCACTGCAAAACTGATTTGAGACAATCACAGGTACCATATATCGCTTCAAATCTTGTGTTTCATTAAAGACGAAACACATAGAAATAGATAATCATTTTATTAGACAAAGATTGAGTAAGAATGTATTGCTACTAGTTTAATAGTTTTGACAATTCAAATGACCATTTAGAAGATAGGATCTATCGGAAACAACCTCTCGACCGTTTCAAGGTAGGGGTAAGGTCCGCGTACACTCTATACTCTCCCGACCACACCAATTCAAACCCGGGGGGGCGGGGGGAGGGGGGTTTATAAAATCATCAGAGCCTTATCAATTGCAAAATCAAAAGCTGTTAGAAACAATTAAACGTTAAACTGGATGAATAAAGCACATGAAACACTGCACATCAATTTTACTAAAAAAATTGAAGGAAGAAATAAGTAAAAAATGTACCGTTTTCCCAGCCTTGTCAATCCCAAGAATAAGGACATGAAACTGTGTCTTGCTAAACATGTATTTATATAGTCCATAAAATAATGAAAACATCTCTATCTTCTTCAGTTGCCTCTATGATTCACTACAAATTGCAACAGGCTATATGATGATTTATTCTCTAGTCATCACTCATCAGAATGAAACCTGAAAGGAAAGGACCCATTACCATCTCCATAGATAGCAAAAGAGACATGTCAATATGAACAAACTAAATCTTAAACTAAAGTGAATGAACATGCTTATGTTTGAGAAAGGATGCCCCATAACAATAATGATGCCCGCTAGGCACGTAGAAATACATTTGAAGCCCCAATATCAGTAATTAGGAGATCTACAAATCCGTCTGGTAGCTGGAAAACTCCATTCGCATCTCAATATACACATGCTTGCTAATGGCCTATGTTGCTCGGATCCTCCAAAATTGTATCGCACGTGCCAGATCCTCATAAAATGTACAACTTTTGGAGGAACCCAAATACACCCAACAACATTTTTGGAGAATTCGGGCAACATAGCTAGTAGCTAGTATCGCGACTCCCTCTCTCCAAAAGTTACTACTTAATTATCTGTAACTACTAATGAAGGGATAATTACTTTCCTTCCATCTCACCAACTGCATATTATGCTGCCCCAAGTATCGAGGATCAGCAGCAATCTATGAATTGGCATTACAGTGCTAGTGAATCCACCCCCAACCACAAAAATAATGAATAATACTATTAGTAGAATGGTGTCATTTATACCGGGATGAGAATTATCCTCTAAATTGGGAGAGATAAGAGTAATTAGTACTAATGTTTAGTCCATAATTACTATATCTGCGTGATTTTTATGTACACCATTAGCATTTCCATTGAAATACAATAAATAAATATAAAAAATTACTCCCTGCGTTTCAATGTGTTTGTCCTACTTTCCATACTTTCCTTTTTAATCCGTTTAAAAAAGAACGCCTCTTTCCTTTTTTGGCGACTCTCTTTTCACATGACAAGTCTAATAAGACCTCAAGACTGAAAGGCGTTTTGGTACATTCTACACATCTTTAGTTTAAGACCACAAGTTTCAAAAGTCTTTTTTACCTTCTTAAACTCCGTGTCAAGTCAAACTAGACAAAAAAAATTGAAACAAAGGGATTATCATATACAACAAAATGACCGCAATTTGTCTGGAACCGAGGCATTTTGGTACATTTTACATTTTGGTTTAGGACCAGAAGATTCAAAAGTTTCTTTACTTTCTTAAACTTCGTGTCAAGTCAAAATCAGACAAACAAATTGACGCAGAGGAAGTTTCATATAGAACAAAAATAACCCCAATTTATCTGGAACAAAGGAGCAGTTGTGGTCATATTTGCATGGAGATCAAAATAAATATGGAACAGTATTCGATTTTATCAATTAACTTAAATAAAGACTTAAGATTTTAAATAATATTTTCTCATAGGTCATTTAAATGTTCCAATTAAAAAAAAAAAATAACTAACAATTTCCAGCTTCCGATTGTAGATTTTGAGCTGTAAATACAACAAATAACGCTAATTCTATTGTGATCCGACATTGCAAAATTGTAAATATGAAAAAGAAAAACAAAATAGTGATGAGTGATCGGAAGAGGAGGAGAAAGTTTTCACCTGATTGAAAGAAGGAAGCGGCACAACTATACGTTGCCGGCAATGGATCGATGGGGCGCCGAGGGGAGTTAACTGAATTTTGTATGCAGATCCACCCAGGTTTTATTAAAACATCCTAGTCCTACTATAATAATTTCATATATTACTTTGGTAGCTAGAAAAAATGTAATTAGCTAGTTAAGAAATAAGTTGTATAAAATTATTAGTACTTTTAGTAGTATGCAATTTTAGAAAACCCAATTTATAATAATTTAATATATTATTTTACATGAGGTAGAAGATGGAATAACTAAATATTCCCATAACAGTCACCCATATAATTACAATCTGTATTATTAAATATCTGCATAATTCTAAGCAGCTACTAAATAACTCCTAATGTCTCGCTTAGATTCATCAGAAGGAAGGACAAGAACTTTGGTTTGGCTCCAAATGGAAATATATATTACACTTGACTAAGAGATTTTGATTCGAAATTAATTGAATATTGTAGGGGAAAAAATAAGGTTGACATGTGGCACCCGTTGAGAAGCCCATGTACAGTGTGAAGTATCGAAGGGTATTTCTGAGATCTTAACTACAGAGAGCACCCTCTTGAGTAGAGGAGAATTCATTGGGTCGTCCCCGTCGCAATGCAACAAAAAAGACAAAAGGGGGACAAGTTTGTCATAATGCTCAGAGACGCAGACGAACATGTACAAGGCTAAGTGGCACATGGCTAATAGATGGCACCACCTCTAACGGATGGGATGTGCGGCCGAAGGACATAGGATTTAGTCCTTTTGGGTTCTAGGGTCGAATTCTAATTGGCGGAGGCCTAATATTGTAACCTATAAATAGTTGCCCCTCCTCACTTGTAAAATCATCTGATCTCTCACTCCCTTGCTCAATAAAACAGTTTTACTTGGTCTCCAAGCATTTTTCTTATTCTTTACTATTTATCTAGCTAGTGTCTATCTCGCTTCATCAACAGTTCGGATAGCTTGGTTAGATCTTGATCGTGCTCATATTCTCATCGGGATCGCCTAGATTTGTTTGCTTTGCTTTGTTTATCTCGTTTTCTTTATATTTTGTTGGTTTTCTTCATCAACTAGTAATCAAACTGCTAGTATATCGAACCTAAAATTAGGTTAAATCATAACGCATGCTCTTGACTCACCTACAAATTCAACTATACCAAATCTATGGTAAACAGTTTGGCGCCCACCGTGAGGCAACTGTATGGGTTTAATTTTGTTTTTTCTTTGCTAGTTGTTTGTGTTTTTGTTTTGCAGGAGCAAGTCAGGTTATGGCAGAAACCTCAAACATTTCCCTTCCCTCAGTTGAGATGGTTACAGATATGGCGAGAGGGTCATTGCACTGGAAGAATAAGTTTCGGATCTATGGGGAGCCCTGGCTAAAATGCAGGTTTTTGATTGGCGAAAGCCTAATATCGGCTTGGAACACCTGGTTACGTATAGAAGGTTTGGCATAAAGCAGGGAGACTCAGAATCGCTTAGGGACTTCATCATAAGGTTTCAAGGGCGAGTCGCCAAGCGTCAGGGGTCTTAGAAGAGCAAAAGAGTGCGGCTTTGCAGAAGGCTTCAACCCTAAAAGTTCTCTCACCTCTTTCCTAGCACGGAGGGGTGCAATGTGATCGGCGGGGGAGAGTAAACTAGCATGGAAAGGGTTTCAACCTCAAAGAAAGGAAAAATCCTTTACAACTGCAAGAAAAGGTCTTGAGAAGATCGGGAAAATGATGTCGATGATGTAGCTTTTAGGGAAGAAGATCTGGATCATCTGAAAGTCTTGCACAATAGCACTCTGGCAATATCTTTGATTATTGAAAATTATGACGTAAGGTGTATGCTAGTAGATCCAGGAAACTAGACCATTCTTATGCACAAACGGGTCCTCTAGCAAATGGGCCCATCAACTGCTATGGTTCCAGCATTGAAGATGCTCGTTGCCTTCAACATGGCTAGCAAAGTCACGAGAGGAGAGGTCACGCTAATGATCAATGCTACAAGAGTAGAGAAGAACACTCATTTTGATATCTTCGATGGGGACATTGGGTACAATATCATTTTGGAGAGGTCATAGATTCATGTCATGAGGGTTGTATCTTCGACATATGATCAAGTGTTAGGGTTCCCTATGCCCATCGGGGTAAAGCAAATCAGAGGGGACCTAAAGGCAGCCAGAGAGATATACACTATCTCACCTGGATGGGAGCATCTGTGAAAGCTGGAGCTTGCCTTCTGTACCAAAACAGAGGAAAGACTGTCGAGAATGGAGGAAACAAGTAAGGGGTGGTATGAAACACCACATGCCTTTTACGTCTCGGATGAGTGAGATGATACCAAATTAACAACAGAAGAGCTTGAGCGGGTAGTTCTCTTCTTAGAATTCCCAAAAAGGAAGGTGTACTTGGTCTCGAGGCTATACCCCAAGCTTCGAAAAGAATTTCTCAAATTCCTTAAAACTAACATTGACTATTTTGCTTGGACCCACTTTGATATTAGAGGTATCCCTCCGGAGGTGGCTATGCACAAATTGGGAATAGATTCCAGTTTCCAACCTGTAATACTGAAGAGACGCCTCATCCCAGATGATGAAAACAGGTTTGTTAAGGAAGAGGTAGCGCGTCTCCTAAATATAGGGTCTATCTAAGAGGTAAAATGCCCTAAATGGTTGGCTAACGTGGCAGTAGTACCAAAGAAGCCGAATAAGTTCAAAATGCTTATAGATTTTAAAGATTTAAATAAAGCATACCCTAAAGATTCTTACCCTATGTCAAACATCGATTGCATGATTGATCTTACGGTTGATCATGGGATGATGAGCTTTCTCGATGCATACTCTGGGTACAACAAAATCTAAATGGGCATGAAGGACTAGGAGAAGACTTCTTTAATTGTTACTAACCATGACACATATTGTTGCAATGTGATGCCTTTTGGTTTAAAGAATGTAGGTGTCTTGTATCAACGGATGGTGAATCAAATGTTCAAGAATTAGATCGAGAAGACCATGGAAGTCTACATAGATTACATGCTAGTCAAATCAAATGAGGCTAAGGATCATCTGGCTCACCTGCAAGAAACTTTTGACATCCTATGAAAACACACCATGAAGTTAAATCCGGAGAAATGCGCTTTTGGAGTAGGATCAGGAAAGTTCCTGGGATTCCTTGTATCTGATAAAGAGATCGAGGTCAATCTGGATAAGATTAAAGTGATTAAAGAAATTTTGGACGTGCTCAATGATGTTAAGGTAGTATAAAGGCTAACTGGATAAGTCACATCTCTCAATCGTTTCATATCAAGGTCATCAAAAAGATGTTATCATTTCTTCTCTCTTTTGAGGTATAGTTAGTTCGAATGGACCCCTGAATGTCAGAAATCCTTTGGGGAGCTAAAAGCTTACATATCGAGCTTACCTTTATTAGCAAAACCTCAAAAAGGGAGTAGTTGCTTTTGTATCTAACAATGGCAGAGTCGCGATAAGTACTGTTCTTGTCCGAGAAGAAAAAGGTTTGTAGTTTCCTATTTATTACATCATCAAAAGCTTACTAAGTGTAGAAACTCGATATTCACATTTGTAAAAGCTTGCCTTGGCTCTCTTAGAAGCCACACATAAGATTATGCCCTACTTTCAATGCCATCTAATTGTTGTAGTCATTAACTACCCACTACAAGATGTTCTCTACAAACTCGAACCATCGAGGAGAATGGAAAAGTGGGATGTCGAGCTTAGTGAATTCAATATCAAATATAAGCCCTGAACTACCATTAAATTCTAAGTTTTGGCTGATTTTGTGGCTGACTTTAACCCAGTGATAGTCCACAGGACGAATAAGAGGCTGTGCTGGCCTCTAGAGGTAAATTAAGAACTTGAAGCGTATATACTGATGAGGCTTCAAATGAGAGGGAATCGACCTAGGGATAGTTTTCATCACCCCAAGGAGAGAAAAATTTAGGCAGGGCATTAGTTTTATTTAACTCACTAACATGAGGCTGAATATTAGGCCCTTCTTATAGGATTAGTTCTAGCACAATAAATGGGAGCAGAAGTCATTAGAATCTTCTACGACTCACAACTCATTATAAATTAGATTGATAGGACTTATGAGATGAAAGATGAGTGGATGTCAAAGTATGTCGTCAAAGTTTGAGACTCTTTATCACAGTTAAAAAGTAGGAAGAGAAACAAATTCCTCAAAGACCAACGACAATACAGACGCACTGGCGGTTTTAGGATCCACAACCAAAGTGGATGATTTGTCGAAAAGAGCCATGGTACAAATCATGCATTTGGCATTCGAAGCTCTAGGAAGAGAAGAAGTGAATTCCACCAATTTCATGTGGGATTAGAGAAATAAATATATAAAGTACCTCAATAATTGTGAATTGCTAGCAGATGAAAAAGCTTCACGAGCCCTCCAAACAAGGTTGCCAAATTTTGTCTGGTGGATGTTTGCCTTTAAAGGAGATCGTATCTAGGCCCTTATCTAAATGTTTTGGGCCCAAAGATACCCATTATGCATTGAGAGAAATAGATAAAAAGGTGTGTGGTAGTCTCTTCAGAATGGACTTCTTGGTGCATAAAATGATAAGGGCCAGGTAATATTGGCATCGCATGAAGAAAGACGTATAACGACCTATTCCATCGTTACTAAAGACACCTCATCCAAGGGTGCGGGGTATGGGAATTTTTGTAAAATATTGTCTCGAACTAGTGTATAAAGACTTAGTTGAAAAATTTAAAAACTTGGATTTTGGGGTGGGCTGACGTCATCCCGCTATAGCGAAACCGTGGTAGAGACCTACCGATCGCTATAGCAGGATATCGAGTACCAGAATCAGTCCCCCATTTTCTTTAATTTCTTTTCTCCTCTTCAGTTGTAAATAGGACAAGGTTTACTTCTAAAAATCCCTAGGGTTGCCTCATGACCTTGGAGCAATGGAGAAGAAGGGATATGATTGAACGGGGTAAAACCCATTGTTTTCTTACAGATTCCATGCTGGAAATCACTAGAATAGAGTCAGAAGTTAGTGTTCATGCCTCCATAGCAGCTGCTTGGCATTCAGGTAGGCTAGATTTAATTTAGTAGCATAGACTTGGGTTAGAAAACACATGCATAACATAGATTGATGGGAGACTCCATGTTTAGGCCTGCAGGCACAGTGTTTGGGTGGATACAAATAGTAATTCTAGATTTGCTTGAATATGACTTGATGATTGTGTGTAATATTAAGATTTTGATATGAATTGCTTCGTATTATTACTAATGCCAAACCAATTTGTGGGTAACTGTAATGTTATTATGCTCGGGAGTTATGTTAGAAACTAATGAAGACCGATTTATAGATGATTGGTAACTCGATGAAGGTTAAATGAGGATGCTAGGTGGATAAGTACACTTGGTGATAACTTAGGATTAAGATGGAAGGTTGGATGTATTAAGGTGTAAACTAAATGTGTGGATGCGTATCTTAAATATTGGAAATGCTAGCTAGGCCTTCAATGGGTATACAGAACAATGGTGTGGTATGTGACCTAGTAGGTGATGGCAAAATGTAGTTGAAAACCCAACTTGGTTTATGTGTAGATTTTAACTGTTCTTTATATACTTTCTATAATACATGATAGTAAGAGTGATTTTTGAATGGTATCCTAAGTGTTAATCACATTTAATGAGGTTATATTATAAACTTGTTGGTTGCGCAAGTGTGGTTGTCTTATTCTCATTGTGCTTGTGATTGTTGTGATATTCATTGTTATTGTGAGATGAACCAGTAAAGAAGATCGTTACGGGATCTATTATTATTGCGAGATGAGCCGGTAAAGGACAATATCACGGGATTGGTTTGGGATAAGGTTGGCAGACACTAGATGTCTAGGATGTTTGGAACATGGACAAGAGCTCGTCCCTACAGGTCATGGTTAGTGGCCAACCAATAGACCCATAACATGTGTGTATAAGGTATTAGTGAGTTTGACGGTTCCTTAAGTGGACCAAGTTTGTGGTTATTGATATTTTGGGTTCCTTGAATAAATCGGTTGATATTATTGTTATTATATTAGATCCTTGTATGGTCCAAGCTATTGATATGATTGAAAGGTTAATTCTATTATGGAACAATTGATGCAAGGTGGAATTTATTATTATTGATCATGGATGGTGAACTTAATCTATTGTCGTTGATCATGATTTTGTCTTGATGAACTGCTTGTCATAAATTATACTTGCCTGGTTATTGATTTTTGTCATTGGACATGGTGTTCGCTTGGGTAGATCTTGTATTAAACTATATTATCTGACTAGTTGCCATTGTTGAGATTAATTAAGCGAAGGTGTTGATGTCTTGCTATTAATTGGTTATATGTCCCTATGATACATGAGCGTCCCTACAGGTAAGTATTTTCGAGAAGCATGATAATTGTTGACGTTAATTGAATGGGTATTAAGGGCGGGGCTTGGTCGTGGCCATTGTTGTTGAGTCCTTAATCAAGTGGGTGTTAATGCATGACTAGAGGTGATAGAAGTACTGATAAGTGACACTTACACTTTGTTTGGATGGTGGTTTTCCATGGTTTCATAATGTACGGTACTGTATGGTATGGTATTGTACTGTACAATATAGTACAATACAATGTTTGGATGGACTATATTGTTTGCTGCTATTTAATAACAGTTTTATTGTTTGGTTTAACGGTATGGTACTGTATCGTAACTGGTAAGTTTACTAAAATGCCCTTAATTATTATAAATGTTAAATTTGTTAATAATTGTTATTAAAATAATTTTAGATAATTTTCTTCCTGTTAATTTTTCAAAAATTATGTCATGTAAATCTATGAAGTTGTTAAATTCATGTAAATTCTAACAAAATAAACAAAAGAGTAGATCAAAATAAATGTAATCGGATTCAATTTTTTTGATTGTAACAAATTTCATTTCTTTTTGGTGTTTTGAGATGTGACCACCAACAAGTACAAGTTTGAATGCATCTTTTGTGTATGCTATGAATGTGTTTGGTATGGAGGAAAATGTTTCCTAGGAAAACAAATTGTCTTTTACTTATTTTTTTGTGTTCGTTACACAAGTATGAAATTTTTTTCTAAAATCATTTGTATATATTTAACACAAAATAATGAGAACGAATATGATAAGGGGAGTGGGGGTAAGAAAAAAAAATTGAACTTAGGGGTAGGGGTAGAGGGTGGGTAAGAAAAAAGTTTTAATTTTTTTAAAAAAATTAAATTAAAAAAAATTAAATCTTTTTTTTTTTGGTGTGTGTGTGTGTGGTGGTGGTGGTGGGGTGTTAGAAAAAAAATTTGAAACTTTTTAAAAAGCAATTTTTTTTAAAAAAAATGATTTGGGGGGGGGGGGGGGGTTGGTAGGTGGTGGAGGTTGGGGTAGGGGGTGAGGGTGGGATAAGAAAAAAAGGTTTGAATTTTTTTTTAAAAATAAATTTAAATTTTTTTTGGAGGTGGGGGTTTCGTAGGGGGTGGGATAAGAATTTTTTTTTTTTTGAAATTTTCTAAAAAAAACAAATTTAAAATAAAATAAAAGAAATTTTTTTTTGAGGGGGGGTTGGGGAGGGGTGGATGGGTGGGCTGGTAGGGGCTGGTGGGGGTGGAGTTAAATAATATAAGGTAAAGGGTAAGATAAGATTATATAATATTAAGTAAGGACATAATTGGAAAAAGAAATAAGAAAACCATGGGATACCACCAAATCGGTGGTTCCATAAAGTGGGGGTTTCCATGGTTACCAAACCATAAAATCAAACCATACCATACCATACATTTTAAGAAACAATCAAAACAAACATGGTTCTCTTAGTAACCATACCATACCATACCATAGAAAACCACCATCCAAACAAAGGGTTAAAGTTTAATGTGGTGTGATGGTTGACTTACGGATTAGTGAGAATGGTAAAAAGTTAAGGAAGTTTCGATAAGAGTGTATCAAATTAGGGAGGTGAAGGATTAATGGGAGGAGGGTTATTTGACTAATGAAACACTTAAAGCACATGCTTTCCTTTTGGATATTTATGTGGTGTTATGTCATTTAATTTGGGTTGGCTGATGATGGTTACCACTACGTGTTGTTTGTACTGATTCTACTCTTACTATACCCTTTTTGGGATATAGTCTGGTTTTAGGATCAAGTGGTATTTCTTGCTTGATGCGGTAGAGGTCTTCAACATCTTTCGTCTTCTTATTCCTATAGTGGAAACTGGGTCTTGATTTCTTTTCCTTGTCTTGTAGTAGCTCTTTACCTGTCTAGACTAGATCTTAGGGGTAGAGTTTTCTTATGTATTTGAGATTTTGTAACTAATTGTATTGTAATAAATGAAGGCTTAATGTTTTTCTTTAAGACTTCCATATATTTCCTAAATGGGGGGTATGAGTTCTCTTATCTTGGTGGATTAGAGTTGGTACCCGTAATATCCGGTTAGTTGGATTGTGACAGTTGGTATCAGAGCCTAGGTTACCATAGGCCTACTTAAATTATCCACGCATGGACATCTTTTTTATTAAATAATTCAAAACCAATTGATCGGGAAAGGTCTTGTTCATGGTGGTAAGCGAGGGAAAATTTAGTAAAGGGATAATGCCACTTTATACTAATATAAGTCCTGAGTTGGTAATTAGAGTTAGAAGCTTCACAACTTCCTCCACTTACCTCCACGGGCGAATATAGTCTACTAGACTAGCTAAGAAAGAGTGACGTAGACTATATTCTAGGTCATTTGGAAGGGCTTCGTATAGTCAACTTTCTCCCTTTTTAGTCATGCTTTGAAGTACCTACTTTATTTAGATTTATGGGATATTTAAAGAAGCGCAGGTTTCGAACCCTATACCTATGCAAAGGGATGGTCTCGACTCAGTTAGTGGTACCCCTATCGATGATTGTTGAATCGACAGTAATTTTATGCTTGAGTTGGAGGGCTCTCCCTTCATCCATTGGTCTCCCAGTATACGAGCAAATGTCGAGTAGAGTCCTATGAAATGATGTGTTGACATCCATATCAAACTTTCGAAAAGCTATGAGGTATCTACTTAGTTGTTCCACTTTTTTCTCTTATCTCGTGTGGTTCATATGATTGTTTATATGGGTTAAGTCCAATTGGTATCTTTCGATTCTAATTGGTATCTCAATGAGATGAATATATGTCACTTGACTCCATTTTATGACACAAGCAACAGAATTGGAACTGGAAAGATTCCAATTGGTATCTGACCATAAGGGCTATATACAACTTTTGGATGGTCAGTTAGTGGTTGCCAATGACGTGAGTATATGACATTTTAAAGAAATAAAGAAATGGCTTATTTGGTGAATGAAACCTTTTGAGTTGATAATTGTGTAAATTGTGACTGTTTGAAGAATTTTAAATCCATGATGAGTGAGGTGGTCATAAATTGTTATATGTGGCTGGTTGAGAAATTGTGTGTTACGTGGTTTGACTAGAAAACAGAATTCAACGTGCTAATCAGGGTGTTGATACATGTAAAAGTGGTAGAGAAAATGGTATATGATTGTAAAATTCTTACTATAAGTGGTTGATGTATGTAAGGCCATAAAATGGCAATTGCTGCATAATAAATGGGAATTTTTGTGGAAGGATAGATCCTTGTTGTGACCTATAAATCTATAATCACGATATAAAGTGGTGTTATCCTTAATTGATTGTTTTCTTTGACTTACTGGGTTTGATCTTGGGATTGTGTATTAAATCGTTGTGCTATTTCGAAGGTAAGTGTCGTGGAAGGGAATGGGACTGAAAAAAATTACAGAAAATCTAAAAATTTCTAGGCTACTGCTGTAGGGCCGCCATGTCCCACTACTTCGAGCCCGCTATAGCAGAAAATTTTTCGCTATATCGATGCCGTGGTAGCAGCGTGCAGGCCACTATAGCGGGATGACCTGGGACAAAATTCCTTCCCTGTTTTCCCCCTGTTTTGTTTTTCATTCCTAGCCTGTGCAAATACTATTTAAGGTTACCAGCTACCACATGATTGATAAGATCGCATAACATAATATATATATATATATATATATATATATATATAAGCATGCATCCGCCACTAGTGAATAAAAACAAGCATCCATGCACAAAATAAAATAAAGAAAAAGGAATAGAAAAATTATTTGTTACATACCCCAAATGGGGGAAAACCAAATCCAAATGAAGGGGGCGGGGGAATAAGTTGACATGCACCAAAGACCTAGCTGGATTCCCCGTCATCATCATGGGCTACAGGGTCGGGGACTTCTTTTCCTAAGTCACTTAGGAAGGAGAACTCCTGCACGTCCTCCGACTCCAGTTGGGGAAACTCCTTGTCAGGGACAACACACTTGAACATGACCTTGACGGTCTTCCACATCTGGGAAAGCATGCAATCTCGGGAGCGCCTCCTCCTCTTTTCTTTGTCAAGCTCTCTTAGGAGCTCTGCATAGTCCTGAGTAGTGGGAGGTAGGGCTAAGGAGCTAGAAAAGGTTGTGCCCTGGAGAGGCTAGTGGGACTGATCTAGAAGGGTCCTAATCACAGCCACGTCCTGCTCTAAATGCTTGTAAGAAATCCGGGGCTAGGAAGGAGGGGCATCTTCATCCTCCTCCTCTGCTGCCCGGCTACTCTCTGCCTCACCCATCTTCCTCTTTTTCTTGCTCTGGGATGTGTCATCCTTCACCTTGAAGGGGTGGAAGGGTGTGTCTATCTTTATGTCCCTGTAAACATCCCTCCTAGGCACCCCTACATGCCAGCATAACTCAGAAACCAGGCCGGGAAGGTTAGGGGCCTTTTTGTTGCTCCAGTAGAAGTCCTTCCACTCTCTCACAATTTGTGCGACCATGTTTAGCTGTATCCCCCGCATATCACAGACCACCACCAGAGCCCGAGAGTAAGTCACGACAAAAGTGCTACCCGATGGATGAATCTTATGGGACACCAAGTTCAGCCACCTCGGAGCATCAACAGTAAAGTAGGTACTCCTAACCCCCCCTCATTACTAGGCTAGTAGACCTTGTCCCTGTCAGCCTCTGCTAGCATATCCCTGAGCCACCACATATCCATCCCCCAGGCCTTGACCATGTACTCAACATTGGAGACATTTGGCACCCGAGCACCTCATTGATCGTAGCAGCATCTATGGGGACATCGACTCTTCGAATTTGGATAGTAGGGTTGGGGTCATCCCAAAACACGGTCAGGAGAATAACATAGAACTTCCTGATCCATCCCGAGATCTCATCCCAGAGATCCTCTACTAGTGGCATCCAATCAAACTCCTAGCGATGGTTGTAGAACTCTGGCGTGCCCGCTTCCACGCCCCTGATCAAAACCCCCCTCTCATAGCAAAATCCCACCCTCCGGTATTCCCGAAATCATTCCCGATAGTTCTTGTTGGGGAATTTTTCAAAGGCGGGGGGAGAATTTCCTTGATTGTTTGCCAAGTCTAAAAATAGCTGGAGGCTACTGCCTGCCGCCTCCCGCTATAGTGGGCTACATCCTACTACCTTGGGACCGCTATAGAGGGAATATTCCCACTATAGCAGGGCCCGCTATAGCGAGATATAGTGGCCTTCATCATCCCCGACCTTTAAGAGGTGCATCAATGACGCCTTTTGCAAAAAATGGGTCATTTTCAACGTTTTGAGCTCAAATCAGTGTGGGGGGAAGTATCCTACGACTAGTATATGAAAAAATCCGGGCATTTAAACTCCTAAACATGCCTAAATCTTCAAAAATAAATCAAGAACAACCCTTCACATTTCTCACAATTTCGAGCCTAATTCGACCATGAATCCCGTAATTCTTACGCTTAGAATGCCATAGGAGCATTGTAAACGTAAGAGAAGCAACCATGTTTCAACAAATTGTTCAAATCTAGACAAAATTTCAATTTCAGAAACCAACCCAAAAACTACCGTATTTCTACCATTTTTAAGCAAATTTTTGTGATAATACGAGTAATATAGTAAAGAGATGAAGTTTCAGGGATAGTTACCTTACTTTCGATGATGGGAGAAAGTGATCGGAAAGGGGAGGGGAGTTTTGGAGTATAAAAGTTGAGAGATGAGCATGAAACCCATATCTCAACATTTTAAACTAACCTATCCTGCTATTACGGCCTGCAACCCGCTATAGTAGTGCTGCTATAGTGTCCTGTAGCTCGCTATAGAAGTGCCTCTAAAGCAGAAATATTTCCTCTATAGCGGGATCCAGTTCACTTTGGGCAATTTTTTTTTCGTCCGTTGCATTTTTGAATTTGTTTTCTCTTTGGTATATTGGCGAGGCCCCGATTACCTTGGGTACTTGAAAAATGATGTTTAAGTGGTCTGGTACGACTTGCGATTATGGAAAAATTGGTTGAGAAAATAAGTGGGGTGGTAATAAAGTGCGATAATTTAGAGAGCCAGTGGTATAAATTCGGTGAGCTAGGGGAATAGTATATTCTCATGATCATTGATGGAGCATTAATGTCCTAATGAGTTTTGCTTCGTCCTCTTTCTATCGTGATCATTCGGGGACGAACAACGGGTAAAATAATATCTGTTGTAATGACCTGTTCCATCATTACTAAAGGCACCTCATCCAAGGGCTCGAGGTACGAGAATTTTTGTAAAATATGGTCTCAAACTAGTGCGTAAAGACTTAGTTGAAAAATTTTAGAACTTGGATTTTGGAGAGTGGCTGACGTCATCCCGCTATGGAAGCACCATGATAGCCGCCTACAGTCGCTATAGCGGTACGCTAAGGACCAGAATCAGTCTCCCATTTTTTTAAATTCCTTTTCTTTTCTTCAGTTTTAAATAGGACAAGGTTTACTTATAAAACTCCCTAGGGTTACCTAATGGCCTTGGAGAAATCAAGAAGGAGGGATATACTTGAACGATATAAAACCAATTTTTTCTTACGGATTGCACGTCGGAAATCACTAGAAAAGAGTTAGAAGTTAGTGTTCATGCTTCCATAGCAGCTGCTTGGTGTCTAGTTAGGCTAGGTTTAATTAAGTAGCAGAGACCTAGGTTATAAAACATATACATGACACAGATTGAATGGGAGATTCTATGTTCAGGCCAGCGGGCACGGTGTTTGGGTGGATGAAAATAGTAATTCCAGATATGCTTGAATATGACTTGATAATTGTGTGTAATATTGAGATTGCGATATGAACTGGTACATATTATTATTAATGTCAAACCAATTTATGGGTAATTGTAATGTTATTATGTTCGGTAGTTGTGTTAGAAACTAATAAAGACCGATTTAGAGATGATTGGTAACTCGGTGTAGGTTACACTTGGTGATAACTTAGGGTTATGATGGAAGGTTGGATGTATTAAGTTGTGAACCAAATATATGGATGTGTATCTTAGATATTGGAAGTCCTAGATAAGCTCTCGATGGGTATACGAAATAATGGTATGGTATGTGACCTAGTAGGTGATGGTTAAATGTAGTTGAAAACCCAACTTGGTTTATCTGTGCATATTAACTGTTCTTTATATACTTGTTACAATGCATGATAGGAGTAGTGATTGTTGAATGATATTCTAAGTGTTAATCACATTTAATGAGGTTATATTATAGGCTTGTTGTTTGCAAGTATGGTTGTCTTATTTTCATTGTGCTTGTGATTATTGTTATATCCATTGTTATTGGCTGAGTCAAGTAGGTCAAGCTGAGTCAAGTCACCCTATAAGAGAAAGCCGCACAACCAAAGTAGCCCTTACTATACAAGGGGGGCGGAGCGCTAAGAAAGAGAAAGCGTTATCACTATACGAAATGAAGCAGCGGGAGATGAGTCGGTAAAGGACATTATCACCGAATCTGTTATTATTGAGAGATGAGCCGGTAAAAGACATCATCACGGGATTGGTTTGGGATAAGGTTGGCAGGCACTAGATGTCTAGGATGTTTGGTACATGGACAAGAGCTCGCCCCTGCAGGTCATGGCTAGTGGGCAACCATAAGACCTATAGCATATGTGTACAAGGTATTGGTGAGTTTAATGGTTTCTTGAGTGGACCAGGTTTATGATTATTGATATTTTAGGTTCCTTGAGTGAATCGATTGACATTATTATTGTTATATTAGATCCTTGTGTGGTCTGGGCTATTGATATGATTGAAAGGTATAATTCTATTTGATGTCTAATTAAGGAACAATTGATGAAAAATGAAATTTATTGTTATTGATCATGGATGGTGAACTTAATCTATTGTTGTTGATTTGATATTGTCTTAATGAGCTGTTTATCATAACTTATACTTGCCTGGTTATTGATTTTTGTCATTGGACATGGTATCTCTTGGGTGGATTCTTGTATTAAACTATATTATCTGACTAGTTGACATTGTTTAGATTAATTAAGTGAAGGTGTTGATGTCTTGATATTAATTGGTTATGTGTACCTATGATGCATGAGCATCCCTACAGGTAGGTATTTTCGAGAAGCATGATAATTGTTGAGGTTAATTGAATGGGTATTAAGGGCGGGGCTTGGTCATGGCCATTGTTGTTGAGTCCTTAATTAAGTGGATGTTAACGCATGACTAGAGGTGACGAACGTACTAATAAGTGGCTCTTAGAGTTAAATGTGGTGTGATGGTTGACTTACGGATTAGTGAGAGTGGCAAAAAGAAATGGGAGTTTCTATAAGGGTGTGTCAAATTAGGGAGGTGAAGGATTAATGGGAGGAAGGTTATTTGACTAATGAAACTCATAAAGTGCATGTTTTCCTTTAGGATATTTATGTGCTGTTATGTGATTTAATTTGGGTCCCCTGATAATAGTTACCAGTACGTGTTGTTTGTACTGATACTACTCTTGCTATACCTTTTTTAGGGTATAGTCTGATTGCAGGATCAGTTGGTATTTCTTGCTTGATGTGGTAGAGGTCTTTAACGACTTCCGTCTTCTCATTCTTATGGTGGAAGTTAGGTGTTGATTTCTTTTTCTTGTCTTATAGTAGCTCTTGTTCCTATGTAGACTAGATTTTCGGGGTAGACTTTTCTTATGTATTTAAGGTTTTGTAACTAATTGAATTGTAATAAATGAAGGTTTAATATTTTTCTTTAAAACTTCCGCATGTTTCCTAAATTGGGGGTACGTGTTCTCCTATCTAGGTAAATTATTGTAGATTCCAGCACAATCCAGTTAGTTGGGTAGTGAAAAGACAGTAAAAAGTTCATCAAAAAATACAACAAATGTCAGCATTTTGCATACAACAGTAATCAACCATGAGAACATTTGTGTGTTATCGCTGCCCCGTGGACTTTCATGAAATGGAAGATGGATCTCATGGGGCCATTGCCACCAATTATGGAACAGGTAAAATTTCTACTATAATGACTAATTATTTCTCTAAGTGTATCGAAGCAGGGACTTACAAACAAATTAGGAAACAAGAGTTTATAAACTTTATTTGGGATCACATAATATGTCATTTTAAAATATCAGTTTGTAGGAGATAAGGTGACCGAGTTCCTGGCCGATTTGCATATCAAGCGGTTCACTTCCACTATGCGTCACCCAAAATACAAGTGGACAAGCTGAATCAACCAATAAAATTGTGTTGCTCAGTTTCAAAAAGAGATTGGAAAGCTCGAAGGGTTGCTTGGTAGAAGAGCTGCCTGGGGTATTTTGGGTGCACCAAACTACAACAAAGTCGAGCATAGAGGAACCCTATTTTTACTGGTATATGCATTGAGGCTTTAATTCCAGTCAAAGTGGGAAATCCCAACCTCTGCTTCTTGGAAGCAAGCAACAATGGAAATGACAAAGTTATGAGAAAATAACTGGATCTACTAGATGAGCGTCGGGAAATCGCTCTCGCCCAAATTATTGCACAAAAACAAATGATAGAGAGATATTATAACTGCCGGACCAAGCTTCTTCACTTCAAAATAGGATACTTGGTGCTGCAAAAAATGACTCTCAGTACACAAAACCCAAATGAAGGGAAACCGGGCCTGAATGGGAAGAAATGTACAAAATAACTGGCCTAGTCGAAAAAGGCCAACCAGTTGACCGACCTTGTTGGTAATCAATAGCGGAATAGATGGAACTTCAATCATCTGAAAAGATACTACTGCTGAAAATGCAAGTATCAACAAGTAACCTCTTTTACAACAACACGCGCTACGCTCTTTTTTCCTTCATCGAACTAACATGATAGTTACCTAATAAGTTTTAGATGTGGATTTGGATATGCTTGCCTTAGAGTTTCTCTATTCCCTGGTTCCTCTTTGGACCATCAATTGCATCATATCTTCTCCAAAAATTTTGTTGATTATCATATAAGAAGGTGTGATAAATATTCTGGGGAGTGGATACACACCAAGGTTTCTTAAGAAATCTATTATTATTGACGAAAAGAAAACACTCCTCACAGCTAAATCATTTACACATGCCTTGATATTCATATTGACGAGTTTCCAACATCGGGTGGAAAACAAGTGAAAATGGCATACATTATAAGCACTCTAGGTGCCAACACAATTGAAGTATTTTTATTAGTTTGTTAATTACAAAGCCTAGCCATGATCGACAACAATAGCTAATATTTATTTTCAAAATCTATTTTTGCTCTTCATTAGGTTTCGTCACCCAGTTCACACCAAACGGGCACAATATTCTGTCAACTTCCTCCCAATCAGGTGCAACTAACAGAATTTGTGTCAATTCATTATTTACTGACCTTAAACCAATAAGTTGGTTAGTGCTTTCTGGTGAGAAGATGATTCTTTTGCCTATGACCACAGATTCATTAGAATCTAGGTTAAGATTCCTATAGAACTGTAGATCAAACTCTAAGCAAAAGTCCCAGGAGGCTGCACAAAAGTTTTTCATTCATGATGCTTGATTATATTATGGTCTCATCAAAATCACCATCCACAGCAAAAAATTCCATTCTTTTTTCTTCAATGAGTGTTGGACCTTTCTTTCATTTCTCTTTGAAGAATTCGGGAAAGGATCTTTGTAGTTAGTCATTTCAGAATGGTGATAGAGTGATTTGAAAGAGAAAAAAAGGGAAAAATAAAATAATGATGAAGAAGAAGATTGATTTTCTAGGGCTAAGTTCTGAAGGGGAGAAGAGGGTTGTACTTTAAACAAAAAAACTAAAAAGAAAAAAAGAAGGAGAAAATTAAAAATAAAGAGAGAGAATATAGAAATTGAAGATATATCCTTAAGTAACGTATTACAGCTATACTATATTCTTTTACACCCTTTTTTTACTATTATTTTTATTTTTTAAAAAAGTTATTTCTAGTATTATTTTTTATATATAAAAATGTACATATATGAATATTTACCTAATAGTTTGAAAAAACTAAACATTATATATATATATAATTTAAAAAAAATATTAATCTACTAGTTTAAAAAATTATAAAATCTTTTTGGCTTTCAAATTTACAATCACGGAAGAAATCTTGAAAGAAATTGTGATCACACATTTTTTATGTGTAATAGACTGAAAATTTAAGAACTAATTAGTCTTTTGGTCCCAATTTAAATATTAATAAGATAATTATGTGAGGCAACAATAAATTTGCATAAAAAAAGGTTAACTAACTAGGCACTTAGGCAGTACCGATCACCATGAAATTACTCTTGTACAGGTGACTCCATTTTTGTAAAGGCCTTCATGATATGTTCTAGTTATACAATAATTCAGATATTAACTAGATCAATTAGTTAAGCAATTTTTATGCAAATATATGTTGGGCTTATGAGGTTCCATTGCTTCACCCTCAATAGCTACGGATAAAAGAGAGTAGTTATAATTAATTTTTTCATTAACTTATATACCCTTCTAACTTAATATGAGTTGAGGTTCCTTATTGCTAGATTTTATACTTTATAACATGCATATACACCTATAAAGTTTATTGCTCGATTTTATTCTTTACATATAATATTTTATAAAGAAGTAATACTTATATGAAAACGAAGAAGAGATAGTTCTGAGTTTAATGTCGTTAGCTCGACATATATTTTTATCAGTGAATAAAAATGGAGAATACTTCCCTTTCAAAATTTTCGTTAATTTATGGCTTGAAACAATGATCATTGACCTTAAACTTGTCTCCCCTTCATGTTGTTGGATTTCAATCACTCCATAAGAGGTGACACTTATAACACTGAAAGGTATTGTCTAACGCAATTTTTAATTTTTCTAGATATAGTCGAAGTCTACTATTGTAAAGGAGCACAAGATCTCCAATTTCAAAGCTTTTCTTTTTGATCAATTTGTTATGCCATTTCTTTATTTTTTCTTTAAAAATTCTTGAATTTTTGTAGGCTTCCTATCTCATTTCTTCCAACTCATTAACCAACAAGAACCTATTTTTTTTTTTCCAGTTGATGTAGTTCACAGTTCAATATTTTTAAAGTTCAAAAGGTTTTATGTTCTAGCTCAACTAGTAAATGACAAACTTTTTGAAAGACTATTTTGTATGGAGATGCTCTAAGTGGTGTTTTAAATATCGTTTGGTATGCCTATAATGCATTATCTAATTTTAAAGCCCAGTCTTTTTGAGAGATTCCAACCCATTTTCAAGTATTCTTTTTAACTCATGATTGGAAACTTGAAATTGCTCTTGAGTTTGAACATGATATGTTGTTTCTTTTTTGTGAATCACACCATATTTTGTCAACAAATTAAAAAATTACTTATTCATGAAGTGAGTTCCGTGGTCACTAATGATGACTTGTAGTGTGCGAAATCTGATAAATATATTTTTTCTTAGAAAATTATAGACTGTATGAGCAACATTTTTTTGTGCGGATAGCTTCAACCCATCTCGACATGTAATCTACAACTATAAGAATTGTAACAACGTGTTCCGTCATTACTAAAGCACCTCGTCTATAAGTACAAAGTATGGGAAATTATAAAAATATGGTTCCGACCTTATATGAATGGACTTAGCAGAAAATTTCAAAATTTAAAATTTTGGGTCAGGCTAACGTCATCCAGCTATAGCGGCACCGTGTTAGCGTCCGATCGGCCGCTATAGTGGGATGCCAAAGTCAGAAACAAAACCCTATTTTATTTAATTTTCTTTCTCATCTTCAGTTGCAAAAGGACAAAAGTGGCTTCTAAACACCCCCTAAGGTTGTCTCATGGCCATGGAACCATGGGGAAGGGGGAAATACACTCGAATCGGATAAAACTCATCATTTTCTTATGGAATTCATGCTGGAAATCACAAGCATGGAGTCAAAAGCTCGCGTCCATGCCTCTGTAGCAATTGCTTGGCATCCAGGTAGGCTAGGTTTAACTGAGTAGTTTAGACCCGGGTTAAAAAATATAGGGTTGGCATAGATTGACGGAAGATTTCATGCTTAGGTATTCATGCATGGTGTTGGGATGGATAAAAATGGTAAAATTTAGCAGTTTAGATGAAAATCAATGTTACTTGTGATATTCAAATATATCAATTAATTAATGTGCATTGTTATTGATGTTGTTCATCCTTGAACACTTAAAAATAGTATTGTACCCGGAAATTGGTTTAGAACCTAATAAATGCCTAATTAGAGGTAGTTAATATTGATGGATTCCGATGAATCTATGGTGGTTGGTGTTGGCTGATTCCGAGGAATTTATGGTGGTTAGTGTTGGTGGATTCTGAAGAATCTATGGTAGTAACCAAAGAAATGGTAGTCTTGTAAGGTATCAATGTTAGGATGGAAGGTTGGGATGTATTATGGTATGGTCCATAGGTGTGAATGTATACCTTAGACATTGCAAGTCCTAACCATGTCTTAACTGAAGTGAAAATTGTATGTAATGGATTAATATGGTTGAAACCCACTTTGTTTATGTGTGCATGTTAACTGCTCTTCGTATACTTACTACAAGGAATGTTTAAAGAAAGTGAATGGTTAAATGATATCCTAAGTATTAATCACATGAAAGGAGGGTTGTACTAATGACTTGTTGAATGTACAAGTGTAGTGGTTACTTTCATTGTGTTTGTGATTGTTGTGATATCATATTGATTATTGTGGTATGTATCGGTATTTAGACATCTTCACTGAATTTATATTATTTATTGTGTTTGTGATTGTTGTGATGTCATATTGATTATTGTGGGATGTACCGATATTTGGACATTTTTATGAATTTTTTTCATTATTATTATTGTAAGATGTACCAGTATTTGGACATCTTCACGGGCTTGAAGATATAAGATTGACAGGCAATAGATGTCTGGAATTTTGGTACATGGATAAGAGCTCATCTCCTGCAGGTCATGGCTAGTGAGCGACCATAAGACACTGAGCATATGTGTACAAGTATTGGTAAGAGTGACGGTTCCTTGAGTGAATCAGGTTTATCTGTTTACTTATTATATATATATATATATATATATATATATATATATGTCATATGATATATATTTGGTTCCTTGAGTGGATCAAATTTTTTATTGACTTGTTATATTTGGTTCCTTGGGTGAACCGGGCTTATGTGTTGACTCATTATAATTGGTTTCCTGAGTGAACCAAGATTTATGATTAATAACATGGATGTTTTTGGAATGGATCTCTGAGTGGTCCAGGCTAAATTATAAATGATTGTTATAACTCTTCAAATGTCTGATTACTTATATATTTGAGACATGGTCAATTTATTGCTATTGAGTCATGGTTTGTTGACTTGGATTTCTTATTGGTAGTCATGGTCTGGACTTGAGTTGTTTTCTACTTGAATTTTACTTGATTTAAACTTTGTGGCTTATTGAAAAAAGGAAAAGTGTTGTTAATGAATATAAGTTACTTAAAAGGTGGTTGAGATTGGGTAGGTGGGGTATTGCTGTCTTGCTATTTAATTTCTCATAGCATTAAATAAATCTCTCATTACTAGAGTGTTAATGCATAACCAGAATAGCAAAAAAAGGTTAAGTATTATGTAAGAGTCTGAAATAATGAGTTGTTAAAGGTAGGAAACCTTGGGGCTAAGTATCGTTGAATTCAGATGTAATTATGGAATAAGGTCTGACTTGATGATGCAGAGAGAAGATGGTGATTGGGGTTGAATATGATAAGAGAAAGTTTCTCACAATTAGAAAGGCTAGTAAAAGCTAAAGGTGTTAAGGAATTAAGGGACGAAGGTCTTTGACTAAACAAACTCTTAAGTTGCATGTTTTTTTCCAGATTTTATGTGATTTAATTCGGATTGATCGATGATGCTTACAAGTACATTTTGTTTGTATTGATACTACTCTATCTATACCCTTTTATGAGGTATAGTCTGGTTGCAGGATCAGTAGATATTTCATACCTTACGCGGTAAAGATCTCCAGCAGCTTCTATCATTATTCCTACAGTGGAAGCTGGGTCTTGTGTTCTATTTTGTATTTTCTCATAGTTGCTCTTTTACCTCTTTAGACTAGGTCCTAGAGGAAGGTGTTCAGTTTTGCATCTAAGGTTATGTAAACCAGATGTAATAAATAAAGGTATTTTATTATTTCTTATTGACTTCCGTATGTACTTTGGAGATAGTGGTAAGGGTTCTCCTATCTTGGTGAATTTGAGTAGATGTCCGGACAATTCAATTAGTTAGGTCATGACAGTTGTTATCAGAGCCTAGGTTATTAGTCTTCCAGTACAAAAGCAAATGTCGAGTAGAGTTCTACGGATTGTTGTGTTGAAGTCCAAATCTTATCTTCAGGGAGCTATGAGGCATTCTAGGAAATTGTTTCACTTCCTTCTCTCTATTTGTGCTGTTTTTGTGCTTGCTTGTATGAGTTGAGTCCAATTAGTATCTCCTGATTCCAATTGGTATCTCAATGAGGCAAATGGATATCGTTTGACTCCATTTGGAATGACACAAGTAATGAACTTGGAAGGTTCTAATTGGTATCTGGCCATAAAAGTAGTGTAATCTTCTGGATAATCGGCTAGTAGTTATTCACGAAGCAAGTAAACATATAATAAAAAGGGCTTGTTTATGTAAATGAAACTTTGGGATTGGTACTTATGTGAATTATGGTTGTTTGAATGACTGTAGATTTTTGTGAATAGTGAAGAGTCATAACTTGTATATGTATTGATAGCTAAAATAATTGTTTACTAGATGGTTTAAGTGGAAACTGTACGCTAAATGCTAAGCATGATCTTATCATTGGTGAAATGGTAAGGGGAAAATGGTTTATGATTATGAAAACTCTTGTTTCAAGCAGTCGGTATGTGAATAAGAACCATGGAAAAGGCGCTATAATTGCATAATATCGGTAATTGCTGTACGAAAATTCTTTTTGCGATTCATAACTATGATTTAAAGTAATGTGATGCTAAGTTATTGTTTTATGAATTGTTGGGTTCGGTCTTGGGATTATAATGTAGACCATAGTGCGATTTCATACTTTATTGCTGGAAACAGGGAATTCAGAATGAGGGAATTTGAAGAAAACTGAAGAATTTCTATGCTGCTGCTGTTGGGCCGCCATAGCGGCACTAGCCCACTATAGCAATCCTACTATAACGGGAATTTTATGCTATAGCGGCACCGTTGTAGGGTGTGCAGGTTGCAATAGCGGAATGGGCTGGGATAGAATCCCTATCCTATTTTCCCATGTTTTGTTTTTCATTCCCAGCATGTATTATTTGCTAATTTAAGCTACGAGCTACAACGTGATATTTGAAAATCACATTTAGCAAGGTAAAAAGCATGCATTCAATATTAAGTTGTTAAAAACTAGCATCCATGTGTGATAAATAAAAGGAAAAAGGAAAGGGGAAATATTATTTGTTACATGCCCCAAACGGAGGTAACCCAAAACAAGTATCAATATATGAAAAGGGGGACTGAGCTGATGTGCACCAGGGACCTAGCTGAATGCCTCATCATCATCAAGGGCTGCTGGGGCGGGGCCTTTTCCTTCCGCATCATTCAGGAAGTAGAATTCCTATATGTTCTCCTGCTCCAGCTGGGGAAGCTCTTTATCAGGTACTGCGCAGTTGAACATGACCTTTACTATCTTCCACATCCATGCAAGCATGCGATCCAAGGAGTGCCTCCTTCTCTTCTCCTCATCGAGCTCTTTGTGGAGTGCTACATAGTCTTGGGCAGTGGAAAGTGGGGCTGTGGAGATGGAAGGGGCTATAGCCTAGGGAGGTAGGTGGGCATGCTCCATGTATCTCCTCACGGTAGCCAAGTCTGCCTTTAGGCGACTGCTAGAAATCTCCATATATCTTCTCTGCGGCCCGACTTCTCTAGGCCTCGCCTACCTTTTTTTTCTTCTTACTTTTTGATTAGACCACCTTCACCTGGAGTGGATGGAAGGGTGTGTCCATCTTTACTTCCCTGTCAGCATCCTCCCTAGTCACCCGACATGCCTGTGCAGCTCAAAGACCAGTCCGAGAAGGTAGGGTCTCTTCTTATTGCCCTGTAGAAGTTCTTCTACTCCATCACTATCTGCTCCCTCACATTTATCTTAATCCCCCTTATGGTGTAGGCCACCACCAGGGCTCGAGGATAGGTCACATCAAGAGTGTTTCCTGATGGGTGAATCCTTCGGGACACCAGGTTCAACCACCTTCGAGCATCAATAGTGAAATAAGTACTCCTAGCCCCCTCAGTAGTGGGCCAGTAGATCTGGTCCCTGTCCTTCTCTACAATCTACCTATCCCGCAGCCACTTCATGTCCATCACCCTGGCCTTAGGCAGATAATTGGCATTGGAGACATTCGACACCCCGAGCACTTCGTTTATGTTAGTAGCATCCATGGGGACATCTACCCCCAATGCAGATGGTGGTGTTGGGGTCATCCCAAAGCATGGTAGGGAGTATGGCATAGAACTCCCTAACCAAACCCGAGACCCCGGTTGGAGGAGCCTCCACGAATGAATCCAACTAAACTCCTGAAGCCAGTTGTAGAATTTAGGGGCCTTTGCCACCACCCTTTCATCATGAAATCCTACTCGTAGCAGAATTCCATCCTCTGATAGTCTCGAAATCTCTCCCAATAGTTTTCATCAGGGAATCTCATGTAGGTGGGAGAATTTTCTTGTTTTTTAGCCATAGGGTATTTAATCTGCAAATCATCATAAGAAAACAAGTTAGAACTCATAAAATTATCAAGAACATCAAACTTTTAGAAAAAGGCCAAGTTTGAATTTAGGTGGAAGGCTACTGCTTGTTGCCTCCTGCAATAGTGGCTACATACCGCTACCATGGAATCACTATAGCGGGAATTTTCCCACTAGAGTGGAGCCGTCATAGTGGGATTAGGCCGCTATAGCAGTCTTCATCATCCCAAAAGCTAAAGAGGTGTGTTAATGGCGCCTCTTGACAAAAAATCCCATTTTTGGCATTCCAACCCTAGATTAGTGTTCATAAAGTATCCTAGAACTAGTTTATGCAAAAATACGAGTAATAAAGTAAAGGAGTGAAGTATAACAATAATAACCTTATTTTCGACGTTGGAAGTGAAGTGATCAGGAAGGGGAGGGAAATTTTTGAGTTAAAAGAGGGAGAAATGGGCTTGAGACCCATTCCTCACCCTTTTAAACTATTCGCTTCCTCTATAGAGGCCCTCTTCCGCTATAGCGTACTGCTTTAACGGGGATATTCCTGCTATAGTGGGATCCAGTCTCTCAAGGTATAGAAAATTTTCATTTGTTATGTTTTTTATTTCTTTTCTTTTCGATATATTGGCGAGGCACCAGACATCTTGGGTACTCTAAAATATATTTTGCTCCAAGTAGTTTTGTACGACTTGTAAGTAAGGAAGGTTTCTTGGTGGAGCGGAGTGATAGTAAAATGCGACTCAAAAAATTTAGTGCGCCAGTAAAAAGAAATTCAGTGATCCTCTTAAGTATAGTAATTAAGCGATTATTGAGAGGGTGTTAAGGCCCAAGTTAGGGTCGTACTTTTCTCTTCCTACCCTGATCATTCAGTGATGAACAATGGATAAATTGGTATCTGTTATAACGACCTATTTCATTGTTACTAAAGGCACCTCGTCTATAGGAATGGGTTTATGGGAAATTTTAAAAATACGGTCCCAAACTTATACAAATGGACTTAGCCGAAAACTTTGAAATTTGAAATTTTGGGTCAGGCTAATGTCATCCCGCTATAGTGGGAATTTTCCCACTATAGTGGTGTTGTGGTAGCGACTGATCAGCTGCTATAGCGAGATACCGAAGGAAGAAATCTAACCCTATTTTTATTAATTTTCTTTCTCCTCTTCAATTGTAAATGGATGAAATAGGCTTCTAAAAACCCCTTAGGGTTGCCTTATGGATATGGAGCCCTGGAGAGGGAGGAAATATGCTCTAACGGGGCAAAAACCATGATTTTTTCATGGAATTCACGCTGGAAATCACTAACACAGAGTTAAAAGGTTCGCGTTCATGCCTCATAGTAGCTACTTGGCGTCCAGGTAGGTTAGATTTAACTGAGTAGTTTAGACCTGGGTTAGAAAGAAAAAGAATGATGTGAATTGATGGAAGATTTCATGTTTAGGTCTTCAGACACGGTGTTGGGATGGATAATAAAGGTAAAATCTAGTTGTTTGGATGAAAATTGATGTTACTTGTGATATTGAAATCTGTCAATTAATTAATGTACATTGTTACTTATGTTGTTCATCCTTGAATGTTTAAAATGGTGTTGTACCCAGAAATTAGTTTAGAGCCTAATAAATGCCTAATTAGAGGTGATTGGTGCTGGTGGATTCTGAGGAATCTATAGTAGTTGGTGTTGGTGGATTTTGAGGAATCTATGGTGGTTAGTATTGGTGGATTCCGAGGAATCTATTGTAGTAACTAGAGGAATGGTAGTCTTGTAAGGTATCAATGTTAGGATGAAAGGTTGGGATGTATTATGGTATGGGCCATAGGTGTGAATGTATACCTTAGACATTGCAAATCCTAACTAAGGCTTAATTAAAGTGTAAATTATAGGTAATGGATTAATGTGGTTGAAACCCACTTTATTTATGTGTGCATGTTAACTGCTCTTCGTATACTTACTACAAGGCATGTTTAAAGAAAGTGAATGGTTAAACGATATTCTAAGTATTCATCACATGAAAGGAGGGTTGTACTAATGACTTGTTGAATATACAAGCGTAATGGTTACTTTCATTGTCTTTGTGATTGTTGTGACATCATATTGATTACTATGGGATGTACTGGTCATGGAATTTATATTATTTAATGTGTTTGTGATTGTTGTGATATCATATTGATTATTGTGGGATGTACCGATATTTACACATCTTCATGGGATTTATTATTATTATTATTATTATTATTATTATTATTATTATGAGATGTACTGTATTTGGACATCTTCACGGGCTTGGTGATATAAGATTGGAAGACACTAGATGTCTGGGATTTTGGTACATGGACAAGAGCTCATCCCCTGCAGGTCATGGCTAGTGGCCGACTATAAGACCCTGAGCATGTGTGTACAAGTATTGGTGAGAGTGACGGTTCCTTGAGTGAACCGGGTTTATCTATTTACTTGTTATATATATATATATGAGCATGTGTGTACAAGTATTGGTGAGAGTGATGGTTCCTTGAGTGAACCGGGTTTATCTATTTACTTGTTTTATATATACATACATATTGGTTTCTTGAGTGGACCGAATTTCTTGTGGACTTGTTATACTTGTATTGTTGACTTGTTATATTTGGTTTCTTGGGTGAACCGGGCTTATGTGTTGACTAGTTATAATTGGTTTCTTGAGTGAACTAGGTTTTATGATTAATAACATGGATGTTATTGGAATGGATCTCTGAGTGGTCCGGGCTAAATTATAAATGATTGGTATAACTCTTCAAATGTCTGACTACTTATATATTTGATACATGATCAATTTATTGCTATTGAGTCACAGTTTGTTGACTTGGATTTCTTGTTGGTAGTCATGGTCTGGACTTGAGTTGTTGTCTTCTTGACTTTTACTTGATTTAAACTCTATGGCTTGTTGAAAAAGGCAAAGTGTTGTTAGTGAATATAAGTTACTTGAAAGGTGTTTATGGTTGTGCTTGTGGTATGGTTATGGTCAATGATCTACTGGTTGGTACGGTTGAGATTGGATGGGTGAAGTGTTTTCTATTTAATTTCTCATAGTCTTAAATGAATCTCTAATTACTAGGGTGTTAATGCATAACTAGAATAGCCGAACAAGGTTTAGTATTTTGTAAGGGTATGAAATGATGAGTTGTTAAGGGTAGAAAACCTTGGGGCTAAGTATCGTTGAATTCATATGTAATTATGGAATAAGGTCTGACTTGATGATGCAGTGAACAGGTGGTGATTAGGGCTGAATATGATAAGGGAAAGTTTCTCACTATTAGAAAGGCTAGTAAAAGCTAAAGATATTAAGGAATTAAGGGACGAAGGTCTTTGACTAAACAAACTCTTAAGTTGCATGTTTTCTTTTAGATATTTATGTGATTTAATTCGGGTCGACTGATGATGCTTTCTAGTACGTGTTCTTTGTACTGATACTACTCTTGCTATACCCTTTTCTGGGGTATAGTTTGGTTGCAGGATCAGTAGATGTTTCATACTTGACGCAGTAAAGATCTCCAACAGCTTCTATCATTATTCCTATGGTGGAAATTGGGTCTTGTATTTTATTTTGTATTTTCTCATAGTAGATGTTGTACCTGTTTAGACTAGGTCCTAGGGGAAGATATTCAATTTGTATCTAAAATTTTATAAACCAGATGTAATAAATAAAGATATTTTATTGTTTCTTATTGACTTCCTCATGTATTTTGGAAATGAGTGATAAGGGTTCTCCTATCTAGGTGGATTAGGTAGGTACCCGCACGATTTGGTTGGTTGGATTGTGACAAAAATATAATCAAAAGAATGAGAAGAAGGGTAAGAGCCCTTAAAATCAATTTTCTAAGCATCAAATATTTTACATACCTGTATTAATTACAAAGGCATCTCATCTCTTTTAGTGATGTTTCCTATTCTCTGACATTTGTCACATTGTGAGACATAAGCACGAGCATCCTTAAAAATTATTGGTCAGAAAAATTGGCCTCCAATACTTTAAAGGTAGTTCGATTGGTTGCATAATGCCCTCTAATTACTCCATCATGACAGTGATATAATATGTTGGTCATGTCTTCCTCAAGTGCATCTTCTAATAATATTATTTGCATAAAATCTAAAGAAGTAAGTCCATCCCACAGTTAATATTTAGCATTAAATATAAGTTTTTTAATTTATTGGTAAGAGAAATCTTAGGGTATCCATTTTTCAACCAAGTAATTTGTAATATCCTCGAACCAGGGTGTTGAGTCATAATTGAATTTACATAAAAATACTTTCATCACAAAACTCTTCTTTTATTTCACAAAAATAAGAGGAGGATTCTCTAATCTAGACAAATGGCTAACTACCTAATTCTCCATTCCTTTTTATCTTTTATCTCAAGGTCAATTTCTTGAAGAAGCAAATTCATCTTAACATTCTAGGTCGGATAGCTTTCCTTGCTAAAAGCTATTTTAAAGTTACATGACCTGTAAAAACAATCACCTAGGTCTCTATTAAATAGGAACGAAACTTATCAAACTGCTAGTTGTAACTCTTTTTCTGTTGTGGCATAATTTAATTGAACTTCACTCTTTGTCCTACTAATATAATAAATAAGATGAAAAGTTTTATCCTTTCTCTTACCTAAAAAGGCTTTGATTATTGTATCACTAGCATCACTCATGACCTCAAAAGATTGGTTCCAATAAGAGGACACAATTATTGGGGCAGTTGAAAATCTCTCCTTAAGGTTTTCAAATGCCTTCAAACAACAAGAAATGCCAATTCCGGTGTTTTCTAGGAGACACCTTGCATCGACTATGCACCCGGTACCCATTTGATTAATTTAAAGACCAGCGCTAAGTCCTGTCGAGCAATAGCTTTCAAAACCCTTTTATAAGGTAGGATGCAGTGAGTCCTATAGTTCTCTATATGAGATAGGTGGTCCAAGTAGGTTTCAAAGGATAATGTCTTCCCAAATGAATAAAAGGTTCAATCTCTAACGCAGGTTTCTGTTGAGAACAGAATAGTCTTCGTGTCCAAAGGTGAACAAAGCCCTAGCTTTAATTTGATTCTCGTGCTCACTCTTGCAAATGATATACAAGAAAGACCTGCTCTAGATCCCTAGGTATCCATGGTCGTTTTGGCATGGGACATCTATCAAAAGCGGGAGTCTTAAATACGAACAAGAGGTCAGACCAATATCATTCATCCTAGTCAAATCCGAATAGATCTTGTTGAATGAATTGAGCAATATATAGATGACTTACTACTGGGAATTATGGGTTCCATCGAGCTTCTCAAAAAAATATAAAAATGTATTGCCCACTTTCTACAATTTGGTTTGAATCTTTAGGTAGATTCTGCAGGATCAACAACTAACTTTTGGTTAAGAAAAATGTACGTAGCAGCAAGGATGCCGCATTGCTTGTTTATCATTTTCTCTCATGAGTCAAAATGAACACGCCTGATACCTACTATACTGGACCTTCGACCAGACATTCTACCTTTGTCGAATCAGAAGCTCCATCTTCGTCCCCTTTCTTCTGTCCAAGACTCTTGAATCAGTCTCTTCTTACATTTCCTCCTCTCTGCCTAAGCAAAAGAGAGTCCTGCCTATGGTCTACTTAAAGGTTGAAGAGATAGATTGTGGGTCAGATCAATCTATTCCGTTCTTCAAGAAAGATTTGTGGAATAGAAAAGCTAAAATGGATTGATCAAAATAGATTTATTCTAAGTAAATACTTGGTCAATATGAGACTCTTTCTTAGTTTAGTGAGGTTTGAAAGTAGTCTACAATGAATCAAGCAGGTTACTCTTCTGAAAATTCAAACCTAACATCTTTCATGAGAAGGTTAGTTAGATGTTTTAAAATCCTAGAGCAAGCTTTTATGAACCGTATGAAAAAATTATATGTCCATAAATACTTCTAATGCCCTTAACAGTGATTGAGGGAGGTAATCCTGCTATAATATCAATTTTAGCTTTATCAACTTCTCTCTCTTTAGAAGTAATTTTATGTCCTAAAACAATTTCTTCTGAACCATAAAATGACATTTATCCCAATTAATGCAGCAACCCATGTTATCATTACTAAAAATATCCACGATAAAATATTTAAATTTAAAAAGTTACATCGAGTTGAATTTAAATTGTGGTTCATTGGTGATCATTGCGGATATAGGATTTAAAAATATGGGGTTGGACTACCTAAGGGTCAGTGTAGCAATCCCTTGGCCTTTACAGTGAGGTCATTGTAGCGAGGCTCATGCCAGTGTAGCGGTGCTCGAGCAGTGACCACACGGGGATTAAAATCCTTTTTAAAGCTTTGGTCCTAAAAAATAGTCGTTCTCTCCTAAAAATTCCCCTAGGGCTATTCCAAGCTAAAAACGACCATGGAAAAAAGTCAAAGCTCCCAAGGAACGTGTTCCATTAATATTTTTGTGAATTCTATATCAAAATCAGGAACATAAATCAAGGTTGTCCATACTCTGTAGCAACAACTTAGTATCGAGGTAGGTTACAATTTATGAGTAGTAGATTATGATTAATAAACGTATACATAATATAGATCGAATTGATGGAAGAATCATGATTAGGCCTATAGATTCGACGTTTGGATGATAAAAAATTATGAAATTTACTTTAAAAGAGCTAATTATGTATTGATGTGTTATTGTATACATCCCTTGATAGGTGTTTTGTATTTGTATGACTTTCATGATGAATTACAATGTGAATTATGTGAGTATGAGAAACGATAGAGAGGTTGTGTAAGCTTGTAATCTATAACTCGATTTAAATATCTTAAAAAGGGAAAAAATCAACATTGTGTGTGTCTTGAATGTATGATTTCTTGATGTAATATGGTTAGGAGAATGGATCGTGATAAGAGAATACAATGTCGCAACTTAAATAACCTAAAGAAAAGATTGGGCTAGGTATTAAGGAATCGAATGGTTAAATAATTGGCTAATGAAGTTTTGTCTCTGGACCTAATAAGACTTGAATATAAAGACTACTATTTAGTAACTGAATCATCGGCCTTGATATAAATAAACAAAGGTTGGGTAAGTGAATGAGCTTATAGTTGTTAAATTGGAGTTTAGACTTGATTTGATTGTATATGTGCTCCTAAATTAAATACTTGTTGATTGGTCTTTGAACATACTTGTGATTTACAGTTTGATTGTTAATAATTGAATGAATAAGCTATTGAATCATAAATTGGTTAAAATATATTATGATTGTAAGTGTACTTGTGAAATTGATGCACTGTGTTATATTCTGAGTGATAGTGAAACTAGAAACATCTACTGTTATTATTATGGAAAGTCAGATACCACACTGGTATGGATATCTATATATTGATTATTATTACAAAGGGCCAGTGCCACGCGTATATGGTACATGGACGAAGCTGATTCCCTACAACTCATAACTATTAGCAAACATGTCCCCTTAGCATATGTGTACAAATGAGAGATTTGGTCTACGAGGTGAGTGTGAGTCATGAGTTGATGTGATACTGAGGTGATGTGGTTTGGAATATTTATATGGACATAGATTCATGTTATGAGATGTTTACTATGGTTGCAGGGTCTTGTATGACTCATTGTGTTGATTTATGAAATATAAGCTTCCTAATTAGTGCTACATTGTGATTGTTGTAATTGTGGAGTTCAAAATTATTTGTGAGACCTTTTGGTGACTGATGTGTCCCTATTGTTAATATTGTGTAATTGATTAGACTGTTGGGTGGGATTCAGAAACTACATGTTGCATGTGTGGTGATACTTGTACTTGTTTATCTGATGGTTGGGTTATTTTTGATATGTGACTTGGTGTATACTTGTGATATGGAGATAGTGATTTGTTGATCCAATGGATAGCTGAATTCATGTATTCTTAAGTCTTCTAAATGATAATAGAGTTAACGGTTAATGAAACTCATCTTACTGGAATTAGAATTGTTAGCGTAATTAATGGGATTAATTAAATTAAGAAGGATAATTGAAACTTCTATAATATTGAAAGGTCGTGGTAAGAAATGTGAACCTTAGGGTTTAAACTATTGTATGAGATTGTCATGATTGTTCTTGTAATTTCTATATGATATTGTGTGATATAACCCTGGTCGATCGATGATGCCTACCAAACGTGTAGTGTAATGATACTACTCTTGCTACATCCTTTTTGGATGTAGGTGTGTTGCTGGTTGACTTGAAGTCTCTTAGTTGGCGTGGTAAGTGCTCATCATCAACTTCTGCACTTTACTCCATAGCGAAAGTTGTGTCTTTTCTTTTGTTCTTGCTTTGGTATAAAAGCTCTTGTACATGTCTAGACCAGGTCTTGGGAGTTTGATTTATTTGTTAAGCTATTTACTTGTTAAAAGTCTCAGGTATTATAATAATGTATTAAGATTAAATTGTTTACTTATTATGGCTTGTCGTTTGAATTTCCTCATACACTTGATTGGGTGATAAGGATTCTCGTATCTAGTTAAGAATATAGAAGGTTCCCACATGATCCCGTAATTTAGATCGTGATAATTAAGAATCAGGTTTTTCTCTTCACATCTTTAAGAACTAAGGTCAAGTGGTAAAGACAATCTTCAAATGATTTTCTAAAAAACATGAAATCATCCATAAATTCTCAAGAAATTTTTCATGTCTGAGAAAATTATTGCCATACAAAGTTGATATGTGGCAGGCGCATTGCACAAACCAAATGACATTCTCCTATATGCATATGTTCCATGGGAACTTGTGAAAGTCGTCTTATCTTGATCTTCTGGTCTTATTGATATTTTGTTATAACCTGAATATCCATCAAGAAAATAGTAAAACTCATATTTTGCTACCCTTTTCAACATTTGATCAATAAATGGTAAAGAAAAATGATCTTTTCTAGTGGAATCATTGAGACGTCTGTAATCAATACAAACTCACTATTATGTAACTGTTCTAGTAGGTATGAGTTCATTATTTTTATTTTTTATGACTGTCATACTTCTTTTTTCTTGTACTACCTGAGCAGGACTTACCTATGGACTATCAGAAATTGGTTAGATGATACCTTCTGCCAGAAACTTTATGATTTTATTTTCATCACTTCCAACATTTTAGGATTCAATCTCCTTTGGGACTGGACTATCTATTTGTGGCTATCCTCTATTAAGATTATGTGCGTATAAATGGCTGGATTAACTCCTTTGATATCTGCCACTGTCCATCCTATGGCTCCTTTGTGTGCTCATAGTACTTTAATTAAAATCTCTTCGTATTTAGCAGTTAGAGAAGATGAAATAATTACTGGAAATAATTCATGCTTACGGTAAACGTATTTTAAATGAGATGGAAGAATTTTGAGTTCAAATTTTTGTTGAACTTCTTCTTACTGCATCTCATTTTCCTTAAAATCTTTTTCCAATAATTCAGCTTCTCCTTTTATAATGGGATCATCATCATGTGTGGTACCGGATGCATGTAGCCAAGCATCTTTCCTTTGAGTCTGATATTAATTGATCATTTTGAATTCATCTGCAAGATTACTAACTTTTTCAATTGTAACGATCTATCCCATTGTTATAGAATTGTTTCGAGTGAAAGATCTAGGATAGAGTTTTTCCTATGATGAGAGTTGTGAAAATCTCGGGCTAGGGTGAGTTCAGACAAAAATTGAGTATTGTGTGATTTAGAGATCTTATGTGTCTTGTGATGGTATGTTTGATGGTTTTGTGGGTGTGGCATTCTAGATAAGAGGTTTAGTGGTCCATAAGATCTTTTAGAACGACATTCAGGTGTGTAGAACTCCAGTTATAGTATCTGTCGCGATAGGATAAATTCTAATTGTTGAGAAAAAAAAAAGGGTGTTGAAAAAGGGGGAATTTCTGGGAAATTCCCTGAGCTACTGGTTAAGCTTCATTGAGCGGCCCCAGTACCACAACAACGGGACCATTGTAGCGTCAGGCTGATCATCATAGCAGTCAACGACACTATGCAATGAACCTCTATAATGGGCCACTAGGCCGCTATAGCTGAACCACTGTAGCGGGTGGGTGATCGCTACAATGGTTATCAGGCAGTGTTTAACGCCTGGTTTTGAGCTTTTTCGTTATTTTCTCCCAAACATTCAAAATTTTGACCTAAATCTTGAGTGAGGCAATTTTCTTCTAGTTTGGGAGATTTCTACTCTTGTGGTAAGTTTATTCCACCATTCTAACTTAGATTAATCCGTTTAATCTAGAGAATAGCTAGAACAAAGTGTTAGAGTGAATTTCTTGAGTTAAACCCTGAAATTGATGAGAATTGTCTATGGGTAAACTTAAAATCAATGTTAATGGTTCTAGGTTGTTAGACTTTACTTCCTAACGTAGAAACATTTTCCTTTAACGTGAATTATGGGAAATTGGGGTAGATTAATGGGTGAAACCCCCCGAATTGGTGTTTTTGGGTATGAACTAGGATAAAATCAATGGGTTTTAGTTCCTAATGCCTAAAAGTGGAGAGTAAGTTGTTAATTACTTCTTGTTTGTAATATGTAGATCGAGAACGATCTGAAGCTGCAAGAAAAGACAAGGTTTTAGCGGATTAGTGTATTCGGGCTTACACTTGAGGTAGAATATGGTTTAAATTGTAGTTATACATTTAATTTAGATTTCATGGCTATTTGTAAGTTAAATGTTTGTAAATTAACCTTCGAACATACTTGTGATTTGTGAGTTGGTTGATATTGATTGTATACATGAAACTGTGAACATTGAATTTGACTAGTGTCTAGATAAAGTGTGTACTTGCATTATTGATGCACTACATTATATCCCGAGTGATAATTAATTATGATATTTTATATTGTGATTGCTGGGAGAACCACATTGATAAAATAAACCCTAGTAGCTATTTCAAATCATATCATGCAACCCTATTACCTACCCAAAACTATCTTAACAAAGATTGACTCCATTAGAATTTTTTTTGTATGGGGTAGTATAGAAGAAAAAAAGAAGTGACACCTTGCGAACTGGAACATCGTTACAAAGTCAAAAAGTAAATGAGACATTGATCTGTACAAGGCGTATTGGAAAAATGCTTCTTTTAATGAGGAAAATATTCGTTAGAGAAGAATAAAAATACGAAAAAGCGTCATTAGAGGTAAACTCTGTAACGAGGGAATAAAGTGAGAAATTAGGAAAGATAAAAAATTAAACACCTGACACAATAACAGGATAAATCAAGGAAAAATCCTAAGAAACATGATTTATGGCCCTCTTATGAACACAAAAATGAAATAACTATGGTCGAAATCCTTAATAATGGCCTCATCAATACAAAAAGGTTCTCCTTCAACATCCCAATCGACATTAACAATCATATTCAAAACACTTACATCAAGAAAATCAATGTAGGAGAAGATAACTACAAATGGAATACCATAGGAAATAACTATTCTTGACAAGGGCTTCTTATGAACTAGCAAAAAAATAATAATTACAAATTCAAGGAGGAGGATCTTACTTGGCTATGGAAGATCCACATCATGAACCAAATAAAATACTTCTTATGGTTAGTCTGTCTTAACAGGATTCCCACAAAAAAATATGCTACATAGGAGGAAAATATGCCTAAATGACACATGGAATGTTTGTGGGAGAGGAAAAAGAAGATATATAACACATGTTTTTTAGACGCACCAACTCAAAAATCTTATGGAACAAATGAAGCAATACCACAACTATCCCCATACATGAACAAACTTGATACTATGACAAAGTGGTTGAGAAAACAATTTAAGTTAAAAAAACAAAAGATATATCTGAATGACTTTCTAACTTAGACTGGCATTGTCCTCTTCCTTCTATGGCAAATTTGGAATAACCAAAGTGGTATCATAGTTAATCCATAAGATAGAAAAAGCTTCTCCAAAAGGATAAGGAGAACCATCTACATAAAATAGGAACCCCCAAACATGAATTTTTTAGAACTCAATATAGACGGAGCTTGCAAAAACGATCCAAGTAAGAGGGGAATTGGAGGAGATTTTAGAGATAACAAGAAGAAGTGGGTCATGGGTTTCAACATGGGAATATATTATGCCGCTAATATTTACATGGAAATGTTGGCGTTGCTCCACGACTTAAAGATTGATCTACAAAATAATATTCTCCCCTTAGTAATTGAGACTGATTGTCATGAACTCATTGGCATGCTATCTAACAAAGACTGTTTCTATCAAAATTTAATTGACGATTGTAGGTACCTATTGCATGAAGCAGGAGGCGTATCAATTAAGCATATTTACATAGAAGCTAATGGAGTAGCGAACCAGTTAGCAAAAAAAGGATGCGAGCTAGATATTTTTGGAAGCTTAATGTTGTACCCAATCTCCCCGCTTTTGTTATTTTGTAGTTGAAAGGGACGGAATTGACACTATGTTGCCTAGGCTAATCTCCTGTAATGACTCTTAGGTTTGATTAATGAATACTAAAATCTTTTATCACCAAAAAAAAAAAGAATAACTTTTACAAATCATTTGAAGCTTGTTGAAATAATAGGGAGGAAATAACGCATTTTTCTTAAATATTATTTGCATTGGTAATGTTGCTTACTGGGTTTCAATACTATTGGACAGACTTGACTTTGCGGAGAGTTTTTGTAGCAAATTCTTTGTATTTGAGGTAGTCAAAAGCGCTATGAACTTCAAAGAGGGTAGAGATTCATACGGCTTCGAGAGTGTGTTTATAACTGCTGAATAATACTTGGTTGGATGGTTGTTACCTATTGTATTTGCATTGTATTGCATAATATAATATTTGTTTTAATTATTATATAAATTTAATTATATCGTATTGTTAAGTCTATCATTATATAGCGATAATGAAAAGTATCATTTTATATAATGATTAATTTGGTGTGGTCGCGCCATTACTTTTTTTGTGTGGTCATTTTATGCCTTTGCTTCTTTTAGAATTTTCTTTTATTCATTACCCTACCATTTTTTGTAATAACTCCACCCCTATCCAATTTTTCTTTAAATTTATCCTTTAGATCACTAATGTGTGATATTATATTATGTAATGACAACAAATAATATGGTCTATCTAAACATCATATTCATCAAAATATTATAGTATAGTACAATACAATATGATACAGGCTATAATGACAAGTGGATATTATATTTTTATGATTGCTAATAACATTTTGGGTCCAGATTGATCTTTTAAGAACTACTTTTCCCACGATAATATCCATTTTCTTGTAACATTAAAAACAACTTCTCCTAGAGCTTGTTTTATCAAATTTCATCATTATGATCTCTTAGTATTATTGTTACTCTTAAGTTCTTTGTGCTTCCATATAAGAGGTTTAAATTTAATTATCCTAATAATAAAACCCTTTTAATGATGAATTTCAATTATCATAACTATATCGCTTTTCGAGGAAAAAGAAAATACTCTATCGAAGTACTTCAAAAAGAAACATTTTATTGGTGCTAATGAGAAGATTCTTTCTCCAACTCTTTACCTATGTATTTAATCTTTTTTTGGATCCTTAAAATAAAAAATAAAAACCCTAATGATAATAAGGTTGCCTTTATGTCAATGACAGTAAAATGAAAGAAAGTTGATCATTTTAAGTAGCAAAGTATACGAAAATTAGTAAGGAATTACATGAGCAGAATTAAGACAGCATAGACATAAACCATAACATGCAAATAGTGCAAAAACATAACAATGTTTTATTTCGGAGATACAGGCTAGCGCACGTGTTTAATTTCCATAGCTGAATTTTTCAGAACGGAAGTTGGATGGAACCGCTCTATTTATTTTTTACCCAACTCTATACAAAAAAAATAATTGGAATATTGATAAAAAAAAAAATTGGAAAATTTAAAAAATTACATTAATTAATTTCAAACAAATCTACTTTCTCTAATTAAATCCTGCTGCAACATATCATGTTTTTGTTTTTAGTTAATGTGGCTTAACTTAAGGGAACTGAAAGCCTCCGCCGGCGGCGGCATTATTATTATTTAAAATACCGTTTTGGTTGCCGCCGAGAGCTATCCATAGCAAGGAGAGTGTTATTGCAATGAGTCCTGACCAGACAAAGACAATTGTAGGTGTCTTTCTTCTTCTACCCATAAGTCCCTTAGCAAAAGGATATAAGTGAGCCAACACCCAAAAAGCAAAAAAAGCTCCACCAATGAACCTTCCCCACTCGGGTACAACGGCAAATACGGCCCTAGAGAATGCAACCACAATAGCGATGATGTTAATCATACCGATGACAATAGGCGGTATCATCAATGCAGTCCACTTGACCATGTACAGATCAGCAAAAGCGTCATCGACATCGTCTCCAGCAGATTTTGAAGTAAGGGTAAAAGATATTTCAATTCCAGCTATGACTTTAAGGAGACCTTGGACAACAGCAGCAAGATGTGCACTAGTACCAGAAATGAGCCAAAACTGTTCATTTCTCCACCAATCCTCTAGAGCAACCCCGGACCATTTCACCTCCAAGATAGCTAAGCCGATGAGACATAGAGATATGGTCAATAGAAATATAAGGAAGACAGCATTGACATTTTGGACGATGAATTGTCCGGATATGAGGGAGAGTGCAGGGAGAAAACAGTAGACGATGAGGAAAAATGAAGTGAAAGGATAAATGCCGACATTCAGGTAAGCAAGGCGTTGGAGGATATTGAGTTTTCTGGATCCAAGAAAGGCATTGTTCCCTGAGAAAAAGATTTCAACAGAGCCTGTAGCCCAACGGAGCACTTGATGAAGCCTATCTGTCAGGTTTATGGGAGCTGATCCACGAAATGCATCCCTCTTGGTGATGCAATAAACAGAACGCCATCCACGGTTGTGCATCCGGTATCCTGTCACCACATCTTCCGTCACTGAACCATAAATCCATCCAACTCGATCACCCCACTCTGTCTTGTCTTCATACCTGATTCAATTAATAGATATATTTTGTTACATTGCCCGAGTAATTAATTAATTTAGTGTTCGTGATATATAATTAATTAACTTACCAACAAGATATGACAGAGACTGCTTCAGCCACGGTGGTGGCATCAAGTGGTTCCTTTGGGGCTCTAAGAGCACCAGGAGGTCGTCCATACTTGACAGCAGGGTGATCGGCGATAGGGCGGCCTTGGAACTCAGCAATTGGAATAGATTCTGCTAACATTGTGGAGTTTCCAAAACGCTTAGGTAGTAGATTCACATCTAAGTCAGGATCAAAATCTGTGGCTTTCAATGCTTGAGCCTCTGCACCCTTTTGTGGTGTCTTATCAGGATTTGCTGGTTCAAACCCGTAAAGTGCAAATCGCCTAAACATGCAACCCGTTCCCACATACATAGGACCCTATATATACAATGGACAATCTACCAACTTTGAATTAATGGGTACATACATATATGGTTATGAAATTTGAATTAATTATAATTACCTGGAGGCCATCAAGTGCACGCATATTTCCATCAAAAAACACAGTATTATGATTGGCATAACGATCTGAGGGATCGATTCCTTCAAATCGTTGAGGGAATTGAATATAGCATATGTCTTCTCCACCTCTGTCCATCATGAAACACATGCCTTCACGAATTGCTAAGCAATTGTATATATAGTGATCACAATCAAGGTTGAGTATGAACGCGCCATTAGACAATATGGCAGAGGCTCGCACCAGGGCATTCATGGCACCTGCTTTCTTATTGTGATCATACCCACGTCTCTTCTCACGTGACACATATACAAACATTGGAAGCCTTATGTCCACATCTGAAAAATCTAATAGCTTGTCTTCACCCCCTCCCATTAGTGGATCACTACTTGGGGGTTTCAACATTACCTATAAATTACAATTTCATGTATGTCAATATATTTTGTAATTAGGATTTAGTAATAAAATTACAATTATATATATACCTGAAGGATCCCAGGATGATCACCCTTGGCATGATCCGGGCTGGGGACAGACCATGCTCCCGGCCAATGAGTTCCATCAGCCATCCAAGTGGCTTTTTGCACTTTGATTGCCTCAGCAGGATCAGTCCCATTCTCTTTCATGTGCTTTAACATTTTCATTTCCTCTCGAGCATTAAATGCATCGGATCTCCTTCTTATTGAATCTTGCAGACCATTTATTCTTACCTTAAATTCATCATATTCTCTTTTTACCCTTCGTCTATCTTTGACGAAATCAGTTCTCTTCTTGTTCTTGGTAGGGTCTCCCTTGAGGAGAAAATAGGCTTCAGGATTCCTAGGCTCAATAGCATGTTTCCTGCAGAATGGTACCCACAAATCAGCAAAGCTAGCAGCTTCTGCCATTGCCTCGAAAGTTAGAAGGGCACCGCCATCGTCTGAAATATAGCAAGATAGCTTATCCACGGGATAGTCAGCTGCTAAGATGGATAGGATGGTGTTGGCTGTGACAAGGGGGGGCTCTTTCTCTGGATCAGCCGTTGACACAAACATATCAACTCCTGGTAGATCCGACCTACCCGAAGGATTGGACGGTGATGGCATTTCAAATTTCTCACGTAGTACCGCTAGGTCAGTCGACCTATTAATGGGCTTCACCTTAGGCATCTGATCCAGGATCCATGAAAATGCAAACCATATTTCACATGTAATTGACATCACCCATAACCACATTGCTTCCGGGTTTGGGTGTCGTATTCTCCATGTCAAGAAGAAGCACAGTACCACTAGTCGAATAACAATTAGCAACCTGTACGTACGTAGTATTACTCAATTAAGTTTATATATATAGCAATTCGTCAATTAAGTCTATATATATAGCAATTCGTACACAAAATTAAAGTACTAATTACCTATAAGGGCTAATGATGCCTTGCGGTATTGGCAACTTCCTACTGAGGGGTTTCCAAGGTATATCAGCAGATGTATCCAGCATGGTTTTGTGCATTCCTCCATCACCGTCATCTCCGTCCCTATCATCAGGCCAATAAGCATTTCCATACCCGTATGTGCCTTGTGTCTCAAACAGCCATTTGTTGTGATCGAACTCCCCATTTTGATTTCTCCTCATCATACCTTTGGAACCACCTGGTGCCGGTAAAGACAATGCTCCATTAGAAAAATTTGGGATCTCGTCATCAAGATCCCCGACCTTGTATACTTCTTTGCAACCTGGGCATAGACCTGTGTCTTTTTGTGCGTCCATGTAGCAATCTCTACATATTTTGAACCTAAACACAAAACAAACAAACAAACACATGATCAACTTTGTCTACCTTATCAAGCCATTTTTCTGTAATTACTTTATAAGTGACCTGATTGTCTAAAAATTACCTGCATTCACATGGGATTACATCATTTCCCCTTTCATCTTTCATGATCTTGCCATCACAAGCAGGCATGGAACATGAAGATCCCTTGGATCCAGCCATTTGAGGATGATTAACTTCGGATTCAATGACCTTATCCATGAGATGAGCGCGGGTGACACTGTTGAATCCCCCTGTGAATAACGAATTGGAAACATATTGCTCTTCTGCTTTGGCAGCAACGGACGTATCCATTGGCTGATTGTCAGGAGTTGGCGGAATTTGTACGGTGTAATTCATGTAGTCTCCTGACAATTCTCCCGACATATCCAGGTCTTCTCTAGACAGGCTCACATATCGTCCACTAGACGTTCTTCGTGCAAATTTTACTGTCTGCCCGCTTGAACTGCCCTTATTACCCTGAGAGCCTCCTGGATTTGTTCCTCCAGGACTCCGCGTTGTCTTCTTCGATGGTTGTCCCGACAAGCTTGCCATTTTTATTTTTATTTTTTCTTCAAATTTTCTCAAAACATAACATTAGCTATATGCAAAACTAGCTAATTTATTTTCGCGTAAAAACGTGACAATGGATTGGGTGGTCTTCTTCTCAACCTTGGCAACAGATGCTTCCTTTCTTCATTATCATAATATTGGGAATCACTCTTGCTCTTCAATGTTGTAGTCGATGACCACCCTCAATAGATTTTTATTTAGAGTACTAAAAAAGCAAGAAAAGAAAGAAAGGCTGCCATTGAATTAATTCACTTAACTATCAATATTACAATTTTTTTTAGTTCTCCGATTACTACGGAGAACCAATGACAGGCACACCAAGCAAAAAAAAACAAAAACTTGTGAGGATTAATTTATGGAGGGGATACGAGGGTGTTTCGTTGGATGGGAGAGAGTTACGCGGAAAGAAAAAGGTGTAGAAAATTGGCAATTAAGTAGGAAAGTTATTGAAATGAGAGAGTGTAGAAGTAAAGAGATACCTCCACAGCTACATATAGCATCTCCCGCGAAAGTGAAGATAAAAAACACAAATAGATCATTCTTATATTTAAAATTGAATGTCAAAATGACATGAAGATAAAATTCATTGATTCAACGTTAACTTTTCAAGTAAAACTATTATTTTGTGGAAAGTAAATATATTAAAAAGAGATACTGCATATGATACGAAGAAATTTCTCAAGTTATTCTTAACATGTTTCACATCTATTAATCTTCTAATATGAGATTTTAATGAGTTTTTGAATTTTAGAGAAAAGGGAAATGAAATACTAATCTTGGGTTTCTTTTTAACTTCACATTTTTGGTATAAAGGACAATATTTTTAAAAATATATTTATAAGAAATTGTTCACTCTCCAATTTTTTCAAAAATTTAAAAATTATATTATTTCAAATGTACTATCAAAGAAAAGCATAAGCGAAGAATTAATGTCATTTTTACCCTTTTTTGATAAAAAAATATTTTACTATTTCAAATGTACTAACCCCTCCGTTTAAAAAAGAATGACCTATTTTGACTTAACACGGAGTTTAAGAAAAAAAAAAAGACTTTTAAATTTTGTGGTTCTAAATTAAAGTTATGTCAAATGTATCAAAATGCCGTTTAATCTTGTGGTCTTAAACATGTCATGTGGAAAGTTGAAATTAAAGTATTGCCAAAAAAGGAAATGAGTCATTCTTTTTAAAACGGACTAAAAAGAAAAGTATGTCGTTCTTTTTGAAATGTAGGAGTATCAAAGAAAAACATAAGCAAAGTATTAATGTCATTTTTACATTTTTATGGAAAATATTTTTGTGTTTGATTGTCATATATTTTACTCAGCACCAAATTGAGGGATGTCCGGCAATTATATAATGTTTAACTTTTCCTTTCACAAATCAACATTTTAACACTTTTGCTTTATGTAATATCATTCATGCAAATTATTATAAGAGTGGAAAGAGTCAAACATGTTATGAAATTATGTAAAATCAAATAAAAATATCCTCCGCTAATAGTTTGATTTAAAAAAATCCTTGTTGTTAATAATTTGACTTAAAATGGCCCTAATATTACTTATTTTGGGTAAAAAATGTTTTTTTTAGTAAATATATTGTTTCTTTTTTTTTTTTAAAAAAAAACACACACATTCTTTTCCTAATAAAAATGTTATTTTTCAAGAACCTTTTATTGCTTTTCTTTTAAAAATCCCTTTAACTAATACAATAGTGGGAAAAAATCATTTTTTTCCATCTTAATCTCATTTTATAAATTAAAATACAACCCAGTACACGTTTTCAAATGATAATATAGGTTATCTATATAAAATCACAGTAACCTCATCATTAATTTTTATTTAGATAACGATAAAAAGATTCAAATAAAATAGATTTTTTTTTATTTCTTAATCTTTTCCGAATTGAAGTAGGATAAACATTTTCTAATAAAAAGAATATAAACATTTATTAGAAATTTTTTACTGAATGCGCCTATTAATTATATTGTATCAAAAACTTAAAATGTATTTGTGATGTCTGTAACATTTGTGATATAAAAGTCAAATAGTTGTATCAAATAGTTGAACTAGCTTTGAACCAACGTCAGAAAGGGACACTTCCGAGCAACACTGTCCAGAATCTGAAGAATGACAGTCACTGTATGGCTGTGATCACTAGGAGTGGTAAAATGACTACCGATCCGCCTATGCCTATAGTTGATGATGAGGCCAAGCCCGAGATTATTGATGTTGAAAAGATTGTCGAATCCGAAGATCAGGTTGTTGATGAAAGTTCGTCTGAAAAGATGTATTTAGTTGTTGAAAAGGAGTCTGATTCTATCGCAATCCCTATTTCATAAGGCTCAACTTCGGGACTCAAAAAACCAATAAAGTAAATAATTATTTCAAAAAATTTAGAATCGCCACCTAATTTTAGGATTACTACGAAACCAATTAATTTTATTAAAGAAAAAATTAGTCTGCGTGACCAATTAGATTCTAGGTAAGGGTTCAGGTTATTCCAAAGGGAAGGTGTTAGGCACCCTTCGGAATCCACAAAGGTGGGTCCCGACTGAACTGCTTTTTTCAATTGGGGAGGAGATAAAAAATATTGCATGTATAAGAAAAATAAAAACATGTACAAAATAAAGTAAAATATCTAACGATGATGGCCTAATATTTGCCTATCGTTAATAAGAAATGAATAAATATAATAAATAAACTAAAAGGATCCTCGAATTCTGATTCGAGTTTCTTCTTCGGAAAGTAATTTCGTGTACCTGTAAAAACTCTTGGTAAAAGTGTTAGTAATGAACAAATATAAATAAAAATAAACTAAAGAAATAATAAATGAAAGTAAACCCATCTTACATACATGGGAGGCCTTGGAAATCAATAAAAAATTCTTCATCGGCCAAGTATTGAAACTTGAATAAAATAGTTGAACTTAAAATAAAAACCGTCTTTTATAATGGGGAGGCCTTGAAAATCTGACGGAGTAGATTTTATCATTGGCCAAGTGTAGTAACACTTGAAACAAAATAATTGAACTTAAAAATAATTAAACTTAACAAATAATTGAACTTAAAATAAAAGCCGTCATTTGTAATGGGGAGCCTCGAAAATCCAACGGAGAGGTTTTATCATTGGCCAAGTATTATTTTCTAAATACAAAATCGTATAAAACCAATTAAAAGTAATGTAAAATATCATGTAACTACATATAAGCAGTAGCAACACAACAACACGATTTGATTAGAATTTCTTAGAAAGTGCATGAGATCTACCTAAATAAATCAGGAACAACCAAATACAAACAAAATAGAGCAACTACGATAAAAACAAACCGAAAAAAATAGCAAATGGTAGCAGCAACGTTTAAGAAAAATGATTAGTCCAACAAATCAAAAGTAATCAAGTATGAACCAAAGTAGAGAACCGACCAATAAATAAAGCAAAATACAAACTTGCAGTTATCGAAAAATAGAGAGAATAGCCATGAGAATTAATCAAAGCTCAACATAACAACTAGCCAATAAATCAATGAGAAAAACTATACCAAATATATAAAGAAAACAAAGTTATTGGAGTTTGAACACTCCGAACAGATCTGGAAAAAAAACACAAAGATATGAAAGGAAACGGAGAGAAGAAGAAGTTACCGTTGGCGCTTGATTCGCCAGAGTTCTTTGGTTGTACGCCGTTGTGGATCTAGTTTGTTGGAGAAGAAAGCTATGGAGTTCTCTGGAGTCATAGAGTAGCGGTGTTGTTTGAGTTTGGGAGCGGAGTCGCTATTGTTCATCGAATCTTGGAGCTCCGATGAGTTCGTCGTTATCCGTGACTAGCCAAAGCTTTGACGGAGGTGGGGAGAAGGGAGAGGTATGGTTCGCTGTTCTCAGAGAAGCGGCGTCATGTGAGAACCAAAGTTTGTCAGTTATTGATTTCACCGGTGTAAAGCCAAAACAGTAGACTATTTTGGAACAGTGGTGGACGGTTGTGCTCCATTGGAGCTCCTATGAGGTCGAAATAGTGACGAAAAAGGGAAAGGAGGTGACGTGAGGGGAGTGGTCTTGGTCGGAATTTTTTTTCGATGGTGAATTAGTAGTTTTTGGATGGTTGAGTGGTGTTCCGGTGGTGGTGGGTCACCAGAAAAATGAAAGGCTAGGGAAGCGGCTGGTTTTAGCTAAAAATGGAAAGAGAAAGAATTTAGGGTTTTGCCCAATTTGAAAATTTCCACCACCATTAATTGTGAAGGGAGTGGATTAGTTTTATAGAAAGAATCAAAACTGTCACGACCCAAAATCCCATTCGGGTCGGACTGACACCCGAAGCCGATATGGCCCGAGAGAATCAATTTTTGCTCATGAACGTTCGTATGCATAACCTCGTATAAATCTTATTACACCTCATGCAACTATGCGGAAGTCATAGATATGGAAACATATGCCATATATATATATAAAAAAAACTTGGTCGTTGGGGCCATCACGTCAAACTGAACGTACATATCTTACATTCATATACCCACATATGTCTACAAAAGCCTCTAATAGATGCACCAACAAGGCCAACTTAAAGTCGGGACACGTCCCCGCTTTATACTGCATTTACAACATCAAAACATCTATACAACTGTGACTCGGAAAGCCCCGAAGCAACTGGAGCTCACCAAAGATCTGCAAATGGTCCACAGCCTACAGAGGAGGTCTACTAATGCCTGCACCTACAAAATGTAAGGTAAGTCCCCCTAGGGGGTCAGTACGAAGAATGTACTGAGTATGTAAGGCTCATAAGAAAATCATCACACATAATAACAACAACAATGGAGTCAATATAAGAGAAATAGTAAATGTGAATAAACTCTCTTTCTATATGTGAGGAACCATGAACATTTCTTCTGTTATTGCCATTTACCATCCTTTATATACCCTCTTATTCAAGAGAGAGTTACTTTTACTCAAGAGACTTGCCTTCAAGAGATTCTTTATATGTAATAGATTCTTTCTTTGCCTTTACGCTCATCATCATTATTATTATTCATCTTTTTGGTTAATAACTACATCCACTCTTTGGTGGGTTAATAACTACATCTACTCTTTGGTGGGTTAAGAACTACATCCACTCTTTGGTGGGTAAATAACTACATCCACTCTTTGGTGGGTTAATAACTACATCGACTCTTTGGTGGGTAAATAACTTATACACATCTTTCTTCATTTCTTAATTGGGAGAGAGATTGATTCATTCACTTATGAGAGATTGATATATTGAGGATCATGACACTATTTGAACACACAAATATGCTTTACCTCATTTTCTTACTTTCAAGAGAGTGAGATTGACATCTTCACTTATGATGAATAGATATATTAACTTGCACATCACCTCTCTTATTACTCTTATGAGATTGGTACTTTTATACTTGTGAGAGATTGGTACAAACATAATCATAATCTTATTGGACTTTGGAACATGACATGATTGGAAAATACTTTTCAAGAATAATTAGATTCTCTTACATCTTACTCTCTTTGAGATAGTTCTTTTAGAAATTTCAACGTTATGACATCTTTAGAAATTTAGTCAAGGAATAAGAGATAAGTGAATCATCATTCGTCCAAGAATAGGACACATATGAATAACAATATACGTTAACCTGAATTGATATACTTCAAGCCTCTCGGAATTGAAACAAGTCCAATGTCAATGTGAACAATATGTTGCAGAAGGATACGGAAAAAGGAACCTTACATACCTTGTCGTCTCACTACGAATACACAAGCCTATATGGGGATACAATAATCCAGCTCCTTCCTTATGTGTTACTCTACAACACAAGTACATAACAAAGCTCATGTTAACAACCAACTCCCTTACAATGCATAAGTGTCACAATGAGTTACATGACTGCTATATAGCATCATTTCATCCTTCACAGTACAATCCATTGCATTCTCATACCAACAACACCATAACATTCCACACATTGACCAAAATATCACACATCAATAGCATTTCACATCACACTTCACCAACATAACCAACATGATATAAACCACCCTACATGCATAAAATATATTTAACCATAATAATATACACTTACCAAGTCTTGCAAGATGAGGATCTTGGTCCAAGGGACGAAGGCCTAGGGTTTGTATGATAATGGAAATGTTGTAGAGAATTCTAGAAAAAGGCATGGGTGTCCAAATGAATTAAAATCTGATTTGGTACCCCTTTTATAGTCCCTTGGAGTCTCTCTTATCCAATTCTTACCATTAAATGCATTGGTTGATTAGTCAATGGAAGATTGGATCATTTTGCCCCATTGGGCCTAGTTTTTGTTCTTGTTTTGGGCCTCATTTGGCCCAATGGCTCATGACTCATTAATACCCAACAAATTAATGTCTAATTCATCAAATCTCTCATGTTTAACTAATTCCATAAGTGTACACATAGTCGTATAGGTTCGACAACATACGGGTGTTTCACCTCCTACAAAGGTCTAATCCCATGTACTAGGCCCAATATCCATTACCTCATCAATAATATTACAAAATACATACTTTTGACTCTCGACACTTGCGTAACCATTGTTCAACGTCGTCATGTAGGGTTTAGTAAATACAGGGTGTTACAAAAACCACTCAAGAGAAAAACCATTTGCTGAATACCATGGTTTTGGAAAACCATGGGCTATCCAAAACCATGAGTCATCCAAAATAATGACTATTTGATCTTATCCAAAACTATGGATATTTAACTTATTTGTGCAAAAAATATCTTCTCTGTCTTTTATGAATTAACGGATTGCGATAAAAAATAAATTAACAAATGTATTTAATGCCACATAAAAATATGATTTGAGTTTAAAATAAAATTGATGATTTAATAAAACTCAAACAACATTTGTTTATAAAAATGACTGTGTAAAAAATCAGTGACAGTCAATAATTAAAAATTGTAATAAATTGATAAATATCCTAATATTTTCAAGAAAAAAGATAATTACCAATAACTTGTGTTAAATTGAACCTAAATATCTAAAAATTAAAATTTATGCTCTTTAACAAATAAAAAGCACAAAAGTGTTTATTTTGAAAATGTCGGTCCAAAATTGGGTGTCAACAACTGCCCCTCAGTATCTAAGGATGATGAAAGAGTCTTTGGATAATGACGTTGACTTGTAGACAATTTTGACTAGACGAAAAAGAAAGAAAATGACATATGCAAAGAACAATGTCAAACTTTAATAGACCTTAGACAGTACTCTCCATCCGTTGAAAATGATGGATTGTCTTTTGATAAAAAGAAAAGGGTTGTTCGAAGATAAAATATTCACGTATCTTCGACTTTGTTTTTAAAATTACCTCAGTGTCGAGCTTGGAAAACGTTGAGGATGAAAGGTTGAGTACCTGTTTGAGCAAGGTAGAGGATCAACTTGTCTCATTGAAGGGCAGACGACTCAACTTGAATTTGATATTCCATATAAATGGATGACGATCCAACTTGTCTCATTGAAAGACGAATGACCCATTTTGAATTCAATGTGTCACTTGAACGGGGTGGCTACCCAACTTGTCTCATTGAAAGGATGACGACCCACTTGAACATGATCTGTCATTTGAACGGGTGACGAACCAACTTGTCTTCTTGAAAGGCGGACGACCCATCATGTTACTTGAACTTGATATACCATTTGAATGGGTGGCGTACCAGCTTGTCTCTTTAAATGACGGATGACTATTTTAAGCTCGATGTGTCATTTGAATGGGTGACAACCAACTTATCTTATTGAAAGGCGGACGACCCATTTTTAATGTAACATGTCACTTTGAATGGGGTGACTTCCCAAAGTGTCTCATTGAAAGGCAGACGACCCATCTTGAACTGGATATGTCATTTGAATGGGTGGCAACCCAATGTGTCTCATTGAAAGGCGGATGACCCATTTTGAGCTTGATATGTCAATTGAACGGGTGGCAACCCAACTTGTCTCGTTGAAAGGCGGACGACCCATTTTGAACTTGATGTGTCATTTGAACGAGTGACAGCCTAACTTGTCTCATTGAAAGGCGCACGACCCATCTTGATCTCAATATGCCACTTCGAATGAGGTGGCTACCCAACCTGCTCATTGAAAGACGGACGACCCATTTGAACTTGATGTGTCATTTGAATGGGTGACAACCCAACTTGTCTCATTGAAAGGCGGATGACCTATCATGTTACTTGATCTTAACATGATATGCCATTTGAGCTCAATATGCCACTTTGAATGAGTTGGCTACCCAACTTTTATCATAATCACCTGTACTAAACTTATTAGTAGCAAATATAAGAAAAACTAAGAATTGTGCATACCTTATGCAACATGTCACTTTGAACGGGGTGACTTCCCAACGTGTTTTATAATCACCTGCACTAAACTTATTAGTAGCAAATGCAATATGTCACAAAGAAGGAAGTTACAATCCAACATAACATGTCACAAATAGGAGTGAGGATCCTACATGTCACAAATAGGAGGTGACGATACAACAAAACATGTCAAAAATATAGGAGTGACAATCCAACATGTCACAACTAGGAGGTGATGATCCAACAAAACATGTCACAAATAGGAGGTGACGATCCAACAAAATATGTCACTGAGATGGAGTGACGATCCAATAAAACATGACATATCACTTTGACAAATGAATGACACGAATTAAGAAACGAACTCTGTCAATGAAATGACCAACGAGTCGTTTTGACAGATATTCAAAGATGGGTGCTTGCCCCATTTTCATTTTTTAACAGAAAAGAGCATCAAGTCTTAACTGCAGTCGGTACCAAAAATTAGCATAGAAATTTCTCTTTTATTCCTCTTTTAACTGAGATCGACTTAGAGATAATTCCTATAGCTTCAAGTGGTACCTCAAATGTACCTAAGTGTTAATAAGATTTGTTCGTCTTGCTTCAAACAAAGGTTTTGAACTAGATTTATCCCCATGTTTCAAGTGCCCTCACCACAAAGAATGTCCTATTTCACACATATTAGAACATTTGATTTGAGGACATTTTGAGAAGTACTCTCACACTCAAAAAAATGTTCAAAGCATACAACTGTGATACCATAGGCTTGGCCTTCATGTAAGTCTCCACTAATATGAGAACATTTGGAATGGGATCACGTAGGGCTTGCTATTGGCTTATAATGTAGGCTTAGGGACTGGAAGGATATTTATTTGGGATAAAATAGACTTAATCCCTCCTTGAACGCTGAACTAAACTTGTGCTTGTGACGCTTGTTACGCCTTTGACATTTGTTCTTCTTGTTGTCCCTTTCTTTGTTTTGACTCCCCTTTTGAACTTTTTGCTTGTTGGAGAATTCTGTTGTTTTCTTCTCTTTTGAAGTTTCTCCTCTTTTGTTTGGAGTGTTCTCCCTTCTTTATTAGATCTTTCCTTGACTTAACTTGATCTTGTGGGAGAGTTTTTGACTCTCTTCCTTTTCTTTAAAGTCATTTTTGTATCCTTGACTTTCAGGGACTTTGCAACTTTTGCCTTTGGCACCTTCAAACTTGAATCTTCTTCTGAAATTTATACGTGTTCAGTACGCTCAAGAAGGTCGGGCCAAGAGAAGGATAATGCATTTAAGCACTTATAAAGGTATTGGCTAAGATGTGATTGTCCAAAGAAGAGGCTTCAGGCTCAAAGGGGGACAGACTAAGGAGTAATATTATTTGGTGGACTTAAAAGGCACAATTGAATCAAAGAAGGCCTACGGTCCTTTTCTAAATCAAATATTACTCAGGATTTTGCTTCAACAAACATTCAAGCCAAGTTCTAGATCAACAATGCAATGCATTTGAATTTAATCAAAAACTCACCACACAATGCACATGAAACAATGAGGTCAGTTTTATTCTTAATCTGGATGCATGCAAGAGACATTTTCAAGAGTCACAAAAATACACATGAGAGGTACCAAAAGAACCTAAGGTTCACCATAAAGTCAACCCTCTCGATTATATTAATTATTTCTTATGCTTCTGATTGTGTTGGTACCAACCAAGTCAAAGGCATGATTCTAATAAATTTTTTTTTTGAATTTTTAAATAAGGAATACCGAACTCGAGAAGGGCTGCCTACGTATCTCAACTCGAGGGGTGAGAATAAGGTGTGTGTAGTTCGTACAGATATGATATACAATATATGTCACAAAAATAATGCAAAGGTAGGAACAAACTCGGAGAATTGCCTCGTATGTCCGGTGTCAGCTGACATCTTCAGCCAAAGAGAATCTCTCGATCTTTTGCGGGGATAATTATTGTTGTGGTCTCCCGTTGTTTTTAGGCAGACAGTATGTCATGACCTCTTGATTGTTTAAGAGAACATCTTGTTCTTGTACTCTTCTCTAGAGTGCTTTCAGGGATTGTGAGATTTCCCAATTATCTACAGAAGTAGCACATTATTATGACCATCTCCGATTGTTGGCGGGGACGATTTTCCTACAAAGAGATAAGAAAAGAGTGAAAGCAAGTAAGTCATGTAAATTATAACAAAATAAAAGAGTGTTATTGAACAGTCAAAGACTTCCCTTATTGTCTTTCGAATTGAATATCGGTGCCTCATGGAGTCTGAGGCCAAATGTAGTCTCATTCTTAAAGTGCGAGCTTGGTGGAATTTTTGAGGACCTTCCTCAAAAATTCTGCCCCAGTTTAGAACTCTTGAATTTTCTTGAACCTATTGAAGCTGCTTTGAGTGGAATTTTTGAGACCTTCTCAAAAATTCTTCCCCTGTTTCGGCTTCAACAAACTATTGTGTTGAATCTGTACCAAAATGTATTCTTTTGTAGAATTTTTGAGAAGGAGAATTTTTGAGACCTTCTCAAAAATTCTGCCCCAGTTTCCATTGTAAATAAAGAGATAGAAAGCTTACGGAGAATATGACGGAGCTGTTGTGGAACCTACGTATCTCGTTAAGCCAGAAATCAGGTCAAACTTAGTTCAAAAAACTTCAACAATGGACAAATAATGTTTAAGACAAAACATGTGTATTAAACATAAAATTAGACAATCATGGACGAAGAAAAGCATGTAATATGTAAACAACATATAATGCATCCTAACATACATGTGACCTTTTGGAGCCAAATGTAAGCCTAACGATTGAAGGATGTGTATGTCGTTTGTGAAACGTTCCATTGACCCCCACAAAACATGTTATATAAAAATCGATATGATTATATCAAATGGGGATACAAAATAAGGAAAAAGGATATACAATAAATATTAGTCCCACGCAGGGAAACAACACTAGACTAATCTTTCTTGTAAGTCTTTCATTCTCGAACTTCTTGAAATATTTGAACACCTTTCGGATGAAGACCTTCATTTGATTGTGACAAAAGAAACTAATCTAAAAAATAATAAATTCTCAACGTCGAGAGACAATGGTTCATACAATCCGACATCATATCCTTCAAATTAAACACATAAGGGATGATGTCCTTTTAGGCCATGGGCCTTTTGGACACAAGGTGGTCTCTATTGGACCCAATACCTCTTGGTATTGGGTCAACTTAGGTCAATGCCTATACATGGGATTTGACTTCGCTCTAACCTAGTTGACTATAGTGGTTTGTTCAAATTGACCGAGGACCCGAAATGGACTTATCGGGGTAACACACCAAGTGACTGTTGACCGACTCGAATCAACTACTTCACTTGGAGGTTCAAACAAAGATAAGGTGTTATACGGAAGGGTGGGTGCAGATACACGCATAACCGTCCTTTTTCCTAATGCCTAATGCTTTGCCAGGAAGGCGGAAGATGCCATGAAAATGCAACAGTTAAAATATTATGAAAATTTAGCAAATAATGAGTAAAATACAAAGTAACATAAGCAATATACAAGATAGAAGAAATCTAAAACTATACAAGGCAACATAAAATTATAAAAGTTAAAACTCCTCAATTGAAAAAATGAACTCATAATGGTTAGAACCTCTTAATTCCCAGCAGAGTCGCCATTCTGTCGCAATCCCTATTTCATTAGGCGCAACTTTGGGACTCAAAAAATCATTAAAGTAAATAATTATTTCAAAAAATTTAGAGTTGCCACATAATTTTAGGAAAACTAGGAAACCAATTAATTTTATTAAAGAAAAAACTAGTCGCCGTAACCAATTAGCTTCTAGGTAAGGGTTCAGTTTATTCTAAAGGAAAGGTGTTAGGCACCCTTCGGAATCCACAAAGGTGGGTCCCGGTATAAGAAAAATAAAAACATGTACAAAATAAAGTAAAATATCTAACGATGATGGCCTAATATTTGCCTATCGTTAATAAGAAATGAATGAATATAATAAATAAACTAAAAGGATCCTCGAATTCTGATTCGAGTTTCTTCTTCGGAAAGTAATTTCGTGTACCTGTAAAAACTCTTGGTAAAAGTGTTAGTAATGAACAAATATAAATAAAAATAAACTAAAGAAATAATAAATGAAAAGTAAACCCATCTTACATACATGGGAGGCCTTGGAAATCAATAAAAAATTCTTCATCGGCCAAGTATTGAAACTTGAATAAAATAGTTGAACTTAAAATAAAAACCGTCTTTTATAATGGGGAGGCCTCGAAAATCCAACGGAGTAGATTTTATCATTGGCCAAGTGTATTAACACTTGAAAAAAAATAATTGAACTTAAAAATAATTAAACTTAACAAATAATTGAACTTAAAATAAAATCCGTCATTTGTAATGGGGAGGCCTCGAAAATCCAACGGAGAGGTTTTATCATTGGCCAAGTATTATTTTCTAAATACAAAATCGTATAAAACCAATTAAAAGTAATGTAAAATATCATGTAACTACATATAAGCAGTAGCAACAAAACAACATGATTTGATGAGAATTTCTTAGAAAGTGCATGAGATCTACCTAAATAAATTAGGAACAACCAAAAACAAGCAAAATAGAGCAACTAAGATAAAAACAAACACAAAAAAATAGCAAATGGTAGCAGCAACATTTAAGAAAAATGATTAGTCCAACAAATCAAAAGTAATCAAGTATGAACCAAAGTAGAGAACCGACCAATAAATAAAGCAAAATACAAACTTGCAGTTATCAAAACATAAAGAGAATAGCCATGAGAATTAATCAAACCTCAACACAACATCTAGCCAATAAATCAATGAGAAAAATTATACCAAATATATAAAGAAAACAAAGTTATTGGAGTTTGAACACTCCGAACAGATCTGGAAAACAAACACAAAGATATGAAAGGAAACGGAGAGAAGAAGAAGTTACCATCGGCGTTCTTTGGTTGTACGCCGTTGTGGATCTAGTTTGTTGGAGAAGAAAGGTATGGAGTTCTCTGGAGTCATAGAGTAGCGGTGTTGTTTGAGTTTGGGAGCGCAGTCGCTGTTGTTCATCAAATCTTGGAGCTCTGATGAGTTCATTGTTATTCGTGACTGGCCGAAGCTTTGATGGAGGTGGGGAGAAGGGAGAAGTCTGGTTCGCTGTTCTAGGAGAAACGACGTCATGTGAGAATCGGAGTTTGTCAGTTATTGATTTCACTGGTGTAAAGACAAAATAGTAGACTAGTTTGGAACAGTGGCGGACGGTTGTGATCCATTGGAGCTCCGATGAGGTCGAAACAGTGATGAAAAAGGGAAAGGAGGTGACATGAGGGGAGTGGTCTTGGTCAAAATTTTTTTTTGGTGGTGAATTAGTAGTTTTTGGATGGTTAGGTGGTGTTCCGGTGGTGGTGGGTCACCAGAAAAATGGAAGGCTAGGGAGGCGGCTGGTTTTAGCTAAAAATGGAAAGAGAAAGAATTTAGGGTTTTGCATAATTTGAAAATTTCCACCACCATTAATTGTGAAGGGAGTGAATTAGTTTTATAGAAAAAATCAAAACCACTCAAGAGCAAAACCATTTACTCAATACCATGGTTTTGAAAAATCATGGGCTATCCAAAACCATGAGTCATCCAAAACAATGATTAATTGATCTTATCCAAAATTATGGATTTTTAACTTATCTGTGCAAAAAATATCTTCTTCGTCTTTTATGAATTAACGGACTGTGATAAAAAATAAATTAACAAATGTATTTAATGCCACATAAAAATATGATTTGAGTTTAAAATAAAATTGATGATTTAGTAAAACTCAAACAACATTTGTTTATAAAAAAGACTGTGTAAAAAATCAGTGACAATCAACAATTAAAAATTGTAATAAATTGATAAATATCCTAACATTTTCAAGAAAAAGGATAATTACCAATAACTTATGTTAAAATTAACCAAAATATGTAAAAATTGAATTTTATGCTCTTTAACAAATAAAAAACACAAAAGTGTTTATTTTGAAAATGTCGGTCCAAAATTGAGTGTCAACAGAGGGTAGAAAGGGGAAGGAAAAAGAGGTCCCACAGATTTTGATTCTCATTCCACGACCTCCTCTAACTTTTTCACAAAGATTAAAGAAGAGAGCCGAAGAAAGGAAGTATCAAAGGTTTATTTTAATGCTGAAACAATTGTCTGTGAATATCCCTTTAGTTGAGGCACTTAAGCAAATGTCTGGCTATGCAAAGTTTATGAAGGATCTTGTAACGAAAAATAAGACCGTGAATTTTGAGCCTACCGATAATTTGCACCATTATAGTACAATAGCTTCCCGATCTCTTGTGTAGAAAAAAGAGGATCCTGGAGCGTTTACCCTTCCATGCACCATTGGGGCATTCAATTTTGCAAAGACTTTTTATGACTTGGGTGCTAGCATTAATCTGATGCCAATAGCAGTATTTAGACAGTTGGGGTTGGGGTCGCCCAAACCAACTTCGATGAGACTTCTTATGGCGGACCGCATTGTAAAAAATCTGTCAGAGTTTGTATGATGTTTTGGGAAGGTTGAGTCCTTCATCTTTCCAACTAATATCATCATCCTCGAATGTGAAGTTGATTTTGAGGTTCTCATCATCTTAGGGAGACCATTCCTCGCGATCGGATGAGCATTGGTTGATATAGAAACTGGTCAGTTGAAGTTTCAGTTGAATAAGAAAGAAGTCACTTTCAATGTTTGCCAATATATGAAGTAACCAAACGACATGTGTGTGGTCTTAATTATTGATATAATTAATGAGGAGTCCCTGATAGTTCCTATTGAGGAGAGGCTAGGTGTCGAGGCACTAGTGGGGTGATCATAAACTTTGAGGAGATGATATTGACGAGTATGATGAGATGGTGATCACATTTGATGGTATGGGTTCCTACTCTTATGCCCTGAGAAATTTAGATTTCTATTTAGAGAATAGGGCAACTCTATCGGCCAAAGTTTTCTATTGAGGGCTTCCTGTCTTAGAGCTCAAAGCTCTCCCATCCCACTTTCGCTATGCTTTCTTGGGATCCAACAATATTTTTCAGTCATTATAGCAGCAGATTTGGTCGAATGACAAGTTGATGTTCTAGTATCTGTTTTGCAAGAGTTTAAGAGGGCCAGAGGGCCATTGGATGGTCCATTGCTGACATTATTGGTATTCCGCTTTGAATCTACACTCATAATATCCAACTCAAGCCAGATTATATTCCAAGTATTAAGTATCAATGTAGGCTTAATCCTCCCATGCAATAGGTAATCAACAAGAAGATCATCAAGTGGTTGGATGCAGATGTGGTTTACCCTATTACAGACAGCAAATAGGTGAGCCCGATTTAATGTACGCCGGAAAAAGGTGGAAGCACTATTGTTCTAAATGCAAAGAATGAGCTCATTCCTATGAGATCGATTACCAGTTAGAGAGTATGCACTGATTATAGGAAGCTAAATGCATGGACTGAAAAAGATTATTTTCCAATGCCATTTATGGATCGATATTAGACTGTCTTGTTGGTAGAGATGATATTATTTTCTTGATAGTTACTCTGGATACAATAAGATTTTGATGCTCCTGAAGACTAAGAGAATACCACTTTCACTTGTCCATATGAGATGTTTGCTTTTAAGAGGATGTCTTTTGGATTATGTAATGCTCCAGCGACCTTTCAACGATGCATGATGTCTATCTTCTCAGACATTGTAGAGGACACTATCGAGGTATTCATGGATGATTTTTCAATGGTTGGTGACATTTTTGAAGATCGTTTGTCCCATCTGGATAGTGTTTTGAGAATGTACGAATATTGTTATTTGGTGCTTAACTAGGAAAAGTGTTATTTCATGGTAAAAGAAGGGATACTGCTCGATCACAGTTTTCAAAGAAGGGGATCGAGGTTGATAAGGCAAAGATTAAGGTGATTGAAAAATTGCATCCACCAGTTTCGGTGAAAGGTATTTGAAGCTTTTTGAGGCATGCTGGAACTTATCGTAGGTTCATCAAGAATTTCTCTAAAATTGCACATCCTTTATGTAAATTATTGGAGAAGGTGGTGAATTTCATTTTTGATGATGCGTGTCTAAAGGCATTTGAGTGTCTTAAGGAGAAATTGACATCGACCCAGTCACCATAATTGTGTCCCCTGATTGGTCCATATCATTTGAGGTTATGTGCAACACTAGTGGAGTGAAGATAGGAGGATTCCTATGCCAAAGGCTTGAAAAGATACTTCATTCGATCTATTATGCTAGTAAGGCACTTAATCCAGCTCAGGAAAATTACATTATGACGGAACAAGAGTTGTTTGCTATGGTTTTTGCTTTTGAGAAGTTTTGGTTCTACTGGCTTGGAACGAAAGTGATTGTGCACACAGACCATGCACCTCTTAGGTACCTTATGGAGAAGAAATATACAAAGCCTAGATTGATTCAATGGGTGCTTTTGTCGTAAGAAATTGATTTTAAAGTTAAAGACCAAAAGTGGACTGAAAACCAAGTGGCTGACCACTTGTCATGGCTTGAAGAAGAGGCAATGCTGAAGTTGAAAGATGAACTTGACATTGATGACACATTTCTTGTTGAGAAAGTATTGGTTGCATCACAAGACTTGATTCCATAGTTTACGGATTTTGCTAATTACTTTGTGAGTGATGTGGTGCCTTCAGGCTTGTCCTATCAATAGCACAAGAAGTTTATGTTTGATATGAGAAAATTCTTATGGGATGAGCCATACTTGTTCCATATTTGTGTGGATGGGATGATCCATAGATGCATTCCTGAGGTAGAGATAATGAGCATATTAGAGGTGTGTCACTCATATCTTGTTGGGGGTCACCATAGTGGTATTCGAACAGCCCACAAAATTCTACAATATGGGTACTATTGGCCAATCATTCATCAACATATTCATGATTATGTGAGGGAATGTCATCAATGCCAAAGGAAAGGGGGTATATCAAGAAAGCATGAACTTTCTCTCTCCCTGATACTTGTGATTGAGCTTTTTGATGTTTGGGGTATTGACTTCATAGGTCATTTGTGAGCTTGAATAGGATGAAGTATCTATTTATATCTGTTCATTATGTGTCCAAATTAGTGGAGGCTGTAGCATTTCCTAATAATGAAGGCAAGAGTGTCACACCATTCTTGAAATAAAACATTGTTTTGAGGTTTGGTATGCCAAGGGCAATCACTAGTGATGGAGGATCTCATTTTTGTAACAGACTATTTTGTGCCCTTCTTGAAAAATATGGTGTGAAGCATAGGGTGACAACATCTTACCATCCACAGACTAGTGGATAAGTGGAGGTCTTCAATCGGGAGATAAAGACAATCCTTGCGAAGACTGTGAATACAAATAGAACAGATTGGTCAAGGAAGTTGGATGATGCTTTATGGGCATACCAGACTGCTTTCAAGACCCGTATAGGTATGTCTCCCTATCAGCTTGTATATGAAAGGTCATGTCATCTGCCAGTTGAGCTTGAACACAAAGCGTTGTGGGTACTCAAGAGGCTGAATTTGAATTGGGGTGATGCCTCAAACTTGAGGCTTGAACAATTGAATAAGTTAGATGAGTTTTGTTTGAAGGCTTTTGAGAGTTCAGATCTGTACAAGGATAAGATGAAGATGTACCATGATTGAAAGATAGAAAAGTGAGAGTTCATTTCGGGTGATCTGGTCATGTTGTTCAATTCAAGACTTCGCTTGTTTGCTGGCAAGTTGAAGTCTAAGTGAATAGGACCATTTTGACTGGTACGTATGTTCCCATATTGTGTAATTGAGCTTGAGAACCATCAAGGAAAGAGATTTATAGTAAATGGGTAACGGGTCAAAGCATATTTCAGTACTGAACAGGAGTTAATAGTAGTTAATATATGGGCCCTTGGTAAAGTTTAAGTAACCAAGGGACCCGAGTCATGCCGTGATGTTAAATCATGCATTTCATGGGACGCAACCCATGGGGGTATGCTGGTGAAGCCTAAGTAATCAAGATATCCATGTCTTGCCACGATGTTAAATCAAGCGCTACTTAGGAGGTAACCCAAACTTCTTTTTGTACTTTGTTTTCTATTTCACTTAGATTTTAGTATAAGAGTAATGTTTGTTAGAGTGTGAGAGGGTAACTTAGAAACAAACCTGGAGATTGGAACAAAAGCAGAAACCATAAGCCATAGCACGAACCGTTGGACCATACAACGGCTTGTGGTTCCTATTGTCTGCACAAAAATCAGAAAATAAGTTTCAAGAGATTGTCTAATAGTTGAGTACTACGAACCATCCCACCAATGGACGAGTAGTGGAATCCACCGTTTGATCAAACTCCCGCATACCAACTTTCAGGAGTTGGGACCTACGAGCACAAGGAACAGATGATTGCATTATAGAATGAGCCATCCTAAGTTCTGCCAGTTCCTAGGTAAGTTTTCTTACTTTCTAAAGACGATAGCATGGTATGGGTCATCATTACAACCAATGACCCAAGGGATGAGCTGCAGTTAGCACTTTTTAGTTTCAATTAAATGACCCCGACCCGACTCTACTCGCCTATACCCTCTTAATTTTGTAATCCCTAATCCCCTCTCCCCAATGACTCAACACAAGAACAGACGCATTCAAATGAAAGAAAACTCCCTCTGACTCAAACATTAAAGCAATCACAATGAATTAACAACTTAAAATTCACCAAGTTTCTAATGATTTTGATTGCACCTGGTGCATACTCCCTCCAATTCACAAACTTTGTACCTAATCTTCACCTCTACGCATTTTACATTCTCTGAGAAAGTAAGTCATGCTCTATTTTTTTTGTACTGATTTTGCTTAATTGGAAACTTAAATAGAGTAGGGTTTAGAATTACCTTGAGAGTGTAATAACGAAGCTCTTAATTCCAATAAATTGCACACTTGAGTTCTGAGGGAGTTAAATCTGAAACCATGGTGTTTTTGTATGTCTGAGGGTCATAGACAAATGGGTTTGGTAGGGGTGAAATCTAAGTAGCCCCAATGTCCTAAAATATGGGTTAAAATGCTAATGTATATACATTTTGAAGAAAGGGCAGACTTACGACCTAAGCAACGACCCGTTGTATCCTACAACGACTCATTGGTTGGATTATTGGGGATGCCAATCATTGTTATGGAAGAAGTCCACCAGACAAACCTTCTAATAATCGTGGTATCTCACCATGAGTCATTGGTGGCAATCGTCTGAGGAGGACACTTTCAAGTTCTCTGATGTCTGTCTAATGACCCAAAGGATGGGTCATCCCTTCACACAACGATCTATCCTAAGGGCCGTTTATAGCTATTGAGTACGCTATTTTGCTGTATTATTTTATAATTGTTGGGACTAACTATTTCCTACACAGGTACCATGGCACCTAAAGTAAGCAAGAAGCAGCAAGAGAAGGCAGCCCACAAAGAGATAGTCTTCAAGCGGGGACTAAAAACCCAACCAAGTGTGTTGGAGTTCGAGTTTGATGATTGTAGTGGTTCAGAGGAAGAATACCCTACAATACAAGATGATGAACAACACGAGCCTCAAACCAATAGGTCAAAGGCTACCAACTATAAAGCAACAGTGGTCGTGGCCACTCCTATTGTGTCTCCCCAGTCTGAAGAGGGAGGAAAATCTTCAAGCCTGAATGGGAGTGAGTTCGAAGTTGAGGGAGCTAATGTAGATGGAGCTTGTGAGAGTGATGAGTTGGAAGATGGATCCGAAAAATCTTGTACAAAAGCTTCCGATAGAGCTGCTGATTAGGTTACCCCTCCAAGATTATCAAACACTATTCGATGAGGTATTCCACAATCCCGATCCTATTACAACAATAACATAGCCATTAACCAAAAGGGGAACCTCAAATGGAGTATCTAAGAGGAACCCCATATTCTGCCAGGGGCAAAGGGTTCCAATGTTGCAAAGACTGTTCGATAAATATTACTTAGGGTAGATAGAAACACCTCCAAAAAAAATATACTATTGAAATTGTTTGTGAATTCTATGCCAACTATGCAGCTACACTGGAAAATATGACCCCTTCAAGGAGGGAGAAGGACATGCAAAAACAACCAAGGTGGATACAATGATGGTTCATGGCATAACTATTGATATATTGGAGAGAACGATTTCTAGATTTCTCTATAGTCATCATCATATATAATCATCAGTAGATACCCAATGCATATATATGAGTGCATGTATGCAAGATGTGTGTGTAACACCTTGGAAAAATTTGAACTAAGTTAACACCTTAAACAAGTACAACTCTTGGTCTATAACGAAAATTATGGTGCATTAGCAAATGGTGTAGAATATATTAGTGTGGTTGTTGCTAGTAGGAGAAAAGGGTATTGAAATGTTATTAATTTAATATATGTGTATTTTAAGTTGTGGGCCATTTTGACTATTTCTTACAATTCATTAAGTGAAGTGGCAATTAGGGGAAACATATAAAGTATCACATTTTAATTGAGTTTGGGGAAGTCATGTAGCAGTACTAGTACCTGACCAAGAAAAAGGGGGAAACAAAGGAAAAGTTGTAAGTATAGCTACTAGCTCAAAAAGAAAAAGAAAATGGGAAAGAAGGAAAAGAGGAAACAAGAGCAATCAGTTAGTAGTACTAGTACTTAAAGCCAACAAAAGAAAGGCTAATGTTTTTTTTTTTAAAAAAAGCAGGGGCGGACAGTGGTAGTAGTACTAGTACTCCATAGTACTTCATTACTTTCTTCTTCTTGGCATCATCCATAGAAATATTAAGAGATTAAAGGAGGAATTTCATCCGGATCGTTTTGATAGTACACTTTAGAAGATTTTTATGATAATTTGAAAGATTCTAAAGAAGTGACTTCAATAATCTAAAGTTGGGATTGAATTCCAAGAGGTAAATTTTCTACCCCTTCCTTGAATTTAAATATGAATAATTATTTGGAGATATTAATTTGAATTTCTCTCAAGTTCTTGAAATAGGTCTTGTAATTAATTAGGGTTCATGAGAACAGGGAAAAAGGTGAAAGTTTGATAAAAGTTGAGTTTTTAGTAACTCCTATCAATTGGGTGAATTTAACGTTGAATTTTATAAGTTGGAAACTAAAGAATTCATTTTGAAAATTCGATTAATTTCGGGCATAAGTGAATATTATCGGGATAAATTGTTAAATGCACCTTCGGGTCATTGATATATGTATATGTTATGTTTATAGCTAATTGGTTGCCATTGGATAACGAAAACTAGTGGTTGGCAAGATAAAGGCTACACTTCTGTGGTTTGAATTGTTTTAGGCTTGGAATACTACCGTAGCTAGTAAAGCACTAAGATATGTAAAGCTAAACCTTCCCTCGCCACTAAGGCACCACCCACGTCATGTGCTCCTTTTTATAAACATTAATATAGTTCTTATAGAATATGAAGGAAGGCGTTTCAATTGTCTTATACATCGTTCTCTCGTCCTACCATCAAGCCGATAAGCATCCATTTTTCTCTCTTTATGTCAAATCTTTACAATATTCAATATTATCCTAAGTTCATTTACTTGAATTTTTTAGGCCACATGGTATATATATATATTTCACATGTTACGAATGGAAGTAAATATCCATAGTATAGTTACACTCGTATGTAGTAGCTAAATGACCTTTACCGTAACTCACATGTCATAGGCCTTTGAGGCATTATTTGATAAACGTTAACGACGGGAGGGTACATAGGTTTTACTTTGCATATGTGCTTGACATGATTCTGTGCATAAGATTGAGACTAGACCATTATAGTGAGCCCGAACATTGGGGCGTACCCGCCTTTATGGCATCATTTGTATTTTGGAGTCAGCTGTAACGCCATGCACTGTCTCCCCTGACTCGAGCCAACATATAGCATATATGGCCTGTGGGCAGACCCTCATAGTGAGCCCCTGAGGGGGGGGGGGCGTGCCTTATATCAGACTGCGATTATAATTTTACGTATAAATCATAATCATATGTATTTGGGGCGGTATACCCCTTATATGTGATTCAGATAGCCTTTGGTAGACCATCCTATGATTATTTGTACTATAGATAGTTTAAGTACATCACCTAGGCAAATTATAGGTTCTATATTATAATGAATGCTCTCTTAGACGTTATACGATGAGCTAATAAAGTCGGTGCATAGGTTACAATTTCATATCGTATGTGTGTTACTTGTATGCTCATACTTCTTTTAGTTTGGTATTTGATTCATATGAGCTTCGGCGTTTGTTCAGCTGTTATTCTGTCTGCTTTCATACCAGTACATGTTGTATATGTACTAAAGTCTTCACATTACCACATACTATTGATGCAGGCTCAGATTCACAGGATAGCAGAAGTCCACGTTAGGCTCTATTGCCATTTTCTGCTAATATTTTTGATGAGCTCCATATCTCTCTGGAGCCAATTTATGTTTAATATTTGTGGTTATATGTACAAGTTTCTAGTTGGGTATGTCAGGCCATATGCCAACTAGTTATTCATAGTATAGTGTGTTAAACTGACTAGAGGCTTCATGGACATCATGGAGCAGTGTATTGTACAGTTTTTGTTAGTATAACTCCCTCGTGTATATATATATATATATACAACTCATATTAGATATCCTGCTCGTTATTATCCCATAATCTCTTATATATCATAGAGTCCTTGTAAAGTAAGTGTATACGGTTCTTGTCCGTCCCTACCAGTTTGGGGCGTGACAAACTTGGTATCAGAGCCTAGGTTCAGTTGTCCCAGGGAGTCTATAAAGCCGTGTCTAGTAGGACCTTACTTATTAATGTGTTACACACCATATTTATAATTAAGGGACTACATGGACATTTAGGAATTTGACCTTCATTTATAATCTAGATCATACAATAGAGCTGAGTCATAGAAAGTTACTTCTGACTCATATTCTACTTATCTATGATACAGATCATGTATGCTACAGAAAAAGATAAAGCAGCCCAACAGGCCACTACTAGCACCACTCAAGAGGCAACCACTATAGGGCAATTTCCCGTATTGGTGGATCTGAATAGGACTCAAGAAAGTTTGATGGGTTCTATGCTTCCAGGTTCTCAAATGCCCGGGATAGAAGGATCTGCAGGGGCTTCTGCACTTCCAGTGGTACCAACAGTAGTTCTTATCCCGCCACCAGGTGCCTCAGGACAGGATCTTAGAGGAGTGATACAGTTGCTGAAATAGTTGGTAGCTGCTCAAGCCCAGAGACAGAATATGGATGTACCTATTGCTGCTCAAGGAGGGGTAGCCGAATCTAAGATCAAAGATTTCCTCCATATGAATCCGCCAGAATTCATAGGTTCTAATCGTACAATGGACCCTCAGCAGTTTATTAATGAGACTCATAGAATTTGTATGGTGATGAGGGTATCAGACACAAATGCTGTGGAATTTTCTGCTTATCGATTGAAAAAGGTTGCCGTTGATTGGTATGATATGTGGGTAGCCTCAAAGGGTCAGGATGCTCCCCCAGCGGTCTAGACAGACTTTACGAGGGCATTCATGGATCATTTCATGCAATTAGAGCTCCGACAGGCAAGAGTAGATGAATTTTTGTCTCTAAGGCAGGGTAATCTTAGTGTTAAAGAGTATTGTTTGCAGTTTACATAGCTGTCCAGATTTGCTCCAGAGTTGGTTAGCTCAGACATCACGGATTCATCACTTTGTGAATGGCCTCGTGGGTTCTTTGAAGGACCTTCTTTCTATTGCTGCTATAAATAAAGATTCAAATATAGCGAGAATCATGGCACGTGCTCAGCAGTTAGAGGAGGATCAGCGTAATCGTGAAGTAGATAGAAAGAGGGAGCAGAGTAGGAGAGCCAGGAGAGCCAGCTAGTATCAGGGGAGCAGTGGAGCTTCCACTAGTAGAGGGCCACCTAGGCATGCCCAGTCAGTTGTGCGCTTCATATATAATGCTCTAGCTCAATTCTCGAGATGCAAATATGAGTAGGGCCAGACTTTTAGAGCACCAGACTTATGTCCTCAGAGGGGCATCAGTCGAGGATTACCACCTCGACCTATATGTAGACAGTGTGGCCGAGCACATGGAGAGGAGTGTCAGCGTAGTTCAAATGCATGTTATTGGTGTGGTGTAGAGGGTCACTGATGCACCATGGTTACATGGCACTTTCGCTGCTTAAAACAAGAAAAATATGCAATAACTTGGGTGTATTTGGTTGGTATGATGTGGTTTATGTCCTACTTTGCAGGAAAACAGGTTTTGAAGGCAAAAAATGATCAAAAGGAAGAATCAAGCCCGAGAATGATAAGCAAAAGATCAATTATTTTTATTAACTTAATGATGATTAAGTGTTAAACAAGTAAACTAAACATGCAACTTAGTTATTATTAATTGTATAAGTGATAATACATAAACAGACAGTTAATCGAATAAGCAAGAAGATAGAAGAGACACGATGATATAAATTGAAAGATTTATTTAAATAATAACGAACTAAACTACCCCAATAAGTGAACATTCAAAATAAGATAAATAAAATCGATTTAGAAAAAGATTTTATACGAGGAGTTAAATTTAGCCTATTCGAATCAGCGCCCGACTTATTAACGGATGACAATGTCGTATGTTGCATTGACGAATTCTGCTCAGGGCGACTTACATCATTTTCGATTATTCTACCAACCCTGCCTAATTTGGTTATCAAACCTAAGGGCGTTCTAAAGAAAGCGAGAAAACTAGTGTTTCCTAAAATGTCCACCCGCCCCAACTTAATGCGCAAGAGGCGTTGAGCGACCTACTTTGGATAGAGATCTAGACGCAAAGAAAGTCTCAGGCTTCCTAATTAGATTCGAGATTCGCGTCAATAAAAACAAATAAGACTAGCATTTAACACACAACGGTTTCAAATATGCCTCTTACTTGATTAAAATAATTAATGTGATTGGCATGCTTAAAAAAGATAATTATTTATTTTACGTGATTAAAACCTATAAACATAGTTTCTAGTCGAGACGTATTAATCAAGGCACCGAAAATTAATTGAAGTGCTAGATATTAAATCAAGAATGTTTAAAATTCAATTAAATACGTAAGAAATTAATTTTAATGCTGGAAATTGATAAAATATATACTTAAAAATTAGTTTAAGCATGCAGGAACTTTACTTAGGTATGCGGGAAATTAGTTAAATATGCAGGAAATTTTATTAAATATGCAAGAATTTAATTATGCAGAAAATTATTAAATGTGCCAAAGATTAAATAAAGTTCGCAACAATTTATTTTAATTTGCAGAAAGTTGGTAAATGTGCAGAAATTATTTTAACGTGCAGAAGATTAAATAAATGTGCAGGAATTTAGTTTAAGTGTGCAGAAAATTATTAAAGAATGCTGAAATTGATTTAAAAGTGCTGAAATTTAACTTGAAGTACGAAAAATTAATCTAAAGTTGCAGAAAACACTAACTTAAAGTTGCAGAAGATTAAACAAGCGAAAATTCAATTAGAAGTGCTGGAAAGTGATTTAAAGTGCTAAAAATTAATTTTTAACATGTTGAAATTAAAATATGTTGGAAAGTAAATTTTATAAAAAAATACCAACAATCAATTTAATTACTGAAAATTAATTTAAGACGCTAACCTAGTTTTAACATGCTGGAATTAACTTAAAGGTGATAAAATTTAATTTTTTATAATGCTGGAAATTGTGTAAAACAAACTAAAAAATTAATCAGACATGCCGTAAATTTGTTTATAACAAGCTGAAAAATTAAAAGAATGCTGAAAAATATATGTAAGTGCTGAAAAATTATTTAAAGAGTGTTGGGAAATGATTTTGAGTACTGGAAAATTATTTAAAGAATGCTGCAAAAATGATTTTACGTGCTGGAAAATTTATTCAGAGTGCAGAAATTAATTAAACATGCTATAAATAAGATTCGACACGCTCGAAATTAATTTAGTTAATTGAAGGTTGATTTAAAATCCTACCACTTGATTTCTAAGTGATAAAGCAGTTAGATTAATAATCCTAACATGTTTGCCTAAGTGATAAAATAATTTAATTAACATGTTTAAAAATTATTAAATAATCCTATAGACATGGTATCTAAGTGATCAAATTTTAAACACATAAAATCCCCACCCCGTAGCATCCCAATATTTCAATATATAGGAGTATTTACACTAAAATATTACAGACCAAAAAATAATCAAACTAAAAAAGTATAAAGAACTAAATCTTCTAACTCCCTCTTCATAGGCAAACTCTTCGGATCATGACATGTCTGTATCCAACCTGCTGAAAGCACAACAAAAATGCCCCAACCACTAACATCCGAAAATGGCCTCGGACAAACCATAACCAACCTTTGACGCTGTCGAAATCCCAAGGACCTCATGGATCCCGGGCAGGCTCACGTCAAAGGGGTTATGAGATGCACCAAGAGCATTTCGGCTAATCCCAAAGAGAATGCAAAGCAGCCGTCCCAACTTATAACTATTAGTAAGACAAACAGTGAGGGCATGTGTAACAAACAAGCATCTAATATAATCACATAAGTCAGTCAGCATGCAAATACATTATTATTATTATACTAATGTAGGAAACTTAAACATGCTAAACTATCATGTAAGAAAAATGAAGAAACACTTTGAAAGAAAACTAACCGGTTGAGGTGAGAATGATAAAAGACAAACAACACTTCCCAAAGCAGTCCCCAATAAGCAATTGAAGTGGTCTCCAAAAAAGACAGAACAGACAGGAAATTTTTTTTTTAAAGTCCTCCGGAGAGTAGTGCTGTTAAGCCTTTTTTTTTTTTTAAAGAGAAGTAGGAGTGTGAATGAATGTCCATAATAGTGAGGAGGAGTGTTGTTTATATAGTAAAAGAAATCAGTCAAGGCAGCAAAGAAGGAAAGAATCCTTAGTTACACCATATTTCTTTAAACAACTCAAATAGTATCAATCAAGTTTAAATAGAATCTCAAGTTGCCATAATTATATACGAAGGCAGTCAAATTTGCTAAAGGGAAAGGAAAATATCATCCCAAACTTATCACCAATAATCAATTAATAGGTTGTCCACACTGCTAAAGGAAAGTCAATCAAGCACAAAATCAATCTAGACTTGCCAAAATTATTCAAGCTATCAAAGTTTACCAAATAACATAGTATAGGACTGCCACAAAATCAATTTTGCAGGAATCGAATCAATAAGGACCCACCAGGAATCATACTCAAACAAAAATAGGTAGCAAAATAACGCTTCTAACTTCATTTCAACATCGATTCAGTGGTAAATCCTCAAAGGGAGAACATGAATTTTAAGGACTGTGAAATCAGGGTTAAATCAAAGTTCATACAAATTGGGGCTTTTGACATATGATAGTCTAGGCGAGTTGACAAACACAAATCATAAAGGAATTAAACGAAAATCTATACCAAACTTTGCTAATTTTAAATCCAACAATCTGTCAGTTAGAAAGAAAAGGGTAGAAGAAGATGATGACATTAATTTGGGCATATTAAATAAGCAAACAAACCTGGGACGAACTCGTAACGAATCCATCATGGACTTCGATGTTTTTCGGTGGGGTTTGGAGTTGGTTCGCCGAGATGGTGGCGGCTGCTGGTGGTGCGGCTGTTGGTTGGACCAGTGGAGAGAGAGGGAGATCGGGGTTGAGAGAGAAAGAGAGTGGTGCGGCTGGAGTGGGTATGGCCAGTGGTGGTGTGACGTCAGTTCCTCGGAGGCTGGCCGGAGCTAGAGGAGAGAGGATGAAGGCGACGGAGAGGGATTCACTGGATCCGTGGTGGCGGTCGGCATTGGTGGGGTTTGGAGGTCGGAGGGAGTATGGGGCTGTTTGGGTGGTGACTGGTTTTCGTAGTTCACCGGGGAAGGTGAAGCGGCGATGTGGTGGTGGAGCATGAGGGAGAGAGAGGCTATGGAGAGAGGTTGGAGGCTGTCCACCGGCGCGTGGTGGTTCTGTCGGTGGAGCAGTGGTTCGAGAGAGAGGAGAGAAGAGGAGATTAGATTGAGGGGGCGACTCATTTTGGGGTTTGTGTATGTGAAATTGTTTTTTAGGGTTTGGGGTAGGTTTTAGTTAAAAAAGGAAAGAAAAGATGTAACTAATCTGAGCCGTTAGATCATATTTGATCTACGGCTGAGATTGAAATCAGAATATGGGTCGGATCCGGATCGAAAATTGGGTTTAATAAAAATTGACTTTTGGGGATTTTAATTTGGGGTTAAATCAAAATCAATTTAGGTTAAGATTGATACCAAATTAGGTACAGAGTGACTAGATTTTAAATAAATTGGAGAAAATTGAATTAGACTGCTATTTAATAAAATCAGTAAATATGCAATAAAATAGTATCAAGTTAATCAATGTCATAAAATCATTATGAATAAATTACGTAAGCAAAAATTAATTACACGTAATATATTATTTAAAAATCAACGACAAAAATGATTTGAAATAGACTAGGCGCTTATTAATACAAAATTTAAAAATACTATAATAATAATAATAATAATAATAATAGACTACGTGTCTGTAAATTTTGAGTATGCACATTTGTAGAAATAATTTAATAATATTTACAAAATTATATAGAATATTATATTTAAATCAGTAAATTAAGAATTTAAAATTAAAAAATGCTAAAATAAATTGCATATCTTAAAATCATGGATACGAAATGTTAAAATTTATTTGATATCAAAATAATAATTAAAAGTTCAAAAACTAATATTTTTTGGTAAATAGCAGCCTGGAGGGAATATCGGGAGGTCAAAAATTGGGTGTCAACAGGTGGAGTTAAGGAATCATTGGGGATCACAGTCCTAGTGTATTTCCCATATTGTCTACAAACTCGATACAATCAACAATAGTTACTGTTAATATTTATTTGCAACCCCCCCCCCCAGTTTTACTTACTCACCAATTACTCAGTCTAGTATTCTACACAACTTCGACCTATTCCTTATGGGATTGACCCCAACCTAGTTGGGTTCTATATTTGATACAGCGATTGCATTATACTTTTCTGGAGGTATATTTTGGGTGACATAAAATTTTGGTGTCGTTGCCGGGGAATATGGTTACGGAGCTGATTGGTTTACTTATTGGAGTTGATTGGTTTTGTTTTCTACACTTTTAAGTACACACGTCGGTGTATGCCAAATACTAGGAGTCAAGGTAATCCCCTGGTTCCACTTGATCTTGAAATAGAAAGGACTCTAAGAGCTAATCGAAGAATGGTGAATACCGACGGAGTTCAGGATCTCGCAGCCGCGGGAAACATTCATAACCAACCAATTCAGCCAGTTGGTCATAAAACAACGGATCAATCTACCGGTCGATTGACATGGGAAGAGCAGGCTAGGCAAGCTGCTCTTAGGCAAGCAAAAAGAGATAATCGAGTGATGCAAGAAGCAGCACAGCGTCTAGCTGATGCTGAAGAGAGACAAAGGAGATTGAGAGCTCAACAACCACTTCAAAGACCGCATGTGCCTGTTTATGATGATCCTGAAGAAGAAGATGTGGCCTACTTCGAGCCAATAGAGACTGGTGCCATTATTCTACCTGAGTTACCTCCGGGCACTAAGTTTGACATTACCAGTGCCATGATTTATCTGCTAAACTTGAAAAGTGTGTTCGTTGGTCTTCCTATAGATGATCCAAACTTGCACGTGATGAATTTTGTGGGGGTCTGCACTTCATATAATTTGCCTGGAGTTAACCAAGAGGCTATTCGGTTGAGATTGTTTTCATTCTCCCTAAAAGGAGAAGCGACATTGTGGTTGGCAGAATTACCACGAGGTTCCATTACTACTTGGCAAGAATTGAGGAATCAATTTCTAGAAAGATTTTTCCCACCTTCTAAGATGCTACAATTGAAGGATGAGATTTATAATTTTAGACAACTACATTCTAAAGGACTTTATGAGACGTGGCTAAGATTCAATAAGAAGCTGCAGAATGTGCCAAATCATAGGATGAGTGGTAGAAATTTACTTGAAATTTTCTATAGGGCTTTGAACGCAAACACTAAGGCTGTAGCAGATACTATCACTGGTGGAGCATTCAAGAGTCTGAGATAGGAGAAAACTTCAGAGATATTAGATCGTATCACTAAGACCAACTGAGGATGGCATACTCGGGAGGAAGATACGTCTGCTGGTACATATGCTATTGGAGCCTCAGCTATGCAACGGGCATTGGACGAAACTGTGGCTCAAGAGGTCGCGCAACTAAGGACAAAAATTGGTTTGATAGCTAAACAAATTGCAGCCCGAGATGCTGAAAAGATGTATGCTGTAGGTTCACAAGGTAAAACACCTAGACATGATGATAGTGAATCTGATGAGGAGGCTAAATACTTGGATCACGTAGTGATGGGTTTTCGAGCCAAGGGCCAAGGGTCTAATCAAGACTCTTGGAACTCGAGGCAAGGGAATCAAGCTCAGAACTATTATGGAGACAATTACAACAAGTCAGGAAACAGAGATCGAGAATGAGATCATGACGGTGATTGGAGACGGATGGATGATTATAGAGAGAAGAATGGCCTTTATGTACCACTAGAGAGCCGTGATGATGAGACTGGAAATTCAAGGATGGAGGCCCTTCTTAATAAACTGGTCAAAGGTTCAGAGAGCCAGGAAAATTGCTTGAAGGAGATTAGGTCAGAAATTTTAGGAATAAGTCAGAAAGTGGAATCTCATTCAACTGCCATTAAATAGTTGGAACAACAGTTCGAGCAGATATCATTGGCACTAAATCAATGTCAGCCAGGCACCCTTCCAAGCAACATCGTCCAAAATCTGAAGAATGATAGCCATTGTCTAGCTATTACTACTAGAAGCGAAAAATGCACGACAGATCCACATATACATGTCGACAGTTGTAAGACCAATGAGCCAATGGTTATTGATGTAGAAACTGAGTTAGAGCTGGATAATTCAAAGGGTAAAACGGTTCCAGATTATCATGATACTAGCGAAAAGGCAAAATCTGAAAAGAGGCAGGAAAAAGAGGTACCACAAGTGCTAAAAACTATCCCACGACCTCCTTCATCCTTTCCTCAAAGATTGAAAAAGAAGGCTAAGAAAGACGAAGGAAAATATCAGAAGTTTATTATAATGTTGAAGGAGCTGTCAGTAAACATCCCTCTTGTTGAGGCATTGGAGCAGATGCCAGGTTATGCAAAGTTCATGAAAGACTTAGTGACAAAGATGACAACTTTCAGTTTTGAGCCAGCAGATAACTTATATCATTGTAGTGCAGCTGCTTTGCATTCCCTAGTTGAAAATAAGGAGGATCCAGGAACTTTCACAATTCCTTGTACTATCGGGTCCTACAACTTTGCTAACACACTTTGTGATTTGGGTGCTAGCATTAACTTAATGCCGTTAGCCATTTTCAAATAGTTGGGGTTGGGAGCACCAAAACCAATCTCTATGAGACTTCTCATGGCCAATAGGACTGTCAAAAAATTAGTGGGCATTCTGTATGATGTTTTGGTAAAGGTTGCATCTTTAATATTTTCGGCTGACTTTGTAATCCTAGATTGTGAATTTGACTTCGAGGTTCCCATCATATTGGGAAGATTATTCCTTACCACTGGTCGTGCAGTGGTCGACATAGAAACAGGACAGATGAAATTCAGGTTAAATGATGAATAGGTCACTTTTAATAGTTATCGTTCCATGAAGCAACCAAGAGATAAGCGAGTGATTTCGGTAATAGATGCGATTGGTGATAGTGATGTTGTTGTGTCTCTTGAAGAAAGTTTGGGGGTAGAAGCTCTTACGGCTGTGATTATGAATTTTGATAGCAACAGTATTGAGGAATATGATGAGATGGTTGGTGCACTCACTGGTAAGGGAACATACACTTATGCTCCAAAGAAACTTGATATCGATTTGAAGAATAGGGTAACCCCACCAGCTCGTCCTTCTATTGAGGAGCCTCCAGTTTTAGAGCTTAAGGATCTTCTGGCCCACCTTCGCTACACATTTTTGGGAGCTAACAATACCTTGCCTGTGATTATTTCTGCTAAATTAGTGGAGTGGCAAGTAGAGGCTCTGGTTTCAGTATTGAGAAGATTTAAGAGGTCCATTGTTTGGTCCATTGCTGATATTATAGGAATTCCACCTGGCATTTGCACTCACAAAATTCAACTTACTCCTGAGTGTATACCGAGCATTGAGTATCAACGTCGTCTAAACCCACCAATGCAAGAGGTTGTGAAGAAAGAGATCGTCAAGTGGTTAGATGCAGGAGTGGTTTACCCTATTGCTGATAGCAAGTGGGTGAGCCCATTTCAGTGTGTGCCAAAGAAGGGAGGAATCACTGTGGTTCCAAATGACAAAAAATGAGTTAATTCCAATGAGGCCGGTTACTGGATGGAGAATTTGCATGGATTATCGAAAGCTGAATTCTTGGACAGAAAAAGATCATTTTTCTATGCCCTTCATGGATCAGATGTTAGACCATTTTGCTGGTAGAGGATGGTATTGTTTTCTTGATGGATATTCGGGGTATAATCAGATTTTCATAGCCCCCGAAGAACAAGAGAAGACCACTTTCAATTGTCCATACGGGACATTCGCATTTAAAAGGATGCCCTTCGATTTGTGTAATGCACCAGCCACTTTCTAACGCTGCATGATGTCTATTTTCTCCGACATGGTGGAAGATACTATTAAAGTTATTATGGATGATTTTTCTGTTGTGGGAGACTTATTTGATGGTTGTTTGGTACAACTTGCTAATGTGATGCAACGATGCGAGGAGTACAACTTAGTGCTGAATTGGGAAAAATGTCACTTTATGGTCAACGAGGGTATCGTATTGGGGCATCAGATTTCAAAGAAAGGCATCGAAGTGGATAAGGCGAAGATTGAGGTAATTGAGAAGCTATGTCCACCTATTTTCGTGAAAGGTATTCGATTTTTAGGTCATGCTGGCTTTTATAGAAGATTCATCAAGGATTTCTCTAAGATTGCACATCCTTTATGCAAATTTTTGGAGAAAGAGGTGAAGTTCGTGTTCGATGAGGCATGTCTGAAAGCATTTGAGTGTCTTAAAGAGAAGTTGGTTTCAGCCCCTATTATTGTATCACCATATTGGAATATGCCTTTTAAGGTTATGTGTGATGCTAGAGGAGTGGCTTTGGGTGCAGTCCTTGGCCAAAGACGTGAGAAGATGTTACATCCGATTTACTATGCTAGCAAAGTGCTTAATCCAGCTCAAAAGAATTATACTATGACTGAGCAGGAATTGTCGGCAGTGGTCTTTACTTTTGAGAAATTCAGATCTTACTTGATAGGTAAGAAGGTGATTGTGCATACAGACCATGCATCTTTTCGGTATCTTATGTCAAAAATGGATGCTAAGCCAAGATTGATTCGGTGGGTGCTTCTATTGCAAGAATTTGACTTTGAAGTCAAGGATCGTAAGGGAACCAAAAATCAAGTTGCTGACCATCTGTCACGCCTTGAGGGGGAGGCCATGCTTAAATTAAATTAAGGGATGATCTTGAGATTGATGCTACTTTTCCAAATAAGCAAGTACTAGCAGCATCCCAAGACTTAATCCCTTGGTTTGCTGATTTTGCCAACTTTTTGGCAAGTGATCTAGTTTCGGAAGATATGTCGTATTAGCAGAGAAAGAAATTCATGCATTAGGTAAGAAAATTCTTCTGGGATGTGCCATATTTATTTAGGGTGTGTACATATGGCGTAATTCGAAGATGTGTTTCAGAGGTCGAGATGATGAGTAGTTTGGAAGCATGTCATTCATCTCCAGTTGGGGGTCATCATGGAGGTACGCGAACTGCCTATAAAATCTTGCAATGTGGGTACTATTGGCCCAGTATTTACAAAGATGCTCATGATTATGTTCGCGCTTGTGACCAATGTCAAAGGCAAGGGAATATCTCATGCAGACACGAGCTTCCCATGACAACTATACTTGAGCTTGAATTGTTCGACGTGTGGGGAATTGACTTTATGGGCCCTTTTGTGAGCTCACCTGGAATGAAATACATCTTGGTAGCTGTCGACTATGTGTCTAAGTGGGTGGAGGAAATTGCGCTTCCTAATAATGAAGGAAGAAGTGTAACAACATTCTTGAAAAAGAACATATTTTCACAATTCGGTACACCTCGAGTTATCATTAGTAATGGAGGATCCCACTTCTGCAATCGTCTGTTCAAGGCTCTGCTTGAAAAATATGGTGTTAAGCATAAGGTGACAACACCTTACCATCCTCAGACAAATGGGAAAGTTGAGGTGTCAAATCATGAGATCAAGTCTATTTTGGCAAAAACGATAATGCCAATAGGACTTATTGGGCTCGAAGACTGGATGATGCATTATAGGCATATCGAACTGCTTTCAAAATGCCAATCGGTGCATCACCATATCAGTTAGTTTTTGGAAAATCTTGCCATTTGCCTGTCAAACTTGAACATAAGGCTTTATGGGCTTTGAAAAGGTTGAATTTAGACTGGAGTGAAGCGGCTAAATTGAGACTTGAGCAGACGAATGATATGGATGACTTTTGTCTCCGAGCTTATGAAAGTTCAGCTATATATAAAGAGAAGATGAAATTATATCATGATCGTCGCATTGAGAACCGAGAGTTTCACCTGGGAGATTTGGTGCTACTTTATAACTCCAAGCTTCGCTTGTTTACTAGAAAATTAAAGTCCAAATGGTCCGGACCATTCACGGTGGTTAAGGTGTTCCCATATGGAGCAATTGAGATAAAAGGAGCGGATAATTATATTCAAGGTCAATGGGCAGCGTGTTAAGCCTTATGTGGGAATCACGGAAGAAATAAGGACATGTGAGGAACTTGAGCTTGATGAAGTCTAAGTAGTCAAGCTAGCTATGTCGTGCCGCGACGTTAAATCAGGCGCTTTATGGGAGGCAACCTATGGTCGTATTATGTGTGATCTGGTGAAGACTAAGCGATGGAGGATAAGTTAGCTAGAACCTAAAAGAGTGAAAAAATTATGTTCAAGTCAACTCACGACACCTAATCACGTGACGTAGGTTGACACATGTCACGTGAGTGGTGCCGTGGAAATCAGAGAAAATGTTGGTCTTTCTGAATCTTACCTACATCATGAGACACACGTGACGTAGGTAGACCCACGTCACATGGGAGGTATCGTGAGAATCAAAGGTCATTTATACTTGCAAGAGTTAAACTACAGCAAAGACCCACGTGACGTGAGTTCAACCCACATCACGTGGGTGATTCCATGGAAATCAGGAATCTGCAGACAACCCGAGATCTGACCCGACCCGACCTGACCCTTTTCTTTATATAAATTTTAGTACCCTCCTTCTTTACTCGATAAAAATCCAAACCCACCCTACTCTTTCTCTAATTTAAACTCATAAAACATAAACCCTAATTCCTAAAGTTTAAATCCAAGATTCTTCCATTCCTCAAAGACCAAATTCAAATTCCAACAAAACCCTCACCTCCCAAATCCTCGATTACCTAAATCCGACCCACCCACTACCAAACCCGACCCCCAAATTCAAAAATCTGACCCAAATACCTAAAATTCGACCCAAACCCGACCCTCACCCCCAATTTTGACCCAAACCCGACCCAAATACCCATAATTCGACCCAAACCCAACACCATGCCTCATAAACCTAATCCCAAATGTGACCATCTCGATTCTTCGTCATGAATCAGAATAAAAAATCCTGAATTTGAGGGTCACATGGTACGAGATTATCCTCAGCTCAAAGATAGAGGTAGAGGTGATCGATCACAGCCTACAGGGTCTGCATCAACCTCCTCCTCATCAGTACCTTCTTCTTATCACGGTATTCAGGCACTAGCAGGTAGAGGATTTGGTAGAGGTATAGGGTTCGGTTCGAGCACTGGCCTGAATCGTATGTATGCACTAGCTAGATGGAAAGATTCAGAGGCATCTCCAGATTTGGTCACAGGTACCTTAGTTGTTTTATCACATGATGTATATACTTTGATAGACCCAGGATCTACCTTATCATATGTTACTTCTTTTGTTGCTAAAAGGTTTGGAATATAGCCGGAGTTATTACGTGAACCATTTGCAGTATCGACTCTAGTAGACGAGTCTATCATAGCTAGATGGGTCTATTATGATTGCCCGGTGAAAGTATGTGGTCGTCCAACATTTCCTAATCTGATTGAACTTAAAATGGTCGACTTTCATGTTATTCCGGGTATCGATTGGTTATCCTCTTGTTATGCTACAGTTGATTGTCGAGCCAAGATGGCCCAATTCCATTTCCTAGGAGAGCCAGTCCTGGAGTGGAAGGGTAATTCTATGATGCCTAGAAGGAGATTTATTTGTTATCTTAAGGCACGGAAACTTATTGCAAAGGGGTGTTTGTATCACCTAGTCCAAGTTAAAGACCTTGAAGCCGAAAAACAGGCACCGACTCTCCAATCTGTACCAGTGGTAAGTGAGTATCCAAATGTGTTTCCTGATGAACTTCTTGGATTACCTCCCATCAGAGAGATCAATTTTGGTATTGATGTAGATCCCGGTACTCAGGCGATATCAATTCCACCTTATAGGATGGCGCCTGCAGAGTTGAAAGAGATAAAGGCACAATTGAAAGACTTACTTGATAAAGGCTTTATTTGACCCAGTATATCACCTTAGAGTGTGCCAGTGTTGTTTGTACGCAAGAAAGATGGCACGTTATGAATGTGTATCGATTATAGGCAGCTGAACAAAGTGACAATAAAGAATAAGTATCCTCTTCCTCGAATAGATGACTTATTCGCCCAATTTTAGGGAGATAAATGTTTTTCATATATCGATTTGAGGTCCGGTTATCACCAGCTAAGGATTCGTGAAGTAGACATTTCTAAGACAACTTTTCGAACAAGATATGGGCATTTTGTGTTCCTTGTCATGTCATTTAGGCTAACAAATGCTCCAGTAGCCTTCATGGATATGATGAATAGGGTTTTCAAACCTTTCTTAATATATATTTAATTGTATTTATCGATGACATTTTGATATATTCACGTAATGAAGCTGAGCATGCAGATCATTTGAGGTCAGTATTGCAGAAACTCAAAGAGCACCAGTTGTATGCTAAATTTTCTAAATGTGAGTTCTGGTTGACCTCAATTGCTTTTCTTGGTCACATGGTATCTGGAGAAGTCATCAAAGTAGATTCTCAAAAGATAGAAGCTGTGAAGAATTGGCCTAGACCAACCACTCCTATAGAGGTGCATAGTTTCTTCGGGTTAACTGGTTACTGTAGGAGATTTGTGGAGGGATTTTCCTCTATTTCTTCCCCATTGACTAAATTGATGTAGAAGGCAGTCAAGTACCAATGGTCAGATGCTTGTGAAAGGAGTTTCCAAGAGCTGAAACATAGATTGACTACGACGCCAGTATTAGCCTTACCAGAGGGCACAAAAAGGTATGTTGTGTATTGTGATGCTTCAGGTATTGGCTTGGGTTGCGTTCTTATGCAATGTTGTGACCCAGCTATACACGTAAGTGCACGTGATTGTTCAAGTAATAAAGTGTCTTCTTTAAAAGAGCCAAATATCGAACCCAAGGGACTTTCGTCAATAGAAGTCAATTTTAGACGTCAAATAGTAATTAAAACCTAGTGTTGCAAAAAGTAAAAGGGATTTGTTACTAAAAATTAAATGATTGTGGACTATAAACTCCTATGTTTGCTACCGTAACTTCAGTTTTCACAAATATGTTTTAAAAGTCAATAAAAAGTAAATTCTCAGGGTCAAGGCACTCCGAACGTCATCTCTTGAGCATAATTGTTATTGGTTTAAGCAATTTGAGTCGTTTATCTTGGTTATTGATCACGAGGTTAATATTACAATTATATTCGTCTCCAAACTATAACTTTCTATTAGAAATTGGAAACCTAACTACATCATTGAGCGGTGATAAGTTTAACCAATTCTAATGCCTTTAAGCTATCTTCTCGTAATTGAACAAGCGCGGCGGATTAGGTACCTATACGTCCTAACCGCATATCAATATCTCGGAATCCCTTCTTTGAGTAAAGATCTGGCTCCTTATATTCCACGTTCTATCTCTTAGTTTCTCTCTCGAGCTCACCTCAAGACAAGGGATTTATTTCAATGGTGATCAATCATTAAAATAGTAAAATTAAGAATATAAGAATAACCAGCTTATGATAAACTTCAGCAAACACCAATAAAATCAACTCAAGAGATTCATGTTCATATCCTCAACCCCAAGAATGAGGGATTTTAGCCACTCATAACGTCAATTAACAACGTAAGTTGATAAAATACCATAAAAAGAAATAAAAACTGAAAAGATGAAGAATGAAACCTAATTTCAATGCCCAAAAATGCCCAAAGTAGTCTAGTGAAGATTGAATAATGATACAATAACCTAAGAGCCCTATTTATAGACTGAAACTCGGGGTAAAAATTTGCCAAAAAGCGGCCCGACACGGCCTTGGGAGCGCCTGGGACTTAGGCAAATTTTGTCTCTAAAAAAGGTGTGCTTGAGTGGCCCAGTACGCCCCTGGGCGCGCCCCTCTTCTATCCACCTGAGCAAAATTTCTGTCAAAAGCAACCCGGCATGCTCCTGGGCGCGCCCCTCACTTAAAATCCAATTTTCTTCTTTTCTTCGACTTTTCTTCGCGGATTTGGTTGGATTATTCAAGTTCAAATCTTTGTCTTGCCTCTTATCTTCAATATCCTTCGCTCGTAGCTCCTCCAAGCCTCACTTTCCACGCCAAAAATGCTCCAAATAGTCATAAATTTCACCTACAAGAGTCTAATCACATTTATTAGCACAATATCAAATATTCCATCAAAATAACACAAAATACATACTTATTGCTCTCAAAACTAAGGTAAAAATGGGTCAAAGTCGGAAATAAGGAATACAAATACGCCTTAGATCACCACCCCATACTTAAACCTTTGTTCGTCCTCGAACAACAACCACAATCAACTCAAGGCAACTCTATAATTATTACTATAACTAAGACACTCAAGATAGCACTACAACGACCACATGAATAGCAAGCTCTACATTCGGCATGTTATATTACAACTTGAAACATGCAACATGGAAGAGTTATAGCATACGCTTCTAGGCAGTTGAAGAAGCATGAGCAAAATTATCCCACTCATGACTTGGATCTTGCAGCAGTGGTATTCGCACTGAAAATATGGTGCCACTATCTATATAGAGTGCATGTTGATATTTTTACAGATCATAAAAGTCTTCAATATCTATTCAAGCAAAAAGAGCTGAATTTGAGGCAAAGAAGATGGATAGAGTTGTTGAAAGACTACAATGTCGATATTCTCTATCATCCAGCTAAAGGTAACATTGTAGCACATGCTTTTGGTCGACTATCCATGGGTAGTCAAGCATATTTGTCCCTTGTTCAGAGGGAAGTGGCTAGAGATGTTCATAGATTAGCCAGTTTAGGAGTGCGTCTTATGGATTTCGAAGATGGTGGTGTTGTGGTACTCAATACAGCTAAGTCATCACTTGTAGCATTGGTGAAACAGAGGCAGTATGATGATCCTTTATTTCTCCAGTACAAATAGGGAATTCAACAACATCGAGTCACAACATTTGAGCTAGCAGGCGACGACACTTTGAGGTGTCGAGGTAGATTATGTGTACCTGATGTAGATAGGTTGAGACAATAGATTATGGCTGAGGCACATTGATCCCGTTATTCAATCCATCCCGGATCTACAAAAATGTATCATGATCTTAAAGAAATCTACTAGTGGAACGACATGAAGAAAGATATAGCAGAGTATGTGGCACGGTGCTCCAATTGTCAGTTAGTGAAAGTCGAGCATCAGAGGCCCGGTGGCCTAGCCCATACCTTTAGTATTCCAGTGGAAATGGGATGCTATCAAGATGGATTTCATCACAGGTTTACCTTCTTCTTATTGGAAACATGATTCTATTTGGGTAATAGTTGATCGACTGACTAAATCAACACATTTTTTTCTTGTTAAGACTACCAGCACGGCTGAAGATTATGCCAAATTATATATAAAAGAGATTGTTCTCCTACATGGGACCCTGATGTACATTATTTCAGATAGAGGTGCCCAATTTACAGCATATTTTTGGAAATCATTCCAAAGAAGTTTGGGTACACAAGTGAATCTTAGCACAACATTTCATCCGCAGATAGACGGCCAAGCCGAGCGCACCATTCAAACGCTCGAAGATATGTTGAGAGTATGTGTGCTGGACTTTAAAGGTAATTGGGATGATCATTTGCCCTTAATAGAATTTGCCTATAATAACAGCTATCATTCCAACATTGGTATGGCTCCAATCAAAGCTCTATATGGAAGACGATGTCGATCGCCTATTGGTTTATTTGAAGTAGGCAAAACATAGGTATTAGGACCAGATCTAGTCCTTCAAGCTGTTGAGAAGGTTAAGGTGATACGAGAGTGGTTGAAGACTGCTCAGAGTAGGCAAAATTCATATGCTGATGTGCGACTTAGAGATTTAGAATTCCAAATTGATGATTTGGTATTCCTGAAGGTATCGCCTATGAAAGGTGTTATGCGATTCAGAAAGAAGGGTAAACTGAGTCCCAGGTATATTGGGCCTTATAGAGTTATTAATAAAATTGGCCTTGTAGCCTATGAGTTAGAATTACCTCCAGAGTTAGCTGCAGTACATCCCGTCTTTCATGTGTCTATGCTACGTAAATACTTATGAGAGCCTTCACACGTCATTCCTACAGAAGGTATTGAGCTTGCGGAAGACTTGTCATTTGAGGAAGTCCTTGTGGCTATATTGCATTGACAGGTAAGAAAGTTGAGAACTAAAGACATAGTTTCGGTTAAAGTGCTTTGGAGGAACCAAGATATAGAAGAAGCCACTTGGAAATCAGAAGCGTATATGAAAACTAAATACCCATACTTTTTTCAGGAACCATCAGAAGGTTCTTAAACTACTTGCCCCTTTATATGATCGTTAGTTTCTACTATATTTTATTCTGTTGACATTTGATTCTTACCTTATATGTTTAGGTACATGATGTGTGCCTATGATTATTGATATTTACATGGATACAGCGTGCGGATACCGAGTATAAGGTAAATTGCATCAGTGGTTATGACTTTTATGTGAGTTTAAGGCCAAGCGGAGCCTTGTGTATTATTTGTTGAGTATTATATATGTTGTGACACTCTGTGAAGCGTATTTGGATATATTCTGGCTTACTTACAGATTCCCGATAGACCTATTTATAAAGAAAACTCTGGTAAAATTTTTGGAAATTTGGAGTGTTAGCCAAATTTAAAGGCTTTATAATGTGGTAAAGTGAGACCCAAGTTGAATAAATGATCTTATGGATGTCTTGGATAGTTGGAGAATAAAGTAAGATACAAACATCATTCGAGGACAAATGATCCTAAGTGTGGGATATTGTAACACCTTGGAAAAATTCGAATTAAGTTCACACCTTAAACAAGTACAACTCTTGGTCTATAAAGAAAATTGTGGTGCGTTAGCAAATGGTTTAGAATATATTAGTGTGGTTGTTTCTATTAGGAGAAAAGGGTATTGAAATGTTATTAATTTAATATATGTGTATTTTAAGTTATGGGCCATTTTGACTATTTCTTACAATTTATTTAGTGAAGTGGAAATTAGGGGAAACATATAAAGTATCACATTTTAATTGATTTTGGGGAAGTCATGTAGCAGTACTAGTACTTGATCGAGAAAAAGGGGGAAAGAAAGGAAAAGTTGTAAGTACAACTACTAGCTCAAAAAGAAAAAGAAAAGGGGAAAGCAGGCAAAGAGGAAACAATAGCAATCAGTCAGTAGTACTAGTACTTAAAGCCAACAAAAGAAAGGCTAATGTTTTAAAAAAAAAAAAAAAAAAGAGGCGGACAGTGGCAGTAGTACTAGTACTCCATAGTACTTCATTACTTTCTTCTTCTTGGCATCATCCATAGAAATATTAAGAGAGTAAAGGAGGAATTTCATACGGCTCATTTTGATAGTACACTTTAGAAGATTTTTGTGATAATTTGAAAGATTCTAAAGAAGTGACTTCAATAATCTAAAGTTGGGATTGAATTACAAGAGGTAAATTCTCTACCCCTTCCTTGAATTTAAATATGAATAAGTGTTTGGAGATATTAAATTGAATTTCTCTCAAGTTCTTGAAATAGTTCTTGTAATTAATTAGGGTTCATAAGAAGAGGGAAAAAGGTGAAAGTTTGATAAAAGTTGAGTTTTCTAGGAACTCCTATCAATTGGGTGAATTTAACGTTGAATTTTATAAGTTGGAAACTAAAGAATTCATTTTGAATTCTTATTAAGAAATTCGATTAATTTCAGGCATAAGTGAATATTATCGGGATAAATTGTTAAATGCACCTTCGGGTCATTGATATATGTATATGTTATCTTTGTAGCTAATTGGTTGCCATTGGATAACGAAAACTAGTGGTTGGCAAGATAAAGGCTACACTTCTGTGTGTTGAATTGTTTTAGGCTTGGAATACTACCGTAGCTAGTAAAGCACTAAGGTATGTAAAGCTAAACCTTCCCTCGCCACTAAGGCACCACCTACATCATGTGCTCTTTTTTATAAACGTTAATATAGTTCTCATAGAATATGAAGGAAGATATTTCAATTGTTTTATTCAATATTTACAATATTCAATATTATCGTAAGTTCCTTTACTTGAAGTTCTTAGGCCACATGTTATATATATATATATATATATATATATATCATCATCATCATACCAGTGTATTCCCACCAGGTGGGGTCTGGGGGCGGGGGGTAAAGTGTACGCAATCCATACCACTACCTCAGATGAAGTAGAGAGGCTGTTTCCGATAGACCCCCGGCTCAGAACCGATAACAATAACAAATAAAAATCATAAAAGTCAAGATCAAAAATCATAAAAATCATTAAAAAAATCATAAAAATCATACAAATCCTAAAAATCATAAACAAAAATCATAAAAACCAACCGCAAAAGTGTATATATATATATATATATATATATATATATATATATGTCACATGTTACGAATGGAAGTAAATATCCATAGTATAGTTACACTCCTATGGAGTAGCTAAATGACCTTTACCGTAAATCACATGTCATAGACCTTTGAGGCATTATTTGATAAACGTTAATGACGAGAGGGTACATAGGTTTTACTTGGCATATACACTCGACGTGATTTTGTGCACAGGATCGAGACTAGACCATTATAGTGAGCCCGAACATTGGGGCGTACCCGCCTTTGTGGCATCATTTGTACTTGGAGTACTTGGAGTCAGCTGGAACGTCATACACTGTTCCCCTGACTCGAGCCAACATACGGCGTATATGACCTGCGGGCAGACCCTCATAGTGAGGGCGGGCAGACCCTCATAGTGAGGGCGGGCATACCTTGTATCAGACTGCGATTACAGTTTTATGTATACATCATAGTCATGTGTATTTGGGGTGACATACGCCTTATATGTGATTCAAATCGCCTTCGGTAGGCCATCCTATGATTTTTTGTACTACAGATAGTTTAATTACATCACCTAGGCAAATTATAGGTTCTATATTATAATGAATTCTCTCCTAGACGTTATACAATAAGCTAATAAAGTCGGTGCATTGGTTACTGTTTCATATCGTATATGTGCTACTTGTATGCTCATACTTCTTTTACTTTGGTATTTGATTCATATGAGCTTCGACGTTTGTTCAGCTGTTATTTTGTCTGCTTTCATACCAGTACATGTTGTATATGTACTGACGTCTTCACATTACCACCTACTATTGATGCAGGCTCAGTTTATGCTTAATATTTGCTGTTATATGTACAAGTTTCTAGTTGGGTATGTCAGGCCAAATGCCAACTAGTTATTCGTAGTATAGTGTGTTAAACTGACTAGAGGCTTTATGGACATCATGCGACAGTGTATTGTACAGTTTTTGTTAGTATAACTCCCTCGTGTATATATATATACATCTCATATTAGATATTATGCTCGTTATTATCCCATAATCTCATATATGTCATAGAGTGTTTGTAAAGTAAGTGTATACGGTTCTTGTCCGTCCCTGCTAGTTTGGGGCGTGATAGTGTGCATCATCTCTCACCCTTTTCAACATCACTATCAATATCATGTTGTAACAGCGTGGTACCCGACCAGTTCTCACATTCGTACAGGCGTGGTACCTGACCCATAACACAACAATCATATCAGTACCGACATAATACCCGACCCATCATCTCAACATATAATCACAATGTAAATGAAAATGCAACGCAATCATTAAATCACTAGTCATTCTAGAAGGCAATCATAGATGTCAAGTTCACAAATAATCACAAAGCCAAGAGAGTCTAAGTGCTACAACTAAACTATAGCCTACCTCAATTCCTTGATCAAAGTCACCTTTAATCCACATTTTTTCCCTTTCGTTATCTTTCAATTCGTTCTTGATCTATACAACAACAAGAATATACACTCATTTCAATAATTCATTCTCTTTTAATCGTTAGGGATCATAACCTATTAATTTTTGCCATTCACTTGTCCTATTTCATCATCTTAGGGTTTTCTTATCATTTAACTTCATGAACCCTACTTGAATTAGCATAAATAATCATAATTCTAGGCCTATTAGTGTTTTTCAAAACCCTAGGATCATCTCCTACTGAATCTATACACATTCCCATCACTTTTCATCAATTTCCACAAACTAGGGTTAAGCCCCCAAAATCCACCATTAATCTATTTTCTAGTGATTTTCTAAGGTTAAACAAAGTAAATTCAAGTTTAGAATGTAATTACTTACCTTCAAAGATGAAAAACTCCACAAACCCTCTGAAAATTGCCTTATCCAAAGCCCTATTGCATTTTTCAAAAAAGTGGGGAATAAAAGGTTTTCTGGTTTTTAAATTTGAAATTTTACTGCGCGTTACCACTGCAGCATTTAAAGTTCTACTGTAGCAGTTCGGGCCCTTTTTACGGAGGTTGCTACTGTGATTCTTGTCACTGCTGTAACACCCCATACTTACCAAACCCTATTTGACGATGTTGGACAAGGGATACTTAAGGTTATTGAAGAGATAATTGATATTGGGCATAGTACATGGGATTAGACCCTTGTAGGAGGGGTAACACCCCGTATGTTGTCGAACCTATATGACTACGTGTACCTTTATGGAATTACTAAAACATGGGAGATTTGATGGATTATACATTAATTTGTGGGCATGAATAAATCTTGCATCATTGGGCCCAAAATAAAGCCCAAAATTAACAAGAAGACATGGCCCAATATAAGAATTTGACCCATTCTTCCAATCTTTCATTTGACCAAATCAACCATGCATTTAATGCCAAGAGATGGATAAGAGTGACTTGAGGGACATATATATATATATAAAAGGAATTATACACAAAAGTTAGTGGGCTAAAGAAGTCTTGAGCCATTGGGCTCAAGGGAGGCCCAAAAAGACACAAAAGACATGGCCCAAATGAAAGGGAAATGATCCATTCTTCTTTTGACCAAATCAAACCATTAATTATTGACCAAGAGATGGATAAAGATGACCATTAAGGGTCTATAAAAGGCACCAAAAATCTGATATTTATTCACTTGGTTACACATGCCAAAATCTAGAAATTTCCACAATATTCTCTCAACTCAAACCCTAAGCCTTCATCCTTTTGGCCAAAGATCATCACTTGGTGAGTATTGGTAAGTGTATATTATTATGTTTTAATATATTTTATGCATGTAATATGAATTATATTATGTTGGTTATGTTAGTGGAGTGTGAGAAGTTCACTATGTGTGTATGTTACATGTTTGCTAAATCGGAGGATGGTTTTGCCTTGTAAACTTGAACATGGGTTTGTGATATTGAACAAAATGAACTTTATGGATTCAATATTGTCATGTGAGATGTTATTATAGTCTCCCCTTGTTTTTTCATGGTGTATAATGTTTGGAATTTCTATTGTGAAATTGGTTATGGTTTTGGTGGCGTATTGGCCGTAAAGTGTCGTTTTGGTGTTATTATGTATGTTGTGAGACCATGGATGAATTTTGGTGTTTAATATGATCAAAAATATGTCAAAATAAGTTTGGTTATGATCATGGACCATTCATTGCATGAAAATACCCAAAAGAGACCCTTTTTGGCCGAAACGGGCACCCGCCCTCGCAGACAAAGCACCTGCGGGCGCAGGTGCCGGCGCAGGTGCCAATGGCTACTAAAAAAGGTCACTTGCGGATCCATTTCATCCACCTACGGGTGCAGTTGGCTTAGCGGATCGGCCCAGAACTCCGAATTGCTTGTTTTTGCATCCCTTTGGCCCCCCGAAACCCCTATACCCTTCATGGATGTAATTATCAACTTGTGATGTTGTTTTAATGACCTTAAAGTGTCGTATGAAGGCATGTTGGACTGTATTAAATGTGTATGGTTGAGCATATGTTTTTATGAGACAAATTGATAAGCGTAAATGTGACGGAATGGAAATGAGAAGGCATAAAGGGTAAGTGTGTTGCGAAATGCTATTGTTGTATGAAATCTTGGTCAAGGAGTGGAATATTATGGTAGTGTTGGCATGTTTATGCGATAAATGACACTGTAAGAAGGCGAAATGATTTTCTAAAGTAACTATGTGATTCATGGTCATCTTGTGCACTTGTAAGGTAGTTGGTTGCTAATATAAGCTTCATTATGTACTTGTGATGTAGAGTGAGGCGTAAGGAAAGAGCTGGACTATTGTATTTCCATATAAGCTTGTGTATTCATAGTGAGACGCAAAGGTATGTAAGGTTACTCTTCTATATCTTTCTGCAACATATGGTGTTCCCATTGTCATAGTACTCATTCGATTCTGAAATACTCTCAGGTATTCCGTATCCGAGAGTTGGCTAGAGTTACTCATATGTTCCTTATTCATTGGTCAATGGTGAATCATATGACTAATGTTCATTGATTGAATTATGTTCATTGATTGACTCATGTCCATTTGTTGACTCACGTTCATTGGCTAATGTATCAAGAGTTCCAAATGTTGTAAGGTATTGCATCTCAGGTTGGTGAACAGTTGATATCCGCATGTATCGTATTTATTGATCATTATCCTAAGATTCCAAAAGTGTTACATTCCAAAGGGGTCCTATAGTATTTTAACTAAGGTAGACATATATTGTCATGCACAAGTGTCCTACTCCTAGATGAATTACGATTCGCTTATCTCTTATTCATTGACTGAAGTTCGTAAGCTGTCATAATGTTGTAAATTTTAAGAGAACTATATCAAAGAGAGTAATGAGGTCAAGAGGGCTTGTTTAGTTGAATAGCATTTTTCCAATCATGACATGAGTCCAAGTTCCAATAGAGTTATATACATGTCTCATATTCATTAGTAACGTTCTAAAAGTCCAATAAGGTTATGTTCAATAGTTCCAATAGAGGTTATTGCTCATGTGTCTTGTTCATACATTACTGTCCAATGTTTCCACTAATGTGATATTCCAATAATGTTATGATTACAATTGCATAAATCTTTCAAAAGCAAATGTACGGAGCTCTCACAAGATATATAACAATCTCTCACAAGTGAATGAATCTATCCCTCACAAGTAAAGATGTCAATCTTACAAGAGTCAAGATGTGAAGTAATGTATGTTGTGTTTCAAGTTTCAAGAATGTTTCCATCATCAAAGTATCACTCATTGAATGAAACAAAGAGCAATGAAATAAAGAAGAAATGTTTAATGGGTGGCATCCCAGGGGTTAAATACCTAGCATGGGTCGATCCCGATATATCACGATACATCCCAGGGGCGATAAGCCTAGCATAGGTTCACATAACATAACATCCCAGGGGTAATAAGCCTAGCATGGGTTATCTCGTTACATCCAGGGGCGACACGAAAGCCTAGCATGGGTTCACATAGCATAACATCCCAGGGGTGATAAGCCTAGCATGGGTTAATGACATCCCAGGGGCGACACGAAAGCCTAGAATGGGTTCATATGACATCCCAAGGGTCAAAGTACCTAGCATGGGTTCATCTCATCCCCGGGACTACAAAACAGCCTAGCATGGGTAGAACAATAAAGATGAATGAATATGAAAGCAAGAGAAGTAAAGAACGTCATATACATGGTTTTCCACATACAGAAAGAGATTTTATTCACATTGGCTATTTCTCTTATATTGATTCCATTGTTGTTGTTATTATGTATGAATGATCATAAATGACACTATTAGGACCATTATACATAATTCCACATATGGAGTTTTCTTATAATTATTTCCATTGAAGTTCTTATGTATTGATGTAGTTTGATTATTGCCTTATATACTCAGTACATTCTTCGTACTGACCCCTCTTGGGGACTTACCTTATATGTTGCAGGTGCAGGCATTAGTAGACCTCTTCAGTAGGCTGCGGATCGTATACAGGTTTCTGGTGAGCTCCAGTTGCTTTGGGGCTTCCCAAGTCACACGTGAACACTAGGTTTTGGTATTATGTAAATATTGTATAGACATGGTCATGTATATGTAGAGGCTTTGTAGACAGTTGTGGGAAAACAAATGTAGGAGGTGTATGTCCATGATGACTTAATGGCCTTGTCGGTCAAGTTTCACATATGTATATATTTAGTACATGTTTCATGAATTTCGTTATGAGCATGATAAGTTCTTACGTGGTAATGGTATTTCTTATGGCATGCATATGAACGAACATAAGCAAAGATTGGTTCTCTCGGGCCTTATCGGCTTCGGGTGCCAATCACGCCTCAATGGAAAGTTGGGGTGTGACAAAGTGGTATCAGAGCAGGTCTTTCTAAGGGTGTCTACAAAGCTGTGTCTGAGTAGAGTCTTTCTTATCAATGTTTTGTGCACCACATTTATAAGTAGGAGGCTACGGGATATTTAGGATGTTGTTTCTCTTCTTCATTCTAGATCGTGCAATAGAGCCAATGTCGTAAGTTGAATTATGTCTGACAATGGTAATTATTTCTCTTTGATATAGTAACAATTCCGAACACTAGAAGAGGAAGAGGTAAAGTTAAGCAGGTTGATGTGCTTGCTGGTGAAGGAATGAGTAGATTACCACCTGACCAAGCTAGTCAAGGTGGACCTGACACTAGAATTACTCGTCAAGTCCTTTGAGGTCTTTACATCTGTTGGTGACTTTAATATAGTTGAAAGGGCGTATCGTAATGGAATAGTAGATGTTTGTGATCATGTTATGATGGTTGATCTTATGGAGATGGAAATGAAGGATTGTTAATATTGTAATGGGTATGAAGTGATTGGCTTTTTGTATGTCACGAAGATTGCCAAGCAAGAGATACCTATGGCTATTCTAGACCGACAAATGCAAGGGTTCGTAAATAGAGATGTAACTGTCGTAAAAGTTCTTTGGAGAAATCAGTAAGTCGAGTAGATAACCCGAGGAGCTGAAAATAAATAATGAAACCAAGGTACCCATATTTGTTCCAAATGGAAGGAAAAAGATCAAAAGTGCGAAAGTGGAGAAAAACTAAGTAAGTATCTTAATGAGCATATGTATAGAAATGCATTTATTACACATGAGACGACGTTGTTAACATTCAAGGACGAATGTTCCTAAGGGGGGAAGAATGTAAGTAGGTCGTTCTAAGGGTGTCTACAAAGCCGTGTCTGAGTAGAGTCTTACTTATCAATGTGTTGTGCACCACATTTATAAGTAGGAGGCTACGGGACATTTAGGATATTGTTTCTCTTCTTCATTCTAGATCGTGCAATAGAGCCAATGTTGTAAGTTGAATTGTGTCTGACAATGGTAATTGTTTCTCTTTGATATAGTAACAATGCCAAACACCTAAAAAGGAAGAGGTAAAGGTAAGCAGGTTGATGTGCCTGCTGGTGAAGGAATGAGTAGATTACCACCTGACCAAGCTAGTCAAGGTGGACCTGACATTAGAATTACTCATCAAGTCCTTTGAGGTCTTTACATCAGTTGGTGACTTTAATATAGTTGAAAGGGCGTATCATAATGGGATAGTAGATATTTGTGATCATGTTATGATGGTTGATCTTATGGAGATGGAAATGAAGGATTGTTAATGTTGTAATGGGTATAAAGTGATTGGCTTTTTTTATGTCACGAAGATTGCCAAGCAAGAGATACCTATGGCTATTCTAGACTGACAAGTGCAAGGGTTCGTAAATAGAGATGTAACTGTCGTAAAAGTTCTTTGGAGAAATCAGTAAGTCGAGTAGATAACCCGAGGAGCTGAAAACAAATAATGAAATCAAGGTAACCATATTTTTTCCAAATGGAAGGAAAAAGATCAAAAGTACGAAAGTGGAGAAAAACTAAGTAAGTATCTCAATGAGTATATGTATAGAAATGCATTTGTTACACATGAGACGACGTTGTTAACATTCGAGGACGAATGTTCCTAAGGGGGGAAGAATGTAACACCCCGTACTTACCAAACCCTACTTGACGATGTTGGACAATGGATACTTAAGGTTATTGAGAAGATAATTGATATTGGGCATAGTACATGGGATTAGACCCTTGTAGGAGGGGTAACACCCCGTATGTTGTCGAACCTATATGAATACGTGTACCTTTATGGAATTAGTAAAACATGGGAGATTTGATGGATTATATATTAATTTGTGGGCATGAATAAATCTTGCATCGTTGGGCCCAAAATAAAGCCCAAAATTAACAAGAAGACATGGCCCAATATAAGAATTTGACCCATTCTTCCAATCTTTCATTTGACCAAATCAACCATGCATTTAATGCCAAGAGATGGATAAGAGTGACTTGAGGGACATATATATATATATAAAAGGAATTATACACAAAAGTTAGTGGGCTAAAGAAGTCTTGAGCCATTGGGCTCAAGGGAGGCCCAAAAAGACACAAAAGACATGGCCCAAATGAAGGGGAAATGATCCATTCTTCTTTTGACCAAATCAAACCATTAATTATTGACCAAGAGATGGATAAAGATGACCATTAAGGGTCTATAAAAGGCACCAAAAATCTGATATTTATTCACTTGGTTACACATGCCAAAATCTAGAAATTTCCACAATATTCTCTCAACTCAAACCCTACGCCTTCATCCTTTTGGCCAAAGATCATCACTTGGTGAGTATTGGTAAGTGTATATTATTATGTTTTAATATATTTTATGCATGTAATATGAATTATATTATGTTGGTTATGTTGGTGGAGTGTGAGAAGTTCACTATGTGTGTATGTTACATGTTTGCTAAATCGGAGGATGGTTTTGCCTTGTAAACTTGAACATGGGTTTGTGATATTGAACAAAATGAACTTTATGGATTCAATATTGTCATGTGAGATGTTATTATAGTCTCCCCTTGTTTTTTCATGGTGTATAATGTTTGGAATTTCTATTGTGAAATTGGTTATGGTTTTGGTGGCGTATTGGCCGTAAAGTGTCGTTTTGGTGTTGTTATGTGTGTTGTGAGACCATGGCTGAATTTTGGTGTTTAATATGATCAAAAATATGTCAAAATAAGTTTGGTTATGATCATGGACCATTCATTGCATGAAAAGACCCAAAAGAGACCCTTTTTGGCCGAAACGGGCACCCGCCCTCGCAGACGAAGCACCTGCGGGCGCAAGTGCCAACGCAGGTGCCTCTAGCTACTGCCAAAGGTCACCTGTGGACGCAGTTCATGAGGGCTCATGTGGCTTAGCAGATCTGGCCAGAACTCCGAATTGCTTGTTTTTGAATCCCTTTGGCCCCCCGAAACCCCTATACCCTTCATGGATGTAATTATCAACTTGTGATGTTGTTTTAATGACCTTAAAGTGTCGTATGAAGGCATTTTGGACTGTATTAAATGTGTATGGTTGTTCATATGTTTTTATGAGGCAAATTGATAAGCGTAAATGTGACGGAATGGAAATGAGAAGGCATAAAGGGTAAGTGTGTTGCGAAATGCTATTGTTGTATGAAATCTTGGTCAAGGAGTGGAATATTATGGTAGTGTTGGCATGTTGATGCTATAAATGACATTTTAAGAAGGCGAAATGACGTTCTAAAGTAACTATGTGATTCATGGTCATCTTGTGCACTTGTAAGGTAGTTGGTTGCTAATATAAGCTTCGTTATGTACTTGTGATGTAGAGTGAGGCGTAAGGAAAGAGCTGGACTATTGTATTTCCATATAAGCTTGTGTATTCATAGTGAGACGCAAAGGTATGTAAGGTTACTCTTCTATATCTTTCTGCAACATATGGTGTTCCCATTGTCATAGTACTCATTCGATTCTGAAATACTCTAAGGTATTCCATATTCGAGAGTTGGCTAGAGTTACCCATATGTTCCTTATTCATTGGTCAATGGTGAATCATATGACTAATGTTCATTGATTGAATTATGTTCATTGATTGACTCATGTCCATTTGTTGACTCACGTTCATTGGCTAATGTATCAAGAGTTCCAAATGTTGTAAGGTATTGCATCTTAGGTTGGTGAACAGTTTATATCCGCATGTATCGTATTTATTGATCATTATCCTAAGATTCCAAAAGTGTTACATTCCAAAGGGGTCCTATAGTATTTTAACTAAGGTAGACATATATTGTCATGCACAAGTGTCCTTCTCCTAGATGAATTACAATTCGTTTATCTCTTATTCATTGACTGAAGTTCGTAAGCTTTCATAATGTTGTAAATTCTAAGAGAACTATCTCAACGAGAGTAATGAGGTCAAGAGGGCTTGTTTAGTTGAATAGTATTTTTCCAATCATGACATGAGTCCAAGTTCCAATAGAGTTATATACATGTCTCATATTCATTAGTAACGTTCTAAAAGTCCAATAAGGTTATGTTCAATGGTTCCAATAGAGGTTATTGCTCATGTGTCTTGTTCAAACATTATTGTCCAATGTTTCCAATAATGTTATATTCCAATAATGTTATGATTACAATTGCATAAATCTTTCAAAAGCAAATGTACGAAGCTCTCACAAGATATATAACAATCTCTCACAAGTGAATGAATCTATCCCTCACAAGTAAAGATGTCAATCTTACAAGAGTCAAGATGTGAAGTAATGTATGTTGTGTTTCAAGTTTCAAGAATGTTTCCATCATCAAAGTATCACTCATTGAATGAAACAAAGAGCAATGAAATAAAGAAGAAATGTTTAATGGGTGGCATCCTAGGGGTTAAATACCTAGCATGGGTCGATCCCGATATATCACGATACATCCCAGGGGCGATAAGCCTAGCATGGGTTATCTCGTGACATCCCAGGGGTGACACGAAAGCCTAACATGGGTTCACGTAGCATAACATCCCAGGGGTGATAAGCCTAGCATGGGTTATCTCGTGACATCCCAGGGGCGACACGAAAGCCTAGCATGGGTTCACATAGCAAAACATCCCAGGGGCGATAAGCCTAGCATGGGTTAATGACATCCCAGGGGCGACACGAAAGCCTAGCATGGGTTCATATGACATCCCAGGGGTCAAAGTACCTAGCATGGGTTCATCTCATCCCCGGGACTACAAAACAGCCTAGCATGGGTAGAACAATAAAGATGAATGAATATGAAAGCAAGAGAAGTAAAGAACGTCATATACATGGTTTTCCACATACAGAAAGAGATTTTATTCACATTGGCTATTTCTCTTATATTGATTCCATTGTTGTTGTTATTATGTATGAATGATCATAAATGACACTATTAGGACCATTATACATAATTCCACATATGGAGTTTTCTTATAATTATTTCCATTGAAGTTCTTATGTATTGATGTAGTTTGATTATGGACTTATATACTCAGTAAATTCTTCGTACTGACCCCTCTTGGGGACTTACCTTACATGTTGCAGGTGCAGGCATTAGTAGATCTCTTTAGTAGGCTGCGGATCGTATACAGGTTTCTGGTGAGCTCCAGTTGCTTTGGGGTTTCCCAAGTCACACGTGAACACTAGGTTTTGGTATTATGTAAATATTGTATAGACATGGTCATGTATATGTAGAGGCTTTGTAGACAGTTGTGGGAAGACAAATGTAGGAGGTGTATGTCCATGATGACTTAATGGCCTTGTCGGTCAAGTTTCACATATGTATATATTTAGTACATGTTTCATGAATTTCGTTATGAGCATGATAAGTTCTTACGTGGTAATGGTATTTCTTATGGCATGCATATGAACGAACATAAGCAAAGATTGGTTCTCTCGGGCCTTATCGGCTTCGGGTGCCAATCACGCCTCAATGGAAAGTTGGTGTGTGAAAACTACTGTAGTGGTATCGCTGTAGCAGTTACTTTTTCTGCTATAGTGGTTCGAGGCAGAAACTCGAGACCTCTCCACAGTTTTTCTTATTTTACAACACACACCACAAATTTCGACATCACGAACCAACTCCCCCGCGACAAATTCTATAATCGGAGTTCTATTACTCTATTTCAGGTGCCGAAAGTTGTTACCACTTTATATACTCATTGGATATCTAACTATCACATCAAACCCTGCTATTATCAATTAAATTAATACCATATTTCGTTCAACTATCATATCCTCAAGAATAAGCTAATACTAGACTAGCCCTGAATTCATCAAAATTTTGTTAAGGGGAGTTTAGGTGCAACTTCTAGCTCCTATTTCAGCCTAGCGACATTTTGAATCATTATATTAGATACCAATTTACTACTCGTTCATCCTCGAATGATAACTCTTCCAAAAAAGATATAACATCTGAAATAAAGTGTACCTGAGTCAATGAACACGTACGGATACCGCTTATGCATATCTGCTTCTGTCTCCTATGTAGCCTACTAAAAAGTACTATTTCTCTACTAAACCTTCACACAAGGAGTAATTTGTGTCCTCAGCTTTATCACATTTTTATCTAAGATAGAAATTGGCTCCTCTTCATAGGATAGTTCCTTATCAAACAATTTTGGGTCCCGGCGAATAATATAGTCACCATATTCATGGTACTTCTTTAACATGGACACATGAAAAATGAGGTAAACCAAACTAGGGGGTAAGACCAGCCTATATGAGACCGACCCCACTTCTTTAAACACTTCAAAGGGTCCTATGTACCTTGGGCTCAACTTTCCCTTCTTGCCGAATCACATTACACCCTTCATGGGTGACACCTTCAAGAGTACCTTCTCTCCCTTCTCAAACTTCATGTCTCCCACTATTTTGTCCGTATATTCCTTTTGTCTTCTTTGATATGCTATGAGTTTCTCCTGTATGAATCTCACATTTTCAATAGAGTCCTTGAGCATATCAGTGCCCCAAGGCCTCACCTCGAACATGTCAAACCACCCTATTAGGGACCTACATCTTCTACCATATAAGGCCTCAAAAGAATCCATGTCAATACTAGAGTGGTAGCTATTATTGTAGGCAAATTCATACAATGGTAAGTATTGGTCCCACTAACCCCCGAAGTCCACAACACAATACCGGAGCATATCCTCAAGTACTTGGATAGTCCACTCAGATTGACCATCGATTTGCGGGTGGAAGGTTGTACTCAGGTCCAATCTAGAACCCAACTCGAACTAAAATCTCTCCTAGAAGTTGGAAGTGAACTGAGTACCCCTGTCGGACACAATCGACATCGATACCCTATGTAGCTTTACAATCTCCTTCATATAAATCTTGGCCAACCTAGCCATATTATAATCAACTCTTACCAGAATAAAATGAGCTGACTTAGTCAATCAGTCAATAATAACTCAAATGGAGTTGCATTTCCTCAAGGTTTTTGGAAGACCAACCACAAGATCTATCGTTATCCTTTCCCACTTCTTTTCTGAAATAGGCATCCGTTGAAAAGTACCACTAGTCTATCGATGTTCGTATGTGAATTGCTGGCAGTTTTGACACTTAACCATAAAATCTACAATGTCATGCTTCTTCCTTCGCCACCAATATTATTGTCTCAAGTCTCTATACATCTTATTGGTACCTGGATATATGGAGTACTTTGAATTATGAGCTTCTACCAGAATGGTTGGAATCAAGTTATCTACCCGAGGTACACACAACTAACCTCAAATTCTCAAGGCCCCCTCATTATCAAGAATGGCCTCCTTCGCCTCCCCTTGTAACACCTTTTCTCTGAGGTGGTTCAATTTCTTATCTTCAAACTGTCTACTCTTAATCTAATCGTAGAATGTGGACCTAGCCTCCATATATGCCAACATATTTTCTTCTCTAGTTTCCTGCAATCTCAGAAAATTGTTAGCCAAAGACTATACCTTTCTCGCTAATAGATGCCTGGACACCTCTAGCAATGCTAAACTCCCCATGCTCGCTGTTTTCTGGCTTAGTGCATCTGCCACCACATTGATTTTACCTTGGTGATACAGAATTTAGATGTCATAGTCTTTAATTAACTTCATCCACCTTATCTGCCTTTTTTTCAAATCCTTTTGAGTGAACACGTATTTTAAGTTACGGTAGTCTGTGAACACCTCACACTTAACCCCGTAGAGATAGTGTCTCCAAAATTTTAAAGCAAACACCACGGCTTCCAATTCTAAGTCATGGGTGGGGTAGTTTTTCTCATAGGGCTTTAGTTTTCTCGAAGCATAAGTAATCACATTTTGATACTGCATCAACATAACACCTAAACCCAAATGTGAGGCATCATAAAATACAATTAAATTTTTACCCTCGACAGGCAGGGTTAGTATTGGAGCCGAAGTCAATAAAGTTTTGAGCTTTTGAAGCTCTCCTCACACTTGTCATCCCATTCAAACAAAACTTCCTTCTGAGTCAGGCGTGTCATGTGCGAAGCAATGGCAGCAAACCCCTTAACAAACTGGCAATAGTAACTGGCCAATCCCACAAGACTATAGATTTCTGTCACGTTCGTTGATCTGGCCCAATTTTTAATTGCATCAACCCTTTATGGGTCAACCATGACCCCTTATTTAGAAACTATGTGCCCCATGAAGTATACCAAAGAAAACCAGAATTTTCACTTAGAGTACTTAACACACAATTATTTCTCCTTCAAAAACTTCAACACAGTATGCAAATGAGCTTCATGCTCTTCCTTACTCTTAGAATAAATAAGCATATCATTAATAAACACAAAAACGAATGAATCCAAAAAGGACTTAAATACTCCATTCATCAAGATCATGAAAGTAGTTGGGGAATTGGTCAAGCCAAAAGACATAACTAGAAACTCATAGTGTAAATAACGAGTTCAAAAAATAGTCTTTGGGATATCCTCTGCCCTGATTTTTAGCTGGTGATAACCCGACCTCAAATCAATCTTAGAGAAAACTGTAGCTCCTTGTAATTGGTCAAACAAATCATCTATTCTAGGAAAGGGATATTTGTTACGAATGGTACCTTATTCAACTTGTGGTAGTCTATGCACATCCTCATACTATAATCTTTGTTTTTCACAAACAACACTGGTGCACCCTAATAAAAGACATTTGACCTAGTAAAACTCTTTTCTAACAACTTTTACAGTTGTGGTTTCAACTCTCTCAACTCTGGAGGTACCATACGATATGGAGGAATAGAAATGGGTCTTGCCCCCGACTCTAGGTTTATGCAAAAGTCAACTTTCTGATATGGAGGCATACTCGAGAGATCATCCGAAAACACTTCTAGGAATTCACAAACAACTAGAACTGATGCTATAGGAGGGACTACATATTTATCTTCCTGAATATGGGCTATAGACACCCTACATCCTCTTCTTACTAATTTCTGAGCGTGAATTATGGACACGACCCTCACATGATTAGGCTTAAAAGTTCCCTTCCATTCTAACTTCTCTTTCCCGGGCATCGCTACCATGACGATTTTGGCATAACAATCAAGAACAACATGATGAAGAGACAACCAACTTATCCCCAAAATAATATCAAATTCCCTAATGTCTAGGATGACTATGTTTTCCAGGGTCTTAAACCCTGTGAACATCACAAAACATGTATGTTATACCTGATCAATAAACACAGATACCCCAATCGGTGTAGACACATACATTGGTGCATTAACATATTCATAGTCTAAGTCCCAACTCATAGTAAATTTCACAGACACAAAAGAGACGGTAGAACCGGGATCAAACAATATAGAAGACATACAATTACAGATAAGAATAGTACCTGTGACCACCGCATTAAAAGCTTCTGCCTCAGGATGAGCCAAAACTGTATAAAGATGTGCTTTTTCACCACCCTATCCGCCACTTATACCACCTTGAGCTTCATTTCTACCAACTTTTCCTCTACCTCAGTTATCCTGGTTTCCACCCCTAGCTTGTCCACCATGCCCACCTTATGGATAACCCCTACCATTTTTTCCTCCACCACGACTTGCCGAAACTAGAGCAGTAGAAATTGGTTGCTGAGTCAACTGAATTATAGACGAGAAGTTAGGAAAATACCTTCTAATGTGTCCCAAACCCCCACACTTAAAGCATTTGGATCCCAAAGTAGGCCTCTGAACCGAAATGTAAAAAGACGTGTAGCTGCCAGCTCGAAAAGGCCGCTAGTTGACCCTAGATAGGCCTCCTATAGATACTGACATAGCTGAATGGTAGGTCTTAGAAGAACCATATTCCTTTAATAAAGTACCACTGAATTAGCCTGAGGTACGAGCCTTTTTCACTTCTGCCTTTACCTATCCCTGTTTCTCAAGTGCTTTAGCCTTCTTGGCTAATTCCACAATATCCTAGAAGGATTTACCAAACACAGCCATAGATAAAATAGCCAACTGAATCCCTGAATTTAGACCCTTCACAAAGTACCTAATCCTCTCCTCCTCCGAGATAATCAACAGCAGTGCATAGCGGGATAGGGCAGGAAACTTGGCCTCATAGGCCTCTACGGACATGTTACCCTGCTCCAACCTCAGAAACTCATCCTTCTTTTGGTCACGATAAGTACGGGGAATATTTTTCTCAAGAAATACATTCTAAAATTGAGCCCAAGTAAGTGGAGGTAAGGCAGCCCCACACTCCCCAAATGACCTCCACTATTGCTTGGCTTCGTTCTATAGCTGAAAGGAAACAAACTCCACACCATGCATACATTTGTGACAATCTATCAGGAACTCAAAAGCATCCTCAAATTCTGTACCTTGTAATATCGAGGCTTCATCTTAATGAACTTACAAAACAACCCATGCTCATTATCAGTCATCATTGATCCAAGTACCTGTTAGGGATACACCCCTGTTTCAGAGCCTGTATCTATCCTGGGTGTTATTACAATGGCATATTGCAAGGCTGTGGATGGAGTAGTCAGAATCACTAGAGTGTAGCCACTGCCAGCCAAGCTACCCAAGAATCCTAACACTTGTTGAATAACCTCTACAAACAAAGGCACCTAAGATTCACCATTTGATACTGGCACTACATTCTCTGGAGCTATTATTTCTTCCTCCTTAACTATCTCCTCTTCATCCTGAGCATGTCCTGGAGCATCATATTGTGGGGGAGGGGTCAGCGATCTTGGTTTTACTGGTCTCCTAGATACCTGTGCTCCACCCCTAATGGGCGCTGCTCCCCGTTTTCCCCTAACTGGAGGCTTGCCCTGGACTGCTGCCCCATCAGCCGGTACGAGTGCGGCTGTAGGTGCTGCTGCTGCTCTGGTGGAATGAGTATTCACCATCTGCGAACAAAAGTAAATGAATTAGAAACCAATATGTATCACCAGATACTAACTGGAATCAAGTAATAGCACAAAAGGAAGAAATAAAGGAAATTCTTTTCCAAAAGCCCTGTAGCCTCCTGAAGAAAAATACAGACGTCTCCATACCATTCCACAAGACTCTACTAGACCTGTTCTTGTACAATGAGATCTATGAATCCAATTCTCTGATACCATCTTTGTCACAAACCAAACAATCATGATTGGCACCCACCCTAAACTATAATGGGAGAAACATAATTAACCCAACTCTCATGTTGACCAAGTATTACATTCACATTCACCTTATACTAATGTCACCTTTAACAAGTTCTAAATCTCCATTATTGATTAGTTTAAAAAAAGTGTCAAATCATCAAATCATAAGTCGCTAATAGAGTGTAAAACCCCCTATTTATTACATCCTTGGGACCTAAAGTCACCATACAAGAACATCTAAGTATAAGTTAAGTCTGAAACTAACACGAATATCCAAAACATATCAAAAGAGGAAATCATCTTAGTCCTAAAATAAAGGACGTCAACATCACAAGAAGATCTGTAGGTTGCCCGGACATAGTGCTCACCCTCAAAATTAAGTCTGAATCACTATCTAGATCCGAGGTCACGTGTCAACCATTAAAAGATATTCTGCACTCAACAAAAGGAAGAGTACATGTATCATCAGTACATCAACAAGTACTGGTAAGCGTCATAGGTCGACTAACTCAACAATATGCTAGTAAGCAAGCCAAACAAGTATAAAAGCAATCACAACAAAACTCATAACCAATGATATCATTCAACTTAACATATCATATATCATCACATAATTACAAATCAGAAGTTTACTTTCACATGCTTTCACACTTAAATCATTTTCATCAACAACTCATCATTGTGTATAATCATCATAAGGCACCCGATGCATATGTATGAGTGAATGTATGCAAGATGTGCGCATTATCTCTTACCCTTCTCAATATCATTATCAACATCATATCATACCAGTATGGTACTCAACCCGTTCCCATATTCATACTGCATGGTACCCAACCCATAACACAATAATTATATCTGTACCGGTGTTGTACCCGACCCATCATCTCAGCATATTATCACAATGCAAATGAAAATACAATGCAGTCATTAAATCACAAGTCATGCTAGACGGTAATGATAGATGTCAAGTTCACAAATAAGCACAAAGTCAAGAGAGTCTAAGTGCTACAACAAAACCATAGCCTACCTCAGTTCCTTGCTCAAAGTCACCTTTAAACCACACTTTTGCCCTTTTGTTTTCATTCAATTCATTCTTGATCTATATAACAACAAAAATATACACTTATTTCAATAATTCATTCTCTTTTAAACATTAGGGATCATAACCCATTAATTTTTGCCATTCACTTGTCCAATTTTATCATCTTAGGTTTTTTATTATTTAACTACATGAACCCTACTTGAATTAGCATAAATAATCATAATTCTAGTCCTATTAGTATTTTCTAATGCCCTAGGATCATCTCCTACTGAATTTATACACATTCCTATCACTTTTCATCAATTTCAACAAACTAGGGTTAAATCCCCAAAATCCACCATTAATCCATTTTCTAGTGATTTTTTAAGGTTAAACAAAGTAAATTAAAGTCTAAAATGTAATTACTTACCTCCAAAGATGAAAAACTTCACAAAACCTCTGAAAATAGCTTTCCCCAGAGCCCTATTGCATTTTTTTAAATAAATGGAGAAGGGAAATGTTTTCTGGCTTTGAAAACTAAAATTTTACTCTGCATTACTGCTTCAGCGGATACTTACCACTGCAGAGGTATAACTATAGCAGTTAAAGTTCCATTGCAGCAGTTCACATGCCACGCCTCAAATCCCATTGGGGCAGACTGGCACCCGAAGCCGTTAAGGGCCGAGAGAACCAACCTTCATTCATGTACATTCGTATGCATGTCCCTGAGTGAACAACATTCTATCACATATAAATATAAGATACCAAAGGCAGAAGTCATGGAGAAACATTCAAATAGATATGAAACTTGGTCGTTAGGGCCATCATGTCAAAATGGACATACATTCCTTCATTTGTCTTACAACGTCTACAAAGCCTCTAACAGATACATAACCAACCTAAAGTCGGTAAAAGTCCCCGATTTATACAACATTTACATAGTACCAAAACAAATGTACACATGTGACTCGAAAAGCCCCGAATTAACCTGGAGCTCACCAATAGTCTGCGGATGACCCGTATCCTACTGTGGGGGTCTACTAGAACCTGTTCCTACAGCAAGTAAGGTAAGTCTCCCAAGGGACTTCAGTACAAAAGAATGTACTAAGTATGTAAGGCTATAAGAAACTGCATGAAACATAAGAACTCCAAAGGCATCGAATACAAGTGAATAGACAATATAGATAAACCATCATTCTGTACGTGTGGAACCATGTACATTGCTTCCATTACTTTCTTTTGCTTTTACATTCATAATCATCATAAATCATATCGTATCGTGCCCAGGCCCCAACTGATCAGTGGGTCATAACATTGGGATCGGCTCTAGCTAGGATTATGCCCCTTTGAGCTGCCACCCATAGATAAATAAAGAAGGTTTGTCCCTAACTAGGTTTCACCCCTTTGGGCTGCCCCCTGTCAGGTTTGGCTCGAGCTAGGCTTTTGCCCCATTGAGATGTCCCCTGATCAAATAATCTCGGGATCGGCTTGAGCAAGGTTTTAGCCCTTAAAGCTGCCACCCAAACTCAAAGAAACAACTATGCACTACTTCTTTCCTTTCTTTTGTGGGATTGATACATTGTTGGTTATAACATTATTGGAGATTTGGAACATCAGTCAATGAATAAGAGACATGTGCACAACATTTGCTAACAAACCTGTAATGAGATACTTTGAAACATTTTGAAAAGGAACAAGTACGGTAACGATGAGAATAATAGGTGCTTCCAAAGGTTACGGAAAGAGTAACCTTACATACCTTATCTTCCCAATACGTGAATACAATAATTCAGCTCCTTCCTTATGTTCTACTCTACAATACAAGTACATAACGGAGCTCATATTAACAACTAACTACATTACAAGTGCATAAAACGATAATGAGCTACGTGACTGCCATATAACGTCATTTCACCCTTCTACAATACAATTCACTGCATCACCATACCAACAACACAAAAACATTCCACACATTAACCAAGATATAACAAACCGATAGCATTTCACACCAAGTTTATGCATTACACTTTCCCCTTCAACACCACGTCAGATTTTCTCCCTCAAGTCACTTAAACACCTTTCACAATAACACATTAAAATCAATCCACAAATGATATAATTCAAAATGCCTCTGAACTACCCCTTAGGACCATCCAAAAAGTACCATAAATTGATGATTGCATCCAAAAAGGGTATAGGGGCCTTGGGGGGTCAAAGAGTAGCAAAAACAATCAAAACAGAATTTTGGATGGACCTGCAAAACCACTTGCACCAGCAGGTGGGTGAGGTACGGCTGTAGGTGCCCCTCTGGCCTTGTCCAAGGCCACCTACATTGCCATATGCGGCCGCAGGTGCCCCATCCGCGAAGGCGGATGCCCGATTCGGCCAAAATGGGTCTCTTTTAGGTCTATCTCTGTAACAAATAATCCATGGCCATAAGTAAGCTTATATTTTCATATTTTAAGTTAAATTGTATGACAATGAACAATCATGGTTTAATAATGCACATAAACATCACCAAACTACATTCTCATTTCAATACACCACCGGTTCCATGCACAATTTCATAACAACAATTCCACAAGTCATACACAAAGATAAAGCAAGTTAGGGACATAAAAACATCTTAAATGTTGACATTTAATCCATAAAATTCACTTCCTTCAAGATCTCAAGTCTCCTTTCAAGTTTAGAAGGCAAAACCCTTTACCGATTAAGCAAAAGTGGACTGTTTTACGCATAGTGGACTGCTCAACACTTTGTCAACATAACCAACATGATTTACACACCATATTATGAATATAATATATTAAAACATAAGAGTAAACACTTACCAAAGCTTGCAAAGGAATGATATGGTCCAAATGGACTAGTAGCTTAGGGTTTGTAAGAGGAGAGAATATCTTGGAAAATTCTAGACTTGGCATGTGTGATGTAATGAATAAAAATCTGATTTTTTAACCCTTATATATCCCCTCAAGGTCATCCTTAGCCAAACATTAAATGTGTTTACTTGGTCAATCTTGTAGAATGGGTCATTTTTCCATTTGGGCCATGTCTTTTGCTTAAATTTTTGGGCCTCATTTGAGCCCATAATCACAAGACCAATTCAGCCCACTAAAATTAGTGGGTAATACACCACACATCTCAAGTTTAAATAATTTTATAAATGTTACGGTAATCAAATAGGTTCGAAAATATACGGGGTGTTACATCCATCCTCCCTTAGGAACATTCGTCCTTGAATGTTAGTAACATTATCCAATTTAAAAAAATTCAAGTCTAAGTTTAACTTTCATGTTATCATATACACATAATGCTCATAGATACTTACTTGTGATTGCTCCAATTCCACATAATCCTTGTATATGATTATTTGAGGATGAAAAGCCGTACTTAAATTCACTTAGGTTCCCAAACTCTTCTGAAAAGATTTCCAAAAGTGTGCAGTAAATTGAGCTCCCCTATCTGATATAATAGAGATTGGAATCTCGTGTAGTCACACTATCTCCTTAACATACAACCTTGCATAATCTTCAGTTGTATAGGTGGTCTTGACCGATAGAAAATGTGCTGACTTGGTAAGCCTGTCAACTATTACCCATATAGAATCAAATTTCTGAAGTGTACGAGGCAAACCTGTGATGAAATCCATGTTAATCATGTCCCACTTCCAGACTGGAAGATTTATACATTGCATATAACTTCTAGGCTTCTGATGCTTTACTTTTACTTGTTGACAATTTGGACATTGAGCTACAAATTCTACAATGTTCTTCTTCATGTTACCCCACCAATACATTTCTTTCAAATCATGATACATTTTGGTGGCTCCCGGATGAATAGAATACCGTGAATGATGCGCCTCTGTCATAATTCGTCTCCTTAGCTCATCTACATTCGGTACACACAATCTACCTTGACATTGAAGTACTCCCTCTTGCATAAGATCAAATGCCTTTGTCAAACCTTGTTGTACATTCTTCTTCAGCTGAAATAAAATAGGATCCGCATACTGTTTCTCTTTCACCTCAGCTACTAATGAGGATTCTGCTGCATTTTGCACAATAACCCCTTCAGCTGGAGATTCAAGAAGGCGAACTCCCAGGCTGGCTAATTGATGTAGATCCTTGACTATACCTTGCTTTTCATAAGCTGGCCATTAGTGCTTCCTACTGCTTTGCGGTTTAATGCATCGGCTACCATATGTTCTTTCCTCGGATGATATAAGATATCAATATCATAATCTTTTAATAGTTCAATCCATCTCCGCTGCCTCAAATTTAGGTCCTTCTGCTTAAAGATATATTGCAAACTCTTGTGGTCAGTATAGATGTCAACATGAACCCCATACAAATAGTGGCGCCATATCTTTAAAGCAAATATCACATCTGCTAGCTCAAGATCATGTGTTGGATAATTTCTCTCATGTGGTCATAACTGTCTTGAGGCATAAGCTATTACATTACCATACTGCATCAATACACATCCAAAGCCGACTCCTGAAGTATCACAATACACCGCATACCCTTCTGTACCTTCTGGAAGTACTAATAAGGGTGTAGAAGTAAATTTATTTTTCAGCTCTTGGAAACTTTTCTCACATGCATCATTCCACTGAAACTTGGTTGCCTTGTGTTAGCTTTGTTAAAGGTGCAGCAATGGAAGAAAACCCCAAAACAATCCTTCGATAATATACTGCCAATCCAAGAAAACTACGAATCTCTGTAAGCATCATAGGTCTTGTCCAATTCTTCACAGATTCTATCTTTTGTGTATCAACCCTTATTCCTTCATCTGACACAATATGACCCAAGAATGCTATAGATTTTAACCAAAATTCACATTTAGAGAACTTAGCATATAGCTTACGATCACGAAGAATCTGTAACACCTGTCGTAAATGATTAGCATGGTCTTCTTATGAACTTGAATAAACCAAAATATCATCTATAAACACTGTTACAAACACATCTAAAAATGGCTTGAACACCCTATTCATCAAATCTATAAAAACTGCTGGTGCATTTGTTAGCCCAAATGACATAACTAAGAATTCATAATGACCATACCGTGTTCAAAAAGTTGTCTTGGGTATATCTTTTTCTCTGACCCTTACCTGATGATATCCCGATCTCAGGTCAATCTTTGAGAAGCATTTGGCACCCTGTAGTTGGTCAAACAAATCATCAATTCTGGGGAGAGGATATTTATTCTTGACTGTTACTTATTCAGTTGACGATAGTCAATACACATTCTCAATGTGCCATCTTTCTTTCGTACAAATAACACTGGTGCACCCCAAGGGTACATACTAGGTCTTATGAATCCCTTGTCCAACAAGTCTTTTAACTGCTCCTTCAATTCCCGTAACTCTGTCGGGGCCATTCTATATGGAGGAATAGAGATAGGCTGAGTTCCTGGCATCACATAAATACCAAACTCTATTTCCTGTTCTGGAGGCAAACCTGGAAGATCTTCAGGAAATACATCAAGGAATTCATTTACCACTGGAACCGATTGAAGAGTTGGTGGCTTCACATCGGTATCCTGTACTCTTACTAGGTGGCATATGTACCCCTTGGATATCATTTTCCTTGCCTTAAGATAGGAAATAAATTTACCTCTCGATGCTCCAACATTACCCCTCCATTCAAGGACGGTCTTTTGTGGAAAATGGAAAGGGACCTTCTTAGCTCGGCAATCTACCGTGGCATAACAAGAAGCCAACCAATCCATACCCATTATAACATCAAAATTCACCATTTCCAACTTAATAAGATCGGCCAACATATCATGATCACCAACATTTACTATACAATTACGATATACTCTTTTAGCTATAATAGATTCACCAACTAGTGTAGATACTTCTATTGGCTTGACTAATAATTCTGGTGTTCTTCTGAATTTTTTAGCAATCAATGGAGTGACATATGATAGGGTAGAACTTGGATCAATCAATGCATATACATTATGTGAAAAGATGGATAATGTACCTGTAACTACATCAGGAGAAGCCTCCAAATTCTGTCGATCCGCTAAAGCATAAGAACGATTCTGTACTCCAATAGAACAAGTTTCTCCTCGAACACCTCTAACACGCCCAGTAGGATGTACACCCGATGAAGATTATGCAACAACTGATCCCGTAGGTTGCGTCATACTACCAGTGCCCCTTTGTGGGCAGTCTCTCACTATGTGCCCCGATATACCACACCAGAAGCAACCAATCATCCCAAACTAGATGTACCTAAATGAAACTTTTCGTAGTGCTGACACGACTGATGAGAAGATCCTACTGTCTGTGAACCCCGAATTCCACTACTCTGCCCAACTTGGTTGCCTCTAAACCCTTGAAATTGGGATGGAGTACCTGTTGTAGGGTAAGAAAATGATGGTTCGACGGTCTATTAAAAACTCGAGGCCTAAATTCCCCTTGGGATGCCATGAACTGTCCCATAGGTCTAACACTCTTTGACGACCCTCTTTCAAATTCTTGTGCCCTTCTCATTTGCCTTTGATCCTCTATCTTCTGTGCAAAAATTTGTATCTTGGCTATATCCATAACTCTGTTCAACACAACAATAGTACAATCCCTCACCAAATATGGATACAATCTGTCCACATACCGATGGACTCTATCATCCATAGTGGCTACTACATTAGTAGTATACCGAGCCAATGAGTTAAACCGAACATTGTACTCTCTGATGCTCATATTCCCTTGACGAAGATTTAAGAACTGGTCTGCATGAGCCTCTCGGATCTCATATGGAAGATAGTGATCAAGGAATGCCACTTTGAATTCTTCCCAATTAGATGGAACTGTACCGATACCCCTAGATCGTTTCCAATCTTCGTACCATAATATAGCCTCTTTTTTCAATCTATAGGCTGCAAGCTCAACTGTCTCAATACCATACACATGCATAACATCTAATGCCCTTTGAATTTGGTCTACGAAGTCTTGTGGGTCTTCATTCAGATCTGACCCGGTGAAGGTGGAAGGGTCTAATTTCAGAAAATCTTGTGTCCGCCGACTAGCTGCCTTATCGGCACCATCATTACTTGTCGTTGGACCAACTTGTCCTTGATTTTGTGCAGCCACTATATGAGTCAACATTTACACTGAATTTCTTAGATCCTGCTCAGCAACATTAACAGGTGGTTCGAAAGGTTCTTCTCTCCTTCTCGGCTCTTCTGGAGCTGGAAAGGTAGAAGAAGCCCATGATGCAAACTCAGTTTCAGCCCCACCTTGACTAGCTTGGTCAAGTGGTGATTTACTAGTTCTTTCTCCGGCAAGCATGTCTACCTTCTTACCTTTGCCCCTACCTCGTCTTGTAATCGATATTTTACTGTACAAAAGAAAACCAATTTCAATGGTCAGATATGATTCCACCTACAACTTTGGCTCTATTGCACGATCTAAGAAATGACGAAAAGAAACAACTCCTAAATGTCTCGTAGCCTCCTACTTATAAATGTGGTGCACAACACATCCATAAGCAAGACTATACTCAGACATGGCTTTGTAGACACCCTAGGACAACCTGCTCTGATACCACTTTTGTCACGCCTCAAATTCCATTGGGGCAGACAGGCACCCGAAGCCGTTAAGGCCTGAGAGAACCAACCTTCATTCATGTACATTCGCATGCATGTCCCTGAGTGAACAACATTCTATCACATATAAATATAAGATACCAAAGGCGGAAGTCAAGGAGAAATATTCAAATAGATATGAAACTTGGTCATTAGGGCCATCACGTCAAAATGGACATACATTCCTTCATTTGTCTTACGACGTCTACAAAGCCTCTAATAGATACATAACCCCGCTTTATACAATATTTACATAGTTCCAAAACAAATGTACACATTGGACTCGGAAAGCCCAGAATCAACCTAGAGCTCACACAACAAGTAAGGTAAGTCCCCCAAGGGACGTCAATACGAAAGAATTTACTGAGTATGTAAGGCTATAAGAAACTACATGACACATAAGAACTCCAAAGGAATCGAATACAAGTGAATAGACAATATAGATAAACCACTGTTCTGTATGTGTGGAACCATGTACATTGCTTCCATTAATTTGTTTTGCTTTTACGTTCATAATCATCATAAATCATATCGTATCGTGCCAGGGCTCCAACTGATCAGTGGGTCATAGCATAACATTGGGATCGGCTCTAGCTAGGCTTATGCCCCTTTGAGCTGCCACCCATAAATTAATAGAGCAGGTTTGGCCCTAGCTAGGTTTCACCTCTTTGGGCTGCCCCCTGTCAGGTTTGGCTCGAGCTAGGCTTTCGCCCCATTGAGCTGACCCCTGATCCAATAATCTCAGGATCGGCTTGAGCTAGGCTTTCGCCCCTAAAGATGCCACCTGGACTCAAAGAAACAACTATGCATTACTTCTTTCCTTTCTTTTGTGAGATTGATACATTGGTGGTTATAATATTATTGGAGCATTGGAACATCAGTCAATAAATAAGAGACATGTGAACAACATTTGCTAACAAACCTATAATGAGATACTTTGAAACATTTCGAAAAGGAACAAGTACGGTAACGATGAGAACAATAGGTGCTGCCAAAGGATACGAAAAGAGTAACCTTACATACCTTATCTTCCCAATACGTGAATACAACAATTCATCTCCATCCTTACATTCTACTCTACAACACAAGTACATAACAGAGCTCACATTAACAACTAACTATATTACAAGTGCATAAAATGATAATGAGCTACGTGACTGCCATATAACATCATTTCACCCTTCTATAAAACAATTCACTGCATCACCATACCAACAATACCAAAACATTCAACACATCAACCAAGATATCACAAACTGATAGCATTTCACACCAAGTTTATGCTTTACACTTTCTCCTTCAACACCACGTCACATTTACTCCCTCAAGTCACTTAAACACCTTTCACAGTAACACATTAAAATCAATCCACAAATGATACAATTCAAAATGCCTCCGGACTACCCCGTAGGACCATCCAAAAAGTACCATAAGTTGATGATTGAATCCAAAAAGGGTATAGGGGCCTTGGGGGGTCAAAGAGAAGCAAAAACAATCAAAATGAAATTCTGGATGGACCTGCTGTCTCGCCCCGAATTCCAACGGGCCGGACTGGCACCCAAAGCCGATAAGGCCCGAGAGAACCAATCTTTGCTCATGTCCATTCATATGCATGTCACTCAATAAGCAGCACTATCACATAGAGATATAAGATGTCAATAGCGGAAGTCATGGAAACATGTGATATATACATATAAGAAACTTGGCCGTTATTCCATCAAGTCAAAATGGGCCTACATTCTTTCTTTCATCTCACCACGTCCGTCTACAAAGCCTCTAATAGATGCATATACATAACCATCCTAAAGTCAAGACAAGTCCCCGCTTTACACAATATTACAGTACCAAAATAAATGTATATATGAGCCCCGAAAAGCCCCGAACCAACTGGAGCTCACCAAAGATCGGCAAAAGATACGCAACCTACTGTGTAGGTCTACTAGCACCTGTACCTGCATCACGTAAGGTAAGTCCCCCAAGGGACGTCAGTACGAAGAATGTATTGAGTATGTAAGGCTCATAAGCAACTGTATGATACATAAGCATTTCCATGAAATAAATATAAGAGAATAGGCAGTACAGATAAACCACCGGTCTACATATGTGGAACCATGTATATTACATCCTTTACTTCATTTGCCTTCACATTTATTCATCTTTATCGTTCTACCCATGCTAGGCTTTTCTATTTCCCCTGGGATGAGATTTAACCCATGCTAGGTATTTTAACCCCTAGGATGTAAGTAACCCATGCTAGGCTTTTCTGTCGCCCCTAGGATGTACTGTGATAACCCATGCTAGGCTTTTATATCGCCCCTGGGATGTTACTGTGATATTGGGATCGACCCATGCTAGGCGTTTCTGTCGCCCCTGGGATACCACCCATGATGTTGGGATTGACCCATGCTAGGTAATTTAACCTCTGGGATACCACCCATGATATTGGGATCGATCCATGCTAGGTGTTTCTTACACCCCTGGGATACCACCCAAGAATACTCATCAATTATACATTACTTCTTTCTTTCATTCTAAGAGTGATACATTGGTGATTGTACATTATTGGAACTTTGGAACATCACATTATTGGAACTTTGGAACCATGTCCACAGTTATGTAACATATGAATAAAAACTGATCAATGAATGAGGAACTTGTGACTAACAATAGATGACAACCTAAAATGAGATACCTTTGGACATTTCGGAATGGAGCAAGTACAATGTCAATGTGAACACTATGTGCTGCAGAAGGACATGGAAAGAGTAACCTTACATACCTTATCTTTCCAATATGAATACACAATCCTATATGTGAATACAATAGTCTAGCTCCTTCTTTACATTCCACTCTACCACACAAGTACATAACGGAGCTTACAATACCATTGATGAAATTATCATACCAACAATACCACAACATTCCATACATTGACCAATACATCATAAACCAATAGAATGTAACACCAAGTTCATACCTTACACTTCTCCATCAACACAACATCATAATTATTCCATCAAGTCACCTCAATACACGTCATAACCACATATCGACAACAATCCCACAAATTATACTTGTAGAAAAATAACAAGTTAAGGAACATAAACACACCATACATGTTGATATTTCATCCATACAATGCCCTTTCATCACAACCCCAAGTCTCTTTTCAAGTTTAAATCACAAAGATGGCACATCTTTTAGCAAAAAGCAAAAGTGCCCTATTCAACCTTGCCAACATAACCATCATGATCTACACACTCTCTCATGTATAGAATATATGAAATCACAAGAATAAACACTTACCCAAGCTTGCAAAGTGATGATCTTGTCCAAAGTGTCCAAAGAAAATGGTTGCCTTAGGGTTTGGAAAATAGAGAAATGTCTAGAAAGGCATGTGTGAGTTTTTGGAATAAGAAAAGCTGATTTATTTGCCTTTATATAGTCCTTGTGGTCATCCTTAGCCAATTCTTGGAATTTAATGCTATGTTTACTTGGTCAAATTTGAAGAATGGGTCTTTTTCCCCTTTGGGCCTTGCATTTTGGCTTCATTTTGGGCCTCAAATTGAGCCCATTAACACATATTAACTTAGCCCACCAATTTCAATGTGTAATACTCCAATTATCTCATGTTTAAATAATTCCATAAATGTTACGACAATAATCAACTCACGAGATTCATGTTCGTAGCCTCAATTCTCAAAAATAGAAATTCTAGCCACTCATGGCTTAATTGAGCATGATTTGATAAAATACTTGCGACGAAGAATTAAATCCCCCAACTTGGATGATCATCTCACTCAAGAGTATCCCTACTATGATGAAATAATAATATCATAACCCAAGAGTCCTCTTTATAGACTAATAATCGTAGAAGAAATTTGGCCAAAAGCACCCCGGCACACTCCCGGGCGCCCTTGGGACTTAGAAAAATTTCAGCACCTGAACAGGTGCACATTAGCAGCCTGACATGCCCCAGGCGAGCCCCTCTACTTCCTGTGCCACAAAAATTTTTGCCAGAAGCAGCCTGGCACGCCACCTGCAGCGCCCCACACTTAATTTTTGATTTCGACTTTTCTTTGCGGATTTGGTTGGATCTTTCAAGTTCCAACCTTTTGCTTGCCTCTTATCTTTAAGATCCTTTGCTTGTATGTCCTTTAAACCTCGCTTTTCACTCCACATATGCTCCACAAAGTCACAAACACCTCCTACAAAGGTCTCATCACATGTACTAGCACACTATCAAATTTTTTCATAAATAACAATACAAAATACGTACTTATGGCTCTCAAAACCTAGGTAAGCATGGTTCAAAATTTTCAAGTAGGGTCGGAAATGTACGGGGTATTACATTCTTCCCCCCTTAGAAACATTCGTCCTCAAATGTTAACAACATCGTCTCATGTACAACAAATGCATCTTTATATTAGCATATCTATACATATACACTCATAGATACTTACTTATTCTTTCTCCACTTCCGCACTTTGATCTTTTTCTTCCGTTTGAAACAAATATGGGTACTTTGTTTTCATCACTTCTTCAGCTTTCCAGGTGATCTCTTCGACTTGTTGATTTCTCCAAAGAACTTTTACGGAAGTTACGTCTTTATTTCTTAACCTCTTCACTTGTCGATCTAGAATAGCATTAGGTATCTCTTCCTAGTGAGATCCTCCATAATTTGTACATTTTCAATGGGAGCAATATGAAATGGAACTCTTATGCACTTCCGGCAATTTCACATGGCATGTTGTATAGGGCCAATTTTCCTTCTTTCCAAATCCCATTACCCCTTTCATTAGTAACGCTTTTAAGAGTACTTAATCATCTATGATCATAAACATCTACTATACCATTATGATATGTTCTTTTAACTATAATAAATTCACCGACAGGTGGAGATATTTCAATTGACTTAACTAATAACCCCGGTGTCCCATTAAATTTCACAGTAATCGATGGAGTAACATATGATAGGGTAGAGCCCGGATCAATCAATGCATATGCATCATGTAAAAATATGGAAAATATACATATAACTTCATCAGGAGATGCCTCCACATTCTGCCTGTCCACTAGAGCATAGGTGCAATTTTGGGCTCCACTGGAACTAGCTGCTTCTCTAATATCTCTAACACAACCAGTAGGCTGAACACCTCTACCTAGGGAAGGAACCGATGATAAGGATGCAACGGTTGATCCTGTAGGTCGTGTTATACCACTCGCGCCCCTTTGTGAGCATTCTCTCATTATATGCCCCGCTGTGCCACACCAAAAACAAGTATTTGTCCCAATCGGCATTCACCTAAATGATACCTTCCGCAACGCTGACACGGAGGATGAGAAAATTCTACTGTCTGTGAACCTTGCACTCCACTACTCTGTCCAGATTGACTACCCCTAAACCCTCGAAATTAGGGTTGAGTACCTACTGTGGAATAAGAGAATGAGGGTCTAGGTGGTAACATTTGAGGTTTAGATTCTCCTAGGGACACCATAGACTACCCCATAGGTCTAGCCCTTTTTTATGGCCCTTCCTCAGATTCCTGCGTCCTTCTTCTTTGCCTTTGGTCCTCCATTTTCTGTGCAAAAGCCTGAATTCTGGCGATGTCCATATCTCTGTTCAAAGCAGCAATAGTGCAGTCCCTCACCAAGTATGGCTCCAGTCTGTCCACATATCGATGGACTCTATCTTCCATTGTGGCCACCACATTCAGAGCATATCGAGCCAAAGAATTAAACTGAAGGTTGTACTCTCTGACACTCATACTTCCTTGACGAAGATTTAGAAATTGGTCGGCACGTGCCTCCCGGATCTCATATGGGAGGTAATGATCAAGGAATGCCATTTTAAATTCCTCCTAACCTGCTGGAGGTGCATCAATACCTCTCAATATTTTCCAGTCTTTATACCACAATATTGCTTCACCTTTCAATCTATAAGCCGCAAGTTCAACTACTTCAACACCAGTCGCGTGCATGACATCTAGAGCCCTTTGAATTTGATCCACATAGTCTTGTGGATCTGCTTTCGGGTCTGACCCAGTGAATATGGGAGGGTCTAGTTTCAGAAAATCCTGTGTCCTGCGACTCGCTACCCTAGCCGCATCATCCTCATGTATCGTTGGACTAACTCGTCCTTGACTTTGTGCAGCAACTAGCTGAGTCAACATATGTACTGCATTTCTTAAATCCTGGTCAGTGGTATGTTTATACAATTCTATTTTCATCGATGCACTTGTATTTTAAAGAACTATTTTGTATTTGTATTTGTAGTTTATTGTATATTGTATTTGTATTTGTAGTTTTATTAATTTCACTTGTTTGTATTTATATTTTTATTTGTATTTATATTCTATTTTCATTGATGCACTTGTATTTTAAAGAACTGTTTTTTTGTATTTGTATTTGTAGTTGACTACATCATTGGTATTTTAAAATAATTGAAAAAGAATGGTTGATACTCTTTCTATGAATACTTGTATTTGTTTTCGTTGATACGAATTATATTTTATTGATATAAATTGAACCATACAAATATGCAATGTATCATCTGATACAAATCTTTATATACAAATGCAAAAGATACATTACTGATTTTGTATATGTTAGATTCAAGAAAATATAAATAATACATATATGTAGTGGTTTATATACAAATACAAATGAAAAATAGAAAAAATGAGAAAGAGATAGAAATACAAAATTTAAAAAAAAAAAGGAGAAAGATATAGAACCGAAAGAGAGAGAGAGGCGAGAGATTGAGAAGAGAGAAAAAGAGAAAATCATCAACATTTATCTCTCTGATTTTAATAACCTTTAATGCATCATAGTATTTGGTAACGTAATTTTTCATTAAAGTGTCATGCGTGATTTTAGCAACAAACAAAAGATACTCTCCTTATTTAACTGAATCTCTCCTTATTTATCTGTTTGTATATGTATTTACACCCAAAAATAGCACGTCAAATACATATACAGTTTGCTATCAAAGGTAATTATGAAAATGTTGCTATGAGTCTATTATTTAAGGGCCTATGTTTGCTATTTGTGAAATTTCCTCTTTTTAAATTATATACATAATTATAAAATGCACCATAAGGGAATTAGAAACCCCTCCCCCCCTCCTCCCCTCTTTACTGTGGTAGGATATATTTCTACCACTAAACATGGATGCTTGTTGGTTTAGCTTTTTGACCTTTTTTTTTATACTCTTCAATTTATTTATTTTTTGAGAAAGAGATCGGTTTTTATTTTATTTTGTGGACTCCAAAGATCAATTTATTAAAATAGTTTTAAATTTTATTTAAAAAGAAGATCGAGTGATTGTTTTGCATTTTTTTTAATTTTTTCAGTGAAAAATACTTACCTCCAAAAATCGATGTTAATAAATAATTTTTAAAAAATATTTATGCTAAAATCGACTGTCGGAGGTCCATTTTTTACAGTCTCTATTGATCTTTTTTTTTTAAGTAGTCTACATTTGTATATGATTATACTATTGAAAAAAATATTATTGTAGCACAAGATTGTGCAACCATATTTACAAATGCTAATTTAGAAAAGGAGAAGAATTAGTTGACAAACATTTAAGTGATATTATTGATAGATGTAGTCATTTGCTTCAAGTTTTTGACACCCCAATTCAATTTGTTAGGAAGACCATGATTGCTGAAGTACTAAAAATTCGTGAAGCTTTGAAAAATGCTATTACAAATAGGGAAAAATTCAGAAATAGCAAACTTGGCCCTTTAACTAAGACAGTCGTAACAACAAATTGTCAATTACCCGAATTATCAACTTGTATTTGTATTTAAGGACTTTTTTATATTAAAATACATATACAAATTAGTAAACACCTTGATTTTTGGGTATCAGTTGAGATAAAAAAGGAATGTGATCTTCCACCCCCTTAAAAAAGGAACAATAATTTCAAACACCTTAAATCACTTCTATCAATTAATTGAAAATTTTATTTCCAAATAGAAGTTTTACAAAGAAAATATTAAAAGATTTTACCTTGATTTTCTCTCTTTCTCTCTCTTCTCTCTCTAGCTTCTCTTTCTCTTCCTGTTCTCTCTATTTTATTTTTTTTTGTATTTTATATTTTCACATCGCTCACCTTCTTTATATTTTATATTTTCTCTTTATCATTTTTTTTTTATTTTCTATTTTCTCTTTCTCATTTTTTTGTATCAAATAATATACTTTATATAAATTGTTTGTATTTGTATGTCAAATTTATCATTTGTATTTGTATATAAACAAGAGAAAATGGTCTAAAACCCCCCAACCTTTACCCAAAATTCCAACTACACACCACCTTCAAGGGTGTCCTATCACACACACACACACACCGAACTTATTATTTCCCTATTTAATACCCCTCTCCCTCCCCCCCCCCCCCAAGTGTTGACCTATCATGGGAGGTGAGCACACCTCATCTAGGCGCGTTAGTTGAGGTTCAAACACACCAAAATCTTTTTTTTAAAAAAAAAGACACGTGTATAAGACACGTCATTAAATAATTTTTTTTAACCATTTATTCTTTTCCCAACGGTCATCTTCCCCAACTTTATATAACCTTTTTCTTCACCATTAAACCTCTCATCTCCTCCATTTTTTTAAAAATTTTCTCCCAAAAAAATCTAGGGTTTAGTTGTTAATACTAATTTCTAATTTAATTCTCGATGTTAGGGTTCGTAATCTAGTCCAATTTCTTATTTAGGGTTTGTAATTTGTTCTTCAATTTTGTTGGAATTTACCAAATGGCCAATGAGAGATTGAATAAGCTTTGTATGGATGAATCAGACCCAATGCTCAATGCTGTAGTGATATGCAAACATGACATTTTTCTGAATTTGCAAACTTCTTGGTCGAAATCAAATCCGGAAAGAAGATTTTGGTCTTGCCCCTGCTATGGTGTATGTGTTTTCCATTGTATTCTTGCTCCACTTAGATTCAATTGATGCTAATGTACTGTTTTCTCTATTTTCAGTCTCAAAATTATAATTTTTTTCGATGGAGGGACAAAGAAAAAGTGGATCCAAGATCAAATTTTATCGTTCCAAGATTGGTGAACAAAATCAAATAGTTGGAACAAGAATTATGTTTTAAGCAGGTCCAAATTGACAACTTGATTAACTCTAATTTGATATTGGAGAGGAGGCTCAACAGGAAGATTGAAAAGGTGTAGGTTCAATAGGAAGATATTTTTGTGTATTTTGATTTGTGTTGTTGCTATGTTCATCAGCAACAAATTTGTTCAAAGCATATATATATATATATAATATTATGTTATGTTGTGATATGTCTTGTGTAAATTGAAGTTTGTGTAAATTGTTCAATTGAGGCAGGTTCAATTGAAGCTTGTATGAATTGTTTACACTTAAGCTTGTAATTGCAACTGTTGTGCCCATACATCTATATAGCCAACACCACCATTTGTAAATACAACTATTGTGACAACACAATTTTACAACAACACCATCTCAACTGAATAGCCCACACAACTAAACACAATTGAACATAACATCACCTTTCATTCAAACTTCAACATAACTATTTAGACAAATAAAGTCACATTCATAATGCCTCACATAAGGCAACATTTATCAATAAGCAAAATCCAAAATAGTAGGCCCTTAATCAATTTAACATCACCAGTGTTAAAGATAAAATAAAAATTATTTTCATGTTAACTGGACTAACTTAAAATAGTGCTTAAATACATCAATATCACTACAATTCCATGACATCTTTAACTGTGAAAAAGTGCCATTTTGGCTTGGATTGTTTGAACTACTTCCCATTGTCTTCTTTCTTTTCTTCTCTTTTAGCTCTTGTAGTTTTCTTGTTTAGATTGCTGCTTTGCCATTCCATTTCAGCTTACTTGTATTCCTTGGAGTATAACCAATGTCTCCAGTTACATCAGCTGATCTTGTCACCTTTGCTTGACCAGTAGAGCAGATCTTACTGCTTGGCATGCGAGGCTGCAATGAATTATGATAACTTAGCTCAAGAATCAAGATATAGCAGACTCATAATTTATACAACATATAATAAAGACTTACATTCAGGACTTTGAAGCCATTTTCAGCTTGAAACACACCCATTCTCATTACTCTTGGACTTTTGTATGGAGCTATGTTTCCCCTACCACTAAACCATCTAAACCTATGCACTTCCTACAATGTACCTATGTCTTCTTCAAAGCATCAAAACAGATGTAAAAACTCTGAAATATTGGTTTCCCAAGTTCATCAGTTTCACCAACTTTTACAACACAACTGACCACTGGATTTGTCCTCAACAGTTCATCCTTGTTGTCAAGAATTCTTACAAAATCAACAACATGATCACCCATTATATCGTTTAACACTTTAGCTCTTGCTCTTCTCACAGTAGTCTTGCCAACATAAATTTTGAACTTTTTCCTAATCAACTCTTGCAACTTGAATACTCTTATATTTGGTTGCTCAATTATTCTTTCTCTGTAGGCTTCAGCTAAAAAGTTTGCATTGCACAAGTAATTTTTGGTTGTCATGTTGCAAGTATGCTTTGGATTGTAAGTTTTTATCGTGAAATCATTTATTGTCTTGTCAATACTTGTATACAAAAACCATTTATAACTATCTTTGTATATAAATCTAACCTATTTTGGCTCATCCACCTACTTCTCCATAGGAACCCTCTTTTTTACTACATATTTAGTCACTGCTCTTCTAAATTCATTCACATCTTTAAACACCATACCTAATTGTCACATAACTTTCTTTGCAGTGGGGTCATGAATGATTTTCCTGGATGTTGTTCTCCTTTTTCTTGACAACTTTACAGTTCTTGACCTACCAGATTCAACCACATCATGTTCATCATCACCATAACAATCATCTTCATCTAATTCAAAACTACACTCATCAGAACTTGTAAAGTAAGGCTCATCACCTCCTAGCCTTCCTTCATGACTTACATTACCTGTTTCAGTTTCATCAAAACCTAGATCTAGTCTAGCTTCACCTACTGGTACCTCTGCATTGTCAGCTGGTACTCTCTCCTTTCTTTTCCTCCTTTGAAACTTCCTCTTTTCAACCCTCAACTCTCTAACCTCCTTATGTACATCACTACCATACTCCTCCTTCTCATCATCTCCAATTAATTCTACTTCAGACTCAACTCTATCCTCAGTTGAGTAATCAGAACCCTTTATTTCTTCTTCTGAGAAATCACATCCAGCAGGACCAACATCTATATCATCATCTGCAGTAGCACTATTTGCAGTAGCATCAGGTGTGGTAGTGAAAGGAGGTGTGGTTGAAAAAGTAGTAAAAGGGTCCTCCCTATTTAAATGGTCCTCACCAACCCTAAAGTTAGGCTTTGTATTAAAAGCTGAACCAGATTCCCCCATATCTCCATGACTACCATTTTCTAATAACATGGGGCCCATAATTGGCTCATCAACCAAATGGCTCACAAATACCTCCACTTCATCCCCATCTTCCAAGGAACACATCACGTCTAAAATATCCATATCATTATCAACATCTACCGAAATGCCACTGTTAGGTGATTTAATACTACAGGTGCAGGTTGTGCTATATCCCAATTTTCTAATATAGTCTCTCATATCAAAATATGACATCTTATCTATATCAACATCCAAAAATTCAGTAATTTTTCCACCATTATATGTTGGTTCACCACTATTTAAATCTAACACCCCACTATGGTACCACCTTAGAATAATCAAAGTAAACCCATTCATCTCTTACCTGAAGGCAATCACGAAAACAGAATAGGAATTACTAGACTAGACATAGTATCATAGTTAGGATTATCAACAATCAAGCATTACCTGGTTTAATCCAATATTACTAGACTTAATTCAACATTACCAGACTTAAGAAATGAAGAAAAAGACTAAGTACATAACAATATGAATGTAATATAGTATAATTTGAACAATGAAACAACATAATACTAATACGCACATAAACGCAACATTATACAACTTAGACGAGAAAGAAAAATCTAATTTCATGAAAATTGTTGCAATATGGTATACATTGAACACCTACACAATATAATGGTAAGACACACATGCTATTACACAAAATAATTTCTTAATTTTACGGATTAACAGTAACCCTAAAAAAATCCCTAATCCAGAATTACCCGACTTAAACAATAAAAAAAACCATAATTACATGTAATTATAAATGTAATATGGTGTTAATTGAACGAACACTTACATAACATAATAGTAAGATGTACAACTTAATTTTACACAATTAACTTCTTAATTTTTGGGATTTACAGCAAACCCTAATTAAGCACAAACTTGATTTAGGCCACAAAGAACTTACCTTTAATAAATTGAAGCAGTAATAAGTAGATAACCTTAGAAATTGACACGCACCCTCAGTTCATCGACAAGATTCGACAGTAAAAGTGAAAAGAAATTGAAATTGTGAAGAGAGAGGAGAGAGGGGAGATGAAAACGTGGTTTGAATTTTCAGACAAAAATATTCTCAAATGTGTATATGTAATGGAGCCTAAGCGTTTAGGAGGGAAAAAGAAAAAGTTGGAGTGGGACCCATGCGTGTAAAACACATTGATAAGTTTATTTGCTTTATGTGGACAGGTTAGCACTTTGGGGGGGGGGGGGGTTATTAAATAGGGAAATAATAAGTTCAGGGAGTGATAGGACACCCGTGAAGGTGGAGTGTGTAGTTGGGATTTCGGATAAAGGTTGGGGCTGTTTTAGACCATTTTCCAAGTATCATTTGTATTAGTATGATTCAAGTTGTATAAACATGTGTCGTTTGATATACATGTATCGTTTGCATAAGATATGTATTTACCAAATACAAACTATTTTCATATTCTCAAATATGTATCTCATAACTGTTTTTATGATATCAAATACATATACAACACATAGACCCTTTAAACACTGTCATCATTCTTTGAAATACATATATAAATTTATTTATCTGTTATATAATACATATACAACTGTAAATTCAGACTTTATTGACATCAAATACATATACAAAATACATATACAACACCACTAAACAGCCTCCAACTTTTATGACATCAAATACATATACAATCATTGTTCTTTGAAATACATAGACAAATTCATTTATTTGTTATGAAATACATATACAACTGCAAATTCAGACTTTATTGACATCAAATACATATACAAAATACATATACAACACTACTAAATGACCTCCAACCTTCCCCTTCCCCTATTTTTTCCAATGACCTCCACCACCACAAGAACCCATTTCTTTATCATCCTTTTTTCATGAGACCCGCCATTAATAGTGAAGCTCTGAGCTTCGACTAAACAGATTCCATTTTCTTTTTCGGTGAAATCCAACCCACCAACGAGCTTCAACTCCATTGAAAATGCCACCGACTCCGACGGATAGCAAACCCACAAAGTCCGACGAACAACCATAACAACAAAAACCATGAATCAACAATAACATCTGCATCAAATTAGCAGTGATGTCCTCTGATGACAACTCCGGTGATGTCCAAATCAGGTCGGAACATAATTAAAATAGAAGAAATTAGATGAAATTGAATGAAGAGTGAAAGAAAAATAACAAAATAAATACGAAAATAGAGATCGTTTGAATATGTGTTGAAGTTGAATGCTAAATTGTAGGAGATAAAATAGGTAAAGTAAAAGAGATGAAAATTTAAAAAGGATAGAAAAAAAAGAGGAAAGAAAGCGCATGAAATCTGAGTTTTATCAAAGAATTGCTATTTTTGCTATCTAAAATAATTATATTAAAGTATTGCTATTTAGCTTAATTATGGACTTACGTTTGTTATGCTCTATACTTTTCCTTTGAAAATACATAATCAAAGGTGCAAATATCTAATGCAGGAAGTATGATGGACATGATACGTAAAGGAATGTAATTTCATGAGAGAGAGACTATGTGTAAAGATATTTAGAAGCTAATGAGTTCATTTGAAAATGTAGCTATTGTATATATTTTTAAATTTTAAAATATGTTAGCACATAACTTAGCTGATTGTTTTTGTTTTATTGTTACATAAGGTTAGTTGACTTTTTGTTTTTCCTAGTTGATTTTTTGAGATCATTTATGAATTACTATAATAAGGTTGTTTGTTATTTTTTTTTTTAAAACGTAATACTCCCTCCGTTCATTTTTACTTGTCATATTGGAGCTGACACATCCATTAAGAAAAATAATGATTGACATGACTATTTATCATACTATCCTTATTAATTGTTGTTTAAAAAGGTTGACCCCATCCTCCTTAACTATATATGACTAATGAACTCCTCGCTTTAGTCTGTTCTTTTTCTTTTTTGGGCTCGGGTCGATAGTAGCCGTGGTAGTAATGCCTCGGAGCCAGCGATCGACCTGAGGCATTGATTGAAAAAGTAATAAAGTGACGTTAAACGTAATTCTAGAAGGACCTTCTCGCAAAAAAAAACTGAGTCTTGACAGTTTAAATGAATTTTTTTTAGACTAATCCCACTAAGAAACTTACTTCTAAGAGAGCAACTTTCACCTCGATAATTACTTATTAGAAAATAATTTAAAAAATAAGTCATTAATGCTAAGAATAAAATATAAAAAAAATAATCATTTTTTCTTGATATATTAAAAATAACAAATAAAAATAAAAATCTATTTTAAAAATAGTGACAAGTAAAAATAAAAATATACACACATTTGTTGCTTTAGCTTGCCGGCCATTTGGATGGTGCGCCCGGGGCCTCATCCATATATAGCACCTCCTATTTCAAAACAGAGCATTTAAGCCACGAGCATTTAGGCTTCTCATTATGAGTAGCTGGTTCCAATGTGCGGCGTATCCTCTTGACACACGGATTCACAGCCGGCGCCTTCTATCGCAAATCGTATTCAGGTCAAAATGTGTTGGAAATATGAAAATTAGTATGAGAGACAGGAGCAAAAATAGAAAACCCTTACAGAAGGGAAGAAACCTAAGTATTGAAGCAATTCAAGCTGTTCAAGCACTGAAGCGAGTTGCCAACAAAAACGATGATTCCGCGGTGGAACAAGTGTTTAATAGCAAGATCAGGCGTTTGCTCAAGAGTGATATGATTGCCGTTCTCCGCGAACTCCTTCGCCAAAATCAATGCCTCTTAGCTCTCAAGGTCAGCGCGCACCTCATCTACTCTACAAATTCTATTTTTACGATGCTGTAATTGAAGAGAAGCCTTGGAGTAACTGATAACCCGTGGAAACAACATCCCAACTGAAGCTGGAAGCTTTAGTGCACTGGGGCTGTCCTTTTCTTTACGATGCTGTAATTGGTGACTATTGGCAATTGACATATGTTTAGTTAATCTCCCTGAAAGAAAAATAAAAACCCCAATTTGCCTCCTTCTACATACTCCCTCCGTCCCTCTTTTATACTAAAAATAGTTGTCAAACTTCACTTTTCTAGTTTGGAAATCAAGAGATAATTTACTATCTTGTGTCTGTTTTATCCTCATTATTAAGGCTGCATACAATAGACTCTTGAGGTCTGGCCATTCCGCGGACCCTGCGCACAGCTGGAGCTTTAATGCATTGGGCTGTCCTTTTTAGTCATTACCCAATGTACGTTCCAAAGCCTTAAATTTATTATATTCAAAGAGTGATATAGTAAAATTGTCCTTTTATCAATTGCTTCTTAAGGGGTGTGCTAAGTCAAATATGGACAAGTAAAGATGGACGGAGGGAGTACAGTGGAATTAGTTATCGCTTACTGAAGCAGAAGTTCAAAATGGTGAAAGGAATGTTCGAAAAAATTAAGCAAGCAATTGGATGTAGTACATAAAAAGGTTTTGGAGGACGTGTAAGCTTATTTGTGAGCAGGTGAGGGGAGAATTAATAAAATTGTTCGTCGGTTCAAGTCAGAAAGGTAAGATGGAACTGAACAAATTGGAATTTCTAGTCAATTATGAGGATAATTCTGGTGAGAAAATATCGGGAGATGTTTGCTAAAAATCTTGAGCTGGAATAGTAGGATAATTCTGGGAAGTAGACTTTAAAGATGCTTTCCCAGAAATGGAAGGCAGGCATTACGGATTTCAGGCTGCTAATGTCCAGTTATTGAATCTGGGTTCACAGATATATCGATTTGGCAAAATCGGAGATGTGAAACAAGAAGGAAAAGGAGAACGTTTTATGAGAAACTATGCATATAAGAAATTCCTCATATAGGAGTCTAAGGGGCCAATTATTAGTTATGTAATTGTTCTTTATGCCTAACAACATAGGTAATTGTCCCACAATTAAATACAAATTATTCCACAATATACTATGGAGTGTTGGAATATTCCGTTCTCCTATAATGATGCAATGAATCAGGTTATATTGTAGTGTTCCCTCTCAAGATGGAGAGTTAGATTATAGGCTCCAATCTTGCCTCACTTATATATTATCCGAGGTCCTTAGAGTGCTTTGGTCAATGTATCAGCCAAGCAAAACGAGTGCTTTGGTCAATGTATCAGCCAAGCAAAACTAGTAGTGTAGTCAAAATTGTACTTTCGACAATATAAAGTGAGAACCAAACTCAATGTATTAATGGAGTAAATATAATATGTACAGTAACTTGATTCAGAAATCAATTTCATTTATTGTACCTTCCGAGCTTTTAACTCTTAGGTAATTGTTTCAACTACATAAGCTCAATTTTTACCAACATCATATCTCTATACTCGACTTCTGTACTTGATCTCATCATTCAATACATGATACTACATGTGAATCACCTATCACATAGAGTTTCAACCCATTTGCATCTACCAACCTGATAATTTGAGTATTTTCCTGATCTTTGCATAAAAGTTTCTGACATGGATCAGCTTTATCAAAAGAAAAAAAAAAAGTTTCTGACCTGGATCAGTCGACAGTCAATCATTCCGCTTTCGTCAAAGATATCAGGAGTACTTTCCCTTTTTCTGACGACCACATTCCTGCTGCGGGACTAAGCAACTTTTATTCCCAAAAGAAACATACGTCATCTAGTTTTTTAACGCGAATTAAAAAGGAGGTGTTGTTTTAATTCCTCAATCCTTCCTGATCGTACCTGATCATGCTCAGTAATACCATATCATCCACAAATACAATAACATAGAAGACCGATTCCTTTTTGTTTTTTAAATACAGGTAACTTGTATTCCTCAGTACCAAGAAGATACTGGCAGTATATAATTATGAAAGGCCTAAGATCCTACAGAGAAGCACAAAAATCTACAAGTGATTCTGTATCTACTACATAATTCTCTTTACACCAGAATTGAAATGACAAAAAACAGTTTAGCTTGATTCTCTGTATAGAGTTACTAGTGTTCTTTTCTATATTGTCAATATAACATAGAATTATCCCAGTAGCTACAAGCTAATAGATGCACATCTTCTTTTCATGAACAATAGAACATCCTCCAAAGACATCTTGTTTTGAGTAGGCTGGGCTGCGGTGAGGCGGAGATTGGAATCCATTCATAGGTCTCATCTGTAAAGTTGAGAAGATTCCTCCATCCAAGGATTTGTATGTGGAGAAAGGATTATTCTACTTATTTGCATTCTCAAACACCGAATTTGTTTTGATGATTTGGCAAAGATTACCCGGCTGGTGTTCAGTACTCATAATGTCCAGAACACAAGTACCCAAAGGTGTGACCTAGCCGTTAATGAAGCGGGTGAAAATCTTGAAAACCAGGGTTCAAATCCGAGAAAAAATGCTATCTGCCTAAGGTACCTGTGCTGATGGGAGGTGACAGCTACTTAGTGAAACAGTCAAGGTGCATGTAAGCTGTCTTGAATGCCACCGTTGTAATAAAAAATCTATCACACAAGTTACAGAACTCAGGTGTTACCTGAATGACAGTAAGGCATTCAATTGGTTGACAAGGTTGGTATCTGAGCTGAAAGTACATTCACTGAGTCTGCATCTTGTACTCCAAACACCTTCTTGGGCATAAATACTTCTGTAGGTCTCTCAAACATGTTAGCAGCCTTATTTTTGAACACCTCATATATACCATTATGGGTCTTGCTCATCAAAGACCCCCCACCGCTGCATTCCCTAAGGTAGAAATGCTGGAAATTTTGATATGGTTTAACACAACAACAACAACAACATACCCAGTGTAATCCCACCAGGTGGGGTAATATAGTTTAACACATAATCTCATAAATATTCCTGATTCAACAAGTTGCCCTAAACTTAAGGTGGTGAAATTATCTGAGTTCGAATATCGCAACTGAAAAATTAAGTTGAGTATGTTAAATTGGCATTTATCTTTTGCTGCCGCTAAAACTAACTGGGTCATGCTGTTATCATGAATTTATGAGGCATGATTACATTTGGGGATTGGCGTGCTGCCAAATGAATTATATTACTAGTAATGATAAGATACTACTTGCTTGGCTAGTGATCACTGGCAATGTGCCATGCTAACTTGAAAGGGATATGGAAGCTGACTGGAGAATGACATGACTGTTGATATTGTCGTTGCAATTGACTACTAATAACCTATGTTGCTCGGACTCTCCAAAAATGTCAACGGGTGCATGTCGGATACTCCCAAATATGCGCATTTTGGAGAATCCGACACGGGTGCGACAACAATTTTGGAGAGTCCGAGCAACATAGCTTAAAATTAAAATAAAAAACTATTAAAAAAAACTTTGGCTAGACAGGCGGCCTTAGGCCACTACTGTTTATTTACCTAGATAATAGAGGCTATGATATCATGTGACACAAGTGAATAAGTTAACAACGTTTAGAGGAACTCCTTATATATTTGACATGATAATATATGGAATGTGAACATTCTACTACAATTTATTCTATGGATCTACAATATTCTCCAACTTGTGTTCAATGAACGTAGACATGCTGTGATACACATTTAACCTATAACCTTATTGATTCTCTTAACCTTACATAATATATGTACTTGATTAGACTTCATCATCTTTAAGTTTAATCTCAACTGCATCTTCTCAATTTCTACATATTGTTTTGGTTATTTCTGTTTGGAGAGTGCAGGTGTTGTGATGTATTGGAGTTCTTCTAGAGGTTTTGGGTTTTCTTAGCAGGATACAGAAAATGTCGGAAAGCTTTCTTTTTGAAAAAAAAAAAGAACCAATGATCCAGTCATTTTATTCTTCCAAGATGGCATGAGTCTCATTTATGCTATGTTTCAGATAGACTTATTTAATGTCATCGTAGAGAGATCCTTCTCGTAGTGACTTAGAGGGGAGGTTAGCATGATCAACCTTTTTCATTTTTTTTTCCTGCTCTTATCTACTTTCTAATTTAGCTATCTGTTTTCTTTCTCTTCTTTCTTTTGTCCAAGTCGTGCTTTGAATGGTTGTTTCCAGTTCAATTTTATGATTGACAAGAGCGTAGAAGACATTCTAATGATCAAAGTTGGAACAGTTACACCACAGTAGCTTGTGTAGTTCTGGATTCATCAAACGTTTATTGATTACCAAAATGTTGGCAGCTCCTAATTATTATGGATACCCTGATACAGGTTTTTGAGGAAGTTCAGAAGGAGGTATCATATAGGCCGAAGCTCAAACTGTATGCTGAAACTGTGTCCTGCTTGGGAAGCAATGGAATGCTTGAAGATATCAACTGTCTTATCATGGCATTGAAAATGGAAAGTAGTTTAGAACCTGACGTTGAGGGCTTTTATGCATTGTTGGAAAGCTTAATAAAATTTAATCTTACGCGGCTTGCACTGGAGGTCTTTTACTTGATGAAGTTGAGAGGATGTGATCCCGATAAGTTGACCTTTAAACTATTGATAAATGGTTTAGAATCGAATGAAGAAATGGCTCTTTCAGCTTTTGTAAGGCAGGAAGCAGAGAAGTATTATGGCCAGTCCCTAAATTTCCTAGATGAGACTGAAGACGAAGTACCAAGATTAGAGCCAATGTATTGAACCATTTGATCAGTGGTTAATATATAAGGAAAAAAAACATATATATACATGATGAAAAGGCTATTTGATTATTTCTTTCATTTACTTTTGGTATTTTGATTTTATTATTGTTTTGTTTCTAGAGTTGAACTGCACCTAAAAAGGCTTCTATTTTTGATGAATTGCACCAACATACTTGACTATGCAAATTTGTTCCCATTTATGATTTACCACTTGGGCTTAACTCATTCTATCTTGAGCAAGTATCTTTGAATACTTATGTATCGGTATCCCCCTATTACCTTTTAAAATTATTAGAGCATTTGTCTCAGCCGCATAAAATACTGTTTCATAATAACTTGTTTTATGGTAAGTGCATTTTTTTTTAACTATGTAATGACCCTCCAGGTCATTTTTCACTCTTCCATTTTTATTTTTTTTCGTTTAGAGTTTTTCTATAGCTGACCCAAGTCATTTATGATTTATTGGGACTGACAGTTCGGTTTTCGGACAGTTCGTTTGGTTTTTATAGCAATTTCCCTGTTTTGGAGCTTTTGAAGTTGAGGAAATGGTCTTGGGCCAAAACTTCAGGTAAATGACCTCGAATGACGATTTCGACAGTTTCGTTAGCTCTGGAATGTGGGTTTTAGGCTAGGGGGACCTTTGGTTCGGGTCCCGAGGCTTTCGAGCTCATTTTGCGCTATTGGTTGGAATTTGGTAACATGGAACATTGGGTGTGGAACTCACTTTTTGTCTAATCGACCTCTGTTGGAAATTTTGATGGGTCTGTTGAGTCCGGAATGCCGAATTTGGTAGGGTAGCATAGTTCATTTGCATGCACAAAGTTCTGAATGAATTTCGAATACCTGATCGGAGTCCATTTGGACTTAGAAAATTTTTAGGTGCCAAGGTATCTGGTGCAACCGCTTAAGCGGTTTGTTGATCGCTTAAGCGATAGCTGCTTTAGCGGCTGGGCACCGCTTAAGCGGCAGTTGGCCACCTCGCCGAGGATCGCTTAAGCGGTCCTTGCTCGCTTAAGCGGTCATTTGGCCGCTTAAGCGGTCCTTGCTCGCTTAAGCGGTCATTTGGCCGCTTAAGCGACCACTACTGATCTTTTATATATTCTTCCCCATTTCTTTTTTTAGTCCATTTCTCAGTGTAAAATACTCCATTGCTGATTGTGGGAGCTCGAATACAATGAGGAAACCTTGTATTGAAGCTGGGAATGGCTCGGGGACGTTTAAGTGAACATTTTCCTGTCGTTAGTTACTAAGTTTCTGGCCTAAATCCCGTTGATTCTATAGTTAAATTCTTGTTTTTCTTTGAACTTTGCGGGCTGTTTTGGACTCAAAATCGAGGGCTGGTCATGCCCAATTTTTGAGCACTAGCTCATTGTACCCCGAGGGACATTATTGCAGTTTCAATTCCCAAATTCAACAAATGGGCCCCACTAGTGATTTTTAGCCCGATTTCTGACTAGGAGCTTAAATTTGCAATATGAGTATCGTTTTTCTCTTCTTGAAGCCTATATTATTATTTTGATAAAGTGGCAGCGGTCGGAGAATTTTCGGAAGGGAAAAGCTCCGATATAGAGGATTTCGAGTGCTTTTGGTGGCGTCCAGGTAGGCTAAGCTTACCTTTCTTTAGACTTTGTTCTTTTATGGTATTGGTATGGTATCGTGCTAAATATTGGTGGGTTATTATGGTTCGGATAATAGTTTAGGCAATTTCTTATTCTTTTAGCCGATTAGGGGGCTTTAGGATAGGCCTCGGCCTTGAATTCCCTTAAGTTGATAGTTGCCTTTCCTTTAGCGCTTGACTTAGCATATTTAGGGTCTTGGATTCGTGTTTAGATGCCTTAGTCTAGGTTCAGGTATTTTCTTGCCTTAGATTGGGTTGTCGGGGTTTGTAGTGACATGAGCGCTCTTTTTTAGGATAAAGTATTATAGAATAGTGTCCTGTCACATTGTAAATAAATATAAATTCCTTAGGTGGGCTGGTTATCAGAACTAGATCGGTTGCTTGCTATATTGTGGTTGTTGAATTGGTATCCCCAGTATCTTAGCAGTTTTAGCCTTAAACCACTGTTTTTGACTTAATAAAATGGAATTTCTTTAAACCTTCAATGAATTTAGTCTTCTAAAATGGGAATAATGAACTAGTTAGACTTGGTTGAGTTGAACTCTGGATTGTAACTCGTATTACATACTTAGTTCCAGTTCGAGTTCGGCACCTGATTTTCCTTGGTTATTATTTATTCGTTCCGATTCGAGTCCGGCACCTGGTTTTACTGCTTATTATCTGTTAGTTCCGATTCGAGTTCGACATTCACTATTATTGATTTAAAATTAGGAAATCTGGTTGGGGACCTGTATGTTTTATGGTTATGGCTAGGGGAAGAGTATATGGTACGTTTATCGCTCATCATGTCTAGTTTTTGCATTTCTTACTATTGTACTTGGTTTTATGCTGATATTCTCCTTGTTTGTGCCCACCGTGCTTATGAGGGCACGGTTGGGTTTTATTTTATTGTGTGTACCTTCTGGACTTATGGGGGTCCAGTTAGGTTAGAGCTAGGCATTTATTTTTATTTTCGAGTTATTTTCATATGATTTTCTACATCTGAGTAGCATAATCTTTTATTTCCATCTTGACCCTCTTTTACTGCCTCTTAGTATAGATTCGTACTTTATTATGCCTTTACTTTAATTGAGCTCAGTCGGCCTATGATGTCTACTGAGTACCCATATTTTGATACTCATACTACACTTCCACATCTTTTTTCTTGATGCAGAACCTAGTACGAGTCATCATCATTGACGCTGACTTCGAGCGGAGCTGCTGACCGGAGATTAGGGTGAGCTTTCCGCGTTCGGAGCTGATCCATCTCCTTTTATTTCAGTACTAGTCTTATTTTGTATATTCATAGACTACTTTGTATATTTTGGCATCTATCTAGTAATTCTTGTGTATAGTGGCTCTTATACTGGCCTTAACAGGTCTTAGGGGATTCATTTTGTACATTTTGTTCCTTCTCCTCTTTTTCTATTCTATGCTTGTATATCTTCCCTTGTGTTTGCTCTAAATTACTATTTTAACCCTGTTTTCCTTCTTCCGCCTGTTAACTTGTCACTCACCATTTTGGGCAAAAGTTTTGGCTTACCTACTAGTGGGTTAAAGTAGGGTGTCATCATGATCTGAGTTTTTGGGTCGTGATAGTTTGATATCAGAGCCTAGGTTCACCGATATAGTCGGTATAAGAGCAAGTGTCTAGTAGAGTCCGACGGATCAGTACGATAAGTGGGAGGCTTTAGGTCTTTCTTAGGAAAAATGTCACCTTTTTGATTCGCTATCATGCTTTGTGTATATAGAGGTTTCTAGATTCTCATTTGTTTCACTCTTTCACATATGGCTAGGATGATGGCCACAATGGTCTAGGGCGAGGTCCCTGAGCCTGTAGCTAGGGCTCCAGTTAGGGGCATAGGTAGAGGTCGACCCCAAGGTCGAGGTCGTGTTAGAGCTCCAACACCAGCTCAAGGCCAGGCTAAGGAGCTTTCACCAGAGTCGGTTATTGATCAGGAGCCGTACATCACACCAGAGGATCTGCTGCCACAATAGCCAATGGGCCAGGGAGAAGCCTAGCCTCCACCCGGATTCATATTTTTTTCTATTCTCCATGATGCCCTCGTTCTGTTATTGAGTATGGTTGGAGGACAACCGACAGATGAGGCCTAGATATCTGCTAAGGGGGTGGCTCAAGGTAGATGTAACACCCCGTACCTTCCTAACCCTACTTGATGACATTAAATAATGTTTACTTAGGTGTCGAGAGCTATAAGCATGTATTTGGTAATGTTAATGAGGAGGAAATTGAAATTTGGCCTCGTACATGTGATTAGCCCTTCGTAGGAGGTGTTTTGTGATTTTCGTGGAGCACTTGTGGGGTTCAAAATGAGGCTAAGAGGACCTCTAAACAAAGTATATTAAGGTTAAGAAATAAGTTAAAGAATAGGACTTGAAGTATCTAACCAAACCCGCGAAGAAAAGTCAAAAAACGAAAGTTTCAAAAAAAAAATAAGGTTGGGGCGTGCCACGCTGATCTGGGCCAAATTTTTGTGCCCAGAGGCAGTAAGCTGGCGCGCCCAAGGGCGTGCCAGGCTGGTTTTGCCACTTTTTCAAAGTTGGAAATTTTCTTAAGTCCCAAGGGTACCCGGGGACGTACCGAGCCGATTTTTGCCACGATTCTTCTACAAACACGAGTATATACATGAAATGAATGAAATATTATATTGGTATGATAAAATTACTCGTGAACGAATTTGGCATCAAAATGACGGTTTTACCCTTGTGGTCAAAATAGGCCATATGTGGCTAGAATCACTTGTTTTTGGGATTGAGGCTACGGATATGAATAGCGTGAGTGGGAATATTGTTGTAACACGTATGAGATGATTTAAACACGAGAAATTATTGATTTTATTGGGTTAAGTGAATTGGGCTCAAAAAGGGCCCAAAATGTGAAAGAAGTCATGGGATGGGTCAAATGACCCATTCTTGCCTTGACCTTCTAGACCAAGCATTTAATGCTTTAAGAGTGGCTAAGGATGGACATAAAGTCTTATAAAAGGGACCAAAACTCTGATTTTATTCATTGGCAACTCTCATGCTTTCTAGACATTTCTCAACTATTTTTCTCTCAAAACCCTAAGAACTCAAAGTCAATTTTTGGAGCAAGATCATCATTTTCAAGCTTGGGTAAGTGATTATTGTTATGGATTAATATATTATATGCATGAGAGAGTAGGTAAATCATGTTGGTTATGCTTGGAAGTGTTGGACATGGTATTTTGTGTTTTTATATAAGATTTGTGATTCATGAGATTCAAGCTTGAATTATGACTTGTGACTTTGATGAAAGAGCATGGTATGGATAAAATATGAACATGTATGGTGTGATATTGTTATTAAACTTGTTATTTTTCTATAAGTATAAATTGTGGAATTTTGGCCGATATGTGCTATGAGATGTATTAAGGTGAATTGATGGATTATTTGTGATGTGGTGTGGATAAGAAAGTGTAGAGGAGAAGTGTTGTGGTGAAATGTATTGATTATCATGTATTGGTCAATGTATAAAGTATTGGGAGATTTTTGGAATAATAATTTCATCAATGGTTTTCTCAAGGGGAAATGGCATGTGTAAAGGCAAACATGTAACTCATTGACGTTATATGCATTTGTAAGGTAGTTGGTGGTTAATGTGAATTCCGTTATATATTTGTGTTGTAGAGTGACACATAAAGAAGGATCGGGACTATTGTATGCACATCTAAGATTGTATATTCGTATTGAGAATACAAGGTATGTAAGGTTACTCTGTCCGTATCTTTCTGCGGCAAATAGTATTCACATTGACATTATGCTTGTCCCATCCCGAAAGGTGATAAGGTATCCTAAACCCGGTCATCAATGGTCATTATCACATATTTTCTACACATTGATCAACTATGAATCACATGTCTCATTTTCATTGTTAATGTTCCAAAAGCCCAATAAGGTCGTGTTCCAAAGTTCCAATAGTGGTTATACTCATGTTTCTTGTTCATTGATTATAGTTCAATGGTTCCAATAATGTTATGGCTGCAATTATATACATTAATCTCTCATAACTATGAAAAGGTTATAAGTTCAATATAGAATAATCCCAATATTATGCTATGTCATTTCTAACCCACTGAAGGTGGAGGCCCGATATTATATACTATCATGATCCTCAATATATCAATCTCTCATAAGTGGATGAATCAATCTCTCAAAAGTAAGAAGTAAAGTAATTCATATCTGTTGGTGGTCAATGATCAGGTATGGGCGGTAGCTTTGGGGGAAAAATGCCTAGCTCAAGCCAATCCCGAGATTTTTGGATCAGGGGGCAGTCCTAGGGGCATAAGCCTAGCTCGGACCGATCCTGACAGGGGGCAGCTCTAGGGGTAATAACCTAGCTCTAGCCAAAGTTGGTATGTGTGGCAGCTCTAGAGGTAATAACCTAGCTTGAGCCGATCCCGATATATTGATATGGGTGGTAGCTCTAGAGGCAAAGTCCTAGCTCGAGCCGATCCCAACATAACGTTATGTTATGTTAAGACCCACTGATCAGTTGGGGCCCGGGTATGTTATGATATGAGCGATGAGGAATAAATAATAAAGAGAAGAACTTAATTTATGTAAGCTACATGGTTCCACATATGCAAATCGATGGGTTATTCATATTGACTATCCTATTACATTTTGTGAATTTATGACAGTTTCATATGACCTTACATACTCAGTACATTCTCCGTACTGACCCCTCTTGGGGGATTTACCTTACTTGCTGCAGGCGCAGGTACTAGTAGGCCTCCACAGTAGGTTGCCAGTTGTTGCAGATCATTGGTGAGCTCCAGTTAGTTCGGGGCTTCTCCGAGTCACAGTTGTACATATGTTTTGGTGTTGTACATGTTGTATAAAGCGGGGACTTGTCCCGACTTTTAGTTCATTTTGGTCAATGTATTTGTTAGAGGCTTTTGTAGACGGATGTGGGTGTATAAATGTAAAAGGTATATGTCGTTTTTGACTTGGTGGCCTCACCGGCCAAGTTTTGCATATGTGTATATATATCACATGTTCCATGAATTTCGTTGTTGGTATTTAAAGCTCTTACATGGTTATGGGTTTCTTATGGCATGCATATGATTGAATAGAAGTAAAGCTTGGTTCTCTCGGGCCTTGTCGGCTACAAGTGCCAATCCGTTCTGATGGGATTCAGGGCGTGACAGTAGACTAGGTACAGGAACGTAGCCTGCAGCTCCCCGAGCAGAGGTTCCACCAACCCCATTAGTTCCACAGCCAGTAGTAGCCCGACCAGCCATGACTTCTGAGGAGCAGAAGATGCTAGGTCGATTTCTTAGATTAGCTTTATCGAGGTTTATTGGAGCCTCAAGGGAGGATGCATTTGAGTTCCTTACAAGCTGCAAGGAGAGACTATGAAATCTTGGATTGGTGGATTCACACAACATGGATTACACCATATTTCAGGTTAATAGAGCGGCGAGGGAGTAGTGGAGGGGATATCTTGATTCCAGATTAGCTGGATCTCCTCCTACGACATGGATTCAGTTCTCCGAGGCCTTCTTGGAGAAGTATATGCCTCGCAGCTGCACAAGCGTCTGAGGGATGAGTTCATGGGGTTACAGCAGGGTTCTATGTCAGTGGTTGAGTACGAGGCTAGATTTCACGAGCTATCCAGACATGCCACTATGATTCTACCTATTGAGCACGAGAGAGTGTGATGATTTGCCAGAGGGTTGAAACTTCTGCTCTGTATGGCTATCCAGAGTCTGATATCTTTAGGTAGATTGTTTGTAGACATTGCTGATCATGCTCACTCTATGTAGGATATGCATCGTGAGGACTGTTGGGGCAACAATAAGAGACCCTGTCATCAGGGTAGTTATAGTGGGAGTCACAGTGGTTCACAGTTTAAGGGTAGAGGTTTTCATGGCAGCTATCTGCAACGATAGCCTTATCAATAGCAGGGTTAGTCTAGTAGGCCCGTTCTTGCAGTGCTACAGATTTTAGATGGGGGCCAGCCTGAGTTTAGTGATTTCAGTAGTTAGAGCAGTGTTCAACCATCGAGGGGTATTCAGTCAGGGTCTTCAGGCTGAAGTGGCCATTCTGGGTCAGCAGGACCTTCTCGTCAGGTCAGGGTACCCAGTTCATGCTTGGATAATGGTTTTGTGGGTCATTTGCCAGAAAGTGTCCCCGACATAGGATGATTGAGCCTTTTGCACAGAGTGTTTTGCCTATCAAGTCAGTGCCGCCCCCAGCCAGAGATGGTCCCCAGGGTTCTTATGGAGGTACACAGGCAGAAAGAGGAGGTGGTTGGGTAGGCACCTATTTCGAAGGCGGGCGGGGTCATTTATATGCTTTCTTTGGTAGGCCGGAGGCTGAGGCTTCGAATACTATTATTAAAGTATGATTTTGGTGTGCCATCAGCCTGCTTCTGCATTATTTGATCTCGACTCCACTTATTCTTATGTTTCTGCTTATTATGCATCTCAGTTGGGGTTGTTTTGTAAGCCACTATCTATGCCTATGCGTGTAGCTACTCCACTGAGTGATTCTTTAGTAGTGGATCGTGTGTTTATATCTTGTATTGTGACCCTTCGGAGTGTTATTAGCAAAAGCAATGTCTTCTTGCATAATATGGATTTCAAACATTCATGATCTGGATGTGGATGAGTTGAATGACTTATCCCTACGTCTATTAGTGAACCATCTCTCTAGGGATTGTGAAGGATGTTCTACTAGAAAGATTCTTGTTATTGCTTCGACTCATATTCCCCAAAAAGTGGATCCCGCTCTAATAGCTCCAAATAAATTAAACATTTTGAAATTCCATTGGACTCGACTGGAGTAATGTATTATAGGAATCATCTTTCAATCAAAGAGCTATTTCAATGATTTCCATATTTGTAGTTCGAAAGGAAAAAAATAAATCCACTTGGTTTCAGACTGGGTACAACCCAAGGTCATCATTTCCTTTGGTTTTCTCAACGAAAAAATTATTCTGAAGGCCTATTTGAACAGCCTCAATTAATCTTGTCTTTCTTTGATAAAAATCAATACGATCTTTATAAGGCCGGGGAAGAGTTACGGGATGTATAGTAAAACAATATGTTGATTGGGCATACTATGTGTAATGCTTCCCTCATTCACGATAAATAGAAAGATAAAAAGAAAATTCATTCCATTTCGACAAAAGTCCCAAAAAATTTGATTTTTTTAATCTTCGGATCAGGTATTTCTGAAGTACAAAGGGGTTATATTACTTATGGTAGATTGGCGAATTATTTGGCCGAGATGGATTTGAACCAACGTTTGTTGATTTCTAACCTTTTGAATGGATTTGGTTGGTATAATGGAAAATAGGAATATTCGGTGGGTGATTCAAGAAGTGACTCACTTGGGTTGATTTTATTGTACTTAATATGGTTGATTTCGACGTGATTCTGGGCATGGACTGGTTATCCCCCTATCATGTGATCTTGGATTGCTTTGCTAAGACTGTTGCCTTAGCCATGCCTGGCATACCCTCGGTTATGTTGTAGGGTGTTTATAGCCATGCGACAATTGGGATCATTTCTTATATTCGGGCTAGGTGACTGGTATCGAAGGGTGTATGGCTTATCTTGCATAGGTTCGTGATATTATTATTGAGAGTCCTTCGATTGACTTTGTCCTGTAGTCAATGAGTTCGCGGATGTTTTCCCTACCGACCTACCTGTCCTTCCTCCTGAGCGTGATATAGACTTTGCTATTGATCTTGAGCCGAGCACCCAACCCATTTCTATTACACCTTACCGTATGGATCCTGTCGAGCTGGAGGAGCTGAATATTCAGCTTCAGGATCTTCTGGCTAAGGGGTTTATTAGACCCAGTGTCTCACCTTGGGGTGCTCCTATTCTGTTTGTGAAGGAGAAAGACCGTTCTCTACGTATGCGAATCGATTATAGGTAGCTGAATAAGGTGATAGTGAAGATTAAGTATCCTATGCCGCGTATCGATGATCTATTTGACCAGCTTCAGGGTGAAGCAATGTTTTCTAAGATTGATTTGAGATCTTCCTACCATCAATTGAGGATTTGGGAGAAGGACATCCCTAAGACAACCTTTAGGACTCGCTACGGCTATTACGAGTTCCTAGTGATGTATTTTGGGTTGAACAATGCCCCAACATCGTTCATGGACTTGATGAACTGTATATTCAGGCCCTATTTGGACTCCTTTGTGATTGTGTTTATAGATGACATCTTTTTTTACTCGAGGAGTGGGAAGGAGCATGAGCAACATTTGGGGATTGTGCTCCACACTTTTAGAGATCAATGGCTTTATGCCAAATTCTCAAAGTGTGAGTTCTAGCTTGAGTCTGTAGCATTCTTGGGGCACGTGGTATCCAAGGATGGGATTATAGTAGACCAGGTGAAGATTAAGGCAGTTCGTGATTGGGCCAGACCTATATCTCCAACTAAGATTTGCAGCTTTATTAGGTTGGCAGGCTATTATAGATGATTCATCGAGGGATTCTCCTCTATTACAGCACCTATGGCCAGATTGACTAGGTAGGAGGTCCAATTTCAGTGGTCCAACAAGTGTGAGGCGAGCTTTCGAAAGCCCAAGGCCTTGCTCACTTCAGCTCCTATTTTGAATCTTCCAGTTAAGGATGATGGGTTTACAATATATTGTGACGCTTCAGGTGTTAGTTTGGCTTGTTTCCAATGCAACGGGGCTGAGTTATAGCATATGCCTCTAGACAGCTGAAGGTGCATGAGTGCAACAACCCTATTCGTGACTTGGAGTTGGCAGCGGTAGTTTTCACGCTTAAGATTTGGAGGCATTACCATTATGGAGTTTATTGCGAGATATACACCGATCACCATAGTCTTCAGTACATTCTGACTCAGAAGGACCTTAATTTGAGACAACGCAGGTGGCTTGAGTTACTGAAGGACTATGATCTCTCTATTTTGTACCATCCAAGAAAGGTGAATGTGGTAACAAATGCCTTAATATGGAAGGTCGTGAGTATGGGGAGTTTGGCCTTCCTTTCAGTTTTGGAGCAACTGTTGGCCTTGGACATTTAGTCCTTAGCCAATAGGTTGATTCGGCTTGATATTTCTGAACCCAGGAGGATTCTTGCTAGTGTTGAGTCTAGGTCTACCTTATTGGAGCAGATTCGAGATTGATAGTTTGAGGATAGTTGGTTGTTTGGTATTTGAGATTAGGTACGGAGGGGCGAGGCCAAGAGGGCCACCTAAGACTCTAATAGTAGATTGAGATTTGATGGTCACATTTTGTTCTGAGGGTAGGAGGCTGATTCAGTTCATACTCCAGGAGGTCCATTGCTCCAGGTACTCTATTCACCCTAGGATAACTAAGATGTATATAGACCCGAGACAACATTACTGGTAGAGCAGTATGAAGAGAGATATAGCGAACTCACCGAGGGTCACTTAAGCGATAGCCGCTTTAGCAGATGGGCACCATTAAGCGATAGCTGGACACCTCACCGAGGGTCTCTTAAGCAGTCCTTGGTTGCTTAAGCGGTCATTTGGCCGCTTAGCAGCCATTGCTGATGTTTTATATATTCTTCCCCATTTCATTTTTAGTCCATTTCAAAGTGTAAAATGCTCCATTGCTGATTGTGGGAGCTCAAATATAGTGGGGAAACCTTGTATTGAAGCTGGGAATAGTAGGGACCTTTAAGTGATCATTTTCCCGTCGTTAGCTCGTAAGTTTTTGGCCTAAATCCCGTTGATTCTTTAGTTTAAATTCTTTTTTTTTTTTAACTTTGCGGGATGTTTTGGACTCAAAATTGAGGGGTGGTCATTCCCAATAGTTGAACCTCTAGCTCATTATACCACGAGGGATGCTATTGCAGTTTCAATTATCGAATTTCGTAAGTGGGTCGCACGGGTGATTTTTAGCCTGATTTCTGACCCAAAGCATAAATTTACAATGTGGGTATCGTTGTTCTCATCTTGACGCCTAGATAATTATTTTGATAGTATGGCAACGGTCGAAGGCTTCTCAGAAGGTAAACGATACAATATAGAGGATTTCGAGTGCTTTCGGCGGCGTCAAAGTATGCTAGGCTTACCTTTTCTTAGACTTTTCTTTTTATGGTATTGGTATGGTATCATGCTAATTATTGGTGGGTTATTATGGTTCGGATAGTCGTTTAGGCAATTTCTTATTATTTTAGCCGATTAGGGGGCTTTAGGATAGGTCTCGGCCTTGAATTTCCTTAAGTTGATAGTTGCCTTTCCTTTAGCGCATGATTTAGCATACTTAGGTCCTTGGATTCGTATTTAGATGCCTTAGTCTAGATTCACATGTTTGTTTGTCTTAGGTTGGATTTTAGGGGTTTGTAGTGGACATGATCACTCCTTTTTAGGATAAAGTTCTATAGGATAGTGTCCTGCCCCACTGTAAATAGCTATGAAGCCCTTAGGTGGGCTGGTTATCGAAACTAGATCAGTTGCTCGCTATAATATGGTTGTTAAATTGGTATCCCCGGTATCTTAGCAGTTTTGGCCTTAAACCACTGTTTTTAACTTAATAAATGTAATTTCTGTAAACCTTCGAGGAATTTTGTCTTCTAAACTGGGGAAAAATGAACTAGTTAGACTTGTTTGAGTTGAATTCTGGATTGTACCTTGTATTGCATACTTAGTTTCGGTTCATTTTCGGCACCAGAATTTCCTTGGTTATTATTTATTCATTCCGGTTCGAGTCCGGCACCTGTTTTTCTTGGTTATTATTTATTCATTTCGGTTTGAGTCCGACACCTAGTTTTATTGCTTATAATCTGTTAATTTTGGTTCGAGTCTGGCATTCACTATTATTGATTTAAAATTGGGAAATCTGGTGAGAGACTGCTATGTCTTATGGTTATGGCTGGGAGAAGAATATACCGTACGCTTATCGCTCATCTTAGCTAGCTTTCGTAATTCTTACTTTTATACTTGATTTTATGCTGGTATTACTCCATGTTTGAATCCATCGTGCTTATGGGGGATCGGTTGGGTTTTATTTTATTGTGTGTACTTTCTGGGCTTATGGGGGTTCAGTTAGGTTATAGCTAGGCATTTATTTATGTTTTCGAGTTATTTTTCGTACGATTTTCTAGTCAGGGCAAGTATCTCTATTGCCTCGCCTGACTGAAGGGAACTTTTTTAGCTTGTGACTTGTTCAACCACATCCAAAGCAACCTCTTTCCTAATCAGACAGTCACCAGGATGATTTTAACCACTCTTCGTACAAACTTGGTAGGTACATCCCCCACTGACACTGTCCTGTGACCTGGAACTTAGTGCTCTGCCCCACTGCTTCTACTTAGACTTGGGTGCTGGGGCACTGGATGAAGATGACGAAGGGGATGATGATAAGTTATGAAATTGTAAGCGTTTCCCCCCACTTAACCTGTGCTGAGTGAACTCAAACTGTCCGGTCCTAGCCTTTTTGGTCTCCACTCTCCTTTTTCTTCAACTTTTCAGCTTCAATCTGTTCAGCATAGGTCATGAGTCGGGAGATATTCATATTCCCGATCAACATGGCAGTTCTACACTCCTTGACCATCAACTGAGACACACCAGTAACAAACTTGCTCATATGGGCCCTCGGGTCATACACCATTTCTGGAGCAAGTTTTTCAAGAAAAGAGTTTGAATTTTACGTCTCGACTATTGATCATGAGATCAAGGGAAAAAATAAGATATTTTCCCTAATGATAGAGGTAATATTAGGCTAAAAGATATAGTAAATTGTGTCTAAGCAATCAATAATAACAAGACTACTTTACATAACTAGACAATATTTAAAGAGACATTACATATATTTAGCATAAAACTTAATACATCAAAAGTAGCCCGAATACATTTACTTTTCCGAATGAAAAATGTAACTCTCCCCAATTTGCCTCAATCCGTTCCTAAAATAACGCAGAGAAATAGATGGAAAATCATTTCCTTTCCCTTTTTAATAAATATTTTCCTTCCTTTCTTATTTTCTTCTTATCTTGGCAAGATTCTCTCCTTTTTCTTTTTTGATATTCACCTCTGAGGTAGTGGTATGGAATGCTACACTTATCATCCACAAACCCCACTTGGTGGAAATATACTGGGTATGTTGTTATTGTTATTGTTGTTGATATTCAAATTTAATATTACACGTATTATTTTAACATCCTACAGATATTGTTAGTGATGTTTATTGTATATGTCATAGTCCATATACTATCGATATAAATCAAATATATTGCATATATATTACATTTGTGTATGGTATATTTTATTTATTTATCTGTATATTATATATATATATATATATATATATATATTATATTTTGGCAATGCATAATATTATATTATTTATACACATTTATCTGTGTATAATAATTAATTGGCCGAGTTAGAGAGAGAGAGAGAGAGAAACTTGATATTGTTATTCCAAAATATTTGATTTTCATTATTTAAAAATGTAGTTTTCACAAAATTTATATTAAATTTGTGCATTTTTTTTTAAAAAGGATTCTTCAAATTGTTAAAAAAAAAAAAAAAAAAAAAGAAGCAACCTCATACATATGCACTAAAATTTTCATACATATGCACTAAAATTTTCATACATACTCAGTCGCTATATCTGAGATATTTTCAAATAGAAAGTTGAACTCATACATATGCATTAAAATTTTACTGAAAAAGTTAACTCATACTTAGACTTGTAGGCATGAACATTAATCTAACCTTCATTGTTGTACTAATTTCTGCAATAATAAAAGATCGTTGATTATTCAACTCATCTGTAAGATCTTTCACAATAAGATCTCGTTGATCATTCACTTTCTTGATTACTTCTAGAAAAGAGAAAACAAACTATTAGAACAAGGTGCTAAAAAATAATAAACTCACTCAAGTTATGAGAAAATAATAAACTAACTTCGGTTATTGCATTAACTAACTCATCATCAAATCCTACTGAATCATCAACTCTGATTTTTCTTTTGGAGAGATAGAAATTAATCAATTATCGTAGTAGAGCTCGGAGGCCTTCTACTGACTTTCTTAGTGGGGTTTTCTGAAAGAAGAGCATAAGAATCTACCTTATTCACCACAGGAGTAGAAGAAAGGTTCAAATCGAAGGGATTTTTCGGAAGAGCGGCACCAGAATCTGCCTGATTCACCACTGGGGTAGGAGAAAGGCCCAACCTAGAGGAGTTTTCTGAAGGAGCAGCACCGGAATATGCATAATTCACTACTAAATTATTTATGTTATTAATGTACAACAATAACAACAACATACCTATTGTAAATGTACGTAGACCTTACTCCTACATTAAGAGGCTAGAGGTTATTTTTGATAATAATATATATAAGTTAATTTTCTTTCAAAATCAATGTATATACGTTATTTTTTTCCAAATTAGAGCTAGATACATAATTAAAGCAACTATATATACAATACATATGTAAAGATTCTGGGTGTTTCTTCTTTCCAGAGCCCAAAGGCCTTCCACGGGCTTTCTTAGCAGTATTTTTTGAAGTAGGAGCAGCAACAATAGTACCACCAGAATCTGCATGATTCACCCCAAAAGGAATTTGAGCAGGTTGAGACTTTCTCGGTCTACCTCTCTTCTTGAATTGAGCAACAGCAGATCCATTAGAAGGATCAAGATTTGATTTTAGATTTTGTTGAGAAAATGAATTCAAAGGAAATTGTTGAAGGTTTGATTTTTGGGGTTGATGGAAAATAACCTTTGCACGTACCATATCATTGTTGGGTTGTTCTAGTTGGTGGGGTTGGGATGGTGTTGTGGTTGGGGGTTGTTGTTGTGGATGGTAAGGTTGGGGTGTTAGGATTGGGGCTGGGGCTGTTGCCATTGTTCTATGGTCATGTAGAGGTGAGGGTGGTGAAGTTGGAATTAAGGTTGCTTCCATTATTTCATGGCTATGTGAAGGTACATGTTGTTGGTGAAATTGGGATTGGTGGTGTACTGATGGTGATTTTTGAAAATCCATGTGTCATAGAAGGTTGTACTGTAAAAGTGTGTTTTCTACTAAAGAACTTTGTTGAAGGGAAAAAAGACAATGTATGTAAATTTTAGGGTCTTATCAATGAGTTTATATTGATGTTGGCGTTTGACCATAAATTTTAAATAAGATTTTAAAAATCTATCTTTAAATGAATCCTTAATTTTTGGTCAGGACTGATGTGCCATGGTTACATGGCCCTTTTGATGCTTAAAACAAGGAAAATATGCAATAACTTGGGTGTGTTTTGTTGGTATGATGTGGTTTCTGTCCTACTTTGCAGGAAAAAAGATTTTAAAGGCAAAATGATCAAAAATAAAGAATCAAGCCCGAGAACCAAGTGTCAAAAGAAGAAAGAACAAGAATCTGCACCAGATAAGGATTCACGACACTACCCACATGACGTGGAAGCCACTCACATACTCATGTTTAGAGATTGAAAAAAGTTATCTGATTTCCACGGCAGGAGTCACGTGGCGTGACTACCACCCACGTGACGTGGAAGCATGCCGTGACCCAACTTCTGAAGAAGTCTAACTGAGCCTGATTCCCACGACACCAACCTACGTGGCATGACTTGGTTCCACGATACCAAGTCACGATACCTTGGAAGTTGCCGACTCTATTCTCCTATTTTGTTTTGGATAGGATTAGTTTTGTATCTATAAATACCCTTGTATAGTCCTAGGTGCGAGAGTTAGTAATTACATTGTTTTGAGAGCTACTTTATATTGTTTTGGAATTCATAAACATATTCTTGGTTTTGTAGTTACAAACCCTAATTCGAGTTTTATTGATAATTGAGATTTTAGTTTTTCTTCATTGTTGTGAAATCATAATTATGTTTTCATCTCTGAATTCTTCTTGTGTTCTTACAATTATGAGTAGCTAAATCCATCAACTAGGGTTGTGTGAACCATGAGGAATTAACAAAACCGATTAAGTGCAAGATAATTCTATACCGCTGTGAATGCATGTATTGTTGTTTCTTTCGTTGTGATTGCTCTTCTAACGGTTGCAAACGTTAGAAACTCGCCTGTATTCTAGACTTGCTCAAGAGAGAGGTAGAGATTGGGAAAAGGAGATAACAACAGAGATTTGAAGCTATCAACCTTCATCTAATACCTGGAGCCTTAGCGGGAATGGTTATCTGAGATCCAGGACAAGGGTTAGTAGTGCGACACTCGGAGACCGAGAGGAGAAGAGTGAAATTCATCTAACCAATGTCGAGAGATGTTTAGACGAACATATCTTGTCAGATTTTGCATGCAACATAGCAGGACGGTTTTGTTAGCACACGTAACCGATGGAGTTAAGGAATCATTGGGGATCACAGTTCTAGTGTATCTCTCTTACTGTCTGCAAACTCGATATAACCAGTGATCGTTACTATCACTTTACTTTCACATAAAACCGCAGTTTTACTTACTTACCAATTGTTCCATCTGGTATTCTACTCAAACTTCGACCTATTCCCTGTGGGATCGACCCCAACCTTGTTGGGTTCTATATTTGACAAGCGACCGCATTATACTTCTTAGGAGGCATATTTTGGGCGACATTAAATTTTGGCACCGCTGCCAGGGAATACGGTTACGGAGTTGACTATTACTGGTTGGAGTCGATTGGTTTTTGTTTTTATACACTTTTGAGGGCATACGCCGGTGTATGCCAAACACTAGGAGTCAAGGCAATCCCCTGATTCCACTTGATCGTGAAATTGAAAGGAATCTAAGAGCTAATCAAAGAATGATGAATACTGAAAGAGTTCAGGATCCCGCAGCTGCGGGAGACATTCATCACCAACCAATTCAATCAGTTGGTCATGAAACAGCAGAACAAACTACCGCTCAATTGACACTAGAGGAGCAGGCTAGGCAAGCTGCTCTTAGACAAGTAGAAAGAGATAATCGAGCGATGTAAGAAGCAGCACAGTGACTGGCTGAGGCTGAAGAGCGACAAAGACAACTGAGGGAAAACCGAGACCACAGGTGCCTGTTTATGATGATCCTGAAGATAAGGATTTGGCTTATTTCGAGCCAATTGAGACTGGTGCCATCATTCCACCTGCGTTACCTCCGGGCACTAAGTTTGACATTACCGGTGCTATGATTCACCTGCTAAACTTAAAGGGTGTGTTTGCCGGCCTGCCTACGGATGATACAAATATGCACGTAATGAATTTTGCGGGAGTTTGCACATCATATAATTTGCCTGGAGTTGATCAAGAGGTGATTCGGTTGAGATTGTTCCCATTCTCCCTAACAGGAGAGGCGACATTGTGGTTGGAAGAATTACTACGAGGATCCATCACAAATTGGCAGGAATTAAGAAATCAATTTCTGGAGAGATTTTTCCCACTTTCCAAGATGCTACAGCTAAAGGATGAGATCTACAACTTCAGAAAACTACATTCTGAAGCACTGTATGAGGCATGGATAAGGTTCAAGAAGAAGCTACAGAGTGTGCCAAATCATAGAATGAGTGGTAGAAACTTACTTGAAATCTTCTACAGGGTGCTAAATGTAAATACTAAGGCTGTAGCAGATACTATAACTGGTGGAGCATTTATGAGAATGAGGTGGGATCAAGCTTTAGAAATCTTAGATCGTATCACTAAGACCAACCGAGGATGGTATACTCGGGAGGCAGATACGCCGGCTGGCACATATGCTATTGGAGCCTCGGCAGCACAATGAGCTTTGGATGAATCTGTGGCGCAAGAGGTCGCTCAGTTGAGAACAGAAATTGGTCTTCTGGCTAAATAGATAGTGGCCAGAGATGCTGAAAAAGTGCATGCTGTAGGTGCACAAGGTAAATCGGCTAGGCATGATGATAGTGAGTCTGATGAAGAGGCTAAGTACCGAAGTGGCGAGTTTCCGAGATAAGGGCCAAGGGTCTAATCAAGACTCTTGGAACTCAAGGTAAGGGAATCAAGGTCGAAACTATTATGGAGACAACTACAACAAGTAGGGATACAGAGATAGAAAAAGAGACCGTGATGGTGATTGGAGGCAAAAAGATGATTATAGAGAAAAAAATTACCTTTATGTACCGCCAAGAAGACGTGATGAGGAGTCTGGTAATTCAAGGATGGAGGCCCTTCTTAATAAACTGGTCAAAGAAGCAGAGAGCCAGGAAAATTGCTTGAAGGAGATTAGGACTGACATTTCGGGCAGAAGTCAGAAAGTGGAGTCTCATTCAACTACCATTAAACAGTTGGAGCAACAATTCAGGCAAATTTCATTGGCACTAAATCAACGTCAGCCAGACACCCTTCCAAGTAACACAGTCCAGAATCCAAAAAATGATAATCATTATCTCTCCATTACTACTAGAAGTGGGAAGTGCACGACAGATCCACCTATTCCTGCAGACAGTAGTATGACTAATGATCCAGTGGTTATTGATGTAGAAGCTGAGTTAGAGCCGAATAATTCAAAGGGTGACACGGTTCCAAACCATCATGATGATAGCGTGAATGCAAAATCTAAAAAGAGAAAGGAAAAGGAGGTACCACAAGTGCTCAAAACTATCCCACAACCTCCTCCTCCCTTTCCTCAAAGATTGAAGAAGAAGGTTGAGGAAGGCAAATATCAAAAGTTCATCACCATGTTGAAGGAGCTGTCAGTAAACATCCCTGTTGTAGAGGCATTGGAGCAGATGCCAGGTTATGTAAAGTTCATGAAAGACTTAGTGACAAAGAAGAGAACTGTCAGTTTTGAGACAGCAGATAACATACATCATTGTAGTGCAGTTTCTTCTTGTTCCCTAGTTTAAAAGAAGGAGGATCCAGGAGCTTTCACAATTCCGTGTACTATCGGGTCCTACGACTTTGCTAAAGCACTGTGTGATTAGGGTGCTAGCATCAAATTAATGCCATTAGCCGTTTTCAAGTAGTTGGGGTTGGGGGCACCAAAAACAACATCTATGAGACTTCTCATGGCTGATAGGACTGTGAAAAAGCCGGTGGGCATTTTGTATGATGTTTTGGTAAAGGTTGCGTCTTTCATCTTTTCGGTTGATTTTGTGATTCTTGATTGTGAAGTTGACTTTGAGGTTCCCATCATATTGGGAAGACCATTCCTTGCCATTGGACGTGCATTGGTTGATATGAAAATAGGGCAGCTAAAATTTAGATTGAATGATAAACAAGTTACTTTCGATATTTGTCGTTCAATGAAGCAACCAAGAGATAAGCGGGTGATTTCAGTGATAGATACAGTTGATTATAGTGAGGTTGTTGTGTCTCTTGAAGAAAGGTTGGGGGTAGAACCTCTTGCGGCCGTGATTATGAATTTTGATGACAATGGTATTGAAGAAAATGATGAGATGGTGGGTGCACTCACCGGTAAAAGAGCATACACTTATGCTCCAATGAAACTGGATCTCGATTTGAAGAATAGGGTAACCCCACTAGCTTGTCCGTCTATTGAGGAGCCTCTAGTCTTAGAGCTTAAGGATCTTCCGGCCCACCTTCGCTGCACATTCTTGGGAGCCAACAATACCTTGCCTGTGATTATTTCTGCTAAACTGGTGGATTGGCAAGTAGAGGCTTTGGTTTTAGTATTGAGAAAATTTAAGAGGGCCATTGGTTGGTCCATTGCTGATATCATAGGTATTCCACCCGGCATTTGCACTCATAAGATCCAGCTTGTTCCTGAGTATATACCTAGCATTGAGCACCAGCATCGTCTGAACCCACCTATGCAAGAGGTTGTGAAGAAAGAGATCATCAAATGGTTAGATGCAAGAGTGGTTTACCCTATTGCTGATAGCAAGTGTGTGAGCCCAGTTCAGTGTGTGCCCAAAAAAAGAGGAATCACTGTGGTTCCAAATGACAAAAATGAGTTGATTCCAATGAGGCCGGTGACTGGATGGAGAGTCTATATGGATTATCAAAAGCTGAATTCTTAGACTGAGAAAGATCATTTCCCTATGCCCTTTATGGATCAGATGTTAGACCGTCTTGCTGGTAGAGGATGGTATTGTTTTCTTGACGGCTATTCGGGGTATAATTAGATTTTTATTTCCCCCGAAGACCAAGAGAAGACCACTTTCACTTGTCCATACGGGACATTCGCATTCAAAAGGATGCCTTTAGGTTTGTGTAATGCACCGGCCACCTTCCAACGCTGCATGATGTCTATTTTCTCCGATATGGTGGAAGACACTATTAAGGTCTTTATAGATGATTTTTCTGTTGTGGGAGACTCGTTTGAAGGTTGTTTGGCTCATCTTGCTAATGTGCTGCAAAGATGCAAAGAGTGCAACTTAGTGCTGAACTGGGAAAAATGTCACTTTATGGTTAATGAGGGTATCGTATTGGGGCATCAGATTTCAAAGCATGGCATTGAGGTGGATAAGGCGAAGATTGGGGTAATTGAGAAGCTACCTCCACCTATCTCTGTAAAAGGTATTCAAAGTTTCTTAGGTCATGCTGGTTTTTATAGAAGATTCATCAAGGATTTCTCCAAGATTGCACATCCCTTATGTAAACTTTTAGAGAAAGAGGTGAAGTTTGTGTTTGATGAAGCATGTCTAAAAGCATTCGAATGTCTTAAAGAGAAGTTGGTTTCAGCCCCTATTATTGTGTCACCGGATTGGACTAGGCCTTTTGAGGTTATGTGCGATGCTAGTGGAGTGGCTTTGGGTGCAGTCCTTGGACAAAGACGTGAGAAAATACTACATCTGATTTATTACGCTAGCAAAGTGCTTAATCCAGATCAAAAGAATTATACAGTGACTGAGTAGGAATTGTTGGCCGTAGTATTCGCTTTTGAGAAATTCAGATCTTATTTGATAGGTATGAAAGTGATTGTGCATACAGACCATGCAGCTCTTCGGTATCTTATGTCGAAAAAGGATGCTAAGCCAAGACTGATTCGGTGGGTACTTCTACTGCAAGAATTTGACTTTGAAGTCAAGGAACGAAAGGGGACAAAAAATCAAGTTGTTGACCATCCATCACGTCTTGAGGAAGAGGCCATGCTTAAATTGAAGGATGATCTTGAGATTGATGATACTTTTCCAGATGAGCAAGTACTGGCAGCATCCCAAGACTTAATCCCTTAGTTTGCTGATTTTGCCAACTTTTTGGCAAGTGATCTAGTTCTGGAGGATATGGTATATCGGCAGAGAAAGAAATTCATGCATAAGGTAAGAAAATTCTTCTGGGATGAGCCGTATTTGTTTAGGGTGTGTGCTGATGGCATAATTCGAAGATGTGTCCCAGAGGCCGAGATGATGAGTATTTTGGAAGCATGTCACTCATCTCCAGTTGGGGATCATCATGGAGGTGTACGGAATGCCCATAAAATCTTGCAATGTGGGTACTACTGGTCCAGTATTTACAAAGATGCTCATGATTATGCTCGCGCTTGTGACCGATGTCAAAGGCAAGGGAATATTTCACGCAGACATGAACTTCCCATGACAACTATGCTTGAGCTTGAATTGTTCGATGTGTGGGGAGTTGACTTTATGGGTCTTTTTATGAGCTTGCATGGAATGAAATACATCTTGGTAGCCGTTGATTATGTTTCTAAGTGGGCGGAGGCAATTGCGCTTCCTAATAATGAAGGGAGAAATGTCACAGCATTCTTGAAAAAGAACATATTCTCATGATTCGGGACACCCCGAGTTATTATTAGTGATTGAGGATCCAAATTTTCCAACCGCCTGTTCAAGGCCCTGCTTGAAAAATATGGTGTCAAACATAAGGTGGCAACACCTTACCATCCTCAGATAAGCGGGCAGGTTGAGGTGTCAAATCGCGAGATCAAGTCCATTTTGGAAAAAACAGCCAATGCCAATAGGACTGATCGGGCTCGAAGATTGGATGATGCGTTATGGGCATATCGAACTGCTTTCAAAACACCAATTGGTGCATCACCATATCAGTTGGTTTTGGAAAATCTTGTCATTTGCCCGTCGAACTGGAGCATAAGGCTTTGTGGGCATTGAAGAGGTTGAATTTATACTGGAGTGAAGCGGCTTAATTGAGACTTGAGCAGATGAATGAGATGGATGAATTTCGTCTCCGGGCTTATGAAAGTTCAACATTGTATAAAGAGAAGATTAAATTGTATCATGATCGTCGAATTGAGAACCGAGAGTTTCACCCGGGAGATTTGGTGCTACTGTATAATTCCAAGCTTCGCTTGTTTGCTGGAAAACTAAAGTCCAAATGGTCCGGCACATTCACGGTAGTTAGGGTATTCTCACATGGTGCTATTGAGCTAAAAGGAGCAGATAATGTTCTATTCAAAGTCAATGGACAACGTGTTAAGCATTATGTGGGAGTTACGGAAGAGATAAAGACCGTTGAGGAAATTGAGTTTGATGAAGTCTAAGTAGTCAAGCTAGCTATGTCGTGTCGTGACATTAAATCAGGCGCTTCATGGGAGGCAACCCATGAGCTAGTTGGTGAAGTCTGAGTATCCAAGTTAGCCGTGTCGTGCCACGACATTAAATCAAGCACTGATTGGGAGGCAACCTAAGATTTTGTTATGCGGAGATCTGATTATTGAGGAACAGTTAGCTGAAAATCACAAAATTTACCTAAATTAGTTCAAATACCATTCACGCCACTATTCATGTCACGTGAGTCCACTCACAACACGTGGATTGTGCCATGAAAATTAGAGACATTTTTCAGATTTCAGAATCTGACCTACGGCAGAGGACCCACGTGACGTGAGTCCAACCCACCCCACGTGGGTAGTATCGTGGAAATCAGAGGAAACATTCAGGTTCAGGATCCCATCTACGCCAGGGTCCACTTGACGTGAGTCCAAACCACGTCACGTGGTTTGTTCTGTGACAAGTTATATTCTGCAGATGGCCCAATCAGACCTGACCCGATCCCCTTTTTTCCAAAATAAAAGTGGATTCCTTCTTCTTTACCCAATATAAATCCGACCCACTCCATTATTTCCCCACTTTAAATTCATCTAATCAAACCCTAAATTTCCAACTTTCCCTTCCATCTCCACCTCAAATCCGAATCCCAACCTTTTCCAACTCCAAAAATCCGAACACCCCTTCTCAAAACCCACCAAATCCGACCCCCTAGTCCATAAATCGACCTTACTCGATCCACATAACCGTAAATTGACCTAACCTGAACCATAACACCAAAATCTGATCCAAACCCAACCCATATACCCACAATCCAACCCAAACCCGTTACCATGCCTCCTAAATCAAACCCCAAAAGTGACCATCTTGATTCCTCATCTCGAATTCGCACCAAAAATCTGGATTTACCAACTCGTCTACGTGATGAACCGACTGAGTCTGGGAAATGTGGTTTCGTGGAGGAGTTTGACATTAGCCATGATGATACTGCTTTGGTAACTCGGGCCACGAGATTACAGACGAGGGCCCGAGCATGATGCTACGGGTTAGGGTACTTCTGCGACATCGATATATTTTGCAGCCATTTTTGACTCACGTTATGGTTCGCAGTACCTGCGTGGATATTTTGGAGCAAACCATTCACCGCTTCTTATTTGGGGTTGACCGTCCACTTCCGACTTCGATTGCTGAATTTGATCATCGGATGGACAGTGTCAGAGATAGAGTTAGGATGCGAGATGCGAAGTAGAAATTGGAGCTGCTTAAATGGATTGCAGGGTACATAGCCGAAGATGGTGTGGCGGCTATTTGGGTGACTGGGAAGCTGGACATCAAAAAGTCCATGCTTTATTTTGCTGGTAGATTCTGGTGGTCCGTTGTTCGACATCGGTTAGGTCATTAGTATACTGTGAGTGCATGGGACTTCTTTGATTGTAAGAGTACATGGGTTGCATTGTGAGCTGCTAGTTGTTCAAAAAATATTGTTTGCATATTTGCTTAGTTGTTTGTGCATAATCTGGTGCCATCACTTGATCCCTTCTGTGTCATGATACTATGCTGCTTGTATACACACTTTGGTTTTGATTTGCAAATAGGAGGGGTCGAAAAAGTTTTTGTCAAAGGCAATGAGTAGACTGCCATAGGTCCCTTAGGTTTCTCTTAATCAAGAATCATCTATGTGTGTTTTTGTTTTGTTCGCCTGAGGACATACAAACATTCTAAGTTGAGGGTGTTGATGTGCCATGGTTACATGACACTTTTGATGCTTAAAACAAGGAAAATATGCAATAACTTGGGTGTGTTTTGTTGGTATGATGTGGTTTCTGTCCTACTTTGCAGGAAAAAAGGTTTTAAAGGCAAAATGATCAAAAAGAAAGAATCAAGCCCGAGAACCAAGTGTCGAAAGAAGAAAGAACAAGAATATGCACCAGATAAGGATTCACGACACTACCCACGTGACGTGGAAGCCACTCACATGACGTGAGTGGCTGTCGTGACTCATGTTTAGAGATTGAAAAAAGTTATCTGATTTCCACGGCAGGAGTCACGTGGCGTAACTACCACCCACGTGACGTGGAAGCATGCCGTGACCCAACTTCTGAAGAAGTCTAACTGAGCCTGATTCCCACGACACCAACCTACGTGGCGTGACTTGGTTCCACGATACCAAGTCACGATACCGTGGAAGTTGCCGACTCTGTTCTCCTATTTTGTTTTGGATTGGAGTAGTTTTGTATCTATAAATACCCCTGTATAGTCCTAGGTGTGAGAGTTAGTCATTACATTGTTTTGAGAGCAACTTTATATTGTTTTGGAATTCATAAACATATTCTTGGTTTTGTAGTTACAAACCCTAATTCGAGTTTTATTGATAATTGAGATTTTAGTTTTTCTTCATTGTTGTGAAATCATAATTATGTTTTCATCTCTGAATTCTTCTTGTGTTCTTACAATTATGAGTAGCTAAATCCATCAACTAGGGTTGTGTGAACCACGAGGAATTAACGAAACCGATAAGTACAAGACAATTCTATACCACTGTGAGTGCATGTATCGTTGTTTCTTTCGTTGTGATTGCTCTTCTAACTGTTGCAAACATTAGAAACTCGCTTGTATTCTAGACTTTATCGAGAGAGAGGTAGAGATTGGGAAAAGGAGATAACAACAGAGATTTGAAGCTATCAACCTTCATCTAATACCTGGAGCCTCAGCGGGAATGGTTATCTGAGATCCAGGACAAGGGTTAGTAGTGCGACACTCAGAGACCGAGAGGAGAAGAGTGAAATTCATCTAACCAAGGTCGAGATACATTTAGACGAACATATCTTGTCAGATTTTGCATGCAACATAGCGGGACGATTTTGTTAGCACACGTAACCGATGGAGTTAAGAAATCATTGAGGATCACAGTTCTGGTGTATCTCTCTTACTGTCTACAAACTCGATATAACCAGCGATCGTTACTGTCACTTTACTTTCACATAAACCCCAAGTTTTACTTACTTCCCAATTGTTCCATCCGATATTCTACTCAAACTTCGACCTATTCCCTGTGGGATCGCCCCCAACCTAGTTGGGTTCTATATTTGACAAGCGACCACATTATACTTCTTAGGAGGCATATTTTGGGCGACATCAAGGACCAATCACAAGCAATATTTTGCGTTTGATGACTTGCATGAACCAATCAGAATGCAGCAAGAGGTTTCAGATTTTTAAATTTTTTCTTTAAATGAGTTTGTTAATTTTTAGTCAAAATAATGACCAATCAAAAGATATTAAGTTTTAAAAATGACATGTCTAAACCAATCACAAGCAATATTATGTATTTGATGACTCACATGAATGAATTAGAATGAGGCAAGAGGTTTTATTCATATTTGGACTTCATAGTATTCAAAATGACATATCTTTGACCATATATTTGGCATCAGATTTTAAAAATCTATCTTTAAATGACGTGTTAATTCCTATAACACCCAACCATTCAATTAATATGAAAGTTAAAATAATCTTAAGTTAACAATTTATCTCAGTTATCTGAATAACCATCTCAAATCAATTACATCTATCCAGTTGACTCATTCTATATTCAGTTTAATACACCTAATACATAAAAGTAATGGGAAAATAATTAACAATGAATCCCCAGAAACTGGCCTAAACTGGTATAAGAGCACTAGACAAGGAATAGGAGAATCCATGACACAACATCCATACATAATAGAGAGGATAAGAGCTACTGCTGAGTGATTGTCGTCGCTGCTATAGAAACCCCAACTGACCTGCACCATGGCTATATCTCCGATTGGAGATATAATAAGTGAAACGTTAGTACAACTACATGTACTGGTATACATCATCGTCCAACCAGGGATAGAAGCAAATAATATTAATAGCAAATATAGAGAAATCATAGCATCAAATAAAGTTTCGATTTCTAATTCCTAAGTTATGAATTCATTTACACTACACTTTTAACATATTTTTAACCTACATGCCATTTAACATTTTCGAATATCTTTTTCCTTGAACGCCCACTTTAACATAAACCTTTTTACCCTTCACGAACTCATTATCCTAGTTTTCGTAACTCCTAACTCACACTAGACCAGATCTTCTTAAAAATTCACTATTACATTACACTACGGGGTTTACCATCACCAAGTCTTAGAATTCTAGCGACCCTATGGAGAGGGACAACACCATACAATATGCTCCCATAAATATACACTTAGAATAGTTAACATTAAACTTAAATTAGGACGTACCATGGATTCACAGAATGCTACTATCTTCCTTCAACATCACCAACAGAATGAGTTGCTTAAGAATCAATAGCAATATATATAAACATAATAGAATGTCAAGGCGTATGAATGAATGCATGTATGCACATTATCTCTACTTCTTCTCAATCTCATTAACATCATTTTTACCATTATGAAGATCATGATTCACAAATAATATCATCATCATCATCATCATCAATACATCAACAACAACATCATGAACATCCTGATTTCAATAACATCATCGACATCCTCATCACCTCACCTTCACGACATCAAAGTGTATAAACATGTAATAATGCAACCAATAATCACAAGCATTGACCAAAAGCAATCACAATCACTATTTCTCAAATAAATGTAAAGACATCAATCTTAATTTCATACAAATCCTTAGGTACATACACTATTAAAATCGTTTACTCTACACCTCCTACCAAACTGCAGTGTTTCCCAGCAAGATGCCATTACTAATCTTATCTATTCACGACTCTCATTTATGTTCCCAACATAGTACTCAAATTCCTTCCTAAATAATTCTGTTTGAATTCTCATACTTGACCTTACAACCTTACCCCAATTTTTGATGGCTCTTACCCACTTACCTATTTTGCCATACACCCTACCACTAGGTTGTGTTTCAATTGTCCCCACTCATTTAAGTTTGCTCATAGGTCCCCTAAAATCCTATTAGGTTACTTTTAACCCCTACTCCCCATTTATGTTTTGTTAACCTTCCTCAATGCAAGACGTAATTATTCAATTCACCAAGAGCACCCTCTATGACGCCCTAGCTTAATAATGCCCCCCCCCCCTTTTTTTTTTACCGTATGTAACTCACACCTTGCTTACAAACCATAATGTACAGTCAGCTAGTCAAGATTCTCACAAGATTCAACTCATTCAACACCACGAATATTACCTCTATTGGGTACAACAATAATTAACCTCATTATTAAAGCCTAACTAGATTTTATCATTTTCGTCCTTCTAAATAGCGTGCCTGAAGGCCTAATGCATGAGAACTCCCAACATTACTATCTATGTTATATGAATCTAACCCAAGTTTAATTGCTATGATAAATAAATGATAACCTACCTCATAGGCAAACCCTGATGCTATTGATAGGAGAGAGTAGTCCCGCGAGTGCTAAGCATCTTCCCATGTCAGTTTCCCGACGGGTGTACCTCGAAAAAACCCTTATGAAGCTTGTCATTTGAAATCTCATAACTACGCATATATGGTTTATTCTGGGTGTTTTTGAGGGAAAAAGGTGACTAGGGGGGGGGGGGTAAAACAAAAGGGGGTTTTAAAAATATCTTGGGCTAGTTACTGTCGGGTTTTGCTACAGCGGTTGTTTTACTGCTACAGTGGTTATCCTACCGCTGCAGTAGTAGGCCGCAGACCAGCCCAATCCCCCTTTTTTTTTTGGCCTTTTGGCCAATCTACCTTGGCCTCATTTTTCTTTTCTGATTTAATTTTTTCCCAGATCCAATTTATTTCTGAGGGATTTTCACATGTAACGACATTTTGGATCGTTACATAAGATATCAATTTATCTACCGTTTGTCTCCCAACGACCATTAGTAAAGATCAAGATCTTTTGGCACAACTATACAAGTAATATTCAGCCTACATTATGTCAAATGAGAGGCGGTTTAACTTTTTCATTAGTCGGGTTAGACCACCCTCGTTCCAATTACCATGGGACTAACCTGTTGTCTATTTCGTTGTTTTAATTGTCGGTCATATGGGTTCACTTTTTACTTACCCATCCTACAAGAACCACGAAAGTAATTGCAAAGTTATTCACATGCCAATTATTTTAGATGTCTGTATGTCACATAATACCTCAACGCATGAAAAGTTGGGGCAAAACTGACACCCAGAAAGGTTATTGCTACAGCAGTTACTTTAATGCAGTAGCTAGCGGCAGCTCAAATAGGGGGAAATAAAACATTTCCCCCACTTTAACTCCCACTCTCAAAAACTCTCTCAACCCTCTCTGCAAAATCCCCTCCGATGACTAATTCAAGGTAATTTCTTCACCTCTACAACTTACTTACACATTTCTCATTGTAGATTCATAGAAACTTTGTTAGAATTGAGAAATTTTGGGCGGTTTTTGGTGCAACTCTTGAAACTTGAATTTGGTGGTGTTTTTGAATGAAATGATGAACATGTTAGATTCTCTTATGTATTCAATGCTCCTACAATGTTTGGGCCGTAGGATTGATGTAGTTCATCTAGGATTTTGGCCATAGGAGGGGTCGAAGGTAGAGGGCCATATTTCTTAATGATTTTAGTTGAATTGGGGGTGAATTCGAGTGTTATATACTCTCATTTTTGTGTAAAAAGGTTCATGCAAACTTCGCTAAGTATGATCTACCCTTAATTCTAAAAAATATAGAGAAAATTCAAAAATCCACCATGTAAGGGCAGTTTGACAGGTTGAAGATGACAAACTACTGCAGAGATAACTTTTTTAGAAACAGTGGTATCGCCACTGCGGTAAGTTTCGCCACAACGGTACCACTACTGCGGTACTCGGTAGTAGCTTCCCAGTTTTTCATTTTTCTGCAATTTTGAATTTCCTTTCCTCCCTTAGTACCCCACCTTGGTTTCTTATTTTATTTTTACTTTGTACAACAAAAATTTCATGGACCAACAATAACCACGCTTCTGAAGGTTTCCTGATGACGCTAGCCATACTCGGTATAAAGAGGAGTGACTCAATAGGGGTTTTCTTTTTGAGAGTGGTTTTGTGATGGACAATGTGGAAGACGATTTGCCTGAGTTTAGTGACCAGCTGAAAGTATTTGGGTAGAGATACTGACTGAGCCAACTCCACAATGCAACCTCGACTTGGTCCGAGAATTTTATTTTGTACTCCCCACAGTGGAGTGGCCAGTACCTTTCCCTACTATCGAGATTTGGGGGAAGAATGTGCCTGTGGATGCTACCATTATCAATGAGGTCTTGGGGCTTCCCAACCCCTCTAACGCAACCTTCAAGACGAAGATCTAGGAGTCTGATTTGAGGTGGGTGGCCCGATACTTGGCGTCAGAGGGTAAAGCTAACAAAGTGAAGTGGTTCAATCAGAGGGGGGACCAAGAGTGAATACTTCTTGGCCGAGGCCAAGATTTGGTTACAGTTGGGGTCCTGGAGGATTCATCATTCGGGAAATGTTATGAACATAGTTTTTCATGGAGATATGGTGGTAGGGTGTGTTAAGGCGGGGATCGAGGTGAATGCGAGGGCATAAATCATGGAAGAGTGACAGTACTTCTATGCTAGGGAGAGGTTAGCAAGAGATATGTTCTTGACTTCCTTGATTATAGAGCTGTGCAAGTGAGTAGATGTTCTCGAGGAGGACAATGATACCTTGAAGGACTAAAACATGCAGTATAACCCTCTAAGAGGTAGGAAGACACAGGGCAGAGTCAATAAAAAGAGGAAGATAGGGAAGAAGGGTGAGAGCAGCAGGGTTGGAGGGAGTGGTAGTACTCCCCTTACCTAGGCAACTGCTTCCCCTAGATATTGAGCAACAGACCTTGCTGCTATGCGGGGGTACTTAGGGAGGACTCAGATGCCCCAGTTGGAGTTGTCTCCTTCGAGCTCGACTGCCTCAGTGGATCCAGCCCCGTGCTTACACTAAGCTTCGAAGGGGAAGAAGAAGTATTTCTCCCCTGACTGCATATTGGTGAGGATGTGGAAGGCTGTGCAGGTCATTTTTGCATGCACCTCCCCTACTAAGAAGCTCCTGAAGTTGACCCAGAATGATGCCAAGGATTTTTCCTTCCTTAGTAGAATAGAGGAGAATGGCTCGGACGCCTCAAGCCTCGGAGATGACGCCACCAGCTAGATATTCCCCCTTCTTATTTTACATTATTGATTTGGATTTGGGTTTCCCCTATTTGGGGCATGTAACAAACAATTATTATTTTTATTTTCCTTACTTTTTAGGGCGTTTGACTACCACCGCACTTGAACAATAATCATTTTATCTTACACTGTGTGTCAGATTGATTTTTGTCAGTTTATTATCTCAAAAATAGGGTTGCTTGGCAACGATTGCAAAATCGCAAAGCAGGGGAACCCCTGGTAGCTCACTGCTTGGAGCCACTGTAGCAGTTAATTTTACCGTTGTAGCAGTAACCTTTAATGGTTCTGCTTTCTATTTTTTCTAACTATTTCTAGGTCTTTTCTCATACTACGCCATCCCCTGAACAATATTACAGTTTCTAACTCTCACGTACCAGGGTTTTTAAGGTCTAAAGTGATTATATCGCAACTCAAGTCATCACAAACACAACTAATTCCTCAACTCAATTAGTTCTAACACATTTTTTACTCCCTTTCCTCTCAAGCACCACACCCTACATGTTATTTTTAACACATAACGGCAAGGCACCTGGGTAGTTCGTCAAGATTCAGGTAGAAACCAAGGAATACTCCAAATCACAGGGAGATCAGGCATTACTCAAGTCATGAAAATGAAGATACACCTCGAGATCACATTGATCCTCACACTCCCCGAATCCCTTGGACACACATCATACAAATCAAAGTATACAATTAACATACACAATAGACTTCTGTACTTAAAGAGATTGACAACCCACTAACTCAATAACAGTATAATTACGCAATAAACACCCATACAAGTAATACTTGACACATTCTATCATACCACAATAAAACATTTAAGGCACTAGTACTTTAATACAATACTAAGCGGATTTCATAACGCAACAATTCAACACCTATGCTTTTTATTGCCCTCTACTGGTTGGAATACCTTGATCCAACCTCTCAAACGTTAGTGAGATACCAATTGGGACCAACTAGTCCCAATTGTGATGGTTGAGATACCAATTGGGATCTATTAAATACCAATTGGACTCAACTCGGGGGGAAAACACTAAGATAGCACGATAGGGGAAAAGAAAGTGAGATAGATTCCTAGATGCCTTGTAGCCTCCTATAGATTTGATGTGGACGTCAACACATCAATCCGCAGGATTCTACTCGACATTTGCTCTTGTACTGGGAGATCGATAACTTGGGCTTTGATACCATCTTATCACGACCCTACCCACGGATCGTGCGGGCACCTACTTAACACCTAACCCAAATAGGAGAACCCTTAACACCCAACCATTTAATTAATGTAGAAGTTAAAATAATCTTAAGTTAACCATTTAACTCAGTTATCGGAATAACCATCTCAAATCAATTACAACTATCTAGTTGACCTCTGCCTAGTCTGATTTGCCTGTAGCCTATCCTGAATCACCCATACCCGGTCCAATGACTCACGAAGAAAATCTGTGCCATGAAGCCTAACCTCTTAAGTCTCAAACTAACCAATAGAAGATCGATATTGTATACTATACAAAGCCTCAAATAGAGCCATCTGAATACTAAAGTGGAAACTATTATTATACGCGAACTGTGCTATACGTGAACTCTGCTAAAGGTAAGAACTGATCCCAGTGACCCCTGAAATCTAACACATAAGCACAGAGCATATCCTCCAATACCTAAATAGTCTGCTCTGACCGCCCTTCAGTTTGGGGGTGAAATGCGGTGCTAAGGTCTACCTGGGTACCTAACTCCTCCTAAAAAGTCTGCCAGAAACTGAAGGTAAATTGAGACCCTCAGTCTGAGATAATAAATACAGGTACCCTATGCAGACGAACTACCTTCTGAATATACATACGGGCAAACCTCTCGGCACTGTAGGAGACTCGAACAGGAATAAAATATGTAGACTTAGTCAACCGATCCACACTGACACAAATACTATCAAAACTAAGGGAGGTACGAGGCAACCCACCAATGAAGTGCATAGTAACCCACTCCCACTTCTACTCGGGAATGGGCAACTGTTGAGGCAAGTCTTTGGGTCTCTGGTGCTTGGCCTTTACCTGTTGACAACAAAGCATCGAGCTATAAATCCTGTTATATCTCTTTGCATACCACTCCACCAGTAGTGTTGTCTCAAATCTCTATACATCTTAGTTGTCTTGGGGTGAATAGAATATCTAGAGCTGTGCGCCTCATGCAAAATCAACTGAATCAAATATCCAACCCTCGAAACACAAATATGGCCATCAAATCTCAGAACACCATCAGAACCCAAAGTAGCCCTCTTGGACTCACCACTACATACCTGATCTTAAAAGCTATGAAGGCGGTAATACTCAAACTGATGACTCTGGATCTGCTCCAACAAAGTAAATCTCGCCCCAACACAAGTAATAATCCTTCTAGGGTTAGAAATATCTAAACAAACCATCGAGTTAGCTAAGGATTGAATATCCAAAGCCAACGATCACTAGAAACTTGAATGGAGGCCAAGCTACCCATACTCACTGCCCTCGAGCTCAAGGTGTCCACTACCACATTCATTTTGTTCGAATGATAAAGAATAGAGATATCATAGTTCTTTAGCAACTCAATCCACCTGCGCTGCCTTGAATTAAGCTCCTTTTGGGTCATAATATGCTGTAAATTATGGTGGTATATAAAGATCTCACAACGAACCTCCAAATCCTCAGTACTAACACTACCACTGCCAACTCCAAGTCATGAGTAAGGTAGTTATGCACATGCACCTTCAGCTACCTTGATGCATATGCAATAACACGACCTTGCTACATCAGAACACACCCCAAACCAACACCAGAAGCATCACAGTAGATGACAAAATTGTCGCTTTGACAGGAAGAGTCAACACAGGGGTAGAAATAAGCCGATCATTGAGCTTCAAAAAGCTCACCTCACAACCCTCAGACCACAGAAATAGAACCTCCTTCCTGGTCAATATAGTCATAGGAGCTGCAATAAATTAGAAATCTTCAATGAACCATCTGTAATAACCTGCCAAAATGACAAACCTTGGTAGGTGATGTGGGCATAGCCCAGTTGCGAATAGCCTTAATATTTGTTGGGTCCACCATGATACCCTCCTTAGACACAACGTGTACCAAGAACGCTACAGACTCAAGCCAAAACTCGCACTTTGAGAACTTGGCATAAAGCCGATGGTCTCTCAAAGTGTGAAGCACAGTCCTCAAGTGTTGCTTGGGCTCGTTGCTACTCTTTGAATACACAAAGATGTCATCGATGAACACAATTATGAAGGAGTCCAAATACGGCTTGAACACATAGTTCATTAAATCCATAAAGGTTATTGGGGCATTAGTCAACCCAAAAGACATTACTAGGAACTTATAGTGGCTGTAATGAGTCCTGAAGACTGTTTTAGGGATGTCCGCTACCCTAACCCTCAGCTGATAAGATTCAGACCTCAAATCTATCTTAGAAAATACTGATGTACCCTAAAGCTGATCAAACAAATCATCGATATGTGGCATAGGGTACTTATTTTTCACTGTCACCCTATTGAGTTGCCTATAACTAACACACATATGCATAGAACCATCTTTTTTCTTTACAAACAGAACTGGAGCACCCTATGGCGATACTCTCAGCCTGATAAAATCCTTACCTAAAAGATCCTGAAGTTGACTGCTCAGCTCCTTTTAGCTTAGCAGGAGCCATATGATAAGGTGCCATAGAAATAGGTTATGTGCTCTACTCGAGGTTAATAATAAACTTTATATCATGCTCAGGAAGAAGGCCAGGTAGGTCAGTTGAGAATACATCAAAAAACTCACGAATAATGGGGATAGAGTCAAATAACTGACTCTCAATACTAACATCTCAAACATGAGCAAAGAAGGAATCACATCCCCTCAACATCAATCTATGAGCCCGAACATAAGAGATAATTCCCGTTGGTGTGCGGCTAGCAGAACTCTGCCACACTATAGGGGGTACACCAGGTAAGGCTAAGGTAATGATCCTGGCAAAGAAATCCAAGACCGCGTGATGAGAAGACAACCAGTCCATGCCCAGAATGATATCAAAATCTATCATGGCCAATATAACAAGATCAATCTAAGTCTCAAACACTCGGACAGTCACCATTCAGGAACTATATACCCGATCCACTACTAAAGAATCACCAAAGGGGATAGATACATGCAATGGTACAGATAAGAACTCAAAACATAAACCCAATTATGGTGCATAATTAGAAGAAATATAAGAAAACGTGGATCCGAGATCAAACAAAGCAGAAGTTGGCTGATGATATACGGAAATCATACTTGTGATCATAACATCCAAAGCCTCAGCTCCAGCCTAGCCGACACGATATACAACTAATCCTTCCCACTACCGGACTGGGTACCTGCCCGAACATCTGTCCTACCTCCCAGTGGACTACCTCTGGAACTCTGGAGACCATCTCTACGACCTTGTACACCACCTCTAGCTGGAAGCAGCACTACTCTAATCGACTGTGCAGTCTGAATAGAAGGCTTAATCACCCTATGCCAGGGACACTCATGGGCGAAGTGACCAATAAACCCACACTCATAATATTCCCCTAGCACTCTACTCTATCTGGAAGGTCCATCTGATCCGTTTGACCACCTCTACTTGACGAACCGAATTGACTACCTCTCTGAGGCTGGCTACCCATCTAACTACCATCTGATGTCTATAATACTGACTAAACGGGCCTATTAGGTTGACCCTGACACTGAGAAAACTGATGTTGTTGTTGTTATTGTTGTTGGGGTTACCTATCCTGATACCCAAGACCTTTAAACTGTGAGCCGTTGTGGCTCCCACTAAAACTGCCCTAAACATGATAAATCACTGCCCCCTTAGGCTTCATGAACTATCTCCTTAATAGAATATACATGCTCAGCAATCTCAACAAAAGACTTCCCTGAAGTCACTAAACTATGTATGGCTCTTTGAAATGACAACCGCAATCCTCTGACAAAACATCTGATCCTGTCATACTCGTCAAGTAGGATCGTAGTAGCATGTCTGGCTAAGTCATGGAATCTCGCATCATACTTGGCTACTAACATCAAACCCTATCTCAACCCAAAAAACTCATCTTAAAGATGCTTGCGTATACTACAAGGCATATACTTCCCCAAGAATGGCTCAGAGAAATGAACCCAAGTAACTAGTGGAGATCCAGCTAGCCTGGAATCAAGTAACCCCTCCACCATTGCCTCACTATTGTGTCAAACTGATATGCAATAAATTTTGCGTCGCGAGTCTCAACTAACCCCAAATTCCTCAGCTTCTCCCCACAGATGGATAAAAACTCATATGCATCCTCTCTTGGAGTAACCATAAATCTGGGTGGAGTCAATCTCAGAAAATGGCCCAACATCTTCTGCTCATCGGATAACTGGCTTGGTTGCTACTAGCTGTAGGGCTACCAGTACTGATGGAACCATTATCCTAGGTGCCACAGCTATAGGTTGCGCCCTGACATTAACACCTTATACTATTGGCTATGCCCCATCGGTCGGTGGACCTCCGACCAACTCCAATACCTGTATCAATATATCCTAGAGAACTGATGAAGCTATAAACTTGGGTGGGGCCTGGGCTACTCCCTGGCCCACCTACTACTATAGTGGTGGAACACCTGGGCTATATCAGGCTCTGGAGCTATAACTGGATCAGGTGATAGATCTCTGGTCTGATCTTGACCTGGGGCTGCTGTTCGGTCCTTCCCCCAACCTCTAGGTCGACCTCGAGACCTAACTAAAGCTCTTACTGTGGGCTTGGGATCCCGATCCCGGGCTCTCGCACCATGCATCCTATCCATCTGCGTAAAGAGTGAACCAAATAAAGCTCTGGAGACTAACACAGACCCAACGCACGGAAGTGAATCAAAAAGATGAGACTTTTCCTAAAAATGTTTTATAGCCTTCCAAAGATAGGATACAGATGTCTCTGTATCGATACATGGGACACTACTAAACATTGGCTCAAGCAAAAACAATACCAGTATGACCTAGTCTCTGATACCAAACTATCACAACCCAATTTTTAAGTCATGATGGTGCCTATCGTAACCTACTAATAGGCAAGCCAAGACATAGCTCGAAGCATCGAGCATCAGGCTAACAGGTAGAAACCAAAAGAAAGGGAGATGAAAAAGTCCCAACAATGGTAAAAAATAAAGATAGAAAGGCATTTATGGCATACCACAGGTTTAACGGGCCTAGAACATACCCGAGTAGGGCCCTAACCGACCCAACAGGCCTAATTATAGCAAGCCAATGACAAACTAAAACTACCAGCCTAAACACTAGCATACTAGCATGCAAATAGTATAAATAAACTTAGTATAGGTATAGGGTAAGCCTAGCCTACCTAGACGCCGCTGAATGTCTGTCAAAGCTTGCTAAATAGGAGCGTTCCCCTTTCGAGAAGCTCAGACTGTTGCCACGCTATCAAAATAGTGAACTATATATCACAACATGAAAATTGATACCCATATTGCCCTGGTCAAAAAATGACCAAAAATTCCACTTGCGGCCCGCTTGCGGAATTGCAAAACTGAAATTGTCACAGTGTCCCAAATAGCTCAGTGACTAATAGTCACAAGAGATTTACCCAAATCCAAGCTAAAAATAGCTCTAAAACAGCAACAACATCAACCCCGCCAAATAACAATTTAAATACGCAACTTTAAGCTAAAATTAACTGGAAAACTTATGATATAAAGACACTATACCATCAACCATGCGATCTTCGAGCTTGACTAACTTGACGTAGATAATTGATATTCTTGTGGAGATCAAATATACTGCCTAAGTATTTAACATTCTAAAAGAATATTTGTGTACATCTATCTCTATATATACACGCACGAACACCTACTAAATCTAGCATAATGCTAGCCTATTCTTAACATTATATTACTAAGGGTACAAGTTACTGCCACCTATCTTCAATGCCATGATGTGCTCTCCCTCCACTTCCATGTGGAAGTGGAGGTGTCTTCACCACTATTTTCCTTATCCAAATATATATATATATATATATATATATATATATATATATACTCGGGTATTGCATAGGTCCGTGGTTAAAAAAAAATCATATTTTGAATATATCATAATTAATAGAAAATTATTTTGGATAAAACCTGTATAAAATAATAATATTATTTTAACATACCTAGATTCACTATCTATGCTTAAAATATTAATAGGTTACAAAGCTAATATAAAGTACTATATATATATATATATATATATATATATATATATATATATATCATAACTAAAGAATTTTATAAATACCAAAACATTTTCGAAAGGTGATTAACTATATCCTTTTACTAAATTCTAATTTAATTTAAATGTTTCACAACACGTTTGGTGTTAATAAAATTCTTAAACGAACTACCCGAAAATTAAACTATCAGTCCCAGCAAGTCATAAATAACTTGGGGCGGTTATAGGAAAGCTCTACAAGTCGAGAACGTAAGAAAATGAGGAAAATGACCGGAAGGGTCATTACAACCAACTACGCTACTAACCCAAATTCGATATTTCGAATCTGCTGGCACAGTCCAAATTGTCATTCAAGACAGAAACAAGAAAGGTTGACCGAAGTCAACTATTGGCTTATAAAGGCTCAAAACAACCTCAAACTCGCTCAAATCACTCCCGATCACATCGAAAATCGTATCAACCATCCCCACACCCACACCCCAAAACCAACATGCAGAAATTACAAGGAAGGGAAAAATGGTCAAAATATGAAAAAGGCAAGTTTTCATATAATAGGTCTTTACAAGTGACAATCAGACCTGGGGTGTATCTTGTATTATTAGTTCTTCTATAAATGTTTTGGGATTCTTATGTTTCTTCTTTCCTTCGGCTTCTGATTTACTTGTTTTTTGAGTTTGGAGTTGGGATAGGCTTACCTGTCTGGAGGAAGTGACAGGTGCCTTCATATACTCTATTTTTGGGTCGTGACATCATATTTAGATAAAAATAGATATGTTAGAAAATATAGAATAGATAGAAATTATAAAAATAAATTAGAATATTTTACGTGTGAAAGTGTAGAACATTTAGCTAATATATATCCTAAACGAAATAATAATAGAACAAGAAATTCACAACTAATAGAATACTTTCAAAAAAACTCTAATAAATATAGATGAATATATGTTAGATAATGAGAGAATATATTCAATAGTGAGTATGGAGGCGATGGAAAAATCTTAGTCAGACTCGTCAGACTCGGATAGAGATGAATTAATAAATGAAGTAGGATTAGAACTAGAAAATCTTAATCTAGATGAACTACAAGCAAATGCAATGGTAAATATTTTGGAAGAATGTATGCATAAGTTTGAAAGAAATAAAGAAATAGACAGTAACCAATGTGTTATATGTAAATGGTATCCAAGTAAAGATAAAAGAGCTAAATGTAAGCTATGTTATCTAGAAGGATGTATTAGTTGTATAAAAAATGTTTGAAAAATTAAAGTAAAAATAGAAGAAGGATACAAAGAAATAAATAGTGAAACTACAAATTTAAGACTAATAACTTTAGAATCAAAATAAACGAACTAGAGAAAAGAATACAAAAATTGGAAAAAGAAAAAAGGAAAGAAAATAAAGAAGCAACAACAGAGCAAATACATGAAATAGAGGAGGAATTAATGAGTGTAGAAGACTACTCTACTATAATATATAACGAAGATAAAAAAAAATTAAATACTATAAAAATACTTGCAAGAATAAAAATCACAGACATAGAAATAGAAACTTTGGCACTAGTAGATACAGGATGTACTGGATGCATAATAAATAAAAAATTAACACCATCTAATTTATTAAAAAAACATTTAAAAATCAGTTGCAGCAATTCAAATGGATGAAACACATAATTTATACTACCATTATATAGAAAAAAACACAAGTTAGTTTTATTAATACCTGAAAAGAGTTCTATAAGTCAAGTTATAAATTAGATAGAATATGGATAAGAGACTTAAATATAAATGTATATTTTGTCTTGAAATTAAATTTCATGTTACGTAACAATGAAAGTTTTTTTATTACAAGAGATGGGGTAAGTTTTTTTAAGAATATTACACATATATCAGTACAAACAATAAAAATAAAAATTAAAAGTAGACACATAACTTCTTTCAATAACGAACAATGACCTATGACATCGCATAAGAATCTGCAAGAAAAACAAAAAAAATATTGTAAAAATTATGCAGATAAGGATATCTGTTGTGAAAATAATACATATGAAGAAGAAGTTGATGATAGAGATATATTAGATAAAGACTATACTCTGATAGAAGTAGAAACTGAATTTTATAATTTTCAGACAGAAATAGAAAAAATAGGAGCAATAAAAAATCAATAAGACCTAGAGGAAATAATAGGGATACTAGATAAAATGAAAATAATAGGAGAAAAACCTTTAAAATATTTTTTTAAAAAAATAATAATAATATGTAAACTAGATATCATAAATCCCGAGTATATAATAAAAACTGCCTCTTTAGAAGCCACTAATCAAGACTTAAAAGTCATTACAGTTCAAATAAAAGAATTATTAGACTTAGGAGTAATAAGGAGATCTACCTCCTAGCATAGATTGGTTGCTTTTATGATAAGAAATCATAATGAAACAATAAGAGGAAAAGCTAGAATGATAATTAATTATAAAAGACTCAATGATAATACTAGAATAGATGGATACAAATTATCAGACAAAAATAAATTAATAAATAGAATACAAGGAAAAAAGATATTTAATAAATTAGATTGTAAATTAGGAAATTGGGAAGTAAAAAAGGATGACGATAGTGTAGAATGGATTGCATTTACATGTCCTGAAGGACATTTCGAATGGTTAGTTTTGCCATTTGGACTAAAAACGACTCCACCTGTTTTTCAAATAAAGATAGATAGTATATTCAGAGATTATAAAAAAATTCTCTTTGTATAAATTGACGACATTTTGATATTTAGTAGAGACATTAGAGAACATTTAGGTCATTTACAAACAGTTTTCAGATTATTTGTAGTAATGAAATAATAATTAGTAAAAAGAAGATGGAATTATGTAAGGCTCATATAAATTTTTTAGGAGTAATATTAGAAGATGGAAAAATTAGGCCACAACCTCATATAGCCAAAAAGGTCTTAAAAATGTCAGACAAATTAGATAATATAAAAGAATTACAAAATATTTTAGGACTAATAAATTATGTAAGAACTTTTATTAAAGATCTAAAAAAAATGACAGGACCCTTATCTGCTAAGACAGGAGCTAAAGGACAAAATATTTTAATAATGAAGACATCAAATTAGTACAAAAATTTTTTTTAAAAAAATATTCTTAGTTTAAACATACCACTAGAAAGTGATTATTTAATAATAGAAACGGACGAAAGTTTGAAAGATGGGGAGCAGTACTAAAAGTCAGGCCACATAAATATAGTAACAAAAGTGAAGAAAGAATTTGTGCCTACCAAAATAAATATATATATATATATATATATGAGTAGTATAGATGCAGAAATACTAGTTGCTATATGTGGTCTAAATAGTTTTAGGTTATATATTTTAAATAAAAAAGAGATATTAGCAAGAACTGATTGTGAAGTTATAGTTAAATTTCATCAAAAAAATAAATAATAAAACAAGTAGTAAAAGAAGATGGTTAAAATTTATGGATATAATTACAACATATGAAAATATAGTTTTTGAATATATTAAGAGAAAAGATAATAATCTTGCAGATCAGTTAAGTAGACTAAATATACGTATTAATTAAAATATTTATTTTTCAGCATGAGACCAATAATCTCCAAGCCCCCAAATAAGGAAAAAGGCATGACCTCAGCTCAGACACATACGCACAGACATTGTTCGATAATACACCTTTTAGACCACAAGCTTCAGCTTTAAGAAATCAAATTGAAAGAATGTATTTTGAAAAATAAAATTTAATATTTTTCCCGCCATCAAATTTATCTTTTAGAATTTTACCAGAATGTATAATAGGTAGAGAACAAAGCTGCTTAATAGACAACTTATGGAATGCTTATAATAAAAAAAGACAATAAGTGTTTTATAGCAGTCGTAAATACTTTATGTCAATACTTTATGGAGAAAAGTAAGGACAAAAAATTTAAATATTATGTAGTAGTTCATGGGAAAACAAATGATATTATTCAGACTTGAATAAAAGTTTTAGATTCAATTAAAGGTTTTAAAAAACTTCCTATTAAAGGTTTCAATAATTTTACTGAAGAATTAGACTATGCTGGAAGTAAATTAGGGCCAAATTAATATATTTCTCCTGTTCTCAAACAAAATTCAGATAACTTACCCCAGTATACCATCCAAAAAGATACAAACAAGATAATTTTTTGTGATCATTGTTCGTCAATGACTGAGGTATTCAAGAGGCTGAACTAGAAAAATGAAGCGTTGATTCAAGAAAAAACCACACTCATCGAGAAAGTAAGGTCACTAGAAGACAGACTCAAATTGGTAAAAATAAAAATATATCAGACCCAGACACAAATAATTTGTAACTCTCAACCTCAGAGTTCTCCATCTCAAAATAAAATGGATGAGAATTGTGTGTATTCCCCAATGAATGCAACCAGATCCACTGTGTCGGATAGAGACACAGCTAATCCAGCTCAAACGATAATCGATAAAGACATCAAATCCATTGATGACTGACACTTTTCCAAAAAGTGAAGATACATATCCTAGAATAGGAAGAATACTTCAAGAGACTATAGTAAAGGAGAGTTGTCATCCAAGAAAAGGATGATGAAATTAAAAAAGAAAGAGAAAGACGTGATGAAAAAATTAATTGCACAGACCCTTAAATAATTTCTTCAAATCAGTCAAGACAACCAAACAGTTGAACAACCTATTCAAGAAAAACATGAAGATGTGAATGAAGAAGAAGAAATAGTAGACCAATTAGAAGATGACAATATTCATAATGACGACAATTATGACTCCAGAATAAACTTTGATTCAATAACACTGCACAATTTAGACACCTAAAGAATAATCTCAGAAGGAATGTGAAGAAAGAAAGTAAAGACACCATGTTTGATGGACATAAAGCAAGATTTGACATAAAGTTTGAAAAAAGACAGACTTTTTTCAAGATATTTAAAAGACATAAGGGGAGCATTATGAAAGATTCTTCTCCAATACTCGTAAGAAGGCAAATAAAAATTTGATGTCCGAATTTCAAGTCCGGAGACATTTATAAATAGAAGTAGTCTAAGAATTCACAAGACAGAGTTGCAAGAAGAGAAAATCTATAGCTAAGAAAATCCTTCCCAAAAATCCTCATATTCCCTTTCCTTTTCATCTATTATCCATCCTAATGTTTCCTTGTATTCCCTATCTAAACCTTGTATTGTAAATTTCCTATAAAATAAGTCTCGACTTTATAATAAGTTAGTGTGTAAGGAGTCTTCAGGGGTTTCCAAAAGGAAAACCTCTCTCCGTCTTAGGTCATGTAAGTCTTTTTATTTAGCTACTATATTTCTGTATTATTCTCCCATATTATGTATGTTTTAATATAATTATGTATGTTTGTAAGTTTGTATGTAATATATATGTTTTCATTTACGAGTTTTTATAAAATTTATTACCCTTAGTATATGGTTACCCTCTTAACCTCTTAATAATAATGATGGATTAATGATGTCGCCCAAAATATACCTCCAATTAAGTATACTGCGGTCGCTGAATCAAATATAGAACCCAACTAGGTTGGGGTCAATCCCACAGGGAATAGGTCGAAGTGTAACTAGAATACCGGATGGAACAATTGGAAAGTAAGTAAAACTGGGGGGTTTTGCTAATGAATAGTAACAATAACGATTGCTGGTTGTATTGAGTTTGTAGAAAATAAGAGAAATACACTAGGACTGTGATCCCCAACTATTCCTTAACTCCACCTGTTATTTGTGCTTAACAAGATTGCCCCACTGCACTGCATGCAAAATCTAACAAGTTAGGTTCATCTAACTGTCTCTCGACCTTCATTAGACGAATTTCACTCTTTTCCTCTCGGACTCCGAGTGTCGCACTACTAACCCTTGTCCTGGATCTTAGATAACCATTCCCGCTAAGGCTCTGGTTATTAGATGAAGGTTGATAGCTTCAAATCTCTGTTGTTATCTCCTTTTCCCAATCTCTACCTCTCTATTGAGCAAGTCTAGAATACAGGTGAGTTTCTAATGTTTACAACCGTTGGAAAAGCAATCACAACGAAGGAAACAACAATACATGCATTCACAACAATACAAAATTGTTTTGCACTTAACCGGTTTCGTTAATTCCTTATGGTTCACACAACCCTAGTTGATGGGTTTAGCTTCTCATAATTGTAAGAATACAAGAAGAATTTGAAGATGAAAATATAATTATGATCTCACGACAATGAAGAAAAACCAAAATCTCAATTATCAATAAAACTTAAATTAGGGTTCGTGACTACAAAACCAAGAATATGTCTAAAACAGTATGAAATAACTCTCAAAATAATATAATGTCTATCTCTGAATGAATCTCGCACATAGGACTATACAGGGGTATTTATAGAAAAATACCTATCCTAAGAAAAATAGGAGAACAGAGTCGGCAACTTTCACGGTGTGTGACTTGGTGTCGTGGAACCAAGTCACGCCACGTAGGTTGATGTCGTGGAAATCAGGCTCAATTAGACGTCTTCAGAAGTTGAGTCACGCCACCTTTCCACATCACGTAGGTGGACCCACGCCACGTGGATGCCTGGCATGGAAATCAGACATTTTTTCACACTGGAGTGTGACTCACGGCACCAATCACGTCACGTGAGTGGTGTCTTGACTCCCACTCCAGTGCAGATTTTTGTTCTTTCATCCTCAGAACCTTCGTTCTCGGGCTTGATTCTTCCTTTTTGATCATTTTGCCTTCAAAAATCATTTTCCTGCAAAGTAGGACAAAAACCACATCATACCAACAAAACACACCCAAGTTATTGCATATTTTCCTTGTTTTAAGCATCAAAAGTGTCATGTAACCATGGCACATCAATACCCTCAACTTAGAACGTTTGCATGTCCTTAGGCGAACAAAACAAAAATACACATATATGATGCTTTATCAAGAGAAATCTAAGGGACCTATGGCAGTCGACTCATTGGCTTTGACACAAAACTTTTCCGACCCCTCCTATTTGCAAATCAAAACCAAAGTGTGTATACAAGCAGCATAGTATCATGACACTGAAGGGATCAAGTGATGGCACCGGATTATGCACAAACAACTAAGCAAATATGCAAATGACATTTTTCGAACAACTAGCAGCTCACAATGCAACCCATGTGCTCTCACAATCAAAGAAGTCCCATGCACTCACAGTATACTAATGAATCTCAACGTAGGAACGAGGTCAAAACACTCACGCTCACAAAAAAGTCAAAATAGTGTGCATGAAATACCATAGGCTTGCCCTTATTTTCTACGCCTTCGTTTTTGGACAGTTGGACTAGGATCACTATAGGACTTTACTCCGCTTGTAATGTAGGCTTAGGGACGGGTATGGTACATATGGGTATGGTGACTCAACCCTCCTTGAAACTACACTATTTTTGGCTCCAACTTTCAACTTTTCTCATTTTTATTCTCCCTTATTATCCTTTCTTTTATTTTCAGATTGGGTGTGATTTTCCTCACTTTCAAAACAAAATTTTCTTTTCTCTTTTTTTTTCTTTGCAACGTTTCCTCTTTTTTTTTTCTTCACACCCAAACCTGTTTTCCCTTTTTATTTTACTTAACCACTTCTTCATACCCAACTCAATCTACGCACATCTATAATAGCCACCCTCAACTTAGAAGATTTGCCTGAGTTGAGGTACACAGTGTCCAAGGATGGACCAGGGCCAAGACTGGTTCATTGTAATTAAAAAGGGAAGGTGAATAGGCTAATGAAAGAAATAGGACAATTATGGCTCAAAGTCAGGATCAAGGGATACTTCTTCATTTGGTTTGGCATTTAGGCTAAAAGTGGACTTTATTCAAAAACAACCTATGATCCTTTCCTAATCCCTATCCTCTAACATAGGCAAGACTAACCGGGCAAGTTCTGAATTGCACACACACAGTTAACTAAGTAGTGACCTCACACACACATAGCACAGGGTTGTATTATCAACTAATACCTATCCGATTCATGCAATGCTAGCTACAGTTATTTGCCTATAATCCTAGTGCCATAACAAGATCCAACAGCTGTCACACATAAACATGCTACACACACATACTTCAAAATTGTGTGAGGGGTATCCTTTAGATAATAAAAAAGCATCAACTTCAAAATTGGACTGCACTAAGGTTCCCCTATTTTTCTCCTAATTAAACACAAAAACACATAATAATAAATATAAACCTAAACATACCGGTTCTACTATGATAGCACTTGAGGGAAAAGAAACACGGCAACAAAAACCCTCAAGTGGACATATAGACCCACAAGTATCTCACACCCTCAACATATAATCATACATTGTACCCAATGCATTAGACCAAAATAAAATAAGGGCGTTAGGAACATACCTGTGGCACCCTAGGTGCATGGGTCTAATGTCGATCAAAATCAAAAATCAAAACAAATGTAGGAATAGTAAGACACCTTGGGTTGCCTCCCAAGCAGCGCTTGATTTAACGTCGCGGTACGACGCGGGTATCTTGATTACTCAGACTTCATCAAGATCCCCACTGGGTTGTCTTCCAGGGTCATCAAAAATATTTATTTCTGAAACCACCCTCATGTTCTTTGGCTGATTCATACTTCTGCAAACATTGAATGTGACTTCCTTATTATCCAGCCTGAATTTCAGCTCACCCCACTCCATATCTACTAATTCTCTGCCGGTGGCTAAAAATGGCCTTCCCAAAATTATGGGCATCTCAAAATCGACCTCACAGTCCAAGACAACAAAGTCAGCAGGAAATATGAAGTGTTCAACCTTGACAAAAACATTAGATAATATGCCTATAGGCTTCTTGATCGTATGATCCGCCATCAATAACCGCATCTTTGTTGGCTCGGGGGCTCCCAATCCTAATTTCTCAAAAACTGCCAGCGACATCAAGTTAATGCTCACACCTAGGTCACACAAAGCTCTGACGAAGTGAACTGACCCAATTGTGCATGGAACTATGAAGGCAGCAGGATCATCTTTCTTTTGCACAAGAGAATGGGATGCAATTGCACTATAATGGTGCAAATTATCAACAGACTCATAACTAAGAGTTCCCTTTTTTGTGACCAAATCCTTCATGAACATCGCATAACCTGGCATCTACTCCAACGCCTCAACAAGAGGAATGTTTATAGAAAGTTGCTTCAATATGGACATGAACTTCTGAAATTTCCCATCCTCCTTCTTCTTCTTCAATCGCTGAGGGAATGAAGGTGGAGGCCTAGGAATAGGGGTTAGCCCTTTGGGGGCTTCTTTTTCTTTCTCAGTTTCATCAGTTACCTTGTTTTCATCAGTTTGAGGCTTTTCCACCTTTTTTTTTATCTCCCCACTAACAATTTTATTTCCATCCACCTTTTTCTTGAGACGTTGAGGGAAAGGTGGAGGAGGTCTTGGAAATGGAACATACTTCTTTAAAGCTTCCTTTACCTTTTTTGTGGCCTTAGTCTACTCTTCCAGTGGAGCATGAACACCCTCAACTTGTTTGGGTGCCTCACTAAGAATCTTCCCACTTCTCGTTGTGATAGCCATATAATGAGCATCGTTTTTTGGATTCTGGACAATGTTGCTTGGAAGGGTGCCTGGTTGACGTTGATTCAGTGCCAATGACATCTGCCCAAACTGTTGCTCCAACTATTTAATGGAAGTCGAATGGAAATCTACCTTCTGACTTATTCCTGAAATATCTTCCTTGATCTCTTTTAGACAGTTTTCTTGGCTTTCTGACCTTGTAACCAGTTTATCAAGAAGGGCCTCTATCCTTGAATTTCCAGACTCCTCATCACGTCTTCCTGGTGGTACATAAAGGCCATTCTTCTCTTTATAATCATCCTTCCGTCTCCAGTCCCAATCTAGTTCTCGATCTCTGTACCTCAATTTATTGTAGTTGTGTCCATAATAGTTTCGACCTTGATTCCCTTTCCTTGAGTTCCAAGAGTCTTGATTAAACCCTTGGTTATTGGCTCAAAAACCCGCCACTTCTCGATCTAGGTACTTCGCCTCTTCATCAGACTCACTGTCATCATGTCTAGCCGATTTACTTTACGCACCTATAGCATGCACCTTTTCCGCATCTCTGGCCACTATCTGTTTAGCCAGAAGACTAATTTCTGTCCTCAACTGAGCGACCTATGTCAACCAGAAATTCGGGTAAGGGTTCAGGTTATCTCAAAAGGAAGGTGTTAGGCACCTTTCGAGGTCCACAAATGTGGGTCCCGACCAAACTCATATATTACGTGAAAATTTCTATGTGATAAGCAAAAAGATCGATTTATTTTATTACCTTAATAATAACTAAATTTTTAAAAGATAAAAAGATATTGAACAAATTATACATGCAACTTAATTATTATCTAATTAATAGTTAACTACGTGATAAGACAAAAATATGTAGATAAATAAAGAGGTAAATTAGATAAGCGAGAAGAGAGAATTGAGATGAAAATGCGGAAAAAATCGGTTAATTAATAACTTAAATTAAACTAAACTACCCCACCAGTAAAGGAATAAAAATAACAGGATAAATAACTTAATTTAAAATTCTTCAAAATTTGAATAAAATCAAGAGTATTTTATTTTCTTAGAAGAAATAAAATATTTGTTGCTTTATGGAAATGATGCTACGATATTAATAATCGCGTTCATTTGACTTTAGCAACATTTTTAATTGGAGGTCGGTCTTATGTTATAAAATAGTAACATTAGCATTTTTAAAGACAACTGAAAATTTTTGAGTTCTGAATATAAACACATAACATATTTACATATAAGTACACATATCCTCTTTTGCAAAGCTTTGGTAGATGATACTCCCGGGGATGCGTCGGCTTAGTTTAAAAATTCCAAAATTAGACCTCATAATTCCTTTCACTTTCCCGCTAACTATAGGTTAGGAGATAGCATTTATGTAGTTAATGATTTTAAGAGAATCAACACTGTCCAGTTCAAATAGTTAAAAACTAAACAGTGGTTTTAGCTTTTGATAATTGAAAGTTGTAAAAAGGTGAATAACAATATAAGTTTGGGAGAAAAACTAAATATAATAGTTAAGAAAAGAAAAGCTTAAATACTTAGCACATAATGTTTCAAATATGCCTCTTATTTAATTAAAGTTAATTAGATGATAAACATGTTGAACAATTTAATTATAATTAGAATTATAGGCATGATATCCAATGACCAACAATTTATTAATATGCTAAAAAGGGATTAAATGAGCCCTATTGATAGGATATCTAAAGTGAAGATGTTGATAAATTATTTTAATAAGCCGGACATGATTTTAAAATGCTGAAAATTAAATTAAGATGCTAAAAAATTAGTTTAAGATGCTGAAAATAGTTTTAATATGCTGAAAATTAATTAACGGTTGCTGGAAATTAATTTAAGATGCTGAAAATTGATTAAATATGCTGAAAATTAAATTAATATACTGAAAATTAGTTTTTAATATGCTGGACATTAATTTAGGATGTTGAACATTAATTAAACAATGCTGGAAATTAAATATACATGCTGAAAATCGATTTTGATACGCTGAACATTAAATTAACTTACTGAAAATTGGTTTTTAATATGCTGAATATTTTATTAACGGCTCTATAGGGATGATTTTTAGATGGAAAAATTATTTAACATGCCAAAATTATTTAAGGAATCTTATGGACATGGTTTCTAGGTGATAAGGCAATTAAGTTACTAATCGTAGAATATTTTGCCTAAGTGATAAAACAATTTAATTAACAAGTTTAACAATTATTAAATAATCTTATAGGCATGGTATCTAAGTGATAGAATATTTAAATCACTAAATCTCACCCCCATAAGCAGTCCCCGAGTTTCTTTTATTACATAGAGATATGGTTTACACAATAATTATTACAAAACTAAAGAGAATAAATATCGAAGAAATTAGAACTAAAGCAAATGGACAACTCTAAGGATCTCCTTGGTTCCCAGGCAACTCTTCACTATCTCGAACCGATCTAATAATACCTGTTAAACACAACAAAGTATACAAGCACACAACAACAAAATGCAGAATTTGGGGACGAACATACAAACTTCGAAGCAAGGCAAGTTTTGGCGTTAACTCGAGTGAGGTCCTATAAGCATATTTTCTAAATTTAAATTACAAGAAACTACCACATAATAATTAAAAGTTGCGTCGATAGGAACTAACCGGTCAAGTAGCAAATATATAATAATAATGGAGACCTTAAGAAGCCACAAGTAGAAGAACAGAATAGCAAGTTGAAACCGAGGGTCAACCTTTCAATAGCCAAGGTAGAATAGAGCTTGAAGTGTATCCTTTCGTGTAAAGAAAACAGATGTTCCACAAAAGTAAAAAGTGTGTTCAAGTCTATGTAAAAGAGCGATGGGAGTGTGAATCCATCAAAACCCCTTTTTTTTTTTTTATTTCTTTTCGAGAAGAGGGACCCCCTTTTTTTTTTATAGCTAGAGCCTTGTAGTCAGTCATACAGTAAAAGGAAAAGAAATATTTTGCCAAATCAATCAAAGTTCCCTTTTCTTAAAAGATCGAATTGGTCTTTATTCAAACTACCATAAGTAAACCAATGAAAGATCTGCCCAACTTATTTAACAAATGAAAGATCTGCCCAACTTATTTAAGGAAACCAAAAGTGAGTAGAAAAAAGTGGAATCAATCAATGTTAATACCATCCGATTTTTACCATACTTAAACAAGTAAAAGAATCTGTCCAGACTAAAACAAGGGCAAAAATAATAGTAATTAATGAAATCCTTTTTCCCAAGAAGTATAGCAAAATTAATTTAGGGGGCAAGAATCGTGACCAAAATACCAAATTCAATGCATGAAATATTAAGATACACACACATTGAACTTTCCAAGTATAACCTAGCATCAAAGATCCGCATGATATTCATTAAAACACATCCGAATCCTTGAATTTCCATCCCATTATACTTGCAAAAAAAAATTGAACAAGGGTGAAATTTACAACTTTAACACGTAATACTTTGGCATGAATCATATCAAGTAAAATCAAGTAGATAATTCCAAAAAAAGATATGTAAATCGACCTACGAACCTAGGAAATTAAGGTTTAACGGAGGGTCACGAAAATTGGGGCTTTTCACATATGTCGATCTAATCACATTAACAAATACAAATCATGAAGAGATTTGACAAAATTCTTAATCAAACAATACTAATTTCAGATCACAAGATATGTCAAAAATAGAAAGAGAAAAGAAAGGTGGAAGAAACATTACTAATTTCGTCGCGGCATGATCGGAGCATGGAGCAGCAGCAGGAGTTTGGTGATTGGTTCACCGGCTGCAATGGTGGTGCGATGACTGGTGGCATCACCGGCCAGAGGTGGTCGGCGGCAATGGGAGGCGAAGAGATCGGTGACGCGTCGTGGAGATGGGAGAGAGAGATCGAGAGAAGGGGAGAGAGAGGGAGGCGCCGCTGTTGGTGGCTCACCGGCAAGGTTCGCCGGTGGTGTGGTGGTGCGGCGGTATTGAGAGAGGAGAGAGATCGAGAGGGGTTGAGAGAACGGGGGGGGGGGGGGGCGGCTGTGAGGTTGAGATGAGAGAAAATTAGGGTTTGGATAAGGGGTTAAAAGGAAAATAGAGGGAATTTGATCTCAGTCGTTGGATCAATCTTGATCAACGGCTGGGATTTAAAATTGCAAAAAGGATCAAAAAATTGGGTTATTTTAATTGAAATAGAATTGGGATTTAAAATTGAGCCATATTGAGCTCAATTTAGGCTGAAATTGACAAGAATGGAGTACAAAGTGGCTAGAATTTAAATAAATTATGAAAATTGAATTGAATCAGACTGCTTTTAAATAAATAAGTAAATATATAATAAAAACTAACAAAAAATTAATTAATATCATAAAATCATTATGAATAAATTACGTAAGTAAAAATAATGATACATAATATTATTAAAAATTGGCGATAAATAAATAATAATTTGAAATAAATTATGAATACGAATTTTAATAGTAACACTATAATAATAATAATAATTAATAAATATTAATAATAATAGACCATGTGTTTGTAAATTACGAGTATGCATATTTGCAAGAAATAATTTAATAATATTAAAAAAAATTATATAAAATATTATATTTAAATCAGTAAATTATATATTATATAAGAATTTAAAATTAAGATGCTAAAAATAAATTACATACCTTAAAATCATGAATACGAAATGTCAAAATTTATTCGATACCAAAAATAATAATTAGAATTTAAAACTAATATTTTTTATAAATAGCAGCCTGGAGAGAATATCGGGAGGTCAAAATTGGGTGTCAACAGCTGCCCCTTCGTTGCTTGGGAATGATGAAAGAATTGTCAAGTAACGAACGTTGACCTAGTAGCCAATTTTGTCTTACCGATAGGATGGTTCGCAAAAAGCGAGAGAGGTTTGTTAAAATGGTGTGGCCGAGACTTTGGTTTCAAGTCGCCTACATATCTCGGGTGCACAAGAATCAGGCCATGTGTAGTTCTAGACTTAGGAACGAATGAGATTCCTAAAGAAAATTGACGAATGTGGAATTTGAATGAAGATAGCACGAGTTGACGAGATTGAAGTATGAGTAGTTTAAAAAATGTGGGATGTGAATATGATTGGTTAGGTTATAAGATATAAAGATAAAGAATCATGTTTCGGAGACGGGAGGAAAATAATTCTCAAATGTCTTTCCTTGTGCTTTTTGGGGTCTTACCTGCAAACTCTAACACAACTAGATAAAATGGTTAGCCCATAAGCATCGAAAAATATAAAATAACACGGAGACAAGGAATAAAAATAGATAACAATAACGATATGGAGAGATAAGGAAGCGTATCTGTTTGACGTTGTGCTTGTTACCCAAGATTTTTGAGGAACCTCAAAAATCTGCCCCAGTTTTGACTTTCAAGGAGAATGTAATCACGTTGACTATATGCCTGCAAAATCAATTGTCCTTATTTTAGGGCGGACGAGCCCAACTGTCTTATTTTAGGGTAGACAAAACCTGGCATATCCATTTTTAGGACGGATAAACCAACATATCCTATTTTAGGGTGGAAAAACTCAGCATATCCTATTTTAGGGTGGATAACCTAGCATAACTCCATTTTAGGGCGCTCAACCCAATATATCCTATTTTAGGGTGAAAAACCAAGTATATCTCAATTTTAGGGCGCTTAACCCAATATATCCTATTTTAGGGCGGAAAACCCAGCATATCCTATTTTAGGGCAGAATGAGCCCGGCATATCCTATTTTAGGGCAGAATGATCCCGGCACATCCTTTTTAGGGCGGATAACCCAGCATATCTTATTTTAGGGTGGAAAACCCAGTATATCCTATTTTAGGGCGGATAACCCAACATAACTCAATTTTAGGGCGCTCAACCCAATATATCCTATTTTTGGGTGGAAAACCCAGTATATATTTATTTTAGGGTGCATAACCCGGCATATCTTTATTTTAGGGCGCATAACCCGGCATATCCTATTTTTTAGGGCGGATTACCCATCACATCCTTTTTTAGGGCGGATAACCCAGCATATCCTTATTTTAGGGCGCATAACCCGGCATATCCTATTTTAGGGCGGATAACCCAGCATATCCTTATTTTAGGGCGCATAACCCGGCATATCCTATTTTAGGGCGGATAACCAGGCATATCCTATTTTAGGGCGGATAACCCAGCATATCCTTATTTTAGGGCGCATAACCCGGCATATCCTATTTTAGGGCGGATTACCCAGCATATCCTCTGCGTTTTCTGTAGCTTCTTGTCATTTTCCTGCTATTGTGATGGAATTTTTGAGTGCCTCTCAAAAATTTCTGCCCCAGTTTATAATATGTTTCATACTTTCTTGCGAATCAAAACATTGTCTACTGGTAGAATTTTTGAGGTAATCTCAAAAATTCTGCCCCAGTGTTACTTGTGAAATCTTACATTCCTGCATCACTCAAAGAAAACTGTTAGTTCAAAATAAACGGTTGTCTTGTATTCGAACATCAAGGTTCGCCTTCGAGTCTGCAATTGTCATTTGAGGTCATGGAATGGGCCAAAGTAACTTAGATTTATTTGAATAGAATTTTGTCAAAAGCTAATATGATTTGAATATGAAGGGAAAAGAAAATTTTATTAGATTGAGACCGAACCCAAGAATGGGCTGCCTACGTATCCAAATGGAAGTCAGGTCAAACGTAGTTCATGAATACAAAGAGAAACATAAACAAAAGGAGGGAATTTTATTCATTGGTACTTTGCTTGTGATGGTTTTGTCTTTCTCAGTTCCTTTGATGTGCTTTACGCTTCCTTGTCAAATGTCTTGGGGCGATCTCTATTGGGTCACCTTGGACAATAATTGTGCCTGTGGTAGGGTCATACATGTTGCGTAGTGGCCCTTGTTGTACTATAATCTTGCCCTTCTCAATCAAGTCTTGGATCTTGTACCTCAACGCTGAACATTCCTCAATATCATGACCTTGAATATTTGAATGATATGCATACCTTTTGGACAAGTCAAAATTCGAAAGTGCGTACTTAGGGATCCATCCTTTCCTTGGTTTCAAAATTCCTTGAGCAAACAATCTTTGAAATATGTTGGATAAAGGTTCAGTCAAAGGGGTAAAGATATGAGGTTTCATTCTCTTTGGTTGATGAGAATTGGACGGTATTGGATTATGTTGGTGAGAATTTGGGTATTGAAAACCTTGTGGGTTGTAGGTGTCAAAAACAACGTATGCTTGTTGGGTATTTGGATAATGTTGTTCTTGAGGTGGGATGGTTGAGATATCTTCTTCTTCTTCTTCTTTCGGCGAAGCTTTCAGTGCTTGAAAAGTAGTTTGTATTGCGGAAACATCAATAACTTTTCCTGTCCGAATACCATATTCTAATCTTTTCCCAATTAAGATTAGATCGTCGAAGCTTTGAATACATAAGCCGAATAATTTTTGATAGTATATACCATCTAGCGACCTGAAAAAAATTTGGATCAACTCTTCTTCAGGCACAAGAGGATGTATCTTAGAAGCTTCCAACCTCCATCGTGTTGCATAATTCTCAAAGGATTCATGAGTCATTCTTCTTAATTCGAGCAAGTCCAGCATTGTCGGATCGACCTTGATATTAAACTTATATTGTCTCACAAAGTCTTGAGCCATATCTTCCCAGGTATTCCACTTGTCAAGGTCTTGTTTGACATACCAAGTGAATGCTATTCCTGATAAGCTCTGAATGAAGAGTCTCATTAATAGAGCTTCATTATGCCCGATTCCAATTAATCTGCCACAATAGTCCTTTAGATGCATGATCGGGTCTCCAAGCCCATCGAACATATTGAATTTTGGAACTTTGTAGCCTGAAGGCAACTCAACCCTTGGATGCAGACATAATTTCTCATACCTTAGGTCATAAATTCCTTTAGAACGTAGACACTCATCCAACCTCTTTTCTAAGTCAAGAAACTTTTGTTGCAGTGTAGGTGATTCCCCATTATATATTACCATTTTTTGCAAAGTACCAAGATTGATGTGTGTCAAAGATATTTTTTGAGGAGATTCATCAGAAGATAGGCAAGAAGGTATTTTGTGCTGGGAAAAAAGCAAAATTTGTGTTAGACAAAGGATCGAGATGGTTAGGCGTATTTTGTCAAATTGCAGACTCTTAGCCGATTCAATGTTCAAATGCTTGACAACCTTTAAACAAAATAAACAAATCAAACAAAAGTTACCACATAGCACAAATAAGTTTAAAGCAATATAAATAGAAGACATTTAATAAGTGATCTAAGCATAGAGATTTGGACTTCTAACGCACGATACAGATGATAATGACAAAACTTACGTTTTAGAGAGATTAACATGATGTTGAATTTGAAATTGTGGTGGTAAAGAAGATAGGAAAGCTAGGGGAATGAACAAGGTCGACACTTGTTGAACATCATCACTGTTGACTTGAAACATCCTTTGTGATTGATAACATCGTTAATCCTTCCAACTTCATACAAAATGATAAAAATAGGGGGAAAGAAAATTTTATTATGATGAGACCGAACCCATTAAATGAGCGCCTACGTATCCCTCTTATAGGGGAATCAGGTCAAACGTAGTTCCAATTACATAAAAGAAAAGCATAAAAGAAAGTCCATATTATTCCAAGGATGAAAAGCTTAAAGTAATTTCAAATGCTTGAGAGCCCGAACGAGATATCATCCTTATCAGTGCCAAACAAGTGTCAGTCATGCTTAGGAAGCTAATCAACACCGAGCCTTAAACCTGTTACAGTTATCATCTTGGTATCAATCATCGCTTGAATCTTGTCCTTCAAAGCAAAACACGCTTTTGTGGGATGCCCTTTCATCCCAGAGTGGTAGGCGCAAACCTTATTAGGATTGTATCGTTTAGACTGAGTGTTAATAGGTACGGCACGGATGGGTGTGATGTAGCCGGATTCTCTGAGTCTTTCATACAACTGAGTTATGGGTTCAACTAGAGGAGTGTATTGTTTTGGCGGATTTTTCTGAAACTTGACTGGAGGTCTAGCGGATTGATTGGATTGTTGATTAGTTGGGGGATTTGGATAAGACACGGGAATGTATTTTGATGTTGGAGCAATGGGTGGAGGTGGGTACCAAACAGTTTGAGGATGAGGCTTTGTGGATGATTGGGGATAATAGGCGTAATTTGGTATTGGAGTGATTTCTGGAGATGGATACCATATCAGTTGAGGGCGACTTTTCTTTACTATCTTCCCCTCGTTTATCAAATTTTGTAGTTCTCTTTTCAACTGATGGCATTCATCTGTGTCATGACCAGGCATGCCAGAATGGAAGGCACACCGCTTTTTGGGATTAAAGAAAGGACTTGAAGGGAAATAAGAACCAAAATGTTTAGGCTGCAATATACCATGTGACCTCAACATTTCAAAAGTGATTGAAGGTGGTTCGTCTAAGAGAGTTATAACTTGGAATTTGCTCACTTCGGGCTTTGGAGCCTTTGACGCTTCATTGATAATTGCCTTTCCCTTATTCCTGAATTATGGCTCAACCAAACCAACCTTGTCATGCATTAGAGTTTCACCTATGAACTTCCTCTTTAGCCTATTGTCGAACCGCCCAATAAAGTCATTTGCCAAATTGTCCCAAGAAACCCACTTACTTGTATCCTTCTCTGCGTACCACATTAATGCTAGACCTGTAAGTGAACTGACAAAAAGGGTCATCTTAAGACCATCACTTTGCCCTATAACTGCTAACTCATCCAGGTATGCTTTCAAATGGGAATGAGGATCGCCAGACTCGTCATATAATGGAAAGTTCAAGTCTCCAACTCTATTCTTACTTTCTTCTCCTGATTTGTATAACTTATCCATCTCAAGTTGTTGAGATGACCCTGCCTTATGGTTAGAAATCTTTCCTTCTGTTTCATTCTCTTTGCCCCTCTCTGTCAACCCATTGAGTGCTTTTTGTAGTGCAACTGAATACAAACTCGGAGATACTTGTGCATCACCATTAGGCATAGGTGAGTTCATCAATACTGGCGACTCCATGGTGTAGATGGGAGCACTAAAATCAGTTTCGGAAAATGGCTCTGGAAAGTCTAGTGGCATATCAGCTGAACGTCGAAGATTGGTCATTATTCCTCTGATTCTCTCAATTTTCCTTTCCATACTCATGATGCTTGACTCAAAGGGAGTAAGCTTGTCTTGGTGCAAACCCCCACTCTTACGCTCAGCTTCACTATTGACAAGGTTGATAAACATTGCTTGACTAGCCATTTTTGATGTTCAACTTTAGTCAACCTTTTAGAAGAAAAGACTTATGATTAGTAAAAAGCACGATAATAGAATGTCTATGAGTAATATCATGGAGTAAAAACATTTGAGCTATGCTTATTCGAATTGACTAGGAGTTATGAGAGCTCTATACCGCTTAAAAGTTGGGAAAGCTAGAATATGTCACGAATATGAAAACATTATTGTCAAGAGTTATGGTGAAGACAATGGTATGTTAATATTGAAAGCGTCGAGTAAGAATGCCCTAAAATAGTGAGCTATCCTAGAAGAGTAGAAATAATCTAGAACATCCTATTGAGGAATGGATCGGTTCAAGAGATGATTAGTATGCTAAAATATATCTTGGATGACAAGATTGAGCCATGAAGATAAGTTTTGACACTAAGCCCTAAGATGGTATGATTCGGGCCTAAAAGAAACATAACCTGATAGAACTTTCAAGGAATTCTAACAGTAGCAGATTCTAAGAGTAAGAAATAACTAAAGATAGGAAGACAAAGACTAACAAGATAGGTAAGACATTAACACAGATGTAGAAATTAACATATAACAAATAAGGTTATACACCCTTTTGGGCTCTTGAATCCCTGGGAAAGGTTAAACCGTCTAGGGTATTAAGGCCTTGTGCATATTTATTACTAACAGAAACATAAGTCCAGTTTCTAAGAAAGGTAACACATAGCACATAATATGCATGCTTGGGTAGTGGGTACCCTTTCAGCAAGAGTTGGTTTCTAACTTCGTGGATTAACCTCGAGGATCAAACATCTATGGCTAATGAATGCATGACTTAAACGCAAGGGGTGGATACGGTACTACCATAAGTTTTGTAAGAGTTGGTAAACATGAACCGAGGATAATCTTATGCGAGAAGGCACGTGGTCTTACGGTAGTAAAACTATCCGCTCAACCACGTCTTAGCCGACTCTCTATAACAGAGTTTTAAAGAGAATTTGGAGAAGTGCGAAGGCACAACATCCTAGTATAGTGAAAGTGTGTGAAAGTGTGAAGTTCCCAAGTGGGGAAAATATGAACGGGATTTCAATTATATAAAGCAGTAACACGTAGCAAATAATGAAAATAATAGCATGTTGAGTAAAAAAAATAAAAAATAAAATAAACAAATAGAAAAGAATGACAAATACATAATTTATAGAAAATTGCCTGTAAACAAATAAAGGGGTAAGGAAAGGGATGGACATGGATGAAAATAATTAAATTAATATAATGGAAGGAGGGAAGGGATATAGCATGCAATTTCTTACGGTAACTAACAATTTAAAAATGATAAAGTAAACAACACATATCGAAAAATATTAGGCATATAAATCAACACAAATAAAAGAAATCCCACGTAATACATAAATTCGTATTGGTTAGAACCTAAGCATCCCCAGCAGAGTCGCCATGCTGTCGCGCTCCATTTTTCTCGCGAAAAGCGGGATTCGACGTGACAAACTCTTTTGGGGATTTAAGGAGTGAAGAGTCGCACCTAACGAATTAAGGTGCGTTAGGGCACCATTCTAGACTAAATTGTGAATTTATTTATATAGTCTATGTCAACCAGAAATTCGGGTAAGGGTTCAGGTTATCTTAAAAGGAAGGTGTTAGGCACCTTTCGAGGTCCACAAATGTGGGTCCCGACCAAACTCATATATTACGTGGAAATTTCTATGTGATAAGCAAAAAGATCGATTTATTTTATTACCTTAATAATAACTAAATGTTTAAAAGATAAAAAGATATTGAACAAATTATACATGCAACTTAATTATTATCTAATTAATAGTTAACTACGTGATAAGACAAAAATATGTAGATAAATAAAGAGGTAAATTAGATAAGCGAGAAGAGAGAATTGAGATGAAAATGCGGAAAAAATCGGTTAATTAATAACTTAAATTAAACTAAACTACCCCACCAGTAAAGGAATAAAAATAACAGGATAAATAACTTAATTTAAAATTCTTCAAAATTTGAATAAAATCAAGAGTATTTTATTTTCTTAGAAGAAATAAAATATTTGTTGCTTTATGGAAATGATGCTACGATATTAATAATCGCGTTCATTTGACTTTAGCAACATTTTTAATTGGAGGTCGGTCTTATGTTATAAAATAGTAACATTAGCATTTTTAAAGACAACTGAAAATTTTTGAGTTCTGAATATAAACACATAACATATTTACATATAAGTACACATATCCTCTTTTGCAAAGCTTTGGTAGATGATACTCCCGGGGATGCGTCGGCTTAGTTTAAAAATTCCAAAATTAGACCTCATAATTCCTTTCACTTTCCCGCTAACTATAGGTTAGGAGATAGCATTTATGTAGTTAATGATTTTAAGAGAATCAACACTGTCCAGTTCAAATAGTTAAAAACTAAACAGTGGTTTTAGCTTTTGATAATTGAAAGTTGTAAAAAGGTGAATAACAATATAAGTTTGGGAGAAAAACTAAATATAATAGTTAAGAAAAGAAAAGCTTAAATACTTAGCACATAATGTTTCAAATATGCCTCTTATTTAATTAAAGTTAATTAGATGATAAACATGTTGAACAATTTAATTATAATTAGAATTATAGGCATGATATCCAATGACCAACAATTTATTAATATGCTAAAAAGGGATTAAATGAGCCCTATTGATAGGATATCTAAAGTGAAGATGTTGATAAATTATTTTAATAAGCCGGACATGATTTTAAAATGCTGAAAATTAAATTAAGATGCTAAAAAATTAGTTTAAGATGCTGAAAATAGTTTTAATATGCTGAAAATTAATTAACGGTTGCTGGAAATTAATTTAAGATGCTGAAAATTGATTAAATATGCTGAAAATTAAATTAATATACTGAAAATTAGTTTTTAATATGCTGGACATTAATTTAGGATGTTGAACATTAATTAAACAATGCTGGAAATTAAATATACATGCTGAAAATCGATTTTGATACGCTGAACATTAAATTAACTTACTGAAAATTGGTTTTTAATATGCTGAATATTTTATTAACGGCTCTATAGGGATGATTTTTAGATGGAAAAATTATTTTAACATGCCAAAATTATTTAAGGAATCTTATGGACATGGTTTCTAGGTGATAAGGCAATTAAGTTACTAATCGTAGAATATTTTGCCTAAGTGATAAAACAATTTAATTAACAAGTTTAACAATTATTAAATAATCTTATAGGCATGGTATCTAAGTGATAGAATATTTAAATCACTAAATCTCACCCCCATAAGCAGTCCCCGAGTTTCTTTTATTACATAGAGATATGGTTTACACAATAATTATTACAAAACTAAAGAGAATAAATATCGAAGAAATTAGAACTAAAGCAAATGGACAACTCTAAGGATCTCCTTGGTTCCCAGGCAACTCTTCACTATCTCGAACCGATCTAATAATACCTGTTAAACACAACAAAGTATACAAGCACACAACAACAAAATGCAGAATTTGGGGACGAACATACAAACTTCGAAGCAAGGCAAGTTTTGGCGTTAACTCGAGTGAGGTCCTATAAGCATATTTTCTAAATTTAAATTACAAGAAACTACCACATAATAATTAAAAGTTGCGTCGATAGGAACTAACCGGTCAAGTAGCAAATATATAATAATAATGGAGACCTTAAGAAGCCACAAGTAGAAGAACAGAATAGCAAGTTGAAACCAAGGGTCAACCTTTCAATAGCCAAGGTAGAATAGAGCTTGAAGTGTATCCTTTCGTGTAAAGAAAACAGATGTTCCACAAAAGTAAAAAGTGTGTTCAAGTCTATGTAAAAGAGCGATGGGAGTGTGAATCCATCAAAACCCCTTTTTTTTTTTTTATTTCTTTTCGAGAAGAGGGACCCCCTTTTTTTTTTATAGCTAGAGCCTTGTAGTCAGTCATACAGTAAAAGGAAAAGAAATATTTTGCCAAATCAATCAAAGTTCCCTTTTCTTAAAAGATCGAATTGGTCTTTATTCAAACTACCATAAGTAAACCAATGAAAGATCTGCCCAACTTATTTAACAAATGAAAGATCTGCCCAACTTATTTAAGGAAACCAAAAGTGAGTAGAAAAAAGTGGAATCAATCAATGTTAATACCATCCGATTTTTACCATACTTAAACAAGTAAAAGAATCTGTCCAGACTAAAATAAGGGCAAAAATAATAGTAATTAATGAAATCCTTTTTCCCAAGAAGTATAGCAAAATTAATTTAGGGGGCAAGAATCGTGACCAAAATACCAAATTCAATGCATGAAATATTAAGATACACACACATTGAACTTTCCAAGTATAACCTAGCATCAAAGATCCGCATGATATTCATTAAAACACATCCGAATCCTTGAATTTCCATCCCATTATACTTGCAAAAAAAAATTAAACAAGAGTGAAATTTACAACTTTAACACGTAATACTTTGGCATGAATCATATCAAGTAAAATCAAGTAGATAATTCCAAAAAAGATATGTAAATCGACCTACGAACCTAGGAAATTAAGGTTTAACGAAGGGTCACGAAAATTGGGGCTTTTCACATATGTCGATCTAATCACATTAACAAATACAAATCATGAAGAGATTTGACAAAATTCTTAATCAAACAATACTAATTTCAGATCACAAGATATGTCAAAAATAGAAAGAGAAAAGAAAGGTGGAAGAAACATTACTAATTTCGTCGCGGCATGATCGGAGCATGGAGCAGCAGCAGGAGTTTGGTGATTGGTTCACCGGCTGCAATGGTGGTGCGATGACTGGTGGCATCACCGGCCAGAGGTGGTCGGCGGCAATGGGAGGCGAAGAGATCGGTGACGCGTCGTGGAGATGGGAGAGAGAGATCGAGAGAAGGGGAGAGAGAGGGAGGCGCCGCTGTTGGTGGCTCACCGGCAAGGTTCGCCGGTGGTGTGGTGGTGCGGCGGTATTGAGAGAGGAGAGAGATCGAGAGGGGTTGAGAGAACGGGGGGGGGGGGGGCGGCTGTGAGGTTGAGATGAGAGAAAATTAGGGTTTGGATAAGGGGTTAAAAGGAAAATAGAGGGAATTTGATCTCAGTCGTTGGATCAATCTTGATCAACGGCTGGGATTTAAAATTGCAAAAAGGATCAAAAAATTGGGTTATTTTAATTGAAATAGAATTGGGATTTAAAATTGAGCCATATTGAGCTCAATTTAGGCTGAAATTGACAAGAATGGAGTACAAAGTGGCTAGAATTTAAATAAATTATGAAAATTGAATTGAATCAGACTGCTTTTAAATAAATAAGTAAATATATAATAAAAACTAACAAAAAATTAATTAATATCATAAAATCATTATGAATAAATTACGTAAGTAAAAATAATGATACATAATATTATTAAAAATTGGCGATAAATAAATAATAATTTGAAATAAATTATGAATACGAATTTTAATAGTAACACTATAATAATAATAATAATTAATAAATATTAATAATAATAGACCATGTGTTTGTAAATTACGAGTATGCATATTTGCAAGAAATAATTTAATAATATTAAAAAAAATTATATAAAATATTATATTTAAATCAGTAAATTATATATTATATAAGAATTTAAAATTAAGATGCTAAAAATAAATTACATACCTTAAAATCATGAATACGAAATGTCAAAATTTATTCGATACCAAAAATAATAATTAGAATTTAAAACTAATATTTTTTATAAATAGCAGCCTGGAGAGAATATCGGGAGGTCAAAATTGGGTGTCAACAGCTGCCCCTTCGTTGCTTGGGAATGATGAAAGAATTGTCAAGTAACGAACGTTGACCTAGTAGCCAATTTTGTCTTACCGATAGGATGGTTCGCAAAAAGCGAGAGAGGTTTGTTAAAATGGTGTGGCCGAGACTTTGGTTTCAAGTCGCCTACATATCTCGGGTGCACAAGAATCAGGCCATGTGTAGTTCTAGACTTAGGAACGAATGAGATTCCTAAAGAAAATTGACGAATGTGGAATTTGAATGAAGATAGCACGAGTTGACGAGATTGAAGTATGAGTAGTTTAAAAAATGTGGGATGTGAATATGATTGGTTAGGTTATAAGATATAAAGATAAAGAATCATGTTTCGGAGACGGGAGGAAAATAATTCTCAAATGTCTTTCCTTGTGCTTTTTGGGGTCTTACCTGCAAACTCTAACACAACTAGATAAAATGGTTAGCCCATAAGCATCGAAAAATATAAAATAACACGGAGACAAGGAATAAAAATAGATAACAATAACGATATGGAGAGATAAGGAAGCGTATCTGTTTGACGTTGTGCTTGTTACCCAAGATTTTTGAGGAACCTCAAAAATCTGCCCCAGTTTTGACTTTCAAGGAGAATGTAATCACGTTGACTATATGCCTGCAAAATCAATTGTCCTTATTTTAGGGCGGACGAGCCCAACTGTCTTATTTTAGGGTAGACAAAACCTGGCATATCCATTTTTAGGACGGATAAACCAACATATCCTATTTTAGGGTGGAAAAACTCAGCATATCCTATTTTAGGGTGGATAACCTAGCATAACTCCATTTTAGGGCGCTCAACCCAATATATCCTATTTTAGGGTGAAAAACCAAGTATATCTCAATTTTAGGGCGCTTAACCCAATATATCCTATTTTAGGGCGGAAAACCCAGCATATCCTATTTTAGGGCAGAATGAGCCCGGCATATCCTATTTTAGGGCAGAATGATCCCGGCACATCCTTTTTAGGGCGGATAACCCAGCATATCTTATTTTAGGGTGGAAAACCCAGTATATCCTATTTTAGGGCGGATAACCCAACATAACTCAATTTTAGGGCGCTCAACCCAATATATCCTATTTTTGGGTGGAAAACCCAGTATATATTTATTTTAGGGTGCATAACCCGGCATATCTTTATTTTAGGGCGCATAACCCGGCATATCCTATTTTTTAGGGCGGATTACCCATCACATCCTTTTTTAGGGCGGATAACCCAGCATATCCTTATTTTAGGGCGCATAACCCGGCATATCCTATTTTAGGGAGGATAACCCAGCATATCCTTATTTTAGGGCGCATAACCCGGCATATCCTATTTTAGGGCGGATAACCAGGCATATCCTATTTTAGGGCGGATAACCCAGCATATCCTTATTTTAGGGCGCATAACCCGGCATATCCTATTTTAGGGCGGATTACCCAGCATATCCTCTGCGTTTTCTGTAGCTTCTTGTCATTTTCCTGCTATTGTGATGGAATTTTTGAGTGCCTCTCAAAAATTTCTGCCCCAGTTTATAATATGTTTCATACTTTCTTGCGAATCAAAACATTGTCTACTGGTAGAATTTTTGAGGTAATCTCAAAAATTCTGCCCCAGTGTTACTTGTGAAATCTTACATTCCTGCATCACTCAAAGAAAACTGTTAGTTCAAAATAAACGGTTGTCTTGTATTCGAACATCAAGGTTCGCCTTCGAGTCTGCAATTGTCATTTGAGGTCATGGAATGGGCCAAAGTAACTTAGATTTATTTGAATAGAATTTTGTCAAAAGCTAATATGATTTGAATATGAAGGGAAAAGAAAATTTTATTAGATTGAGACCGAACCCAAGAATGGGCTGCCTACGTATCCAAATGGAAGTCAGGTCAAACGTAGTTCATGAATACAAAGAGAAACATAAACAAAAGGAGGGAATTTTATTCATTGGTACTTTGCTTGTGATGGTTTTGTCTTTCTCAGTTCCTTTGATGTGCTTTACGCTTCCTTGTCAAATGTCTTGGGGCGATCTCTATTGGGTCACCTTGGACAATAATTGTGCCTGTGGTAGGGTCATACATGTTGCGTAGTGGCCCTTGTTGTACTATAATCTTGCCCTTCTCAATCAAGTCTTGGATCTTGTACCTCAACGCTGAACATTCCTCAATATCATGACCTTGAATATTTGAATGATATGCATACCTTTTGGACAAGTCAAAATTCGAAAGTGCGTACTTAGGGATCCATCCTTTCCTTGGTTTCAAAATTCCTTGAGCAAACAATCTTTGAAATATGTTGGATAAAGGTTCAGTCAAAGGGGTAAAGATATGAGGTTTCATTCTCTTTGGTTGATGAGAATTGGACGGTATTGGATTATGTTGGTGAGAATTTGGGTATTGAAAACCTTGTGGGTTGTAGGTGTCAAAAACAACGTATGCTTGTTGGGTATTTGGATAATGTTGTTCTTGAGGTGGGATGGTTGAGATATCTTCTTCTTCTTCTTCTTTCGGCGAAGCTTTCAGTGCTTGAAAAGTAGTTTGTATTGCGGAAACATCAATAACTTTTCCTGTCCGAATACCATATTCTAATCTTTTCCCAATTAAGATTAGATCGTCGAAGCTTTGAATACATAAGCCGAATAATTTTTGATAGTATATACCATCTAGCGACCTGAAAAAAATTTGGATCAACTCTTCTTCAGGCACAAGAGGATGTATCTTAGAAGCTTCCAACCTCCATCGTGTTGCATAATTCTCAAAGGATTCATGAGTCATTCTTCTTAATTCGAGCAAGTCCAGCATTGTCGGATCGACCTTGATATTAAACTTATATTGTCTCACAAAGTCTTGAGCCATATCTTCCCAGGTATTCCACTTGTCAAGGTCTTGTTTGACATACCAAGTGAATGCTATTCCTGATAAGCTCTGAATGAAGAGTCTCATTAATAGAGCTTCATTATGCCCGATTCCAATTAATCTGCCACAATAGTCCTTTAGATGCATGATCGGGTCTCCAAGCCCATCGAACATATTGAATTTTGGAACTTTGTAGCCTGAAGGCAACTCAACCCTTGGATGCAGACATAATTTCTCATACCTTAGGTCATAAATTCCTTTAGAACGTAGACACTCATCCAACCTCTTTTCTAAGTCAAGAAACTTTTGTTGCAGTGTAGGTGATTCCCCATTATATATTACCATTTTTTGCAAAGTACCAAGATTGATGTGTGTCAAAGATATTTTTTGAGGAGATTCATCAGAAGATAGGCAAGAAGGTATTTTGTGCTGGGAAAAAAGCAAAATTTGTGTTAGACAAAGGATCGAGATGGTTAGGCGTATTTTGTCAAATTGCAGACTCTTAGCCGATTCAATGTTCAAATGCTTGACAACCTTTAAACAAAATAAACAAATCAAACAAAAGTTACCACATAGCACAAATAAGTTTAAAGCAATATAAATAGAAGACATTTAATAAGTGATCTAAGCATAGAGATTTGGACTTCTAACGCACGATACAGATGATAATGACAAAACTTACGTTTTAGAGAGATTAACATGATGTTGAATTTGAAATTGTGGTGGTAAAGAAGATAGGAAAGCTAGGGGAATGAACAAGGTCGACACTTGTTGAACATCATCACTGTTGACTTGAAACATCCTTTGTGATTGATAACATCGTTAATCCTTCCAACTTCATACAAAATGATAAAAATAGGGGGAAAGAAAATTTTATTATGATGAGACCGAACCCATTAAATGAGCGCCTACGTATCCCTCTTATAGGGGAATCAGGTCAAACGTAGTTCCAATTACATAAAAGAAAAGCATAAAAGAAAGTCCATATTATTCCAAGGATGAAAAGCTTAAAGTAATTTCAAATGCTTGAGAGCCCGAACGAGATATCATCCTTATCAGTGCCAAACAAGTGTCAGTCATGCTTAGGAAGCTAATCAACACCGAGCCTTAAACCTGTTACAGTTATCATCTTGGTATCAATCATCGCTTGAATCTTGTCCTTCAAAGCAAAACACGCTTTTGTGGGATGCCCTTTCATCCCAGAGTGGTAGGCGCAAACCTTATTAGGATTGTATCGTTTAGACTGAGTGTTAATAGGTACGGCACGGATGGGTGTGATGTAGCCGGATTCTCTGAGTCTTTCATACAACTGAGTTATGGGTTCAACTAGAGGAGTGTATTGTTTTGGCGGATTTTTCTGAAACTTGACTGGAGGTCTAGCGGATTGATTGGATTGTTGATTAGTTGGGGGATTTGGATAAGACACGGGAATGTATTTTGATGTTGGAGCAATGGGTGGAGGTGGGTACCAAACAGTTTGAGGATGAGGCTTTGTGGATGATTGGGGATAATAGGCGTAATTTGGTATTGGAGTGATTTCTGGAGATGGATACCATATCAGTTGAGGGCGACTTTTCTTTACTATCTTCCCCTCGTTTATCAAATTTTGTAGTTCTCTTTTCAACTGATGGCATTCATCTGTGTCATGACCAGGCATGCCAGAATGGAAGGCACACCGCTTTTTGGGATTAAAGAAAGGACTTGAAGGGAAATAAGAACCAAAATGTTTAGGCTGCAATATACCATGTGACCTCAACATTTCAAAAGTGATTGAAGGTGGTTCGTCTAAGAGAGTTATAACTTGGAATTTGCTCACTTCGGGCTTTGGAGCCTTTGACGCTTCATTGATAATTGCCTTTCCCTTATTCCTGAATTGTGGCTCAACCAAACCAACCTTGTCATGCATTAGAGTTTCACCTATGAACTTCCTCTTTAGCCTATTGTCGAACCGCCCAATAAAGTCATTTGCCAAATTGTCCCAAGAAACCCACTTACTTGTATCCTTCTCTGCGTACCACATTAATGCTAGACCTGTAAGTGAACTGACAAAAAGGGTCATCTTAAGACCATCACTTTGCCCTATAACTGCTAACTCATCCAGGTATGCTTTCAAATGGGAATGAGGATCGCCAGACCCGTCATATAATGGAAAGTTCAAGTCTCCAACTCTATTCTTACTTTCTTCTCCTGATTTGTATAACTTATCCATCTCAAGTTGTTGAGATGACCCTGCCTTATGGTTAGAAATCTTTCCTTCTGTTTCATTCTCTTTGCCCCTCTCTGTCAACCCATTGAGTGCTTTTTGTAGTGCAACTGAATACAAACTCGGAGATACTTGTGCATCACCATTAGGCATAGGTGAGTTCATCAATACTGGCGACTCCATGGTGTAGATGGGAGCACTAAAATCAGTTTCGGAAAATGGCTCTGGAAAGTCTAGTGGCATATCAGCTGAACGTCGAAGATTGGTCATTATTCCTCTGATTCTCTCAATTTTCCTTTCCATACTCATGATGCTTGACTCAAAGGGAGTAAGCTTGTCTTGGTGCAAACCCCCACTCTTACGCTCAGCTTCACTATTGACAAGGTTGATAAACATTGCTTGACTAGCCATTTTTGATGTTCAACTTTAGTCAACCTTTTAGAAGAAAAGACTTATGATTAGTAAAAAGCACGATAATAGAATGTCTATGAGTAATATCATGGAGTAAAAACATTTGAGCTATGCTTATTCGAATTGACTAGGAGTTATGAGAGCTCTATACCGCTTAAAAGTTGGGAAAGCTAGAATATGTCACGAATATGAAAACATTATTGTCAAGAGTTATGGTGAAGACAATGGTATGTTAATATTGAAAGCGTCGAGTAAGAATGCCCTAAAATAGTGAGCTATCCTAGAAGAGTAGAAATAATCTAGAACATCCTATTGAGGAATGGATCGGTTCAAGAGATGATTAGTATGCTAAAATATATCTTGGATGACAAGATTGAGCCATGAAGATAAGTTTTGACACTAAGCCCTAAGATGGTATGATTCGGGCCTAAAAGAAACATAACCTGATAGAACTTTCAAGGAATTCTAACAGTAGCAGATTCTAAGAGTAAGAAATAACTAAAGATAGGAAGACAAAGACTAACAAGATAGGTAAGACATTAACACAGATGTAGAAATTAACATATAACAAATAAGGTTATACACCCTTTTGGGCTCTTGAATCCCTGGGAAAGGTTAAACCGTCTAGGGTATTAAGGCCTTGTGCATATTTATTACTAACAGAAACATAAGTCCAGTTTCTAAGAAAGGTAACACATAGCACATAATATGCATGCTTGGGTAGTGGGTACCCTTTCAGCAAGAGTTGGTTTCTAACTTCGTGGATTAACCTCGAGGATCAAACATCTATGGCTAATGAATGCATGACTTAAACGCAAGGGGTGGATACGGTACTACCATAAGTTTTGTAAGAGTTGGTAAACATGAACCGAGGATAATCTTATGCGAGAAGGCACGTGGTCTTACGGTAGTAAAACTATCCGCTCAACCACGTCTTAGCCGACTCTCTATAACAGGGTTTTAAAGAGAATTTGGAGAAGTGCGAAGGCACAACATCCTAGTATAGTGAAAGTGTGTGAAAGTGTGAAGTTCCCAAGTGGGGAAAATATGAACGGGATTTCAATTATATAAAGCAGTAACACGTAGCAAATAATGAAAATAATAGCATGTTGAGTAAAAAAAATAAAAAATAAAATAAACAAATAGAAAAGAATGACAAATACATAATTTATAGAAAATTGCCTGTAAACAAATAAAGGGGTAAGGAAAGGGATGGACATGGATGAAAATAATTAAATTAATATAATGGAAGGAGGGAAGGGATATAGCATGCAATTTCTTACGGTAACTAACAATTTAAAAATGATAAAGTAAACAACACATATCGAAAAATATTAGGCATATAAATCAACACAAATAAAAGAAATCCCACGTAATACATAAATTCGTATTGGTTAGAACCTAAGCATCCCCAGCAGAGTCGCCATGCTGTCGCGCTCCATTTTTCTCGCGAAAAGCGGGATTCGACGTGACAAACTCTTTTGGGGATTTAAGGAGTGAAGAGTCGCACCTAACGAATTAAGGTGCGTTAGGGCACCATTCTAGACTAAATTGTGAATTTATTTATATAGTCTATGTCAACCAGAAATTCGGGTAAGGGTTCAGGTTATCTCAAAAGGAAGGTGTTAGGCACCTTTCGAGGTCCACAAATGTGGGTCCCGACCAAACTCATATATTACGTGGAAATTTCTATGTGATAAGCAAAAAGATCGATTTATTTTATTACCTTAATAATAACTAAATGTTTAAAAGATAAAAAGATATTGAACAAATTATACATGCAACTTAATTATTATCTAATTAATAGTTAACTACGTGATAAGACAAAAATATGTAGATAAATAAAGAGGTAAATTAGATAAGCGAGAAGAGAGAATTGAGATGAAAATGCGGAAAAAATCGGTTAATTAATAACTTAAATTAAACTAAACTACCCCACCAGTAAAGGAATAAAAATAACAGGATAAATAACTTAATTTAAAATTCTTCAAAATTTGAATAAAATCAAGAGTATTTTATTTTCTTAGAAGAAATAAAATATTTGTTGCTTTATGGAAATGATGCTACGATATTAATAATCGCGTTCATTTGACTTTAGCAACATTTTTAATTGGAGGTCGGTCTTATGTTATAAAATAGTAACATTAGCATTTTTAAAGACAACTGAAAATTTTTGAGTTCTGAATATAAACACATAACATATTTACATATAAGTACACATATCCTCTTTTGCAAAGCTTTGGTAGATGATACTCCCGGGGATGCGTCGGCTTAGTTTAAAAATTCCAAAATTAGACCTCATAATTCCTTTCACTTTCCCGCTAACTATAGGTTAGGAGATAGCATTTATGTAGTTAATGATTTTAAGAGAATCAACACTGTCCAGTTCAAATAGTTAAAAACTAAACAGTGGTTTTAGCTTTTGATAATTGAAAGTTGTAAAAAGGTGAATAACAATATAAGTTTGGGAGAAAAACTAAATATAATAGTTAAGAAAAGAAAAGCTTAAATACTTAGCACATAATGTTTCAAATATGCCTCTTATTTAATTAAAGTTAATTAGATGATAAACATGTTGAACAATTTAATTATAATTAGAATTATAGGCATGATATCCAATGACCAACAATTTATTAATATGCTAAAAAGGGATTAAATGAGCCCTATTGATAGGATATCTAAAGTGAAGATGTTGATAAATTATTTTAATAAGCCGGACATGATTTTAAAATGCTGAAAATTAAATTAAGATGCTAAAAAATTAGTTTAAGATGCTGAAAATAGTTTTAATATGCTGAAAATTAATTAACGGTTGCTGGAAATTAATTTAAGATGCTGAAAATTGATTAAATATGCTGAAAATTAAATTAATATACTGAAAATTAGTTTTTAATATGCTGGACATTAATTTAGGATGTTGAACATTAATTAAACAATGCTGGAAATTAAATATACATGCTGAAAATCGATTTTGATACGCTGAACATTAAATTAACTTACTGAAAATTGGTTTTTAATATGCTGAATATTTTATTAACGGCTCTATAGGGATGATTTTTAGATGGAAAAATTATTTTAACATGCCAAAATTATTTAAGGAATCTTATGGACATGGTTTCTAGGTGATAAGGCAATTAAGTTACTAATCGTAGAATATTTTGCCTAAGTGATAAAACAATTTAATTAACAAGTTTAACAATTATTAAATAATCTTATAGGCATGGTATCTAAGTGATAGAATATTTAAATCACTAAATCTCACCCCCATAAGCAGTCCCCGAGTTTCTTTTATTACATAGAGATATGGTTTACACAATAATTATTACAAAACTAAAGAGAATAAATATCGAAGAAATTAGAACTAAAGCAAATGGACAACTCTAAGGATCTCCTTGGTTCCCAGGCAACTCTTCACTATCTCGAACCGATCTAATAATACCTGTTAAACACAACAAAGTATACAAGCACACAACAACAAAATGCAGAATTTGGGGACGAACATACAAACTTCGAAGCAAGGCAAGTTTTGGCGTTAACTCGAGTGAGGTCCTATAAGCATATTTTCTAAATTTAAATTACAAGAAACTACCACATAATAATTAAAAGTTGCGTCGATAGGAACTAACCGGTCAAGTAGCAAATATATAATAATAATGGAGACCTTAAGAAGCCACAAGTAGAAGAACAGAATAGCAAGTTGAAACCAAGGGTCAACCTTTCAATAGCCAAGGTAGAATAGAGCTTGAAGTGTATCCTTTCGTGTAAAGAAAACAGATGTTCCACAAAAGTAAAAAGTGTGTTCAAGTCTATGTAAAAGAGCGATGGGAGTGTGAATCCATCAAAACCCCTTTTTTTTTTTTTATTTCTTTTCGAGAAGAGGGACCCCCTTTTTTTTTTATAGCTAGAGCCTTGTAGTCAGTCATACAGTAAAAGGAAAAGAAATATTTTGCCAAATCAATCAAAGTTCCCTTTTCTTAAAAGATCGAATTGGTCTTTATTCAAACTACCATAAGTAAACCAATGAAAGATCTGCCCAACTTATTTAACAAATGAAAGATCTGCCCAACTTATTTAAGGAAACCAAAAGTGAGTAGAAAAAAGTGGAATCAATCAATGTTAATACCATCCGATTTTTACCATACTTAAACAAGTAAAAGAATCTGTCCAGACTAAAATAAGGGCAAAAATAATAGTAATTAATGAAATCCTTTTTCCCAAGAAGTATAGCAAAATTAATTTAGGGGGCAAGAATCGTGACCAAAATACCAAATTCAATGCATGAAATATTAAGATACACACACATTGAACTTTCCAAGTATAACCTAGCATCAAAGATCCGCATGATATTCATTAAAACACATCCGAATCCTTGAATTTCCATCCCATTATACTTGCAAAAAAAAATTAAACAAGAGTGAAATTTACAACTTTAACACGTAATACTTTGGCATGAATCATATCAAGTAAAATCAAGTAGATAATTCCAAAAAAGATATGTAAATCGACCTACGAACCTAGGAAATTAAGGTTTAACGAAGGGTCACGAAAATTGGGGCTTTTCACATATGTCGATCTAATCACATTAACAAATACAAATCATGAAGAGATTTGACAAAATTCTTAATCAAACAATACTAATTTCAGATCACAAGATATGTCAAAAATAGAAAGAGAAAAGAAAGGTGGAAGAAACATTACTAATTTCGTCGCGGCATGATCGGAGCATGGAGCAGCAGCAGGAGTTTGGTGATTGGTTCACCGGCTGCAATGGTGGTGCGATGACTGGTGGCATCACCGGCCAGAGGTGGTCGGCGGCAATGGGAGGCGAAGAGATCGGTGACGCGTCGTGGAGATGGGAGAGAGAGATCGAGAGAAGGGGAGAGAGAGGGAGGCGCCGCTGTTGGTGGCTCACCGGCAAGGTTCGCCGGTGGTGTGGTGGTGCGGCGGTATTGAGAGAGGAGAGAGATCGAGAGGGGTTGAGAGAACGGGGGGGGGGGGGGCGGCTGTGAGGTTGAGATGAGAGAAAATTAGGGTTTGGATAAGGGGTTAAAAGGAAAATAGAGGGAATTTGATCTCAGTCGTTGGATCAATCTTGATCAACGGCTGGGATTTAAAATTGCAAAAAGGATCAAAAAATTGGGTTATTTTAATTGAAATAGAATTGGGATTTAAAATTGAGCCATATTGAGCTCAATTTAGGCTGAAATTGACAAGAATGGAGTACAAAGTGGCTAGAATTTAAATAAATTATGAAAATTGAATTGAATCAGACTGCTTTTAAATAAATAAGTAAATATATAATAAAAACTAACAAAAAATTAATTAATATCATAAAATCATTATGAATAAATTACGTAAGTAAAAATAATGATACATAATATTATTAAAAATTGGCGATAAATAAATAATAATTTGAAATAAATTATGAATACGAATTTTAATAGTAACACTATAATAATAATAATAATTAATAAATATTAATAATAATAGACCATGTGTTTGTAAATTACGAGTATGCATATTTGCAAGAAATAATTTAATAATATTAAAAAAAATTATATAAAATATTATATTTAAATCAGTAAATTATATATTATATAAGAATTTAAAATTAAGATGCTAAAAATAAATTACATACCTTAAAATCATGAATACGAAATGTCAAAATTTATTCGATACCAAAAATAATAATTAGAATTTAAAACTAATATTTTTTATAAATAGCAGCCTGGAGAGAATATCGGGAGGTCAAAATTGGGTGTCAACAGCTGCCCCTTCGTTGCTTGGGAATGATGAAAGAATTGTCAAGTAACGAACGTTGACCTAGTAGCCAATTTTGTCTTACCGATAGGATGGTTCGCAAAAAGCGAGAGAGGTTTGTTAAAATGGTGTGGCCGAGACTTTGGTTTCAAGTCGCCTACATATCTCGGGTGCACAAGAATCAGGCCATGTGTAGTTCTAGACTTAGGAACGAATGAGATTCCTAAAGAAAATTGACGAATGTGGAATTTGAATGAAGATAGCACGAGTTGACGAGATTGAAGTATGAGTAGTTTAAAAAATGTGGGATGTGAATATGATTGGTTAGGTTATAAGATATAAAGATAAAGAATCATGTTTCGGAGACGGGAGGAAAATAATTCTCAAATGTCTTTCCTTGTGCTTTTTGGGGTCTTACCTGCAAACTCTAACACAACTAGATAAAATGGTTAGCCCATAAGCATCGAAAAATATAAAATAACACGGAGACAAGGAATAAAAATAGATAACAATAACGATATGGAGAGATAAGGAAGCGTATCTGTTTGACGTTGTGCTTGTTACCCAAGATTTTTGAGGAACCTCAAAAATCTGCCCCAGTTTTGACTTTCAAGGAGAATGTAATCACGTTGACTATATGCCTGCAAAATCAATTGTCCTTATTTTAGGGCGGACGAGCCCAACTGTCTTATTTTAGGGTAGACAAAACCTGGCATATCCATTTTTAGGACGGATAAACCAACATATCCTATTTTAGGGTGGAAAAACTCAGCATATCCTATTTTAGGGTGGATAACCTAGCATAACTCCATTTTAGGGCGCTCAACCCAATATATCCTATTTTAGGGTGAAAAACCAAGTATATCTCAATTTTAGGGCGCTTAACCCAATATATCCTATTTTAGGGCGGAAAACCCAGTATATCCTATTTTAGGGCAGAATGAGCCCGGCATATCCTATTTTAGGGCAGAATGATCCCGGCACATCCTTTTTAGGGCGGATAACCCAGCATATCTTATTTTAGGGTGGAAAACCCAGTATATCCTATTTTAGGGCGGATAACCCAACATAACTCAATTTTAGGGCGCTCAACCCAATATATCCTATTTTTGGGTGGAAAACCCAGTATATATTTATTTTAGGGTGCATAACCCGGCATATCTTTATTTTAGGGCGCATAACCCGGCATATCCTATTTTTTAGGGCGGATTACCCATCACATCCTTTTTTAGGGCGGATAACCCAGCATATCCTTATTTTAGGGCGCATAACCCGGCATATCCTATTTTAGGGAGGATAACCCAGCATATCCTTATTTTAGGGCGCATAACCCGGCATATCCTATTTTAGGGCGGATAACCAGGCATATCCTATTTTAGGGCGGATAACCCAGCATATCCTTATTTTAGGGCGCATAACCCGGCATATCCTATTTTAGGGCGGATTACCCAGCATATCCTCTGCGTTTTCTGTAGCTTCTTGTCATTTTCCTGCTATTGTGATGGAATTTTTGAGTGCCTCTCAAAAATTTCTGCCCCAGTTTATAATATGTTTCATACTTTCTTGCGAATCAAAACATTGTCTACTGGTAGAATTTTTGAGGTAATCTCAAAAATTCTGCCCCAGTGTTACTTGTGAAATCTTACATTCCTGCATCACTCAAAGAAAACTGTTAGTTCAAAATAAACGGTTGTCTTGTATTCGAACATCAAGGTTCGCCTTCGAGTCTGCAATTGTCATTTGAGGTCATGGAATGGGCCAAAGTAACTTAGATTTATTTGAATAGAATTTTGTCAAAAGCTAATATGATTTGAATATGAAGGGAAAAGAAAATTTTATTAGATTGAGACCGAACCCAAGAATGGGCTGCCTACGTATCCAAATGGAAGTCAGGTCAAACGTAGTTCATGAATACAAAGAGAAACATAAACAAAAGGAGGGAATTTTATTCATTGGTACTTTGCTTGTGATGGTTTTGTCTTTCTCAGTTCCTTTGATGTGCTTTACGCTTCCTTGTCAAATGTCTTGGGGCGATCTCTATTGGGTCACCTTGGACAATAATTGTGCCTGTGGTAGGGTCATACATGTTGCGTAGTGGCCCTTGTTGTACTATAATCTTGCCCTTCTCAATCAAGTCTTGGATCTTGTACCTCAACGCTGAACATTCCTCAATATCATGACCTTGAATATTTGAATGATATGCATACCTTTTGGACAAGTCAAAATTCGAAAGTGCGTACTTAGGGATCCATCCTTTCCTTGGTTTCAAAATTCCTTGAGCAAACAATCTTTGAAATATGTTGGATAAAGGTTCAGTCAAAGGGGTAAAGATATGAGGTTTCATTCTCTTTGGTTGATGAGAATTGGACGGTATTGGATTATGTTGGTGAGAATTTGGGTATTGAAAACCTTGTGGGTTGTAGGTGTCAAAAACAACGTATGCTTGTTGGGTATTTGGATAATGTTGTTCTTGAGGTGGGATGGTTGAGATATCTTCTTCTTCTTCTTCTTTCGGCGAAGCTTTCAGTGCTTGAAAAGTAGTTTGTATTGCGGAAACATCAATAACTTTTCCTGTCCGAATACCATATTCTAATCTTTTCCCAATTAAGATTAGATCGTCGAAGCTTTGAATACATAAGCCGAATAATTTTTGATAGTATATACCATCTAGCGACCTGAAAAAAATTTGGATCAACTCTTCTTCAGGCACAAGAGGATGTATCTTAGAAGCTTCCAACCTCCATCGTGTTGCATAATTCTCAAAGGATTCATGAGTCATTCTTCTTAATTCGAGCAAGTCCAGCATTGTCGGATCGACCTTGATATTAAACTTATATTGTCTCACAAAGTCTTGAGCCATATCTTCCCAGGTATTCCACTTGTCAAGGTCTTGTTTGACATACCAAGTGAATGCTATTCCTGATAAGCTCTGAATGAAGAGTCTCATTAATAGAGCTTCATTATGCCCGATTCCAATTAATCTGCCACAATAGTCCTTTAGATGCATGATCGGGTCTCCAAGCCCATCGAACATATTGAATTTTGGAACTTTGTAGCCTGAAGGCAACTCAACCCTTGGATGCAGACATAATTTCTCATACCTTAGGTCATAAATTCCTTTAGAACGTAGACACTCATCCAACCTCTTTTCTAAGTCAAGAAACTTTTGTTGCAGTGTAGGTGATTCCCCATTATATATTACCATTTTTTGCAAAGTACCAAGATTGATGTGTGTCAAAGATATTTTTTGAGGAGATTCATCAGAAGATAGGCAAGAAGGTATTTTGTGCTGGGAAAAAAGCAAAATTTGTGTTAGACAAAGGATCGAGATGGTTAGGCGTATTTTGTCAAATTGCAGACTCTTAGCCGATTCAATGTTCAAATGCTTGACAACCTTTAAACAAAATAAACAAATCAAACAAAAGTTACCACATAGCACAAATAAGTTTAAAGCAATATAAATAGAAGACATTTAATAAGTGATCTAAGCATAGAGATTTGGACTTCTAACGCACGATACAGATGATAATGACAAAACTTACGTTTTAGAGAGATTAACATGATGTTGAATTTGAAATTGTGGTGGTAAAGAAGATAGGAAAGCTAGGGGAATGAACAAGGTCGACACTTGTTGAACATCATCACTGTTGACTTGAAACATCCTTTGTGATTGATAACATCGTTAATCCTTCCAACTTCATACAAAATGATAAAAATAGGGGGAAAGAAAATTTTATTATGATGAGACCGAACCCATTAAATGAGCGCCTACGTATCCCTCTTATAGGGGAATCAGGTCAAACGTAGTTCCAATTACATAAAAGAAAAGCATAAAAGAAAGTCCATATTATTCCAAGGATGAAAAGCTTAAAGTAATTTCAAATGCTTGAGAGCCCGAACGAGATATCATCCTTATCAGTGCCAAACAAGTGTCAGTCATGCTTAGGAAGCTAATCAACACCGAGCTTTAAACCTGTTACAGTTATCATCTTGGTATCAATCATCGCTTGAATCTTGTCCTTCAAAGCAAAACACGCTTTTGTGGGATGCCCTTTCATCCCAGAGTGGTAGGCGCAAACCTTATTAGGATTGTATCGTTTAGACTGAGTGTTAATAGGTACGGCACGGATGGGTGTGATGTAGCCGGATTCTCTGAGTCTTTCATACAACTGAGTTATGGGTTCAACTAGAGGAGTGTATTGTTTTGGCGGATTTTTCTGAAACTTGACTGGAGGTCTAGCGGATTGATTGGATTGTTGATTAGTTGGGGGATTTGGATAAGACACGGGAATGTATTTTGATGTTGGAGCAATGGGTGGAGGTGGGTACCAAACAGTTTGAGGATGAGGCTTTGTGGATGATTGGGGATAATAGGCGTAATTTGGTATTGGAGTGATTTCTGGAGATGGATACCATATCAGTTGAGGGCGACTTTTCTTTACTATCTTCCCCTCGTTTATCAAATTTTGTAGTTCTCTTTTCAACTGATGGCATTCATCTGTGTCATGACCAGGCATGCCAGAATGGAAGGCACACCGCTTTTTGGGATTAAAGAAAGGACTTGAAGGGAAATAAGAACCAAAATGTTTAGGCTGCAATATACCATGTGACCTCAACATTTCAAAAGTGATTGAAGGTGGTTCGTCTAAGAGAGTTATAACTTGGAATTTGCTCACTTCGGGCTTTGGAGCCTTTGACGCTTCATTGATAATTGCCTTTCCCTTATTCCTGAATTGTGGCTCAACCAAACCAACCTTGTCATGCATTAGAGTTTCACCTATGAACTTCCTCTTTAGCCTATTGTCGAACCGCCCAATAAAGTCATTTGCCAAATTGTCCCAAGAAACCCACTTACTTGTATCCTTCTCTGCGTACCACATTAATGCTAGACCTGTAAGTGAACTGACAAAAAGGGTCATCTTAAGACCATCACTTTGCCCTATAACTGCTAACTCATCCAGGTATGCTTTCAAATGGGAATGAGGATCGCCAGACCCGTCATATAATGGAAAGTTCAAGTCTCCAACTCTATTCTTACTTTCTTCTCCTGATTTGTATAACTTATCCATCTCAAGTTGTTGAGATGACCCTGCCTTATGGTTAGAAATCTTTCCTTCTGTTTCATTCTCTTTGCCCCTCTCTGTCAACCCATTGAGTGCTTTTTGTAGTGCAACTGAATACAAACTCGGAGATACTTGTGCATCACCATTAGGCATAGGTGAGTTCATCAATACTGGCGACTCCATGGTGTAGATGGGAGCACTAAAATCAGTTTCGGAAAATGGCTCTGGAAAGTCTAGTGGCATATCAGCTGAACGTCGAAGATTGGTCATTATTCCTCTGATTCTCTCAATTTTCCTTTCCATACTCATGATGCTTGACTCAAAGGGAGTAAGCTTGTCTTGGTGCAAACCCCCACTCTTACGCTCAGCTTCACTATTGACAAGGTTGATAAACATTGCTTGACTAGCCATTTTTGATGTTCAACTTTAGTCAACCTTTTAGAAGAAAAGACTTATGATTAGTAAAAAGCACGATAATAGAATGTCTATGAGTAATATCATGGAGTAAAAACATTTGAGCTATGCTTATTCGAATTGACTAGGAGTTATGAGAGCTCTATACCGCTTAAAAGTTGGGAAAGCTAGAATATGTCACGAATATGAAAACATTATTGTCAAGAGTTATGGTGAAGACAATGGTATGTTAATATTGAAAGCGTCGAGTAAGAATGCCCTAAAATAGTGAGCTATCCTAGAAGAGTAGAAATAATCTAGAACATCCTATTGAGGAATGGATCGGTTCAAGAGATGATTAGTATGCTAAAATATATCTTGGATGACAAGATTGAGCCATGAAGATAAGTTTTGACACTAAGCCCTAAGATGGTATGATTCGGGCCTAAAAGAAACATAACCTGATAGAACTTTCAAGGAATTCTAACAGTAGCAGATTCTAAGAGTAAGAAATAACTAAAGATAGGAAGACAAAGACTAACAAGATAGGTAAGACATTAACACAGATGTAGAAATTAACATATAACAAATAAGGTTATACACCCTTTTGGGCTCTTGAATCCCTGGGAAAGGTTAAACCGTCTAGGGTATTAAGGCCTTGTGCATATTTATTACTAACAGAAACATAAGTCCAGTTTCTAAGAAAGGTAACACATAGCACATAATATGCATGCTTGGGTAGTGGGTACCCTTTCAGCAAGAGTTGGTTTCTAACTTCGTGGATTAACCTCGAGGATCAAACATCTATGGCTAATGAATGCATGACTTAAACGCAAGGGGTGGATACGGTACTACCATAAGTTTTGTAAGAGTTGGTAAACATGAACCGAGGATAATCTTATGCGAGAAGGCACGTGGTCTTACGGTAGTAAAACTATCCGCTCAACCACGTCTTAGCCGACTCTCTATAACAGGGTTTTAAAGAGAATTTGGAGAAGTGCGAAGGCACAACATCCTAGTATAGTGAAAGTGTGTGAAAGTGTGAAGTTCCCAAGTGGGGAAAATATGAACGGGATTTCAATTATATAAAGCAGTAACACGTAGCAAATAATGAAAATAATAGCATGTTGAGTAAAAAAAATAAAAAATAAAATAAACAAATAGAAAAGAATGACAAATACATAATTTATAGAAAATTGCCTGTAAACAAATAAAGGGGTAAGGAAAGGGATGGACATGGATGAAAATAATTAAATTAATATAATGGAAGGAGGGAAGGGATATAGCATGCAATTTCTTACGGTAACTAACAATTTAAAAATGATAAAGTAAACAACACATATCGAAAAATATTAGGCATATAAATCAACACAAATAAAAGAAATCCCACGTAATACATAAATTCGTATTGGTTAGAACCTAAGCATCCCCAGCAGAGTCGCCATGCTGTCGCGCTCCATTTTTCTCGCGAAAAGCGGGATTCGACGTGACAAACTCTTTTGGGGATTTAAGGAGTGAAGAGTCGCACCTAACGAATTAAGGTGCGTTAGGGCACCATTCTAGACTAAATTGTGAATTTATTTATATAGTCTATGTCAACCAGAAATTCGGGTAAGGGTTCAGGTTATCTCAAAAGGAAGGTGTTAGGCACCTTTCGAGGTCCACAAATGTGGGTCCCGACCAAACTCATATATTACGTGGAAATTTCTATGTGATAAGCAAAAAGATCGATTTATTTTATTACCTTAATAATAACTAAATGTTTAAAAGATAAAAAGATATTGAACAAATTATACATGCAACTTAATTATTATCTAATTAATAGTTAACTACGTGATAAGACAAAAATATGTAGATAAATAAAGAGGTAAATTAGATAAGCGAGAAGAGAGAATTGAGATGAAAATGCGGAAAAAATCGGTTAATTAATAACTTAAATTAAACTAAACTACCCCACCAGTAAAGGAATAAAAATAACAGGATAAATAACTTAATTTAAAATTCTTCAAAATTTGAATAAAATCAAGAGTATTTTATTTTCTTAGAAGAAATAAAATATTTGTTGCTTTATGGAAATGATGCTACGATATTAATAATCGCGTTCATTTGACTTTAGCAACATTTTTAATTGGAGGTCGGTCTTATGTTATAAAATAGTAACATTAGCATTTTTAAAGACAACTGAAAATTTTTGAGTTCTGAATATAAACACATAACATATTTACATATAAGTACACATATCCTCTTTTGCAAAGCTTTGGTAGATGATACTCCCGGGGATGCGTCGGCTTAGTTTAAAAATTCCAAAATTAGACCTCATAATTCCTTTCACTTTCCCGCTAACTATAGGTTAGGAGATAGCATTTATGTAGTTAATGATTTTAAGAGAATCAACACTGTCCAGTTCAAATAGTTAAAAACTAAACAGTGGTTTTAGCTTTTGATAATTGAAAGTTGTAAAAAGGTGAATAACAATATAAGTTTGGGAGAAAAACTAAATATAATAGTTAAGAAAAGAAAAGCTTAAATACTTAGCACATAATGTTTCAAATATGTCTCTTATTTAATTAAAGTTAATTAGATGATAAACATGTTGAACAATTTAATTATAATTAGAATTATAGGCATGATATCCAATGACCAACAATTTATTAATATGCTAAAAAGGGATTAAATGAGCCCTATTGATAGGATATCTAAAGTGAAGATGTTGATAAATTATTTTAATAAGCCGGACATGATTTTAAAATGCTGAAAATTAAATTAAGATGCTAAAAAATTAGTTTAAGATGCTGAAAATAGTTTTAATATGCTGAAAATTAATTAACGGTTGCTGGAAATTAATTTAAGATGCTGAAAATTGATTAAATATGCTGAAAATTAAATTAATATACTGAAAATTAGTTTTTAATATGCTGGACATTAATTTAGGATGTTGAACATTAATTAAACAATGCTGGAAATTAAATATACATGCTGAAAATCGATTTTGATACGCTGAACATTAAATTAACTTACTGAAAATTGGTTTTTAATATGCTGAATATTTTATTAACGGCTCTATAGGGATGATTTTTAGATGGAAAAATTATTTTAACATGCCAAAATTATTTAAGGAATCTTATGGACATGGTTTCTAGGTGATAAGGCAATTAAGTTACTAATCGTAGAATATTTTGCCTAAGTGATAAAACAATTTAATTAACAAGTTTAACAATTATTAAATAATCTTATAGGCATGGTATCTAAGTGATAGAATATTTAAATCACTAAATCTCACCCCCATAAGCAGTCCCCGAGTTTCTTTTATTACATAGAGATATGGTTTACACAATAATTATTACAAAACTAAAGAGAATAAATATCGAAGAAATTAGAACTAAAGCAAATGGACAACTCTAAGGATCTCCTTGGTTCCCAGGCAACTCTTCACTATCTCGAACCGATCTAATAATACCTGTTAAACACAACAAAGTATACAAGCACACAACAACAAAATGCAGAATTTGGGGACGAACATACAAACTTCGAAGCAAGGCAAGTTTTGGCGTTAACTCGAGTGAGGTCCTATAAGCATATTTTCTAAATTTAAATTACAAGAAACTACCACATAATAATTAAAAGTTGCGTCGATAGGAACTAACCGGTCAAGTAGCAAATATATAATAATAATGGAGACCTTAAGAAGCCACAAGTAGAAGAACAGAATAGCAAGTTGAAACCAAGGGTCAACCTTTCAATAGCCAAGGTAGAATAGAGCTTGAAGTGTATCCTTTCGTGTAAAGAAAACAGATGTTCCACAAAAGTAAAAAGTGTGTTCAAGTCTATGTAAAAGAGCGATGGGAGTGTGAATCCATCAAAACCCCTTTTTTTTTTTTTATTTCTTTTCGAGAAGAGGGACCCCCTTTTTTTTTTATAGCTAGAGCCTTGTAGTCAGTCATACAGTAAAAGGAAAAGAAATATTTTGCCAAATCAATCAAAGTTCCCTTTTCTTAAAAGATCGAATTGGTCTTTATTCAAACTACCATAAGTAAACCAATGAAAGATCTGCCCAACTTATTTAACAAATGAAAGATCTGCCCAACTTATTTAAGGAAACCAAAAGTGAGTAGAAAAAAGTGGAATCAATCAATGTTAATACCATCCGATTTTTACCATACTTAAACAAGTAAAAGAATCTGTCCAGACTAAAATAAGGGCAAAAATAATAGTAATTAATGAAATCCTTTTTCCCAAGAAGTATAGCAAAATTAATTTAGGGGGCAAGAATCTTTACCAAAATACCAAATTCAATGCATGAAATATTAAGATACACACACATTGAACTTTCCAAGTATAACCTAGCATCAAAGATCCGCATGATATTCATTAAAACACATCCGAATCCTTGAATTTCCATCCCATTATACTTGCAAAAAAAAATTGAACAAGAGTGAAATTTACAACTTTAACACGTAATATTTTGGCATGAATCATATCAAGTAAAATCAAGTAGATAATTCCAAAAAAAGATATGTAAATCGACCTACGAACCTAGGAAATTAAGGTTTAACGGAGGGTCACGAAAATTGGGGCTTTTCACATATGTCGATCTAATCACATTAACAAATACAAATCATGAAGAGATTTGACAAAATTCTTAATCAAACAATACTAATTTCAGATCACAAGATATGTCAAAAATAGAAAGAGAAAAGAAAGGTGGAAGAAACATTACTAATTTCGTCGCGGCATGATCGGAGCATGGAGCAGCAGCAGGAGTTTGGTGATTGGTTCACCGGCTGCAATGGTGGTGCGATGACTGGTGGCATCACCGGCCAGAGGTGGTCGGCGGCAATGGGAGGCGAAGAGATCGGTGACGCGTCGTGGAGATGGGAGAGAGAGATCGAGAGAAGGGGAGAGAGAGGGAGGCGCCGCTGTTAGTGGCTCACCGGCAAGGTTCGCCGGTGGTGTGGTGGTGCGGCGGTATTGAGAGAGGAGAGAGATCGAGAGGGGTTGAGAGAACGGGGGGGGGGGGGCGGCTGTGAGGTTGAGATGAGAGAAAATTAGGGTTTGGATAAGGGGTTAAAAGGAAAATAGAGGGAATTTGATCTCAGTCGTTGGATCAATCTTGATCAACGGCTGGGATTTGAAATTGCAAAAAGGATCAAAAAATTGGGTTATTTTAATTGAAATAGAATTGGGATTTAAAATTGAGCCATATTGAGCTCAATTTAGGCTGAAATTGACAAGAATGGAGTACAAAGTGGCTAGAATTTAAATAAATTATGAAAATTGAATTGAATCAGACTGCTTTTAAATAAATAAGTAAATATATAATAAAAACTAACAAAAAATTAATTAATATCATAAAATCATTATGAATAAATTACGTAAGTAAAAATAATGATACATAATATTATTAAAAATTGGCGATAAATAAATAATAATTTGAAATAAATTATGAATACGAATTTTAATAGTAACACTATAATAATAATAATAATTAATAAATATTAATAATAATAGACCATGTGTTTGTAGATTACGAGTATGCATATTTGTAAGAAATAATTTAATAATATTAAAAAAAATTATATAAAATATTATATTTAAATCAGTAAATTATATATTATATAAGAATTTAAAATTAAGATGCTAAAAATAAATTACATACCTTAAAATCATGAATACGAAATGTCAAAATTTATTCGATACCCAAAATAATAATTAGAATTTAAAACTAATATTTTTTATAAATAGCAGCCTGGAGAGAATATCGGGAGGTCAAAATTGGGTGTCAACAAATCTCACTTTATTTGTTCATTTCGTGCATTAAGTATGAGTTGGTTTATAAATTCTCATTATTCCACTCTTTCACATATGGTTACGACGCGAGCTATGATGATCGAGAGAGGACCCCGAGTCTACAGCCAGAGTGGCAGCTAGAGGTCAATGTTGACCCAGAGGTTGCGGTCAGGCTAGAGCTACAGCCCCAGTAAGAGGTCGGGATAAGGAGCCTTCACCAGATCCTTTTATTACTTCTGGCCAGAGATTCCGCCACCCCAGCCATTGGTGTGCCAGGGGGCAGCCCAGGCTCCACCAGGGTTGATTTCTTCTTCAGTGCTTATAGATGTCTTGCTTCAGTTGTTGGGATTAGTAGGTGATACACCATCTGATGTTGCTTAGTCAATAGGCCAGAGTGGTACTGATTTAGGGGTGCAACCTGCAATCGTGGCCCCCAAAGTTGAGATTCCTCCAGCACTTTAGATTACTGACTGGGGTCATCCCGGTTATAGCGACTATAGTGGCTAGAGCAGGTGTCAGTCTTCTAGGGTGCACAGTTTGGGTCTTCAGGCCGAGGTGGCTATACCGGGTCAATTAGATCTCCTGAGCAGAGTAGGGTGCTCGGGGCATTCTATGATTGTGAGGTCATTTGTCATTTCTCCAGAGAGTGTCCTCAGCGTAGGATGATTCAGTCTGCAGCTTAGAGTGTTTAGCCTATCAGATCGGTATCGTTTCCAGCTAGGGGTGGTGTTCAGGGTCATAGAGGTGGTCCTCAAGGTTTGAGAGGAGGTGCTCAGACTGGTAGGACAAGTGGTCGGTCAGGTTCCCAGTCCAAGGGCAAATGGGGTCAGTTAAATATAGTACCTGGTAGGCTAGAAGCTGAGTCTTCAGATGCTATTATTACAGGTATAATTTTGGTATGCCGTCAGCCAGCTATTGCTTTATTTGATTCAGGATCCACTTATTCATATGTTTTTGCTTATTATGCACCGCGATTAGAGTTGTCTTGGGAGCCTTTATCTTTGTCGTATTGTGTATCTACTCCTATGGGGAATTCTTTAGTAGTGGATCGTGTATATAGATTATTTTTGATGACTGTTTGAGAGTTTGATACTTGGGCCAACCTTATTGTGCTAAATATGGTGGATTTTGATATGAAGGGCATGGACTAGTTATCCCCCTATCATACAGTCTTGGATTTCTTTTCCAAGACCATTACCTTAGCCATGCCTGGCATATCCTTGGTTGTATGGCAGGGTTCCCTTAGTCGCGCACCGATGAGGATTATCTCTTATGTTTGGACTAGGAGACTGGTATCAAGGGGTTGTGAGTCTTATCTTGCTCATGTTTATGATATTAGTGCCAAGAGTCCTTCGCTTTATTCTGTTCCTATTGTTCGTTAGTTTTTTTATGTTTTCCCTACCAATTCACCTTGCCTTCCTCCTGAGCATGATATTGAGTTTGCTATTGATCTTGAGCTGGGCACCTTACCGCATGGCTCTTACTGAGCTTAAAGAGTTAAATTCTCAGCTTTAGGATTTTTTGGGTAAGGGTTTCATTAGGTCGAGTGTATTGCCTTAGGGTTCTCTTGTCTTATCGTGAAGAAAAAGGATAGTTCTATGAGTATGTGTATCGACTATAGAAAACTAGATAAGGTGACAGTGAAGAATAAGTATCCTATGCCTCATATTGATGATTTATTTGACCAGTTTTGGGGTGTGGCAGTATTTTCTAAGATTGACTTGAGATCAGGTTACCATCAGTTGAGGATTTGAGATGAGGACATCCCTAAGACAACCTTCAGGACTTGCTATGGCCATTACAAGTTCCTGGTGATGTCTTTTGGGTTGACCAATTCCCCAAGCGCATTCATGGATTTGATGAACTATGTTTTTGGGCCCTATTTGGACTCCTTCGTGATAGTTTTCATCGATGATATTCTTTTTTATTCAAGGAGTAAGAAGGAGCACAAGCAGCATTTAAGGATTGTGCTCCAGACTTTGAGGGATCATAGGTTTTTTGCCAAATTCTCAAAGTGCAAGTTGTGGCTCGAGTCTGTGACATTCCTAGGACATAGTGGATCCGATGAAGATTGAGGCTATTCGTGATTGGGTCAGACCTACATCTCCTATCAAGGTTTGTAGTTTTATTGGATTGGTTCGAGAGATTTGCTACTATTGCAGCGCCTATGACCAGATTGACTAGGAAGTATGTAGCGGACTTTACAGCTCGGTGTTTGTGTTGTCAGCAGGTAAAGCCTGAGCATCAGCGACTGGGTGGATTTCTTCAGAGACTACCCATTCCTGAGTGGAAGTGGGAGCAGGATTACTATAGACTTGGAGAGTGGTTTGCCTCATAATTCTCGTGTTTCTGATAGTACCCATTCAGATTTCTTTCAATGCCGAAAGGTTAGCTCGCATCTATGTTCTAGAGATATTTCGTCTTCATGGAGTAACCATGTCCATTATTTCAAACAGAGGCTCGGTGTTCACCTCCAGCTTTTGGAGGACCTTTCAATAGGAGTTGGGTACACAGGTTGATCTTAGCACCGCCTTCTACCCTCAGAATGGTGGTCAATCCAAGTGGACTATTCAGGTTTTGGAGGATAGGCTCCGAGCTTGTGTTATGTATTTTGATGGTCAGTAGGAGCAGCATTTAGCCTTGGTGGAGTTTGCTTACAATAATAGCAACAATTCGAGTATGAAGATGGCGCCATTTGAGGCATTGTATGGTAGGTATTGTCGATCTCCGATTGGTTGGTTTAAGACTTTTGAAGTTAGTCCCCATGGTACCAACCTTCTTCGTGAGTCTTTCGATAGGGTTTGGGTGATTCAGGATAGGCTATGGGCAGTTCAGAGTAGGCAAAAGAGTTATGCTAATCGTAGGCTTTGGGCGTTGAAGTTTGGAGTTGGTGATCGGGTTTTCATTTGAGTATCGCCCATAAAGGGCATGATGAGGTTTTGGAAGAGGGGCAAGCTCAGCCCCAGGTACATTAAGCCATTTAAGATACTTCATATAGTTATTGGGGTGGCTTATGAGTTAGACTTGCCCCCAAATTTTCCAGTTGTTCACCCAGTTTTCCATGTCTCCATTTTGTTGCAATATATTTCGGATGAGTCACAAGTGCTTTAATGGGACTCGATTCAGCTAGACTAGAGGTAGACACTGTTCTATCAAGGAGGCTACCTGGGAGATAGAGAGTGAGATGTAGGCCCAGTATTCTCACCTGTTCGAGCCTTCAGGTACATCTTAATACTTTACTTTTGCGAACAAAAGTCCTTTTAGTAGGGGATATTATAATGACCCTTCAGGTTATTTTCTGTATTTCAGCATGATTTTGGCATTTAGAGCTTTCCTATAGCTTCCCCGAGTAATTTATGACTTGCTGGAGTTGACGGTTTGGTTACCGAGCAGTTCATTTGGTTTTTAGAGCCAATTCTCTGTTTTGAAGTTTTCAGTGTTAAGAATTGGGTGTCGGGCATAAACTTTAGGTAAACAACCTTGTATGTCAATTCTGACAGTTCCATCAGCTTCGGATCGTCAATTTCAGGCTAGGGGAAACCTTGGTTTGGGTCCCAAGGCATTTGGACTTGTTTTGGTTATTGGGTGAATTTTGGTTAAAATGGCCCTCGAGTATGGGACCCACATTATATCGAAATGACCTCAGATGGAAGTTTCAATGGTGTCAGTATGTCGAGAATGTCAAATTTGACAGGACAACATAGTTCATTTGCGTTCATAAGATTCTGAATGAATCCCGAGGGTTCAATCATAAACTTGGCAAAATGCCAAGTTTGCTGTTGCAGGCCAAAAATGGCCTTCGCGGTTGCTGGTCGTCGCGTTCGTAAGGCCCTGGTCCAAGATCGGAGAGACTAAGGTGATTGGTCATCGCATTAGCGAGCCAGCCTCCGAATTCGCGATGAGTCAAGCAGTTTCCTGATTCGAGTTTTCCCTTCGCATTTGTGGTGAACCGGCCGCGTTTGTAAAGGTCAGGGTAGTTTAGGATCATGTTTGCGATGGGGTTCCCGCGATCGTGATGAAGGGACCCCTGGCAGCATTTAAAGTTGTGGAACCCAATTTCTCTCTATTTTTCTTAAGTCCCAACACCGTAAAAACCCTAGAGAGCTTATGGAGAGTGGATATTGATCATTGGGTGTTCGGGTTGAGTTGGAGATGCTATTTTGGTCATTTTCTCATCGATATTTCCGTTAGTTTCTGTCTAATTTCTTGATTTATTCTCCAGTTTAACTTTAAATCACTAGTTACTTTATGGGTTGATTTAGGGCTCATTTAATTTCCCGATCAATGTTGACCCTCACGATAGAGAGGCTTGGGCCACGATCGCTAGGTGCTCTTCACAGAACAGTATAAAAGCTCCATTTTCGAAAAAGGTTGAATGTTATGATATTCTTCATCATTCATGCTTGGATAATTTAATGACCCAAACCATTGTTACGTGTGAAAATGCTCCAAAATAATTTACAATTACTAATAGGCTTGAAATAAATCGGGAAAAATTTAAATCGGGGAGAAAATTGGAGCCTAAGGTAATTTGGGTCGAGAGGCCCAATAAGGGGCTTAGCTGGACTGCTGGTAACCGCTTCAGCGGTTGGATAACCGTTGCAGTGGTAAAAGTTCAGCTGTAGCGGTAACAAGCAGTGTGCCAGCCTAGGAATTTTTAAAACCCCTCTTTTTTTTTATTTCCCTAAGTCGCCCCTTTCCTCCAAAAACACTCTAAAAAATCCTAACTCCCTAACCATTAGATTTCAAAGGCCAAGGTTCATGGGAGTAGTTTTGATACACACTCGGAGGGAACCCGACATGAGAATATGTCTAGCACACGCAGGACAACTCACTCCTCTTTGTAGCAATATGTTTCGTCTAAAAGGTAAGCTAAGGTTTAATCTATAACTACTAGACTTGGACTAGATGCATTTAATATTAATAGTAATGTCGGGAGTATCATGCCTTAGGCCTTCGGGTACGGAGTTGGTTGGATGAACATGTTAAAAATCTAGATAGGCTTGAATATGTTGATTTATTGTATCTTGTGTTAAGGTTGTTCGGGATACGTGACAGTTAGGAATATGAGGCAGAAATGCATAACTTATGATTACTCAGGGTAGAGTATGGTAGAAAGTTGCACAAAATAACATGAAATAGTATAACAAAAATTTTAAGGTGACCCGACTAGTCCATGAATGCTTAAATATTCGAATTGCATTAGGGGGAAACTTGTATATTCCTAATGTCTTGGTGGTCATAATTGATGCTTTCTAGAGTTTAGAAGATGAGATAGTGAGTAAAAAGGTATTGAAGTTAACCGGTTTGTAGTGTTGGCATTGTTTGCCATATTGTCGTGATCAATGGTTTTCAAAGTTAGAAGGTAATGTGAAATCTCGAGGATAGGGTATGGTTAGAGGGAAAGTGCGTAATAATGTGAACTCGGGCGACAACAGCCCCGTTGAGGTGTTTGGTAAGTCGTGATTATGAAATTTATGGGAGGACTAAGGTCTCCGAATAAATAAATTAGATGGTTGATGTAACGGTAGACTGGATTGAATCGTAAGGCAATGTGGGTTGACACTTGTGATATCTTGTACATGAATTATGATTTATTTATTTCTTGCACACATTCATATACATTGTGATGAGATGTTGAGATGATGGGTTAGGTACCACGCCGGTACAATAGGGTATGTTATGATATTAGGTAGGGTACCACACCAGTACAACATGATATGTTATGATAATGGGTCGGGTACCACGCCATTATGTTATGATGATGAGATGAGGAAGGATAAGGAGAGATGATGCGCACGTCTTGCATGCATGCATTCATTCATATGTTTGAACATGATTTTATTTTATATATATGTTCTCCTATGTGTTGCCCTGTTCTGGTGAATGATAGAAGATGGTTGCGAATGTAAATGGGGTCCCTTGTACGGACCGAGTTAGAGGTGAGATTCTATGGTAATGTCATGTGCTTGTGAGTACCGAGAGGACTTGATTGATTATAGCTTAAGGAATTGCACGTATCATGAGAATGGGCCGGTGTGAGATAAAAGGGGTACCGGTTGGAGTAGGTAGTCAAAAGACAAAGATATAGAAGATATTAAGTAAAAGGACAAAGATATACAAGATGTTAAGTCAAAGGACAAAGATATACAAGATGTTAAGTCAAAGGACAAAGATATACAAAAATGTTAAATAACAGATAGGTCACAGAGATGCTAAGCGCAGGTCACGGAGATGCTAAGTGTAGGTCACATAAATGCTAAAGGTGGTTAATAAGATTTGATAATTTGGGAATTTAAACTGGAACTTTACTTATTGTTGTGATTTTCCTGTATTTTTTATTAATGTTATTTGTTTCTAACCCTGGTCGGCCGATGACGCTTACTAGTACGTGTGGTTGTACTAATGCTACACTTACTGTATCTCTATCAGGGGTATATCCATGGTGTAGGTCAGTTGGATTTTCTATAGGAGCGACGCTGATCATTCAGCAACAGATCCTACCAATTATATCCTACACGGATGCTACATCATGGATGTCCCTACTTCTTGTTTAGTGCTCTTGTACCAGTTTAGTCTAGGTTCTAGGGAGTCACTTGTAGTTATTTTCTGCATTTACTTTGAATATATGATGTATTAAAAATAAGTTTTGGAAAGAATTAAATTAGTAAACGTACTTTAGCTTGATTAGACTTTCGGATGGTAGATATTAAAGTAAATAAGTGTTTGTTGTTTTAACTTCCGTATTAGGTTGAATCATGAAATTATCAGGGTTCTTCTATCTGGAGTAGGTGTTGGTAAGTGCCCAACAAGACTAGGTGGGTTGTCTTGTGACAAAGATGGTATCAGAGCCCAGGTTACCGGTCTCCTAGTATAAGAGCAAATGTTGAGTAGAGTCCTACGATTGGTGTGTTGACGTCCACATCAAATCTGTAGGAAGCTACAAGGCATCTAGGAATTTGTCTCATTTTATTCTCTCCTATCATTTTTTTTAATGTCGTATCCTCGGGTTGAGTCCAATTGGTATATAGTTGATTCCAATTGGTATCTCAATCATAACAATTAGGACTAGTTGATCACAATTGGTATCTTTTAACGTGGAAAGGTTGGGACAAAATGCTCAACGAATTGAAGTCAGTAAGGACCTAAGAAGTGGATTGTGATGTGTATTTGATATGGTGTTAATTACTTGTGATTAGACAATGATGTGTTAAATATATGTTATGTGCATGGTTGTTAATGGTGATATATGTTAACTTGTTGTAATGTTTAACTCTCGAATATGATTGTTGAGTGTCTGTATAGTTGGATGGTGTGTAGCTGAGCAAACCGATGGATGTAAGGACTGGGTGCGATACCGAGAGTGTCTTCATTTCTGTGACTTGAGCTACAACTCATCTTTATGTGAGTTGGACTACTACTTGTCTACTATCCGATACCGTATGAACCACTCAGATGCCTGGCTGTTGTTGGAGTACTTTAGAGGGTAGAGAAATGAGTGGATAAGGAGATTGATGGAAGTTTAGCACTATTTAATTTGGTAGACGGAAAATTGTGTTGGTTATGGTTCAAAAATAATAGAATTACGAATTCAATATGCATTAGTGTAACGAGAGATTATTACACAACCTGAACAGGCATAAAAAGATATTTGTTCAAAAAGAACCTTATACAAGGTAAAGAAAAATCTAAGGCAGATCTACCATAGGCTACCGCTGCAGCGGATGCGGTAAATTAACTGTTGCAGCGGATCTAGGTAGATTCCTGCCAGGCGCTTCCCCTATTTTCGTATTTTTGCAATTGTTACAAAGCAACTCTATTTTCAAAGCAATACAGTGATAAAAATACATCCAACACGCATTATAAGATAAGGCAATTATTATTAAGGGGGCGAGAAGGAAAAAGTCAGAAAGTGCAGAAAATAAAAAGAGTAAAAATTTTGTTACATGCCCCAAATAGGGGCAACCCAAAATCCAAAAATAATAAAATGTAACCAAGAGAGAAAAGGGGACTCTAACTGGTGGCACTATCTTTGAAGCTCAAGGCATCTGAGTCCTCCTCCTCCATACCACTAAGAAGGAGAAAACCTAGGCGTCCTTCCTAGTCAGCTTCGGTAACTTCTTCTAGGGAGAGGTGCACCAAAACATCGCCTGGACCACCTTCCACTCTCTCACAATCATGCGGTCATGAAAGCGATGCTTCTTCTTTTATTCATTCATCTCTTCTAGAAGCTCCGCATAAGCTTGGGTTGGGTCCGGTGGGGCAGTAAAGATCGAAGGGGTTAATCTATGAGGAGGCAGTTGAGACTTCTCTAAGTAACTTTGGACAGCAACGAGTTTAGCCTCCCAGCCATCCAAAGATTTGGGGGCCTGAAAAGAAGGGGCACTCGACCCTCTAGCTCCACTAGCCCCACTACTCTCACCTTCCTCCCCCACATTCCTCTTCTTCTTACTTCCCCCTCAAATATCCTTACCCTGCAATGGGTTGTATGCCATATCATAGTCATCCATGGTGTCCTGAATCTCCTGAGGAACATTCACCTTGTCACAAAGAGCAGTAACTAAGGAAGGTGAGAAAAGGTCACTTGGCGACCTCTCCCTAGCATAGAAATTTCGCCACTCGTCCACAATTCGCGCCCCCACATTCACTCAGATCCCCGCAAGGATGTAAGCCACCACCATGGCCCGATAGAAGACCATAATGGTAACATTTCTCGAGGAACGTATCCTTTGGTACACTAATTATAACCATACCCTGGCTTCGATAGAGAAATAAGTGCTCTTTGTCCCCCCGACACTGGACCATCTCACCTCAGCATCTCGCTCTTTCGACGCCAAGACCCCAGTCGCCAACTCCAAGTCTAATTCCTGAATTCTCACTTCAAAGGCATCATTAGAAGGGTTTGGGGCACCCAACATATCATTGATGGTGGCCATGTCCACTGGGACCCTCTTGCCTTGTACCCAGCTAGTGGGGAGAGGTACCGACCAGTCCAAGGTTGGGAGGTTAGCATAAACTCCCGAATGACCTCTATATTATGTTGAGGGACTGACTAGGTCAACATCTCCTACCCAAAATCCTTCAATCGAGTGTAAAAACCTAGAAACTCCTCCTCCACATCTCTCATCACCATCTCATGCTCACAAAGGAAACCCCTAGTATACAGCCTCTCCTCATAATGGTCTTGGCATTCAGTGTTGGTAAATTTATGGTAGGTAGATTATGGAGACATTATGATCCTGTAAATACCGTAAAAATAGTTAAAACCATATCGAAACACCAGGGGAGGAAAGGGAATTCAAAGTTTCAGAAAATACAGAAACTGGGGACACACTGCCCGATACCACTACAGTGGATAATTAATCATTTTAGAGGTACCGCAACGGCGGTTATTTACCACAATGGTGATACCGTTGTAATGGTAAAGTTACCACTGCATGGTTCATCATCTTCAACCCGCCAAGCTCCACTCCCATGGCAGATTTTTGATTTTCTCCATAACAGTATGTTTCTTCTAAGATATAAGCGAAGGTTTAATTTGTAGCTACTAGACTTGGGCTAGATGCATGTAATATTAATAGTAATGTCGGGAGTATCGTGCCTTAGGCCTTCAGGCATGGAGTTGGTTGAATAGACATATTAAAAATCCATATAGGCTTGAATATGTTGATTTATTATATCTTATGTTAAGGTTGTTCAGGATAAGTAACGGTTAGAAATATGGGGCGAAGATGTGTAGCTTATGATTACTCAGGGTAGAGTATGGTGGAATCTTTGAGAATAGTGTTTCTTCAATTTGAGCCTCGTTTTAACTCATTTTTTCATGGATTTTCATCTGTAAACTCCTATGATCTTAGAGAACATGTTTTCATAATAAAATTTTTGGTTTTACCCTTTTCATTTTTGAACTTGTTTTTCGGACTGATTTTTGACTTATTTTAAATTTGCTAATATGGGCATCATTAGCTTCCTTTTGACACGTAAATGATGTTTTTGATAGTTTTAGATCATGAAGAGATCGTTTAGATATGAAAGGCTCCGCATTAAGGGTTTTAGGCTCAGATTACGGTACTTTGAGGTAGGTTATTGCTTAACCTCTTTCAGACTGGGTTGGGTAGTTAATGAACTTGTAACTAATGTTATAGGTTAGGGCTTGCCCGTGCAGGGGCTTGTATGCATATTATTATTGTCTTGAGAGGTGGTAAATGATGTAATGCCCGTGTGGGGGCTTTATTTGATGATTCAGGCCTTACTTGTTCATTATTTACCATAATCATTGTTGTGTCACCTAGGGGCTTGACTAGATATTATAGGCCTTATTTGAGCATTTAATTGCCTTTATCACATAATTGATACTTGAATGATGATTTTAAATGAGAATATTGATGTCTTACATGACTATACATACCAGTGGTGCTTATATTAGGTTATATCATTAATCATTATTATATGGAGTTGATTCTGAGCTCATTCATACCAGTATTATACTGATGTTTGTCTTCATACTTATTGGTTATGAGCATTATACCCTCATATCATCTACACATGTTCGCGACACTTGATACTACTTAGACATTATGATTTTAAAGAAAAATGGAAATTCCTTTTATAAATTCCTTGGTCGAGGTCATTACCGGTAAGGTGGATTGTGAGATATTGGAAACCTAGGACGAGGTCATTTGTCGGTAAGTTTTGTTAAGATTATGAAAGTATATGGGTTGCGAACCTCCCATGGGTCTTGTCCTGAAGCGCTGAGGCTTGAAAGGTGTATATTTAATTCCCACTATAATTGCATCATTGCATTCCATCTTCTGTGTTTCCTTATATATACCATAGATGTGTACTTAGATTCCATATATACTTCATATGTAGTTGTTCCTCTTAGATCTTATATAATACAACTGTTAGTGGAGACGTCATGAGCTACCATTTAGGAATTTTTCTATTTGCAGGTGACGTGCTTATAGTATATATTACTTGGGTTATTTTCTACTTTTCTTAGTTGGCCTATGATACCTTCTGAGTACAAATGGAATGTACTCACCCCTGTTGTGCCCTTTCAATGCAAATCCTAGTGCGAGTATGAGTCGCGATAACTAATTTATGTGGTAGCAGTTGACCTTCCAGAGTATCTGGTGAGATCCTCGTTCAGACCCTTGTTCCAGCCTCTATCTATCCTTATCATGTCTTTTTTAGCATCTAGAGACAGATTTTGTATTTTTTGTTTTCATACTATGTATCAGATGCTCTTCTACTTATGACACTATTTCTGGGGTTTTATGTATTTCTTTTGGATTTTTGCTATGTTTTACATTATATCATAACTTTGTTCTAGAAGTCTCGTTTTATGGGTTTCTCTTTTAATATTCACTTGTTTATTTTTGGGGGGATTTTGGCTTACTTACTGAGGCTAGTTTCGAGGTAGGTGTCATCATGACCTCAATTTTTGGATCATGATAAATTGGTATTAGAGTGTCAAGTTCACCGATCTCATAAGTGTAAGAGCAGAATGTCTAGTAAAGTCTCACGGATTGATACATTGACGTTCATATAGAGTAGGATGTCTAGTAGAGTATCATGGATTGGTACGTTGATGTACGTATATATCTTTGAGAGGATATAAGATATATTTAGTAAAAACTTCTCTAATTTGATTCATTATCTTGCAGTTTATTCATACCCTATATTCTAAACTTGCATTTTATTTTTTTCTAAGCAGATGGTGAGGACTAGGTCCAGAGATACTTAGGATACTGAGCTAGCATCTAATGTAGGTTCCTTAGTCAGGTGGTGAGGCAGGGGTCGTAGATGATATAGAGGTTGAGAACGGGCATGAGGAGTTTCCCCAATCAGAGGACGTGCTAGGGAGGCCTCTCCCAAGCCTGAGGTTAAGTATGCTGAGGATGACTATCAGACAGTGGGTGCAGAGCCAGCTTAGTTCCCATAGAGTTTTGTTGACACCCCAGTACTACAGGATCTATTGATCTGACTCTTAAGTCGTCTGGATGGTGCTCCCCAGGATGGTGTTTCTTTGAGTGGACTGGGTATTCCTCAGATTTCAGGAGGTGTTCTATTGTCAGGGCGGACTTCTACTTATGGTATTCCGACTATAGGGGTACAACCATCTTTTGTGTTACCCCCCACATATGGATTCATTGCCTACTAGACTTATCATTCCTCTTGTTGCTTCGGCCTCTATAATGTCTTCTGATGATCAGAAGAGGTTTGAGCGGTTCATTCACTTGGCTCCTCCCAAGTTTAGTGGTGCCATTGGAGAGGTTGCCTAAGAGTTTTTGGTTGACTGTCATGAGAGTTTGCATAATATCGGATTCCCTGAGTCCCATGGAGTAGCTTATATGACTTATTAGTTGACTGGCGTGGTCAAGCAGTGGTGGAGGTTTCTTTCTAGTTGTAGACCATTTGCCTGCTATGACATGGACTCAGTTTTCTGAGGCTTTTCTGGATAGGTTCGTTCCTTACAGTTGGAGAGATTAGATGGGAGATGAGTTTGATCACCTAGTGTTCGTTCAATTTGAGCCTCGTTTTAACTTATTTTTGCATGGATTTTCAACTGTAGACTCCTATGATCTCAGAGAACATGTTTCATAATAAAAATTTTTAGTATTACCCCTTTTATTTTTGAACTTATTTTTAGGACTAATTTTTGATTTATTTTAAATTTGATAATTTGGGTATCTTTAGCTTTCTTTTAACACGTAGATGATGTTTTTGATAGTTTTAGCCTATGAAGAGACCGTTCAAAGAGGAAAGGCTCCGCATTAAGGGTTCTAGGCTCATATTACGGCACTTCGAGGTAGGTTGTTGCTTAACTTCTTTTAGACTGGGTTTGTGGTTAATGAACTTGTAAAGAATGCTATGGGTTTGGGATTTAGACATAGAAATCATATTTTGAGATTGTTATATTAATATCATGTTGCCCGTGCGGGGTCTTGTATGCATATTATTGTTGACTTAAGAGGTGGTAAATGATATAATGCCCATACGGGGCTTTATTTGATGATTCAGTCCTTACTTGTTCATTATTTATCATAATCATTGTTGTGTCACCCGAGTGGGGGCTTCACTAGATATTATAGGCCTTATTTGGGCATTTAATTGCCCTTATCACATAATTGATACTTGAATGATGATTTTAAATGAGAATATTGATGTCTTAAATGACTATACATACTACTGGTGCTTATATTAGCTTATATCATTAACCAATATTATATGGAGTAGATTCTGAGCTCATTCATGCTAGTATTATATTGATGTTTATGTTCATTATATTGATGTTTATGTTCATACTTATTGGTTATGAGCATTATACCCTCATATCATCTACACATGTTGGCGAACTTGATACTACACATGGTGTTCCTTTGAGTAGACTGAGTTTTCCTCGAATTTCAGGGGGTGTTCTATTGTCAGGGCGGACTTCTATTTATGGTATTCTGACTTTAGGGGTACAACTATATTCTCTGTTACCCCCATAAATGGATTCATCGCCTACTAGACTTATCGTTCCTCCTATTGCATTGGCCTCTATAATGTCTTCTGATGATCAAAAGAGGTTTTAGAGGTTCATTCACTTGGCTCCTCCCAAGTTTAGTGGTGCCATTGGAGAGGATGCCTATGAGTTTTTGCTTGACTGTCAGGAAAATTTTCATAATGTCGGATCCCTTGAATCCCATGGAGTTGCTTGTATGACTTATCAGTTGACTGATGTGGCCAGACAGTGGTGGAGGTGTCTTTCTAGTTATAGACCATTGGGTTTGCCCGCTATGACATGGACTCAATTTTCTAAGGCTTTTCTTGAAAGGTTTGCGCCTTACAGTTTGAGAGATCAGATGAGAGATGAGTTTGATTACCTAGTATTTCTTGAATTTGAGCCTCGTTTTAACTCATTTTTGCATGGATTTTCAATAGTAGACTCCTATGATCTCAGAGAATATGTTTCATAAAAAAAAAATTTCGTTTTACCCCTTTCATTTTTGAACTTATTTTTTGGACTGATTTTTGACTTATTTTAAATTTGCTAAAATGGGTATCTCTAGCTTCCTTTTGACACGTAGATGATGTTTTTGATAGTTTTAGCTCATGAAGAGACCGCTCTGTAACACCCTTAAAATTTCGACTAGGATTTGAATTGTTCTTTGTACGAGTAAAGGCCCTAAACCCAATGTTTCCAATTAAATATAAGTGTTAGGATCAATTCCCTAGTGTAATGAGTTCCTTTGATGTAAATTATGGTGATAAGAAACATTTAGCACAAAGTTGAGTTGAGAGCATTTCGATCAATCGAGTTTTAGAATGTGATTTTGCTTAGGTCATTTTCAAACAAGCATAACTCTTGAAATATGCAGAATTTTGTGACCCAAAACCCACCAAATGAAATATCTTCTAGTATTATTTCCAATGCCACCAACCGTTCATCCATCCGAGTCCCGAGTAAAAAGTTATGATCATTTTACTAACATGACGCAGTACAGTAAACTGGGCCGCATTTTGGTTGACGAAAATTTATTAAAAAGGTCGATTTTGTCCTTTCCACATCCCATAACCCTAATCACATCTATTAACTTCCCCTAAAGGCCAAATTCAATTAGATTTCATAAGTCACGATAAACTCTTCTCCTCTCTTATTCAAGCTTTCAACCTTCAGTTGCAAGGAAAATCATGCTAGGGTTCCAAATCATAAGGATTCTTCCCCATCGTTAATCTTCGAGGTACATAAGAGCAATACCTTTCGTGGGGAACCCTGTTCATCCCCATAAGTGAGTCATAATTCCATGTTAAGTCATGATTTCAAGTTAAGATTTTAAGATGCATATATTCTAAGTGTTGTTCTTGAGTTTTGTTATAACTTTCTTCTATACGCTTTAAGTATTGTGAATTATTCCCCGAGTTAATGTCGTTCTTGAACTTATATTTTATTTCCATCAATAATAGTTAGGTTTCACTTAAAAGTGACTTGGGGATTTGAATTGAAAGTTGATTTCATGCTCTAATGGGTTTAATTATAGCCTTGTTATAAAGTATATTCAAAGGTACTCAATTTATGAAAAGTCTATGAAAAACCCTTATGTATTGTACTATGATTTGAAAGGTGAAAAGATGTTATCGTATCTTGAAAAGAAGAGTAAGTTATAACGATTTAAAGCCAAGGCTCACAGAGAAAGCTATGTTTCTTGATACGATATTTTAGAGACTAGTATGATTTTAGAAAATGTTTTAAGACTTATTATATGAGCAGCTATTATGTTTTTGGGGAGGATTATTTAGCACCGAGTTGGGTATGAGTCTGATGTCACATGCCCCATAACTACATCGCCACCGTAGGTTTGCCTTCGGGCTAAGAGTTGGATCCATAAGTAATGCTTTCGTCTTATGCCCTGGCAAAGTAGAAGACAGCTCTTCTCAATATGGGTAAGACATTGGACTCCATGTTGCTCACATGGTTTACGTTGGTTAAGAGAAACTCCACAAAAGAAAACTTACTTATTTTGAGAGAATATATGATTGGCCGAGGCCACTAGTTCAAAGAAAGTTTAATGAAGCATTGTTTTCAAGTTTTGTCTAGACTTCAATCATTTATTCTCTAGTCTCAGTTTTAGTTGATGAATTGTATTAAAGTTGTTTTATTACAATATTGTAATTATTATTGTTGGGTTGACATTTCACAAAGTTTACTATTTAAGTTTTTACGTGTTTTAATTAACTTATTCAATTGCACTACTTTAGTCCCGACAGTTTTGCAAGAAAAGGTTAGTAAGTCTTTGGTCCCATATCTCCTTACTCATGTCATATGTTATGATTTAATTCAAAAGTTTGTTCATTTCAGTTTTTATTCCGCTATTATGTACCAATACATTCAAAGTATTGACGCTCTTTTTGCGCTGTATCATTGGATGATGTAGTGCCCAGCTTTCAGATATGCAGGTTAGTGTTTAGACTTTTCAATAGGCTATGACATCAGCTTGAGAGAGTTCTCATTCTTTCTAGGACTTAACAGTGTCTCAGTCACTAGTTTCTTTTGTTACATAAGGTGGTGTTGTACTCATGATATAGTAAAGGCTTCATAGACATAGTCAAGTCAAGTCAGTTGTATTAGCTTATAAAAAATTTTAATGTTTCGGTCAATAAAAGTTTAAGTTAATTTATTTTATTTTGTTTACAAAAGTTAGCCCATGTTTTCAACTTCCGCATTTTTATAAAAAGTTCAGCTTTATTAGTTTCATGCCAGGCCAAATGGTTCTCTCGGGAAATTCATGGTTCAGGTGCCGGTTACGTCCAGGGTATAGGCTCGGGGCGTGATAAACTTGATATCAGAGCACAAAGTTCAAGTGTCCTAGGGAGTCTACGAAGTCGTGTCGGTATGATCTATTTTATGGTTATGAAGGACCCACTTTTATAAATAAAGGACTACAGATATTTAAGAAACGTTTCTCATTCTTTCTTATTCTAAACCATGCAATAAAGTTGTCCCTTAAGAACTTGTGTAAATTCATGTGTTGCTCCAAGTTTCTCTAATTACGCCTCATCTCTGAGGTGGTAGAAGTAGTAAAGTTCAATCTCCTATCATAATGGTTTCCTCAAACAGAGCCTGCATAAAGTTAAGAGACTGCACAAGGCTATGTCTATTGATACAAAAGATTTCTCCCTTGTTCTTATGAATCGTGCATTAGAGCCAGAATAAGACAAGTATCCAGACCTTTCTATTAATCTTATTTTAGAAAGCACCTTTAATAGGGACGAAAGTATGTGTTTAGAGTTACAAGTAGCAATGTGACCCGAGAATAGTGTGAGTGATGGGGTGATATGTTCTTAAGTATTAGTTGAAGTGTAGCAAGTGTGGTGTAGATTTTATAATAGTATTTAGAGAAGGAGTTACTTGTTATGGTGTTTTAGAACTTGTCACTGTGTTAGTATAGATTATATATAGGCTTTGAATGGAAGTAAAGAGTGGTTAAGAATGGATAGAACTTGGTTGCACTTTGTTGCTTGAAGAAAGAACCCTTTGATGTTTATAGAGTTATGAAGCTAGTTTAGGCAGATGATCAAATGAGTAGTAGTGTGTGTGAAAGAAAGTTGTGCAGCCACTTGATTTAAGTGTTAGGTTATAAGTTTGAGTCATGAATGATCACTGAGGTAGAGAAAAATGTTGATTTTGGGGAATTTAATTTATGTATATTAATGTGGCATTTGTGAGAAGTAAGTTGTTAAGTGTGAATGTGTTAGATGAAACCTTTAGGTAAGATGTGAAGGTCTTGTCTAAGTCTAGAGGTGAAGAAGAGCCTTAGAGTGTGAGGAAAGGTAATGAGTGTTTAAGATGGTGAGTATGTATGGTTATATGGGGTCATGAGTGGTAAGTGCCATGTGTGGATAGCTAGTGGTTTGGTATTGTGAAGTGTGAAAGAAGTTAAGGTGATTGTAGAGAGTGTCCCTAAGGAGAAAATTGAGGGATCTATAGATAGTTAGTGTTGAGTGTTTTGAGTATGGTGATGCTCTCGTTGATTTTGGTGGGAATAGTTTAGTGTATAAGATTAGTTTACAAGCTTAAGTTATTAACTTTAGACGAAGGGGGAGATGGTGAGTTGTTAAGAAAACACTAGTCTTAGTGTCATTGAGTTTCCCTTTTAGAGATTTGGGCTTGGGTATATCTGTATTTTACCTTGCTTGTGTATTTCCTCTTTACATTAGTTGAGATATTACCCTACCCTAGCTTTTGTGTGTTAACACTTCCTCTTCCAGTACATGACCCGTCCCTAGGAAAAAGAAGAGGTTGTCTTACCTATGTTGTGAACTCCTAAGCATGTTCCACGTCTTCCAAGTCACAGATTTCTTTCTCAAAGAATTCGTGTTTTGTAAGCTTTATTAAATATCTTGACCTTGAGTTGAAACATCTTAACTCATATTTACAGCCTAAGGGTTTAGTAGTGTTGAAAATAATTTGTTTCGTTCTTTCATATTAGTGTTAACCATCATTCAAGGACGGACGATTCCAAGGGGGAGATATTGTAACACCCCAAAAATTTTGACTAAGATTTGAACTATTCTTTGTATGAGTAAAGGCTCTAAACCCAATGTTTCCAATTAAATATAAGTGTTAGGATCAATTCCATAGTGTAATGAGTTCTTTTAATGTAAATTATGGTGATAAGAAACATTTAGCGCAAAGTTGAGTTGAGAGCATTTCGATCAATCGAGTTTTAGAATGTGATTTTACTTAGGTCAATATTAAACGAGCATAACTCTTGAAATATACAGAATTTTATGACCCAAGACCCACCAAATGAAATATCTTCGAGTCTTATTTCCAACGCCACTAACCGTTCATCCATCCGATAACTGGGCCGCGTTTTGGTTGACGAAAATTAAAAAGGTCATTTTTGTCCTTTCCATATCCCATAACCCTAATCACATCTATTAACTTCCCTAAAAGCCAAATTCAATCAGATTTCATAAGTCACGATAAACTCTTCCCCTTTCTTATTCTCTCAAGCTTTCAATCTTCAAGTTGCAAGAAAAATCATGCTAGGGTTCCAAATCATAAGGCTTCTTCCCCATCATTAATCTTCGAGGTACGTAAGAGCAATACCTTTTGTGGGGAACCCTGTTCATCCCCATAAGTGAGTCATAATTCCATGTTAAGTCATGATTTCAAGTTAAGATTTTAAGATGCATATATTTTAAGTGTTGTTCTTGAGTTTTGTTATAACTTTCTTCTATACGCTTTAAGTATCGTGAATTATTCCCCGAGTTAATGTCGTTCTTGAACTTATATTTTATTTCCATCAATAAGAGTTAGGTTTCACTTAAGAGTTTATGACTTGGGGATTTGACTTGAAAGTTGATTTCATGCTCTAATAGGTTTAATTATAGCCTTGTTATAAAGTATATTCAAAGGTACTCAATTTATGAAAAGTCTATGAAAAACCCTTATGTATTGTACTATGATTTGAAAGGTGAAAAGATGTTATCGTATCTTGAAAAGAAGAGTAAGTTATAACGATTTAGAGCCAAGGCTCACAGAGAAAGCTATGTTTCTTGATACGATATTTTAGAGACTAGTATGATTTTAGAAATGTTTTAAGACTTATTATATCAGCAGCTATTATGTTTTGGGGGAGGATTATTTAGCACCGAGTTGGGTATGAGTCCGAGGTCACATGCCTCATAACTACGTCGCCACCGTAGGTTTTGCCTTCGGGCTAAGAGTTGGATCCATAAGTTATGATTTCGTCTTATACCCTGGCAAAGTAGAAGACAGCTCTTCTCAATATGGGTAAGACATTGAACTCCATGTTGCTCACATGGTTTATTTCGGTTAAGAGAAACTCCACAAAAGAAAACTTACTTATTTTGAGAGAATATATGATTGGTCGAGGCCACTAGTTCAAAGAAAGTTTAATGAAGCATTGTTTTCAAGTTTTGTCTAGACTTCAATCATTTATTCTCTAGTCTCAGTTTTAGTTGATGAATTGTATTAAAGTTGTTTTATTACAATATTGTAATTATTACTGTCGGGTTGACATTTCACAAAGTTTACTATTTAAGTTTTTACGTGTTTTAATTAACTTATTCAATTGCACTACTTTAGTCCAGACAGTGTTGCAAGAAAAGGTCAGTAAGTATTTGGTCCCATATCTCGTTACTCATGTCATATGTTATGATTTAATTCAAAAGTTTATTCATTTCAGTTTTTATTCTGCTATTATGTACCAATACATTCAAAGTGTTGACGCTCTTTTTGCACTATATCATTAGATGATGTAGTGCCCAGCTTTCAGATATGCAGGTTCGTGGTCGGACTTTTCAATAGGCTATGACATCTGCTTGAGGGAGTTCTCATTCTTCCGAGGACTTAACAGTGTCTCAGTCACTAATTTCTTTTATTACATAAGGTTTTTTTGTAGTCATGATATAGTAGAGGCTTCATAGACATAGTCAAGTCAAGTCAGTTGTATTAGTTTATAAAAAATTTTAATGTTTCAGTCAATGAAAGTTTAAGTTAATTTATTTTATTTTGCTTAAAAAAGTTAGCCCATGTTTCCAGTTTCCGCATTTTTATAAAAAGTTCAGCTTATTAGTTGCATGCCAGGCCAAGTGGTTATTTTGGTCTATTCATGGTTCAAGTGTCGGTTACGTCTAGGGTATAGCTCGGGGTGTGACACGTTCAAAGAGGAAAGGCTCTACATTAAGGGTTCTAGGCTCAGATTACGGCACTTCGAGGTAGGTTATTGCTTAACTTCTTTCAGACTAAGTTGGGTAGCTTATGAACTTGTAAAGAATGCTATGGGTTAGGGATTTAGACATGGAAATCATATTTTGAGAATATTATATTAATATCATACTGCCCGTGCGGGGGCTTGTATGCATATTATTGTTGACTTGAGAGGTGATAAATGATATAATGCCTGTGTGGGGGCTTTATTTGATGATTCAGGCCTTACTTGTTCATTATTTACCATAATCATTGTTGTGTCGCCCGAGTAGGGGCTTGACTTGATATTATAGGCCTTATTTGAGCATTTAATTTCCTTTATCACATAATTGATACTCTAATGACGATTTTAAATGAGAATATTGATGTCTTACATGACTATACATTCCAGTGGTTCTTGAATTAGCTTATATCATTAATCATTGTTATATGGAGTAGATTCAGAGCTCATTCATACCAGTATTATATTGATGTTTATCTTTATACTTATTGGTTATGAGCATTATATCCTTATATCATCTACACATGTTTGTAAAACTTGATACTACTAAGATAAATTGATTTTAAAGAAAAATGGAAATTCCTTTTATATATCCTTTGATTAAGGTCATTGTCGGTAAGGTGGATTGTGAGATATTGGAAACCTAGGCCGACGTCATTTGCCAGTAAGGTTTGTCAAAATTATGAAAGTATATGTGTCACGAACCTCCCATAGGTCTTATCCTGGAGCGCTGAGGCTTGGAAGGTGTATATGTAAGTCCCACTATAATTGCATCATTGTATTACATTTTCTGTTTTTCCTTATATATACCCTAGATGTGTACTTAGATTCTATATATACTTTGTGTGTAGTTGTTCCTCTTTGATCGTATATAATAGAACAGTTAGTGGAAATGGCGTAAGCTACCATTTTAAAAATTTTTTATTTGCAGGTGACGTGCTTATAGTATATCTTACTTGCGTTATTTTCTACTTTGCTTAGTTGGACTATGATACCTGCTGAGTACAAGTATATTGTACTCACCCCTACTGTGCCCTTTCAGTGTAAATCCTAGTGCGAGTATGAGCCGCGATAACTGATTTGTGCGGTAGCAGTTGACCTTCAAGAGTATCTGGTGAGCTCCCCGTTCGGACCCTTGTTCTAGCCTCCATCTATCCTTATCATGTCTTTTTTAGCATCTAGAGACAGATTTTGTATTTTTGTTTTCATAATATGTATTAGATGCTCTCCTAGGATTTTTGCTATGTTTTACATTATATCCTAACTTCGTTCTAGAAGTCTCGTTTTATGGATTTCTCTTTTAATATTTGCTTGTTTATTTTTGGGTAGGTTTTGGCTTACTTACTAAGGCTAGTTCCAAGGTAGGTACCATCATGATCTCAACTTTTGGATCATGACAAATTGGTATTAGAGCGTCAGGTTCACCAGTCTCATAAGTGTAAGAGCAGAATGTCTAGTAGAGTCTCACGCATTGGTACGTTGATGTCAGTATAGAACAAGATTTCTAGTAGAGTCTCACGAATGGGTACATTAATGTCTGTATATATCTTCGAGAGGCTATATGATGTCTTTAGTAAAAACTTCTCTAATTTTATTCATTATATTGCGGGTTATTCATACCCTATATTCTAAACTTGCATTCCATTTTTTCTACGCAGATGGTATGGACTAGGTCCAGAGATACTAGGGATGCTTATCCAGCACTTGATTTAGGAGCCTCAGTCAGGGGACAAGCAGGGGTCGTAGATGATACAGAAGTTGAGAACAGGCATGGGGAGGTGCCCCAGTCAGAGAATGTGCTAGGGAGGCCTCTTTCACGCCTGAGGTTGAATATGCTGAGGATGACTATCAAACAATGGGTGCGGGTCTAGCTCAGTCCCCATAGAGTCGTGTTGACACCCCAGTACTATAGGATCTATTGATTCGAATCTTGAGTTGTCTGTAAGGTGTTCCCCAAGATGGTGTTCTCTTGTCAAGGCCGACTTCTACTTATGATATTCCAATTTTAGGGGTACAACCATCTTCTGTGTTTCCCCTACATATGGATTCATTGCCTACTAGACTTTTCATTTCTCCTGTTGCTTCGACCTCTATAATGTCTTCTGATGATTAGAAGAGGTTTGAGAGTTTCATTCACTTGGCTCCTCCTATGTTTAGTGGTGCCATTGGAGACGATTCCTATGAGTTTTTCTTGACTGTTAGGAGAGTTTACACAATGTCGGATCCTTTGAGTCCCATGAAGTTGCTTATATGACTTATCAGTTGACTGACGTGTCCAGACAGTGGTTGAGGTTTCTTTCTAGTTGTAGGCCATTGGGTTTGCCCGCAATGACATGGACTCAGTTTTCTTAGGCTTTTCTGGAGAGGTTAGTACCTTATAGTTTGAGAGATCAGGTGAGAGATGAGTTTGATCACCTAGAGTAAGGCTCTATTACTATTGCTGAGTATGAGGCACCCTTCCAAATTTTCCACCGCCAGTATCTCCACTAAGTTAGAGAGTATTAGGAATTTTTTCAAAGGATTTGATAGCTTTTATCAGTTGGCTACATCCCAGAAAGTAGTTTCATGAGCTTTTTCACAGTGTTAGGTATAGCATGCTAAGTTTATTGAGTCGATTAGTCTGACTACTCAGGGTGGCGCTAAGAAGGTGCATCGGCAGGGTGAGTTTAGTAGACATATATCCTGAGGTAGGAATTTTTTTGGGAGATATTCTTATAGTTATAATGGTAGACCATTTCAGGTAGCCTTATAGATTTCAAATAGTTGTTCCATGGTTTTTGTTGCTCCAGGTAGGTAGCGTTTAGGTCAAATGACTAAAGGCTTCGGTTATGGTTCTTCAGGATAGAAAGGACATACTAGTTCTTCTAGACCTTCTCAGCATGATGCTAGTAGCAGAGAGTGTTTTGTATGTCATGAGATTGGACATTATTCGAGGGATTATCCTCGGCGTTTATTGGGTCTTGCCTAGCAGGGTTCTCAGCTTTAGCTTTAGCCTACTCTTATTTCTATGGTTTGAGATGTTTTTCAAAGTGGAAAGGGTGGTACTAGAGGTGCTCGAAGTGAGCTTGGGGAGCTCGTAGTAGAGGACACAAGGTTTCTCAGTCCAAGGACGGATGTGGACAGTGTTATGCTATACCTGGAAAACTCGAGGTAGAGGCCTCTGATGCAGTTATCACAGGTATAGTCCCAGTTTACCATTATACTATTTATGTGTTATTTGACACTTGGTCTACATTCTCGTATGTGTCTACATACTTTGCTACCGGTTTTGATGTTGTATATGATACCCTTATTGTGTCTCTTTGTGTTTCTACCCCCGTAAAAGATTCTTTAGTGGTGGATTAGGTGTACCGATCTTGTGTTGTGACCTTTGCGGTCCTGGGTAGACTTTATTATCCTAGATATGGTTGATTTTTATGTTATCTTGGGTATGGATTGGTTATCTCCCTATCATGCTATTTTGAATCGTTACGCCAAGACCTGGACTCTAGCTACTTCAGGTGTGCCAAGGTTAGCTTGGGAGGGTACTCTTAATTTGAGTTCGAAGGGAATTATATCTTTTCTATGTGCTCGTTGTATGTTAGAAAAGGATGTCGATCTTTCTTGGTTTTCATTCGCGATATGATTGTTGCTTCACCGTTTCTTTTGGATTCTATTTGAGTTGTTAGGGAATTTCAGGACATGTTTCCTACAGACTTGCCTGGTATGCCTCGGGATCATGATGTGGTTTTTTCTATTGATGTTGAGCACCAAGCCCATTTCTATTCCTCCTTATAGGATGGCCCCGTCTGAGTTGAAGGAATTAAAAGAGCAGTTGCAGAATTTGTTGAGTATGGGTTTAATTAGACCTAATGTGTCTTCTTGGGGTGCTCCTGTCTTGTTTGTCAAGAAGAAGGATAGTTTTATACATAGGTTTATCGACTATTAACAATTTATAAAGTTGATCATCAAGAATAAGTATCCTCTTCCTTGCATTGATAATTTATTTGACTAGCTTCAGCGTGCTTTAATGTTTTCCAAGATTGATTTAATATCTGGGTATCACTAGTTTAGGATTAGAGCTTTGGATGTTCCAAAGATGGCTTTTTGGACTCGATACGGTCATTATAAGTTTTTGGTCATGTCTTTTGGGTTGACAAATGCTCCAATAGCATTCATGAAGTTGATGAACTGAGTATTTCAATAGTATCTCGACTCCTTTGTAATTGTATTTATAAATGATATCTTGGTTTACTCCAAGAATGAGGCCAACCATGTGAGACACATAAATACTGTACTTCAGAGATTGCGAGATGAGAGGTTATATGCCAAATTCTCCAAGTGCGAGTTTTGGTTGGATTCTATTTCTTTCTTGGGTCATATGGTGAGGAAAGACGGCATTATGATTGATCCAGCCAAGATAGCGGTGATTCATGATTGGGCTAGGCCAACTTCTCCTATCGAGATTTAAAGTTTTGTTTTTTTTAGCGGGTTATTATCAGCTTTTTGTAGAGGGATTCTCTTTTATTGTGGCTCCTTTGGCAAAGTTGACTCAGAAAAAGATTGTATTTCAATGGATGAATGTTTGAAAGGCGAGCTTTCAAAAGCTTAAGGAGCTGTTGACTTTGGTACCAATCTTGACTATGCCCAAGAAGGGCGTGGGATTTACCATATTTTGTGACGCTTTTGGAGTTTGATTGGGTAGTGTGTTGATGTAGGAGTGTAAGGTGATTGCTTATGCTTCTCATTATTTGAAGCCTTATGAGAAGAATTACCCTACCCATGACTTAGAGTTGGCAGTAGTCGTGTCTGTATTGAAATTATGGCGGTATTACTTGTATGGGGTCCATTGTGAGATTTTTCTCTGATCATCATAGCCTTCAGTACATCTTCACTCAGCAAGATCTTACTATAATACAGCGGTGTTGGCTTGAGTTACTTAAGGACTATGATATCACTATTCTTTATCATCCGGACAAGGCAAATATGGTTGTGGATGCCTTAAGTCAGAAGTCGACTAGTATAGGGAGGCTAGATCATATTTTGACTCAGGAGCGACCTTTGGCCTTGGAGGTTTAGTCTTTAGCTAACCATTTGGTTAGGCTTGATATTTCGACACTTGGGCATGTATCAGCCTTTGTTGTAGCTAGATCTTCCTTGATGGAGCATATTTAAGCTCATCAATTTAATGATAATAGGTTGAGGGTGATTCATTATAAGGTTTTGAGTGGAAAGGCTAAAGTGGCATCTCTTGATTCTGATGGCATTTTGAGGATTAGTGGCTGAGTTTGCATGTCGAGCATTGGTGGATGGGTTAGATTGATCTTGGAGGGGGCTCATTGTTCTAGATATTCCATTCACCCAGGACCAACAAAAATATATCATGACCTAAAGCAACATTATTAGTGGGGTGGTATGAAGAAGGATATTGTGGAGTTCGTGGCTAAGTGTTTGAATTGCCAATAGGTGAAGTATAAACATCAGTGACCAGGTCGTACAATGCAGAGGATGCCCATTCCTGAGTGAATGTGGGAGCGGATCACTATGGATTTTATATCAGGCCTACCCCCGACCTTGGGGAAGTTTGACTCTGTTTGGGTGATTGTAAATCAACAAACCAAATCATCCCATTTTATTCCAGTAAAGACGACTTATAATGCAGAGAATTTGGCCAAGATCTACATTAAATAGATTATTTAATTGCATGGTGTCACTATTTCCATCATATCAGATAGAGGTACTCTATTTACCTCAGATTTTTGGAGTACTATTCAAAGTGAGTTAGGTACTCAACTTGATTTAAGCACAGCATTTCATCCTCAGACTGAAGTCAGTCTGAGAGGACTATTCAGGTATTGGAGAAAATGTTTCGAGCATGTGTCATGGACTTTGGAGGTCATTGGGACCAGAACTTACCCCTAGTGAAGTTCACCTACAACAATAGTTATCATTCCAGCATTCAGATGGCGCCTTTTAAGGCTTTGTATGGGAGGAGGTATAGATCCCTCGAGGAATGGTTTAACTCATTCGAGGTGAGGCCTTGGGGTACATATCTATTGAGGGATTTAATGGATCGTGTGAGACTGATTCAGCAGAGGCTATTAGCTACCTAGAGTAAACAGTAGAGTTACACCGACCATCAACCCCGTGATGTATCATACATGATTGGAGATCGAGTTCTGTTGAAAGTTTTGCCCATTAATGGTGTGATGAGGTTCGGGAAGAAAGGAAAGTTGATTTAGAGGTTTATTGGTCCTTCGGAGATTTTTGCGAAGTATGGTGATGTGACGTATATGCTAGCTTTGCCTCACAATCTATTAGTTGTTCATCCTGTGTTTCATGTCTCCATGTTGAAGAGGTACCGTCCATATGATACCTATGTAATTCGATGATTCCGCTATTTTAGACCCCGATTTATCCTTTGAGGAAGAGCTTATTGCTATCCTAGACAGGCAAACTAGGAAGTTGAGGTCTAAGAGTATTGATTAAGTAAAGGTCCAGTGGAGTCATCACCCTATTTAGAAGGATACTTGGGAGGTCGAGTCCAACATACATCGTAGATACCCTCATCTTTTCACCACTTCAGATACCTTGTTTTCTTTTTAGTTTGAGGATGAACTAGTGTTTTAGTGGTGGACAATGTAATAACCTAATATAAGAAATTTTTCTTTTTATGAGTTTTGACCATTTTTCCCTTCCCTGTAGTTGTTACATGCTAGTTATGAGGTGTGGGGATGGTTGGCACAGTCTCTGATGCATTTGGGAATGATTTGGGAGAGTTTAAGACTATTTGAAGCTTTAAAAGCCATTAGTTTGACTTCGATTAACATTTTGTGTTTTGAGTGCCCGATGGCGATTTGTTTAGTTCCATTAGATCCGAAATATCAAATTTGGGTTATTAGCGGGGTTGGTTTAGGTTCGGAACCTTTAATTTGCATTTTGATCCTCCATTTGGAAACTAATGAAAAATGTTTAAATGAGGTCTCGGGGGATAATTTATTGTAAATGACTTCTTTTCAAAAATCTGACTATGCCATTGAGTCCAAAACGTCAAAAATAGCCTAGTAGCATATATGATTTAGTTTTGTGAGGTCCCAAATGAATCCCAAGGGTCCGTTTAGAGACTTTGAACTTGTAAAAAACCAGTTGGAGCACAGTTGATTTGTTGGTGCATAGTCCTTCTTTGCGACTATGAGCCATTGGCCGCAAACATGGAGAAGGAATTTTTCCTTCATTGCAATTGCAAGGGTGGTGGCCGCAATCACGAAGAGTCTTTGAGTCCGGGTCGAGTTTCATCCTTGCTCGTGAACGCGATCAGACCTTCGCGAACGCGATAGGTACGAGTCGCGTACCTTCATGAATGTGAATGACTAACTGTGAATGTGAAGGTCAATTTAACTAACCGGTCAATGCTGACCCTCGCGATTGTCAGGCTTGGGCCTTGATCGCGAGGTACTGTTCACAGAACAGTATAAAAGCTCCATTTTTATGATTTTATTCCATTTTTGGACTTGGGAGCTTCGGGAAAGGTCGCATTTCAGGGTTTTCTTCATCACTCATGCTTGGGTAAGCTCCAAATCCTTATTCCCATTAATTTCCATCAATTTTATCTTTAAAATAGCTTCAAAACATTGATTTTAAATAGATTCTTGGGGTTTTTGTCGGTGAACTCTTAAAATAACTCTTCTTCAATTTGAGCCTCGTTTTTAACTCATTTTCGTATAAGTTTTCAACTGTAGACTCCTATGATCTCGAGGAAGATGTTTATAAAGTAAAATTTCTAGTTTTACCCCTTTAATTTTTTAACCCATTTTTCAGACTGATTTTGGACCCATTTTAAATACAGCTAATATAGGTATCGTTAGCTTTCTTTTGACATGTAAATGATGTTTTTGATAGTGTTAGCTCGTGACAAGACTGTTCCAATATAAAAGGCTCCACATTGAGGGTTCTAGGCTCGAATTTCGGCACTTCGAGGTAGGTTATGGCTTAGCTTCTTTTAGATTGGGTTGGGTAGTTAATAAACTTGTAAAGCATGCTATGGGTTACAGTTTTAGACGTGGAAATCATATTTTAAGATTATTATATTTTATTGTATTGCTCGTGTGGTGGATTGTGTATATATTATTGCTGACTTGAGAGGTGGTAAATGATGTGATGCTCGTGCGGGGATTTTATTTGATGATTCAGGCCTTACTTATGCATTATTTTCCATAATCATTATTTTTCTCTCGAGTGGGGGCTTGACTAGATATTATAGGCCTTATTTGCGCGTTTAATTGCCTTTATCACATAATTGATACTTGAATAATGATTTTAAATGAGATTATTAATGTCTTACATGTCTATACATATTAGTGGTGCCCTATAATGGCTTATATCATGAATCATTGTCATATGGAGTAGATTTTGAGCTCATTCATACCTGTATTGAATTGATATTTATCTTCATACTTATTGGTTATGAGCATCATATCCTCATATCATTTATATATGTCCATAAGACTTGATACCACTGAGACATTATGATTTTGAAGAAACATAGACATCCCTTTTATAAAACCCTTCGTCGAGGTCATTGCCGGCAAGGTAGATTGTGAGATATTGGAAACCTAGGTTGAGGTAATTTGTCGGTAAGGTTTGTTGAGATTATGAAAGTATATATGTTGTGACCCTGTATGGGTCCTGTCCTGAAATGCTGAGGCTTGGAAGGTGTATACGTAAGTCCCACTATTATTGTATCGTTGCATTGCATCTTCTGTGTTTCCTTATATATACACTTAATGTGTGCTTAGATTCCATATATACTTCGTGTGTTGTTGTTCCTCTTTGATCGTATATTATAGAACTATTATTGGAGATGGTGTGAGCTACCGTTTGAGAATTTTTCTGTTTGCAGGTGATGTGCTCATAGAATATTTTACTTGTGTTATTGTCTAATTTTCTCAGTAGGCCTATGATACCTACTGAGTACAAGTGCACCGTAATCACTCCTACTGTGTCCTTTTGGTGCAGATCCCAGTGTGAGTATGAATCGCGATCCAAATTTGTGTTGTAGCAGTTGAGCTTCCAGAGTATCTGGTGCGCTCCCTGTTCGGCGTCTTATTTTAGCCTCCATCTATACTTATCATGTCTTTATTAGCATTTAGAGACAGATTTTGTATTTTCAATTTCCAGACTAAGCATTAGATGCTTTTCTACTTATGACACTATTTCTGGGGTTTATGTATTTTGTTCAGATTTCTGCTATGTTTTACCTTATAGTCTGAGTTCATTCTAGAAGTTTCGTTTTATGGGTTTCTCTTTTAATATTTTCTTCTTTATTTTTGGATGGGTTTTGTCTTAATTACTAAGGCTAGTTCCAAGGTAGGTGCCATCATGACCTCAACTTTTGGGTCGTGACACATATGCTTGTATTTACAAAATAATGCGCAAATGCAATATTTTTATTTTTATTTATGTGACACAAATTTATTTTTTAGTCTTCTTTTAAAAATAATATTGCATTTTTATATATAAAAATAATTTAACCCCGATCAAATGGTATTACATACATTGAAATCGAAAATGTACTTATAAATTAATCATTTTATTCAGTTATATGCTAGCTTGTTTGTTATTTGAATTCCATACAATACAGGATATTGCAAGTCTCTTATCTTAGTTGAGACTTCTCAATTTTTTACAAATTCGAGTCATTTGTTCATTATTATTGATAAAAAAAATTTCTTCATTCAGGAATTACTTTGATCTTCTTATAGGCCATCATTTTATGCCTCTCTATTTTTTCATTTGAAGGGATAGTATAAGCAAGCTATTGGAAGACTACGTACATAATTTGCACCAACTATTACAATAATATTAATGTCGAAATACAATTACAAATCGAAAATTCATACAAATCTTAGCACATTCCTATAGATTCTATTATGTATTGTTGTAACAACCCTTTCTGTCATTACAGATAAGTCTATTATACAAAAATTTGGGTTAGGATTTTCCATGGATAGGGAGTAAGAAATTTCAGGCTAGGCTAGGCGTGACTAAAATCTGAGTGAGGTTTGGTCTAGGGATATCTGGATATGGATTAAGTAAATGTAAGTAAGTTTAACATGACTTTATGTGAGCTAATAATATAAGGAATCCGTAGGACTTTTCTGAAGTGAATTCGAGTAAGTAGAACTCCCGATATCAAACTTGATATAAAGGGGTTAGTCCGGAATTTCATGGTTTGAGGGTGTATTGCGGAAAAGGCAAAACTAGAAGGATTTTTGAGTTTTCGCTTGCCAGCCACACTATACGGGGTGGCATGTATCTATAGCGACTTTCGCTATAGAGGAAAAATTCCTGCTATAGCAAAAGCCAAAGTCAGTCAAACCCACAATAGTGGGCAACTCCCACAATAGCGATGTCGCTATAGCGGGATTGGGTCGCTATAGTGAAGTGAATTGCTGTTAATGTAAAAATTTCCCCAAATATGGTTCATTATTCTAAACTTGTTTTTGGGAAAGGGCTCAGGCAATTTGGGAAATTTTCATCAAGTTTCCATCGATTTTCTTCATAAAGGTAAGTAATTCATCTCCATTAACTAGTTTATCGATTAATCAACCTTAGAATCACTAGTTTACGGGTTTTGGGGAGGGTTTAAGCTTGATTAGCAGATTTTCTGATGCAAGAGGGTAAATTAGGAGTAAAACATTTGGGCTTTAGTTGTTAATCATTAATTTACCCTTGCATAACTATAATTCACAAATGTAATCATGAATTTGGTAGCTTTAAGGTGAATTTATAGTAGGAAACCTTAGAATGGGTAGGATGATCCTATATTTGGCTGTGGGGTTCGAGATTAGGTTACAATCCTTAATATTGTAGGTCATTTGGTTAAATATGTGTTATATTTTTGTTTTTGTATCATAATCAAGCCGAGGTTGCAAGAAAAGGAAAAGTTCAAGTTTGCTAGAGCATTTCAGGCTTGGATTAAGGTAGGTGATGGTTTTAATGTAGTTGAAATCCAATTTGTGTTATGTGTGCATAGTAACCATTTCTTAGTATTGCTTGTACGATGCATGTTCAAGGAAAGTGAATGATTGTTTGATATCCCAAGTGTTAATAGCATGCAATGAACTCATTTGAAAGCTTGTTGGGTTTTTACAAATGTTGTTTCAATTATTATTGTGGTTGTGATTGTTGTGATATTTGTCATTATTATGGAATGCACTAGTATTTGGTCTTCTCCACGGGATTGGTTGGTATAACGTTGGCAGGCACTTGATATCTGGGATTTTGGTACATGGACAAGAGTTCGTCCCCTGCATGTCATAACTAGTGGGCGAACACATAAGACCCTTAGAATGTATGTACAAGGTATAGGTGAGTGTGACGGTTCCTTGAGTGAATCGGGGATTATGTGTTTTCTTGATTATATTGGTTCCTTAAGTGAATCGGGCATAAGTGTTGTCATTAGATATTTGTTCCTTTAGTGAACCGAGTTTATGTGCTTAATTACTAAAGGTGGTTTTCTTTATGTAAATCGGGATGCATGATATTAGACATTGTTGTTGTCCTTGCGGATCCTTGAGTGGTCCGGGTTAATTGCAAGTTGTGACATAACTCTGTGTTGTCTATTACTTGTGACAACCCCTGTCAGGGGTGGAGCTCAGGTAGCAGTTGATCGAGATCATCAGAGGTCACCCCAGGATCATTTTGAGGAGGTTGAGGCAGGGGATAAGGATAGTGTGGAGCAGAAAGTGGCAGTGCCAGCTGGTGGTGCAGTCCTTTCTCTGATATCTGCCAAGGTTATTCATTAGGCTATTTCTTTTCTGAGTGGGTTGGCTGGCACATAATTCACTCCCACTATGCCGATTTTCCAGGTTCTAGGTACTCATTCCACTGCCACTCTAGCTCCCAGAATGGATGAGGCTTCGGGGACTAAGGTATCCCTCGTCCTGTTTTAGGCCCTATTATGAATGGTACCCAATATTAGTTGCTGACTAAGTTTTTGAAAATAAAACCTCCTTCATTTCATGGTGCTGAGACTGAGGATGCTTTTGAATTCATCATTGATTGTTATGAGAGGATTCACAAATTGGGGATTGTGCATTAGCATGGTGTTAAGTTCGTGACTTTCCAACTATAGAGGAATGCCAAGCAGTGGTGGAGAGCCTCTGTAGAGTTTTGGTCACCGGCATTACCTCCATTGACTTAGGCTCATTTTCATACCCTGGTTTTGGAGAAGTGTGTGCCTCGGACCCTTCTTGTTAGTAAAAAGAATGAGTTTTTGGATCTTGAGTAGGGAAGTATGTCAGTTGTAGCTTATGAAGCTAAGTTTCATGCTCTGTCTCGCTATGCTACCAAGTTGTTGGACACTGAAGAGGAAAAGATTTGGTTTTTTGGTAAGGGTTTGAACACTGATCTTCAGGTATTTTTTGTTCACATAATTTCTGCAAAAAAGAACTTCAACGATGTGGCCGATTATGTGAAGAATCTTGAGGGAGTTAAGCAGATTGGTCAGGGTAAGGCATTAGCCAAGAAGTCCCAGAATGCTGGTAACTTCAATGGTTCTTATTCCAAGGGTCAAAGCCAGCAAACATATCTAGCTTACCCTATCCAGTCAGCTCTGTCAGCTTCTTCAGGTGGTCATGCAGGGGCTATTCAGTAGCCTTTAGTTACTAGAGGCCAAGAGGCTTCTTATTCTTCGGCCAATGTGTCGTTTCTTAATAGGGTTATTATTATGATGCCTTTGTGGGGCACTTCAATAGAAAGTGTCCTCTAAGGCAGACAGGTGATCAGACACAGCAGCAGGTCAGAGCTATGGTTCCAGTAGGTAAAGGTAGAGGTAGTAACGGTAAGGGTCATCCACATGGTGGACGGGCTAATAATCAGGGAGGTCGAGGTGGAAACAGAGGCAATGGTAATGCAAGGAAGGGTAAAGTGTTGCCTGCTAAAGAGGCTACCCAGCTTGATGATAGAGCTCACTATTATGCCTTCCCAGGTAAGATCGAGGTTGAGGCTTCTGATGCTATCATTACATGTACTGTTCTCATTTGTGACCGGATGGCTACTATTTTATTTGATCCGAGGTCTACTTATTCATATGTATTTGTTAGATTTGCCTTGGGTCTGAACTTGGTTTGTGATGTACTCAATTTTCCTATTTATATGTCTACTCTGATTGGAGATTCTGTGGTGGTGACCCATGTGTATCGTGCATGTTTTATTTTGTCATAGGTTTTCAGACTTGAATTGATTTGATCATTTTAGACATGCTTGATTTTGACATTATTCTGGGTATGACTTGGTTGTCTCCATATCATGCTGTCTTGAACTGTATTGCTAAGACAGTGACTCTAGAAATGTAAGGAAGGGATAAACTAGACTGGGAGGGAGTGTTGCCGGTGAAAATTCATATCTTTTATTAGGGCTAGAAAGCTAGTGGGGAAGGGTTGTTCAGCCTTCCTAGCTCATATTTGGGAAGTTAGTGTAGAGTTCCCTTCTATAGAGCCAGATTTTATGGTTTCAGAGTTTCAGCAGTTATTTTCTGTGGATTTGTCTGGTATACCTCCAAATAGGGATCTTGATTTCTGTATTGATTTGGAGTCGGGCACTCGCCTAATTCCTATTCCTCCTTATCGAATGGCCTCGACAGAGTTGAGGGAACTCAAAACTCAGTTACAGGAACTACTTGATAAGGGATTTATTTGTCCAAGTGCTTCGTCTTGGGGTGCTCCGGGTTGTTTATTAAAAAGAAAGATAGTAGCATGAGGATGTGCATTGATTATATGCAGTTGAACAAAGTTATCATCAGGAATAAGTATCCTTTGCCCTGCATAGATGATCTCCTTGACTAGTTGTAGGGTGCTTCGGTATTCTCCAAGATTGACTTGAGATAGGGTTACCATCAACTGAAAATTCGGCTTGAGGATATACCTAAGATTGTTTTCAGGACTCAGTATGGGCATTATGAGTTCTTAGAGATGTCTTTTGGTTGACCAATGCACCGGCAACCTTCATGAGCTTGATGAATGGTATTTTTAAGTCCTTCTTGGATTCTTTTGTGATAATTTTATTGATGACATTTTGGTTTACTCCAAGAGCAAGGAGGAAAATGCAGGTCATCTTTGTTTTAAGAATTTTGAGGGAGAAGCAGTTGTATGCAAAGTTATTGAAATATGAATTCTGGTTGCCTTTGGTTGCCTTGTTAGGGCATGTGATTTTAGAAAAGGGGGTGATGGTAGATCCCCAGAAGATTGAGGTAATTAATATTTGGGTTCGTCCTAGATCTGTGACAAAGGTTAGAAATTTTGTGGGTCTTGCTAGTTACTATTGCAGTTTTGTCAAGAATTGTGCATCTATTGCTACTCACTTTACAAGGTTGACCCATAAAGAGGTACCATTTGTTTAGTCTATTAAGCATGAGGAGAGCTTCTAAAATCATAAGAAACTTTTGACTACAGCTCCTATCCTTTCAATGCTGGTTAAAGGTAAGAATTTTATTGTATTTTGTGATGCTTCACATTTGGATTTTGGTGTTGTGTTGATGTAGGACAAGAATGTCATTGCTTATGCTTCGAGATAGTTGAAGCCTCGTGAAATGAATTACCCAACTCATGACTTGGAGTTGACAGCGGTGGTTTTTGCACTCAAGATTTGGAGACACTATCTTTATGGTGTCGACTGTGAGATATTCACAGACCACCATAGTCTACAGCATGTATTCATACAGAGGGATTTGAATCCGAGACAAAAGAGATATCTAGAGTTATTGAAAAGCTATAATGTGACCATCCAGTATCATTCGGGTAAGGCTAATGTGGTGGAAGACGCATTGAGCCGTAAAACAGTAAGTATGGGCAGTTTGGCCTGTTTGAGGGTGTCAAGGCGACCCTTGGATAAGGAATTTCAAGCTCTAGCATCTCGGTGAATGCAATTTGGTGTTTTAGAAAGGGGTGGAATATTGGCTAGTATTAAGGTAAAGTCAACATTTCTTGATGAAATCAAGGCCAAACAGTTTGAGGATGGAAAATTAAACAAACTCCAAAATAGGGTGGTGTGTGGAAAGGCTTCAAATGCCACACTTGATGTGGTTAGAGTATTACAGTTTATAGGTTGGGTATGTGTTCCTCGGTTGGTGATTTGATTCAGAAAGTGCTTTCTGAAGCTCATGGTTTGCGATATTCTATTCATCTAGAAGCAACCAAGATGTACTGTGACTTGAGGCAGCTTAATTGGCGGCCTGGGATGAAGAGAGACATAGTGGAGTATGTATCCAAATATCACAACTGTCAGTAGGTAAAGTATGAGCATCCAAGGCATACAGGTTTGCTTCAAAGGATGCCCATTCTAGAATAGAAGTGGGAAAGGATAGATATGGACTTTGTGGTAGGTCTTCTTAAGAGCTTGGGGAAGCATGACTCGATTTGGGTCATAGTGGACAGGCTGACAAAATCAGCCTATTTCATTCAGGTTCTAGTGGATCACAGCTCTAAGCAGTTGATCTAGATCTACATCAAGGAGATAGTGAGGCTGCATGCGGTTCCATTGTCCATTATTTCAGATAGAGGTACGCAATACACTTCTAAATTTTGGAATAGGTTGCATGAAGAGTTGGGCACTCAACCCACTTTTAGCATAACTTTTCATCCTCAGATTGATGGACAGTTAGAGAGGAAGATTCAGGTGCTTAAGGACATGTTGAGGGCATGTGTGATCGATTTTGGCAGTCATTGGGACAACATCTTTCCATTATGTGAGTTTTCATACAATAATATCGATCACTCTAGCATTGATATGGCCCCATTCAAAGAACTCTATGGGAAGAGATGTAGATTTCCCATATGGTGGTTTAAGACGGGTGATGTGAAGCCTTTGGGCACTGATTTGGTAAAGGAAGCGTTGTCATCCAAATTAAGCCTCTAAACAAAGCATAACAAGGTTGTTGATCAAATATAGAACCCAACTAGGTTGGGGTAGATCTCATAGGAAATAGGTTGAAACATCAATCAAGATGTATGTCGAGGCGATCAATAAAAATCTCTAGTAAAAGAGGGGGGGTTTGTAAATAAAGAATTAAATAATAACAACTGTTGATTTGTTAGATTTGTAATTAGTAAGAGAGAGGCACTAGGACTGTGTTTCCCAATAACTTCATAACTCCTTAGGTTCTTTGTACGTAGTGATCTCTTATGGTGCTTGGCATGGAGAATTGATAGGCTATGTATCATCTAACCAACTATGTTACACCCCTTGTATATGACTATCCCCAAGCACAAAGGTTCATGTGTCATAGGTTTTGCATTACTAACCCCTATCTATGATCCCAATTTAGTCTCTCCCGTTTACCAGTTCAAGCCTAATTAAATGGAGGTTGGTAGCTCCATGTCTTGTTGTTGATTCTCTTTTCCCATCCAATTATCCCTTGCTAATGTGTAGGGTATAAATAAGGCGAGTCCTAATGTTGCGCACCATCAAAAAGCAATCAATCAGAAGAGAATTAACAATACATGTCTAAACACCATCTTGAGAATCACCTTGCACTACAAACACTACTTTTTTAATCCGTCATGGTTACCATGATCCTAATTGTGGTGTTTAGATACTCATAATTGCAAGAACACAATAAGAATTTAGATAAAAAAGCATAATCATGAACTCACTATAATAAGATGAAAAACTCTAAGATCTCACTTTGAATTAAAACCCTAAAAATCGATGTTCGTAATTCCAAGAGCAAGAATATGCCTTGAAACCTTAAAAAGTTTTAATAATGTGTAAACTAATACAAAAGACCCATAGGAGTATTTATAGACAAAATAAAACCTATCATAAACATAACAGGATTTCCTGAGTCGGTGCCTCAGACTGAAGGAAAGTACGATCATGGAAGGATCCCACGATCGTTCTTGGTGCTCGTAGGTTGGCACTGGACTTGTCATCTTTCAGGTCTAAGCTAGTATGGTTCTCAGTACAATCTCGTGGATTCTTGGTACGATTGTGGAATCCTCCCGTAGGATCCACCTTTTACTTGCACTATTTCTACTTTCTCCTCTCACGATCCTCAGTATGACCTCGTTCTTCCTAGGTCCAATCGTGAGGCCTCATTATATGATCCTTATGGAACTTAACACCTATAGCCTTCACATTTAGATTTTCTTCCCACGATCAAGAGGTACGATCATGACATTGAAGTACGATCGTGGGAAGCCTTACATCTGACCAAATCCTGAATTTTGCCTCTTAGGTATCATCCCACGACAACTATGGTACGATCGTGGAATGTTCTCTTCTGATTCCTCTAAGTCCAAAAACATGCCCTTTCCTTCTTCGGACCTATTTGACCTGCAAATACTCAAAACACATCAAAGTACATCATATCCATATAAAAGAACCTTCGTACTTGCAAATATCTATCATTTTAAGCATCGAAAGTGCCCTAAGTTCACGGCGTATCAACACCCTCAACTTAGATCATTTGTATGTCCTTAGACGAACAAAAAATATAGCTAAACTACTTTACGCTTAACCAAGAGAAAAACCAAGAGTACTACGGCAGTAAGATTTACACAAAAATAGTTTTAAGCACGTATTAACCCAAAAACATACGTTCAACACCCTCCAATACCATCAAAACAAATGTTGTGTGTGCGCAAACCAGTTACCATAATACAAAGGGATCAAGAAATAGCATTACATTATCAACAGACAGCCCAGCACTCAAACTGATGACACTACCAGTATAAGAAGCAACCTACAATACAGCTCTTATGCCCTTACATCAAGGAAGTCCCTCACACTCAGCATGTGCAAAAATATTAAGACCAGGATTGAAATGAGTCACTCACTCTCACAAAGAAGTCAGGCAGTGTTCATTTGATACCATAGGCTTGCCCTTATTTTCTACGCCTTAGTTTTTCAGATAGTCAGATTAGGATCACTATAGGACTTTTATTGGCTTGTAATGTAGGTTAGAGGACGGGTATAGTACATATGGGTAAAGTGACATATTCCTCCTTTGTACTACACTATTTTTGGCTCCACTTTCCTACATTCTTTATTTTCTCCCTTTTTATCAACTTTTCGGACCCCGGGTGCGGTTTTCATTTCACCACTTTTTCTTTCTCTTTTTTTTTTTTTTTTGTCACACAATACCACACCCGAATCCTTTTTCATTTTACTAACTTGTTTTACATACCCAATCTTTTTATGCACCCCTACAATAGCCACCATTAACTTAGGTGATTTTCCTGAGTTGAGATGCACAGTATCCAAGGAGGGACCAAGGCCAACACAGGTTCAGTGTAAACATTTGGGAAGGTGAACAGGCTAGTTCAAAGAAAACATCTACTTAGGCTCAAACTTTGGGATCAAGAAAAATCACGTTTATTTGGTAGGCTTTTAATGGACTAAATCAAAAAGGAATGTGATCCTTTCCTAAGCTCCCATCCTATGACTTTAGCAAGACTTACTAGGAAAGTTCTAAATCGCACACACACGCCGACTAGGTAAAACCATACACTCACTTAGCTCAGGACTACACATACAGTTCCTACCTATCCGATTCATGCATAGTTATGCTATGGTTATCACATCCATAATTCTAATGCCATTATAATATCCAAACATTGGTCACATTTCAGGTAAGCACACAGCATAGAACCAAACAATAAAATTTTTAAGAAGGGGTGTCATTTAAAACATTCAAAACATTTTGCATGCACCTTTTATTTTGACTGCACGAAGTTCTCCTATTTTTCTCTTAGTTACACACATAACAAAAAAACATCACAAAAATAAAAAATAAGAACACCTAAACATGTCAGTTCTAACTAGATAGCACAGCAAAGGGAAACGAAACATAGAAACAAAAACCCTCGGTTGTGGTACACCCCCACCACCAACTTAGAAATCATGCAATATCCCCATTACAGAAAACATAAGAAAAACTGTAAAAACTAGGGTTAGGGATATACCTATGATGTACTAGACGTCGTTCGTACTCTAATCAACTGGGGTCATAGATAGGACCCCTCCAAGCTCCTCAGCTCTAGTAGACTCGACTATGGCTAAGGCACTCTCAGTTAGGTGGGCACCGATGGCAGCCAATACACTCAATAGTGTAATCACGGGGGCAATCTCCGTACCCCCTCCACTCTCAGCACTTACTATCATCTCTATCTCAACAGCAGTGGGGACCTTACTCCTCTCTGAATCAAGTACCTTAGAGGTTCGCTCAGTCTCTTTAGATCCCCTTTTCTTACCATTTTTGACTCTCTTATTTTCTCTCACCCTTATCTTTCTTCATTTATTCCTTGTTCTCTATTCTTTTTTCCTTATGGGGCTACAAATCATCATCTATCTCAACCACTATCTCATCTACGCTCCTCCCCCTACCTTCATCTGTCGAGGCCTAGGTATAGAAGTTTAGTATCTCAATTTCAACATTCTACCATGTAGGGATCGAGGGGGCTGAATAACTAGAAAGTGTTGAGCAGACAGATCATCTACCACTTTTTTCAAGTTGTCCAACTCAGATGTGAATGTGCTCATGTCTGGTGCCTGAACCACCTCTAACTTTGCCATTATTTGGCTCTCAAAACTATCCAAATGGATTTGCATATCCTGCACAGCTGCAAAAATTTAATTAGACACATAGGACTTTACCTCGACTTCCAGTTTCTTAATCCTCACTCATGAAAATCTTGTTCCCTCATAATTTTCCCTAGCAAGGATGTAGGAATGAAAGTATATCCAGTAGAAAAAGACTGTAATACACCTAAAGGTGATATGGGCTACTTAGAAGAAGAAGAAGAATTACTACCAACCTCAAATACCAAAATATCAGCAGCCTGTGTATCTCTCTCAGTTGCCTGTGGAGGCAAATCTGGCAAAGGACCTCAGGCTTGAGCAAATGGATTCTGCAAATCTTTGATCAACGCAATGTCCGCAGTCTTTGTTGGCCTGATAAAATTGTCAACTGCAGGAATATTTGGTATTGAAGCATTCCAACACAATGTTGTCACTAAGATTGGAAAGGTTAAACTAGTATGGCAAAGTAGTGCCCTCTCTCAGATCTCATCCTCAATAATACATGGGATAGTTATCTCTAATTCCACTTTAAAGGTAGCTACCATGCCGGTATGATCAGTACTAAGTGTGTTGTCATTCATAGTAAGTGCTAAACGGTGCCTGGTAATGGACCACCATACCTTAGTAGTGAAACTCAACGAGTGCTCTTAGATTTTCAGCCCATTTACCCAAGTAGCATTCTTTTTTTCCTCTATAATATGGCCCGCCAACCACTTAAAGTGTATTACCTTGTCTTCACTGGATAATTTTTTCAACTTTTTTAGTTCGGTCATCAAGTAGTCATATTCAAGAGTATCTATTGCCAGCTCAAACTCTACACTAAAAAATACTTTTAAAATATACTTCACTAATATATCAACCAGCTTACCCCTTATCATTACCATGTCCAATATGGGCTACTGTTTCATGTATTTCTCCTTCCTAGAAGAAGTCATGTTTTTCAGTGTTTCTACATAGTTCACGTAGAACTCCCTTACTAAGTCAGCCCCATATGTGCCTGATGGCTTAGTCATCCACTCTATTTTATACTTTTTGAACACCTAGTCCAACTCAGGTCTTTGTTGAAATGCCCTGGGTATCATGCGAGGCTCTTCCTGAATACTTCTCTTTTTATTCCCTTTGTTGTTTAGTTTAATCCAATCAATATAGTAATTTCGGTCATTTGGGATCAACCGTCGACTCGGGTTTGACCCTCTTTGAGTCTTTCTGATAGTAGTTCCGTCAGAGGATTCTGGGTTAGACTCTTACTCCTCCAAGAATCTTATCTCCTCAGCATTCTACTCAGCTTCGGGCTCATTCCTATTAGGATTTGAGTCTTGACCTCCCTCTTTAGACTGGAAAGGTTCAATTGAATTAGTTGTGGGGACCAAAGCTATCGAAGGTGTTGCTTTGTCCTTAGACTTTTCAAGTTTCTTGGCTTTGGCTCTAGTGGTTTGAGGTGTATGTTGATTAATAGAAGTACTTTCAGAGTACTTAGCCTCGGAACTACTGAACTCTTTGAATTTACTAAACAAGGTCGAAAGCACATCTTTTGGTGCCCGTTCCGTAGCTATATTCTTGTGGAGGGACTCTTTTTACATCTTCTTGAGTGATTTTTGAGCCATAGTACATGTATGAGAAATCATTAGTCTCACTTTTGATGTAAAAATACAGGTGCAGGAATTCACTCAGATGAGCCTTACTACGATTGTGTAGTGAAGGTACGATTGTACCTTCGATCGTAGGAAGTACCACTCAGAATTTCCTGAGAGGGTGTTACATCAAACGACTGCTTCCCACTGTCTTAACAAGATACAACGATCATGGGAAGTGATCATCTGATGAATTCCTGGGATGTTAAAATTGGCACTCCACCACAATCCATCTTATGATCATTGGTTGATACCACAATTGTAGGTTGTGTCGTGGAGTGTACACTGACACTCAATCAACTTAAACACAAGACTTGACCCTAATTGACCACATTTTTAGCAACAAGGGTACTCAGACATCCCCCCAATCTTACCCATTCAAACCGCAACTACACACAATTATTCTTTTAAAGACTCTACTACTCCCTATGAACGCAAGTGTGCACTCATAATTCTTTAATTCTCGACCATTGAGATAATTGTAAAGCATGAGAAGTAAGCTTACAATTATTTTGTCTGGAAATTTTGAGTCCTTAGAGATGTACAAGTTCAAAAACAGAAGGGGGCAGCTGATTAACACAAATATAAGGTAAGATTTCATAGCTTTGCTTCTCTTGATTGTATAATTGTGTGTGAATTTGAATTTGGATGAAAAATGGGTTGTATATGGTCCTAGCTATAGTGAATTAGGGCTTTAAAAACTGAGTTGGGTCGGGTGAGTTTCAAAATAAAAGGCCCAACAGACAACTCATACTAACGATCGTGGAACAAAACCACAATCGTGTTATGTGTTTGTACTAAGAGAGTGAAGAAAACTTTACCTGGGAACCTACGACTCTTAAGAACGATCGTGGTATCTAGCCATGATCATTCCTTAAAATTGTAGGTTCAATCACCTGAATGATGATTTTCAGGAGTATGATTAGACGATTGATACCACAATCGTTACATCTAGGTGTGATCGTGGTAACCAATCGTAAGATAACTTCTAAAATTCATTCCTCTAGACTTCGTGCAAATGACCAAACCCATGATCGTGGGACCTTTCCATAATCGTGCAACCCTTTTTTGGGTTCAGTACTGGTTCCAGCACTTGGGTCGCTTCCCAAGCAGCACTTGATTTAATGTTGCCACATAACGTGGCTAGTTTGGTTATTTAGACTTCACCAACTAGCCTATAAGTTGCCTACCATAAAGCACTTGATTCAAAGTAGCAGCACGACTCGCGTGTTCTTGACTTCTCAAGCATTATCTAGATCCACTCTACAACTAATCTTTACTTTTTAAACCTTGCTGAGATAGTGTTTCACCCTTTGACTATTTACTTTAAACCTCAGACTATCTTTATTTTCAAGTTCAATTGTGCGCCATAGGAAAACCTTGTCACTACTTCATATGGCCCTTTCCATCTAGACTTCAATATACCTGAAAATAGCTTAGCCTTGAATCAAATAGTAATACCATATCGCTCGCGGTGAATTCTTTTCTCTTAATCTTGCAATCAAGGTACAATTTCATCTTCTCTCTGTACAAGGCTAATCTCTGATAGGCACGGAGATGGAATTCATCCATTTTATTCAACTATTCTAGTCTCAATCTAACCGTATCATTACATTCCAGATTTAACCTCTTCAGTGCCGACAATGCCTTATGCTCAAGTTCAACAGGAAACTGGCACGCTTTGGCATACACAAGCTGATATGGGGAAGAACCAATAGGGGTCTTGAATATTGCCTGGTAAGCCTATGATACATCATCCAACTTTCTAGCCTAGTATGTCTGATTGGCATTCATAGTCTTTGCCAAAATGGACTTGATCTCACGATTGGAGACCTCAACTTGCCCACTTGTCTGAGGATGGTAAGGTGTCGCCACCTTATATTTCACACCATATTTCTCAAGAAAGGCAGTGAATAGATGATTTCAAAAGTGCAAGCCTCCATCACTAATGATAGCCCTTGATGTCCCAAATCTAGAGAAGATGTTCTTTCTCAAAAAGGTTATGACACTCTTCCGTTCATTGTTTGGAAGCACAATTGCCTCCACTCATTTTGAAACATAGTCAACAGCCACCAAAATATACTTCATACCATGTGAGCTTAATAAGGGGCCCATAAAGTCAACACCCAATACGTCAAATAGCTCAAGCTCAAGGATAATGGTCATAGAAAACTCTTACCTTCATGAGATGTTTCCTTGTCGTTGGCATTGGTTACAAGTCCTTTCATAGTCATGTGCATGGTGGGCTAATAGTATCCACATTGCAAGATCTTATGTGTAGTTCGAGCATCACAATGATGACCCCCAACTAGTGACGAGTGACATGCCTCTAAGATACTCATCATCTCAACCTCAGGAACACATCTATGAATCAATCCATCTACACAAATTTGGAACAAGTATGGCTCATCCCAAAAAACTTCCTCACATCATGCATGAACTTCTTATGTTGTTGAAATGATAGGTCTTAAGGAACCACATCACTTACCAAATAATTGGCAACAACTGTAAATCATGGAATCAAATCTTGTAATGCGGACAATACTTGCTCGTCAGGAAAAGTATCATCAATTTCAAGCTCATCCTTTAGTTTCAGCATTGCCTCTTCTTCAAGGAGTGATAAGTGGTCAACCACTTGATTCTCAGTCCCCTTTCGGTCTTTGACCACAAAGTCAAATTCCTGCAATAAAAGTACCCAACTAATAACCTCGACTTTGCATCCATTTTTGTAAGGTGCATAAGAGCTGAATGGTCAGTATGCATAATCACTTATGTGCCAAGCAAATAAGACCAAAATTTCTCAAACGCAAACACCATAGTAAGTAACTCTTGTTCAGTCACAGTGTAATTCTTCTGAGTTGAGTTAAGTGCTTTGCTAGCATCGTAGATGGGATGTAAGATCTTTTCTATCCTTTGGCTTAGGACTGCACCTAGCGTCACGCTACTAGTATCACACATAACCTCAAATGGCATAGAATAATTGGGTGACATAATAATAGGAGCTGAAATCAACTTCTCTTTCAATAACTCAAACACCTTTAGACATGCATCATCAAACACAAACTTCACCTCCTTCTCCAACAACTTACATGAAGGATTTGCAATTTTAGAGAAGTCCTTAATGAATCTTCAATAAAATCCTGCATGCCCTAAAAATTTATGAATACCCTTCACAGAAATTAGTGGAGGCAATTTTTCAATCACCTCAATATTTGCCTTGTCAACTTCAATCTTCTTCTTTAAAATCTTGTGACCAAGCACTATTCCTTCTATAACTATGAAATGGCACTTCTCCCAGTTCAGCACCAAGTTACAATCCTCGCATCTCCTCAAAACACTAGAAAGATGTGCAAAGCAATCCTCAAATAAGTCACTAATCATCGAGAAGTCATCTATAAATACCTCAATAGTATCATCAACCATGCCAGAAAAGATAGACATTATGCAATACTGAAAGGTTGTAGGGGCATTACACAGACAAAACGGCATCCTCTTAAATGCAAAAGTCTCATATGACAAGTGAAAGTGGTTTTCTCTTGGTATTTGAGTGCAACAAAAATCTAATTGTAACCTGAATAACCATCAAGAAAATAATACCATCCTCTGCCAGAAAGACGGTCTAACATCTGATCCATGAAAGGCATCAAAAAGTGATCATTCTCAGTCTATGTGTTCAACTTTATATAGTCCGTGCAAACACACCAACCCATGACCGACCTGCAATAAATGTAAGAAAGTGCTCAAACATTTGACTGGTGGATCGCAGGGTGGGACAGGAATGCTAACTAGACATTTGAGAGCTTGTGTTCCTGAATATGTTCGTCTAGAAGCTATCGCTAAGGCTAAAAAAGATGGTAAACGATTGCCCAATACTAACCAATCTGTCGGAGGTTCTAACATGGTCCAGAATATTTTAGATTATAGTAACCCGGCTGGCCCAAGCACATCACTCACATATAGTCAGGATAGGGATCGTGAAGAATTAGCTAAAATGATTGCGGTTTGTGGTTTGCCTTTTAATTTTGGTGAACATCCCGGTTTTATTCATTATATTCGAGCGGTATATAATCCTGATTTTCGTGGTTTTTCAAGAAATACAATTAAAGCTGATATTTTTAAATATCAACGTGAACATTGTTATTTTCTTCGTTGCTACTTTTATCATTTTGATGGTAAATTATCTATCACTTCTGATATGGGTGTAAGTCCTAGTGGTAATGAATATTTTACTGTTACTGCTCATTGGATTGATCATGACTGGAACATGCAAAAAAGAATTATAGGTTATAAATATGTTGAAGAGAGGAAAACTGGTAGTTATATTGCTTCTTTGACAGTAGAGATTTTACGTTATTTTGGTCTTTGTGATAAGATAATGGGTGTCACATTAGATAATGCTTCTGCTAATTTAAAAGCTGTTGAATTTTTAAAATCCACACTTTGTCCAATTGATGATGATGTTTTTCATGTTAAGTGTAATGCACATATTTATAATTTAATAGTGATGGATGGTATTAATGTATTTTCTGATTCTTGTGTTAGAATTCGAGCTGCTTGTGCATGGGTTTTTAAAGCTAAAATAAGGTCTAGAATTATAGAATTTAAAAAAACTTGTGCTTTATTTGAAATGCCGTTTAGAAAAATTCCAAAAGAAGTGACTACTAGATGGAATTCTTTATTTGAAATGCTTATTGTTGCTATTGATTATCGTCATCCTTTACAAATGCTTTATAATAAACATCAATCGTATCAAGGCTTTAAAATCACCGACGAGGATTGGAAAGAATGCGAAGAACTTATTAACTTTCTGAGAACTTTTTATAGTGCTACAAATATTATATCTGGTCAATATTATCCTACTATTTCTTCAGCTTTAGTAAATATTTGTGTTATTTCATCTGAATTTGTTAAATATAAAGATCGTGAACATTTTAAAGTTGCGGTTTCATATATGGTTGACAAATTTAAAAAATATTTTTTTCCTATTCCTCAATTATTTTTGACTTCTACTTTGTTCAACCCAACGTACAAAGAACATGGTGTTAAAAAAATGATTGAAAAAATTTATAAAAATTTAGAAATTACAAGTGATGAAGTTCCATCTGTTGAATCGTGTAAATATAGTGTATTAACTAAAGCTAGACATTTGTATGACATTTATAGAGAGAAGCTACTAAATGATGAACCGGGCGAACCTCCATGTCGTAGGGCTAGATTTGATGATTTTGATGAAATTATGGATGAAGAACTTGGTCTTGATTCTTCTAACAATAATGATTTTGATCAATATATTAATCAGGCACGGGAAAATATTAGGGATGAAAATGGAGATCCTCAACTTTTAACTTGGTGGAAGAACCGAACAGAACAATTTCCATATCTTTCAAGGGTGGTTCGGGATGTGCTAGCTATGCAAGCATCTTCAGTAGCTTCGGAGCAAGCTTTCAGCGCAGGGAGATTTTTCATTGGAGACCATAGATATTCGTTAGCAAAAGATAGTTTGGAAATATCAGTGTTGTTCAGAGATTGGATCAACGCCGAACGAAGGAATGCTGGACTACCAAATTTATCGCATCAAGCCGAAGTAGAAATAGATGAAGCACTTGGAGATAATAGTGATGATGGCATGGAAGCAATGGATGAAGAAAACCAAATACCAATTCCGGATCATGTTTCCAAGGAATTGATAGATAAATTACGAAAAGCATACTTTGGAAATTATAGATATTAGTATAATAATCGAGACTTAGTTGAAACAGAACCCTTCCTAGAAGGTGGCTGCGTAGATTAGGTGCTCTTCTAATATTTGTAATACATGTATACTTCTTTATTGATTTGAATAAAATTATAGGCTATTCGCCTTCATTTTCTTTTTAAAGTTTAACAATTAAAAAAAAAAATAATTAAACTTTAACTTATAAATTTAAATTTCAAGTTTAAAGTTTAAATTTAAATTTAAACTTTAAACTTGAAAAATTTATATTTTAACTTTTAAAAAAATCAAAGTTTTCAAAGTTGAAAATTTAAACGTAAACTTTAAATTTGAAAATAAAAGTTTTCAAAAAAATGTTTTAAAACTTAATAAAATTTGAAAACTAATTTAAATTCAAACAAAAAAACAATTATTAAATTTTTATTTTTATTTTTTTTTGATTTTGAATTTAAATTAAAAGTTTAAAAAAAAAAAAAAAAAACGGGTAGGCCCGGAATCCGGCCCGGAAACCGGACCGGGTCGGACAAGGGGGACTTAACCGGTCAGCCCGGTCCGGTAGGCCCGGTTCCGGACCATATCCGGTCACCATCCACCGGTGACGGTCCGGAACGCACGGACCGACCGGTCCGGTAGGCCCGGTCCGATCCGTTGCCACCCTTACTCATAGGAATAAGCTCATTTTTCTCATTTGGAACCACAGTGATTCCACCCTTTCTAGGCACATATGAGACCGGGCTCACCTATTTGTTGTCTGCAATTGGATAAACAACACCCACATCCAACCACTTGATGATTTTGCTCTTCACTATCTCTTGCATAGGCAAGTTCAATCCTTATTGATCCTCAATACTAGGAGCATAATCTGGCTCAAGTTGAATTTTATGGGTGCAAATTCCAGGTAGAATCCCAATTATGTCAGCAACGGACCATCCAATGGCCCTGTTGTACCGCTTCAAAACAGACACCAAAGCCTCAACTTGCCAATCTACCAAATCAACTACAATAATACCCGTCAAGATGAGATGGAAGAGCAATGAGATCCAAGACTAGATGCTCTTCAATAGAAGGCCTACTTGGTGGGTCACTCTATTCTTCAAATCAAGATCTAACTTCTTTAGTGCATAACTGTATGAACCTATACCATCAAGTATGCTCACCATCTCATCATAAATTTTAATACCATCACCCTCAAAATTTATAATTATCGCTGTAAGTACCTCGATTCAAATCCACTTCTCAATAGGAGCTACCAATACATCCTCATCTATCATATCAATCACCGAAATCTCACGCATATCCTTGGGTTGCTTCATGGATTGGCATACATTGAAAGTAACTTGTTCATTGCTTAATTGAAACTTCATCTAATCTGTCTGCATATCCACTAATACACGTCCAGTCTCAAGGAATGGTCTCCTCAAAATAATGGGAACCTCAAAGTCAACCTCACCATCAAGGATGACAAAATTAGCTGGAGATATAAAGGATGCAACCCTCACCAACCCCAATTATCTATAAATTATTAGCGGTATCAAATTAATGCTAGCACCCAAATCACACAAAACTTTTGCGAAGTTGAAACACCCAATAGTGCATGGAATCTTGAATGCTTTAGGATCTTCCTTCTTCTTAATGAAAGACCGAGAGGCAATTACACTATAATGGTGTACATTATCAATAGGCTCAAAACTCACCATCCTCTTCTTAGTCACCAACTTTTTCATAAACTTTGTGTAATCTGGCATTTGTTTAAGAGCCTCAACTAGAGGAATATTCACCATTAACTCATTCAGTATAGAGATAAATTTTTGGTACTTTCCCTCTTCAACTTTCTTATTTAGTCTTTACAGAAAAGGAGGAGGAAGTTGTGGGGTAGGAGTTAATATTTTTGGGACTTTCTTATCCTTCCCCATTCTTGCCTTGGCCTTATGTTCATAAACTACAGGCATTTCAGGTGCATTCTCACCCACCACTAAGTCTTCAGATTCGAACGCCTTCTCATCATCGACTATCACCGATTCTACCTTATTCTCAACAATTACGGGCATAGGTGGGTCAGCTATCATCTTACCACTCCTAGTAGTAATATCCAAGCAATAATCATCATTTTTTAGATTTTGGATGGTGTTGCTCGAAAGTGTACCTTATTGATGCTAATTTAATACGATGGACATCTGACTAAACTGTTGGTCAAGATGCTTAATGATGGTAACATGTGATTCAATATTTTGTCTTATTCCCAAAATATCTGCCCTAATCTGCTTAAGGCACTCTTCCATTTTCTCTACCCCTTTCACAACTTTTGCAAGCATGTTTTCCATCCTCGAATTGGTTGAACCAGCATCATGGTTCCCAGGTGGAATATAAAGGCCACTTTTATCCTTGTAGTCATTATTTCTCTTCGAATCACCATCTCATTCCCTACTCCTATATCTATACCCAAACCTATTGTAGTTGTTATCTCCATAGTAGTTCCGACCTTGATTCCCCTGCCTAGAGTTCTAATTATCTTGGTTAAACCCTTGTCCCTTGGCTTGGAAGACCGCCACTTCTCTATCTAGATTCTCTGCCTCCTCCTCATAATCAAACTCATCGTGCCTTGGTGCCTTACCTTGTGAACCAACCATATTCACCTATTCTGCCCTCGCTACTATAAATTGCTTAGTGAGTAAACCAATCTCAGTTCTTAGTTACACCACCTCTTAAGATACTGACTCATTTAATGCTCTCTGCTCTGCGGATATTCTAATCGCATAAGTTCTTGCGAATCTATACGTATCTCAAGTATACCAACCTCGATTGGTTTTTATAATCTGATATAGAATCTCAGAAGCATGCTACCAATGTAGATTCATGAATGTCCCACCAGTGATAGTGTCTGCTACAACCTTGGTGTTTGAATTCAAGGATCTGTAGAAGATCTCAAGCAAGTTTATACCAGTCATCCTGTGATTTGGAACATTTGCATCTTCTTCTAGAACCTCAACCAACTCTCATATAATGACTCCGAATGTAACTACCTGAAGTTGTAAATCTCACCTTTCAACTGCAACATTCTGGAAGGTGGAAAAATTTATCCAAGAACTAAGTCCTCAACTTATTCTAAGTAGTGACCAATCCACATGGTAACTCTGCCAACTATAATGTAGCCTCTCCCATCAGACAAAAAGGAAACAGCCACAGTCTAATTGCCTCTTAGCTCACTCCAGGTAGATTATAGGATGTACAAATCCATACGAAGTTCATCACATGCATATTTGCATCATCATTAGAAGGGACTGAGAACACCCCCTTCAAGTTCATTAAGTGTATCATAGCACTAGTGATGTCAAACTTAGTTCCTAGAGGCAATTTTGGTGGGATAATAGCACCTATTTCAATCGTCTCCAAATAATCTAAATCTTCTTTCAGATTCTCATAGTGAGGAAGATACTGTTGTTGAGGTTGTTGACCCTTGTACCTCCTCTACCATTCTTACTCATCAAGTGTAGCTAGACGGTTTGCTTTATCTTATCTAGCCTTTTTTCCCTAGCTGCCCACCTGGAAGCTTCTTACCTAGCATTCTCCTCAGCCATCAGTCGATTAGTGATTTACTCTATAGTCTCCTGTCCATCTTGCTTATGTGCAGGATGATTCAAGATTACCACATCATCATGAACTCCCTTGTGAAGAGCTTCTTGATTATGAACTCCTTCATTCACCATTCTTCTATTAGCCTAAGAGTTTTCTCAAGTTACATATCAAGTGGAATCAGGGGATTGCATTAACTTCGAGTATTGAGCATACACTATTGTACATCATAAAAACAACAAAAAAGTAAAATTAAAAAACAGAAACCAACAGCCCAACAAATTCAATCAATCAACTCCGTAACCATATTCTCCAGCAACGGCGCCAATATTTGATATTACCCAAACTACACCTCTAAACAAAGCATCAAGCGGTCGTTGATCAAATACAGAACCCAACTAGGTTGGGGTCGATCCCATCGGGAATAGGCTAAAATATCAATCAAGATGTATGTCGAGGCAATCAATAACAATCTCCAGTAAAAAATGAGGGTTTTGTAAATAAAGAATTCAGCAGTAACAATTGTTGATTTTTTGGATTTGTAATTAATATGAGAGATGCATTAGGACTGTGTTTCCCAATAACTTCATAACTCCTTAGGTTCTTCAAACTTAGTGATCTTTTATGGTGCTCGGCATACGGAATCGATAGGTTATGTATCATCTAACTGACTATGTTACACCCTTTGTCGATGACTATTCCCAAGCATAAAGGTTCATGTGTCATGATTTTTGCATTACTAACCCCTATCTATGATCCCAATTTATTCTTTCTCGTTTACTAGTTCAAGCCTAATTAAATGAAGGTTGGTAGCTCAAAGTCTTGGTGATTCTCTTTTCCCATTCAATTACTTTTGCTAAAGTCCAGGGTAGAGATAAGGTGATTCTTAACATTACGTACCATCAGAAAGCAATCAGTCCAAAGAGAATTAACAATACATGCCTAAACATCATCTTGAGAATCACCTCTCACTACGAACACTATTTTATTAATCTTTCATGGTTCCCACAACCCTAGTTGTGGTATTTAGCTACTCATAATTGCAAGAACACAAGAAGAATTCAGATAAAAAAGCATAATCATGAACTCATAATAATAAGATGAAAAACTCCAAGATTTCACTTTGAATTAAAACCCTAAAAATCGATGTTCGTAATTCCAAGAGCAAGAATATGACTTAAAACCTTAAAAAGTCATAATAATGTGTAAACTAATACAAAAGACCTAATAGGAGTATTTATAGACAAAAGAAATCCTATCTTAAATATAACAGGATTTGTTGAGTCGGTGCCTCAGACGTATTGAAGGTACGATCATGGGAGGATCCCACAATCGTCCTGGGTGCTCGTAGGTTAGCAGTGGACTTGTCATCTTTCAGGTCTTGGCTAGTATAGTTCTCAGTACGATCTCGTGGCTCCTTGGTACGATCATGGAATCCTCTCATAAGATCCACCTCTAACTTGTACTATTTCTACTTTCTCCTCTCATGATACTCAGTATGACCTCGTTCTTCCTAGGTACGATCGTGAGGCCTCATCATCTGATCCTCATGGCACTTAACACCTGCAAACTCACTTCTGGATTTCCTTTCTACGATTAAGAGGTACGATCGAGACATCAAAGTACGATCATGAAAAGCCTTCGTCTGACCAACTCCTGAATGTTGCCTCTCAGGTATCATCCTACGAAAGTCACGGTACAACCATGGTCAAATCCCATGGTCGTGGAATGTTCCCTTCTAATGCCTCTAAGTCTAAAAACATGCAATTTCCTTTTCTAAACCTGTTTGACCTGCAAATACCCAAAAACACATCATATCCATATAAAAGTACCTTCGTACTTACAAATATCTATTATTTTAAGCGTCAAAAGTACCATAAGTTCATGGCATATTAGGAAGCTTAGGAAAAGTTGATATTTATCCAAACTAAGTTTTTGACAGCCCAGAGTAGGTAAAATGAGTATGTAGACCATAAGGTGAGGGATAGGTCATTCAAAGTTGGTGAACAGGTTTTGTTAAAGGTATCTCCTATGAAAAAAGTTATGAGATTTAGAAAGAAGGACAAGCTTATCCCTTGGTATATCAGTCCATTCGAGGTTCTTAACGATGTGGGTCGGGTAACGTACAGGTCAGCACTGTCGCCAAGCTTGTCGGGGGTCCATCTGATTTTTCATGTATCCATGCTTAAGAGATACCATGGGGATGGAGATTACATCATCAAGTGGGATTCAATTTTTCTAGATAAGGACCTTACTTATGAGGAGGAGCCAATTTCTATTCTTGATTCGGATGCTTGAAAGTTGAGGATAAAAGAGATTCGATCGGTAAAGGTGCAATGGAAGCATTGTCTGATTGAAAAGGCCACTTGGGAAACCTAGAAGGACATGCGGGACAAGTACCCTGATTCGTTTGAGGATACAAGTACTCTTTCTTTTCTTAACTTAGTTCATTTTCTTGCTTACTCGCTTGGGGATGAATAATGGATAAATTCATATCTGTTGTAATGACCCATTCCGTCATTACGGGTAAGTCTACAAAAATTTAGGTTAAAATTATCCCTTGATTAGGAGTTAAAAATTTTAGGCTTGGATGAAATTTGAGCGAGGTATGGTCTAGGAAAATACGGGAATGGATCGGGTACATATGATTAAGTTTAACATGATTTTAAGAGAGCTAAGATGATAAGGAATCCAAAGGACTTTTTGGAAGTGAATTTGGGTAAGTAGAACTCCTAATATCGAAGTTGACGTAAAGGGGTTAGTCTGGGATGTCATGGTTTGAGGGTATATTACAAAAAAGGAAAAACTGGAAGAATTTCTGAGTTTCTGCCTCATCACTCCCGCTATAGCAGAAAAATTCCTACTATAGCAGAAGTTAAAGTCAATTAAACCCGCTATAGCGATGCCGCTATAGCGAGATAAATCACTGTTAATACAGAAATTTCCCCAAAAATGGTTCATTATTCTAAACTTATTTTTAGGGAAGGTCTTAGGCTATTTGGGCTATTTTCATCAAGTTTACATTGATTTTCTTCATAAAGGTAAGTAATGCATCCCCATTAACTAGTTTTTCGGTTAATTAACATTAGAATCACTAGTTTATGGGTCTAGGAGGGTTTAAACTTGACTTAGCATATTTTCTGGTACAAGAGGGTAAATTAGGTGTAAAACCTTTGGGTTTTAGTTGTTAATCGTTAATTTACTCTTGCATGAATATAATTCAGTTATGTAACTATAAATTTGGTAGTTTTAAGGTGAATTTATGGTAGAAAACCTAGAATAGGTAGGATGATTATGTATTTGGCCTTGGGGCTTGGGATTAGGTTATAATACTCAATATTATAGGTCATATGATTGATTATGTTGTTATATTCTTGATTTTAGACCACAATCAAGATGAGGTTGCAAGAAAAGGGAAAGCTCAAGTTTAATATAGCGTTTCAGGCTTGGATTGAGATGGGTGATGGTTTTAATGTAGTTGAAATCAAATTTGTGTTATGTGTGAATGATCATCATTTCTTAGTATTTCTTGTACAATGCATGTTCAAGAAAAGTGAATGAATGTCTGATATCCTAAGTGTTAATCGCATGTAATGAACTCAAGTGAAAGCTTGTTGGGTTTTTACAAGTGTTGTTTCTATTATCATTATGATTGTAATTGTCGTGATATCTGTCATTATTGTGGATGATACTGATATTTGGTCATTTCTATAAGATTGGCTGATTTAAGGTTGGCAGGCACTTGATGTCTGGGATTTTGGTATATAGACAAGAGCTCGTCCCCTGCAGGTCATGACTAGTGGGTGAACATATAAGACCCTTAGCATAAATATAGAAGGTACAGGTGAGTGTGACGGTTCCTTGAGTGAACCGGGGATTATGTATTTTCTTGATTATATTGGTTTCTTGAGTGAATCGTGCATAAGTGTTGTCATTATATATTGGTTCCTTGAGTGAACCGGGTTTATGTACTTAATTCCTAAATGTGGTTTTCTTTATATAAATTGGGATGCATGATATTAGACATTATTGTTATCCTTGCAGATCCTTGAGTGGTCCGGGTTAATTGCAAGTTGTGACATAACTCTGTGTTTTCTATTACTTGTGTAATTGAAAAATGAATTATATGATAGTTGTGTCATGGTTATTGACTTGGAGTCTTATTGGTGGTCATAGTTGACTTGACTTGTTATCCTTGTTGACTCATTTGACTAAACTCCATGTTTTACCTGCTTACAAGGTTAAGTGTTATGAACATGAAATAGAGTTACATGATAGGGTTCATGGTTTTCTTGTTGTACTACATTTTGGTTATGTGTCCATATGTCTCATTTTGGGTTGTTCGATGACCCTACCGACACACAGTTGTTTCTTGTGTGCTGATACTACACATGCTCTTCTTTTTATTGAGTGCAGAGCATATTTCGGCAACTATTTTGAAACCTTGGCTGTGATTTAGACTGTATCCGAACTCAAGGGTGAGCTGCATCTTTCGGGCTACCATGGGTTCATCTATTGTTTTTGGTCCATCTATTTCAGACTCAAATATTATAGTTGGTTTTTAAGGTTGCATCCCCTTTTTTTGACATTATTTAGAGTTTTGGTACGATGACTTTCAAGTCCTAGGGGATGGTTTTTCCGCATTATTACTTATTTACTTTAGTTATTATATTGGATATTGACTTTATTCACTAACATTGGTTTAGTTGCCTAATTTTTGGCTAAGTGTTGGATGGATTACTCGGTTAGTTGATTCTCCCACTGGAGTGTTAGTATGGGTATTACTCACGGCTGGTTTGGGTTATGACAAAGTCGGTATCAGAGCCCTAGGTTCATTGATCTCCTTAAACCAAAATGGGTCCAGTAGAGTCTTGCAGAATGGTACGGAGACATCTTTGCTTTTCTTCAAGAGGTTATAGGACTTTAGAAAATCATCTCTTCTTTCTTTTTTCACGCTATAACTTGATTCCAATTGGTATCTGGCAATCCAAATTGGTATCCGACCCTCTTCATTCTTTTGTCCGCAGATGGTGAACACTAGATCGAATGGAGCAAGAGTAGCAGCCCCAGCACCAACAGCTCCAAATGCAAAATCGGCTATTTGGGGACGAAGATGGGGAAGGGATAGGGAAAGGGGAAGAGGGAGAGCAACACCCACCAGGGTGGAGATTAGGCAGCAACTGACCGGGATCATCAGAGGTCAGTATCACCTCTCAAGATCAGTATCACCTCCCCTACCCTAGGACATTTTTAGGAGGTAGAGGCAAGGGACGAGAATGGTATAGAGCAGGAAATGGAGAAGCTGGAGGTGCAGTCCTTCCTTCGATGTCTACCGAGGTTTTTTAGCAGGTTTTGGCCTTTCTGAGTGGGTTGGTTGGCACAGGAGCCACTCCCACTATGTCGACTTTCCAAGTTTTGGGTACTCATTCCACTGCCACTCTAGCTCCCAGAATGGATGAGGCTTCGGGGACTGAGGTATTCCCCCGTCCTATTTTAGGCTCCGTTATTAATGGTACCCAATGTGAGTTGCTGACTAAGTTTCTGAAAATGAAACCTCCTTCGTTTCATGGTGCTGAGACTGAGGATGCTATTGAATTCATCACTGATTGTTATGAGAGGATTCATAAATTGAGGATTGTGCAGCAGCATGGTGTTGAGTTCATGACTTTCCAACTGTATGGGGATGCTAAGCAATGGTGGAGAGCCTATGTAGAGTTTCAGTCACCGGCATTACCTCCATTGAATTGGGCTCATTTTCATGCCTTGTTTTTGGAGAAGTATGTGTCCGGATCCTTCGTGACTTTAAGAAGGATGAGTTTCAAGATCTTGAGCAGGGAAGTATGTCAGTTGCAACCTATGAGGCTAAGTTTCATGCTCTGTCTTGCTATGCTCCCCAGTTGTTGGGCACTGAGGAGGAGAGAATTCGGTTATTTGTTAAGGGTTTGAACACTGATCTTCAGGTATTTTTTGTTCACATGACTTCTGCAGGAAAGAGCTTCAATGATGTGGCTAATTATGTGAAAAAGCTTGAGGGAGTTAAGTAGGTTAGTTCGGCTAAAACATTAGCCAAGAAGTCCCGGAATGCGGGTAACTTCAGTGGTTCTTATTCCAGGGGCCAAAGCCAGCTGGCATATCCAGCTTGCCTCATTCAGTCAGCTCTGCCAGCTTCTTGAGGTGGTCATTCAGGGGCTATTCAGCAGCCTTCAGTTGCTAGAGGCCAAGGGGCATATTTGTCACTGAGAGAAAATACGGAAATTTAGTAAAAATAAAGGCTAAAAACATGATAAAAGACATAAGTGAGAGAGGGAGTACTGAGTAGACCTCTCTATAACATTACCTCGTTATAACTACATTTCACTATAGCAGACTAATTTTCTCCGGAATTGATTTTTCATGTTATATTTTACTTCTATATAATGGCATTCTACCTATAACAACAGTGACGTTTATTATAGCGGTACACTCTTTGTAAAATTACTTCTCTATAACAGTATACTCAAATATTGAACAAAATAAAATACCAAAATATTTATGATAATCATCATTAAGGTCTTACACACAATAAATTTCAAGTACGAATATCTAATTTAAATGAAAAAATTATATTTAAATGACGCACATCAGTTGTTTCATAACTTCAAGATGAAAAGGCTACTAATGTTTGTCTTTTTTATATACATTCTCTTTCTAATTTTGTATACTTTTTGTTATAACAGCTAATATATATATTTCCAATCGGATAAATATGTCAAAAGCCACACATTAATCAAACTTTCAACTGTCCATTATTTCTTTTACCTCTCCATTTGGATCTTTATCATTGTCTATACGCCTAGTTATTTCTATTTCAATATTTTTGAGATAAATGGAACTTGAATTATCGCAGGCATGGCTTCATTTATTTATTTATTTATTTTTGGTCGAAGCTTCGTTCACATCAAAGTTCAAACCACATATCTTGGAGCCAACAACGCAAAATCCCAAGTGTCTCGGTTGCTTATACAAGAATTAGACTTTCATATGATAAAGAAAAATTGATCATACACTCTATCAAATATGATACTTGATGTTTATTATTGGACCTTCCCCTTTGACTGTTTCTATATACATAGCAATTTTCACGACCTTGTCAACGCCATCTTTAATTCACATGTTTTAACATTTGTTCTAGTAATTTACTTATTTAAATCATTCATCCGGTCCCAAACACCAATCATCTCTGCATATACTGGATTTATTTCAAAATATTTGGCTTTTTAGAAACTATATATATTTTTTCAAACACTCCCATGTTACTCCAAAGCACAATTAATCGACACTCCCATGTTACTCCAAAGCACAATTAATCGATCATTTTAAAAGGGAGATAAATGATAGTTTAAACAAATATCTTTTTAATTAATGTTATTAAAAAAATTCTTAAGTGGTGAGCAAATATCTTAACATATTGATAATCTGAACCGGAGATAGCAAAACTTCCTTTCCCAAATTAAGTGTCATCTTAGTAAAAATTAAGTTAATTAAGAAATCAATAAATACAATATAATGTGTAGTAGTTTATTAAACTACCCCTATTTAATAAATATTTCTTGAAAATTGAACATTTATTAAGTACTTCTTCCGTTCGGATTTACTTGTCACTATTTTTGTAATTTGATTTCTATTTTTACTAGTCATTTTTGACAAATCAAGAAAAGACAAAAAAAAAAAAATTATGTTTTACCCTTAGTATTAATTACTTATTCTCCAAATCATTTTTCAATATCTATTACTAAACATCAATTAATAGGGGCAATATTGTAAACTCACTATACCAGTTATTGTTTTTTTAATGAATGTGTCATGTCAAAAAGTGACAAGTAAAAGTGAATGGAGGGAGTAGATGGAGTAAAAAGGTATAGCTGAAAAACATACAATTAATTTTATCTTGAATTTCTAAGATGACATTACTTTAAGACAAATTTTGTCTGATACTTAGGGAGAGAGTATTTTACATTCTCGGGACTATTAGAAAAACAGGGTGAAAAAATATGGCTAACTATTCTAAAATGATCGTTCTTAGCCTAAAAGGCCTACTACATATTACATGAGTAATTAGGATCTATCACATCCTTGTATGTAGTAGAAGTAATACCACAAAAATAATTAACAAAGACAATGAATAAAGAATTGACTCCTCTAATAGAGTTGGCCAAGAGACCTCATTGCTTGATAATTGATATATACACGTATAACTTTTTTCTTTTCTTATATATTTAATACTAACTAAAGAAGATAGGCACTGGAGCGTTGGAATAGTATTTTTAACCCATATCCATGCACACAATTTTAGGGAAACACATTAAAAGCTTAAGCGAAATAGCAACTATCTTAGCTTCTCCCAAATATGGCCTCCAATAATATTTTTGGTGATGAAGAAAGCCAGCTTTCTGGTGGGACTAATAGTCTAATAGAGTTCAACCTAAATCTTCTATACCGAAAAAGTAAGTCAAATTAATTTTTTGTTTGATTTATCTTTCCTTTAATTTGTCCTAATTAATCATGTACACTCCTATGAGCAGGACTATTGATGATGAGGGAAAGAAGCAAACTTCTCTCTCACTGTCTCAAAGGCTAACAGTCCTAACTCTTTTCTTTAGATGTTAGTAATACATTTCAGAATAATAAATCAACGATCCTCAGTACATAAAAAATAAACTTTTGTGTGTGTGTGGATATAGATATGGCGACATCAATGGGAGAACTCCTAGGCTCAGCAATTCTTGTTTTCATGTTGGATACTATGGTGATCTCCACTTACGAAAGTGACACCAAAATGCCAAATTTGATCATATCAATTCTCATAGCAATTGTTATCACAATTCTACTCCGGGCGATTACTCCGGTGTCCAGAAGCCACATCAACCCTGTTGCCTCCTTCTGCCGCGCTCATCGGAATTATATCCATGACAAGTGCCAACATGGCATAATGTCTAGGTGCAATTTTAGGTGCACTAGTTCTCGAAGTAGTGATTAGCTCAATCATTGAAGATTTTTACCTACTAAACCATTTATTAAAAAATAAATACAAAAATAATATATCTTTTTTTAAAATAACAAATATAGCACATTTTATAACAAATTTAGCATATAAAAAAAGAATTAAATATTATAATAAACTCCATTCAAACAATTGTAACCCCCTCCACTAATTAAGGAATCTATTGTTATTAATGCATTTTATTACACTTGCTCGTTTCTCTTTCTCTCCATAATTTTCTGATGTTTTCTCTTCAAATTTTACTTTTGTACTGACAGCTTCTAAAATTTTATGACCAATATAATTCAAGTATATTATACTACATATGACTATTTAAAGAGTTTAAATTTTGCACATCGTCGGTGTAGAATTTTTTTACACCATCAGATAACATTGACCTACTACCACAGGTAACCAACTTTAATTTCTTCAAATTATCTTCTTTTTTTTTCAAAATTCAAACACTAATTCTTTTTATTTTTTTCCCTAATCTCTCTCCCTTGAAATCCTCAGTATTCTTAGCTCTTCAAATCTAATAATTCATTTTCTCTCCGATTTTTTCAAATCCATGTGTCTGCAGTCTCTTCTCTATCTATAGATTGTTCAATGCATATGTATTTATCAAAAAAAAAAAAAATTGACGAATTTATTTGTATTTTTGATTGTTGGAAACAATCTTCACTGACACAATAATCTTTTCATAGAAATCTCCACTATGATTTCAACACAATAGGAGGAAAAAGATGAGAACTAATTACTGGAAATAAAATTAACCCACAAGGAAGAAAGAATAAGATGAATCCTTTAAAAAAAGGTTTAATCCTGCAATCAAAAATTATATTGCAATGACCATTGATGATGATGGCATCACCAGAATACATCTCACACTTATGAGGCTATGCACAAAATAAGAACTTCAAGTCGGAGTGTTAATTAAAAATATTATTGCCGCTACCAATTCGATTCATAATAGTTATAACACTTTCTAATGACTATCAAAATTTTCCAATAATTAGATATTTGAGACACTAAATTATTATTTTTAAGATTGATAATCTTTGAGGGTTGTAGAATTACCTGATTTAATTGAGAAAAAATGTAACATTTATTAAATGATGTTCGAAAAGAAAGAATTTTGGTCACCATAATTAGGATTCAGTTTTCCTTTAATATTTTTTGGTCATTAATTATAATTATATAAAAAGGTAAATATATAAATTTAAAAATTACCTGATGGTGTAAGAAGTCTATAACGCTAACAGTGTACAAAACTTAAACTCCTATTCAAATAGTCTTTTAGCCAAATTTATAATGTAAGAATTTTTTTGTTTTTTTTGGGAAACTTACTTAAATATACCATAATTAGAAAATATTTACAATTTATAGCTATATAATTTTAAAACATGCATAATTCACTTTTAATACATAGTATAGATTTTTACTAAAATGAGCATATTACATTTAAAACACTTATAAATATATCTATATTGCATGCATAATTGTCACGACCCTAAAGTTGAGATCATGATGGCACCTAGCTCGGCTCAGCCTTAATAGGTAAGTTGAATCCCACACGATAAAGGAAAACCAATAATAAAGAAGTAAACCCACAAAATACGAGACTTCTAGAACAAAGTCAGGCCATAACATGTAAACAACAAGAACTCGAACGAAATATTTAGAATCCCCAAGATATAAGTGTCACAAGTGTAAGAACATCTAATACAACCCAGAATACTGAAAATACATAAGTCTATCTCCAAAACATAAATAAAGAAAACTAGGATAAGAAGAGGTCTGAAATCTGCCCCGAACTCTCGAGCGCACCAGTACCTCGATAATCAACTCTGAAAAGCATGAAATCAATTGTCGCGTCTACTCGAGTTAGGATCTGCACCGAAAGGTCACAGTAGGTGTGAGTAGGGTCCACTTGTACTCAGTAGGTATCATAGACCGACTGAGTAAAGTAGAAAATAAAATACGAGTAAAGGATACTATGAGCACGTCACCATCAAACAGAAAAATTCCCAAATGGTAGCTCACACCGTCTCCACTAACAGTTCTATAATATAAAATAAAAGGAGTATCTACACACGGAATACATAGAAGGAAACTAATACACGCCAAGGATACTTAAAAGGAAACATAGAAGATGTGTATGCAATGCAATGTAATGATGATAGTGGGACTTACGTATACACCTTTCAAGCCTCAGCGCTTCAGACAGGACCCATGGGGGATTCGCAACACGTATACTTACTCATATCTCAACTCACCTCTCCAGCTAGTGTCCATGGATCAAGGTTCTATAACATTTCTCATTCACCTCTCCGACTATTATTCATGGATCAAGGGTTTTGTAAAATGTTGCATTTTCTCTCAAAATTAGAGTTTCTCAATAGTACTAGTATCTCGTGAATGTGTACGTATAAAATAAGGATGTCATGCTCACAACCAATCAGTATGAAGATGATAATCAATTCAATACAAGTGTAATTGAGCTCAGAATTAACTCAATATGTCAATAAGTTATGATATCATCCCTTACTCAGCACCACTGGAATAACTAGTCATGTAAGATATCAATAATATCACTTCAAACCTCTCGCTCGGGTATATAAATCACGATAGAGGCAAACAATGCACAAATAAGGTATGTGGTGTCAAATAAAGCACCTGCATGGGAAATACGTAACATATGATATCTCAAGTCAACAACAATATTTATATAAGCCCCCACATGTGCACATAATTAATAATAATAATCCCAAAATATGATTTCCCGTGGTTAATTCCCCAACCTATAGCATGTTTTACATGTACGTTAACTACCCAGCCCAATCTGAAGAAAGTTAAGTCATAACCTACCTCGAAGGGCTGAAATCCAAGCCTAGAACCTTCAACGCGGAGCCTTTCCCTTTTGAACGATCTAGAAATGAGCTAAAACTATCAAATACATAATCTATGCATTAAAAGAAAGCTAACGATACCCATATCGACTATATTTAAACTGGTCCAAGACGGATTCGAAAAATGGATTTGAAAATGAAAGGGTTAAAACTAGAATTTTATTTTTGAAACATGTTCCCCAAGATTATAGGAGTCTACCGTTGAAAATTCATGTGAAAATGAGTTTAAAACAAGGCTCAAATTGAAAAAAAATCATTTTTATAGTTTACCGAGAATAACCCTAAAATTCTAGTTTGAAATCATGATTAAAAAGGTGTTTTCAAAGATATAATCACTAGGAAATAATGGGGAGATGAATTAGAGTCTTACCCAAGAAAGAATGGTGGAGAAAATCCTCAACAATCCCTCTTCCCGAAGCTCCAAGGTCCAAAAATAGTGGAAATTGCAGAAAATGGGCTATTTTTACAATTCTGTGAACAGTAACTAGCAATCACACCCCAAGCCTCGCGATCGCGAGGGTCAGCATTGACTTGGTCAAATAATTGGTTGTAGCGTTCGTGGATAGGCCTTCGCATTTGTAAAGGCCGATAACCCGGACCATCGCATTCGCGACAACCCGATCACCTTCGCGATGAAGGACACACCCGACATGGTTGTGATTGTAGATAAACCCCTCGCGATCGCAATGAAAGATAATATCCTTATCTGTGGTCGCGACCGGGGGCGCATGTTTATGAAGAAGGAGCTTTGCACCAGCAAATGTTGCTGCACCTGCTGGTTTTGCATGTTGAAAATGTCTCCAAACTGACCCTCGGGATTCATTTGGAACCTCATAGAAATAAATCATATATGCTACTAGGCTTTGACATTTTGGACTCAATGGAAACATTGGATTTTTGAAAAGAGGTCATTTACAACAAATTACCCCAGGACCCCATTTAGGCAATTTTCACTAGTTTTCAAAATAAGGGTCGAAATGTAAAATAAAGGTTTTGAACCCAATACAACCCTGCTACTAACCTAAAATCAATATTTTAGATCTAATAAAACTATCCAGATCGCCATCCGGCACTCGAAATATGGAATGTTAACTGAAGTCAAACTAAAAGCTTTTAAAGCCTCTAAGAGTCGCAAACTCTCTTAAATCATTCCCAAGTGTATCGGGGACCATGCCAACCATTCTCATACCTCATAACCAATATGTAACAACTATGGAGAAGGGGAAAATGGTCAAAACACATCAAAAAGAAATTTTCACATTCAAGGTTGTTACATTATCCACCACTAAAACACTAGTTTGTCCTCGAATTAAAAAGCAAATAAGATACCTAAAGCGGTAAAAAGTTAGGGGTATCTACAATGTATGTCGGACTCGACCTCCCAAGTAGCCTCCTCAATAGGGCGATGTCTCCACTGGACTTTCTCTAAATCAATACTCTTAAACCTCAACTTCCTAGTCTGCCTGTCTAGGATAGCAATAGGCTCCTCCTCAAATGATAAATCAGGGTCTAACATAAAGGAATCCCATCGAATCACATGGGCATCAAAATCAAGAGATTTCGCCTCAAACTCGCCACTTAACACCTTATCACGAATCACCCTCAACATATCATCATCAAACTGATGATCTCGAATCTGTTCCATCAAAGAAGATGTAGCCTCAACAAAGGCTAAAACATGCCTGGGTGTAGAAATATTAAGCCCAACCAACTAGTTAGTTAAAGACTGAACCTCCAAGGCCAAAGGTCTCTCCCGAGTCAACAGATGAGTTATACTCCCTATACTAGTCGACTTTCGGCTCAAGGCATCTGTAACCACGTTTGCTCGGATGATAAGGAATAGCGAGATCATAGTCCTTAAGAAACTCAAGACAACTCCGCTATCTCATTTTAAGATATCACTGAGTGAAGAAGTACTGAAGTGTATGATGATCCAAGAAAATCTCATAATGGACCTCATATAGGTAATGCCACTACAACTTCAACACAAAGATAACTGCTACCAACTCTAAGTCATAGGTAGGGTAATTCTTCTCATGATTCTTCAACTGACGAGAAGCATAAGCAATCACCTTACCCTTTTGCATCAACACCACACCCAATCCAACTCCAGAAGCCTCATAAAATACGATAAAACCCACGCCCTCCTTGGGCAAAGTCAAGATAGGCGCCAAACTCAACAACTCCTTGAGATTTTAAAAGCTAGCCTCACAAGCATCCTTCCACTGAAATACAACCTTCTTCTGAGTCAACTTGGTCAAAGGAGCCGTAATAAAAAATAATCCCTCTACAAAACGCTGATAATAACCCGCTAAACCAACAAAACTCTGAATCTCAGTAAGAGAAGTAGGCATAGCCCAATCATGAATCATCGCTTTCTTGGACGGATCAACCATAATGTCATCCTTGGTCACTACATGTCCTAAGAAAAAAATAGAATCCAACCAAAACTCGCACTTGGAGAACTTGGCATATAAATTCTTATCTCGTAATCTCTGAAGTATAGTCCTCAAGTGTCTCACATGGTCGGCCTCATTCTTGGAATAAACCAAGATGTCATCTATAAATACATCACAAATAAGTCGAGACATGGTCAAAATACTCAGTTTATCAACTCCATGAATGTTGTTGGGGCATTGGTCAACCCAAAGGACATGACCAAAAACTCATAATGACCATATCGAGTTTGAAAAGTCATCTTCAAAACATTTGAAGCTTTAATCCCCAACTGGTGATACACGAATCTCAAGTCAATCTTGGAAAACATCGAAGCACCCTGAAGCTAGTCAAATAGATCATCAATCCAAAGAAAAGGATATTGTTCTTAACGGTCACCTTGTTTAGTTGTTGACAGTCAATACACATGCGTATAGATCCATCCTTCTTCTTCACAAACAAGACATGAGCACCTCAAGGAGATACACTATCTCTAATGAAACCCTTACTCAACATATCCTGCAATTGCTCTTTTAATCCCTTCAACTCAGTTGGGGCCATCCTATAAGAAGGAATGGAAATAGGCTTCGTGCCCGTCTCAACATCAATAGCAAAATCAATATCTTGTCCACATCTGAACATATTGATAAATTCCATAAAGAACTCCAATTATTGTGGTGAATTTCCTGCCCTTATTTGTTTCTTTCTGTGTTTTGGTGTCAAATGTGTTTTCTATATAGCAAAGTACTTAGATCATCATGGAACAGTAAAATAAGTAGTACTTACCTATGAGCAAATTGTTGGTTTTGCTTTGAGTGACTTGAGAAAATTTAACGAAAGGAGTCCCAAAAGTCTTGTTTTAACTTTTGGGACCCTTGACCAAGTGTAAGGGTCAAATTAGTTTAAAAAATCAAATTAAGTTAATTGGGGACCCAATTAATATTTTTAAAACTTCTTAATCTTTTAAAAAATATAAAACAATCCACAACCATTTTAACTAAAAAATAAAAAGACAAAATCAGATTTTAATATCTCACAACTCCCTTCTCTCTCCTCTCAAACGTCTCACCCCTCTCTCTCTCTCAAACCCAACAACTGTTGGAACTGACAGACAATAGATCGACGCGACAGTAGCCTTCGACGACTTTCAACCTCCGGCAATGACAGATTTGAGTTCTTCATCGTTGCTTTTTAACTTTCAACAGTTAATTTCTCTCTATTCACAGGTAAAGGCTTCTCTGTTTTTTTGTTTTCAAAAAAAATTAGGGCTTTTTAGTTATGAAGAAAAAGAAGAACTTGAGTTAACTTCTCTTCTTAGTATGGGTTAACAATTTTAGTATTTGATGCTTAAAAACGAAATGGGAATACAACAAATGGTATTTCTTCTCTTACTATGGTGGTTGATGTAAATGGTATTTTTTTTCTGAGTGAAATATGATTCTTTGTTGTTGTTGTAGTTCTTTTTCTCGAACATTGTTGTAAAAATAGTGAAAATTGAATTTTAAAATTTTTTTGGAGTTTATCTGTTGTGACCAAATCCAACAATTGTTGATTTTGTTGGTTTAAGTGAACACTTACTCAACAACTGTTGGTTTTGTTGGTGTTTGTTCTGTTTCTGTTTCTTCTTGAAATTTGTTTGTTGTTATTGTTGGGGTGTGTGTTGGCGTTGTTGGTGGTGTTGTAGTATTTGTAAATGTTGGTAAATGTTCATGTTGTTGGTGTTGGTGTATTTATTTGATAAATATTGGCGTTGTTGGTTTATTTGTTTGTTTGTTTGTGTTGTTGGTGGTGTTGGTGTATTGGTAAATATTGGTGTTGATGTATTGATAAATGTTGGTGTTGTTCTTGTTGATATATGTATTATGTGGTAAAAATGTTGCTACTGGTTTGATTTTTTCCAACAGATGACTCATATGTTGCAACAGATGACCCATCTGTTACAACTGATGAGTCATCTATTGGAAAAAGCATAATAATTATTCCAACAAATTACTCATTTGTTACAACATATGGGTCATCTGTTGGATGAAATGAAAATAGTTATTCCAACAGATGAGTAATCTGTTGGAAGAAATAAAACCAGTGGCAAGACTGTTTTGATTTCATCCAACAGATGACCCGTCTGTTGCAATAGATGGGTTATCTGTTGGAAGAAATAAAACCAGTGGCAAGACTGGTTTGATTCCTTGCAACAGATGAGTAGTCTGTTGGAATAACTATTTTGATTTCATGTTGCAACAGATGACCTATCTGTTGGAAGAAATAAGCCAGTAGCCAAGATTGTTTTGATTTCTTCCAACAGATGACCCATCTGTTGCAATAGATAAGTCATCTGTTGGAATAACTATTTTGATTTCATCCAACAGATGACCCATCTGTTGCAACAGATAAGTCATCTGTTGGAAGAAATAAGCCAGTAGCCAAGATTGTTTTGATTTTTTCCAACAGATGACCCATCTGTTTCAATAGATAAGTCATCTGTTGGAATAACTGCTTTGATTTCATTCAACAGATGGGTAAGTTGTTACAACAGATGAGTCATCTGTTTGAAGAAATAAAACCAGTAGCAAGATTATTTTGATTTCTTTCAACAAATGACCCATCTGTTTCAACAGATTACCCATATGTTCCAACAGATGGGTAATATGTTGCAACAGATGGGTCATCTGTTGGAAATATTTTGTATTGTGTTGTATTTATTAAATTTACTGTTACCCTTTTTTTAATGATGCACAAATCAGTTGTAATATTTTTTGTTTTTATCTTGTTTGTAGATTAAATGGCTCCCAAAAGAAAAGAGAGAAGATCAACTTCTGACAACACAAGTAAAAAAGCTAAATTACAAACACCATTAGAAGAACTTGCTGAACAAGCCCTTTCACAAACAAATGAAGATGTACAGAAAGAGAATGAAGATGTGGAAAGAGATAATGAAGAAGAAATTGAAGAAGAATCAGTTGAAAGTTCTAGAGCTGATGTAGAAAAGAAAGGGGAGGAAGGAGTTATAGAGGAGGAAGATGAAAATAAAAATGAGGAAGAAGATGGAGATGGTGGGAATAGAGATGATGAAGAAAAAGAAAGTGATAAAAGAGATGAGCTGGAAGGTGAGGATGAAGGTGATGAGGAGGAGGAAAAAGAAAGTGAGGAATAAGATGGAAGGCAAAGTGAGGAAAATGAAAGAGTTGATGATGATGCTGAGATATCGTTGATCTCTCATGAACGTAGATCGAAAGCCCAGCATGATCTTGTCAAAACTTTTAGTATTGACAAGTTCGAAGTTAAGATGCCTATAGATAACCCTACAGATTTAACTGGTGATTTTGTAGTTAAATCTGTTATGGGTAAAGGTTTTGATGAATTTAGGAAGATATTGAGGGATGAAAAATTGGAGGATTACTTTAAGTCCAGCTGTTTAGGACACTTTCTTAATCTACCGGAGGATAACAATGTACGCTTTCAAATGACCATGGCGTATGGTCTTCTCAAGCGCAGGATCAAGTATATGGGTGATGATACAACTTTGAAGGATGAGGAAAAGAAGATGGATGAGATTTGGATAAACTATTGTGGCATGCCGGTTTGTTTTGGCATGAAAGAATTTGCCATAGTGACTGGACTGAAATGCCATCCTCCATCTGAACCTCTTCCCACAGTTACAAACTTAAAAAAGCCAAAGGCAAGCAAGCCATCTAAATCAGCCAAGGCAGGAAAGAAAGGAAAGACACCCACCAAAACCAACATAGGCAAAGACAAAATAAATGAGTTGTTGGCTGTTGTTGGACCTAGCTATAAAGCCAAGCAATTGAAAGTTGATCTCCAAAACAAAAGGTTTTTGAAGAAGCACAAGGAGCCATTGTGCTTAGTTTGGTTTGTGCATTCCATTTTATGGGCCAGAGACGCCAACAAAGTCATAGAACCTGAACTGTTGGTGCTTTCTCAGGATTTGGAGGCATTCAATAACTATCCATGGGGATATGAAAGCTAGTTCTTGACTGTCAAATATTTGTTGACAAAGTTATCTTCAAAGACGATCAGCTTATACAGCTTTCCTTGGGCTTTCATGGTAAACTTCACTCCTAGTTCCTTAGTGTTTCATTTAGTTATATTATTGACTAATTATTCTGATTTTTTATTTGCATCATGTTTACATTTTTAGGCGTGGGCATTTGAAGTCATTCCTCGCCTTCGACAGCAAGTTAAGGACTATTCGAAAAAGGTTTCTCATCCAAGGATCATTAGGTGGTTGTCTGCCAAGAATAACTCAAGCATGAATCCCCTTGATCTCTTCAACCCTACTGATGATGCAGTAAGTATTTTTTTTAAATAGAATAACTTTACTCATTTTAACAAGTATTGCAACAGATAACTCATCTGTTGCAACAGATGACTCACTGTTGCAACAAATGGATTATCTGTTGGAAAAAATCAAAATAGTCTTGCTACTGGGTTAATTTCTTCCAACAGATGTGCAATCTGTTACAACAGATGAGTCATCTGTTTGAAACATCATAAAAATTATTCCAACAGATGGGTCATCTGTTGCAACAGATGGGTCACCTGTTGTAGTTCTATGAAGCAGATGTCTTATCTGTTGCAACAGGTTACCCATCTGTTGCAAATTATGGGTTGATTTTAATATATCTACTTTTATTTATAGGTTGTGCATCCCTGGATAGTCCCTACTGAGCAAAAGTTGGAGATGTCTGCCTTTCTTACTCTAAGGATTGTTCAAACAAAATCAGACCCTAAGGTGGATTTGATAAAAAAAAGAATTGGGTGGAGCAACAACCATCAAAAGGGAAGCACCTAAGGAAGGTCAGATTGTTCTTGTTGAGCCTGTTGTTGAGGTTTTTGGTGATGCTGCAACAGATTTGGGTGTTGGTGTTAATGTTGTTGGTGGTAGTGGTGATGGTGATGGTGTTGGTGATGCTGGTGTCAGAGATGATGGTGATGAGCATGTTGATGATGCTCATGAAAAAAAATTTGAAAAAAGAGTTGACCATGATGATGGTCATACTAGTGGTGGATATGGTGGATTCACCCCTTTCAGTGGGCATACCACCTCTTTTGGCCCCTCTTCAAGCTCATGTTCTGCATGCAAATGCTAAGAATGCAAGGACAGACATGACAACTTGATTAGTTCTATTGATGCTCTGACTATTGCTATTAAGAAATTGACATCTAAGAGGGGTGTCATTCCATCAAGGAAGATTACAGAGTCATTCACTCCATTGGAAGTTAAGAGGAGGAAAAGAGCAATTTCCAAGGTACTAGCAGATATTAAATCAAGAAAAATTGCAACTCCTCTTCCTTGCACTGTTGAGCAACTTCCAAGGGCCATAGGAGAACAGGGAGAGCTGAAGAAGGTGAATGTTTACAAGTTGGTGAATGCCACAAGAAAGGCTAAGCTGAATACCCTGATGAAATCAAAAAAGGCCCAAGAAGAGTACTCCATGCATCAATTTAGTGCAAAAGACTTCCAAAACATGACTAATATGAAGGTGTGGTACGAGGACTGGGTAAGTTACTTTTTCTAATCTTTTATTTATTTAAATTTCATTAGTATGTTCATTTAGATGATCCATCTGTTGCATTAGTTTGCAGTATATGGGTAATCTGTTAACAAATTTAGAGAACTTATACAACAAATGACTCATCTGTTGCAACAGATTGACCATCTGTTGCATTAGTTTGCAGTAGATGGGTAATCTACTAACAGGTTCAGAGAACTTATGCAACAGATAAATCATCTGTTGTATTAGTTTGCAGTAGATGGGTAATCTACTAACAGGTTCAGAGAACTTATGCAACAGATGACTTATCTGTTGCAATAGATTATCCACCTGTTACAACAGATAAATCATCTGTTGCAATAGATTACCCATCTGTTGCATTAGTTTGCAGTAGATGGGTAATCTACTAACAGGTTCAGAGAACTTATGCAACAGATGACTTATCTGTTGCAACAGATTATCCATCTGTTGTATCTTTTCAATTATTATTATATGTTACTAACTTATTTAAATTGTATTCTTATGTCAGTATATTGATGAAATTCTTTGCCTGATGCGGGAGAGGCATCTCAAATTCACTGGGTACTATGATCTCGGGGATAGGATCATGGAACTCAACTTCTACAGTTACTTTTTAAGTAGGTACAACAAACTCAGCGAAGAAGCGACAACTCCTGGTGACAGAAAAATTGAGGAGTTACTTACTGAGTTTGAATGGGATGAGGACATGATGGATTACTGTAGAGGGAAGAGGCCATATCCAGGTGCCATGGATTGGACGGAGGCAAAGAGGATTCTCGCAGTCCTGAACTTGGAGAAAAAATATTTTGTGACTGTTGAGATCCTTATGAATGAGGGAGTCATGAATGTTTATGACTGCAACATACCAGTTATTGAAGATTGGCAATTTTGAATTTGCATGGAGCCTTTGTTGGAGTTGTTCCCAAAATTGTTGAAGCAAAGTGGCATAATGAATCACTTGCCAGAAAAGTTGCTCAACGAATGATGGGTTTTTGATGGTCGAAAACAGAACATTCCCAAAAATGAGACTGGTGCCGCTTGCGGGTCTTACTCGCTTGCATTTATTAAGCTTTTTATAACCGGCACTTGTATTACAACTCCCAAGACTCTATTGAACGATAACGCAGTTTCAAGGATGCAAGAGGTTTGGGCTGCTGGGGTGGCATTTAAGAGTTTGGAGCCCTGATGTGGGTTGTAATTTCTATCATATCAGTGTAATTTCTAGACAACATAGCAATTTTTTATTTTTAGTATCTTTAGTTAATTATATTATGTAATTGGCGATAACAATTTTTTATATTTGATAAATGTACAGTTTTTAATGTCATGAATTATATTTTTTACTTAGATTTGAAAAATTTGAATTATTAAGCAGATATGCTCATCTGTTGCAACAGGTTTTTCATCTGTTACAGCAGATGTCTAATATGTTTGATTATTTCCAACAGATGCATCATATGTTGCAACAGATAAGTAATCTATTGCAACAGATGATGCATCTGTTGGAAATAATCAAGCAGATATGCTCATCTGTTGCAACAGGTTTTTCATCTGTTGCAGCAGATGTCTAATATGTTTGATTATTTCCTACAATCATCACATATGTTACAACAGATGAGTAATTTGTTGCAACAGATGATGCATCTGTTGGAAATAATCAAGCAGATATACTCATCTATTACAACAGGTTTGTCATCTGTTGCAGCAGATGCCTAATATGTTTGATTATTTCCTACAGTCATTACATATGTTGCAATAGATAAGTAATCTGTTGCAACAGATGATGCATCTGTTGGAAATAATCAAGCAGATATGCTCATCTGTTGCAACAGGTTTGTCATCTGTTGCAGCAGATGTCTAATATGTTTGATTATTTCCAACAGACTCTACACCTGTTGCAACAGATGACCCATCTGTTGCAACAGGTGACCCATTTGTTGGAAATAATCAAACAGATATGACCATCTGTTGCAACAGATTTGTCATCTGTTGCAACAGATGTCTAATATGTTTGATCATCTCCAACAGACTCTACACCTGTTGCAACAGATGGCCTATCTGTTGCAACAGGTGACCCATTTGTTCGACATAATCAAATAGATATGTCCATCTGTTGCAACAGGTTTAGACATTTGTTACAATCTCAATGAATTTCATAGCATTTACATGTTCAACTAACTGTATTCGTCCTAAATAGAGTGATCAATCGACTAAATTGATGTGAATTGCTTCATGAATCGTGATTGGTAATAAAAAAGGTTATTTAACCATAATTAGCTTTCAATTAATAAGTTCAATTACAATCTTAATGAATTTAATATCATTTACATGTTCAACTGACTGTATTCGTCCTAAATAGAGTGATCAATCTACTAAATTGATGTGAATTGCTTCATTGAATCATGATTGTCAATAAAAAAGGTTATTTAACCATAATTAGCTTTCAATTAACAGTTATTTAACCATAATTAGCTTTCAATTAACAAGTTCAATTACAATCTTAATGAATTTAATGTCATTTACATGTTCAACTAACTACATAACCTATTACAATAGATTATAACTTGCTGCAACAGATGGGTCATCTATTGCAACAGGTGTAGAGTCTGTTGGAAATAATCAAACATCTTAGACATCTGTTACAACAGATGACAAACCTGTTGCAACAGATAGTCATATCTGTCTGATTGTGTCCAACAAATGAGTCACCTGTTGCAACAGATGGGTCATCTGTTGCAACAGGTGTAGAGTCTGTTGGAAATAATCAAACATACTAGACATCTACTGCAACAGATGACAAACCTGTTGCAATAGATGTCTAATATGTTACAACAAATGTGAATATCTGTTTGATAATGTTCATTGAAGGATAAATATGTTACAACAGATGAACATACACATACTACAGTAGTTGATCATAAACAAAAATATATTTTATACAATAAATAACATACATTACATCACCAACTAAACTAAAATATGAGTTAAAATTATCAAGTCCACAAAACCAACAACAAGACTATACAATAATTATGGAGCATTTTGATTTGGACATGTAGTTCTTTTGTGGCCAATCGTCTTACATATGGAGCACTTATTTTTTATCGTTGGAAATGATTCTCCGACTCCATGCCTCCTCTTCTTAGCCCTTCTTCCCGATTTGCTTGGGTCAACATATGGAGGAGGTATTTCTCTCTGTAAAATCTCCAAAGGAATAATCCACGAATCTTCGGGAGGTATCGGATTAATTTTCTCACAATATGCAATTATGTACTTCTCCACCGAATAATATGGAGATGCGTACTCATAAATCTTGTTTCCAAAATCTGCACCATATTGGACTCGAAGAGCTGCCATAGCATGTGGACAAGGTATTTTATCCAAGTCAAAAACTCTACATGTACAAGCTCTCTTTTGAAGATCGACCGTGGCAACATTACCATGACCGGTGATAGTGAACTTGTAGTTAGATATTTGATGAGCCAATAACTTGTTTCCCAAGTTGATGTACTTTGATATTTGTTTTTCCATTGTAGGAACAAGTCTGTTTGGTGAGTTGGTCAACTCCATACGCCTCTCGTGGAAAATTTTTGCAAACCTTAAGTTTATTTCGTCAAATAGAGCGACAATGGGAAATTCTCTTTCAACCTCAAACATTGCATTCACCGACTCAACAATGTTTGACGTCATAATATTATACCTATAGAAAAAAAAACCACTTAGTAAGACATAGAATTACAATAAACTCAAACAAGACAATTACACTCAATTTATAATATTGTACCTATTTCTCGGACAGAATGCCCTGCTCCATTTGTGGAATCCGACACGTTCGAGATGTTCGGCTGTCTTGGGTACCATATCCCTTATTTGATTGAAATGGTCATAGAACTCACCTCTATCGTACGCTTTCGCTGCTTTATAAAAATAAGATACGACCTTTGAATTGTGAAAGTTGTTTCGAATATTTTCTCCAAGGTGCCTCATGCAACAACCATAATGAGCTGAAGGGTAGACAATCGAAACCATCTTTCCTATACTTGGATGCCTATCAGAAATTATGCACAACTCATCCGTATCATCTACATAGTTTCTCATTTGTTCAAAAAAATATTGGTATGAGGCATCACATTCCTTGTCTACTACACAAAAAGCCACCGGAAAGATATGATTCTCCGCATCTTGGGCCACCACCGATAGCAATACTCCTTCATACTTGCTCTTTAAGAATGTCCCGTCAACGGCTATGACTTTTCTCATTTGTTGAAAACCATGAATCCAAACCGCATAGGCTACAAAAAAGTACTTGAACCTTCCATTTTCATCAACCTGCAATGTCGTCTTACTTCCTGGATTTGCGGACTCAAGCATATAACGGTACGCATCAAGCACTGCATACCCGTGCTCATGTGTTCCCCTAACCAAAGACTTTGCAATCTCCATGCCCTTATAAATCTTCCAATAACTCACCTTACAACCCAATTCTGTACGGAGTTGATTGGCCATATCTCTTGTAGATGGGCCTTTACCATTGGGAAAGCTATTTTTGAAGTATTTACTGATGACCTTTACCGTGGCGTGCGGATTATGGCTCATAATATGCTCCGAACCACATGTGTGATACTTTTCATAAGTTCTAATACAGAATCTGTCAGAACTTATGAATTTCACAACCCTCAACCACCACTTGCACTCCGGATGTGCACATCTGAAACAATACACACTACGCGAATTACTCACCTTCTTGAGTCTGAAATCTTTTTTCAAGCAAGCAATATGCAATGAAGTGACTAGTTCTTCCTTGTTCTTGAATGTCATTCCCTTGTAAAAACCTGCTTCATCATCTTGAAGATTGCTCAACTGTGTTGATTGAGAACTGCCCACTGTATTGCTCGCAACAATGGGTGTAGGTGTTTGGTCCTCCTCCTCTTCATCTTCACTCTTATCATCTGGAATATTCATGTCCGCACCATCCAATTCATCATTTAACATATCTTGTTGGTGTTGTTCTACACTCTGATTCTCTATCTATTTTTCAACCACGTACACCCTTAATGTAACACCCCGTACTTTATAACCTCACTTGATACCTTGGGATCATATCTACATAGGTGTTGAGATGCCATGCATATGTGTTTTATAGTGTCATTGGTGAAACATTTGATATCGGACGTAACATGTGCGATTAGATCGTCGTAGGAGGTGTGTTGTGATTTCGTGGAGCATTTGGGCAAGAACTCGTACACATTCTAACCTCATTTGGTGACTTTAAGTCATGTTTACTTGATGGTTAAGATCACTAAGTAAGTATTTTGTAGTGTTTGGATAAAGGATTGGACGATACGTAAACGTCGGATTAGTGGCCGGAAATTTCAGCAAAATGCTGAGACTTGCGCCACTACCCTGTTTCAGAGGTGTGGCGCAAGCCACCAGCCTGCAGAAAATTCAGAGAAGGCCCAAAACTTGCGCCACTACCCTGTTTCAGGGGGTGTGGCGCAAGGCACAAAAGTATGCCCTTTCCGGCGTCGTTTCGTAATGCAATTCTACGACGATTTCTCGATGGTTTCTTTTGGTTCTTTGGAGTTATTTGAGCATTGTTAAAGCTTCAAACACTTCAATATACTCCTGCATGATCAAATCATGAAATGTGAATAGTGATCCAAAATGGTCAAGGAAACCAAGGGCGACTAGAATGCCTATTTTTGCGATCGAAAGGACGAATGAGAATCTTTTAAGGGAATATTGTCGTGACATTATGGAATTATGTAAACATGAGATATATGGTGAATAATAAATGAAATGTGATGGATATGTGTTATTGGGCCCAATTTGAGGCCCAAAATGGAAGAAAATACATGGGCCCAAAGGCAAAAATGATCCATTCTTTCACTAATTGACCAAGTGAACATATCATGTAATGCCAAGTGTGGCTAAGGATTACTTGAGGTCCCTATAAAGTCCCCCAAAATCAGATTTTTATTCCCCAAAGCCTCTCATAACTTTTGGAGCTTTTTACAAACATTTCTTTAAACTCCAAACCCTAAAGCAAATAAACCCTAAGGCATATTTGGATAAGATCATCCTATTTCAAGCTTTGGTAAGTGTTTCTTTTCATGGATTAACATATTATATGCATGGGAGATTATGTATATTATGCTAGTTGTGTTGGCAAGGTGATGAATAGTGTATTTTTGCCTTTGGTGAAAGATGTGTCATCTTGGTAATTTGAACTTGAATTAGGCCTTGTGCCTTTGATGAAAAAGCATGGTATGGACAAAATATGAACATGTATGGTGTTATTTTTGGTATTAAACTTGTTCTTGTCTAAAAGTGGAAATTATGGGATTTTGGCCGATATGTGTTATGAGTTGTATTAAGGTACTTTGATGGATTATTTGTGATATGTTATGGATAAGAAAGTGTAAAGGAGAAGTATTGTGGTGAAATGTATTGATTTTCATGTATTGGTCAATGTTGGGAATATTATGGAATTTTTGGAATAATAGTATAATCAATGGTTTTGTCAAGGGGAAATGACATGTTTAAAGGCAAACATGTAACTCATTGACATGGTATGCATTTGTAAAGTAATTGGTGGTAATGTGAATTTTGCTATGTATTTATGTTGTAGAGTGACACATAAATAAGGCATCTAAGGTTGTATATTCGTATTGCGAATCCAAGGTATGCAAGGTTACTTTGTCCGTATCTTTCTACGGCCAATAGTGTTCACATTGACATTTCTCTAGTTCTATTCCGAAATGTACTAAGGTATCCCATATGCACTTATCTATGGTCATTGTCATATATTTCCTACTCATTGATCAATTGTGAATCTCATTTATCATATTCATGGTTAACTTTCCGAAAGTTCAAATAAGGCTATATTCCAATATTCCAATAGTGCCTATACTTGTGTCTCTTGTTCATGGATTATTGTCCAATGGTTCCAATGGTATCATGGTGCTAGTTATATTATATTTCTCCTTGATATTTATTCATATGTCCTTTATTGCTCAATGATTCAAAGCTTCCAACAATGTTGTGTTCCAAAGTTCCAAAGTGATGGTATGATTATCAAAGTATCAATCTCAAAGTAATGAACAAAGTAATGCAAATGTGGTCAATGATCAAGTACGGGTGGCAAGTCTAGGGGCGTAAGCCTAGCTCGACTCGATCCCGAGATTTGGATTTATGGGTGGCAAGTCTAGGGGCGTAAGCCTAGCTCTACTCGATCCCGAGGGTGGCAAGTCTAGGGGCATAAGCCTAGCTCGACTCGATCCCTATATGATGATATGAAAGACCCACTGATCAGTCGGGGCCCGGGTACATTGTGATATGTAATGACATGTGAGCATTGAGATAAAGAAAGTAATAAAAATAATGAAAGCAATCCACATGGTTTCCAAAGCGTAACATGGTGACTTATTCACAATGATTATTCATATGTTTTGAGTTCATTGAAATATTCATGTGTTGTACAGTTTCATCTGAGCCTTGCATACTCAGTACTTATTTCGTACTGACCCCTCTCGGGGGATTTACCTTACTTGCTGCAGGCGCAGGTCCCAGTAGGCCTCCTCAATAGACTGCCAGTGTTAGCGGTTCTTTGGTGAGCTCCAGCTCATTTGGGGCTTCTCCGAGTCAAAGTGTATATATGTTTTGGTATTGTACATGTTGTATAAAGCGGGGACTTGTCCCGACTTATGGTTCATTTTGGTCAATGCTTTTGTTAGAGGCTTTTGTAGACCGATGTGGGTGCATCAGTGCAAAAGACACATGTTGTTTTGATTGGATGGCCTCAACGGCCAAGTTTCATATGTATGCCTAAATATGTCCCATGTTCTCCTTTATTCGTATTTCGTAATATTATGCAATGGTGGTTATGAATATTATATGCATATGATTGAGCACAGGCAAAGGTTGGTTCTCTCGGGCCTTATCGGCTACGGGTGCCAATCATGTCTCGATGGGATTCGGGGCGTGACACTTAAAATGGGCCTAGCTGCATCACTTAGATAAGCACGCAAATGAACCTGATCGCTTATCTTTAAAGGCAGGACCTTCTGATTTTCAAAAGGGTTGTGCATGTAACTGATGACAAGATCTTTTGGTTGGCAATTAAGTCCACAATTGCTGATGATTAAGTTCACAAAAACATCATACAATACATCTCTTTGGACTGTCATCGCTATCGTCTCTAACATGTCACCATCATTCCAATGCCAAATAAATCGATTGTTCTTCTCTATCCACTCACCATGACAATCAACACCTACTGTTATTGAATCCTCCATTAATGGTACCTAAAGAAATTTGTTTAAAAAATTTAATAATGATAGTAATTTGAGTGGCTATGTACAACAACAAAATTAAATGCACTATCATTATCCCAACAGATAAGCATCTGCTGCAATAGATGAGTCATCTGTTGCAATAGATAACTTGTCTGTTGCAGCAGATACCTTATCTGTTGCAGCAGATGACCTTTCTGTTGGGTGCATGTTCAGATTTAGAAGCTCAATCCAACAGATAGAGCATCTGCTGCAATAAATAACTCATCTGTTGCAGCAGATGACCTATCTGTTGGGTGCATGTTCAGAACCAGTAGCTCAATCCAACAGGTAAGTCATTTGCTGCAACAAATGAGTTATCTGTTGCAACAGATGAGTTATATGTTACAGCAGATGCTCTATCTGTTGGATTGAGCTTCTGAATCTGAACCAGCTTTACCAGCTGATGTAAGATAAATCGAACAGATAGGTCATCTGTTGCAACAGATGAGTGATCTGCTGCAACAGATGATCAATATGTTGCAGCAGATGACTTACCTGTTGGATTGAGCTACTGGTTCTGCAGCTCAATCCAACAGGTAGGTCATCTGCTGAGTGATCTGTTGCGACAGATTACCCATCTGTTGCAGCAGATGACTAACCTGTTGGATTGAGCTGCTGTAACATGAATCCAACAGGTAGGCCATCTGTTGCAGCAGATGACCTACCTGTTGGATTGAGCTACTGTAACATGAATCTAACAGGTAGGTCATCTGCTGCAACAGATAAGTGATCTGCTGCAACAGATGATCAATCTGTTGCAACAGATGGACTACCTGTTGGATTCATGTTACAGTAGCTCAATCCAATGACTAACCTGTTGGATTGAGCTGTTGTAACATGAATCCAACAGGTAGGCCATCTGCTGCAACAGCTAGGTCATCTGTTGCAACAGATGTACATCTGTTGCAGTAAATGACTAACCTATTGGAACTACTTTAACAGTAGTGGAAACAATCCAACAACTGTTGTAAATGAATACAACAGCTGTTGGATACGCTACAGAAAATTATTGAAAAAACAGCAGATATACCCAGATGAGAAATTGAACTAAAAATCATTATTTTTACTTACCAAAATCACCAATGAAGTAATGCCCAGTTATATACGAACAAAATTTGATCCAAAATTTCAAGCAAGAAGAAGAGGTAGTAGCAGCCACAACAACAATAACAATGGTGAAGAAGAAGAAGAAGCAGTAGCAGCAGCAATAACCATAACAATGGCGAGAAGAAAAGAAAGAACAACAACAAGAACAAGTAGAAGAAGAAGAAGAAGCACCAACGACAATGGAGAAAAAAAAATCGCGCAGGAGGAGGAGAGAGAAAATGGGAGAAGAGGCAATTATTTTCCCTCTTTTTTTAGTTATAATTAGGGTTTTATAAGTTGGACCAAAGTGTAAAAAAAAAAACTTTGAGGGCAACTCCCACACACTCCTCAAACTCCTTAATCCTTAATCTAATATTTGTCACCCCTACTCAATAATTAAAACTTGAGTCACCACAATTTCATTCTCAAACTTTTTGGTCACCCTTAATTCAATGTCCCGAGTGACTTACCCCACACTCCCAACAATTTTGAAAAACGTAATAATAATAATAATAAACTTTTTATTTGACCTTTTTTTTTTGATAAGGTAAAAGTTTTTGACCAAAACTTTTTCATATATTCTAAATATTTAATAATAGAATTCGATGTCAAAGTTGAGACTAACAATTAGAAGATTTGATCCTATACTACAACCTTTCATTATTTTTTTTTGTGAAGCAGAGAAAGTAGCAAATTGTTACTTGAAAAAAAAAAAGGAAAAAGAAAAAGAATGATATACAAAATTACCATTTCTGATTAGCAAAGGTAGAATATGTAACTTGAGCCATATGAGAATACTCCCTACTTGTTGTTGTTGTTGTGTTTCCTTACAAGAATATCATGAGTTATTGTTATGTTTTGGAGCTTAGTTAATTTATTTGTTTGTGAATTTTTGTTAAAATGTCTTGGGGATATAGCACATTGGATCATTGGGGGATAGCAAAGCTAGTGGGGGCGCATGCCAAGCCGCCAAATTACATGTTTTTCTTTGAATATTATGAATCTGGAAATCTTGCCGGGAAATTGCACGTGGATGAATGGAGCCCAAGTATCAGACAGGCACTTGAAATCGCAGCTCGTCTAGGTGTGTTATGCATGTGCATTTTCCAGCTGCTTGTCTTTTTCCACGTAATCATGGATAGTACAGAGTACTTTTTTCTTCATTGTAGGGATGTTTAACCTATATAATAAGGTTATTAATGTAAAGTAATTCCAAAAAATTTATAACATTTTCCCCGAAGGATCATGTGAGCGATTAATATTGTGAAACTTGAATTGAGAATGCTATGCTATTGAATGTGATGAGGCAAATATTTATCAATGAAGTGAGTTAAAGAACCATGAGATGTCAGGATCAATTTCTAGCGGAGGCAAAAAAAACATTTGATGATTTTTTCCATCTATCCAAGTTTTGGTGGACAGACATGTGCTGGTGGGAGGTAGCAGGTGCCCCATTGATTTAGTCGAGGTGCTGCAAGTTAGCCTGGACACCATGATTATAAAAAAAAAAAAAATAATTAAGCTTCTATTGGAAGACTAGAATATCAAATTGTCATTCATAGTAGATGACACATAACAACACACCCAATAAAATCCTACAAGTGAGGAAAAAATGTAAAGAGGTCAGATAATTCCTCATTGATGCAATGATGCCGGCGTCGCATAAGCCCAGCCAGCCTAAATGGCATGGTCGGGTCCAAGGCGAGTGCGGCCTTCATAAACATGAGGTTCCACATAGATTTGAACTCGGGTTACTGGATTCAGAGTCCAATGTCCTAACCACAAAAACTAGGTATTGTGCATCCGGGGAATCGAACCCCGGTCAGTACCATGGGAGGTCATAACTCATAATAGATCACACATATGGACTAAAAAGGGCCTGATAAAAAAAAAGGACTAGAAAGGGGCATTGGATGACACTTGAATCATTACTAGACTCCTGGATTGCTATGAGATTTTTTAGTTTAGTATTTATACCAACTATTGAGAATTTATTTAAACATGATGAAATATATAGAAAGAAAAATCATTGGGTGGTGGGAGTGCAAGAGAAAATATGGAGGAGGTGAAGCAAATACCAGAACATTTCAGGAAATGCCATCACATCTTGTTGAGTGCCAGTTATATTCACGAATCTTACTGATGAAAGAGTAATGTGCTAGCTAAGATGTTTTTTCCTACTAAAGTTAAGTATATCCCACCCTCTTCCTTGGTCCTTCCTCGGGTTTTCCCTAAAACTGGCTAACTTTCCAAAATGCTTTCAGCATAAAAGATGTTTCTTAAATGGCATTTCCTTCTCTAACGCTTTTGATATCGAAGCACACCAGCTACCCTGCTGTTTTTGGATACATAGGAAATGTATTGAATTGTCTAGGCTACTTTGTTTTCTCTCTTTTATTCCTCTGTAATGTAAATGAACCAATTCAATCTTAGCAAAATTTACAGTGCACTCTCCTTTTACAGGAAAGGCCTTACAGTACCTACATAACCGTGGGGTTGTGCACAGGGATGTGAAACCAGCAAACATTCTCGTAATGTCTTTGATCTTCCTGATTCTTTTGCAGTTTTTGTGTATATCATTTTCTACTTTAAATAAGTTTAAACCCTCAGAATCCCTCGCCCAATTATCGCATGATATACTTTCATTGATATATTTTTTGCTATACTGCAGCTTGATAGACAGCTACAACCACATCTCGCTGACTTTGGTTTAGCCGAATACAAAAAGAATCTTAAACTAGTTTCCACTGAAAACTGGAAATCGACTGGCAAGCCAACTGGAGGTTTCCATAAGAGGAATATGGTTGGTACGCTTATTTACATGGCACCAGAGGTGCTGTCGAAAGAGATCCACACTAAAAAGTCTGATGTATATAGCTTTGGAATAACAGTGAAGTAAGTATTGCGGTCACCAGCTGCTTTGCATCAGAAAGAGAAATGCAAGTGATTCTGCAAGTTTACTTACCTGCTACTAACTTGATATGCCTGTTTTCAATGTATAAAATAAGCTGTTTGGATGTTGTTTTGCTTCTAACCAAGTAGCTTCCTATATGCTTTAGCATCACTGCTTCGTTGTCACAATGCCGGGCTGGATTTCTCCAGAATATGGAGTGGTGAGAAGACTGTAAGCACAAAGGGTTGAATATTTCTACAAAAAGTCGAATTAATTCAATCCATTATTTTAAGCTGTATATAAGCTCCAGATGAAAAAGATCGGCACAAACATGACACATGCTCCATCTATGCAGCTTTTTTAGACTGTCAGCTACTTTACGTAATCATCTTGATGTCCTATATTTGCATCCACATGGATCTGTCAGATGCTAGTGTGTAGAAGCAAGTTAATCAGCTAATTTGTATTATCTTTCCTTTTGTTTTTGACAACCCTAATTATTATCAGAGAAGAATTGCTCACAGGAAGGCCTTCTGAGTTGTTAAAACTGGTTTGGGCATTGTTTTCCCCAACTTGGATATAAATGACTTCTTCAGACTTAGCATGCAAGATGTTTCATGGGTAACTGCCCAGGTCCTATGTTTCAGTCTTAATTATTGAAACAAACATATTAGCTTTTCTAAGTGACATACCTCTTACCACTTCTACAATATTGTGATAAGAATCAAGAACTCTATATGGAATACTCATGCAAGCAGAAGATTGTGACCACTTACGGCCTCAGAAATTTATTCCAGGAAGTGTGGTTTCAAAAACTTTTGTGTTTCCCATGATAATAGTTTGAGACACATTTATGCTTGCAGCAACAACAACAAGAAGGACAAACCTAGTGTAATCCCACAGGTGGGTCTGGGTAGAGTAGAGTGTATGCAGACCTTACCCCTACCTTGAGAAGGTAGAGAGGTTGTTTCCACTACACCTTCAGTTCGATGTTTGCAACAGCATTGCTTTTATTTTCTATAATTCCGTTAGACCCTCGGCTCGATGTTTGTAGCAACATTGCTTTTATTTTTCTATTATTATCTTCTTTTTAATGGATCATGACAAAGGCCAGGTTGTTCCCCCAATGAGCTAGTTTTGTGTTATTGTATCCAATCTACTGGCATATCCTTTTCTCTTTTGTTAGTAATGCTATGTTGTCAAATACGTCGATGGGCCTGCTTGCAGCAACAAGGATTAACCTATCCTCAGTAGGTAGTTGATGCCAAAACATGCATGGACTAATTTTTGACATTTCTTTTATTAGGGCACTTGTTGTGAAATGTATTTTTGTATTTCTACATTCTAAGAACTTGTGGATTCATCATGTTGCAGTGAGCTTCTTACTGTTGTAGTTCCATACACTGATCTTCGTGCTGAGACACAGGTTGGTACTTCCCCAAATTGTCAACATTTGATTACCATACTAGTTATACCTCAATCTCAAGCTAGTTAGGGTCGTCAAATTGTCAGCCGTTACTCCTATCAAATTTTAAGGTAAATTTTACCTTTCATAAAAATTAAAAAAAGAACCTCTATTAGGTAGTTGATTATTCTCCAGTTCTACTTCCTGTTGTTGGGTAAACAGTTATGCACAACATAAATGAAGGTCTTTGCAGAATGTAGAATGAGAAGAAGAGAGGAAGAAATTGGTAATACCCAGCTTGATTATTCTCTCAAGCTATTGAGACTTACAATATCGACGGAAAAGGATTACAATGAATACCTAGTGAGATGTGGAGAATCTTCCTAATTTACTGTAGTGGATCTACCAAATTAATATTACAATACGTTTGCGACTCCCTCCGTTTTAATTTATGTGTCTTACATTCCTTTTTAGTCTATTTAAAAAAAAAATCTCTTTTTATATTTAGTAAGTTTGTAATTCCAACATTTCCGTTTTACCTTTAGTGACAATCCCTTGTAAGAATGACATGACTTGTTTAAGTCCACAATATTCATCGGGTATTTTTGGTATGTTATACACACCTTTAGTTTAAGACCACAAGATTCTATAGTCTTCTTTACATTTTTAAACTTCGTGCGTAGTCAAGTTAAGACACAGATAATGGTTATCAAAAAAAAAAAAAAAAACGTTAAGACACAAATAATGAAACAGAGGGAGCATATCTGAACAATTTACTTTAAACTGAAGAGTACATATTATATGCTAGCATCTTGTTGCGAAAGGTATTTGTTAGTCTCAAAGTGATTTTGTTAGGATATGGGCAAAATTATTCATTTGAATTGATGAAACTAATAACTGTACATACTGATTCGATCTTTTGTTAAAATTGACAACCTGACCCTATGTGTTTTGGTCTTCCGTGAAACACGGGGTATGGAACCATATGTATTGTGGTTTGATTGTTAACAAATCAGTGTTAGTAATTCTTTCCTTCAGCGATTCTTGATAGAACGGTTTTAATCGTAGAAGCTTACATGTGACTAAATCTATGCCTAGATACCTTACACTTGATCTGGCCATACTTTAGCAAGATATCAGATTATCACCATTTAAATGCAATATTTTGGGGTGGATCATCTATCTAAAGGAGATCGTGCCAGTTTGCATAAAAAATACTTAACAATCTTTACATGTGCGTTGTTCTCATATAACCGTCCTTCCAGGAGACCTCTAAGAATTCAAATTACAACACTCCATTTACTATTGCAAGGATCTTGGAGAAACTGACTAAGCATAGTAAAATTGAATGAGATGTCGGTCCGTGTAATTATGAGATTAGTTAACAAGTCTCCTGTTTCAACATGTCCTTCAGAGGCTCCTTCTCCAGGAACAAGTTAAACACTTGGGGTATCAGTAGGTTTGCGGTCCCTCATACCAGTTTCTTCCAATATATCTGATGTTACTTTCATCATGAAATGACAAAACCACTACCGAATTGTGCCTTTCGGTGCCTCAAAAGTGTATCAAGTTCCCAAAATTCTTTGTTTGAAAATAACTGGGGATATTGTTTAACTGGAGTGATATTTCCATGATCACCTATTATGAAAATGTCATCAATATAAATGATCAAGAAAATGTGCTTGCCGTGAAAATAATGTATGTGACATACTGAACGATCTGCTTCACTTGAAAATATGTTGAATTGCTGGACAACAGTGCTGAAATGGCGAAACCATGATCTTTGACATTTTTTAAAGCCATAAAGGGATGACGCATTGGCACATTAATCTGGATTTCCTTTGGGCAACAAAATGCTGGCGTCTATTCGATATAAACTGCCTCAATACTGTTCCATACTTAGGTTCGACACAGAAATAGACCAACCGATTAAGTTAGAACAATAGGTTCTTGATTTATGTACTAATATATACTATTAAATTGTATGAACACTCTGGTCTGTAGTACTCAAGTTAAAAGTAATGAGGGGAGAGGGTGAGTCTCACCTATTGCTTTAACTATAAATTTTTATCCATTAGCTACTATAACAATGGAAAAGGTCGAAGGAGAAGTATGTAAGTATGATTATATGTGTGATAGCATCTACTATACCAAGAATATCAATGAACCAATGAGATGATAGTATGATTTTTGTTATTTTTTCCTTTTTGTTTTCTTTCAGAATTCGGCCCTCTTTATGGGCCTTGGATTATTTGTAAATATTTTTTGTTCTAATAAGGCCCTTAGGCCATTTTAATTGAAAGAAAAACAAAGATTATATGTTTTAACTTCCATTTCCTTTTCTCCTGTATGAAGATGTTAAATGAATATTTATTGCTGCAATAAAGTAATTGTTGTCTATTACACTGATCAAAGGCATGCTCATTCTAGTTGTGCATTTTCTAATTTAGTTTATGTCTGATTACTATACTAGATAGAAGCAATTTTATGGTTATAAAGATTCATAGAATGCGGTTCTCCTTTTGAAATGGCAGGGAACTCTCAGTTTTGCTCCTTCACATACAAGATGGTGTTGTCTTTCAATTCAAGAAACTGTTTTTCCGAATACATGATTCTTTTTTACATTTAGAAAGAGAGTTACTAGCAGTTGATTTAGTCTGTCATATATCTTAGATGTTTTCTGATTCCTATATCTACATGTGGCAGGCCCATACTGTGCTTGAAATGAACTACACCGAGCAGCAACTTACTGCAGCTGTTGTATCTGAAGGCTTACGGCCAGTTCTAGCTGATCTTCAATCTGGTGCTCCAGCAAGTTTAGTCTCTTTGATAGAAGGATGTTGGGATAAAGATCCGCAACATAGGCCTTCTTTTGATGATATTGTCGTGGAACTTGATTCCATTCTGGAACATGAAGTTGGAAGGAACTGTATGGAGAAGGCCTCAGGGGAAGCTTTTATTTCTTCAAATGGTGTTGATGCTGCAAATTTCCAAAGCTATCAGGAGAATATTAGCTGGTTTACTCAAGGTGAAGACTTTTTGAAAAGGGTTCCTACTGCCCTTGCTGCTAGCACATGGCTAGATTCTTCAGATGATCATATATATAGTCCAGTTCTGTCTTGGGGTTCCTTTGCATCATGTGGGAGAAGGGAAATGATGGAAGATAGACACTTCCTTATGCCTCAGTTCTGTGATGAAAAGGATATTCATAGCTTTGCAATCTTTGATGGTCATCGAGGTAGGATGGCAAGTCCTTTTCTCTGTTGTGATTCTTACTATTGAATTGAATGACCACCGAGTATTCTACTTGTGGGAAAAAAAGGAATAGGATGTTAAAAGGGAACGGGATTGAACAAATTTCTTAATTCCTACCATTTTACCCTTAGGTTAAGAACAAATAATTTGTTACACACACCCAAGCTGAATGTTCTCATTAGCTTTGTCAGATTGAAGAGCTGGAAATGTGGGTGTCTAGTAATTTTTGGAGGAATATGTTGGTACCTCATGTGTTTACTACTTGGTTTTTGGAGAACAGGGAAGATTGTGTCTAATATCATATAGCTTTTTTCTGCAATTGTATATTGTAATAACAGCAACAAAACTCAAGAGCAATGCAAGCTAAGATAGTAATAATTATAAAGTGGCATAATACATAGATAGACACCATAACTTGGCCTCAACTGGGAACTGAATGCTCCGACTTTGAGATGCACATCTGGACACCTCAACTCATCTCTACTATGTCAGTTGATCGTCCAGTTTACAAAATGACCATCCAGACACCTTGAATAATTATGTGCCACGTCATCATCGGGTGTTAGAGACATAGTTGGGACGAGTTGATGTGTCTAGATGTGCATTCTGAAAACTGGAGTGTTAAGTTGCCAGTTAAAGCCAAGTTAAGGTGTCTATCTATGTATTATGCCTTTATAAAGTAGTTGTTTCTATTATTCTGATTATCATGGTAACAATTTACTATTATAGTAATCCCACAGGTTACTCTAAAAGCTTTTTTGTTTTTTACTTGGGAAAAAATCCAAAAACGTACGAAAGGTATTTAAAATATTCATCATGATAAGCGAGTAAAACAATTTCCTTTCTGGGTTTGTAGAATAAGGTAAAGGGATGCAAGTTATTTGTTACCACAAAATGTGGGAAGTGTTGATGAATAGTCAGACATGAGATTAATTAATTGTAACTTTACCAGGTTATGGTTTATATAAATAAATTAATGCCTTATCACTGCTGAATCCTATTTAAAAAATCTATTTACTTCTCCATTTGCTAAACAATCATCCTTACCATGAAAAGCACAAGCAGCTTTAACATTTGTTCGCTTCAATGAACAAGGTCATGCCATTAGGAAAGAAGGTGGGGACATGCTTACAGCTTTAGCCCTCTTCTTTTTTCTTCCCTATCCCTATCTATGTGTCTTGTTGGGACCACTTGGTTGTTGATTGCTATGTGGGTGGTATGTGTGGTTGGTTGGAACGACTTGTTTCTTATGTCAGGTCAAAATTATCCAGTTATTCCTCATTGCAAGACAACTACGCTGGAGGTTTATTATTCTGGCCTTATGTTCTCTACTAAATGAATTGATAAGATTCTATTTTTTTTTGTTTTTTGAGAGGGAGCGAGAATTGGTTAACTTGGGATAAGATGGGTGGCCTGTGGCCACAAAACCAACCTTAGATGGTTGGTTTGCTAAATTTCAGTTACTTAAGGACGTAATTATAAGGTCTCACTGCATGGAGTTGCAAGATGAGGGAATAAATCTAGGAACGAAGATTTGCTTACTTTCAGTTATATCTTGCTATTATTGGTGTATTTTTGACAGAATCTTGTGACATTGTCCAAAAGGGTTTGACAAAATGATTGAATGGTGTACTCCTTTTGTTGGACTATACCAATCTCACCTCTAATTTGGCATTATTGCAGAGAGCATCCCTTTAATCTGGAAACTGCCATGGCATCTGATTCCTTAATGTTTTCTGGTTATTGTACTCGAAAATAAACTTCCTATTTCTCCAAGCTCTTTAAAATTGAATAATTTTGTTCTTATATAAAAAAAATATTTGAATAATTTAGGTATTCCAATAGCAACTCTTGATGTTAAGGTGAAGTTTTGAGGATGCTAAAGTAATTTCCTTACCAAAGTGATTGTACTTTATGGTTAATTAAACAAAGGAGATACCAGCCACAATGAAGCCCTTTCATTTCTCGTAAGTGAAACTTATTAGGAACATCTTTCGGTGGAATATGGCAGTCTTAACTAGTGTGCCTACAGGTTCAGCAGCTGCTGAGTTTTCCTCTGGAGCTTTACTAGGTTTTTTGCAGAATCTTGGTTCAGTTTGCAGGTTTTACATGCTTAACTTACTTGTGATTGTTCGTCAATTGTGTTTGCATGTGAATGACCAAGAAGTTTTTAAGAGAGACAAGGCGCTCAACTCTTAGATGTTTATGACTTTGCAGTCCCTCTGATGCACTTTTTGAAGCATTCATAAAGACAGATGTTGCTTTCAGCACACAACTTGATTCTTGTCGCAAACGCAAGGGAGCAGTTCAGAAAGATTGGCACCCTGGTTGTACTGCAATAGCTGCTCTTATCGTCAGAAACAAACTTATTGTTGCTAATGCTGGTGATTGCAGAACAATCTTGTGTCGATCTGGGAACCCATATGCTCTAAGTAGGGTGAGATCATTCATTTTCTTAGCCAGCTTTCTGATCAATCAGAAGGCTTTGCATTTCCACTAATGTACGGTACTGTTGTAGGATCACGTTGCAAGTTGTCATGAGGAGCAGGAACGTATTATCCGTGCAGGTGGCCTTGTCAAATGGCAAGTGGATACATGGAGGGTGGGTGATGCGGCTCTCCAGGTTAGTCTTTCCAGTTTCACATATTTTGCACTGCTTAATGATTTGCATAGTATCCAGAGCACACTGTTTTTCTCTTCCAATTTTACCATATTCTTGCCTATTTTTCACCTTTGGCTTGGATGTTCTTGTTCGTCCCTTTAAATGCTTTTATATATTCTGGAAGTCTGCATTTATGCAAATTTCCCAGTTGGTTGGAGTAGTTCCCTTGTTATGTTTGTTATCAGGAGAATCCCTTGTCTGTAAGATTTTCACTTTCGTTCTGATCCCAGTTCCATTTGAAATAGATACTCCCAATAAGCTATGTGATGGTTAAAAAAGGAGCACCAGTGCATGTACCAAATGCATATACACATCACCCAATCCTTTTAGTAAGGGAAAGTGCTGTCTGCATATATTCCTTCATTAGTAGTTATAAAATGTTTTATCATGAAGCTCAATGATCAAGTTGTTATACAAGTTATAAATGTATTAATATCAGAATAAGCAGTCATTGAATGCACTACCTTGATTCATTCTTCATGTATTGTATGAAGAATAGTAAGTTGATGACTTGTGTTATAGAAGTATGGAAAATATTTCACACTCCAAAATTATATGTGGGGTGCTCGACACCTCTAGACTAGCAGAAACTAGCAATGGATCTTTATTGGCTAAGACCAATTATAAATAGAACATTATCTCAACAGTTGGTGATTTAGGCGGGCCTTGTGAGGAAAACAAAGGAATAAACCGTTGTTGATTTAGGATCTTCCAAAATAAAGATGTTGTATTATCATTTGGTAATTAGATTACATTTACTTTCTCTAGGTCACAAGGTCTATTGGCGATGCTGATCTGAAGCCAGCTGTAACTGCGGAATCTGAGATAACTTCAACTACTCTTTCCACCGAAGATGAATACATTGTAAGGATTATAACCAATAGATCTTCCATCTTTATGGGACTTAGTTTGCTCAAGAAGAAAATGTCATTCCATGATACTTCAATGACTGCTTATTGTTATCAAATTCTAGTAGTGAATCTATCTATATGTTTATATGTGACAACATTTTATCCACTTCGATACTAAATTAGTTAATTCTCAGATTAAACATAGCTTCTTATCTTTGGTTGTATCAAAACAAGTTATTTCCGGGCACATACTGCGTTGTTGCACAATCAGTTCCAACATGAGGTTCTGTTTTTCAACTTCCATTGAATATAATAACAATTAACATACAGCTAATGATGTGGACTCTGGTTTATTACTAATATCATTTGTTGGTTTGAGGCCCTATGTTTCCTTGACCGTTGCTGCTTCCTCTTTGCGGTCACTCTTTTTACTTTTGACTTTGAAATGTATGGGTACATTTAGACTTTCTCTTTTTGTTTTATTCCCATTCTGCTCCCTGGTTTTAATAGGGGATTGGCTATTAATTTAACTGGCAGCGCGAGTATTTTCGGTGGGAATGGGGAGTGGAGTAGGGATGCGAAAGTTTATGCTGATATTGGAATTTGTAAAGTGCATTAAATTTTTGATGGGCACTCACAAGATCAGTTCAAGGCATTCATAGAGAGAAAAGGCTATGAAATGCCACATAAATGGGAGAATATGGACGTTTGTGAGAGGAATTTGACATCAGAATTTCTGATTTCCTGTTAGTAAGGTATGCGTAGTTGTTAGTTTAGAAAAGGGAGTCCAAAAGCCAAAACTTCGAATTCTTGTTCCAATTAAGAGTTACCTAAGCCTGTGAGTTCATTATGCTTGTCTTTGGATGGTAGCCATCCATTTAAATTGAAGTTCCATACCATTAAAACATTTTACCCTTAAGGATCTTTTGGTATGCGGAATTTGCCACCAAATTAAGCCAGAAAAGTTTTTGGTCGAGTGTTAGCTTGCTTTCTAATTATTTTAATCTCCGGATAACTTGATAGGTCATTTATCAGCCGGTTCTGGATGGAAAAATTCTAAAGGAGAAAATAGGAGATTAGGGTCCCTCTAGGTATGTGGTGAGAGATATGTAGCCACTTGTGTATAGAAAGAGTACACTATCTCATGAATCCCCTTTTCTTTTCTTTCTTTTGAGATAAAGGTAACTAATCCTCTTTTTCTTTTCTTTATTTTTCCTCTTTCCCCGGCTCCTTTATTCTGTGTATAAAGGACATTCTCATCGCCATTTTTCTTCTAATCTTGACTTGATAATGTTGCTGGATTCTCTGTATCAAGGTTGATAAACAACTCACAATTAATCGCTCCTGCAGTTGAACAATATCTATGTAGTCATGCAAGTTATGATGTTTCAGTTCCAGTGCTGTTTTGTTTGGGTTAAAATGTTTATACTGATGATAGGAGGAAAAAGGTAATGCTGATTTGCTTATGTATGTGTTATTGCATTTGTCAGGTAATGGCGAGTGATGGCCTTTGGGATGTTGTTAGCGAGAGGGATGTGGTGAACATAATCAGAGACACAGTGAAAGAGCCAGGAATGTGTTCAAAGAGGTTAGCAACAGAAGCTGCGGAACGAGGCAGCAAAGACAATATAACCGTTATTGTTATTTTCTTGCGTCCAGTTTCCACAGCTGAGAGAATTTATTAGCTCATTCATCATTCTTTGCCATTGGTGAACTTCCTACAAGTGGAATATTCTTTGTAAATCAATTGATAAGAACAAACCTGATGATTTTAATCAGTAAGAGTTATTTGGATCAGTTGATTGTGTGCCCTTTCAGCTTGTGATAGCTCTTCTCTGATTTGCAATATTGATTCAAAACAGAGTTATAGCCTGTTTGGCCAAGCTTCTAAAATCAACTTATTTTCAGAAGTATTTTTTTCAAAAGTGCTTTTCAAAAAAGTACTTTTGGTGAGAAGCAGTTTGTGTTTGGCCAATACAATTAAAAAAACACTTTTGAGCAGCAATTAGTGTTTGGTCAAGCTTTTAAAAGTGCTTTTAAGTATATTTTTCTCATAAGTGCTTTTTTCAGAAGTGCTTTTGGAGAGAAGCGACTTTTTTTAGCTTATGAAAAACTGCTTTTTTTACTTCCCAGAAGCACTTATTTTCTTCCATAAGCTTGGCCAAACACCTCAATTTTTTAAAATAAGCACTTTTGAGAAAAAATAAGCACTTTGGGGGAAAAATAAGCTTGGCTAAACAGGCTATTATTCTCTTTTTGGACCGATTGGAAAAATGTTCAAATACCTAATGAGGTCCACTTGATTAAAAAATCCTTTTTCAGTTACCTTCTAATCTCAGTTTCTCTTTGTATTTTGAGTTAAGGGTCGAAGATACATCTAAAGTTTTAAGTTTCATACATGAACTATTGAAAGTGTGAGCTTCATATTTGAACTATCACCCAGTGGTTAGCAAAACACACCTAGATGCTGACTTGGCCAAATGTTTGTCTACAAACGCTTCTAGGCATGTTTGGCCCTACCCAAGAACCTATGATTTAGCAAGAATCTAGTTAAATCTAGTACCACAAATTTAGGCAAGTGCTTAAGTAACCAAAAGAGTTGTTTGATTTTATGAGTTTCGTAACCAATAATTAAAGTAAAGGTTTCGACCTCTTACTGCTCATCACTAATGTCCGTTTGGGGATGAACGGTTGGTAAATTGGTATCTAATGTAACGACCTGTCCCGTCAATATTGAAAATATCCATGGTAGGAATTCTAAAAATTTAAAATTCTATATCGAGTTGAATCTGAGTTAGGATTAGTTATTGTTTCATTAACGATCATTTTTGGGACAGCGTTAAAAACGTAGGGGGCAATCTACCTTAGGGCCACTGCAGCGGTCCCTTAGCCACTATAGCGAGCTCAATGTAGCGAGGGTCTGGGCACTGTAGCGGTGCCTGAGTAGTAACCCTGCGAACTTAAACCTTTTTTTGTTCAGTGCTTGTCCTAAAAAGAATTGTTCTCTTCTAAAAACACCCCTAGGGTTATTCCTAAGTTAAAATGACTACAACGAAGAGGTAAGGCTCTCCAGGAACGCATTCCATCACTTTCTCGCAAATTCTCTATCAAATTGCTAAACTGGGAACGAGGAACAAGGTTTCATGCTCTCCGTAGCAGCACCTTGGTATCAAGGTAGGCTATAGTTTATGAGTAGTATATTGTGACTAGTAAATGTGTATATAATATAAAATTGATGGGAGAATCAATGATTAGGCCTACCGGCATAGTGTTTGGATAGATAAAAATATAGAATTTATGTAAAAGATCTAGTGATGTGCTGATATGTGAATGTATGAATCCCTTAAGGAATAATGTGTATTTGTATGACGGCTATGATGCATTACAATGTGAGAATAAATGATTGCGGTTAGAGATAGAGGAGTTGGTGAGTTTAAAATCTGTAAATCGGCCTAATTACCTTAAAGAGTGGTGCAATCGATGTTGTGTGAGTCTTACTTGTATATTTTTCCTGCTGAAACATTGGTTGTTGTGTGGTTTGTGAAAAAGGAAGTTATATCATAAAGTAGAAGTATTAAAAGGAAGCCGACGAGGTGCTATGGTTTGATCTGTATAGAACGTATAACTAAAGTATATAATGGTGTGTGCAATAAGACCGGATAAGTCAAATGAACAGCTAATGAAGTGGTTTACAAAAATCTAGTGATGATTGTAATGTATTAGCTTTTATATTAGTAATTGAATCTATCGGTCCCAAAGGTAATAATGATAGTTGGGTAAGTGAATGAACCTATGTGTGTTAAATTGAAGTTTAGACTTGATTTGATTGCATATGTACTCCTAAACTGGATACTTATTGATTGGTCTTCGGACATACTTTCGTTTGATAATTTTTGTTGTAAATGCTTAAATGAATAAGCTAATGAATAACGAACTTGATTGAAATGCTTTATAATTGAAAGTGTACTTATAAATTGGGTGCACTTACGATGTAAGCCCGAAAAGCTCCAGTGACATGAAGGAATTCCTAATTGATATCAAGAGTGAGGGCGTAGACTATCTTGGATATAAAGACTTTCAATCATCCACGGAGAGCTCGAAGTGCCATGGAAGATTTATTAAAAGATCATGTAAGCCCGGAAAGCTCCAATGACGTGAAGGAATTCCTAATTGATATCAAGAGTGAGTGCATGGACTATCTTGGATATCAAAACTTTCAATCATCCACGGAGAGCTCGAAGTGCCATGGAAGATTTATTAAAATATCTTTTAAAGTTCATAACATGCTCAAATGGATTTGTGAAGGATGTGATTACAATCATAAATGTCATCAAGGACTTTGGAGCATTCTTCCAACCATCAAAAGCTTGGAGGACTTAAAGAAAACATAGGAGGAAGACTTCAAGGCCACTAATATGCTTAAATGGCTATTTTAATAATTTGGTCATTTAATAAGTTAGCTATTTTTACAAGACTGCTATAAATAGTCCTTATTTTTACTTTAGGATTAGATAGCTTTTGGATGAACTTAGGCTCCTTGTGAGTATTGGAAAAAATCCCTCTTATCTGTTCATTGAACCATCTTGATTACTTGAGTAAGTAATCTCTTTTATGTGTTCAAATTTTCTTCTCTCTTGGATTTATTCTAGTAATTAATTATCTTTTAATTGCTAGATTTCCATTTTTTCTTCTAAATCTCTTCTCCCTTTCTTTCTATTTCCTTGTATCTTATCTTATTTGCTTGATTGTGGTTCCTTGTATATCGTTTTAATCAGAGTAAGGCTAAAAAAATTATTCCTTCAATTCTTAATCCTTGGCTTGCATTTTTTTTTTTTTTGAAAATCTAAAAAAAAAAAAATCAAAATTGATTTGGAGGTTGTTTGATATTGTTTCTTGAGCTATATATTGTTGTTTCTTAGTTGAAAATCAAAGAATATATGGCTTAAAAAAATTAGAAGTCATTGTTGAGATTTAAAGCTTTGAAGAAGCTTGAAAATGGGTTTGTTGATTTAGTATTTGTTTGAAGAAATTGTTGATTGCAAGTTGTTGATAGAGTTGTGGGGAGGTTGTATCCCAAATTTGAGCTTATTTGATTGAGTATTGAGGGAAATTGGTTCAAAAATAAAAATTGAGCTTCTTGGAGAAGAAGATGAATTTAAAATTTTCAAAAATAGCCCAAATCTTCCTCCATTTAATATATAGCCTTCCAACTTATGTTTTCGTCTTTTCTTGTTAATTCTAGCTAGTTTACTTTGAGTATTAGTTCTTACTTAATGTTAAACTAATTTTTGTCCGTTTAATTTGTTCGTATCAATTTATTTCATGCTTTTTATCTTTTATTTCATTGTATGTTTATTTATTTCCATGTCCTTTAGTTTTTAATTGTCCTTTCTTGATTTACATAAACTCCACTCCGAATCGATACTTGGATGCTTACTTTGAGTTGATTGAGTTGTTGGTTCTTGAAGAGATTTGAGAATATCTTCTTGAGATGAAAAAGGCAAGAGTTAGTGAGATTAATTGAGTGAGATTTAAAAGCGTTGACCTTGAGTGTATACACGAGTGTTGAGTAATACATGTGAGGTACTTTGACTTTGTTTCTATCTCCTTTTGGTTGCAAGCATATCTTTCACAACTTCGGGTGATCCTTGTGATGATGATTTTGAAGACTATGATTGTGAGGATGATGAAAGTTACTATATTGAAGATTGCGGATCTTATAGTGAAAATGTGAGTATGAAGATTTTTACGATTCCACTAATGACTTTGAAGATGCTGATGCCTCAAGGTATGACTTCTCCACATACTCTTTTTTTGATGTATCTAATAGTGAAGAAAGTGACTATGAGCTTGATGATGATAATGAGGAAACTCTTGGTGAATATTCTTGTTCAACTTCTTACTATGATTCTAATTCTAAACCTGAGAATGGTAGTTGTTCTTATATTTGTTTTGTTGGAGGAGGAGGTGGTAGATCTTTCACAAAAAAATTGAGGCAAAATGTGAATAGATATGCTACTTATAGTATAAATGTTGTGCATAGGCCTAATGATGATTTGCATGCTTTGATAAATAGAGATCATTTTGTTGAACGACATGAGTGTGATGAAGCATGCATTAATTAATTTGTGGAAGAAAGAAAGAACATGTTTCATATTCATAGTAAAATTGAAGGACTTTGTGGTGCCATGATTATACATAACAAGAGCTCCATCAATATTGCAAGTTCAAGTATGGTTGAGCACTTAAGTTGAAGACTAGAAAACATCCTCAACCATATGGATTGCAATGGTCAAATGAAAAAGTCATTTCTAACCCAGTCAGCACAAGGGACCCCAATTACATTCATAAACCCTCTTCCATCATTCACCACAACAAGGTAACACGTAGGAAAACATATAAAAAAATAAAATCACATTCAAACATATGAATGAATGAATGAATGCAAAATGTACGCATCATCGCTTCTTATCCCTCCTCATCTCATCATCATAACAAATCGGTGTGGTACCCGACCCATTATCATAACATCTTATATTATACCGACGTGGTACCCAACTCAATATCATAACATACCATATTGTACCAGCGTGGTACCCGACCCATCATCTCAATATCTCATAACAATGCATATGAATGTACGCAAGAAATCAATAAATCATAATTCATGCAAAAGATAATCACAAGTGTCAGTTCACAATATAACACGGTTCAATCCAGTCTACCGTTACATCAACCGTCTAATTTATTTATTCGGTGACCTTTGTCCTCATATAAATATCACAATCACAACTTACCAAGCACCCCTATGGGGCTGCTGCCACCCAGGTTCACATTATTACACGCTTTCCCTCTAACCATACCCCAACCTCGAGATTTTCATGTTACCTTCTAACTTTGGAAAACATTGACCACAACAATATGACAAGCAATGCCAACACCGCAAACTGGCTAACCTCAATACCCTTTTACTCACTATCTTGTCTTCTAAGCTCGGGAAGGCATCAATCATGACCAATAAGACATTATAATTATAATAGTTCCCCTAATTCCATTCGGACATTTAAGCATTTATGTATTAGTCGGGTCGCCTTAAACTTTCTGTTTCACCATTTCATATTATTTCATTCAACTTTCCATCGTACTCAACCCTGGATAATAATAAGCTACGCACCTCCGCCCCATATTCCTATCCACCATTTATCTTAAACACACATGAATATAAGATGCAATAACTCAACATATTCAAGCCTATCTGGATTTTAACATGTCCATACATCCAACATGATACTCCTAATACCACTATTAATATTAAATGCATCTATCCCAAGTCTAGTTGCTACGAAATAAATAAACCTTAGCTTACCTCTTAGGCAAAACATACTGCTACGGAGAGGAGTGAGTTATCCCGCGTGTGCTAGACGTATTCCTATGTTGGGTTCCCTCCGTGTGTGCCTCAAAACCGCTCTCATGAATCTTGGCCTTTAAAATCTCATGATTGGAGAGTTAGGTTTTTTTAGAGTATTTTTGAAGAAATGGAGCGACCTAGGGAAATAAAAAGAAGGAGGGTTTTTAAAAATTCCTCGATTGGGCTACTACCTGTTACCGCTGCAGCGGTTAATCGACCACTGCGGTAGTTATCGACAGGCCAGTCCAGTCTATTATTGGGCTTCTTCGCCTAATTGCCTTGGCCCCAATTTTTCTTCTCAATTTAATTTTTCTCAGGTTTATTTTGAGTACAATATTCATCGTAAATTATTCTCGGGGCATTTTTACACATAATGACGATTTTGGATCGTTACATTAGATACCAATTTACCCGTCGTTCATCATCGAATGACCCTAAGGGTGAGGTCAGAATATTTGTACGAGCGCTCGATGGGTTTTTAACTATAACTAGTCACTGAGAGAATTATTTAACTCATGTTAGTTCATTATACCACCATGTTTCTTAATGGGTGACCGTTACAACATTGCCTAATCTAGGACCGACGGTTATTCCCACGTTTTTTCCAAGATGAATCACATAATAATTATTGAAACAACTATCTGAATATATTGTACTATCTCAGAGCACAAAAAGTTGAGACAAAGTTGGTATGACAAAGTTAAGTGGCGGGGGGGATTCACTTTCCCCCTTTTCAATTCACTTTCTCTCAAATCCTCCGAACTCTCTCTGCAGAATCTCTCCCCGTCAACGAATTCAAGGTGTTTTCTTCATCTCTTCTCCTTGCTTTACTTGTTTCTCGTTATAGAATCGTAGAATTACGTTAGAATAGAGGGAATTCGAGTGGTTTTGGGTGCAATTTCTTGAACTTAAAATTAGTAGTGTTCTTGAGTATAATGGTTGTCATGCTTAGTTTTCTTACGTTTTCAATGCTCCTATAGCATTCAGGATGTAAGATTAATGCAGTTCATGGTGGGTTTTGGCCATGGGAGAGTTAAAGATAAAAAGTCATCTTCTCCAATGAATTCCTTCGATTTGAGCTTGATTTCACACGCACTTCCTCATGCCCGATCTATGCTTAATTTTTAAAATTATGGAGAAAAGTTGAAAATCTGTCATGTGAGGAGAGGTTGATGGGTTGAAGATGACTATCCACTATAGTAGTAACTTTACCGCTGCAGCGGTATCACCGTAGAGGTAAATACCACCACTGTGTTACCGCTGTAGCGGTTATTATCCGCTGCAGTGGTACTGGGAAGTGTGTCCCCAGTTCTTTTGCATTTCTAAAAACTTTGAATTCTCTTTCCCTCTCTTGGTGTTCCGATATGGCTCTAACTATTTTTATGATATCTACAGGATCATAATGGCCCAATAACCTACCTACCACAGGTTCTCCGACGTCGCTAGCCACACTCGGTATGAGGAAGGACGACACAATAGGAACTTCCTACGCGAGCGGGGGCTCGTGATAGATGATATAGAGGACGGGTTGCCTGAATTCAGCGATCAGTTGAAAGTTTTTGGGTTGGAGATACTGGTCGAGACGGTCCCAAAGTGTAATCTGGCCTGGGTCGGAGAATTTTATCTCATACTCCCTATGATGGAGTGGGCAGTACCTCACCCTACTATCTTGATCCTGGGAAAGAATAGACTCGTGGACGCCACTACCATCAATGAGATGTTGGGGGTTCCTAACCTCTCTAATGCAGACTTTGAGGCCAATATTCGAGACTCAGGCTTGGGGTGGGCTTCTCATTATTTGGCACCCGACGATAAGGCTAACGAGGTGAAATTGTCCAATCAGAAGGGGACCAAGAGTGATATTTTTTTCCAAGGCTAAGATTTGGTTGAAGCTGGTGTGCCAGAGGATCCGTCCTTCGGATAATGTTACGGACGTGGTGTTCTATCGGGATATGATGGTGGCGTGTGCAATGGATGGGATTGAGATGAATATGGGGGCTAAGATCATGGACGAGTGGCGGTACTTCTATGCTAGGGAGAGGTCGCAAAGGGACCTTTTCTTACCTTCCTTAATTACGGAGTTGTGCAACCGAGTGAGTGTTTCCCAGGCAGACCATGATGTTTGGGAGGAGTGCGACGTACCATACAATCCCCTTAGAGGAACGAGTACCCAAAGTAGAGGCAAGAAGAAGAGGAAGATGGGAGAGGGGGGTGAGAGCAGCAGAGCTGGTGGAAGTGGAGGTGCTCCCCATTTTGAGACACTTGTTCCTCCCCATGACTGGGTGGCCGAAATTGCTTCTATGTGAGGTTACATGGAGAGGGACCAGTTGTCCCAGTCAGGGTTGGCTCCTTCGAGCTCTACTGCCCCATCGGATTCGGCCCGAGCATATGCTGAGCTCCGAAGGGACCTAGACAAAGAGAAGAAGAAACATCGTTCCCGAGACCGCATACTGGTGAGGATGTGGAAGGCCGTGCGGTTTATGTTTGCATGAATCTTCCCAGATAAGGATATCCCAAAGCCGAGGGCAGAGGATACCAAGGAATTCTCATTCCTCAGCGGCGTAGATGAGGAGGGTCTGGATGCCGTCAGCCTTGGGGATGATGCCACCAGCTAGACACTTTCCCCCCTAGTTAAATTTTATTATTTTTGGAATTTGGGTTGCCTCCGTTTAGGGCATGTATCAAACAATCACTCCTTTTATTTTCTATATTTTTAGAAGTCTTTCCTTCCCGCCCCCCTTTAATAATAATCGTACTTTCTTATAATACGTGTTGGATGTATTTTATATCATTTTATATTCTTAAAAACAGGGTTGCTTAGCAACAATTGAACATTGTAAAAACAGGAAAACAACCAGCAGGATTCTGCCTGAAGCCATTGCAACGGTTAATTTTACCACAGCAGCGGTACCTCTGCAGGGGTAAAAGATCCACTATGATTTTTCCTTTTACCCAATCTCAGGTTCTTTCTACACAAAACTCTTTTTAAGCCTGTTCAAGTGGCGTAATAATCTCTCGTTATACTTAATGTAAATTGAATTTGCAATTCTATTACTTCTGAACCACAACCAACACAATTTTCTGTCTACCCAATTAAATAGTGCTACACTTCGTCAATCTCCTTACTCATACAATTCAGTATCCTCCAAAGTATTCCACCAACACCCAGGTATCCGGGTGGTTCATACGGGATCGTATAAAAGACAAGTAGTACTCCAAATCACAGAGAGATGAGTTGTAGCTCAAGTCGCAAAAATGAAGACACTTTCGAGATCACACTCGGTCCTTACGTCTACCGGTCTACTTGGCTACACACCATCCAACCACACACATACTCAACAATCGTATTCGAGAGCTAAACTTCACAAGCAAGTTAACATATACTACCATCAACAACCATACACATAGCACATATTTAACACATCATTTTCTCATCACAAGTAATTAATGCCATATCAAATAAACATAACAATCCACTCCCTAGGTCCTTACTGACTTCTATTCTTTGAGCATTCGGTTTCGAGCCTTCCGTGTTAAGATATACCAATTGAGACCAACTAGTCTCAATTGTGATGGTTAAGATACTAATTGGAATCAACTTGATACCAATTGGACTCAACCTAGGGATACGACATTGGAACAGCACAATAGGAGAGAAGAAAGTGAGACTAATTCTTAGATGCCTTGTAGCTTCCTACAGATTTGATGTGGACGTCAACACATCAATCCACAGAACTCTACTCAATATTTGTTTTTGTACTGGGAGACCAGTAACCTAGGCTCTGATATCATCTCTGTCATGACCCAACCTACCGAATCGTGTCGGGTACCCACCTACATCTATCCCAGATAGGAGAACCCTGATAATCCCATGATTCAACCAATGTGGAAGTTACTGTTATATATACACTTAGACAATTTATGGTCCATTACATGAAAAATCCAATCCAGTTGAAATATTGTTACTCATTAGATTCTTTCCAAAATAAATTTTAATACATCAAATATAAAAAGTAAATGCGAAAATTAACTACAAGAGACTCCCCAGAACCTAGCATAAACAAGTACAAGAGTACTAGATAAGGAGTAGGGATATCCATGACACAGCATCCATACAGAATATTGAGGGCAGGAGCTGCTGCTGAATGATTGGCATCGCTGCTATAGAAACTCCAACTAACCTGTACATGGCTATACCCCCGATTGGAGATATAGTAAGTGTAGCATCAGTACAATCATACGTACTGATAAGCATCATCGGCCTATCAGGTTTAGAAATAAATAACATCAATAATAAATAGGGAGAAATTACAACATTAAGTAAAATTTTGGTTTTGAATCCCTCATTAAACAACCCCGCATGTAGCATCTCTGTAACTTACACTTGGCATTTCTGTGGCCTGCACTTAGCATCTCTGTGACCTACACTTAGCATCTCTGTGACCTACATGTTATTTAACGTTTTCGTATATCTTTGTCCTTTGACTTAACATTTTGTATATATTTGTCCTTTGACTACATTTTGTATATCTTTGTCCTTTGACTTAACATTTTGTATATCTTGTCCTTTGAGTTAACAATTTGTATATATTTGTCCTTTGATTACCTATTCCAACCGGTAATCGTTTTCTCCCATACCGGTCCAGTCTCATGGTACTTATAATTCTTTAATCTATAATCAAACAAGTCCTCTCGGTACTCGCAATCACAAGACATTACCATACCACCACCACCCCGTAATTATCATAAGTTCCACCTATCTTATTACACCATATCCGATCATCTCGGTGAACCATAGAATCTCATCTCTAACCCGATCCGCACAAGGGACACCATTTATAGTCGTAAACCCTCTTCCATCATTCACCATAACAAGGCAACATGTAGGAGAACATATATAAAATAAAATCACATTCAAACATATGAATGAATGTATGCATGCAAGATGTGCGCATCATCTCTCCTTATTCCTTCTCATCTCATCATCATAACGTACCGGCATGGTACCCGACCCATTATCATAACATCTCATATTGTACCGGCGTGGTACCCAACTGGGCGCCTAATTCCAATACAATAGGGGTCTATCAGTGCAAGTCAGCTGAACACCGTGATTGATGAGTGGGTGTAGGTGGGTTAGGTGCACCTCCCGCCCAGTGGGAAGAAGCGGGAGAACCCACTTAGACCCAATAGCGGCTAGCACGAATCACCTTTAGATAGGGCAGGCTCTGCCGCGTGCCCTCCCGCTCGATCTGGGCCAAATATAATATTACAACATACCATATTATACCAGCATGGTACCCGACCCATCATCTCAACATTTTATCACAATGCATATGAATGTGTGCAAGAAATCAATAAATCATAATTCATGCAAAAGATAATCACAAGTGTTAGTCCAGAATGCAACAGTGTTCAATTCAGTCTACTGTTACATCAACCATCTAATTCATTTATTCGATGACCTTAGTCCTCACATAAATATCACAATCACAACTTACCAAGCACCCCTACGGGGTTGCTGTCCCCCAAGTTCACATTATTACGCGTTTTCCCTCTAACCATATTCCAACCTCGAGATTTTCACGTTACCTTCCAATTTTGAAAAATATTGATCAAGACATTCATATTATTACGCGCTTTCCCTCTAACTATACCCCAACCTCGAGATTTTCACGTTACCTTCTAACTTTGGAAAATATTGATCACGACAATAGGACAAGTAATGCCAACGCCACAAACCAGCTAACCTCAATACCCTTTTACTCACTATCTTGTCCTCTAAGCTCGGGAAGGCATTAATCATGACCAATAATACATTAGAATTATACTAGTTGCCCTAATGCCATTCGGACATTTAAGCATTTATGTATCAGCCGGGTCGCCTTAAACTTTCCATTTCACCATTTTATATTATTTCATTCAACTTTCCACCATACTCAACCCTGGATAATAATAATAAGCTACGCACCTCCTCCCCCATATTCATATCTATCACTTATCCCAAACAAATACTAACATAAAATACAATAATTTAACATATTCAAGTCTATCCGAATTTTAACATGTCCATCCATCCAACTCCGTGCCCGAAGGCATAATGCATGATACTCCCGACATCACTATTAATATTAAATGCATCTAGCCCAAGTTTAGTTGCTACGAAATAAATAAACCTTAGGTTACCTCTTAGGCGAAACATGCTGCTACGGAGATGAGTGAGTTGTCCCGCATGTGCTAGATGTATTTCTATATCGGGTTCTCTCCGGGTGTGCCTCGAAACCCCTCTCATGAACCTTGGCCTTTGAAATCTCATGGTTGGGGAGTTAGAATTTTTCAGTGTGTTTTTGGAGGAAGGGGGCGACCTAGGGAAATAAAATGAAGGAGGATTTTTAAAAATCCCTCGGCTAGGCTACTGCCTGTTACCGCTACAACGGTTAATCGACCGCTGCAGCGGTTACCACAAGGCCGGCCCAGTCCATTATTGGGTCTCTTGGCCCAATTCCTTTGTCCCCGATTTAATTTTTCCTGGGTTTATTTTGAGCCCATTATTAGTCGTAAATTATTCTTGGGGAATTTTCACACGTAACGACGATTTTGGGTCGTTACAAATACGTGTGGTTGTACTGATGCGACACTTACTATATCTCTAATTGGGGGTATAACCATGGTGTAGGTTAGTTGGAGTTTCTATAGCAGCGATGCCGATTATTCAACAGCAGCTCCTGCCCTTTCTATTCTGCATGGATGTTGTATCATGGATGTCCCTACTCCTTGTCTAGTGCTTTTGTACCGGTTTAGTCTAGGTTCTGGGGAGTCACTTGTAGTTATTTTCCACATTTATTTTCATTTTGATGCGTTAAAATATGTTTTGGAAAGAATCTAATGAGTAACAGTATTTCAACTGGATTAAATTTTTCATATAATGGACCTTAAATTGTCTAAGTGTATGTATAGTAGTAACTTCCGCATTGGTTGAATCATGGGATTATCAGAGTTCTTCTATCTGGGATAGATGTAGATAAGTGCTCGGCACGATGCGGTAGATTAGATCGTGACATCTTGAATTACTTAATACAAATTGCCAAGAAAACTATTGAATGTTCTCTTTATAGATTCATCTTGGGTGTTTTTTTTTCCCCTTTTTATTTTTAATATATATAAATCATTTGGTATTTAGAATTCAATAATTTGTATAATCTAAATTTGTGATGCCTTAAGGTCCATTTAAAGACTCGGAAACGTTTCCACATGAAAATTTCTTAATTTTCAAGATACGAACCTCGAGAATTTTATATATTTCACCATATTCCTCGATGACATCTTGAGTTCTCATTATTCATCAAATTTAATCTTAAAAGGAAATTATAATTACTTCCTTCCACTTTTTTGTCGGGCACCAGTCTATCTTCTCCACCTTTTGTCTACGTACTCTCTCCGATCTTTTTTTACTCATTCCTTTTAAGATGACATTTATTAAATGTTTATTTTATTAAACTAATTTTATTAGTTATGCTTTAAAAAGTTAAATTTGATTATTAATACTTTATATATTCGTTTAATGATAAAGTTAGTAGTAAAATAAAAAAGATAAACTTTTCTTAATTTTATAATTGAACAAGTAAATTAAAAACTATTTTTAGTAAGGAACAAGTAAAATAAACTGAAGAAATGTTACGCGATAGATTAATTGCTTCAAAATTCAGCCACTTGGCCAAATCACGATCGATAAATTAAAGCATAGCGTAATGAGAAAAGTTTATTCAATCTGATCATTTTCCATGGCTATTGATTCTTTTTAGCTTATACTCCCTCATCCATCTTTATTTATTCATTTTTAATTTGATATATACCTTAAGAAATAATAAATAGATATGTGATTTTATTATATTACCTTTTAAATATGATAAAATTTTTACTTTAGAAAATATAATGAGTGATGTATTGTATTTAATGTCAATAATAAAATAAATAAAAATAAATTAATTAATTATTAATTTTATAAATTGAATAAATATTATTAAATATCTCAAAATAAAAAAATGATTAAGTAAAAATAGACAGTGAGAGTACGAATATTACTAACAAACATCAAGAGTCTTTTGTGGTGTCCCATAAGATAACCATACATTACTGACTTGACTTCTACTTTAATTATTTAATTAATTTCCAATGTTATTACTTGCCGCATAAGACTCTTCCATGTTAAAATTTATTTTCTTCGTTTCAAAAAGAATGATCTATTTTTTTTTTTAGTCTGTTTTAAAAAAGTAATTTTTTTCTTTTTTGGCAATACTTTAATTCCAACTTTCTACATGGCATGTTTAAGACCACAAGATTCAAGGGCATTTTGGTATATTTGCCATAACTTTAATTTAGGACCACAAGATTTAAAAATCTTCTTTATTTTTTTAAATTCCATGTAAAGTCAAATTAAATCATTCTTTTTTAAACGGAGGGAGTACTTTTTTGAAGTGTTACTAATTTATCATGGTTATATGTAAACTAGGTATCGAAGCCCGTGTTAGCATGGATTTAATGTATGTTTTTTTTTTTGTTATTTTTTGATATAGTACGTCCATTAAAAAAAGAATGATTGGTATAGTGACTTTATTATATTGCTTCTATTAATTGATGTGTAGTAATAGGTATTAGAAAATAATTTGGTGAATAAGTAATTAATGTTAAGGATAAATTATGAAAAAAAAATTGTCTTTTCTTGATTTGTCAAAAATAACAAGTAAAAATAGAAATTAAATTAAAAAAATAGTCACAAATAAATCCGAACAGAGGGAGTACTTTTTCCGTTTTAATTTAAGTGACATTGATAGAATTTTGAAAGGCACCAAATTTTTTTCATATGTTTTTTGAATATTCAAAGTTTTTAATTATCGTAATTTATAATACTTATTATGAATTTTTTAAATATTTAAATTATTGAAAATATATTTTTAATTACTAGTCTTTGGGCACGCATTTTGCGCGTGTATTCCATGTTAATCAATACAAAATAATTCAAAAGATATAAAAATTTTAGAGTACGTGATGGATTGCGCAAAATTTAAAGGGTAAATACAAGTGTGCTCAAATTGATAAATAGTGACCCACTCAATCGATACTTATATTGTCACTGCAAAATAAATATACCTTTTACTTTTAAAATAAGGATATATTATTTTTCTTAAACTCGATTAAAGAATTTATATGATAAAGAATTAGGCAAACTTTCTTATACTACAAAATCACCACAACTTTTAATCGCTTGTATATGTTTATAATACTTCCTAAAATACTTTTCCCACCTAAGTGGTATGGATTGCGTACACCTACCCTCTCCAGACCCCACGTAATAAAAATATACTGGGTTGTTGTTGTTGTTGTTACTTCCTAAAATACTTTTGCATCAAATTTATATCTCCAAATAGTAGTTGATATTGTGTGTAATTTCCAGATTTTTAAATTTATGAAAAAAAAAAATAAGGGAAAAAAACTAATTTTCCAACGATGAAGAAAACATAACCATGTATGATTATCAAAAACTTATTCAACATTTTTATAGGCTAATTGTGGAAATGCCTTGTGAGATCCACTTTACCAGCAAAATATTTTATGAATATAAATTAATTTTTCAAAATATGTATCTCTAAATATGAAAGTAGAGAAAAAGAAATTATGGAAGCACAAAAAGAGAGGGTGAAAAAACAATAAACAATTACAAATAAATAAATAAAATGAGGACTCAAAGACGAATATTTAAAAAATAAAATTCACTTACAATTTCATATGAAAATAATCTCCATATTATAACCATGACAACTCGTATATTCATCAACAAAAACAAAATTTTAAAACTTAATATCTTGGATTCCAATTACCAAGTACCCTAAACCCGAGTTACTTCTAGCAATATTATGTATTTCGATAACTAACTACTTGCAAAGCTGAAACTAATATTATTTATTTATTTTCAAATTTGTGGGCACAAATGAAGGATAATGGACAAGAATCAAACAAATAGTGAAATTAGGGATATCCATAATAATGCTTGCCACCCTGCAATGGATCAAATGATTCAGATTAAGTAAAATATATAGTCAAGCTAAATTGGATATTGAATAAAACGGAAGAAATAAACAATTTGCAGAAATGGATTCCACCATAGAACATGACTAATATTTCCACTAACATTTAGAAGCAAGATAAAACATCAATGATGCCCACGAAATTGGACTGCCAGAAAAGAAAATAAAAAGTACATATCAATCAGAGAAGCAAGGAAATTTACGCTAATTACACACAAACACATGAATATGCAGAAAAAGATTGAGAGAGCCAATAGGTAATAACACATTCACCTGAGTCCTGAAGCCCACAATTTCATCCCAAATATGAATAGAAAGAGAGATAAAATCAGTTCATATATCAATATTTTAATTATACTATATAAAACTGTAGAAGAATAAATAAATAGTACCTTTTAGATTGTTTATTGCAAGTTATAGCAATTCTTTTCTATAATTATTAGATTAAGGTTTTAATTGCAAGTTATAGCAATTTTTTAAAAATTTATTGAATTTTCTTTTTAAAAAAAAATTGTTTAATAGATATATATATTAATTAAAATCACTCCTAATTTTTCGTGTGTATCTTTTTCCTCTCTCCTCGATAACCATGTTGATAATTATTAGAGGGCTAAAATTTTGAAACTCCTATGCACGTTCCTCACCCCCACTCCTTCCTCCCTCTCTCTCTCTCTCTCTCTTCATCTATATTCAATTTTTAAAAAAAGGAAGATAAATATCCTGTACAATCTCTCCCAATAAAACGGATGCTCTATTCCCATTTTTAAGTTTTTTCTCGAGTGGGTTTCAATTTTAAAATTTTGGGAGTTTATAAAATTTGTAACCTTGAATTTTTAATTAATCGAGCTTAAATCAATCAATATTGTATATGTATCAAGAAATTTTTTATTGTTATGAAATTAGAACAATAATCTTTTTCATGTTGGTACCATCAATCACTGTATATACGAATTCAGTTGAAACTCGTGTCTGCAATCAAAAAATGTAATGTTTGAACGATTAATTCACATATTATACACATAACATACAATATACATACATATACTATACCATTTATATACATATGACAAAATAAGAGGATAGAAGTTAACTCAAATATTACATGTTTCATATAGTATTTTGATATATAATTGTATAAAATTATTTTTTGAAATCACATACATACAACTTTTATACTACTACCATATTAATTGTTTTACTTAATTTTTTTTTTTCATACCAAGTTATCTACAAACTATATGGATTGTGATATCAATTAAGAAGATATAATTTAGATTATAAATTGAATGAAATCGATTTATAAAGTGATTTCTTATATATCACATTTGTATGAAATGTGTATGAAATAGATATATAAACTGGTATCTATGGATTGTGATAGTCAATTTAGGTGATACCAGTTTATATGCCCATTCCATACACTATGTGCTTATCTCTTCAAATAAAAATTCTATCTCATCTACTTTCGTACTAAATTAAGATTGAATGAACACTACCATCTTTCATACTGAAAAAAAATTAAAAAATCAAGATTTATAAAAAAAAAAAAAAAAATGTCAGTACATTTGGTTCTTCAATAATGGAAGAAGTAAGAAAGAATATTGTCGTAAAAAGATGAAATTTGTGATTATCTATGGAGGATTTTGATTGATTTTGAGGAAATATATGTGGAAAACGTATAGAATAAAATGGAGTGAAAAGAGGGAGAGAGAATCATGTATTTTGTGAGAGAGAATTGTGAAATTTTATAACAAATTAGGGAGAAAATAAAGGAAAGAAGAATTAGGAGGAGAGAGATATTAGGGTGTGACTGATATCCTACTGTTAATAAACTGCTTTTTTTAAGGGATCTTTTTTTCATGTACTAAAAAAATATTTTTTCCTTTTATTTTGTTTTAAAAGTTGCTATTAATTGTAATCTAAAAAGTATTGTTCTGACTTGCAATATACAATCTAAGGATGTATATTTCAATTTTTTTCCCATCATAACCAACGTGTTTTTCTTTTGTTAATGTGCGTGTTATTTATAAGACAATTTTATTTGTATAATTTAACTTCTTCTTTTTTAACTTCATAGATAAAAAGAGTTCAGAATTTTGAATCCAATAAAGGATACATGTATGTGTAAGTATGGTTTATATAAAGGGATAATTTCAAATATACACAATAAAATAATTAGTTTACAATAAATATAGTCATGTTCTTATTTATATAAAAAATAGCCAAAAGTTAAAAGGAAGTGCAATTATTATTCGGAACTGCAGGTGCTATCAACTCAATTCCACTAACGTATATTCTTCCTAATCACATGTATATAATTGTCATAGATCAAAAAAAAGGATCCTCCAGCATCATGCACTACTGGTATGCATCATTATTTTACCTTCCACTTTAAATTAGTTTGTGGTATGTAATGTATGTATAATGTATATGTAATGTATAGATATTGTATAAATAGTTATGTAATGTATATTTAATGTATATATATAATGTATCAATAGTGTATAAATGTATATATAATGTATCGAGATAGTGTAATGGTGTATAAACGTGTATCATATTGTATAAATATGTATAAATATTATATAAATAGTTATGTAATGTATATATGATGTATCGATATTACATAAATGATGTATAAACAACTAACAAATACACCTATAAACTGTATATCCATCCAGAAAGAAAGGAGATGGAGGATCTTCACAATGATCAGTTAGTAAGTGTATATGGTGGCACAACTTGAAAAACAAATTGATACAAACATGGTTTCTACACGGTCATTTTATCACGTTTATCTTACAGATAATGAAAATTTTATCTCCAGAATTTCCATTCAAACCTGTCATCATGTAGAGCTGAAAAAGAAACATATACACGTATGGATGACCATTAAAGAAGTTGGTTTGCAAGTTCTTTCAATTTCGATCAACTCAAAATAGCCTCTAAACAGTCCCAAATTTTAGATATGAGCTCCTCTCGATGTTTCAATTATTTTGATATATAATTCACTCGAAACAATTCATGTTTGTGGTACGTCGAATTTTAGCATTAAGCTTTTGAAGAAGCTTTAATGATTGAATATGGAAGAAGAAGAAGGAGGAGGAAGGAAGAGGAAGAAGGAGAAGGAAAGAAGAAGTTGAACAACAACAAGAAGCGGAAGACCAAAAATGGTCGAATGGCCATATTACTTGTAATTAATTTGGCCGAAAGACTATTTTAAGCAATAACCTTGGCCGAAAGGCTATTTTAGGTAAAAATAAATAAATGGACTATTTTTTGTGTAATAAATTTACCTCAAAGGACATTTTGCATAATTATCCCTTATATAAATCAACTAGATACATGGAACCCGTGCTAGCACGGGCCCAATATATGTTATTCCTTCTGATTCAATTATGTGACACAGATGAATTCGGAGAGTCAACCAAATTTTTATATGATTTAAAAAAAATTAAGTTGGTTATTATTGTGATTTATAGTACTTTGGTTATTACTATGATTTATAGTACTTTTTATGTCATTTTCAAATAATTTATGTTATTCCCTTTGCCCCAATTGATATTGCACAGAGGAAATTCGAAGAGTCAACTAAATTTTATATGGTTTTTAAAACCTTTAAGCTATTAATTATTGTGATTTATAGTAATTTTTACGTATTTTTTAGATAACATATGGTATTCTCTCTGTTCCAATTGATATGTCACAGATAGAATTTTGAGTGTCAACTAAATTTTTGATATTTTAAAAATAATTTAAATTGTTAATTATTATGATTTATAAAAAAATTTACGTAATTTTTAAATATATCACTATCAATAAAAGAATTAAGTTTTGATGATCGCTATATTATGTGTTCAATAGCTCGTAAAATTTTATTAATTATTCCCTCACCCAAAACCTACAACTAATATGTAATTTCTAATGTCTAATCCTAGATGTAGTAAACAACTCCAGACAAAAAAAATAATAATAATTAAGTAATAAGGTAACCATAAATATCATTAGAAATCTACATTAATAAATATAATAAAAATTATCAAAGACAAATTCAATTTGTTCCACATGTTAATACTCCAAAACAATGTTTAAATAGAGAAATAATGGCAACAAATAAAAGTTAATGAACAGACAATGTGATGGGACCGGCAGGTTTGCTTGGCTAGGGCTGCATATCGTTCGGTTCGGTTCGGTTCGGTTTGGTTATGAACGTTATCGGTTTTACTTATTCACTATCGTTTTGTATACATGCTAAACCGTTAAAGAACCAATAAGATATCGGTTAATCGGTTATCGGTTTATCGATTTTTGATCGTTATCGGTTCGGTTATCGGGTTAACCGTTAACATTCAAAGTATAATTTATTGTCATCGTTGTCATACTACAAGGCATTTTATGAGGATGTTGTAGTCATTGTTTATGCCTTGATGTTGATATCATGCCATCACGGCAGCGCCTCCAAACTTTTTGTTTTTTTGTACAGGAAAACAGAGGAGCAGAAGCCCAAGGAACAGAGGCCGAAAGCAAGTGAAAACAAGCCTGTTATGAATGAATGAAAGCTGCCAGATGTAAACTTGTTTTAGAATATCTAGAATGTTGTTCATACTTTCTTATTCCTTGCTCCTCTTTGATAAGTTCCATAGATGAATTAGATAATGTTAGTATCATCCAGAGTTCATGGACCACAAGTCGAATTCACAGAGAAAGGGAGTCTATGCACTTTGTTACCCTCTTTCCACACCATTTATTAAAAAGCACATGTAGTATATATATCTATTAGGTAGTAGAATAAGATATTTATTTCCTATATCTGTCTTGTCCTATTTATTTGACACCTTTTGAATTTTGAGAGTAACTCTCGAAAAACATCACAATATCAAAAGATACCCCTAATTTTGACTCCAAAGTTAATAAAAGAGATCACAAACTTTTTGTAACTTGTCCAAGCCTTCTTTTATTGTTCATTGTGAGACTGGGTATCACACTTTTACAGTTTTACTCAATCGAATCAGTAGCGCCACTCTATCATTCGACAGCCCGGCTAGACTGCAACAACATTGGCACAACATTTGGTCCAGTATGGCCTGTACTTTGTCATTGCCAACTCCAGCCATGGTTTCATGTTACCATTGTAATGTACCACAACTGTATTCTCAATATCTGACTGATCAATGCTTACAGGGATAAAGAGAGCAGTTAGGAAGTGTTGTAGTATTTACAAGTGAGCACAAAAATAACATACGAATCTCTTTCCAATCTTACAGGGATTCGGAGAGGCTAAAGTATTGATTTTTCTTCATTTACTAAGTTCCTATTTACACCAAAAAGAAAGCAAAAGTATGCAATTAAACTTGGGACTAAGACATGATTACAGCAACATCCCAGTGTATTCCCATAAAGTGGAGTTTGGGGAGGGTAGAGTGTACGCAGACCTTACCTCTACCTCAGAGGTAGAGAGGTTGTTTTCGATGGATCCTCGGCTAAATAAGACAGTCCAAAACAGTCCCAAGACTGACACATGATTGAATACATATTATATTCAAAGTATGCAGTTAACAAAAGAAACTAATCAACCCAGCTAATTTGGGACTGACCAATTTAACCAAGTATACATAACACACACAATTTTCAGTAGTGAGATAAACACGAAAAGGGAAAGATAGTCAAACGCCATAAATACAAATAATGTAGCTTAATGAGAGTTATATAAACTAACCAAGTGGAGTAGAGGTGTAGAGGCCACGACCAACAAAGAAAATCAAGGGAGCAAGGAATGAACAAAAGATTAGAATCAAAATAGGGAAGCTAGATCCAACACTTTTGTTCCTTTGGGTGCCTAAACCTGATGTTCCCCTCTTCAATGCCATATCCTGTTTCCATAAAAACAACACCCACACAGAAGTTCATAGCTGCACATGTAGTTGTGTCTCTGTGACTGTGATTTTAAAAAGAAAAATAATCAAACAGCAAGCCAACAAAACACACAAATAATTCAAATAACATAACCTTACACCCTAACCAAACTGAGGCAGATTCGGTAAAATAAGTTTCGAAGTACTATTTTAGAGTACAAAATTCCTATGATAATTGATACAGACTTGAGTTTTGAAACAAATTAAGTTGCAACATCTTTTAAAATTTATGACAGAAATTGAAGATGGGGCAGAAATGATTAAGAGTTTAAGAATGAGAATTGAGAATAGAGATTTGAGAAATTACCCGATGGAATTTCGTCTTCACAGTTCTTCAGCAATCAGCACAGCCGCAGCAGCTTTGAGCCTTTGATGTTTTGACCTAGAATTTGTCTTTGAGAAATGTAGTGAACTATGAGTAGAATTTGTCATTTGGGTTGTTGGGGCTTGGGCCATTTGGGTAATGGATTCTATTGAGTATGCCTAAAGCCCTAAACCTATATATCCTTATCGGTTTATCGGGTTACCCGATAAAAAATGTGCCTTAACCGAGAACCGACCTGATAAATCGATATCAGACACATAAAAACCGAGAACCGACCCGAAAACCCATTAAACCGACCCATTAACCAGATAATCAAATTATCGGTTCGGATTAACGGTTTGACCCAAAATTTGCACAGTCCTATGCTTGGCCACGTGCAGAAAGGTGAGGTAGTAAACGATGACATTTGCAGAAAGGTAGTTTTGTAAGAATATTAAAGAAATTACACTATAGCTACAGTAATATTCCTATTGGACCAGTCTCAATATTTCATTTCACCTGAAATGACCAAAACATCCTCACCAATAAAAATGTGCCAAAGGAGGCATGTTGACCTGCTACCTGCTTTGGCACAACCTGAATGGGTGCATTCCCTCATAAGGAGAATTTCATCAATTATAATATTCATCACAAATAACCACAACTTTTTTGTAGGTAAGCAGTGAGCTCCATGTAATTGACTATGATTTATTATACATGCTAAAGAAGTGATACACTGATTGAATTTTTATACTTCTCAAAACACTATTTTTATTCGATAACAACTTCTTGATATGCAATTATTAAAAGTGGAGGCTACAACTTTTAAAAACTAAGACGTGAAACATATGCAAGAGTTCCTCAAATTCATATTTAAATTATGTGTTGTTGACAAAGAAAAAAGGAATTACTGTCAAGTGAGTATATGTTTTAGACATAATAATAATTGCATAATCGAAGTTGTTTGGACAATACTTTACAGATTTATTTAATAGCAATTTTTCAGTGTAATTATCCTTTGCAATGATAATAGATATCAATCAAATAGACTCACAATTTACCAGTTTGAATTTGCATTTTTCATTCGATTTTTGTGCAAGTAAACTTATTACTCCTTCCATTTGGTTTTACTCTCCACAAATTTCTTAATTTGATTTTCGCTTTTACTTGTCATTTTTTACTAATCAAGACAAGACAACTTTTATTTTTGTATTTTACCCTTAACATTAATTATTTTTTCTCCAAATTAATTTCAAAACACAATAGTAAACATCATTTAATAGGGGTACTATGGTAAAATAGTTATGTCATTAATTGTTTTTCTTAATGGGTGTGCAAGTCAAATTGTGACAAGTAAAAGCGAACGGAGGGAGTATAATTTTGTAAAATATTTTTTCTAATAAGTATGGGATTCGAAAACTAGTTATACTAAAAGTGTGAAGCACGTGTTCGAAAACTAGTTATACTAAAAGTGTGAAGCTCCCAAGTTAAAAGTTAGATTACGAAAACGTCCTTCAAATAAAAAAATAAAAAATAAAAATCATTTATTAAATGAGTAATTTAGTATAGTAATCCAGATATATAATTCAGGGTAAAGGTAATCATAATTGAAGAAATTCAAGAATATTAAAAAGGTGGCATTATTATTAACTTTATGGTACTCCCCCGTCCATTTGTCACCATGCTATCTTGATATTTCCTTTTCATGCATTAAATATGTCAATAAAGGATAATGCAATTTACACATTCAAAGATAAATTTAGTTCACATTGTAATATTAATTCCACCTATTCAAATTCCTCACATTACTAACGGAAAGAAGACTTGAATATCACAGCCTAAGGCTTTTCATCACAAAAACTAAAGAACTTTTGGTATTTTTTCAGTTAGCTCATTTAATTGAATTGAACCTATTCCGTTATGATCACGAGAGCATTCAAAATGGTTATATAGAGCCTTCAAATAATTTAAAGAGAATCACCAATCATAAGATAGAATTGACACAATAAAATACAAATAAACAAACACAAACATTAACTCAAGTAAAAGAAACTGTAAATATACATACCTCTAACCAAATTATGAACAGAGAAAAAGAAGGCAAATATATTTACCTCATCTATGGTAATCGAATGCATAACTCTATCCCCAAGTCCTTGAAGCACACACATCAACATGTTGTTGCGAGGTCCTTATTAAACAATTTCTTTTGCAGTCAATCTATGAGTAGAAAGAAATGGAATGACACCAAAACGCTAGAATTATTTGTTCAATGATGTTCTTCTTTTTCTTCTTCCTTATATATATATATATACTAGTTTATGGGAATGTGCGTTGCACGTTTTTACCCCTACTATATTAAATTCGAACAGGTTTAGTTTTATGTTAATACTCTCTTCGTCCTTCTTTATTTGTCCATGTTACTAAAAGTAGATGTCCAAAAATATTTGGCCAGTTTGAAAAAATAAATAAATAATTTTCTCTTTAGTTATTAACTATAATCATTACCCAATATGTAGGAGTCTTTATTTGTACTTTTCCTATTTGTTATTTACTAAATCAATAATAAAACTCAAAAAATCAATTGATTGATTATACTCAAGAAATCCTAAATCTAAGAAGAATGTTTCAATGGCAGGCGTCTTTATTTGTGCTTTTCTATTTTTTATCTGTTAACAAAATCGATAAGACTAAAAAAATCAATTGGTTATAATTATATACTTAAGAAATTCTAAATCTAAGAAGAATCTTTCGACTAATTTTTTTTTTCTAAGTACATTAATTAAACTATAAAAACAATTGATTGGTTATAATTACTAAATTGTGCTGTCGTTTTCTCAAATACCAAATTTTATAAGGAAATATTTGTATAAGGTAAACTGTTAATTTTAAGGTCTTATTAAGTTAAATTTTAGTTGATTTTTAATCATTAAATATAAAGAAAATAGGAAATGGGAGCTTTGCATTTTTAATGTATGTTAAGATATCTTGAATTTTAAAATTAGACGATTTCACCCTCTATAATTTGAAAATCTTGTACTTCTACTGCCTATGATATTATTCCTCTTTTTCTAAGAATATTTAAACTTCTTATATAATGAAAATATTTAATACATGTTGTATAAATATTTAATTTTTAGGAGTGTATTCGAAATTGAGTCATATTACAAGAATGTTTAGTTTAATTAACCCTAAAAATTAATTCAAACTCATTTAAAATTCTTTTTGTACTCGATATTCGTGAGTGGAAAAATTCAAAACTACTTAAATTTCTATGTTATATAAAATTTAAATTAAGAAAACATAATTAAAATTTCCTAAAACAATTATTGATCCTGGTTAGTTAACTTTATAAAACTAATGCCGCCTTTTTTATTAATTGATTTTTAGACTTTCAGTTAAATAAAAACATTAGTACCAAAGCAATTGAAAATAATACAAAACACTAAAAAGAAATATACTACTTGCGGATAAAATCACAACCATCCTTCAGCTGACGAAATTTAATACCTTTTTTTTGCTGAAATTTCGAGAACCATGGATAACCCATTTTTCATCTCATGTCTATAAATACTTTCTTCATCTCTTACCATATATTTTTACAAGTTATATTTTAGATTTCTTACCATATATTTTGTAAGTCATATTTTAGGACTCCTAGTACAACAGAAAAAAAAAAAGATTATCATATATTTTAGGAGTTAAAAGTCCTTATTCTATCACAATTCTTTCCATATATTTAGGAGTTAATATTATAAATATAATTAAATAATAAATTGAAAAAAATAGTAAAAAGACGATTTTGTCTATTGCGGAGTGTTTTAATGAAGGGCAAAAAGTTCAAACAACATTTATAAGGACCTTCACACTTTTAATATAGTATATAGATATATATATATATATATATTTTACCAATAGGCAATAAATACTATCCATTACAACTTTTTAATGAATATAACTGTTTTGAAAAAATTAAAGGTCTTGAAACTTAAATTTTTTAACTTTTGGACTTTTCAAAATGAAAACCACCAGCCAATTTGCAACGTAGACACAAAGTAGTTAGTTGTTACAAATTATTTCCTAGTAAATGTAGGAGTTGAAAAACCTTTAAGATATTATTCGCGAAATGGTTTTTTGACTTTTATACTTGTCTGAGTTTGTAAAGTGGACACTTCTACTTAGCTTTTTGTCATCTGAACCCTTTAACCCATCAGAACACAACTTTTTAAACCCTTTTTTCGATATGGCATCCTATGTGGCATAAACCACATAGGAGCGTGTGATACAAACAAAAACGGCGCGTTCCACCTTGTAAAAAGGGGCCCAATGGTCAAATTAGGGCTTATATTAGCCCTTCTTCCTCATTTGCTTCCAACACCATTGTTGGATCAATTTTAGCCTTTTTTCCTTTCTGCTCGATCTTTTCTCTCTAAGTGTGTATTAAGAAAATTCTTTTCCATCAGCCTTGGTATATGTTTGCTTCTCTATGGCCTGAACAACCTTAACTAATTTACTTGCTGCTTTAATATAGGTGACAACTCTTGCTACACACATTTCATCCGATTTTCATGTCCAAGGACCCTCTTGAACATCTGTTGTACCCTGCAACTCTGCCAGATTCTTCCTGAACTGTGAACCAGGAGCGAAAAGAAGCATGTTAAGATCTTTTGAAGACACAACTTATGTCTGGTCTAGCAGCACTCCATCCTGCTGGTCCCTGGCATTTCTTTATTTTCACTAGTTGGCCGCATTCGTTCAATCACTTCTTCAAATTTTTGGATGACCGAAGGCTCCTACGGAATGTCTTCATAGTCAGATGTGATATTGGACATGTCAGAAGAATCATCCTTCTTCGATTCTTCCTCGTCACTTTTCTTGGCTTCTTCATTCTTGCCAAAAAGCTTCTCAAAATGGCCAGCAATGTTCTTTATTAAATGTTTTCCTTCTGAATTTTTCTTGGAATGAGCTGCAAAGCCATGGAAATCTTGAAACGAAAGCCCAGTACACGTAATTTCCTACGTGTAAATTAATTTTTAAATTTTTAATGACGTGTCAGCGTTTGTGCTACACGCTCAAGTTATTAGACCAAAAAAGGGTTTAAAAAGATGTGTTCTGGTGGATTAAAAGGTTGAGATGACAAAAAGCTAAGTAGAAGTGTCCATTTTACAAACTCGGACAAATATAAGAGTACAAAAGACCATTTCGCCGATATTATTTAATAAGATATCATTTAGTAACATTTCACCGATAATATTTAATAAGATATCATTTAGTAAGATACTCTCTTTTAATATTAATTGTATCTATAATAATTCAATCAAAAAGTACTTTTACTACCGGAAATTTGTAATAATATTATTTTAAAATAAATATAATTTAGCTATTTAGTTTTTGAAGGGTATTTTCGTAATCTAACTTTCAACTATAGGGCTTCCTACATTTAGAATAAATATGATATGATTATTAATACCTATATTAGCTTGTTTTTAAAATATCAAACTATATAATAAAAATGAAAGTTTTTTCATCAATTGTAAGCACATTTGGAAATACTTTGTTGTTTTATAATGCTTCGATTTTGCACACCTCTTAAGAAATCTTTAATTAAAGATGTATTATTAAACTAACCTTATTAATAATGTTTTGAAAATTTAAATTTGACAGCTACTATTCTATATAATTATTTAACACTAAAGAGTAGAAAAAAAAAAGTAACAAACTCTCTTAGTTGGTTAAAATAGATAAAATATCTATTTTTTATTTAAAGTTAAGTAAAATGAACAAAAGGGATTCACTAAAATAAAAGTCAATTCACACTGTTAAAATATAAATTGAACTCATTAAAATAAAAATTAGATTCATTAATTTTTTTGAATTTTATTTAATGGGTGCGATTTTTTATTTTGATTTTAAATAATATTGTTGATTTGAATGTGGTGATGTGGACTTCTTCTAATAAGAAGCCATGTAACAAAAATGATTTTGCAAAACCACCATTGCAAAATAATAATACGAATTCTGTAACGACAGTGGCATAGATGAGCCAAACTTTTAAAGGCGATGGTATAGATGAGTCAAACTTAGCTATAACAGATGACATAGATGAGTCATTTCTAATAGTTCGATGGCATATTTGAGCTTTTTCCCTAAAAACAATAGTCGTATTTCCTCCGTTCCAATTTATGTGAGTTAGTTTGATTCGACACGAAACTTAAGAAAGACAGGAAGACTTTTAAAATTTATGGTGTAAAATAAGTCCAATATGTTCGTATGACTGTAAATCATTTTATTAAGGGTAAAAGGGGCATTATAAAATCAAATTGTTACTAAATATAGAAATATATTATTTTTTTGAGGAGTAACTAAAAAGAAAAGTGAGTCATATAAATTAGAATAGAGGGAGTATAACATTATCCTAATATCCAATAATAGTAAAGAAAAAAATGAATATTTATTGGACACCAAATATGAATATATTATTTATATTGGACACCAAATATGAATATATTATTTACTCTGTCTCATTTTATGTGGCATTTTTTTATTTTTAGTCATGTTAAAAAATGTCATAATATCTATGAAATGTTTTAAATGATAAAAAAATTTAAAAATTTTTCCTTAAATAACGTACCAAATTAATTGGTGACATATAAAATGAAACGGAGAAAATACTAATTAAATTGTTGCTAGTAACATGAACAAAGCATGTAGTAGCCATCTGTCAGCACACAACATGTATATTACTCTATATTATAAGCGGCGAAGTGAGGAGCTTCCTGTCAATGAAAATCGACAAAAAAGCCCCCAAAACTTCCTAATACTCATCAAATGTGTGCTTCCTTACAAGGATAATTTAGTCTTTACACGTCTTCTTCCTCCTATCTAAAAGTTAGAGCTGGATTTGTTGTGTGAATTCGTAGACTCTTTATTACCATTTCTCAGATCAAATCGAGCTCTTCATAATTTTTCAGATCCAAAAATACAGCGCCTCAATCCTCAATCGAAAAATTATCTCTTCATAATTATTCACTACACGAAACCAGATCTACAAAAGAGTTGAAAAGAAGTAAAATCTACCAACAAAGATCAACAAATCTGATGAAAATAAAACTTCCGCAGAGGATAATGCAATTGATTTCGAATCTTACATTGTATTACATAATGATTTGAAAGCAAACATATGAAACAATGAAGGTATGCAGAGCTGGAAATGGAGCTGTCATCAACACCAAAGAAGGATGACCAACGGAGGAGATGGAGTGGATAGTCGAAGAAGAGGAGAAACGCATCCACCATTAGCGAAAAAGAAAAAAAAAAACCAAAACACATCCACCGCCTCACTTTCATCTTTACTTTTAATACAGGACATCTAGAAGGGTTGATGCAATTGATATTTCACTTGCATTTATTTTTGGATTTGGGCCTTGCCCCACAATGTGGCTTCGATCTGGTTGTTAACTGTCAAAAAAAGATTTTTTTTCAAAAAAGGAAGTAATTATGGTTTTACACTATTGATTAGAACAAATTAATCATAAAAAGTTCTTATTTAGCTTATTATTCAAGATTATAACATATTTTATTGTTATTAGTTAATCAATAATATATTTAATTATTATTATTGAGATTTTTAAAATGCATAAATTGTACTCCCTCCGTTTCAAAAAGAATGAACTACTTTTTTTTTTAGTCCGTTTAAAAAAGAATGATCCTTTTCTCTTTTGGCAATACTTTAATTCCAATTTTCCACATGACATGTTTAAGATCACAAGATTAAAGGTCATTTTGGTACATTTGCCATAACTTTAATTTAGGACCACAAGATTCAAAAGTTTCTTTATTTTCTTAAACTCTGTGTCAAGTCAAACTAGGTCATTCTTTTTAAAACGGAGGGAGTATTATTTAGAAGCAGCAAAAATTTTATCATTTTTTAATTTGTTTATCTTACTTTCCCTTTTAAATGTGTTATATATTTGAAACTTATGTAAAAAGTATTATAAATTACAATAATTACAATTTTTAATATTTAGAAGACATATTAAAAATTTGATTGACTTTTTAAATTCTATCAGTATAACATAAATTGGGACAGAGGAAGTGACATATATTATTTAAAAAATGACGTAAAAATTATTATAAATCACAATATTAACAAATTAATACGAGTATTTAAAAAACATATAAATAATTTATTTGACTTTCCAAATTCTGTCAACAACATATAATTGAGACTGAGTGAATAACATATATTACCTGAAAATTACGTAAAAAGTCTTATAAATCATAATAATTAACAACTTCAAATATCAAAAAACTATATACCAAATTTGGTTGACTTCTCCGATTTCAGCAGCATCGACATCACATAAATTGAAACAGAAAGAGTATCATATAGTAAATGAAAATGATGTAAAAGTACTATAATATAATAATTAACAACTTAAAATATTTAAAAATCATACAAAACATTTTATTAACTCTCCAAATTTCTTCTTTGCTACTTAGATTACGACAAAGAAAGTAGCCTATCATGGGCCTCCGAGATCTAGTCTAGTCTAGTCTAGTGTAATTAGATGTGTGAATGTTGAAAGAAAAAGTAGGCGGGCTCACATTGATAACTTACCATTCATTTTGTAGTACAATTGAAACAGCGGTGTTCGTTCTTCTTGGACGTTTATATATAAGAGAAATTTTACGCTGGTGTGTTACATTGTAAACTACTCCCTCGTTTTAGTTGTCATATGCTAGATATAATTATTCTTAAATACTTATTAATTTAAAAAAATTAAGAGAGAATTAATTATTTTTTCAATTTTATTCTTATTATTAATTATTTTAGAATTAAGAGGCACGTAAATAGCAAAAATTAAAGAATTAATAAGAGATTTACTTGTCAAATTACACTTAATTAATTTTTTCTTAAGGATTATGCAAAACATTATCATGACAATTGAGAAGGAACGAGGGAGTGGATGATTAAGTTATCATCTCTACTAATTTTCCCGAGGAGTATGCATTAAATGATTTATCATTAAGGGTGCGTTTGGTATGGAAGAAAATATTTTCTTATTTTCTCATATTTGATTGGACAAATTTTTTGAAAAACATTTTCTCTAAGAAAACAAGTTAATTTCTTAAAAATAAGGAAAATGACTTCTTGGAAAAATAAGTTCTATTAATGACATCATATGTTTTTTGTATCCTCCAACCACCCAACGCCCCCAACCTCTATCCCTTTACCGTCCCACCCTGCCACTCTTGAGGCCCCATACTTTAACTCCTTCCACCACTACAGTTTTTTGTTAGATTACATATAAATGCTCTTGAGATAACATTTCTTGTACTTATTTACTAAAAACTAAAAAATAAGTAAGAAACCAACTTGTTTTTCAAGAAAATCTTTTTCAGGAAAATATTTTCCCAAACACACCCTTAGTGAATAGAATACATATGAAGATGTGGTACTCTCTCCATTCTTTTTTAGCTGTCATGTATATTAAAATAGTTGTTTCTAAATACTTGTCAATTTAACAAATCAAGAGAGAATTAATATTTTTCCGACTTAGCCCTTAGCATTAATTATTCTAGAATTTAGAGGCACATAAGCAGACAAGGATTGAAAAATTAATAAGAAATATATGAGTCAAATTACACTCTTAATCATATTTTCTTAAGGATTGCGCAAAATCTTATCCTGACAACTAAAAAGGAACAAAGATAGTATTTATTAAATGTCATAATGAATAAATAAATAAACACTTAAATTTGAATTTAGCTAGCAAGCAAACACTTCAGCTTTGACAATGTACATATAGACACCTCAACTTGGTCTCAACTAGAACAAAATACTCAAAGTATTCTTACTATATCTCGTGGAAACCCGACGCTAATGTGACACAAAAATCTTGGAAGTGTCTAGATGATCATTTTGTAAGTTCGAGTGTTCAACTGACATAATGAAGTTGATTAGTTAAAGTGTCTAGATGTGCATTATCAAAGTTAGAATACATACTTTCCATCTAAGATCAAATTTAAGTGTTTGTTTATGTGTTATGTCTTATTATAAATTTGTGTAAACATCGGATGCACATAAATTTTACCCTCCTCTAGCTACCCATCAACAATTTTTGTTATGTTAGTATTTGCTTTCCTGTTTCTTAAACCGTTTTATGTATAGCCATATGATATTCGATACTTTTTGGTACAACTAATGCAAATCATGCATTAAACGACTCTCTCTATTTTTTGTTTGAGCTTATGGAGTTTTTAGACTGTTGTCTGAAATTATTTTTGAACAAATTAAAAATATTAGAGAAATTACTTAAATTTGGTAAGAAAATCAAGGCAAAAATTCTAATAAATCTCTCCTTTTTGGCTGAATTTTCTTGGCAAAACTTGATCCTCCTTCTTCACATGTATGATCTTCATTCTTCACATAATCTTTACCATTGCTTCTTGTCATGGTTAAAAATATGGTTTAAAATATTATAGTTAAAAATGGGTTAAAAAATATTTTTTTTATTTTTATTTTTAAAGATGCAGTAGCAGGTATGTTGAAAATATGGTTGAAACTTGTTCTCCACATGTAGTTGGACTTTACCATTGCTTCTTGTCATGGTTTAAAATATTATAGTTAAAAATGGGTTAAAAAATAATTATTATTTTTTTTTTTAAAGATGCAATAGCAGGTATGTTGAAAATATGGTTGAAACTTGTTCTCCACATGTAGTTGGATAAAAATCTTCATTATCATCAAACTGGTTGCAGCTTGATTATTTGAAACCGCTTTAAACCTGTTTTTAATCTCATTAGACCTTTGAACCGTAGGCTCTGATACCACTTGTTGGGTTCGAAATTGAGATGGCGTCATACGGAAGCTAATACTTTACAAACCATAGAGGAGATAATTCAAACGAAAAGAAAAACATACTAAAAAAGCATATTATTAATATGGTTTGGTCAAACGACCTATATATTAAAAACTACTATGAAAAAGCATAAAACCTATTGGGAGAAATCTCATCCTAAACAAGATTATTTAATGACCAGATTACGGATTCTGTTGTGTTTTGGTATGAAAAGAGAAGTCTTTTATTTATAGAAATTCAAAACCTTTCCTCCAAAAAAGAGTTTGGTCAAATATGAAAGAGTTTTATATTTTTCTTTTAGAAAAAGTAAAGTAATTATACTAATACTTTGACTTTTCCTTAAAGAAAAAGTAAACCTCAAATTTGGTAAGAAAATCAGGAAAAAAACCTAACAAATTAAATATTAGACCATGACCGTAAAAAAATTATCGTCGTTAGAGATATTTTAATGTTATGCAGGCTCGGAGGTGATAAAAATGACAAGTAAAAATAAAATTTTATTTTTGAAATAATGTACAAGTACAACTAAAACTGAACGAAGGGTGTAGATTAGTCAAAACATATGGCATAAGCCCTATTATAAGAAAATACCCTTTGCTACCAAATCATTTTGTTTTAAGATAAAGGGGTTGGAAGTCTATCGATCAAGTTAAGATGTAAGGTCCAAGTCCGTGAAGATTGTGACGTTTCAAGACATACAAATTCTGGAATTACGTATAGTATTTTATTGAAGCAATGATAGTCTTGAGCTTGGGTTCCACCTCATCCCACGTTTATTTTCTTTTGAGATTTTGATTAGTTTCTTAAATTTGGACCACTTTTTCTTGGTTTTCACTTTTGAAGGATATGGTGTAGTGGGTGGGCTACTGCTTTTTTCCTTAATTAAAGGTCTGTATGTTGAGTATTGGGTATGAAAAAATTCTTAAGAGGAAGTACTTTTTTCAAAATAGTTCTATGCAATGTGAATTTAAATTAATTGGATTTCAATACAAATACTAAATACTGGATGAAATCTAAAAGATAGATTTTTATTTATGTCTGATGGTCGTGGTCCTAATCTTCTGAACCCACAACCAAAATGGGCCCTCCATTTATTTAAAATACCAAAGTATGTCATGTATACAGAGTGATATCAAAATAGGCTATCTCTTTTTTTTTTAACGGAACAATTGGCTACGGCGTCAACTTTACAAAAGATATAAAACTCAAAAAATATGTGAGTTATTCATTTCTATTTTACAAAGCTCACATAATATTCGAGTTTTCTATTTGTATTCTATAAAACTCAAATAATATGTGAGTTACGTTTTTTATTTTATAAAGCTCAAATAATATGTGAGTTATCCATTTTTTTATTTTATAAAGCTCACTATTTATGTGAGCTTTATACCTAATATTTTAACCTTTTGCCTTCTTTTCCTTTTACGGTCCCCTTCCCCAATTTTTCTTTACCCCATTTTCCTTAAAGAACAACAAAACCCTACAAATGGATAACTTGGTGGAGGGGACCGTGAAAGGAAAAGAAGGCAAAAGGTTTTTTATATTAGGTATAAAGCTCACATAAATAGTGAGCTTTATAAAATAAAAAAAATGGATAACTCACATATTATTTTAGCTTTATAAAATAAAAAAACGTAACTCACATATTATTTGAGTTTTATAGAATACAAATAGAAAACTCGAATATTATGTGAGCTTTGTAAAATAGAAATGAATAACTCAAAAATTGAGGGAGGGGACCATGAAAGGGAAAGAAGGCAAAAGGTTTTTTATATTAGGTATAAAGCTCACATAAATAGTGACCTTTATAAAATTAAAAAATGGATAACTCACATATTATTTGAGCTTTATAAAATAAAAAAAATGTAACTCACATATTATTTGAGTTTTATAGAATACAAATAGAAAACTCGAATATTATGTAAGCTTTGTAAAATAGAAATGAATAACTCACATATTTTTTGAGTTTTATACCTTTTGTAAAGTTGACGCCGTAGCCAATTGTTCCGTTAAAAAAAAGAGATAAGACTCACAAAATATGTGAGTTAGCCAATTTTGGTATCACTCTATATACATGACATATTTTGGTATTTTAAATAGATGGAGGGCCCATTTTGGTATTCTAATCTTCTATTTACAAATTTAAATAGGCTGAATAAATAGTACATTTCTTTCGTTTTTAAAAAGAATGACATACTTTCCTTTTAATCAGTTTCGAAATGAATGACCCTTTCCTTTTTTGACAGCACTTTAGTTTCAATTTTCCATATGACATGTTTAAAATCACAAGATTAAAGGACACTTTAGTACATTTTACATATAACTTTAATTTAAGACCACTTAATTCAAAAGTCTTTTTTATTTTATTAATCTTCGCGATCAAATCAAAATAGATCTTTTTTTTTAAACGGAGGAAATATATTTTAGACTTTACTTAACATAATATTATGTCTTGTCTTACAAAAACTACTGTCTTTAACTGAAACTATTGGGCGTCAAAAAATGTTAATTAGGAAAGTCCACCTACAAAACAACCCTCAATTCCAGCATGTTGCCTGATCGTGATTTACTTCGTCTGTCTTCTCCCCCCCCCCCCCAGAGAGTAGAGACTAGACGAGGCGAAGAAAAGATCAAATTTCAAGGCTTTTCCTTTTTTTTCTCTTTTGAGTATTTTAGTATCTTCTGTATATTTGGAATCTCAGTATTTTAGAAAAATTAATTAAGGGTGACAAAAAAGTTTTAAAATTAAAAAAGAGTGACACAAGTCTTAAATATTGAGCAGAGGTGACGATTTTAAGATTAGTGTTAATGACACTAATCTTAAAACCCTCAAGTTTTATTATTTACACTAAGACCCCCACTTTCCTCCACCATACCCCACCTCCTACACACCGTTTTTGTCGCTGCCACCACCACCACCATTACCATCTCTTTCTGATCACCACCATTTTCTCCTCTTATACCACCGCCACTTATTCTTCTTCTTTCTCCTCCACCACCATCACTATCAATACCGCAACAACAACCACCTTCTCCTTCGACGTCACCACCAGCATCACCACCTCCCTCTTTATCATAAATACCATTTTCTTCGTAGGCTCCTCCTCCACCACATCTTTTTTCAGAAATTAAGCAACTACCGAAGTTGTTGCAGCAATAGTCGAGGTTGTTGCAGCAACAATCAAAGTAGTTGCAACAACAGTCATAGTTGCTACAACAACTACAATAATTGCTATAACACAACAACTAATAGTAGTTGCTACAGTAATTATCGTAATTGTGCAGAAACTAATAGTAGTTGCTGCAGCAATTATTGTAACTGCTGTAACAATTATGATAGTTGCTGAAGCGACTATTGTATTTGCTTAATTTTCTGCATTATTTCTTCAATCATTTCAAAAAAATCAAAAAAAATTCTTTAAAGTACTCAAACTTTTTTTTAAAAAAGTCCATAAATTTTTTTTAAAAAAAGAAGAACGACGATAAAAAGGGAAAGAAAAAGAAGAGAAGATGGAGGAAGAGAAAAATCTAAAGAGAGAGAAAAAAAAATAAGAAGAAGAAGATGGGGAGAAAGAAATTTGGAGAGAAAGAAAGATTGAAAAGATAAGGAAGGGAGGAAATTCTAAAATTTAAAATTTGGAATGGAAGGAATTATTTTTTAAAAATTATAAGTTTTAAAAAATTACACTTTATACCCCAATTAACTTAATCAAAATTTAAGTGAAGCTTTGATCTTAACTGGTCAAAGTTATCACCATTTTTAATTTAAAGACTTTTTAATCACCCTCCACTCAATTTTCTCCGGTATCTCACTTGTTCCCATTGGATGACTATGAGCGACTTAAAATTAGAAAGGGGATATATGAACAGTTTTTTGAAAAATAAATAAATAAATAAATAAAAGAAATGCATGAACTCTAAAAGGAAATGAGATATACGTTTATTTTTATTCGAAAAGGAAATGGTTGTTTTATAATTAAAAATTAATGAACTAATGAGGGACATACTTTGTAAATATGTATTTATGATAGAGATATTTTATCTTGAAAAAAATAATTTTCTACTTATACTTTTCGTAAAAAACAGAAATTTTTAGCTTCTTTCAATAATAGAAAAACTATTTCTCCTGCTTCTTAACAAAACATTTTAACTTATTGGTTAAATTTCTTTTTTAAAAAATGCTTCTAGACAAATAGGCTCTTACATCATACCTCAAAGATTGGGTTCTCTGGGAAATTTATTGCATCAATCATGTTGTTTTACTAATCATGTGAAAATAAAAAAAGGTTCAGTCGAGTGTACTAAAATTTCCATTATGTGTGGGGTTCGAAAAGAGTTAAACCACAAGAATTTATTGTATGCAGTCTTAACTTGCATTTTTTACAAAAGGATACTGTCACGACTTGAACCTATGACCTCCTGATGACATGACAACAACTTTATCAATTACTTCAAGGCTCTTTTCAATAACGTGAAAATGAAACTAGAAATTAAGTTGGCAACAATAGTAGAAGGTTGTCCCTCTATATATGTGAGGGAGCTCCACTCACCACGTACTAATGACATGACTAAAGAAAATATTCGCGAACTTCTTGTAGCTATCACTATATATGTCTTTGTCAAATTTAACTTTCATTTACTTGCAAGCTCATACCCTCGATGCGCTTCAATTATGTTTAACAGAGAGATTGAGACCAATATTTCCCATCTCCTTTAAAATAAACAATATTTTAGTTTGATAATAACTTGTTTGGTCATGTTTATGAAAAGTCAAAAGTGAGTGTTTTTTAAAAAATAAAAAATTAAAGAGTACTTATTTTAGAGTTGAGATGTTTGAGCAAACTTTGAGGGAAAAATAAGCATCTTATAATAGTACTATAAGTTATTTTTTAAAAGTAGAAAAAATAGATTTTTCTCAGAAATATTTTAGAAACCTTGACCAAGCACAAATTGGTACTCCAATATTAGCAAGAACAATTTTTAGATTGATTCGTTACTCTTCAAAAATACATTTTCTAGAAAAACTTCCAATAACAAACACTTTTCAAAATAAAAAGATTTTTTAAATTTGACCAAAGAAGCTATAGCTAATAGTCATCAGTATTTGCAATAGTACTGGTTCAGCCTTTAGTTTTTGAAGATACTGAACTTCAGTATTCATAGCAAAATATATATTGAAAGACTGTTTCAGTAGTATCTCAAATGTACTGTTTCCGGGTATAAATATTTGTATTTTAATCAACAAGAACTTCAACTTTAAGTTCAAGAACAATAAAGAAGTTCAACAACTTCAAACACAAGTTCAACAATAATGAACTATCAAAATGAAGTTTCTGCTTTTTTGTAGAAAATAGTAAAACCGTAAGAAAGAAGATGAAACAGAAAATTTCGAATCAAGTCCACCGAATTCACGGTGTGTCCTTAAGGAATTTATTCCACTCAAGTACCCGAGGTTATGAAATCTTTCCTCCCAGGATAAAATGATTCACTACAATAGAATAGTGATACCTCAAATTCTACCGAACTTCGAACGCACTCAATGATTAGTTGATCACACTTGAGTTTTTCAAGAAGAAGAAGATTTTTTTCTTTCAATAATTTCGTACCTATACCTAAGAAATAAGTCAGGTATTTATAGCCAAAAGGTGTTGCTTCAGAAGAGAAGCAACGGTTCACGAAAAAATGCACTGCTTCAGACCGTCGCTACCACCTGCGCCCGCAGGTGGTCGACCTGCGTCCGCAGGTGACATAAGGCCCGACGCAGAAGCATCTGCATTGTCCACCTGCGTCCGCAGGTGACGACCTGCGCGCGCAGGTCGTCTTTTTCGCTTGAAACAGTGTGTCGTCTGCCTTGACGGATCGCGTCCCTTCGAGGTGCGTTGTGACATGCGTCCGAACTTGCCATGTGCGTCCGCAAATGGAAAAGAATCATTTCTTATTGGATTAAAATATCACTATATTTCAAGTTTCAAATGAATTTTGTCCAAAAAATAATCTCTCGATCATTTGCCAAATCCAAATCCAAATCCAAATCCGAAGCCGAAGCCGAGCCGAGCGAGAGACGGCGACGACGACGGCGCGAGGCTTGCCTTATTCTTGCCTCACTATCCACATGAAGGAATGCATCTCAATATATGCATAAGAATGTTTCTTTCTCCCACTAATGTGGGAGAACTTTACATCTTAAAAGTGAACTACACATTTCACTTTCCCTCCAATTTTTCTTCCCTCCATTTTCCATTCACAATACACTTAGAACCCAACAATCCCCCACATGAATGGGGAATGGCTATTTCAACAAAGAATATACGGACAAGTGTGTGATCAACAAGCAAAGACTAATTGCATCTGGATAAGTAGGTTTCCCTTTGAATTTTCCATAGTGAACTTGCATCGGATGCACTCGGTCAATCGGTAGACGTGAAATCTTTGAACCGTCAAACTTTAATGTACACCTAGACAACACAAGTCACGCAACCAGCCTTTTACCATTTATGGTTCTCACAGTTTTGTTCATCCATGAACACGACCTGATTTCATGAGAGCTTAGAGAATAGGCCTTTACTATCATTCTCCTTGAAGAGGCTTCCACTTCACTCTCACATAGGTGATTCCTAAACGTTTCAATCCTATAGATCAAACTATTTGGTCAAATCTGCCAAACTTAGAAACCATTAAAAGACTTCCAACCATAAGTCTTATCCTTGTTTCCTGAACATTATCTTCATCATGAGAACGGGTTGAGTTTATTGACAATGTTGAACCGTCAATCACAACTTTACTTGATCTCTTTGAACCTAGCTCTTGAGATATCCAGTCCGCTAGGTAGAGTTACCGCTGTGACGACTTGTCCTAGGCCGTAAACCCATTTCCTTTGATGATTTCTCAACTCCCTCTCTAGATAGGCCTTTTGTAAGTGGATTCGACACATTATTCTTCGACTTTACATAGTCAATCGTGATAATTCCACTAGAGAGAAGTTCTCTAACGGTATTATGTCATACTTAATCGTGATAATTCCACTAGAAAGAAGTTCTCTAACGGTATTATGTCTCCGTCTTATATGACGAGATTTACCGTTATACATCATGCTCCCTGCCCTACCTATTGCCGCTTGACTATCACAGTGTATACATACTGGTGCCAATGGTTTGGGCCAATAAGGAATATCTTCCAAGAAATTCTGGATCCATTCAGCTTCTTCACCAGCTTTATCTAATGTGATAAATTCAGATTTCATAGTAGAGCGGGCAATACAAGTCTGTTTGGATGATTTCCAAGAGACTGCTCCTCCACCTAAAGTAAATACATATCCGCTCGTAGATTTTACTTCATTTGATCTGGTGATCCAATTTGCATCACTATATCCTTCAACTACCGATGGATATTTATTGTAATGCAAAGCAAAGTCTTGAGTATGTTTTAGATACCCCAAAACTCTTTTCATTGCCATCCAATGAGTTTGATTGGGATTACTCGTGTACCGACTTAATTTACTAATAGCACATGCTATATCCGGTCGTGTACAATTCATGATATACATCAAACTTTCCAACACTCTTGCATAATCCAATTGTGAATCACTTTCACCTTTATTCTTTTGAAGTGCAAAGCTCACATCTAATAGAGTCTTGGCAATATTGAAATCCAAATACTTAAACTTGTCAAGTACCTTTTCAATATAATGAGACTGTGACAATGTCAACCCTTGTGGAGTTCTATGAATTCTTATTCCTAAGATCACATCCGCAACTCCAAGGTCTTTCATATCAAACTTGCTCTCAAGCATTCGTTTCGTAGTATTTATGTCAGAAATGTCTCTACTGATGATCAACATGTCATCCACATACAAACAAACAATGACTTGGTGATTTGGAGTGTCTTTAATGTAAACACATTTATCACATTCATTTATTTTGAATCCATTTGCCAACATAGTTTGGTCAAACTTTGCATGCCACTGTTTGGGTGCTTGTTTTAGTCCATAAAGTGAATTAACAAGTTTGCACACTTTCCTTTCTTTACCAGGAATCACAAAACCCTCAGGTTGTTCCATGTAAATTTCTTCCTCCAATTCTCCATTTAAGAATGTTGTTTTCACATCCATTTGATGGATTTCAAGACCATATACCGCTGCTAATGCAACTAACATCCGAATGGACATTATCCTTGTTATTGGCGAGTATGTGTCAAAATAGTCAAGGCCTTCTTTTTGTCTAAAGCCTTTCACTACAAGTCTTGCCTTGTATTTGTCAATAGTACCATTAGCTTTCATTTTTCTTTTGAAGATCCATTTAGAACCTAAAGTTTTATTGCCTGGAGGAAGATCAACCAACTCCCAAATATGGTTGCTCAAGATTGAATCAATCTTACTATTGACAGCCTCTTTCCAAAAGGATGAGTCCGCAGACGACATCGCTTCTTTAAACATTAGAGGATCATTTTCAAGAAGAAATGTTACAAAATCTGCTCCAAAAGAAGTCGAAGTCCTTTGACGTGTACTATGCCTTGAATTCTCTTCATTATGTTCATTCTCCCTTAGTTCATCTCTAGGTCGTTTAGACCCTTCACTAGACAGCTCATGTCTAGTCTTATACGGATAAATGGGTTCAAAGAATTCAGCATTATCTGATTCTATTACCCTTATTCTCATGGATATTCGGATGTTCGAATTTATGAACCAAAAATCGACATGCTTTACTATTTGTAGCATATCCGATGAAAACACAGTCCACAGTCTTTGGTCCTATGTTCACCCTTTTGGGTATAGGAACTTAGACTTTCGCTAGACACCTCCACACTTTGAAATATTTCAAGTTGGGTTTCCTTCCTTTCCATTTCTCATATGGAATAGATTGTGTCTTTCTATGGGGCACTCGATTGAGTATTCGGTTTGCTGTAAGGATAGTTTCCCGCCACAAGTTTTGCTGTAAACCTGAACTTATAAGTAAGGCATTCATCATTTCCTTCAATGTTCGATTTTTTTTCCCCACAATCCCATTTGATTGAGGTGAATACGGGGCCGTAGTTTGATGGACAATTTCATTTTCCAAACATATCTCCGCAAAAGGAGATTCATATTCTCCACCCCTATCACTTCTTATCATTTTAATCTTTTTATCCAACTGATTTTCAACTTCAGTTTTATATTGCCTAAATGCATCTATTGCCTCATCCTTACTATTCAGCAAATAGACATAACAAAATCTAGTGCAATCGTCGATAAAAGTTATGAAATACTTTTTTCCACCACGAGATGGTGTCGACTTCATATCACAAATGTCTGTGTGAATTAAGTCTAAGTGATTGGAATTTCTTTCAACAGACTTATACGGATGCTTAGCATACTTAGATTCAACACATGTTTGACACTTTGATTTACTGCACTCAAATTTAGGCAAAGCTTCCAAATTAATCAGTTTTCGCAAGGTTTTATAATTGACATGTCCTAAACGTTCATGCCATAAATCGTTTGACTCAAGTAAGTAAGAAGAACCAGAATTTTTATTCATATCAATAGTCATTACATTGATCTTAAAAAGGCCCTCGGTGAGGTAGCCTTTGCCTACATACACTTCATTCTTACTAATTACAACTTTGTCGGAAATAAATACACATTTGAAACCATTCTTAGTCAGAAGTGAAGTAGAAATCAAGTTCTTTCGCAACTCCGGAACATGAAGGACATTGTTTAGTGTCACCAGCTTGCCTGATGTCATCTTCAAGCAAACCTTGCCTATTCCTTCAATCTTTGCCATAACAGAGTTGGCCATAAATATCTTCTCATTATCTTGAGCCGAAGCATATGATGTAAATAATTCTTTGTTGGCACACACGTGGTGGGTGGCACCTGAATCAATCCACCACTCTCTAGGATTTCCAACAAGATTGCATTCCGAGAGCATAGCACATAGATTGTCCATTTCTTGTTTGGATTCAGCTATGTTTGCTTGGTCCTTTTTCTTGCCCTTCTTCGGAGCCCGACAATCAACCGACTTGTGGCCAGCTTTGCCACAGTTAAAGCAATTTTCTTTGAATTTCTTTTTAAGAGGATTGCCTTGTTGTGCTTGTGTTTTCTTTCTCTTCTTTGATTTGTTGGGATTTTCTTCCACAATGTTTGCTCCATTTATTGTAGAGTTCCCACAAGACCTCTTCTCTGCTGCCTTATTATCCTCTTTTATCCTCAACGTCACAATGAGATCTTCGACAGACATTTTCTTGCATTTATGCTTCAAGTAGTTTTTGAAATCTTTCCAAAAAGGTGGTAACTTCTCGATTATTGCTGCTACTTGGAAAGCATCATTCACCATCAAGCCTACATCAAAGGTTATGTGAATATCAAGAACAAACATAATTTGTTCAAAGTCGGCATTATTTAAATTTATACCTTCTGCAAGGAGTTCGTGAATAATGACTTGCAACTCTTGGACTTGGGTAACTACAGTTTTACTGTCTACCATCTTAAAGTCCAAGAATTTGGCAACAATGAATTTCTTAATTCCGGCATCCTCTGTTTTGTACTTCTTTTCTAAAGCATACCAGAGGTCCTTTGAGGTCTTCATCATGCTATACACATTGTATAGATCATCTTGTAGGCCACTCAATATGTAATTCTTACATAAAAAATTTGAGTGCTTCCAAGCTTCAGTTACTACAAAGCGATCCTTATCCGGAGTATCCTCCGGTAATACAGGAAAACTTTCAGTGATGAACTTTTGCAGACTCAAGGTAGTCAGATAAAAGAACATCTTCTGCTGCCAACGTTTAAAATCAACACCAGAAATTTTTTTTGGTTTTTTCGCCGGTGCCATGGCATGAACATCATTTGTACGACTTGAAGTAGCAATGTTTGTTGTTGCAACATTCGTCGTTCCATCATTGACTTGAATTTCATCAGTCATTTTGCTGTCACAAAGAGACAACCAATTTAGTATTTTAAATACTAACAACAAAGTTTATAAACTTTAAACAATTTGTTTCTAGTTTAACGACGAAGTTTTTATATTCTTCAAATCGTTAACCGAACGATCTTTGACTAGTGATGAAGTTTTTATATCTTCAAATCACTATCAAGTTCAGACAGAGTAGAAAACTAAATGGTTTTAATCTCCCTAAACCAAAAATACAGATTATGTAAATTCCAAAAGATTGTTGTTTCCGGGTACAAATATCTGTATTTTAATCAACAAGACCTTCAACTTTAAGTTCAAGAACAATAAAGAAGTTCAATAACTTCAAACACAAGTTCAACAATAATGAACTATCAAAATGAAGTTTCTACTATTTTCTGGAAAATAGCAAAACCGTAAGAAAGAAGATGAAACAGAAAATTTAGAATCAAGTCCACTGAATTCACGCTGTGTCCTTAAGGAATTTATTCCCCTCAAGTACCCGAGGTTATGGAATCTTTCCTCCCAGGATAAAATGATTCACTACAGTAGAATAGTGGTACCTCAAATTCTACCGAACTTCGAACGCACTCAATGATTAGTTGATCACACTTGAGTTTTTCAAGAAGAAGAAGATGTTTTTATTTCAATAATTCCGTACCTATACCTAAGAAATAAGTCAGGTATTTATAGCCAAAAGGTGTTGCTTCAGAAGAGAAGCAATGGTTCACGAAAAAATGCACTGTTTCAGACCGTCGCGACCACCTGCGCCCGTAGGTGGTCGACCTGCGTCCGCAGGTGACATAAGGCCCGACGCAGAAGCATCTGTGTTGGCACCTGCGAACGTAGGTCGTCTTTTTCGCGTGAAACAGTGTGTCGTCTGCCTTGAAGGGTCGCGTCCCTTCGAGGTGCGTTGTGACATGCGTCGTGCGTCCGCAAATGGAAAAGAATCATTTCTTATTGGATTTTTGGATTAACATATCACTATATTTCAAGTTTCAAATGAATTTTGTTCAAAAAATTAATCTCTTAATCGATCCGAAGTTGAAGCCAAAACCGAAGCTGAGCCGAGCGAGCGACGACGATGACGGCGCGAGGCTTGTCTTGTTCTTGCCTCACTATCCACATGAAGGAATGCATCTCAATATATGCATAAGAATGTTTCTTTCTCCCACCAATGTGGGAGAACTTTACATCTTAAAAGTGAACTACACATTTCACTTTCCCTCCAATTTTTCTTCCCTCCATTTTTCATTCACAATACACTTAGAACCCAACAAAATGAAATAATGATTTCACTGTAAAGTTTAGACTTTTTAGCATAGTGAAATTTATGTTAAAACAGAATTATGTCAATTTATAAACATTTTTTTCAATTTCAACTTCAAATATTCAAATTTTTCCTTTTAACTTGAAGGAAATATTCTCCAAGCTGCTTGCTTGAGACATTTCACGAGACTTCATTTTCAAGTGAGCATTGAAATTTGACACTTGGGCATACAGATGTCAATCTAGTATTAGTACTATTTTACACCAATCTTTGGCCATGGTGTATTTGATTTCTTCTAAATTTTAACTTTAAAAGATTATTTTTATGCCTAAATTAGGGATTGGGAAGACCTTCCTTGTTCGTTAAACCATTTCCTAAAAAACTTAAAAGACTTTTAAGGTCTAGAATTGGATTAATAAGTAAGAGAGAAAGAGGTGAAAATCTTTAAAAAGTCTTAGATATATGTATCCATCTCTATCCATCCATCAAAAGTCCTTATACAATGCACCCTTATATATAAGTCTCATCTGTTGCAAGAACATTAGTATCTTAAAAATCTTGATTGACACAACAAAATAAACACCTAACATATATATGGAAAGATCTGTTTATATTATGATATAGTTCAAAAATGAATCAGTCTCATTTTTTTACTTTTTTCTAACTCATTCACTTCAAGGCTGATTCGGAACACTATATAACATCATTTTCTACCAACACTCAAAGCTTTATAGAGATGGAAATTTCATCTCTTCAATTCCCAAATTTTGATTTCTTACTAGACGAATTTCGAATATGGAAATTTGATTCCGAGCTGAATGATCATGATCATAAGATAGCAAGAAGTTCGTCATCCTCAGAGACTATTAATTTTTCAAAAGGAAGTAACGACGACGAGTTCCATCAAGAGAAAAGACGGAGATCGTAAAGAAGAAAAAGATGAAGAAAAGCATTATATAGGAGTTAGAAAGAGGTCATGGGGGAAATATGCAGCAGAAATAAGGGACTCAACAAGAAATGGAATTAGGGTATGGCTAGGGACATTTGATACTGTTGAAGAAGCTGCTTTAGCTTATGATCAAGCTGCATTTTCAACACGTGGTCCTTTAGCAATTCTCAATTTTCCAATGGAAAAAGTCCAAGAGTCACTAGAAAATATTAAAATTTTTAGCCAAGATGGCTTGTCTCCAGCAGCTGCTTTAAAGGAAACACATAAAATGAGGATGAAAAATGTGAAGAGAAGGAGAAATAGGAAGAAGATGAAGAAAACAGTTCTGATTTTTGAAGACTTGGGTGCTGACTTGTTAGAAGAACTTTTAATAAATTCATCTGAAAATAATGCTTCTACTAATTAGTACTAGTAGTAAATTTGCTTTCTCTTTCTGCCTGCCACCCCCACTTTTGGTGGTGTTGAGCATGTGTTGTGTGTACCCATAATTTCCCTGCATGAAGTACTGTCTATATGCTCCGTGTACAATAAGGTATAATTACAGATGAGTCCTTTTTTTTTTTTTTTTTTTCCATTTCCTATGTTTTCATTTTAATTTGTTTATCTTATTTTTTTTTAAGTTCATTTTTAAAAAGATAGTCTTTTTTTTTTTTTTGACAACTCCTTATATCTAACTTTCCACATGATATGTTTAAGATCATAAAATTAAAATATATCGTGCTATATTCTTCATATCTTTATTAATTTAAGACTACAAAATTTGAAAATCTTTTTTTGCTTTCTTAAATTTGATATCAAGTCAACGCCACATAACCAAATTGAAACAGAGGAGTACTAATATTGTATGATACTGTTTTGACTCAAAGAGTTAAAAGTATTCCCTATTTGCCTATGATGTTCTCGTAAAATTTCTATATATTTTTAAAATTTATAGTTTCTAATATTGTGATGTATAGCTTTTAATTGTATAGATTATAGTTTTAAAAATGGAGGAATATGTGTACAAAAAAAATGAGGAATAAATATAAATAGCCCAATCCATTACTTTATTTACATTAGTTGGCCTTACAATATTTAGTCATAAATTATTGAAAAAAATACATGAGATAATAAACCTAAACCCTAATGACCTATAACAACACTTTGAGAAAATTATAAACTTTAGCAAAAGTAATAATATTAATATTTTTTTCTCTAATACATTTAGAAGAATCAAACTCCCTAATTTTATTTTAAACTCTATACTGGCCACCCCTCTCTCCAATTTTTACTCCCTCCGCCATCAACTTTTTCATCTCCCACAACAACACCATAAATCCATTGAATTGACCATGTTATCCATTTTCATGCCACCGCCTCTGTTTACTAAGCCCCTCAAAAGTTATACCGCCTCTGTTTACTAAGCCCCTCAAAAGTTATACATTACTTATATAAGAGAATTGGATATATGCAGCCAACTCTTTTAAGAGTGAAATTTTGGGGAAAGAAATTGTTTTCAAGGTTAAGAATCCACCGCCACCGATAAGACAGCGGCGGAATTCCGCCGTAAACACGACCACCATTCTCCCTCTTCCCTTCCCTCCTCCTTTATAGGATGGATCTTAATATCAGCAGATTCATCAATAATTTCGGGCATCGTATTCTGAATAACTTCATCAAAGGAATTGCGTTGTTGACGAACAAGACCATTCTCTTCAAAATAAGCACTAATCACAGCCCAAGCATCTTCTTGTGTTATCTCCTCTTCTCCATATCCATTCTTTAGAGATTCAAACAATTTTTTACAGTGAAAATTCAAGTTTCTTTTTACTTTTTGTTTTACAATTTATGGGTTAGATTTTGAGGTTGAATTAGACCCAAAATTCATTTTATGTAAATCTATTTTCTTTGTACTCCACTTTAAAAAAATGACCCATTACCCATATTTAAACTTGAACAATTTAATTTAAACTTCAGACAATTGAAGGAACCATAAGTATTGTGATGAGCAATAACGTGTAAACACAAGAGAAAATTCAGTTCCAGAATTTAACAAGCACAATACATTCCATGACATACCAGATCATACATAAAGTCCTAACAAGAAGAACTCATTTCTAGCAAAGAAAAAGATTGACAATATACTACTCTAATAGCTAGATAGGAGCAAATCGAAGAGAATAACCACTTAATTAATTTATATATATAGAGCCCATTTTAGTAATTAATTAATGACGATTACTGCGAAAATAGCTAGCAGGATCACGCTCAAAGTCATCCCTATAAATATGGTAATCCCTTCCTGGAGCTTTCATCATTTTTCTTTTGCTGCTTGATGATGATGAACCCCCAAAAAGCTTGTACAATAACCATCCACCCAATGCTACAACTCCTATGGTCACCCAATCTACTTCCTCTGATGCCTCTTTCACTTCCTCCTTATTATGCTTTTTTTTGGCTGTAGCCATATTGCCTCCCATTTTTTTGCCCCAGAAAGTTTATATTTGCTTGATCACAAATATTTGTTGTTATATATAGAGGCTAGCAAATTGGAGAAGAAACTAGCTGGAGGTCTTGAATAAATGCTTTTCTGGGATGTTGTCAATTAGTACATGAGGAATATCAATGGTCTTTTAAGGGTGGAAGCTGGAAAGACTACTTGGAATATGCATGCGTAGTAATTAAGCTCATTCAATGTTCCTTCCCCACTTTGGAATTAGGATAATGATGTACGCCCTACGTTTCATATTAATGGGCTCACATGTTAAAAATAGTTGTTTCAATTATGAAATCAAAAGAATTTTATTATATTTTTCTCTTTCTATCCTTGTCATTAAATAACTATACAAAGTAACACTCCTTCCGTTTACTTTTAATTGTACTTTTGGACTTGGCACGTTCATTAAGAAAATAATAGTTAACATGACTATTTGACCGCGCTACCCCTATTAATTAATGTTTAGTACTCCTTCCGTTCCTACATAAGTGCTCATTTTGCCTTTTGATTTTATTCTTAAATAAGTGTTTGTTTAAGCCTTCAAGAATAAACCGGTCACGTTCTTTCTAATTTGTCCTTGTTTAGATAAAATGTACTCCCTCTGTCCCAATTTATATGACACACTTTCCTTTTTAGTCAGTCCCCAAAAGAATGACATATTTCTATATTTGGTAACAATTTCACTTTAAAATACCCACTTTACCCTTAATGAAATGATTTACAACCACACAAATATTTATAACTCATTTTAGACCACAAGTTTCAAAAGTCTTCCTTTATTTCTTAAACTCCATGCCAAGTCAAAGTACATCACATAAATTGGGACGGAGGGAGTAATCAATGTCAACTTGGAAAGAGATAAGTTTGATTAGGGGTAAGTTGGTAAAGTTACCTTTTATTTTTTAGGAGTTAGTAATTTGTTAAAGGGTATGTCCAATCCAAAAGGAGCACTTATTTAGAAATAAAGGGAGTATTAGGCCTTGAAGAATGATCCGGGAAGTAAGTAACTAGGATACTCCTTCTGTTCCTAAATAAGCACTACAAAAAAATAGTCTATTTGCAGGGGCTTATTTGCGGGGGTTACTATAACCCTTGCAGAAATATATTAAGGACCCGTTTGGCCATGGATAAATTTCACTTTTTTCCGGAAATTTTTTTCACTTTAGTGAAAAAAGTGAAAAGTGGTGGTGTTTGGCCATGAAACTTTTTTCACTAAAGTGAAAAAAATTTCCGGAAAAGTGAAAACAAGTTTTTCTTGTTTTCACTTTTTTCACTTTTTTTCTTTCACAAAAAGTCAAAAAGAACTCTAATTTTTTTCATGGCCAAACATAACTCCAACTCTAACTTCCACTCCAACTTTAACTCTAACTCTAAAATTTTTAATTTTCATGGCCAAACGCCTACTAAGTGCAGGGGGGCGGGGGGGCGGGGGGGCGGGGGGGGGGGGGGGGGAAGCAACTGCCGCTAAAATCAATAGATTAGCAAGGGTCTTAACCCCCGCTATCCCTCGAAAAAAATAGCGCCAAGTATTCCCTCATTTTTTTGCCAAATGCTATTTCCCACAAAAACAAAAGCTGAATCTCTCATATTTCCCCCCAAAACAAAATCAATTCTCTCTTTTATTTCCCCAAAAAACAAGATCAATTCTCTCAGATTTTCAAATGGGTTAGTGCAGAAATTGCTCGTGGATTTTCTCCTAACTTTAATTTCTTCAGTTGTTGAATCACTAAATTTACTGAGTTAAGGTTTTCTTCTTCCCCATTCTACTGATTTAAGGTCTTCTTCTTCCTCAATCTTTGATACGATTCATAAAAGTTTTTTTTTTTCATTTTGCATGTGGATTTTAAATTTGATTTCTTTGCTTTTTTTGGTGTATTTTCTTTACAGAAAATTAGATCTGGCAGCTGAGAGAGAGGTTCACTAGTTCTTCTCGTTTTCCCGTGAGATTGATATTCGGCTGTGAGTAGCTTCACTTTTTTCTGTATTTGAGGTTTACATAATATATTCGAGCTCAATCCCCATACTACATTTCTACCCATTCTCTTGAGGTATTGCATCAGTCCTTCTCGGTAAAAGTATAACATGGGTTTTGATATTTAAGATTTTTTTGGTAAGTTCTTGAAGTGTTAGATTCGATTTTTTGTTCTTGTGCTATTGTCAAATATGTTGTTTCCTTTCTTTGGTGAAAGGGATTGTAAATTTTGCTGGTTAGTGAAGTTCAATCTATCCTCTTGAGTTTTTGCATATCTTCTAAATGTGTTTTTTCTTTCCTGCGTTGGGATGCAAAAAACGACATGGATTTTTGATATGGGTGGTTTATTGTTCCGGTGTAATACATTTCAGTATATACATTTTTTTTCATAAGACAAGATTCGATTTTTGTTCTTGTGCTACTGACAAAATATGTTGTTTCCTTTCTGTGTAAAGTGGTTTTGTAGTTTTAATTTTGGAAATTTAAGGGTAAAGTGAAAGTTTGAATGTTGTAGATTTTGCTTCTTTTATGTTTCGTTAAGATTTTGCAGTACATTAATTTGACTCATTAGTTTCTTATTTGATTTGTTTATACTAGTTGTTAGATTTGTGTAGATTCACTCAGTTTTGGCAATTTTGCTATTGTTTCAGATTTTAATTTTAGTTTTATGCTATCATACATTTTTCTTGTGTAGATTTTAGGTATAACTCTTTGAGTAAGAGGGTTCTATTAGAGCCGATTGAGTAAGTTGCTCAATTGATACTTTATACTTAGTAACAAAGTTGTGGAGAGTGCAATGAGAATGGTTTAATTCAATGTCCAATTTGTTGTTAACTATGTAAGTTAACCAATTATGTTTGTTTGTTTGTTTTGCTCATGTTGTGTGTTTACACTAACTACAATTCTTTCAGAATTTGTAGTAGTATATTTAATGTTATTTTCTTGAACTATAGGAGAAAAAAAAAAGAAAAATCAAAGAGATATGTAACTAGGTTGTTGCATAACATTGTTTGTTTGATATGCAAGTTTGCAATTTGAAATGGCTATGAATTCATTGTGTGGTCATTTACTGCTGAATCTGTCTGAGTAAGTAGCTATCTTGAGCCGAGGGTTTATCGGAAATAGTCTCTCTACCTTTGAGGTAGGGGTAAGGTGTGCGTACATTCTACCCTCCCCATACATCACATTGTGGGATTATACTGTCTATGTTGGTGGTGGTGGTTGGGGGGGTTGGGTTGGGTGTGGGAGGATGATAAAAGAAAATCTATTGGTTACCAACCTTTAGAAATGAGGGTGAATTTGTCTTTGGATAGTCTGTTTGTGGACAGAATCTTTTCCAATAAGGGGGCTTTTTATAAGGTTGTTTTTTGTTTTCATTTGAAGATAAGTTAAAGAGATTTGATGATAGGATCTTAATTCAATAAATTCCAGAAAGCCTATTCATGAAACACTTATCAAAATAACTTCTTCATGAAGCATGTGAAATGCTTAGTACGGTAGATCCGGATATTTGATAACGGTTTGAAATTTTTTGGGGTAACCAACCTATTAAGTTAATAGTACTAAAATGGGAGAGGTTGATGAAGAGGATGTATACGAGAATGAGCCATACCAACAACAAAAAATTTGGACAATTTTTTGATGCTGACTTTGAGAATATCCAAATTGCAATCGAGGAGAATATGAATGAATAAAATATCTTAAAATTAGCTGTTGTTTTTGCTATTTTTAGCTATTGGTATTTTGTGTTTTAAGCTGCAGTTTTTAGCTTTTGTTTTTTCTATTTTTAGCTACTGAAATTGTGTTTTTAGCTGTTGTTTTTCTGTTTTAAGCTACTGAAATATTGTGTTGTAAGCTGTAGTTTCAACAGTTTTTTATCTGCTATTTTTAGGTTTTTCGCTTCTGATTTGTGCGTCTTTAGCTACAGTTTTGAAATAGTGAATGCTTTCAAGCCATATATGATAATGAAAGAAGGAAGGATACCAGAACAATTTGCGGGGTTCTTTGCTTCTTCTTCGATGGGGTCTCCTACAATGGTAAGTAAGGTTCTTAAACTTCTTTTTTCATTTGGATTGGTATGTTGCTTCTCCTTTATTTCATTCATCTTTGGCTAGCAATTATTGTCCTGATGACAAGTATATTTTGAGAAATAACATTTGCCTTTACATATATTGCTGGAAGGCCCACTGTAATATATACCAAAATACTGCCTTCTTTAGTGAAACTACCTTATAAACTTAGAAGATAAGCTCATCAGTAGCAGACATTTAATAATAAAGACAGATTGAAGTGAGTTTGCTTCTTTTATGTTTTCTTTGGGGGATTTTTTTTCTCTGATTGATGTTTTATAGAAATTATGCATCTGCATAATTGATAATTTTACATAAAAATCACCAATTAAAGTGATATGTGAGTTAGTAACAAAAGACTTGATATTAAAGTGAAGAAGAGTGTATAGTGTCAGACTCATTATCTGTCATCAAGTTTTGAACCATGCACAGCTGGCCATGGTTGATTTCTTAGTTATCAAAAGGGGGTGGTGAGCAAAGGGGAGAGTTCGGCAATTATTCTTGTGTCTTACTCACCCATCACCTTCCTCCTTTTCTCTTTAACTCTAAGGATAAATTTTTTGTTTGGTTTATCCTTGGCAAAGGTGTCTTGAACCCGTCACCTGACCTCTTTTACCTATTAAGTGAGAATTAATTTGTGTTTGATAACAATGTGATATGGTCATTGAGAAGTCATATAGATGTCAATTTTTTGGAATTTTGAAACGTAGTTGTTATTTGTTATGGTATTATTATTTTTTGTAAATCTCCACTGGATTTGGCACTGGGCGATTGGTGCAATTTCAACATGAGGGTACATAATACATACATCAATATGTTCAATCTTTTGCTTCTTCGGTTTTTTCTTCTTTTTCTGCATGGTGTCTGACCAAGACATACCTTTTAGTGTGACTTGAGGAATAGTGTGTTTAACATGGTTGCTTAATGTACAGTTTTATAGTTTTTTTCTTTCACTTAGGTTGTTTAGATGGTTGCAGCGTTTAGATTAGTTATCATTGTCATCTCTATTTTGTGTTAGGACTAAGTGGCACTGTGTGATTTGACTCTAAAGGCCCGTTTGGACATGCGATATAGAATCATGATATGAGATTATGATATGAAATCATTTGATATGAAGTCGAAGTTTTGTCAAACTTAGAAAATAGACGAGATAGTTTTAACTTAAGCTTAGATCTCAATGTCAATAATCACCTCTGCCAGTAAAGGAGTACTACACATTGTAAAATTAGTCTTCTGCATTATTCACCCCATAGAATATTCCATCCTCTATGTGGTTTAGAAAATGTTATCCTTAGAATTGTGTGATTATTTTTTTCCATCTACAATAAAGTGGTTTAAACTTTGGACTTTACCCTGTATAACACCTCCACCACCTCCAGGAAAAAGGTATGTCTTAGGAAGATTTATCAATTTCCGCCAATCCATTACAATGCTCTCTAGCTCAGCAGCAGCTGGTGATGCTATCCAACTAAAGCCAACCACATTAAGACCAACACTAAGCATTTCATCTAGAATTCCAGCAGTGCTTGAAATACAAGGGAAGTAAGCAAAGAAATTTGGGCTCTGCCAATGTGTCAACCCCGGAAAAATATCCCTTTGGGCATCTTTGATTTTCTCAATTGGTTCAGGTTAGTTTTGGATGGAATCTGGTAATAATTTTTTAAGATAACCAGGTTCAACTTGGCTACGGATAGGGTAATTCTCAATGTTGTGAAAGTAATCCGCTAGAAAATCAACCATCATATGGCCTTGCCTTCTAAATTCCTCAGGGTCTAGTAGAGTACTACTTGTGTTGCTGGAGAATTCACCATCAAGTTCTAGTTCTTGGCTGATTTTCATATTACCCATGAATATTAGGCATATCGAAGGAAAAGAATCAAGAAAAATCTTTGTTGTGTTATGGAACTGCATCTTGAATTTGGTGAGCTTAAATAGGAAAGAAAAATTAAAGCGAGAAGGCTAGTGTTACTATAATGAAGAAAAACTATAAGTTAGAATATTCCCTTTATTTTGAGCATACATACTGATATATATATACACTTTGTTTTTTTATGCAGCCAAGTGATGCGGTCAGTGGATCCCTTTAGCCTATGAATGCAAGAACATCATGCAGTGATAGTAATCCTAGTCATGAAAATCGAATTTTGTGGTTGGAGCGGATGTTAGAATGTTGGATTGAATGTTTTGTTTAAATTTAGTGTTTGTCTGATGATGCTACTAAATGTTACAATTTAGTTTTAAAGACTAGTGTTACTATATGTAATATTTGTGGTTTTGATATGTTATCGAATCTCTCTTGATTTTAAATTTTTTTATTGGTTTGATTATGATTTATAGCGTAATTAGTGATTCTGTCAATAATAAAAAAAAATATTCAATGAATTGTGGGGGTTGCAACTGCCAGGATCTTCGAATATAAGCTATTTTTAAAAAAAAAAATTTAAAAGGTATTGCGGAGGTTTTAAACCCCCATTATTTGTAATTAAAAAATAATTTTAAAAATATTTAATTTTAAATTTGCGGGGGTCAACCGCTGCAAAATAACTCCCGCTAATTGATTGTGGCAGTCGGGGAAAAATTGCCGCTAATTGATTGCGACAGCTCTATTTAGGGGAGTTTTGGCAACCGCCACCAAACTAGATTGCGGGGGTTTAAAACCTCCGCAAACCTTGAAATTGACCCCTGCAATTCAAGCGTTTTTTTGTAGTGAAGTGATCTTTTTAGCTTGGGCACACCCTTAAGAAATTACTCATTTCTAGAAGATAAAATGTATTTTTACTAACTTACCCTTAATAAATATCTTGAAAAAAATATAACTCGTTATTAGTTTCTTGATTATGTAGAACACTCTTCATTTAAAGAAGGGTAAAATTGAAAGAACATCATTAATGTCTTCTTGATTATCTAAAACAATTACTTATTTAGGACAAAAATGAAAAGGCTAAAAGATCACTTAGTATTTAGGAATCAGTGTTTTAAAAGGCGAGGGCGTGAGGCGAGGTGTTTTACGTAGCACGGGGCGAGGCGTAAGCTCCGAGATATGGGGGGTAAGTTCCATGGATCTACGGGGCGTATATCTCATGTATCTTCCTTTTTATAATTTTATTACTAAAAATATAAGTAAAAGCAAATTTTCAATGATTCTACAAATAATTCAAATAAATCACCAATAATATAGAAAATAAATATTACAATAGTAAAAAAGACTTGCTTTCTTTATTTACATATTTTAGAAAAAATCACTACCATATGATGACATAAGGTATAAATATCATTACATCAATAATAAAAAATATGGTTATAGCAAAAAATACTTTTAAAATAATAAAAATCAAATTTAACGCCTGGGTGTACGTTTTATGCCTAGGACTTACGTTTTTACGCCCGGGACTTATGCCCTAAATTTTAGGACTTACGCCCTATGGATCTACGTTTTTAATTTGCGCCCCGGAGCGTTTTTACTACGCCCCGCCCTGGGACTTGCCCCAAAAACGCTTTTGAAAACACTGTTAGGAATGGATGGAGTAATACTAAAGGTAAAACATGAAGAGAAAAGATTATCTTTTCTCGATATGTTAAAAGTGACAAAATTTATTTCTAAAATAATGGACAAGTAAAAGTGAATAGAGAAAGTAATAGTCAAATTTAGAGTTTCAAAGCATATTCAATAAGGTTAATTTATTAAAATATACTTCTAATTAAACCTTTCTTAAGGAGTATGTCAAATCAACTTTTGCCCAGTAAAATACTTCCTCCGTTCCATTTTACTTGGCCTTCTTTCTATATACGCTTGTTTCAATACTTCCTCCGTTCCATTTTACTTGACTTTCTTTCTAAATATGCTTGTTTCAAATTAGTTGTACATTTTCACAAATCAAGAGTGTTTTATCATTTTTTTTCATATTACCCTCAGTATTAAATAACTAAAGAAAATAGTAATAGTTAGATTTAGAGTTTCAAAACATCATTAATAGGGTTAATTTTGTAAAATACGCTTTTAAGTAATGTTTTCTTAATGGGTGTACCAAGTCAAAAGAGACCAAGTAGAATGGAACGAAGGGTGTAAAGAGGAGAGAGTATACAGATTTGCCAAAACTAAATGAAACATTTAATCTTACTGTGAAGCACTAGTAATTATAGGGATTGTACTTTACCTTAGGCTCCCTCCGCTCCCCTTTATTAATCGATCTCTTATATTCAGAACAATTTTTTTCTTTTATTGTCCATTTTATCTGTAGAGTGTTAGTGGAAGAGGCACATATTAGATGAAGATGGCAAACATATTTCCATAGTCTCTTTAACGATAACATTGTGTTGGGTGATTGAGAGAACTCAGAGAGTTCGTGGAATTTTGGTTACCGTTGGTGTTTTGAGGTTGAAGAGGTTAAAGATGATATCCGTAGGACGAGTCGGGGTAGAGCGATCGAACCCGATGAAATTTCGGTAGGGTTTTGAAAGAGCACAGACAAGGTAGATTTGGAGTGGTTGACTGGTTGTTTAATGTCAGTTTTAAGACAATCAAAATGCCCTGCGAATGGAGGTGGAGTACAATAATTTCGTTGTACAAGAACGAATGTGATATCTACAACTATAATAATTACAGGGGTATGAAGTTGTTGAGTCACACCCTGAAAGTTTGGGAGAGGATGGTGGTGATGAGGGTGAGGATGGATATGTCCATTTTTGAGAACTAGTTTGGATTCATGTCATGGAGTTGAACTATTGAAGTTATTCATCTTGCAAGGAGACTGGTAGAGAAATATAGGGAGAAGAAAAGGGACTCGCATATGGTGTTCATTGACCTTGAAAAGACCTACGACAAAGTCCCAAAAGAAGTCCTTTGGAGATACGTGGAGTCTAAAGGTGTACGCGTGGTATATATTAGGGCGACAAAGGACATATATGATGGAGTCAAGACAAGGGTTAAAACAATGGGAGTAGACTCGGAGCACTTCCCAGTTGAGATAGGGTTGCACCAGGGATCAACGCTTAGCCTGTTTCTATTTGCCTAAATGATGGATGAATTAACGCAGTATATTCAGGGTGAGATTTCATGGTGTATGTTATTTGTAGATGACATGAGTTTGATTGAGGAAACTCGCGACGAAGTTAACGATAGGTTAGAGTTGTTATACAGGCCTTGGAGTTTAAAGGGTTCAAGTTGAGCAGGACCAGTGTTTTAAAAGGCGTGGATGTGAGGCGAGACATTTTACCTCATACGCGGCAAAGCGTGAGCCTCGAGGCGTAAGCCTCGTGGATCTTTGATTTTTAGTATTAAATAAATTAATATAATAAAAATAAATACTAAAAAAATAAGATTACATAGAAATCATAGAAATTTCAAGAAAACTAAAAAATTAGTGAAAATGTAAACATTACTCTAAATCAATGTTGACTAAAAAATAATCAGAACTGATCATCTCGAAAGACTAATTAGACTTTGTACAAATTTGAGTAGAAATTTATATATTAACTTGTAAAAAAGGAAATGAGAAGGAAGCTACATTAGAAACAACAAATCAGAGCAAGTGATGAAGGATGAACGTTTTTGCTTTGTAGTTTGCACATTGAACATTTTTTCCCTTTTCTCAGTGAAAGACGAAGAGAAAGAATAAGAATTAGAGTTAAGAATAAAAAAACATTTAGATTTTTAAGCTTCGTAATTCTTAAAATTTAATAACAAGTTTAATTTTATATTTTTTGGTATTAATTTAAGTACTTGTTTGGCAATTTTAATTTTAATTAGAAGAGGTTTTCTAGGCTTACGCCCCCAAAATAAAAACTCATTCAACGTCTAAACGTATGCCCAGACTGATGGGGCTTACCCCTCACAATATTTTCGCCCCAACAGACGGTCCAGATGCATTTTTACCTACGCCGCTTGCCCTGAGGCTCGCCCCAAAAACGCCTTTTAAAACACTGAGCAGGACCAAAACAAAGTATTTGAAGTGTAAAATTAGTGATATAACACATGAGGCCGGCGTGGAGGTGAAACTATTTTCCCCTAAGAGAGAAATTGGGGCTCTGATCAATAATGATGTCACACATCGTATTGGTGCGGCATGAATGAAGTAGAGGCTTGCATTCGGAGTCTTGTGTAATAAGAAGGTACCACAAAAAACTTAAAGAAAAACTTTATAGAGTGGTGGTTGGACCAGATTTGTTATATGGGGTGGAGTGTTAGTCAGTCAAGAACTCTCATCTTCAAAAGATGCAAGTGGTGAAAATAAGGATGTTGAGCATACTAGGAGCGATAGTATTAGGAATGAGGATATTCGAAACAAAGTGGGAGTGGCCTCTGTGATGGACAAGATGAGGGAAGGGAGACTGAGATGGTTTGGACATATGAAGAGGAGATGTATGGATGTCCTAGTGAGGAGGTGTGAGAGGTTGGATATAGTAAGGACGAGGGGAGATAGAGTTAGGCCGAAAGAAGTATTGGGAAAAGGTGATTAGATAGGGATATGGTGTTTCTTGAGCTTACCGAGGACATAACCTTAGATAGGAGGGTGTGGAGGTCGAGGATAAGGATAAAAGGCTAGTAGGTAGTTAAGCATTATCTTAGTTTTAACCTATTCATGTATTTGATTGATGGTAGTGTAAAACATTGTGTCTGTTGTAGTATTCGCCTATTCAGATAGCCTTGACTTTTGGTATATGATATCATTTGTTGTTTACTATGTTTAGACAAACACACCTTGTTAATGATGTTACGGCTCCATGTATATATGCTCTGCACTGCTTTGTTGTTAGTGTCATGTTTCTCTCCACTACTTTTTTTAAAAATACTAATTTGATTTGATTCACTTGAGTCGACGGTCTTTCGGAAGCAACCTCTCTATCTCTATGAGGCAGTGGTAAGGTCTACATACACTCTATCCTCCCCAGACTCCACTTTATGAAATTTCACTAAATATGTTGTTGTTGTTGTCCATTTTATCAAATTAAGAGAGATTTACTATTTTCTTTCAATATTATTCTTATTATTAAGTACACAGAGCACTAATATTCAAATTTAAATTTTCAAAAGATAGTTAATATGATTTATAAAACAAATCCTTCCTAAATAATTTCTTAAGAAGAGTGTCAAGGACTAAAGAAAGGGAACAGAGGAAAGTTATTTTTTTAGCAGAATAACTAATCCATGTACACATTGAAAAGAAAGTTATTTTGTAGCAGACATGCTGATCCTAAAAAGATCATTACATATTGAAAAGATTGTAGTTGAGTTTTTGGACTGTAACAAATTAACTTTGGCAATTTCTTGAGTTGATTTTGGGCTAACTTTTGTCGTGGGCCAAGATGAGTTATGCCCAAATTAACCCGTCAAAAAAATGGGTGATTTAGAAGAACTATTCTGGAGAGTGGTGGTTCTGAATCACGTGGGCAAAACTTCAAGTATTTCATGCCCAACCCATTAAAATGTTTGAGTGGATTGTGCTGGTTACATAGGTTTGATCCGATCTACCATTACTCCAAATCATTCCAATTATCTGTTTGTTTCAGTGATCTTCATCAAATCATACTGCAATCGAACCTCTCTATAACAATATTCACTATAATGACCAAATTCTTTTGGAACCGATTTTCTTGTTATATTATATCATGTGTTCTCTATAACAACATTTCGCTATAGCAGCCAAGAAATTATCCAAACTGACATCTTAACAGATAAGTTTGGTTGCATATTGAAAACTGTAAGTCTAATGCTTTCCACTGATCAGGCCTCAATGTACCTACCTTTCACGAGATGAGCTGATTACATGCTCTTCAAATATAGAATATGATCCCAGCAATGGTGAGAAGGGGGAGAAATTATGATGGCTAAGAATTGGAGATTTTTGAGGAGTTGAGGAAATTGACATCAGAAGTGATTTTCAGTTACTGCATTTGGTAGTATTGCGGAGTAATTACTTAGAAGGAGAGCAGCTTTTATCACCATCTTAAGCTGCAAAGTAATAGTAGCAGCACGAATTAAGTTGTCAAAACTGCTCTTAAGGGAAAAATGTAAAAAAAAAAATGCTTCTTTTTTTGGTTTCTGTGGTAAGACAAGTCTTATCGTAATGTTTGGTTACTGAGATGACTATGAGCGAGGGATGGTATGAGAAATGCCTTCCATTTGTAAAGCTAGAAATATTTGCCCAATAGAAGAGGAACATGATAAAAATAATGACCATATATTCTCTTTTTTTCTTCAAGGTAGAAAGGAGATACTAAGTTTAAAAGCTGATTCACATCATATTAACATATATTAAGTGGAAATACAAATTTATTTATTTTTTTTAAAAAAAGGCACTGATTCAGAAACCCTTCTGGGAAAATGAAGAGAGTATTTTAGTCTAAAATCACCTTGGAAACCAACTTTGGCAACCATTTCGAGAATAAGGAGGAAAATGTATTTGACAAAGCAAACACTTGGCCAAACTACAAGAGACCCCAAAAAAGACTAATGCATAAACACCACAAAAGATGTTGAACCCAAAGTATCATCCGATGATTCCCAGACTCCATACGTGTAAAATACACAACAGAATTAAGGGGGGAGGTGAGTGCAAAAATATTCAAGGCAAGAAAAAGAAAGGAGAATCTTTGGGAATTTGAGATCCATTTTGTAGGTCAGTTGGTGAACTACATAACTTGTAAGCTACGCAATTTCCCCTACAACGTCACATATAGTTCAGTAGGTGGACTAGAGTAATTACAAGCCCTGCAATTTTCCCTACAAAGACTCATTGTGCTTAGGTACCTTGCAAAAGCACATGCGGAAGTGCATCCCTTCCTAAAGTTCTTCTCTCTCCAATTTGACGATCTGCACCACTTGCATATGCAGGCAGGAGCTGCATCAACAACGTCAACAGCAAACAAGCACTTCTCTTTCTGCCTTCAATCAGAAATTGCAGCATAATTAAGCTAGTACAAGGCACAATAACTTCTGTAAACAATCTAATAAAGTAGATAATTACTTCATTCAATGTCTGGCATGCCCAACAGTGGATAACTGGTGTCAGCAGATCCAAGAAGAGGAATATACTCCGATCCTCTTACATGAACACTAAAACAAGCTGCAGAACAAGCAGTTGCATAAGAGATGCACGTCCATTTTTTCCCAGATTCAGTTACTACTATAGTAGCTAGTTATCCACTATGTCCAAAACTAAATACAGATAAAACAAGCTGCAGAACAATCATTTGCATAAGAGATACCCGTCGATTTTTTTCCAGATTCAGTTACAACAATAGTAGCTAGTTATCCACTATGTCCAAAACTAAATACAGATATTGACTGCACAATATCAAACATTAGTTGCAAACATATTGTTCTAGTATATGATGCTAAAATAATGCTACCAGTTCCCAAAAAAAATGATGCTGAAATGAAAGGTAAATATCCAGTAAAAACTGCAGGAAACACCAAAGTAACATAAGAAATGTCAAAGGCTCCTTTCAGGATCCAGATGGAATCTGAATACCCAACTACCTAGTGCAACAAAAAATTGAACATATTACTCAAATGTAATTAGTCAAAGTGTCAAACATTGAATGAGAACTTAAATTATAGTAGCTCCTACACATGCTTATAGTTATTATACATGGAACACCCAGGTGAATCACACACGAGAATGATTTAAATTATTCGGTAGCCAGAGCACATACATATTTTGAATAACGATTTCTTTCCTGTGCATCCAATTAAAAGCTTTTGAATATAATACTGATAAAAAAAAAACTTTTGAATATATCCAGTTTGAAACGAACAAACCCCTGAGACTGGAAACAAAAAGATTATTTGCCTAACAGAACCCTCAGTCCCAATTTTTCATCTCACAAGTTGTTTAAAAACAGTTTCGTTTACACTGTCCTAAAGCAGTATTTAAGTAGTTAGGTTAGAACAAAGGTACAAAAAGAAAGAAACCGGTCGTAGACAACAGCTGAAGACTATACCATTTTCTATCTTCATTACACTCTGGAGCATTGTTTCCATTTTCTGTTTCATGTCTGAACTATCATCCATCTCCGGGGCAATAAGAGTAAGGTTCCTGTAGATTTCACGCACAAAACTGCAGATCTTCTCTGCAAAATCAAGTTCCCCTTCTGAAATTCGACCAATTGCTAACCTCATTAATTCTCCTGTCAAGTCCGCAAGCTAAAGTGGAAAATTTAGCATTATGGCAATATTTCTTGCTTGGGAAAAAGTAGACAACTTAGCATTGCTTAACTCGAAAAAATACAAACAGATGATACACTTACCCCTAAGATATAGTCTAAGATGTTAATCTGCAAGGGTTCAACAGAAGGATCACTTAATGGGAGCAAGGTCGCATTAATCTCATCAAGAGTTAATAGAGTCCCTGTCTTGCAGAAATTACAAAGTGTTGCAGCTTCAACATATTCTTGGACCTATTAGATTTTTTTTTTTTTGGAGGAAAGGGTAACTGAAGTCAAATTAGAATATTTACGAGTCTTTAGAAGCAAAATAAGACCAGCTGACCCACCCCAGGAGAATATGCTCGTCTTAGCTTCCAGAAATCAGTCCCTTGCAGTTCCTTTACTAGCCGGGACAAATATTGATCAGTCACAGCTGCCAGATCTTTTACTGCTTTATCCAGAACTTCCTCTTTGTTCTGCTTGCTCATTCTGTTAGTGAAGAAGGGAAGAAAAAGAAACTAAGATGATCTTTCACTTCACATAAAATCCACCTAAGTGGAACAGGCGAAGATAAATAGCTATCCAACATTTGACACTTCTTGACTGCAAAGGTTAAATAAGACCAAATAGAAATTGTGTTGGTACTGGCATACTACATACACATTGAGAAACAAGCATCAGTTTCAAACATGTTGTTTAAATGAATAACTGCCTTGAAGAAGATAAGATTTCAAGCCATACATTAGCAACAATGTGCAGGAAAAATGATTAACGGTAGCAATGCATAGATCCAGGTATATTGAAGGCCACATACAACCATCTGCACAGCGTATATATGATATAACAAGGAGAACCATATACTATAAAGCATAAAAGAAAAAAAATAGTGCATCACCAGCTCCCAATAAAATTCATGGCCAGCGACAGATTTGATACCTGTGTACTTGAAAAATAACCTTCTTGCTATTCATAGTAATATCACGACTAGCTTTCACCACCCTTTCTCGTTTATCATTCTGCATCATACACAAAACAAAATTCATATATCACAATTCCACGGGAATTTTGATGCTTCTAGACTCAAGATTGACCTTTCTCCATCATCATTTTGTTTAAAGCTAAATAGCTATAATCAGATAACATAAGCACTTTATTCTGAAACTAGCAAGAATAATTTTTTATAAGTGTTCCATGCCATCAAAACTTTCTCTTTCAAACAAGAACTTGAATTTGAAACTGAGATTTGTATAACTGCAAAATCAGGGGTACGTACATAGAATATAGATTCATCTTTTAACAAATAAACTTCCTTTTTCTCTAAAATTATCAAAAAGTAAATAATCTTCCTTTCTTCTGGTTTTTGATAGGTGAACAGAACCATCCATTCAATAAACCACAAATATTTGCATCCGTATATGATGTTTAGATTGGGAAAGATTGACTCTCAAAATAAAGTGGCACAAGCAGAAACATGACAGTAAGTTCGAATGTCCGACATCCAAAAATATGATCTTAATTTCACTACAGAAATTCCCATTCACTTATCTCCTGCTTAGCTGAATACCAATACCATTTGGTTGTAGTTAACAAAAGACGTGCTACAAAAATACTTTTGCATTTTCCTGCATTAAGTTTGCAAGAACGTTGTGGCTGGTGGGACCAGACCTGAAAACTTAACCACGTGAAAACCACATTTTACATATTAAGTTGTAAGAGTTATGGGATTTTTGTGAAAAGATTTTTTTTTTAAATACGCAACCAGTTGTATTGCTATATTCTTAACATCAAAAAATGTTAAGAGGGGATCTTTACTTCTAAAAGGTAAAAAGGACTATCCAAAAAACTATGCACTTACACATCGCCAATTAATCTATCAAGTCTCCTATACCCACCCCCACCCCCCAACCACCACCACCACCACATGTTATGTTTACACCAAAAGTAAAAAAGACTAAGACAATTCATCCTAATTTTTTGGATGGTACTGCTCCTGTCTTCAAAATGTTTGGATCTTCTTTCCACCCATATAGCTGGGATGATCTGCCACCAGTCCTCCACAGCATTCTTTTCCCCACATTCTTCCCCTAGCTTAGCAGCTCCAATTTATATCCAAAATACATGAGAAAATGTGCCACAGATTTGTAGTAGTACTAGATGAACCGGGATGGATCAGCTGCTCATCAATCTGCACCTCAATCTCAGAAACTTAGGTGCTCTTATACCGCTGTAATGCATCATCAGTCGTACCATCATCTAGATCCTCATCAACTGCTTTTGTGTCATCTGCCTCCTCATCAAGGTTCTCTTCTGCCTCCTCAACTCCGGGACACCATTCATTTCGAAACTGAGTCATCTCCTCAGAAAATTTGGTAACTGCTTCCCTCATCCTTGGTAACTCAATTTTGCAAGACTCTTCTCTATGTTTGAGTCTATCAGCCATGCCCTGAACTGTTTTCACAAGCTTGTCTAATGTCTCATTCCTAATCTTCTCTATCTGTGCTGCTCTTCTTGATTCTTTAAGATCTTATCCAATTTTGTTTGTATGGCCTGCTTTTTCTCCACAGAGGTTGCTTGAATGTTACGTATAGTGCTTGCATGTATTTCTAGTGTTTGTTACTCTACATTCTTCAACTGTGTATGCATTGCTTTAAGAATTGTTGGGATTGATTGGGGTGGAGTTCCTTTTTAGAAGGACATCTGGATGGTAGGACTTCCGTGAATGAAGTAAGCTTCGTTCATGCAGAAGCAAGAGGGACAGTGGAAGTAGAAGGTTCAGAACGGGAGGGTGGTGCACTGATAAGAGGTGCATTGGGGGCTAGCTCTTCAGATTGGCTATCCCCTGCTACGGACTTTGTCTTCCCCCTCTTGGAGGCAACCGATGCATCCTTTAACAAGAACAATTCAATATTCTTGGGTCCTTCCACCTCAACATCTTGGGATTGCCATGGTACATTAGCCTTCCTCGTCAACTCTGTAAGAACCTAAGGAAAGTGCAATGACTGAACCTTTTTGCTTTTCTTGCAAGCTGATATATTTGCATTGTCATGACTTGCCCCACACCAATAGGCCATTTCTTAATGATTGCAGCAGTGAGAATCGCCCTGTGCAATGCAACTTCATCATCATTCTTGAACGACTAGAGTCTTCCAAGAACAAAACTCACCTAGTTCTTCGCATGTTGGCTAAAAGAACTCTTTCCGATCATAACATTGCTAAATTTCCAGTTTGATATTTCGCCTTTTTGTCCTAACACATCCGTGGCCCACTCTCGGCCTTCAGGTTTAGAAAGTTCCAACTTCTTGACATACTCGGCTTGCTCATCATTTGGCGAATCAAAGAGTTTGTTGAATTTCCTCACAAGACATGTTCGCATTGAATTGACCCACTAAAATCTCATTCACCTTGCCCGGCTTTCTGCCAATTGTAACCAATCTCGGCTGTCCAACCCATTATAAGGATATTCAAACTAAGCCGGAGTGTTTGGGACTTTTGATGTTGGTGAGGGCACATGGAATTTGAGATTCTGACAAGGTGTGTCGTTTTTCAATTGAGATGAATGAGCAGTAAAAAGGTTGCTTTTGTGACAAATAGCAAGATTTGAGATTTCGATTTCATGGCCAAATTGATTCTTGTCTCTATTGAAGGTATGGTATTTGAGCTCGACATATGAATTTGATGAGTTCTTGTGGATGTCTCACATGCTTTAGATTAATTGTAAGTATCAACTAAAGTCGTGAAGGTTTGACAGCTTTGATTAGCTAAGGTTTTGTGCAATTTTATTTGCATGAGGACAATCAAAAGTTTAAGTTTGGGGGGGTTGATATGTTGGCAAAATACCAACTTATGCTTGCCTTTTTCTTGAGTTTTAAGAGTCTTTGAGTACAATTTAATATCTAAACTAACTTAAGATGTTAAATTTCATGTGAAACTCAAGACAATTAATGAATTTGATCAAGAATGATGAGAAAAAGATGGAAGTTGGAGCAAAAGAGAAGATTGAAAGACACAAAAATTGTGCCCGTGTTTAGCTTTCGTGGAGTCGTTTCCGATGGTAGAAGAACTTGAATTTGGATAAGTCCGAGAATAAGGAGGTCTATATCAATGCATGAAAATAAACGGTTAAATCCACGATTTAGCTCCACAAAATTCACCTGAAGCTTGAAGAAACAAACCTGAAGAAAAGCAAAAGAAACGCGGAGAGGAAAATATTTCGGCTCCACAAAATTGGCAGCAAAGGGGAATTTTTGTGATTTTCAGACATCTATTAATAGGAATTAGGTCATTTCTTGGGGAAGGTTTTCATCTCTTGAGCCTTGACGAGCAGCCATAGCTAATATTGGAAGGATTTGGAGATTTTTCACCATAGAGTTTGCATTTTCTTCCTTGTTTAGTCTTTGATTATATTTATTCTTGAATTTCAGCTCTATTTCTATTTGTATGAATAGTTAAGTTACTAGTTGGAGCTGTAAGCTAAGTTGAGAAGACTCTTCACTTTCGATACCACACCCATGTCAGATTCTCCAAAAATACACTACTTTTGGAGAATCCGACACACACCCCTTGACTTTTTTTCAGAGTCGGAGCAACATAGGTTGTAAGTTATTGCCGTGGTGGACAAGATGCAGGAAGTGAGAATGAGATAGTTCGGGCATGTGAAGAGGAGGAGCACAAATGCCCCAGTGAGGAGGTGCGAGAGGTTTGCTGTGATAGGTTTGCGGAGAGGTAAAGGTAGACCAAGGAAGAACTAAGGAGAGATGATTAGACAGGACATGAATTTTTTGTATCCATTTCATATGCAGCAGTTATTTCTAGGTCAATCAATTCTTCAAGTTCTAGTCTACTGCAGTAACATTTTTCATCTCATGTTCACCCTTTTGGTGTTTCCAAATTAATCATAGCTAAATCTCTACCCTTTTTACTCCTAAAAAACACCAATTCAATTACCCAATTTAAGTAAAAACCCAAACAAACAGCTTTTAATTACAAAGAAAATGTCCATGAGGTCCCTGGTTCAAATCCACAAAAACACCAGGTGATTTTTTCCTATCCGTCTTAGCCTTAGCGTTGGTGGACATAGTTACCTGATATTGTTACTGGTGAGAGGTGTTACCGGTGAGAGGTGGCAGGTATCCTGTGGAATTAGTCGAGGTACGCGGACACCGGGGTTATCAACAAAAAAAAAAATCTACAAAGCAAATGTGTACATATGAAAAATAGACACAGAGAGCAAGGAAAAGAAAAGGAAAGAAAGAAACTTAACAAGGTTATTGAGGTAATCAGCATATTTGGAGAAGCCCTCTTTCATCGATGATTCAGTTTCAGTATCAGTAGTACTCATTGTCCTCGCCTTCTTCATCGCGCTTTGCCAAGTTGTTCCCACCACTATTATTCAACAAAATTGAATACTTCTTTAGCACCCCCAAGCTAACAGTTAATGAAGTTCAAATGTACAAAAAAACAGCATTTCATTCCCATTTGGACCACATGAGAAGTGAAATAAAGAAAGAGAGCGCATTGTACTAGGCTCCCGCTATATGCAGGGTTCCACAAGGACCAAATCACGAGAATTTATTTTTATTGTAAATAAAGGAAGGAAAAATAATTGGAGTGACCTGTTGTTTGAGGGGACTTACAGTGACGAATGCGCTGGGGTTTTGGAGCCATGAATATGAATGACAACTTGGAGGCGTAAAAGAACATGTGTCCTTTCGGCTTTCAGCACAAAAGAGGAAAAATGTTTACCTTGTCTAATTAGCAACTTTTTGCCCATAGTTTCGCAATAGATAAAATTATTTTTTTATTTTTTTTTCTCAAATTTTAAATTATTATAATAATATTTAAAATTTTAAGACTTAAATTTGAGCTTTATGTATAATTTATTTTTGATAGAAGAAGAAAGTTAATCGTCTTTAAAAATGTGAAGAGGTAGGAGTTGACGAATCAACCAAGAATTTCAACTAAAATAAAATTAATTTTCCTTTTTTACTGAAAAGTACTTCTCTTTCAATATAATTACGTTTTTTTGGGTTAATAGAAATAATATTTTTGGTATAAATTTTGATTTTGCTCTATTAGTGTTAATTTTGATGTTGGTCGGTATGATATTCGGGTACGCTTAGCTTTTAATTAATTCAAATTTATAATTTTAATCCTTTTTTTATGCTTACTTTTTATGCTTGCAAGTAAATTTCGTTATTGAGGGTGTTGTCAAAAGGATGATTAGCTTTTCCACAGAGTCATCAAGATTATTTTTTTTTTCATTGTTGTTACCTTTAACCCTCCTGATGCTATAAACCATGAAAATTTTATATTCATAACAGAGTCTACTATAAATATTGAACATTATAAATACTGGTAGGAGAGCAAAACATTTCTTAATAGTTAAATTTTAACCGAAGAAACATGAGTTTCAAGGATCGCTTTAAGAGGTCCTTTAAAAAGCTTGTAAAATGGCCATGTCTATATCTTTTGAAGTTGATGGCGAATTTTCAAAGGGAAAGATTAGTATTAAGGTTTACAAGTTGACATTGATTTGGGTCATTATAAATATTAAATACTGGTATACTCAATCTTCTTCAAAAGGTTGAATAAATATATACACAAATAAACGAGTTAAGCAATAAATTTGAAATATTAAATATCCCTCTTTACTTTCACGTCGGAGGACAGTTTCATATGTGACCCTTTAATTATGACTTGATTTTTAACTTATTGAGTTGTCCTAGCAAGTGAAACAACTTCTAAATATTAGTGCATAAAACTTATATAGAACTTCTCGTGAAAATGGAGAATAAAATGATGGACAATTGCAATATTTCAGAGGCTTATGTGCAATATGGTGTCCTCCTAAATTGTGTTGAATTATTCTAAACTTTCACATCAATAATAATTTGATTTCGTTAATTGATGACAATTTTCTCATGTTAATTATTGTATAATGATTGAACCAGTTAAGATGGCTTTGTGACTATTATGTAACTTCAATTAAAAATATCTGAAAAATTTAATGTCTCTGGTATTTAGTTCCACAACAATTCATGATTTTTGAATGGTGATTTTGCTGGAGTTTGTTACGCTTTTGTTTTGAATTTTTTTTTCTATTGTAGCTCTTCAATACATTTCTAAAGGACCAGTTGATTTTATTATCTATACACGAAGAAAGATCAAGAACAGAAAAGAGAAAAGGCAATCAGCAAAAGCACATACACTGTTTCAGAAGCCAAAGCATATACTCTTTTCTGTTATATTTCTGAAGGTAAGAACCCCTGATTTACCGTAGGTACATACTTTAAATGAGTTTTTATTTTTATTTGTACTATTATCATATTATTTCTTTGACTACCTAACAATTCAAGAAATATAAAACACATAATAGAGTTCATATCAACTACCGCCTGCAACTAAAGATATGCTTCCAAGTAGAAATAAATAAAATATATTTATATATATTATTTTGTATATTGTCTTCGTAGAGTTTATATTCTAATGCTTTTTCATGTAAATTTATACTGCTCATCGAGTGAATTTAGCAGAAGAAATATCGAATCAATTTACTATACATAAATGGTCTACTTGGAATCTCATTCTAACTCTCTTATTGCTTTAGAATTTTAGATGAAAAAAAGGAGAACACAACTTTAACAGAAGGAACATGAATTTTATGATAATATGAGTATCAGATAACTTGATATCTCTATGTCCTCCAATTTTCTTCTTTTCCTAATAATATGAGTATCAGATAACTTGACATCTCTATGTGTCCAAAAAAAATTCTTGCTTTTTTTGGATTTTTCCTCTCATTATTTCACTCATGTTATTTTTAATAGTTCAAAAGTTTATATACATCTAACCAACTTTTCCTCTTTTTCATTATTTTTTTCTTTATTAATCATGTTTAACATCTATTTATATTCTCTTCAATATATAAATGGGCATTCATGTCATTTTAATTATTTTCCTTCCTCTATAATAACTATTTACTGGTACAACTTTAACATCTCATATTGGTGTTTGGTCATTTTAATGTATGATGAAGCTATACATTTTTAAATTTTCTCAGATCACAGCTCAATGCATAAATGGCTATGGAAACATTCTTTTATTTTCTACTCTTGATATCATTCTTTCTTGTTTCTGTTGGTGCCAACAACTTGACTTCTTCTTGCTTTGGGCCTTCTCACGTGCAACTTAGGGCTTCTTCTCTTCATTTTTTTTCTGTGATCTTTTCTATGCCTTCTTTCTTAATAGGTAAAGCTTTTTGTTTGTTCTTTGATTCTTTGATTTTCTCCTTAACTTGTTTCTACTATTCTTAGATGTAAATTTTGGTGATTTGATCATAACTTGTAAGAAAATAAATACAACTTCATTCAGGGTGAAAAGTCATGCCTTCTTATCTATCTCTTATATATTAAGTGATAGAAATTTTGAATGAATGTGTTTGTGAAAAATAAAAATGTTAATCTCAACAACGGAATATTTCTAAAACGTTGTGATGTGCAACAATAGAATCTTCAGTTCGGTGACATCGCAACTTTCAATGAGCAGCAAAGCGATTTTTTATTTTTTTTGATACTTTGCTCACGCCTCTTACATTTCGAGAATTGTATCATAAAAGAGGCTTCTTTTCAGTAACCTCATTCCACAATTTCTCTCCCGCAGTATATTGAAATGGATGATATCAATTCTCCCAAATTTCAAATCAGCAAATCCACAATATAATGCACTAAATCTACAATATGTTAATCCCTTTTCTATGCTTCTTCTTCTTTTTCTTCTTCTTTATATTTTTTTATTTGAGTTTTTCATCGAATTGTCTTTTTTTGTTCTAATTATGTCAGCATATTTGATTCGTGGGGAGATTGCACATTACATCTTTATTTTTGGACTTTTTTCATTTTGTAGTTCATTATTTTTCTGAGGTTCTTTATTTTTGGACTTTTTTCATTTTGTAGTTCATTATTTTTTTGAGGTTAAGTGTTGTTGATAATTGTACTATTAATATTTTAGCTTTATGAAAGGTTGTCGGGTTTTTTTCCTGAGTTTAGGTGTTGTTGATAATTGTATTGCTAATATTTTAGCTTTTCGATTGCAAAATTACTGATTAAATTTATCTAATTGAAATACTTTCAGTCTAATTTTCACATTGAAATCTTTCGTCTAGGTACAAGTATACAACAAATGCTCTTTATAAGCAAGTCTCGATTTTGTTTCGATAAGTGTGAGCAAAAAGATGCGGAGGAGTGCATTATGAAGGCCTACAAAGATCACTTTTGAAACTTTCAATAGTTCCTTTACCTTGAGGTACTATACTATTTTACTTAAAATTTTTGTATTGTGAATTTGAAATTTGTAACTTTAAAAGCAGAGGTGTCACAAGCACGTGCATCCAAGAACTTCCCGTGATATTATAAAGTTTGCTTTGAAAGGCTTTATAGAAATGTGGTCAAGGATAAATTAAGGTCTCAATGGTCACTCTTGTAATTTCATGGATTTATGTAAATTTGAGGTATATATTCATCAATATTTTGTTTGTTATTTTGTTATCATTTTTGGGTAATGTCGAGAATTTTTTTTTTGCAGTTCTTTCTTACCTTTTAAAAAATAATTCGTACTTTGAAAGTAGATATATCACACATATATGCTAGCCACTTGCTCCTAAAATTCATAGAGCTTACTTCGTGAGAATATTTTCAAAAAGGATGATTAGCTTTTCTACAGAATTATCAAGGTCTTTTTTTTAGTTGTTATTACCTTTAACCCTCCTGATGCTATAAACAGTGAAAATTTTATATTCATAACAGAGTCTACTATAATATTGGACATTATAAATAGACATTTCTTAATAGCTAAATTTTAACAGAAGGAACATGAGTTTCAAGGATCGCTTTAATAGGTCCTTTAAAAAACTTGTAAGATGGCCATGTCTATTTTGAAGTTGATGGCAAATTTTCAAATGGAAAGATTAGTATTAAGGTTTATAAGTTGACATTGATTTGAGTCCCTATAAATAATAAATATTGGTACACTCGATCTTCTTCAAAAAGATTAAAAAGATATATACACAAATAAACGTGTTATACAATAAATTTGAAATATTAAATATCCCTCTTTACTTTCACATCGGGGATAGTTTCATGTGTGACCCTTTAATTATGACTTGATTTTCAACTTATTGAGTTGTCCTAGCAAGTAAAACAACTTCTAAATATTAGCGCACAAAACTTATATAGAACTTCTCATAAAAATGGGGGATAAATTGATGGACATTTGTAATATTTCAACGGTTTATGTGCAATATGATGTTCTCCTAAATTGTATTGAATTATTCTAAATTTTCGTGTCAATAATAATTTGATTTCGTTAACTGGTGACAATTTTCTCATGTTAATTGTTGTATAATGATTGAATCAGTTAAGATGGCTTTGTGACTATTATGTAACACCAATTAAGAATACCAGAGAAATTTGATGTCCCTGATATTAAGTTCCATAGCCATTAATGATCTTTTAAATGATGACTTTGCTGGTGTTTGTTATGCTTTTGGTATGGAGTTTTTGTCACGACCCGAAATCCCATTCGAGCCGGACTAGCACCCGAAGCCGATATGGCCCGAGAGAACCAATCTTTGCTCATGAACCTTCATATGCATATCCTCGTATGAATCTTATTATTCCTTATGCAACTATGCGGAAGACATAATCGTGGGAACATATGCTATATACATATTTAGGAAACTTGGCCGTTGGGGCCATCAAGTCAAAACGGACATTTATCTTTTACATTCATAACCCACACATGTCTACAAAAGCCTCTAACAGATGCATTTACAAGACCAACTAACAGTCGGGACAAGTCCCCACTTTATACAACATATACAACATCAAAACAAATATACAACTACGACTCAGAAAGCTCCGAACCAACTGGAGCTCACCAAAAATCTGCAAATAATCCACAACCTACTGAGGAGGTCTACTAATACCTGCACCTGCAACATGTAAGGTAAGTTCCCCGAGGGGGTCAGTACGAAGAATGTACTGAGTATGTAAGGCCATAAGAAATTCATCATACATAATAACAACAACAAAGGAGTCAATATAAGAGAAATAATAAATGTGGATAAACTCTCTTTCTGTATGTGAGGAACCACGCATATTACTTTCGTTATTCTCTTCACTTCTGCTTTGCAGCTTAATGTATCAGTTACCTTCGCTACCTCAGAATTAAGTCCTCCGTATTAACGATATATTACAAACTCTTATGATCAATGAATCCCTTACACATAGTGATGCTATTTCTTCAAAGCAATATAATAGCTACTAGTTCAGGGTCATGTGTTGGGTAATTTCTCTCATGTGGTCGCAACTGTCGTGAGACATATGCTATTACCTTACTCTGCTACATTAATACACATCCGAGGCCAACCCCGGAAGCATCACAATAGTCCCGCTCCGTCCTTATGTTTCACTATACAACACAAGTACATAACGGAACCAACATTAACCACCAACTACCTTACAATGACATATAACGACAATAAGTTATATGTTTGGCTTTAACATGTCATTTCCCCCTTGACAATACCATTGATGAAATCATCATACCAATAATCCCACAATATTCCCAACATTGACCAAAATATCATAAACCATTAGCATGTCACACCAAGTTCATATTTTCCACTCTTCATCACCACAACATCACAATTATTCCATCAAATTACTTCAATAAACTTCACAACAACAAATCAGCCAAAATCCCATAATTTACACTTATGGAAAAATAACAAGTTTAGAACCATAATCACACCATACATGTTGATATTTCATCCATACCATTCACTTTCATCAAGACAACAAGTCATCTTTCAAGGTTAAATTCCATCGATGACACATCTTTTACAAAAACACAAAGTGTCATATTCAACACTTCCAAGCATAACCAACATGATTTACATACTCTCACATGCATATAATATATTAATCCATAAGAATAATCACTTACCCAAGCTTGAAAAATGATGATCTTGCTCCAAAGATGACTTAGGGTTTGAAGAGCCCAAAGGGAGCTTTCTTGAGAATTCTAGAAAAAAGATAGAAAAGCATGTGTGTTGTTGTGTATTAAAAATCTAATTTTTTTGCCTCCTTTTATAGACCTTTGAATTCATGCTTAGCCACCCTTGGCATTTAATGCTATGTGTGGCTTAGTTAATGGAAGAATGGGTCACTTGGCCCATGTTTTCTTTCACCTTTTGGGCCCTTTTTGAGCCCAATTCACTTAAACCAATAAATCAATAATTTCTCATGTTTAATTCATTTCATACGCGTTACGACAATATTCTTACTCATGCAATTCATACTCGTAGCCTCAATTCCAAAAATAAGCAATTCTAGCCACGTATGACTTATTTTGACTACAAGGGTAAAATCGTCATTTTGATGCCAAATTCATTCTCGAGTAATTTCATCATACCAATATAATACTTTACTCATTTCATGTATATGCTCATGGTTGTAGAAGAAACGTGGCAAAAATCGGCCCGGTACGTCCCCGGGCACCCTTGGGACTTAAGAAAATTTTCAACTTTTGAAAAAGTGGTAAAACCAGCCTGGCACGCCAGCTTGCTGCCTCTGGGCTAAAAATTTTGGCCCAGAGCGTCCTGGCACGCCCCTCCCTTAATTTTTTTGAAAATTTCATTTTTCGACTTTTCTTCGCGGGTTTGGTTAGATACTTCAAGTTCTATTCTTTAACTTACTTCTTACCCTCAATATCCTTTGTTTGGAGGTCCTCTTAGCCTCATTTTGAACCCCACAAATGCTCCACAAAAATCACAAAACACCTCCTACAAAGGGCTAATCACATGTACGAGGCCAAATTTCAATTTTCTCATCATTATCATTACCAAATACATACTTATAGCTCTCGACACCTAAGTAAACATTATTCAACGTCGTCACATAGGGTTAGGAAGGTACGGGGTGTTACAGTTTTTTTTCTATTGTAACTCTTCAATACATTTCTAAAGGATCAGTTTAATTTATTGTCTATACATAAAGAAAAATCAAGAACAGAAAAGAAAAAGAGCAATCAGCAAAAGTACACACATTGTTTCAAATGCTCAGCAACCAAAGCATATACTCTTTCTATTGATATTTTTTGATTTCTTCCAACAGATGACCCATTTGTTGCAACAGATGAATTATCTGTTGGAAGAAATTAATTCAGTAACAAGACTATTTTGATTTCTTCCAACAGATGACCCATTTGTTGCAACAGATGAGTCATTTGTTGAAATAATTTTTATGTTGTTTCCAACAGATGAATCATCTGTTGCAACAGATGAGTTATCTATTGCAATGCTTGTTAACATGAGTAAAATTATTCTATTTAAAAGAATACTTACTGTATCATTAGGAGGGTTGAAGAGATCAAGGGGATTCATCCTTAAGTTGTTCTTGACAGACAACCACCTAATGATCCTTAGATGAGAAACCTCTTCCGAATAGTCCTTAACTTGCTGTCGAAGGTGAGGAATGACTTCAAATGCCTAAGCCAAAAATGTAAACATGATCCAAATAAAAAATCAGAATAATTATTCAATAATATAACTAAATGAAACACTAAGAAACTAGGAGTGAAGTTTACCATGAAAGCCCAAGGAAAGCCGTATAAGTTGACGGTCTTTGAAGATAACTTTGTCAACAAATATTTGACAGTCAAGAAATAGCTTTCATATCTCCATGGATAATTATTGAATGCCTCCAAATTCTAAGCAAGCACCAACAGTTCAGGTTCTATAACTTTGTTGGTGTCTCTGGCCCATAAAATGAAATTCACAAACCAAACTAAGCACAATGGCTCCTTGTGCTTTTTCAAAACCTTTTTGTTTTGGAGACCAACTTTAAATTGCTTGGCTTTATAGCTAGGTCCAACAATGGACAACAACTCATTTATTTTGTCTTTGCCTTTGTTGGTTTTGGTGGGCGTCTTGGTGGGTGTCTTGGTAGGTGTCTTTCCTTTCTTTCCTACCTTGGCTGATTTAGATGGCTTGCTTGCCTTTGACTTTTTTAAGGGTGCAACTGTGGGAAGAGGTTCAGATGGAGGATGACATCTCAGTCCAGTCACTATGGCAAATTCCTTCATGCCAAAATAAACCGGCATGCCACAATAGTTTATCCAAATCTCATCCATCTTCTTTTCCTCCTCCTTCAAAGTTGTATTATCACCCATATACTTAATCCTGCGCTTGAGAAGACCATACGCCATGGTAATTTGAAAGCGTGTATTGTTATCCTCCGACAGATCAAGAAAGTGTCCTAAACAGCTGGACTTAAAGTAATCCTCTAATTTTTCATCCCTCATTATCTTCCTAAATTCATCAAAACCTTTACCCATAACAGATTTAACTACAAAATCACCAGTCAAATCTGTAGGGTTATCTATAGACATCTCAGCTTCGAACTTGTCAATACTAAAAGTTTTGACAAGATTATGTTGAGCTTTCGATCTACGTTCACGAGAGATCAACGATAGCTTGGTATCATCATCAACATTATCATCAGCTCTTTCCTCTTCATCCTCTCTTTCATTTTCCTCATTTTTCTTTCCATCTTCTTCCTCATCTCCTTTCGCTCTTTCTTTTTCCTCTTTATCATCACCTTCATCCTCACCTTTCAGCTTATCTCCTTTATCACTCTCTTTTTCTTCATCATCTCCATTCCCACCATCTCTATCTTCTTCTTCATTTTTATTTTCATCTTCCTCCTTTATAACTTCTTACTCCCCTTTCTTTTCTACATCAGCTCTAGAACTTTCAATTGATTCTCCTTCAATATCTTCTTCATTATCTCTTTCCACATCTTCATTCTCTTTATGTACATCTTCATTTGTTTGTGAAAGGGCTTGTTCAGCAAGTTCTTCTAATGGTGTTTGTAATCTAGCTTTTTTACTTGCTTTGTCAGAAGTTGATCCACTCTCTTTTCTTTTGGGAGCCATTTTATCTACAAACAAGATAAAAATAAAAAAGATTACAATTGATTTGTGCATCATTAAAATAAAGGGTAACAGTAAATTTAATAAATACAACACAGTACAAAATATTTCCAACAGATGACATATTTGTTGCAACAGATGACTCATCTATTGCAACATATGGGTCATCTGTTGGAAGAAATCAAAACAATCTTGCTACTGGTTTTATTTCTTCCAACAGATGGCCAATCTGTTGCAACAGATGGGTCATCTGTTGGATGAAATCAAAACAATCTTGCTACTGATTTTATTTCTTCCAACAGATGAGTCATCTGTTGGAATAATTATTATGCTTTTTCCATCAATTGTAACAGATGGGTCATCTGTTGCAACATATGAGTCATCTGTTGGAAAAAATCAAACCAGTAGCAATATTTTTACCACATAATACATATATCAACAAGAACACCAACAACACCAATATTTATGAATACATCAACACCAACATTTACCAATAAACCAACACCAACATCAACACAAACAAACAAACAAACCAACAACACCAACATTTACCAATACACTAATAAAATCAACATTTACCAACAGTTACAAATACAACAATTCAAATAAAACCAACAACACCAACATTTATCAAATCAATACACTAACACCAACAACATGAATATTTACCAGCATTTACAAATACAACACCACCAACAACACCAACACACACCCCAACAATAACAACAAATAAATTCCAAGAAGAAACAGAAGCAGAACAAACACCAACAAAATCAACAGTTGTTGAGTAAGTGCTCACTTAAACCAACAAAATCAACAATTGTTGGATTTGGTCACAACAGATAAACTCCAAAAAAAATTTCAAAATTCAAGTTTCACTATTTTTACAACAATGTTCGAGAAAAAGAGCTACAACAACAACAAAGAATCATATTTCACTCAGAAAAGATACCATTTACATCAACCACCACAATAAGAGAAGAAATACCATTTGTTGTATTCCCATTTCATTTTTAAGCATCAAATACTAAAATTGTTAACCCATACTAAGAAGAAAAGTTAACTCAAGTTCTTCTTTTTCTTCATAACTAAAAAGCCCTAATTTTTTTTAAAAACAAAAAAACAGAGAAGCCTTTACCTGTGAATAGAGAGAAATTGACTGTTGAAAGTTAAAAAGAAACGATGAAGAACTCGAATCTGTTGTCGCCGCAGATTGAAAGTCCCCGAAGACTGCTGTCGCATCGATCTGTTGTCTATGAATTCCAACAGTTATGGGGTTTGAGAGAGAGAGAGGGGTGAGACGTTTGAGAAGAGAGAGAAAGAAGTTGTAAGATATTAAAATCTGATTTTATATTTTTACTTTTTATTTAAAATAATTGTAGATTATTTTGTATTTTTTAAAAAATTAAAAAATTTTAAAAATATTAATTTGATTCTCAATTAACTTAATTTAATTTTTTAAATTACTTTGATCCTTACAGTTGGTCAAAGATCCCAAAAGTTAAAACAGACTTTTGGGACTCTTTCGTTAAATTTTCTCGGGAGAGAGAGAGCATTTTCTTTTCCCAAATATTCGTTATTTTGGCATTCAATCAACTAGTGAATTTGTCAGCGCTTCGCGCGGTCATCAAAAACCTCATTAATTTTACTATTTAACTTGTTTGATAACCCAAATATATAAATAATTACAAAGAATATTTTTAAGATTTAAAGTTTTCTTTAATTCTTCTTTCACAGGATGAATTAAACATTTATAAATTCTGTGTATTTCACAAAATTTAAAAATTTAAAAAGATAATATAAAAGTCTAAACAAATCAAAACAACTCATATCCTAATTCATTCATTAGAAATACACATGAAGATAGTATAATCGTACTATAAAACACACATAAATAGTTACAACACATTCATTATGCAAAGGATGGCAACGAATAAATCAGTGTGTAAATTTATATGCGCATAGAAAAACTTACATTCTAATATATACCACCAAGTGATTCTAGTATAACCAACATCAAAACTTATAAAAGTATCAAAACTACTTGGGTTAAGTCCTCATTCCTGTTTATTCCTTGTAAGTTTTTAAACAGTCTCCTTCCTAAACACCAAAATGAAAAAAGGAATAAAGGTAAAAAGAACAACTTCAAAATTCATAGAAACTCTTGTCTTATGTTGACAATAAATTATTTAACAATATAAATTACAAATACTAACAACATATCCTTATTTTAGTCCGATTTGAGTAAAACCATGTAACATACAGAAAAAAGAATACAAAGACGAACATGAAATCTCAATAAAAAAAATAATAAGTCTGAGCAACTAACTTTATAGAAATATTGATATTTGTTTACCTCCTCATTTGAAATTTTGTTTGCAAATTAATTGTGAGCCCTTACTAACTATTGATTACATGTGTGGGGTAACCGAAATTTCAAGAGCCAACTAATTTAGTATCTCAGGTGATCTTCAACCTCTTTGTAAGCGATAGATTCATTTTCAAACTAAAAGTATGAGTAAAGTACCAAATTAAAATTTGCTCTTCATTTCTTTTATCGATCAAATGACATTCAAATCTAATGAGGTAAAATATAACAAATAAATTTTGTGGTACCGGTCAAATCAATTAGATAAATCATATATCTTTCTTACATGATATAAATTTGATATATAAAATTCACTTAGTTGGGATCAAAACTTCACAAAATGAAAATACATGTGTATAAGCTCCACAAATATTTCTGCGTAGACGATCCCATATTTGACCATTCATTTCTTCCAAAATGATAATGCCTTGAAATGAGATGATTTTTTGTTGTTGTTGTTGTTACTGATTTGCTTAATTGAACTTTGCATCTTGCCTTTGTAACTTAGTGGAAATGAATGAATTCTACCACTAATAACACTAATTGTCCATTGTATTAATTATATTCTTAAATTCTATCTTCCTATCATAAAGAGAAAAGAAACTGGAGAAATGAAGCGGGACAAAGTAACAGATTCTTTCACTAAATATAAATAATTATAGTCTTCTCAAAGGGTCAAATTCTATCTCTAAATTATAAAATAGCCTCCATTTGAGAAAATTGATCCAATTATTAGTTGAAATGATATCCATTTATAAACTACTCCATTTTAACCTAGTATTTTAGTTTTTCATGAAGAAAACGAAAAGTGTGGAGTAATTAATATTTAGGCTTTTAAAGAATAGAAATAATTGGAGTAGTAAATTTTGAGAATTTAAGCTTTTACAATAAAAACTAAAAATGAATGGATGGATTAGTAATTGACATGTTTATTTTCTTACAATAATAAATAAATAAAAATGTAAGGGCAATTGCCAAAAAAAAATAGGGAAAAAATAAATAGGATCCTTGGTCAAAGAGAAGTGTCACATCACTTCTCTAATGCCTAGCTTTATATTATATAGTGATTGATTTTCGTGATGATTTTTTTTATCAGACTTCAAGATTGATAATACATTAAAAATGTTAAACTTAAAAAAGTGCAATACATACATAAAATGAAAAAAAAGATTTGAGAGCGAAATACTTCTTGCCTTCATATACTCCTTTCCAGTTACATGTTAATTCACAAGATTTTCTCAATCATACTTGTTTGGAGGATGATAATATGTGTAAACAAAATGCTAAAAAAATAAGAAATCATGATAAAGTACATAAATATGAAAGCCTTCACAAATCAAAGTAATGAAGAAGAGAAAGGATGACCTTGAATGAGAGCCTTCATGAAACAAAATATGAATTTATATAGGTAAAATAGAGGAATACCATAAGACATTACAAACTTATAAATTAAATTATGGGGGTTATGGATATGAAAATTATGAAAGTTATGAGTAGCTATTCCTTGTAAATGCATTAAATAAAAAAAGAGAAAAACACTTAAAATGTTAGAGATCTTGTCATTTCATTATTAGAAGACGACCAAAAAAAAAAAAAAAAATTAAACAAAGAAAGGTGATACTCTTCCTTTGCCTAATTTTAATATATAAATAAATATATATACAAATTAGTAGAAATAAAATAAATAAATAAATAAAATCATTATAAAAGAAGATGATTTTTTTAATAACATATAAATAAAGAAAAATTAGGATAATAATAAAATATTGAGAAAAAAGATAATTGAATCTCTTGTCATTCTTTTATTATTGTTCTTCTTTATTGTATAACCAATGCACAATTAAAAAATAAAAGACTTGCACTCATTTGAATTTCTTAATAAAGAATAGGAGTGAGTGGAATAATAAATTTTGAAACATTTAAGTTTTACAATAAATAATAGAAATAAATGGAGAGAGTACTAATCAACACATTTATTTTTGTACAATAAATAATAAGTAAATAAAAATATAGGAAAAAAAGTCCCCCCAAAAAAGAAGAAAATAAATAAATAGAAATGGAGTGTTTTGAAGCATGCCACATCAGCAACTTCATAACCCTCCTTGCTTTATATATATATTGATTTTATTGTATTATGTTGTTAGTTTAAGTATAATGTTTGCTTTATTGCCACTTAAATTTTATTGTATTATTAAAATTCATTGTTAGGTAATGAAGAAAAGTCTCATTTTATGTAATGACCAATTTGGTGATACATTATAAACCAATACATAGCAACCCTCCAATAAATTAGCACCATCTGAATATGTAATACCTATTTTTTAGTGATATCCTAATAATTGAACATTAATATTCTTTTATCCATACTATTATATATGTATAATATTGTAATAAATATGAAAGTCATAGATAGAGTTATCAGAAAAAAAAAGAAAAGAATATACTACACTTAATAGTAATAAATAAAATAAATAATTATGACATGTCATTTTTTATGTACATACCTAAAATGTAGAAGTAACATGCAAATTGGTATAAAAATAGTAGATCTTGCTTAAGAAAAAAGAAATACAAAAAAGGAAAAAGAACAACAACGTGGAGATAATAACACACACATGACGGTGAATGAAATGATTTTCTAACTCTTTATAATATTTTTTTAATTTTATGTTCTTTTCATAAAAGATTTTGATTTTTATACATAAAATATCTTTATTTTTTTTAAAGATCTGAAAAGGTTATTTTCTTTTATTCAAATTGTAAAAGAGCAAGAAATCTAATTATTTCTTCATGTCAGAGCCTCTCCCTTAGTGCAACTATCTAAAATAAAAAGATATATTTTAGAAAAAAATAAAAATTGCCTCCTCATTTTTTTTGATAATAAAATGTGAAATATTATCATACCAACACACAGAACCAATATACAAGAGAGCACCCACTGCTTTGGCCCCCTTTTAGGAAGGTTGTCAATCCCCGTGAGCCTCTAGAATCTAATTACAGATGGAATCAATAAGGAAAACATATTTTCTACCACTCTTTGTGTTCCTATACATGTCTAATCTGATCCTTATTATACTCTTTATTTGTTGTATTACACAATTGCTTTGTATAGTTTGCCCTCTAAATTTCTTGTTGTTCCTGCATAATATCTAAATTTGATAGATGGTGGCTCCGTAGACGGCAATCATTAACTATAAAAATGGGCAGTATTGTTTTCCAATGATATAATGACAAAAAAAAATCATCAAACTCCAATTAATCAACAACATAAGTACGCAACAAACAAATTAAAATGCAAGCTCTTGTCACTCGTAAAAATAATTTTGAAAAAGTGTATAGGAGATTTTTACAATTTTTTTTGTTGAAAAGTGATTGCATCAATGTAATTACGGCAAAAGAGCTAAACACTAACAAATGCACAATTCTTCAATTACTCGTGTATTTCTTTAGTATTCAACTTCTTTCAATTCTGTCCATGACCCAGTATTAGTAATTTCATTTCATACCATCACATTTATCATTTCTTTTATTCTTACCAGAAAAACAAATTGAAGGTACCCATAATTATTGACTTTTTTTTGTTTCCCACTAGGTGTCTGGTATCCGCATTGGAGCCCGACTAAATCCGGATTCGTGCCGGAAAGTCCCAAGTTGGGGGGTAAAGCACTCCCTAACAAAGGCGACTCCATACCTAGGGGGAATCGAACTCGAGACCTCTGATTAAGGATGTAGGAGTACTTACCACTCCACCACAACCCTTGTTGGTTAATTATTGACTGTATTTCTACTCCATATGATACACTCATATATAATCATATATAATCATGACCTTTCTCCTCTTTCCACCAGCTAATGTTATTTTTATTTTGAAATTTAAATGTATAATATCAGTGTAAAAAAAAAAAATCAAAATAAGAAACACCATACCTGTAGTGAAATTAGAACCTGCACTTTAATGGATATAAAGTGGAATAGAAAGTATTGGATAAAAAAAAACTACACTAATATAGATAAGCATAGAATGCATGTCAAAAGACATTATCTTAAAAAATGATTTTGTTATACCTCTTTACTCGAAAACAAAGAACATAGTGAAATTTCTCGATTACAACATTTTACAAATTTTCTTGTAATGAGTTTCAGTTCCTAATGGTTAAAATTTTTCAGGAAAGAAAATTAATCAGCACGAAGGAATAAAACCTCTTTGCATGGTGCATACTTGTAAATTTGTCCCGAAGGGCCCTTTAAACTTCTAAGACTCATTTTCAACTTCATTTTCTCATTGCTGTTGTATTTGTATCTTGAAGGCCCTCGACCCAACTTATCTGTCATATATATATATATAAAGACTTGAAATCATGCTCCAAATCAACATGGACCCAGGGTGCATGTTGTTTTCACCAATCCCTCGGTAAAAAATTACACTATATATAAGATAATTTCTTTTATTATTTATGTACATATAAAGATTTTGAATCTCTTAAACACAAGAGTATTGTTTGACTCGTGGTTTAGGGAATTCAAAATTCATCTTGAGGTTCAAAGTTCAAGTCTTAGATATTAGATTTCTTTTTTCAAACCTCTTTAGTGAATATCTTGGATCCATCACTGCATATGGACCCTTATCAATTAAGTTGCTTCTCCATTATCTGTTTCTGCAAAAAACAAATGCAAATACTAAGTGAATAGACTCAAACTTGCATTTAGATGTGCAGTATTAATTCATTATTTCTCCGCCCTGCATATATGGCTGCTATATAATTTGTTCTTGATGGTGCATTTTTTGCTTAATGTTTTGATATGAGAAATTCTTACTCAATCCGCTTTTGAGGAGAAACTTCCTTCGTCCAACTCTTCAAATGAGTAGAAAGTAATTTTTATAAGGAGAAGTTGAAAGAAGTATCATTAATTTCACACCATATTTGTCTAATTCAATCCTATACGTTTTTGACTTTTGAATTTTTTTTTTCTTTAATGCATCATTAAAATATGCAAATGAAGAAGGTCATTCAATTAGATCAAATGAATCGGGTCTGCATTAACTTATTCTTTACTACGGTTATCTAAAGGGGTTAAATGACAAGGAGCTTTAGAATTTTAAAGCTGAAAAATAATGAATAATTACTCTTTTTTAGCCTAAGAAATGAATTAAAAAGCCCAAAAATCTAAGAAAATAGATAAATAGCCATACTCAAATATTAGAGCTTCACGTCACCGGATCTACATTCTCCTTTATTATTATATATTGATTGATTCAGTAGAAGAGGTATCCGTTGAAAGGCGCAGCGAGAGATGGAGAGCTCGGGCGAACTGTTGCCTTTCCCATTATTAATGACACCGATTGAATCCAATTACCGAGCATGTACTATACCTTACAGGTTCCCTTCCGATAATCCCAAGAAACCAACACCTACTGAGCTTTCCTGGATCCACCTCTTTATGAATTCCATCCCTTCTTTTAGGTATTGCGTTTCTTCTCTTCCAATTAGTTGTAGATTCGAGAAATGATGTGTCCATCATACTTTTTGGATATAATATTCATCTTATTAAGCTAATTTTGACTGAAATGATCGTATCTGATTATAATGCATTGGAATTAAACTGTGTTTGGTGGCTGACGACATGTATTGTTTTCGTCTTTAAGAGGAAAAATTAGGGGGCGTTTGGCCATGAAAATTGAGAGTATTTGAAAAAAGTAGTTATTGTTTTCAAAATTAAAAGTGATATTTGAAAATTGGAGTTGTGTTTGACCATTAATACAAATTGGAGTTTCTTTGAATATTTGTGAATAATTTGGAGTGAGAAAAAGTGAAAACTGCCTTTTGGTGTTTTTCAAATTTCAAAATATATTCCAGAATTTTATGGCCAAACATGTTTTCAACTCCGGAAAAGAAGTTAAAAAAATTTCATGGCTAAACGCACCCTTGGTATCTGTTTGTGGCGCAGTGTTTTGATCCTTCTTTGGACTACCCATCGAATTTCTTGTTTTTTGTTAATAAATGCAGGAAGAGGGCTGAGAGCGATGACACTGTTCAAGATGCTCCTTTGCGAGCAGAAAAGTTTGCTCAGAGGTATCTTTCTATATACAATTTTGTATTTTCCTATTACCCCTATCTTCACCGAGTAGGCTGTTCAGTTGAATAGAAAAAGAAAAATTCTTTTTCTATTTCATTCCTTTTGTTAGATGAGGGAAGGTGGGTATAAAGGAAACTAAAATAGAAGAACTAGTTTCCAAGTGTTAAGTGTAAGTACAGAGTGCTGAAGGAAATTGTTTCAATTTTTTGATTCTCTATTTATCCAACTAGCAAGCTTAAGTACAAGTGCTGAAAAGGATTGGGGAGCAGCTCGAGGGCTAAGTAATAGACCTTTTTTTCTCATGTAACGTTACATTTTCGTTCCTCTTTTTTTTTTCTACTTTTCAAGTTTGGTCTTTTATGTTGGGTAATGCAACTTCCAACTAATGCAGTGTCATCAAAGGCAAAATGCACATAGAACTACCAATCACAAGTTCTAGTGATTAAAGGCATTAGTAGAAAAATTAAATTAAAAGTAATGCAAGGAAGACTAACTAATTTTTTGTTTTTGGAGTAAGGAGGAAGATTAACTAGAAACACAAATAAAAATTATATATATACAGGAACTGACAAAAAATGACAATTAAGATGTCAATCAAATTAAAAAATTACTTCAAGTTTCTGATTGATATGCAAAGATGTATTTGAAATTTCTAATATAGGTTCTCAGACTAGTTTCTTTACAATAAATTCCTAATTATATATTTCCAGTTACTAACATTTCATCCAAACAATTGCTTAATCATAAATTCCTAATTAAATATTACCGGTTACTAACATTTCATTCAAAGAATTGCTTAGTTAACAATTAATGTATCACCGTGCCAACTATATCCATTGTTTAATCATAAACAATTGTTTTCTAAACAGAGCCCATAGTATGAAGAGGAACATGCTTCAGCAATTTGATGCATATACTAAAGAGTGTCGCCTAAATGAAGCTAAGTGCCCATCTTATGTTGCACCTAACCTTATGGTTTAACATTTGTACAACCCAATCCCATGGCACGTATTTCAGTTGTGGGCTGAGACCTGCACAAATTTGTCTATTGGGCTACGCTACATCGAGCCCTAAAAGCATGCGTACCATGTGAGCTTGATCTATGACATCTAAAGCTTTTCACTATCCTCTTCCACTCTGATGTGGGATTTGTCTAAGATGTCATGTGCACTTAAACTTTAGAAGCCTGCCAGCCTGGAGCTTGCTAGTCCTGCTTGATCCGCCCTCTGTCAGGAGCGTCACACAATAAGAGTCCCTCAAGCCAGTCTTTCACAACACTAACAAAGAAAATGAGAAGCGAAGAAGAGGAAGAGGACAAAATTGGGAATGTTAATCATGTAGGTCAAAGTAATGCTTACGCAATGAGAGCAAAATGAATAACCTGAAATAAATGAAACATAATCAAGGTGGGGTTTTTTTGGGAGGATATAGCAAGATTAAGTTGGTCCTAAAAAACAGACGTGGAAGCAATATTTTGGTGTCAACTGTCAACCATTTGAAGTGTGCACTTGAAAGGTGTGCGAAATTACCCTAGCCATGGGAAGTGTGGGAGGGATTTTTTTGCTCGAGTGTATGTGCTTTAGAGTACCTTATGATTTACAAGTTAGCAATAGATGATTGGTTGTTGCCAATAGAGAATCATTTGTGTGAGATTCTCTATTAGTCTATGTATTATATATGATATTTTCCCTTTTTAATCAACAATTGCGACCCAATCTTAAACTAGTTGGGGTTGGTTATATGTATCTTCCCAATTTACTTTGCATTATTTGGACCTATTTTTTTCCGATACCAGTAAATAATTTGTACAACAACAACAACATACCCAGTGTAATTCCACAAGTGGGTTTGGGAAAGCAGAGTGTACGCAAATCTTGCCCCTACCTTGTGCAGGTAAAGAGGTTGTTTCCGATAGACCCTCGGCTCAAGGAAAGCATAAACACAACAATTATGAAAACATAAGCAGTAACAACAAGAAGATAGTTAGAAAATTGAAGCATTAGAGACAACAAGTAGTCTTGATATAAAGAGAGACAACAAATAGTAATAGAAAACTAAGAATGAGAAATATGGAAATAATAAAATAATAAAAATACTGAAAAAAATACTAATACTACTGGTAAGGGAAATCAAAATGCGAAACTACCTACTAATAGCCTTCTACCCTGATCCTCGACCTCCGCACCCTCATATCAAAGGTCATTTCTCGGTAAGCTGAAGGCTTGTCATGTCCTGCCTGATTACCTCTCATCAATAGTTTTTCGGCCTACCTCTAAAACTCTCCTTAGGCCCTCCTGTTTCAGCCTCTCACACCTCTTCACTGATGCATTTGTGCATCTCTTCTTGACATACCCGAATAATCTCAGCCTTGCCTCCTGCATTTGGTCTGCTACGGAGGCTAACTCTCAGCTTTTTCTGAATATCTTTATTTCTGATCTTATCTCTCCTACTAAGTCCACACATCCATCTCAACATCTTCATTTCCACAACTTTCATCTTCTGGACATGAGAGTTCTTGATTGTCCAACACTCTGCCCCATACAATAAAATCGGTCTAACCACTACTCTGTAGAACTTACTTTGAAATCTTGGTGAAACTTTCTTATCACACAAGACACCAGATGCGAGCCTCTGTTTCAACCACTGCGTCCAACGTAATGTGTGACATCTAGGTATTGTCAAAGAGCGCTTAAAACCTAAAGCAAGGCTCAAAACATACTGAGCGTTTCGCCTCGCTTAATGTGCACTTCAATGTCATCATCAAGGTTTTAAGGTATACTTTTCCTTGCCAATGAGCCTCTTTTGAAGAGGCTATAATAAACAATTGATATTTCACTTTATCGTAAATTTTCTTAAAATTTCTTTGCTCGTATATTTGGATACATCAATACATCCTCATCAATCTCCCCATTACCTTAGATAATAGCCCAAGGTACTTTAAACTCCCTCTCTCGCAGATGACCAATGACTTGAGATTCCAGCCTCACTTCCACATCAGCTTCATGAGTCACAACACCGAACTTGCACTCCACGCACTCTTAGTCCTACACTTAACTTGAAACCTTTAGACTCCAGGTTCTATCTCCAAACCTCCAGCCTGTCGATAACTCCGCTCCATATGCCATCTGCAAATAACATGCACCACGACACCTCCCCTTGAATGTGCTGGTATCAATACATCCACCGCGAAGGCAAATGAAAACGGGCTAAGAGTTGATCCCTAATGCAACCTCATCATGACTGGAAAGTGTCCCCGGGTCTCCTCCCACTGTGCTTACCTGAGTCTTAGCTTCATCATACATGTCCTTAATTGCCCTGATGTATGCAATCGGAGCTCCTTTAGCCTCCAAACATCTCCATCGAACCTCTCTCCTCCCACTGTCCTTACCCGAGTCTTAGCTTTATCATACATGTCCTTAATTTCCCTAATGTATGCAACCGGACCTTCTTTAGCCTCCAAACATCTCCATCAAACCTCTCTTGGAACTTTGTCGCTAGTAAATAATTTGTATTTTAAAATTAGGGGTTTATTAAACAAGAAGTTCTCTAAATCTCATATTTTTCTTCTTAGACCTAAAGGAAGTGTAACAACAACTAAGCTGATCCAAATTAGTTGATATAACTTGTACAGATGTTTTGTGTCTATTATGTTGTATTGTTAACTAAGTCACTGATGCTGAGATATTTTAGGTCTTATGAAGCATCTTTTCTTCACGTGATTTTTATCTTATGTCATCCACTTTTTGTACCTTCAATCATCCGCCTGCCAACTACACTACAGACTGATGCACTTGAAGGTGTGCATAGTACATGGCCAAGCCATTTTAGATGACCTGCTTTTAATTTATCTTCTTTCAATCTGTAATGCAAATTTACTTCATCAATACTTATTCCAAAAAAATATTTACTTTAGAAAAGAAAAAAATTATTGTGCAAGTTAGTTAGTTACTTTGGTCTAAATTTTTTTTTTTTTGAGGGAAATGGGTAGGGATATGGTCATATTCTAATTATAAGTGGTTTTGACTTGTCATCAAAGTGATGAAAAAAATTAGTCACTTTAGACCATACCTTCCATCTCATAAGGAGACTAGTGGAGCAATATAGGGAGTGGAAGAAGGACTTGCACATGGTGTTCATCGACTTGGAGAAGACTTATGATAGTGTCCCCAGGGAGGTTTTATGGAGGTGCTTGGAGGCTAGAGGTGTCCCTATGGTGTATATGCTAGGGCGATTAAGGATATGTATGACGGAGCTAAGACTCGGGTTAGGACGGTGGGAGGGGACTCTGAGCACTTTCCTGTCTTGATGGGGTTACATCAAGGATCGACGCTTAGCCCATTTTTATTTGCTTTGGTGATGGATGTTTTGACTTTGCAAATTCAAAGTGAGGTGCCTTGGTGTATGCTTTTTGCGGATGATGTAGTCTTGATTGATGAGACCCGTGGTGGAGTTAATGATAAGTTGGAGGTTTGGAGGAAAACCCTCGAGTCTAAGGGATTTAGGTTGAGTAGGTCCAAGACGGAATACTTGGAGTGTAAGTTCAGCGAGTCATCGCATGAGGCTGAGGTGGTTATAAAGCTTGGTACTCAGGCCATCCTAAAGAGAGATAGTTTCAAGTATCTTGGGTCTATGATTCAGGAGAATGGAGAGATTGACGAGGATGTCACTCATCGGATTGGGGTAGGATGGATGAAATGGAGGCTCGAGTCTGGAATCTTGTGTGATAAGAAGGTGTCTCCTAAACTCAAAGGCAAGTTCTACAGAGTAGTGGTTAGACCGGCTTTGTTATATGGTGCGGAGTGCCAGTCAAGAAAGCTCACATCCAAAAGATGAAGGTGGCGGAGATGAGAATGCTACGGTGGATGTGTGGGTGTACTAGGAAGGATAGGATTAGGAATGAGATTATTCGAGATAAAGTGGGAGTAGCGTCGGTGGAAGTCAAGATGCGGGAAGTGAGGTTGAGATGGTTTGTGCATGTGTTGAGGAGGGGCACGGATGCTCCAGTGCGGAGGTGTGAGATGTTGGCTAGGGATGGATTCAAGCGAGGAAGGGGTAGACCGAAGAAATATTGGAGGGAGGTGATTAAACATGATATGGAGCAGCTTCAGCTTACCGAGGACATGACCCTAGATAGGAAGGTGTGGAGGAGGTGGATTAGGGTAGAAGGTTAGTAGGAAGGGGGCGTCATGGTCAGTAGATAGGAGAATTTTGTTTCATTAGTGGTGCTTGTAGCTAGAGTATTTGTATTACTTCAAAGTGTGTTATTGTTTATTGTTTGTGTATTACTTGGTGGGTCCTGCTTATATTATTATTGGGTGTGGTTATACATATCGTTTCTTGCCCCTTTACTATTTCTTTTCTACATTGTTGTATCTTGAGCCGGGGGTCTTTCGGAAACAACCTCTCTATCTCACCTCTGAGGTAGTGGTATGGATTGCGTACACCTACCCTCCCCAGACCCCACGTGGTGGGGAATATACTGGGTATGTTGTTGTTGTTTGTTGTTGTTAGACCATACCTTGAGCAAGTGTCAGTATATTTCGGAAAGTTTTGAGGTTTATATGTACAATTGAAAATTGATGACAGTTCCCATTTTTTACCTGTTTTTTTCTTATTTTTGGTGGATAGGTATGCTGATATACTTGAGGATCTTAAGAAAGATCCTGAAAGTCATGGAGGGCCTCCTGATTGCATTGTAAGTTCAACCATATTAAACTAGCAATTGTTGACTCTTAAGTTTCCTGATAACTTCTTATTGTTGCTAAGAAGCTAAAGCACTTTCTCCTTTGTTTTCTTTTAGCTTCTTTGTCGCCTCAGAGAGCAAGTGCTTAGGGAAGTGGGCTTCAGAGATATATTTAAAAAGGTCAAGGTTAGTATCATTTCTCCTATACTAAATTCCTCAAGTTGTGCTATGAAAATCTCTAATATAAAATTTCATTGGTTATCCACGGTCAGGAACAGAATAATTGAGGAAAGATATTGCAATAATTAAAAGAAAGTGACTGGCAAAGGATAAATCCATCATTCTTAAAAATGGTGGATCGTCCAGAAGTGAGATATATTAGACCCTAATTTTGCATCTGCTGTGCAGACATGTATCTGGGTGTCTGCTTGTGGACGTTGACATACCTTACAAAATAAACAATCCCACTCCTTTAAAGATCATCAAGTGTTTTTGTGCTCCTTATCCTGCAACGTTAGAAATCAGTATCAGGTTTTAACTTCGTTACATTGTTGGGTGTACTAAAATGTGCTAGGATGAAGAAAATGCAAAGGCTATATCCTTATTTAAGGATGTAGTATGTCTTAATGATGCTATTGAGGATGAAGTCAAGCGTGTAGAGAATTTGGTCAGAGGAATTTTTGCAGGAAATATATTTGATCTTGGCTCTGCAAAGGTAAACCATGGTTTTTGATCCATGACTTCTTCGTAATCACTGCATGAAGTCCATTAATACTCTGAACCATTATTTCATTTGGATTGTATATTTGTCCTGGGAGTAAGTCAAGTTATGGAAACTAAACTCTTTCATCAACTGCTTTGGTTTATCCTATAGCACTTTTGTCAATATAGATCCAATACCATGCCCAAACTATCTAGAAATTCCAGTATAAAGTTTTTTTTAAAATTTTATAAAGTAATAAATTTTATTAATGTTTGGGCAAAAAAAATAAAATTCCTGTATAGAAATATACCAAAAGTAGAAACGCCACAGAGATAGGTGGTTTTCAATACTAGTGGAAGGTTAAGTGCTCAAGTTCCTTCAGTTATTGTTCTCCCTTTTCTTGCCACCTTTGAAACTTGACTGGAAGTGCATTCTGGACATACCGCCACTGTAGATGACAGATTTCAGCTTCTTTATTCGATCCTGGACAATACTTATAATCTTCTTCAAATGCTGCAACTTCGTATACTATTTACTGTAATATGTTCTTGCTTTAAGTGGTTGTTACGCCACAAAGTCAGCAGGTCAGCACCAATACTGATCCTACATATTTTTTATTTTTTTTTGAAAAGGTTAACTTGTATTTCATATCCAAAAAACGCCTCAGCACCATCAAGCTGGTGCTAAGGCGAAAGGTTGCAATCACATAATAGGATTACGGGGATCCTATGTACAACTACTAACTTACAAATTGTCAAAGAAATCTACAAAAACTGCTATCTCCCCCATTACATCCTGTTTACACCAAAAATAAAAAAGATTGAGGCAATTCATTTTAATTTTGTGGATGGGTTTGCTTTTGTTCTCAAAATGTCTAAGGTTCCTCTCTGTCCATACTGTCCACCAAATACATGCTGGAATGCTCTGCCACCAGTCTTCCTCTGCTCCTCTTCTTCCAATACTCTTCCAATTCTTCAAAAGTTCCAGAGTTGTTCTTGGCATTGCCCAAATCACCCCCAACATACCAAAGAACATTTGCCACAAGTTTGCTGTTATCTCACAATGCAGGAAGAGATGCTCATTGTTTTCAGCTTCCTGCCCACACAAAAGACATCTTGAGCAAATCTGAAGACCTCTCTTTTGTAGTCTCTCCTGAGTTAAACAAGCTCTTCTAACTACCAACCACACAAAGCACGCTATTCTGGTAGGAATTTTAATCTTCCAGATGAATTTCCATGGACATACCACTGTCGTACAATTTCTCCTGTTCATTTTCCAATAGACCGATTTAACTGAGAAGTCACCTTTACTGGAAAGGCTCCACACTGGTTTGTCCGGAACATCAATAATGCCTTCAGAAGAGTTCAAGCACTGCAACAGTTTAATGGCTTTATCCACTTGTCAGTCATTCAAAGCCCTTCTGAAATTCAGCTCCCATCCATTCTCCATCCAGATTTGTCTTACAGTTGCTTGCTTTTGAAGACTCAAAATATATAAATCTGGAAAAAGGGTTTTCAAGTTATTCTAATCAATCCACCAATCATCCCAAAAGGAAGTTTTAAGTCCTTCACCCACTTTAATTCTAATATTGGTCCAGAAATTAGACCACATATTTCTTATGGTCTTCCACAGACTGCATCCGTATGTACCTTTCACTTCTTCAGTTATCCAACTGTTCATTAAACCATATTTTTTTGTGATGAATCTTCTCCACAAAGATCTGTCCTCTGTGATGAACCTCCATAGCCACTTTTGTAACAGGTTATTGTTGTGAATACTCAGTCTTTTGATTCCAAAGCCACCATGCTTCTTGCTGCAAATTAGTGAATCCCATCTCACAAGATTTTTGTTCTTCTTCTCTTCACAACCATTCCACAGAAAATCCCTTCTTAATTTATCTATCTTCTTCACTACCCCTTTAGGAATAGGAAAGCAAGCCATCATATAAGTGAGGAGGGCATCCAAAACAGAGTTTATCAATGTCAATCTGCCGCCAAGGGGCAAATATTGTCTTTTCCAACTAGCCAACCTTCTGTCACACCTCTCCACCACTTCGCTCCAAATATCTTGAGCTTTATTCTTTGCACCAAGAGGCATTCCAAGATACTTTGTGGGTAGAGTTCCCACTTGGCATCCCAGATTTGCAGCAAGCAGACCCACTCCATCAGAATGATTGACTAAAAAAATAGAGCTTTTGCTCCAATTCACATGTAATCCAGATACAACCTCAAAGATAGTTAGTATGGCCCTCAGATGTCTGATTTGGTTCACTTCTGCCCCACAAAAAATAAGGGAGTCATCAGCATACAACAAGTGAGTGATCTCCATGTTGCCTCTATTACTATGTACCCCAAAACCTTTTATCCAGCCATTAGCATTAGCCTACTTAGAGGGGCACATTCTTGTTCATAGGATTACGAGAAGATTGATATCTGCAACGACACTCTTGTACCCTTCTTTGGGATTTATTACATGAGTTTGAAGTATCGGAATAATAAAAAGTTTTATTGCCCTGTCTTACTCCCAGGATCAGAAAATTATTGCCTGCCTCATGGTTCTCAACTTCTTGTGCTTAAGCCTAATAGTAAATCACATTTTGCACTCTCTAATTTTTAGGACTCTACAATCTCAGGAGTATTTCCCAGCTTAGAAACCTTATGAAAGATGCAAATCAACTAGAATTAGCAGAGAAATCTTTGAGTGCTTAGTCATTGCCAGTAACACAATGAGGCTCAAAATTACCAGTATCAGCCAGTTCAGATGGTTTAGATTCACCATTTGGAATGTTGTCTCTTATTTGAGAAACTTGTTGCATAACACCTATGTTAAAAGATAAACTCATCATTTGCCTAAAGCTACTCATGTCAAATGGGTGTTAAATAAATATAGATTCCCAGTAAAGATCCTTACAGATACATAAAACCTGCTAGAAGTCGAACATGCCTACATACATTCTTCCGTATGACATGCGCACCCGAGTGTTGTAACTATCACAATATCCAGATTTCAATAGGGAGGGCTCCATGAATTGCATAAAATAGGATATCTCCGAGCATCTTGTTGGTACCTGTTCAGAATCCAATTAGCTGAAACCTTCCAGATTTAATTTGATATTGAGAAATTAGAGGGAGAATAGAAGAGAGTTTGAGTTTGTGTCTTTATTATTTCCTCAAGCTAGTGGGATTAAATAGTGTTACAGAGAATGTAAATAAGGAAGGAAACTAATAAGAATATTACACAATATTCAAAGTGCCTAATTATGGGGATTTGGGGATATTTCCACATCTACACTATCTAATTATAGAGATATTCTCATAACTAAATTATCTAGTAATGATATCATATTTAACAGATATCTTACTCTTTTTCCTGCACAGCCAGCAATTCTAAGATGATCCAAAGTTCTCAAGATCATGTAATTAATATCTACTTTCTTTAACCTCTCTTGAAGCTCGCAGAGCTGTTTTCAGAGGATGGTATGTCTTTTCTAGCTAGTTGTCAAAACCTTGTCCCTCGACCCTGGGTTATAGATGATTTGGACATTTTCATTACAAAATGGAGGAAAAAAACGTGGAAAAAGGTGAGTATTTTGTCGTCATTTGGGCTTCAAGTTATATGATCCTTATTTTGACTAGTATCCAGTACATTTGATGTCTGTTCCTTCACTGACATCCTTACTCTTATACAGGCTGTAATCTTTGTTGATAATTCTGGTGCAGATGTTATTTTGGGTATTTTGCCATTTGCTAGAGAATTACTTCGTCATGGAGCACAGGTTTGTTTTGGAGTCCTTGGTCCTTTTATATAAAGATTGGAAGTTTTTTGTGTTTAATAAACTGTATTCGAATCATAGGTCACCAATAGCTGGACTGTTCTTTGATTACTTTGCATTGAATGAAACGCCATTGTGTAATTTGATATATGCTTGGTTTGTGGGTTTTAACGGGTGCACACAAATTTAATATGTAGCATACATCACTGTCAGAGAATTTTGAGTGCCTCTTCTGAGAGTGTAACTTCATTCTCTTTTACTGCTATTTTGGCTCTTTTTTGCGACATCGAGATATTAACATAAATGGGTTATTTCCAGTAACATTACCCTCGAGCTGGTGGGTTTTGTGTTGCTTTTATGGCTAAATCATAGTTGCAACTTGCAGCACCTTGTGTATAGTGAATATCATCATTCTTGTTTTGTTTCTATTTCATCAATCACCTGAAGAGAAGAAACTGTAGGACCTGAAAGCCCCTAGTTTATTGGGTATGAAGCCCCTGCGAATAAGTTACCACTTTTCGTATATGTCACCATGATGATAGTATAAAGTGCATCGAATTGGCTGCTACATATTGGTTAGCTGATATTTATAAGCTATTTTTAGCTCTTAGCAGTAGTATATAAAAGCATTTAGCAGTAGTATATAAAAGCATTTCTGGTAACTGTTAGGAAATTAAGATTTCTCTAGAAACTCCTAGATAGTAGATATTTTTGTAGTAGACAAGTCTCTTGGTTTAGAATGAGTGGTCGTTAGTTAGCCACATATGTACTTAGTTTAGTGTGAGATATTTTTGCTTATTTTGTGGTTTGTAATCCTCACACACACTATATATATAAAGCATATGTAATGAACTATCTAGAGAAATAGAGAACTCATGAAGTTTCAGCTTTCTCCTTTCCTTCTCTGCAGATTTTCTGCAGCAATTTACAGCTGCATTCTTCTATTGTTATAGCTTGTTGCATTAAGATCCTTCTTGCCTTTCTTTCTAACATGGTATCAGATCTCTTTTCCTAAGGGATCTGAATCAAGTCTTGTTGATTAGCTCATCAAATTTTTGGTTTTTATTGACTCTAGGGTCTATGATTCAGGGGAATGGCGACATTGATGAGGATGTCTCGCTCCGTATTGGTGCAGGGTGGTTGAAATGGAGGCTCGCTTCGGGAGTTCTGTGTGATAAGAAGGTGCCTCTGAAGCTCAAAGGTAAGTTCTACAGAGGGGCCGTCCGTCCGGCCATGTTATATGGGGCGGAGTGTTGGCCAGTTAAAAACTCCCACATCCAAAAGTTGAAGGTAGCGGAGATGAGGATGTTGCGATGGATGTGTGGACTTACCAGGAAGGATAGGGTTAGAAACGAGATTATTCAAGGAAAGTTGGGAGTGGCTTCGGTGGAGGATAAGATGCGGGAGGTGAGGTTGCGTTGGTTCGGGCATGTGACGAGGAGGTGCACGGATGCTCCAGTACGGAGGTGTGAAAGGTAGGTTATGGATGGTTTTAGGTGGGGTAGAGGTAGGCCGAAGAAATATTGGATGGAGGTAATTAGGCATGACATGGCGCAGTTACAACTTACAGAGGACATGACCTTTGATAGGAAGATGTGGAGGTCGCGTATTAGGGTAGAGGGTTAGTGGGTAGGAAGGAGTCCGTATTGTGTAGGAAGGTATGTTTATGTGTATCAGTGCCTGTTGTTTCTTGGGCATATTCTTGTTAGTGTTGTTTTGGAGATGTTTGTAACCCTGAATAAATAGTCTATAGTGCTACTTTGTGGGTGTCTTGCCTATTTCCGTATATAGTGATGTGTTGTCTCTTCTTCTTGTTTGTTTCTATGACTTTTGTTTGATTGTTATCTGTTCTAAGCCGGGGGTCTATCGGAAACAACCTCTCTACTTCATCTGAGGTAGTGATATGGACTGCGTACACTTTACCCTCCTCAGACCCCACCTGGTGGGAATACACTGGGTATGTTGTTGTTGTTGTAGTTGTTGGAAAGACATGGCACCAGAAAATCAGCCAACGACGGGTCTTCCGATTTTTACTGGGGAGAATTATCATATTTGGGTTATCAAGATGAAGGCTTATTTGAAGGCTCTCAACTTATGGGAATGTTGTTCAGAGAGGAGAACCTGCTGTCCAGCCATTGAGAGACAATGCAACTCTCAATGAAATTAAAAAGTATGATGAGTTGGTGACTAGATCTTCTAGAGCTCTCACTTGCGTACATTCAAGTCTTACGGAAGTGATGTTTACGAGAATTATGGATTGTGAAACAGCCAAAGAGGCCTGGGATAAGTTGAAGGAGGAGTTTGAAGGCAGCAACAGGGTGAAGTCTGTCAAGGTCTTAACTTTGAAGAGGGAGTTTGAGCTCTTGAAGATGAAGGACTCGGATAGTGTGAAAGAATACTCTTCCAAGCTGATGGATATTGTGAACCAGATAAGGATACTTGGTGAAAACTTTCCAGATCAGAAAGTTGTAGAGAAAATCATGATCAACCTTCCGGACAAGTTTGAATAAAAAATCTCAGCTATTGAAGAGTCTTGTGACTTGACTACTCTTTCAATAGCTGAGCTGATCTCTAAATTGCAAGTCCAAGAGCAACGGGTAACTATGAGAAGTGAAGGGATAGTCGAAGATGCCTTTCAAGTAAGACATAAATTCAAGCAACAAAAGGAAGGCAGAAAAGTCTCTTTAGACCACTCTGGAGAGGTGAAATCTGGTGGATACCAAGGTGAATCGTCGAGAAAAGGAAAATTTCCACCTTGTGGTATTTGTAAGAAGACAAACCACTTGGAGAAGAATTGTTGGCAGAAGTCAAAGAGATCTCCTATTCAATGTAGATATTGTAAGAAGTATGGACACATTGAGAGGTATTGCAGGCAAAAGCAAACTCGAAGTGGTCAGTCTTCCAAACGAGTAAATTTCATGGAAGATAACCAAATTGAAAAATCAGAGGAAGAGGTATTCATGGCCTCGCACAGATCACACGTTGATCGATGTAATTGGTATGTCGATAGTGCGTGCACAAGGCACATGGCAATTGATGAAAATCTGGTTGTTAGTTTGGACAGATCTGATAGGACCAAAGTGAAGCTTGGAAATGGTGCACTGGTGCAAGCTCAAGGTAGAGGGTCAGTGAAATTTCCTACGGATGAAGGTATGAAAAACATAAACAATGTTCTTTATGTGCCAAGCTTGACTCAAAACTTGTTGAGTGTTGCTCAGTTGCTTCATAATAATTACTCACTTAATTTTAAGGATAAAAAATGTGTCATTCATTATCCTAAAGGATGTGAAGTATCTAAAATTAGCATGATTGACAATTCCTTTCCAATTTCATGCTATTCTGCTGAAAGTTGCTCTTTCAATGTTGAATTGAGTGATACTTGGCTTTGGCACAAAAGGTTCGGTCATTACAACCTTAGTTCGTTGGTGTATATGCAATCAAAAGGTATGGTGCTTGATGTACCCAAAATTGACATGTGCCGAGATGTTTGTAATTCATGTCAATTTGGTAAATTGCATAGACGATCCTTTCCTAAAGGAAGTCTTTTGGAGGGCGAAGGAAAAGCTAGAGTTGGTTCATACAGATATATGTGGACCAATGAGGACATGTTCTTTGAGTGGAAATAAATACTTTATTCGCTTTGTGGATGATCTAACTCGAATGAAATGGGTCTACTTTCTTAGTAGCAAATCTCAGGTGTTCCCTGTTTTTAAGGAATTCAAAGCTATGGTAGAAAGAGAGAGTGGCTGTCGGTTGAAGAATATCAGGTCAGATAACGAAACTGAATATACTTCGCATCAGTTCAGCAAGTATTGTAAAGATTCGGGTATTCAACAACAATTCACTGTGAGCTACACTCCAGAACAGAACGGGGTTTCTGAGAGGAAGAACAACACGGTGATGGAGATGGTGAGATGCATGCTGGCGGAAAAGAAGATACCTAAATATTTTTGGGCTGAGGCAGTCAATACTGCCGTCTATCTGCTAAATAGATTACCAACTAGAGCACTCCAAGACATGACGCCATTTGAAGCATGGAAGGGTATAAAGCCGTCTGTTAGACACTTGAAAGTATTTGGTTCGATGTGCTATGCACATGTTCCTGATGTTAAAAGAGGAAAATTGGAAAACAAGCCAGAACTCGGTATTTTGTTGGGCTATAACACAATTGCAAAAGGTTACAGAGTGTATAATGTCAGCACCAAGAAGGTGTTATCAGTAGAGATCTTGTAGTGGACGAGTCTATCCACTATGATTGGGATCGAGATATTGTTGTTAAGAACCAAGATGGGAGTAGTGGACGAGTCTATCCACTATGATTGGGATCGAGATATTGTTGTTAAGAACCAAGATGGGAGTACTTCAGTTGCATCTCCAAATCCGCAGACGAGTGATACTTCCTCTAGTTCTATTGCTGGAACAAATCACATTTCAGATGTTGAGTTAACTACAAATTCTCCTGTTCTGAAGACTAGATCACTAGCTGATGTTTATGAGCAATGTAATTTTTCTCTTGTCGAACCATCTTCCTTTGAAGAAGAAGCAAGTCAGGAAGTTTGGATTCCCACAATGGAGGATGAGCTTGCCATGATTAATAAAAATGATACTTGGGAGCTGGTTGATAGGCCAGAACAGAAGAACGTCATTGGTGTCAAATGGGTCTACAGAACAAAATTCAATCCAGATGGCTCCATCTTCAAGCATAAAGCCAGACTCGTAGTTAAAGGCTATTCCCAGCAGCCTGGAGTGGACTTTGGAGATACGTTTGCTCCTGTCGCGAGGCATGAGACAATAAGATTTCTAGTCGCTCTTGCAGCCCAATACAAGTGGAAAATCTACCATTTAGACGTCAAATCTGCATTTCTGAATGGGTTGCTTGAAGAACATTTATGTTGAACAACCTGAAGGTTTTACAGTTGTTGGTGAAGAAGACAAGGTGTACAGGCTCAAAAAAGCTCTCTACGGTCTTAAACAAGCTCCGAGAGCATGGTATAGTAGGCTGGACACTCATTTGCTGTCTCAAGGCTTCAGCAGAAGCCTAAATGAGCCTACTTTGTACTTCAAAAGGCAAGTTGATGGGAGGTTGATTGTGATATCCATTTAAGTTGACGATTTGATGATCACAGGTGAAAATTCTCTTGCGGTTCAAAAAGTTAAAAATGCGATGTTAAAAGTTTTTGAGATGTCTGATCTAGGAGAGATGAAGTTTTTCCTGGGAATGGAGATTTCTCAATCTTGTGACGGAATTTTCTTGTCCCAAAAGAGGTATGCCTTGAATCTGTTAAAAAAGTTCAAGCTTGACAAGTGCAAACATGTTGCAACTCCATTGGTTGTGAACGAAAAATTGATGAAGGATGACGGTGAAGAGAGAGCAGATCCAAAACATTATAGAAGTCTTATTGGAAGCCTATTATATCTGACTCCTTCCAGACCAAATATAATGTTCGCTGCTAGTTTGTTGTCTCGGTATATGCAAAATCCAAGCACTAAGCATTTCGGAGCTGTTAAAAGGGTGCTGAGGTACATTAGAGGGACAATCGATTATGGAATTTGGTATAGAAGTGTGGAGAATGGATCTCTTATTGGCTATTCAGATAGTGATTGGGGTGGATGTTTGGACGATTACAAAAGCACATCTGGTTACTCTTTTTCGTTTGGTTCGGGCATTTTTTCTTGGAGCACAAAGAAGCAGGATATTGTAGCTCAATCTTCAGCGGAAGCCGAGTATGTGGCTGCTGCATCTGCTACAAATCAAGGGATTTGGCTGAGAAAGATCTTGTTTGAATTGGACCTTTTGCCAAAAGAACCAACGGTGATCCAGTGTTGTAAATGGCGCTCGCCACGTCGCCAATGGCGAATGGCGAATGGCGAGGCGAGGCAGTATCGCCTCCAGCCTTCGTGGCGAGGAGAAATCCAAAAGGCGACGCCTTGGCGAGGAAGGCGACGTGGTGACGTGGCGAGGCGAGGCGAAAGAGGCGACGCTATTTGATTTTTTTAAAAAAAATTAGGATTTTAAGGTTAAAAGGTAACTTTAGGGTTTTTATTTCCATTTTGCATCTGGTTGGTGACGCGGCTGCTGCGATCTAGGCCAGTCCGACCTTCGACAGCAACTCCGGCGATAACTCCGGCGACCGGCGACTGATACAGTGGTACGTATGTTTTTTTTTTTTTTTTTTTTCAACTTTCTTCTTCTTCTTCTTCTTCTTTATTTCACTGGCAGCACTGCAGCAGCAGCACACAGCAGCACACAGCCAACCTCTGTTTCACTCCGGCGAGTGCAACACTGTTTCACTCCGGCGAGTGCTACACTGTTTCACTCCGGCGAGTGTGCGACTCTGTTTTTCTTCAGAGTTGAAACAGAGATGTCTTCAACAACACTTTGAATGGCAATTCTTCTATATAACAATCTTTTTCTTTTATAAGTTAAATAATATACTAATTACTATCATATTTGGTTGATGCCTTCAACAACAATTTCAATGACGTCTAATTCTACTAGTAGCAAACAAAAGGACATTGGATGGAATTATGGTACGCAAGGACCAACAGGAGATGCGGTGATATGTAATTTTTGTCGACGTACTATGTATGGTGGTATTACTCGGTTCAAGCAACATTTGATAGGTGGATATAAAAATGTCAAAATATGTCAAAGTTGTCCGGAAGAAATTAGGAATGAAGTAAAGACATTTGTCGATAGCAAAGCCGCGATGAATCCAAAGAATCAAAGATATGTGCCATCGTATAATATCGTTGTTGATGATGATGATATGGATGAACACGAAGAAATGATGCCACCCTCCAAAACTCAAAGAATGTCTTCAAGTGGTAGTGGTAGTATATCATCCTCGGGACGAAATGTGATGAAAGGTCCTATTAATAGATTTTTTCCACAGATGCCACAACAAAATACATGCTTTGAAAAGGGAGGAGTACGAGGAGGACGAGGAATTGATGACACAAAAAAAATCTTAAGGGAGCGGGCTGTAAATGCTTTTGCAGTATGGATGTATGATGCGGGCCTCCCTTTCAATTGTGTCAATTATGAATCATTTGCTAACTTCATAGAGGCGGTAGGACAACATGGCCCAGGAATGCAACCTCCTACCTATCATGAAGTTAGAGTTACTCAGCTAAGAAAGAAGTGAAAAAAGTAGATGAGCTAGTAGAGAAGCATAAAGTTCAATGGCAAAAATATGGTTGTTCCATTATGATGGACAAATGGACAGCACGCAATGGAAAGATGATCATTAATATTTTAGTGAATTGTCCGATTGGTAGCATCTTTCTTGGTTCTGTTGATGCTAGCAATGAGTCAACTGGCACTAAAATGTACAGCTTGTTTGAGAAGACAATAGAGGACATTGGACCGGAAAATGTTGTTCAAGTTGTCACTGATAATGCCAGTGAGAATGTGAAAGCAGGTGAGCTGATGAAGGCTATGTACCCACATATCTACTGGACTCCATGTGCTGCCCATTGCATCAATTTGATATTTGGGGACATATTCAAGATTAACCCGTATGCTTCAGGTAATACTTAATAGCTCTCCTCTTTTGTAGTTAATATTATATACTTATTAAGCTGATAATTACTATAATATGTCTTTTACAGTTTTTAAGAAGGCCACCAAGGTAGTTTCTTATATAAGTCAAAGGCCGTTGTTGTTGAATTTGATGAGAAAATTCACCAATGAAAAAAATTTGGTGAAACCGGCCAAGACAAGATTTGCGACGGCCTTTTTAACTTTGGAAGCTATGTACAAACAAAGGAAGAACTTGAGATCTTTGATCATCTCTAATGAATGGACTTCCAGTAAAGTTGCAAAGGAAGTTTTGGGGAAAGAAGTTGCCGCCATTCTTTATTCTACATACTTTTGGAATGATGTTGTCAAATTATTGACTTTAGTGCTTTACTTAAATTATTGACTTTTTTTTTATACCTATTAAGTATTAACCTTTTAAATTTATTTTTCTATAGTTGAGTGGTGGTCGTTATTTGGCAGCGATACTCCGACTTTGCAAAGGTTTGCCATGAGAGTATTGAGTCTAACTTGTAGCGCATCCGGATGTGAGCGAAATTGGAGTGTGTTTGAACATGTGAGAATGGATTTATTATATTCTTTTTCTACCAATATAATTATTTTTAGTATCTAATTAATAATTACTTTCTACAACTTATACACAGATTCATTCCAAGAAGAGGAACAGGCTTGAGCTATCGCGTCTCAATGAGCTAGTGTACGTTAAGTACAATAGAACATTGACACGTCGATATAATATTCGCGATACCATTGATCCAATTATCTTGGATAATATTGAGGATGCTAATGAATGGTTACTTGGTGGTCCCGAAGATCAAGAAGATGAACTAGTATACGAGGAAGGTGATCTTAATTGGGGTACTGTTGCTATGGCAGCTGGGGCAAATGATAGTGTCTATGGCCTTAGGAGAAAGTATTCAAGTTCAACTTCAACGTTAAGACCAAGGTCACTTGATAAGGGAAAAGCTACAAGTTCAAGTCAGACTCGGACTCTAGTTGATGAAGAATCCGAGGAGGAAGAAGATGAGGGGCAATATAATGAAATTCATGTTGGACTTGAAGATTATGAAAATCTTGAAGAAGAATAAACTTTTAGAGTTTCGGTATTGCTTGTTTTATGGATTGTTGAATGTTGACGTCTTGAGTCCTTAAAGTTCTAGACTTTTTAAGTATCTACTATCTATAAATTAAGTTTTTGACTTGAAATATTTGCTAATATATTATTGTTATTGAGATTTTGATTATTTATATATGTAATTAAATATTTTAATTTTTTGGTATTAATTATCGCCGTACTTCCAAAAGGCGATCGCCTCGCCGCTCGCCTCGCCGCGTGGCGAGGCAGAGCCTTGTCGCCTCTTGTTGCCTTTCGCCGTCCAAAACACTGCGGTGATCTATGTGGACAATAAATCAGCCATTGCTATGGCTGAAAATTCAGTGCAACATGGAAGAACGAAGCATATCAACATCAGATTTCATGCTTTACGATATGCCGAGAAGAATGGCGAAGTTAAGCTGGTGCATTGCAGAAGTGAAGTACAACAAGCTGATATTCTAACCAAGGCTCTTCCCACCAACAAGTTTTGAGTTTCAAAGGATGTTTCAAGGAGTTTCAGCGAAAAATCTTAAGGAGGAGTGTTAGGAAATTAAGATTTCTCTAGAAACTCCTAGATAGTAGATATTTTTGTAGTAGACAAGTCTTTTGGTTTAGAATGAGTGGTCGTTAGTTAGCCACATATGTACTTAGTTTAGTGTGAGATATTTTTGCTTATTTGTGGTTTGTAATCCTCACACACACTATATATATAAAGCATATGTAATGAACTATCTAGAGAAATAGAGAACTCATAAAGTTTCAGCTTTCTCCTTTCCTTCTCTGCAGATTTTCTGTAGCAATTTACAACTGCATTCTTCTACTGTTATAGCTTGTAGCATTAAGATCCTTCTTGCCTTTCTTTCTAACAGTGGCAATGTGTTTTTCCTGTTTCCATGTCTCATTTAGCTACTGCTTTCTTTGACCAGGTTGTTTTGGCTGCTAATGACTTACCTTCTATCAATGATGTTACTTACCCTGAGTTAGTAGAGATTATTTCTAAGGTAATAGAAGTCTTATGTTTCAACTTGTAGGGCTCTCAGCTTTAGTTTGGTATTTACATATTGTTTTGGTTATAACAGTTGAAAGATGACCATGGGAAGCTCATTGGTGTTGACACATCCAATCTGTTAGTTGCCAATTCTGGTAATGATTTGCCGGTAAGTGGCAGTTATTTTTAGATTCATTCGCATACTGCAGAGCTTCCTCCCGCACCCTCCAAGGAGAGGATGGGAAACTTATTCTCTAGATTTAGATTCCCTCTCAGTCGAGGTTGTTGACTGGAGTTGTTGGTGGATCACAATTAATCTCCTAATTCCATGCCTGCTATTGCTTAACCCGTAATTATACATTTTTTCTTAGCTTATTGATAATTTCTACTTTTAAGAAAGTGAGAATAATTCAGCGCTAACTTATTTTGGTTAACACCCAACCTAAATTTAATATGCACCTACCCTTGAGCTCATTCTCCAGCTTGGCTTGACTTGGGCCATTAGGCATGTGATGAGTTGCATGAATGTCAGGTTGACAAGGTGATTTCAGGCTGGTCCAGCTGTCAGGCTTATTTTACTGAATGCATTTATGCATGTTGTTGCAGGTTATTGATCTTACAACGGTATCTCAGGAGCTGGCATACTTGGCAAGTGATGCTGACCTTGTCATTTTAGAAGGCATGGTAAGGCGTCTGCTATCAGTTCTTTTGTAGTATAATCGCTTTGGAAAGGCCTTTTCATGTCAGCTTTTGTCTAGTTCTGTATCAATGCTCTTCTGAAACTGCAGTCTAACCAGAGGAAAATTATCATTTCCCCTATACTGCTGCTGCAGTTATTGGTGGAGACTGTTATCTCCCTGTGGCATGACATGTTAGAGTTTAGTGATTATTTCTTGTTGTTGACCTCTAAAAAGCTTGAGTCGCGAGGGCTGTTCTTCTGCTTGCGTGTTGTAGTTTGCTGAGTTGCTCGGTGACTTGGTTCATTTGTACCTTGTCTTATGGGTGTTGTGTATACTCCCACCCTTTGTTTGCTTCTTTATGTATGTCCTTTAATGGGAGAAGAGTTATATAAGTTAATCAGAGATTATTGCTTCAACAACTGAGTCATTATTTTGGCTTAGAGTCCACTATATCAATCCTTTTTCTGCATGGATTAATTGATTAAATGTGAGGGGAATAAGGCAAGATGTGGAAAGAATCTGGCAAACGTCAGCTTCACAATTAATTTGGCTGCCTCTTGGGATGTGAATAGCTATGTCTCTTTTTCCTTTGAAAAGTGTGAATAGCTATGTTCTTAGGGGAAGTGTTACATTAGAAGTCTAGGGATGGCAATGATGCCTAGGTGGGTGTAAGGCAAGATTTGGGAAGACTGTAATCGGCAAACCTCAAAATCCTCAATGAATTGGTTGTAAGCTACCTATTTGGACGTGAACCACTGTGTTTTTCTTTTACTTTTACACGTGACTCGTGAGAATAGCTATGTTCTTTAGGGGACAGAATTACATTAAAAGATAAAGGATGGCAATGATGATTCCATGTGGGTGGGACCTGTCTGCAACCCCTCGCCCAGCCTGCCTGCTCTAATCACCAATCACCAATTCCCTCTTCGCACTTCTCTCTCCTGTATTTTTGTTTTTTGATAAAGATCTCTCTCCTGTATTTTTGTGACAGGACGGAGGGTATAGATCATTTCGGCTTCTCATAACTTTTGCTACTAAGCACTTCCTCCACTTCTTAGGAACTATTTTTTCTCTTGAACTCGTATAAACTGATCAAAGCCTCTTATTTTAGATTTTCCACCAATTACTCGCTCCTGCTACCTAGTGATGAAACTTCCCAATTTGTGATTTTGTTTAAAATAATGAGCATTTGAGTTTTCGATATCATAGTGGAATAAATCTTTTTGAAGTTAATTTACAAATCTCCTACCTACCTGCTCATGTTGCATGAAAAGGGACAAGGGAGAAAATTTGAGAGAGGAGAATGAGGGAAGTTGAGAGATGGAACAACTCTACAGATATTATCCATTGTCAAGTGTCCAGCAAGCAAGGCCTACTTGTGGAGCAATAAATCCTAAACAATGCTAAACTATTCGGACAGTTAAAAACACTTTATTCCTAATTAAAAGAAAAGAATAGTATCTAATCTAAAAGGGTTGTTATTTAAACAAAAAAAGATAACTACTCAGAAAAATAGTTATGTCCGAAGGAGCCGCATTACTCGCCATATTCAAGTGATTGTAAATTTCCACTCTCTAAAAAGCTTAGCTTCTCTTTGAATTCTTTGCAGGGCCGTGGAATAGAAACAAACCTGTATGCTCGATTTAAATGTGATTCCCTCAAGATTGGAATGGTAATACCTTCATGCTTTCATTTATAACCATAACAAGCTGTCCCCAACTTCTCCCTCCTTTACCCTTTATGTCTTGCTGATGGTATCAAAGGAAGGACAAAAAGAAAATTAAAAACGCCCCTATATTCAGGGGCTTTTCCCTTTTTATTCAAAGTTCTACTCTTTTGTTATTATTATTTTACCTTTTTAAAAAAAGTTTTTTTTTTTTTTTCTCAAACACAGGTAAAGCATCCGGAGGTTGCACAGTTTCTTGGAGGAAGGCTTTATGATTGTGTCTTCAAATTTAATGAAGCTTCAAGTTAAATAGTTAGCTATCAAGTCTATTTTAGTTCTTTATAGTGGACATTTAGAGAAACCCAGCAAATTGAAGCTAATGGTAAATCATTATATTGGATATTATTTGCAACTTTGTTGCTGAAGATGTTCTCGAGTTCTTGAAGGTTGGATTGCAAATGTAGAACCTGTGTTATTGCTTTTGTGCTTAGGTACAAATTATGCAGGCAGGTTCAAGATATAAATTCTATGCGTCCAGCCTTTAATTCTTAGCATTGAAGTCGTCGTATTGCTAAAATTATGGGTTCAAACCTATCAGTGTTGCAATTCAGTAAATTTGTATACATAAATTTATGCTTCAGGTCTAAAGTATTGGGTTTATGGAGGCACTACTCTACAAGACTGCATCCACCCCTGCATGCAGGCAGACTGATCTAGGCTTTCTGGCACTTAGGTGTGGCCAGTTGGACCTAGTATTCCGAAGAAACAGCTATTCAATTTGTTTAACATTTAACTATTGCATTAATTTGATGGAACCAAGAGAATTACATCCATGGGTGTGACAATATAGATAGTTACGAAATGAGTAGTCTGGTGATTGGTATGTACTTTTAGTTGAGACAGATGTTCTGTGGATAAAGTAAATGTTGGTAACAGAAGCTTCTTCAAAAAGGTCTAAAGAGTAAGCTACATTCTATATTTTCTCTGAGACAGTTTGAGGGGGCTTAACGTCGTCCTCCTTTGCCGACCAAAGGGCTTAAAAGGAATTTCCAATAGAGGCGATTCATTGTTTTGTGATGAAGTGTCCAAGCTTTATCTGTACCTTCCCCAAGTGGCACGTGTCTTTATTTTTGTTCATAAGTGTGATTAATATATAACCAAGCCTACAATCAATATAATCACCTTACTTGATGATTTGTTTTTATACAAGATTAATAGTTTGTTTGGCCCAAATTTTTTGGAAGTTCTATTTTTTTCCTTAAAAAGTGCTTTCTAAACAAAGTAAAATTTCAAAATCTGTCATTTCCATCATTTGCTTACGAATGCATTTTTCTTTAGCTAGATATACGTAGTCATCAGTTATATATTAGTAGTAAATTATGTAAAGGTACTGTAAATTATAATAATTAATAATTTAAAATATTTAAAACACAATAAATTTAATTTTCTATTGAAAATATATTAATATGACATAAATTAACACGGAGGGAGTAACATATATTACTTAAAAATTATGTAAAAAATATTATAAATCATAATAATTAACAACTTGAAATACCTAAAAACTATATAAAAAATTTTAGTTGCCCCTCCAAATTTCATAAGCGCCACATAATTGGGACAGAGTAACATATATTATCAAAAAATTATGTAAAAGATATTATAAACAATTTAAAATATTTAAAAATCATACAAAAATTTGATTGACTCTTAAAATTTTATCTGTCACATAAATTGCGAAAAAAAAATAATATATATTGTGCCCGTGCTGGCACGGGCTCCTATATCTAGTTCTAATATATAGAAGAGCGAAAGATTGAGGAGCCTCCTCAAAGTCTCACTTATTACTATTTGAGGACTTCTCCAGAATTACTTATATTTATTTAAAATTTACGTAATGAATCATAATAATTAATTTTAAAATATTTAAAAGACATAATAAAAAAAAAATCGACTGATTCTCGGAATTATATCAGTGCCACATAAATTGGGACAATTATTTTAAAGTGATATAAAAAGTGCTATAAATTACAATAATTAACAAGTTAAAATATTTAAAAGACATAAAATATTCGGTTGGCTCTCGAAATTCTATCATAGTTACATAAATTGGGACATAAGCAGTAACATATATTATTTAAAAAATACGTAAAAAGTACTATAAATCACAATAATTAATAATATAAAAGATTTAATACGTGAGAACATAAAGTAGCTTGGAGTCGAAAAGCAAATTGACTGATTCACCCTTCTATTTTATTTAATTTCACATATGTATTATTGCATATAATTATCTGTATTTATCATATTTAGCTCTTTATTATTGGAAATTGAGCTCAATTTCCTCTATTTTTATTTAATACTCTTTTCGTTTATCTAAAAATTACAAAAAAAATAAAAATATAAATCACAATAATTAACTTAAAATATTTTTAAACAAGTAACATATATTGGGTTTAGGGTTAAGTTTCAAAAATGACAATTAAGCTCCTCAAAGTCTCACTTATTATTATTTGATGAGTTTCAAAAATAACAACTAAGCTCCTCAAAGTCCCTCTTACTACTATTTGAGGACGTCTCCAGAATTACTTATATTTATTTAAAATTTACGTAAAAAAAATGCTACAAATTACAATAATTAATTTTAAAATATTTAAAGGGCATAATAAAAAAATGATTGATTCTCGAAATTCTATCGGTGTCGCATAAATTGGGATAATTATTAAAAAATGAAAATGAGAGGAGCTTAGGGTCAACTTTCAAAAATTACAAATAAGCTCCTCAAAGTCACACTTATTATTATTTGAGGAGTTTAGGGTCAATCTGTGAAATGACTATTTTGCCCATCTACTTCCTCAAAACTACTTATATTTATTTGAAATTTACATTAAAAAAAAAACTATGAATCACAATAATAAATTTTAAAAATATTAAAAATAGATAATAAAAAAAATTGACTGATTCCCAAAATTCTATCGGTGCAGCATAAATTCGGATAATTATTTGAAATTGATATAAAATGTGCTATAAATTACAATAATTTACAATTTAAAATACTTAAAAGACATAAAATGTTCGATTGGCTCTCAAAATTCTATCATAGTTACATAAATTGGGACATAAGAAGTAACATATATTATTTGAAAATTACGTAAAAAGTACTATAAATTACAATAATTAACAACATAAAATATTTAATACGTGAGAACATAAAGTAGCTTTGGGTCGAAAAATAAATTGACTGATTCGCCCTTCTATTTTTATTTTGTGGCTATATATAAAGTAGTAGTAAATATTAGTGATCCAATTCATGTAATTTGACTAAAGAAATCGATAATTTTTCTCTTTATTATTAGTTACGCCTACTTTTTGAGATTTGTGTCTTACAATAAATCATAATACTAATTAACAACTTAAAATATTTAAAATCATATAAAAAATTTATTGACCGTCCAAATTTCATTTGTGTTACATAAATTGAGACCAAGAAAATAACATATGTTGGACCCGTGCTGACACGGGCTCCCTGTATCTAGTAAGCAATATATTGATCTTATGTTCGATTGCAACAGGTTACATTCGTGTACACAAACAGGTTTGTAAGTCATTCTTTTCCCTGGCACACATTCATATACCTTTATGTCTTGGTTAGTTAGGTTTCAAGTTGTCAAGTTGCATTCGAGTGCATAGACATCTTGCTCCCCTAATTTGGCGTGTGCATGAGGAGATAGGGATACTGGATGTTGAACATATCCAGATACAAGATGCACTGGCACCGCCAAGGATGTGGTGAGATGGATATATTCTTTCACACTTAATCAAAAGTTTCGAGTTTGAGTTTTGAGAATGAAGAACCTTTTTGTAGGGAACACTCCCTCTTTAATGTGTCTTACGCTGCAAATTAGAATTAGCTGTGTCAGTGGGTCGACTAAACTATCTGCCTCAGACAATAATTTATAATGAACGGGGGAAAATATGATTCCGGTAAACTAGTTGATAAATTCTAAAGTTATTACATACTAAGGATATCTATCTAAACACATTAGTCCTCCTTGCTTTTCAAAAATTAATTCTTTCGATAAATAGTATTATGTGTTGTTTTTTATGAGTAACGAAGTGTTAAAATCAGTCTATTTTAAGGTCATTTCTGAACTTAACCCTATTAACTAATTACTATGAAATTCCTAATTCGTCAAAGCATGGGGAAACTAATGCACGGCTAATGTTAGGAGGCCTAATAAAGATGTGGGTCCAAAGTGGGGGAGTAGAAAATAGCAAGATGGGGACATAAGAGGTTAGGGGATGATAAAATGGAATATTCTTTCACCTTTAATTATATGTTTTGAGATCAACCTAGCCGGTGGTGGCTGATTGGAATACCTTCATCGTGTTCGAATTTCAGAGAATGGAAAAAATCTTATTAAAAGTGTGACCTTCAAAAATGAATTTTGTAATGCGCGACTATAGATTTAGTCGAGCCTTGAACTATGTTATGTACAATGTACAATGTACTAAGGGCCATTTGATGGGAAAATAAGTTATCCTGTGATAATTAATCCCGAAATGAGTTATCCCATGCATTTTATCTCAAGTCTCAATCAAACATAAAATAAACTTATTCTAAAATTAATTCTTGAATTTGTTATCCCTTTACCAAACGAGCCCTAAAGCTTTAGAATGCTACCAATTTGGTATATTGTTCTGTCGAGCTTTTAAAATTTATTTATGAAAAAAAAATTAGAGAATACTAATTTGTGTTTAACGAGTTAATTTCACAAGTACTTTTACCAATAATAGAGAAGTAATTCGTGCTTGGGTTCCAATCATTTTTTTTAACTTGAAAAAAATCAACTTGTACAGTTGTACTATCACTGGCTATTTTGGCCGAACTTTTGAGAATCTTTTAGAAACTATATTTTAATTTAAGAAGTAATTACTTTTATTTTAGATAATAGAAGAGTTTGGCAAATCTTTAAGCACTTTTGAAAAGAAAAAGCAAAGAGATAACAAGCTAGTGTGAGGCCAAAAGTAACTGGTGCTGGTGCACTGCCCTAACTAACTGTATCTATGGCTCTGTCTGCCCATGTGAGCGTGCGCCCCCAGCACACCACCTTCTTCCGTTCATCTTTCACTAGGAATAAACCATCAAACTTTTCCCAACAATTCAAACTTGATAGTTATACTACTTCCAAAAGACCAATTATACCCACCCTAACCATACACGCCTTGGCACCAAAGACAACTGAGCACTCAGATTTACAAGTCCAATCAACTCCGCCAAATTCTGTTAATGGTAAGCACAATAATACACCACCAATATGAGTAATCAAAAAAAATTTTCAAATGACTGAGTTGAATTGAATATGAGCTGATCAAAATGAATCGAGTTAATACATGTTATTTGGACCAAAATGAGCTAAAGAGCATGTAATAACTCAACCCCCTCCAAATTATTAGTGAATTTTTCTTTAATATATACAAAAGAATGTCTTTGTGAAAAGTAAATTTGGACTACATATCAATCCAATTTTTTAAGAGAAAAATTGCGTGGCTTAGCTAACTTCGTCATCTAATTACCCTTTACAGTGGTAGTTTAAAAAAATTACATAATATAGCAATAGTTTGGATTTTATAGCAGATACGGACGGATATAGTTAGACAGAGATTGTATGAGCGTGGATGTACATATTATGCACATGGATATAATTGTATTCCGTTACATTTTGAAACCAAAATGATGCTACATTTTGCAATTAAGCAAAATTTCGTTATTTTTCACAAATATGGGCGCAAATAGCATTATTCATTCCATGTTTAAATGGACTGAATTGAGGGGGTCAAAATAAGCTGAGCCAGTAAATGAGCAAGTCGACCCACCATAACTTGAACAAGTAGGGCGCCCGGGTCATATTTTCATGTGCTAATTTTGCAGTATCTATTTTACGACAAAATTTCCTTCTCCTTTGCTTGTATGGACTCTGAATATATCTATTTGAAAGGATGGACTGAGTTTGCCAAAAATGTATCTGGCGAATGGGATGGATTTGGAGCAGAATTTAGCAAGCGAGGTGAACCGATTGAATTACCAGAATCTGTAGTTCCTGAAGCTTTCAGGGAGTGGGAGGTGAAGGTATTCGATTGGCAAACTCAATGTCCTACACTTGCTCATGATGACCACGCCTTTTCTTTCATGTACAAGTTCATTCGGCTCCTTCCTACTGTTGGCTGTGAAGCCGATGCTGCAACAAGGTACAGTATCGATGAAAGGAATATTTCTGATGACAATGTCACTGCCTTTGTGTATCAATCCACCGGATGTTATGTGTCCGTCTGGTCCAATAATAGTACTAATGGAAATAACAATCCATGTTTGTCATGGGAGTTGGAGCATTGTTTGATTGATCCTCGTGACAAGGAGTCAAGGGTGCGGATTGTTCAGGTTAGAGGTCATGTGATTCTGTTTATTCAACTAATAGTTATTATTTCAGAAAGTCACTTTCTTTGTTTAAGAAAATTGGAATCAGGAATAAGGGTGACTTTCTGAGATAATTACTATTAGTTGAGTTACCATCTAAAAGATCAACCCTTTATTGATTTAACCTGTTTTTACCTTCCCAAATTTATCCAACCCGCCCATTTGTCACCTCTAATTCAGGTGGTGCGCCTTCAAGATTCTAAGCTGGTATTGCAAAACGTCAAGGTGTTTTGTGAGCATTGGTATGGGCCGTTTCGAAACGGGGAACAGCTGGGTGGGTGTGCTATTCAAGATTCCGCATTTGCTTCTACCCATGCCTTGGACCCTGCAGAGGTCATTGGTGTTTGGGAGGGTAAGCATGCCATCTCTAGCTTCGACAATGCTCCTCAAGTAAGCACTAAATAAACCCTCTCAATCTCCTATTCCTTGAATTGTGCTACATCTCACTAAAAGTAAACACGTACAATACTATTTGCTATTTGGGTGGCGGTGCATGAGATTTGAATTCAGGACTTCTTGCCTACTTTGATAGCATGTTAAATTGTATGATCATCTCATCTAAAATCTCAAGTAGTTGGAGAAAACACTCTTTTTAATTGCTTAATTAAATTATGTTTGTACACTATCATCCTTGTATTATCATGTTGAAGCATGCTTTATATTTGTTACTTGCAAGGCTAACAGTCTAGCATTACATGACACATAGTCCAGAGCACTGAATATCCTGTGCACCAAAATGATCTAATCGTTGTAATTGTAGTTTTATTCCTTTCTCTCCTTGTTGTTAAGTGCATTGACTGCAAGTTTATGAAGTGTTTTCAGAATTGTCCTTCTAGAATCTTAACATACATTTAGCCATTTGCTTGACTTCCCAACCCCAGCAGCTGACAACCATATTCTCATCTTTAAATGCATCCTAAAGATAACCTGGGAGTGCTGAAACTTCGAACATAGAAATCAGATGCTTCACCTCACTTCTAGGAACCTAAATCAACAAACAAAGTGCTAAAAGAAATTCTTTTAATAACTCAATTGTCACTTTCTGCTGCCTTGTTCTAGTTTAGGAAGAAATCTAATTGACTGGGACTTGGATTTCAACCAAACCAAAGCCAAATTTCTTGCAAACCAAAAGTGATAATAGTGGATGTGAAAACAGTAGTTGTATGTTGGCCATTGTTCTGCAATCCTTTGCATCTCTGTTGCCTGCAGTTAAAAATACACGGACCTCAAGGCCATTGTTCTTCTATTCTAAATGCTAAATTGATCAACTTTTATTATTCAGGTACAGTATGGGCGAAAAATGAAGCTATGCCAATTGTTCTTTTGAAACATCAAAAAGATAAAACTATTGAAAATTTTTGTAATACCTGGAACATTGTTTTCTTCTGTACATGAGCTGTGGTATCTGAAAGACTAGCATATACAGAAACAATTGTCAACTTTAGTGGGTGGTTACTCTTGCCCAATTAAGGATGATATGGGACCATATGAGGGTTCCTTAATATTTCAGGGAAATTTCCATTTTAATCATTTAAGATGTCCTTTTCTAGCTCAGGCAATAAACCTCTATACCCTTTTCAACAAGAATTCAAACTTTTGACCTGATAGCAGAGTAGTTAAAACACTAGAGATTGACAAATAGAATGTGCATCAAACACCATCTTATTAACTTCACTTTTCAGCTTATCCCGTTTTCAAATTGTAATTTTTTTATGCTTGCAATCTACTGCAATCAGACTTGCTTTCTAAGGAGTTAGTAATCTTGGAAAAATGACTTGCAATATCTGTGGTTAAATCAGAGATAAAGAATTTTTAGCATGTTAGCATCAAAAGGAATAAGTAATGGGGAGTTCTGAATTACACTGCCAGAAAGTTATTCAAGAGCTTGTCGATGGCAGCACCAGGAAGACAGTAAGAGATGAATTAGATCTTGTTTTGCTCCCAAGGCAACTCTGGTCTTGTTTGAAAGACATTGCAGGTGGCGGAACTTGCTGTGAAGTTGGGTGGCTGTTCGAAAAAGGACGTTCCATGACATCCAAATGCATATTTTCTGATAATGGGAAGTTAAAGGCAAGTAGTTTTCTTATTGTTTCTCCTTAGCAACTTTTTTTTTTAAGCCTTTGCTGCTTCCATATCATTGACATATTTTCTTAAACTCCGTGCTGAGACAAAATCAGACAAAAATATTGAAACAGAGGGTCTCGACTACCCAATTTTTAAATGGATCACAATTTTGGTTGTAACACAACGTCTGATTATTCTTCAGGAAATTGCTATAGCATGTGAAAGCGCAGCATCAGCACAATAGGACACAGTTAACAACATCGGCACAGCCATATGGCCAGAGCAGTAGGATGACAACTGTTCAATTTACCTTTCCCAGAAATTAAATTAAATGGAGAGGAAGTATATCATTGTATTTTCAACATTGTTTTCTTCATAAGTGGCTACCATGTCTGTCTAATATAAGTCTGAGATGAATGATATTGGTTGATACAAGCATAGTGGAGTGGGACACAATCAGTGAGAATTCATATAACTGATCTCGACTTGATTGGGATTGAGGTATAGTTGTTGTAATAAACATTCTCTGCTAATGACTTATCAATTCTTGTACCAAATAATTGATATGCCTGCCCTGAACAAAATAAAAATTTATCTTTCAATCAAGAAAATGTACGGTTACAAGTATTACTATAAACAAGCATCAAAATAAATACTAACATAAATTACACGAGGGAAAAAGGAAAAATCATTCACGGAATAATACATCAAAAGACGATCTAATTGAACAATTTGAAACAAGAATGAAGTCTTGACTAAAGAACACAACTAATTTGAACATTTTCAACACTAAGGACTATATAAAGTTCACAACAATTCCTGGAAGCATATGGCAGTCCCACAGGATCTCTCACTCATCCTCTTCTACGCAAACTCGAAGATACTGGATGTTACTGTCAGGATTAGATAGGAACAGTGTTATCATGAATGTCTATTGCCCTGACCTCTTTTCTGTACAACCTGCAAACTAGCCAGTGCCGAAATTAGAATCTTCTTTTGCAGAATACATGATCAACGCCAGTCTCCATTTTACCTGTAATGCAGCATGTTCTACAAGACTCAATCAAGTTCAAATATCCATACAAACATCTTTTACAAAATCTCGATACATATCTAAGAGAACAAGGATTGTCTGCGGTAGAACCCAAAACAGAGCATGACGTAATATTCATTACTTCTTTAGGAGAGCTAAGAAAGTTAAGATTATGTAATTATGTAAAGAGAAATTAGCAAAAGGACTTGGATCTCAACAATTCAATCAGGGCTTGAAGAAATGCAGGAAATTTTGCTCTCGTTGAAACTTGTAAACCTATCAATCTCATTAATCTTTCAATCTTTTTTTGGAAGCTGGCAAAGAATTGGATTTACTGTTCTCTATCAAAGAAAATATTCAAATGCATGATAAAAGGTGCAATCTAAGAAAGAACTGAACGTACATCTCAAAACACCAATTTGCTGCATCCACTTAAAAGCAAAGAATGAATTTCTACACAATTCATAAATCTACTGCCCAACTCTCTTCCCCTCTTAGCTATAGACTTAACCCCATGCTCCCCCTCTGTCCGGACAACCAAAAAGCATGATTGCTTCTGCTCCTTTGCATTATAGCCCTTTTTTTCCAACTATATGATCCGACTATTTTCCTTTTTGTTCCAATGACGCCATCAAAGGACCTTCACAATTACATCAAAATCAATTTACAACATGCTACTAATACATACCATCCTACATTTTGATTGCATATTCACGAGCGCATTGTCAAGATCAAACATATCTGTTCACCAAACCACCAAGTTTTGTGATGCCTTCCCTAATATAAACTCTGTAGAAACCTTGAACCACCTAGGTGTGTGTCAAATTCTCACTCATACCTCATGGATGCTCCACCAAGCATGTTAAGTTGCAAATCCGGATAATGCAGGACAACATTTCAAATAATCATATACTGAGAGAAAAACCAGTAGATTTTTCTTTTGGGTGAATATAGCAGATCGATATAGAGAATCCATATAGCCTACCCCAACTAGTTTAAGATTGAGCTATAGTTGATTGATTGAAAAGTTTTCGCTCTTCTTCCACTCTCTTGAATTGGATTACTGTTTTCTTTTCCACATCAACTGAAGCCACCTACAAGACTGAGTCAGTCCCAAAATGCGGTTAAGCTCCTGATAAATCACAACATATTTTGGGGTTGTCTTGCCTAGAATGAAAGAAAGTAAGCCAATCTCAGGCCTTAAGTCCCGTCCTCACTGTATCTTCCTTTAATTCATGCATTGTCATATTGCATGATTCTTGGTCTGAACAGTGTCATTTTGTTCTCCGCCCTCAAAAAGAACATCATGAGCTAGATACAGCCCTGTACACACTCCCTGCTAGCTAATTTCCCATCCAGTTCCCAAACCCCTTCCTCTCCCCCGCCCAATTATGAGCTCCACATTGTTATCATTTCAAGTCAACTAAACAAAACCATAGGTGTAACAATACTGATCAGCATCATGGTCCTTCAATCGAATATCCAAATTGGGTTACTGAAAACATTATAATCTTGTAATTAGGAAGCCCACCAGATTAACACATACACTTCACTGAACTTCAAAGGTTCAATCAAATTTTCTTGGCAACTTCCACTACAAGATAGTTGGTAAACCTTGGCCCTAGTAACTCCTATATCAGACCCTGATGTTGTGACTCAAGCATTACTCAAGGAGGTGCAAGGCTGACGGTAGTAACAAACCAACCACAATATACACCACTGCCAAATGAAAACAAGGTCGAGTCATTTATGGCAGTTGTCAAGGGACTTTGTGATCAAATGGCACTAGACAGAATATCTCAATTTGAGAGCCATTGCAAATAGTGTAAACCAGCCCCTCTTGTACATTCCTATTGTACATTGCTAATCAACTGTCAATAAGAAACTCTCACTAATGCTTCTTCCTTCTTCCATCAAAAATCAACCCAATCATTTTACAATTTTATGTAGGACAGCACAAGTGAGTGCATAACCATAGAGCTGAAAAGGAAAAAATCTTAAAAGACTCAAGTCCAAAAGTTAAAGAACTCTAATGTAAAATGGATACATGCCTTTCCAATTCAATTTTCAGTAGAAAAGAACATTTTAAGATTTTGCATAAGTACACCAAACACAAGGCAAGCAGTAAAAATTATGCACTTCCACAAGAAAGGTTACTTTGAAAAGAAAGAAAAAGGGGGCAGGAATATACCTACTAGAGATGTCTGTCTGAGAAGTTAATGAGCTCCCGATGCATCTCTCATGCTCAAATTCAGACTATTTCGCATTGTTCGTCTCCCTATACACGGATTTCCTTTTTGCATCATAGCAACAAATTCTCCATAATCAATTCGTCCATCCTGGAAAGAAGTGCACCAGGAAACAGATTATTATATAGGAGGAGCAAGAATATAAATACAAAACGAACCATTATATGCATATAAATCACAGAGATTTTTGAGAGGTAATTTTGCCTACATGGTGGGCAAATTCAGGCACAAACTCTAATGAATTATATTATTGGGTTTTGGCATAAAATCTACTGAATGATCAGGATGTGAGTTTGTGCCAAACTTGTGGGAAGCTAAAAGCACTTCTGTTGAAGATTAGTTGCTTGGCAAAATGGAAATGTGCTTCTGAACACAGTAAAAGCAGTTTTCCTGAAGTAGGGAAGAAGCTACATATCCTTACCAATAATTTATATTCACGAAACTACCCCTTGTTGATTTTAAAAAGGAAATCAACCATTAAACCCTTGTCCCCTTCTCCTTCCTCACCATGGATATTCACCACTATCTTCCCAACTCTTTCTTTACACAAGTCACACACAAAGGATGAAATATTTTAATTAAATAAAATTGAATTTTTTTTATCAAAGTCTCTAATAGTAAAAAATTAAATCATTTTTCTTTTTAACATTAATTGTAAAGTAAATCTGTACACGTTTTTCTTTTCATAACTTGATGCTTAAAAGCACCTTTTTGAAAAGATTGACCATACTCAAAACAACTTCTCTAATGTTTAACAACAGCACTTCTCAAATGATTTGGCCAAACAATAACTGCCACAGTTCCAAAGTACTTCTCGAAAAGCCCTTATTGACTACTCAAAATAAGCAGATTTTAGAAAAGTTTGATCAAGCAAGCTCATACTCGAGAAACCTGCAGTCTTGGAGGATTTATCAAAAGACGACCAATATTTTACGTGATTTGAAATACTTAGAGATATCTGTATGTTTTGTAATACATAATTTAGTACTTTATCTTCTTATTATTCCTTTTTAAACACTTGGATCTATGTTTATCTATGAGCATAAGTTACATGTTTCACTCACTTTAATGAATTTTATAATCCTTGCACAATTATATTTCCACAAGTGTGACTGAAAAATGAGAGGCTAAGAGACTTAGGCAATCAGACCAAATAAAATATGACATAATCTTCAAGATATTTTTTAAAAGAATCTGAGTGCATCCAAACAACGAGAGATGTCTGGTAAACTATTAAAGCACTTCAGTTTCATATTTAGTACCTAAAAGACAAATTTATGCTCTAAAACAGTGGACTTACATTATCCTGATCGACTTCTCTTATAATATCCTCAAAGTAAACATCTGTCATATTATGCTCTATGCAAGCTTGCTGGACCTCATCAACTGTTATATAACCACTTCCATCCTTGTCAAAATATTGAAATGCTGCCATGAGATGTTCCTCGCGCTCCAATTTATTAAGATGAACAGTTGCCGCAATGAATTCTCCATAGTCAATAGTTCCACTATTGTCCACATCAGCCTGAAATTGTAAGTTAGATACATCACTCTCCTTAGAGAGTTTAAAAGGAGCTTTGCATGAACCTCATAGAAACACATGTTTATATAGTTGAGGGACACTAGAAAGATCAACACAGAAATCATGTCAACCGAAACAAGAGACTGTACTATAAAATGATTCCAAGTCAGAGTTTAGCCCCAACAATATGCTCAACTTTCACGACTTGTCACACATAAAAGAAAAGCTTAGCACATTGTCAATGAGCTTCAGAAGCTACAAAAGTACTCATTAATTAACACAGGAAAGAGCCAAAATTCCAATTCAACTCTCCTCTTTCCAAACAGATTAAATTTACCATCATTACCTTGTGCCATTCTACAGAAATGAAGATTCTAATCTTCCTTGGAAGATAGTCACACCATAAGTAATTTGAGGAAGATGTTGGAAACATATTTAATCACTCTGCAATAAAGATTGCCTTACCGCATCCATAAGTTCCCGTATCTCCGTATCCTTTAATGTAGAGCCATATTTTCTCAACCCTGCTTTTAGTTCATCAAATGTAATTGCACCACTACTATCAGTATCCATGGCCTTAAACATCTCTCTCAGACCAGCAATCTCTTCTTCAGACAAGCTTTCAGCAATCACCTGGAAGCAGAAGGAATGTGTGAAGCTTCAATATGTCGCACATTTCAAATACATGTCCCAGCAACCCAGAGGGGACACAATAGAGTTCGTCAAAGATATTATATTGGTTTGATTTGACATGGAAGAACCTGAGTTTTACAGTAATTCTTGATGCATAAATTTACAACAAGATTTGAACACATACCCGCAAAGCCATCTTTTTTAACTTGTTCATAGCAGAGAACTGTTTAAGGCGAGAAAGTACTGCAGGATCCAATGCTCTATCAGGAGCGACACCATTTTCACAAATCCAAGGATGACCTGCAGAAGTAATATGAACCTTAGTTTATTACTGTAGCACAGGTATACTACACAGATGCAATTTGATACACTTTAAACAGTGCAAATCGACACCTTTCACGATGGACCAAATTTAACTCTTTGATTAGAATTATGTAATTAGGGATTTGATAGCAAATTAAGCTGATGCTGCAAAAGGCTCCTACAATATCAGAATAATGTACCAATCAAAAACATAATCAGAACAATGTTTTTTTTATAATCGTGGTGTCCGGGCCAGCTTGCGCGCACCTCGACTAATTCCACAGGAATGGCAACTCTATCCACCAAGGCTAGAATAGATGGGAAGAAATCACCTAGTGTTTTTTGTTTCTGCTGGGATTTGAACCTGAGACCTCTTGGTTTTCACCAACTTCATTGACCACTAGGCCACACCCTTGAGTGCTAATCAGAACAATGTTATAACATAGATCTGAGAAACTCTCTGCAGTAAAAATAGAATTTTTTATACTAAGCATGAAAGGGGATCTAGAAATCAGATTAATAGCCATTAAGGAATCTCATGTTCTAACATCCAGTACATTTTTATCACAAAGCTTACACTGTTACGCAATAATTCAACTTTGACAAAGCATACATTGTTACAAAATCTTCTTCTCTTGATTGGGTAACCATCAAAAATAAATCCCCAGAGTCATCATCAAAGAAAAGAATAAATAAAGCTTCTTGACAACGTTACAAATCTGCTTTTTCCACTGAAAAATCATCTAGCAAGACCAGCCAGATTATCATCAACAAGTAGAATAAATGAAACTAAAACATAAAATATTCCACTCATAGACAAATAGAAGTTTGCTTTCACTTAATAAGGTAAACGTACACAATACTTCATGAGCAGTTAAACGCTCTGAGGGCTGCATGCACAACATCTTCCGGATAAGATCTTTTGCACTCTCAGATATCAACGGCCAAGGGTCTGAGTCAAAATCAATGTGCCCTTTCAGAACTGCGTCAAATATTCCCTGTTGTGTTTCTGTAGAATTGAGATTGTGAGTTTACAGAGATAGAAAGAAAGTTGACAACATACACATTAAGACTACTAGAGGATATACCAGCCCAAAATGGTGGCACACCACTTAGCAGTATGTAGAGTATGACTCCTGCTGTCCACACATCAGCTTCAGGACCATAATGCTTCAAAAGCACCTCAGGAGCCACATAATATGGACTACCAACAACATCTGTGAATATTTGGCCTGCAGGAACAAACAACGAATACCATTCAACCAACATAACAATATAACGAAATGATCGAATGTCACTACAGAATCAATGTCTCAGAAACCAATATTTACTTATCTCCCAAAGAGTGACAAGTTAGGTATAAACATCTCCAAGAATGCACTTTAATAATGGTTCACACATCAACTTAGAAAACTAATCAACGGAAAATACAGCCGTGAATATCTCAGCGGACAGTCATTAAGCCAAGCATGCAAAAACTATTCTTGAGGAAATAAACGAACTAAACATTGCATTAGGTGAAAAGAGTTAAGCATCAATTCATTAAAAAAAATGTATTCTCTAACACAAGAATGATTAATTAGAGGGCATTCGGCCATGAATTTTTTCTACTTTTTTCCCTAGTTGAAGTCGGGAAAACACGTTTGGCCATAAAATTCCGGAATTCAACTGTTTTGACTTTTTCACTCCAAATTACTCACAAAAATTCAAAAACAACTCCAATTGGTATTCATGGCCAAACACAACTCCAATTTTCAAATATCATTTTTCACTTTAAAAACAAAAACTAGCATTTTCAAATACGCACATTTTCATAGTCAAAAGCCCCCTAACATCCCAACAAAAGGAAGTAAAACCAGAAAGGCCAAGTTGAAAATTATATTGCTCGGACTCTTCAAAAATGCCAACGGGTGCAGCAACAATTTTGGAGAGTTTGAGCAACATAGGCTGAAACACCATTTACCTGGCTTAAAGAAAATAGAGAGACCAAAATCAATGGCCTTGAGAGAGAAATCGTCATCCTTATTAACCAACAAGAAATTCTCAGGCTTAAGGTCTCTATGCATAACACCAAGAGAATGGCACGCCTCTACAACCCCAACAATAATTCTAGTCAATTCAGCTGCCTTTCTTTCACTATAATGTCCTCGTTGAATAATCCGATCAAACAATTCACCCCCACCACATATCTCCATAACAATATGAACATATAAAGGATCCTCATAAGCCCCTTTAATCGTAACAATATTTTTATGACCAGACAAATGATGCATTATCTGAATTTCCCTTCTAACATCATCCACATCCTCTTTCGAAATCAGTTTTCGTTTCGATATAGATTTACAAGCATATTCAGCACCAGATGAATTCTCCGTACATAAATACGTCGTACCAAATTGCCCTTGTCCTAGTTTTCTCCCTAGTGTATAAAGATCCCGAATATTCGCTGTCTTATGACCCATTACATAATATGCCTGGTTACTGTTTGTCCGATTCATGATTGCTTTTCGTGGACTAATGAGGGATAGTGATTGTTCGTGATCTTGATTCTTCTTCTTGTTTTGGGAGGTTGCTGAAAAATTGTCAGAAGAGGTGTACGAATTGGTTTGATTGGTGGAGCACGAACTATCTTCGGGCTGATTATAGCCCTCAAAAGTTTTGCCTCCAATAGATCCACGGCATGTATTGCCCATCAAACACAACAATCAGCTAGGCAACGCAATGTCACGTTATGCAACTCATTCGACATCCACAATAAACTCTGTTTGATTATTTCTTCAACAAGCTAAGAAAAAAAAAAAGAAACCAAAAAAAGGGTAATTAGAGAAATTTGAATAATGAATTTGAAGAATATAGAAAAAGGAAGAGAAAAAAAAAAGAATTACAAGGAAGAAGGATAGATCTAGAAGAAAAGGGAGGAAGACAAGAATTCTAGGAAGAAGGAAGGAAAGAGAATGAATGGAGGTCTAATTCCAACATTGGTCAGCTTCAATTAAATGGTCCTAAATTATAAAATATACTCCTAGTAGATGTACTACTATAAGTAATTAATTTACTTTAACTAATTAAAAGAAAAGAAAATACTGGCGACAGTAAACAAACCTATTTTAATTCATCGATTTCCTCTCCCTCGATTAAAAAAGCGGAAGTTGTAGCAACTGCTTTTACTTGCTCCGTTTCAAAAAGAATAATATATATATTTTTTAGTTTATTTTAAAAAAAATGATCTTTTTTATTTTTAATAATATTTTAATTTTAATTTTTTACAAAACATATTTAAGATCACAAGATTAAAGGATATTTGACATAATTTTAATCTAAGATCACAAGATTTGAAGTCTTTTTTATTTTCTTAAACTCCATGCCAAGTAAAAATATATCATTCTTTTTGAAATGAAGGGAGTAAAAATTATTGTTACTCCATCGATTTACTTATCACTATTTTCCTAATTTGATTTCCATTTTTACTTATTATTTTTTATGACAATTTTTTTTCTTCATATTTTACCTTTAACATTAATTACTTATTTTTCAAATTTTTCAATACTTATTACTAAACATCAATTAATAAGGCCAATATTGTAAACTCATTATACCAATCATTATTTTCTTAATGGGTGTGTCATGTTAAAAAAGTGGCAAGTAAAAGCAAACGGAGGAGTATTATTTTTTTTTTGGTAGGAAAGATAACATGTTATAGATAACAAAAAGATCTACAGAGATTACATTAAGGCATTGCCACTATGTAGCCACTACGAGCGTTAATATGTACATCTAACACAGTATTATCGGTACTACGTTTGGTACTAGAGCTTCCCAAAGGTAGTGCAAGTCTGCAAATATATATATCTCCACATCTATCAGCACACAAAACATCCATCAAGGATGGTGGAGGTTCCCAAAATAACGTAGTAGTTATAGTGCTTCCAGTAGTGGTGGCAACCATAACTGCTAGTCTATCCGCTACTTATTTTTGTTCTCTGTAGATATGGACAACCACCGAATCATCCAACCTTCGGAGGAGGCACCTGCAATCATTGAGCAAGGATGAGTGACAATAATATTTATTGGACAAAAGTACAATAATAGTCATAGCATCTAAATTGATATGTAAAGGCTTCAAGTTATGCCCAAAAGCGAAAGTTAGGCCCATAAGAAGAGCATGAAATTCAACATTTAGGATAGAACTAGTATAAGCATTCCCTGAGAATCCTAGAAGCCAATCACCATGGTGATTACGAAATATTCCACCAAGACCACACATATGAGTCTCTTTATCAAAAGTTGCATCTGTATTTAGTATAAAGTAATCAGGTGGAGGAGGATTCCACTTAATGTGCAATGGAATTGTAAGCCTTTTTGGTTTTATTTTACTTGCAAGTAGGCAAAATTTTTGTGCCAAACCTATAATGCTAGCCATATTAACATAGGAAGGAGTATTATTTTATTCTTCTTAGACCCTTTTTGCTCTTTTAGGAGTAAATTTCTCAGATTGTCACTCGACTTTTACAAATATCCCACTAACGTCATTTATGATTTTTTTTTGAAAAATATTGTCATTAAACTCTATAAATTTTTTCAAACAAGCTAAAACTAACAACAAGGTTAAAAAGTTAATGGAAGTGTTTTCTTTTTGGATCCTTATTTAATCTCTTTAATCCAATCCTCATTAATCCACAAGGTCATAACCCATAACCCAACTTTATTATGCATGTCTATCATACTTTGGTATTTTTACTTGGTAAAATGATCTAATGGACCTTGTACTTGTCTTAGTTTGTATTTTGGATCCTTCTACTCAATTCGTTGCCAACTGAACCCTTAAACTCAATAAAACATAATATTTTAAGCTCATCTGACCATTGACCAAGCTTATGTGGCATATCTTTGCTGACTCAGATCTAGTGCGTGATATCACCTATTTTTAAAGCGCGTGAATGTAATAAATTTGATTAAAAATTATTAAATTCGTGAAGAAACAAATCAAATAAAAAAATGAAGTTGAAAAACCTCTCTAACCCCTCCCTCTTCTTCAACAACATCTTTTCCCTTTACACAACAACACCCACCCACCCTCGACAGTAACACCCCCCCTTCAGCTCCCTCCTCATTGTCCACCACCCCTCCCACTGTCGCATTCCTACCCACCCACTTACACCTTCCCATCTTCATAAAGAAAAGCACAATATTTATCACCATTAATGAAGAAATGGTGTTCTTCCATCTTCATAAATTATATGACTAAAAATCAACCGTAAATTTCTTACCTCCAACACCAAAAGTTCAAAGAAAAGGTATGGGTATGAGTTTATGTATGAGGAGTGATAATGGGTATTGAAAAATTAAAAAACTCTATTAATAAGCTTGAGAAAGCTTGAAAAACAACAAATGGGTCATGTAGATTTGTGAAATTAATTTAAAATTTTGATTGGGGTTCATTGGATTTGTGTTTGTGAACTTGTAGTTGAAAATTCAAATGAAATGGGAAAATATTTCAGCTATTTGAAATGAATTTCATGCTCAATTTGTATGCAAATATGGAGAAGATGGTTGTTGAATATTTTTTAGATTTTCCAAAAGTGGGTATATTTGATTTAATTTACTTTTTAAAATTTAATTTCTGATGTGTCTTTTAAAAAATAACGTGAAATTTCAGGTGTAGTAGATGTATTACACGCACCCTAATCGGCTGAAAAAGTGTTTAAAATATTACGTTTTATTGAGTTTAAGGATCCAGTTGGCAACAGATTGAGTAGGAGGGTCCAAAATACAAACTCAGACAAGTACAAGGGTCCATTGGACCATTTCGTGTAATGACCCTCCCGGTCATTTCCCTCGTTTTCATGTGTTCTCAGCGTTTAGAGCTTTTCTATAACTGCACCAAGTTATTTATGACTTGCTGGGACTGACAGTTCGGTTTTCGGTCAGTTCGTTTGAGAATATTATAATTTATATCGAGCATATTGCAAAATATTTAAATTAAATTAGACTTAGGTAAAATGACATAATTAATTACCTTTCGAAAATGTTTTTAATATTTATAAAAAAAAATTAGTTATGATATATCTATACTACTTTATGATAGTTTTATAATTTATTAATATTCTAAGCTGAGATAGTAAATCTAAATATGTTAAAATAATATCTTTTATTTTATAGAGGTTTTATTCGAGATAATTTTTCTATTAATATACCATCTAAGTAATATGTGTAGGGTATATGTATTTTTAGAAGAAAAAAATGATTTATATATACGCACATAACCCCACCATTTTCTTCTAAAACATTCCCAACATTTCTCTGTCTATATTCCACCATCTTTGATCAATTTAAGCTCAACTTTGAGCATTTCTAGTGAAATTCAAGGTTAGGGGTTGCTAGATTTGGATCCGTGATTGCGTTCTTGTCGTTTCTACGGTACGTTTTCTTATTTTTACTGGTCACAGAGTGATTTGGGACGCCGTGATGGGTTGGATTTTTGTGATTTCGCAAGCGGGCCCCACGTGGATCGTTTGAGCATTTTTTTAAACTAATGCAATATGAGTAGCAACAGTCATGTTTTGACATGTAGTTTATTATTTTGGTAGCTTGGCAACAGTTAGAGGCCTCTCAGAAAGGGAAGGCTCCTATATAGTTGGTTCCTTTGACAGGCTTACAGCGGCGTCCAGATAGGCTAGGTTTTCTTCACACTTAGATTGGGATGATGTGTGATATATGTATGCCATTGTGCTGGTGTTGTGGGTTGGTATTATAAACTTGGTGGTGGTTTGCTGTGATGTAGGCCTTTTAGGCCGGATAGGGCTGTTCAGACATATTACAGGCCCGTTATCCTCGTGGTACTCTACAGATGACCTATTTGGGGTTGGTTAGTATTATTATTGTTGTGGGTTGTGGATTTGGAGACATTCGACCAGACTTAGACAGGTGTAGTCAGGCTTGATTTCGAGATCCCGTAGTGGGCCCCGCTACCCTTCACAGTCGACATGTTTAGCCTTCGACGTTATTAGACTTAGTTACGCCCTGAGATGACTTGATAGGCTTATGGTGGGTTTGAACTACCCCATTTATGGCCTTTTGTCCTGTTTAGCCTTGTTAGTCCCTGATAGCACCGTATTTGACCGGGGTCGGCTAGTTTGATTTTGAATACGGACCCGCCTTGCCATGACTTATAATGTATATCCAGACTTGTATATACATATTGTTTATAGTAGATAGTTGACCTGGAAGGATCCCGAGATTGACTTGTAGTACGTTGTGGGTTAGCTCCTTTATTTATGTTTCGAGTTCGTTCTGGGGCCGGTATGTCCCCGTTTACTTATATTTGTGTGGATTCTGGCACTATTCTGTCACTTGGTTACTGATTATTATGAGTTTCGATTTGAGTCTGGCCACTGATTCAGATATGATGGTTACTGATTATTATGAGTTTCGGTTCAAATCCGGCTACTGATTGTGATACTATTTGAGAGTCCTGGTACTAGGTATCGTGGTTCTGATATTGTGATTCACTGATTTTCGATTTGAGTCCGACATCTGGCTATGATATCTGATACATTATATATGTGGCCTCTCATTATTATCCACTGTTACCGATTCGAACCCGACATCTGGCCTCTCGTTATTACCCATTGGTGCCGGTTCAAGCCTGGTGCACACCTGGATGGTTACTATGGTTACTTGGAATTGTATCAGTTACGGATTACTTATGCTTTCTTTTACTTTTCTTGTGTGTCCCGATGGTTTATGGGGGCCAGACTGGGTTATTATTTTCTTCTGTGTGCCTATTGGGTTTATAGGGGCCCAGATAGGTTATATTTGACTTGTGTGTTTATTTACGCATTTATTTACTCGTTATTCAGTATCACACTTATTTTTCTCCTGAGCATATCTATACGCTTCGACAATTACTTATGTATTTATTATTTATACCCCGGACCTAGTATGTACCCTCGCACTTTAGCTTGCTTATATTATATTGAGCTCAGTCGACCGATGATGCCCACTGAGTACCCGTTGCCTCGGTACTCATACTGCACTTCTGCATCTTTTTTCCCTATGCAAATTCGAGCAGTAGCCGACGATTTTGACGTGACTCTCTTCTCAACACTGACTCCGGAGTAGGGTGAGCTTATTGACGTCTGAGGCAGATCCTACTCCATCTCTATTGTATAGTCTTTTGCTCTCGACACTGTAGTACTTGTTGCATATATTTGGTTTCTCTCTTATATTTTCGGTATGTCTAGTAGTGGCTCTTGTACTGACCTCACCAGATCTTGGGAGTGGTTCTTGACTTTATATACTGGCCTCTTCCTTCTCAGTCTCGGTATGTATATATGTTGGTGCTGTTTTTACATTGCTAGCATGTTTATTAGTATAGTTACTCCCACTTCATCTCTGTTTTCTGAGATTCCACCCGTTAGCCTGTCACTTGTCGCTCCAGGCTAGGGTTTGGCTTGCCTATTGGTGGGTTACGGTAGGCGCCATCATGACTCGAAAAATCGGATTGTGACATTTCGCCTCTTTACTTTGCACAAATTAGTGTGATTACTTCCTTACTTGATTGGATGTCGTCATTACTTGACTTTTATATTCGATACACCACTGTTTCAATTCGCAGAAGTTGGAAGCCTGATTTCTTGATTTGAATTTTCTTATTCCTTTTAACATCTCAAAAATAAAAATAATAATTTTCGTTTAGCATATCCCGGAAGGTGTAATAGCCAAAACTTAAAACTATTGCCAAAACATAAGAAGTCAACTATTTTTTTTATTTTTTTTTGAGGAGTGAATTTAGACGTTTTCACATACAATACTACGAAGATCTTGGTTTAAGTATAAATGTGCCTAGCTAATGTAATCTTTTGCTTTTTAAGTATATTCTTGATGCCAGAGATAAATCAATCATTACGATGCTAGAAATGACATTTCCTTTGTCCATCTTTATTTATCCATATTACTAAAAATAGATGACCAATAATACTTGTCCGATTTGAAAAATTAATAGATAATTTATCCATTTGCTCCATTTTACCGTTGATGTTAAATATTATTCATTATTTAATGTTTTTTTCAAAGCGTTAAATTTATTATATTCAATGAATGATAGAGTAAATTTACCCCTATTATTTATTATTTCTTAAGGCGAGTAAATTTACCCCTATTATTTATTATTTCTTAAGGCTTGTGCCAAATTGATAATGGACAAGTACTTAGACAAAGGGAGTAAAGAATAAGTTAATGGACAGATTGTACCAAAAGAGAACCTGGATTGACAAGTACTAAGGCATGATTTGCCCCAAAAAAAAAAGAAGGTTATTGGTTAATGGATATTGGATTAAATATGGGTGAAGATCATTTCCACCTCCTAACTTTGCTTTAAAAATTAAATTCCCCCCTCAACTTTGAACAATAATCAAATTCTCCCTTTGTCATATGCAATGTTCATTTTACCCTTGTTATATCAAATATATCTATATAATACCTCTTTATATTATATCTAATTTATTTTTTTAACCTAGGTATTTATAACTTTTTATTTAAGTTCATTAACGTTATAGGTAGAACAATACTTTTATGAATTTGTCACAAAATTTAATATTATTTTTATAACAGAGAAGTCTTAATTACCCTCTCTGAACTTGTAAGATTTTATTTAGTGCACCTAAAGTGCTGGATGTCTTAAAAAAACCCCAAAACTTGTTATTTGAATGTGTCGAGTACCCCCTCGCGGTCCACCTGGCACAAAAAGTGAGTACAAACTCAAGAAGGCGCGTGAGGGAGTAAAATATTTGGCACATCATCTTATTCCAATGGTAAAAAACTTAAAAATCACCACTTTTTTTTCCCCATAGTTTCAAAGTCCCCCACCCCTCTCTTCTCTTCCTATTTATTCTCCCTTCTCCTCCACCACTTCTAAAATTTCTGAAAATAATGTGCTGTTAATTTCCTCTATCACCTCCAATTGCTTCTATCTTGCCTACTTAAATTTCAATTTCTTACTCCATGAATTATAATAGGAGGCTTGTTTGTGCATGTGGGTCTCCTCCAATTGTGAGAATTTCATGGTCGGATGACAACCCCGGATGTAGATTTCTTGGTTGTATGCACTATGGTGTATGCAATATTATATTTATTTTTTTAATCTTTTTTTTTTTTTGGATTAAGTAATTTTTATAACTTTGTTTTCTATGAACTGCAGTCCCTATTTCGAACTCCTTGCAAGTTTTTTGATTGGCATGATCCAGAATTTCCACATCAGGGAAATATTGTAATTTTGGGTTTGTTGAAGAAGACCAACAAGCAACAAAAGGAGCTAAATGGCAAACGAATCTTAAAGTTAATTTTGTGCATTAGTTTGATATGTAATGTGAAGATGTTCATTTATCTTTTGTGCCGTTGAAACGGAAATTGGTGTTGGTGTATGTATAATGATGAAGTTAAGGTTGCCTTAGATGAAAGGAGAATTGGTATAACTTTTTGTGTTAGTCTATGTATGATGGTGTATTTTGACGGATATAGCTGTATTTTCTCTGTTGATTAAAGCAATACACATGCAGTTATAGTTCTCATTTTTCTTTGTTTTAGTTGCATTTCTATAAGAACATGATAAACAAGAGGTAATACGTGAAAACATAATCAGAGGTAACAACAAAATGATGTACATAATAGATGCATTCCATAAACCTGATCATGAACATTACGACACCATAGTGCTTAATTGCTTCAACCAAAAGCAAGTAGAGTACTTAAAACATCAAGCGCCAAAACACATAAAGAATGACTAGTTGAAATTTGGTTTTACAAAACTACAAGTACTTAAAATACCAAAACAACACTAACAACCACCATCACCACACATGAACTAGGAACTTTTTTCCTTGCCCTTTGCATTTGTCTTTGATGAAGTTTTTGCCTTGGTAATCTTTGAGGGAGATTTTTCCATCACTTGTGCCCTTGTCTTAATTCTAGCAGCTTTTGATCTAGTTTGAATTTGAAGTTGCCTTTGAGTAATAGCACCACTACCTTTCCACTTTAGTCCTTGGTTGGATGATAACCAATATCACCAGTGACATGTGCAAAACTCACCATGCCCTTGTTAACCCTTCTATTGCTAGCCAATCCTTGCCGAAACATAAAGAGCTTGGTTATTTTTTACCTAACTTTTGCAAAATACTAAAAAGTCTTAATTCAATAAGACACTTACATTAACACAAGTATATCCACTTTCAGAAATAAATACACCTTGACCCACAACTCTTGGCCTCTTGTAACCACTTTTTGAACCTGTTTTATCAGTGTTGCTAGTACTTCTTCTTCCCCTCTTCCAGTAGAAGACTGTTGTTTGGCAGCATACTAGAAGAGGAGATTAGTTAGTAAGTAATCTAATCAGGAAAGTCTAAGTAAGCTAATGAGAGTATTACCTCTGTTGTGGGTGCTGGTGTGGATTTACGATTGGGATTTTGTGGACAACCCCTCTTGTTATGATTTACACCTTTGTATATTGAACATGTCATTGGCACCCCAAATTTTGACAACTTTTCAGTTTTTCTCACTTCACCAATCTCTTTCTTTCTGTTCTTTGGTGGCCTACCAGGCATTTTTCTTACTTCAGGTGGCTCAACTATAGGATTTGTAGTATTTGGCTACATTTTCATGTTTGAAACTGGTTGAATGAAGTAAGAATAGGCCTTCAGATATGTCTCTTTTTTGTACCAGCTAGAAATTGCTTGTGATGCATCCAAATTCAAGTAGTTCATTGCTGTTATACCATGTGCACAAGGGATTCCTTTTAGTTCCCAGGATCTACAACTACATTTTTGTTGACTCAACATCAAAGTATGCTTGTATGCCCCTTCTAACACTTCAAATCCTTGATCACCATTCCAGTTAATGTTGTGCTGCATTGATCTTTCTACATTTGCATTGAACACCATCATTGCCATTGGAGATATCTTATCTGTCCATAATCAGCAAATGTTCTTGCCTTTCTCACCCTACTCATCACCTTAATCCTAATTTCTTCCAACATTAAAACAATAGTCTTGTTCCCAGGACCCAAAACCCAAGCATTGAAACTCTCTGCCATGTTATTATCTACACTGTCACACTTGGAAAATGTATTGAAGTAAGCCTTGCACCATCTCTCCTTGTTGTATCCAATAAGGCCTTCAATAATACCTCTACCCAACCTGGCTAGACCATCAAGATTATGCTTAAATTGTTCCTCAAAAGTGGATCTATCACAAGCCCAAAATTTCTTCCTTCTCTCTATGCCTCTCTATTTGTTTAAACAGTTAGCTAAGATATGTCTAGCACATATTCTGTGCTCACATCCAGAAAGTATTTCTTCAGCAACAGCAACTAGTCCCTGCAATTTTAAAACAAAAAGATAAAGTTAGTTAATTTTGATCTAAATTAAAGTCAAGATAAAAACAGAGAAATATAGTTACCTTTTGAATATCACTGATGATAGTGAGCTGAGAACCATCCCCTAAGTTAAGATCATCTTGCAGTATCATTATGAATTATCTCCATGTAGCCTTTCTTTCAGTACCAACCACTGCCCATGCTATTGGAAACATTTGATTGTTTCCATCCTTAGCAATAGCTACCAAGAGTTGACCTTTAGAAACTCCTTTTAAAAAGCACCCATCCAGCCCTATACACTTTTTGCATCCCTTTTGAAATCCTCTATTCATAGCATCAAAACATATGTAGAAAGAGTGAAATTGTTTCATCCCACTATCTGAATCAGTTAGCTTCACAACACAAGTGTTACCAGGATTTGTTTGGAGCAACATATCCTTGTAGTCTAGGATTTTGTTAAATTCAACCACATGGTCCCCCATAACTTCTTTCAAAACCAGTTTCCTTGTCTTTAAACACAATGCCTTGCCAAAATAAACACCCAACTCTTTCCTAACCCATTCTTGAATCTCCCACCCTTTGATACTAGGCTGGGATACAATCCTATCTTTAAGATACTTTGATAAAAATTTGGAATTACAAAGAAAATTAGTGTAGGTCCGGGTACATTGCCTTTGGTTGTAGGTCTTGATAGAGAAGTTCTCACTCCTCCCTTCCTTGCTAGAATACAAAAACCATGGACAACCACTTTTACATTTCACTTTTACTCTATAACTCTCATTCACATACTTGTCTAACTCAACCCCCTTTTTTATAACATATTTTGTAACTGCTTCTCTAAACTCCTTTACACTTTCAAATACTAAACCAAGTTGCCATACAACAACCTCACAAGTTGGATCATATATCACTGCAGTACTCTTTTTTCTTCCCTTTAACTTCCCCTCCTTCAAGTTCATCATAACAAACAGGCAGCAAAACATCATCACTTTGAAAACTATCACAATCAGAACTATCATAGTATGGCTCATCTTCTTTCGATTTATCCTTGTAATTTTTCTTGCCCTTATCAATATCATTATACCCATTATCCAGTCCAACTTCACCCAAAAAAAACTTTTGGTTTTTATTTCTTATTGTTTCTCCTATTTTCTCTGTTAAACTTTCTCATGTATTCCTTCATAATCCTCAACTCCTCATGCACATCACTTCTATAGTCAACAGATTGGTTAGAATCATCGTCATCATCATCATTGCCTCTAACCTCTTCTTCTTGGATAGCAGGTTCAACTTCTTCGTGGACAGCAGGTTCAACTTCATCTTCAGTATCAGTCTAATCTATTGAACTATAACCATCATCAACCTCAACTTCTTCTTCATATTTAGACCTGTGACAACTAGTTGGAACAACAGCAGCAGAAGAAGAAGCTAACCCTAGATCTTGATTTTTTTCCCTTGGTATTTTCACATGGAACAAAAAAGAGCTCAGATACTGTCCTGCCAGCTACAGGTGCATTATAAGTCTCACCAACACTTGTAACTTGACTCATTTGTCCTCTGGATAGACCCATATACTCTAGAATTGAGTCATTTATATATATATATATATATATATATATATATATATATATATATATATATATATATATCTATTGTGTCCCCACCTTGCAAAAATAATGCAATGTCATAAATGTCCCTATCTTTTTTCAATTCAACCAGATCACCCCCTAGAAATGACACAACATAAGTCTTCCCCAACTTAGTAATACCAAATGACTTAGCATAATCTACAATTTCAGGAATTGACAAGTGATCTTCATCCACATTGAACACATGTTCAGTCCTACCACCAATGTAGATTAGACCAACCTCACTCACCAAGATACCCCCAATTTTTAACCTTAAGTTTAGAAACTTATTATCCATATGTCAACCTATAACTATAATAAAAAATAGTCAATTAGACACAACAGTCAATTAGATACAAGTGCACAAACAATCCAACAAAACAACAATACATAAGTAATTTAGAGATATCCTCAATATTTAACAATACAAGACAATTATACATAAGTAATTTAGAGAAAAAATCCAACATTGAACAATACAAGACTACAGTACATAAGTAATTTAGAGAAATCCCCAATATTTAACAATACAAGACTACAAAACATAAAAAATTTAGAGAAATTCCCAACATTACAAGGCAAGACAATTATACATAAGTAATTGAAGAAAAAATCCAATATTTAACAATACAATCCAACAGTACATAAGGAATTTAGAGAAAACCCCAAAATTTAACTACACAATCCAAAAGTAAGCAAAACAATACACAATAGTGTAATTAGAATAAAAAGGAAATGATTTTACTAAAAACCCCTAATTTTCTGAAGTAATTACGAGAAACCCTAGTAGCCATGCATGCAAAATTTCTCATAGTTTCACAGTAATATAGTTAGTAAGACACCAAATCTCACTCATTAACATGATTTCTATGCTTTAAATCAAAACCCTAATAGGAACAGTAATCAAAATCTAGTATGAAACCCTAACCGAAAAAAACAACCTCATATTTTAACACAAAGAAAACAACAAAAAACACATTTTTTTAGATAATAGCTTACTTGATCGAAGAAAATTAAATCCGAAGTAAAATATTCACCCAAAGCTTCGATTTTTCTCTATTTCGAAGCAGAGAAAAGCTCAAAAATTTCACCCTTCTTCTTCACTAAAAGCTTACGTAAAAGCTTCACTACACCTTCACCAAAATCTTAGCCCAAAAATGTTCAAAGTGCAGGAGATGCTTTGACTTCTAGAGAGACTTAGAGAGACTCTTGAGAGAAATCGAAGAATTAGGGTTGAAGTGAGTGATTATATATGATTTTTGATAGATATAGGGTAAATATAAAAGAGGGTTAGATATTATTTATCCACGTGGACATACACATAAGCCATTATTCCACCGTGTACGCTCGTGTTTACACAATTGTAGTCTTTGGACCACAAGGGGGTACTCGACACATTCAAATAACAAGTTCCAAATTTTTTTTAAGACAACCAGTACTTTAGGTGTTCACTAAATAAACCTTACAAGTTCAGGGGGTAATTAAGACTTTTCTCTTTTTATAACAGTTTTTTCAATATTATAAGCATTATGCTTGTGTATATGTATGTACATGCATGTGCATATATTTTTGTCTTTTCCTACTCTCTTACCTCCATGCGTTTCATATTACTTGACCCTTCTTAATATGACACACCCCTTAAGAAATTTTTTAATTAGAGTTGTATTTTACTAAACTAACTTTATTAATAATGCTTTGAAACTTTAAATTTGACTACTACTACTACCACTATATACAGTTATTCAATAGGGGTCGTTTGGTAGGAGATATAAGGTGGGATATCCCATGGAGAAGATTAAGTTATCCCATGAATAAAATTTATACCATGTTTGGTTGATGGTATAAGTTTATCCCGGGACTAGTTTACACCATCAACCAAACTTGGTATAAAACTAATACCAAAGTTAGTCTTGGTATAACCCATCAACCATAGGACTATTTTATACCACCTCCCATGTGGTATAAAATAGTCCAGGAATTATAATCCTGGGATAATTTAGTCTACGTACCAAACGACCCCTTAGGGTAGAAATAAAAAAATATTAAAAAAATTTCATTGGACAAGTAAATTAAAATAACTATTTTTAGTATGAGGGTCAATTAATATGAAACTGTAGGGGTATTCTCTATTGTCTATATAAATAAACAAGTTTTGATTGTCATTAATGGAGTATTACATAAATTATAGCTTAAAATAATTTAAAATCTAAATAAATACAATCTTTAAAAATTTAATCTTAATTTCATTAATTATTTTGTATTTCCTTTATTGAAATATATTTTTATAGTTATTATTACCTGCTATTTTCACTTGTATAAATAAATATTAGAGTTTTGATTATTATTAATAAAATTAATTTCTCTGTCACACCCCGAATCCCAACGAGGCGTGATTGGCACCCGAAGCCGATAAGGCCCGAGAGAACCAAGCTTTGCTTTTATTCCTTCATATACATGTCTTAGGAAACACTACTATCCCATAGGAACAGGAAATGCTAAAATCAGAAATCATAGAACATGTGACGTATATACATATGAGAAACTCGGCCGTTGAGGCCATCAAGTCAAAATGTCATATACCATCTTACATTTGAATACCCACATACGTCTACAAAAGCCTCTAACAGATGCATTGACCAAAACTAACTGAAAGTCGGGACAAGTCCCCGCTTTATACACTATGTATAATATCAAAACATTTGAACAATTGTGACTCGGAGAAGCCCCGAACTAACTGGAGCTCACCAATGATCTGCAATTACTGTCATCCTACGGTGGAGGTCTACTAGTGCCTGCACCTGCAACATGTAAGGTAAGTTCCCCAAAAGGGGTCAGTACGAAGAATGTACTGAGTATGTAAGGCTCAAATGAAACTATACAACACATGAATAGTTCAATGAACTCAATGGAACTCAAATGCATATGCATAATCAGATGAATAAGTAACCATTTTGCACTTTGGAAACCATGTGTATTACTTTCATTGATTTCATCGCTTTCATGCTTCTTTACTTCAATGTCAATACATATGCCACAATGTACCCGGGCCCCTACTGATCAGTGGGTCTTTACATAACATATCGTTATGTTGGGATCGGGTTGAGCTAGGCTTGTGCCCCTAGACCTGCCATCCAGGGATCGGGTCGAGCTAGGCTTATGCCCCTAGACCTTCCACCCATAAATCAACACATCCGGATCGAGTCGAGCTAGGCTTATGCCCCTAGACTTGCCACCCATAAATCAACACATCGGGATCGAGTCGAGCTAGGCTTATGCCCCTAGACTTGCCACCCATACTTGATCATTGACCACATTTGCATTACTTTGTTCTTTACTTTGAGATTGGTATTTTGATAGTCATAACATCACTTGAAGCTTTGGATCATTAGCCAATGAGTGAGAGACATATGAGATTGGTATATTCACTTGTGAGAGATTGACACATTCATGTGACATAGCATGTTTGGAAACTTGGAACCATAATCAAAATAGAAGACATGTGAATAAACATTATTGGAAACATGTCACCATTGGAACCATTGGATAATCATTCATAACAAGATACATGAGCATAACCACTATGGGAACATTGGACCATAACCTTGTTTGAGCTTTTGGAACATTAACCATGATAATGAGACATGAGACTCACAAATGATCCATGAGTAGGAAAGATATGACAATGACTATTGATAAATGGATATAGGATACCTTAGCACATTTTGGGATAGGACTAGTGAAATAGCAATGTGGACACTATTTGCCGCAAAAAGATACGGACAGAGTAACCTTACATACCTTGTACTCTCAATACGGATATCCAATCCTAGATGTGCATACAATAGTCCCGCTCCTTCTTTATGTGTCATTCTACAACACAAATACATAACGGGATTCACATTAACCAACAACTACTTTACAATTGCATAAAACATCAATGGGGTACATGTTTGCCTTGAACATGTCATTTCCCCTTGACAAAACCATTGATAAAATTATTATTCCAAAAATTCCATAATATTCCCAACATTGACCAATATATGATAATTGACACATTTCACCACAACACTTCTCCTTTCCACTTTCTTATCCATACCACATCACAAATAATCCATCAACTTCCCTTAATACGACTCACAACACATATCGGCCAAAATCCCACAATTTCTACTTATAGGCAATAACAAGTTTAATACCAAAAATAACACCATACATGTTCATATTTTATCCATACCATGATCTTTCATCAAAGGCACAAGCCATAATTCAAGTTCAAATCTCATGGATGGCACATCTTGTACAAAAACCCAAAGTACTATGTTCAACTCTTTCAAGCATAACCAACAAGATTCACATACTCTCCCATGCATATAATATATTAAGACATGACAATAATCACTTACCTAGGCTTGGAAGATGTTGATCTTGCTCCAAAGGTTAGCTTTGACCTCTTAGGGTTTGAGAGAAAAAAAAAAGGGTTGCAAAATATCTACAAAGGCATGTGTTTTCCAAATGAATAAAATCAGCATTTTTTCCCTTTATATAGGCTCTGAAGTCCATGCTTAGCCACTTTGATTCAATGATTGATGTGTATGACTTAGTCAAATGGAAGAATGGGTCTTGTGACCCATTGGGCCATGTTTTCTTTTCATTTTTGGGTCCTTTTTGGGCCCAATTTACTTAACCCAATAAAATCAATAATTTCTCATGGTTTCATCATATCATACGTGTTACGACAATATTCCTACTCATGTCATTCATATCCGTAGCCTCAATCCCAAAAACAAGTGATTCTAGCCACGTATGGCCTATTTTGCCTAAAAGGGTAAAATCGTCATTTTGACCCCAATTTTTTTCTCGAGTAAATTTATCATACCAATATAATATGTCATTTATTTCATGTATATTCTCATGGTTTTAGAATAATCGTGGCAAAAATCGGCTCAATACGTCCCCGGGAACCCTTGGGACTTAAACAAAATTTTCAACTTTTGAAAGGTGCGCAGGGGCGGCGTGGCACGCTGCCTGGCGCGCCCCTTTACTGACTCTGGACTGAAAATTTCAGCCCAGAGCGGCGTGGCAGGCCCCTCCTTATTTTTTTTCCAAAATTTTTGTTTTCGACTTTTCTTCGCGGGTTCGATTAGATACTTCAAATCCTATTCTTTAACTCACTTCTTAACCTTAACATACTTTGTTTAGAGGTCCTCTTAGCCTCATTTTGAACCCGACAAATGCACCATGAAGATCGCAAAACCCTTCTACGCAAGGTTAAGCATATGTACAAGGCCAAATTTTAATTTTTCTATCACTAACATTACCAGATACATACTTATAGCTCTCGACACCTAAGTAAACATTGTTCATCGTCATCACATTGGGTTAGGAAGGTACGGGGTGTTAAATTCTTCCCCCCTTAGGAACATTCGTCCTCGAATGGTAGTAACACTGTCTCATTGCAACACTTAAGTCAAAGTGAATTCTCTATATCATAATATACACACTTAACACTTGTAAAGACTTATAACTCCAAATCTGTATCTTGAACTTTTCCTTCCATGTATCACAAGTACAAGTACTTAGATTTCATTAATGCTTCGATTTCCCTTGTGATTTCTTCGATGTACTAAGTTCTCCAATAGTGCCCCTACGGAAGCTACTTTTGCATTTCTTGATTCTTTCACTTCTCGATGTACCTTTTTACGTGTGAGATCCTCTGAAATTTGTACCTTTCCACTGGCAACAATAGTATATACTCTCCGATACACTTTCAGAGCATCGAATATAAAATACTAAATGGACTGTGAAGAATTCCTGGACTAGTGCTAATAGATACGCAAGTTGCCCAAATCTTTGGACAACTCCTCTTTCTTTTCGAATCTCATTATATAGTTCAGTGACAATATTTTCCAAACAAAATTATAAGTGACTTTAGTGGGATATTTGTAAACGTTGAGTGACAATTTGAAGAATTTACTCGCTCTTCTAGTACTCAAATCCGCAATCTTAGTAGGCGTTTGGCCATGAAAACCAAAAATTTTTGAAGTTGAAATTGGAATTGTATTTGGAATATTTATGGTCAAACACTACAATTTTCACTAAAATGAAATAATTTTTTGAAAAAAAAAGTGAAAAATTCTCATGGCCAAACGGGCTCATATTGGAGTTGTTTTTGAATTTTTGTGAGAGAAGTAGAAGTGAAAAAAGTGAAAACAAGTTTTAAATATAACTCCAAGTTGTATTTGGAATAAAGTGAAAAAATTTCCGAAAAAAGAAAAAAATTCCAATGGCCAAACGGGCACTTAAAGTTACTATGAAGAGGGATTATCGTTAACTCTCTCTTGTCTATATAATTTTTATATTTACAACATGTTTCATCAAATTTTTAAAATTTATTTATTTTTATAATGAAATTAGAAAATAACAATTTAATTTCAACCAAACATAATATAATTTTAATTTCAAACTTAATCTTGGGAATTGGAATATTCCACCTTATTCCACGTACCAAACGATTCCTATTAGTAATAAGAACTTGTGTTTTAAAGTCAAAATAGTTTCTAAGCACTTTTATAGTGTCTTCATAAAATAAAAAGTTTTAAGCATTTATTTTTAAGCTAAAATAATAAAATTAAGCCAAACGACATAATTATGATTTATATCTTATGACTAATGCTTATAACTCATAAATATAAGTCCATTCAAACAGTCTCTAACTCTTTAATTTTAATATTTTCATTTTACCTAAGTTTGATTATACATTTTTTTCGCTTAAACCACAAAACTAAAAAAATAGATATCTTTTAGTTTGTTGTGTCCAATTAAATTAAAATACATAAAATAAAAGGGAGGAAATATACACACATATGCTATGAATATTTGACTTAATGAAAAATACAACTCCGATATGTTAAAGCAGTGCAATGTGGCATTGCCTCGAAACATCACAAACCAGGTTTCTCCAGTAACTTCATATATATAAATACTAGGTAACTTACTCACGCTTCGCGCGGTCATGAATAACTTGTTTTAGCCTTGTGATATTTGAGATTAATGTTATAATGTTCAATAATACAACATTTGATATGAATCAGGTCATGGTATAAGGTTGACTCGTCAGTGTATTGTAGTAGTTTACTACTAATAAATAATATAGTTTGTACCTTGCAGCGATAAGAACCATGTTCTAATCTTCCTTTTTTTAAAAAAAAAAAATCATCTAGCATCTTGTGATCCACCGGTATAATTCTCAATTTTTGAGATCACGAACACATATGATAAGGACAGAATGAAAAAAGAAGTCACAAAAAAATTAAGTTAATAAAGTTATATTTGGAATTTATGAGATAACTCTGCAATTATTTTGCATTAATTTGATGAGAATTTTGGATGTTGGAAAATTGATTTGGCAACTTGATGACTTTAGAGATGTTTTCCTACAATTTTTACTTGATGATGGTCACCCTATTTGTAATATGTGCAAAAACACATCAATGACCTAGAGTAAAAGTTTATTAGTGGTGTTCCAAGATATAACTTCATACCATTTTTTTCCAGATTAATACTTCTACAGTTAATGAGATTAAATTAGTTGTCAGATGAAGTTCTATAGTTCTGCATTCAAATATGCTCTACCGTTGAGCTGTGGATCCTTTGTTATCAGATGGAGCTCTCCTGAGTTATTTTTTAATCATCATCAAATGAACCATTGTGTCTGGGTGAGACATTAATTTCATCCAAAAAAAAAATACATGTGAGAGGACTATACCACACCTCTATTACATTTATATGATTGAATTAGTTGAAGACAAAAAGACACATCAATCCATGTAAATACAATCATTAATCAGAGAGTTCTTGCATTAACTAACATAGAAGTTTTCTTTATCCTACTTTGTCTTGAAACATGGCATCTGCCCCTTAACCGGAAAGAAAGACCCTTTAGAGGTTGAGGAAATTTGCTAGAGAGTATGACACATCTTAGCTTTGTCTAAATTAGTTGCATATTCCTCCAAACCATCAGCTAGATTAACACATCTTAACTTGGTTGGCGTCGAATTTGCAGAAGCAATGTTGTATATCCCACATAGCTTGGCGTAGCATCTGGGAAGTACTTTGGAGGATAGCTGTCATTTTCAAGTTAGGAGAGTTTGATCTCTTAGCATGTGACGATCATCAGAGTCCTCCAGAATGAAGTTTTTGTGCCCATTGTAGATGCACCACTTCATTACAATTCTGGCTGCATAGATTTCTGTTAGATAATTGATCAATTCCTTTATATGGAATTAAGAAATAAGGATATCAAAGATTTCGAAATATAGTGAGTAAAATTTCTCAATTTTTTAGAGGACAAAGTTGTGAATACATTCCTGTTATGTGCAATTTAAAACTTTTAAAAACTACTAAGCCACAACAACATGAAAAAATAATGATCAAGTATGATGGTAGCAAATTAGAAGATATAGCAAACCTTACCCAATTTAGCAACCTAATTTATTTTTTTCCAGAATTCGTTTGAACAATGATTTATGTAAATTTCATCCTAATGAATAGGATTTGTACCAAAGACCAAGGCCAAAATGAAGGACCATTTGTGAGGTGTAGTTTTCTCAAGTGGCAAAGGAGGCTTTGCTAATGCCTAGAGATCACTTAAATTGAGCAAATTAGTCACAATGTGATACCGGACAAAATATGAGAAGAGAAATAAAGTACGAAAATCACGAATACAAGCTAAGATAACAAGGCAAGAAATAAGGATAGATAGAATGACACAAAAATAGGAAAATCAAAGAAACTAAAGGGTGTTTCAAACGCTAAAACCTCTATTGAATTAATCCTACAAAGCACCAATTCTCTAATGTAAACCACGAGAGAATCAATCTCCCACGTAGCCAACGTTTCAAAACGATAGTTCAAAACAAGCTAATCCTAGCTCTCATACTCTCAAGTGTATATTTCATCTTAATTCAACAAAAGCTAACTAAAAATGAAGAAGGAAACTACTATTTATAGCCATGGGCTATTTATTACATTTATGGGCCCAAAAGTGACTCATTTCATCAAAAGAGAGCAAGTTGGCCGCTTTACCCCACATGCCCACGCAGATGGCCATCTGCTGGTGCAGGTGAAAGGTGCAAATGCCATCTGTGGGCGCATGTCAGTCACCTGCCGGCGCAGGTGACTTCGCAAGCCACTCCAGAATGTCTTCGAGATCCTTTTTGCCCTCCAATGACCCCTCCAATGGCCCTCGATCCTTCTTGAATGCATTGGGCAACACATAACACTCCTTAAATGGTATCAAGATAGTTTGAAACACATCTAGCTTCCTTGGAGTGTTTGTAGTTCTCGGGATCGCTTCTTTGTTAAAGTCTTGAGGTGAATTTGGCTCCCAGCTCCAAGCTATCCTCCACACGTGGTATTGAACTTTTGGGAGCTTGAAAAGGGTCCTCCAAATGTATCCTTGCATCCTTGCATCCTTGGGATGATTGTGGCTTGGGACCCTTTGTATCGACCTTGAAAGGTTAACGCCGATTTGGCTTGTATCATCCTCCCCTTCTTGAAAAGGATTCGACCTCGAATCCAAATCTTGCAAAACCATAGGGAAAACAAGCAACAACAATATCCTCATGGTATGAGGGTTAGGGTTAGCAGCAATAAACTTATCACCAAGCCAAGGAGGAACACACTTAACATATAGCCAAGAATCAAAATGGTCGATCAAGGGTGTGTAACCCCACAAAATAAAACCTACTTGGCCACTCAAGAGACTTTGACAAAGGGAACAGTTAAAAGAACCAAGGTAACTAGTCAACACTCATGAAAACCCACATTGGTTCCATGTCTAAACAAACACAAAATCCCTTTTAAGTCAAGAGTCACATGAAAATCTCTAAAGCTAAGTGCAATGTCATGAACAAGATCATTCCAATTTAAGACTCCACTCAATGCACTAGCTATCTCCAAGAATGGGATTACTCCCAAATCATCACCGGGGTCAAATACAAAGGTATTCCCCATACAAGTCAACAAACATATTGCATTTAAGCTCACAATGCTCTCCCATTCAAAACATTCCATGCTCACATAAGATATTGATTCCACTCGATCATGAATAATATCATATGCAAAAAGGTAATAAAGAAAGGTATCACATAATTGGAATTCTTCCAAGGTGTTTTCAAAACAAGGTTCACTCTCCAACCTACAAGTTGTAAAACCTTGGTCAAGAATGGAAACACACAATGGTGAATTCTCTTGGATCTTTTCATTGTTCCCCTTCTTTAAAGAGCATTCAACTTTGTTGGAGACCTTTCCCTTACACAACTTTGGTCTCTCAAGTGGATTAGAAATCCTCAAGAAAGACTCTCTATCATAGGGAATAGTACCAACAACTCCAACCAAATCTTGCTTGTCATCTTGAACAAGCACCAAGTGGGGTGTCTTACAACCACCACATTCCAAATAGTCACCGGGGTCAAATGGGCAGAGCGGCCATAGACATGGGTCTAGAAAACACTCTTTTTCCCCAAAGGTGCCACCAATACATAAAGTTATACTCTCCACAATAGCATAAGCATCATCAAAGGCAAATAGAGAGTAAAGAAAGGTGTCACACAAATTGATTTCATCTAAGGTATCCTCAAGTGCATGCTCACTACTACGTGCAAGAACATTATCAAGAGTATGCTCAAGAATTGGAACACTCAAAGAAGAATAAATAATTGGGACACAAAGAGCACCTTCCATTTCTTCACATTCCATTCCCATAAGAATACTCTCATCTTCCAAGAAGAGATTTCCATCTTTAGGAGGAATGTTGTAACACCATAGTGAGTTGTTATATAGAATATAGCCCTCAAGAGGAGCTACATCACTAACATGATCCCCACCATTAGGTAATCCAAAAGGAGTGATTTCATCATCCTCAAATAAAAAATTGTACTTAAAGAGAGAAGGATCAATCTAAGAAGGAGAATTGGAACATGTAAGTTCACTCTCAAAAAGACAATTATCAAATTTTGAAGAAGTTTCAAACACATGATCATCCCTATGAGCCAAGCGAGTAATAGAATTTTCATTTAATGGCATGCTCAAGGGTTCACTCCTTTTCAAATGATCAACATCATCACTAACTTGAGGTTCATTAATCACATCATAAACACCCTCAAATAGTGGGCTAGATTCCCAAGCAAGTTGATCAATACAATCTTCATAAGACAATGAATCATCATTCAACACCAAGGCTTCAACACTAGGTGGACACAAATCGATCTTACAAGAAGAGTCAATTTGGTCATCAATAGGATCAACTAGTGTATCCACATATTTTAACATGTATATTGTCAACACGAGGCAAAGAATTATTAGACTCACAAATAAACAAGCTATCATTCGCACTCAATTGGCTACTAGCCTCACAATTCATGTCTACTAAAGTGCAAGAGTTAGCTTTGTTACCTTGAAGCTCATGAGAAGATTCTTCTTTACCTTTGTGCAAGGTTCCTTTCAAAGTGTCGGAATACACTTCGTATGGTTTAAGACATAGGTCCAAATTAATCTCCCGATCTTTTACATTAGACCCTATGTTTGAACCTTGTATTCCTCCTCCATTTACAACATTAGTACCTGCACAAGTGTCCTTACTAAGAGAAGGACAAACAAAGTTAGATTGAATTTGTGGTAACCCCATCACTTCACTCCTCATAACCTCTCCTTTTTTCGCTCTTGGGTTACCACTTTGCACTCCCTTACTCCTCTCAATCTTTTATCTCTCTTTATCAGGGGACTTGGAGTAAGTGGTCACATTTCCTTGAGGCTTGGGAGGGGTAGGTGGAAAGAGATGATTTCCCCATTGGTCCACTATAATCTTAGGCCAATTTTGCTCATTCGGAACTCTATGTTTCACAAACCAATTAGCACCCAAGCATAAGTGTCTGAAATCCAAGGGAAATATATCACACCACACCTCCTCATAGTACTCATTTCGGGTGAAGGAAACCTTCACACTCTCAGACACCCTATAGCCCTCCAAGAAACATGGATAATGCTTGGACACTCTAGGTATCCCTAAATAGTCGACCATAGAGGGAGTGATGTAGTTTACATAGCACCAATCATCGAGAACAAGAATGCATCCCGAAACCCCATAGATACTCACCTTTCTAAAGTCAACTTGTCTTCTTGGATCAACATTATAGAGCTTCGTGTATCCTTTTGGCACAAAGTTGGACTTCATGAACCCCTTCAAGGTACTCCATGTTTGATTGGGCCCTTTTGCAAGTTCCCACCATCTCAATGGCAGACCTTGAATGTACTTAAGGGCATATGTGGATTGTTCAACTTCGCTCATATCATAGTCCTTGAAAAACCTTTCACATTACCATTCCCAATCAAGATAAACTTCGAGATCACATCCTCCTTTGAAGATAGGAAGAGAGGTTCTAGTGAAATCATGACTCTTACTATATCCCTCATATCTACCTTGGTTCCGATTTCTCAATGTTTGAGCAGTAGAACAAGAAGGATAGGATGTAGTTTCCTTTGACCTTGGAGGTTCACACTCTCTTCTTCTTGTTGGATGACTACTACTATAGGTAGTATAGCCACTCGTAATACGATAAGAAGTACCACAAGAAGAGGAATAGAAATCTTCGCAATCCTCATGTGCATCCCACTATGACTCTTATAAGGTGCATAGGAGAAAGGATTATACCTCACAACTTCCTCATGCTCAGAGCGGGAAGTGGAAGGCTCCTCACATGCCCCTTCATCCTCATAAGAACCATTACAAGGCTTTTCATCCTCTCCATACTCTCCATAAGAGTTAAACTCACCATTTGCCTCATATCCTTCTTCGGGATATTAACTCTCACTCCCACACGGCTCTTAATCATGGCTATATTCATAGCCTCCATAATCTCCATCTTCGTCATAGCCATAGCTTTCTTCACCACAATCATAGTCTCCTATGTCATAGTCACAAGTATCCAAGGCTATCGAAGACATACTTCCTTATAACTCCTTTGTACCTACAAAATGAACAAACAAGGTTAGTAGCAAAAACTCCTCACCACACTCGTTCTCGCATTGAAAGATCATTTCTACTACAATGGAAGACGTGGTGTCAATTGTTACTAGTGGTTGTAATAGACTCTTGTTTTGAAGAAGAATAAATGACTCAAACAAACAACCACGGACTTGAATAAAGAAGTTAACTATGAAATTAAAATAGAAAAGCACACAAAGAAAATGGACTAAGAAAGAAATAGGACTCAAGAACTAATCAACAACTAAGTAGGATAATTACTAGTTGAAAATTAGTTTAGGAATCAAAGAAAGTGATTAGGAATCAAGGAAATGAAACTAAGATGTTAGAACTTGAGCAAAATGAGTTTTGGGATCATTGAGGTGCATTCAAGTGACCCGCCCCCGCAGGTGGTGACTTTCCCTCTCAGGTGAGGGCGCAGGTGAAAGCAGAGGGACCTGCTTTGGTCACCTGCCCACGCAGATGGTCACCTGCCCACACAGGTGAGGGCGCAGGTGGACAGACAGAACACCTGGAAACTTCGATTTTTCACCTTTTTATGGGCCTGCTTGGTTTCTCTTTCCTAGTACCTTCCTCTTTTGGAATATTCTTTGGTACTAACACTTTTTGCTTGATTCTCTTGGCCCTCTTTTGGATCTAACAACACTTTTTGAGGATTCTTCTTCTTGAAGATTTGAAGATCCTCAAGAACACCAAGAACTTTTATGAAGATTCAAAACCCATAACTCTCTCATTTTAGCTCGGAATTCGATGAAATTTTAAACCCAAGCTCCTTTCAACCTTCCGAACACAACCCAAGTGATTTTAAGTCTCAAATCCCAACCAAATTCTTTAGATTTAAGAACCCATTAGCAATTTTATTCATGTCATGAAAACTCCATGAACTTGAAGAACACCCAAATCAAAACCCTAATGGATTCCTTCTTCCTTTTAGCTCAACTTTCAGATTTGAACTCCAACTGTGAAGGAGAACAACCCCAATACTCAAGAGTCTCCAATTTCACCTAGATCTATAAATCCACTTGAAGGGTTTTCAAGTTCTTCACCTCCAACAATGGTGGATCCTTCCATTCAAACCCAAACAAGCTCAAATCTCAGATCTAGACTCTATTTATGCAGGAGAACACTAATCTAGCATAAGAAACTCAAGAAGACACAAAAATAAAAAAAAATCAATTTTTTGGGAAATTTTCAAAAACGAAAATTTCAAATTTTTCTCCCTTTTTTTTTTTGATTTTCTAGATAACAAGAACCCAAGATTGAATTCGTGGGAACGAACTCAAGCTCGGCACTGATACCAAATGATACCGGACAAAATATGAGAAGAGAAATAAAGTACGAAAATCACGAATACAGGCTAAGATAACTAGGCAAGAAATAAGGATAGATAGAATGACACAAAGATAGGAAAATCAAAGAAACTAAAGGGTGTTTCAAACCCTAAAACCTCTATTGAATTAATCCTACAAAGCACCAATTCTCTAACGTAAACCACGAGGGAATCAATCTCCCATGTAACCAACGTTTCAAAACAATAGTTCAAAACAAACTAATCCTAGCTCTCACACTCTCAAGTGTATATTTCATCTTAATTCAACAAAAGCTAACTAAAAATGAAGAAGGAAACTACTATTTATAGCCATGGGCTATTTATTACATTTATGGGCCCAAAAGTGACCCATTTCATCAAAAGAGAGCAAGCTGGCCGCTTTAGCCCACATGCCCATGCAGATGGCCATCTGTTGGTGCAGGTGAAGGGCGCAAATGCCATCTGTGGGCGCAGGTGACTTCGCAAGTCACTCCAGAATGTCTCCGAGATCCTTTTTTCCCCCCAATGGCCCTCGATCCTTCTTGAATGCATTGGGCAACACATAACACTCCTTAAATGGTATCAAGATGGTTTGAAACACATCTAGCTTTCTTGGAGTGTTTGTAGTTCTCGAGATTGCTTCTTTTTTGAAGTCTTGAGGTGAATTTGGCTCCCAGCTCCAAGCTATCCTCCACACGTGGTATTGAGCTTTTGGGAGCTTGAAAAGGGTCCTCCAAATGTATCCTTGCATCCTTGGGATGATCGTGGCTTGGGACCCTTTATATCGGCCTTGAATTATAGTCCTTGAAAGGTTAACGCCGATTTGGCTTGTATCACAATGTAAACAAAAAGCTTAAGAGTAGGAGAAAGCAGTAGAAACATGTCAATAGTTATCATACTTGCTTGTTTTGAACCTCTTCTTTTCTTGCATAGCAACTTTACATACTTCTTCTTCATAGACGGTACATATTAATTTACTTCTGCAAATTTTCTCTCTTTGTAACAAACACCACAAAAAAGTACTTCTTAACTTTCTTAAGAGCAAATGACAACTGATCTCATATTAAATGGATTTACAGAAAATTATTTGGTACGTTTTCAAACTATAAGGATGCTTCACAAAGTAATATCCATAAAGAATGGAAGTGAAATCAAGAGAAAATCAAATAGTGAAACTTATATAACAATAACGGAAACAGTCACACACCTTTGTTAATGCGGACACACAACAAGTCGTCTTTCACATGGTTATTTTCTTGAATAAATTGAAATTAGATGTGCGCTTGAACTTAGGACCTTTACAAAATTCAAGACTGTGACTTTAATTTGAGCCCTAACCTGAACAAATAAATCCAATGAGATGAAAAAATAAATACATACTTAAATTATGACTCCTTTAAGTTTTGATTTTAGATTAGACACACTTCCACAATCCAAAGACAACAACATGCTAGTAATACTGTTAATATTGTTAATATAAAAGAAAAAACAAAAAGATACCAACAATGAATCTGGGAATCTCTTTTGTAGCTGAGAGATAACCGTGAAGGAGGAAGAATATCAGCATAGCAGAGTGTTGATGATATAACGAAAAATGCAAACTCTTATGTTGTTGTTGATTACAATGTAAGTCTCTTGCATATTTGACCAGGCCATAAGAGTCTGGAGACCCTTGTTCTGCCCTCGATCACATCTCTGTAGGCCCTGTCTAAGTAAGATTTAGAAATCATATCAACTTGTTGGCACATGCTTAAGAAATACATAAGAAAATAGTAACTCAAGTATAAATGATTTCAAGAGTGATGCATATAGGCTCTCATTCAACAATCTCTTATCTGTACTACAAACTATAAATAATTAGAACACGAGCGAATACTGAATTTTCAATGCGATATAATGAATAAGTGAAATGCTTCACCATAATAACTATACTAGTTTTAAAAGATCAGTTGAAGAACACAACAAAATTGGGTGAAAATAGTTGTGTGTATTATTGTTGAAGGAGAGAATCAAGACTTGACAGAGAAAATATTAAAATTCGGAAAGAGGAATTCAAGGCTAACATTAGTCGATCAGTGTTTCAGTTAAGCAAATCAATCAGCTAAATTTGAACAACAAATCTGCTAGCAAAACAATTACCAAAAACACTGACATTAAGAAAAACAGTTAATTGCGAATTTAAGAAAGCCCCAAAGAAAATACAAAGGAAGTCGACGTTATACCCATAATCCAACGATTAGATATGCAAACAATAAAGATAATTTCATAGAACTGTCAAATTGAAAACTGAAAAGAAAAAGGAGAGGTGAAGGGACTATCAGCCGTTTGTTTGCACTCATTTGTTGAAGAGGCAGGTTATCGAAAGGACGACTCTTTTATTAAGAAGCATCTATTCGGAAGGAGCCGAACTGGTACCATTTTACCTTTTTTCCTTTTTTTTTTTAAAAAAAAATTGGAATGAGGAGAAATTGTAAAAAAAAAAAAAAAAAAAAAAAAAGCCTTACATTGGAACGTGCTACGTGGCGGGCTTAAGTACCTCTTTTATATATATATATATATAGAGAGAGAGAGAGAGAGAGATTTTTCTTCTTGGTAATGACATATATAAAATTTAAATTTGAAGTAGTCAAAATATGGTATTTTCGAAGCAGTGAATTCTAATATTCTTTTGGCTAGAACTCCTAGAATCTCAAATCAAAGCAGTAAGAATTCATTTGATGATTTCTCTTCTTTTGTTTTAATTTTGTTGGATAAAATTATTTGAATTGAAGGAAGGTAAATATTTCCTAAGATTAATCAAGATGCGCATAAACTAATATAAACAGCGTGATTATATTAAAAAGAAAAAAAAAATGGCAGCAAGAACCCCACATATGAATTTGGATATTACACTATGTAAAGCCCGTTGTAATGGAAGTCACCAAGTGTGTGCGGACCAATAGGATTCACTAAACAAGATTCAACCTAAAAAGTGAGATATTGGTAGGCTCTACTTTACCTTAAGCTAATCATGAAATAACCTATTCAGCTTATATGTATGTTGTATACTTTTTAATATACAATTCACATGTTATGTATTATACGATTCAACTAGTCTCATTTATATACTATTCTGGTAACAAAATACACGACCGTTGGCGCTCAGTACACAAGTCACCGAGGCAAGTGTTTTTAAACTTTTAAATTTTGAAAGCTGATCTTTCAATAATTTTCGTTAAGAGAAATTTTATTTTGTGAGTCACATAACAAACATTAGTTATTTGAAACAATCCTTTACTTGACATATGGATTCGTGGGTCTCACTAGCTTCTTCCCAAACAGATTACAAAAATGATAGCATAAAAATCTACAGTTTTCCTAATTAAAGTGGTTAGCTAGAAGACAATAAAAGGAAATTAAAAAGTGAAAAAAGATCTTCAGTCGGCAACCAAAGGCGTAGTAATTCACTCAGCAGTTTTGAACTTTTAATTGTTGCATCTTTGCTTTTATTATTATTTTTTTAATTAAAGATCTTCTATTTTGTAAGTATACAACATAGAACATATATATAAGCATTTTGTAAATATTTTCCCCAAATTTGATATACAATGTAATATTTTTAAAAAGGGGTATTTTTCAGGTAGTCTTTTCGAGCTTCTCACGGCCACACAGTAAATTCTCCCAAAAGTTTTATCCTCTCCGTTTATTCTACAGTGACAAGGAGTTAATTTCCTAAATTGTCATTGAACTTGAGTTTTTTTTTTTTTTTAGTAAAATATGGTCATTAAACTATGTATATTTTTTAAAAATAAGGTGAAACTAAGAGATAGCTAAAGGCGTGTTCGGAAAGTCATACAAGAGAATTGAAATTGTATGTAATTATACTATTTGGCATGACATGCAATATGAATAGCAAGTCAATAATCAATACTACTTTAGCAAATAAATTGAAACATAAATATAACACCAATTCAAAATTCGAAAAAAACAACAACATAATACTCTTTCTTATTTTCACTTTTTGAAATTTTTTATGCTTTTTACTTTTTTTCATTTTACATTATTTTTCTTTCATCTCTTTTCTTCTCATTTTTCAGCCTTTACTTCTTATAATTCAGTATAATTGCTCGTATTTTTTATTTTCTTCATTTAGCACGTAACATCTTTATTATTCTATTGTTTGAATTAAAGTAAAAATTTCATTATTGAATGAGATTATAGCTTATGTTTCTCCCCTTTTTTTTAAAATTATATTTACTTGGGTTATGGTAAAACTTATTTTATGATATGTTAAAATTTGATATAAGAATATTATGTTTTGTTTTGTTTTTGAATTTTAAATTTATGTTATATGTTATGTCTCAATTTATTTACTTTAGTAGTATTGACTTGTTATTTCATAGCATGTCATGTCAAACCGTGTAATTACATGTAATTTCAATTCTCTTGTAGCCTTCCAAACATGCCTTTAACTATTTCTTAGTTTTACTTTATTTTGAAAAGATGTACATAGTTCAATGATCATATTTTCCTAAAAAAAACATTTAAGTGACTTTAGTGAGATGTTTGCACAAGTTCAGTTACAATTTAGGGAATTAACTTGTGAGAAGATACAAGACTTTATCAAAGAGTAAGCATCAAAGTACAGCTTAGTGAAATTGTCAAAATTTTTGCTTCCTGAAAGGAAGAAATGAGAAATTTGATTGAATCATGATCCAAATTAGAAACAAAACTTAGTCACGAACATTCACATCAGGTCGAGAACCATTTGATTCCGATAAAATCATGAGCTCTCCCCTCGACTTCGTTTTGCAGAAATATGACCATTTTCTTTTGATGTATTGTCCAGCACTGCAGTCCTATCTTTATCCTTCAATTTGAAAGTCCAACCTAGAAAATCCGACTCCGGAAACAACTTAGTTGGAGTTGCTGTGTAGAATGCAAGAGGGACCTGTTTAACTCGCCTCCTAATCTGCAGTAAAGTATCATAGTTAGAATGCCATTACATGCAACAGTAACATATATAATAAAGGTGGCAGATCGCCAGCATACAACAAAAAGACGGAGTTAAAATGCCTAAACCCGAAAAAGGAATGTCAAAACCCCAATACTACTACTGAGTCTACTACAGCCTCCAAAAGAGAAATGGAAAAGCAACTCGGGCCATTTAACTAAACGACACAATTCATTGGTTAAAGAAGCAATCATAATACTGAAGAGAGTACATCAGCCAATTGCAGCAAACTTTTCCAAAAAAAGTAATGTCAATCGATAATTGAATGATTATATAACCAAAACAAATATAGTTGCGCAGTGAACATTACCTCATCACCAAAAATTGTTGCATATGAACCAGAACTGAAATCTTTGACTGCTACTTCAGTAGTTTTAGCTCTGACTGTCAAATCATTTTCAAGGGACAAAACAAATCTAACACGTAAAAGAAAAAAGTAAGAGACTTAGTTCAAAGGCTCCATCAGACTAACCATAAATGCACGTTGACACAGGAAAAGCTATAATCATATGATACACTAACCTTGAAACCGGCGGGCAGTAGTGATGACGGAGTGTGTCAACTTCCCACAGAGAACTCCCTGTGGAATGGTAGAAAACACATCATCAATGTCAAGAATAGTGTTTTAAAACAAGGAAATGAAAAACTTTACATCGAGGAAGCGCACTTCTATACCTTACAACCAAAACATTTCTAATAAGTAAAGCAAAAACACTGAGAATGTTGGTCCAGAAAACTTAACTTCCACTTAAAGGCACACTTGATCAAGTTATGCTAATAAACAAAAGTTGAAATGCCAAGGAGTTAATTTACATGTGTTCCCAACACCAATGCAAAGATCTTGTAGCTAAGAAAGGTCTAAGTAATTCCTTGACCATCCCTTTCCACCACAAGAAGAAAGAAAAGTATTCTCCGCCAAAAAAAAAGAAGTAATAATAACAATAACCAAATAAAAAAAAAACAATCCGAGTTGATGGGGGACTTTTAAAAGCATTTAACTGATTAGAAAGAAAAAAAGAGGAGATGGCAAAATGCTTGACACTACATTGGTTGAACGATTGAAGCTTAGGAAGGCCTTTTTAACTCAATTTATAAAGGTATAGAAGACTGTGATAGCTGAATGATTGAACTTTATAATACGACAACTCATGAAACAAGAAAATTACTCATTGCGTTAGTCTTCATAGGATCAGTCTGCTTGTCATCAAAAGGATCAATGCCAGTCTTGACACTTAATATTTCTCTACTGGGACTAAAGTCTTCGGTGCTATTATCAGCCCCACTCTCTGCTTCTGTAATGTCTTTAGTAGTCTCATTACCGTCCTCCTACAAAGAAATTTTATCTCAAAATATGAAATTTTCCAAGCAGAGATATTTTGCACTTGTGTGCGACATTCATTCATTAAAAAATAACTATTCCTCAATCACAAACTAGTTGGGGTAAACTATATGAGTGTACATCCATTCTGCTCTATTTAGATCCGTTTCGCTCCACTGCTCAATATATTTGTGTTCTACACAAACTAGGGTTTCTCTAAGTCTCACTTTATACCTTTACTGTCCCACAGATACAACATCTCAAACAATAACTTCAGCAGAAAAGTAGGGGAAGATGCCATAGTCTTACCTGGTGCACCAAGCAATTTATTGAAGGATGTCTCCTTAAGAGATTATGAATTAGAGAAACAATTACTAATGCTCCTGAAGGAGGAACGGCGAGCGATAGCCGACTGAGTTTTTTACAAAATGCAGCCGCCAAATATGCAGGAAGAAGTGGTGATTTCAGGCACGAATCAAGAAGCTGCAAGTGACATTATGCAGTTAGCGTCTATAAACATAAAACCTAGATCTACCATATTGCAACATATTGAGTATCTAATTTCCATCCCAGACAATAGAGCAAATTAATTGACAAGTAAACCATGTTGTACTGACACCTTTTTTTTATTGCTCAGAAATCAACTGATTTTTAAATGAGAATACTTGAAATATCACATAGTTCAAATATCCCTTTTTCTGCTTGATAAGATCAGTTCAGAATGCATACTCGTCCAGAGAACCAATGATGGTACTACGATGAACTTTATGAACCTGAACCCACTTCCTAAACTAGAGAGATGACAGTAATCCAATTAAAACCATATGCAGAAAATGTAGCATATGCAGAACATTTCCAAGTTTACAGTAATTCTTCATACTTTCTTTGGAAGCATGCAACAAAGAAAGTCTGATAGTCCTTGCCCTCAGGTGGAAATTTATGTTACATATTGGGATTGGTATTGCAGCTCAAGTCAATTAGAACTCCAAACCAAAACCTTCTAAGCACAAACTATATCCCCCAAAACAGATCTGATAGTCTGCTAGTCCGCATAGCAACCAATACAAAGAGGGGGAAGCAAAGTTTTTGCAATTACCTGGAAGAACTTAGCCCTATGTTTTGCCATAAAAATAGAAGGTTCCAATAGAGCATAGAGCTTTTCATAGAAGTTGGGGTAATCAAGACCATTTTGTGTCATGAGAACAAACAAGCTGCTAAGAGCCATCACACTGACCACCCCACCAATATCATATGACCGCGTTAAGAAATCACTGCATATGAAAAAGTACTGCAGTCACTCATAAAAACTTATCAAGTTTGAATGAATAGAATCAATGAGACAACCAAGAAAAAAGTACAATGTATTACCACAACATGAGAGGATTAGACAGATAAGGAATAACGACTTGATGAAGGTTCACCAGAACCTGAGATCAGAAAGCAAAAGAGAAAATGTTAGAAATAGTCATAACAATCATGTTTCAGGAGTAAGAAAGCAGAACAGAATAAAAAAAAAAGCTGGCTTTGGAATAATACCACTTCAACCAAATCCGTTAAGCGGGTCTATAGCAAAATTAATGTGAAATAAATTTTACTTCTCTGTCCCAGAATTGTTCCCCATCGGCTTTCAACGGCTAGTTGGGTTTGTCAAAACTATAGTTACGCTAAAATTACACAATTTTGCACAGTTTCATGATAAAGATAAATTCATGAAAGATGCTAATCATATAGAAGGACTATTAGCCATAGGACGGATATCTATTTCTTCATGTAAACATGCTATGCACTACAAAACTTGAAGGTCAAATAAAAATCATGGAGCAATGTGATCACTTACCAAACCTTGGATCAAGAGATACTGGATAAGAAAAGAAGAGAAGGAGCAGAGCTCATGGAAGTACAAACGTTCCCGGAAAAATGGAAGTGAAAAGACAATACAAGCTCCAAGACCCTGTTGCAATGCATGAAATAGATATCCAATCAATGGAAGTATGGAACTGTTTATTTACCTCTTTGTAAACATCAACAGGAAGTGGTAGGCTAAGGAATGATATCCAGGCATTAGTGAATCTCAGTTTCATCTTTTTTGCGATGTTGGCTGGAGATAAAACCTGAAGATCACAAAGTATTTAAAATATTAGCTTGCATGAAAACCCAAAGAGAATCAGTAGATGTCCATAAAGAACAGTCCAACAATGTGAGGTACACAGAGGAAAAGGTCTTTTTTTGAGAGAAAGGTAACTGATAGGAAAAGGGTTTTTTTTAATTCTTAATTTCTTTTCTTTTTAAATCACAAGGCTTTTTCACTAGATACCTTGATATTAGTTGATTCATCCTTGATCTTCTTTTCGGTGTGTCCTTTGTCATTTTCTTTTCCAGTAAATATACCTAAATCCACATAAATATGAGATCACATCAATCGACAATTATACAAATATATTAGGTTAGAATAGGTCATATTTCAAGCATTGCCAAGAGGATGATATGGGCAGCTTGCTTTAGACCTGAAATAGTGAAAACTAAAAAGTGCTAAAACTTGAATTGTACAATCCTGCCAAATTCTCTGTTTCTTTTCCTCGTAATCTTGTGATTTCTCTAGATCTTCTCCTTCTCCCAATTTTTCTTTCAAAAATTTTCTTTATGGATACATTGTTCTTCGATTCAATCAAGAAGTTTGATATCTCTGTTTGTTCAATGCCAGCTTTGCTTTTTGACTCCTTTTTTTCACCGTCAGATTTTTAGTCAACCTTGTATTTGATTCTAACCTTTGTTACCTGGGAGCTGTCACCATGGGTAGAAGAAGTTCACAACGTAGGAATGCTGCGAAGCTGGATAATGATGACACGGATAGTGTGAGTTCATCTCAACTACTCGGTCGGATATGATGTTCTGGTTTGAAGGAGGTTCAATTTGACAAGGAGATTGTCCTTGATCAATGCAAGGACACCCTTTATGAGAAAAGTGGCTCAACAAGAGAGAAGGCTTTGGCATCTATTATCCAAGCGTTCAATAGCAACATACAGCATGAATTTATTGAAAAGAAGATTGCCACATTATTGCAACAATGTTTGAGTTCCATTAAACGTGGTTCCTCCAAGGAGATAGCTTTGGCATCTCATGTTATTGGGCTTCTTCCTTTAACTGCTGGCCTTGGGGACAAAGCACACGAGATTCTGGAAGAATCAGTACCACCTATCGCAGAGGCTCTTAAATCTCGGACTAATAATTCTAAAATATCCTCGTTACTGGAGTGTTTGGCCATTAGCAATTTTGTTGGTGGCGAAGAACAAGAGGAACAAAAGTCTATGCAATTGATGTGGCAAGTCATTAATCCAAAACTGGGTCCTAACGTGGCTAGGACACTTAATGATAACAGCAGTTGTATCGTCTAGGTCTTTTCCTCCATACTACCATGGATGGATGGACACCTAAACCCAAAAAGTTGGCAAGGGTCAATCTCCTACTTCTCAACTCTTGTAGACAAGGAAGCTCGATCTGTGTGCATAGCACCAGGCGAAGCACTTGCGTTAGTTTTTGAAGTCGGGAGTCAAGAAATGTTTCTGGTGAATCTAACGGATCTAGTGACAGCTCCACAGATGAAGCTAACAAATCTAGGGAATTATTACATATACAGATATTAAGGGCAAAAGTCCTGAAGCAGGTAAACCCTTTCAGCAGAGGCTGGAGGTAAAGGGGTCAGCTAAGAAGGACCTAAACAATCAAAGAAACACATTTCGAGATATATTGGAATTTCTAGAGGATAGGTATAGTCCCGAGACCTCAACCAAGATTGGTGGAGAACCGTTTAGCACAAGTACTTGGGCTCATCTGATACAGTTATACTTCCTTAGCACTTCCTCGGAGGAGGATTTCTGAAGCATATCCAGGAAATGAGTTTCTTCATAATGTATTTGGTTTCACAACAAAAAAGAAACTCCCAGTTGCTGAGCAACGTGTATCTGGAACTGAAAAGAGAATGTACAAGTCACCAATTCAGTCCTTAACAAGGCCAGGACTCAATTTCTAAACAAGCAAAGAATATTGTCCCAGGACATGAATGTTGGCTACTATAGGGGTGGTGAGGAGTTCTGAATAATTAAAGATGCACCGGCGTAGTTCTCAGTCAAGAAATTCAAGACACTTGGAGAGTTTGAATCCGTGACTAGAGGCATTTTTCAGTGGAACTTTTTAAAGAAAAGTCGAATGTAACTGAATTCAATGAAAGGTGGCAATGATGTTATTTAAGGAAATCATAATGTTGTTTAAAGAGATCATGTTCTTTTCTTTTTAAGTGTTAGTTAAAGCGATCTCACCATCACTCTAAGTAATGGAACAATCTGAAGCTAAATGTCATCATTTTCCATGGGTAAACCAAATCATGGACAGAGTTCAAGGAAGCACACACAGCAAACAAAATACATATAGCTGTAATCCCAGCGAAAAGCAATTGCTTCTTCAATTCTAATTTTAAAAGATGAAGAAAAGACGACCGGGGGGGGGGGGGAGTTGGAACCTTCCGCTCTCTAAGTAGTAGGACAACTCTCCATGTACAAATTAGTGTTTTGTTCTTTTAAATATTCATGATGACACTTCCATCTGTTTCGGGGGGTTTTATAGGTTAAAATAGATTGTGTGTTAATTTGACAGCAAGGAAAACAAGTTATGCCAAGTGCAAGATCCATTTACCACTACATCTATCTAAGATCTGGTCAGATGTATACAGATATGTGCTATACATGGTACATGTCATATAAAAATGAATTGTGCACTAATCTCCCCCACGAAAGGTATCAAAAAATGGCTTGGTTGAGAGTTCCCTCAAAGAGCATTTGGACGTCACAGAAGAAGAAACTGTTGGGGCGGCTTGATACTAGAATTTAAGACTACCTTCCGATGCTCGGTCTAATTTGTCCATAGAGTTAGTAATTGTGTTTTGTGCCTAATGTTCTACGATTTTTGTTTTAGCACTTTGGACACATAGACTTCCAAAAGTATTGTGCACTTTTGCCTTGACCAAAGACAAACCCCTCAACTCTTACTAGCTTTCATATTTTAAAGTTATATTTAGATTTCTTGTTTTTGGGTCTTGAGATCAGTGTTATCAAAAGCAGAAAAGCTCTAACGTATGTTGGGGTTTTAAGCGCAAATAAGTGTGGCTTTAATAAGAAAAAGAGCAAAGGGAGAAAAAATACAAATATTTATATTTAGTCCAAAGCTAATAATTATAAGCATGAATGACAAATATATGAACAAAGAAATTTTTTTTAAAAAAAAGTTACGATAAAGTGAATATCAATTGTTTAGTGTCACTCTTCAGAAGAAGCTCATTGGAAAGGAAAGTATGTCTTAGAACCTTGATGATGACACTGAAGCACACATTAAGCAAGGGGAAGCGATCAACACGTTTTGAGCCTCGTTTCAGGGCTTAAGAGCGCCTTTGATAACACTGTTTGAGATTTGTCGTTGCACGAAGAGCTTAAGCTACTGCATATTTTGTGTTTCCAAATCTCAGCACGTGCAACTCAAGACATGACAGAATTGGTCAACTTAAAAAACAAAAAATTTAACATTAGGGCAGTTGTGGAGGCCCTCTTAACTTTTTGAATTCAGCTTGTATATGTGGTTTCCCCATCATTAATAAATTTAGAAACCTTATCTCAAAGAAAACAATGTAAGGTATTTATAATCTAAAAAAGATCCAATCACTCATCAAACTATGAGCTTTAAGGTATTTATAATCTAAAAAAGATCCAATCACTCATCAAACTATGAGCTTTGAATTTCAGTAGCTACACTCAAAATGCAATCATACAAAGATATCTCAATCCAAAATTAGTTGGGGGTAAAAGTGCATATACTTGGGGTTGTTTGGTATGAGGGATGGGATAGACAAAGTTATAGTCTATCCCATGGATTGGGATATCTCACGGGATTAGTTATCCCACCATGTCTATGGGATAACTTATCCCATCATTATAGTACAAATGGTGGGATAAATAATCCTAGGACTAATTAATATCCCTAATGAAACGCAGGAATAATTATCCCTTATCCCTCATACCAAACGACCCCAAAATGCAATCATAATTAGATTGTTTCTACCCTGATCATCAACCCATCGATCCTGGAACAATTAACCCTTATCCCCCATACCATACCAAACGACCCCAAAATGCAATCATAATTAGATTGTTTCTAACCTGATCATCAACCCATCGCAATCCTCCCCCTTTATACGATCTTCAGACCGGCTTACTATGCCAACTTAATACAAAAGTCGTAAAAATTGCAAATACCCAAAATACAAGGTCATGAAGTGTAATATTTCAATTCATAACGACAAATGCAATACATCGTTTAAAACTTAAAAAGCTATTTGTTCATAAGAAGAGATTGAACAATAGTAAATAGCAAAAGTAAGATCATGAAATTCGCTAGGATAAACATTCTTCCATATATTAATAGAAGTAGACATCAAATAGAGGAAAATGGAATAACATGGTCAGTGAGGTTTTTATAGCCGATCCCAACTTGCTTGGGGCTGAGGCTTCATTGTTACCCTTGTTTTAGATGTCAAATAGAGATGAAGCACTATGTCAGGATTCAACAATTGGTCAAGTGAAATTACCTGCAGCATTCCACATATCATATTCTGCCTTGTTATCTGAACCTTCCAGGAGAGGGATACGAGATAGTAGATGATATAACTTGTGAACTGAGAGGTCCAAGCTTTAAATCATGAAAAGCAAAGTTACAAAAATAAAATCTTGAGCGCAATGTTTTGACACAAATAAACTAAAACATCTGGGTGATGATTTAAAGGAAGAATTGCTTCTATGAGTTGAAATAGATGCGGCACGCAGAACCAAAGTATTTAATATACACATCTTATGAGAGGGATGAAAAAGACAAGAATTCCACTGCAAATTAAATATATAAATATCCTGGAACTAAAAAGGCGATAAACCGCAGTTTACAAATGACATGCCAAAGTAACCATTTTCAATTCTCTAAGATTTGCAAATTCTGTGATCTGAAGATAAAGTAGGAAAAGAAAAGTCCAATTGAAAAGACAACATGGCTGAACTTGGCATCTATAATTAAATAAACTAATACTGTTTTTGAAAACCATCATGCAGATGAAATTCGATCAGAATTGACAGGCAAGATGCAATAACCTGGCAAATATAATTTAGCTGATCCTTAATAGTCAGACCTATTTTTCTTTAGCATCCTAGCTATTTATATACAAATTACAGGACCTCTGTAAAATTAAAGAAAAATGAAATGAACTTCTGAACTTATCCTTCCGGCCAAATGGAAAGATCAAAGAACACAGTTACAGGATAAATAAATCACACTGAAGCATCAAAAGCAGATGACATAATCATAGTGCAACAACATTAATTGTCTGGGCTTTCTGTAACCCAACTAACTACCATAGTTAATCAAATGTTGTAGAAACAATCAGCATCCAATACAAAAACAAAAATAGTTAGTAATACATTAGTTTCATAAGAAAAAAAATTGTATTGCCCATTAAGTAATTTCTCACCGAAAGAAATAAGCATGAGTCAGATATTTAAACCAACCTTGATTTTGTCTGGTTCACACCGGTCATGTCTAGGCCCTCCCTTCTATTGTCTGATAGTAGAAACAGCAAAAATGGGATGAAAAAGGGAGCAAGAAAAATAAAAGAGGTAAAGACAGGATATCAATATGGGTAAATAAGTTAGTGATACCTGAGATATCATTGGCTCCCATACTTCGGGAAAGCTTTTTGAAGCTAATATAAGTAAAATATCTGATGAAAGAAATCAACTGATCAGAAAAACATGTAAAATGTATATGGGTTGATCATGATTTAACCTGATTAAACATAAATGCAGCCAATATGATTAAGGGAGCAAACAGACAGAACTGTATGAAGTTCAAAGAAATGTCTCAGCATACGAGTGAATCCCAGAGATGCTAAAAGTAGAAAATTAAGAAAATCCCCTACTTCCGTCCTCCACAAAAATCTCCTACTTTAACTCTACAACCCCCAACCCAACCCAACCCCACACACACACCACCACCACGCAAGAAAACATAATCATTTGAGGACATAGTCTGCATACCGGATATCAATGTACTTAAAATACTTTGATGCAAGCAAATCGAGCAAAAAATCATGGACTTCGAGGGAGGAATGAACCTACAACATAGAAAAAAAAAAGTATCCTCAAATCAAGTTCCTTGCAAAAACTACGAATGCAATAAAATAAAGAGGTAACCACTATGTAACTTACAATGCGATCAAGAAGCCTGTGATAAATAGCAGAGTGAAACTTCCCACCATTTCCAACTTTCACAAACTCCATCAACGTATCCAACACAACTTCCTAATCATCCAAACTTCGTTAACACACACATTACATCCTTAAAATGAGAAAAACTTTACTCTCTCTCCCAATTTATATGACATCTTTCGAACTTCGAAACAAGTCTTTCTTTTACCATAATTTTTTCATATATCTTTTAAACATTTTGATTTGTGCGACTTAGAGGCCAGGGCCCATTTGACCATGAAAATTTTTCAGTTTTTTTTTTTGCAGTTGATATCAGAAAAACACAGTTGGCCATAAAATTTTGAAAAATTCTGTTTTTACTTTTTCATTTTTTTTCAAGAATTTTCAAAAATTACAAAAACAACAATAAGTTGTTTTCACTTTTTCCCACTCCAAATTACCTACAAAAATTCAAAAACAACTCTTAACTTATTTTTTGGCCAAACACACTCCAATTTTCAAATATCATTTTTAACTCCTACTTACAGATTCCATACTCGAATTCAGGGTCAAAATTAAACATTTTGACACTCGAAATTCGAATTGAGTCACATAAAATTGAGGGAGTAAACAAAAAAACAAAAAAATTAAAAATCCAGTCTGGCACTCACTCTAAGGGCTTCATCGTATTGAGAAGAAAGCGCAATATCGAGGAGGGATTGAACGAAGTCATCAAACTTAGAACGAACCCATGTTCGATAAATAAACTCTGGATCACTTTGTGAGACTGAACTTACTGAAGATGAGAGAGTAGAAGAAGGAAGTTCGGGAAGAAGAGGAACGAAGAATGATTGAAGAGAAAGTAGAGATTCGAGTACGTATTTTGGACGAGTAGAAGGAGTGATGAATGAGAGAAGAAGAGGAAGATTGTTGATGTATGCTCTTGATGAAAGAAGTTGGTGACCTAGGGTTTTCAGGTCTGATAATGAGTATTTGTCTTTCTTCTTCTTCTTCTGCTTCTTTGACGCTATGGAACAAGTCATTGTTACCTTCTTCTGCTTGCTGCTTTGATTTTTGACTCAATTTGCAAATAGCTTAGCAAATTTTAAGCTAGCCTATGGGAAGCAATTACAGCACTATAAAATGAATGAAAATATGCTTAGCTTTATGAGAAACATGGATACACGGTTTGATTTCGTGCAGAGGAGGGAGGGTTTTGGCAAACACGGGGTTTAAGTTAGAATGGGCTTTTGAAATTTGCGCTTCCAGTTATTTGTTCCACTCATCCAGCCCGTTTCAATTGGCCCAAATTCATTTAAGTATCATCTCAATATTATGTGATACTTAATCAAGAGGAGGGTTAGGTCTTAGAGATCTAAAAGCTTTTAATATGATTTTATTCGCAAAACAAGTTAGGCCATTTTATCGAAGCTGAATTCTCTACTAAAACGACTTCTTAAAAGTAAATATTTTCCAAACTCAATGTTTCTTAAAGATTCAACATTATCTACTCATCATGGATATGAAAGAGTATTTTATTGTGAAGAGATCCTATAGGTAAAGGATTAGGGTGGAGGATTTCTAATTGGAAAAAAACTAATGTTGGGGTTGATCCTTGGATACCAAATAACAAAGGTTTTATTCCTAAGAGTATTTATAGACAGAGAAATTTATACGTAATGGTCTCAAACTTAATTGAAAAAGATATGCACACATGAAAAGTACAAGAGCTAAATTCGATTTTTGAAGCTGAAAATATAGATGCCATAATGTCTATCCCAATCTCTATTACATGTTCTAATGATAGATTAATATGACATCATACAAAAATAAAAAGTTATGAGGTTAAATTCGGTTACTGCTTAGCAAGGGATTTGGTCGGTAAGACAGTGAAAACTCGAAAGCTCGAGCGAGCTGTCACTCTTTTCCTAAAAGTTTTTGGGACTTTTTGTGGAAGTTAGGAATTAAAAATAAGTTTAAATATTTTTTTACGAAAATGTGTTGTTAGCTCTTTACTTTTCAGTAGTAATTTAGCAAAAAGACTAAACGATGTGGAGAGTATTTAGGTTGGACATAAAGATATAGAGTATATGTTATTCCAATGTCCCCAGTCTCAACTTCTGTGGAAACAATATCCTATATAAATTGATGTGGTATTGAAAATATTATTGATTTTTCTATTTGATAGTATGAAGTGTTTTTAAATACCAAGTCTTTTTCTGAATCTATAGACTAGTTAAGTTTAAGCATTAATATAATGTGGCAAATTCGAAAAGGTAGTAATATTTGGTTGTTTAATCAGAAAAGGCTAGAATCAAGAGATGTTTCTAAATCTCCGTTTAAGTATGAAGAATATAAAGATTTATCAACTAAAAGCCTTTCTTCTTGTTCTTCTAGAAATTATCATATGCTTAAATTAACAAATTTGCAATATGGTTTGTTATTGTATGTAGATGCAGGATTAGAGGTGCTAAAAGGGCAAGTGTTGGTATTGCGGTTTTGGATAGCATTGAAAAACTGTTTTTTCCTATGGATCTCTGACCCAATATGTTGGGAAATCCAAGACTGTTGAAGTGATTATTATTAGAAAAGCTCTTGAATGTGCTATTATTAAGGGATAGAAGAGTGTGAAGATTTTATCTAACACTAGAAAATGTTGTTGACATGATTTAAAAATGAGTGGTGACTTCATATAAGAGATAGAAGTGATGTGTGAAGACATTTGAAAATTCTCAGGCATGTTGGATCATGTCGATTTTATCTATGTTCCTAGATGTTTGAACAAAATAGCTCATAGTTTAGCTAGATTTTCTATTTTTTTGTTGAAGGAAATCTCCTGGAAAAAGTTTTTCTCAAATTAGATTGTAGGTGATTCTAAAGGTACATTGAACTATGTATTTTGTTAATGTAGTAATACTAAGTGTTATGTTTCAGAGAAAAAAAACATTCTTTCTTGTCCAAACGTTGAGCTATACACGTTGAAGTGTAATAATCCTCATAGTGATGTTTGACTTTTGATGCATTTAAACCGTTTTACCCCTCTATGTAGTTGTGTTATGGCATTTGTGGTATACAGGTGTGGGTGACTTAGTTTTCGAGGTGGTTGGTTGGGTATTATGTGAGCTTTTTATTTTAAAAGATTTTGAAGTTGGTATGATTGACTTCGATAACATTTGGAGATTTTGAGGTCACATTGAAATTTCGTCAATTTCGTTAGCTCAGGAGTATTATCTTTTGGTTAGTAGGATTTTTGGTTCATGTCCCAAAGGGTTCGAATAAATTTTGAGTAGTTGGTTGAAAAGTTAGAGGGTTATGGCATAGAGTTGACTTCGATCAACATCCGGTGATAACGACCTTTGCTTGAAAATCTGTTGATTCTATTGAGTCTGAAATGCCCTTTTTAGTCTAGTAGCATGGTTAGTTTGTGTTCACAGGATTCCAAATGCATTACGAGGGTCAGTTCGAGAACTTTTCTCCCTTTTTTCTTTTGTTGTCAGCTAGTGCATGCAGGTTCCTCTTCGCGTTCACGATCTCCCCACCACGTTTGCGATCATGAAGAGTTAGAGGGAGCGAATTAGGGTTGGGTCCATTCTCTTAATCGCAAATGCGAATAGATCCACGCGATGGGTCTAGATCGGGTGTCTTCATGAATGCAGCAGGGGTCTCTCGTTCGCAAAGAAGAAAATTGATGGGACAATTTTAAATTTCTTTTTTGGTAATAAATGTCATAACTCAATTTTTTAAGCCTGGAAACTCATTTTTGGGAGATTCAAAAGGTGAATTTTGATATTCCTATATTGGTATGATTCTTATACTATTTTTACATATTCCCCAATGTATTCTTCATGATTTCATCTTCAAATCTTGGTTTTTCAAATTGAAAATTGAAGATTTTTCGGAAAAAATAAAGAATGAGAAATTGAGATTTCAAGGTTGATTTTGTAACAATCATAGTTGTGATTTTTAGCTTTGGTCATGTTTTGATTGTTTTGTCCTTCTCCGTAGTTGCTTTATACTGTTTACGAGTTGTAGAGATGGTTGGCACGATCTCCGAAGCATTCGGGAGTGGTTTGAGTTAGTTTGAGTTTTTTAGAGGCTTTAAAAGTGATTAGTTTGACTTTGGTCAATATTTTGTGATCCGAGCATCGGATGGTGATTCTGTCAGTTTCATTAGATCCGGAATGTCGATTTTGGGTTAGTAGCATGTTTGATTTGGGTTCTGAGCCTTTATATTTAGTTTTGACCTCTTAGACGAGAACTTATTAAAATAGCTTAAAAGGGGGGGTCCCGGGGATTAACTTGTTGAAAACAATCTCTTTTCATAAATCCAATGGCTCCATTAGGTCCGGAACATCAAAATTAGTCTAGTAGCATTATTGGATTATTTATACAAGCTCTCGAGTGAATCTTGAGGGTCCATTCAAAGTCATTTTAGCCCCCTATGTTCTAATTGTATCTGATTTTCTAGTCCAACCGCCTAAGAGGCCATTTAGTCGCCTTAGCGGTAGTTGACGGGTCCAGGTACCATCACCTAAGTGATGGGTTTGTCGCCTTGGCGAGACCTCCTTAGCGACTAAGGTGTCGCCTAAGTGATCCCTTGCTTGGTAAGTGACTACTGCCTTAGCGGTAGATTGGCCGCTCAGGCAACATCGCTAGGCAACCATTTTACCGCCTAGGCAACGTCGCTGATTAAAAAATACTTTTTCTTCTCTTTTATTCCATTCTTCCATTTTCAAACCTGCGTGGGTAAACTCTAAACTCATATTTTCATCATTTTCCATTGATTCTATTTTTAAAACAAATTTAAAACTATGATTTCAAACTTGGATTTTGGGGGTTTCATCCGGGAAAGTATAAAATTGATTTTTCTTTGATTTCAAGTCCAATTTTAACTAGTTTTTAGTTGGATTTTCAGATTTAGAACCTTCTTAGCATGGGGAACATGATTCTTAAATAAAAACTATGGTTTTACCCTTTTTCTTTTGGGATTGATTTTCAAACTACTTTTGGACTCGGAATGAAAGTAGCTAAAATCGGTATTATTAGACTCCTTTTAACGTGTAGATTATGTTTTTGATAGATTTGGTCTGTTCTAAAGCCGCTAGTCAAGGAAAGGCTTTGTGTTGAAGGATCCAGGCTAGAGATCCGACTACTCGAGGTAGGTTATGGCTTAACTTTCTTCAGATTGGGCTAGATAGTTAACTATTCTTGTAAAGCATATTATGGGTTAGGAATTTCATCATGAGGTTTATACTTTGAGTTAGTTATTTTATCGTGTTGCCCGTGTGGGGGCCTATATGAGTATATTAACTTGAGATATTGTTATTATTGTGATGCCCATGTAGGGGCTTATGTGCATAGTATATTTGACTTGAGAGATAATTATTGCGTATATCCGAGTGAGGGATGGTACTGGTCTTGTTTGAGCATTAAATTACCTTCATTAATATTGTGATGCCCGAGTGGGAGCTTGACTTGATATATTTTCTATGTCTTATCTTGATTCTTTCGTGATTTTGTTCATCTACAATAGTTAGGTTTACTCCAAGAATGAGGTCGAGCATGTGTGATATTTGAGGGTGGTACTTCACAGATTGCATGATGAGAAGTTGTATGCTAAGTGCGAATTTTTATTGGATTTTGTTTCTTTTTTGGGTCACATAGTGACCAAGGATGGTATCATGGTCGATACGACTAAGATGGCGGTAGTTCATGATTGGGCTGATGTAACACCCCATACCTTTTCGACCCTACGTGGTTGCCTTAACATTTATGGAATCATGTAGACATGATATTTTTGAAGAATTATGCATTAAAGGTGATGGGTTGAATTTAGCCTAATGAATTAGGCTCAAATGAGGCCCAAAAATCATATAAAGACATGGCCCAAAAATGGAAAAAATGACCCATTCATAAAATGGATCAAGTGAGCATGTTATCTTTGACCAAGAGGGCTAAGAATGACTTTTTGGGTCTATATAAAGGCCCCAAAAATCAGATTTTAATCACACAACTACACATGTCATATTCTAGAATTTTCAAGAAAGCATTCTTATCTTCTCTTTCAAACCCTAAGCCTTTATTCCTTTGAACAAAATCATCCATTTCCAAGATTTGATAAGTATTTATTCTCATGGTTTAATATATGATATGCATGGAATATGGTGTAGATGATGATGGTTATATTGATAAAGTATTGAGAAATTCACTATGTGTAAAATAGGCTAATTTTGCTAAATCGATAAAGGGTTTTGCCTTGTAACTCGAAAGGAGACTTGTGATCTTGAAGAAAGTGGACTTGATGGATTTAATATTGACATGTGAGATGTAATTATAGCCTCAACTTGTTTTATTCTTGTACATAATGATTGGAATTTTTATTTCGAAATTGGGCATGAAATTGGTGACGTATTGAAAGAAACATGTAGTTTGGTGATGTTTATGTGCGTTGTGAATCCATGGCTGTTCTTTGGAATCTAATATGATGTAAAATATGTTATGAGAAGTTTAATTATGATCATGGATCATTCATGGCAAAAAAGGACCCTAAAATGACCCCCGGAGGCTGAAACGGGCATCCGCCCTCGAGACTGGAGCACCTGCGGGCGCAGTTGCCAACGCAGGTGCCTCTGGCTACTGCCAAAGGGCACCTGCGGATGCAGGTCAGCCACCTGCGGGCGCAGGTGGCTTAGCGGGTCGGACCAGAACTCCGAATTTATTGTTTTTGCATCCCTTTGACCCCCCGAAACCCCTATACCCTTCATGGATGCAATTATCAACTTGTGATACCTTTTGAATGAATTTAAAGGAGTATTCCAAAGGTATTTTGGACGGTATCAATTATGGATTGTTGTTCATGTGTTGTTACGGAAGGTATTGAGATGACTTGAAGGAGTAATTGTGACGCAGTGTTAATATGAGAGTATAAAGGGTAAAGTTGGTGTGAAATGTTATTGGTTTGTGATGCCTTGGTAGATGTGTGACATGTTATGGTATTGTTGGTTTGGTGATGCAATAATGGTAATATAAGAGGGAGAAATGACGTTATATGGTAGTCATGTAATCCATTGTCGTTTTATGCACTTGTAACATGGTTAATGGTTGATTTGAGCTTCGTTATGAACTTGTATTATAGAGTGAAACGTAAGGAAGAAGCTGGACTATTGTGTTCATACATAGGCTTGTGTATTCATACTTGGAAGTGAAGGTATGCAAGGTTACTCTTTCCGTATCTTTCTGCAGCATATAGTGAACACCTTGTTGTAGTACTTACTCATTTCCGAAATGTCCTAAGGCACCTCGTTTCAGGTTATCATCTATTGTTAATCATATATACGTTACTCTTGGTCTATTGTCATTCATGGATCACATAATGATGAACATAGTTCCAAGTTTCAATAATGTTGTAACTACTAAAAGAAACTGTTTCAAGGAAAGTGACGACGTAAGGAGAATCTATTCATTCTTAAGTCACACATTCCTCATTCATTAGCCGTTGTTGTTCATGAGTTACATAATTATGGACATGCTCCAAAAGTCTCCATAATGTTATGTTCTTAAGCTTCCAGTAATGTTGTGACTACAAATATATATATTAATCTCTCATAACTGATTATATCAATCTCTCATAAGTGGATGAATCAATCTCTCGCAAGTAAAGGTATAAATCTCTCAAAAGTAAGAAATAAAGAAATTCATATTTGTTGGTTGCAAGAGTACGGGTGGTAGCTCTAGAGGCATAAGCCTAGCTCGAGCCGATCCCGAATTTGTTGGATCAGGGGGCAGTCCTAGAGGCATAAGCCTAGCTCGGGCCAATCCTGACAGGTGATAGCTCTAGAAGTAATAACCTAGCTCGAGCTGAACCTGATATATTGGTTTATGGGTGGCAGCTCTAGAGGTAATAACCTAGCTCGAGCCGAGCCCGATATATTGATTCATGGATGGTAGCTCTAGAGGCATAAGCCTGGCTCAAGCCGATCCCAACATAACGTTATGTTATGTTAAGACCCACTGATCAGTTGGGGCCCGGGTACGATATGATATGAGCAATGATGAACAAATAATAGAAGCAAAAGAAAGAAAGAAAGAAATGAATGTAAGGTACATGGTTCCACATATGCAGGACAATGATTTATCCACATTGACTATTTTCTTTTATATTGATTCCATTGTTGTTATTATATATGATGAAATTCTTATGGCCTTACATACTCAGTACATTCTTCGTACTGACCCCCTTTGGGGGACTTACTTTATTGGCTGCAGGCGCAGGTGCTAGTAGACCTCCTCAGTAGGTTGCGGACCATTTGCAGATCTTTGGTGAGCTCCAGTTGCTTCGGGGCTTTCCGAGTCGTTATGCACTTTTGTTTGTTATTATCGATGAGTATAGAGCGGGGTGTTGTTCCGACTCTAGGTTTGGCATAGTTATGTATTTGTAGATGGTTGTAGACTTATGTGGGAACAGAATGTAAGATATGTATGTTCATTCTGACTTGATGTCCCTAACGGCCAAGTCTCTTATATGTATATATATAATGCTCCATGATTTCCGCACTTAGCATCTTATGTCTTTACGAGGTGGTGATGATTCTTATGGTATGCATATGATTGGGCATGAGTAAAGATTGGTTCTCTCGGGCCTTATCGGCTTCGGGTGTCAGTCCACCCCGTTGGGATACGGGGCGTGACAGCTGACCTACTTCTCCTATCGAGGTTCGGAGCTTTGTTGGTTTGGCGGGTTATTATCGTTGATTTGTGTAAAGTTTTGCTTCTATCGCAACTCCTTTGACCAAGTTGACTCAAAAGAAGATTGTTTTTCAGTGGTCAGGCTCTTGTAAGGAAAGCTTTCAAAAACTCAAGAAGTTGTTGGCTTCGGCTCCTATCTTGACTTTGCCTGATGTGGGCATAGGTTTTATCGTGTTTTGTGATGCTTTTGGAGTTAGCTTGGGTGGTGTGTTGTTGCAAAAGGGTAAGGTGATTGCTTATGCTTCTCAACAGTTAAAACCTCATGAAAAGAACTACCCTACTCATGATTTGAAGTTGGCCGCAGTTGTGTTTGTGTTGAAATTATGGCAACACTACTTGTATGGAGTTTATTATGAGATTTTCTCCGATCATCGTAGCCTTCAGTACTTCTTTACCCAGTGAGATCTTAATATGAGACAGTGTTGATAGCTTGAGTTGTTTTAGAATTATGATCTCACTATTATTTATCAACCAGACAAGGCTAATGTAGTAGCGAATGCCTTGAGTCGGAAGGCGGCAAATATGGGGAGTTTGGCTCATCTTTTGACTCAGGAGTGACCTTTAGCCTTAGAGGTTCAGTCTTTAGCTAACCCATTCTTTAGGCTTGATCTTTCAGCCCCCGATCATGTTTTGGCCTTTGTTGAGGCTAGGTCTTTATTGATGGGGCATATTCGAGCTCATCAGTTTGATGATGAGAGACTGAGGGTGATTCATGATAAAGTGTTGAGTGGCAAGGCGAAGGCGACATCTCTTGATCCCGAGGGTGTTCTGAGGATTAGTGGTCGTGTTTGTGTGCCGAGAGTTGGTGGTTGGATTAGACTGATCTTGGAAGAGGCTCATAGTTTGAGTAACTCTATTCATCCAAGAGAGGCTAAGATGTACCATGACTTGAAGCAATACTATTGGTGGGGTGGTATGAAGAAAGACATTGTAGAGTTTATGGCAAAGTGTTTGAATTGTCAATAAGTGAAATATGAGCATCAACGACTGGGTGATACGATGTAGAGGACCGTCCATTCCTTAGTGGAAGTGGGAGCGGATCACCATGTATATTGTAGTTGATGTCGCCCAAATTACACCTCTAACTAAAGTATAAAGCGGTTGTTGATCAAATATAAAACCCAACTAGGTTGGGGTCGATCCCACAGGGATTAGGTGGAATATTAATCAATACGTCTGTCAAAGCAAGTCAATAACAATTTCTAGTAAGAAAATAGGGGTTTTTGTGAATCAAAACTTCATTAGTAACAGTTGTTGGTTTCTTTGGATATGTAATCAATGGATGTGAGGCACAAGGACTGTGTTTCCCATGATTTTATAACTATACAGGTTGCTTATGCTAGCAATCTATTCCAATGCATTGCATGCAAAATCTAACAAGATAGGTTCATCTAAACGTCTCTTGACCTTGGTTAGATGAATATCACTCTTCTCATTCGGTCTCTGAGTGTTGCACCTTTAACCCTTGTTCTTGATCTCAGATTAACTTTCCCTACTATGGCTCAAGTTATTAGATGAAGATTGATAGCTTCAAATCTCTGTTGTTATTTTCTTTTCCTAAGCTCTACTTCTCGCTTGAGCAAGTCTAGAATTCAGGCGAGTTCTAATATTGCGCACCCGTTAGAAAGCAATCATAACAAAGAAAATACTAATACATGCATGCACACTAGTCTAGAATAGCCATGCACTCAGTCTGCTTTGTTAATTCATCATGGTTCCCACAACTCTAATTGTAGTGTTTAGCTACTCATAATTGCAAGCACACAATAATAATTCTAAGAAGAAATCATAATTATGAATTTACAAAGAATAAGATGAAAACGATAATTCACTATTTGAATTAAAACCCTCAAAATCGATGTTTATACTTCAAAAAACAACAATATATCTCAAAAGTACTATTAGAATGTAAACTAAAACATAAAATCTAATAGGAGTATTTACAGATACCAAGAGAATCCTATACTAAACTATATAGGAAAATAAAGTCGGCAGGTTTCCACCAATCGTGAACCAAAATCGTGGAAATCAAACTCTACTTGCACTTCTTCAGCATCTTTTCCGCTGATCTAGTTTACCATTCGTGGACCAGTTTACGGGTCGTGAACACAAATCGCGGAAATCAGATTTTTGACTTTTTCTTCAGAACTTCACCCACAAGCATGTTTGATGGTTCGTGGATAGTTTCACGACCCGTTGATGCTTTCCACGAGTCCCTTTTTGATCATTTTTGAGTCTTTTTCCTTGGTTTCACCATGGAACTCTATTCCCCGCAAAATATAACAAAAGCACATCATACCTACCAAAAACACCTAAGTTCTTGCATATTTTCCTCGTCTTACGCACGAAAGTGCCATGAAACCATGGCACATCAACACTCTTAACTTAGAGTGTTTGCTAGGAGAAATCTAGGATAAACAAAACACATACGATGCTTAACTAAGAGAAACCTAAGAGACCTATGGTAGTCAATTCATTGCTTTTAGCATAAAATTTCAACCCCCTCTTATACAAAAATCAAAACCCACCATGTGTATACATGCAGCACATTACAATGACACAAAAGGGATCAAGAGATGGCATCAAATTATGAACAAACAATCAAGCATATATGCAAATAACATTACCCGAACAAGTAGCAACCAACAATGCAACCCGTGTGCTCTCACAACAAAGAAATCTCGTACTCTCACAGTCTATAGATGTAAACATAAACTGAGACTGAATTAAGACGCTCACTCTCTCAAAGAAATTCGAACAATGTATGTGAAATACCATAGGCTTGCCCTTATTTTCTATGCCTTAGTATTCTGACGGTCGGACTAGGATCACTATAGGACTTTTATTGGTTTGTAATGTAGGCTTAGGGACTGGTATGGTAGCTATGGATATAGTGACTCAACCCTCCTTGACTTTACACTATTTTTGGCTCCACTTTTTGACCTTACTTATTTTATTCTCCCTTATTCTCCTTCGCTTCCCTTCAGATTTCGAGCGTGGTTTTCTTTGTACACTTTCTATTTTTTTCCCCCTTTTTTTTCTCTCTTTCTTTACCACACCCCAATCTATTTTCTTTTTTTTTATTAACTTCTTCTTCATATCCATATCAAACTACACATCCCTATGATGGCCACCCTCAACTTAGGTGAGTTGCCTTAGTTGAGGTACACAATGTCCAAGAAGGACCCAAGGCCATGACAGGTTTATTATAAAGTAGAAATGGGAAGGTAAATAGTCTAATGAAAGAAAATGGTCAATTAAGGCTGAAATTCAGGATGAAGGGATACTCATTTAATTTGGTCAGGTATTTAGGCTAAAAGTGGACTTATTCAATAATGGTCTATGATCCTCTCCTAACGAACCATCCTACAACCTAGGCAAGACTAACTGGACAAGTTCTGGATCGCACACACAAAGTGAACTCGGTAAACAATCTCACACCCATATAGTACAGGGTTACACCATCAACTATTACCTATCCAGTTCATGCATTGCTAAACTACGGTCATTCTGCCTAAAATACTAATGCCATAACAAGATCCGAAAATGGTCACAATTTAACACAACTATAACACACAGTCTAAAATAAAATTTTAGGAGGGATATCCTTTAAACATCAAAAATTAAAATCAAAACATTCAAAACTTGATTGCATTAAGGTTCCCTATTTTTCTCCTAATCAAACACAATGAAAACATAATAAAACAAAATAAAATCCTAGACACACCGTACTACTATGGCAACACACTGGGGGAGAAAGAAACACGGCAACAAAAACCTCCGAGTTGTGGTGTACCCCCACCCCCAACTATGAAATGATGCAGTATCCTCAGTGTATAACTGTAGAAACTATAAGACAAGGGGGAGAAGACATACATGTGGTGCCTTATGCACTAGATGTGGACTCGTCCATGACTGGGGTCTCAGAAAGCACCCCAGACTCTAAGTTTGTAGCACTGGTGGGTGCTGGTGGTGGTGGTGGAGGCTTTTAACTGGACGACGCTCGCAATTTTTTTGTTCACGAGCAATCTGGTCAACATGATAGTCAGTTTGGGAGGCCTTATCAGCCCTCTGTATGTCTCTCTCAAACTTACTAGCACTAGCACTATGACCCTCGGGGCTCCGTACCCTCTTGCCCCTATTAGTAGGGGGCTCGTCATCTTAAAAAAAAAATCAAAATCTAATGCCGGTGCTATGGGAATGGGTGGTATAATGGGAGTGTTGCTAGCTGCTAATGATCGAACCTTTGTCCTCAATGTAGTCACCTCCTCTTTCAAAATGGTCAAATCCAAAATGTGGACCTCTCGCAGCCGGTCACCCATCCGAATCTCAAAACTATCAATCCGCCCATGCAGCTCTCTCATAAACCTATCCATAGTTTCCATCACTCAGGCCTCTACACGTACCTCGGATGTCTCAATTAAAGTCCATACCCATGGTTTTAGCTTAGTCAACAACTTGGCCCACTAGGCATCAATATGCATCTGCCTATCAACCAACTGCTGGAGAAACTCATAAGATATAGAAACCATACCAGAAGTGGGTGGATGTGGAGGCACGGTGGGAATGGATGGTGGGACTGTGGTGCCTGCTTCCCCCTTACTACCCATGAGGACAGCGCTCTTAGTAGGCTATCTCACGACCTCTCTCTCACCATTCGATGTTGTGGTATCCACCTGCTCACCCATATTAAATGGCCCAACAAATAGGGTTGCTCCAGATGAAGTAGAGGGTTGTGTTTTCCTATGAGCAACCGGGTTAGTGTCATCACGAATCAACCCCACATCTTCTATACGGGTTACCTCTATTACATTATCGACACCTGGTAGTACAAGTACGCCTACAACATCGCATAGTTTCTGGAAAAGGCATGGGAATAGGATGTTTGTGACATCTTAAAGCTCTCTTATGGATCTCATCAATGATGTACCATGTAAAATTTATGTCATACCCTACCATAATGTTCGCTACCAGAATTGTTCGGTCAGGAGTAAGTGAATTAGCAGCACTCTTAGGGCCAAAATGGTTTCGTACAATTGACCACCAAAACTTACCCGCAAAGTGCAGGGATAACTTCTTTATCTCAGTTTTTCCAACAACCTATTTGGCATCAACCCTTTCTTAGTAATTTAATCGGTAACCTATCTCAATATTCATGTTAGTTCTATTTTTCACTATTTCAATACGGTAAGTAAACTCTGTTGTACTCACTGGGACCTCATGCCCAGCCCCAAACAAGATGCGCTGAATCGTATGCTTAGAGATATCTACCCTTATACCTCACACTAATATGTTGGTCAATGGAGGTTGGTCTCTAGCTCACTGCCCCTGAGGTGTGATCAAGTAAACCGAAGCGGCATAAGAGGCATAAAACTCACGAACTAAGTCCAGACTGTAGCTCCCTAATGGTTTCCCCATCCAACCAAACCTATATCGATCAAATAATGCCTTTATCTCTGGAATCCCGTCCAAATCAACAGTCCAAATATGGGGTTCCTCCGTCATGTTCCTCTTAAATGAACCTTTCTTAGTTGGTTTTGCATCCTTATCATAAATCAATTTCATATCCTAAACACACCACCTTCTATTTTCCCAAACTATGGCTGATTAGGGTCGGGCCTTTGCTTGGACAAAGGCACCGTCTATGTATTAGTCAAACTTTGTATCCCAGTACCAGAATCAGAGGTAGTTGAATTAGCCTCATCACTATCACCAAAATCAGAGGATCCCTCTCCCTCATCAGACTGAGGAGAAGTAATGGGTGCCTGCATAGTAGCTTGAGGTGGTGGAACAACCTAAGGTGTGGCATGTGCTGCAGCTTGCTCCTTCGTTCTTTGCCTTGTATGGCAAGGCACAAGTGGGGTGTCTTCATGGTCGATTTTGTATTCCTCTTTAGACCTTCTCTTCTCCTGCTCAGAAGACTCGTCTCTGAGTCTAGACTTGGTTTTTTGAGGTTTAGCCTTCCTTTTGATGTTATTACCACATCACCTCATTTTTGGTTCCCTTTGGGCTGCATTGTACTTATGTATTAAGGTGTTAGGACCTAGAACAAATAAATGGGAAACATAAAAAAAAATTCACTTCAGTTCTAAAATTCACGAATCAAGTCTACGACTAGTAGACTAGGTTCACAACCCGTTGAAGCTTTTCGTGAACTTCAAAGGCAGAATCCAAGTTGCAAGAATTTGGAGTTCTGATTTCTATGAGTGGTATTCACGAATCGTGAATGATGTTCATGAGCCATAGGTTACCCTCGTGAGCTTCGAACAGAGCATCCACCAATTTTGCGTTATCACATAAACACATTCACCATTTTTGTATGCCAACACCATTATAATTTTTCATTCATAAAATCATTTTACAAATTAAACATGCCCACTCGAATACCTTTATTCCCATGAGTTTTAGAATATCAAATCACAATACTCAACCCTAGGTCGGGTAATTTAAAACTAAAAGCAAACAAGAAAGAAACAAAAGCTTCATACCTTGGAAGAGTTGTGAAATTTGAGTAATCAACCCAAGAATTTATGTCAAACTTCTTCATTTCCAAGAAATAGTTGGGTTTGTTGCTCTGGGGTTTGGGTTATCGATGTTTGGATAGATGTGAGGTCGGGTGGAGGAGGTGTGGTGAGTGGACAGTGATAGAGTGGGGGGTTTTATGAGAAGAAGGAAGTTTAAAAAGTGTGGGGATCGGGTTTGAATTGGGCATTAGGGTATGGGAGTGGGTTTGAATTTATTTTAGTTTGGGTTAGGTGGGTCGGGCCTGCGTGGGTAGGTCTTAAGAAAAAGAAGAAAATAAATAAATAAATAAAGTGACTTACCTGGTCCCAAATCCACGATGAGTGAATTAATTCACGATCCGTGAAACGGGAGGCGTCTGATTTCCATGGGTTTGGTCTATAATTAATAGACTGTTCCATAACCCGTGGACCTTTTTCGTGAACCATGATCAACAGCCATAGACTTCATCCTGAGCTTCGTGGGTTGGGTATATGATTGGTAGACCTGTTCCACGACCAGTGGACTCAACTCGTGAGTCAAAGTGCCGCAGGAAGAAACTCCATACTAATTTTGACGGATCAAGTTTATGATTGGTAGACTTGTTCCACGACCCGTAGAATCTGCTCGTGGAATACTTACTTGGTAATTGAGTCTCCATCTTTTCCTTAGCTCAATTAGTCCCTGCACACTTCAATAAACTTTATCCCTCTACTAATAAACCAAAGTAACAAGAAAAATAAAGTAAAAACTAAATCTTTGGGTTGCCTCCCAAGTAGCGCTTGATTTAACGTCTCAACAAGACGTGGTTAGTTCAGCTACTCAGACTTCAACACTAGCCTATGGGTTGCCTCCCACGAAGCGCTTGATTTAACATCGCGGCACGGCGTGGTTCCCTTGATTACTTGGACTTCATCAAGGGTGAGCCTGCCTTATATTCAAGTTCGACAGGCAAATGGCATGCTTTTCCATACAGAAGCTGATATGGGGAAGCACCAATAAGGGTCTTGAATGCTGCTCGGTAAGCCCATAATGCATTGTCTAACTTTCTGGCCTATTCCTTCCTATTGGTACTCACAGTCTTTACCAAAATGGACTTAATCTCACGATTGGAGACCTCAACTTGCCCATTTGTCTGAGAATGGTAAGGCGTTCCCACCTTAGGTTTCACACCTTATTTCTCAAGCAAGGCTTTGAACAGATGTTTGCAAAAGTGTGAGCCTCTTTCGCTAATGATAGCCCTTGGTGTCCCAAACCTGGAGAATATGTTCTTTCTCAAGAAAGTTGTGACACTCTTCCCTTCATTGTTTGGAAGTTGAATTCCCTCCACCCACTTGGAAACATAATCAACCGCAACCAAAATGTATTTTATATTGTATGAGCTCACAAAAGGGCCTATGAAATCAATCCCCCATACATCAAATAGCTCAAGCTCTAGTATTGTGGTCATTGGGAGCTCTTGCCTTGGCGAGATGTTTCCTTATCTCTGGCATTGGTCACACGCTCTCGCATAATCATGTGCATCTTTATGGATGGTAGGTCAATATTATCTACACTGCAAAATCTTGAGCACAGTCCTCACACCACTATGGTGAATCCCAACTGGTGACGAGTGACATACCTTTAAAATACTCATCATCTCAACCTTAGGAACACATCTATGAATCAGTCTATCTACACAAATTCAGAACAAGTATGGCTCATCCAAAAAGAACTTCCTTACATCATGAATGAACTTCTTACGTTGCTGAAATGATGGGTTTTCAGGAACCACATCACTAATCAAATAATTAGCAAAGTCTGCAAACCATGGAATTAAATCTTGCGATGCGTCTAATACCTGTGCATCCGAAAAAGTATCATCAATCTCAAGTTCGTCATTCAATTTCAACATAGCCTCTTTTCAAGGCGTGATAAATAGTCGGCCACTTGATTTTTAGTCTCCTTTCGATCCTTAAACTCAAAGTCAAATTCCTGCAACAAAAGTACCCAACGAATCAACCTCGACTTCGCATACTTCTTTGCTATACGATACCTCAAAGGTACGTGGTCAGCATGCACAATCACTTTCGTGCCAAGCAAATAAGATCGGAATTTCTCAAACGTAAACACTACCACAAACAACTCTTGTTCTGTCACAATGTAATTGTTTTGAGCAAGGTTAAGTACTTTGCTAGCATAGTAGATGGGATGTAATATCTTTTCTTGTCTTTGTCCTAGGACTACACCTAGCGCAACGCCACTCACATCACATATAACCTCAAATGGCATGGACTAATCGGGGGACACAATAATAGGGGATGAAATTAACTTCTCTTTTAGGCACTCGAACTCCTTCAGACATGCATCATCAAACACAAATTTCACCCCTTCTCTAACAACTTGCACAAAGGATCCGTAATTTTAGAGAAGTGTTTGATGAACCTTAAATAGAAACCCACATGCCCCAAAAAGCTACGAATACCCTTCACATAAATTAGTGGAGGCAACTTTTCAATCACCTCAATCTTCGCCTTGTCAAATTTAATCACCTTCCTTGAAATCTTATGATCAAGCACTATTCCTTCTTTAACCATGAAGTGGCACTTCTCCCAATTTAAGACTAAGTTACAGTCCTCGCATCTCCTCAAAACATTAGCAAGATGGGCCAAAAAATCTTCAAATGAATCACTAACAACTAAGAAGTAATCCATGAACACCTCAATAGTATCCTCAACCATGTCAGAAAAGATGGACATCATGCAACGCTGGAACGTTGTGGGTGCATTACACAGACCAAAAGGCATTCTCTTGAATGAGAGAGTCCCATATAGACAAGTGAAAGTTGCCTTCTCTTGGTCATTGGGGGGAATAGAAATCTGGTTGTAACCTGAATAACCGTCAAGAAAATAGTACCATCCCCTATCAGTGAGACGGTCTAACATCTGGTCCATGAACGACATCAAAAAGTGGTCCTTCTCAATCCACGCAATCAACTTTCTATAGTCCATGCAAACACGCCAACCAGTGACTGGCCTCATGTGGATAGGCTCATTCTTCTCATTTGGAACCACAATTATTCCACCCTTCTTCGGCACACATTGGACCGGGCTCACCCATTTGCCATCAACAATCGGATAAATCACATCCACATCTAACCACTTAATGATTTCTTTCTTCACTACCTCTTGCATAGGCGGATTCAATCTCCGTTGATGCTCAATACTCGGCACACAATTTGGCTCAAGTTAGATTTTGTGTGTACAAATTTTGGGTGGAATCCCAATGATATTAGCAATGGACCATCCAGTGTCTCTCTTGAACCTCTTCAAAATGGACACCAACGCCTCAACTTGCCACTCTATCAAATCTCCTGTAATAATAACTGGCAAGGTGTTATTGGCTCCCAAGAATGCATAACGAAGATGAGATGAAAGAGATTTGAGCTCCAAGATTGGAGGCTCCTCAATAGAAGGTAGAACTGGTGAGGTCTCTCTATTCTTCAAATCAAGACTAACTTCTTCGATGCATACGTGTATGAACCCCTACCATTAAGTGAGCTTACTATCTCATTATAACTCTCAATATTATCACCCTCAAAATTCATGGCTGCTGCTACAAGGGCCTCGGCTCCAAACCTCTCCTCAATAGGAGCTACCAAGTCATCCTCGTCGACTGTATCTATCGCAGAAATCACCCGCATATTCTTTGGCTGCTTTATGGACTAGCATACATTAAAGGTAACGTGTTTCTTATTCAATCAAAACTTCATCTGCCCGATCTCCATATCAACCAACGCATGCCTAGTCGCAAGGAACAGTCTCTCCAAAATAATGGAAACCTCAAATTCAACGTCACAATTAAGGATGACAAAATCAGCTGGAAAGATGAAGGATGCAACTCTCACCAAGACATCACACAAGATTCCCACCAATTTCTTCACAGTTCTGTCCACCATGAGAAGTCTTATCAAAGTTGGTTTTGGCGACCCCAACCCTAATTATTTAAAAACTTCTAGCGGCATCAGATTAATACTAGCACCCAAATCACATAAAGCTTTTGCAAAGTTGAAACACCCAATAGTACATGGAATCATGAACGCTCCAGGGCCTTCTTTCTTCTAACCAAAGATCTAGATGTTATTGCACCATAATGGTACACATTATCAACGAGCTCAAAACTCACCATCCTCTTCTTCATAACTAAGTCCTTCATAAACTTTACATAACCTGGCATTTGTTCAAGGGCTTTAACTAGAGGGATATTCACTGTCAACTCCTTCAGCATAGAGATAAACTTTTGGTACTTTCCCTCTTCAGCTTTATTCTCTAGTCTTTGTGTAAAAGGATAAGCAGGTCATGTAATAGGAGGCAACACCTTCGAGACCTCCTTGTTCTTCCCCTTTCTTGCCCTTGCCCCATGCTCATCAACTTGGGGCTTCTCAAGTGCATTATTATCTACCAATAAGTCTTCAAATCTAACAACCTTCTCATTATCAACGTTTATCGGTTCTACCTCATTCTCGACAATCATGGGTATCAGCAGATCAGTGGTCATCTTACCACTCCGAGTAGTAATCGTCAAGCAGTGACCATCATTCTTTAGGTTTTGAATAGTGTTGCTCGGAAGTGTGCCTTGCTAACGCCAATTTAAAGCTGCAGAAATCTTACAACACTGTTGCTCAAGTTGTTTTATGGCGGTAACATGCAATTCAACCTTCTGATTTATCCTTAAAATATCTACCTTAATCTCTTTAAGGCAGTCTTTCATTTTTTCTACCCCTTTCACAACCTATACAAGCATGTCTTCCATCCTTGAATTGCTTGAACTAGCATCATAGTTCTCGGGTGGAACATAAAGGGAACTCTTATCTTTGTAGTCATCATTTCTCCTCCAATCACTATCTCAATCCCTACTCCTATCTCTATACTTAGACTTATTGTAATTGTTGTCTCTATAGTAGTTCCTACCTTGATTCCCTTGCCTTAAGTTCCAAGTGTCATGGTTAGACCCTTGGTCCTTAAATCGAAAATCCACCATCTCTCTATTTAGATATTTTGCTTCCTCTGTAGAGCCCGAATCTTTATACCTAGGTACCTTGCCTTACGCACCAACTACATTCACCCTTTCCGCTCCAGCTGCTGCAAATTATTTAGTAAGCAACCTATTCCGCTCCAGCTACCTCTTGAGTTATTGTCTTATCTAGTGCTCGTTATTCTACTGATGCTCCGATTACATAAGTACTTGTGGGTCTGTCTGCCTCCCGAGTATGCCAACCTCAGTTGGTTTTCATGATCTGATCTAGGATATCAGAAGCATGCTCCCAACGTAGACTCATGAATGCCCTACCAGTGGTAGTGTCTGCTACAACCTTAGTGTTAGCATACAAATCCATGTAAAAGATCTTGAACAAGTTTCTATCAGTCATCCTGTGATTCGTAATACTCTGCAGCTTCTTGTTGAACCTCAACTAAGTCTGATATAATGCCTCTGAATGTAACTGCCTGAAATTATAAATCTCATCTTTTAATTGCAACAACCTGGAGAGCTGGAAAAATCGGTCCAAGAATTGAGATCTCAACTCGTTCCAAGTAGTAATAGATCCACGTGGTAATTCAGTCAACCACAGTGTAGCTTCTCCCATCAGGGAGAATGAAAACAACCTCAATCTAATTGCCTCCTGACTAACTCCAGGTAGATTTTAAGAAGTGCAGAACCCCACAAAGTCCATCATATGCATGTAAATCATCAGTAGGAAGGCCTAAGAATACTCTCCTTATGCTCAGCAAGTGGATCATGGCACCCATAATGTCAAACTTAGTTCCTAGAGGCAATTCTGGAGGAATAATTACACCCATTTCAATAGGCTCCAAATAATCCAAATCTTCCTCCAGATCCTAATAATGAGGGAGATACTGTTGTAGAGGTTGTTTCCCCCTTTGCCTCCTCTATTTTTCCTTCTCATCAAGTGCAGCTAGATGGTTTGCTTCATCTTGTCTAGCCCTTTCCTCCCTAGTTGCCCGCCTAGCAACTTCCTGTCAAGCATTGTCCTCAACTATCAATTGAGCAGTGATCTATTCTACAGACTCCTGACCGTCATGCTGGTGTAGTGTATGATTCAATATTGTTGAATCGTCGTGAACGCCCTCAAGAAAGGCCTTGATTATGAACTCCTTCATTCACCATCCTTCGATTATTTCTCAGAGTTCTCTCAAGTTCCGTATGAAGTGGAATCAGGGGATTACCTTGACTCTGAGTATTGGGAATATACCATTGTGCGCCCTAGAAACAACAAAAAAGTAAATTAGGAAACAGTAACCAATAGCTCAACAAATACAATCAATCAACTCCATAATCGTATTCTCCGACAACGACGCCAAAATTTGATGTCGCCCATATTACACTTCTAAATAGAGTATAAAATGGTCATTGATCAAATATAGAACCCAACTAGGTTGAGATTGATCCTACAAAGAATAGATCGAATATGAATCAATACGTCTGTCGAAACAAGTCAATAACAATTTCTAGTAAGAAAAGAATGGGTTTTGTTAATCAAAACTTCAATAGTAACAGTTGTTGGTTTCTTTGGATTTGTAATCAATGGATGTTAGGCACTAGAACTATGTACCCCATGATTTTACAACTACACAGGCTGCTTAAGATACCAATCTATTCTGATGAATTGTATGCAAAATCTAATAAGATAGGTCATCTAAACATCTCTCAACCTTGGTTAGATGAATATCACTCTTTTCCTCTCGGTCACCGAGTGTTGCACCTATAACCCTTGTCCTTGATCTCAGATTAACTTTCCCTGTTATGGCTCAAGTTATTAGATGAAGATTGATAACTTCAAATATCTATCGTTATTTTCTTTTCCTAGTCTCTACTTCTCTCTCCAACAAGTCTAGAATTTAGGCGAGTTCTAACATTGCGCATCCGTTAGAAAGCAATCATAAAGAAGAAAATACCAATACATACATGCACACCAGTGTAGAACTGCCATGCACTCAGACTGCTTTGTTAATTCATCATGGTTCCCACAACCCTAGTTGTGGTATTTAACTACTCATAATTGCAATCATACAACAATAATTCTGAGAAGAAATCATAATTATAAACTTACGAAGAATAAGATGAAAACCACAATTCACTCTTTGAATTAAAACCTTCAAAATCAATGTTTATACTTCAAAGAACAACAATATGTTTAAAAAGTACCAGCAGTGTGTAAACTAAAACATAAAACCTAAAAGGAGTATTTATAGATACTTAAGGAATCCTATCCTAAACTATATAGAAAAATAAAGTCCGTAGGATTCCACCTATAACCCTTGTCCTTGATCTCAGATTAACTTTCCCTGTTATGGCTCAAGTTATTAGATGAAGATTGATAACTTCAAATATCTATCGTTATTTTCTTTTCCTAGTCTCTACTTCTCTCTCCAACAAGTCTAGAATTTAGGCGAGTTCTAACATTGCGCATCCGTTAGAAAGCAATCATAAAGAAGAAAATACCAATACATACATGCACACCAGTGTAGAACTGCCATGCACTCAGACTGCTTTGTTAATTCATCATGGTTCCCACAACCCTAGTTGTGGTATTTAACTACTCATAATTGCAATCATACAACAATAATTCTGAGAAGAAATCATAATTATAAACTTATGAAGAATAAGATGAAAACCACAATTCACTCTTTGAATTAAAACCTTCAAAATCAATGTTTATACTTCAAAGAACAACAATATGTTTAAAAAGTACCAGTAGTGTGTAAACTAAATAAAAAACCTAAAAGGAGTATTTACAGATACTTAAGGAATCCTATCCTAAACTATATAGAAAAATAAAGTCCGTAGGATTCCACCAATCATAAACCATCTCGTGAATCAGTCTACCAATCGTGAACCATCTCGTGAATTAGTCTACCAATCGTGAACCATTGTCGTGGAAATCAGACTCTACATGCACTTCTTTAGCATCTTTTCCATGGATCAAGTTTACTATTCGTGGACCAGTTCAGAGGTCGTGAACACAAATCATGGAAGTCAGATTTTTGACTTTTCTTCAGAACTTCACCCATGAGCATGTTTGACGATTCATGAATAATTTCACGACCTGTGAATGCTTTCCACGACACCCTTTTTAATCATTTTTGAGTCTTTTTATTTGGTTTTACCTTCGAACCCTATTCTCCTGCAAAATATAACAAAAACACATCATACCGACCAAAAACACCTTTGTCCTTGCATATTTTTCCCCTCTTAAGCATCGAAAGTACCATAAAACCATGGTACATCAGTAGTTGGCCTACCCCCGACTTTTGGAAAGATTGATTCTGAGACCACCTTAGTGGCAAAGGTGTCGCCTAAGCTATCCCCTGCGTGGCAAGTGATTACAGCTTTAGCGGTAGTCTGGCCAATCAGGCGATGTTACTAAGGCGACCATTTTACCGCCTACGCGACATTGCTGAATTAAAATATCTTTTTCTTCTCTTTTATTCCATTATTTCATTTTCAAACTTTGAGCGCTCAATTCTTTGCAATTTCAAAGAGAAATTTCATCAATCATATGTAGGTAAACTATAAACTCATATTTTCATCATTTTCCATTTATTCTTTATTCAAAACAACGTTAAACTAGGATTTTACGGGTTTCACCCGGTAAAGTATAAAATTAGTTTTTGTTCTATTTCAAGGTAGGTTATGACTTAACTTTCTTCAGACTGGACTGAGTAGTTAACTATTCTTGTAAAACATGCTATGGGTTGAAAATTTCATCGTGAGGTTTATACTTTGAGTTAGTTATTTTATCGTATTTCCCGGATGGGGGCCTATATGAGTATTATTATTTACTTGAGATATTGTTATTATTGTGATGCCCATGTGGAAGCTTATGTGCATATGATATTTGACTTGAGAGATAATTGTTATCGTATACTCGAGAGGGAGTTGGTATTGGTCTTGTTTGATCATTAAATTATCTTTATTAATATTGTGATGCCCGAGTGGGGGCTTGACTTGATATATTTTTGGTGTCTTACATGACTATTCATTATTGTGGTGCCATGCAAAGGTTTATATCATATTTTTACCAAAATTTGAGGAGATTTGAGCTTATTTAGTACCACCATTAAATTGGTTTATTACATGATATTGTCTTGGTTATGAGCATTCATCCTCATTTCAATTATATGTATACATGGAATTAGAACCACAAATAAATACTGATTTTGAAAGAAAATGAGACACTTTATGAAATTCTTGACCGATGAATGTACCGGCAACGTTGATTGAGATATGAGATTGTGAATATATATGGATTGTTAATCCCTCATGGTGACCTATCCTGGAAGTTTTCGCTCGAAAGGTGTATACGAGGTGATATTGAGATATTACATCATGGTCATTGCATTTCATTGCATTGCATCATTAATATTCTTTTATGTGTTTGACATTGTGTATTTAGCTTTCTTTATTACATATACTCGTGTGTAGCATTATATTGATATTATACATGTAGAAATTGTTAGGAGATACGTGTGAGCTACTATTTGGAAACTTTTCGATATGCAGGTGGAAGCATGCTCATAGTATTCTTTACTTGTTTTATTTTCTACTTTGCTCAGTCGACTTATGATAGCTACTAAGTACAAGTAGACCATACTTATTCCTATTTCTACGCCTTTTCGGTGCAGAACCCAGTACAAGTGCAATCCACGGTGGCTGATTTATGCGGTTGAGAGTAGATTCGGAGTACTAGTGTAACACCCCAAATTTTCTAAGCTAAGATCTGACTCATTTATCGAATGTGTATAGACTAAAAACTAATCATTTCTAATGATACATAGGTGTTAAGATTAATTCCTTAGTGTGTGAAGAGCTTCGGATATGAATTAAGGTTCTAAGGAACCTCTAGCACAAAGTTAAGTTGGAAGCCTCTGTACCAATTGAATTTTTGTATACAATTTTACTAGGGTCAGCTTCAAAAGAGCATAAATCCTAAATTATAAATAGTTTTACATTTTAAAACCCATCAAATTAAAGATCTTCGAGTCTTTTTTTCAATGCCACCAACCGTTCGTCAATCCAATATTAGAGTAGAAAGTTATGCTCAGTTTACTAGGTGGTGTCTGTCTGCCAAAGATTGACCACCTAAATTGACGACTCGTCAACTGAAGTCGTCAACCTTAACCAGTAAGATCAAAAATGGACCAGAAGCGACGAGATGGTTGACGGGACACCAACGGGTTGATGGGCCGTCAACCAAGTTGTCAGATAGAAATTTCTGCACTTTTAAAACACGTTCTGAGGAATATTTTGATCCTTTCCTTGGTTAAAACCGTCCCCCACCTATTCAAAATGACCCCAAAACTTTAAGCGCGAATTTAATCAGTCCAAAACTCATCCCATTCCTCCCCAAAAACATTCTTATAAGCAAGAACAACTAGGGTTTCAAATTCAGGGCTCAAGTCAAGTTTTCTCGAATTTCTTTCGTCAAAAGGTATGTAGAGAAACCCCTTCTCAAATCAAATCTTGAATTTATAATTTCTAAACCCTTATATACGTATATGAATTTTGAATAATGAATTAGGGTTCAAGCTTCAAGGCTAAGGATTCAAGCTTTTCTCAATCTCTTTCCATCAAAAAGGCATGTTGAACACTCCCTACTTCAATTATTGTATAAATTACGAATTTAATTATTATATATGTATATTGTGTTGGTGATCTGAAGTTAGGGTTAAAGATTCTATTATGAAAGCTTATGTCAACTCTTCCCTTTTCTCTATGGGTGGATTTTTAAATACTAAGATGGTTATTTGCAAACGATGAACCCTTATGTTTAGAAATTGAATGTTGAAAGTATAAATCATTTAAGCCATGAAAATTGAGTCTCTTGAAAGTTTGGAGTTTAACAAGAAATAACTTTATTTTCCCATATTTTGTATCATTGAAAGTATTATATATGAAAAATGTTTTGAAGTTGTTATGAAGAATTCAATTATGACTATACTCATGTTTTCAAATGACGGGATAAAGAGTCTATAATGTTTTATGATAATGATCTTAACATGATATGTATGGCTTGCAAATCTTGGTATGACGATACCAAAATATGAATGCTTTTATAAAATGACTCTTTGAATAAATGTTTATGAATGATGTTTTAATTTGGGCTTAGTGGAAATTGTGTAGTACATCGAGAAATGGTTAGGCTCGAAAGGGGGCCTAACGTCTGAAACCTATGGTTCGCTCCCAAATGGGATGACCTTATGATGTTGTCCTTAATGAGGATTTTATTATGGCCAAATTATGTTGATCTCAGTTCATGCGGCAAACATGAATTGGGGGACCCGTCGGTTGGGCGAATACCGAACCCATATAGCTCGTGGGTTACTTAATGTCGGTCCAAACTTCACAGTTCAGACTTAATGATTCAAATGGTTACGTATTTACATTTTTAGTTGCTTGCTCCATATTTTATTTATTTCTTCCTATGATATAGATGTTATGAATGCTTTATAAACTGTTTTGGTCCCTTTTTCCTGGGTTGCATGCCAGGACTTGTCGTACTGACCGTCCCCGGATGCTACATCTTTTGTTAATATAGGTTCTGAGGCATTTTCTCATGATACTGTGCAGCACTAGGATCTCTTTGGGACAGCTAGTTACAAGTGGTGAGCCATCCATCTTCCGGAAGGCAACTTATTTCATTTTCTTAGACACTACTTATCTGGTTTATGATATCATCGGGGCCATGTTCCGGCTTAGAATATTTTTATTCATCTTATCAGAGGGTTCGTAGACTGAGTCAGTTAAATGTTTTTATGTCATACTTTCAGACTTGGAGTTTTCAAATTTTCCTTTCAGTTGGACTTAATAAATTATGGGTCTATTTTTGTACTTTGTTTATAACTATGCTTATGATGTAATGCTAAGGAGTCTTCTAGGGCCATCATTGATTTGGGATTTCATTGAGGTCAGGGCCTCAGCTCGGGTCGTGACAAACTTGGTATCAAAGCATGGTTCAAGGTCCCAGTGTGTTTACCAAGTTGTGTCGAGTGGAGTCCTTTTTATGGGTATGTAGCATGCCACACTTATAAATGAGAGGCTAAAAGGTATTTAGGAAATTTTTCTCAGTCTTTTATACTCTAGATCGTGCAATCGTGTTGGCCATGAAAAAGTTATACAAATTTCTGCTTTGCCCTAATTCCTTTGACTATGCCTCAATTTCGAGGTGATAGAAGTACAGGACCTCAGAATCCTAACAACGCGATCATTTCAGATTAAGTCATCAAAAAATTACAAAACTACACAAGGACTTAAGACAAGTCCATTGGTGCATTCAAGTCTATAGATTCAAAGCATATACCTCTACCCACATTAATCGTATGATTATTCAAGGTAAGATATGTATCTTGACCCTTTCAAAAGCTTTATTGCAGATGTCACGCTAAAGAGGAAAGGTAGGTAGTTGAATGTTGGGCTAATGTTACCTCCCGATGTGATAGTGTAATTAGAGTTTTATAAGTTATGAACAGTAAGATAAACCTAGAGGCAGAGATAGGGAGTCATAAGCTTAGAAGACTGAGACTGAAGGTAATGACTGATCGAAAAGGGTAACTAAGTCTTATACCCATTAAGTGAGTGTTGGGGTGGTATACTCTTATGGTGTTTGCTAAAGTGTGGCAAATTTGCAGATCTTATGGTGGTTATTAGAGAAATAGTGATTAGTTAAAATGATTTAGAATATATATGTGAACCGGGGAGAGAGCTCGTGATGTCCTATTATTGTGGCAGCAAGGATCAATTATAGTTTGTGAATGGAAACCTAGAGTGGTTAAGAATTTATAAATTTATGCTTTAATTTATGGTTCATAGAGAGAGAGATACCTTGATGCTTATAGAACTATGAAGGTGGTTGAAATGTATGTATGGTAAGCAGATGTTATGTGATAAAGAAGAATGTGTTAATGGACTATAGTTAGATGGGTTGTAGGACTAAGTTTGACTATTCTTATCATGAAGTCTTAGTAGACTCAGTGCTTTTTGATTTTACCTAGCAGTTGTAAGCCAGCCTAGTATGTGAGAAGATGTGTAGTTGTACTATTGTAAAGAAAAATGTGCTTGTAAGCCGTAGTTAAAAGGAATAGGAAATTAAGGTTGATTACTATGTCAATTTTTTTTTTGATGGACTAGTATAGTATGTGGGATGTTTCTTTTGAAACCCATGTTGGTTCTAGATACTAAGTTTGAACTTTAGGTGTTGACTGTAGTGAAAATAATGGTAGCTCGAGGATAGTGACGCAAAATTTATGGAAAATGGGTTTAGTAGGCTTGATATGATGTGTACAAGAGGCTAACTCATGGAAAATTTGAATGTGTAATTATGATATATACATGAGGACTAGTGTTGAAGTAGTGAATTGTGGCTAAGTCATTAGATGAATAAGAGCCTTAAGTTTATAAGAATAAGTTGTACCCAGGTAGTATGTTGTTAGATTAGGTTTTGACTGTAGTGAAAATAATGGTAGCTCAAGGATAGTGACGCAAGCTTTGTGGAAAATGGGTTTAGTAGGCTTGATATGATGTGTACAAGAGGCTAACTCATGGAAAATTTGAATATGTAATGATGATATATACATGAGGACTAGTGTTGAAGTAGTGAATTGTGGCTAAGTCATTAGATGAATAAGAGCCTTAAGTTTATAAGAATAAGTTGTACCCGGGTAGTATGTTGTTAGATGAGGTTTTAAGTTTATAAGTGTTATGTGTGCCTAGTAAGTGTTCTCGAGTTGTTTTGTATGAAGAAGGCTAGGTATATATAGTATGGTGTTTTTGTAAAGCTGAATTGAGGAGAATATTTTAGATAGACGAGGTTAAACCTCTTAATATAGTTTAAAATTCCTTTGAGCTAGGTGGATATGAGATTAGAGGTGTGATGCTAGTAGACTATAAAGAGGAGGTCAGATTGTTAAGTGTTAGAGGGAATAGATAGGTACGCCAATGAAAATGTAAGTTATATCATGATGAAGTTGGAGGATAAAGGAAGTTTAGAGTAATGCCCTTGGAAGAAATGTTATAGCAAGAAGTTAGTATTTTTCTATAATAGTTTATTAGGGCAAGTTTATTATTCATGTGCGTAGTGATACCCCATCTTTCTGAGTGTTTTGCATATAGCTCTGTTTAGAGAATAGGTCCACAGGCCTAGGTAGCAACCTTTGAGATAAGGAAGAGATGATGAGGTGTTGAACCAGGGTGAATTTTGATATTTTTAGTAATGAAGAGTTTCAGAAAAGAGTTATGTGTGTGCCTTAGCGATTCATTCTTATCTAGTATACTCCTCGCATTTTTTAGCCTAAAACGACCCCTCTATCTATGTATTATGTCTCCTAGCCATGCTTATGTCTGAGATCTGAATTCTCTATTTAAACCTATGTCCCTGCTCTATTCCTTGAATTGGAAGTAATGGTGTCTCTCAGAAATCCAAATTTTTCTCTAAGATTCTATGGACCCAATTTCTATGTTCGATGCTCATGATCCACGAACCCATATCTCACATTATGCCTAGTTCCAAGAAACTATACTTTGTATATGTTACCGACTCATTTTATGTCAGGTCTAAGCCCAAAATGATACTCTCTATGCAAACTCATGACCATTCTCACTTTTCAGAATGAGACGCAATAGCTTCAAGCAGCGGTCTTAGTCATATTCCTTGAATTTATGAATTTTAGCCTTTTGTTATACAGCTCTTGTTATATGCACCCATGTTTCTCAGTATGCCAAATCCTAAGAATTCATGTTATGTTAAGATTGTGTTTATGTTGGGACGACCCTCTATTCATGATCTATGTGTTTGATATATAAAGCACTTCATGCCTATTGTATTGTAGCTTACTTCACAGGCCCCATCTTGAGTAGTACAATAAGTGTGAGTCTTAATTGAGTAGTATCACTCATATTCCTGAAGCCTGTACTCTAGTCCCTCAGTGACATTCCTTATGTTAGGATGATAGCGGTGATGACAGCATAGTAATGTTTTAAGATAAGAGAGTAGATGTTCTTTGTTGTGAAAATTATGGTATGACAACTCGAGCTAAGGTTATAAGTGGAAGGGGAATTAGGAGATGAGATTTTGTCATGTGAAATGGTTAGAAAGGGGGTATATAGTGGAAATCCTTGTGAAAGTGATTAAAAATGTTGGTTTTAGGTATGGAAGTCCATAAAAGAGGTGTAGTAATGATAGGCTTGAATATTGTGATTTGTAGATATACATGCCATTGTTTTTGTGGCTAGTACACCTTCATTAGAGATTGAGGTTTGTTGATTTTAGTGTTAAGATGGAGTAGTATTCTTGGGGGTAAAAGTTTTGAGAGAGATATAGACTGTAAATGAAAATTTCGTAACTTAGACCAATACGATTACACTATATGTAGGACCTTGTGACCCCCAATAAGGCTTGAAAATGGAAACAATATGGAGTTACCTTGTGACTCCCAATAAGGCTTGAAAATGGAAATAATATGGAGTTAGCCTCAGCTCTGGTAATTATGTGTTAGAGAGGATATTATAAGATGGAATTGATAAAGTGTGGTATTCAGCGGAGAAGCATAGTCGAGAAGGGTTGCTAAGCTTAGGGGCTTTTAGTTATATCATTTGAGTCGGTAATACTCCCATCTATATGTGCAACACAGCCGTATTTCTTGTTATGTATTTGTACTAATCCATAGTTATAATTCCATGGAATTCATGCCTTACGTCACTATGATAAAGTTCCGTAGAACTCATATCCTAGGGCATGTCTATGTTACGTCTCTGGCATTTCATGATTCGTGCTTGCTGCAGTTGCGCGGTGTTTTCATGAGGCTATTCTTAATGTATGTGAGTTAGAAGTAAAGTCTTGATGTGAAATTCTTCCTTTATGTCCATACGTATAAAGCTTTAATAATTCTACATCCCTTACTCGAGGACATGAAGGCTAGATCTCCTTTTCTATTACATCTTCGGATGATGTATTGAAGGTACCAATCCTATGCCCATCATTAATCTTTTTTGTATTTAGGCCTTAGTGTATGCACCTAGATGAAATCCCAAAGTCCCATGAAGTTATTTATTTTGATGGATCGATGTTGTCATGGAATTTCCCTTTGATGTTTAAGAGTTTAAGATGAGTCTATAATATTAAATGCAAATCCTTACCTCGTGTTTATAGAGTTCAAAGTCCTTAGCCATCATTCGAGGATGAATGATCCCAAGGGGGAGATATTGTAACACCCCAAATTTTCTAATCTAAGATCCGACTCATTTATCAAATGTGTATAGACGAAAAACTAATGATTTCTAATGGTACATAGGTGTTAAGATTAATTCCTTAGTGTGTGAAGAGCTTTGAATATGAATTAAGGTCCTAAGGAACCTCTAGCACAAAGTTAAGCTGGAAGCCTCTTATCGATTGAATTTCCGTATACGACTTTACTAGGGTCAGCTTCAAAGGAGCATAACTTCTATAATTATGATATTACTAGGTTCGCTCCCAAATGGGACGACCTTATGATATTGTCCTCAATGAGGATTTTATTATGGCCAAATTATGTTGATCTCAGTTCATGCGGCAAACATGGATTGGGGGCCCGCCGGTTGGGTAAATACCTGACCCATATAGCCCGTGGGTTTCTAAATGCAGGAGCAAACTACACAGTTCAGACTTAATGTTTCAAATGGTTATGTCTTTACATTTTTAGTTGCTTGCCCCATATTTTCTCTATTTTTTCTTTTGATATAAATGTTATGAATTCCTTTATAAACAGTTTTGGTCCCTTTTCCCTGGGTCGCATGCCAATACTAGTCGTACTGACCGTCTCCGGATGCTACATCTTTTCATGGTGAGCCATCCATCTTCCGGAAGGCCTCTTATTTCATTTTCTTAGACACTACTTATCTGGTTTATAGTATCGTCGGGGCCATGTTCCGACTTAGAATATTTTTATTCATCTTGTTAGAGGCTTCGTAGACTGAGTCAGTTAAATATTTTTATGTCATACTTTCAGACTTGGAGTTTTCAAATTTTTCTTTCAGTTGGACTTAATAAATTATGGGTTTATTTCCGTACTTTGTTTATAACTATGCTTATGAAGTAATACTAAGAGGTCTTCTCGGGCCATCATTGGTTTGGGATGCCTGTCGCGGCTAGGGCCTCTGCTCAGGTCGTGCTAGTGAGCTCCCCGTCTAGAGCCTTGTTCTAGCCTCCATCTATTATTTATGTCTTTATTTATTTTTGGTGACAGATATGTATTATTAGATTCAGTATTGTCTTATTTGCTTTATATACTTATGACACCATGTTTTGGGAGTTGGTTGTATTTCATTCAGATATTTCGTATTTATTATTATTATGGCCTGACTTTGTTCTAGAAGTGTCGTATTTGCTTTTTTTCTTTCCTCTTTTGTACTTCATATTCGTTGTGGCTTTTTCGTCTTACCTACCAAGGTTGGGTTGAGGTAGGTGTCATCATGACCTCAGATTCTAGGTTGTGACAGATTTTGACTCCATTTTTAATGAAATTTCATATTTGACCTCCTTAAATTATGGGTAACGTGATTTTCAAAGAAAATTTCAGTTTTACACATGTGGGCTCGGGATTAACTTTTTGAACCCAGAATTGAAGTATAGAATATGGGTGTCTATGATTTAGTTTTCTTATGTAAAATCCATATTTAATTAAACATGATTGGGCTCGTTCGGAGGCTCTTCGGGAGGGCAAAACTTTGGTTTGACTTTTCAAACTTTCTTTAAGGCAAGTTGAGATCTTCTTAGACTCTTTTTTGATGTGTTTATGTGTAAAGGAAGTAATGGGGATATGGGGGTCCCATATAGGTGAGATGACGAGTACCTATACAGATACCGATATATTTTTGAAGGGAATAAGAGCAACTAATTGATTGCTTGGACTGGGTTTTACAAATTGACATCTATGTATTGAAAATCTCTAGCTCTTATTGTAACAGGTTTCAAGCAATGCATTTAACTCAATTCTTTTTTGTTACTTTTTGAGAAAATTATGATCTTTTATTTGTGATTTTTTAAATATTTTTATTTTTCAACATATTTTTAATTAGTTATGGAAGAAAGTAAAAGATCATGCCTTTTTAATAACTAAAAAAGTACAATACATATCTTCTCCCATAGAGTATGGAGCATTTTTTATTTATCGTCACGAGTTATAGTGAGATGGATGTGATTCCTCCACACTTGATCAAAGGTCTGAAATTTGAGCTCTGAGTATGAAAACTGAGAACACTTCCCCCATTATGAGCTATAAGTAGCGTGAGTCCAGATTAATCAGTGTCTAATATGAGTATGAGTTACTGGGTGATAAACAAAAAGGCAAAATTTCAGAAATAGCTAACATTTAGGCAATAAATGAGATGTCATAGCTAAAGTTTGTCTAATTACATGTAGCTAAATATACAAATTAGAGATTGTATATACAAATACAAATTCGCTTTTAGATATTTGTAAATGAGTCCCGAAATCAACTTTGTATAGAAATACAAACGTATATGCCCCGAAATTAGAGATTTGTATATGAGCCTGAAATATACAAATACAAAAGAAATGTATATTTAGTTATTTAATCTAAACCTTAACTGCAAAATGATAATTATCTTAAATATTAGTTAAGCCTAATAATTATGACTTGATATTTTTTACTCCATGTAATTTTCCAAACAAAAAAAAAAAAAGCTTTATTCAGCTAATTTGAATACAGTAAATACTACAGTAACTCATATACTTGGTTAATGTTGAAAATTGAAATATTTGCTTGATCCTCCAAATGAAAATCAAAAGGTTAAAAGAGGTTGTTAACTTGTAAGTTACAAAATACATAAAGTTGTAAGCATAACACTACAATTTATTTAGATTAGAAAGACATCAATTATAAAACAGCATCAGAGTACATTCGTTTGTGTATGTTTTTCCTACTTCACATTTTGTGGTCGTTTGGTTGGGAACAAGTTATCCCGGGATAATTAATCTCAAGATTAGTTATTTCATCATGTATATGGGATAACTTATCCCATCACTATGATATAAATGGTGGGATGAATAATCCCAGGACTAACTAATACCTCCAACCAAATGTAAGATAAAATAATCTTATATTTTATCTCAAGACTATTATATCTTATACCTCACATCAAACGATCCTAACAAGGAACATCATAACATGCATACATAAGCGTTAGAACAGAGAAGGTCAAAATGAGATGGGATTGGGAGACAGTGTTTTAAAAGGCGGGGGCGTGGGGCGAGACGTTTTGCATAGCATGGGGCGAGGCGTAAGCCTCGAAACACGGGGCGTAAGTCCCATGGATCTACGGGGCGTATCTTATATATCTTCAATTTTATAATTTTATTACTAAGAAAATAAGCAAATGTAAGATTTTCAATAATTTCTAAATAAATTTAGATAAATCATCAATAATATAGGAAAAAATACTATAATTATTTTCTAAGAAGGTTGCTTTAATTTCTTTATTTATATTTAGAATTAGAAAAAATCACTAAAATATGAAAAAATGCTAGCATAAAGTATAAATATCATTACACCAATAATTAAAAAAATATGATTAATAGCAAAAATACTTCTAAAATAAAAAAAAAATCAAAATTAATGTCCGAACATACACTTTTACTCCCGGGACTTACGCCCTAAATTCGAGGACTTACGTCCTATGAATCTGTGTTTTTCATTTGCGCCCCAGAGCGTTTTTGATATGCCCCGCCCTGAGACTTGTCCTGAGATTCGCCTCGAAAACGTTTTTGAAAATACTGTTGGGAGATATTTGAAAATAGATAATTGATCTAACAGTATAATAACATAGTAATGGTAATAACAATTCCAACAACTTTCATTAACTAGGAAGAAAATAGCATAATTAATTCACAAAACGGGTTACACAATTTGTGCCAACCCACACAGAAAACTACTATTAGTAGTTAGTACTAGCATTCACACTGGCGATGGTTGTAAACTTGTAATATTTGCAAATTGCCAATTTATTGGTCACACGAAGATGAAGGAAACTTTAATTGCTAAAAACGAACATCAACATCAAATCTCAGGAAAATAGTAATACTACTCAATACTAGTATTTGTATCAAGCAATTCAACTTACCATGATTAAATATTTAATGAAGTAAAAATTTAAAAATAATTAATTCTGATTAAACACTAAGAACCTATATGTGAATACATATCACAAAAGTATTATTAATTTGATGTAAATTTCTATGTCTCGCTGCTCTCCTCTTTCTTCAATATTCAGGTGCCATTCCCTCTTCCGAATTTTGTTAAAGAATACTTTGGCTTATTTATTTAATTAATCTTTGATTACTTGATTGTATGAATTTGGAAACTTTATTACTCTATCTTGATCAAAATATCCCTTTTGTGTAATTTATTAACAAAAAAATTATTAATCTTTTTTTCTTTTAAATATTTCTACATGTGTGAAGTGTCAAAATAATATAGTTAAGACATTTTTTAAAAGTTGAAGCCATAATTCTTCATTATATGACTATATGTAAGTCAAATCAGACAAATTATAGTTATCAATTGAAATTGATCTTAAAATTATCAAAATTGCAAAATATCAGAATTGATCTTAAAATTATTCAATCATTGAAATAATTTGATATGATAATGATATACTCGCTCTGTATTTATTCATGTGATATATTTTTCTTTTTAGTTCATTCCAAAAAAGTGTCACATCTCTATAATTGAAAATCATTTATTTTTTAAACTTAATGAAATAATTTTAGCTATACAAATTGTTAAGAAATACTTTAAGCCATAAACTTTTTTTAAAAATTTCCTCTTAAATTTTATGCTCAATCAAATTATACTACCACATAAAAAATAATCAATACACTAAGGGGTCGTTTGGTAGAGTGTATAAGAATAATGCAGAATATGGTGTATTAGTAATGATTGCATTAGTAATGTTGGTATTAGTTATACTTACATTAGTTATGTTGGGATTATTTCTTATACATTATTTGGTTTGATGTATTAGAAATAATATTTCTTGTATAATTTTTATAAAAAAATATTTATTTACTAAAATACCCTTTACACTCTTTAGTTTTGTAAAACGAAATGGAAGTTAAATTCTTTCAGTATTTTTCATTCAATGGTTTTCAACTTTTTTTAAAGAAAAAAAATAAAATTCTTTTCCATTTTAAATTGTAAAACGCACAATTTTTTCAAGGTTAATCTTTTTTTGTTTTTAATTTTAAAACACTGTGTTCTTTTTTAAGGTAAATCTTTTCCTTGTTTAATTCCATAACGCACAATTTTCTTTTTTCTTTTCCAGTAAAATGAACGCTCCACTGTTTCATTTTTAATATATAAAAATTCAATATTCATTTTTTTGTTCAATTATCTTATATATTAATTTATTTTATTGGAAACCCACAAGTAAAGAACTTGGAAAATGTTGGAGTTGAGGGGCAAGGTTGACATTATCAAGTTAATGCATGTGTTGAAACCCTTTGTATTACTAATACATAGGAAAATGATGGTATTAGTAACACATAGTTCAATACACAATATAGTGTATAACTAATGCTTAGGGTGAAACAATATACCAAACAAGGTACTAATAGTAGATTCAATTTAAGGAAAATTATGCAAAATGTCCATTGGAAAAAAAAATTACATATAAACCAACCCACTTTTTTTTTTTTACTTAAAATGGCCAACCGGCCAAAGTTATTACTAAAAATGGTCGGTCAGCCAATTGATACCAAAACATTTCGGTACATCATTTACCTGAGCATTTGGCCATTTTATTTTTAATAAAAAAAAATTGATGTGCTATTTAAAAAAAAAAAACTTTCATTGTTTAAAGTTTTTTTTGTTGCTCTTTTCTTTTAAAATTTTTTTCTTTTTTCATTGTTTCACTTTTTTTTTGGAAAAAATGAATATTTATGTTGTTTTGTTATTTTTTATTTATTAAGGTGAAAACGCATGATAGTCAAATAAATATTGGCATCGATACATTACATAATTGTGTATATAATATCGATGCATCATACACCATTGATACAATGTCAATACTTCACATACCTATTTATACAATATCGATACACGTCTAAATATTATTTATACAATATTAATACACGCTTATACACCATTTATACAATGTTGATACGTTACATAACTATTTATACAATATCGATACACGTTTATACATAGTTATAAAATATCGATATATTGCATATACACTACATAACTATATGTACATCATATATACTTGTTTATACATTACATATACACTACATAACTATTTGTACATCATATACACATTTTTATACACCATTTATACAATACCGATACAATACATAATTATTTATACAATATCGATACATGTTTATACACTATTTATACAATATCGCTAAACGTTTATATGCTATTTATACAATTTTGATACACGTTTATGCACTATTTATATAATATAAATACATTACATATACACTACATAACTATTTATGCAATATCGATACATTATATATACACTACATAATTATTTGTTCATCATATATACATGTTTATACACCATGTATACAATATTGATACATGAAAAAAAATTGCACGAAAAATGTTTGAAAAAAAAAGAGCAAAAATAAATTTTTTTTTAAAAAAAATTAACGCTTAAAAAAAAAAAAAGAAGCATAAATGGCCGAATGGCCTTGGGCCAAATTGAGCTTTGTTGAGCCCATGACCCTTTTTGGCTATTTTTTCTGTAAATGAAAAGTGAACTATACTTTTTTTTATTAATATTTTATTTTTCTGTATATAATTAAAAAATTTCCTTAAATTAATGCATGCGTTAACTTTTCCAATACATTCTACCAAACGACCCCTAAATTCACCCTATACATAACGTGCAGGAAAAAGGCGAACCACACAAATCAATTTAGGTTTCGAGCTTACCACATAAATTTTTAAAAATTGAAAATCCAAACTTATCGAATCAAACCACCCCTGCTTGAAAGTAACAGAGGGAATCGCGAGCCTTTGGGAGTAGTGGTGGTTGGAGCCCACAACAATGGCAGCTGTCTCCAGCCCATTTCCCTCCTAAACCAAACCCTCCCCATAAAATCCACACCTTCCTCTAACTTCCTCCTCACCCTATTTTCCTTTTCACTCCTAACCTCCCACTTCTCTTTACTCCATTCATGTCTTTCCCAATGTATCAACCTTTGCTAAATCTATTTCTCATATTTCTTGTTATTATTCAGTTTGGATCTATCTATGGATCCCCTACCCAACAAACAGTACTACTTGACCTACAAAATCCAAACTACTTCAACCCAAAGCTGCCCCCAAGAACACTATCTTCAAATAAGAAATTTGAAGGTTCTTCTGACCTCGTAAACCTTCGTTACCATATGGGTCCAGTTCTTTCTTCTCCGATAAATATTTACCTTATTTGGTACGGTAAATGGACACCGTCTCAACAACTTCTCATCAAAGACTTTCTTCTTTCTGTTTCAACTTTCAATCATCGCGCTGCACCTTCCCCTTCAGTAGCTGAATGGTGGAGCACTGTTTCTTTGTATACCGACCAAACTGGTGCTAACATTTCTCGAACTGTACTCATTGCTGGAGAGTATTCAGACCGGAAGTACTCTCAGGGCACCCACCTCACTAGGTTGTCAATTCAAGATGTTATTGCTGAAGCTGTGAAATCGAAGCCATTTACAGTTGACCACAAAAAAGGAATTTATCTCGTGTTAACTTCAGTCGATGTAACGATGCAGGATTTCTGCAGAGCGGTTTGTGGTTTCCATTATTTTACCTTCGCATCGAAGGTTGGTTACACATTGCCGTACGCTTGGGTTGGGAATTCAGGTAAGCAGTGTCCTGAAGTTTGTGCCTATCCATTTGCGGTGCCGGGGTATATGGGAGGAAGTGGACCAGGTGCATTGAAAGCACCAAACGGCGATATTGGAGTAGACGGTATGATAAGCGTGATAGGTCATGAGTTAGCAGAGTTATCCTCAAATCCATTAGTTAACGCTTGGTATGCAGGGGAAGACCCTGTTGCGCCTACTGAGATTGGCGATTTGTGTGAGGGATTGTATGGTACTGGAGGTGGTGGAGGGTACATGGGACAGGTGATGAAGGATAAAGATGGCAGGACTTACAATTTGAATGGACGGAGAGGGAGGAAGTTTTTGGTGCAGTGGATATGGAGTCCCATTCTCAAAGCCTGTGCTGGTCCCAATGCTATGGACTAGTGGGTACTGGAATCTGTAGATTTTTCTATTTGGTAAACTCCAGAAAGTTTGAAAATAAAGGAAAATTAGGGAGAAAAAAGAGAGATAGATGGAGCACAGAAACAGAGAAAGATGCTTAAAATCTCATATACATACAATTTCTGTCTGTGCAAGAAATGCGAAGATGGTCCATGAGGGAGCGGTTGCCGACTGGTGAGGGAGTGGGGAAAGTTTACTATTGTGTTTTTAATTATTTATTTTACTTCTTTTTCCTGGATTTATTTCCTTTTAAATCGCAATACAGATGTAAAAAGCGGATATTTATTTATAACTTCTTGGTGATTCCTAATACAAAGTAAGTTGATTTATTAGAGTGATTTTTCATTTAGCAATACTTGAGTGCTCTAACAAAACTTCGTACGAAAATCAAATTAGGTCTGCACGAGCGAAACCAATCACAAGTTTGCTATACCTTGTTAATTTGGAATTTTTTAAAACGGGACTTTTTTTTCCCGGATTTTAGGAAGGCACTCAATGTCATTCAGATCCAATGAATGTTACTCCCTCCGTTATTTGTTGGTTTTAAATATAGGAAAATTACTTAATATCATACCTTAAATTATCATTATAATCTAAAATCTCAAGTTCTTAAAATAATTACAAAAATTTTGAATTTTAATTTATATCTCCAAATCGTCTGATATATCACATCTATCCCCAAATCTCAAATTCAATTCATTTTTTTCCTCCTTTCGATCGAACTAGTTCAACGACAAAACCCCAAATGATGAATCCGAGAAAACCGATTCTCATGTCTACTTCACATACAACAATGATGATTACACTTTTTATGCCTTCCATATCGGCAATCAAAATTTGTCAACCACAAAGAAATATCATGTCTCCTGGTGTAATGACCTGAATAGTGAAATCTTATTTTTTTACATGTTTTATCATTTTGTATTTCTCCGTAGTTGCTACAGGTTGGTTTTGGGGAGTGGAGATGGTCGGCATAGTCTCCGATGCGATATTTGGTAGAGTTTGAGGTTTTTAGAGACTTTAAAAGTCCTATAGTTGGCTTCGATCAATATTTGATGTTTCGATTCCCGAATGACGATTTGGACAGTTTCATTAGATCCGGAATATCGAATTTAGGTTAGTAGCGAGTTGGTTTGGGTTCGGAACCTTTATTTTGCATTTCGACCCTTCGTTTGAAAACTAGTTTAAATAGGTTTTTAGGGGTTCCGGGGGTTAATTTGTTGAAAAAGATCCTTTTTCAAAAATCCGGCGTCTCCATTGAGTCCGGAACGTCGAAAATAACCTAGTAGTATAGTTCGTTTGTGTTCACGAAATTCCAAATAAATTTCGAGAGTCCGATCAGAAACTTGGCCTTCTTGCTAAGTTGCTGGTGCTGGGCATCAGCTGGTGCTGCCGCTTAAGCGGCCAATTGGTCGCTAAAGCGGAAGCCGCTTAACCTTCAATGGGTCGCTAAAGCGGAAGTCTCTTAAGCGTTAAAGAGTCGCTTTAGAGGTGCCTGGTTACTTTAGCAGTGCCCGGTTGCTTTAGCGGTCATTTAGCCGCTAAAGCGGCAAACCTGTATATAAACTCCATTTCACAATTTTTCACCATTTATGAGATATTGGTATCATTGAAAAACACTGATTTTTGAAAGAAAATAAGATAATTTAAAAATGCCTAGACCGAGGGATGTGCTGGTCGGATAGATTGAGACATGAGATTGAGATTGATAGAAATTCTGATACATAGTATATGGGTTGCGAACCCCCCATGGGTCCTATCTTGGGAGCTTGAGGCTCTATAGGTGTATACGAAAAGTTATACGATAACTTTCAAATCATTACATCATCATCATTGCATGTCATATGCATATACATTTTCGATGTTATTTACGTGTTTCTTGGTGCTTATCCTGTTTATGCTTACTTCTGTGACTACTTGTTCCCTCTTTTTACTTTTCGTACTCACTCCTACTGTGCCCTTTCAGTGCAGATTCTAGCACGAGTATGATACGTGAAGGCTGATTCGTACGGTTGAGTTGGTGATTTTCGAGGTACCGGCCCCCTCTAGGCCTTTCATAGTCGACTCCAGACCTCCTCTATCTATTAGTTGTCTTTATTTCTATTTTGGAGACAAACTATTTATTTTCAGATTCAGTTATGTATTAGATGCTCTTATACTTGTGACACTATTTCTGAGGGGGGGGGGGGGGGAAGGTTATGGTATTTTGTTTAAACTTTCGCTATATTGTAAATGTGTTGACCTGACTTCATTCTGGAAGTCTCATTTTATCTTACTTTGTGTATTATTTCGTATTTCTTTCCTTGTTGGGTAATTGACTTACTTATCAAGGTTGGACCGCGATAAGTGCCATCATGACCCCGATTTTTGGGTCGTGACACGTAGGTAATTTGGTTTATTTACTAGGCTGGAGTTATCCTTACTTTATATTTGGGCTAATGCCAATTTCATACATGAAACGTCTAATTTCGTCGGAGTTTAGAAGCAAAGACTGGCCGAAGAGAGTGTTTTTTGGCAGAATTTCGCAGATGATGCGACGCTGGACGGAGCAGGGTGAGGTTATAGATGCGCAGTAGTGTAAGAGACTTAGTTGGGATCTATTTGGTGTCTTGCTGATGAGGGTTACTAGCAACGGTGGCCTGAGACAGCGACAGAGGGAGTTGAGGGTGGAGTACGGAGGGAGTTCGCAGATTCATCAATGGAGGTTGAAGATGATGATGCTCTTGGAGATACATAAGAATGATGTATCTGTTAAGGAAATTTGGAGATATATAAGAATGATGTATTTGACTGAAAAGGACAAGAAGATACATCACGCGACCCTCCACCAAATATACAAAAGCTATGTATCTTACTGAATATTAGGTTACAGATACATAAGAAAAATGTCTTTGGTTGAAAATCTAACAAAAATCATGTATCAGAATGTTTTTGTGTTACTGATCCATAAGACTTATGTATCTGAATGTATCTCTATGATATTAATACATAAGAGTTATATATCTGTACTTATGTATCAGGAAGGTTATGTATCCAAGCCTCAGTCATGTATCTGAAAATTAAAATTCGGAATTTTATGTAATTATCAAAATAGTGAAGATCGGGTGTAATTAGGTACTAAACAGTTGAGATTTATGAAAGTTGCCCTTTATTATATTGAAAATAGGGGCTCATTTTTACCTTTTAATTTGAAATATCAAGAATCAAGTTATGTACCATATGGTGTGTATTCTCCTTTTACTATTAATTATTTGTACTTCATTCATTTTAATTTATTTGTTTTACTTATTATTCTAGTCCTCTTCAATAAGAATGTTTTTTTGTTTTTTTTTTAGCAATTTTTAAATTCTAACTTTTCATTAGAGCTGTCAAAATGGGTCAGCCCCACCCCACCCCACCTAAGCCTCAAGGTCCAAGAAATTTGATGGGCCGAGGCGGGCCAACCCTTCACAAGAAAGGGCCTTAAAATTACCAACCCAACCCAATCCTAGAAGGGTCAAGGGCTGGGCCGGGCTAGCCCTTCATTTTTTTAAGAAATATTTTTCTTTTCAATCAAAATTCAAATTTAAAATTCTTACAATCTCATATTTGAAATATAAAACATCAAGAAAATGAGAAGATTTTCAAATTAAATATAGCAAATAATTATGTTGTTTCAATAATTCTAGATAAAAATCTAGCAAAACAATATTAAAAGAAAAAAATAACAATCTTTTTTAACAAATAAATAAGTAAAAAAAATTAAAAAAAGCAAACCTGTAAATTGATTATTGAAGAACGCATATGGCTTAAAACTTCAGTTAGCAAATAGCAATACTTAGAATATTTTGTTAAGTAAAATCATGAAACTAATTAATTATTCAAGCCATAAAAAGTCCAATCAAATATAAATAGTGTTTACTAATCAAGTGTTAAATTTAAAACTAAATAAAAAAGAAATTAATAAAGTAAGCTCCTCAGAAAGATTTCACAAACACTTATTATGTATCCGAGACTAATATATCGTCTTCTTCAAGAACATCACCTCTGATAAAGTTGTCTTAACATCTTCATCTTCATCTACAATTCATATGGAGTATTATTTAATTTTATACATGAATAACTTAATTATTTTCTATCCACCTATCAAACATTATATAAGTTATACATAATTTAATACATGAATAACTTGTTTCATATCTAGCTACCAAACGACCCCTAAGTGTATTGTGTATGTTACTTTTAGTTTGTTTTTTTTTTTAAAAATTCTTCATTTTAATATTTATTTATTTTAATTTTAATTAAATCATACTTTTGCCCCACGGGCTGGCCCTGATCCGGCCTCGGTCAAGCCTCAAGGGCTAAGGGCTAATTGGGGTCGGGCTTAAAAGCCCCAGTTTTAAATTGGCTTGAAAAATCTTAACCCAACCCTACCCTAATATCGAGTTGGGTTGGGCCAGCCCCATGAGTCTAGTCCATTTTGACGACTCTACTTTTTATATGATACTCATTTGAGTGGATATAATTTAAACTACATTTTATAATTAAAGAACATTTTAATATATTGTACGTATCTTTAGTTTAGATTATAAGATTTAACAATCTCTTTTATTTTCTTAAATTTTTTATCAAATTAAAATTAGAAAACAAATTAATTGAAACGGATAAGATAGCTCTTTTCAAATCACTTCTCCGTAAAATAACTTATAATAATAACAATATATTTATTTAGTATTCTCTCTGTCCCAATTTATATGACACACTTTTCTTTTTAGTCAGTCCCAAAAAGAATGACACATTTCTATATTTGGTAACAATTTAACTTTAAAATACCCACTTTACCCTTAATGAAATGATTTACAACCACACAAATATCTATAACTCATTTTAGACCACAAATTTCAAAAGTCTTTTTTTATTTCTTAAACTCCGTGTCAAGTTAAAATATATCACATAAATTAAAATGGAGGAAGTAGTACTTTTATGGGTGCACCAAATCAAGAACCGAGGTATCAGTATGATGAAAGTATGTCTAAGTCGATGAAAAAGGGACCATACCTTATTTTATTTCAATTATGTTGATATGGTTTGATTTTGCTGGAATATAGAAAAGTAAAATAAAACAGAGTATGTCTATCAATAAATATCACTTAAAAGGGATAGTATGATTAAATAATTATATTAATTTTTTTTTTAATAAGCGTGATAAGTAAAAATGAAATGAGGGATATGTTATATACCTTATACTGTTCTTAATTTGAAATTGTTGAAAACGGGACTCAAAATAACATTCAGATCTAATGAACAATATCTTTAAGTCAACTAAGGAGAAAATGATATCTGTGCAATTTGACTTTGGTCCCGTGTGGAACATTTGACACATTTTCAATAATTGTAAGTAATGATATTAGCCAGCTGGGATGCAATCTAATACTAAAAAGTAATCGAATAAAATTATAGCACTGTTTTCAAGCACATGCTCATCGACCCTGAGATAAATAAACGAAGTTTTTTTTTGTGTGTGAAAATAACAAAATATGAATAGAAATGATTTACTATTAAAAAAACAAACAATATATAATCAATTTAAATATGCCTTTCCTCCAGCAACTCAAATATACTTATACCCAAAAAAGGAGAAAAACGTAATTATACTAAGATAACTATTTCGAAAATAATATTGCTAAGTTCACGAGGTAGGGTAAGACTGTGTATACTTTACTCTCTTCGAACCCCAATTGTAAGATTTAATAGGTATGTTATTGTTACTAAGATTTACTATGATAAGTAGATTATTAAATGTCCAACAACATAATGGTTGATTGTTTGGCTTTTTGTATGTTACCTATATTTATTTGAAAGGGTGTGAGTAGTTCGTCATAAAGTGATTCGGGACAACAGTAAATTAAGTTGTGACAAACACTTCAGTGGCGTTATGTTTCGTTTTCTACTTGTTGGATCTTGTATGGTATTTTATCTGGTTGTTGGATATTTTAACTTATTATAATCAAATCATGATGTTAATCTAAGTGCGTCGGTTATGGAAAGAAACAGCTAATGACATTGACAAGTTCATTAATATAGTTTACTCGCATTTGCTATTTATATGACATCGTTAATTATTAGTAATATATATTTTTATGTCATTAAGTTACTTCATTACAATATATAATATAATTTAAAATAAATATCAAATGTTATTAATTTTTTTAATAATCATAATATTCGGATCAATTTAAGAACACTTTAGTTAATTTTACAAGATATTTATCACTTTCAACCAACAACAAAAATGTGATTCAATTCATTTCATGGTTTTTATTGTGTAATTTTTATTAATATACCCAATGTAGAAGATGAAATGAGGACCTCTTGGAATGTTACTCGATTTTTGGGAAATGTGAGAAAAAAAGTATTTGATGTTATAAAATAAAGATTATAAAGTAAATATATTAGAAAAGAGTATATAAAGAGACTAATATATTATTTAACTTTAAATTAATGTAGAAATGAATTGAATGAACTTCTTATTCATAGAAGAAAAGAAATTAGTGTCGGGCTTTTAGAAAGTAGTCATAAGGCTTTTTTGAAGTTGATTGCTTGAGCTGTTTGTAATTTATCTCTTTAACCCATTTTGCAATTTGTCTGTTTGATTACAAGTATAAGGATATTGTCTGTTTGAACTGCTTACAATATGTCTACTGTCTGTTTGATTACAAGTATAAGAATACTGTTTGTTTGAACTGCTTACAATAAGTCTACTTAAGCTACTTACAAGCTGTTTGCTTAATTTTTAATTTTGACCAAAAAATTATATAATGAACATCTACCATACAATATATTTATAATATTTGAATAATTTTAATTTAATTATGTAAGATTTTCAAAAGAAATTTATAGATGTCTTAAGGTGGTAGGTGGAAGTGAAACAAGATATTTTTTTCATTTATTTGAAAAGTGCATCAAAACACTTCACATTTCAAACTTCAAACCAAAAAAGTTTTATTTTACTTTTCCAAACATAGATAAAATAAAAGTTGTTATGACAGGAGTTCTGGAGCGTAACCCACACAGAGGCCACAGCAGGCAAGCACCATCATTTTCATTTATTGTATACAGAGGGGCCACAAGCTGGCCAATTATGAACATTTTTTATTCACAGCTATGACCATGATCATGACTATGCACTCTTTTGCAACTTTAATTATCACGTCGTCCTTTCATATTGGAACCAATCCATCTGTACAGTAATGTTTTAAAATTTGCTCTAGATCATAAGTTTGAATTACACTACACTGCACAAAATTTTCTATTTTTCAAGTTGATCCCATATTCCCATTCATTCGTTTATAGAATTATTATTCGATTGTAGATATTTTTGGACCATTTCTGACGGAAGGACAAATAATTAATTTTAAAAGACTTTATAATCAACCCTTTACGGATGGAAAACTCTTTATTTTAATATTTTTTTTTGGTTGAAGGTATTTATTGGGTCCGGTCCATTTATAAGGGATGATAGTTAGCTCGTTAGTATGTTAGCTTGTCCTCCTCGTTAATTCTAGCCCTTTGGACTCTTTTGATACTAGATATAAGAAATAACTAATCTCTAAATTAATTTTAGAATGAGTTTATTTCATGTTTAGTTGAAATAAAATTATGAAAAAATTTATTCGGGATTAGTTATCCCGAAATAGTAATGTTATTTTTATCAAACATTAAGGTGCAGTGGTGAACCCAGAGTTTTCACGAAGAAAGTTCAAAATCTGAAAAAGTAAAACGTACAAACTATTCGAAAGGAGTCCAACATCTACTATATACATAAAAAATAATTTAAACAATGTATAAATAGTATAATTTTTTGTGAAAGGGGGTTTATGTGAACCCCTCTAGTCTAAACGTGGTTTCACCCCTATTGAGGTGTATAATAATCCTGAGATAACCAGAATAATCTATCCCAAAATAACTTATTTTCCAATCAAACGAACCCTTAGTGTATAAATACATTATTCTGTTTGCAAGAGAAAAGAAATCTTTGCCACATTAGATGACTGATGGGGTTTGCAATAAAGAAATTTTTCTGCTTCTCTGTGGACAAAGAGAGTTTGTCCGATTGTGTCATGGTTACTACTGTAAATCCGATTTCGCTTTGAAGAAATTGTAAGTCTCCTAAATTAATATTTCTCGATTAAACTACTACACCTAATACTTTTCAAGGAGTCACCCATTCTAATATTACCCCGGGGACTTCGATTGTTTGATTGTTTGACAAATGGATCTTAGGCAGGGACTAGAGAACGTAGCGAAGCCTGGACTGAAACTGCACTTCACAATACATAGGCAAATTAAGCAGTGAAGGTGGTCCTTTAGCTAGCTAGTTTCAGCAATTAGTAGGAATTAATTACTCCTCCACCATTTTAATTGTCATGATTATTAAAAATAATTGATACAAAATATTTTCTTCATTTTATTTTAATTGATCTTTATATTAAAAATAGATTTCTTTTTTATTTGTCATTTTAGAAAATCATGATAAAATTAACTTTTTCTCATGTTTATCCTTACGCTAATAAATTGGAGAAAGATTAATGTAATGAAAGGAAAAGTAATATTACTAGAAATAAAGGATTAAAACAGGGGACTTAAATCAAATTATTTTGTTAAAAACTACTCCCTCCGTCCTAATTGATGTGAGGTAGTTTGACTCAGCACAGAGTTTAAAAAACAAAAAAGACTTTTGAAACTTGTGATCTACAATAAGTGATAGATATTTGTGGCTATACAAAATGAACATTTTAATGTTAAATTTTATTATTAAATAATAAAAATATATTATTCTTTTTGGGACTGACTAAAAAAAAAAGAATAATATTTTTTAAGAAATGAAAAAAAAAAACATGACACATAAAATGGTCCGAACGGACTATTAAACCTTTTCATGATGAGCTGGACCAACTTATTTGGACCACTAATTATGTTAGTTACTAGTGATGTCCATAATCCAATGTCTAAGTCTTGGCCCTTTGCAATTGTCATGCAAGAACAAGACGTTTCAACATTTGGGATATGTTAGATAAAGTTGTCCCCACCCCTCAACAATATTACACTAAAAACAAAATTACTAGCTTCAATTAAGGACACCAACTGTTTTGCGAATTAACCAATCCAGAGTGGCGTTTGTACTTACTCACGAAAATTTGGTCTAACCTTTGTTCTTCTACATTCGTTTGTAAGTGCAATAGGAAATCATGATATCAAATTATTTGACATGAAGTTAAAGTTTTGTTTAGATATATAATTTAATTTTTTTAAGATGTATTATTTTTATAAACATGAAACCCTATAAGTTATGTAAATCATTTATTTTTTCTCAATTCTTATGAAATATTAGCAAATGAGCAAATCATAGTTCACAAATAGAATATCGTGATATCCTAAGACACTGCGTATCTTAATATTCCTTTTAATAAATAAATACTTCCTCTGTTTCAAAAAGAATGATCTACTTTTCTTTTTAGTCCTTTTAAAAAAGAATGACCCTTTCCTTTTTTGGAAACACTTTAATTCCAACTTTCCACATGACATGTTTAAGACCACAAGATTAAAGGACATTTTGGTACATTTGTCATAACTTTAATTTAGGATCACAAGATTCAAAAGTCTTCTTTATTTTCTTAAATTCCGTGTCAAGTCAAACTAAGTCATTCTTTTTTAAACAGAGGGAGTATTTGGGATTTACAATTTTTCAAGTACACATAATTACAAAGATTCACTAGTCAACAATAAAAGTTAGTACTCCCTCTGTTTCAAAAAGAATGACCTACTTTTCTTTTTAATCCGTTTCAAAAAGAATGACCCTTTCCTTTTTTGACAACACTTTAATTCCAACTTTCCACATGGCATGTTTAAGACCACAAGATTAAAGGACATTTTGGTACATTTGCCATAACTTTAATTTAGGACCACAAGATTCAAAAGTCTTCTTTATTTTCTTAAACTCCGTGCCAAGTTAAACTAGGTCATTCTTTTTGAAACGGAGGGAGTATTAGTTATTCTTTAATATAATCCTTTTAAATAGTACGGACAATCTCTTCACGCTGAGCATGTTTTTTTTTTTTTTTTTTTTTTTACAAAATTTAAAATGAAGATTTTTTTTTTTTTTTTTTTTTTTTACAAAAATATAAAATTATGAGTAAAATTTTATTTTTGAAAAGTTGAAATCATGATTTGGAATCCCGAATCATGAATCTTGATTTTTTGAGAATTTCGAATATGAAGTCATGATTTCATATCATGATCCCAAATCGCATGTCCAAACGCTAATTTGAATCGTGAGATAAAATCACATGTCCAAACTTTAACTAAGTATGAGTTCGAACAAATTCAACAGTGTTTTCTTAAGTTATGTATTTGTATTAAGAAATCTATTATATATATATATATATATATAAATATTTAATTGCAAAGTCAATTACTAAGACAAGCTATGAATTTGGTGACAATTTCAAATTCCATAAAATTTAAATTCTGATTCCACCACTATTTAGCAAATGCTAGCCATCATAATCGCTAGCTGTGCGTGTCAAATGTCAATCAGAAATGTTGGGGAATTGACTTGAATTAACAGCATGCATGCCGGCAATTTGATGGAGAAATGAGAGCAGAGTCAAGAAATCATTTTGGGCTAGACACCATGAAATGACATGGATATATATGGGCTGCTGTGGAGCCAATGCCATCTAAACCAAAGGCTACAAATTCATACATATGTTTTGCAACTTGCAACTCTTAAAGATGGATTGCTGACTAGCTAGTGACACAGGGACAGAGAATAATTCTTTGCTTATATACTTGCTTTGTTTGATTTTCTCTATTTTCTTTGAGATAATATAGTAGCGATCGCTGCTCATGATTATCTGTACATTCATTCAAACCCTAGTGTATCTAATTTTCCGTAATTGCGATGTTTGTGACGCTTTCCCATTTTCCATTCTTTTGCATAATTCCTTTTTTTTTTTTTAAAAAAAAAAAGTAATTTATGGATCTTTTAGATCATGGTCTAAAGATTTTTAGGGCAAATTGAAAATTTTATGAAAAAATAAAATGTTGGGGACGAATATCAAAGAGCAATCTCATAGATTCAGATAGACTCTTTGTCGAATACATTAGTTAAAGACTCTTTATGTATATCATGGATAGATTAGATCGTCAAATGTATGATGGAAAATGACTAAGCGGCAGAAGAAAAGCTCTCTCTCTCTCTCTATGCGAACCCTAAGCTCCAATAATCCATAATAGCCGTCCTGGCCTCCGGTGGTCAAGCTTCTATTTCTCTCTCTCAATTCCCTCCTTTAGTAGAACCTTCCTCTTCACTGCCAAAAACCAATGTCCCATCTGATTCAGCGTCTAAACCCTTAGATTATGGAAAAGTTTTCAACTCTAAGGATTCAAAATTTGAAGTGCCTACTGATATTGAATCGATTCCATTAAAATTAGTTTCATATGATAATGGAGTGCCCGTTATTGAATGAACTGAAGTCGAGGTTTCAAGGATGAATAAGATTGAATTGTTGCAATATGCAATTGTGGGTAAGTTTGCTCAGGGTTGGCCAGATCTCGAGGATTTGAGGAGAAATCTTCCAACATAGTGTGGAATAAAAGGGGATTGTAAGATATGTCTCTTGAGATATCGACACATATTGATTAGATGTGCTCTCCTGGAGGATTTCATTAATATAATGTCGAAGAATGTTTACTATGTTAAAAGCAAAGATGGCATGGAATTCCCAATGAGGCCACTCATATATGAATCGAACTTCAGAATTGACGAAGAGACCACCCAGGCAATAACTTGGGTCTCTTTTCCTAATTTGCTACCCACCTATTTTGTCAAGGAGTCATTGTTTTCATTGGCGTCTGCAGTTGGGAAACCCTTCCACCTGGATACTGCTACTATTCACAAGACCAGGCCCAACTGTGCAAGAGTTAAGGTTCAGGTAAACCTTGCTAAAACATTGCCAAAATTTGTACGTATGATCATTATAGATGGAGGTATAGGAGCAAAACGTATAACATTCAATATAATTCACTGCCAAAGTATTGTAAGGTATACAAATTACAGGGTTATAATGAAACCTAATTAAAAATTAATGATGTCACAGTAGAAGATAAAATTGATCCTTCAAAAGGGGAAGAAAATGCTCCAGCTGCTAATCCTATCACTTTTCCTCTGAGAGTGTTGTCCAGTGGTAAAGTAGTAGGCGACCCTGATACTTGGGCTCTTGTCAAACATGGTAGAAAAACTGTAATAGAGAAGAAAAATGCAGACAAGTTAGTTAGCAGTCCAACAAAAGAGAAAATGTGCATGTCAAACAAGTTTGAAGGTTTACAAGAGGAGTCAGTTGAGGCAATAGAGAAGAACACATCACAACAAAAAGAATCAAATAGTGATTCACCAAAACAGAAGCAGTACAACAGTAGCACTAAAAGTTAGGTACAAAAGGCCTTTACAAATTTGAAGTAGAGTGACAGAGTTGAGGCAGAACAAGCAGAGGAGGAGGAACGTGAATTTATGAAGCAATTGCAAAGGGATATAAAGAAAATATGCCAAGAAGATAGAGGCAAGAAAAAAGTCAGGGGAATTCAGCATGCACCTAATAGTAAGAGCAAGGGTGAAAACCAACAACAACTCAGTAATGTGAAGGCACAACCAGGTGAATCTGAGTTACAACTCAACGTGTGGTGAATGACAATATATTGAACAGGGATGAAGCACAACAGTTTAACTTGGTAGACAAGAATACTCAAAACAGTGATGGTGAACTATAAATTAGTGAGGAGTTTGTGAATAGTGACATTGATAGAGGAAAAGAAATAGAGAGGGTGACAAATGACCTTACTTTAGCTCTCAAAAGTTGTCTCAGGTACTGGCAGAAGCACTCTATCACCTTCCTTTGCAGGTTGATACATCAAGATCAGATAGTTTGGGTGCAGTTATGAAGTTAGAGGAGAGAATAACACAATAAATAACTTACAAGGAAGGGATGCATAGTGGTGAAAAACAGAGTTTCGAAGAAAATGAATTGAGTATTGGCATGACTGAATCCCAGGCTATGATTCCTTGTAGGCAGCTCTCTCCAAATAAGGTCCTGCATAACCTTGTCTCTCATCAAGTGCAATTATCAATGGACCCAGAAGCAACTACAAAAAATGATGAGCCTATAAAAAATCATAAGGAAGGAGAAAATTAGAATGTAATGCAGCAAGTAACTAAAAAAGCAGGAATCTCTCCAACAACACACAGCAAAGGAAAGAAAACAAAGCATAAAGCAAATAACTGTAGGCCTACTAGAATAGTGCCTAAAAGGGGAGTGAAAACAAGTTCTAAATAAGTTTAAAAGCTTTATTTTGGAACGTTGGGTTAGTGAGAACTCAACATGTATTTCACAGGGTGCAAATGTTACATAGACACTACAAGTTTTGTATAATTGCCTTGATGGAGTCTTTCCAACAGCCTTGCCAAGTACAGAAGTACAAAAAGAGGTTGGAGATACAATATACTAACTATAACCAAAATATAAAAAATTGGATTTTTGTATAGAATGATATCCAAGTTTCAGTATTATCAAATTCAGATCAGCAGTTGACTGTGCAACTGACTTTTTTAGATGGAAGGAACATCATAACCACTGCTATATATACAAAATGTGATGCATTTGAGAGATAGAATTTGTGGAATGATATTTACTTGATGAGTAATAATATGAGACTGCCCTGGATAATTGGAGGGGATTATAATGTTACATTAAATGATGAGGAGAAAATTGGTGGCTTGCCTGTATATCCCTAAGAATATGAAGATTTTGCTTTTTGTATGAATTCATGTGATCTTCTAGATATCAAGTTCAAAGGAAGCCCCTTTACTTGGTGGAATGGAAGAGCAACTCATGACTGTATTTTTAAAAGGATTGATAGGGTATTGATGAATTAGGAATGACTTGGCATGTTTGGGAATGTTTAGGTGGAACATTTAGCAAGAACAGGCTCTGACCATGCACTTTTGCTACCTTCTTGTGAAGGACAGTCTACATAATTTGTTAAGCTTTTTAGATTTTTGAAGTTCTTGACTAAAGCCTCTGATTTTCAGCAGGTTATGAAGGAGAGTTGGAGATCTACAGGTACTGAAGATATATTTATTAGTCTAAAGCGAAAAATGAAAAACATAAAACTTGCTCTATCTAAATGGAGTAAGGAAAGGTTTGGTGACATTTTTAAATAATTAGTTATAGGGAAGAGATTGTGAGGATTAAAGAAGTCCTTTTTGAAACTCACCCATTTACTGAAAATAGAATGGTGTTATAGAGGGCTCAAGCTGAGTTAAAAAGATATCTACACTTTGAGGAAGAATATTGGAGACAGAAGGCAGGTATTCAGTAGTTTACAGAAGGAGACAAAAACACAAAATTCTTTCACAATCTAGTGAATGGAAGGAGGAAAAGCCTGAATATTCAAATGATAGCTAATGGTGGATGGACAGTAAGGGAGGAATAAATAGGTGCTGAGGCTATTGATATCTTCCAAAATCAGTTTACTAGTGATTCTACAGAGGTGGAGCTAACATTGATTAATCAGATTCGTACCACAGTTACTGAAGAGGATAATCTCAGGTTGAATGCTAATCCAATAGAGGCTGAAGTAAAAAGAGTGGTGTTTGAGCTCAATGGGGACAGTTTCAGTGGGCTAGATGGTTTTACAGGGCATTTTTATCAATCCTGCTAGGATATAGTAGGACATGACATTGTTGAGGTGGTGATTGCTTTTTTTGAAGAGTGTACCCTTCCAAAGTTAATTACTCATACTAATTTGGTCTTGATTCCCAAAAATGAAACAATTTAGATCTTTTCTGATTTGAGACCAATTAGTTTGAGTAATTTCTTGAATAAAGTGATATCCAGGATTATTCATGAAAGATTGGAGGAATTTCTTCCTAAGATCATTTTACGGAATCAATCTGACTTTATGAAAGGAAGGAGTATCACTGAGAATATCCTTCTAGCACAAGAGATTATCACGAATATCAGAAAAAGAGGTAAGCCTGCCAATTTGGTCATTAAACTTGACATGATAAAAACATATGGCAGGGTTGACTGGAATTTCTTGATGAAAGTCTTGGAAGCTATGGTTTGTGATAATCTAATAATTGATAAGGTGCGGAGGTTGGTTGCAAACAACTGATACTCTGTCTTAATTAATGGGTAGGCTCAGGTTTTTTTTCACTCCACTAAGGGAGTGAAGCAAGGGAATCCTTTATCCCCTGCTCTATTTATCTTTGCTGCTGAGGTACTTTCTAAAACCATAAATGATTTATTTCTTAATAGAGATTTTAAAGGTTTTGGAAGGCCTAAATGGAGTGACAACATCAATCATCTCACTTATGCGGATGATACCATTATTTTATGTGCTGCTGACAAAAGAACTTTACATCTTGTTATGGACACACTACATGCTTATGAATTACATTCTGGCCAAAACATTAACAAGGAAAAAAACTCCTTTTTTTGTGCATAACACGATTGCTCATGCTATTGTGCAGGAGATAGAAGAGGTTACTAGTTTTAGTAAAGAAAAATTTCCTTTACATACCTTGGATGTCCCATTGAGCATAACAAGAAAAGGAAAATTAATTTTGCTGAACTAGTAAAGAAAGTACAGAATAAATTGCAGGCCTGAAAAGGTAAATTGCTCTCATTTGGTGGTAAGACTGTTCTAATCAATAATATTTTGCAAAGCATTCCTATATATTTATTATCTGGCATGATTCCTCCTAAGTGTGTTATTTATGACTTACATAGAGTCTTTACAAGATTTTTGTGGAATTTTAAGGAGGAAGGGAGGAACAAACACTGGGTTTCATGGTCTGCAGTTTGTTTCCCTATGGATGAAGATGGTCTGGAATTTAGGTCTCTTTTTGATATAGCAAAGGCCCTATTTGCCAAATTATGATGGAATTTCAGGACAAAAAATCTATGTGGGCTACTTTCATGTGGATAAAGTACTGTAAGAGAAATAGGCCTTAGTTAGTGGAATATAGAGGGGTTTCCCAAACTTGGAAGCATATGCTTCAAGCTAGAGATTTTTTTGATCAAGAAATATAGTAGGAACCAAGATGTGGGCATGCTAGCACCTGATATGATAATTGGTCTAAGTTAGGTTCTCTGTATTATGTTTTACCACTGACTAATATTTTGCAGAATGATTTTGAAGATGTGAACAATCTGATGTTACATAATGGTTGGAATGAGCCATTATTACATCAATTATTTCCTGCGAATATATGCTTACATGTAATCATTAAAGATAGTGGAACAATCAACTGAGTGGGATAAAACATGGTGGAGATTAACCAACAATGGAAGCTTTACTGTCAGGAGTGCTTGGAACTTATTGAGAGAGAAAAGAGAGAAACATGATTATAATGCACATATCTAGGTTAAGGGCTTGCCCTTTAAGATATATTTTCTACTCTGGAGGGTGTGCAAGAAAAAATACCAATTGATGAGGTTTTGATCAAGATGAAAGTGGCAGATTTTGTGCAGTGCTGCTGTTGTAACAATAATGTGGAGGGGACTTTTGAACACCTTTTTATCAGGTGCTCTGATTTTTAAAAGGTGTGGCAAATGTATGCTAATGCTGCTGGTCTGGAGGGTCCATTTATTCAATTAAAGAATACCATTTTTAAATGATGACAGGCTGAATGCGTACTAAAATTGAAGGCTTTATTCAAGGCAGTACTAGCTATAGTGGTGTGGCAAATTTGAAAAAAGAGAAATGCAATTTATCATGGAGGTAAAATATCTTTTGTTGATATGATTATAGAAATTAATAGAAATTTACATATGCTTGCTATTTCTATTTACCTTTGGTTGAAGGTTATCCTTGATAACTGGCCCCTTAATAGTGAAGTATTTTGAGGAATATACATCTCTTGTTATGTACAAAGTGATCAAATGGTATCCACCTGCTAATTACCTTTTTAAATGTAACTTAGATGGTGCTTGCAAGGGTAATCCTGACCCTAGTTTCATTGCTTTTTGTATTAGAGATTCTACTGGAAATTTCAGATATGCTGAAACAAAATTGATAGAGGAAGGGACAGTCTTAGAAGCTAAAGTTTTGACATTGAGATGTGGCTTAGAATATTGTGTTGAACATAATTTTTTATCTGTTATTCTTGAAACTGATTCCCTTGCTTTGCAGAAGATTCTAGACAAGAGTTGGGAAACCCCTTAAAACATAAGTATGAAGGTTAGAAGGATATCTCATATTACAAAGAATGTTCCAGGGATGGTGAAGGTGGTACATACACTGAGAGAAGGGAATTCTCTGGCGGATTTTTTTGCTAACCTCATTTGTTTTTGCAGGTACAAATAGACTAATTTTTAATGATATCCATGTTGACATTCAATTTTGATCCAACATTTTCAAAATAAACACTTTTGTACTTCTTATTTATTAAAGAGCATAAAATTTAATTTTTACACGTTTTATTCAATTTTAACACAAGTTATTAATAATTATTCTCTTTCTTGAAAATGTTAGGATATTTATTAATTTATTGTTATTTTAAATTAATTATTGATTGTCACTGATTTTTTACAGAGTCGTTTTTATAAACAAATATTGTTTGAGTTTTATTAAATCATTAATTTTATTTTAAACTCAAACTATATTCTTAGCTGACATTAAATACATTTATTAATTTATTTTTTATCACAATCCGTTAATTCATAAAAGACAGAAAAAATATTTTTTACATAGATAAATTAGATATCTATAATTTTGGATAAGATCAAATAATCATGATTTTGGATAACTCATAATTTTGGATAGCCCATAATTTTTCCAAAATTATATAGTAAATACACAATTTTATTCTTGAGTGATTTTGTTTTATCTATAAAATTAATCCACTTTGTTGTGAAAATTTCTAAATTAGGTTAAACAAATTCTCTTTCCTCTTTCCATTTTTTGGCTAAGAATCCGTAACTTTTGCTTTACTTTTCCCGGTGAGTTTTCACCACCACCACCCACCGAAACCCTACAAACCACGAACCTTGTCGGAGCAACCACAGCTCCACCTTACTGCCTCCATCATCCTCCCTTCACACCAACTCCGGTGAACCAGCCACCACAACACCACCACAACAGACCCCAATCCTTTCTTCCTTCTTCTCTGGCCAGAATCACAACAACAACAATTCAATAATGACGACGAACCATCGAACAACCAGCAGCTCCGACGAGCTCGTCCACTACCACAAAAACAGCTCCGACCAAAACCACACACCACCAAAACTCCAACCACAAAACCACCAGATACCAGAGTTGGTCAACTCTGGCTGGAAAAATACTTCACTTCCGGCAAGTTCCACACCGCCCTTGACACGCCGTGAAACTGATGAACCCATCATTATTACCGGCGAAATCCAACCAATGATGAGCCCATTGCTCCGACCGACCAGGAACACCACACCACTATCCCACAATTACCCGCCACTGTAAGACCCATGTTTCCCTTTCTCTATCCTAACGTTTTGCTCTGGTTTGTGTGTGTTTCAAATCTGGCCGGAGAAATTCGAACTCCGGCCACATTTGTTTAGCGTTTCTGTACATGTCTCACTTATATTGTCTATTTTGTTGTGGTCAATTATTTTTGTCTTTGGATTGAACTAGTTATTTTAAGAATTTTCCGATATGTTGGAATTTTTCGGTCAATATGTTGTCGCATTTTTATTGTTCCAGTTACCTGATTCATTTTCTCTGATTATTCCTTTTGTAGTTTGTTATTTGGTATAATTTGTATGTTTTGACTCCATTTGAACTAGTTCTTCGTCTTTTTTTTTTTTTTTGTGTGTCTATGTCCTCTTAATCTTGGATTCTTGGATGCCTCTTTATTTACTTTAAGTAGATGCAGATTCGTTCAAAAATATTTCATCTAAAGATTTTTTATGTGCTTTGGACTTAACAGGACATTTTATCTTTCTTGCTATCTCCAAAAGTTAAATAATTTTTCTATTATTTTGATATCATTACTAAAATTTATGCAATAAAGAAAAATATTCTTACATACAAAATTGAAGAAAATATGCAAAATTAATCTATCTTATGTGAAAATTTTAAAAATTCTTATGAAATATATATTAAAAATTCTGTACTTTCTCTTTTTAACTTTATGTTGATACTTATTTTTTTTAATAAAATAGCCCTATGGGGCCTCGTTTCATTAAAAAAAAAAAAAGAAGATAAAACATCACTGTTTGTTTATTTCATATCTATTTACTTCAAACATTTTAAAATTGTCCTAGTATTAAATAGGACAATAATAAAAGTTATATATTTTTACATTTAAATTTTAAAAAAGAAAAAGAAAAAAAATATTTATTCAACAAAAGAAAAATCTCTCCGGAAAAATATTGCATAAGGGGTGCATCATTCCTTTTCAATATGTGAGGAGTATTATTTCCCAAATCATAAATATTAGGGGGTAAAATGGGATTCACTCCTATTTTAATGACTTGTATTTGCTTTGCTTTGTTTTGATTTTTGTAATTTGATTCCTATTATATTTGCATGGTCTATGCTACTGCCACTTGGATTCTCAACTAATTTTGTGCATTATTTTTATTTTGAAAAAAGGCCTAAAATGACCTTCACCTATTGGAAATGGTGTAAAAATGCCCTCCATCCATCTTTAGACTCTATAATGCCCTTCACATCCACCTTTGGGCTCCAAAATGCCCTCCACATCCACCTTTGGACTCAAAAATGCCCTTCATATCCACCTTTGGGCTCCAAAATGCCCTTTATTTAATATCCTCAATACTAAATTGAAAAAAAGTTTCATTAATGATGTGTCAACTTCCCATTGGTCCCCATTTAATTAATTAAAACAATTAAAAGCCCCCACCCAAAAACTAATAGACCCAATCCACATTGTTACCCGCCCCGCCCCATGCTTTTACCTATTATCCGACCCCTTCATCCACTTCAGTTTCAACATTCCACTCAAAAAATGAGAAAATTTCATTAATGGTCACTTAGCTTTGTGTCTATTACACAAAAGTCATTTTTCTTTCTTTCATTACACAAAAGTCATTTTACTTTGCTCCGATCACCACAAAAGTCACTTTAGCCGAATTTTATAATAATCTCACCTAGAAAATGTCGTGACAATCTTAATTAATGCAGTTTCTTGATTAAATAAGGTTAATATACTAAACTAATATTATATACATAATTTAAATAACTATTTAATTTGTACAATACATTAATTTTTATAAATATCACAAAATATTTGTATAATTTTTCATGAAAATTTTAATTATATTTAATAGGCTAATTAACTTTACAACTTAAGCTCATTTTTTAAAAGAAAGTCATGAGTCCAAACTTATTATTCAAAAAAAATGATTTACCTATATATTTATTTTATTAACTTTATTCACTTGATTAAATTAAGCTTATAAATTTTTTTTAAGACATTTCCTTCACAATTCAAAAAAATTATAGCCACCATAGTAGTAGGCTAATAACATATTATAAGTTGAAAAATGATGAAATACTTTTTTTCTACTTGTAGGGAAAAAATAAGAGAGGAAAATACTATTATTTTATTAAAAATAAAAAATTTTGAACCAAACCGATATTAGCCAAATTGATGGATATGAATTATATATAGTTGATTTGAATAATTAAAAAATTAACTAAATTGATTTGATTTTAGTTTTAACCAAGAAAGGACCTAAACCAAACTATAAACACCCCTAATAAAAAATATTGCATGTGAGTTTTAATATTGATTAATTTAAATAATTATATATTATAGTGCATTGCTAAATTAGCAAACTTAATCATTGTTGATAAATATTTTACTTATTTTTTATAATTTCTTTTCATATATTGAACTATGTAACACTTGACAATTATCTTTTATAACATTATTTTTTCTTGAAAATAGTTACTTTGTTCTATTCTGTTAAATGTAATACGTATATCCTTATAACTGAACAATAGAAAGTTGACATGTCATTAATGAAACATTTTTTAAAAATTTAATATTGTGGATGTTAAATAAAGGGCATTTTTGAGCCCAAAGGTGGATGTGGAGGGCATTTTGGAGCCCAAAGGTGGATGTGAAGGGCATTATAGAGCCTAAAGATGGATGGAGGACATTTTTGCACCATTTTCAATAGGTGAAGGGCATTTTAGGCCCTTTTTCGTTTTTATTTTGTTGTTATCTCATTGGTTGTTGTTGCCTTCATATTTTTTTTTTTATATAGTGTTGTTACTTTTACTTTTATTGCTATATGGTAGCTAATATTAAATAGACACAATACCAAGTTTTGATTTAATTGATCGATGATAAAATCTATCCGTTGGATTTTTGAGGACTCTTCATTACAAGAGATGACTTTTATTTCAAGTTTAATTATTTTATTTTAAGTATTATTATTTGACCGATGAAGAAATTTTCATCGATTTTCAAGGCCTCCCATGTATATAAGATGAGTTTTACTTTTCGTTTATTATTCATTTACTTCATTCTGATTTTCATTTATTCATTACTAATACTTTTACCAAGTGTCTTTACAGGTACATGACGCTTCTTCTCGAAGATGACACTCGAATTTACATTCGAGAATCAGTTTGAATTATTTAATTTGTTTATTTATTTTGTCTAACGATAGACAAATATTAGATCATCTTTGCTATTCGTGCTTTACTTTATTTTGTATATGATTTTATTTTTCTTATACATATAAATAATTTTTATCTCCTCCTCAATTGAAAAAATGAGTTCAACTGGGATCCACCTTTGTGGATTCCGAAGGGTGCCTAACACCTTCCTTTTGGAATAACCTGAACTCTCACCTAGAATCTAATTGGTTACGCAAACTATTTTTTCTTTAATTTAATTAAAAGGTTTCCTAGTTTTTCCTAAAATTAGGTGGCGACTCTCTAATTTTTTTTTAACAATTATTAATTTTATTTTTTTAGAGTCCCAAAGTTGCACATTATGAAACTAGGGATCGCGACAATCCAGGAGGTACCAAATGCAGGCCAAAACAATTATAAGGATGGATAAGAACCAAATTCCTAATTTGCGTATAAAGAAATATCAAAATAGGGATTATGGATTGCAATCAACAACACAGGAACAACAACAACAACAGCAGCAACAACACAACAATATTTTAGCAACACTTTAGGAAGAGAAACAACAATAGCAGCAATGACACAACAACACGACACAAGAACTCTGGTATACGTTTGGACAGTAAAAAGCATTAAAACAATGAGAAAGCATCACTTACAGCTCTGTGATACTGATAACATGAGTGATTAGTAACTATATTGAGGTATATGTCAACGTTTGGTCGATTGAGTCCTTAAGCAGTGGTATTAGCCCCATTTGGAGCTTAAACTGTTAAGTGATGAGTGATGTCAATGACGTTAGATATGTATTCGATGCGATAGGAAATAAAGTGGGTGTACTTACCATTGTTGATTTTTGCTAAATTTTCAATGAGGTCAAGCTGAAGAAGTCTTCACTGGGATCAATTCATGGCGCTTGTGAGATTTTAAAGTACCCAAAGTGATATCTACCCAAGCTTATCTTTGTTTGAATGTATTGCAAAGGTCATGATGGGATGAAGCCACCACTAAATTTTCCATTGTTCATCTCATCAGAATCGGGAGCTACACCGATGATTTGAAGGTTGTAAGGAGGAAGATGAAATGGCGGTAAAGAATATAGGTTTTCTAATTGGGGATGATTTTTGTTCTTCTCTTTTTGTTTTGTTGTTTTTTCTTTGTATTTCGAGTTTGGGCCACTGTTAGGCAGGACCCGAGCACGTACAGATTTTTCATTTTTGAATAAATGGCCTCTTAGGCCTATTTTTGATTAAAAAAAGATTATCAAATCATTTGACTTTCCATCAGCCTATGGGAACAAGGGCTTTTGAGTTCTAATTAGTTTGTATTTTTTGTCTATTATGGACACATCAGATTATCATCTACAGAATCTTCTTTTTAACAACTACATGGATCTAAATTGTTGACCTCTTGCCTCCTATAAGAAAAAAGAGTTTGCATACATTTGATTTGACGCTATCTTAGTTGAATAATATATGAATTAAGCTATAAACACTACTTCGAATATTAATCGTACAAATCAGATAACATATTTGAATTACATGGGATATGTTGCAATGGGTTAACTTTTACAAGTGAGCAACAAAAACAATGCAAACCAAGGAATCTAGGAGATTAACAATTTAGATGCAGCTTACATGGAAATCTTCAACCTAATGGACGGATGCCCCTCAAACTGGTCTATCCATTCAAGTCCTTCCTAAGGGATACTGCAACAAAATTGTTCTTAAACATACTTTCCCCTAGTTTAAGACGTGACTTTAACTGATAATCAACATCTACATAATTTCATATATAATTGACCGATGCAACAAGGAGAATTGAAAAAAGTAAAATAGAACGATCCTTAGGAAACAGGGAGGGTCATATTATGGGAAATCACTTGATAAATTGAAGAAGTATAAAGTTTTTTGGGTCCAAACAGAAGCTATAAAATGCTTCAGAAGTTTCCTTGGCAGTAAAAAAATTTAAAAACCAAGACCAGATGAGAGTAGAATTCAGAATATATTCATCAAATAAAATTGCAGAAACTTACATAGAGAATAAATTGGCAAACATGGCCAAGTAAAGACGGAGGATAGACCCATATAGCTTCTCATTGAGCACCCTATACGCTTTGAATGTTTTAATGTTTCATATGTAGACTTCGGTACCAGGAAAAGGTTGTTCAGTACCCAAACAAAGCTTGAATGCGGATAATCTCATTTTGCACTTTAGTAAAATTTAATCTACGGAGGAAAATAAACTTTAGGGAAATCTTTTGCTATGCATTCGAATCATTAATTGTTGAGAGCCAGTTCAATTACTTGTTCTTATCTGGTTAGTCTATGCATAAAATAACATTAAAAAACATTTATTTTTTCCTATTTCAAGGACAACGTAAAAGAAATTGTCTAAAGAAGACAAAGTAGGAAAATAAAGGTTCATGTGAAAATTTCAAATGAAAAGTTTAGACACTTCATAAGTTTGCAAAACAAACCCAGTTATGTGGGTGAGCTACATATCCACGTAGCTCACGTGGGATTTCAAAAGCTCCCAAAACCTGAAATCTTATCATTCAAACCATTATTAATCCATTAATCTCACAAACAATGGATGAATTTACTATTAACATGTAGCATAAGTTGGCAAAAATGACAACTTATCATCCCCAAACATAAATCTGTGGTTGTCCTCAAGCAAATGAAATACACGTCTAGGTTCATGAGAACAATTAGACACTCAAGTCAATTCAATCAATTTCAACCACAACCGAATCATAACCCAATGTAAGCACACATCTCATGACTTTGGTTGGTACCAACAATTAATTTAAAGCATATGAATCATTGCAAATGTAATCTTTTCAAAATTCCATTTTCATTCACGTATCCACAACACCAAATCAATTAAAGTAAATAATCCATGTCATGACACGAAAGCTTCACAATTTGCTACTTATTTACACAAGGACTTTTTTTTGCTCACGTATCTCAATTGAGAAAATAAACATTTTCACAATTCAAGTTTTCATGTGCCCTACAATCAAAGAGAATCCCACTCACACCATATGCATTTCAATACAAAGTTGGGCTATCAAAATAGGAAGAATTAATACTCTCTCTCACAAAGATGTTCAAGTGCTCAAAAGTGTACAATATGCTTTCCCTTTGTGTAAATCGCCACTAATGTAGGTGCACCTAGCTCAAAATCATTTAGGACTTGCGGGAATGTAATGTAGGAGTTTGGTTAGAGGTAGGGTATCAATATGGACAATGTGTGACTATGACCTTCCTAAGTACTACAATTTTACCCTTCAATCAATTTTTTTTAAAAACACAACTCATATGCCAAAGATTATACTTTATTGGTACCAAACAAGCCACGAGACTAAGGGTAAAAAGATCATTTACGAAAATCATTACAAAAATAAAGTATCTCTCCTCAAGCACAAAAATATACTTTATCCCCAATACAATCATAATAGATTAATAGTCTCATTGCTTGAAATGATCACATTCATTTGGACAAAAATGCAGTCACTTTATGTGCAATCAAACAAACAATTGTAGAATAAAGTTGGGTTACTCAAGACTTCACCCATTATATGAATTGTAATTTCACATACTCTACCACTAGCATATAATATTCCAAATTTTGGTTGGCCGGAATGGGGAAATAGGGGCTGGTTCACAAAGGAGATGATCGAGAGAACAACTAAAATAGAATCAAATTGAAACATGTTTGACACGCTGGAGAAGATGACTGGAAAGAAAAGAAAGATTTTTTTTTTCTAAAATCGCTATTGACGGCCTGGATATATACATTGTGTACACTGCAGCTGTTGTGTGTGCATGGGTGATGGATTTAATTTGTGTGGGTGCCTTCTTGGGTGTGTGATATTGAGCAATGTGGGTGAGAGAAAAGTTAGGGAGCCGCGTGGCTGTGAGCTTTTTTTTAAAAAATAGTAGCTCTTTTTTTTTTCATGCTCTTGGCCAACGTCCTCAGCCACGTAAGCTGGCCATGCAATAGTTTATTTTCTTGTACTCAGCTAGAAGCTACTGGAAGTGCCCATGCAGCCCTACATGGGTCACATCGGCCACCCACGTAGCTGTTGAGACAATATTTTTCATGCATGTAATCCGATGCCTCTCTTTCCACGTATGACCTACATACATTTCAACACCAAAACTCATCAAAGTATATAAATAAATATGTACTTGCTAAAAGTAAAGCACAGATTCAATTCAGTGATAACTTTGCATTAAACAGAGACAATTTCATAAGTTCTGAATTGTTGTCCACTTTAATTTTTGGGATATAAGAAATCTTGGACCACTCCAATTGGTGCAACTTCTTTCTAAAGGGGGCAACCACTAAATTCCAAGTCTAGTAATTTGGTAAGAAATCAAATAGTAGATTTGGTTTATGATCAAGGGGAGAAAATTCAGGAAGGCACTAACATTGAGGCAATTGCTTATTATGTTACAGCAGGAATAGCACACGTAATCTTGGAAATAGATTCTTTAGTTTTATTTAAAGCTTTAAATAGAGTCTGGGAAGTCCCTTGAGTATAGCAGTGATAGTGAGGGACATTTGGTACATATCCCAGCTGTGCAAAGTTCAATTTCAGTACATCTACAGAGAAGGGAACAAAGTAGCAGATTGTCTGGCTTACCTAGCTCTAGATACATCTAGCAAGTTCAAAATTCAATCATTGACAGAATGGTTGAGTCAAGCTAGAAAGATTTTTAAACATGGACAAGCAGCAAATATCGTCCTTGAGAATCAGGACAAAGAAGATTACACAACACAGAGACAATGGCGAAGAGGAAGCAATTCTTATCACATGACAGATACATCAGGACTAGTTAAATAAAAAGACATAGACTATCTATACAAATATCGAGAGGCCAAAAGTGCAGATCATCAAAGAGAGCAGCATAAAAAATTATATCATCAAAGGAGTAAGTACACAGATCTAGGACAAAAAATATACGTAGGTTGAGTTCCAATCAATGTGAGGGAAGACATATCTGGACCATAACATGAGAGGTATCTTTACATCAGTGGGGTTCAAATAACCATATGGAAATTACATCTGTGGGGTTCAAATAACCATAAAGGAAATGGATCTGGAAAAGAAGGTTAGAACAAGGAAAAATTAACTGAGGGACAAACAACTAGTGTCTTACCATTGTTTGAGCATCAGATAAAATTCCATGTTTTTTGAGGGTGATGGATACAATATCTACACCTTGACATGTGAAGTGATTCACCTGATGGGAAGGGTGGATAAGAGAAATAATAAAGAGAGGAGGCTAAAATTAAACCTGAGAAAGAGAAACAACAGGGATACAGAACAGAATCACTGGGAAAGAAGAGTTTGTAGCTTTAGTAACACTTTACATCGGGATTATTGAAGGTTAGCCTTATGCAGAGAAGGAAAACCTTTTGTCTCCTTTTTGGTACTATAGCCGACCAAATATAGAGATTTTGTATTACATAAGGGTATAGATAAATATATGTTCACTATTTTCTATGGAACTTCTCCATCAACAAACCTCTTTGTTTTAAAATAGACCAACAATGAACTTCTTCTAATTTTTCCAATAGATGAGGAACTACTGCTTCTACTGTGGATGCCACCAGTTCGATACGAGAAACCACGAGAATGCAGTTTTCTCTGGATGTACTTATTCCATGCAAGGTGTCCGTGAACTCATACGATACTACAAAGTCAACACGCTAAAAATTATCCAGGAATAGGTAGAGACAACAAGCCATAAATCAAATTATCAACTATTTATTCTACAAAAAATTAAATGCCTATCAATTAGTTCCAAAAAAATGATTGTGCTCTGGCCAATCATTATGCTTGTAGATTGACCAGATTCACTCTGAAATAGTAGCTTTACTATTAAACCTTGTTAAATTCTATCTTGTATAGAGCAATCCGAAGTTAACAACTTATAGTACTAGATATTTAAAAGCATTGTCACAAATTTCAGTTCAGGTTTGTTTTATTCAAAGTGCCTGCAACCTTAAACTCTTTTATTATCATCACGTAATCCATCAAAATATTTCAAGTAACAACAAAACATACCTGGTTCAAAAGCAACCATTCTTATGTAGATTTATTTCCCTCCATTTGATACCTACTTAATGTCAAGCAGATCCTCGAACTACTACAAACATTCAATTCCTGCATAGCCCATCTCCGTACTTGAGCAAGCCATACAAGAGCAATTTTTAGAGTAGATATTATTGCATTCTTCTCGTGTCATAGTCACATTGAACCAGGAATTCTGTGTGTCTGACAATTTGATATACGGATACTTCAAAATTTTATCTCCTTGAAGGCAACTTATTTCAGTTCTCCTAACACAACTACCTGAGCAGTCTATCTTCATCCAAGCTTCACTATTATGGGGGACAAATTTTTCTATGCATATACATAGTGGAAAATCCTGACTGTTGCAGCTACCATATGAGCCACATAACTTATACATATCACAAATATTTACGAGAATTGAGACGGATGTGATCCAACCATTTAATATGCCATTCATCGAAGTCCAAAGTTGTATGCCACCATTCTGCCTTATTAGCAATCTTGCGACAACCGAGCTAACTATGAGGTTATATCTAAAATACACCTTTGTATTACTTAAAAATAATTCAAATGCAAGAAAAGAAACTTTTATTGAGCTTTGTGACCCACTATAAGAGTAGCCATTCCACGATCCAGGGTGATATACCATATCTAACCCCTTCTTTAGGATGTTCCATAAACGGTGCTAAAAACTTAATATAAGAAGTCAATTATGAGGTCTCAACACTAAAGGTGAAAAGTGTGAATAAGGTTTTGAGACTCAGATAAATAGAATGAGGGTTTGAGCTTCAACTACTTGTTCATAGTCTGTATATATATTTTGTTTATGTTGGTTGTTGTTGTCAATCTACTTGTTATGTTATATGTCCTCTTGTGAATCCCTTTTGTGATTTTGGCAATTTGTGCCCTTTTTTCTAGTTTTGCTTCTCCCACTAGTGCTATTTTCTTCCCCTAGATCCATTATATTGTCGTCAAAATTATTGGTTTTTGAATGTGGAGAATCCTCAATCTTTACTTCTTTGCTCTAAATATCTCTACTGTCATCAGTCTGTTTGTTTTGACTTGTAACTTCCTAGATGAGATCGATCAACAACCAAGTTAATAGTTATTTGGTTCTTTATGTCCACTAGAATATATATTGTCAGATTGTGCCTCCTCATTGCAATGTTATATTTTACTTGTTCTTCAGCCATCAAGTGTTTTTTCCTAGCCTTGTTTCTTCATCAATGTTATTCACCATAATTTTCGATCTCATTCTGATTATTAGCACCATTGGTTTTAGTACTCTTATTGTTTTGCCTGTTATTTCTAGATTTGACAACTTGCAGGACAATTTCACCTTCTTTAAATTGCTTTTGTTGTTGCTTCTCTTAAGGGATTTTGGTCTGCTTTAGTTTCCTGTGAATCATTGTAGGTTTAAACAAAACAATATTTTTTTTTAACTTTAGTGCTTTTTCCTTTTTTTTTTTTCATGTTGCTCTCCTTGATATTTTCGTGAATATGTTTTGCATCCAAAGCAATATTTTGAGCCCTTAACTTTGTAACCTTGTTTTTTTACTCAAAAGACTGCAAAAAAGAAGTTGAAGATCAATCCCACATTCTCTTATCTATTTGAGTCCCCAAACCTCATTAAGACCTTTCACCTTTAAGTGTGGAAACCTCATTATTGCCTTTTTTCGTCAAGTTTTCAGGAACACCTTGAAGAAATAATCAGATGTGGTATATCTTGGACCATGGAATGACTACTTTTATAGTGAGGCACGAAACTCAATAGAAGTTGATTTCCTTGAATTTGAAGTATTTTCAAGCCAGACAAAGATGTATTTTGGATATAACCTCACAGTTCCCTCGATTGTAGTAGGGTTGATATTAAGGCAGAATAGTGGCATACAACTTTGGGCTTGGACGAACAACGTACTAAAGGTTGGATCACATCCATTTCAATGCCAGTAGATATTTGTGATACGTATAGGTTGTGTGGCTCATTTGGTAGCTGCAGCAGTCAAGATTTTCCACTATGTGGATGCTTAGATAAATTTGTACCCCCCAATAGTGAAGCTTGGATGAAACAGACTAATCAGGTGGCTGTGTTGGGAGAACTAAACTAAGTTTCCTTCAAAGAGACTAATTTTTGAATTATTCGAATATCAAATTGCCAGACACATGGACTTCCTGGTCAAATATGACTATGACACTAGAAGAATGCAACAATATCTGCTCTAAAAATTACTCTTGTATGGAGTACTCAAATTCTAAGATGTGTTATGCAGGAAGTGGATGATTGTAGTGGTTTGAGGATCTGGTTGATATTAAATAGATACAGAATGGAGGGATATAAATCTACATATGAATGACTGCTTTTGAACCAGGTATGTTTTGTAGCTACTTAAAAGATTTTTGATTTATTACGTGATGATAGTAAAAGAGTTTAAGGATGCAGGCACTGAAATTTGTGATCATACTTTTAAACATCTAGTACTATAAGTTGTCAACTTATGATTGTTCTATACATAACAAGATGTAACAAGTTTTAATAAAAATAAAGCTACTACTTCAGAGTGAATTTGGTCTGAATCTATAAGCACTTTTGGAACTAAGTGATGGACATTTAATTTTCTGTAGAATAAGCAGTTGATATGCATGAGTCTATCATCTAATAAAATTTGAATTTCATTTAGCTGCATTTGAAGGGGAGCCTTGGAATAACTGGTAAAGTTGCTGCCATGCGACCAGGAGGTCACGGGTTCAACCCTCAAAACCAGCTCTGGCAGAAATGCAAGGTAAGGCTGCATACATTACACCTTTATGGTGGGGACCTTCCTCGAATCATAGCGAGAGCTTTAGTGCATCGGGCTGCCTTTTTTTTTATTTAGATGCATTATACCACGTGAAGAGTACAATTGGGTTACTCTCCGATGTTCCTTTAGAAAATTTTGTGATTAACTTGTGAATTTTTGTTAAGTGTTTGACTTGTATTACCTACATTGTGAAATGACCTTGTTTAATAAAAAACAATCATGCAAAAATGTAACGACCCTCTTCATTGTTACGTGTAAGTCCTACATTTAAAATCTTGTATCTAAATTCTTTTGATTTGAAAGTTACAAAATTCAGGCAAGGTTAGTTTCGCCCCGTTCCATAGCGAGGGGTATTTTAAGGAAATTTGGGAATGATTTAGATTGGTTCAGTGGGAATGGTGTTAATTTCTAATTAGCTAAGGCAATAATAAACCCGTCGGGTTTTATGAAACTAAATTTGGATTAGTAGAACTCCCGAAATTTACTTTAGCGTAAAGGGTATCGCTTGAAATGTCCCAGTATCAAAGTGTATTGTGAAAAGTGAGAATTTTGGGTGAAGACGGACTTACTATCTCTTCTACACCACTATAGCGGTACCAGACTACTATAACGGTTACCGCTATAGTGGAGAAATTACCCTTAAAATGGTGGTCAAAGACGGTCAATGCCGCTATAGAGGTCTGGTACCACTATAGCGGTACAAACCGCATTTTAATACGATTCTTCCACCAAAATAGATTATATTTTCTAAACTCATTTTGGAACAAGAAAACGACAATTTAGGGCAAAAATCATCAGTTTTCCTCCGTTTAGCTTCGTTATGGTAAGGATTTCATTCCCTTTAACTTGTAATTACTTTCTAATCCTTAGAATCCTTAAATTACGGAGTTCAAGGAGGATTTTAGGGTAGATTTTTGGATGATTTCTGGTGCAAGGGGTGAAAATAAGCATTAGGTTAACGGGTTTGGTTTATTAACCATGAAATTGGCCTTGCATTCAGTTAATTCACTAAACACTTCATGAAATTGGTAGTTTAGGTGAATTACAGGAAAAATAGCCCTAGAACGATAAGGGAAGGATCATGAACTGACCTTAGGGGGCTGGGGGTGAGTTATAAATCCCGACATGTTTGGTTATTTCGTTAATACGGTATTTGTATGTATGTTATAGACTACGAACAAGCAGAAGGGGCACGAAAAAGCAAAGCCCCGACTTAGAGTTGGGCAACCTTGGTTCGAGGTAGGTGATGATGGTGTAATTAATCCAACTTATTTTATATGTACATATTAACTACCTTGTAGTGTGATTGGTTAATGTATGCTTATGGGTGTGGTCCATGCATTGTTTACTTGCTTTATGACTTGGTCTGCCTCATATTGTGAATTATGAAATGTTTCGGTATTTGGGACATTCTCACAGGTTATGGTTGGATTAGGGATTACAAACATTCATGTCTGTGGTTTTAGTACATGGACGATAATTGTCCCCTGTAGGTCATGGCTAGAGGGTGAGTATATAACCCATAGCATGTATGTACAAGTTACAAGGTATGTAATAGTGTGACGGTTCCTTGAGTGGACCGAGGAAACTGTAATTGCTATGTTTGATATTAGCTTATTTATCTTGACTTGAATTGACTATCTTTGACTTGGTGATATTTGTTGACTTGTTGGTGTTGCCTCTTAAATACCATTTGTACTTATGTGCTGAATGTATAATGTGGGAGCATGTGTTAGCTAATAATACTATATTTTGGTTAAGTGTCCATATTTTCATCTTGGGTTAGCCGATGACCCTACAAGTACACTGTATTTTATTGTGTGCTGATACTACACCTGTATTTACTTCTGTGAGTGCAACATATATTCCAGCGGATTCTTCGAGACCTCACTTGTGACTTCAGCAGCGGATTTCCAGATTTTAGGGTGAACAACATATCCAGGCAACTATGAGATCTATCGTCCTTGAACATTGTTCTTTGTTTGGACTTGTTACTTTTCTTTAGTTTTTGGGGTTACATCCTCTGCTGATATTCGTAGTATGTTTTGATACATCAACTTTCGGGTTCTAGGGAATTTCAATTTAGTATTTTATTTTCGTATTTCTTAAGTTGTTGGATTGGCTACTTATTAAACTATTTATGGGATAGTTTTAGTATTCTACCTAAGTGTTGTTCAATGCTTCCGGGGTTATTGGTTCTCCCACGGGGTGAGTAGTGTGGGTGTCACTCATAATGAGTTTGTATCATGACAATAGTTTTCATATTCTACTTAAGTGTTATTCAATGTTTCTGGGTTATTGGTTCTCCCACCGAGTGATTAGTGCGGGTGCCACTCATGATGGGTTTGGGTTGTGACAAACTTGGTGTCAGAGCCTAGGTTTTATTGATATTGTTGTACCAAAATGGGTCTAGTAGAGTCTCGCAGAACGGTTTGGAGATGTCTGTACTTTTTTTTGGGAGGCTATAAGCTTTAAAAAATTCATCTTTCTTGCTTCTTTCGTGCTATAACTTTATTCCTAGTGGTATCTGGTGATCCAAATTGATATCTGATCTCTTCACTCTTTTTTTTGTAGATGGTGAATACTAGGTCTAATGAAACTTGAGTTGTAGCCCCCGTACTGGCCGCTCCAGTTGAGGAGCCAGCTGTGAGGGAAAGGGGACGAGTGAGGGGGGATGAAGGATAGGATGGGTACTAGCCACACCCGCCAGGGGTAGAGCTCACGCAGCTGCTGGTCAGGCTAATGAGAGGGCAACATCCCTTCCCCCACCTCAGGATCATTTTGAGGAGAAGGAAGCAACAGAGGAGTAGGAGATCGAGCCCAAAGTGGCGGCACCAGTTGGGGTTACAACTCTACCTCCCATGTCTACGGAAGTCACTCAGCAAGTATTAGCTTTTTTGAGTGGGTTAGCTGGGACTGTAGCCACCCTCACTGTTCTGGCCTACCAGGCTCCAGTTGTGCACCGTACTATTGCTATAGCTCCTAGTATGGATGAGACTTCGAGCACAAATGCTTTTCCTCGCCTGATTTTGGGTTCTATGATGACTAGTACTGAACATGATCTGCTGACTAAGTTTCTGAAGATGAAACCTCCTACGTTTTAGGGTATAGAATTTGAGAAAGAGAGCATTTGTCTATTTATTTAGGGCCTGAATTATGATCTTTAGGTTTTGAATGTGCAGATGACTTCTGTTGGAAAGGGTTTTAATGATGTGTCAGACTATGTGAAGAAGTTGGAAGGTGTGGCGCAATCGGGACGGCCTAAGATGTTAGCCAAGAAGTCTCGAAATGTAGGGAACTTCAGTGTATGCTATTCTAAGGGCCAACATGCATTTTCAGCTCGCCCTATTCAGTCAGCTATGCTAGCTTCTACTATGGTAAAAGCTAAAGGACCTTCTCAAACTCAGGTTGTTAGAGCCCAAGGGGCTTCTTATTCTTCTGCCAGTCGGCCTTCTCTAGAGCATGGGTGTTATCATTGTGGTGCTGTTGGTTATTTTAAGAGGGAGTGTCTGGTGAGACATATGAATGACAATACTCAGCAGCAGGCTCGAGCAGTGGTTCCAGCAGGTAGGGGAGGATAAGACTGGGCATTCTGTCGGAATGAAATGGCTGGACCGGAATGGACCGGTATGAACCAGACCGAAATGGAACCGGTACCGAGTTGTACAAATTCGGAATAACCGGTATGAAACCACGGTTCCATGCCATTTCGTTAGTAGCCGGTATACTATCTGTATGGATCGGACCAGAACGGAATGGGATAACTGGTACGGACGATTTTAATATTAATTTTTTTTTAAAATAATTTTTTATATTTTGAATAAATAAATTATTTTTTTACATTTTAGTTAAAGAATAAAAGTTATATTTTGAATTATGTAGTTTACGTTTAAATTTAGTTTTTAAATATTTTGAATTAAGTTTAAATATGTTTTTTTCTAAGTTTTTCAATTTATAAGTTATAAGTTTTTAAGTTTATATTTTTTGAAGGAAGTTTATACATTTGAATTTTGAAGTTTATATATTTGAACTTTAAAGTTTATATAAAAGTATATAACTTTGTTAAAGTTTTTTTTTTCTAAGTTTTTTGAATTTATGAGTTATATATGTTTTTAAGTTTATATTTTTTGAAGTTTATTAGTTTGTCAAACTTTTTGTTTTTCTAAGTTTTTCAATTTATATATTATAAGTTTTTAAGTTTAAATTTATTTTTAAGTTTATAAGTTGCTAATTTAAACACTCAAACTAAACAAAAAGGAAATGCATTAAGTAAAAGTATGATAAAATTAAAATCAATCCAATTTATTCAAAATTTCAAATTTGTATTACAATTTACAACTATTAGTAGAGCGCCTAATTTACGCAGCCACCTTCTAGGAAGGGTTCTGTTTCAACTAAGCCTCGAATGTAAGCTAATAGTTGTATAATCCTATAAAGTTTTGTTCTAACTCTTGTAAATTTTGAGCAATAACCTTCGGTCTTGGTAAAACTTGTTGACGATCTTCAATTTCAATGCCATCGTAACTATTACATTTAATGACTGCATCTAAGTAATCTTCTTGTAATTTAGTTAACTTTGGAACTCCTTTATTTCTTCGTTCGGTGTTGATCCAATCTCTAAAAGTCACCGATACCTCCAAACTGTCTTCTTCTAATGAATATCTATGATCGCCGATTTGAAATCTTGCTGCACTGAAAGCTTGCTCCGAAGCTATGGATGATCCTTGAATAGCTAGCACGTCCTTCACCATCTTGCTAAGTTTTGGATATTGATGACCACGAGCCCTCCACCAATTCAATAGCTGTGGTATGCCTTCTTGATTTGTGATAGTATCAGAACCCTGGTTAAGATATTTAACAAATTCACATGAATGATGACCAAGTGATGATTGTGCTCTAACATGGGCATCTAGTCGAGGCATAAGAGTTTGAGGAACTTCAACATTATCGAATCTGCAATATTTGCCATACAATTCTTTAGCACAAGTGTGAATGCTGTTTTGACAAGTTATCAAATTGGGACTTTCATGCGGTTGAATATTTAAATTTTGATAAATTCCTTTAACCAAAGATTTTGCACCATGTTCTTTATATTCCGGGTTAAAAAGAGTTGCAATTAAATAAATTTGGGGGATATGAAATTTTTTTTAAAATTTTTTTTCAACCATAGCTACAATAGCATTCTTAAAGAATTCATTATCTTTATACTCTGCAAAAAGGGATGAAATAGACCATATATGTATTAAAATTTCAAAAATAGTGGGATAATACGATCCAGAAAAACCTTTTGTAGCATCATAAAATGATTTCAAAAAACCTTTAAGTGCTTCTGTTTGATTCCAATCATTTTCATTGAGTTGATGACTAGGATAAGCGTTATGAGAATTAAACATCATAGTAATAGGTTGTCTATATGTATAAGCATCTTCAATCATTTCATAAAAAGAATTCCATCTAGTTTTAACTTGTTTTGGAATTTTTTTATACGCAAGATGACATGATCGACAAAATTCTTTATATTGTCTAATTCTACTATTATTATGCATATGAAAAATCCAAAACACAACATTTTCAACTTTATCACAAGTATTATCAAATAATTGAATACCAGCCTTCACAACTAAATTTAATATATGTGCAACACATTTAACATGAAAAACATATTTACTAATTGGACAAATTCTAGTTTCTAGATGACAAATAACATTTAAATTAGCAGAAGCATTATCTAAAATAAGCTAATCACTTTATCAGAAAGAAAATAAAATTCTAAAATTTGACCTACAATAGAAGCAATATAAACACCGGTTTTTTTATGTTCATAAATTTTATAAGCAATAATTGTTTTTTTGCAAATTTCAATTATAATCAACCCAATGTGCAGTAACAGTTAAATAATTGTTACCTTTAGGACTATCAGTGGTAATAGCAGCCCTACAATCCATCATGTGAAAATAGCTACGAAGAAATTGCATATATATTTTTCTTGAAATTCAAAAATATCTCTTTTTACCATACTTCTTGAAAAACCTTCAAAACTGAAATTATGTGTATCCCAAATATATGTTATAAAACCTTTATTTTCTCCAAAATTAAAAGACAAACCACAGACAACAATCATTTTTGCAAAATTTTCACGATCACGATCCCTATTTAGGGTCGTTGTGTAACAAGACCAGTCGGGTTTGAAGGGTTTAGTTCAGTTTTAAACATGTTTAACCCGGCAACAGAGGGTCCAGTGCCAGAACCGACAGTTTGACGGGAAGCCATATATGCATTCCATTCTGTCGGATGTTTCTTAATCAAATGGGTTTTTAATCCCCAGTAGAACCTCTAGACCCGACAGATACATATTTCCACTGTTGTTTACAAATACCACACGTAGTAACAGTTTTTTCATCATTCAAATAACAAAATTTCCACACAGCTAATTTTAAAGCACGCTGTATCGTGGTCTTACCCCTAACCGGACAAATAGGGGGACGACTAGCTCCTGCCTGAGGATTAGCCTGAGTTGGAGCTTCGACACTAGCGGGGGCGGGAGTGGGACTAGTTGGTGTATCATCTAAACCATCATCCAAATGTAATTCTACTTCTTTATCTAATTCATCTTCAAAATTATTATACAATCTTTCTAAAGCTTCATGGGGAATAGGGGTATTGCTATTAATTTCTATGATAGAGGGATGAGAAAAATCAGTTTCATTAACATGCATAAATCATCCGTATTAAATCTAACTTGAGGCAAGTGAGAAGAACTAGAAGAACCTTGATTTTTTTTTTTTTACCAAATTTCATAAAACCTTTTGCTTTTTGTGTAATACTTTTTTTACCAGAATTTTTTTGAGAGGAATCCATAATATAATGAAATAAAATATGAAAGTAGCAAATTAAAACAAACAAAACACAGCTAATAAATACGAAATATAAATTAAAAGACTAGAGAGTAGAACGAATGTACCAAACGCCTGTCGTAAAAGCAGACGATCATAACCGAAGTTTGAAACTTGAAAAAGATTGCTCCTCCAAAAGTCACCAAATTATACTTCAATTGCAAAATAATAATAATAATAATTATAAAATTTATAGATATTGAGAGTTTGAGACTTGAGAGTAGAAAATTGAGAGAGGATGAGAGTTGAAAAATTAAAATTGTGAATAAAAATTGGGTAAAGAGTTCGAAATATACCCAAACTTTGGAGAAATTTGCTGTTACACGCTCAAACTTTGCGGGGGTCCTATGACCCCCCTGTACTATTTATTAGTGTATTTTTGCGACGTTTATTTGCACAGTTGGCACCAAATGTGAATACACACGCGCTGAGTGCGTGATTAAAAAAGTGGTCCAGCTAAGCAAATAAACGTCACAAAAATGCACTAATAAATAGTTCAGGGGGGTCATAGGACCCCCGCTAAGTTTGGGCGTGTAACAGCAAATTTCTCCAAAGTTTGGGTATATTTCGGACCATTTTCCCATAAAAATTTAAATGAAGAAGGGGTATTTATAAGATTTTGGAAAGAGAGGGGTGTTGGGGGGCTGGGGGAGGGTCAAACTAGCCATTGGCAACGGTCCCCAACGGTTAGTTACCATTACATTCCGGAACGAATCGGATCGGACCAAAGCAGAAACGAAATGAATCGATACCGATTTCCTAAAATCAAACCTTAGAACCGGATACCGGTAGGTTCCATACCGTTACGAACCGGTTCCTACCGAAATGGTACGAACCGATGCCGGTTTCAAAACGGACCGAAACAGTACTGAAACATACCAGTCCGGCGGCCGGTCTTAGAGAAGTGGGTAATGACAGGGGTCATGCATGGGGTGTATGGGGAAATTAGGCAGGTGGTAGTGGTAACTGCAGCTCAGGAGCTCATCCGGGTAGAGAATTAGCTCAGATTGATGACCGAGCCCATTGTTATGCATTTCCAGGAAAGACAGATACTTAGGCTTCTGATGCAGTGATCACAGGTACTATTTTTGTCTGTGACAGGATGGCTTCTATCTTATTTGATCCGGGGTCCGCTTATTCTTATGTGTCTATTCAGTTTGCTATGGGTCTGAGTCTGGTTTGTGATATTCTTGACTATCCTGTGTATGTGTCGACTCCGGTTGGAAAGTCTGTGGTGGTTACCCATGTTTATCGATCTTGTCCTATTTTGTTTGTCAGTTTTCAGACTTGGGTAGACTTAATTATCTTGTATATGTTGGACTTTGATGTAATCTTGGGTATGACCTGGTTACCTCCATATCATGCTGTTTTAAATTGTAATGACAAAACAGTGACTCTAGCTATGCCTGGGAAGAAGGAACTATAGTGGGAGGTAGTGTATAAGGCCAAACCGGTAAGGATTATATCATATGTCCTGGTTAGGAGGCTAGTAGAGAAGGGGTGTTCAATATTTCTAGCTCAGCTTCGGGATATCGGTGCCGGGTCCCCTTCTATTGAGTCAGTTTTGGTAGTTTCTGAGTTACAGGATGTGTTCCCTTCTGATTTATCGGGTATGCCTCCGGATAGGGATATTGACTTCTGTATTGACTTAGAGTCGGGCACTAGCCCTATATTTATTCCACCTTATCGAATGGCTCCTACAGAGTTGAGGGAACTCAAAACTCAGTTGAGGAACTACTTGACAAGGGTTTCACTCATCCAAGTGCTTCACCTTGGGGTGCTCCAATTTTTTTTTCAAGAAGAAGAACGGTAGTATGAGGATGTGTATCGATTACAGGTAGTTGAATAAGGTCACCATCCGAAATAAATATCCTTTGCCTCACATAGATGACTTGTTTGATCAGCTACAGGGTGCAACAGTTTTCTCAAAGATTGATTTGCGGTCAGGTTATCATCAATTGAAAATTAGACCCGAGGATATTCCAAAGACAACTTTTAGAACTCAGTATGGTCATTACGAGTTTCTAGTAATGTCTTTTAGATTGACTAATGCACCTAAAGCTTTCATAAGTTTGATGAATGACTTATTTAAATCCATTTTGGATTCTTTCGTTATTGTGTTTATTAATGATATTCTTGTATTCTCCAAAACTAAAGAAGAGCATGCAAGCCGTCTCTGTGTAGTTTTTGGTATTCTGAGGGAAAGGCGATTGTTTGCTAAGTTCTCCAAATATGAATTTTAGTTATCTTCGGTTGCCTTCTTGGGGCACGTGGTTTCGGAGAAGGGAGTGATGGTGAACCCTTAGAAAATTAAAGTAGTTAAGAATTGGATTCAGCCTAGTTTAGCGACTGAGGTTAGAAGCTTTGTGGGTCTTGCCAGTTATTATCATAGGTTTATCAATAACTTCATAGGTATTGGAACTAACTTGACAAGGTTGACTCAAAAGGAAGTGCCATTTGTTTGGTCAGACCAGTGTGAGGAGAGCTTTCAAAAGCTCAAGACACTTTTAACTAAAATGCCTATTCTTTCATCGCTGGTTAAAGGTAAGGATTTCATTGTGTTTTGTAATGCTTCACTTTTGGGTTTGGGTGTTGTGTTGATACAGGATAAGAATGTGATTGCATATACTTTGAGGCAGTTGAAGCGGCTTGATAGAAATTACCCAACCCATGATTTAGAGTTAGCAGCGGTAGTTTTTGCTTTGAAGATTTTGAGACTATCTTTATGGTATCAAGTGTGAGGTCTTCACTGACCATCGTAGTCTGCAATATGTGTTTACCCAAAGGGATTTAAACTTAAGGCAGAGACGGTGGATGAAATTGTTAAAGGGCTATGATGTGACTATTCAGTATCATCCGGGTAAGTCCATTGTGGTGGTTGACGTATTGAGCTAAAAGGCCTAAGTATGGGCATCTTATCATTCTTGAGAGTGTCCAGGAGACCATTAGCTAGATAGTTTTAGACTCTAGAATCTTTGAGAATACAGTTTGGGGTCTCAGACAAGGGTAGAATATTCGCTAGTGTGGAGGTAAAATCAATATTTGTGGCACATATTAAGGCCAAACTGTTCGAAGATAAGAAGTTGGTTGCATTTCGGAATAAGGTAGTGAGCGGGGGAGGGGCGGATGCCACTCTCGACGCTGGAAGGGTGTTGTGGTTTAAAGGAAGGTTATGTGTTCCTCGGGTTGGTGACTTGATCAGCAATATACTTTCAGAGGCCCATGGCTCATGTGATTCTATTTATCCGGGTAGGACTAAGATGTACCACGACTTAAGAAAGCTTTCTTGATGGCCGGGGATAAAGAGGGACATAGTGGATTACGTGTCTAAGTGTCATAACTATCAGCAGGTGAAGTATGAACATCAAAGGTGTACAGGCTTACTGTAGAGGATGCCTATACCTATGTGGAAGTTGGAGCATATTGCTATGGACTTTGTGGTGGGGCTCCTTAGGACATTGGGAAGTATGACTGTAGTTGGGTGATGGTTGATCAACTGAAGAAATCAACTCATTTTTTGCCAGTTCGGGTAGATTTCAACTCTCAGTAGTTGGCAAAATTATATGTCAAGGAGATCATCAAACTTCATAGGGTGCCACTTTCTGTTATTTCAAACAGGGATGCGAAGCATACTTCCAAATTGTGGGATAGGTTGCATGAAGAGTTGGACACCAAGCTTGCTTTTAGTATTGCCTTCCATCCTCAAACTGATGGTCAGTTAGAACGGATAATTCAGGTGCTAGAGAATATGTTGAGAGCCTGCGTAATTGATTTTGGTGGTCATTGGGACCAGTTCCTTTCGTTTTGTGAGTTTTCATACAACAACAGTTATCACTCTAGCATTAATATGGCCCTGTTCGAGGCATTCTATGGGAGAAAGTACAGGTCACTTATTAGGTAGGTTGAGGTAGGTGATGTCAAACCTTTGGGTACTGACTTAGTGAAGGAGGCTCAAGAAAAAGGTGAAGTTTATTCAATCTAAGATGTTGGCTGCCTAAAGTAGACAAAAAAAGAGTATGCAGACCAAAGGTTAGGGACACGTACTTCAAGGATGGGGAGTAAGTGCTGCGCAAAGTGTCTCCTATGAAGGGAGTCATGAGGTTTGGTAAAAAGTGCAAGCTCAACCCTCGATATATTGGTCCCTTCGAGTTTCTTGAGTAAGTGGGTCCAGTTGCGTACAAGTTAGCTCTACCTATAGGTTTGTCGGGGTTCATCAAGTATTTTATGTTTCTATATTAAAATGGTGCCATGGAGATGGGGACTACATTATTAAATGAGATTTGATACTTTTGGATAAGGGTTTGGCTTATGAGGAGGAACCTGTAGCGATTCTAGATCGTGAATTTCGTAAGTGAAGGATGAAGGAAATTCTTTCGGTGAAGGTTCAATATAAGCATAGTACGATTAAAGAAGCCACTTGGAAACTAAAAAGGACATGCTGGACAAGTACCTTCAACTATTTGAGGGCACAGACACTCTTCTTATTTCTCATTTCAGCCTAATTTTTCTTATTTGTTCGTTCGAGAATGAACGATGGGTAAATTGATATTTGTTATAATGACCCTCTTCATCGTTACATGTAAGTCCTATGTTTAAAATCTCGTGTCAAAATTCCTTCCGATTTGGAAGTTACAAAATTCAGGCTAGGCTAGTTTTGCCCCATTCCTGAGCTAGGGGTAGTCTAGGGAATTCTGAGAATGACTTAGACTGGTTCGGATGGCATGGCATTGATTCCTAGTTAGCTAAGATAATAAAAAACCCATTGGATTTTACAAAATTGAATTGGTGTTAGTAGAACTCCCGAAATTGACCTTAGCATAAAGGACATCAGTTGGAATGTCCTAGGATCAAAATGAGTTGCAAATAGTGGAAATTTTGGTTGAATATGGACTTACTGTCTCGTTGACACCGTTATAGTGGTACCACTGCTAAAGCGAAGAAATTACCGCTATAGCGATGGTCAAGGGCGGTTTACGCCACTACAGCGGTCGGCTACCGCTATAGTAGTACCGCTATAGTGGTCTGGTGCTGCTATAGTGGTAGAAACTGCAGTTTAATTGAATTTTCCCCCAAAACAATTTATATTTTTTAAACTTATTTTGGGATAAGAAAAGGGCGATTTAGGGCAAAAATCATCAGTTTTCCTCCGTTTAACTTCGTTAAGGTAAGGCTATCATTTCCTTTAACTTGTAATTACTTACTAATCCTTAGAATCCTTAAATTACAGTTTTCAAGGAGGGTTTTACGGTGGATGTTTTGATGATTGCTGGTGCAAGGGGTGAAAATAAGCATTAGGTTAATGAGTTTTGTTTATTAACGATAAATTGTCCTTGCATTTCATTAATTCACTAAAAACTTCATGAAATTGGTAGTTTTAGGTGAATTACGAGGAAAATAGCCCTAGAATGATAAGGGAACGACCATGAACTTGCTAGGGTGAGTTATAAATCCCGTCATGTTCGGTCATTTCATTAATATGGTATTTGTGTATATGTTTTAAACCACAAACAAGTGAAAGGGGCACGAAAAGGCAAAACACCGGCTTAGAGTTGTGCCAGCTTGGTTCGAGGTAGGTGATGGTGGTGTAATTAATCAAACTGGTATCACATATACATATTAACTACCTTGTAGTGTGATTGGTTAATGTATGCTTATGGGTGTTGTATTACATGTACATATTAACTACCTTGTAGTGTGATTGGTTATTGTATACTTATGGGTATGGTCGATGCACTGTTTACTTGCTTTATGACTTGGCCTACCTTATATTGTGAATTGTGGAATGTTTCTGTATTTGGGACGTTCTTACAGGTTATGGTTGTATTAAGGATTACAGACATTCATTTCTGGGGTTTTAGTACATGAACAGTAATTATCCCCTGCAAGTCATGGCTAAAGGGTGGGTATATAACCCTTAACATGTATGTTTGGGTTACAAGGTATGTAATGGTGTGGCGGTTCCTTGAGTGGACCGGGGAAACTGTAATTGCTATGTTTGATATTGGAATATTTATCTTGACTTGAATTGACTATCTTTGACTTGGTGATATTTGTTGACTTGTTGGTGTTGCCTCTTAAATGCCATTTGTACTTATGTGCTGAATGTATAATGTGGAAGCATGTGTTAGCTAGTTGTACTATATTTTGGTTAAGTATACATATTTTCTACTTGGATTAGCCAATGATCCTACTAGTTCACTGTATTTTATTTTATGCTGATACTACACCTGCATTTACTTATGTGAGTGCAACATATATTCCAGCGGATTCTTCGAAACCTCACTTGTGACTTCAGCAGCTGATTTTTGGATTTCAGGGTGAGCAGTATATCCGGTATACCATGAGATCTATCTTTCTTGGACATTGTCCTTTGCTTGGACTTGTTAGTTTTCTTTAGTTTTTGGGGTTGCATCTCCTGTAGACATTAGTAGTATGTTTTGGTACATCCACTTTTGGGTTCTAGGGGATTTCAACTTAGTATTTTGTTTTTGCATTTTTTAAGTTGGTGGATTGGATACTTATTAAACTATTTATGGGATAGTTTTCGTATTCTACCTGAGTGTTGTTCAATGCTTCCGAGGTTATTGGTTCTCCCACCGGGTGAGTAGTATGGGTACCACTCTCGACGGGTTTAAGTTATGATAATAATTTTCGTATTCTACCTAAGTGTTGTTCAATGCTTTGGGGGTTATTGGTTCTGCCATTGGGTGAGTATTGTGGGTACCACTCACGACGGGTTTGGGTCATGACAAACTTTGTGTCAGAGCCTAGGTTTCGTCGATCTTGTTATACCAAAATGGGTCCAGTAGAGTCTTGCGGAATGGTACGGTGACGTCTGTACTTTTCTTTGGGAGTCCATAGGGCTATAGGAAATCTGTCTTTCTTGCTTCTTTCGTGCTATGACTTTATTCCAATTGGTTTCTGGTGATCCAAATTGATATTTGATATCTTCATTCTTTTGCCCGCAGATGGTGAATACAGGTCTAACAAAAAATGAGCACATCCCCCGCACAGATCGTTCCAAATGAGGAGCCAACAGTGAGGAAAAGGGGACGAGTGAGGGGGAGAGGAAGAAGAGAATGGGGACGAGCCACACCCGCCAGGGGTGGAGCTCACGTAGCTTCTGGTTAGGCTAATGAGAGGGCAACATCTCCTCTCCATCTCAGGATTATTTTGAGAAGAGGGAAGCATCAGGAGAGCAAAACATGGAGCCTGAGGTGGCGGCACCAGTTGGGGTTGCAGCTCTACTTCCTATATCTGTTGAGGTCATTCAACAAGTGTTAGCTTTTCTGAGAGAGTGGGCTAGGACTAGAGCCACCCCCACTGTTCTAGCCTATCATGCTCCTGTTGTGCACCCTACTGTTGCTATGGATCCTAGGATGGATGAGACTTCAGGCACAAATGCTTTTCCTCTTACGACTTAGGGCTTTGTGATGACTGGTACTGCACATAATCTGCTGACTAAGTTCTTGAAGATGAAACCTCCTACGTTTTAGGGTATAAAATCTGAGGAATAGAGGATTCGTCTTTTTGTTAAGGGCTTGAATTATGATCTTCAGGTTTTGAATGTGCAGATGACTTTTGTTGGAAAGGGGTTTAATGATGTGTCATACTGTGAAGAAGTTGGAAGGTGTGGCGCAGGTGGGAAAGGCTAAGATGTTAACCAAGAAGTCTCAAAATGTTAGGAATTTCAGCAGATCCTATTCTGTCAACTATGCTAGCTTCTACTGTGGTGTCGGCTAAAGGACCTTCTCAGAATCAGGTTGTTAGAGGCCAAGAGGCTTCTTATTTTTCTGCCTGTCGGCCTGCTCTGCATCATGGATGTTATCATTGTGGTGCTATTGGTTATTTTATGAGGGAGTGTCTAGTGAGACAGGCGAATGGCCATACTCAGCAACAAGCTTAGTCAGTGGTTCCAGAAGGTAGATGAGGGGGTAATGGTAGGGTCATCCATGGGATGGATGGGTAAATTAGGCAGGTGGTCATGGTAACGGTAGTGCAGGAGCACAGCAGGGTAGAGAGTCAGCTCAGATTGATGAACAAAACCATTGTTATGCATTTCTGGGAATGACTGATGCTGAGCCTTTTGATGCAGTGATCACAAGTACTATTTATGTCTGTGACCAAATGGCTTCTGTCTTATTTGATTTGGGTTCACTTATTCTTATGTGTCTGTTTAGTTTGCTATGGGTCTGAGTCTGGTTTGTAATATTCTTAACTATCATGTGCATGTGTCAACTCCAATTGGAATGTCTGTAGTGGCTACCCATGTTTATCGATCTTGTCCAGGTTTGTTTGTGGGTTTTCAGACTTGGGTAGACTTAATTATCTTGGACATGTTTGACTTTGATGTAATCTTAGGTATGACCTGGTTATCTCCGTATCATACTGTTTTAAATTGTAATGCCAAAACCATGACTCTAGCTATGCCTAAGATGAAGGAACTAGAGTAGGAGAGAGTGTATAAGGCCAAGCCGATAAGGATTATATCATATGTCCAAGCTAGGGAGCTATTGGGGAAGGGGTGTTCAACATTTCTAGTTCATCTTCAGGATATTGGTTCAGGGTCCCCTTCTATTGAGTCAGTTTCGATAGTTTTTGAGTTCCAGGATGTGTTTCCTTCAGATTTATCGGGTATGCCTCCAGATAAAGATGTTGACTTCTATATTGACTCAGAGCCTTGCACTCACCCTATGTCTATTCCACCTTATCGAATGGCTTCTATAGAGTTGAGGAAACTCAAAACTCAGTTGCAGGAACTGCTTGAGTTTCATTCATCCAAGTGCTTCATCTTGGGGTGCTCCGGTTCTTTTTGTCAAGAAGAAGGATGGTTGTATGAGGATGTGTATCAATTATAGGTAGTTGAATAAGGTCACCATCAAAAATAAATACCCTTTGCCTCACATAGATGACTTATTTGACCAGGGTGCAACCATTTTCTCAAAGATTGATTTGCGATCAGATTATCATCAATTGAAAATTAGACCCGAGGATATTCCAAAGACAACTTTTAGAACTCATTATGGTCATTACGAGTTTCTAGTAATGTCTTTTGGATTGACTAATGCACCTAAAGCTTTCATTAGTTTGATGAATGACATCTTTAAATCCATTCTGGATTCTTTCGTGATTGTGTTTATTAATGATATTCTTGTGTTCTCCAAAACTAAAGAAGAGCATGCAAGTCGTTTCTGTGTAGTTTTTGGTATTCTGAGGGAAAAGGAGATTGTATGCTAAGTTCTCCAAATGTGAATTTTAGTTATCTTCGGTTGCCTTCTTGGGGAACGTGGTTTCGGAGAAGGGACTAATGGTGAACCCTTAGAAAATTAAAGCAGTTAAGAGTTGGATTTGGCCTAGTTCAGTGACTGAGGTGAGAAGCTTTGTGGGTCTTACCAGTTATTATCATAGGTTTATCAAGAACTTCATAGCTATTGCAACTCACTTGACAAGGTTGACTCAAAAGGAGGTGCCGTTTGTTTGGTCAGACCAGTGTGAGGAGAGCTTTCAAAAGCTCAAGACACTCTTGACCACAACACCTATTCTTTTGCTGTCAGTTGAAGGTAAGGATTTCATTGTGTTTTGTGATGCAGGATAAGAATGTGATTGCATATGCTTTGAGGTAGTTAAAGCAACGTGATAGGAATTACCCAACCTATGATTTAGAGGTGGAAACGATAGTTTTTTCTTTGAAGATTTGGAGACACTATCTTTATGGTGTCAAGTGTGAGGTCTTCATGGACCATTGTAGTCTGCAACTTGTGTTTACCCAAAGGGATTTGAACTTAAGAAAGAGACGGTGGATAGATTGTTAAAGGACTATGATGTGACTATTCAGTATCATCCAGGTAAGGCCAATGTGTTGGCCAACACATTGAGATGAAAGGCCATAAGCATGGGCAACTTATCATTCTTGAGAGTGTCCAGGAGACCATTAGCTAGAGAGTTTTAGACTCTAGCATCTTTGAGCAAGACAGGGGTGGAGTGTTGGCTAGTGTGGAGGTAAAATCAATATTTGTGGCGCAGATTAAAGCCAAATAGTTTGAGGATACGAAGTTGGATGCACTCCAGAACAAGGTAGTGAGTGGGGAGGGGATGGTGCCACTCTCGATGCTGGAGGGGTGTTTTCGTTTAAAGAAAGTTTATGTCTTCCTCAGGTTGGTGACTTGATCAGTGATATACTTTTAGAGGCCCATGGCTCACGTAATTCTATTTATCCGGGTAGGACAATGATGTATCGCAACTTTAGACAGCTTTATTGGTGGCCGGGGATGAAGAGGTACATAGTGGATTACGTGTCTAAGTGTCATAACTTTCAGCAGGTGAAGTATGAACATCAAAGGTCTGCAGGCTTACTGCAGAGGATGCCTATACCTATGTGGAAGTTGGAGCATATTGCTATAGATTTTGTGGTGGGACTCCCTAGGACATTGGGAAAACATGACTCTATTTGGGTGATAGTTGATTGACTGACAAAATCAACTCATTTATTGCTACTTAGGGTAGATAATAACTCTCAGTAGTTGTTAAAAATATATGTCAAGGAGATCATCAGACTTCATGGGGTGCCACTTTCTTTTATTTCAGACAGGGATGCGATATATACTTCCAAATTTTTGGACAGGTTGCATGAAGAGTTGGGCACCAAGCTTGCTTTTAGTACTGCCTTCTATCCTCAGACTGATGGTCAGTTAGAGTGGAAAATTCAGGTGTTAGAGGATATGTTGAGAGACTGTGTGATTGATTTTGGTGGTCCTTAGGACTAGTTCCTTTTGTTGTGTGAGTTCTCATACAACAATAGTTATCACTCTAGCATTGATATGCCTCGTTCGAGGCACTCTACGAGGGGAAGTGCAGGTCACCTATTGGGTGGTTTGAGGCGGGTGATGTCAAACCTTTGGGCACCGACTTAGTGAAGGAGGCTCCATAAAAGATGAAGTTTATTCAAACTAAGATGTTGGCTATCCAAAGTAGACAGAAAGAGTATGCGGACCGAAAGTTAAGGGACACACACTTCAAGGCTGGGGAGCAGGTGCTGCTCAAGGTGTCTCCCATGAAGGGAGTTATGAGGTTTGGTAAAAAGGGCAAGCTCAGCCCTCGATATATTGGTCCTTTTTAGGTTCTAGAGGAATTGGGTCCAGTTACATATAGGTTAGCTCTACCGTCGGGTTTGTCGGGGGTTCATCCAGTATTTCATATTGCTATGTTGAAATGGTAGCATGAAGATGGGGACTACATTATTAAATGCGATTTAGTGCTTTTGGATAAGGGTTTGGCTTATTAGGAGGAACCTGTAGCTATTCTAGATCATGACGTTCGTAAGTTGAGGACAAAGAAAATTCATTTGGTGAAAGTTCAATGGAAGCATCGTCCTGTCGAAGAAGTCAATTGGGAAACCGAGAAGGACATGCTGGACAAGTACCCTCAACTGTTTGAGGGCACAGGTACTCTTCTCATTTCTCATTTTGGCCTAATTTTTCTCGTTTGATAATTCGGGAATGAACGATGGGTAAATTGGTATCTATTGTAACGACCCTCTTCATCGTTACGTGTAAGTTCTACGTTTCCAAAAACTAAATTTCTTCTAGTTCGGAAGTTACAAAATTCAAGTTCGGCTAGTTTCGCCTCATTTCGGAGTGAGGGGTAGCCTAGGAAAATATGGGAATGATTCAAACCCGTTCGGCAGGAATGGTTTTAATTCCTAGTTATCTAAGGCGATAAGAAATACGTAGGATTTTACGGAACTGAATTTGAGTTAGTAGAACTCCCGAAATTGACCATAGCGTAAATGGCATCGTTTGGAATGTCCCAGGATCAAAATGTGTTGTAAAAAGTGGGAATTTTGGGTGAAGATGGACTTACTGTCTCGTTGACACTGCTCTAGTGATACCAGACCGCTATAGCGGAGAAATTACCGCTACAGCAGTGGTCAAGGGCGTTCAACGCACCTATAGCGGTCTGGTACCGCTATAGCGGTAGAAACTGCAGTTTAGTAGGATTTTCCCCCAAAATAGTTTATATTTTCTAAACTTCTTTTGGGACAATAAAAGCGCGATTTAGGGAAAAAATCATCAGTTTTCCTCCATTTAACTTCGTTAAGGTAAGAATTTCATTCCCTTTAACTTGTATTAGAATCCTTAAATTACGAAGTTCGGGAGGGTTTTAGGGTGGATTTTTGGATGATTGCTGGTGCAAGGGGTGAAAATAAGCATTATGTTAATATATTTTATTTATTAACCATGAAATTGGCCTTGCATTCTGTTAATTCACTAAACACTTCATGAAATTAGTAGTTTTAGGTGAATTACGGAGAAAATAACCCTGGAACGATAAGGGAACGATCATGAACTGACCTTAGGGGGCTGGATGTGAGTTATAAATCCCTCCATGTTCGGTCATTTTGTTAATACAGTATTTGTATGTATGTTTTAGACTATGAACAAGCGGAAGGGGCATAGAAAGGCAAAGCTCCGGCTTATTATGCAAGCTTGGTTCGAGGTAGGTGATGGTAGTGTAATTAATCCAACTTGTATTATATGAATAAAAGTCACGATCAGAAAATTCTCATATTTTTAAAACACTACTTTTTTCTAATTAGTCTGTCACTTTTAGTGCATTATTATGATCAACAATGTCGGTTTGCAAGTTCATATGCCACCAACTTCATGACAAGCCTCCTTTTGTTGGCAGGACCATATTAACTATCTTGTAGTGTGATTGGTTAATGTAGGCTTATGGGTGTGGTCCATGCATTGTTTACTTGCTTTATGACTTGGCCTGCCTTATATTGTGAATTATGACATATTTCGGTATTTGGGACATTCTCACAGGTTATGGTTGGATTAAGGATTACAGATATTCATGTTTGGGGTTTTAGTACATAGACGGTAATTATCCCCTGTAGGTCATGAATAAAGGGTGTGTATATAACCCTTAGTATGTATGTATGGGTTACAAGGTATGTATTGGTGTGACGGTTCCTTGAGTGGACCGGGGAAACTGTAATTGCTATATTTGATATTAGTTTATTTATCTTGACTTGAATTGACTATCTTTGACTTGGTGATATTTGTTGACTTGTTGGTGTTGCCTCTTAAATACCATTTGTACTTATGTGCTGAATGTATAATGTGGGAGCATGTGTTAGCTAATTGTACTATATTTTGGTTAAGTATCCATATTTTCATCTTGGGTTAGCCGATGACCCTACAAGTACACTGTATTTTATTGTGTGCTGATACTACACCTGCATTTACTTCTGTGAGTGCAACATATATTCCAGTAGATTCTTCGAGACCTCACTTGTGACTTCAGCAGTTGATTTCTGAATTTCAGGGTGAGTAACATATCTGGGTTATTATGAGATCTATCTTCCTTGGACATTGTCCTTTGTTTTGACTTGTTACTTTCCTTTTATTTTGGGGGTTGCATCCCCTGTTGACATTCATAGTATGTGTTGATACATCAACTTTCGGGTTCTAGGGGATTTTAGTTTGGTATTTTATTTCCACATTTCATAAGTAGTTGGATTGGCTACTTATTAAACTATTTATGGGATAGTTTTAGTATTCTACCTAAGTGTTGTTCAATGCTTCCAGGATTATTGATTCTCCCACCGAGTGAGTAGTGTGGGTGCCATTCACGACGAATTTGGGTCGTGACAATAGTTTTTGTATTCTTCCTATGTGTTGTTCAATGTTTTTGGGGTTATTAGTTCTCCCACCAGGTGAGTAGTGTGGGTGCCACTCACGATGGGTTTGGGTCGTGACAAGAAATTCTTTTCACCACATTGTTGTAGAGATTTAATTTAAAAAGATCATTACAACTGCAAGTTAAGGCAAACAAGTGAACCAATATCTTTTTTCGAGCAACTAATATGAAGATCGGCATCTCACTCACTATCACCAATTTATATTGGCTAGAATGGATTACCATCCAGTGCATTTTCTTCTATGTTAAAATTTGCTTGTTTAGCTAACGACAACACCATTATTGTTTAACATCAAAACCGCGGAAGACATAATTGAACGATCTTCAAGACAATGTTGGACTCATAATAGACCTACACTGATTGATCGTACCTTTTCTGATGTTGAACAAGAATCACCTACGCACTCATCAAGTAATTCTGTTGATCTATCTTCTTTAAAAAGTTTCCACACCCGTAGATTTTACAAGCTAATTATTAGCATGAATTGCTTTTGAAGATATATTTATTACTAGTAGATAACCCCTTAGGATAAGTAAAATAAAACAAATAAAATTTTGTATGACCAAGTATATTAAGGTCACGGCCTGGATCATGGAATTGTCTGATTCTTTTTCCCACTCACATTTTTCAGTAGTAAAATACCGAAGCTACATACATTTAATTTTACTGAGTATATCTCTTGCATTGCATATTACAGTTAGAGGTACAAGCTACTTAAAATATAGACAAAAAATAAAATTATTGATGATGAAAAACATACTTAACTATATCAAGATTCTTCTAGGTTCAATCAAAAAATTACCACCCAATAGAAGGTTCTTACTATGCCTCAACAATGCGGCCTATCATGCTTTCGACGTCTTCCTCTTGACATATCTTTGTCACGCCAAAGTCTGATATCATTGGATTCATGTCCTTTTCTAGCAAAATATTGTTAGCTTTCAAGTCTCTGTGAATTATTCTCAATTGATAATCTTGATGCAACTATATAAGTCCTCAAGTTGTACCATTGATAATGTTAAATTGTTTAGGCCAGTCAAACACCTTCTTTTGTGTCTCATCTGCCAAAATTTTATTGGTTCATTAACACCTTAATATATAGAAGAATGTAGTATTAAATCCTAAAACAAAACCAGTGAGTTTGCTGCCTTATTGGAAAAATAATACGACAAGTTTGGGATACCATGTTATTACTAGGTTCTTATACAGTTGATCTCTTAGTTCTCTCCCTACATGTTTTTCCCAGCTTTATGGGGCATCCAAAACTGAAATACGATCAGGGATGTACTATAGGCATCAGTTCACTGAAATGCAAAATATTGGATGCAGAGTAGTACTAAATATAAATGAATCGAGACTCCTATTTGGCAAGTACTCAAACATCAACATCTTTTCTTCCTTGTCACTGCAGCAACCAAGAATCTTCACCAGATTAATGTGCTGAAATTTTGCAACATATGGAGCTTCATTCTTGTACTCACTTTCTTCTTGTTTGGAAGTTCTTGTCAACCGTTTGATAGTTATTTTCTGTCCTTCAAGTATGCCTTAAATATTACAATTTCTGCATGTTAATATTTTCAATACCAATTATGTTACAATTAGAAAGAGAAAATAAGTTATGTTCCACTATATCCTTATTTTTTTGCATTTCGCTCACTAGTCCAACTAAAAAGTAATAATAAGTTGTGAGGCATTTTTCCCTTTAGACGGGCGAACAAGAGTTATCACTATGTAAATGATAAATAAATTATAAGAAATTAACAACACTATATTCTAAAACAAACTATATTATGATCACATAATCTGATGTTATACCCAAAGGGTAATGTGTTACTCCTTCAATTCGTTGTTGTGAATTTTAGAGGCTCTTGGCTGAGTATCTGAAGCTACTTGTTAGACAACAATCATTGGAAAAGCAAAAGATAGTCTTACAAGTTTTTGCACCAGAAGGACATTCCCTTTACTCCCACCGTTCTTCTTTAGCTATTGTATATGTCTCTTTTGGTTTCACAAAGTAAAGCTTTATTTCATGATGCCTTTTATCATACAGCTTTTATACTGAACCTAAAGATGAAGTTTTACTTAATAGGGTCAGGAAGTTTTTGCCTGCGCACTAGCTGTACCTTGTCAACAGGTCCAAAGCCCCTCTCTCCAATCTTTTTGTCAATTGAAAAGTTATTGGTAGCCTTAATTATGGTTGATAAGTCAAACAGTGGTATCTCAAATTCTTCAGCACAATTACCACTAAAATCCATCTTGTAGTTGCCACTATGTCGCCGTTTACTTACCAAAAGCAAATGAAATGATTTTTTTTTAAGTTGTGAATCCCAGAAAAATATGAAAGTTTTTTTTCACTATTATTTAAATTTTTATTCCTTTATTTTGCTCAGACGTCAGGACATAGAGGAATTTATCCAGCTTAACTGTCTTTTTGAGCTCTAAAGCCTTCTTCCTTCTTCTATAGTAGATCAACATGATAAGGATTATCAAAATCACACCAACTGAAAATGAAAGACTCTAGAAAGTATTTTTCCTTTCTTTTCATCCGATTTCTTCTGACTATCTGCAACTGCAACTAATACCTCCTAATATATAAAGTCTATCTAACCATCTCTCATTTCTTATTTTTTTCTTCCCTTAGTTCACTCTGCACCTTTGACAGTTGACATGATTCGAGCACCTTGTTGTAATTCATGCTCCGTTTGCAGCTCTTTCTTGAGAACAAGCAATCTGTTTCTACCAATTAGATGAGCACCTTCCATATCTCCTAATTGCATTCTTAGTTCGGCCAGTTTGATAGTTGTTGGTACACCTCCCTCTTCTGTGTAGATCAGTCTAAACTTTATAAGAACAATACACTCTACAACTTAATAGAGAAGAATAACCTTACAGAAAGAACTGAACCGAAACGAAGCAGAAAGTCCTTATCTGTTGGCCAGTGTCTTTTCCCGGCAAGGAGACTCCAGCTTGAGAGATTAGCAACTTATTTTATTTTGGTATTCACTACAATCCAATTGAGGCGTATTCTGTCTCTGAGCTCTTTCCAGAGCTTAAAATCTTTTTTCTCTTCATCTGCATGTTCATCATCTCTTGTAGAGTACGTGAAAAGATCAATTCGAAATGGACTGTAAAATCAATATGGTAACCCGCTTGCGACCGGAATTACCCAAAGAACTTTTGAGCATATTGTTTTATCTTTGTATCTTACATCGACAATAGCGACAAAGTCTGATGGAGCAACAATTTCAAATTCATCCATGTCTGATGTCACCATATTATTCCACTTCGGTCAATTCTTTAGGATACTCTAGATATTTCAAAGCTTACAGTTGCAGACAATCTGGAAAAGTAGGATGGCAAGAAAGGAAAAGTACTTTTCTGGAGTCTTTTATTGTTAGTTGGTGTGATTCTAGTAATCCTTATCATGTTGATATACTATTGAAGAAGGAAGAAGGCTTTAGAGCTCAAAAAAATAGGTAAGCTGGATAAATCCTTTTTTCTGGAATTTACGGCTTAAACAAAATTTATTTTATTTGCTTTTGGCAAGTAGATGGCGTCGCTATGGCAATTACAAAATGGAATTCAGTGGAAATTGTGCTGAAGAATTTGAGATATTAGTTCTTGACTTATCAAGCATAATGAAGGCTACCAATAACTTTTCAATTGACAAAAATATGGAGAGGGGACTTTGGACATACTTACAAGGTATAGCTGGTCTGCAGGAAAAAGCTTCCTGGTCCTATATAGTAAAGCTTCATCGTTAGATTCAGTATAGAAGTTGAATGATGAAAGGCATCATGAAATAAAGCTTTGCTATATGAAACCAAAAGAGACATATACAGTATCTAAGGAAGAACGGTGGGGGTAAGGAGAATGTCCTTCGGGTGCAAAAACTTGTAGGACTATCTTTTTCTTTTCAATGGTTGTTGTCTAACAAGTAGCTCCGGATACTCAGCCAAGAGTCTTTAAAATTCACAAAAACGTACCAAAGGAGAAACATATTATCCTTTGGATGGAATTGTCAGATTATGTGATGTGAATATAATTTATGTAAGAAGAGAGAGTCGTTAATTCCTTATAATTTATTTATCTTTTACATAGTGACAACTCTTGTTCCCCCCTCCAAAGCGGAAAAATGTCTAATAACTGATCATTACTTTTTAATTGGACTACTGAGCGAAATACAAATATTCAATGATATGATAGAACATAACTGATTGACACTTTCTAATTGAAACATAGCTGATATTGAAAATATTAACATGCAAAAATTATGTTGTTTAAGGAATTCTTGAAGGACATGAAATAACTAACAAGCGGCTGTCCAGAACGTCCAAACTGTGATAAAGTGAGTTCAAGAATGGAACTCTATATATTGCAAAACTTCAGCACATGAATTTGGTGAGAATTCTTAGCTGCTGCAGTGGCAAGGAAGAAAAAAGATGTTGATCTTTGAGTACTTTCCAAACAGAGTCTTGATTAATTTATATTTGGTACTACTCTCTATTCAATATTTTACATTACGGTAAACCGATGCCTATAGCAGTTCCTTGATCTTATTTCAGTTTTAGATGCCTCATAAAGCTGGAAAAAAACATGTAGGGAGAGAACTAAGGGCTCAGTTGTATAAGAACCTAGTAATAACATTGGTAGCACAAACTTGTCGTATTATTTTTCCAACAAGGCAATAAAATAACCAATTTTATTTAGGCTTAAATATTACATTCTGTGATATTTTAGGGTGTTAATGACCCGATAAAATTTTGACAGATGAGACACAAAATAAGGTATTAGACTGGCCGAAACAATTTCACATTACCAATGGCATAACTCAGGGTCTTATGTATCTGCATCAAGTTTCTCAATTGAGAATAATTCATAGAGACCTGAAAGCTAACAACATTTTGCTAGATAAGGACATGAATCCAAAGATATTAGACTTTGGCTTGACAAAGATATGTCAAGAGAATGACGTCGATGCCAAGACGGACTGAAATGTTGGGACATTGTAAGAACCTTCTATTGAGTGATAATTTTTTATTTATCCTAAAAGAATCTTGATATAGTTAAGTATGTTTTTCATCATTCATAATTCTATTTTAGTGTATATTTATGCAGTGCGTACCTCTCACTGGAATATGCAATGCATTGGATTTACTCAGTAAAATTAAATGTATTTAATTTTGATATTTTACAATTGAAAACTGTGAGTGAAAAAAAAGAATCATACAATCTCATGATTTAGACCATGACCTTAATCTACTTGGTCATTTAATATTTTATTTATTTTATTTTATTTCACCTTGGAGGTTATCTACTAGTAAGAGATATATCTACTAAAGCATTATTACTGGGGTTTTTAATTTTTCCCATTTATCATCTGGTAGACAATTATGTTTGCATAAATTTGCTTCTGCTCCCGTATCAATCATAGGTGTATAATATCTGTTATGATATCCTTCTACTATTATCTTTGCAAGTATATATATCTTAGGCATTCTATTATTTCGATTTCATGTTATTGTTTGTTTAATTATTATATTTTATTTTTGTAGGTTATAGTTAACTGTTTGTCTTCTAATTTATATGGTTTTAGATCTTCTAACCAGTTTATTCCTAATGTGATATTGTTACCAGTTTGACATATCTTAAATTGTATTGTTATTGGTATGCCTCCAATTATTAGTTCTTTTTCTACTATGTCTTCCATGTTTGCTAGTATTTTTGGTAGTTCAGTTAATTGTGTATTTGTAATAATTTCGTTTTCCATTACTAATTCTCTTGCAATATAATTTTCTTCCTGTCCCGTGTTTATTAATATCAGATATATTTGTTGTTCCATAATCCCTGTTATATAATAGTGGTAGGTTTTGATATTTTGTAGATTATCATTGATTGAATCCTGTGATATATAATTTTTTCGTTTAGAGGTAGTAAGTCTTGATGATGTTGTAGGTGTGTCATTAGTTATTCTTTTTGAGGTACTAAGTCTTTCTCTTATCATTTCTAGATCAGTATCTATATCCAATTCTTGGTAATTATAATCGTTAATATCTATTACTGTTACAATTTGTTCAAAGGGGTTTTCTATTTTGATTTTATTTATTTTGTTTTTTGCTTTTACCGTATGATTTGTAGTGTAGATATATAAATTTTTACATCTTGCCGTAAATATTTTACTTCCTGGTGCTAACTCGATTCCTGACATCTTCCAGTATAAGACTAATGATTTATCTATGTTTGTATCCGTTACTGCCACTGAATAATTAGCACTTATGATAAATTTGAATTTTTGGTATATTAAATTTCCTTTGACTGCACTTATAACACTTTTTTCAATAGGGTGTATAATTCTATCATCTGCTAAATATATTTCAATTGGGGTATCTATTCCTTCTCTAAAGCATGCCTTGATTAATATTTCTGTTCCTCCTAAGTGTACGTATTTTATTGGGATTTTGGATTTTATATTTTGTATTTCCTTATTTACTAATTTTTTGTTTAGTATGGGAATTTTTGCTTTTCCTTTTATATATTTACAATCTATAATATGCTCTTTTTGACTAATTACATAATATTCTTCTTTTGGTGGTTTAAACCATTGCTTAATTATCGGTACATCTAAAATTTTAGTTATACTTAAGTCTAATTCTTTTCTTTTTATTTGGTCAAATATATGGTTATCAAATACTATTTTTTGTTCTGATGATTCTGCATCTTGATATTCTTCTTTTTCAATTATTTGGATATCTTTTTCAGTCATAGTCTGTTTCTTCTTCCGATCCATTTATACTAGTATCTGAAAAGTCATATATGCTATCGTTACTATCCAAATCATAATCTATATAGTCAATTTGTATATATTCGTCATTATCTATTGTTAGTTCGGATATTTGTTTTTTCTTTGGGTCTTTAGGTATTTTGCAATCTTTTGCTAAATGACCTAACTTTCCACAGTTATAGCATTGCATTCTGCTAATGTTTTCTTTTTCTTATGTGGCCGTTTTGTATTATAATTCTTTACATAATACCTTCTTCGTGGTTTTTTATATTTATACCTAGTTTTATGTGGTTTATATGTATATTTAGTATATTTCTTTCTTCTTTTACTATAATATTTTTTGTCTATACAGCCGAATTGTGGTGCTGTTTTATTTTTGCAACACGATAAGTTTTTTATTATTATTTTATCTAGGGTAATATTTTCTTTGTATTTTTCACATAAATCTATGGACCAATGTTGTAAATATTTTATCCTAGCTCCTAGGGTATCTGTTAATCCTGCATCTGTCCAATCTTTCGTTATTTTTGATCCAAAGGGTTCTGGTAATTTGGTTAAATATAGTTTTCTTATGTCAGTACTTTCTGCTGTCGTATACATTCCTTTATAATAATAATCCTTAAAGGCACAAGTATATTCTTCTATGTAGCACATATTACATATAGCTAATTTTTGCATTGAATTCCTATGTATTACTTTTTCTTTATTTTGCTCCTCCATTTCTGTAGTCATACTGCTAAATTCATTTCGGATAGCTATTTCATATTTATTTAAGATTTCCGTATTTGTTGTAGCTGCGGTTCCTTCACTATTTCTATTATTCCTCAATACTGCTAAGCTTGTAGCACTTGAATTTTGTAGCCATAATTTAACTGTTCTTATTAGTGTTCTTTCTATATAAGCTGGTGTTTCTGCCATTGATATTTTATTATCTACTAGTTGTTTAGCAATATATCCCATCCATAATTGGATTGCTTTATTTGTATCAGAGATACAATCTAAGTCTAAAAAGTTGTGTTGTTCAGTTGTTTGTTTTGATTGCCATTTTATATTTAATCTTTGTTCCCATAATGTTCTATTTCTATCGTCTGTTTCGTAAACATGTGTAGCATAATTAGGGCTTGATTGTTTATTTGTTTTAGAAGTTCCTGGTTTATTGTCTATTGTTCCTGCATTAACTTCTATTTGTGTATTATTTATCTGTTCTAAAAGTTCTGTATATGTTTCACTAGTTTCAGAATAAGTGTCTTCTTTAAGTATGTTGTTATTATCGTCATTATTTATAGCGTTTATCCTAATATCTGGTAAATCGGGTTCAGTATTACTTTATTCTGCTTCTTCCATTTGTATTTGAGCTTTAAATTGTTCTATTTCTTTTGTTAGCACTAATTCTTGTTCATGTTCACGTTTCTTTTCTTTTTCTTTTTGTTTGTCAGTGTATAATTTTTTTAACATTTCTAATTCTTTTTCTAATTCTAATATTTTGTTATTTTTTGTTTCCTTTAGGTGTTGTAGTTCTTCTTTTGCTTGTGTTTTTATTTTGTCAATTTCATATTTTTTTTTATCAATTTCTTTGTTTTCTTTAGAAATTCGGACCATAGCGGTTAAACTATCTTCTAAGCTAACTGTTTCTTTTTCTAACATTAGGTATAGAGTTTTGCCTATCTTCTTATATCTTCTTCTTAAATTTGAAAAGATTATTGCTATTTGTAATCCATCTGGGTTTGTGTATATTTTTTCATCTACTGCATATTCTTCCTTATTCATTATAATCTGTGTTCGTATTTATATTCTAAATGGAACAATTGTATTTCTAATTCAAATATAGTTTTTCTTTGTGTATCTAAAGATTTTTTATTTACTCCGGCGAATATATTGTAATGTAATCTAGCCTTTCTATCTTCTAGTTCTTGTTGTAAGTTTGTAATTTTTTCTGCTAATTGTTGTCTGTAGTTTGTATCTGTATTCATATTAACTTGTTCTTAAGATATTGAATTAATTTGTACTCTGTTTTAGATATTTTATCTATTAAGTAAGATAGTCTATCGTTATCTAGTTTACTGACACTTAAAGATTTATATTCTGGATATAATATTTTTAATTTCTTCCTGAGTTTTCGTAGATTCTTATTTTTCTTTCTTTGTTGTTTATTTGTTTTTTGTACAACTAATTTTTCTTTAGTTTGTTCTTCAGTATCTGTAGTATAGAATATATCATTTATGTAAGCATGTTGATTGTTGATATGTTGGTCTAAGGTAATTCCATAGTCTTGATAATTTTGTAATATTTTGTCCATTAAGATATTATATTTTTATAATATTCCATAGCTCTGATACCAATTTGGGGGTGCGGATCAAGGATCATCTTATGATTAAATGCTTCACTATAATATTGTTTTTCTAGTGTGATCAAGCGGTTGAGTTCTTTCATAATCTCTGTCATTTCTTCTATATATTGGTTATTACGAGTTTGATGATATTTTAGGATAGTAGCTATTAATAGATTTTGTGTTGATTTTCTTTCTTGTCTAGTTTGTGTCCAATTTTGAAGTGCTTCATAGTTAATCATTTTAATCTGAATAATACCAATCTAAATAGTCATTGTTATCATCATCATAATATGAAATGGTAAAGTCTAACCAGCTATCTTGCATCAATTTCATTATTTCATAGGTTTTTAATAGGTCATAAATTATTTTTCGTGTATCATTATCTAGATGTCTTAATGTGTATAATAAGGTTATTTTGTAATTATCATCTTCATCTAGTATATATGTGTAAGAACTTAATTTATAAGTATCTATTTCAGTTCTAGATTCGTTATTTGTACTAGTGCTGGGGGTGTCTATGTGTGTATTCATGTTTTTACTTAGACATATTCCCTTCTAACCTCTTTATGTATCATTATCCTTATCATGTTTTAATATATTATTCTGAACAATCTTTTCTGGTCACTACCATGTTTTTTGGCTTCAATCATTTACCCTAACAGCGCCTCAACTCTGTGTACTCCCCTAAACGGCTTCCTTGCCTACCGGTTTCCACTTTAGGATGACATAGTCTGGGCTTAACTACTCTCAGCCTATTTCCATGGCAAACTTTTCTCAAGATGTTCAATATAATGGTACTATAACATGATAAATAAAACATTTAATCTTTTTAAGATATGGAGCAATCCGACAAACTACCAACTCAGGTACATATACTCATAACTATGAATAGCTAAACTCTTATATTCCTTATAATCTCTTAAAAATATCATTGAAGCAATTCATGCTAGTGGTTAATTTATTTTCTCTTATGTTTGTTTGTTATGTTGAAAAATGCGGGGAAGGAGGATTACTCTCAGTCACTCAAATTCTTTTCTCGAAGACAAGTGAGGTGATTCTTCTTTGTTCCGCTCGATTTGACTTACAAATTCTCTTGAAGAAAAGTGTAGAAAGTATTTTTCTTACTTCTAACTTAACTTACATTTTGACTTCTCATAAAATGTCTATACTATCTAGATATTTATAGAACTATCCTAGCATGTACCTAATCTAGTAGATGTATTTTATTTTATTCATTCATTTTATCTCAAATACATGTACTCAACCATACATGTATTCTTACATTAATACCCTATATACATGAACTAACTTAATTCATGAACTACAAAAAAGATTTTTCTCTTTTCCCAACACAAGGTTCATTTTTCAACACTTCTCCTTGAATCTTTTGGTCGGAATTCACAAAAAGTTCTTCAATGTCTTTATTTTTCTTCGTCAAACTCTTCTAAGATCGCAAATCAACATTCTTCTTGAGAGTTTTTCTTTAAAAAATATTTTTCTGAAATTCTCTCATCTTTTCTAAAGATGTTTCATTCTTGAGATTGAGGTTATCAACTTTACTGATTGTGGTTTAGAAGAAACATCATCAGTTTCACCAAAACTTTCCTCTTCACCACTATTCTCTCCTTTTGGAGATTTCTCAGTAACAAGAGTAGTTCTTCTTCATCATTTTCTCAATTATCATATTTATCGTAAGAACCATTTTTGGTTCTACAATAATATATTATATTCTAGAAGCATTCATTTCTTTGGAAATCTCTTTTTTAAGTCTTTATCAAAGCTTGTTGTAAGATTCAACAACCTAATTTTTTAGAATTACAATCATAATCATCATTATCTTCTTTCAGATTTTACAAAAAGAAACCTTCTCGACATCTCTTTTATCAATTCTTTGATAGATGAGAATGTGGATTTCTCATGGCAGCTATATCATTTGCTACCTCTTTATTCAAGTTTTTTCATCGTGCAACTACTTCACCAAGGTTAACACTCTATTTAGACTCCTTTCCCTAAAAAACATCTTACAAAGTTGTTTAACTTTTGAAATCGCGGTAGTTTCACTTACCAAAATTATTTTTTCAAGTTGACGCTTCTCTAACACAACATATTCATAGCTATAATAGTTATTAACCTCATTCATATTCATTTCAATCTAAGATTCATTCTGTCAAACCTTTTAAAAATTCAAATTCTCCACAAGTCCCTCCAAACAAGTGGCTCTGATACCGAATTTTAGAAAATTGGGGGAGAAGGATTATTGGCAATCACTCATTTTTTTTTTGTGAAGACAAGTGATGTAACCATTCTTATTTGTTCCTTTCAACTCGACATACAAATTCTCTTGAAGATAAGTGTAGAGAGTATTCTTCTTTACTTCTTTACAATCCCACCAGACTCTTAATTCATGTGTCACGAAAAAAAAATCTTTTTATTTTTTCAATACATAGTTCATTTTTCAACATGTTATTCCATCCATTTTAAAATAAGTGGTATTTTTAATTTGGGCATGCCCCTTAAGAAAACTACTCATTCCTAGAAAGTAAGATGTATTTTTACTAACTTATCCTTAATAAATACATTGAAAGGAGCTAGCTTTTTAGTAGTTTCTTTGTTATGTAAAACTTTATTTATTTAAATTAGGTTAAAACTGAAAGAATATCATTAATGTCTTCCTCATTATGTGAAACATCACTTATTTTAAAATAAAATGAAAAGATAAAAACCACTTATTTTAAAATGCAGAGAGTAATTTAATTAGCTCTTAATCATTCGTGAGTAATGACTTGGGCGTTTTGAATTTCACTAATTATTCTGAATTTTAATATTTAAATCTAATTATTTTGGCTAATATTAGTATCAATCCATCTCAACTGAAGTTTATATTTACCTTCCCAAAATACGAATTAGTGTTTTTGCTATTTATAAAAATTAGTGTTTTTCCTTTTGAGATTCAAATTATGTAAATTTTGATAATGTTATTGGGTCCATGCACAGTATGGACTATCCCTTACTAGTCTATATGTAGGGGTGTTCATGGTTCGATTTGGGTCGATTTTGGGGAAAAATCGAAACCAAATCAATTTAGTCAGTTTTTTAATTATTAAAACCAAATCAAACCAAATATAATTCATATCCATCAGTTTGGTTGTTGTCAGTTTGATTCTGTTCTTTCGATTTTTAAGAAACATAATGAGATTTCTCTCATTTAACTTTTTTCCAACAATTAAAAAAGAATTCTTCATCATTTTTCAATTTATAGTCCGTTAATAACTTTTCATTGAGTGGTGACTAAAATTTAATTGGATTATGCAGAAATATCTAAAGATCCATAAGCTTTAATCAATTGAATAAAATTGAGACGAAATTCAAAAAACTATATAGATAAATCTCATAGTTGTTTCTTTGAATAAATGTGTTTGAATTCAATTTTTTTTTTAATGAATGACATTAAGATATAAAGTTCATTATCCTATAAGAGATATATAAAAATTTCATGAAAAAGTATACAAAGTACTATTTATAAAAAATAATATATTGTATATATATATATATATAGTTATAAAATTTGTGTGTATAATTTTTCCGTTCGATTCAGTTTTTTATTCGGTTTACTTTTAATAAAATCAAACCAAGTATTGTCGATTTTTTAAAACTTAAATCCAAACTAAACCAAAATCAAATAAAGTCGGTTAATTTAATCAGTTTGGTTCAATTTTTCAGTTTGAATCGATTTCTAATCAAACCGTGAACACCCCTATCTATATGTATGTATATATATCTTCTGCTTTGCAAACCATTCCTGATTTTTAGCAATAGGGATATATGATAATGCATGAATCCATACTGAAGCCAGTATCATATCAACACAATAAGACTTTTCACAATATTAAGGAAAAATAATCTACTAAAAAAAATAGATACTTTAAACAATTGTAGTAAATTATTAACCCAAAAACAATCTAACTAAATAAAGAGGACTTATATGTGGTGATGTGCCAAAAGGGATATGTTGGGCACCAATGCTAAATTGTAGTTCTCCCCCCAGCTAAAAATATAGAAAAGAAATATAATCATATGTCAATCAATTGAATTTCAAGTCAGAGCAACTCCAATCGTCAAACTTAATAAATATTACTCGACACATCTTTTATGATCTAAGTGAGTGAATTAAGCAGATCTTTTATGATCTAAACTATGACATATAAAGACAGAAGAAACTTGACTCTTTATCTTCAAAATTGAAAAATACTAGCACTAAATAATTCATTGTGTCAAGACTGAACACTATAGAGAAGATGAAAAAGAAAAGAATCTGATAATAACTAAAGGTCTTTCTCTCTCCAAAATAACAACAACAACTATTAATGGCTAATGGACCCGCCGCATCTGGATGCGCAAACTACTCATAGTGAAACGGAGAACCAATCCTCTGGAAGTAATTATATAGAAACAGAGCTATGCTACTAAAATTGCAAATTCCCTAAGTTCCTTGAGCATGAGTGTGAATCAGTCAAAGCAAGGCATACCACTCACAATGATTTCAAAGCATTGGAATACTATGGAAACATGGCTGCTGAATGTAAATTTACCATTGTTGGTAGGTTCCTTCGACCAAGACCTCAAATCGATAGAATCCATCGAGCTTCAAAGAGACAGTCAAAATCAAGGGATTAGTGAAGATTGGAGTCTACAAAAGTTACCAGATTTCTCTAATAAAGAGGACTTCAATAATGTATGGTATAGGAGGGTTATCAAACTTGATGGCTTATAAATTTTAAGCCGGAAGAGGATATTCCCTAATTCAAGATCAAAGAAAAGAAAATAGCTCTTTAAAAAGAATTAGTAGTTGTAGTTACAGTTTATTTAAACTTCTATTTTTACTGTTCATTCCTAGAGTTAGTTACAGGTACTGTTCATTCTATTAAGTCTGTTAGTGGCAGTTATTTCTCAAGCTCATTAGCTATGATTAGTCGACTAGTATAAATAGGCTTGTAATATGTGATGTAAGACAACTTTGATGATAATAATATTCTTCTTTTCTCTCTGAAATTCTTTTCTTCTCAACTAACTTTCGATTACCTGAGTTAGTTACTCATCTTCCTCGAAGTAATTCCTAGAATAACTACCATCTGGTTTAATTGTGCCATTGTTTGTGCATCAATTAGTGTCATAGATCTTATATGAGGTCAAGGGATTCACCATCAAATCCCTCTTGGACTGAGTATATTATAGCCTTAAATGAGAGGTTTGGAGATAATTTTGAAGATCCAATGTAGGCTTTAAAGAACTTGCATCAGACTGGTAGTGTAAAGTATCAAACTGAATTTGACAGGTTATTAACTGTAGTTAACTTGTCTATACAGAATACAATTAGCTGTTATTTGGGGGGATGAAGCCTGCGGTGAACAGGCAGTTATGATACAAAATCCCAGAACTCTGTTGCAAGCCTATAGACTGTCTAGATTGCAAGAGGAAGTCTTTGAAGCACAAACACAGACATGGGAAGTTAAGTCCAGCTTTAAGAGTTCACCACCTCTTTTATCCACTCCCTATTCTATTAAGCCACAGAATTCTCAGAAATCTTACTCTAATAATTCATACACAACTAATTCCTTCAAGAAACCTCTTGAATCTGTGGCCAGTACAATTGGTAGACCTGTTACTACCAACAATGGAAGAAAAATGTTAACTGCTGCTGAGATGGATGAAAAGAGGGCAAATGGATTGTATTTCCTTTGTGATGAGAAGTATGTGAGGGTACATGTATGCAAGGCCAAGAAATAATTATTTCTGGTTGAAGTAGTTGATGAGGAGGAAGCAAGAGATGGTGGTCAAGATGAGGATCCCTCAGAGGAATTAATTTCTAATATGGAGAGGTAAGAGAACATAAAGGAGTGCATGACCATATGTCTTCAAGCTTTCACTAGAATTACCGGATATCACATTATTAGAGTGACTAGTTACCATGAAAAGCAACCTTACAGGTGTTGATAGATAATGGAAGTACTCATAATTTTATTGACTCAGAGGTGGCAAAGAAGTTGGGTTGCAGATCTTGTTCTATCATAGAACAATCAGTTAGTGTAGCTGATGGTAGAAGGGTGCAGACTGCAACACTATGCAAGAACCTCCAGTGGCTGTTTCAAGGGGCAACTTTTTGTTCTGATTTCCTTTTATTACTATTGGGAAATGTAGACATAGTTCTTGGTGTGCAGTGGTTGAATACACTAGGAATAATCTTATTTGATTTCCAAAACAGAATAATTGAGTTTGTACATACGGGTAAGAAATATGTTTTGAGGAGTGCCACCAGTCAACTGAAGGCAACTAAAGCTAAGGCTTTGAGGAAGGAGATTGATGAGCAGGCTCAAGTTTTTATGCTTGCCTTATTACACTTTATGCACCAGAAAATCAATGCAATAGTATCCAAGCTATACAGAGTAGTGAGATACCTTCAAATCTGGTTACATTGATTAAACAATATGATGGTATTTTTGAGGTTCCTAAAAGCTTATTTCCATATAGGGGACCATTTGATCATAAGATTTCATTGATAGATTCAGCTGCACCTGTCAGTAAAAGACCTTATAGATATCCAAGTCTTAAGAAGGACATTATTGAGAGTTGGTACAAGAAATGTTGGATCAAGGTATTATCCAACAAAGTACTTGTACTTTTGCTTCTCCTGTTGTTTTGGTGGGGAAAAAGATAGTAGTTGGTGGCTGTGTATGGACTATAGGGAACTTAATCACTAAGCAATGAAGGATAAGTTTCCCATTCCCATGATAGAGGACTTATTGATGAGTTGGGTCAGGCTGAAGTGTTCTATAGGATTGATCTTAGGGCTGGATATCATCAGTTAAGAATGGCACAAACATATGTACATAAAACAACATTTAGGACTCATGAAGGGCATTATGAGTTTTTGATTATGCCTTTTGGCCTAACTAATGCACCTTCTTCCTTCCAATCTTTCATGAATGTTGTCTTTAAACCCTTGTTGAGGAAATCAGTTTTGGTCTTCTTTGATGATATACTGATATATAGCAAGGATATGTCAACTCATATACTATACTTGTAGGCCGTGTTTGACCTCATGCAACATCATTCGTTATATGCTAAGGGATCTAAATATGCATTTGGAGTGGCTGAAGTGGAATATTTAGGGCATTTTATCAGTGCTGCCGGTGTAGCCACTGATCCTAAGAAAATTGAAGTTGTTAAGTCTTGGTTGATCCCTAAAATTGTGAAATAATTGAGGGGGTTTCTTGGTCTAGCAGAGTACTATAGAAGGTTCATTAGAGGCTTTGGTCTCATTGAAAAACCTCTTAATGATCTCCTAAAGAAGGACAACCTTACTTGGCATGATGAAGCCACTACTGCATTGGAGAGTCTTAAGGAAACATTGATCACCACCCCAGTTTTGCTCTGACCTGATTATAGTAAGGTGTTTATTATTGAAACTGATGCAAGTGGGATAGATATTGGTGCTGTCTTGATGCAGCAAGGGCCTCCAATAGCCTACATCAGTAAAGCTCTGGCTCCTAAACATCAGACTATGTGTGTATATAACAGAGAACTATTGGCTTTTATATTTGCTGTGACTAAATGGTCACACTACCTACTGAGTAGTCACTTTATTGTGAGAACTGATCAAAAAGCCTTGAAATATTTGCTTGATCACAACATTCATACTGAATTTCAGGGTGCTGGTATATCTAAGTTGATTGCTTTTGAATTTTCCATTTAATACAAGAAAGGACATAACAACAAGGCTGCTGATGCCTTGTCTAGGAATCAAGGAGTTGAGTTGCTAGCTATCTCTTCATTGAATCCTCATGACACCTTACTTGATCAAATTAAACAATCTTGGGTTACTGATCCTACCTTGCAAGGTTTGATCACTACGCTACAGCTCCATCCTTGCATATCTTATACATAGATCAACTCTCAACTAAGGTGGAAGGGTAGATTGGTTGTAGGAGCTGATATGCAGATAAGTCAACTATCATTGAATTATGGCATATAACCTTTCAAGGAGGTCATTCAGGGATGGATGCCACCATCAGAAGGATGCAGTCTCTATTTTACTGGAAGTATATGGTTTCATATATCATACTTTTCATCAATAAGTATGATGTTTGTCAAAGGCACAACTATGATGCTTCTTCTTATCCTGGCCTCATTCAGCCTTTGCCTATTCCAGATGGAGTATGGACAAATATTAGCTTGAATTTTATAGAAGGTTTACCTAAGTCTAAAGGTAAAGGTGTTATTCTGGTGGTGGTGGACAGATTGAGTAAGTATGGCCACTTTATAGGGTTGCAACACCCTTACACAACTTAAACAGTGGCTCAAGCCTTTTTGGATAACATTTTTAAGATTCATGGTATGCCTTTCACTATGGTTAGTGATAGGGATTCTGTATTTTTGAGTGCCTTTTGGCAAGACCTTTTTCAGATCCAAGGTGTTAAATTGCATCACTCTACTGCCTACCATCCTCAAAATGATGGACAAACAGAGGTTTTGAATAAAACCTTGGAGACATATCTCAAATGTTTTTGCTCAGATAATCCTCAAGAATGGGCTTCCTACCTACCCCTTGCTGAGTGGTGGTATTATACCACCTACCATACTACTACAAGATGTTCCCCTTATGAGATCTTGTATGGCTAAAAACCACCTATACACTTGCCCTATCTAGCTGGTGAAGCTCAATAGGAGATGGTTGATAGGTCTTTAGAAGCAAGGGAGGCCATTATTGAGTTGCTCAAATTTCATTCGCTCATATCTCAGCAGAGAATGAGAGATATGGTTAATAAGTACAGATATGGCTAATAAGCACAAATCAAATAGTTCATGGAAGGTGACTGGATTTATATGAAGTTACAGCCTTACAGGCAGGTCTCTGTGTCATCCAGGCCATTCAACAAGTTAGCAGCCAAGTATTTTGGTCCTTATTTAGTTCTAGCCAAGGTTGGGAAGGTGCATTATAAGTTGCTGTTACCTACTGATGTCCTTATCCATTATACTTTCCATGTTTGACAGTTGGAAAAGTGTCTTGAAGCACCTAATGTCATCTCTCATCCTCCAGTTATAAACACATCCAGTCCCTCACCTGAAGTTGTGTTGGATAGAAGAATGGTCAAGAAGGGTAACAAGGCTGTTTGTCAAGTTCTTGTCAAATGGTTAGGCATTGATGCAGATCAGGCTACTTGGAGTATCTTAATGAGTTGAAGACTAGATTTCCTGAGTTCCATCCTTGAGGACAAGGATGTTTTCCAATCAGGGGGTGTTGATGTAAGATCAAAGAAAAGAATCAACTCTTTAAAGGAATCAGTAGTTGTAGTTACAGTTGATTCAAAATTTTATTTTTACTATTCATTCTGTTTTTACTATTCATTCCTAGAGTTAGTTACAGGTATTGTTCATTCTGTTAAGTCTGTTAGGGGCAGTTATTTCACAAGCTCATTAGCTATGATTAGTCGACTAGTATAAATAGGCTTGTAATATGTGATGTAAGGCAACTTTGATAATAATAATACTCTTCTTTTCTTCTCATCTAACTTTCGATTACCTGAGTTAATTACTCATCTTCCTCGAAGTAATTCCTGGAATAACAACTATCTTAACAACTATCTGGTTCAATTGTGCCATTGTTTGTGCATCATTCCCATTGCACCTGTATGGTTTTACTAACTAATCTTCCTTTTCACTTGCATAGTTGGCACTATGTCAAACAATTGGTTAAAGCAGCTGGAGCTCCTCTTAAGATGGATATGGTGACAGAATGCAAAACTAGGCCAAGCATGGCCAAAGTTTGAGTTGAAGTAGACTTGCTTAAATATCTCCCTGAATTTGTGTGGGTGGGTTTGGAAAATAATCACTCACCATTGAAAGGGTATACACAAAAATTAGAGTACGAAAACATCCCAAAGTATTGTAAGAAATTAGGTGATTATACAGTGACTACTTGTGTTCTGTAAAGGAAGCAAAAGGCTGATTCTGAGATGAATCTGGTACAACTGAAAGTAGCAAGCCAAACATAGATATGAATACACCAATAACACGAAGAAAGATGACACCACCAACAAGCTTAGCAAAGATTTGGAACTAAGCAAACTAGAAGAGATTCATAAATCCAAGAAGGATGGAAAAATGAGCAAACGAGGCAATAAAAAAGTTCCTATGCTTAAAGCCAAAATGCTATTCAAGCCTAATGAAGAGGAGTCAAAACAATAAAAACTCTAATGAAGAGAAGGACAATGACAATTCTGAACCTAATGAAGGCATTCACAACAAGAATGAGACAGAGCCCCAAATGTGACACAAGAAGGAAAGTCTATACAAGGAAATGATGAAAGCACATGAAGCACAAAGCCAGGAGAAAATGGACTGCAGTAGTAACAATATTGATCTGAAGGAAGGTGAGATTGAGGTTAATAAAAGGTTTCAAATATATTAAATAAAACTAGCTTTTGTGTGCATCTCGTGCGAAATACATGCATATTGTGTCATGTACGTGCATCTTATGTGCATTTCATGCGTCAACGTGCATTTCATTGTCAAGTAGTAACAATATTGATCTGGAGCTAGGTGAGATTGAGGTTAATGGTAGTGTCAATACTTACGACATGGTTCAGGAATCCAGTGATGTACAAACTACCAACAAGTAGCATACTTTACCGAATGCTAAGAATCCGTACGAATCCAAGGATGATAATAGCATGTCAGATTCTAACATGATGGACAGTAGAAGTAACAACAACGAGAAAGAAAAGGATACTAGCAACATCAACAAATCCAAATACTTGATAAAAGGTGTGAACCTACCAAGACTCAAGGCAAGAAGAAACAGCAAAAAAAAAAAAAAAGAAAAAGGGAAGCCACATACTGTACAGCGCCAACAAGTTGAGCATACATCTAAAACGTCGAGTGAGACATTGAACCAAACTGAAGTCTTTGAGGCTTCTAGCAATGTTCCATCGGAAATTAGAGCACTTCCAGGTCTTGACTGGTGGTTGACTTACATTTTCAACCAGTCAAAAAGGTTACTAACATCTCCAAGAGCCGAGAACCACTTGAACAGGTTATAGAGATGACATTCCCGAATGGCAAAATTGTGACTGCTTGAACCTCTACGACAAGAATCGATCACTCAACGAAGATCCAGATGACAATGATGGTTTTTATCCAGTCAACAAAGGAAGAGGAAGGAGGAAAAAGCTGGAAAACTTTGAAAAAAGTGACAGGCATGGAAAAATAACAGTAGACAGTCATCCCCCATCTCACAAAGGAGGCTGTACAAATTAATTTCACCCACACTGTTTCCATGATCATAGCAATCTTTTGGAATATAACGGGCATGAAGTCCATGATCAAAGACTCAAATAACTGATTTTGAAAAACAACATCAACTTGGCTCTTTTTGTTACTGCTGTGTATGCTAAGTATTCAGCTGATGAGAGAAGGGACTTATGGAGCAACTTGGAGAATGTTTATCAACTGGTGATTCTTGATAATAATGAAAAATGGGGAGGCAAGCCATATAGAATGCACATGAGTATTGATTTTAGTAGCTGCATGGACAGTTAATTCACAGATCTCAGGTATGTGGGTCCTAACATTACATGGTGCAACAACAGGAGGCCAAGAAAAAGAATTTGGAAACGACTGGATAGAGTCTTTGCAAATGATCAATGGACCCAACTGTTTCAGAATATTGAGATTAGACACTTGGCTAGAACAGGCTCAGATCATAGACCTTTTTTGATACAATCTGTTAAGGACAAACAAGTTGGTATTAGATACTTCAAATCTGTAGACTTTTGGACAAAATAACTAACATTCATGGACTTGGTGGAAGAAATTTGGGGCAACCACATTAATGGAAACTCTATGTGGATTTTTCAACAAAAGCTGAAGATGCTCAGTAAAAATTAAGCTTATGGTCTAGAGAAGTGATTGGTAATGTGGATCAACAAGTCAACTAGTGGGAAAACAAAATGTTGGTGCTTGGAGATCAGGACTTGATTCACAACAATGATCTTTTCAGACAAGAACTTCACAGAGGCCAAGCAGAATATATAAGATGGTTGGGTATTCAAGAGGCTCTCCTAAAACAAATGCTCACATCAAAAGCATGGAAGAAGGTGATAGTAACAACAATTATTTCCGTACTATTATCAGAGACAGGAGAAGGAGACTTCAAATCCACATAATCAAAATCACATTGGTAGACGGGTTCAAGGAAATGAAAAAGTCGCAAAAGTAGCTATCCATCACTTTGAGCATATTTTCAATTTACAACACCAATTCTCAGATCATGCAATACTGGATATCATTACTACCTGTGTGAAGAATGAGGATAATCTTATGTTGACCAAGGTTCCTGACATGAACGAGATTAAAGATACAATCATGAGTATGAGCTCCTCAATTACTGCTGGTTCGAATGGTTACAATGGGAAGTTCCACCATAAATGTTGGGACATCATTAAAGAGGACGTCAAAAACATGATCAAGACCTTTTTATGGTAAAAACCTTTCTAAGTTCTACGATAATACATGACTCACTTTGATCCCAAAAGTAGAAGCTCCTAGCAACTTTGGAGAACTAAGGCCCATCAACGTTAGTAATTTTCCACCAAGATTCTTTCCAGAAGACTCAACCCTTTTTTGGATTAACTTATCTCTCACAACCAAAGTGGTTTTGTGAAAAGGAGAATGATTACAGAAAATGTCTTATTGGCTCAAGAACTTTCTCAAGACATCTCTCTAAAAAACAGAGGACGGAACACGATCATCAGATAGGACATGGCCAAAGCTTCCGACAGGATGTCCCGAAAATTTATTATTGAAGTTATGAGGCAGTTTGGTTTCTCCGAGGACTGGATTGACATTATTTGGAGACTTCTTTCTGATATTTTGTATTCTATAATGATTAATGATGAAAGAAGAGGTTTCTCCACTTCCAGTCAAGGCCTCAAGCAAGGAGATCCTTTAGTACCAACTCCATTCATAATTGGCTTAGAGGTCTTGTCTGGGTATCTCAATAATCAAGTGGACAATGACAAGGCCTCAAGCAAGGAAAACTCATCTTGATCAAAAGTGTTTTTCAGTCCCTTCCTACGTACCTACACCCTCACTGCTGTGAACCCTCCAAAAGTCACCCTCAATCTCATGGAAAAAAACTGCGCTGAATTTTTATGGGGTTCTAAAAAAGGAAAGAACAAATATTGTTAATAAAGCCACGATAAATTCTGCTAATAATCTGGTGGACAAGCTCTTGCTAACTTTGTCCCTGGGCTAGGTAAGTCTGCTGAACTTTTTGTTAATAAATTCATCCAGAATGGATCCTGGAATATCAACAAACTTAAATGAAACTATCCCTTATCATATTGTTCCTTTTATTAAGGATATTGACATTCGGGACCAAAATTTTCCAAATTTTCCGTCATGGGATGCCACTGATAGTAGTAATTTAACTACCACTTCTGCTTGGCATCTAATTAGAGAACACAAGGAAAAAATTGATTTCTTAAACAAAGTTTGGCACCCAAAAATTCCTTTTACTATTTAATTTCTTACTTGGAGACTTTTACAAAAGAAACTACCTTTCTATGATACAATGAGTAGGTTTGGCACTATCTATTCCACTGAGTGTGACTGTTGCAGTCACGCTTCAAGAGATTATTATTGATTTTATGTTTGATTAAAATCTGTGATTATGTGTTGTCTATATTACATGCAAGTGATCCTGCTTATTTGTTTCCGCTGCGTATGCCTGTTTTTCCTTCATAAGATCCATGGGATGATACTACAAACAGCTCCTATATACATCGCTTGGGAGATTGGAAACAAAGGACTGCTTGTAGATATGGGAATCAGAGGAATTTTCAACAAACCAGGATGGAGCATCAGGGAGTCTACGCAATTAGATTTGCCATCTCAAAGATAATCTATGACAAACTAGAAAATAATTTCAGTTCAGCCTTTCAGACAAATGATCATAGACCACAGGAAACTACACATAAAATTTCCAATGGATGTCCAAAATTAACCCAAAACAAAATTAGTAAGATTTTCCCAAAAAAATAAAAATAAAGTATAAATTAAAGATATTATATATACTTGTTTGATACCATCAGTCAAGTTATGGTACAACCTGCAAGGGCACTTTCTTTTACATTTCGAATTAGTAGTAGTTATATATGTGATGGTAACACAATACGACTGATTGAAGCTTTTTCCGATCCTTAGATAACCATAACTCTATCTAGACTACTATCACTTGAAAAAATATCATAAAAATGAACATAAACTAAGAAACTCTTGTTCTTATACAAATCAACAAGCTAGAAGCTAAGACATCTTAGTCAATGTAATGGTTGTAGCAATATATGTGATGAAAGATTTTGAAGGTGAATTATATACTTCAACTCTCTTTAGACATAACTACGAGTTTTTTCCATCAAAATCACTTAACTATGTTTTCTAACACAAAAATCACAAAACTTTGCCTTTACTAACACAAAAATCACATATGCCGTAAAATCTAACTTCGGGTGAGTAATTTCTCTCTTAATTTTTGATTTAATAATACGAATTCAATTAAAAAAGACCAACCATCCCCGACTCAATTCAAAACTCAAATTTAATGAGTAATAATCTTTTACTTTTTTTAAAAAAATTTAGTTGAATAAATGCAAATTCAATTAAAAAGAATCGATCCATTACAATTTTTCTTATTTTAGAATAATCGACCCTAACTATGTTATATTGCTTAAAAACCGTCACTAAAACTGACTACAAACACGTTATAAATATATATATATATATTGCAAGAATCTGAAAATCACTACAATTTCTATACCAAACATAAAACAAAATGACTTTTAAAAGATTTTTTTTCGCGAATAATAAAACCTCCGACAGTAGATAGGAGGCAATATCATGTGCAAAGTCATATGGCACAAAAATAAAAAAATTAAGCTAAATTACCTTCAAAATATGTCTTCTTAAGTTATGGTACATATATTATGTGCACCTTTGTCTTGTCAGATTTTCAAGAGAATAGCTCTATAAACCTGGAAAACTTAAACAAAAAGAAGTGACCACCCATAGTAGACTCAAAACCTTTCGTTCCACAACAAAATGAACATAGTTTTTTCTTACTACTCCTGTCTAATACAAGTGAAAGACTAAAATTTATTCTTGACCTGAAGCAAAAGGAACAAATTAATCTAGAACCGATTGCATAATCCCTTCACAAACAAGCATCTAATTAATTAACTGCTACTACATGTATAGCCATGTTGATACCTAAAGCAAGCTTTAAAATTGAAGCATGATGCATACAAAGCAATTAAGCCCAGAATCTAAAACAAAAAACGTTTTTAAAAGTATGATTAGTAATTTATCAGTCAAGTATGATCCAGCAACACCGTACATGAGCAAAAGTGACATAATGACATAGCAAATTGAAACTTACTCATAATCATATGGATTATGAGTAATCCATACACCATTCTGTTGGAAAACATATGCACAGCAGAAGCAATTCAAAAACATACTGCTTACATGAATAATAGATAACAAATAGTTTATGCTAACACATACGATTATGCTAGCTTACATAAACTCACTGAAATTTAATTCTATAAATGCCTCTTGAAGCGTAAACACATATCATCAAGCAAGTCTTTATGAACATGTATCATCAAGCAAGTCCGACTCCGATTCTGAAGTCCTCTGCAGTGATCCCAAAATAACAGGCGAACTCTCTCAATACTTGGGTGGGCAAGTATGAAATAGAAAACTGATTTTTCTTTCTAGGTTAGTAGAATCCTACTTATAGAGACACTTTTCCTAGTCCAAAAAGGAGAACAAAACCCCGTTTGTTTTCTTGTTAGAAGACAAACGCATGTTTTCTTCCTTTTCCCTATAGGATTCTGAGTTTTAGTTAAATATGGACACTGCAGGGACCACAAAATTAATTACTGAGGCTCCCTATTATGGAAATAATTCAAAATTCTGATTTGAATTATTCTTACCATAGTAAATTACAAATCATTCCACAAGAAATTCGTAATTTCACTCCTCTATTTATATTGTGAAATTCCTCATTAAACACTTATGTAATTCCCCATGTTAAGATTACAGATACTAATCAATAAATTAAATTACTGACGAATTCAATGTAATGGTTAATTTCCTTTAGAACACTGCTTAACTTATTTCATGTGTCGGATTTATAAAATCCACTTGCAAGATTTGACACTATGAAAACTTATAAGCTTTTCAAAAAGACATATCATCAATCTCTACATCGAGACATGGATTCCATCAACTAACTTATTATTTCACCAATATATATTATTATCATCCAATCTACCAGGCATATTGACCCATCTCAGAATCTCACCATTTAATAAATCAAAACGATAGTTAATATATACAACTCATAATAGTTATATCTAGATTGAGAATATAAGTACATTTAATAGTTTAGAGAATGTGTTTTTGCCAGTCAGTCTAAAACATCTATATCTGCTCGGTCCCGTTCAATACATACAAATGCACTAGCACAAGAAGTCGGAACTTCATCGTTCTCATAATCAAGATAAATTACATTTACTCTTGTGCTACAATCATACCGATGACTTGTCCAATTTTCATCCTATATTGTAAACAAAAATCTTTATACTTATAAGAGCCGATGATTTAATCCTCTGTGTATAAGCTAAAACTCTATACACTAAATCATCTACGATATAATTAAACGGACACATAAACGAATACAAGATCTATTAAATTTTTTATTAAAATTGATTTAACAATTGTTCTATAATAAATACTATATCTAAACACATGATCAATAGTATATATACCATGGTTAATAGTACATATCCCAACAATCTTCCACTTAGACTTTTAACCATCACAATTGTTATAATATACTATATCTAAACACATGGTTAATAGTATATATCCTAACAATCTCCCACTTAGACTTTTAACCATCATAATTGTTATAATATACTATATCTAAATACATGGTTAATAGTATATACCTTAACAAATCTCTCACCTTTGACAATGGATAGAATATTATGTCTTAACACATAGTTAATAGTATATACCTTAACAATCTCTCACCTTTGACAATGGATAGAATACTATGTATTAACATATAGTTAATAGTATATACACTGACAATCTCCCACTTAGACTCTGAACTATGCATCTACAACTTTCTCAGATAATCCTTTTATATTACTTATCAAAAGAATCTTACCAAGTTGTTTTCTTATGCAACTTCGTGTAGTAGTACTTCGTCGTAAATGATCGGTTTGGTATTAGATCTTCAAGTATTCTATCATGAAATACTCCATGAGTGTGAGTTCTATCATGAAACTCTCTCAAAAATACGCAACAAATCGATCCCTGTTATGATTCTCCCACTACGACTAAGTACTACTGCTATAGTCACACTTTCATATGCTAGAGTCTTAATATTTTCTCCAAAATCTTTCGGTACTGAAATACTAATGACTTCTTCATGTAGTGTTCATTGCTCACATCACTCCCACTACTTTGAGATAGTAGATTTTCTTATATCTATTAATGTTTCTCCCACTACTTAAATGCAATGGAACGTCAATTCTAACATGTCGGTTAGATGTTCTTGAGCATTTGACATTTCAGCTGACTCATTTGTTTTTTCTTTGATCAGTTCCTGTAAAACTAGTTTACTTCTAGGAACGTGGCTTATTTATTAAATGATCCTTTTCTAGAAATTTGGAATTTGTGTTAACAATTACCTTATTTTCTTTAGGACGTTAAAATAAATATTTTTTCATTCTTTTTGGATATCCAATAAACACATACATTCTTAATTTCAATATGTCAGTTCCTCCCTTTCAGCACGTGTGCTAGACAATTCTATATCCGAACCTTTTACGGACTAGACTTACGTCAAATCTTTAGTTCTATAGTTGTCAAAGATACTAATTTGAAAGGAATTAAATTCAGAATGTAATACACAGTGCTTAAGACATATCCCAAAACGAAAATGAAACAACTATGAATAAGTCAATCATTAATATTATCATCTCTGTAAGAGTTTATATCTTTTCTCTTTTACACCAATCTATTATAGAGTATCAGGTGTAGAAAATTAAAATTTAATCAATCTATCGGATAAGTGATTAATGAACTCTTCAAAGAGGTATTCACCACTACGATTAGATCGCGATGATTTAATAGATTTTTCATGATGATTTTTCATTTCTGTCTTGAATATCTTGAGTTTATCAAAACATTTAGACTTATGAAGCATAAAATAAATATATTCATAACATGAGTAATCTTTAGTGAGTTTTCCACAATACTCAAAATCACCTCTTGCCTGAATGCTCATGTTACCACACAAATTAGAATGGATTAATTCTAACTTATCACTGCATCTTTATTATTTTAAGAGGAAAGGTCTCTTAGTCATTTTTTTTCTTCTTAACAGGACTAGCAATTTGGTAGTGTCTTCACTTTCAATGAACTTTAAAGCCCATTATATTGACCAACCTCAAAGTGTTATCTAGAAAAAATGACATAGACACTAGTGTACAGATAAGTTTCATTCAATTCTAAAGAATATTTTTCTCTTCTAAGACAGATTAATATTTTTCAATTCATGAGAGATATAACAATAATTAAGAGTCAATGCATCAATGTACAACAAGAGATAATATTTATCAAACTCAATAACTCAAGAGTTACAAGAAAAATAAATTTAGTATCCATCTCTTATTTAGTTCGAAACTAAAATAAATTCTTTCTAACATAAGACACACATACAATCCATTATTTAGGTTAATGTCTTATCTCTGTCAAAAGAAATTGTTAAACAGTAATAAGTGGGTTGGTAAATTCTATAGAGAACTTGAGATATAACATATTAAACAGATCATAATATATCGAATAACCTGAATAATAAAATTCAGGGCTCATTAAGTATATATGCATTCATGCATCTTGAATAGCCAATTGATGGGATTGGAGAACTACCCATGCAATACATATATACAATGACTGATTATTCACTCCACAAACTTTTACAGACCTAACTCAGATGGAGAGTCTACTGACAACTCTAGTTACATTGATCCAATCATATATTACTCAGTTAAAGAGAGTTAATACATATTATCAAAATTAGCGATTAAATACACAGTGACTTATATTAATTTTATCCGATATGGAGGAAGGTCTAAGCCAACACATGAACTTAATACTTCACTACTATTTAATCACGATAATTATGGGAAGAATTCCTATTACCAAAAATGACCAAAAATTCATCTAAACCACCTGAATCGTAAAAAAAAATGACGTATTTCTTACTGGGCCGATTTTGATAAATATACCGAATTTCAGATCAATCATAATTTTTTTTTTCTAATTTCAAAACCATGATCAATTCGGTTGAAAATTTTGTTTGGTCAAAATAAGATTTAAAATTTTTCCATTCAGTAATTCTTATCACACATTATCATTAGTATACTAATATACATGAATCAAGAACAAAGAACAAAATTTTAAAATCTATTTACATAATCTCAACGTTATTTTTTTTTAAAAAAAAACATGCTTACGTAATCATTGAATATAAAATTCAAAACACACTGCATAAATGTCCATGCATCTTGAACAACAAATTTCGTTAGAGAAAGAACTATTCATGCAACATACATATGTGGTGTCAGATATTCATTCCAATAAATATAGACCAAAAAGCTAACTCAGAAGAAGAGTATATTGTAAAATTAAACAGAGTGAATATCAATCTCACCATCCTTAATTTCATTGATTCAATCATATATTTCTCAGATAGGGAGAGTTCATACAGATTATCAAAATTAAAGATTATATCTAGTGACTTGTATTAATTTCATTCGATATGGCGGAAGGTCTAAGCCAGCACATGAACTTAATACTTCACTGGAATTTAGTCATGAAGACCCTAGAGAAAAATCTCTATCACCACAAGTTAACTTCGAATGCCAAAAAGGGTGTCATATCATTTTTGATAAACCTACCGAATTTCAGATCAATCAAAGTTCATAAATAATTATTTAACTCCAAAACTATGATCAAACTCGGATTCAAGTAATTCAAGGAAAAATAATTAGATCTATATCCTTATCATATATCAACTCATGTTCAATCATCATGTGTAATGATGTTCCAGATTTAACATGAATATAACTGACATAAAAATTAATTTTTCTTGTTTAAATCATATTTTAATCCGGCTTACCTAAAACCATCTAAACGACCTCGGAATGCTCAAAAACAACTTTACTATTTACTAGGTAATTTTTGATGAATCCATCAAATTTCAGGTCAATCAGAGATCATGAAATTCATGACCACTAAACTATGATCAAATTCTGGATATAACGATTTTAGGTATATTTAAGGAATTAAAAATCTTGATTTAGGTTCTTCTTATAATTAATCTATGAGCACAAGGTATACATTGTGTCAAACACACAACATCTCTTACAATAAATTGTCCTCTCGATTAACTTCCATGAGAATCCTAGATATTACATCTCCCATGTGCAAATATTTTGAAAAAGAAAAAAAACTTTTCTAATTCATACTGGTCTAGCATAAAATTGTTAAAGCAACATGCATTGGACACGAATCGGGAGGTGTCTCTTAACCAATTAAACAATTAGAGATCCATGTTTCATTCTTTATGCCAATCAAAAGCAAAGACAGTGTTAGGTTTTCACTAGACTTGGGTTAAAACCCATGTCTAAACCCTCCGCCGTCATAAGATGAATATTCTGTAAAATTGTTGGCAACGAAAATCATACACAGCTGCCATCAATAAAGCAAAAAAACTACAGCTTCAGATAATTCGCATAGCCACACAGAATATCGAACTAACACTTTACACTTTACATGTAATTTTTCTTATGATTTGAACGTAAATCATGAATCATATATTAATTACGCACATATGTATATACAATCTAAGTTATCTAGTAGACGCAAGCAAGGCACTGATACCAATTGTTTAAAAACATATGCACAACGGAAGCAATCCAGAAACATACTGCTTACATGAATAATAGATAATACAAAGTTTATGCTAGAACACATATGATTATGCTAGCTTACATAAACTCACTGAAATTTAATTCGATAAATACCTCTTAAAGCGTAAACACGTATCATCAAGCAAGTCTTTATGAACACGTATCATCAAGCAAGTTCGACTCCGATTTTGCAGTCTTCTGCAGTGATCCCAAATTAACAGCCAAACTCTCTCAATACTTGGGTGGGCAAGTATGGAATAGAAAACTGATTTTTCTTTCTAGGTTAGGAGAATCCCTAATGTTTTCTTCCTTTTCCCGAGAAAATAGGATTTCGAGTTCTAGTTAAATATGGGCACTACAAGGACCACAAAATTAATTACTGAGGCTCCCTATTATGGAAATAATTCAAAATTCTGATTTGTATTATTCTTACCATAATAAATTACAAATCATTCCACTATAAATTCGTAATTGCACTCCTCTATTTATATTGTGAAGTTTCCCATTAAACACTTATGTAATTCCCCATGTTAAGATTACAGATACTAATCAATAAATTAAATTACTGATGAATTCAATCTAATGGTTAATTTTCTTTAGAGCACTGCTTAACTTATTCCATGTGTCGAATTCATAAAATCCACTTGTAAGATTTGACACTATGAAAATTTATAAGCTTCTCAAAAAGGCATATCATCAATGTCTACACCGAGACATGGATTCTATCAACTAACTTATTATTTCACCAATATATATTATTATCATCCAATCTACCAGGCATATTGACCCATCTCAAAATCTCACCTTTTAATAAATCAAAACGATAATTAATATATACAACTCATAATAGTTATATCAAGATTGAGAATATAAGTACATTTAATAGTTTAGAGAATATGTTTTTGCCAGTCAGTCTAAAGCATCTATCTCTGCTCGGTCCCGTTCAATACATACAAAATGCACTAGCACAAGAAGTCGGAACTTCACCGTTCCCATAATTAAGATAAATTACATTTAATCTTGTGCTACAATCATACCGATGGCTTGTTCAATTTCCATCCTAGATTGTGAACAAAAATCTTTATACTTATAAGAACCGATGATTTAATCCTCTGTGTATAAGCTAAAACTCTATATACTAAATCATCTACAATATAAGTAAACGGACACATAAACGGATACATGATCTATTAAATCTTTTATTAAAATTGATTTAACAATTGTTCTATAATAAATACTATAGCTAAACATATGATCAATAGTATATATACCATGGTTAATAGTATCTAGCCAAACACATTCAGAGGTTGTCCTATAACTCAAACTCTCCAATTACTGTTCAGTGTGAAGCTACAGCCTACAAATTATGTAACAAATCACAATATGCATGTCCCAAATGGAGAGACAAAAACAGAAGGACTATGCAGAGAGATAGAAAGATTGTGAACAAAAAGAAGATCAGTGACTTTGAATTCGAAGGAAACGGAATAGGAAAATAGCAAAAGTGTGGGGAAAAATCTAAAACCCCATCCATGCACCCTTTAAATATTGGATAGCAGTTAGGTAGAATTACTAAATTATCCTTTAATAAATGCATATTATCAAACAGACCCTTGGTCGTCCAAAGGTCTCACTTTCACTTGTAGACTACCTAGTAGAAAAAAATTAGTAGAAGAAATTATACTAATGTTTACATGTGGCTTTCAACTGACTTTTCCTTGCATTTTCCTCTTTTTCTTTTTAGATCAAACTAAAAACATTAGTATATAGTAGCATAGAAAGAAGTACTTTTTACATTATTTGTTAAGTTTCAAAAAAGTTTCATAAGGAGTGCATTAGTAAAATTATTTTTTTATTTATGATTTTTAAATATGTGTGTTAAAAGGAAAAATGGATTACTAATATGGGATGGAGGGAGTATTTGTCAAGTGCATGCACAATATGTATGCAGAATTCCATTTTTGGGGCAGCTAGAAAAATATTCTTTCCAATCGATTCCATGTTTGTGTTCGAGAGATATTTATTTATGTCATTGGATTCAGTGTTGAAATTATTCTCTTCAACAATAATGGCCGACCAAAAGCAATTCAATATTCAAATTCTTCATCAAAAAATAAAATATTGAATTGATGAATTATTGATTTTTACTGTATCAAATGAAACCAAAAACTTCTTTTCCCGCAAACTTGGAAAAAGTACCAAAAAGAGATCACAAATGGGACTTCACCCCGAGTGGAAAAAAATGGGACTTTCACCTAAATAAAAGTATTGGTGAATTATAGCCAGAGGCGTATGTTAGAAAATCAGAGCAATAGCGCAACGGAAATTAGATTTGGCGCACCTTCAGCCATTGTCGGAGCAGTCGAAATCATCGACATCACGTCGGCACTACCTTCCGATAATATGAGTCTTCTAAGCACTCAAAATCCTAACTTAAATGGTGTAGTGAATAAAAGGATTTTTGTATTTAGGGACTCTTTATCCGTCTCCTACTTATATAATATTCTACCATTAAGAATAGTTTTCAGTAGTTACCAGAATAGGCATCAGTTTTCAAGGAGTTAGGGAAGTTATAGAGATGTGGAAGAAGTTTTTTTTTTAACTGGTCCAAAAGTTACGGACCATTATAGCAGTTCAAATTTTAAACTTCTAACATTCTCCCACTTGGTCCGTATTTACAACATCCATGAATCATAGCGATAGTTCCTCTTAAGAGTGAGTAGTATCTTCCATGTATGACAATGTATTATGCCTTTAAACCTTAGCCCATATTACTAAATGAATAAATCCAATGTTTATTCTAGGTCCATACTTTAGTGACATTTCTCAATATAAAACTGAATGTGCACATAGTTATAAATACGAGAAATATCATATAAAATAGAGTTTCATAAATATTCATCGTTACAACAAAATTTAACATAGTGAAACTAAGTCCCACTGTGACTAGCTGATCCTTAAATTTCTGTGTTTGTATGCTTTTAGTTAAAGGACCAGCTAACATTAGTTCTGTGCTTACGTGTTCAATGATCACTTTCTTATTTTTAACACTTTCTCTTATGGCTAGATACTTGATGTCGATATGCTTGCTTCGACTATCACTTTTGTTTTGCTTAGCCAAAAAGACAGCATCTGAATTGTCATAATATAAATTTAATGGCTTAGAGATAAGGTCGACAATTCTTAGCACAAATGTGAAACTCTTCAACCATACGCCATGTGAGGTTGCCTCAAAACAAGAAACAAACTCCACCTCTATAGCGAAAGTAGTTACTAGAGTCTATTTGACATTCCTACAAGATATAGCTCTACCTTCTAACATAAAAATGTATCTTAAAGTTGATATTCGTGAATCAACACAGCCAATGACTTCTAACTTATTTGATCATTTGTACATAAGCATGTAGTCTTTTGTATCTTGAAGATATCTTAAGACTTTCTTTACAACTTTTCAGTTTTCAAGACCTGGACTTCCCTGATATCTTCCTAACATTCCTACAACAAATGCTATGTCAGGTACAGACCTGAGCATACATCAAACTACCAATAGCAAAAGTTTATGGAATGTCCTTCATTTTCTCCCTCTTAAGATTGTTCTTTGGGCATTGATTCAAATTGAACCTATCACCCTTCACAATAAGAGCTACACTTGGTGAACAATCTTTCATCCAAAATCTCTCTAAAATTTTATTGATATAAGATTCTTGAGATAGGCCTAAGATACCTTGATATCTATCCCGATGAATCTTAATGCCAATGACATAAGATGCATCACCCATGTTTTCATATCAAAGATTTTATAGAGAAATTGTTTCACTTCATGTTTCATTCCCTCATCATTGGATGTAAGTAAGATATCATCCATATATAGAACTAAGAAAAATATTTTATTCCCACTAACCTTCTTATATATACATTGATCTATAATGTTCTCTACAAAGTTGAATGAAAAGATAACATTGTGAAATTTCAAATACCATTGACGGAAGGCTTGTTTTAGTCCGTATATGAATTTCTTTAACTTACATACCAAGTGTTCACCATTACTAGAGGAGAAACCTTCATGTTATTTCATATAAACATCTTCCTCCAGATCACCTTGAGAAATGCGGTTTTCACATCCATCTGTTGCAATTCTAAGTCAAAATGGGTTACTAATGCCAATATAATGCGCAAGGAATCCTTTTTAGACACAAGAGAAAACATCTAATCAATTTCTTCCTTTTGAATGAATTTTTAAGGAACAAGTCTTGCTTTATATCTTTCAATGTTACCTGATGAGTCCTTTTTAGTTTTAAAGACCGACCTACATCCAATGACTTTTTACACTATCAGGCAACTCGACAAGATCCCATACTTCATTACTTTTTATGAAATTCGTCTTTTCTTTCATGGCATTGTACCACAATTTTGACTCTTTGCAACTCATGACTTACGAAAAATACTTAGGATTATTTTCAACTCCAATGTCAGATTCTTACAAATACACAAGAAAGTCACAAGAAATTATTGATTTTCTCTCTCTAGTAGATCTCCTTAATGTTGCACCAACATTCTCCTGAGGATCATACTGTTCAACTGGTTGTTCAATAATTTCAAGAATTACTTGAACAACTTGATTTAGTGAAACATTTTCAGCAGTTTATGAAATTTCATTGATTGGTTCCTCAACAACCAATTATATTTGAGGGGTATTATGTAAGACAATCAATCTTTGACTTAAAGTGGAAAGTCAATTTTTTACAAAAATTGTATTCAGAAATTGATCACTCTCACTAGTTAAGTCATTCTCAAGAAATTTTACATTTCTTGATTTCACAATCCTAGTATTGTTAGATGGACAATAGAATCTGTATCCTTTAGACCTTTCAACATATCCAATAAAATATCCACTAGTGGTCCTAGGATCCAATTTCTTTTCTTGTACATTGTAGATTCTTATTTCAGACGAGCATCCCCATACGAGAATATGTGTTAAACTCGGTTTTCAAACTTTGAACAATTCAAAAAGTGTCTTCGAGACAACCTTGATTCAAACTCGATTTAATATATACACTACCGTCTAAAGAGCTTCAATTCACAAGTACTTAGGTAGCTTAGAGCTACTTAATATACTATGCACCGTGTCCAATAATGTTTGATTTTTTTTTTATGCTACACCATTTTGATCTAGAGTATCAGGCATGGTGTATTGGGCAACAATCCCATTTTTTAGAAGAAATTCCACAAACGGACCTTGTGCTTGTCCATCCTCAGTGTATGTAATACTCACCACTTCTATCAGTTCTCACTATCTTAATTTGCTTTCTGCATTGTTTCTCTACTTCAGCCTTGAGAACTTTAAAGATTTCTTATGCTTCGCTTTTATTATGAAGCAATTATATCGTGAGTAATCATCTATAAAGGTGATAAAGTATGTCTAACCATATGCATCCATATTTGGACAACAAATATCTGAATGTATGATTTCTAATATAGTTGAACTCTTCTTGACACCTTTCTTTAACTTGTTTGTCTGTTTTTCTTTAATACAGTCCACACAAGTATCGAAATCAGTAAAATCTAAAGTACTAAGTATTCTATTATTTACTAATTTCTTAAGTACTATGGATATATGTATCAATCTCCGATACTATAAAATAAAGGAATTCATTCATATTAGCTTCATAAAAAACAAGAGAGATTGAAATATCTTTCTATTCAAGCCATTGTTGATACTTGACACTTGACACAATCCTTCTTTATGTGCTCCTTCTTTCTACAGAAGTGACATTTGGATTTTTTTTTTTTTTATGTTAAAGTCAAGTGGAGCCTTTTCTTTCAACTTTTATTGGCTTGATGGGTCATCTTTTATTGATTATTTATTAATGCACTTTCTCCTGTTTCCATCAGCAATCGACCCTCTTCTTGATCACACATGACCATAAGTTCATTAGTAGGTCATTTATCTTTATGTGTGTTATAAGAAATCTTGAAGTGTCCGTACTGTGCAGGCAGAATATTCAAAATATAGTGTACAAGAAAAGTTTCAGACATTTCGACCTCAATAGTCTTTAGTTAAGCGGCTAAGTCTCGCATTTTCATGATGTGCTCACGCATAGCTCTCACACAGGTGAACTTCAATGATGAGAATTTCATAAATAAGATGTTGACAAGTGTCTTATCTGAAGCCTCAAATTATTCATTAATAGCCTTTAGTAATGTCTTGACATTGTTATACTGTTCGACAGAACCATGAATACCAGCAGAGATTTTGATCTTAATAAACATAACACTCAAATGGTTAGAGCGCTCTCATTGTTCATGAAGAGCAATCTCAGCTTGAGTGCTAATTTCATCAGTATGTGGTTTGTCTTTCCTAATAGCATAATCAATTTCCATGCACCCTAAGTGAAAAAGAATTCTCTTCTTCCAGGCCTTTAGTTCTCTCCATTCAATTTGGGAATATCAAATATCAGAGAAATTTGCAAGTTGCATAACTGCAATAATATACATACATGCATGCTTGATAAATCTGAGGCAATTTATATAAAATTGAATCTACTAACATCTAAATTTTTAATTCAATTATACTCATTCTTTATGATAGAATTATCGTTTACTAGCATGATATTCTATTTTTACGATAAAACTATTAAATTCTCATTCATAATTTATGTGGGTAATTATGAAAAGCATTTAATATTTTATCCTAATTAATTATGCAACCCAATAATAAAGGTTCTTGAGATATTATATCGTGCATAACTAATCACAATACTGATGTCTAAAATTCCTTTATGTGATCCTTAACTTTATAATTATTCAATTAAAGATGTTGTGGCTAATCTTCAATTAAACAAAACTATAGATCACTTAGACATTAGTTCTTATTTAATGTCTATAATTTTCTTATGTGATTCTAAACAAAATATATAATTTCATTTAATCAAGATTGTTGTGGCTAAATCTTGATTCAATAAAATTATATGAACCACTATACATTAAGTCTATAGTTTATATTATAATTTATATTGCTAAAACATTATGCAATATATTATTTTCTCCCAATATAATACACAAACAAAGGTGTATTAGGCAGATAAAATAACAATTGAAAAATACACAACAAAACAGTGACTAAATAGCAACTATATGATTCTGCATCACTATTTTGATCCACCCATTCATTACTATTTTGTCTTTTCTAATTGAACAAGTACATAAGACTTAAAGAAGCCATTCAAAATAGTCATGTACCGTAGGATAATAATTATGAATAAAGTATGTCATTTCCATGGGACCCATTTTGACTTTATCTTACAAGAGAAGTTTGAGATATAAGACATTTCTATATTGTCACGCCCCAAATGGATGTAAGTGGCACACATCTTATTCTCCGGTGAGAGAACCAACTACCCCAAAAAGCATTAACCAACACTTAGAGAAAATAAAGGAAACAAACCCATTAATAGTTCGAAAGAAATTCAATGTCTAAAGCAAAACATAAACACAATGTAGCTGCGGAACATTGTGGTTAACAGAATACCCATCCCTAGGATTCGAAAGTCATCTATATCAAAACTACTAAAGGTTGTTAAGTAGGGGATGCAACCCCAAAAGCTAAACGAAAGCGTATAAGTTCAAAACAAAGGACTATAACGTCAAAGAGGGATCCATGGTATCCCAAAAGATACTGCTCACCCTTGAGTCCAAATCACACGCTACAGTCACAACTGAGGTCTTGCAGGAGCCATTGGAATATGTGTTGCACTCAACAAAAGTAAGAGTAGGTGTAGTACAGTACACAAGAAAACAACAATGTCCTGGTAGGGTCATTTGGCTAACCCAAGATGAGATATATGAACAATTAACCATATAGTACAACAAGTTAACACTTAGAGCAATTTACAAATTTTAGCAACAAGTCAAAAGATGTCAACAAGATATGCCAGTCAAGTCAAGTCAAATCACCAAGATACACAACATATATATAATCCCCTGTTCACTCATAGAACTGTCAAACTCACCCGCATCTTGTACATACACGCTAAGTGTCTTATGGTCACCCACTAGTCATGAACTGCAGGGGACAATTTCTATCCATGCACCAAATCCCAAGCACAAGTGCCTGTCAACCTGATTACACCAATATCCTGTGAGAATGTCCAAATACCAAAACATTCCACAACCAATAATGTAATATAACAAAAACACATAACACAATGATAACAGTCAACACTTGTAATATCCACAAGCTTTACATATAAGTTCATTGAAATGTAATCACACTTAACAACATAAATTAACGAGCAATACTAACAAGCAATTACATGTACATATAACACAAATTGGATTAAACTAAGTAACCATCACCTACCTCAATTCAAGCTTGCAAAACTCAACTTAGCTTAATCCTTGTCTTTTCGAGCAATTTTTGCTTTATTTTGGTCTAGAAATACATACAAAACACATCATCAATGCAATGACTTACCACATTGGGGATTATAGCTCACTCCCAACCCCTAAGGCCAGTTCATGATCATTCCCTCCCTGTTCTAGGACTTTCTTACCACAATTCACCAAAAACTACCAATTTCATAGATAATTTAATGAGTTAACAACATGCAAGGGTAAGTTAACGATCGTTAACCAGCCCAATGATTTTGTACCTAAGTCACTCCTTTGCACCAGAAAACCAACTAAAACTAGCCCTTAACCCTTTCCAAAATATGCAAACTAGCAATTCTAGAGTTAGATTATCAATTTACTAGTTATCGGGAACGAATTCCTTACCTTAACAAAGAAGAAAGATGAAAAACTAAGTAATTTTGCCCAAATTGCCACTGTTGTAGCCCCAAATCATTTTTTAGAAGAATGAACAATTTGTGGGGGTTTTCTGGGTAAATCAACGATTTATGTTGCTATGGCGACATACATTGCTACAACGATATAGCTATAGAAACACACGTCGCTTTAGCGGCCCTTGACCGCTTTGACTGGCCACTATACTGGGATTTATTCTGTTTTTGAGCAAGTTTCTATAGGGACGTGCCCGTTGCTATAGCAATATACACATCGTTATAGCGACAAATACGTCGCTATAGTGACAGACACGTCGCTATAGTGACACGGATGAGGCAAAAAGTCTGATTTCCTCCAAAACTCTCCTTTTTCACAACACACCTTAAATCCAAGACATTCTAAACAATCCCCTTTACGTCGAGATCAATAATGGGAGTTCTACTTACCCGAATTCAATTTCGATAAGTCCTACAGATTTCTTATCATCTCAGTTAACTAAAAATTAAGATAAATACTACCAAATTTACCCATTCCATTCTCGAATTACCCTAGACCACCCCTCGCTCAAATTTCATCCAAGACTAGCCTAGCTTGAATATTATAACTTTCAATATGGGGAAAAAATCTTAACCCAAATTTTTTAAACTATAGGCTTACCCGTAATGACAGAAAGGGTCATTACAATAGATACCAATTTACCCATTGTTCATCCTTGAATGATCAAACAAGAAAATAGGATGAAATAGGGGAAGAAGAGAGTAGCTGCATCCTCAAAAAAATAAGGGTACTTGTCCCGCATGTCCTTCTAGGTTTCCTAAGTGGCTTCTTCAATCGGACGATGCTTCTATTGTACCTTAACCGAACGAATTTCCTTCATCCTCAACTTTTGAACATCCCAATCTAAAATTTTCACCGGTTCCTACTCATAAGTCAAATCCTTATCTGACAAGACCGAGTCCTATTTAATAATGTAATCTCTAGTCCCATGGTATCTTTTGAGCATAGATACATGGAACACTGGATGAAATCCCAACAAGCTAGACGACAATGCCAGCCTATACGCAATCGAACCTACATCCTTTCATAAGGGACACTTTAAGCAACACCTGTTTCTTAACCTTGAAATCCATGTCTCTTACCTTACGGTCTGCATAACCTTTCTGTCTACTTTGAGCAGCCAACAACTTGGTTTGAATAAACTTTACCTTTTCTTGAGCCTTGCTTACCAAGTCTGTGCCTAAAGGTTTCACATCTCCAGTCTCAAACCACCCAATAGGTGACCTACACCTTCTTCTGTAGGGTGTCTCAAATGGTATCATATCGATGCTGGAGTGATAGCTATTATTATATGAGAACCCACACAACAACAAGAACTGGTCCCAGTATAAGTCGTACCTCTATCGAAAATGATGGTAAGGGGCATCCCATGTAGTCTCTATCTTCTTGATGTAGATTTTAGCTAGCTGCCTGGAGCTATAATCTACCCAAACCGACATAAATTGAGCTAATTTCATCAATCGATAAACCAAATGGAATTATATTTTCCTAAGGTCTTCAAAAGACCAACCACAAAATCCATAGCAATGTTCTCTTGTTTTCATTCAGGTATAGGTATTTTTTGAAGCAATCCCGCAGGCCTTTGATGTTCATACTTCACCCAATGACAGTTGTGACACCTAGACACATACTCTCTCTTTATTTCAGGCCACCAATAGAGCTACCTCAAGTCACGATACATTTTAGTTACACTCGGATGAGTAGAATAACATGAACTATGGGCTTCAAAAAGCACATCATGAATCAAGTCACCAACTGAGGAACACATAGCCTCCCCTTAAACCACAATACCCCACACGTGTCAAGATTGGAGTCCACCACCTTCCCACACACTACCTTATCTCAGAGTGTATTCAATTCTTTGTCTTCAAACTATTGGGCCTTAATCTGGTATAGAAATGTTGGCTTTACCTCGACACTAGCCAACACTCCTCCCCTGTCTGAAACACTAAACTACATGCATTGTGATGCTAGATTTTGAAACTCTCTAGCCAAAGGTCGCTTGAGCGCCCTTAAAAAGGACAAACTACCCATACTTACAGCTTTTCGGCTCAATAAGTCTGCCACCACATTGGCCTTTCCTGGATGATACTGAATAGTCACATCATAATCTTTTAATAATTCCATCTATCTCGTAGCCTTAGAATCAAGTTTCTTTGGGTAAATATGTGCTGCAGACTATGGTGGTCTCTGAAGACCTCACACTTGACGCCATAAAGATAATGCCTCCAAATATTTAGTGCAAACACCACCGTTGCCGAATCCAAATCATGGGTTGGGTAGTTCTTTTCATGAGGTTTCAATTTCCTCAAAGCATAGGCAATGCCGTTCCTATCCTATATTAACACAACACCCAATCCTAAATATGAAGTATCACAAAACACTATAAAGTCCTTACCTTCAACCGACAGAGAAAGAATAAGAGTTGTGGTCAATAGAGTCTTGAGATTTTGGAAGCTCTCCTCACACTTATCTGACCAAACAAAAGGTAGTTCTTTCTGAGTTAACCTTATCTAGTGCGTTGCTATGGATGCAAAGTTCTTGACAAACCTGTGGTAGTAGCTGGAAAGACCCACAAAACTCCTTACCTCAGTCACTGAGTTAGGCCTAACCCAACTCTTATTCACCTCAATCTTCTGAGGATCTACCATTACACCCTTTTCTGAAACAACATGCCCCAAGAAAGCAACTGAAGACATCCAAAATTTACACTTTGAAAACTTGGCATACAACTTCTTCTCCTTTAGAATCCTCAACACAATGCAAAGATTACCTGTATGCTTCTCCTTAGTCATGGGGTAAACTAAAATGTCATCAATAAACACAATAACAAAAGAATCCAAAAATAACTTAAAGATACTGTTCATCAAGCTCATAAAAACTGCCGGCAAATTGGTCAACCCAAAGGGCATCACCAGAAACTCTAATGGCCATACTGAGTTCTAAAAGTTGTCTTTGGTATGTCCACCAATCTAATTTTCAGCTGATGATAGCCTGACCGCAAGTTAATTTTGGAGAATACCGTCGCACCCTGCAACTGGTCAAACAAATCGTCTATGCATAGAAAGGATATTTATTCCTGATGGTAACTTTGTTCAACTTTCTATAATCAATACACATTCTCATACTACCATTTTTATTCTTAAAAAACAAGACTGGAGCACCCCAAGGTGAAGCACTTTGCCGAATAAACCCCTTGGCAAGTTGTTTCTACAATTGAGTTTTGAGTTCCCTCAACTCTGCTGGAGCATTCAATAGGGAGGAATAAAAATAGGACGAGTGCCCAACTCTAAGTCAATACAGAAGTCAAGATCTCTGTCTTCATACCAGCTAAATTTGAAGGAAACACTTCCTGAAATTCAGAAACCATCGAAACTGACTCTATCGAAGGGGACCCCCCACTCGCATCCCAAAGATAAGATAAAAACACTAAACACCCCTTCCCTACTAACTTTATAGCTCCGAAAAATGATATAATTTTCACTGGTTTGGCCTTGTACACCCCCTCCCACTCTAGTTTATCCATTCCAGGCATAGCTGGAGTCACTGTCTTAGCATTATAGTTTTGGACAACATAATATGGAGATAACCAGGTCATACCCAAAATTACATCAAAGTCCAACATATCAAGGATTATCAAGTCTTCCCAAGTCTGGAAACCCACAAAAATCACAGAATAAGAATGATAAACATGGGTTACCACCACAGACTCTCCAATCAAAGTAGACACATAAATGGAAAAATCAAGTATATCACAAACCAAATTCAGTTCCATAGCAAACTTGACAGAAACATAAGAATAGGTAGACCCCAAATCAAATAAAATAAAATCCATCCTATCACAAACTAAAATGGTACATGTGATAACCACATCAGAAACCTCGACATCATTCTTTCCCGAAAAGACTTAACAGTGAGCATGATCATCAATCTGGGCTAACTCCCTAGCTGACTGCGCTCTCTTCTTTGCAACATCATGTCCTCGACCACCAACCTAACCACCGAGCTAATTTTCCCATCCACCCTATGTATGACCCCTGTCTCTACCTCCTCCCCCTCTACCTACTAGGACTATGGCCTGAGTCTGTTGTTGTGCCTGGATACCTGCTTGTCTCAATGGACACTCTTTTTTAAAATGACCAACACCACCACAATAATAACATCCCCGCTCAAGAGAAGGCTGATTGGTAGAAGAGTAGGAACCCTCTTGGATCCTCATAATCTGAGGCTGAGAAGAGGCCTTAAATGGACCCTTAGTAGAAGCTGGAAATACTGACTGAATAGGGCAGGCTGGGTAGGCCTGCTGACTAGGCCTCTTAGAGTAAAACCCACTGAAATTCCCAACATTGCGGGACTTCTTAATTAACATCTTAGCCTGACCCACTTGCGTGACCCCTTCCAGCTTCTTCATATAATCAGAAACATCATTGAACCCTTTCCCTGTAGAAGTCATATGAACAGACAAAACCTGAAAATCATAATTCAAACCCTTGATGAAAAGTCGAATCCTCTCCTCTTCAGTAGTCAGCAACTGAGTAGCATAGCGAGACAAGGCATAGAACTTAGCCTTGTAGGCTGCAACTGCCATGTCACCCTGCTCCAAAGCCAAGAACTTATCCTTTTTACTGTCACGGAGGGCAAGAGGCACATACTTCTCTAAGAATAAAGCATGAAACTGATCCCAAGTCAATGAAGGTAATATTGGTGATCGACATTCAACAAACGCTCTCCACTATTGTTTTGCGTCCTTCTTTAATAGAAAGGTCACAAACTCAACTTTGTGCTATTGTACAATGCCCAAGTTATGTAACCGATCATAAAAGTCAATAATAAACTCAAAAGCATCCTCAGACTCAGTATCCTGGAATGATGGAGGTTTCATATTCAGAAACTTGGTCAATAACTCATGTTTAGTACCATCATTAACACCGCCCAAAACAGGACCAGGGAAAACTTTCGTCCCTGAAGCCTCAGCCATTCTAGAAGCCACAACAACTGTAGGATAAACACCTGGAACTTGAATAATTGATATAATAGGGGTGGACCCCTCCCAGCCAGTCCACTCAAAAAAGTTAACATCTGTTGAGTTACCTCAGCAGACATGGGGGTAAGGCTGCACCTCCTGCTTCATTCCCTGCTCCTTTACTACTTCCATTTCCTTTAAATGATCTTAGGGTGGAAGAGGTAATACTAATCTCTCACGAGCCTGGCTAGCAGCTGCCTGAGCTCCACCCTTGGAGGGTGTTGTTCTCTCTCTCTCCCTCTCGCCCTACCCCTTCCTCGTCCTCTTACCCCCGCTGGCTGGATCCATAATTGGAGCTACCGGTGCAGGGGATGGTACTTGAGTTTCGCTCAATCTAGTAGTCACCATCTGCGACAAAAGAATGAATACAACTAGATACCAATTTGGATCACCAGATACCAATTGAGATCGAGTTATAGCATGAAAGATGCAAGAATGACAGTTTTTCTAAAGTCCTATGGACTCTCGAAGAAAAGTACAGACATATCCGTACCATTCTGTGAGACTCTATTGGACACATTTTGGTATAAAGAGATCGACGAACCTAAGCTCTGATGCCAACTTGTCATGCCTCAAATGGACGTGAGTGGCACTAACCCTATTCCCTAATGAAAGAACCAACTAACCCAAAAAGCATTAACCAACACTTAGAGAAAATAAAAGAAATAAACCCATTAACAGTTCAAAAGATATTCAACGTCTAAAGCAAAACATAAACACAATGTAGCTGCGGAACATTGTGCTTAACAAAATACCCATCCCTAGGATCTGAAAGTCATCTATACCAAAACTACTAAAGATTGTCAAGATGGGGATGTAACCCCAAAAACTAAAGGAAAGTGCATAAGTCCAAAACAAAGGACTATAATGTCAAAGAGGGATCCACGGTAGCCCAAAAGATACTGCTCACCCTTGAGTTTGAATCGCATACTAGAGTCACAAATGAGGTTTTGTAGGAGTCACTGGAATATGCGCTGCACTCAACAAAAGTAAGAGCAGGTGTAGTATCAGTACACAAGAAAAAAATAATGTATTGGTAGGGTCATTTGGCCAACCCAAGATGAGATATATGAATACTTAACCATAACGTAGTACAACATGTTAACACTTAGAGCAATTTAGGAACCTTAGCAAAAAGTCAAAAGATGTTAACGAGATATGCCAGTTAAGTCAAGTCAAATCACCAAGATACACAATATATATATATAATATCCGATTCACTCATGGAACCGTCAAACTCACCCACACCTTATACATACATGCTAAGGGTCTCATGGACACCCACTAGTCATGACCTACAGGGGATAATTTCTGTCCATGTACCAAATACCAGACACAAGTGCCTACCAACTTTATTACACGAATATCCCGTGAGAATGTCCAAATACTGAAACATTTCACAACCAATAATATAATATAAAAAAACACATAACACAATGATGACAACCAACACTTGTAATATCCACAAGCTTTACATATAAGTTCATTGAAATGTGATCACACTTAACAACATACATCAACGATAAATACTAAGAAACAGTTATATGTACATATAACACAAATTGGATTAAACTATGTAACCATCACCTGCCTCAATCCAAGCTTGCACAACTCAACTAAGCCTGAGCCTTGCATTTTCATATAATTTTTGCTTGATTTCAATCTAGAAATACATACAAAACACATCATCTATGCAATGACTTACCACGTTGGGGATTATAACTCACCCCCAACATCTAAAGTCAGTTCATGATCATTCTCACCCCGTTCTAGGGTTTTCCTATCACAATTCACCTTAAACTACCAATTTCATAGATAATTTAGTGAATTAACAACATGCAAGGGTAATTTAACGATCGTTAACCAACCAAATGATTTTATACTTAAGTCACTCCTTTGCACCAGAAAACCAACTAAAATGAGCCCTTAACCCTATCCAAAATATGTAAACTAGCTAATCTAGGGTTAGATTATCAATTTACTAGTTAATAGAAATGAATTACTTACCTCAATGAAGAAGAACGATGAAAAACTGAGTAATTTCTCCCAAATCGCCACTATTGTAGCCCCAAATCGTTCTTTAGAAGAATGAACTATTTTTAGGGTTTTTCTGGGTAAATCAACAATTTACATCGCTATGATGACATACAATGCTATAGCGACATTGCTATAGTAACACATGTCGCTACAGTGGCCTTTGATCGCATTGATTGGGCGCTATAACTGGATTTATTTCGCTTTTGAGCAAGTTGCTATAGCGACATGGACGAGGCAAAAAGTCTGATTTCCTCCAAAACTCCCTTTTTTCACAACACGCCTTAAATCCAAGACATCCCAAATATTCCCTTCATGTCGAGATCAATACCCGGAGTACTACTTACCAGAATTCAATTCCAAAAAGTTCTACGAGTTCCTTGTCATCTTAGCTAACTTGAAATTAAGATAAACACTATCACATTTAGCCCTTCCATTCCCAAATTACCCTAGACCACCCCTCGTTCAGATTTCGTCCGAGATTAGCGTAACTTGAAAATTATAACTTTCAATCTAGAGAAAAAATCTTAACCCGAATTTTTAAATGATAGGCTTACCTGTAAGGATGGAAAGGATCGTTGCATATATGCAGAGAGAATGATACAATGCCATCTTCTTCATTTTAGTGGTCATTTTAACCCAATTGAAAAAATATTTACAGATCCAACAAAAATCACCATAAACAGATAGTGAAACACCATCTGAAATCACCAAAATGTTAGAAAATGAATTTCTCTTTGATTTTTGACATTATTTTGCATCAAAAGATTCAAAAATAGATCTATCAATTTCATTTTATGCAAACTTCGAAAATCAACAAGGCGGAGGGAATTTAAGTCGCTCTGATGTCAAATGTTAGAAAACCAGAGTAATAGTGCAACAAAAATTAGAGTTGTCATACCTCCAGCCATTGTCGAAGCAGTCGGAATCATCGACATCACGTCGACACTACCTTTCGGTAATATGAAAAAAAAAAAAATCGTACTTAGGGACCCTTTACCCTTCTCCTACTTATATAATGTTCTACCATTAAGAACAATTTTCAGTAGTTACCAGGATAGACATCAGTTTTCAAGGAGTTACGGAAGTTCTAGAGATGTGGAAGAATTTTTTTTTTAACTGGTTCAAAAGTTAGGGACCATTATAGCAATTCAAATTTTGAACTTCTAACAGCGTATCCAGGATTTCTAGAGGATGTGTGCACTATTATGAAAAGACTTCGAGTGTGGTTTCACACATATATATTTAAATATTTTTTTAAAAATACAACACTATTTATATATAATTTAAGGAGGGAGTATGAATTCACGTGAATACGGTGACCCCCACCTAGATATGCCCCTGATTATAGCTGCATAATTTATGTCTATGCTTAATTTATGTGTTATGAATTATGATGGTCATAACATCATGATTAATTGGTGGAGGTTAATTTGTGTGTGAGTGATATTGAAGGGGTTAATTGATGGAGGAAATGAAGAGTTGAAAAGAAAGGGAGATAGAATTTAAAAGTATGAGAGAGAGTTGAAAATGAGGGATGAGAAATTGAAAGAAAATTGAGGGGGGGGGGTAAATAATAAGGGGTAGAGAAAGTCAAAAAGAAGGGGACATGTGGGGATTGTAAGAAAGAAAAGTGGAGAGAAGATGCCGACAGTTTGTTTTCAAAACTAATAATAAAATTTGGACATTTAAGTGTGAAAAGATAAAGAAAAAAATATTAGTTGTAAAAAGTATTATTCTATTGAAAACTCCTGTGGGGGTTGCACATAAGATGCATGTAAGTCGCACAAGATGCACGTACGTGGTATCAGATGCCATAAGTCGCTTGAGATGCACATGTGGCATAGAAAATACACTTGTGATGCACACAAAAACTATTGTACCAGCGAAGTCGAACTAGGTAGGGATTGTCCGCTCCAGTGGAGGTTAATTTATACCAGCAGAGCTGCAGCTGTGACGCTTTGTCGCGTCGGCGAGCTTGCTTTTGAGGGACGTGGACCACTCCTGGGAGGGGTCGCATGGCTAGTGTCTTTTTTTACTGCACAAAATTTACCGCATTTGTGGTATCACACCTGTGACCAAATCTCTGCAGGTGCAAAGATCACTTTAGGGTAAACAGTGAGATTTTCCTTATCTCACATTTCTCACTTTTCATTTTTCGACGATACTATATATATATATATTTTAAAGAAGTTAAAAAAATAAATAATGGTTGATAATGTAAGGGTAGAATGGACATTTAAAAAATTTAATTAGGAAAAAGGGGGGAGAATGATTATTATTCAAAGTTGAGTTGGGAGTTTGATTTTTAAAGTAAAGTTGGGGGGTGTAAATAATTTTCACCCATTAGTTTATTATTAATAGAAATGGAAGATAATTTACGTAGTATGGTCCTTCTAGGATAATAAATTATTTTCACAGAACATCAACATCTACTGCAGTGACATTACATAGGTTGAACCTTTTATAACATTTTGATGGAACATGTACATAAACCGTTAAGAATAAACAAGAAGGTATGTTGCATCTTGAATTTTGCCATACAGAACTTTTCCTATCATTAATTACTTCTTTCCTATGTATGAATTTAAATTATAAATTGAAAATGTGGTTCTTCAATTTCATATTTCCAGTAATGTACGATTATAAAAAGCACCTCAAATCTGCCACTGTTTCTTTTTTGTCACACCTTTGAACATAGAATAAAAGAATTACTGAGAATAAAAGAAAAAATGAGCAGCTTAATTGTTTTCATATAACATAAATATCTATTGCTGCTGAATTATTGAAAGTTGACATACTGCTGCTGCTGAATTATTGTAATGTGGTAGACAATTATTACATCCCAAAAAGGAATTACCCTTACAACACATTTAGCTTCCTCCACTTGCAGCATTAATCTTTTCTCTCTTCTTCTCTTTCTCTGCTCATTGTGTTAGAATTCACCAACAATTGTGACTGCTATCGATATTGTATAAATAATGTATAAACATGTATCAGTATTGTATAAATGATGTATAAACATGTATATATGATATGTAAATAGTTATGTAGTGTATACTTAATATATCAATATTGTATAAATGTGTATAAACGTGCATCGATATTGTATAAATAGTTATGTAATGTATCAACATTGTATAAATAGTGTATAAGCATGTATCAATGTCGTATAAATAGTATATAGATGCGTATCAATATTGTATAAATAGGTATGTAATGTATTGGCATTGTATGAATGGTGTATAATCGTGTATCGATATTATATAAACAATTATGTAATGTATCGATATCGATATCGATATTTATTTGACTATCATGCGTTCCCACCTTAATAAATAAAAAAATAATAAAACAATATAAATATTCATTTTTTTCCACAAAGAAGTGAACACACTTAGAAAATAAAAAATGTTTTAAAAAAAGAGCAATAAAAAAAAATTAAACAATGAAAAAGTTTTTTTTAATAGCAGCAAAAAGAAAATTTTTTAAAAGCTTTTTTTTTTTTTAAAAAAAAAGTAAAAACAAAATGGCCAATGGCCAGATGGCCTAAAACTGATCCACTGTAGAGGAAGAGGCGGCTACCATTATTGTTGTAAATAATTTGGCTGAGTGGCCAATTTGGGTAAGAAACATGGTCGCTTGGCCATTTTCAGTAAAAAATAAAGTGGGTTATATTTTGTGTAAAAAATTTAACTCAATAGACATTTTGCATAATTTTTCCATTAGTATCCTATCAAACGAAACCCAAAGCTCCTTTTCCCATAAATTTGGAAAAAGTGCCAAAAAAGTACTCCCTCCGTCCATCTTTACTTGTATACTATACTAAAAATAGATGTTCAATAATATTTGTCCATTTGAAAAATCAATGGATAATTTACCATTTTGGTCCATTTTACCCTTGTTATTAAATATCATTCATTACGCAATATATTTAAATTTCTTATATCCAAAGGGTGATCTTGTAAAATTACCTCTATTATTTATTGTTTGTTAAGGTGTGTGCTAAGTCAATAATGAACAAGTAAAGATGAACGGAGGGAGCATCACAAATGAGACTTCACCCACAGTGGGAATTAAAAAGATACTCCCTTCGTTCACTTTTACTGGTCACATTTTGACTTGACACACCCATTAAAAAAATAATTATTAACATGACTATTTTGCCATTATACTCCTATTAATTGATGGTTACTATTGTGTCTTGAAATTAGTTTAGAGAAAAAATAATTACTCCCTCCGTTCGGATTTACTTGTCGCATTTTGACTTGACACATCTATTAAGAAAATAATGATTGGTATAGTGACTTTACCATATTACCCCTATTAATTGATTTTTAGTAATAGGTATTGAAAAATGATTTGGCGAATAAGTAATTAATGCTAAGGGTAAAACATGATTTTTTTTTTTTGTCTTTTCTTAATCTGTCAAAAATGACAAGTAAAAATGGAAATTAAATTAGAAAAATAGTGACAAGTTTATCTGAACGGAGGGAGTTATATTAAGGGTAAAATAGGAAAAAGAAAATTATCTTTTCTTGATATGTCAAAAATGACAAGTAAAAATAGAAATCCAATTAGGAAATTAGTGACAAGTAATTCTGACGGAGGAACTAATAACTAAATATAGACACAAATGAGTAAATTATCCATTGATTTTTCAAACTAGACAAGTATTTGTTGGACATCTATTTTTAGTAACATGGGCAAGTAAAGATGAATGGAGGGAGTATTAATCAGAGGTGTAAAAGGGAGAGGTGTATTCTTACAAAAATTCACTTTGTAAAACTGTTCAATTTTTAAAGTATAATTAATTGAGTTTAATAATTTTTTTCAACCAACAAAGTTACTTTATTAATGCGAAAACGAATTTAAGAAGTTAAAAGATACAAAAGCATCTTTGACAATCCAACTAGGAAAATAGGAAACCCAAACTAACTTGTCTAACAGTGTAATAGAAAATTTGGCTAGATTGTGCACTACCATATTCCAAAATCTATGAATATGTGTAATTTAAACCTTCAAACAAACTCATAATGTCATGTCCCAATTTCTGAGTCATGATGGCACATACTTTAACCCGCCAGTAGGTAAGCCAAACCGTAGCCCAGAACGACAAGTAATGGGCTGATTGACGGAAGGTAAAATAAATACCAGAAATCAAGCATACAATAAGGTTGTAAGCAAGAAAAAATAATACAATAGCACAAGATATCAAGAGAGAAAGAACAAAATAATATCCCATGACCTTTTAAGGCCGGTACAAGAGCCACTAAATACAAAAGAGAGTACTGAATAGTATCAATATACAGAAAGTCTCGGTAACTAAAGACTGTCAAAAAGTAAAGGAAGGAGAGAGGATCAACTCCGGCACTGAAATCTCACCCTATCTCCGAATCCCGAGAGCAAGATGGATAGCATGTCAGCGGCGGCAGCTAGTACTCAAATCTACATCAGAAAGAGATACAAAAGTGTAGTATGAGTACCAAAACAACGGGTACTCAGTAGATATCATCGGCCGACTGAGCTAAATCATAATAAAAACATAATCAGATGTGGAAGTATAAACTAAAGTTAGGGATAAGGGGGAAAACCTGAATAACGCTCCAGCTGACAGATAATAAATGACAAGGTAAATAATATCAAAAGGAAGATAGGCTAACTATAATCCAACTGAGCCCCCATAAGCCCGATGGATACAATCAAGAGAAAAACCAATGGCAATAATAAATATAAAGTAACCGACAACCGCAACCATCTCTGAGAATTTCGTATTACCATGAACGCCGGACTCAAATCGGGACCTTAACATTATAAGCTTACAATAATTGCCGGACTCGAACAGGACTCTAGTATCATACCGAAATCAAACCGGGAGCTTAGTATCATATATGTCGGACTTGAACCGGTAATTTAGTGCAGTAAGTGAATAATAAATGTCGGACTCTAATCGGTCTTTAAAGTAAACTCCAAGTAACAACTCTAGTCAAGAATTAGAAAGATACCCAAACCAACCTAAGGTTCAAGAATAAATATAAGGTTATGAAAGAAGGCCTCCTAGGTTTACAAGGAGCTAACCAGGATATTTGACCTAAAAGAGGGCTGGGAGGGCCCGCTACTAACTCCAAAAGTCCATGCTAAGACAATTTCTACCCGTAAGCTAGACTAAAGCTTCCAAGTTCCACTACAAAGTATTAATTATGTCTAAACAAGTCCTAAGGTAACAATTCAGCTCAAGAAGGAGTGGAGTAAGTCAATTCTACCTAAAACGTCCCTTTAATCGGCTAAATATTCCCAATTTTGCTAATCATGCAACCAAGCCGTAAATCCCAACCCAAATGTAGAACATTACCATACTAATACAATAATACAATCTATGAGGAAAGTAAGCCTAGCCTACCTGGATGCCAATGAAGCTCAAGAAAGTCCTTTAAATCAGAGTTTTTCCCTTCTGAGAAGCCTCCGTACGATGTCGCACTGTAAAAATAATGATCTACACATTAATACGTGAATAACAATACTCATATTACATATAAATGCTCCGGGTCCAAAATCGATCTACAAATCCCATGTGGGGCACGCTTTTGGAATCACAATTTTGAAATTGTCAAAATGTCCCTCTAGGATCAAGGATCATTTACCCTAAAAAATGGGTCAATTTCGAGTATAAACAAACCCAAAATCAACCCATAAAGTAAACAAGGGATACGAGTTTAAAAAATTAATCAAGAATTTAATGGAAACTTACGGAAATATTGATGAGAAAATGATCAAGATATTGTCTCCAACCCATCACGAACACCCAATGATTAAACTCCACTCTCCACAATCTCTCTAGGGCTTTAAGGGGCTTGGGACTTTAGAAAATGGAGAGAAGATTGGGTTTGGCAGAGCTAAATACTGCTAGGGAGCTTGGACCAGTCGGCCAGCTTGCGAATGCGATGTCCAAGTTTTCTTGACCTTCACGAATGCTTCCAAGGCCTTGCGATCGCAGAGGCCATTTTTGGCCTGCACCAGCAATCTTGGCATTTTGCCAAGTTTGCGATCAAAACCTCGGGATTTGTTTGGAACCCCATGAACACAAATGAACTATGAAACCCTACCAAATTTGACATTCCAGACTCAACGGCGCCATTGAAATTCCATTCGAGGTCGTTTTGATGAAATGTGGGTCCTACACCTAATGGTCGTTTTAATCAAAATCCACCCAACAGCCCAAAATGAGTCCAAAAGTCTCGGAATCTAAGCCAAGGGTCCTACTAGCCTAAAATTAACGTTCCAGAGATGATGAAACTGTCAGAATTGGCATATGAGGCCGTTTATATAATGTTTAGGCCTGGTACCTAATTTTTATCAGTGAAGACTTCAAAACAGGAAATTGGCTCTAAAACCAAACAAACTGCCCGGTAATTAAACTGTCAGCTCTAGTAAGTCATAAATGACTTGGGGAAGCTATGAAAAAGCTCTAAATGACAAAATAGTGCTTTAATGTAGAAAATAACCTGGAGGGTCATTACAATATCCACTACTAAAAAAGGACTTTTGTCCGTGAAAGTAAAGGGTAAAGATGTACCTGAAAGTTTGAACAAGTGGGGATACTGGGCCCGCATCTCACTCTTAATTTGCCATGTAGTCTCCCTAATTGGGTGGTGTCTCCACTGCACCTTAACTAGAAGAATCTCCTTAGAGCGCAAGCGTCTGACATCTCTAGCTAATATTAAGACTAGCTCCTTACGAAGGTCAACCTCTCATCTAACTGACCCGAGTCCCATCAAAGCACATGAGACTCATCCGAGATATAACGCCACAACATAGAAAAATAGAAAACTAGATGAACAGTTGCAAAGTCTGGGGGCAAGGCCAACTCATAAGCTACCTCCCCAATCGTCCGTGGTATCTCAAATGGACCAATATACTTGGAGCTAAGCTTTCCCCTCCGCTCGAACCTCATCACGCCCTTTTTGGGTGATACTCTAAGAAAAACTTAGTCACCAACTCCAAACTTCAAGGCACGAAGTCTACAATCAGCATAACTCTTTTGCCCACTCTGAACTGCCCTCAACCTATCCTAAATCACCTGAACCCTATCCAACGACTCACAAAGCAAGTCCGTACCACGAGGCCTAACCTCAGAGGTCTCAAACCAACCGATCGAAGATCGACAACGTCTACCATATAAAGCCTCAAATGGTGCCATATCAATACTTGAATGGTAGCTATTATTATATGCAAACTCCACTAAGGCTAAGTGCTGCTCCCAGTGACTTCCCAAGTCTATAACACACACGTGGAGTGTATCCTCCAAAACCTGAATAGTCCGCTCCGACTGACCGTCAGTGTGGGGATGGAATGCGGTGCTAAGATCGACCTAGGTACACAACTCTTCCTAAAAAGTCCTCTAGAAGCTAGAAGTGAACATTGAGCCTTTGTCTGAAATAATAGACACTGGCACTCCATGAAGTCGAACTATCTCACGAACATAGATACAAGCTAACCTCTCGGCACTGAAGAAAATCTTAATGGGGATAAAGTCAGCCGATTTGGTCAACCGATCGACTATGACCCAAATACTAACGAAACCATGAGACGTATAAGGCAAACCACTCACGAAGTCCATAGTAATCCTCTACCACTTCCACTTAGGAATGTGTAACCTCTGAAGTAATCCACTGGTCTCTGATGCTCGGCCTTTCCCTGCTGACAACATAGGCAACGAGCCACAAAGTCTGCTACATCCTTCTTTATACCGCTTCACCAGTAATGCTGCCTCAAATCTCTATACATCTTAGCTGTCACACGGTGAATAGAATATCTAGTGCTATGAGCCTTCTGTAATATCAACTGAATCAAGTCTCCAACCCTCGAAACACAAATACGTTCATTATATTTCAGAATACCCTCTAAATCCAATGTAGCTCAACTGAACTCCCCTCTCAGCACCTGATCACGAATGCCACAACGTCTACTACCTCTAACTGACGATCCCAAATCTGCTCAAACAAAGTTGATCTAGCCTCAACACTGGCAAGAGTCCTTCTGTGGTGTAAAACATCCAGAAAAGTTAGCTAAGAACTGAATGTCCAAAGCCAACGGCCACTCCAAAACTGAGATAAAAGCCAAGTTACCCATACTCACCACTTTTTGGCTCAAGGCGTCTGCTACTACCTTTACCTAGCCCGAATGGTATAGAATAGATATAGCATAGTCTTTCAGCAACTCAATCCATCTATGTTGTCTTGAATTAAGCTCCCCTCTGAGTCATAATATACTGAAGACTATGATGATCAATGTAGATCTCACAGCAGACACCATACAAGTAATGGCTCCAAATATTAAATGCAAAACCTACCGCCACCAACTCTAAATCAAGAGTGGGGTAGTTGCGCTCGTGCACCTTCAGCTGCCTCAACGTAAAAGCAATAACTCAACCCTGTTGCATTAGAACACAACCTAAACCAACACTAAAAGCATTGCAATATACGATAAACCCCTCGCCTTTAACAGAAAGAGTCAATATGAGAGATGAAGTGAGAAAATCCTTGAGTTTCCAAAAGCTCAACTCATACTCAACGGACTACTGAAATGGAACCTCTTTTCTAGTCAACCTGGTCATAGGCACTACAATAGAAGCAAAACCCTTTACAAACTACCTGTAGTAACCTGCCAAATCAATAAAGCTACGAACCACAGTCGGAGATATAGGTCTAGCCCAATCACAAATAGACTTAATCTTCGCTGGATCCACCATAATCCTATTTGTAGACACTACATGTCCTAGGAATATCGCAGACTCCAACCAGAACTCACTCTTTGAGAAATTGGTAAAAAGCCTATGATCTCTCAAAGTCCGGAGCACAATTCTCAAATGTTGCTCATGCTTCTCCCTACTCCTATAGTACACAAGGATATCATCAATGAACACTATCACAAAAGAGTCCAAGTGGGGCCTGAAAACACATTTCATCAAATCCATGAATATTGTTGGGGCATTGGCCAACCCAAAAGACATCACTAAGAACTCATAATGACCATAGCGAGTCCTAAAGGCTATCTTAGGGATGTCGTTAGCCCAAATCCTTAACTGATGGTAACCAAATCTTAAGTCAATCTTAGAGAACACTATCACACCCCGAAGATTGTCGAATAAATCATCAATATGGGGCATAGGATACTTATTCTTCACTATCACCTTATTTTGCTACCTTTAGTCAATACACATTCACATAGAACCGTCTTTTTTCTTCATGAACAAGATAAGAGCACCCCAAGGTAATACACTCGGCCTAATAAAACCTTTACCCAGAAGATCCTGAAGCTGAGAATTTAGCTTCTTAAGCTCAGCGGGAGCCATGGAAATAGGTCGGGTGCTTGGCTCAAGATTGATAGCAAACTTAATATCACGCTTAGGAGGGAGGCCAGGCAGGTTGGTAGGAAAAACATCAGAAAACTCAAGGACAATAGGAACAAAATCAAGTGAGGGACTCTCTGTGCTAACATCGCGAACATAAGAAAGATAAGACTCGCAACCCCTCGACACCAATCTCCTAGCCCGAACATAAGAAATAATCCCCAACGGTGCACGGCTAAAAGAACCCTGCAACACAACTGAGGGTATGCCAGGCATGGCTAAGGTAACAGTCTTGGCAAAGCAGTGCAAGACCATAGATAGGGGGATAACCAGTACATGCCCAGAATCATATCAAAATCCACCATATCTAGCACAATAAGGTCGGACCGAGTATCAAACTCTTGAACAGTCACAACACATGATCTATAAACTCAATCCACTACTAAGAAATCACCCACGGGAGTAGATACACACAATGACACAACAAAGGCTCCCAAGACAACTCTAACCGCGGTGCATAATAAGCAGAAACATATGAATAAGTGAATCCCGGATCAAATAAAGCAATAACAGGCTGACAAAACACTGAAATCATACCTATAAAAACAACATCTGAAGACTCTGTCTCTGTCCTACCAGGTACAACATACAACTGACCCCGTCCACCTACGGACTGAGCACCTGCACTACCTGCCTGAGGACCTCCTCTAGAACCCTGGGGAACACCCTTATGACCCTGAGCACCACCCCTAGCTAGAGGAAGCACTGATCTAGTCAGCTGAACACTCTATGTTGCAGGCTGAATCGTCCCGCACCGAGAACACTCTCTAAAGTAATGACCAACAAACCCACAACTATAGAAAGCCTCAGACACTTCACTCTGCCCAAAAGATCCAGTTGATCCGGAATAGCCATCACGATTAGAAAATCCAGAATATGAAACCCTCAAAGATTGACCACTTCCCTGGCCACTACAATCACTGTAACCGGACTGACCTACTTCAGTAATCTGAAATGCTGCCTCAACGGGTCTACTAGACTGACCCTGGTATTGATAGGAATAATACGAAGGGTACCTACCTTGAGAACCTCTGCCCCCTGAACCGTGAGCCTCTCTAACTCCCAGTGAAACTACCCTGCTGATATGGCCTCTTATCGCTGCCCTCTTGTGCCTTGCGATGTATCTTCTCCATAGTTTGGGCATGATAGGAAACATCAACAAAAGGGCTGCCAGCGAAAACCAAACTTCGAGTAGCCATACGAATAGAAAGCCTCAGTCCCCTAACAAAGCACCAAGTCCGCTCATACTCGATAGATATAATCGCAGTAGCATATCTGGCCAACACGTGGAATCTCACCTCATACTCAAAAACCGACATAGAACCCTATTGTAAATTGGTAAACTGATCACTCAGGCGGTATTAAAGACTGTGAGACATATACTTCTCCAAGAAAGCCTCGGAGAATTGAGTCTATGTCAAAGGGGGAGATCTGGTTGGCCTAAAATCAACATAACCTCTCCACCAATGTATAGCAGGCGAGTCCAACTAAAAAGTAGTGTAGTCGACCTCACGTGCCTCAACTAGTCCTAAATTACGGAGCCTATCCTCACAAGCAGTCAGGAACTCAAATACATCCTCACCCGGAGCCCCTGTAAATCTAGGTGGAGTCAATCTTAGAAATTTACCCAACATCTTCTTCTCTTCTACAAACATAGATGGCTGGGAAGCTATCGACCGAATGACTATCAGTGCTGGAGGGATCTCAACTCTGAGAGCTTCAGCTATAGGCTGCGCCCCGACATCTATACCACTCTAATCCGCGGACTGAGCACCATTAGACGGTGCACCACCTACTAATCCCAATAACTGGACCAAGGCATCTATGAGAAAAAAAGAAGAAATAAATCTCAATGGGTGGCCCCCTGGCCCACCAATGACTAAGGTGGAAGAATATATGGCTCGAGAGTAATAATAGGATCTGGTGAAGGCTCCCTATCCTGACCCCTAGCTGAGGCTGCAACTCTAGCCTGGCCGTGACCTCTAGGTCGGCCACGACCTCGAATGGGTGCCCTGGCTATAGACTCTGGGTCCTCATCGCCGGTGGTCATAACTCGCATCCTGACCATTTGCAAAAAAGTGAAATAATGATAACCATAGAAACCAATATAGACTCGATGCATGAAATGAATGAGAAAAGTGAAGTTATCCTAAGAATGTCCTATAACCTCACTAAGATATGATACAAACTTCATTGTTTCAATCCGTGGGACTCTACTAGACACTTGGTCTTGTACCGACAATACCAGTGAACCTAGGCTCTGATACCAATTTGTAACGACCTAATTCTGATTCATGATGGCACTTACTTTAACCCGCCAATAGATAAGCCAAATCATAGCCTCGAACCAAAAGTAATGGGTTAATTGGCGGAAGGTAAAATGAATACCGCTAATCAAGCATACAATAAGATTGTAAGCAAGAGAAAATAATAAATAGCACAAGATGTCAATAGCGAGAGAGAGAGAACAAAAGAATATCCCACGACCTTATAAGGCCGATACAAGAGCCATTAACTACAAAAGACAGTACTGAATAGTATCAATATATAGAAAGTCTCGGTAACTAAAAATTGTCCAAAAGTAAGGAAAGGAGAGGGGATCATTGATGTCGCCCAAAATATGCCTCCTAAGAAGTATAAAGCGGTCGCTGTCAAATATAGAACCCAACTAGGTTGGGGTAGATCCCACAAGGAATAGGTCGAAGTTGTTTAGAATAATAGACAGAATAATTGGAAAGTAATTAAAATTTGGGGGTTTTCGTGAGTAAGTAGTGACAGTAACTTTTACTGGTTGTATCGAGTTTGTAGACAATAAGAGAAATACACTAGAACTGTGATCCCAATGATTCCTTAACTCCACCGGTTACTTGTGCTAGCAAAACCGTCCCGCTATGTGGCATGCAAAATCTGACAAGATATGTTCATCTAAACGTCCCTCGACCTTGGTTAGATGAATTTCACTCTTCTCCTCTCGGTCTCCGAGTGTCGCACTACTAACCCTCGTCCTGCATCTCAGATAACTATTCCCGCTAAGGCTCAAGTTATTAGATGAAGTTTGATAACTTCAAATCTCTATTGTAATCTCTTTTTCCCAATCTATACCTCTCTCTCGAGCAAGTTTCCAATACAGGCGAGTTTCTAATATTTGTAATCGTTAGAAGATCAATCACAACGAAGGAAACAACAATACATGCATTCACAGCGGTTCAGCTTTGCACTTAACCTATTTCGTTAATTCCTCATGGTTCACACAACCCTAGTTGATGAGTTTAGCTACTCATAATTGCAAGAACACAAGAAGAATTCAACGATGAAAACATAATTGCACACTCACAATAATGAAGAAGAACTGAAATCTCAGTTATCAATAAAACTCGAATTAGGGTTTTTTGATTACAAAAAAGAATATGTTTATGAACTCAGAAATAGTAAAAAATATCTCTCAAAACAATGTACTAAATAACTCTCTCGCACATAGGACTATACAGGGGTATTTATAGATACAAAGCTAATCCTATCCTAATCAGAACAGGAGAACAGAGTCGGCAACTTCCACGGAATCTGGAACCAAGTCATGCCACGTAGGTGAGTGTCGTGGAAATCAGGCTCAATTAGACATCTTCAGAAGTTGACTCACGCCACCTTTTCACGTCACGTAGGCGGACTCACGCCACGTCAGTCCTGTCGTGGAAATAAGACAACATTTACTAATATCTGAAGTAGACTCATGACTCACATGAGTGGACTTCACGACACGTTTGCGGTGTCATGACTCCCTCTCTGGTGCATATTCTTGTTCTTTCTTCTTCAGACACTTCGTACTCAGGCTTGATTCTTCCTTTTGATCATTTGTTGCCTTCAAAACCTGTTTTCCTACAAAGTAGGACAGAAACCACATCATACCAACAAAATACACCCAAGTTATTGCATATTTTCCTTGTTTTAAGCATCGAAAGTACCATGTAACCATGGCACATAAATCATCTCCGGCTCTGAAAGCTCTCTCTATCTAAGAATCCTGAGAGCAAGCTGGATAGCACATTAGCGGTGGTAGCTAGTACTCTATCTGCATCAGAAAGAGATGCAGAAGTGTAGTATGAGTACCAAAACAATGGGTACTCAGTAGACTTCATAGGCCGACTGAGCTAAATCATAATAAAAGCATAATCAGATGCGAGAGTATAAACTAAAGCCAGGGATAAGGGGGCAAACCTGAATAGCGCTCTTGCTGACAAATAATAAATGACAAGGTAAATAATATCGAAAGGAAGACAAGTTTACTACAACCCAACTAGGCCCTTATAAGCCTAGAAGGCACAAATCAGAGAAGATCAACCCAGACGATCCCCCATAAGCCCGATGGCTACAATCAAGAGAAGAACCAATGACAATAATAAATATAAAGTAACCGACAACTGACACCATATCTAAGAATCCTATATTACCATGAACATCAAACTCGAATCGGGTCCTTAACATCATAAGCGACAATAATTGCCTGACTCGAACCAGACTCTAGTATCATACCGGACACGAACTGGGAGCTTAGTATCATCTATGCCAAACTTGAACCAATAATTTAGTTCCATAAGTGAATAGTAAATGTCGGACTTAAACCAGTCTTTAAAATGAACTCCAAGTAACAACTCTAGTAGGTTACGAAAAAAGGCCTCCTAGGTATACAAGGAGCTAACTAGGATATTTGACCTAAAAGAGGGCCGGTTTAAATTAGAAAATTAATCAAGAATTTAATAGAAAATTGCGAAAATATTGAAGAGAAAATGACCAAGATATCGTCTCCAGCCCACCATGGAAACCCAATGATTAAACTCTACTCTTCACAAAATCTCTAGGGCTTTAAGGGGCTTGGGACCTAAGAAAATGGAGAGAAAATTGAGTTTGGCAGTATTAAATACTATCAGGGGTCCATTATTTATGAACGCGAGGACCCCGTTGTGAATGCGATGCCTGACTCGACTTACCCTTTGAGTACGCGGCCGGTCTACCACAAATGCGAATGAAGAAGCTTGGACCGGTCGGCCAGCTCAACTTTTGTGAATGCAGAGTCCAGCTCGCGAATGCGATGATCAAGTTTCCTAGACCTTCATAAATTCGGCTAAGGCCTCGCGAACATGAAGTCCATTTTTGGCCTGCACCAGCTAAAGTAGCACCATCAAACTTGGCATTTTGCCAAGTTTGTGATAGAACCCTCGAGATTTGTTTGAAACCCCGTGAACACAAATGAACTATGAAACCCTACCAAATTCGATATTTTGAACTCAAAAATGTCATCAAATTTTTCATCCAATGTTGTTTTGATGAAATATGGGTCCCACACCCAATGACTATTTTAATCAAAATCCACCCAATAGCCCAAAATGAGTCTGAAAGTCTTAAAACCCGAATCAAGGGTCTTCCTAGCCTAAAATCGACATTCTGAAGCTGATGGAACTGTTAGATTTGACATACAATGACTTTTACCTAAATTTTAGGCTTGATACCCAATTTTTATCAATGAAAACTTTAAACAGGGAATTGGCTCTAAAAACCAAACGAACTGCTCGGTAACCAAACTGTCAACTCCAACAAGTCATAAATGACTTGGGGTAGATATGTAAAAGCTCTAAATGGAGAAATAGTGTGTAAATGTAGAAAATAACCTGGAGGGTCATTACATATAAGCTTTCATATATATTCACAAGTGGTCTCTATCTCCCCTGAAACTACACTCTTCTTTAGAATCATATCCTACATTCTTTGCATCTGATAAGAGTTGCACCTTTGCCCATCCATTTTCTTGAGCGTTTTCCAATGTAATCCGAATTTCTAGTGCTTCTGCAATGATGGTCTTCCCAACAAATTCTTCAAGTTATCCATAGCTGTCGTTCTAATGCTTGCCATATTCTTCTCCTTTTTTAAACTAGCATTTGCGAACATAATCACACCATCTTGCGCTACAATTATTATTTTATCAGTTGTATGATCAGGTACCAATGTAGGAGAAGACATAGTAAGCGAATTACTTTCATATTCTTGGAAGTCAAATAGTGCCTTGTTAACAAAATCACTAGATTCAGAGATATCACCATTAAAGTTTCTACCATTTATTGCCTTCTAAATTTGCCACATTATAGAGACACTTAATTTAGTACGCTCAATAGAATTAGGGTATTGATTAATATTATTAAATATTTCTTTCCACCATCTAGCAAAGTCCATAATATTCTCGATGGTAGGCTAATTTATGGGGCAAATTATCCATACCACCTGAGCCTTCGACATCTAAAAAGCATATGTTCAATTGTTTCACTTGCTACACTACAAATCTTACACACATCACAACTGTTTTTTTAACCTTTTTGAAATAACATCATTAAAAGGTAGCACATTCAAGATACATTTGTGAATAAAGTGCTTATATTTATTTTTAATAATCATAGACCATAAAAAATCCCAGAACTTCTTTGTAAAGGATTGGTATCTTGATTGAGATATCTCACTATTGGCTGTACTACTTCTATCAATTTTCCTAGCCAAATGGTATCCTGATTTTACCTCATAAATTTTTGACTCAGTGTGATGCCAAATAATCCTATCTGGAGATCTAGTACTAGAAACAGAGGTAAATAAAATGGCACTGATATCCTCAGTAGAAAACCACTTCTAAAGCTCTTGAATTTTCCAAGTGTGGTTATTATGATCTATAAGGTCACTCACTTGTAATTCTATATCTATTTTAGATTGATAATACCTATGTTTGAAACCACATGAGTTGGGGATCCAAGGGTTCATCCATATTTTTATACTTCCTCCCGATCCTAACCTCCATCTAATGCCTTTTTGTAAGAGGTTTCTACCCTAAATAATGCTTTTCCATAACCTAGAGCTAGCTGAAGAAAAATTTGATTTGAGGAAAGAGGTATTATGAAAATAGTTACTCTTAAGCATTCTAAAGAGAAGAGAGTCTTCTTGATTGAAAATTCGCCAAGCGAATTTTGACAACAGAGCCTGGTTGAAGGACTTTAACTCTCTAAATCCTATACCCCCACTAGATTTAGCAATACAAAGGTTCTCCCATTTTTTAAAGTACATTTTCTTCCTACTATCATCCTGCCCCCCACCAAAAGTTAGAAAAAATAGTAGTGATCTCCTTACACAGATTTTCAGGGAATTGAAAACATGATAAAGCATAAGACAGTATAAAAATAAAACAGATTTAAGTATTACTCCTTTTCCAGTAGGACTTAAGAAATTATCTTTCCAACATTTAATCTTAGCTTTTACTCTATCCTTTATAAATTTCAGCATTCTTTTTTTGATCTTTCCACTACCATCGGTAAACCTAAATAAAGTCCAAGCTCATTGCTTCTTAGTTGACTATCGCTACAATGATCTTGTCCTTATCAATTTCAGAAGTATTTGTACTGAAAAATATAACTAATTTAGCAAAGTTTACCTTTTGACCTGAATGTTCTTCATATTCTTTTAAGAATATCAAAAATATTAGCGGCATTCTGAATATTAATATTGCATAATATAAAAGAATCATTAGAAAAAAATAAGTAGTTAACTATGGGTCCACCTCTGTCCATACTTAACCCTTGTATATTCCCACTAACTTTTGTCTGATTTAAAATTTTAGACAAACCTTTAGCACATATAAGGAACAAATATGGTGATAAAGGATCCCCTTATCTTAAACTTCTAGTAGGTGTCACTTTCCCTACTACCTCCTCATTAATATTAAATCTATATGTAAGGACAGCGACACATTGTATTATTCAATTAACAAATGTTTCATGAAATGTCACACCCCAAATCCCATTGAGGCGGACTGGCACCCGAAGCTGTTAAGGCCCGAGAGAACCAATCTTCATTCATGTACATTCATATGCATGTCGCTGAGTGAACAACATTATATCTCATGTAAATACAATATACCAATGGCGGAAGTCGTGGAGAACATATGATATATATGAAACTTGTCCGTTAGGGCCATAAGGTCTAAATGGACATACATGCCTTCATTTGTCTTACAATGTCTACAAAGTCTCTAACAGATACACATATATAACCAACCTAAAGTTGGGGACAAGTCCCCACTTTATACAACATTTCTACAGTACCAAAACCAATATGTATACAAGTGACTCGGAAAGCCCTAAATCAATCTGGATCTCACCAACAGTTTGCGGATGACTCGTATCCTATTGTGGAGGTCTATTAGCATCTGTGCCTGCAGCAAGTAAGGTAAGTCCCCCAAGGGACTTCAGTACAAATGAATGTACTGAGTATGTAAGGCTATAAGAAACTGCATGATACATAAGTACTTCAATGGAATCAAATATAGGAGAATAGTCAATATGGATAAACCACCGTTCTTTATGTTTGGAACTATGTACATTGCATTCATTATTATCTTTCCTTTTACGTTCATTCATTATCATTCATCAATATCATTCATATAATATGACTGGGCCCAACTGATCAGTGGGAAATAATAACATTAAGATCATAAATCAATATTCCATCGAGATCAACCCATGCTAGGCTTTCCTCTTGCCCCTGGGATGCCACCCGTGATATCGGGATTAACCCATGCTAGGATTTCCTCTTTCCCCTGGGATACCACCCGTGATATCGGGATTAACCCATGCTAGGTGTTCCATCCACCCCTGGGATGCCACCCAAGAAATACTCAAACAATTATACATTACTTCCATTCTTTCATTATAAAAGTGATACATTGGTGGTTGTAACATTATTAGAACTTTGAAACATTAGTCAATGAATAAGAGACATATGAATCACAATTGGTCAATGAATAAGAAACATGTTAATAACAATATATGACAACCTAAAATGAGATACGTTTGAACATTTCGAAAAGGAACAAGTACGGTAATAATGAGAACAAGAGATGCTTCCAAAGGATACGGAAAGAGTAACCTTACATACCTTATCTTCCCAAAATGAATACACAATCCTATATGTAAATACAATAATCTAGCTCATTCCTTATGTTTTACTCTACAACACAAGTACATAACGGAGCTCACGTTAACAACTAACTACATTACAAGTGCATAAGACGACAATGAGCTACATGACTGTCATATAACGTCATTTCACTCTTCACCATACAATAGACTGCATCACCACACCAACAACACCACAACATTCCACACATTAACCAAGACATCATAAAGCGATAGCATTTCACACCAAAGTTATACTTTACACTTCCCTTTCAACACTACGTCACCTTGACTCCATCAAGTCACTTAAATACCTTTCACAATAACACATTAACAACGATCCATAATTGATATAATCCAACATGCCTTCGAAAGACCCCTTAAAGCCATTCAAAAGGTACCATAAGTTGATAATTGCATCCAAGAAGGGTATAGGGGCCTTGGGGGGTCAAAGAGAAGCAAAAACAAACAAAACAAAATATAGGACTGGCATGTGGGGTCACCTGCGCCCGCAGATGGATGAGATGCGGCCGTAGGTGCCCATCTGGCCCTGTCCAGGGCCACCTGCGTTGGCATCTACGCCCGCAGGTGCCCCATCCGCGAAGGCGGATGCCCAGTTCGGCCAAAATGGGTCTCTTTTAGGTCCTTTTTTGTAATAAATGGTCCATGGCCATAATTAAGCTTCTCTTTTCATATTTTAAGTTATCTTGGATGCCAACGAACAATCATGGTTTCACAACTCATATGAACATCACCAAAACTACATTTTTCTTTCAATACGTCACCAATTCCATGCACAATTTCACAACAATAATTCCAAATGTTATACACAAGGAGAAAGAAAGTAAAGGACATAACCACATCTTACATGTTGATATTTATCCATCAAGTTCACTTCCTTCAAGACCACAAGTCCACTTTCAAGTTTATAAGGCAAAACCCTTTACCAATTAAGCAAACATAGATTGTTTCACACATAGTGGGCTGCTCAACACTTTGTCAACATAAACAACATGATTTATACACCTTCTCATTCATATAATATATTAAACCATAAGATTAAACACTTACCAAAGCTTTCAAAAGGATGATCTTGTCCAAGAGAGTGATAACTTAGGGTTTGAGAGAAGTGTGAAATATCTTGGAAAATTCTAGAAATGGCATGTGTGTTTTGTTGAATAAAATCTGATTTTTGTGCCTTTATATAGGCCCTCATGGTCATCCTTATCCAAATACTTAGTCATAAATGTTATTTTTACTTGGTCAACTCAAGAATGGGTCATTTCTCCATTTGGGCCATGTCTTTCTTGTTATTTTTGGGCCTCATTTAAGCCCATTAGCACAAGACTAATTTAGCCCACTACAATTAATGTGTAATACCCAACCATCTCATGTTTAACTAATTCCATAAATGTTACGGTAATCAAATAGGGTTGAAAATGTATGGGGTGTTACATGAAATCCCATTTTGGTCATTAGTTTTTATATATAAAATCATTCCACTCGATCATATGCTTTGACCATATCTAGCTTTAGACCATATAATTTTTCTTACCTCGTCTTTTATTCTTCATATATGAATAAATTCATGTGCCAGGAAAATATTATCGACACTTTGTCTTTTACCAATAAAAGCTGACTGATTAGGGGAAATAGTAGTAGGAAGGTAACTTTTGAGTCTGACAGCTATAATCTTGGCAATAATTTTATAAACCATTGAGCATAAGCTAATGGATCTGTACTGGCTAATAGCACTTAGATTATTTATTTTTGATATCAAAGTAATAAGAGTTTGGTTCCATGAGGGTGTTAAATAGCCTGAACGAAAGAAACTTTTAACCGCTTCACAAATATCACTTGATAAAATATTTCAGTACTTTTGGAAGAAAAATAGAGTCATACCATCAACTCCAGGAGCTTTTAAGGGGTGCATATCTAAGGTCCCATTTTTAATCTCCTCATTCGTAACATCCATAATAAGCCTATCATTCATAGAGTTATCAACTAAGGATGAATTAAGCTCAAAATAGGATCAAAGTTGGAAGGTCTAAAGGTAGTAAAGAGGTTCTTATGGAATCATTCTATTTCTTTCACAATCTCTTTCTATTCGGAGATCTATTGGCCATTTTCTATCACGACCCTACCCACCAGATCGTGTGGGTACCTACCTAAACCTACCCCAGATAGGAGAACCCTGAATACCCTATCACTTAATCAATGCAAAAGTTTAATAATTTTAAAAAGTAATCCTTAAACTTAGTTATCTGAAAAGCAACGTGAAACCAACTATAATTATTCAATTTACTCCTTATACAATTTCAATCATATATTTGATACATAAAAGAAATGCAAAAAACAAGAACAACAAATTCTCAGAAACTAGCCAAAAATGGTACAAGAGCACTAGACAAGGAGTAGGAATATCCATGACACAACATCCATGCAAAATGGAAAGGACAGGAGATGCTGCAGAGTGATCGAAACTCCAACTAATCTGCACTATGGCTATACGCCCGATTAGAGGTATAGTAAGTGCAGCATCAGTACAACCACACGTACTGATAAACGTCATCGGCCGACCAAACCCATTCCAGTCTATATTTCTTTTACCTTAACTAACTTATTTTTATGGTATCTATAATTCTTAATCTACCTCTGCCCCCAATTTCCCCAGTAAACAACTACCACAAGGCACCACGAACTACACCACCACTAAGAACTCAGAGTTTTAACAACCCTACCCTACAATTGGTCCACCCAAGGGACCATAGATTCTCGTCAAATAGATGGTCCGCATAAGGAACCCCTTATACTCTTATAGACTCTTTTCCACAATTCACCACATCATGAACATATATAAGAATATATAAACAAAGTGGAATCATATGAAAATGCATATAAATGAGTGTATGTATGCAAGATGTGTACATCATCTCTTCTTATCCCTTCTCATCCATCTCATCAACATCATTAATATCATAATCCTATCGGTGTGGTACCTGACCCATATCACAACATATCATATTCGTACTGGCATGGTATCCGACCCATATCACATTATATCATATCCGTACTAGCATGGTACCCGACCCATATCACAATATATCATATTCATACCGGCTTGGTACCCGACCCATATCACATCATGTTATATCCATACCGACGTGGTACTCGATCCTTCATTTTACAATATCATCACAATGAATATAAATATGAGATGCAATCAAGAATCATAAGTCATGCTAAAAGACAATCACAGATGTTCAGTTCAAGAATAAGCATAAGCCAAGTTAGTCTAAGTGTTACATCAACCGTCTAACTCATTTGATAAATGACATTAGGTTATATTCGTATTCTCAACCATCATATACCATACACCCCTACGGGGCTGCCGTAACCTTAGTTCACACCATCCCACACTTCCTCTCTGTCCACCCCCAAACTCACGTTCCCTAGTCACCCTTTCTTTATTCCTAACCGCTTCTAATAGAAAATCTATGGTTCAGTTCACTATATTACCCTTTTTATTCTACTCATCGATCATATGACTCAATTTTGATAATGACTAACCCCAATTTTCCATGTCTCTCTTTTAACTGTGCTTGTGAACACAACCAACCATTTATAAGGTTTAGCATTATTTGGTTTAATCTAGTTTTCTCTTTCTATCCCTTACAACCTCATCTAACTTTCCACTATACCCAAAAGCCTTGGAAGGTATTAAGCTATGTACATTTGTTACATGATTACGCCCACCTCTTATCACCATTAATGCATCAACATAATGTATAATAATAAGACTTATTTAAACCTAACCGGATTATAACGTGTCCATTCATCCAACTCTATGCCCGAAGGCCTAATGCATGAGGCTCTCGATATTACTATTAATGTTAAATGAATCTATCTCAAGTCTAGTTGCTACAAAGTAAACCATAAGTTACCTTTTAGACAAAACATGATGCTACGGCGAGGGGTGAGCTGAACCACACGTGCTAAATGTATTCCCATGTTGGGTTCCCTCTGGGTGTATCTCAAAACTACCTTCATGAACCCTGGCCTTTGAAATCTCATGGTTAAAGTGTTTATGGAGGAAGGGGTGACCTAGGGAAATAATAAGAGAGGTTTTTTAAAAATCCCTTAGGTTGGCTATTGCCCGCTACCACTGCAACGGTTTTCGTTATTGCTGCAGTGGTTAACTGACTGCTATAGCGGTCGGCAACACTTCAGCCTAATTTCTTTAGTTGGGCCTTTTGGCCCAACCACCTTTGGGCTCATTTTGCCTTTCCATTTTAATTTTTCTCGGGCCTAATTTGAGCATATTACTTATTATAAATTATTTTGGGGTATATTTGTACTTAACAACGGTTTGGATCGTTATATTTTCTAACTGAAACCCTTTAATACTATTACACTTACGTCTCTAGACAGTCTTTATATAAAAGAAAAATGTAGTCTTATCGCCCTCCTATAGCCATAACGCTCTAGACTTTTGCTTCCAGTAGGCTTCTTCATCCTTATACACCTGACCTAATTCTTTACTAAGCACCTTCAATTTATTTATATCAAAAAAGCTAGTATTGTTCTTAAGCTCAGCTATTCTATTCTTAATCCCTTGAATTTTTTTTTTAGAATTTCCTTTACCATCCCAAAGCCAAGCTAGTAGCACGATTCTACATTTTTTTAAAACTTGTAGCTCACTATATATTGTTCAGTACATTCTAAATTTCTACTCCAGTTTACGCTATAATCATATTCACTTCTTCCTTTTTGCTCCACCTTTTATTGAAGAAGAATCTTTTTTTTCTTTTTTATAGGGCTAGGTTCAGAGTTTATAAGCAAAGCCGAGTGGTCAGAGGCCTCCGTTTCTAAGTGAGTGATGTTAGCTTGGTTAAATTCAAATCTCCAGTTCAGGGAACTTAAAGCTCTATCGAGTCTTTCTTGAATTATACTTTCGTTTTCTCTAAAACACCACCAGGTCTGTAGTTTTCTATTAAATCCTAAGTCTATAGCTCCGACCTCCCATAAGAAGTTTTTAAAACCTCTAAAGGAATGATCCTCTCAAGCTCTAGCTCCTGATTTTTCAGAATTATCCCTAATGTCATTAAAACCACCAGCCATAACCCACATTGGTCCCCAACTATTTAATTTGACACAAAGTTCTTGTAATTGATTTTTGCGAACAGCTTTATCAGTACTTAAGTAGACAAACACATACCAATATTTACTATTCACAACTATAGCATGTACTACATTTCAATATAAATGGAGGTAGAATGATATTGACATGCCTGAATTTCATCATTCCAAAACAAGCATAGCCCTCCTGTTAGTCCAATCGGGTCCATAATAATTACACGTGGCATATTCAACTATCTCTGAACTTTCTACATCATTCTTCTTTATTCTTAGTCTTGCTTAAAAACACCATACTCAACAAGTGAAGACATAGTGTCTCCTTCAAAAAGGAAACTGTCAAGGACCCCTCCCCCCCTCCCAGGCCTCGACAATTCCACACCATAGTCTTCATTTGAAAGAAGGGAGCCATTTAGGGTTGGCCTCCTGTTCCCCCCCCCCCCCCCTTTTTTTTTTTTTTAAATTCTTAGCTTCTAAGTCAAATATTTCACTATTTTTCCTTTTTCTTTTATCACCCAAATTTTTAGTACATAAATCAGTCACTACCGCCTCAACTAAATTATTTTTTAAACCTGTCGTTATCTTGTTATTCTTAGAACTAGTAGCTTTTATTTCTCTAGCTAACCTTTTCCAATTCTTTTTCTTTCCCTTACCCGGAGTACTTTTTTCCCATTGTGTAGAAAGTTCTTTATCTTTTACTCTATTATTTACCTCAACTGGAACATTTACCAGTGTCAGTACCATATTAGAAGTAGTATCCTTAAGTGCTAATACATGCGTGTTCTCTATTTTCGACTTGGATTTGGATATTGCGACCTGCTTCTCCTTGCTCCTGCTTACATGGATTGCTTTAATTTTCCTTTCACAACTCTTTGAAAGTATTCCTCAAAGGTTCCTTCATCAATGTTGTCACTGAATCCCATTTTTGATAGTATATATAACTCTTTTTCTGCCCTTCCAACATTTGTATCCATGAAGACCGGTTCTTCCCCCTCAATATCTTCTTGTATTTTTTATGCCTCCTTATTGATTTGGATAGGGAGGTCTATGGACATTGTGTCATTAAATTGATTTACCTCCGCATCTTTATCATTTCTCTCTTTCACTTGCTCACCACTGTCCCTCGAGTTATAACCAAAGCCAAGTTTTTGATTTGTTTTATTTGCCTCATCATTGCTTATTGCTAATTTATCTTTTGACTCTTGGACATCCACATTATGCAGCCCATTATGCTTCATTGCAGGTTGTGTCTCTGAGGATCCAGTTCCCTCTATTAATTGTTGTATCGATTGATTGTTTCCTTCATCCTTATACCTTGTAGGCTTTATCATATGACATTGTCACCTACCATCCAAAGCTTCATTCCTTCCTTGCCATTTTGAATGCTCATGGATGTTTAGGTGATTTTCTGCCCTCATCCATGGACCAAATTGATTATTTTTCAAATTCCCTGAATACACGTCTTTTTCCCTTCTAATGCATGTTTTTCTGTGTCCTAGTAGCCCATAATAATAGCAAACGTAAGGCAAATTTTCATACATAAACTCCACCCATTTTTTTTGCAACCAAGTTTAATCAACTTTCCCCTAGAAATACATTATTTATACATCGCCTTAATCCATATATGTCTATCCTCTATGTTCCCATTTTTTGAAATCACAACTTCTGTCTTTCCTCCCAACGAGTGTCCAATCTTTCGTCCCACTTCCTATGACATCCAATGTAAAGGGATGCTCCACACTTTGAAGCCATAGTTCACACACATTAAATACTGGTGAATCACTCTTTAATCCCGGTTCCTGAGCATGAACATTTAGTAAGTATTTGTCAAACAACCACGGAGTACCAAATAGAACTTTGTTCATACTTTCTTTATTCGTAAAAACAAACTGAAAGACATTCTTCCCAACCTTTATGTTCCTCAGCCCAAAAAGATAACCCCACACCCTTGGTATGGTGTTTTTTAAACCTTGCAAGTTAATTTCTTTATCTGCTATTATTTTGCCAAGAATGCTTACTTCACAGTCTTGTAAACTCACTTCAATATCGGGAAAGTCGAGCTCTACCACATCTTTTTCTTCTTTCATTTGGATAAAGCTTTGTAAACATTCCCTAATTTCCTCCTCCATAATTGATAGTAACCTATGCAGTCTGTCACCCAGTTAATAAGATTAATTTTTATTGGATTTAAGCTAAGAAAACAATTTTTATTGGTTCTAACCCTTCCCTAGTAGCTTCCACCCTTTTTGCTCCTTTGGTGACTCAAACTCATAACCTCATTGGAAATGAGGGTGCTTACCATCTGAGCAACTCCTCTTGTCTAAGAAAAAACAAATTAAAAAGAAAAGTAAGAGAAAAAAAAAATCAAAGAATAGTAATGATTAAATTTATCAACAACAATAACAACAACAACAACATACCCAGTGTATTCTCACCAGGTGGGGTCTGGAGAGGGTAAAGTGTACGCAGTCCATACCACTACCTCAAATGAAGTAGAGAGGCTATTTTCGATAGACCCCCGGTTCAGAACAGATAACAATAACAAACAAAAATCATAAAAACAAACAACAAAAAAGAGATAACACATCGCTAGATAATAAAAGAAGCAAGACACTTACAGATTAATACTATAGGCTATTTATTCAAAATCACAAACATCACCAAAAAAACACACACAAGAATCTGCCAAAAACAAACAACATGCACAGATACAAACAAACACTCCTTCCTACTAATACGGATGCCTTCCTACCCACTAACCCTCTACTCTCATCCGCGTCCTCCACACCTTCCTATCAAGGGTCATGTCCTCTGTAAGTTGTAACTACTCCATGTCATGTCTAATTATCTCCATCCAATATTTTTTCGGCCTACCTCTACCCCGCCTAAAACAATCTACAGCCAGCATTTCACACCTCCGTACTAGAGCATACGTGCACCTCCTTATCACATGTCCAAACAATCGCAACCTCACTTCCCACATCTTGTCTTCCACCGAAGCCACTCCCAACTTCTCTTGAATAATCTCATTTCTAACCCTATCAATCCTGGTAAGTCCACACATCCATCACAACATCCTCATCTCTGCTACCTTCAACTTTTGGATGTGAGAGTTTTTAACTGGCCAACACTCCACTCCATATAACATAGCCGGACGGATGGCCACTCTGTAGAACTTACCTTTAAGCTTCGGTGACACCTTCTTATCACACAAAACTCTCAAAGTGAGCCTCCATTTCAACCACCCTACACTAATACGGTGCATGACATCCTAGTCAATCTCACCATTCCTCTAAATCATAGACCCCAGATACTTGAAACTACCCCTCTTCTGAATGGCCTGAGAATCCAGCTTCAAATGAGTCAAATCACTAAACTTATATTCCAAGTACTCTGTCTTAGTCCTGCTCAACCTAAACCCTTTAGATTTAAGGGTCTGTCTCCAAACCTCCAACTTATCATTAACTCCTCCCCGGGTTTCGTTAATCAGTACCACATCATCAACAGATAACATACACCAAAGCACCTCCCCTTGAATATGTCGCGTCAAAACATCCATCACCAAGGCAAATAAAAATAGACTAAGAGTCGATCCCTGGTGCAACCCTGTTAAAATAGGAAAGTGCTCTGAATTCCCTCCTACCGTCCTCACACGCATCTTTGCACTATCGTGCATGTCCTGAATTGACCTAGTGCACACCACAGCCACACCTTTAGCCTCTAAGAACCTCCACAGAATCTTCCTAGGGACTTTGTCGTACGCCTTCTCAAAATCGATGAACACCATGTGCAAGTCTTTTTTCCTCTCCCTAAACTGCTCTACTAATCTCCTCACTAGAAGTGAATGGCCTTAGTTATCGAGTGAACTGGCATGAAATCGAACTAATTCTCTGAAATAGTCACGATCCTCCTCAACCTCAACTCTACCACCCTTTCCTAAACCTTCATAGTATGACTCAACAACTTGATACCCCTATAGTTGTTGCAACTCTGAATGTCCCCCTTGTTCTTATATAATGGAATCATCGTACTCGATCTTCAAGCCTCAGGCATCCTCGCCACCCCAAAAATGATGTTAAAGAACCTTGTCAGCCACTCTATACCTGCCCTGCCAGTGTATTTCCAAAAATCCACCAGAATCTCGTCGGGCCTAGTCGCCCTACCCCTACGCATCCTAAGAATAACACAGTTGACCTCTTCAACCTTGATACACCTAAAGTAACCATAATCGCGACACCTCTCTGAGTGCTCCAAGTCCCCCAACACAAAACTTTTATCCCCTTCGTCGTTCAAAAGTTTATGAAAATAGGACTGCTACCTCTTTCTAATGAGGGCATTCTCCACCAACACTTCGCCATCATCCCCGTTGATTCATTTCACTTGGTCAAGGTCACGGTCCCTCAGCTCCCTAACCTTGGTCAACCTATACAACTTCTTATCCCAACCTCTCTCCTCTAAAGCGGCATACAAGCTCTCAAAAGTTGCTGTCTTAGCCGCTGTAACCACTAATTAGCCTCTTTCCTGGCTAACTTATACTTCTCCCTACTCGTTCTCTTCTCCTCGTCATCCTTACTCTCAACCAATGTGGCATAGGCCACCTTCTTAGTCTCTACCTTCCTTTTCACTTCTGCGTTCCACCACCAGTCCCCCCGGTGCTTGCCAGATCGACCTCTCGAGACACCAAACACCTCTCTAGCGGTCTTCCTGATACAACTGGCAGTCTTTCCCCACATACTATCCATATTCCCTATACTCTCCCAAGCCCCCATATTCGTCAGCTTCTCCCCTATTTTCAAAGCACTGGTCAAAGTCAAGCTACCTTACTTAATTCTGGGCCGATCCTCCACACCCCTCTTCTTTCTGCCTTTTTTGATTTCCAAGTCCATCACCAGAAGCTTAAGTTGGGTCAAAAGATTCTCGCTAGGTATGACTTTACAGTTTTTACATACCGCTCTATCACCCTTCCTAAGGAGCAAAAAGTCTATCTGAGTCTTGGCCACCGAACTACGAAAGGTAATAAGGTGCTCTTCTTTCTTTGAAAAGCTCAAATTCGCTACCCACAACCCAAAGGCCCTAGTAAAATCTAAAAGTATGGTTCCTCCTTCATTTCTTTCCTCGAAACCAAAACCTCCATGCACATCATCATAGACTCTTGATAAAGACCCAATATGCCCATTGAAATCCCCTTCTACTAAACGTTTCTCAGTGCTCAGAATGCCTCTCACCACCTCATCCAAAACCTCCCAAAAGCCCTTCTTATCCTTCTCATCCAAGCCTGCTTATGGTGCGTAGGCACTAATAACGTTTAATGTAGACCCTCCAATGACCAACATAATCCATATCAACCTATCGTTGACCCGCTTAACCTCCACTACCTGCCCCTTAAGCTCATCATCTACTAAGATAGCTACCCCATTTATATGGTTCATGCTACCAGAGTACCACAACTTATACCCGTCAACATCCCTCACCTTAGAACCTACTCATTTTGGTCTCCTGTACACAAGCTATACTAATCCTCCTCTTCCTAAGAATCTTCACGAGCTCTATGGACTTCCCTTGAAGAGTCCCTATGTTCCACGACCCAACTCTCAACCTAGAGGCTCCCTTATCATACTTAACCCTACTACCCCTCACCCCCAATCCCGAACTCAGCCCTAGACCAGACCCTAAACCAGCTCCTGATCCTGACCTCATCGTAGACCCAGGTCCTAACCCCAACCCCAACCTATGACATGACCCTAGTCTACCACCGACCACCACAACCACTACTCAATAAGATAAGAAAATAAAAAGGTGAGCAAAATAGATAAGGCTAAAGACACAACAAAAATAATGAGTGGAATCAGTAATGAATCTACAGAAAGAAGCACGAATCAACAATGTATGCCAAAAACAAATAATCTTACAGGAAAGAATTAAGAATCAATAGCGAATAAGATAATAAACCAATATATTAAAATACAAGTTTAGTAAACAACAGTCAATAACAGGAACTAAACTACCCATGAAAACAGTAAGACCACAAGCACAGTCAAGACAAGAAACTAGGGGAGGTATGAAATGAGAGATATGAAAGAAATACAAATATCGAACGAGATCGGACGTATCCATCTCCAATAATCAAGAAACCTAGAAAAGATAACTAGAGGTATGAAACGAGTGTACCTGAACTGGCTAGAATGTTGAATGAGGACATTTTCTTGATCGATTCGGCGGATTTTGGCAAGTTGGTGTAGAAATTGGTCGCTGGAGTTTTGCTGTCGTCGCCTCTACCTACTGCTGCTACCGCCCCTGAAATTGGTCACCAAAAAATGTACGCCACGAGCTACCAGAGAAGATGTACCATGCTTGTTGTACCTGAAAGGGGTTATAAAGAAAGGAAAAGAAAAGAGGGAAGAGAGAAGAAGGAGGAGTGCAGATATGTTTGCCAAAGAAGATGCCGGATGACGCTTTTCTATTCAAATCCGAGCCTTACCATACAGATCCATAAAGATGGTCGAAAAATCCATTGAAAAATACTATTTTGGCGGTTTATAGATGACCGAAGTTAGTTACCGGTGCCGAAAAGTAAAGATGGTGGGAGAAAATGGTCGGAGAAGACGGAAGGTAACTGGTGGCGCGAGACACGGCGGGCGAGGTGCGTTTACATTAAACGTTATCTTAAAGGGGTATTATTAATGAAAATATTCTACATTTGCTGTCATAGAGTTTCATTCGAATGTTTGTCAATCTCTTAAATTCTATTTTTCAATACATTTTTGAACCTGTCGCACTAGAAATTTTGCGTAAAAATCAACATGTAATGAGTTACTATTTCAAGGAAAAGGTTCATATTTAAACAAAGTTTTGGTTGTTGTATTTTCATTTATTTGGCAATCATTTTGTCCGTTTCTAAAGATATCTTTTTCAAATGTTATTTACTTGATTAGCACATGTCCATGATTAGAGATCACAACTGTAAGTTCTTCTTACTCATGTTTTGGATGTAGTACTTACGTTTGGTATTATATATCATTTTGAATGTGTGGAGAGTTCTATGTTTGGGCATTTCTTGGTTGATTAATCGTAAAAATCCTAGGTTTGGAGTTTGTTTGATTCCTTGTATTCCAGAGAACATGAAAAAATAGGTACTTTAGGATGTACCCCAGAGAATTAGTGGATTCAACATATTTGAACATTAAGAGTAGCAGGAATGTTGTTCTAACATATCGTCATCAGTTTGTATGGATCCTTCGGTCGATATAACAGAATTATGTACTTGGATCAACAACTAGACAACAATTCAACTGTGAAATAACACGACATGTTAGGAGACACACAAGCACAACATTCTAGAAGCGATTATGAAATTGTAAAACATATCACTTTTCGTATATCACTTATCCTGTTCACCCCTCCGTTTAGATATCAATCTCATTCATGACGAGTCTCAATTTTACCTTTTGTATTGGGCTAAATCCATCCAAGATACTCTTACATGGTGTGATATTGTCTGCTTTGGGGCAAACCCACACGATTTTCTCCAAATGGCTTCACACCATTAAGAGTTTCTACATCTTATATGTAGCTTCACAATCATTTCAGCTACCAATGTGAGACCTTGTTCGCATACCCAACATTTTGAAACATTTATTGTTATAAAACTTATTTTGTTCTATTGTCCATGAATTCTCCACTCCCAAATTGACAACAAGAATGTTGTTGCACTTCAAAGAATTCTCACTTTAATTTTTAATCCATTAATTTGGTCTCTCAACACAACAAATTACATTGCCTATAGATATTTACTTTTGTTTCTTTAGTTGTGCTACTTTTTTCTTTCTTAGTACTCTCTCTTTTTACACAGAGAAGTTGGTTCTGGTAGATGGGGAACTGATGTCCTATCTAAGAAGAATACTTATTACATAAAGTTATTAATCAAGTGGTGTAGCATTTGGATGAATTTTCTCATTTGGTATTCAATATTCTCGTATCACGACTAATTGGATTTGTGTTAAGCATGACCCATTTAAGAGGAAAGAAATATGTTTTTCTTTTTTCATTTCAAGATTTGAATATGAAACTTCTTATTAAGGATAGAGCAATTTTATTCATCCCGCCACAACCTTTTGTGATGAATTTAGATAATGATTGTTCGAACCATGAATGCCATTGGGTCGTTCTCTGGCCTCAAAAGAAATTTTACGTATACCAAAAATAGGTGTTTCATTTTACTATTTTTCCCTTTTTTTATTTTTTGAGTTCATAACTTGTTCTAACAGACAGTATCTTATGCTTCCTTGACAATATACAACTACTGCCTGGAATACATATCTTAAGATCAAATACTAAGAGATGCCGAATTAGTTAAAATTAGTTGACAAATTAAAGAAGAATAGACGAAAGAAGTTTGATTCTCCCATAATTTGACTGATGTGTAATCTTTAGTGGCTTCCACCCAATATTCCTAGTCTCTAGTAGCTAAGAGCACTACAAGAAGATGCTCAATTTGTGGAGACAAACTTGCTTTGCATCAAAATACTCAAATTCTTATTCTAACTCCCACTTTAGCTTTATTTAACTTGAGATTATGAATCTATGTTTTTGTTCTTTTATTAGTTGTTTTTGCACTATTTATTCCTTTCTATCTCTTTTTGTTGTTTTCACTTTTAAATATGTTGGTTCTAAGTGTATTGTGAATGGAAAATGGAGGGAAGAAAAATTGGAGGGAAAGTGAAATGTGTAGTTCACTTTAAGAAAGTAAATTTCTCCCACATTGGTGGGAGAAAGAAACTTCTTAGTGTTTATATTGGAACACTCCCCTTCATGTGGATAGTGAGGCAAGAACAAGACAAGCCTGGCGCTATCGTCGTCGCTCGGCTTGGCTTCAACTTCGAATTTGGCAATCGATCGAGAGATTATCTTTTTGGACAAAATTCATTTCAAACTTGAAATATAGTGATATGTTAATCCAAAAATCAGATAAGAAATGAGTTTTCTCCATTTACGGACGTACATGGCATGTACGGACGCATTTCACAATGCACCTCGAAGGGACATGACCCTTCGAGGAAGCGACACACTGTTTCACGCGAAAAAAGATGACCTGCGAGCACAGGTCGTCACCTGCAAACGTAGGTGACCTTCGCGGAAGGGAGAAATATTTTTGGAATTCATCAAACAACGACCTGCGGCCGCAGATGGACCACCTATGGGCACAGGTGGGGTCCGTAGGTTGGCATCGGTTTAGAAAAGTTGCATCTGTAAAGAACCATTGCTTCTCTTCTGAAGCATCATCTTTTATGCTATAAATACCTGACTTATTCCTCAGGTTTTGGCACGAAATTTGTAAAAGAAAACATCTTCTTCTTCTTGAAACAACTCAAGTGTGATCTTTAAACCATTGAGTGCATTCGAAGTTCGGTAGAATTTGAGGTACCACTATTCTACTAAAGTGAATCATTTTATCCTGGGAGGAAAGATTCCATAACCTCGGGTACTTGAGGGGAATAAATTCCTTATGGACACACTGTGAATTCGGTGGACTTGATTCTACATTTTTGTTTCATCTTCTTTCTTATGGTTTTGCTATTTTTTTCAGAAAATAGTAGAAACTTCATTTTGATAGTTCATTATTATTGAACTTGTGTTTGAAGTTGTTGAACTTCTTGGTTGTTCTTGAACTTAAGGTTGAAGTTCTTGTTCTTTAAATAAAGATAGTTGTACCCAGAAACAACAATCTTAAGGAATTTATTATAATCTGTATTTTTGGTTTCTGGAGATTAAAACCATTTAATTTCTACTCTGTCTGAACTTGATAGTGATTTGAAGATATAAAAACTTCATCACTAGTCAAAGATCATTCGGTTGACGATTTGAAGAATATAAAAACTTCGTCGTTAAACTAGAAACAAGTTGTTTAAAGTTTTAAAATCTATTGTCAATATTTAAGATACTAAATTGGTTGTCTCTTTGTGATAGCAAATGTCTAATGAAATTCAAGTCAATGATGGAACGATGAATGTTGCAGCAACAAACATTGCTACTTCAAGGCGTATGAATGCTGCTCATGCCATGGCAGCGGTGGAAAAACCAAGAAATTTTCTGGTGTGGATTTCAAATGTTGGCAGCAGAAGATGTTCTTTTATCTGACTACTTTGAGTCTCCAAAAGTTCATCACAGAAAGCATTCCTGAATTGCCAGAAGATACGCCAGAAAAGGATCGCTTTATAGTAATTGAAGCTTGGAAGCACTTGGATTTTTTATGTAAGAATTATATATTGAGTGGCCTACAAGACGACCTATACAATGTGTATATCATGATGAAGACCTCAAAGGACCTCTGGGATGCTTTGGAAAAGAAGTACAAAACAAAGGACAATGGAATGAAGAAATTAATTGTTGCCAAATTTTTGGACTTTAAGATGGTAGACAACAAAGTTGTAGTTACCCAAGTCCAAGAGTTGCAAGTCATTATTCACGAACTCCTTGCAGAAAGTATAATTTTAGATAACACCTTTGTTAAACATTTTAAGAATGTTATTAATGTTCACTTAACCTTCTTTGTAGGTTTGATTATGAATGATGCTTTTCAAGTAGCTGCGATAATCGAGAAGTTACCACCTTTGTGGAAGGACTTTAAAAACTACTTAAAACATAAACGTAAGAAGATGTCAGTTGAAGACCTCATTGTGAGGTTGAGGATTGAAGAAGACAATAAAGCAGCTGAAAAAAGGTCTCGTAGGAACTCTGCAATAAATAGAGCAAATATTGTGGAAGATGATCCCAACAAATCGAAGAAGAGAAAGAAAGAACAAGCACAACAAGGCAATCCTCCTAAGAAGAAATTCAAAGGAAATTTCTTTAATTGTGGCAAAGTTGGCCACAAGTCTGCTAATTGTCGGGCTCCGAAGAAGGGCAAGAAAAAGGAACAAGCAAACATGGCTGAATCCAAACGAAAAATGGACAATCTGTGTGCTATGCTCTCGGAATGCAATCTTATTGGAAATCCTAGAGAGTGGTTGATTGATTCAGGTGACACCCACCATGTGTGTACCAACAAAGAACTATTTGCATTATGTGCTTCGGTTCAAGATGACGAGAAGATATTTATGGCTAACTCCGCTATGGCAAAGGTTGAAGGAACGGGCAAATTTTTCTTGAAAATGACGTCAGGCAAGGTGGTGACACTAAAAATGTCCTTCATGTTCCGGAGTTGCGAAAGAACTTGGTTTCTACTTCACTTCTGACTAAGAATGGTTTCAAATGTGTATTTATTTCAGACAAAGTTGTAATTAGTAAGAATGAAGTGTATGTAGGCAAAGGTTACCTCACCAAGGGCCTTTTTAAGATCAATGTAATGACTATTGATATAAATAAAAGTTCTGGTTCTTCTACTTACTTGAGTCAAACGATTTATGGCATGAACGTTCAGGACATGTCAATTATAAAACCTTGCAAAAACTGATTAACTTGGAAGTTTTGCCTAACTTTGAGTGCAGTAAATCAAAGTGTCAAACATATGTTGAATCTAAGTATGCTAAGCATCCATATAAGTCTGTTTAAAGGAACTCCAACTCCTTAAACTTAATTCACACAAACATTTGTGATTGAAGTCGACACCATCTCGTGGTGGGAAAAAGTATTTCATAACTTTTATCGACGATTGCACTAGATTTTGTTATGTCTATTTTCTGAATAGTAAGGATGAGACAATAGATGTATTTAGACAATATAAAATTGAAGTTGAAAATCAGTTGGATAAAAGGATCAAAATGATAAGAAGTGATAGGGGTGGAGAATAAGAATCTCCTTTTGTGGAGATATGTTTGGAAAATGGAATTTTCCATCAAACTACTGCCCCGTACTCACCTCAATAAAATGGGATTGCGGAAAGAAAAAACCAAACCTTGAAGGAAATGATGAATGCCTTACTTATAAGTTCAGGTTTACCGCAAAACTTGTTGGGGGAAGCTATCCTTACAGCTAATCGAATACTCAATAGAGTGCCCCATAGAAAGACACAAACTATTCTATATGAGAAATGGAAAGGAAGGAAATCCAACTTGAAATATTTCAAAGTGTGGGGGTATCTAGCGAAAGTTCAAGTTCCTATACCCAAAAGGGTAAAAATAGGACCACAGACCATGGACTGTGTTATCATCGGATATGCTACAAATAGTAAAGCATGTCGATTTTTGGTTCATAAATTCGAACATCCGGATATCCATGATAATATGGTAATTGAATCAGATAATGTTGAGTTCTTTGAACACATTTATCCGTATAAGTCTCAAAATGAATTATCGAGTGAAGGATCTAAACGACCTAGGGATGAACCAAGGGAGAATGTACATAATGAAGAGAATCCAAGGCATAGTAAGCGACAAAGAACGTCAACTTCCTTCTGATCAAATTTTGTAACATTTCTCTTGAAAATGAATCTCTAATGTTTAAAGAAGAAATATCGTCTGCGGACTCACCCTTTTGGAAAGAGGCTGTCAAAGGTGAGATTGATTCAATCTTAAGAAACCATACTTGGGAGTTGGTTGATCTTTCTCCAAGAAATAAACCTTTAGGTTCTAAATGGATCTTCAAAAGGAAAATAAAAGCTGATGGTACTATTGAAAAATACAAGACAAGACTTGTAGTTAAAGGCTTTAGACAAAAAGAAGGTCTTGACTATTTTGACACATACTCCCCAGTAATAAGGATAACGTCCATTTGGATGTTAGTTGCATTAGCTGTGGTATATGGTCTTGAAATCCATCAAATGGATGTGAAAACAACATTCTTAAATGGAGAATTAGAGGAAAACATTTACATGGAATAACCTGAGGGTTTTGTGGTTCCTGGTAAACAAAGGAAAGTGTGCAAACTTGTTAAGTCACTTTATGAACTAAAACAAGCACCCAAACAGTGGCATCCAAAGTTTGACCAAACCATGTTGGCAAACGGATTCAAAATAAATGAATGTGATAAATGTGTTTACATTAAAGACACTCTAAATCACAAAGTCATTATTTGTTTGTATGTGGATGACATGTTGATCATCAGTAGATACATTTCTGACATAAATGCTACGAAACGAATGCTTGAGAGCAAGTTTGATATGAAAGACCTTGGAGTTGCGGATGTGATCTTAGGAATAAGAATTCATAGAACTCCATAAAGGTTGGCATTGTCACAGTCTCATTATATTGAAAAGGTTCTTGATAAGTTCAAGTATTTGGATTTCAATATTGCCAAGACTCCATTAGACGTGAGCTTTGCACTTAAAAAGAATGAAGGTGAAAGTGATTCACAATTGGATTATACAAGAGTGTTGGGAAGTTTGATATATATCATAAATTGCACACGATCGGATATAGCATGCACTATTAGTAAATTAAGTCGGTACACAAGTAATCCCAATCAAACTCATTGAATGGAAATGAAAAGAATTTTGGGGTATATAAAACATACTAAAGACTTTGCTTTGCATTACAACAAATATCCAGCGGTAATTGAAGGATATAGTGATGCAAATTGGATCACCGAATCAAATAAAGTAAAATCCACGAGTGGATATGTGTTTACTTTAGGTGGAGAAGCAGTCTCTTAGAAATCATCCAAACAGACATGTATTGCCCGGTCTATAATGGAATTTGAATTTATCACGTTAGATAAAGCCGGTGAAGAAGCTGAATGGCTTCAAAATTTCTTGGAAGATATTCCTTATTGGCCCAAACCATTGGAACCAGTATGCATATAGTGTTATAGTCAAGCGGTAATAGGTAGGGCAGGGAGCATGATGTATAACGATAAATCTTTTCATATAAGACAGAGACATAATACCGTTATAGAACTTCTCTCTAGTGGAATTATCTCGATTGACTATGTGAAGTCAAAGGATAATGTGTCGGATCCACTTACAAAAGGCCTATCTAGAGAGAGAGTTGAGAAATCATCAAAGGGAATGGGTTTAAGGCCTAGGACAAGTCATCACAGCGGTAAATCTACCTAGCGAACTGTAAATCCCAAGATCTAGGTTCAAAGAGATCAAACAAAGTTGTGATTGACGGTTCAACATTGTCAATAAACTCAACCCGTTCTCATAATGAAGAAAATGTTCAGGAAATAAGGATAAGACATGGTTGGAAGTCTTTTAATGATTTCTAAGTTTGGCAGATTTGACCAAATAGTTTGATCTATGGGATTGAAACATTTAGGAATCACCTATGTGAGGGTGAAGTGGAAGCTGCTTCAAGGAGAATGATAGTAAAGGCCTATTCTCTACGGTCTCATGAAACCAGATCGTGTTCATGGCTGAAATGAATAAAATCGTGACAACCATAAATGGTAAAAGGCTGGTTGTGTGACTTGTGTTATCTAGGTGTACATTAAAGTTTGAAGGTTTAAAGATATCACATCTACCGATTGACCGAGTGCATCCGATGCAAGTTCACTACAGAAAGTTCAAAGGGAAACCTACTTATCCAGATGCAATTAGTCTTTGCTTGTTGATCACACACTTGTCCATAAATTCTTTGTTGAAATAGTCATTCCCCATGCATGTGGGGGATTGTTGGGTTCTAAGTGTATTATGAATGAAAAATGGAGGAAATCAAAATTGGAGGGAAAGTGAAATGTGTAGTTCACTTTAAGAAAGTAAATTTCTCCCACATTGGTGGGAGAAAGAAACTTCTTAGTGTTTATATTGGAACACTCCCCTTCATGTGGATAGTGAGGCAAGAACAAGACAAGCCTCGCGCCATCATCTTCGTCGCTCGCTCGGCTCAGCTTCATATTCAGATTTGAATTTGGATTTGGCAAATGATCGATTGAGAGATTATCTTTTTGGACAAAATTCATTTGAAACTTGAAATATAGTGATATGTTAATCCAAAAATCTAATAAGAAATGATTCTTCTCCATTTACGGACGTACATGGCATGTGCGAACGCATGTCACAATGCACCTAGAAGGGACATGACCCTTTGAGGAAGTGACACACTGTTTTATGCAAAAAAAGACGACTTGCGCACGCAGGTCGTCACCTGCGTCGCAGGTGACCTTCGCGAAAGGGAGCAATGTTTCTGGAATTCATCAAACAATAACCTGTGGCCGCAGATGGACCACTTGCGGGCGTATGTGGGGTTCGTAGGTCAGCACCGATTCAGAAAAGTTGCATCTGTAAAGAACCATTGCTTCTCTTCTGAAGCACCACCTTTTTAGCTATAAATACCTGACTTATTCATCAGGTTTTGGCATGAAATTTGTAAAAGAAAAACATCTTCTTCTTCTTGAAAAAACTCAAGTGTGATCTTCAAATCATTGAGTGCGTTCAAAGTTCGGTAGAATTTGAGGTACCACTATTCTACTGAAGTGAATCATTTTATCCTGGGAGGAAAGATTCCATAACCTCGGGTACTTGAGGGGAATAAATTTCTTAAGGGTACACCGTGAATTCGGTGGACTTGATTCTACATTTTTGTTTCATTGCCTTTCTTATGGTTTTGCTATTTTTTCAGAAAATAGTAGAAACTTCATTTTGATAGTTCATTATTGTTGAACTTGTGTTTGAAGTTATTGAACTTCTTGGTTGTTCTTGAACTTAAGGTTGAAGTTCTTGTTCTTTAAATATAGATAGTTGTACCCGAAAACAACAAAATATTCAAATTATTCTTGGCCAAACTTACTCATTTTTGAAGTCTATAAAAGCTTCCCACTGTTGGAACAACCTACTCACCCATCTTCTTCTCTACATTTAGGTTAAATTATAATTTTCTATTGCAATTACAATAATTATTGAAGATGGAGAATCAACAAATCGACAATGATCAGTTCTCAGTTTGGACAGATGATTTTATCATTCCGAAGACAATTGATAGGCAGAAGATCATCGTCAACAACAACAAAAAAAATTGTACTCCTCCGTTCTTCTTGATTGAAGTTCGGGTTCAAGAATTTGTTCAATATCTGCTAAGGAAAGGAGATTCCATTGTGGAGGAACCTCGAGGTCCATTTATCATGAAATCTTTTTATTTTCCAAATAACGTTGTGATTGGTGACAATGTTGACAACATTTCTGAAATACTAAGTTCTATAGGTGTGCCTTTGTGCAGAATGCTGCCCATCATCATCGAACAAGTATCTTTCTTTACTCAGACGATGATGCCTCTCCTTGCCAATGTCAACCTTTGTCTGCTTCCAGCATTGCGTTTAACACCATAATAAAAGGTGAACGTGTTTGTCTTACCCCTTTTTTAGGTAAAAGGCATAGGGTTGAATGATAGTGCACGATGGAATTTAATTTACAACGTGGAGAGAAGCTACTACTAATATGTATACAATCTTGTTTTGTTACAAGCTAGGAAGAGGGAATTAATTTCTCTGCTTCTTTTTAAGTTACTTTTTTGTATATCACTTATTTTGTTCACCCCTTCGTTTAGATATCAATGTCATTCATGACAAGTTACAATTTTGCCTTTTGTGGCAATCATTTCAGCTACAAATATGAAACTTTTGTTCGCACACCCAATATTTTGAAACATTTATTGTTATAAAACTTATCTTATTCTATTGTCCATGATTTCTCCACTCCCAAATTGACAACAAGTATGTTGTTGCTCTTCAAACAATTCTCACTTTAATTTTTATCCATTAGTTTTGTCTCCCAACACAACAAATTTCATTGTCTATAGAAAAATTTTATTTTGGGTGAGGCACAACCAACAGTAATTGTGTGGAGCACCATTTACTTTTTGGCAAGTGTTTTTGTGGGTCCCAAATTTGTCGGTCAATGTTCCTCTTCCCTCATTTCCTCATATTTTCTTTTATTCCGTTTTTGTATTTCACTATTTTACCTCTTCTCTTTCTTTTTCCTTTTTGATTAGTAATATAGAAATTTAATTATTATATTGTGTTGCACTTATCATTAAAATTTCTAAGTTATGGAAGTCTAAAATATTAACCAAAAGAACATAAACTAGGAAAAAGATGAAGAAGATAAAATTTGGATCAGTATTAATCAGTTTATCTCTATTTGATTGCTGGCAAATGAAAATCAAAACTATAGAGGAAATAAAATACATATGATGAAAAATAATGGCCTGTGTAAATAAACAAAAAAAATAAAATTTACATATTATCATGGACTCGGGGAGGATGAATGGAAGGTGGGGAACTCACAACCAAAATAAGTCATATTAAGTAAAAAGTGACACAAATAAGTCACCTTTCTATTGTGAAACCAAAATAAGTTTCTCAAAATTTATTATTTTGATTTATGCAATTATTTTAATGGAGTCGTAATCATGAGGAACAGTTTAAAAAAGATATAAATCAAAATTATAAATTCCGAGTTATGAATCAGACTTATTAATTTGGGAATTGTTTTTTCTAATTAACTTATTTATCTTACATACCCTCATATTTAGCCTAAAGGTAGTCAGTAAAGTTTGATGACCTGATTTGATCTTTTCTTTGTGAGGTGAATGAATCTTGTTTTGGTTCTTTATATGAACTTTATTGGATCTTTTGGAGCAGTTTGAAAGTTACATAATTTAGTTTTCTGAAATTCACTTCCAAGGTAGATTCACTAAGCTATTATGGTAAATCATTATCCACAGCAGTGTTTAAACCAAATTAAAATGAAAAAGAAATGCACAATCACTTAACATGATTTAGTAGTAAATGTCTATGAAATACACGTCTTGTATACATTTGGCTTCGTGTAAACGCATCCTATAAACTGGTTTGGATTCGAGTTATAAGATCTAACAATCCGAGTTATAGTATTTTTATTTTTTGTAAATCGAAATTAATAATTCCGTTTTATAACTCGGATTAAAATTTACCGTTTTATACACCTTTTAAACTTTTCATCACGGACCCATAAATTGAAATTAATAAGTCCGATTTATAATTTGGAATTTATATTTCCGATTTATATCCTTTTTAAACTGTTCCTCACGGTTATGACTTCGTTAAAATAATTGAATAAATCGAAATAATAAATTTCGAGAAGCTTATTTTGGTTCCATAATAGAAAGGTGACTTATTTGTGTGACTTTCTACTTAACATGGCTTATTTTGATATCGAGTTCGAAGGTAGGAGGGGAAAGAAAAAAGGAAAAGTTATAATAGAGAGTGGGACCTATAATATTTAATCCATTAAAAGACCCTCACACAACTATGACATGACGTGCCTCACCCACCATAAAATTTTGTCGTAACCACATAATTTATATGCAGCACCTATAATTAGTATAAACATACAACCAAAATATTATACAGTTCTTTTTGCTTCTTTCATAATCAAGTAGCACAACATTACCAAGTCAGCCCCATATTTTCAAATGTTTCCGGATAAATAGATTTATGCATTTTAAAATAAGATAATAATATTTCGTAATTCATAACAAGTTCAACCAATTTCTCTTGGAACAGACTTATTTATTAAAATTTAACATGTCATAAATCAAAAAAAAATCAATCGAACAAGTTACTAGCATTTTCATTTATGACTAAAATATTAACACAACTAAATCATGATTACAATACTGTTATTCCAACCCAAAAAAAAATAGTGCTTAGTTAAAACGCACATAACAATCTCTAAAGGGGTTGGTTGGTTTTTTCCCACTCTTTAACACCAAAACTACGTCATTTTAACTGTCGTAAAGCTGAATATTAAGCCTAAACTACCCCCAAATCCCTCATTCCCTCAAAAATTAGATTGCAACTTAGCCAAAAATAAAGAAAAAAAGGCAATTTTCTTCGCCAAGGCAAGAATTAGGATTCTTCAACTTCAGGCTCAAAATTCAAAGATTTCACCAAAGGTTTTACCTTCAGGTATGTTGATCAATAGGTTTCCTTTCATCCATTGAGTCCCTAAGTAAACTCAATTCCTCAATTAAAATTTATTTTTTTAGAGCTTAGGATTTTATGAAAAGTACGAATTCTTTTATATTTTAGTTCCTCTTCAGAATGATCCTTGTACCCATGTTCCCCTAGAGAATTTAGTACCTGTATATGTTTATAATTCATAATTCCTAAGTATATTGAATAATTCATGGTTTTGAACTTGTGTTAAGCAATATCACATTCTATTCAAATTATAGAATTATCATGAGTAGTTGCATTCTTTAGAGATGGTGGGTTACGAACACCCGATGACTTAGGATTTCATGCATTGTTAGTTGAACACTCAATCCTTCAGGTTCACATGATTTAGAATGCTATCAGATAAAACACTTATCTTTTAGTCTCAGAGCATCAATATTATTGAGCTATTCAGTATTACTAGTCATTGCATGACCTCATATTTAGTTTACTCAATACAATATTAATCAGTTACTTATTTATTTACTTGGTCATTGCATCAACTTACATTCCTCAGTTCCATGTTCAGTTTAGCTTCTTCATGAATCAGGGTTCATGTCCATCTTTACAAATTCTTTCCAAATCTCAGTCCCCATATGTTTCCCTTTATGCATTTACTCCATCCATCACAACTCCCATAAACTTACAAGTCTTATGATTCAGAAATACATGATATATATGTGTGTACTCACATCATAACTAGGATCTTCAGCTCATAACAATAAGATGCATGACATGCATGACATCCATATATGCCATCAATGCTTTTGAACACTTTTCCAAAAGTAAGTTTCTCTATTAGTATGGTACCTGGAATGTCATCAATGATCGTGGATCAGTTTTCTTATAAAAACAACATTTACTAGTAGTATGGCAGTCAGGTACGGAATCCATGATTATGGACAGTTTGACATCCATATATGTCACCATCAATACTCAGTTATGTTCAGTTGGGAGTATTACTTAGCACCGAGCGGATGCAGGGATGGAGGATCACCCATCCGTTAGGCTGAGACCTTTTGTAGAAGACCCTATGTCATAGAACTATGTGCCACTGTAGGTTTATTTAGCTCTCCCAATGGGCATACTTTTTTAGTTTAGTGGTACCACTCTATCAACCTTTATTCCTTGGCAAGGTATAGTGGGCACTTTTCGATGGGGATTATACATCGAACTTCATCTTTAGCTCACATGGTTATATGTCGGTTAATAGTATCTCCCATAGTCTCATACTTCAGCATTTGCATGACCCTCAATTCAGTCTATTTCACATTATTTCAGTTATATCAGAATATTCATGCATTCAGTATTTATGATTATCCAGATGGGTCCTTGCATCTTAGTATACTTCAACATCACTTTTGATTTAAATGTTTTATTATCAATATGCCCAGTTTGTATATTATTTTATAGTTTCAGAATATACTGGTATTCCTACACTCATACTTATCACTTAGTGAATCATTACATATTATCGTTTGTATCAGTTTTATATTCAGTTATTCATAGTGCATATCCTGCATACTCAGTACATTCAAAAGTACTGATCACAACCTCTACTACCTATATTTTTTATATGATGTAGATTCAGATGCTTACTATCAAGATCATAGCCAGGAAGATCATAGATTCTAGCCAGCAGGTGATGAGTTCTCTTTATTTAAGGACTCGAGTCAGTTTGTAGTTACAGTATTTTTTTCTATTTGTATGTATTGATTAGGGATAGCTGGGGGTTATGTCTCGGCTGCCTATAGTCAATATTAGTAGAATCTTCATAGATAGATAGTCAGAGTTATTGTATTCAGCTTATCTTTCTTTTCAGATTACAGATGTTGTAAATAAACTTTCTACCAAAAATGTATTGAACTTAGTTTATTCCATGATTATGCTTTCGTTCAGTCATTTTAGCTCTTATACTTGCTTATATTCAGTTGCTCATGTATTATGCTAGTACCATGGGTTAGCTTGGGATCACTTGTGATTCCAAGCACCGTATTGTGACTAGGGGGTAGTCTCAGGTCATGATAAACATGGTATCAGATCATAAAGTTCAAGTGTAACGACCATTTCCATTGTTATGTACAAACCTTTAGTTGAAAAATTCATGTTAACATTCTTCCCAGATTTGAAGTTATAAATTTCAGGCTAGGCTAGTTTCGGATGAAATCTGATCAAGGTACGGTCAAGGAAATTCGAGAATTAATTGGGCAAATTTGGTGGAGTTTGATTTGATTTCTAGTTAACCAAGACAATAAGGAACCCGTAGGAATTTACGAAATTAAATTTAGGTGAGTTGAACACTCTGAATTGATTTTAGCGTAAAGGGCATTGTTTGGAATATTTTGGATTTAAGATATGTTGTAAGAATTAGTATTTTTGGGAAAAACTGGATATTTTGTACGGTTGTCGATGCTATAGCAACATATATATCGCTATAGCAGAGAAATTCCCGCTATAGCGATGGTCAACCCGGTCAACAGCCGTTATAGCGAGTTATATCACTATAGTGATGTTGTTATAGAGACGTGTGTCACTATCTCGATGCCGCTATAGCGATAAAAGTCACAGTTTTAGTTTTAAAATTCCCCAAAATAATTTATTTTTTAAAAAACACGTTGTGGGGCAAAGAAAAGGCGATTTTGGGTGATTTTCATTGTTTGAGTTTGTTAAGGTAAGAATTTCATCCCCGTTAACTATTATTTGATCATTTAGCCTTAGGATTGCTAATATACGGAGTTTGGGGAAGGGTTTACACCTGAATTTAGTCTTTTTCTGGTGCTAGGGAGTAAATTATGTATAAAGTTGATGGGTTTTGATTATTAATGGTTAATTTACCCTTGTATTCCATTAATTCACTAGTTTATCCTAGAATTGGTAGTTTTAGGTGAATTATGATAGAAAAGCCCTAGAATGGGGAGGGAATGATCATGAACTTGGCCTTAGGGGTAGGTGTGAGTTATAATTCCCAACGTGTTAGTCCATTTCATTAACTATGCATTTGTATGCATTTTTTAGACTGAGATCAAGCGTAAATTGCACAGAAAGGCAAGGCTCAGGCTTAGTTGAGTTTTGCAAGCTTGAATTGAGGTACGTGATGGTATTGTAGTTTAATCCAATCTGTATTATATGTGCATATTAACTACTTTGTAGTATGGCTTGTTAATGTATGTGGTTTGGTATGGTCAATGCAAATGATTTTGTCTTGTTGTATGATTTTTACCTACCTTATTGATTATTGTAGAATGTCTTGGTATCTGAGACGTTTTCACGGCTTGTTGGTGGAATAAGGTTGGCAGACACTTATGTCTGGGATTTAGGTACATGGACGAAATTTGTCCCCTACAAGTCATGGCTAGAGGGTGGTTTATAATACCCATAGCGTGTATGTATGAGGTTCAGGTGAGTTTGATGGTTCCATGAGTGAACCGGGGAATATAATTATGTATGCTTGATAATTGCTTAAGTTTTCTTGACTTGGCTTGACTTAACTTGACTTGACTGTAAGTGTATTGACTTGTTGCTTGTGACTCTATATTGCTTATTTGATGCTTATTGTGCTAGGTGTAGATTGATTGAGTATTTATTATCTGGTTATACTATGTTTTAGTTAAGTACTCATATTTTCATCTTGGGTTGGCCAAACGACCTTGCTAGCACACTGTGGTTTTTCTTGTGTGCGATACTACACCTGCTCTTACTTTTGTGAGTGCAACGTATATTCCAACATCTTCTGCAAGACCTCAGTTGTGATTCTAGTGAGTGATTCAGGTTTCAGTGGTGAGCGGCTTATTCGGCTACCATGGGATTTTTGGACATTATGCACTTTCCTTTAGTTTTGGGGTTGCATCCCCTTATTGACAATCTTAGATGTTTTGGTACGGATGATTTTTGGGTCCTAGGGAAGGTTATTGGATAAGTACAATGTTCCACTTAAGTTGTACTTACGTTGTTTCGTTTTGTTTTAAGACTTGATTTTTTCTCTAAGTGTTGATTATGGGTTAACTTTTCGGGTTCGTTAGTTCTCCCATCGGGTGAGTAGTGTGGGTGCCACTCACAATGGGTTTGGGTCGTGAAATCAAGTGTCCTAGAGTGTCTATGAAGTCATGTCTTGTAGAGTCTTGCAGAATAGTACGGAGAAGTCTGTACTTTTATTTGAGAGGCCATAGGGCATTTAAGAAATGTTTCCTTTCTTTCATATCCCAAATCATGCAGTAGAGACATTCTCTAAGAAATTTATACAAATTCGAGCATTTCTCCATTCCCGCTGACTATGCCTCATTTTTGAGGTAATAGAAAAAGTCAAGCTCAAATTTCTACTGGTTGATTTTTCTCAGACAGAGCCTACAGATAGTTATGATGCTAACAAGGGCTTGAGAAGGTCCCATCAGTGCCTCTAAGCTTAGCATTTTGAAAGAGTTCATGATCAAAGTATTGGGTACTTGCCCTAGAGTTATTGTGATTTGAGATATATAATGGAATTGAAAGGAAAAGTAGTAAGGTCATGAAAAAAGTATGCTTATAGACTGAAGTTAGATCCTCATGTTCTAGTTCTTTAATGATCTTTCTTATGCTTTATAGTGTTGTTGATGGTAGTTGAGGGATAGGCTGGAATAGTGTATTGATGTACCTGCAGATAATGACTTATGGTGATTAGTGACTCTTTGATTAGAACTTAAGATTGATTATTTGAGATGACAAGAAGAAATCTTTGGGAGTGACAGCTCCCAGTGAATATAGAATATAGATCCCCTTGGTTGAGACCAGTATGGTCATTTCAGTAGTCGAGCTTTATATCTCCGGGTTAGGCTTGAACAGAGTAAAAGCATGCAACTAGACTTAGCCTTTTGCAGCCTTATATGGTGTACCCTGAGAGGGATAGAAATTTGCAGTTAGTTAAGTGTAATGTTTTCATAAGAAGGTGCATGGTTGAGAAATATTGCTAAGTTGGAAAGTTATCAGTCACATTGTTGAAAGCATATTTGTCCTATCCTTACTTTCAACAGACTAGGATGCTCAGACCTTGTTATAATCCTTATTCATATATCTCACTTAGATCATGCCTTTGAGTTATTCCCCCTAATGTTATTATAGCTTCTGATAAGGAGATTTGAGGTAATAAATTTTCCTTTCTCAGTGACTCTGAGCAATTTCATATCATTATCTATTGCTTCCCAGTCATATGTGTACATTCATGCCAAGAACACTTTAGTTGAGTTCTAAACTCTCAGTATAAATCAGTCCTCATAGCCAACAATTCAGTTCAGAGATTAGAAAAAATGTTCCAGTAGTTTCCCATCCTTCCTTCTAGTTGTACTCTCCTGAGTCTATGTTTGTGCCTATTCCATATGATCCCTTAGCTGCATTTGTATTGTGTGTAAATACAGCTGAGTCTTATTTCTAGCCTAAAATCGGTTCAAGGCAACAGTTTCCTCCTTATTACTTCTTTCAATCTCATGTCACTTAGTTGCTCACATGTCTTAGGATGTATTCATGAATTCTGTCCAGTCCATGCTTTAGTTAGAGATTCAATTTTCATGTCAGTATTCAACTCTTAAAATTCACTGTTGGCATTGCAACTCATTCCCTATCCTTTCAGCTTAGTTAGTCTTCATTGGAGGACGAATGACCACTAAGAAGAGATATTGTAACACCCCAAGCTTTGGAACTAAGATCTGAATAGTTTTTCGAATGTGTATAGACCCAAACCCGATGATCTTTAATGGTTAATAGGTGCTAAGACCAATTCCTTACTATAGTAAGGGCTTTGGTTATGATTTAAGGTCATAAGGAACCTCTAGCGCAAAGTTAAAATGAAAGCTTCCTTACCGATTGAATTTTCATATATGATTTCACTAGGGTCAACTTCAAACGAGTATAACTCCTAGAATGTAAAGAGTTTTGTAGCTCAAGACCCACCAAATTAGAGGTCTTTGAGTTTTATTTCCAACACATCTAATTTCTTGTTAATCCAATACATGATTAAAAAGTTATTCTCATTTTACCCAAGGGTGTCCGTTTGCCAGAGAGTGATGACCCGTCAGGTTTAGTCATCAAGCTTAACCAGTAAGCTCAAAAAATGTTCCAAAAGTGATGATATGGTGAAGAGACATCATGGGGTGACGAGACGTCACCCAAGTGTCAGACGGTACTATTCTGCACTGTTAATACTTCTCCAAAGGGGTTGTTTGGTTTTTTCCCACTCTTTTAACACCAACACTACGTCATTTTCTATCCTAAAGCTGAATATTAAGCCTAAACTATCCTAAATCCCTCATTCCATCAAAAATTAGATCAACACTTAGCCAAAATTAGAGAAAAGAGGCGATTTTCTTCTCCAAGGCAAGAATTAGGGTTCTTCAACTTTAGGCTCCAAATCCAAAAATTTCACCAAAAGTTTTGCCTTCAGGTATGTCGGATATCATTAATGGGTTTTCTTTCACCCATTGAGTCCCTATGTAAACTCAATTCCTCAATTAAAATTCATCTTTCAGAGCTTAGGGTTTCATGAAAAGTATGAATTCTTTTGTATTTTAGTTCCTCTTCAGAATGATCCTTGTACCCATGGTCCCCTTGAGAATTTAGTACCTGTACATGTTTATAATTCATGATTCCTCAGTCTATTGAATAATTCATGGTTTTGGACTTGTGTTAAGTAATATCACATTCTATTCAAATTATAGAATTGTCATGAGTAGTTGCATTCTTCAGAGGTGGCGAGTTATGAACACCCGATGACTTAGTGTGAACACTTAATTTTTGATGTACTTAATTACTCCTGCAAAAAATATATTTTTATTTGCGCATTTTAGTTTATCTTTTTTTTTTTTTTTAAAAAAAGTAATCCTTTCTTTTATCTTTGCATTTTCCTTTTAGTTTTTATCTTTTCTATATATTTTTAAAGTGAAATTGGCAAAAGACTCAATTTTTGGTTAAATTGGGCCAATTTGAATCCAATTCTGATAGCCCAATAAACTCTCAACCCAGTCCAAATTAATTATGGATCAAATTCAATCTCATCCATCTATCATATTCTGATCTAATAGCTGTCATTTGATCTCCTCTCAAGTACAAAAGACCTCAAAAATCAGATTTTTTAGCCCTATTATTTGTTTTCTTGTTTGTTTCTCCTATCCTCCCCTTCTCTTCTCCACAGCCGCTGTCCTCCACTGCCAGTCGCCACCATCTCTGTCGGCCGCTGCCACCGTCGTCGGCCGCCACCACTGTAGCCGCCGGTTGCCTCCAACCATTTCCAAATAGCTCCAAAATTTCACCTTCTCTTCCTTTTACCCTCCTCTACAATTCCACAAACCATTCCATCTAATTCCTAGCCAAACTCCGTAGATCTGATAAAAATCGACCACTAATCATCTCTTTCTTTCTCAGATTTATAGAATTTCGTCCATCTTCGTCCTACACCACTTACATAAAAGTGTAGAGTTCTTCAAGGGATATCTTTTGATATAAGTTTCATGTTAAAACTCCGCCAAAAAAATTTTCGGCGACCCTTATTCATCCTGAAAACATACATCTCTTCCTCTTTTCATCCTCTATCCAAATCTGACACTATCACTATTTTTCAAAAGTCGTAGTCATTTTATTTTTATTTTTTTTAGATTTTATTATTATTATTATTATTATTATTATCATTATTATTACTATTATTATTTCTCGTTTCTCTTTGGTTTATTTTCTTGAAATTATGTAGATTCTTATTTTATTTTTATTTATTATTTTGTTTATAGGGTTGTTTGATCTTCAAAATGAGGTTTGATGAGTGAATTTTTTTGTTTGTGGGTTGATTGTTCTGATAAGTTTGGGCCAGAGGAATGATTAGGATGTGATGAGTTGTAATTAATGGACTTATTTTTTTAATTTTCAGATGGTCCATTTCTCTTTTATTCAAATAATGAATAGAAAGAGAATGGGCCCTCTAGAGGGTAATTGAGTCATTCCCAATTATCCTCTCTTGAAAAAAGAAAAAGAGAAAAGAAAAAGAAAAATTTATATTGGTCACTTTGGGTGGCTCCTTGGGAAGGGAAAGAGGCTCATGCATGCATTGGTATTTGATTTTTCAAGAAAGGAAAAGTGTTTCATCTTCTCAATCTATTTAAACCCTTCCCTTCTTTCATTTTGCCAGAGGAGAAGAGAATATTACTAGAAAAAAAAAAACTTAGAAGTTTTAAGAGAGCTTTCAAAAAAGAAAAAGAAAACAAGAGTGAGAAAAATTTCCTCCTTTGTTTGATTGTTGCTTCAACTAATCTTGATTAACATTTGGCTTTCCATTGTTGCTTTATTGTCACTACTCTAGGCATTTCTAAGTTTATAAGCTTTTGAATATTGAAATATGCTTTTTTTTTGTTTGTTTGATTAAGCCTTTAAGTTAAGCTTGTTTAAGTTATTTAGATATGCCTTGATATTTGATACAAAAGTGTTATATTGTTGAGTGTTGAGGACTTGATATTACAAAGTGGATATTTTCTTGCTAATTGATCTTTCATCACTAGTAACATAAAAAATGTGATTTGTAAATATTTAGTTTAAAGTTTTTCTTCCCTCTTTGTGAAATAGCACTTACATGATTGCCTTTTTTGCTATAAAAAAAAAAATGAAGGTGGTTGGAATTTTGTAAAATCGAATGTACTTTTTTTAAAAAAAAAAATGAAATTCTGGCCTTATTTTGCTAAAATGCAATTCTGATCATTTTTGTAAAAAGAAGCAAATTTGGCCTTTTTTGCAAAAACATAAATCTCGCCCTTTTTTGCAAAAAATACAAATCTGGCAATTTTGCAAAAATTGCAAATTTGGCCAATTTTGTAAAAATTTGTGTTCCATTAAGAACAAAGGGGAAAGTTTGGTCATTTTTGTAAAAATTGAAATTTTAGGCAAATTTGACTATTTTTCACAATTTTATTTGAAGAAGAGCAAAAATGGGCCATTTTATAAAGCTGGAATTTGTAAATAAAGTTGGCCATTTCCTTAAAAAAATAATTCTTTATGCACGCATTTCTCTTTCAATAAAAAAAATGGGTGCAAAAGTGGCAAGTATTTTGAAAAAAAAAGGGTTGAATTTTTTTTTTTAATGGACTAGTCCTAAGAAAAATAACAAAACTACTTAATAACTAAAGTAGTTAGTTTTTTACAAAAAAAAAAAAAAAAAGAAAAGAAAAGAAAACAGGAACATTTTTTTTCTTTCCTTGATTTTTTTTTTATTATGTTTGTTGTTTTCTTTCATCTCATTTTTTTCTAAAAATTATTTTTAAGTTGTAAATAAAATAAAGGTATTTTTTTTTTCATTAGAGGTGTTAGTCACGATTCTTTCATCGTTTTTTTAAAAAAAAAAAAAATCATAAATACCGCCATGTGTTTGGTTACGATCATTAGTGTTCATTTAACTATTTTTTTAAAAATTGTTTTATCTGGGGTTACGCTCCTAAGCTACGATAATATGCAAATCAATTTTTGTAATACAAAATGGCTAACGCAAAAATTATTTCTTTCAAGAATTATTTTTAGTCAAGTATTAGTCAATAAAAGCGACCATGCTTAAGCCACGAGACTGGGGGGTGCCTCACACCTTCCCCCCGGTCAACAGAATTTCTTACCAGGTCTTGTTTTCTCAGACCTAGAAAATAAAGAGTCACTTTCTTTTATTGGGGATCTATAAGGTGACTTGGAACACCAAAAACTCAATTTCAAGTGGCGACTCTAAAAAAAAAAAAATTCTTTTCAAAATCATCGCTTCAAAAAATGGAAAAAAAAACTTTTCTTTTGTCGGAAAAGGCGGTTTGACATTTAGGATCTCATGCATTGTTAGTTGAACACTCAGTCCTTCAGGTTCACATGATTTAGAATGCTTTCAGATAAAACACTTATCTTTTAGTCTCAAAACATCAATATTATTGAGCTACTTAGTATTATCAGTTATTGCATGACTTTGTATTTAGTTTACTTAGTATAGTATTGATCAGTTACATGTTTATTTACTTGGTCATTGCATCAGCTTATATTCCTCAGTTCCATGTTCAGTTTAGCCTCTTTATGAATCAGGATTCAGGGTTCATGCCCATCTTTATAATTTCTTCCAAATCTCAGTCCCCATATATTTCGCTCTATGCATTTACTCCAGCCATCTCATGTCTCCCATAAACTTATGAGTCTCATGATTCAGAAATACCTGATATATATATATATATATATATATATATACAGTAAGATGCATGACATTCATCTATGCCATCTATGCTTTTGAATACTTTTTCAAAAGTAAGTTTCACGATTAGTATGGGACCTGGAATGCCGTCAGTGATCGTGGATCAGATTTCTGATAAAGGCAAAGGTCATTAGTAGTATGGCAGTCAGGTATGTCATTCATCATTATGGAAAGTTTGACATCCAGATATGTCACCATCAGTATTCTCAGGAGCTATCAGTTATGTTCAGTTGTGAGTAATACTTAGCACCGAGAGGATGAAGGGATGGAAACTCACCCACCCGTTAGGCTGAGACCTTTAGAACAACTCCCTATGTCACATAACTATATGCCACCGTAGGTTTATTTAGCCCTCTCAATGGACATACTCTTTCAGTTTAGTGGTACCATGCCAGATCAGCCTTTATACCTTGGCAAGGTATATTGGATCCTTTTCAATGGGGATTATACCTCAAAATCCATGTTTAGCTCACATGATTATATGTCGGTTAATATTATCTCCCACAGTCTCATACTTCAGTATTTGCATGACCCTCAGTTCAATCTATTTCACATTATTTCAATTATCTCAGAATATTCATGCATTCAGTATTTATGATTATCCAGATGGGTCCTTGCATCTTAGTATACTTCAACATTACTTTTGATTTAAATGTTTTATTATCAGCATGCCCACTTTGTATATTATTTAACAATTTCAGAATATACTGAGGTTCCCATACTCATACTTATCACTCAGTGAATCATTATATATAGTCATTCGTATCAGTTTTATATTCAATTATTCATAGTGCATATCCCGTATACTTGGTACATTCAAAAGTACTTATCACATACCTCTTCTGCCTACATTTTTTATATGATGTAGATTCAGGTGCTTACTATCAGGATCATAGCCAGACAGATCACAGATTCCAGTCAATAGGTGATGGGGTCTCTTTATTCGAGGACTCGAGTCAATTTGTAGTTCCAGTATTTTATTTCTATTCGTATGTATTGATTAGGGATAGCTGGGGTTCATGTCTCGGCTACCTATAGTCAGTATTAGTAGAGGCTTCATAGATAGACAGTCAGAGTTGTTGTATTCAGTTTCTGTTTCTTTTCAGATTATAGATGTTGTTGTCATGCCCTATTTTTTACCGAGGTTAAAACAAACACGACTTATGGACTCTCAAAGAATTAAATTTGTACAGAGCCACCACCTAATTTTTAAGAAAATAAGAAAACCTATTTTATTATTGACATGTATAACATGTGTTTTAATCTGTGAAAGCCAGTTTAATTTCTAGGTAAGAATTTAAATTATTTCGAAGGAAAGGGGCTAAGCATCCTTCAGAATCCACAAAATGTGATATCCGACTAGACTAAATTTATCAAAAGAGAGGAGGTAAAATAATTTTGAAAGTAAAAATATGTAAGATATATACTAAAAATAATATTATATATATATATATATATATATATATATATATATGAAAAGTGTAACAATTACATAAATAAAGTTCATTGTTGTAAAAATATATGTATAAAAATATATAAAGATATATAAGCAATAGCAAAATCTATGAAATAAAAGCTATAGAAAGCACTTTATGTAATAAAGAAAAGTATTTTTTGTATTATATAGAAAGAAAAATATTTCAAATAATACTTTTTTCTTGACAAAAATCATGAGAAGAAAATATTAAATAAAGATTTATTTTAAGAGAAAAGACTACACAATATTTTAAGGATACTTGAATCAATTTAATTTTTTATGTTAGTATTTATGGCCTAAATTTTGCCTAAGCGCGTGTTAATGCATATGTAAGTAAAGGACATTCCTGCCCGACGCCCCAAAAGTAAAGTTTTCATTATACTTTTATCTTTGTGTACAATTATATGAATAAGAAATAAAAATACAAACATAAGAGTACGAAACTCCTTTTTTTGAATACCATTTCGGGGAGTATCTCCAAGAACCTGTATAAACACTTGGTAGAAATGTTAGGAATGAATAAATAATTATCAAAATAAATTGAAAAATATGTGTGCATATATGTATATATAAAAATAGTATTTTATTATATAGTGGGCTCAAATTAAGTTTTAGATATGCCATGGCTATGAAGTGGTTGCTCTAATTTATCAGTCGTCCTTAATCGCCTTGCCAAGATATTAATCATAAAAACTTTATGTTGTCGTGATAATATAAAGATTTATCATCGCCCAAATTTATTATTTATTGTTACGTATTTGTATATGTAATATCCGTCTTTTTATTTGTGGAGTGGCTTCGATGGAGGATAAGATGCGGGAGGTGAGGTTGCGTTGGTTCGGGCATGTGACGAGGAGGTGCACGGATGCTTCAGTACGGAGGTGTGAAAGGTTGGCTGTGGATGATTTTAGGCGGGGTAGAGGTAGGCCGAAGAAATATTGGATGGAGGTAATTAGGCATGACATGGCGCAGTTACAACTTACAGAGGACATGACCCTTGATAGGAAGATGTGGAGGTCGCGTATTAGGGTAGAGGGTTAGGGGGTAGGAAGGAGTCCATATTGTGTAGGAAGGAATGTTTATGTGTATCAGTTCCTGTTGTTTCTTGGGCATATTCTTGTTAGTGTTGTTTTGGAGATGTTTGTAACCCTGAATAAATAGTCTATAGTGCTACTTTGTGGGTGTCTTGCCTATTCCCGTATATAGTGATGTGTTATCTCTTCTTCTTGTTTGTTTCTATGACTTTTGTTTGATTGTTATCTGTTCTAAGCCGGGGGTCTATCGGAAACAGCCTCTCTACTTCATCTGAGGTAGTGGTATGGACTGCGTACACTTTACCCTCCCCAGACTTCACATGGTGGGAATACCCTGGGTATGTTGTTGTTGTTGTTGTTGTAGGCTTCAAAAATCGACAGGAATTTTTTCATTGGCCAGATATTGATGTTTGATATAAAATGACTTAACTTGAAAAATAAAATCCGTATTTTGTTACGGGGAGACCTCGAAAATTCGATGGAGATATATTGTCATTGGCCATTAAAAACATGTAAAACTAGGATGAAGATTGCAATATCAATAGCAAAACAATAAGAAGCAAGATTCAACAAAAATATGTATACATAAAAATATAGACTTTGTTGGAGTCAGGTAGTAGTCCGCTGAAGAAGAAAGACAAGAAATATGAGAGGAGAGATAATTGTGAGCCTAAGTTTAAAAGAAAGAATTCTAAAAAATGAGCAATGGTATTCTTCTTCTTTAAGAAAAAAATTATGGAGAAAGAGGGGAGCATTAAGAGCATAAAAAGGGAGGGGAAAATGAGATAGGGTTGTTGTGGTGTTGGTGTTGGTGTTGTTGGTTGATGTGATGGAGATAAGAGAAAAAAGAGACGAAGAAGGGAGAGAGGATGAGAAGTGTGTGTGTGTGTTCCTTCTCCAAGCTAAGAGAGACAAGGAATGGAGTACTTAAAAGGAACAAAATTATAAATAAATAACTTATCAAATCTATTTTTTCAAACAAATCTCTTAGATTTGGGGAAGTAGGTGAGACAAAGTCAAAAAGATAAAAGAGTAGGGCCTACTAAAGAAAAAGGGAAAGAAAGAAAGAGATAGATAAATCTCATGTCTTTTTTTTGTGTGTTGGTATAGTCAAAGTAGTAGTTGGAAAATTCATAATTTAAGGGATAATGTTTTTTTTTTTACTTTTTGGGAGCAAAATAACGGATGTTTTTTATTTGATTTTCTTCTTCTAAGAGTAAAATAAGGAATATGATTGGGCAACAAGATATTACACATTGTGTGATTTTATTTTTGAATAATTTGCATAGTGTGAGTTTTGAAATATCGGTGAATTAACTGTATTTGCTATGTATAAAAAAATATAACTAATGTAGCTATAATTTGTAAAATATATGCATAAATATAAATAATGTAAAAATAAATGTATTGTGTGCTAAAAAATAAAAATTGTACTACTCGTATTGTGTATGTACTGATGACTGTTAAGAATTAAAATGACAATAAATTGACAAAAAATTCTATTATTTACGAAATTAAGGATAATTATCAATAAATTGTGAAAAGTAAAATTATGACAATAAATTGGTAAAAATCCTAGAATAAGGATAATTATCAATAAATTGTAAAAAATGAGTGAAAATTATATTTTGTGCTCTTTAACAATCACGAAGCCTGAAGACGTTAATTTTAAGCACGAAGTGCCAAAATTGGCTGTCAAAAGTTGTAAATAAACTTTCTACTAGTAATGTATTGAACCAGTTTATTCCATGATTATGCTTTCACTCAGTCATTTTAGCTCTTATACATGCCTATAATCAGTTGCTCATGCATAGCCAGTACCATGGGTTAGCTTGGGATCACTTGTGATTCAACGCACTGTGTTGTAACTTGGGGGTAGTCTCTAGTTGTGACACAGTGCCTCCATCTCATGTAATGCAGACTAAGAATGAAGGCTGCTCGTTTGACCAAAATACTAGTATTGAGGCTCCACATGTGCCATCAGGTACAGTGAAGAGTCTCAGGCTATTCAGATGCCCAACACCTTGAGGATTTGTGAGTTTCTCAAAGTGATGAAGGAGACCCTCAAAACTTCATCAATGAAATCTAGAAAATCCTTAGGGTGATGCATGCTAGTTAGATAGAGGGGGTTGAGTCTGCCTCTTATCAATTGAAATATGTCACTAGCCTTTGGTATGAGTAATGAGAATTGACTCATGGCGAGGATTCATCTCCTGTAGAGTAGGAAGATTTCATGGATGCTTTTATAGATCACTTCTTTCCCCTAGAGTTGAGAAAGGCTAAAATTGATGAGTTTTTGAACCTTAAGCAAGGTCATATGAGTGTGAGAGAGCATAGACTCAAGTTCACTCAGTTCTGATTATGCTTTGGAGATGGTGTCTGTTGACACCCAATTTTGACCCTCCTATTCGTCTTTTTACTCATTGAGAGTTTATTTCAATCGTGAGGCCAAAAATTGCTATTTTTACTTATTTTAATCAAATTTTCTGCTAATAAATATTATCTACTTTATTATAGTATTATTGTTTTTATTATCATTATTACTATTATCTCTTCTTCTTTTTTTCACTTCTAAAGGTATTTTCTTTTTACCATCTCTATACTTTCCTACTCTCTTTGTGAATGAGCAAATATTTTAAAAGTTAGTTAAAATTCATCGTAAGAGTTGGGTGAGTTAGATTTGATAAATATAATTAGTCTTTTTGGCAATTTAATCCTAGTTTTGGTGGCTTATTTTATTGTAAAATTTTAATAGGTTTTATCATGTTACATAATTCAAAATTTGAAAATTCATTCCTTAGAAAATATTACTCTTCCAAAAATAAGAAATATCTTTTATTTTGTAAGAAAAATATTACTCTACCAAAGATAAAAAATATCTCTTTCCATTTTCTTTCTTCTTACCACGTTATCTTCAATGTCTCTTTTTAATTTTTCTCCTTCTATAAAACCTAATTCTAGAGCTAAAAGAGGGGGAGGGGGGAAGCCGTAGTTGGAGGATTTCTTTTTCATACACTTCTCTTCTTCTCTCAGAAGAGATTACAAGACACACATGGAGAACACACACACAAGTTCTCCCTTACGTCATTCTCATAGACACACACACGCACATCTATTCACGTAGAAGAAAAAGAAACAACAACAATAAACGATTCTCATCCATCGCAGCCCCAACATCAAGCCACCACTATATCGCTGGCCAAACTTTATTAACGCCATTGCCGAAACACCGTGGTTTTCTTTCTCTAAAACTGACCCTCCTCTGCCCGAAACAGTCGCCATTATATTGTCCAAACATCCACACCTTCGCTATTCTCCCTTGGTTATTGGTGAAGTCTCGTTCGAGGTCGTCGGCAAATTCTCCGAACAAAGTTTGTTTCTTTTTCTCTATTCGAGTGTAATATTTGTCTATGTCAGCTGCTGTACGTAACAATATATTGAGGAAGTTTTGCTCTGTTTAAGGTCCAATTCTTTAACCCTACTCATCTTTCCTTTTCACGTCATATGCTTATATATAAATGAGTTTGTGTTTTAGTATTTTTGGACCTACGAGTGTTAATGATAGATTTGGTTAAACATGATCCCAGTCTCTGACATGGTGATATGAATTAGTAGTATTCCATGTTTAAGCTATGTAACTATATTATGTTTTGTATGAATTGGAATGTTGAAGTTCTCTATTCAAGTTGGATATCTAGTTTGTGGCTTTTAAGGATTTGAATTATTAACTTGTTTGCTCTATAGTTCCTTTTAGTTGAGTCTTATATTAAAAATGATGAGTGTTACTCATTTGACCTTTCATGCGTTATATGGTGTGTTTTAATTAGTTAGATATGTTCCTAATCATTATATTATTGATTTAACAAAATGTTTTTTTTTTTTTTCTAAATCAGTAGCTAGCTCTACATTTTTTGTGATATGATTCCTTTCTATAAATGATTAGGCCGTTGCTTAAGGTCATAGTACTTAGGAATGAGTTATTATCATGATTTGGGTAGAGATTTATTCAATGCCCAAATAATTAATTGGGAGAAGAGCGAAATGGAATCCAAATTTATTTCAAATTTCTTTTCCAAGTAAAGGAGGGTAGCGGAAAACATTTTTTTTAAAAAACCTTTTCCTTCTTATGTGCTTACCCTGATTAAGAGTTTTTATTACTTTATTTCTTAAAATTCACTTAATTAGTTAAACCGTAAGAACAAACATACTCTCACTGATCTAGGACGTATTTATATTCCTTATTGCCAACCTTGACCCATGTTTACCTTAGTTTTGAGAGCAATAAGTACGTATTTAGTATAGTTTTGATGGAATATTTGATATTGTGCTAATAAATGTGATTAGGCCCTTGTAGGAGGAATTTGTGATAAATTGGAGCATTTTTGGAGTGGAAATTAAGGCTTGGAGGAGCTATGAGCAAAGGATCTTGAAGATAAGAGACAAGCCAAAGATTTGGACTTGAAGAATCCACCCGAATCCATGAAGAAAGCTCGAAAAAATGATGAAAATCAGAATTTTTGGATCTGGCGTGCCGGGCCGCTTTGGAACAATATTTTGTTTGTATGGACAGAAGAGGGGTGCGATTTGGGGCGTGCCGAGCCGCTTTTGCACAAATTTTCAGAGGCAGAAATTTGGCGAAGTGTCAGGCACGTTTTGTAGCGTGTCGGACCGCTTTTTGCCAAATTTCTTCTCCGACCACCAGTCTATAAATAGGGCTATTTGGTTATTCTATCAGGATTCCATCTTGGTAGGACTACTCTTGGGCGATTTTGTCATCCAAATTAGGGTTAATTCTTCTTCCTTTTTATTTTTATTTCTTTTTTATAATTTTTTATCAATTTATGTTAAATTAAGCCATGAGTGGCTAAAATCGCTTATTCTTGGGGTTGAGGTGACGAACATGAATCTAGTAAGTTGAATATTATTAGTTTTTGCTGAAGTTTATCAATTTATTGGTTATTCTTATATTCTTGTTTTTACTATTTTAATGCTTAATTACCATTGAAATAAATCTATTTTCTTGAGGGGAGCTCGAGACAGAAACTGAGAGATAGAACGTGGAATATAAGGAGCGTGATATTTACTCAAGGAAGGGATTTCGAGAGATTGATATGCCGTTAGGACTGAGAGATACCTAATTCGCCGCGCTTATTCAAATACGGGAAGATAGCTTAAAGGCATTAGAATTGGTTAAATCTTTCCCGCTCAACGATGTAGTTAGGTTTTCAATTTCTAATAGAAGGTTATAGTTTGGAGATGAATATAATCATACTATCAACCTCGTGATCCATAACCATGATAGACAACTCAATTTGCTTAAACCATTAATATTCATGTGCTAGAGATGACGTTTGGGATGCCCTGACCCTGGGAATTCAACTTGCTATTGTTTATACCCCAAGTTAATTATGTTAGTTTAGTTCATAGTTATTTTATTTATGTTATTTTAGTTCATAGTTATTTTATACTTTAAAATCATCATATCTCTATATTCCACCACTTAAATAAATAATCAAGAACTAGTTTAGTCTAGTGAATAGTTAAACGACAAGTCCCTGTGGATTCGATATCCGGCGCTTTTAAAGGAGCCACTTTATTACTTGAACGATCACGTGCATTTGCGTGTATAGAAGGGTCACAACAAGTTTTTGGCACCGTTGCCGGGGACTTCGGTTTTAATTGTTTATCTAGATTGGACTTTTTCTTTTTATTTGTTTGAGTTGTATATAGTTTATTTTTGTACAAAGTTTTGTTTTACTTTTCTACCACTATGGTTGATATGTCAGCTTGGGATAGATGGTCATTGAATGATGACAATTCGTGTTGTTTTTCTGGAGGACCACACTTGGATGGTAATTGTCTTGATGTTCAAGAGAGAGGGTTGTGTGCACCTGCCCAATCTTTTGAATTGAATAGATGTCAAATGTGTGGTGGTCAGGAAAGCCATTGGAGTGACTGTCCAAACTATTATTCCCCTCCCCTGAACCCCTATTATGATCAATCTGTTGTTTGTGATGTTGGCAGGGCTAATGGAGATAATAAAGCAGAACATGAGGCTCACTTTATGGATATGCTGAAGCAAATAATGGAGCTGCAGACACAACAAATAGAAGACATGCAGAGAATGAGGGAAGCCATAAAGAAGATGCAGTCCCAAGTCACAAAGTTACAGGCTAGGGCCGAAACTTGTGTTGATCAGCAAGTTACAGTCTTATCCAATACTCAAGAGGAACCCCGGATTGATGAAGAAAGGGAGGCACTAGTAGAAAAAAGTTGTGATAAAGAAGACATAGTCAGTCAGGAATGGCTAATGGAGCAAACACAACAATTAAAATTTCATGAATATCTCCGGAATGGTCTCACAATCATGGCAACCCAATTAAAAGGGGTGAAAGATGAGCTTATTTCAGAGATAGCTCAATTTGTCTGAGATATCCGTGACTTGAATGTTCAGTTGATGAAAAAGATTGAGATATCTGATGTCCAGTCACCAATAGTTGCAAAGACTAGCCATTCTGTGGAGAAAGAAGAAGAATATCAACAATTCAACTATCATTCTTTGATTGAGGCTGACGTTGAGAGGGAGTATAAATGTGAGCATGTTGCAGCTAGTGCAAGTGGAAAAGTGGGACGTATTGGATCTCATTTAAAGAATTTTTCTACATTATGTTTAGATGATGACATGTATTTTGAGTCATCTGAACTAGTGGAGGATTGTGCAGATGAGAAACAAGAATCTACATTCTTAAATTTGCACCAGGCAAGCAATAAAACAACATGCCTCACCTCAGGGCTAAGAGATTTAGCATGCACCATCCATCACTTGGTCCCTTCATATTTGCACTACCACCCTATGAGCGAAGCAAAAATATGGATGCGATGTTAGGGGTGAAATTTATATCCTCAAGATGGAGGAAAAAGTTGATGGGTCGTGCCGCGACGTTAAATTAGGCACTTGTGGGAGGTACCCCAACGTTTAGTATGTAGTTTATTTATTTTTTTATTTTATTTTTTTAGTGTCACCTTTGTTTTTGTTTTTTGTTTGTTTTGTTTTTTGCAGATTAAGGGAAGTCTGAGTACCCAAAATCTAAGCTAAGGAGCATTGAAAAAACTAAGTGAGGGATCCTACGGACCTTTTTGATGGATAAGATACTACTACCTAGGCCTAGAGGCCTCAGGGAGTATTTCTCTTTCTTTATTCTTTGAGTTATACTTTGGGGATAAAGTATGATTTTAAGTGTGGGGTGGGAAATCTTCCGATTTGGTTAGGGTGGAGTGTGCTATAGGAGTCTTTTGGTTATTTATTTTTTTCTTATGTTGCTGAAAATTTGAAAAATACAAAAAGATTTTATTTTAGTAATTTTTAGTTTTATTTAGGAGCACACTTCATCCAACCCTCGGTTTTTCTTTTTGGTTCTTTTTCGAGGGGAAGCCTTTTGAACCCAGTATCCTTTTTATTTTTAGGAGTAATTTTAAATTTTTAGAGATGCTCTAATTAGATGCTACGCATGATTGCATGATGCAAGTTGGTTTTGAATGTTGAAGCATGTGTAGTGAATTGAATGACTATTGTCGAGACACCTAGGCTCATTTGTTTGACTCTTTTGTGATGTTGGCTTAATGTTGAATTCTTGATGTTGCTTGTCTAAGATTCTATAGGTATCCTTCTTGATTTAGACATGTGTCATATGTGATTGAGGTTTTTGTGTTATTCCATGTGCATATTGATGTCTAGAATTTGCCAGGTGTGTTTACAAAGCGAAATAAAGGGTGTTGAGTTTATGAGATGATATAGGCATTTCTTTGATAGCCATGTTTAATACCTACTTTATCTACCTTTTTTACATGATCTTAGTTAGCCACGTTAAGCCTTTAGCCTATTCTTTGGTAGCCTTATATGTAGCTTAATCCTTTTCTTTCAATTAACCGTAATTTGATCCAAAACTCCTAAGCGCTTTAGGTGAGAAATTAAGATGTTAAGGAGTATAAAAATTGAAGAAGGAAAAAGTGAAGTTGAAGCCCCAAGTAAATAGCTTTTGGTGTGTGAAAAAGTTTATGTGTTGTTGGTAGGGAGTAATGTAATGAAAAGAAAAAATTGACCAAAAGAAGTGAATCATGTGTTGATAGCAAATACTCCTTGCCTAATATGTAAGCTAGCATAAAGAGATGGGGCAAAACAAAAAAGAGTTGGGAAGACAAAAGTGGTGTAAAATAGGTTGGTTGGAGGTGATCTTAATGTAAATTGTAGTGTATTAAAGCACTTAGGGAAGATAGTCACTATTCTTGACCAAATAGTTCCTACCTGTCCCTTAGCCTACATTATAACCCTTAAAGTCCTACTTGATCTTGAGCTTTGACATTCTGATACTAGTGGAGTACTACACTAAGGGTAAACTTATGGTTCATCTTATGTGACATGTGAATTCTTTGTGAGAGTGAGCAGAATTTGATTCTTACACCTATTATTATGATAAATTGCATATCTATGAGTGAATGTAGGTGACTTTCTTGTGGTGAGGGCATATGTTTGATGATAGATAGGTGACTTATATGATCACTTGTTGAGTAATGTGTATGAGTTGGCAAACTTGGTAGAGTCAATTCTTGAGGCTAGGAAGTTTTGAAGTAGTATTCATGTGTTTCAAGTTGTAATATAACATGACGAATGTAGAGCTTGCTATTCATGTGGTCATTGTAGTACTAGCTTGAGTGTCTTAGATGTAGTAGTAATTATAGAGTCGCCTTGAGTTGATTGTGGTTGTTGTTCGAGGACGAACAAAGGTTTAAGTGTGGGGTGGTGATCTTGGACGTATTTATATGCCTTATTGCCGACCTTGACCCATGTTTACCTTAGTTTTGAGAAACAATAAGTGCGTATTTAGTATAGTTTTGATGGAATATTTGATATTGTGCTAATAAATGTGATTAGGCCCTTGTAGGAGGAATTTGTGATAAATTGGAGCATTTTTGGAGTGGAAATTAAGGCTTGGAGGATCTATGAGCAAAGGATCTTGAAGATCAAAGACAAGCCAAAGATTTGGACTTGAAAAATCCACCCGAATCCACGAAGAAAGGTTGAAAAAATGATGAAAATCAGAATTTTTGGGTTTGGCGTGCCGAGCCACTTTGGAACAATATTTGTTTGTATGGACAGCAAAGGGACTTGATTTGGGGAGTGCCGGGACGCTTTTGCACAAATTTTCAGAGGCAGAAATTTGGCTAAGTGTCAGGCGCGTATTGTAGCATGTCGGGCCGCTTTTTCCCAAATTTCTTCTCCAACCACCAGTCTATAAATAGGGCTCTTTGGTTATTCTATCAGGATTCCATCTTGGTAGGACTACTCTTGGGCGATTTTGGCATCCAAATTAGGGTTAATTCTTCTTCCTTTTTATTTTTATTTCTTTTTTATAATTTTTTTATCAATTTATGTTAAATTAAGCCATGAGTGGCTAAAATCGCTTATTCTTGGGGTTGAGGTGACGAACATGAATCTCGTGAGTTGAATATTATTGATTTTTGCTGAAGTTTATCAATTTATTGGTTATTCTTATATTCTTGTTTTTACTATTTTAATGCTTAATTACCATTGAAATAAATCTATTGTCTTGAGGGGAGCTCGAGAGAGAAACTGAGAGATAGAACGTGGAATATAAGGAGCGTGATATTTACTCGAGGAAGGGATTTCGAGAGATTGATATGCCGTTAGGACCGAGAGGTACCTAATTCGCCGCGCTTGTTCAAATACGGGAAGATAGCTTAAAGGCGTTAGAATTGGTTAAATCTATCCCCGCTTAACGATGTAGTTAGGTTTTCAATTTCTAATAGAAGGTTATAGTTTGGAGACGAATATAATCATACTATCAACCGCGTGATCCATAACCGCGATAGACAACTCAATTTTCTTAAACCATTAATATTCATGTGCTAGAGATGACGTTCGGGATGCCTTGACCCTGGGAATTCAACTTGCTATTGTTTATACCCCAAGTTAATTATGTTAGTTTAGTTCATAGTTATTTTATACTTTAAAACCATCATATCTCTATATTCCACCGCTTAAATAAATAATCAAAAACTAGTTTAGTCTAGTGAATAGTTAAATGACAAGTCCCTGTGGGTTTGATATCCGGCTCTTTTAAAGGATCCACTTTATTACTTGAACGATCACGTGCACTTGCGTGTATAGCTAGGTCACAACAGGTTTTTGTGGGAAATCTTCCGATTTGGTTAGGGTGAGTGTGCTATAAGAGTCTTTTGGTTATTTGTTTTTTGCTTATGTTGCTGAAAATTAGAAAAATTCAAAAAGATTTTATTTTAGTAATTTTTAGTTTTATTTAGGAGCACACTTCATCCAACCCTCGATTTTTCTTTTTGGTTCTTTTTCGAGGGGAAGCCCTTTGAACCCAGTATCCTTTTTATTTTTAGGAGTAATTTTAAAATTTTAGAGATTCTCTAATTAGATGATACGCATGATTTCATGATGCAAGTTGGTTTTGAATGTTGAAGCATGTGTAGTGAATTGAATGACTATTGTCGAGACACCTAGGCTTATTTGTTTGACTCTTTTGTGATGTGGGCTTAATGTTGAATTCTTGCTATTGCTTGGCTGAGATTCCATAGGGATCCTTCTTGATTTAGACATGTTCCATGTGTGAGTGAGGTTTTTGTTTTATTCCATGTGCATATTGATGTCTAGAACTTGCCCGGTGTGTTTGCAAAGCGAAATAAAGGATGTTAAGTTTAGGAGATGATGTAGGCATTTCTTTGATAGGCATGTTTTATACCTACTTTATCTACCTTTTTTGCATGAGCTTAGTTAGCCCCGTTAAGCCTTTAGCCTATTCTTTGGTAGCCTTATATGTAGCTTAATCCTTTTCTTTCAATTAACTGTAATTTGATCCAAAACTCCTAAGTGCTTTAGGTGAGAAATTAAGATGTTAAGGAGTATAAAAATTGAATAAGGAAAAAGTGAAGTTGAAGCCCCAAGTAAATAGCTTTTGGTGTGTGAAAAAGTTTATGTGTTGTTGGTAGGGAGTAATGTAATGAAAAGAAAAAATTGACCAAAAGAAGTGAATCATGTGTTGATAGCAAATACTCCTTGCCTAATATGTGTAAGCTAGCTTAAAGAGATGGGGAAAAACAAAAGAGAGTTAGGAAGACAGAAGTGGTGTAAAATAGGTTGGTTGGAGGTGATCTTAATGTAAATTGTAGTGTATTAAAGCACTTAGGGAAGATAGTCACTATTCTTGACCAAATAGTTCCTACCCGTCACTTAGCCTATATTATAACCCTTAAAGTCCTACTTGATCTTGAGCTTTGACATTCTGATACTAGTGGAGTACTACACTAAGGGCAAGCTTATGGTTCATCTTATGTGATATGTGAATTCTTTATGAGAGTGAGCAGAATTTGATTCTTACACCTATTATTGTGATAAATTGCATATCTATGAGTGAATGTAGGTGACTTTCTTGTGGTGAGGGCACATGTTTGATGATATATAGGTGACTTATATGATCACTTGTTGAGTAATATGCATGAGTTGGCAAACTTGGTAGAGTCAATTCTTGAGGCTAGGAAGTTTTGAAGTAGTATTCATGTGTTTCAAGTTGTAATATAACATGCCGAATGTAGAGCTTGCTATTCATGTGGTCGTTGTAGTACTAGCTTGAGTGTCTTAGATGTAGTAGTAATTATAGAGTCGCCTTGAGTTGATTGTGGTTGTTGTTCGAGGACGAACAAAGGTTTAATTGTGGGGTGGTGATCTAGGACGTATTTATATGCCTTATTGCCAACCTTGACCCATTTTTACCTTAGTTTTGAGAGCAATAAGTGCGTATTTAGTATAGTTTTGATGGAATATTTGATATTGTGCTAATAAATGTGATTAGGCCCTTGTAGGAGGAATTTGTGATAAATTGGAGCATTTTTGGAGTGGAAATTAAGGCTTGGAGGATCTATGAGCAAAGGATCTTGAAGATAAGAGACAAGCCAAAGATTTGGACTTGAAGAATCCACCCGAATCCACGAAGAAAGGTCGAAAAAATGATGAAAATCAAAACTTTTGGGTCTGGCGCGCCAACTGGCGTGACGGGCCACTTTGGAACAATATTTTGTTTGTATGGACAGAAGAGGGGCGCGATTTGGGGCGTGCCGGGCCCCTTTTGCACAAATTTTCCGAGGCAGAAATTTGGCTAAGTGTCAGGCCCCTTCGAATATTTTTTACATGTACATCACAATGGAATGACGTCACTTGGAGTTCAACCAAGGAAAGTCGAGGAGTCAAAGCGTAAGGCAGAGTTCAAATTGAGTAGTCGCTCCCAAGCGGGGATCAGGTACGTTTTGGGAAATGATGACAAATAATACAGGCTATAGCTGACTTCTTGTATGAAGCATACACATAGCTTTATTAAAAATAAAGCAAACTCGTTATTCCCTTTTGTTCTAATTTTATATGACACTCTTTTAAGAGTCTCAAAGACTTGACAACTTTTACTTCTATACTAAATTATCGACATGCTTTCATACAATATATATATATATATATATATATATATATATATATGCTTCACATGACTTTCAAATGCTGAAATATTGTATTAAGTACTCTTGAATAAGTTTCTTTAAAGAATTCCTTTGGTCGACTCTTAAGGCGTTTAAGAGAGTCGATCATAAAGAAATTGGAATAGAGGGAGTAACATCGCATTGGGCCCATTTAGTCTTATCATACCCTGATCCCTTTCTCTCTCTCTCGACTATAATATTATCTATTGTCAATTTATTTATTTTAGTCTCTTACACTAAATTCACTGTCAATTTAAGGTGGCATATATTATACTCACAAGGTTTCTTTATTTTGATTTGAGCTAAAATGTTAGTTTATCGACCTCGAGTTTGTTTTGATATTATAAGAAGCAAAGAGGTTATCGTAATACCAGTAGGATGCACCTATTCCCTTTCTTCTCAAGACTGCTGCCCAACTTTGTTTCTTGGTATTTTTTCACGAATTTGCACTGAACAATAAATTGATGTAAATTTATTCATATTGCCAGGTTTGTTCTCTATCCATTACTCTTCTAATTTTTAGCTTAGTTTTTATTTTTATTTGTATACATCAATTTATATATTGGAAGCAACCAGGTCAGTCTCTCCCTTTTTGAGTGTTAATGTTGTGCATATATGCATGCCTGAGATTGTAAGATAATTTATATTTTTATTTATCTAATAACATGTAAAGATGTATTTTTAAATTGTAAAAAATAAAATTATTTTCTTAAGTTGTACATTTATTTCTTTCGTACAAACTATGTTACTTTTGTGTCATATTTAATCTCTTTTCTCTCACTCCTACCTTCAAATTTTGCATTCTTTGTTGTTTTAAATTAAGACTCAAATTAGTTCTCGCTACCTTTCTCTACTTATTTGTTCTTTATTCATATGATTGATTAGGATAAGTTTGCATGCTTAGTCACATAGTAAATTTTAGTTTAATAAAATCAATTCTCTTGTTTTATCATTAATTCACATATAGTATATTGATTCGGCCAGGACCCACATTTGTGGACCTTAAATGGTGACTAACACCTTCCTTTTGAGGTAATTTGAACTCTTACCCGAATTTTTGGTTGACGTAGAATAATTAAATAGCTCATAATTAGTTTAGAATGGTGCCCTAACGCACCTTAGTTCATTAGGTGGCGACTCATCTCTCCTAAACCATTCCAAAAAAATTGTCACGTCGGATTCCGCTTTTCGTAAGAAAAATGGGGCGCGACAGCATGACGACTCTGCTGGGAAGATACTTAGGTTCTAACCAATACGAGTTGTATATTACGTGGGATTTTTTTTAAAACTATTCATTTATTATTAATTCTTTGCTATTTTTTATTTTTATTTGTTTGTTAATTTTTTCATTCTATATCCCGTCCCTCTTTCCCATTATTTGATTACTCTAATTTAATTATTTTCTTCTATGTCAATCCCTTTCCTTACCTCATTTATTTGTTTATGTGTAATTCCTATCTCTAAATTATGTGTTTGTCTTTCTTTTCTGATCTGTTTATTTTTTATATACTGCTCAACATGCTATTATTTGCTATGTGTTACTGCTTTATATAATTGGCATTCCGTTCATATTTCCCCCACTTGGTAACTTCACACATTTTCACTATACTCGGATGTTGTACCTTCGCTCTTTTCTAAATTCTCTTCAAGACCCTGTTATAGAGAGTCGGCTAAGACGCAATTGAGCGGATAATTTTACTACCGTAATACCATATGCCTTCTCGCATAAGGTTACCCTCAGTTCGTGTCTACCAACTCTTAGAAAAATTAAGATAGTACCGTATCCACCTTTTTGTTCATACACGCATTAGCCATAGGTGATTTGACCATCGAGGTCAATCCACCAAGTATAACCACCCAATTATCGAAAGGGTCCCACCACCCATCGACCTAAATACATATTATGTGCTAAGTGGTCATGATAATTCAATCCAAGCCAAATTATAATCAATGGAGTTTATAAATTTTGTTTGTTGTCTTGTTTTTGAGATTTTGTCATGGAAGGTGCACCTATTTTCGGTAATAACCAAATGGTCGTTGGTGTGCCTCACAAGTTAAGAAGGTGGTGGAACGACATCAAACGGGAGCATGGTACGGAGATACGTCATTCTTTGGGTTTTCTAACATCATTGATAAATGTTTCTCCCGATTGGTATGTGATCAAAGCTTTGCTAAAGTTATGGGATCCACACCGAGTAGTCTTTAAATTCAAGGACTTCGAGATGACACCCACCATCGAGGAAATTGGCAGGTTTACCGATTTACATTATCAAGATCGAAAAATGATCCTACCGCACAAACAATCTGGAAAGAAATTCTTGCATTATCTTGGGCTGAAAAACAATCTCAAATTGGCTATCTCTCTGGACTTCCTATATGAACGTTTCGGTCACAAAGATGGTCATATTATATTTCGGAGAGAGTTCTCTTGCTAGGCTGAGAAATGGAAAAAGAAAAGACTGAGTGATTTTGCTATAGCACTGCTAGGTGCCTTGGTCTTTCCTAAAGAACATGGGAAGATTGATACGTTCCTTAGTTCTGTGGTTTGGGGCATAGTTCGAGGAGTCGTCAACATTGAGGTCACCTTGGTTCCTATGATCATAGAAGAAATGCTGAGAGATTTATCTAAGTGCGCCAGAGGTTACAGGTTTTTCGAGGGCTGCAATCTTTTGCTTCAATTATGGGTCGTGGAACATTTTTACAGGCGACTTAATATGGTGGATATTCTTAACGGAATAGGCAATAGGATTGACACACATGCTAAAAGGATGGAGCAATTCATTTCTCCTATGGGTGTAGAGGATTGGTACTGGTATATGAAGGAGCTTTCAGGTTATCAAATTCAATGGAAAATACTCGTGGTTGCCTGCACCAACTGCTGTCATACGAGGCCGCGAGCTCTATTACATCGAGCTTATTGGACTGAAGAGCATTCAACCTTACGCCCCAATAAGAGTGCTTAGTCAATTTGTAAGGAATCAAGTCGTACCTCTGTGAGAACATATGGGCAAGTCAGAAGTTGAGTTTGGGCCAGTCCAAGAAAACCCTAAGGTCAAGGAAGTGTTGCGACGATGGGATAATTTATTGACTATCAGTGTATATGGGAAGCAGGCTTATTGCACTCCAAAGTACTATGTATGGCTTGTGGAAGATGCTGAGGATGTGGAGCTCAGCAAGCAAAAACAGGATCACGGGTTTGAGGACGTGGAAGAGTCCATCTGGGCACAGAACTTGCTGAATCAACACTATGTCACTTCTCCAGAGATGCTGCTGCAAATCATTCAAGGCTCTTTGGATAATCACCAGCATTGAGGAGTTTTTATAGGATGTTCCCTTTTGTTACCCATTTCCCCTAGTTTCATTTATGTTTTTATTTTCGCAAAAAGATTGTAGTAGTTTTTAAATTTATGGATTTAATATAATAGTTGGGTTTTATTATTATTATTCTTATCTAACTCTAAACTCCCATTTGCGTCTAATGAGCCTTGGATTAATCATCATGAACCACAAAATTTGTCGTCTTAGGCGTACCTCTGGCTCAACGAGGATCCCTACATTTTAGGGCGATTATTTGTTGCAAACCAATGTGTTTATTCTAACACTATGTCTCACCTTGCTAACTTTGGTTGTCTTTGATTTTGTTTTTGTCTTTCCCCTTTCCCAAAGGTTGATTTGTGCACTCTGGCCTATCATACATGGTCAAAAGGGGCTCCTCCTTCTCTTCCTCCTCCTACAAGTTTGAAAGACAAAGAGAAAATGGGAGATAACAACAGCACTATAGGCAAAAGCACAGAAGGAGAAAGTATTAGGGACAAAATAAAATTATCCTAATAATGGGACGACAGATTCTCGAACTGCAAGGAGAATTAGAGCAGGTGCACAACTTGGCCAATCTTTTTGTTACCCTCAATACTCCTCTCGAACCACAAATCGACGGTCATACTGGTGAAAAATCTCAAACCTCTACCCCTGGCCATCAATTGCCCTCAGCTCAAAATCTTCCTCTTCCGCAAAACATCCAAAATCTTCCTCTTTCGCAAAACATCCAAAATCTTCCTCCTCCTCAAAACATCCAAAACCATTCATTCCCTCAAAATATACATAAGCTTCCTCTCACTCAAAATACCCATAATACTCCAAATCCCATATATCCCACCCAACAGGCCCAAAATACTAAATATCCCACTTACCTACATACGTCTTTCGCTAACCCATCTTACAACCAAGCATCTGGTAGAAAATCTTTGAACCCCATCTATGTCGAAACAACACCATTCACCTACCCTCAGTATGCACTTGATCCTTCACAAAAGAATCCCATGATGCAATCTGTAGTTGAGAAGCTGAAGCAACTTGAGGGAAACAAAGATTCAAGGGGGCTCAGTTATGAGGATTTATGTATACACTCTGATGTGGAGTTACTGGAGGGGTACAAACCTCCAAAGTTTGAATTTTATAATGGGACTGGAGATCCCAAGGTGCATTTGCACATGTATTGTGATAAGTTGGCCGGAATCGGGAGAGACAAGAAGATAAGAATGAAAATGTTCATGAGAAGTCTCACTGGATAAGCCATAACATGGTATATCGAGCAGGATGCAAGGAAGTGGAAGGGCTGGATCGATATGGCATCAGATTTTATGGAATGGTTCGAGTTCAACATTGACAACGCTCCTAACTGGTTCTATATGCAGACTTTGAAGAAAAAGCCCAATGAGTCATTCAGGGACTATGCTATAAGATGTAGGTCTGAGACTGCAAGAGCACGACCTCCTATTGAAGAATCTCAAATGAAAGAAAACTTTATTCGCGCGTAGGAGCCGCAATATCTTGAGAAAATGATAACCATTCAGGGTAGGAGAAATATTTGAGGAGGGTCTCAAGAATTAAAGCATTATCAATCTGGAAGCTTTCCAGGCTGCCAACAAGGCTTTACAGTCTGGAGGAATTGCTGAGAATAAGAAGAAAAAAGAGGTAGGTACAGTGATGTTAGCCCAGCCTTCAAAGAGTGTGCCAAATTACCAAACTCCTATTACAACTCCAACTCCCTACCCACAATCTCCATTGCCATACCCGATATCTCCTTACCAAATGCAAACCCCAATGCCATACCATTCCCCTCTATACCAAACACCTACCCCATATCCACTACATCCACAATTCTAAAGCCCTGCTTACCCCGTGTATAATGTCCAACCCACTCATTTCCAAGTACCCCAGCCTTCTCCCCAACAAAATCAAAGACCTAGAGCCAATTTCTAGAAAAAAAAGCACACTCCCTTAGCCAAACCTATAGCCCAACTATACGAAAGACTTAAGAAAGCAGGCTAGGTCACGTCCATTGCCGCTGGATGTGAGAATACTTAAGCCAATCATTTTGATCCTACCAAGGTTTGCTCGTATCATTCTGGGATAAGGGGTTATACCATAGAAACATGCTGTACTTTGAAGGACAAAATCCAGATGTTGATTGATACTAAGGCCATTCAGTTAAAGGATCCGACGCCAAACTTCACCAATAATTCATTACCGAATCATCAAGTAAACATGATCGATGTTGATGAATTGGTAGACTTGGAAAACTCTATTTGGTTCATCGAGAAGGCGAATGGTACACCCATCAGTACCCCAAAATGGGCACCATTTAAGGTTGAGGTAGCAAGGCCTAAGACTCCCTTCACAGTCATCAGAGCCTCTCCAACTGCTTATAGCTCCCATGCAGTTCCTTGGAATTATGAGTAGAACACTCCAGGTAAAGAAAGAGTGACTGAAGCAGACGTTGCCCAAGGTGTCACCAGATCTGGGAGAATATATACACCAAAAAATCTGACTCACGAAAGTTCTAGTAAAAGAAAGCAACCCGTGATTGAAATGGAGGAGAGTGGTACTTAGAAGAAGATACAGGCCAAAGAATACTCTATGATAGATTAGTTGAACAAGACCTCAACTCAAATATCCATCATGACACTGTTGCAGACTTTTGAACACCATAAAAATGCTCTAATGAAGGTGTAAAGTGAAGACTATGTACCATCCACTATAACATGGGGAGAGATGGACCATATGGTCGGGCAGGTATTCGAGGCATACAAAATATCCTTTCACGAGGATGAGCTTCCACCTGAAGGAAGGTCACATAATAAAGCCTTGCATGTTACAGTACAGCATGGAGAAAGGGTTGTATCTCTAGTGCTAATTGACCCAGGTTCGGGATTGAACATATGTCCTTAGGATACACTGACAAGGTTGGAGGTCGATTTGGCTAAAATACAAAATTGAAAGATGAACGTGAAAGCATTTGATGGCTCCCAGCGAGATACTATTGGGGAGATTACATTGGACATGGTAATGGATCCTGTCACTTTTCTCGTAACATTTCAAGTGATGGACATCCCCGCTTCCTACAACCTCTTGCTTAGTAGGCCATTCACATGGATGGTGAAGTCCCCTCCACACTACACCAATATCTCAAATTTGAGTACGATCACCAAGAGGTGGTAATACATGGTGAAAGAGGATATTCCGTATATGCTGTCGAGGAGAAGGAAGTTCTTGATGGAGAAATGTTCCACACTTTAGAGCTGGTTAGAAACGGTGAAGAAGAGTAGAGTTGGAAAATTAAAGGTGAGAAAATGCTCAAGTCTGGATATGAACCAGGTAAAGGTCTTGGGGCCAGATTATAAGGAATAGTTAAACCCGTACACCCTTCTGTGAAGAATGACACTTTCGGGTTAGGCTACAGGGAAGATGGCCAGGCACTTGATCCTTCGTTGTCATTGTACCAAATTTTCCACTCTGTCGGGTTTCTTGATGATGGTGAAGATGAAATATTGGATAGTCTAAAGAATTTGTTTTTGATTGAATCTGAAGAAGAAGGTTGTAACGTCATCATCAGTGAGGAGAGAGGAGCCCCTAGTCAGAACATTTAACAAAAGGCTACACTCAGCAACTAGACTGCCACTCCTTCCAGGCCTCACGGAGCACTTGGGTAGATTTAAAAATTTTGATTTTATATTATTGTTTGAAATAAATAGACTCAATTTTGAGATAATTTACATCTTTTTAGTTATTTTGTTATGTTTGAAGACATTTAAAGTTATTTGAATTAATAAAAGCTCTCTTTTCATTTTATTGATATTATTTATTTTTGTTTCTTTCAGCAAAATCACTTTTAAAAATGTTGAGTCTGAGATTGTGACACATAATGAGACTACGCAACCTAATATAAGTGAATTAGAAGAGGTGGAAGAAAGTGAAGTGCCTGAGGAATTTGTTAGTAAGGTTGAAGATTTTGAAGATAAACCCAAGGCAAACTTTGTAGAGTTGGAAATAGTGAACATCGAAAACTCTGGGACAATAAAAGAAACTCGTGTTAGTATTTATATGCCAAAAGATGAAAAAGAGGAATATATCCAATTTCTGAGGAAACACCAAAATGTTTTTGCTTGGTCGTATGCCGATATGACAGGACTAAGCATGTCAATTGTAGCCCACAGGTTGCCCACTGATCCATCTTGTCCACTTATTAAGCAAAAACTGAGAAAATACAAACCCGATATGAGTTTGAAAATTAAAGAGGAGATTTCAAAGAAAATTAAGGTCGGTATCCTCCAAGTAACTGAGTATTCGACCTGGTTGGCCAATGTCGTGCCTGTTCCTAAGAAAGATGGAAAGGTCAGAGTTTATGTGGATTATAGGGATCTCAACAAAGATAGTCTGAAGGATGATTTTTCGCTCCCGAATATACATTTGTTAATTGATAATTGCGCCAATCATGAAACACAGTCACTTGTGGATTGCTTCACCGGTTATCATCAGATAAAGATGCATGATGATGACGCTGAGAAAACCATTTTTATTACCCCTTGGGGAACCTATTGTTACAAGTTTATGCCCTTTGGGTTGAAAAATGATGGAGCTACATACATGAGGGCCATGACTTCTCTGTTCCATGACATGATCCACAAGGAAATTGAAGTTTATATGGATGATGTCATCATTAAATCCAAAAAGGGATCAAGTCATCTGGATGACCTGAAAAAGTTCTTTAACAGATTGAGGAAGTATAATTTGAAGTTGAATCCTGTGAAATGTGTCTTTGGGGTCCTTATCGAAAAATTGTTGGGCTTCATTATTAGTCGACGAGGTATAGAATTGAGCCAGTCAAGATAAAAGCTATTCAGGATCTTTCGCCTCCAAAAATTAAGAAAGAGGTAATGAGTTTCTTGGGTAGCCTTAACTATATCAGTCGCTTCATAGCTCAGTCTACAATTATTTGTGAGCCAATTTTCAAGCTACTGAAGAAGGATGCGGCCATAGAGTGGACGATAGAGTGTCAGCAGGCATTCAACAAAATCAAGGATTATTTATCAAATCCTCCTGTTATGGTTCCTCCCGAACCTGGTAGGCCGTTATTGCTATACTTATTTGTGATGGATAATGCTTTTGGTTGTATTCTGGGGCAATATGATGAGATAGGCAGAGAGGAGCAGGCAATTTATTACATGAGCAAGAAATTTACATCGTACGAGGCTCGATATTCCTTACTAGAATGTACGTGCTGTGCTTTGACCAGGATAGCGCAAATATTGAGACACTATTTTTCGGCATACACTACCTATTTGATCTCCAGAATGGATCCTCTGAAGTATATATTTCAGAAACCAATGCCCACCGGGAAGCTAGCTAAATGGCAGATCCTACTGAGCGAGTTTGACATAGTTTATGTCACACAGAAAGCTCTAAAAGCACAAGCAACTAGCATATCATTTGGCTGAGAATCCCGTGGATGAAGAGTATAAGCCGTTGCAAACTTACTTTCCTAATGAAGAAGTGGCATTCGTAGGGGAGGATATCTCTGAAGAATATGATGGCTGGAGATTATTCTTTGATGGAGCAATAAATTTTGAAGGAGTTGGTACTGGTGTCGTTTTGGTCTCGGAGGATGGTCAACATTATCTTGTGTCGGCCAAGCTCAGATTCCCCTACACCAACAACATGGCTGAATATGAATCTTGCATTTTAGGTCTTTATTTGGCAATCTATTTGAATATCCAGGAAATATTGGTGATTGGAGGATTGAATTTATTGATTCATCAAGTACGAGGTGAATGGGCCGCAAAAAACACAAAACTCCTACCGTACTTAGATTGTATACAAGAGTTACGCAAGAGGTTTCGCAAGATAGAGTTCAAGCATGTTCCAAGAATCCAGAATGAGTTTGCAGACGCTTTGGCCACTTTGTCTTCCATGATCCAACATCCAGACAAGAATTATATCGACCCCATCCCCGTTCACATATAAAAGCAGCCTGCATATTGCTTTCATGTAGAGGTAGAAGTGGATGGAAAACCATGGTATACTGATATACAGGGATATATAAAAAATGGAGATTATCCATAGAATGCAACGAGTACTCAGAAGTGCACCATTCGGAGGTTAGCCAATTAATTTTTTTTAAATGGAGAAATCCTATATAGGAGGACTCCAGATTTGGGTTTGCTAAGATGCATCAAAGCTAAGGAAGCATCCAGGTTAATTGAGGAGATACATGCTGGAACATGCGGTCGTCACATGAACGAATTTATGTTGGCGAAGAAGATATTGAGATCAGGTTACTTTTGGTTGACTAGGAGACCGATTCCATTCGTTATGTGCAAAAATGTCATCAGTGTCAAATTCATGCCGACATGATTCGATTTCCTCCTAATAAACTCCACGTCACTAGCTCTTCTTGGCCCTTCGCAGCTTGGGGCATAGATGTCATTAGTCCTATTGAACCGGCCGCGTCCAATGGACACAGGTTTATTCTTGTTGCGATTGACTACTTCACTAAGTGGGTTGAAACCACTTCTCATAAGTCAGTCACAAAGAAGGTCATAGATGATTTTGTTCGAAATCATATTATTTGATAATTTGGAGTACCTGAGTCTATCATTACAGATACTGGTGCCAACCTTAATAGTGATTTGATGAGAACAACATGTGAGATGTTCAGGATCAAGCATCAAAACTCCACAGCATATAGACCACAAATAAATGGAGCGGTGGAAGCTGCCAATAAGAACATCAAGAGGATACTTCGACATATGATTGATAATTACAGGCATTGGTATGAAAAGTTACCTTTTTCCCTGCTAAGATATCGTACGACAATCAGAACCTCTACGGGAGCCACACCTTATCTTCTGGTTTATGGTAGTGAAATAGTGATACCTGCTGAGGTAGAAATACCCTCTCTCAGAATCATTCAGGAAGCAGAATTGAGTGATGCTGAATGGGTACAAGGTATATTCGAGCAACTAGCACTCATAGACGGAAAGAGGATAAACGCAATCTGTCATGGTCAACTCTATCAAAACAGAATGGCCAAAGCTTTCAACAAGAAGGTTAAACCAAGACATTTCTCGCCCGGGCAGTTGGTTTTGAAAAGGATTTTTCCACACCAAGATGAAGCAAAGGGTAAATTCTCACCGAATTGGTAAGGTCCTTATGTGGTTCATCGGGTTTTGACAAGAGGAGCACTCATACTTGCAGAAATGGATGGCAAAGTTTGGTCCAAGCCTATCAACTCAGATGTTGTTAAGAGATATTATGTTTAAGCTTTATTTTATGCCTTCTTACCTTGTAATTGAAACTATGTTTGATCTGATTCCCGTTTAAGAGGGATACATAGGCGCTCCTTTGGAGTTCGGTCCTATCATAATAAAATTCTCCTATTTCCCCTTATAAGCATGTAACTGGGGCAAAATATCTAAAAAATTCCATGGGATAGCATTTGCGCAACAATGATACTGGGGTAGAATTTTTGAGGAAATCTCAAAAATTCAAAGCAAGCAACCTTCACCTACCGAAGCAATCAAATCTACACTGGGGTAGAAATTTTTGTAGATCAAAAATTTCTAGACAAAAGATATTCGCTTATAAGAAGTTGCGTTGTCTCGCAACGTGTCACAATCAATGATTCAATAATATTTCCTTTACAATAATATTTTTCATTTCTCATTTTTTCAAGAGCAAACATTTTCAAAACATTTTTAAACTTGTCTTTATTTCTACCCAAGTGAAGACTCGGACAAAGCCTATTATCAGCCCACAATATCAAGCAAGGAGGAAGCACGCCAGTCATAGCAGAGGCACAAATCAACCTCCCCCTTTTTACAAACTTACATTTTTTATTTGAGTGCAGAAACAATAGGTACAAATACAGCAGCTACCTTACAACACCTGAACAATCATCATAAAAGAAATCCTACTATACGTCCAACATGGAAATGCAGCTAAGTTACTTTATCCTCCCATCAAGATTACAGGGCTCCTGCAAGAGTCTACATTGCATGGCTCCCGCAAGAGTCCACACCGCAGTGCATCTATAGAAATCTACATTGCACGGATCTTGCAAGGGTCAATATTGCATGGCTCCCGCAAGAGTCCATACCACAGTGCATCTACAGAAATCTACATTGCACGGCTCCTGTAAGGGTCAATATTGCATGGCTCCCGCAAGAGTCCACACCATAGTGCATCCGCAGAAATCTACATTGCACGGCTCCTACAAGGGTCAATATTGAATGGCTCCCACAAGAGTCCACCCCGCAGTGCATCTACAGAAATCTACATTGCACGACTCCTGCAAGGGTCAATATTGCATGGCTCCCGCAAGAGTCCACACCGTAGTACATCCATAGAAATCAACATTTTATGGCTCCTGCTAGAGTCCACATTGCAAGGCATCCGCAGAAATCTATATTACATGGCTCCTGCAAGAGTCCGCATTACATTGAACCTGTAAAATCCACAATCAAGCATAGAAATTGCATCAAGTTCCTGAACCACGTCAAACTACTACAGACCAAGCTACTCAAATCACGCTACGATACATTATGCTACTCAAGACAGATACGCTTTCTTTAATCATTATATAACTACCCTAAGGCGTCATAGTCCAAAGGCATCATATTCATAGCCTGCGGACATCATTTCATGGCCTAAGGATTTACTTTTTGCTTATCATGCTCCAAAGGCGTCATGGTCTAAAGGTGTTATTTTCATGGCCTGTGGACATCATTTCATGGCCTAAGGAGTTACTTTATGTTTATCATGCTCCAAAGGCGTCACAGTCTAAAGGCGTCATTTTCATGGCCTGCAGACATCATTTCATTGCCTCAGGTTTTATTTTTCGCTATCATGGCCCTAAGACATCATCTTTGTTGTCTTAAAGCAAATGCTCATAGTCTAAAGGAAAAATTCCATCACGTTCAAATGTTTGCAACAATTACGTATCATTTATTCCCATGCTCTAATCATTTTTATCTAGTTATGCTAGAAAGTGCGCACGTAACGAAAGAAGAACAAGTTAAAATGGAAGTAACTCTCACTCCCATTTTTGAGATACAACTCTATTTTCTCTCTGTCACTCCAATACAGTTTGAAACATATTCATCTCTCATTCTCACACCGCTCATCAAACTACCAGTTTTGAATTCTACCCACTCGAATCTCATTGACCCATACTCTTCGTTGTTGCCCATATACCGTATCATTAGCATTCTTTAGGAATATTGTTCGTTCCTAAATCTAGAACTAGACAAGGCCTGATTCTCATAAAACCCGAGATATGTAGGCGACTTGGAACCAAATCTCGGCCCCACTAATTTAACAAACTCCCTTTTACTTTTAGAATCCAGCAAACCATCCTTTCGATTGAAAAAAATTGGCTACTACGTCAACGTTCGTTGCTCGACAATTCTTCTATCATTCCCAAGCAACGAAGGGTTAGTTGTTGACACCCAGTTTTGACCCTCCTATTCGTCGTTTTACTCATTGAGAGTTTATTTCGATCGTGAGGCCAAAAATTGCTATTTTTACTTATTTTAATCAAATTTTCTGCTAACAAATATTATCTACTTTATTATCGTATTAGTGTTTTTATTATCATTATTACTATTATCTGTTCTTCTTCTTTTCACTTTTAAAAGTATTTTCTTTTTACCCTCTCTATACTTTCCTACTCTCTTTGTGAATGAGAAAATATTTTAAAAGTTAGTTAAAATTCATCGTAAGAGTTGGGTGAGTTATATTTGATAAATATAATTAGTCTTTTTGGAAATTTAATCCTAGTTTTGGTGGCTTATTTTATTGTAAAATTTTAATAGGTTTTATCATGTTACATAATTCAAAATTTGAAAATTCATTCCTTAGAAAATATTACACTTCCAAAAGTAAGAAATATCTTTTATTTTATAAAGAAAATATTACTCTACCAAAGATAAAAAATATCTCTTTCCATTTTCTTTCTTCTTACCATGTTATCTTCAACATTTCTTTTTAATTTTTCTCCTTCTATAAAACCTAATTCTAGAGCTAAAGGAGGGGGTGGGGGGGAAGCCATAGTTGGAGGATTTCTTTTTCATACACTTCTCTTCTTCTCTCAGAAGAGATTACAAGACACACAGGGAGAACACACACACAAGTACTCCCTCACGTCATTCTAACAAACACACACACGCACATCTATTCACGTAGATGAAAAAGAAATAGCAACCATAAACGATTCTCATCCATCGCAGCCCCAACATCAAGCCACCACTATATCACTGGCCAAACTTTATTAACGCCATTAACGAAACACCGTGGTTTGCTTTCTCTAAAACTGACCCTCCTCTGCCGGAAACAACCTCTATCATATTGTCTAAACATCCACACCTTCGCTACTCTCCCTTGGTTATTGGTGAAGTCTCGTTCGAGGTCGTCGACAAATTCTCCGAACAAAGGTTGTTTCTTTTTCTCTATTCGAGTGTAATATTTGTCTATGTCAGCTGCTGTACGTAACAATATATTGAGGAAGTTTTGCTCTGTTTAAGGTCCAATTCTTTAACCCTACTCATCTTTCCTTTTCACGTCATATGCTTATATATAAATGAGTTTGTGTTTTAGTATTTATGACCTACGAGTGTTAATGATAGATTTGGTTAAATATGATCCCAATCTCTGACATGGCGATATGAATTTGTAGTATTCCATGTTTAAGCTATGTAACTATATTATGTTTTGTATGAATTGGAATGTCAAAGTTCTCTATTCAAGTTGGATATCTAGCTTGTGGTTTTTAAGGATTTGAATTATTCAATTGTTTATTCCATAGTTCCTTTTAGTTGTGTCTTATATTAAAAATAATGAGTGTTACTCATTTGGCCTTTCATGTGTTATATGGTGTGTTTTAATTAGTTAGATATGTTCCTAATCCATTATATTATTGATTTGACGGAATGCTTTTCTTTTCTTTTCTAAAGCAGTAGCTAGCTCTACATTTTTTATGATATGATTCCTTTCTATAGATGATTAGGCCGTTGCTTAAGGTCATAGTACTTAGGAATGAGTTATTATCATGATTTGGGCGGAGATTTATTCAATGCCAAAATAATTAATTGGGAGAAGAGCAAAATGGAATACGAATTTATTTCAAATTTCTTTGCCAAGTAAAGGAGTGTAGCGGAAAATATTCTTTTTTTTAAAAAAACCCTTTTCCTTCTTATGTGCTTACTTTGATTAAGAGTTTTTATTACTTTATTGCTTAAAAATCAATTAATTAGTTAAACCGTAAGAACACACATACTCTCACCCCTTCGAATATTTTTTTACATGTACATCACAGTGGAATGATGTCACTTGGAGTTCAACCACGGCAAGTCGAGGAGTCAAAGCGTAAGGCAGAGCTCAAATGGAGTAGTCGCCCCCAAGCGGGGATCAAGTACGTTTTGGGAAATGATGACAAATAAGACAGGCTATAGCTTACTTTTTGTATGAAGCGTACACATAACTTTATTAAAAATAAAGAAAACTCGTTATTCCCTTTTGTTCTAATTTTATATGTCACTCTTTTAAAAGTCTCAAAGACTTGAAAACTTTTACTTCTATACTAAATTATCGACATGCTTTAATACAATATATATATATATATATATATATATATATTAGCTTCACATGACTTTCAAATGCTGAAATATTTTATTAAGTACTCTTGAATAAGTTTCTTTAAAGAATTCCTTTGGTCGTCTCTTAAGGCGTTTAAGAGAGTCGATCATAAAGAAATTGGAATAGAGGGAGTAACATCGCATTGGGCCGTTCAGCGTTGTCATACCCTAATACCTTTCTCTCTCTCTCGACTATAATATTATCTATTGTCAAGTTATTTATTTTAGTCTCTTACACTAAATTCACTGTCAAATTAAGGTGGCGGATATTATACTCACAAGGTTTCTTTATTTTGATTTGAGCTGAAATGTTAGTTTATCAACCTCGAGTTTGTTCTGATATTATAAGAAGCAAAGAGGTTATCGTAATACGAGTAGGACGCACCTATTCCCTTTCTTCTCAAGACTGCTGCCTAACTTTGTTTCTTGGTATTTGTTCACGAATTTGTACTAAACAATAAATTGATGTAAATTTATTCATATCGCCAGGTTAGTTCTCTATCCATTACTCTTCTAATTTTTAGCTTAGTTTTTATTTTTATTTGTATACATCAATTTATATATTGGAAGCAACCAGGTCAGTCTCTCCCTTTTTGAGTGTTAATGTTGTGCATACATGCATGCCTGAGATTGTAAGATAATTTATATTTTTATTTATCTAATAACATGTAAAGATGTATTTTTAAATTGTAAAAAATAAAATTATTTTCTTAAGTTGTACATTTATTTCTTTCGTACAAACTATGTTACTTTTGTGTCATATTTAATCTCTTTTCTCTCATTCCTACCTTCAAATTTTGCATTCTTTGTTGTCTTAAATTAATACTCAAATTAGTTCTTGCTACCTTTCTCTACTTATTTGTTTTTTATTCATATGATTGATTAGGATAAGTTTGCAAGCTTAGTCACATAGTAAATTTTAGTTTAATAAAATCAATTCTCTTGTTTTATCACTAATTCGCATATAGTATATTGATTCGGCCGGGACCCATATTTGTGGACCTCAAAAGGTGCCTAACACCTTCCTTTTAAGGTAATTTGAACCCTTATCCGAATTTCTGATTGATGTAGAATAATTAAATATGTCGTAAATAGTTTAGAATGGTGCCCTAACGCTCCTTTAATCATTAGGTGGCGACTCATCTCTCTTAAACCATTCCAAAAATAGTTGTCACATCGAATTCCGCTTTTCGCGAGAAAAATGGAGCTCGACAGTGTCTTCCATGAGAGCAAGGATGAGAAAATTTTTATGGGGTTTCTAAGCATATGAGGAAAGAATGCAAGTGGGGATCACTAAGCAATGACATGGATATATCCAGATTTATGGTTTATGCCCAACAGGTTGAGGATAAAAAAAATGAAAGGATAAGGAAGATCACCAGAGTAAGAGGTCTAAGTTAGTTGGTAATGAGACTAGTCACCAAAGGTATGGTAATAGGAACCAGTCGTTCTTTCATACGAGGTCATCCGGACCTGCTCCATCTTCTGCTAGAGCACCTACACTAAGGTCGAGGAACAATCAAAATTTTAGAGTACCATACTTTTAGTCTCATGGCAGTGTTTCACAAGTGTAATGACCCATCCCATCATTATAGTAGTTTTGGCAGTGTAAAAGCCCAGGTAGAATTTTCCCTAGGATGAGAGTTATGAAAGTCTCAGGCTAGGGTGAGTTCAGATAAAAATCATGCATTATGCGGTTTATAGATTGTTTTTGTCTTGTGGTGATATATTTGATGGTTTTATGGGTATGGAGTGATAAATAAGAGGTTTAGTGATCCATAGAAACTTTTGAGATGGTATTTGGATTTGTAGAACTCCGATTATGTCTTTTACCGCGATAGAGTATTTTTATGTTGTCAGAAAACCAAAGGGTATTGCAAATTATGGAGTTTTAGAACCTTCCTTGACTCTCTGCCAGTGGTTGGTATAGTAGGACCTTTCTCATCGTAATAGGTCTGTTATAGTGGGCAGTCGACCGTTGTAACAGTCGATGAGAGAATCACTAAAATTGCTAAAGTGGGTCCCATCCCACTATAGTAGGACTTCTATAGTGGGTCTCTACACGCTATAAATCCCTGTCAATCCTAATTTTTTGGTCTTATTTTATCCCTAACTTCCAAATATTCTACCTAAGGCTTGAGAAAAGATTTCCTTTACACTTGGGTGATTTCTACTATTGGGGTAAGTTCATTACACCCTTCTAACATAGAATTACTCCTTTTAATATGGAGAATTTCAAGAACAAGTGTTCATGGTGGATTTTGGGGCTTTGTCCTAAAATAGATGGAATTGGGCTGAATTTCCCATGGGTAGTCTTAAAAGTGATTGATAATGATTTTAGGATGTTAGTTTTGATAATTATTTTAGGATGTTAGTTTATACTTCCTGGTGTATAATTACTTCCCTTAATATGCATTATAGGAAATGCATGGATTAATGGGTGAAAGACCCTGAATTGGAATTGTAGGCTATGAACTAGGGTAAAATCAAGGGGTTTTAGTTCCTAATGCCTAGATGTGGAGAGTAAGTTGTTAATTACTTGTCATTTTTAGACCAAAAATGATCTGAAGCTGCAAGAAAAGGCAAGGCTTTGGTGGATTAGCACATTGGGGCTTGCGTTTGAGATAGGTTATGGTTTAAATTGTAATTATAGACTTGATTTGGATTCCATACGTATTCATAAGTAAAATGTTTGTGAATTGGTATTTGGGTGTACTTGTGATTGGTGAGTTGGTTAATATTGGTTGTATATATGAAATGATGAATATTGAATTTAACTAAGTGTCTAGATAATGTGTGTACTTGCATTATTGATGCACTACATTATATCTTGAGTGATAATTAATTTTGATATATTATATTGTGATATTTGGAGGGTCGAGTACGGCGCCAGTACATGCTATTTATTTATTGATATTCGAAGGGTTGGGTACCACATCGGTACAGTACATGGATGAAGCTAGTCTCCTGCAGGTCATGACTATTGGGCAGATAAATCCCCTTAGTATGTGTGTACAAATTTGAGAGGAGGTTGTGAAGGTTGTGATGTATTGTTCATATCTTGGGTTGTTGGATTGCTTATTTGAATGCATAAGGTGTTGTAGTAAATCGAGGTAGTATTAGACTACTCTTATGAGATGATTAAGTGTTTAATGGCTTAGTGTGGTTTACACTTGTGGTATTTAGAGGAGTCATAGACCCTTAACTTTTGTTGTTGAACTTATACTTGTGATTGTAACTGTGAAATCAGTGATAGGGTGAAGGTTGGTCTTGTTGAGGTTATTGGTTGTCTAAGTTGTTATTTATAAATAGTAATTTGTCGGTTAAAATTACTTGTTATGTGTTGATTTCTAATTTGCTCATATTTGATTTATGTTTAAGTATGGGTCTGAGTTAAGTCAGTGATGATGCCTATCATAGAGTTTGTATTGATACTATTGTGCTTTTCTTTTATTGAGTGCAGACAGTGTTCCAAAGATTAAGACGAGATGTCGGATATAGTGTGTGACCTGTAACTTTTGATCCAAGGGTGAGCATCTACCTTCAGGAAGCCATGGATCATTCTTATTAGATCATGTCCATCTATTTTGAACGTTATATTTTTTTGTTATTAGTTTTTGATATTTACATTAGACATTGGTTTTTGTGTAGAAGTTCTTATACGGCAACTTTAGGGTCCTTAGATATTTGTATAGTTAGTTGTTTTCTGCACTTTATATCTACTTACTATTTTATGGAGTTTATTAATTCTTATAGTTGAAATATTGCCTATTATTGTTTATTGTTTAAAAATGGCTTAATACTTGGGTGAAGATTTAAATTAGATGATTCTCCCACCGGAGGGTTAGTATGGGTGCCACTCAAGACCATTTGGGTCGTTGACAACAAGGGACCCTAAGGTCACCTACTTGCAACAAGTATGGTAAGAGCCATCCGGTGAGTGTCATTATGGTAGATATGGATGCTTTGAGTAAGACCAACAGGGCTACTTCTAAGAAGATTATCCCTCCACAAGATAGAACAATAGGAAACAGAGCCCAATCTACTATATCGTATGCTCCAGTAGGTCGAGTTGCATAGAAGGGTACAACTTTAGGGACAAGCAGGGTTAGAACCACTTGTATGCCTTGTGCAGTCATCAAAAATAAAAAAACTCTCAGATGTTATTATGGGTATGTTGAAAGTTTTCTCTGTTGATTTTTATGCTTTGCTTTAATCTGGAGCCACTTTATCATTTGTAACCCATTATTTCGCTATAAAGTTCAAAATTAGTCCTGAACAACTCCTAGAGACTTTTCTTGTTTCCACTTCTATCGGTGAGTCTATTTTAGCTAGATGAGTTTTAAAAAACTGCACAATGTTAATCCATCACAAAGACACCATAACCAACATAGTTGAGTTAGAAATGGTTGGTTTTGATGTTATTATAGGCATGGATTTGTTGTATTCCTATTATGCCTTAATTGATAGTAGAATTAGAGTTATGAGATTCCAGTTTCCAAATGAACTAGTCTTAGAGTAGAAGGGTTGTCTAGTTATGCCTAAGGGTCAATTTATTTCATACCTTAAGGATAGGATGATGGTTTTCATGGGGTGTATTTATCACTTAGTCTGAGTTAGGGATTTTAGTGTTGCAGCCCCACCCTTTAGTCATTTTAAGTTGTCAATGAATTCCCAGAAGTATTCCCTGATGATCTTCCAGGAGTCCCTTCTGACAAGGAGATAGACTTTGGAATAAATGTCTTTCCCAATACTCTGCCAATCTCTATTCCGCCATGTAGAATGGCTTCAACCAAACTAAAAGAACAATTGAAGGATCTCTTTGATAAGATATTAATTAGACCCAGTATCTCTCCATGGGGTACTCTAATCCTTTTTGTGAGTAAGAAAGATGGTCTCTTAGAATGCACATCGACTACGATTAGTTAAACAAGTTCACAATTATAAACAAGGTCACAATTAAGAACAAGTATCCCTTCACCATAATTGATTACTTGTTTGACCTACTTCAGGGTGGTAAGTATTTTTCTAAGATAGACCTCAGATCCGGCTATCATCAGTTGAAAGTAAGATAAAGTGACATTTTGTCATGACCCGAGACTACCCCCTAGTCGTAACACAGTGCTTAGAGTCACAAGTGACCCCAAGCTAACCCATGGCCAAGCATGACACTAAGAACACTGAAATAAAGTGGTAATCAATAAGCGAAAGCTAAATCTGAATGATTTAAGTAAATTTAAAACCAAACTTAATAGTTAAGACGAAAATCAACTGAACAGAACCATAAAGCTAAAAACCACTGATCTATCTATCTGAAAGCCTCTACTAAGCCGAGTTGTTGGGACAAGTCCCCAGCTAACTCTAACTATCTAAAAACTGAATAACTAAAATAAAGAAAGTAAACATAAGTTTTGTCCTCGAAAGATAAGGACTCACCACTCTCTTCTACTGATATAGGTATAGGATCGTGCTAACTGCGAGCTGGATGTTGAACATCTGAACATATATTACAACATAATATAGCACCAAAGAAGGTATAAGGTCAGTGCATTAAATGTATTGAGCATGCGAGATATGCAATATACTATATAGAACTGAATATGCTGAATATAAGAGGCTAAACTAAACATGGAATTGAGAAATGTAAGCTGATTAAATAACCAAGTAAATAAACATATAACTAAACAATACTGTACTGGATTAACTGAGTACAAGGTCATGCAATAACTGAGTGTGAACTGTGGGAGCTACCATTAACCGACATACCCTATCTGAGCTACATAAGGCCTAACCTGTAACCCCATCTGGAAGGGTGCTCTGTATCTTAACAAGGGTTCGTACACTGATTGACGTGGATCTACTAAACTGGTTTCTAAAAGTACTAAGGCTTCAAGCCTGATCTTATGGGTGACCTTTTAAAACCTACGATGGTGCCATAGTTCTGGGACTTAGGTACTTCTACTAAAGGTCTCATCCTAACTGACGGGTGATCCTTCATCCCTATGTCTGCTTGGTGCTAAGTACTGCTCCCAACTGAATTTTACTGATAAACTGATAAGCTCAATTATACTGATATCCAAGACTGAGATAACAGACCCTTTATCTGAAAGCATCCTAAAACACGTGAAACTAAGGGCTGAACATTTAACTATCAATGCATGATAAATGTTGATTTGCTTAGAAACGTTGGTTGTGAGGGGATTCAATTCCTCTATCGATCTTCGTAGGAGTTAGGTTCTTGATTAGGTTTAAACATTGAAGGTCTTTGGTTTAATATACCTTTGATTGCTTACCTTTCCTCTTCTTGCAACTATCTTTTATCATTTTCCTTGTTATCTTTTGATTTTCTTTACTTTGTTCTTGTTTTCATATTTTGGTTCGTATCAGATGTCCCATACGCTTTATAGAGCTTATAAATTAGATAAAGTTGTAATTGTTTGAGATAAATTTCATGACTTAAATAAAATTTATAGGCACGAGAAATGACCTAAGCGATGAGCCAAGGGATCTCTTCTTTAGGATCTAAACTACACCAGTCATCAAACTCTAGTGGACTAGAAAATATACATTGTTACGCATTGGAGGCTACGACATACCCTTCAAAAGTTGTGTTAGACCTTGCAACACACAACCCAAAGTGCACTTTGGGATGTAAGGTGTGCCATTGCCTTTCCAGATGGGAAATTTTAGCCAATTTCATCTAATTAGGGGTATTTTGGTGCTACTTCTTTCAGGAAAACACTTAAAGCGACTTTTAAACTACCTAAAGGGATTAAAAACTTAGAAATATTTAGTTTAATTCCTTAATTCTCTTCAACAAACTCCAAAGCACAAAAATCTTTTGAGCATCAAGTTAAGGTTCCAATCAAGGTTCTTTCAAGCTCTCCTCCAAGTTGCTTCTCCTTCTCAGGTATGTAAGGCTACTTTTAGTGTGAGAATGTTATTATTCCCCACAATTTCAAGGTCCAGTAGTGTTCTCATTAGAAATTGAGGTTAGGATTTTGTCTCCAAATTCTTAGATTAAATTTCATACCTTGTGGATTGAACTTTGCACTTTGCTTATAAGAAATAATAAAAAATTTATGAAACCTAGAGTCATTCCTTATCCTTAGTCCTTATTTCTTATCTATGAACTTTGCTATAAATCTTATGGACTTATTTTATGATTTTGAAGGCTTATTTTTTGTCATTACTAAATTGCTCCTTAATTTTCATGTGAATTGGTTTAAAGGTTGAAAGTTCATGTCTGTAAAAACTTACAATTTCCCCTAAGTATGAAGAAAATATTTTTACTTGAAACTTCAAAATTTGCATATCATTTATGTAATGACCCTTTCCATCATTACAGAATAGTATAGCGTGCCAAAATTTGGGTTAAGATTCTCTCCGAATAAAGTGTTAGAAATTTTAGGCTAGGCTAGTCTTGGAAGAAATCCAAGTGTGGTGTGGTCTAGATTAATTCAGTAATGAATGGGTTAGTGGTTATATGACTTGAAACCATAGTATGATAGCTAAGAGGTTAGGAGTTCTTAGAAAGTTTTGAAAGTGAATTCGGGTTAGTCAAACTCTGGATATCGTGTTTGATGTAAATGGGTTAGTTTGGAAGTCAATATTTAGAATTATGCTGTAAAATGGTCAAATTCCTAGAGTGGATGGACTTTCTACCTCTTCCTAGGCCGCTATAGTAGGAGGCAGGCTAGTGGTAGCGGGAATATTTCCGCTATAGTAGGAGTCTGAGTCGGAGAGGCGATTTCCACTGATTTTCCACCAAAATTCTCCATTAAGGGAAGTAATCCCACCTATTTAACTAGTTTTTTGAAGAATTGTCCTTAGAATCACTAGGTTTTGAGTATGGAAAAGGATTTGACTTGACCTAGGTCGAATTTCTGGTGCAATTTAGTAAATATGGGTTAAAAACCCTTAGGTTTGGTTAAAGATAGATGAACTATGGTTCCATGCTTAGAATTCATCCTTAAAATTATGAATTTGGTACAATTAAAGTGGAATGAAGGTAGAAAAATCCTAGATGAGGGAATGATTAGTATTTTGGCCTTGGGGTTTTGGGATTAAGTTATAATCCTTGTAATTGTTGAGCCATTGTTTGAATGTGGGTTGTATTGTTATTTTTAGACCGTAATCAAGTTGAAATGTAACAAAGGGCAAGGATCAAGTTTGTTAGAGAAAGTGCAAAGCTTGGATTGAGGTAGGTGATGATTGAATTATAGTAATAAAAACCAATTTAGCTTATGTGTGCATGCTAACAGTCTCTTTGTGTACTTGTGCAATGCATGATGTATATGTTAACTTGTTAGATTATATTACAAGTGTGAGCATACATAATGAGTTGTATAAAAGACCTGTTTGATGTATAAGTATGATTGTGTTATTTCACATTGTGATTATACTTGCTACGATATGAGTTTTTGGTTGTGAGAATTGATCGGTAAAGGTTAATCCTAAATTTGTTGGTGAAATTCAGGAAGGATAAGGGGGAAGTAGAATAAGGGTGGTATAACACCATGGGGAATAAGGGGGGTATGACATCGGTTTGGGATAAGGATGGCGACATTTGATGTCGGTTATTATTTGATGTCACTTAGATGCCGGTTATGATTTGGTACATAGACGAAGCTTATCTGCTGTAGGTCATGGCTAGTGGGCAACCATAAGACTTATAGCATGTTTTTACACGGTACTGGTGAGTTTGATGGTTCCTTGAGTGGATCGGATTATGTTGTTGTTGATATATTGGGCTCCTTGAGTGAACTAGTTAGCACTATTGTTGTTGTTGGATCCATGAGTGGTCAGGGATATTGACCTATATGAAGTGTGTAAGTACTTGTGAAATCCATAGAAAAGAGTAATTGTGGCAAAATTTAGTTGTTGTTGTTCTTCATGTTAATGACTTAATGAATTGTCTGTGATGTCTTATATTTGTCCAAATTGTTAAAAATATTGAAAAGGCTAAGTGGACGTATAATTGCTAAGTGTTACATGGTTGTACTCATTTACAAGGTGTTAGCTATGTGTACATATTTATTATTTGAGTTGGCGGATGACCCTACAAGTACATAGTGGTTTATGTACTGATACTACCTGTGCTCTTTTTTTTGTTGAGTGCAGAGAATATTCCAGTGATTGCACTTAGAACTCAGCTACAACAAGAGATCATTTCAACTCAAGGGTGAGCTACATCTTCTGGGCAGCCATGAGTCATCCTACTTTAAGTGCTTGTCCACTTGTTCCTAACTAGATATTTTGATTATATTAATTTTTGGGTTGTACTTGTAGTTGACATTGTCAGATATTTTGGTGCAATGACTTTCAGTTCTTGAGGCATTTTAAATTTTTAGCATTTTTTTGCATTTTTTTATGTATTTGGCTATTTAGAGATATTTGGTTGAGTAATAAAACTGCTTTTGCACTTTTAAAAATCTGTTAAGTGTTATTGTTAGTTAAATTGGAGTAAATGGTTCTTCCACCGGAGGGATAGTATGGGTGTCACTCGCGATGGGTTTGGGGTTGTGAAAAAGTTTGTATCAAAGCCCTAGGTTTGCTGATCTCATTGCACAAAAATGAGTCCAGTCGAGTCTTGCGTAATAGTACAGAGACGTCTGTACTTTTCTTCAAGAGGCTATAGGACTTTAGGAAATCATCATTTTGTTTCTTCTTTTGTGCTATAACTTGATTTTATTTGGTATCTAGCGATCCAAATTGGTATCTAACCTTCACTCTTTTGTTCACAGATGGTGAATATGAGATCCAATGAAGCCAGAATAGCAGCTTCACACCAGCAGTTCCAGCTGCGAAACCAGTTATCCAAGGCATAAAAGGGGTAGGGAAAGAGGGAGAGGTAGAGCAACACCCGCCAGGGGTAGATCTCAGGTTGCAACTAATCCAACCTAGCAGAGATTTGAGATACCTCCCCTAACCCAAGAACAACATAATGAGGTTGTGAATGAGAAGGTTTTGGAACATGAGGCGGCAGTACAAGTTCCAGTAGGTTCAGCTCCTCTACAGTTGTTGTCTGAGGTGATTCACCATGTGCTTGCTTTTTTGAGTGCACTGGCAGGTACAGGATCCACGCCTACAGTGCCTGCTTACAAGTTTCCAGGGGTGTAGCCCACAACTACTTTTGCTCCTAGGATGGATGAGGTCTCAGGGACGGAGGTTTTCCCTAATCTGGTGTTAGGTCCTGTCATGACTGGGATTGAACATGATATATTGACTATGTTTTTTTAAGATGAAACCTCTCACCTTTGTTGGTTCTAAGTCAGAGGATACGTTCAAGTTTATAGTTTATTATTATGAGAGGCTGCATAAAATGGGCATTGTAGAGTAATACGGTGTGGAATTTATAACCTTCTAACTGCAAGGTGCAAAGTAGTGGTGAAGGGCTTATGTGGAATGTCGATCTCCAACTTTACCTCCATTGACATGTACCCAATTCCATACTCTGTTTCTGGAGAAGTATGTACTCCATGCTCTTCGTGATCATAAGAAGGATGAGTTTTTTACCCTTGAGCAGGGAAGTATGTCTATTGCAACCTATGAGGCTAAGTTTCATGCATTGTAGCGATATGGTACTCAGTTGCTTTGTATTGAGAAAGAGACGATCCGCCTCTTTAAGAAAGGTATGAATACTGATTTATAGGTTTTGGATGTATAGATGAATTCTGTTGGGAAGACTTTGAATGATGTTGTTGATTATGTGAGGAAGCAGAAGGAGTCAAACAGGTTTGTCATGCCAAGGTAGTAGTAAAGAAAGCCCAGAATACGGGTAGCTTTAGTGGTTCTTATTCTAGGGGCTATGGTAAACAGGCTTATCCAACTTTCTCTATATAGTCACTCAACCAGTATCTACAGGTGGTTCGTCAGGGACCACTCAGTTGTCTTCAGTTGCAAGAAGCCAAGGGGCTTTGATTCTTATGCTAGCTGGCCCTCACTAGATCGAGCTTTCTTTACTTGTGGTGGTTGTGTTAGGAACTTCAGGAAGGACTGACCTAATAGTAGGCAGATAGGTCTGCAGGGCCAGCAACAGTTTAGAGTTGTGGTTCCAACTGGTAGAAGTGGAGATGGTAATAGTAGAGGTCATCCACCGGGTGGGCATGTTAACCATTAGGTTGGTCATAGCAAAAATTGAGGTAGTGGTAATGCAGGGAGAGGTGGTGCTCAGCCTGCTAAAAAGGTTGCTCAGGTTGATGATAGAGCTCATTTATATGCCTTTCCAGGTAAATTTGAGGTAGAGGCTTCAGATGTTGTCATTACAAGTACTATTCTCGTTTGTGATCGGATGGCTACAGTCTTGTTTGATCCGGATTCTACTTATTCCTATGTATCTATTAAACTTGCCTTGGGTTTAGAAATGGTTTGTGAGATACTTGACTCACCCGTTAATGTATCTACTTTGATTGGAGATTCTGAGGTAGTGACCAAAGTGTATCGTGCCTGTTCTATTATGTTTATGGGTTTTCAGACTTAGGTAGATTTGGTGATTTTGGATATACTTGATTTTGATATCATCCTGGGCATGACTTGGTTATCCCTGTATCATATTGTTCTGAACTGTAATGGAAAAATTACGACCTTGGATATGCTTGGGATGGATAAGTTAGAATAGGAAGATGCTTATAAGCCTTTTGTTTAATTCAAAGGGGCATTTGCAGGCCATTTTATTAAGCAAATCTATACAAATATGGATCCAAACCCAAAATAAAAAGGAAAGTAAAAGTTCCATCTATCATCTTCAAATAGTGAAAAACCAATAAAATGGAGTTGATTGAGCTTCGATCTCATAAAGATGACAATGACGAACTAGAATGAAATCAACGCTACCATTATCTCAAGAGCCCCAAATCATAAAATGCAAAGCTCGGGTATATTTCACACAAGACACTCTCAAATTTCACAAGTACCATGAATTCCTTCCATGAAGACCTCTTTAGCTTTACATCTTCGATCCTCCCCTACTGTTGATGCTGGTATGTTATCTCCATTCCTTATCTCTCAAAATCAAATGTAAAATTATCGATATACTTTTGTTTCTTGTTCCTTAGCAGATTGAGCTCACAAAGGAGCTAATACCACTGCCCAAGGACAAGATACAACCAACATATTGACATCTTACTCTCTCCATACCTACTTTTAAACATTTGATTGAAGTTCCTTCATTGTTGTGTTGTTTTTTGTATGCTCAATCTACCAAATCATGTTGTATGATATGTCCTTTGTTTTATGTCTCTTGTAACTTGTATCCCTTATTTTTATATGCATATAGTAGGAACCTAATTTTTATCCATGTAAAAAATTGATTTTCCTGCTTGCGGAACCTCATGAAGATCGTTATACTATAACACTTGAGTCCCTGCAAAACAGAAAACCTCGTTAGCAAAAAATCAGCAACCTGTTGCCTTCTCTTAGGGTATGAGTCACTTCCATCATTCCTTATGCTGCACCTCTAACCAAATTAATCCTTCTAACCTCCATCGATATGTACCAATGGACCTCCCATATTCCATCCAGAACTTTCTTTAATGAAAGAGAGTCAGTTTCCAGAGTTAGTGGTAGAAATTTTTTTTATACACAATACTCTAGTCCCCTTGTCATTGCCACAGTTTCAGCTTCCAAAACAGTCCCCCTTCCCTACTATTCTTGCCTTTGCATATATGAAATCCCCTTCTCCATTTCTAATATAAAAAGCACTAGAACTAGGTCTCGGATTTTCTTTACAAGCTCCATCAGAATTGCATTTGAAAACACCACTCATTAATACTTTCCATTTGATCACTTTGCTTACTAATAGTGGACTGTAATTCTCAAAATACTTGACAGTCATAGGCCAGTTTCTTGGGTTTCCTTTCAACTATGGATAAGTGGTCATAGAAACCATCTGTATATTTTTATCTATTTCCAAAACCATGCTTTGAAAAGACATTTTCCTCCTATGAGATACAATGTTTGGCACTCAATCACCGCTTGCAAAAATCCACCCATGGAAAAATCAATGCTTTGGAGCTTTCATCATCACCATGTTGGACTAGGTTCTACCATTTAGCCAATACCTTCCCACATTTTTCATTCTTCTCTGTTATGCTTTTCAACATCTCCTTTATTTGTTTTCTTGGAGAATATGAGATTTCATCTTCACAATTTTGTTCTTCCTCTTCAAGTTGAGCCATTTCTTCATGACAATTTTCATTATGTTCATCAAACACTTTTGTCTCAACTATATAGCTTGAAATCTCTTCTTTGATAACTTTATTTTGAAGATTAGGAAAATTCATGGCACTTGAGAGGGTGGCATCCTCACAAGGTTCTTTTTCTTCACATTTTTTTTTCAAATGCCGCCATGGATTGGTGCAAGAGATGCATATCCTCACCCATTGTAGTCACCTGGGCCAAGATAGTTTGAAGCATTGCTTCAATATCTTTGTGTCTGCCACATTGCTCTTCCTTTGCCACATCATGATACCTATCAAACTCAAAAGAACATCTAGCATTTTTGTTACCATAACTAGGGGAGGGGCACAATAATTGGGACAATCACTCTAATGTATATCTCGACCACTACACAAATAACAATCATACTCCCTATAGGATCGAGATACCTCTCTCCTGGGAGCATTTCCATAATCCTGCCAAAAGTGGGGTCCTCCACAATGCAAACATGGGTCGTCAAGATAAGATTTGCAACCACCAAACTCATTTTTATTCTATGATGCCATAGTAACAAGTATAACAAAACAAAAAAATCTAACTAACACAAGAAACAAAAGAAAATCACAAACACATATTAATAAGGTCGAATTAAAGCAAGTAAGCTAAAATTTCAAACTAAGGATACAAGTGTTTTGGGGGGGTTTTAATAAAAAAATATAACACGGATAGAACCAATTAAAATATAAACAAGTTGATCAATGGCTTTCACAATGATGGAAAATAAGGAAAATGATACAGGGAATCGATTCTATCAATGGTCCATAGTATTCAATTAACTACTCATAATTTAATTACGGATTTAGCAAATTAGTATTAGATTTGAAAGAACCCACTAATATCTTTTGACCATTGAGAGTTTAGTCCTCACTTGTTCTTTCAAACCAAGCTAAGAACCATGAATCACAAAACCAACTTTTGGCTACGTTAGGATTTTCCTATGTCTAGCTCAAATCCATAAGATGGGTCATACAACCCAAATTGAGCTAAATTAATCTTTTCCAACGTTGATTAACTCTTTCAAGCTTAATCGAAGTAAATGGGTGAGTCCCCGAGTTAGGTACTCCCTTCGAAAATCAAGTGAAGCAAGAGATTAATTTAGACAAGCAAAACCCATTCATAAATCAAAGAGTAATCAATTAATACGAAAGTACAAGATAGAATGAAAACCCAAATTCAAAACATGAATATTGCATTGTGTACGACAACAATATCCAAGTATGAATTTATCTACACCCAAATATTCTATACAAAGCAAGGAAATAAAGAGAGGAGTAACGATTTATCACTACAAAGCTTCCAATCTTCAAATCCAAGGGTGTTGGGTCAAGAACCCTAGTTTCCAATATTGAGAAAAATGCCAAAGATAGACTTGGAATGGCTGGGGATCGATTTTTTTGTGAATTGGGGTTGAAATCGTGAAATTCCAGAACTGCTTCGATCCCTGACACTTTTTACTAATAGTTATTGCGAGCCTTGACCCTCGCGATTGTGATGGTTTGGCTTCTAATTAACCGCGATCGTAAACATTAACCACGCGATCGCCTATCTTTGCTTTGACCTGGTCACATTCGCGACCCTTCTTCATCCCAGTCGCGATAGGTATCTTTATCCAGCTTTTCAACTTCTTCCTTTCAGCTTTGTTTCACCTCGATTTAACTTCTTTTTAGCAGAACTCCTTGTAAACCAAAAATACCTAAAATAAGCACCATTCAAAGGATAATTTGCCTCATATTATAGATTAACAACACAAAATCATAAGAAAAGAGATATAAATAAGTGGCAAAATCGTCACTTATCAGCCACCTCCCCAACTCTCTGTAGAATATCAAATGGCCCAATATGCCTGGGGATGAGCTTACCCCTCTTTCTAAAACTCATCACGCCCTTCATGGGTGACAATAGAAGTAAAACCTGATCACCAACTCCAAATCTCAAATCACGAAGCCTTCAGTTAGCATAACTTTTCTGCCTACTCTGAGCTACCCATAGCATATCCTGAATAACCCAAACTTTGTCCAATGACTCACGGAGCAAATTAGTACCTTGTGGCCTAACCTCTAAAGTCTCAAACCAACCCACCATAGATCGACACTGCCTACTATACAATGCCTTGAATGGTGCCATCTGAATACTCGAATGGTAGTTGTTGTTATAAGCAAACTCCACTAAGACTAAAAACTGCTCCCATTGACCTCCAAAGTCCATAACACAAGCTCAAACAATATCCTCCAAAACCTAAATAGTCCGCTCCGACTGACAGTCAGTTTAGGGATGAAAAGTTGTTCTAAGGTTGACCTGAGTAGCCGACTCCTCCTGAAAAGCTCTCTAAAAGCTAGAGGTGAACTGGGAACCTCTATCAGAAATAATAAACACGAGCACCCCGTGAAGACAAACCACCTCTCTAACATAGATCCGAGATAACCTATAGGAACTATAAAAAGACTCAACCGGTAGAAAATGAGCTAGTTGGTCAATTGATATACGATGACCCAAATGCTATCAGAACCACGAGAAGTGTGCATCAACCCTAAAATAAAATCCATAGTAATTCACTCCCACTTCCACTCAGGGATGGGTAGCCTCTGAAGCAGTCCTCCTTGTCTCAAATGTTTGTCCTTCACCTGCTAATAACACAAACACTGAACCACAAAGTCCACTATGTCTCAAATCTCTATACATCTTAGTTTTTTATGGGTGAATAGAGTATCTGGAGCAATGTGCCTCCTGAAGTATCAACTCAATCAAACCTCCTCTCCTTGAAACACAAATGCGACCATCAAATCTTAAAATACCCTCAAAGTCTAATGTATCCCTCCTTGACTCGCTCTTTCGTACCTGCTCTCAAATACCATACAATTGATTATCCTCAAACTGTCGATCTTGAATCTGCTCCAACAAGGCAGACCTGGCCTCGACACTAGCAAGAATCCTCTTGAGGTCTAAAATATCAAACCGAATCAACCTGTTGGCTAAGGAGTGGATGTTCAAGGCTAACGGTCGCTCAAAACTGATAGGAAGTCCAAAATCCCCATACTCATCGCCTTCCATCTCAAGGCGTCCGCTACCACATTTGCCTTGCCCAGATGGTATAGAATAGAGAGGTCATAGTCCTTCAATAACTCAAGCCACCTGTATTGTCTCGGACTAAGATACTTCTAAGTTAGAATGTACTAAAGACTACGGTGGTCAGTGAATATCTCACAAAGAACACCATATAGATAAGGCCTCTAAATCTTAAGCGCGAAAACTACCGCCACCAACTCCAAGTCATGAGTGATGCGCCATGGTTACATGGTACTTTCGATGCTTAAAACAAGGAAAATATGCAATAACTTGGGTGTATTTGGTTGGTATGATGTGGTTTTTGTCCTACATTGCAGGAAAACAGGGTTTTAAAGGAAAAATGATCAAAAAGGAAGAATCAAGCCCGAGAACGAAGTGTCTGAAGATGAAAGAACAAGAATCTGCACCAGAGTGGGAGTCAAGACACCACTCACGTGCCGTGAGGTCCACTCATATGAAGTGAGTGGTGTCGTGGGTCAACTTCCAGTGTGAAAAAAATGCCTGATTTCCACACCAGGCATCCACGTGGTGTGGGTACACCTACGTGGCGTGAAAGGGTGGCATGAGTCAACTTCTGAAGACGTCTAATTGAGCCTGATTTCCATGACACCAACCTACGTGGCGTGACTTCGTTCCATGACACCAAGTCACGATACCGTGGAAGTTGCCGACTCTGTTCTCCTATTTTGCTTAGGATAGGATTAGCTTTGTATCTATAAATACCCCTGTATAGTCCTATGTGCAAGAATTATTCAGTACATTGTTTTAAGATCTATTTCATATTATTTTTGAGCTTATAAACATATTCTTGATTTTTTAGTTACAAACCTTAATTCGAGTTTTATTGATAATTGAGATTTCAGTTTTTCTTCATTATTGTTCATGTGCAACTATGTTTTCATCTCTGAATTCTTCTTGTGTTCTTACAATTATGAGTAGTTAAACTCACCAACTAGGGTTGTGTGAACCATGAGGAATTAACAAAATCGGTTAAGTGCAAAGCAACTCTGAACCGCTGTGAATGCATGTATTTTTGTTTCCTTCATTTTGATTTCCTTCTAACGGTTGCAAACGTTAGAAACTCGCCTGTATTCTAGCCTTGCTCGAGAGAGAGGTAAAGATTGGGAAAAGGAGATAACAACAGAGATTTGAAGCTATCAACCTTCATCTAATAACTTGAGCCTTAGCAGGAATGGTTATCTGAGATCCAGGACAATGGTTAGTAGTGCGACACTCGGAGACCGAGAGGAGAAGAGTGAAATTCATCTAATCAAGGTCGAGAGACATTTAGATGAACATATCTTCGTCAGATTTTGCATGCCACATAGCGGGATGGTTTTGTTAGCACAAGTAACCGGTGGAGTTAAGGAATCATTGGGGATCACAGTCCTAGTGTATTTCTCTCATTGTCTACAAACTCGATACAACCAACAATTGTTACTGTCACTTTTTATTCACAAAACCCCCCAAGTTTTACTTACTTTCCAATTATTCCATTTAGTATTCTAAACAGACTTCTACCTATTCCCTATGGGATCGACCCCAACCTAGTTGGGTTCTATATTTGACAGCGACCGCTTTATACTTCTTAGGAGGCATATTTTGGGCGACATCAATGAGTGGGGTAGTTGTGCTTGTGCACCTTCAGCTGTCTCAAAGCATAGGCTATAACTCAGCCATGCTACATCAGAACACAACCCAAACCAACACCAGAAGTATCACAATATACTATAAACCCCTCGCCCTCAACTGTAAGAGTCAAAATAAGATTTGAATTGAGAAAGGCCTTGAGCTTCAAAAAGCTCACCTCACACTCGTTGGACCACTAAAATGGGACCTCCTGCCTAGTCAATCTGGTTATAGGTGTTGCAATATATGCATATCCCTCTATAAATCGTCTGTAATAGCCTGCCAACCCAATAAAGTTGCGAACCTTGGTCAGAGATGTGGGCCTGGACCAATTACAAACTGCCTCAATCTTTGCTAGGTCTACCATAATTCCATCCTTGGACACCATGTGTCCCAAGAATGCTACAGACTCAAGCCAGAACTCGCACTTTGAGAACTTGGAATAAAGCCACTGATCTCTCAAAGTGTGGAGCACAATCCTCAAATATTGCTCGTGCTCCTTCCTACTCCTCGAGTAAACAAGGATGTCATCAATAAACACAATCACGAAGGAGTCTAAATAGGGCCTGAATACACGGTTCATCAAGTCCATGAATGTTGTTGGGGCACTAGTTAACCCAAAAGACATCACCAGGAACTCGTAATGGTCGTAACGAGTGTTTAAGGCTGTCATAGGGATGTCCTCCACCCGAATCCTCTACTGATGGTAGCCTGATCTCAAGTCAACCTAAGAAAACATTGTTGCACCCTCAAGCTGGTCAAACAGATCATTGATAAGAGGCATAAGATACTTATTCTTCACCCTCACCTTATTCAGCTACCTATAATTGATACACATACGCATAGAACTATCTTTCTTAAAAAACAAAACAGGAGAACCCCAAAGGTAACACACTCGGTCCAATAAATCCCTTAGTCAGAAGATCCCAAAGTTCAAAATTCAGCTCTTTTATCTCGACAGGAGCCATACAGTAAGGTGCAATAGAAATGGGTCTGATGCCTGGCTCAAGATTAATAGTAAAGTCTCTATTATGCTCAGAAGGAAGTCCAGGTAGGTCGGTAGGAAAAAAATCCACAAACTCATAAACTATAGACAGCTATCAGGGTTAGTACAAATACTTGGTAAGGTCAGTACAAAAGAGAAAAGAGGACAAATACTCAAAATGAATCCCCCAAGACTTGGTAAGGTCAGTACAACAACCGGTATATACAAAGAGTACTAGACAAGTGCCAAAATATACAAGTAGTCTCTGAATATACAAAATAAGATAAGTACTAAAGAAAAATAAAAAGGATCAGCTCGGAAGGCTGAAAGCTCACCCAAAACTCTGATCAATAGCTCAGCTCGAGTGCATCGTCAACACCGATGAATTGTACTAGGATCTACATCAACGAAAAAAGATGTAGAAGTGTAGTATGAGTACCAAAACACATGATACTTAGTAGGCATCATAGGTCGATAGAGCTCAATTATAACCTAATTGTACCCCATAAGACCAGAAGGTACACACAATAAAATAAAACCCAATCGAGCCCCCATAAGCCTGGCGGGTGCAAACAATGAGTAATACAAATATAAGGCCAAGTAAAATAGAAAGGAAAGTAAAAACGAACCAAGATGTGCGATGAGCATACCGTATATTTCTCTTCCAGCCATAACCATGAAACATACCAGTCCAGAACCAGATTTCCTAATTTTAAATTGATAATAGTAAATACCAAACGCGAAACGAAACTAACAAGTGCTAGGCAGTAAAATCATGTCATACTCAAACCTAAACTAACAAATAATAGCCAGTATATCCAGATGTCGGACTCCAATCGAAACTAACAAGCTATAAACAGTAAACCAGGTGTCGTACTTGAACCAAAACTAAATGAGCAACAAGTAGGAATAATCCAATATTCTGATTTAACCCAAGTCTATCCCTTTTTTTTTCCCATTTTAGAAGGAAAAATTTATTAAAGGAGTGAAGGTTCCCTTTATTAAGCGGAAAATCGCATTTTAAGGTCAAAATGCTAACAAGCCAAGGATATAGAAGCTAACGAGCATAATATAGCGATTAAGTCAATCTAATCCCAATAACCGGTCTCTCAAAGTAATCCTATAATAATTTATATCAAAAGAGGGCGTTATTCTAAAGCAATCTACCTTAAAAGGTGAGATAAGGCCAACTACAAGTCCCGAGAACCCAACCTAAGGCAAAGATCTACCTAAACCAAGGCAAAAGCTTCTAAACTCAATCCCAAGGCCCTAAATATGCTAAGTCGAGTCGTAAAGGATAAGCAACTACCAGCCTAAGGGAATTCAAGGTCGAAATCTATCCTAAAACCCCTAATCGGCTAAAATAATCAGGAATCGACTTAAGACTATTCGACCCATAATAACCCACCAATAATAAGCAAAATACCATACTAGTACCATAAAGGAACAAACTCAAAAAAAAGGTAAGCCTAGCCTACCTGGATGCCACCGAAAGCGCTCAAAATTCCTCTATACAGAAGATTTTCCCTTCCAAGAAGCCTCCGACAGCTGCCACACAATAACAATAATAATCTATATGTCAATAATAGAACAACCATACTCATATTACAAATTTACTCTCTGGGTCAGAAATTGGGCTAAAAATCATCTGTAGGGCCCGCTTACAGAATTCAAAAATTGAAACCATAGCAACGTCCTCAGGGAACACTAATTTTCCGCTCAAAAATTGAGCATCATCAGCTCCATAATTATCCCAAAACATCCCCAAAGTGAAACAAGAAAATCAAGAACTAAATAGAGAATTTAATCAACAGTTAGGCTAGAAACTTACAAGAGATTAGCTGAAAATGACCACCTCAATGTCCCCGACTTAATCCCAGCTTAAAATTAAGGTTACCACAAAATTCTTGAGCTCTTAATATCAAATTTGGTGTCAACACTTAGGAGAAATGGAACTAAAAGAGTCCCTTCTTTGCGAACATAAAACCCTTGTCGCGATCGCTGGGGTAGACTGGGCCAGGCCTTTGCAAATACGAGGAAGAAGCCTGGGTCAGCCAAGTTGGCTTCCTCTTCACAAATTCGACGGCTAGCTTGCGAATGCAGAGGTCAAGCATCCTTGACCCTCGCAATCGCAGCAAAGGCCATGCAAATGAGAAGACCATTTTTGGTCAGCACCAAGTGCTGATGCACTAGCAAAATTCTAAGTCCCAACGGACTCCGACCAAATGCTTGGGATTCATTTGGAACTCCGCGCATGCAAATGAACTATGCTATCCTACCGAATTCGGTATTTTGGACTCAACAAAACAATTAAAATTTACAACAGAGGTCGTTTTGACAAAAAAGTGGATCCCATACCCAAGGTTCCATTTTTACCAAAATCTAACCAATCGTCCAAAATGAGCCTGGAAGCCTTGGGACCCAGACCAAGGGGCCTTCTATGATAACGCTTAAATTATACCTTAAAAGTATAAGCAGTCGTTGTCAATATAATTAGCCAACTTAGAGTCAAGATTGAATCCACGAGGAATGAATGCAATAGAGTCACCTCTAAGTGTCAAAAGCAACTAATGTTTGCATGTAATGCTATCAAAATAATGCAAGAAAGTAAATGGGGGGTTTGTTTTAACGATTTTTTTTTGCGTTAATAATTTTAATGTTGGTTTATCACAATGTATGGGATAAGATTGTAATCAATGAATTAAAGCACTTAGGGTTATGCCTTCTTGAGTATGATTATATGAGTTGCTAGCTGAAAATATACCTAAGATCTGATTGTCAGTTATGATTAGGCATGGGTTTAGGTATTGGTGGTGATTTCTCAATCCACAACCAAATTTCACGTGGGTTTCTTTTGAACCCCCAAGTGTCTACACTACCAAACAACCATAACCACATAACGGGTAGTCTATTCCTAGCATCACTACTTAAATGAGTATAACTCAAGTTTTGTTAACTAAATCTCATAACTCTTGTATTCTCTTTCAAGCAATACAAAAGATCCAAACATAGACCAAGTTTGCAACCTCGATCTATACATTAAAATACAGAGATTTAACTAAAATCATAACATACAACCTAATACAAAGGTAAATAATTACTACCCACAAAACAATCAATACTCAATAATGCATAACCCCAAGTTTGGGAAATTAGTTACTCATAATATAAGAAAAAGAAATTAGTCCAAATTCTTCTTTCATATTCGCCAAATAATCCAAATGTTTCACAAGAAAACTCCAAAATCCAAGCATAAAGTAGTTAATCCCACAACTAGGGTTTGATTACAAACTTAAGATTTAAAAAATTAACAAAAGATTGAGTTTCCAATGGCCAAAAGGCCTAAATAGCTTCAGCAAAATCGAGCCTAGGAATTACAGAAATGTCACCGCTTACGATTTGGCTGAGCAACGCACCATTACCAAAGGCATCAGTGATGCACCAATTTTTCCTAGGCTCGTCAATTTGACAACAAGTCAAGCTCCATGGGTTGGCATCTGTTTCATTCGGCAATGAAGAGTTAGGTCCATCAATTGGTTTGGCAATGCATCGATAGTCTTCGAGCGTCGTTGTTTTGTCACAAAAGGTCTTGGCCTAAACTGTTATGATTAGAGATGGAGGCACCTATTTGGCAGTCCGCAGATCACTTCAACGATGCACCGATTGGTCCTTGTGATGCTCTTTTGCACTTTTTGCTTCAATCCTTCATATTTTTGCTTCCTTTTTGTCATTTTAACTACCTTTTGGCCTTAACCCTAAAAGTAAACCAAAATAACATTAAAACACATTCAAATTAGCATTGAGGACATGATTTCTCTCTAATTTTAGGTCAAATGAGTCGCAATTTGCCGACTCATCAACACCCCCAACTTAAATCTTTGATCTTCCTCGAGTAAATCAATGCACACCCAACAAAATTAACAACGCCTACAAACAGTGCAACTTGGGAGCTTAGACTCATGCTTCTGTTGTGAAAACACTTTACCCTCATGATTTAAAAACAATGGCTCAAGTTTTACCTATCAAGCTCTCAATTTGTCAACAACAAACATCAAACTTTAACTAAATGTTACCAAGCACAAGCTCATAGACTTCAACTAAGATTGAAGAATACTTTAGTATAGCAACCAAGCGACCTCACATAAAGAAGTCCTTTCTCTCAAGACATGTTTAGCATCAAATCAAGGGACTAACACGAATCACTCACACTCCAAAAAAATGATCAAAAACACAAGTACTACACCATAGACTTGTCCATAAGCTCCATTTTACCACATACAAGCATGCTACCACGAAGATCACTGAGCCCTTAGTTTGGCTTGTACCGTAGGCAATGAGTAAGGTAGGGAAGGTTAAGTTTATAGTGACACTACCACCTCAAAGCATCTATAGAGACCTTGCTTAATCTATTTTCCCAAGGTTTGCTTCTTACAACACTTCACGTACCACTTTTTCAAAACTTTTAAGCTATCTTCCTATTCCTATCCTTCTAAAATTTAAACAACTATGAAAATTTACAACTAATAACAAACTACAACTCCTTTTTGATTGTTTTCAACCTTTTCTCATTTTGTTTTATATATATCTACAAAGGATACAAGGATAATTAGAAGAGGGATTGAGTGGTCCCCACATCATGAACTACCAATTACACACTACTCCCAAGGTCTCTTTCACCCCAACTTAGGTTTTTGGCCAAAGTTGGTCTTTAACCTCACCTAGACACTTTGAGAAGATTTGGTTCAAGAGAGGGATATGAGGAAAAAGGGTTTCGGCTTGTAATAAGGTTATTCTAAAAAATGGGTTCCAAGGCTCAATTTAGATACAAAGTTGGTCACTCAACTCACTATGGGATTGCTTCAATTTTGTCAAATTGGTGGTCTACTCTCGATCAGTGGCCTAATATCATTTCTCCAAAATCATACACTTTTGGCTTTAGAGTTAGAGCAACCGGGCAAGTTATAAGTGGACTCAATGCACAAGATCAAATTGATATCTCACCTGCACATGACACTTAATTGTGTACTCGAAGCTCTCTTCCTAAATTGATGTACCACATTCTTTGCACATAGCAAGGGAGATATTCAAGCAGCCAAAATAAGATACGAGTGTTTATAAAAATGAGAGTCTAACTAGCTTAACTAAGCCAATGGAAATTTTTTCTTAAAGATGGGTACAACTTTGAAAAATAGACACAAATCACAATGGATTATCATTTCAAGAGTCGCATATGTGAAAATTCTCCCCAAGCGTTTGAGTCAAAGTGTTCTATTGTTAGTACACTCTCCTCTTAAGTATGCATGCCAAAATGAGTTTTCATTTGCAACTACTACTAAACTAAAAAGAAGAATACTGAAATGAAAATTGCACACACCACACACTCAATGAAATCCAAAGCACCAAATATAAAAATATTACAACCCAAATAAAAAGTATTCAAATGTCAAATACACATACCAAAATAAATAAAAATATCCAAAAATCTCAAACAGTGTATCAAAAGAGCCAAGCACGAAGAGCCAAATATTACAGATCTAATAAATAAACACCCCACCCCCAACTAAAACTTATGCATTGTCCTCAATGCAATAGGACTAAATAAGTATAAGAAAATGAGAATGAGGGTCCCCCTGAATGCAGCTAAGCCTATGGCAGTGACTGGCCCACCACAGTGGCCACTATCTGGGAATCAATGATCGACTAAGCTCCAGTAGTGGTCTATGGAGAAGGATCTAGTACAGGGTCCTGGGTTTCCAAGGCAGCAGCTGAATCAGAGGTCCTAATCTGTGAAGTCTCACGAACCAACCTTTCTAATGCGGAAGCAACTAGAACAATCTTGGTCTCTTGCCTATCTTTCTTCTCTGCTACCTTAGCCTCGACCTGTATGTCAATCAGGCCATGCTCCTCAAAGTAGCCCTCAACCTCAGTATCATCAATATCATCATCCAAAGAAAAATCATCCTCATCAACCTCCTCCTCCACCTCAACTATAGGGTCAGCATTATGAGCAGGTGCAGAAACTGGAGGTGGTATTCGGATGGAGCTCCCAATAGACGTGTCGCTTTAGGGAACCAAATCTTATCCACATGCTTCTGAAGGAAAGCCAACTCATCCTACATCTTGGTCATACTTCAGACATAGCAGGTTGTGGCAGAGCAGTCAACTCATCCAACCTCTTCCCAAAATGTCGAATGGTCTTACAAAAAACTCAAATCTCCTCATTTACTAGATCTATGGAGGCTTTCATCATAGCAGCAATCATCTTAGGTATCTCACTCTCTAACCTAGCCAACCTCATATCTCCTAAATAAGCTAACTGCCCCATTCAGATAATTTCAGCATGATTTAATGTGGCTTGTAAAGAACTCAAAATAGTAAAAGTTTGAGGACCGAAGGAACTAGGTCGAGGTAGTTGTAATGTCGTACCTGAGGATGGAACTAGGGAGTAGGAGCGGTAATAGACTCTGGAGGAGTAGGAACTAGAACAAAATTAGAGTAGGATGGTTGGCATTACTATCAACAGAACAAAAATCAACTGTCGGGGAAACAGACACCCGGACTTTCTTCTTTAATTCTAGTGATATCCACCTTGGAGGTAAGGGTATACTCAGAATCTTTCTTTTTATTAAAGGGAACCTTGACACGCCGACATAACTCTGTAATCAAGCAAGGAAATGTGAGGGAGGTCTGCTTTTGTTAGGGCTGACAAGCAATGTCTAGAACACTAAGCGAACTTAATTCAACCCCTCTTTCGCAATGATGTTTCCTACAAGTGATTCCCTAGGACTCACAAGAATGGACTGATTTTGGGAGGGCAATAGATTACTACAAACAAAGCTTAACCAATATCTATCCTTCAGATGAATGTCAGTCTTTTGACTTTGAACCCCCGATGCAGGCCACGGGGGCGTATCATCACTCAACAAAGGAGCTAACCAAGCCCGCATATCAGCCACAGGGTCATAAACTCTAGAAGCAAAGTAATGAATATTAATTGTCTTACAAAGACCTCATTGATTACCATCTCATCGCAGCAAATATTCACACCTCTCACTTTAACATCTTTTATCTCTGGTGGCCCTATATTTTTCTTCTCTGATAAAAGCTTCCCATTAGCAATGTAAAATTCCCTAACCCAATTCTCAATGTAAGGTTTGAAAGGTTCGGTGAATACCTGGAAATCATGATATTTCAATATCGATAACACCCGAGGATGCTTGCCCTCCAAGCCATTCAAACTTAGTCGTTGCTTCTTAATGATTGAGCATTGATTTGAGACCTTAAGATGGTTAAGAACATGGTAGAGTCCATAAGGATGTGGGGGTGGCTTTTCTGTAGTAGTAGTAGTAGAAGGTTTTTCAACCCTCTTTCTCTTTGCTAGAGCTACTTCAGGAATGCGAAGAGGCTCATGAATGGATGTAGTGTCCCTCTCTTCAGAGGAACCAAAATTGCATCTTTGAGAGTTAGAGTTGTGCTCTGAGCTCTCTTTTTCAACTACCGAGGCTTTAGACTTACCCTCATCAATCCTCTTATGCTTGTAGACCTTTTTTTGGTACTTTTCTTTCTTGGATTATGATTTCCTTGGAAATTGTCGAGGTGGGAGGAGAAGATTTGGATTTTTTTTTTGGACATGTGCTTCATACGAGGCATATCTTCACATAAGAATAGCCATGGGCTTGGCCAAAGTTAGCAAAACAAAACACAAAAATTTCCAATAAAAGCATCACCGATCAGATCGAAGATACAAGATACCATTGCCGAATCGCACAGAAAATAATGGGTCACTTCAGTAAAGGAAAATGGGAATTCAACAAGATACATCAAAGAATTTGGTGATACTCCCCGAGCATTGTTGAATCGCCAACGCATCTCCGAATCGTACGTTAGTTAGCCCAAAGTTACTGTGACTTTTGGTGCTACATGGAGCACTTTGGCAATGCGCCATGCAGTTCGGTGCATTGCTGAGGTTCTCAACCCATCACCGATTGTCATCGTCCCCAACCCCCAAATCGCAATTTTGAGGTGTTTTAATGGTGATTTTAAATCAATTTTGCCATGGGTACTCAGACTTCCCCAGGTCTCATCATTTAAATAACATTACGATGATTTTTCCCTGAAGAACGATGTCACCCAATCTATCATCGGGTAAAATCTGTCAATTTTAAACTTAAACCAACCAAAATTCCAACAAGACTCGCCGCCAAATGCATAAACAAGTAACCCATATGCAATCATGTTCAATTATTCAACACTTAAAGACCTATTTTCACAATCAAATTCTATTTAAATCAACATTTAGATTCCAATGCACCAACATCTCACAAATCAGATCCACCATTAACAACATGCAATTTAACAACTCTAAACATGACATAGGTCAAACCAAAAACTCAATTCAAAGTACAATTTTGAATTCTAACCTTCAAAACTCGTGGAGAAATTAATGAGGAAGACGAGAAGTTTAGGAATGTCACGACCCAAATTCTCAAGTCATGATGGCACCTACTACAACCCGCCAGTAGGTAAGCCAACCCGTAGTATGGAACAGCTAGTAACAGACTACTAATAGAATTGAAGAAAATAGCGGAAGAGAATATAATAAAGAGGCTAATATAGACTACAACCTCAAAACCTGGTGAAGTTCGTACAAGAGCTTCTAATACAACAGGAGTACAAAGTGAAATAAAGAATAAATAAATATATATAAAGCCATCTTTGAAATACAAAGTAGAGATCAAACTAACAATAAGAGAGAGAATAGGAACAACTCCGAACGTCAGGAGCTCACCCCTAAACTCCAATTCATGGCTGCTTCTCACGATGCACACATCAACAGCGATAACTCGTATTATGATCTCCCTGTTGCAGAAGTGTAGTATGAGTACCAAACACGTGGTAATCAGTAGGCATCGGCCCACTGAGCTCCAAAGATAATGCAAGCATAAATAACATGTAAAGCATGAATGTAAACTACAGGCAACTAAGCATAATAAGGCTAATGGAGCAATAAGGATAAACTATCATATTCTAACAATAACCAGGGACTAACATGTAATACCGTATATCACTAGCCAATATACAATTGAAGAGTAAAAGAAGGATATATAGTAGTAATACAAGGGCAAATGATACATATACAATATGAATAGATAAGTAAAGAGGGGGATATATGGTAATACCATATATAAATATACACACACACACACACAGACACATATATAGGACTAAACTCAAGGTAGTATTCCGAGGGAGCCAACCTAACATCTCAAGGATCATAGCCAAGTAAGGGAGCTAATACTAGCATAATTAGGGTCCCTAACCCAAGTATGACTAATCATGTGATAACCTAACAATAATATATCCTAACATAATAAATAAAAGGGATCAAAAACGTACCGACAACCATGGGTACAAGTCCATGACCAACCTACCATGAGCTATGCAATAATAACCAAATAAAAGTAACCGGATAGCCTGGACAACCAATAACCCCAACCGGGCCTCCATAAGCCCTGAGAGGCACAAGTAGGAAATATACAAACAGTAATCATAACTGGTACCTATACCCCCCCCCCCCATAAGACCGATAGATACAAGTGCCAAATAATTATACTGGTGATAGTTAATGCATATGAATGAATGAATGCAACAAAAACCAGCTATACCATGTCTAATCTAAGTGCCATAACGTAATAAGTGTATACACCTCCTCCAGCTCAGTAGCTCCCAAAGGCAGGATCTACGGAGACCATCCTTCTCTAGCACTGAGGCTCACGGACAAAGGAGGACATAGGGGACTTGGGATATCCGTAAACACTGCCTGGTCCCAAATCAGGACTTCCAATAACCATCATAATCAATCTACTCCATCCAGTATCAGAGAGATATATAAATATAATAAGTGCACAGACACGAACCGTGACTAAAAGAGTGTAAGTCTATAAATCGATTGCCCGAGATTGACTTCGAGACTAAATCGACATAATAGCATAGAAAAGGTCAAAATCTCTCTAGATCGAACTAAATAGTATTGATAAAAGAGTGGGTTAATAATGGATCGGGATCAACCTCGATCTAATTTCCAAAGTAGTGTATTTAGTTCCAAAGGCTAATAATTCATTAAGTAAGGTGGTACAACTCTCGTTGTAAAAGAATCCATTTTAAAGTGAAAAGTGGGAATAAATTCCTTTTTAGAAAACAATAGTAAAATCAAGGTTTTGGTTGGAATCATACCACTAAGTGAGCATAAATCCACCTAAAAGTATGCGTGCCATCACCAGTATCCAAACAAATCAATTGTAGGCACCTAAGCGTCTATAAGCTAGAACCACGTCCTTTTTAAGGATAGAAAACTCACCTGGAGGCCAACTGGTAACATAACCACGGCCTTGGGCCCAACAATATGTAACCAACATGATAAAGCCTCATAACTCAGGCATCTATGGTAATCAAGGGTATGAAATCACTACAAGGATCTAATCGGGTAAATACTGCCCAAATCACTAAGTGAAATGGTAATTCATATATTAAAGGATTCGTAATGTTAATCTATGACTAAACAAGTCTATAATCAAGGATAATAGGATTCTAAGGCCATAACAAGTATCCTATGCTAAGGTTCGGGTCACATTACTATCCCAAATTCCCTAAATAGGATAAGTCATGATATACTAGTCATAATCCCATCCTATAATCTCTACCTAGCATGCAATTTATACAACACTCAATCTCGTGGAGAAAAGTAGACCGGAGCCTACCTCGATGCCGAACCACAAATCTTAAATCGTCCACAAATCGCTCGTCCTTGCTCCATAAACCTAAATCGATGTCACACTATCAAAATAATAACCTACGTATTATTACAAGTAAAATGATGCCCATATTGCAATATAAAACTCCGAGCCCAAAATCAGGTCAATAATGGGTTCGTGGGGCTCGCTAATCGAATCCCAAAATTGAATTCGTCACGAGGTCCCTTGAAGGACAAGTAATGTGTGCTCAAAGTTTGAGCACAAACGGAGCGTAAATCGGGGCTCAAAGTAACCCTAAAATTAAGAATTTAAATGGAATTTGGGACTTAATAACGCGAGAATAAAAAGGGAAAAAGACCAAGGAATGATGGGATAACGTACCTGAGCTCAATGGGATGAAATCCCAATAATTTTCAAGCTCCAAGGACCTCTAATGGCAGAAAAAGGGTTGAAAAATGAATGAAAATCGGGGAAGAGGGAGTTATATACTGCCCGGGGGTTATTCATCGCAAACGTGAGGCCCCCTGGTCGCGATCACGAGAGACAATAGAAATACGCCTCATGAACGCGGATGAAGGGCCACAAATATGAAGGCTTAGCAGGATAGACATCGTGAACGTGGGAAACTAGCTGTGATCGCGGAGAAGGAAGTGGACTGGGTCAAACTAACCCTTCATTGCAAACGTGATGGGAGGGCTCGCTAACCCGAAGGTCAAAGACTTGACCCTTCACAAATAAGGCTAGCTCCTCACGAACTCGAAGGGAAAAAAATATGCATGTACCAGCTACTGTAAACCAGCAAAATGGCTGTCCCAACGAACTCTGACCGGATGCTCAGGATTCGTTCGAAACCCCATAAGCGTAAACGAACTATGCTACCATACCAAATTCGACATTTTAGACTTGACGGAACCATTGAAATTTCCAATGGAGATCATTTTGATAAAATGTGGGCCCCACACCTATAGTTTTATCTTTTATCAAATCTACCTAATAGCCCAAAATGAGTCTGAAAGCCTTGTGACCCAGACCAAGGGTCCCCTTAGCCTAAAATCAACATTCCGGAGCTGATGGCACTATCGAAATTCTCATCCGAGGTTGTCTACTAGGAGTTTTGGTTTGAGACCAATTTCTTAACAGCAAAAGCTCAAAAATAGGGAATTGAGCCTAAAATTCGAATGAACTATCTAATAACCGAACCAACAGTTCTGACAAGTCACAAATGACCTATAGATGCTATAAGAAGGCTCAAAATGTCGAAAACATACAACAATCGAGAAAATGACCTAGAGAGTCATTATAATATCCACCACTAAAAGTCAATGGATAGGAAGAGCTCAAAAGCTCGAAAGGATGAGGTACTAGGGCCGCATGGTCCGAGAAAGACTCCTCTGATAACCTCTAAGGTAAACCAATACTTTCAAGGGATTTCACCAAGGTATCCATTTTTCCAAAACCTTACTTCACTTTCCAAATAGCCACAACTCAACCTCAACAACCAACTAGCCTTCAAATAAATCGAGAACGACTGAGGCACGCAAACCCAAACTATGAAACGCTGACATAACCTCGATACAATCACAACCAAACAAAAATGTAACCAAGCTAAGGCCACCCAAGGCATGAGCCATACCACCAATTCCAAATTCTAAATCCAACATTCCTTTATCTCTCCAAAATAGAGGTCTACTCTAAATCGCACAGAATATCATTTGAGTCCTATCTATGCAATCACATCAAACTAATCTTAAAAGACTAAAGTTGACCCACTAAAAATCCATAATGGAAAGCATAAGAATAAGCCCATAAGGTGCTACCTAGACACATAGATAGAGATGATCAAAGCTTACGATTTCTAGCCAAAGCTACAACTGGTCCAGATGACCTTCGAAACCAATAATCATAAATCCCAAGCATACTCTCTCAAAGTTGAATGGTCCGCTTCAGAGTGCCCCACCAATTATGGGAGGAACCAAGCCAAGTACAACTCGAGTATACTACCTCCGCTGAGTAGACAATCAAAATTTCTAATAATAATTGAAAATCAAGGCCAAAAGCAATAGGAACCAATAAAATGTGCCAACAGACTAACCCTTGAGCATTTATCAAGCATAATCCATCTGAACTGAAAAAAAACTGAGCTGGTAGGTAATGAGTAGGATTAGTCAGCCTATAAATGAATGCTCAACTGAAACAAATCTAGAAATGGGGCTGCAATCAAGTTACGCAATCCATAGTTGAAATCTTCAAACCGAAGTTGAACTACTCAATCTCAACTATCCAAATAGATCCTATTGATGAGTAAGAATTCATACTCTACAATCGATCACAACTTACAAGCCATCATTTAAAGGGGGCAAAAATCACCACTGGAGCAAACAAGTCTTCACTGATGTCAAATACCCAAATCAACCTTACTTATCAGAAATCAAGCATACACCCCAAAACCAATCTCGTAATCAATGACTAAACATAAATCCAACGGTTCTCGTGATGGCTGAAACAGAAATGTTGTTGAAGAACATAGTCACAGCTAAGGCAAACCACATGCTAAAGACATGAGCAATCAAACCCATATCCGCTGAGAGTGTAACACATCAAGGCATAACCAAGAACTCACCAAGCTGCAAAGAGTACTAATTGTAGCCAAACTCGAGCAACTCAAAAAATACCATCTTAGCTTAAATCTGGTCAAACCAATACTCAATCTATGGTGACGAATACTCACTATCAAATGACACCCAATTTGGTTACCGGCAACTGATACCCAAGAACATAAAACCAAGCAGAAGCATTCCATGAAGTCACAATAGGCCAAATAAGTACCGTGATGAGAAATTTCTAAATTTACCTATTTACACCAACTTTAACTTGATTGAACCATGAATCACATCACAGAAAGAATAGAGTACCCAACTAAATACCGACACCAAGATCAAGACTGCTACCGCGTGATGAACTAGCCAAATCGGAAGAATAGATCTCAATTTTATCAACCACAGGAATGGGCTATAGAATCAAATTGTCAACTCTAAAACCACAACAAAATCATGGAAGGCCCAACCTACCTTCACCTTCACAACCCACTCATCGATCGATCAAACTTACTAACAGAGGAAAACCAACCAACTATGGCAGTTGTCTATGCCAAATGGACAAGAATCATAAGGAAGGAGATACTAACTAGATAACGCTAGTCTAGCCATCTATCAAACAAAAATCAATCCAAGTTTAAACAATGCCAAAAGTAATAACAGTAACAATAGAACCACCAGTATAAGGTGCAGGTGGTACAAAATAAGGAATACAACTAGTACCACTCTAAGATCATAACAGGCCAAAATGCCAAAGAAAAGGGACTTTAACCTAAAAGCTACACCCCAAGGAAATCACAACATCGATCCACACAATCCACTACTAAAAGAAAATATTTACGGAGGTATTTATAAATGCATAACTCAACACAACGGCATACAACAATCAATATAGTAATACCAAGTCATATAAACACTGATGGGTATGAAACCCCAACTCAATTTAATTAGAACCCAAAAGACTGTAAATCAAAATCATACCTATATGATAAAATCTGAAGTCGTAGTCCTTGACGTACCCGAAGAAGTATGAACCAGAATGCGTCCAAGCCTGTACTGAGCATCTGAATGACCAACTAAAATACTAAGTGCACTACCTTTAACCAAAGGTGTCACAACCTGGTGAGACTGATCTGTCTATGCTGACTGATTAATAATCCCTTGCCAGGGACACTCTCTGGACCAATGATCGAACTCTCTGCAGTCATAACAAACCCTTAAAGCTCTAACTTGGCAAGAAACATGAGTTATCCCCAACAGGATGACCAACTCACGCCTGGGGCACTCCCTAGACCAATGATCAATCTCACCATAATCGAAACATGCCCCTGGGACTCTCTGATGCACTATACCTGCTAACCCAAAATGGTCGTCACGGCCTGAAGATCTAGATAGAATAACCCATACTACCTGACCAAAACTATGTTCATTGAGACCACCACGATCTACTTGAGAGCTAGCTACTCATAAGATGAGGTGCCACTTGTATGGGTCTAATAATCTGTAAGTTAGGCTGACCCCTACTGGGAGGATCCCGACCTCCAGATGGGATACCACTAACGATTTACTACTGACATGGCCTCCTACCGCCACTTTATAGGTCTCAATACATGTCATTTTTATGGTCCTTATATGATCAACAACCTGAAATAAAGTAGACCCAGCTGCTGTCAAATGCTTCGATGCCAAGCGGAGGGGTAAAGTCAATCCTCTGACAAATCCATGCATCATCTCATGCTTTGTAGGACATAACATGAGAGTGTGTTTGGACCACTCCAAAAACCCAACCTCATAGTCTGAAACTGACAGAGAACCCTGTTAAATACCAACAAACCTAACTCTGGTATGAAAGTCACTTGATGTACCGAGGACCACAACTGACCGTGAAGTATCCATGAAAAAACATGAAATCCCTAGCATGATATCCTGAAAAGTTGAGGAGGTCACAAACTCTGTCGGAGCCTAGGCTGATTCCAGACCCTCTGACTACACTGAAGATCCTCGATATCAATCCCAAACTCCCTAGTCCGTCATTGAACTAAAATTTTGGTAACAAGCGCGAAAGTACCGTCAGCATCTATTGATAAACTTGTGCCATCCATTAGGGAAAGAATGGAGTCTAGAAAGTACTAGAGGTTCATAGAAATATGGACACACGACAAAGAGTCAAGAACAGAATTTCCTAAGAATGCCCTATATCCTCCCAAAGATAGGATACAGACGTCTTCGTACCTATCCACAGGACTATACTATACACTTAGCTTTTGTACCAACAACACCGAAAAACCTAGGCTCTGATACCAATTTATCACGACCTAATTTTTCAGGTCATGATGGAACCTACTATAATCCACTAGTAAGTAAGTCAACCCGTAGTCTAGAACAGCTAGTAACGAACTACCAATAGAAATGAAAAAATAGCGAAAGGGATTATAATAGAGAGGCTAATATAGAATACAACCCCAAAACCTGGTGAAGTCAGTACAAGAGTTTCTAATACAATAGGAGTACAAAGTGAAATATAGAATAAATACATATATATATACATATATATACATATATATATACATATAGCCATCTCTGAAATACAAAGTAGGGATCAAACTAACAATAAGAGAGAGAGTAGGAATAACTTCAAACGATAGGAGCTCACCCTTAAACTTCGATCCATGGCTGCTCCACACGATGCACACATCATCGACGATAACTCGTACTATGATTTGCAGGCTGTAGAAGCATAGTATAAGTACTAAACATGTGGTACTTAGTAGGCATCGGCCAACTGATCTCCAAAAATATTATAAGCATAAATAACATGTAAAGCAGAAATGTAAACTACAGGGAACTATCCAGGTAACTAAGCACAATAAGGCTAACGGAGCAATAAGGATAAACTATCTTATTCTAACAATAACCAGGGACTAACATGTAATACCGTATATCACTAGCCAATATACAACTGAAGAGTGAAAGAAGGATATATAGTAGTAATATAAGGCAAAAAGATACATATACAATATGAATAGATAAGGAAAAAGGGGATATAAGTGCAAATGAACTATGCTATCATACCAAATTCGACATTACAGACTCGAGGGAACCATCAAAATTTCCAATGGAGGTCATTTCAATTAAATATGGGTCCCACACCTACAGTTCTATTTTTAAAAAAATCTACCCAATAGCCTAAAAAGAGTCTGAAAGCCTCGAAACATGGACCAAGGGTCCCCCAGCATAAAATCAATATTTTGGAGCTGATGATGCTATCAGAATTCTTATCCAAGGTTGTCTACTAAAAGTTTTGGTCTGAGACCAATTTTTTAACATCGAAAGCTCCAAAACAGAGAATTGAGCCTAAAATTCAAATGAACTATTCGATAACTGAATCGCCGGTTTTGATAAGTCACAATGACTTAGAGTCACTATAGGATGGCTCAAAATTCCAGAAACATATGGAAATTGAGAAAATGACCTAGAGGGTTATTACAAAGAAATACTATGGCACCTGTATGCATGTGGTGGTGGTAAGCGTGTGGTGGTGGTAAAGTGAAAGGAATTCCTAGGTGTGTGAGTATATGAGTATGTGTTGATTTGAGAGAGAGTGAAGAAAAATAGGGAAAGAGGAAAATGGAAGATTTTGAATAAAAATTAAGGGTCAAAAGATAATGAAAGGTCAAGAGTCAAGAAGTCAAACCGTCAACTTTAAAATTTGACCTATTCGGTGATTCCTTTTCCATCGTAGAATGCATCGGTGATGCACCAATTTGTAGTTCTGTCACCGAATACAACATTGTTCAATGCCTAGGACTTTTTTTTTGGCGGGCCATTTTGGTGATGGTCAATTCATCGCTGAACTTATCGGCGAAGCGCCAATTTACCACATACATTTTTGAGTTTAACAGCTTATTTGTGGTCAGGGAATTTTTTCAGTGAGGGACTTCAGCAATGCAATGAATTGCTCTACACATCACCCAAGCCCCTGGAGCTTTGTGCATGATCTCCCCACTTTTTCCTCTCCGACTCATGTTTCGCACTTTCCAAATCCATCGCATACCTACATAAATCAACAAACGTTATTCAAAGTAATAAAAATAAACTTGGGTTGCCTCCCAAGAAGCACCTTAGTTATCATCGTGGCACAACTTTATCCTTCATCAATCATACATCATCGAGGTAGAGCACCTCCAAGTAATCCGACTTTGAGAAAAACCTATGATGATGTTCAACTCTTTACCCATTCACAGTGAATTGGGATACCGTGTCATTCTCCAATTCAACCGCTCCATTAGTGAAACATTGCACCACTTTCAAGGGACCCGACCACCTAGTTTTGAGTTTCCCCGAAAACAACTTATACCTTGATTTAAATAATAGGACATCATCACCCACCTTGAACTCCCTTTTTAAAATCCTAGCATCGTGCCATCTCTTCATAGCCCCTTGTAGAGAGTAGAACTTTCATAGGCCCTCAAGCAGAATTCATCAATCTCTTGAAGTTGGTCTACTCTCAACTAGGAGGAATCCTCCCAATTCATACTCAATCTCCACAAAGCTCACAACGCTTTGTGTTCTAACTCAACAGGAAGATGAAAAGCTTTTCCAAACACAAAATTATTTAAATATAGGGTTTTAAATGTGGTCATATAGGCCCACAAAGTATCATCAAGTTTCTGTTCCCAATCTGTTCTACTCACATTTATGGCTTTTGCCAAAATCTCCTTTATCTCTCGATTAGACACTTTCGCCAACCCATTGGCTTAAGGGTGGTGCGGAGAATCCAATTTATGCTTGACTCTATATTTGGTGAGCAAAGACTCAAATAATCGATTTCAAAATTGGGAACCCCATTACTTATGATAGAACGAGGAGTACCAAATTGGATAAAGATATACCTCTTCAAGAATTGAGTGACACTCTTGGCTTCATTGTTTGGTAATGCAACGGCCTCAACCCATTTGAAAATATAGTCAACTGCTCCAAAGATGTAGCGGTTCCTAAACGACCTTAAAAAAGGCCCCATGAAGTCCAACCCCCACACATCAAACAACTTCACATCCACACTTGGTTGCAAGGGCATTTTATGTCGCTGTGAGATCCCTCCTTGCCTTTGTCATTGCTCATATTCCCACACCAATTCATGTGCATCACGATACAAAATTGGCCAATAAAATCTACTTTGGAGAACCTTTGCAGCTGTATGCACACTACCATGATAGCCACCAACCAGTGATGAATGACATGCCTCTAGAATAGGTTTCAACTCTTTTTACATAACACAAGGACAAATCACTCCATCCAATTACTCCCTAAAGAGATAGGATTCATCCCAATAATATATTTTCATATCATGGAGGAACTTCTTCTTTTGATAATAGTTCAAGTTATCGGGGAGTGCCCCACACACTATAATTTGCAAAATCTGCATACCAAGGCACAACTTTTTCTCGAAAGAGCCATGACAAGCTCATCGAAAAACTTGTCATTGATCACCAATTCCTTCATCCTCACATCATTCGATTCAAGGCGAGTCAAGTGGTCCGCCACTTGATTTCAACATCCCTTTCGATCTTTGAGTTCAAAGTCGAATTCTTATAATAGCAAAATCCACCTTATCAACCTTGGCTTGGCCTCTTTCTTTTCCATCAAATACCGTAAGGCGGCATGATCGGTATGTAAAACAACCTTTGTACCTAACAAATAAGCACAAAACTTTTTCAAACCCATAAACTATGGCTAGTAACTCTTGTTCCATAATTGTATAGTTTCTTTGTGAATCATTATATGATTTTCTAGCGTAGTAGATAGGATGAAAAAGTTTCTCCTTTCTTTGACCAAGCACCGCGCCTAGCACAAAGCCACTTGCATCACATATGAGCTCAAAAGGTTGTGACCAATTAGGGGCCACAATAATGGGGATCGAGACAAATTTCTCCTTGAGGCAATTGAATGCCTTCATACACTCCCCATTAAACTCAAACTTTGCCTTCCTCTTAAGAAGCTTGCATATAGGATGAGAAATCTTGGAGAAGCCTTTAATGAAGCTCCTATAAAAACCCACATGGCCAAGAAAACTTGTCCCACCTTTGATAGATATCAGAGGAGGTAATTTTGAAATAACCTCGACTTTAGCTTGATCAACTTGAATTCCTTGTTCCAAAATATTATGTCCAAGGACAATCCCTTCTTTCACCATGAAGTAGCATTTCTCCCAATTCAATACAAGATTATTTGCCAACACCTTTCAAGTACCTTCTCCAAATGTTCAAGGCAATCCTCAAATGTATCACTAACAACCGAGAAATCATCCATAAATACCTCCATCAAGTCCTCCACCATGTCTAAAAAGATAGAAAGCATACACCATTGAAAAGTAGCGAGTGCATTGCATAGCCCAAAGGTCATGCACATGAAAGCGAAAGTTCCATAAGGATATATGACGTAGTTTTTTCTTGATCTTCGAAGGATATTGAAATTTGATTGTAGCCCGAGTATCCATCAAGAAAGAAATACCAACCTCTTCCTGCTAGTCTATCAAGCATTTGATCAATGCAGGGCATGGGAAAGGGGTCTTTCTCTATCCACGAATTCAACTCTCTTTAATCAATACACATTTTCCAACTCATGACCGGACGGGCGGGTATAAGATCATTGTTCTTATTTGGGACCACCGTGATACCACCCTTCTTAGGAATGTGTTGAACTGGGCATATCTATGTGCTATCCAAGATCGAATACACAACACCCGCATCTAACCACTAGATTATATCTTTTTTCAAACCTCTTGAATAAGAGGATTTAACCTCTATTGATGTTCAACACTAGGTTTGTAATTGGGTTCCAACTTTATCTTATAGGTACAAATACCGGGTGCAATCAATGGCTGAAATATATCTTCTCATCACCAATTTCAATACTTCAACTTGTCATGGCATCAAATCTCCTGCAATGATAATGGATAAGGTGTTATCCTATCCCAAGAATACATAATGTAGGTGTGGCGGTAGAGGTTTAAGCTCAAGTTTTGGTGGCTCTATAATTGAGGGTTTAGCGGGAGGACTCTTTTGATTCTTCAAATCATGATCAAGCTTGCATGAATTCTTGGTGAAAGAACCAAGACCTCCAAAATAGGCCACGACTTCATCATATTCTTCAATAGCATCACTACCATAGTTCCATAACACTCCCGCTAATAGCTCACTAATGAAGTCCACTTTCATCATATCGGCCACCTCATCAGCTATCACATCAATCACCGATATTACTTGCAAGTCTTTTGATTGCTTCATTGACTTGCACAAATTAAAAGTTACCTTTTCATTGTTCACCCAAAAATTCATTCACCACATTCAACATCAACTAATGCTCTCCCGATAGCAAAACAAGGTCTCCCAAGTATGATCAGGACCTCATAATATATTTCATAATCTAGGATTACAAAATCAGCAGGGAATATAAACCTATCAACCCAAACAAAGATGTCATAAAGAATCCCTACCGGCATTTTAATTGATCGGTCCGCCATCAATAGTCTCATGGTTGTTGGTTTTGGTGACCCCAAACCCAATTTCTTGAAAATTGCTAGAGATATCAAGCTGATACTTGCCCCTAGGTCATACAATGCTTTGCCGAATTGGTATACTCCGGTGGTGCATGGGATGGTGAATGCATCGATATCTTTCTTTTTAACCATGAGATTACTTGACATTATGGCACTACAATTATGCGAAACTTCCATGGTCTCAAAATCAATAGTCCTTTTCTTTGTCACCAAATCCTTCATTAACTTAGCATATTCGGGGCATTTCTAGCAAGGCTTCAACCAATGGGATATTTACCAATAAATTGCTAAATTTTGAAAGGAACTTCTTGAATTTTGAGTCATCTTCCTTCTTCTTGAGCCTTTGGATAAATAGAGGAGGTATTCTAATTTGCGATTTTGAAACAACCGGACCTTTCTCCGATTTTGGGATATTATCATCAACCACTTATGACACTTCTTCACCTACAACCTTCTTTTTCACTTCTCCTGGCTTCTCAACACTTGACTCACTTGACATAGGGACTTCATCATTTGATTTATCAAGCCATTTTATCTTTCTGCTCACTTGTTCTTCAACACTCTTATCATTTGGATCATCATCAAGATTCACAACATCATTCCCAAGAGTTTTCCCACTCCTAGTGACAATTACCATGATATGAGTATCATTCTTTGAGTTTGATATCATATCACTAGGAAGGCCTCCTTTTTACCTTACATTCAAATGGGAAGAAATTTGACCCAATTGTGTCTCAAGTTGTTTGATCGAGGCCGAGTGTGAAGTGATGATTTGATTAGGTTGCAAAAATTTTCTCTTCATTTCTCTTAGCATCTTATCACTTCCTTCAACCCCCATAAGGATATGAGTAAGAATATCTTCATTCTTATCCTTCTCTAGATCGATGGAGGTTGGTTCTTTACCTTTGGCCCGATCATGTGGAGGAATGTATCTATCATGGTCACGATCTTTGTTTCTCCAATCCCGATCTCGATCTATTTCTTTATCCATCCAATCTCTACATCGATCACAATCCTTCCAATCATGGTCCCTTTTCTTCCAACCTTGATTCCTGTCTTGCCTTTGATAAGTAGGTTGGGAACCCCCCCATTTGGTTCGACAAGTATCGAATTTCTTAGTCAAATGCTTCTGCATCATTACCTTCATATGCTTTAGTACCCTTAGAAGCAACGGCATTGACTGACTTCGGAGTTGAACCCATTACATGTTTAGTGAGGAGATCCAATTGCGTCATTACTTTAGCCATATTCTCATCTCCTTCCTCATCCTTTGTTCCTGGATCACAAAACATGCAGAGGCAACCCCCACGGCCACCTCGATATCACTTGTGTTCCATGCTCGATTTTATTTCATCACTTGATCCAATAAGGCCGAAGCAACTCCGTACATTTGTTTAATTATAGATCCTCCGGCCGCGTTATCCACTACTGTTTTGTTTAATTGATATAATGCTCTGTAAAAGATTTGGAGAAGCATCTTGTTCGGAACCTCATGGTTTGGGAATTGCAACAACTTTTTATTGAACCTTTTCCATGCTTCATGCAATGGCTCAGCACTCAATTGCCGGAAGTTTTTCATCCCTCAATTGGAGCATATGGGATGGTGGAAAGAATCGATCTAGAAACACTTCTGTCAACTCAACCCAAGAAGTTATAGAACCAGTGGGTAATTCCCGACCATAATACCACATCGCCCATTAACAAGAATGGAAAGAGTCTTAATCGGATGGACTTTTGTGAGATATGAGCAATGTCGAACGGGAGACACACATCTATGAAGTTCTTCAAATGGAGGTTGGAATCTTTATGAGCTTGACCCCCAAATAAACCCTTCATTCGAAGTAAATGGAGTATTACACTAGTGACATGAAACACTCTATTTCCCTCCATGGGTGGGATGTGAATTGACTCGCTCTACCGGCATCCCCTAAGTGATCTTCATCCTCAAGGTGTCCATCGAAGGTAGCGGAATCGCTACCATTTTGACTTATTGCGCCATGAAAACTTAGATTATCACCTATACAAAACAAAAACAACAAATAAAGTAAAGTTCACACGACGGATAACAAAAGTAAAGAATAAATGCTATGTTTCATTCCCCGGCAACGGCATCATTTTTGATAACACTCAAATTATATCTTAAAAGTATAACCGATTGTTGTCAATATAATTACCCAACTTAGAGTTGGAGTCGAATGCACGAGGAATGAATGCAATAGTTTCGCCTCTAAGGGTCAAAAGCAACTAATGTTTGCACGTAATGCTATAAAAATAATGCGAGAAAGTAAATGGGGGGTTTGTTTTAACGATTTTGTTTTGAGTTAACAATTTTGATGTTGGTTTGTCACAATGTATGCTATAAGATTGTAACCAATGAATTAAAGCACTTAGAGTTATGCCTTCTTGAGGATGATTATATGTGTGGGTAACTAAAAATACACCAAAGATTTGATTGTTAGTTATTATTAGGCATGGGTTTAGGTATTGGTGGTGATTTCTCAATCCACAACCAAATTTCACATGGGTTTCCTTCGAACCCCTAAGTGTCTACACTACCAAACAACCAATAGCCTCATAACGGGTAGTCTATTCCTAGCATCACCACTTAAATGAGTATAACTCAAGTTTTGCTACCTAAATCTCATCACTCTTGCATTCTCTTTCAAGCAATACAAAAGATTCGAACATAGACCAAGTTTGCAACCTTGATATATAAATTAAAACATCGATATTTAGCTAAAATCATAATTACAACCTAATACAGATGTTAAATAATCACTGTAGAGTAGTTGTTCTTGCCTTTTTCTTAGAGTGGATTGAGGAAGAGAACTCAGATGAGAACGTACCCAAACAATAATCAATACTCAATAATGCATAACCCCAAGTTGTGAAAATTAGCTACTCATAAAATAAGAAAAAGAAATTATATCAAATTCTTCTTCCATATTCGCCAAAGTATCCAAACGTTTCACAAGAAAACTCCAAATTTCAAGCACAAAGTAGTTAAACTCACAACTAGGGTTTAATTACAAGCTTAAGATTCAGGAAATTGACAAAAGATCGGGTTTTCAATGGCCAAAAAGGCTTAAATAGTTTCAAAAAAATTGGGTCTCAGAATTACAAAAATGCCACCACTTACGATTTGGTTGAGCAACACACCACTGCCGAAGGTATCGACGATGCGTCGATTTGTCCCAGGCTGGCCGATTTGCCAACAAGTCAAGCTCCATGGATTGGCATCTGTTTCATTCAGCGATGAAGAGTTAAATTCACCGATTGGTTCGGCGATGCACCGATAATCTTCGAGCGTCGTCGTTTTGTCACAAAAGGTCTTGGCCCAAACTGTTATGATTGTCAATAGAGGCACCCATTTCGCGATCCGCAGATCATTTCAGCAATGCGCCAATTGGTCCTTGAGATGGCCTTTTGTACTTTTTGCTTCAATCCTCCATCTTTTTGCTTCCTTTTTGTCATTTCAACCACTTCTTGGCCTTAACCATGAAGTTAAACCAAAACAACATTAAAACACATTCAAATTAGCATTGAGGACATGATTTATCTCTACTTTTAGGTTAAATGAGTCGCATTTTGCCAACTTATCACCTTAGCCTAAAATTAACATTCTAGAGCTAACGACACTATCGGAATTATCATCCGAGGCTGTTTACCTAAAGTTTAGGCTCGAGAGCATATTCTCAACTTTAGAAGCTCTAAAATAGGGAAACTGGTATAACAATCAAACAAACTGTCCGGGAATCGAACTGTCAGTTCCAGCAAGTCATAAATGACTTGGGGAAGCAATAGAAAATCTCTAAATGCAAAAAAATCATGAAAAAATAGAAAATGACCTGGAGGGTCATTTCAATTTTTTCTAGCGAAAAAAATAGAGCTTCGAGCTCAGGCCAAAAAAAGGTCATCACCATTTTTTTGGCCAATCTCTACTATCAAAACACCATAGTCACCACTACCTCACCGCACCACCATCACCAACAAAACCATCAAATCCATTTTCTCATTTTTCCCGGCGAGTCAGCCACCAAACAACATCATCGGTGAGACAAAAAAGTGAGCATCAAAGCAATATTTAAAATAAAATGGAGAAGTCACCAAAAATTGATAATAATCACCGAAAAACATCTTGAAGACAACCAAATCACTCCAAGAAAATCAACATCACTGTTACAAGCACCACTACCACCAGATCTGGCCGGAATCGGAAGCAACGAGCTCCACTGCCACCCGATTTGGCTGGAATTGGAAGCAACGATTTGATATTTTTTATTGGGAAAAATGGAGAAAAGGAGATGGGATGGTTGTTTGTTGTTTGTGGCCGGAGCGAAAGGATCTGTCGAGGACTTTCTGGTAGGAACGGAGCTTCATCGAAGTTCGAAGCTTTGTCGGAGATCGGAGCTTCACCGGCCGACAGTGAGGAGGAAAATAAGATAGTAAAAAAGACTAATCAGTTATTAGTAAAGGTAGGCTATAATCCAAATAAAATAAAAGTAGTATTATCTAGGATAATAATGCCTTTATATTATATGATTTGTGTAATTATCCATTTCAAAAACTAATTAAATTTTATGAACAAATAATATTTTTTTTCAATTTCTTTTTGAAAATATACTCCCAAAATTTAAGGGACAAAATCTCAATAGAAGAAGTAACAATTTTGGCTTAAAAATTGGGAGATGCAATTAAAAGGGACAAATGAGTTTATCAATTAAGTAGAGTCCTTCAAGTTTTAAAATTTGGGTAAAAGTGGGAAAAAAAAATCAGCAATCTCCAACCTTTTTATTTTTACACTTTTACCCCAACAACTATAAAAGTTGTTAGACAAATGAGTAATTCGACAACTGTTATAGTTATTTGAAAGATGTGATTAGAGCCGTCAACATAGGCAAGGCCCATTGGCCTGGCCTGGCCCGGCCCAGCCTGTAATTTGATAAGGTTGGGCTTCAATTTTGTAGCCCATTTAAGAACAGGGGTTTTTAGCCCATCCCGGATAAGCCCGTGGCCCGTGGGACTTGAGCACGTGGGCCGGCCCGTGAGTAAAATAAAAAATAATTTTAAAATAAAATAGAGTACTAAAAATAATAAAAGAGTCCAAAGTCCAAAGTCCACACTCAAAATCTATTTAAATTATGAACTCCTATCTTCGCTACTGTAACTTTGGTTTTCACAAATGTGCTTGAAAAATCAATAAAAAGTGAATTCCCAGGGCTAAGGCACTCTGAACGTCGTCTCTTGAGCATAATTGTTATTGGTTTAAGCATTTTGAGTTGTTTATCTTGGTTATTGATAACGAGGTTAATTTTACAATTATATTCGTCTCCAAACTATAATCTTCTACTAGAAATTGGAAACCTAACTATGTCCATGAGCGGTGATAAGTTTAACCAATTCTAATACATTTAAGCTTTCTTCTCGTAATTGACCAAGTGTGGTGGATTAGGTACCTCTCGGTCCTAACCACATGTCAATCCTTTAGAATTCCTTTCCCGAGAAAGACCACACCTCTTATACTCTACGTTCTATCTCTTAGTTTCTCTCTCGAGCTCACTTCAAGACAAGGAATGTATTTCAATGGTGATCAAGCATCATAATAGTGAAATTTAGAATATATGAATAACCAATTGACGATAAAATTCCGCAAAAACCAATAGAATTAACCCAAGAGATTCATGTTCTTGGCCTTAACCCCAAGAAATAGGGATTTTAGCCACTCATAATGTTAATTAACATCCAAAAATAATAAAATACCTTAAAAATAAATAAAAACTGAAAATATGAGGAATGAAACCTAATTTCAATGCCCAAGGTAGCCTCGTCAAGATGGAATGTGATACAATAACTCAAAAGCCCTATTTATAGAGTGTATTTTGAGGCAAAAATTAGCCAAAAAGCGGCCTGGCACGCCCTTGGGCGCGCCTGGCACTTAGGCTAATTTTGCCTCTGTGAAGGGGTGACCCAGTTGGCCTGGCACGCCTTGAATCACGCCTCAGTGCTGCCTGGTAAAACAAAATTTTCTCCAAAAGCGGCCTGGCACGCCCTTTGGCACGCCAGGCCCTTAATTTTTGATTTTTTTCCTTCGTAGACTTTTCTTTGCGGATTTGGCATGATTCTTCAAGTTCAACTCTTTGTCTTGCCTCTTATCATCAATAACCTTTTCTCGTAGCTTCTCCAAGCCTCGCTTTCCATGCCAAAAATGCTCCAAATAGTCGCAAATTCCACCTACAAGGGTCTAATCATATTGGTTAGCACAATATCACATATTCCATCAAAAACTTATAAAATACACAAGTATTGTTCTCAAAACTAAGGTAAACATGGGTTAAAGTATGTCATAAGGCATATAAATACGCCTTAGATCACCACCCCACACTTGAACCTTTGTTTGTCCTCGAACAATAACCACACTCAAATCCGGGCGACTTTAGACCAATGACACACAATAGGAATTCTCGCATAACTGCACAACCACACTTATCAAATGAGGCACCAACATACTAGTATCACAAAAAATGAATAGCAAATTGAAACAACCTATCCTCACAAAACAACTTTACCAACTGCAAATTCATGTATGACACGTTACCCATAGATCACCACACTTCGCTAAACATGCGCCCTCACCACAAGAGAATCACCCAATATTTCCCTCAAAGTAATTTAAATGGGTGCATGAGTAAAAGTTCACTCACTCTCGGAAAGAATTCACATGCACAAAAGATGTACCATAAGCTTGCCCTTAGTGTAGTACTCCACTAATGTCAAAGCACTAAAGATCAAGATCAAGTAGGACTTTAGGGGTTGTAATGTAGGCTAAGGGACGTGTAGGAAATATTTGGTCAAGAATAGTGACTATCTTCCCTAAGCGCTTTAATACACTACAAATTACATTAAGACCACCTTCAACCAACCTATTTTCCCCTACTTTTATCTTCCCAACTCTCTTTTGTTTTTCCCCCTTGTTTTTAAGCTAGCTTAAGAATATTAGGTAGGGAGTAACTGCATTGATTCAAATATTATTTTACTATTTTTTTTAACATACTCCCTACTAACACACAAACTTTTTCACACACCCAAAGGATATCTACTTGGAGCTTTACCTTAAATCTTTCCTTCTTCAACTTTTTTTTTCACACTTTTTCACAACCTAATTTCTCAATTAAAGCGCTTTGGAGTTTTGGATCAACTTGTAGTTCATTGAAAGAAAAGGATCAAGCTACATGTAAGGCCACCAAAGAATAGGCTAAAGGCTCAACGGGGCTGACTAAGATCATGCGAAAAGGGTAGATAAAGTAGATATAAAACATGGCTATCAAAGAAATGCCTATATCATCTCCTAAATTTAACACCTTTTATTTCGCTTTGCAAACACATCGGGCAAGTTCTTGTAACACCCCGTACATTTTCGAACCTATACGACTACGTGTACAATTATGGAATTAGTTGAACATGAGAAATTTGATGAATTATTCATTTATTTGTGTGGGAATTAACAAGTCTTGCACCATTGGGCCCAAAATAAACAAGAAGACATGGCCCAATATGAAATGTGACCCATTCTTCCAATATTGGTCCATTTGACTAATCAACCATACAATTAATGCTAAGAAAGGATACGAGTGACTTGAGGGACTATATATACAAGGAAAAAATCAGATTTTTATTCATATGGGACTCTCATGCTTTTTCTAGAAATATCTCAACATTTCCTTGTTGGCTCTCAAGAACCCTAAGTCATCCCCTTGGCCAAGATCATCCTTGTACAAGTTTTGGTAAGTGTTTATTATGATGGTTTAGTATATTTTACGCATGATAGGTGGTGTATATTATGTTGGTTGTGTTGGTGGAGTATTGAGAAGTTCACTATGTGTGAAGTGTATGTGTTTGTGAAATCGGAGGATGGTTTTGCCTTTTAATCTTGAATATGTACTTGTGGTTTTGAAGGAAGTGAACTTGATGGAGTTAATATTTACATGTTAGATGTGATTATAGTCTTCCCTTGTTTTGTCATGGTATATAATGTTTGGAATTTCTATTGTGAAATTGGTTATAGTTTTGGTGGCGTACTGACCGTAAAGTGTCATTTTGGTGATGTTATTGTGTGTTGTGAGACCATGGATGATGGTGGGTATTCAATATGTCAAAATAAGTTTGGTTATGATCATGGACCATTCATTGCATAAAATACCCCAAAAAGACCATTTCGAACCAAAACGAACATCCGCCCCCGCAGACAAAGGCACCTGCGGGTGCAGATGCCAACGCAGATCCCTCTGGCTGCTGCCAAAGGGAATCTACGGGAATAGGTCAGCCACCTGAGGGCACAGGTGGAAACGCAGGTCATCCCCCAGGTCCGGTTTTGTATGTTTTCGCTTCTAGTTGATCCCTGAAGGCCCCTATACCTTTTATGGATATAATTAGCAACTTGTGATGTAGTTTTAATGACTTTAAAGTGTTGTATGGAGGTATGTTGGACTTTATTAAGTATTTATTGTTGTTCATAAGTTGTTACGAGGCAAGTTTATAGGGTGATTGTGACGGAATGCTAACGAGAAAGCACAAAGGGTAAGTGTAGTGTGAAATGCTATTGAAGTATGAACTCTTGGTCAATGTTGGGTATGTTGTGGTATTGTTGGAATGATAATGCAGTGGGTTGTATTGTAAAGATTGAAATGAGGTTATGTGGCAGTCATATAGCTCCTTGTCATTTTGTACACTTGTACGGTAAATAGTTGTTAACTAGATTTCCATTATGAACTTGTGTTGTAGAGTGAAACATACGGAAGGAGCTGGACTGTGGTGTTTATATATAGACTTGTGTACTCATACTTGGAATTAAAGGTATGTAAGGTTACTCTTCTATATCCTTCTTCAGCATATGGTGTTCACATTGTCATAGTACTCATTCGATTCCGAAATGCTCTAAGGTATTCTGTATCCGGTAGTTGACTAGTGTTACTCATATGTTTCCTATTCATTGAGAAGTTGTGAACCACATGTCTTATATTCATGAATAATGTTCCAAAAGTCCAATAAGGTTATGTTCCAAAGTTCCAATAGTGGTTATATGAATGTATCTTGTTTATTGATTATAGTCTAATGGTTCCAATGGTGCTATGTTTCCAATAAGGCTATGTTTTCAATAATGTTTATTTACATGTCTTCTATTATTGGTTAAGGTTCCCAAGCTTCCAAAAATGTTATGCCAAAGGAATGTATCAATCTCTCACAAGTGAATGTACCAATCTATCACAAGCAAATGTATCAATCTCTCATAAGTGAAGTATCAAGCTCTCACAAGTAAAGGTACCAATCTCGCAAAAGTTAAAGAATGAAGTAAGGTATAATTATGAGTGTATCCATGGGGTGGCATAACCACCTGCATGATGATATCCATGGGGTGCAATGAACACCTGTATGATGACTATTCCCCAAATTACGGGACGTATCCATGGGGTGAAAAGAACACCTGCATGACGTATCCATGGGGTGAAAAGAACACCTGCATGACGTATCCATGGGGTGCAATGAACACCTGCATGATGTCTATTCCCAATATCACGGGATGTATCCATGGGGTGATATAAACGTCTGCATGATGATATCCATGGGGTGAAAGAACACCTGCATGATGACTATCCCAACATTATGGGCATATCTATGGGGTGAAAGAACACCTGCATGACGATACTATTCTTCCCACTGATCAGTTGGGCCCGGATACGACAAATGAGTGACGAAGTAAGTAAAGTAATGTGTAAGAGAATCTATTTATTGTGATTCGCATTTTCCAATCATGTCATGTTCCAAAGTCCAATATTATGATTATATTTGTACCAATCTCTCATAAGTATAAAAGTACCAATCTCATAAGAGTGATAAGAGAGGTGATGTGCAAGTTAGTAAAACTATTCCTCATAAGTGAAGATGTCAATAGCATGAAGTAAAGGAGTGAAGTGAGATGTGTATATAAGTGTGTGCTTTAATGTCATGATCTTTGACGTGTCATTCTCATACCTTTGTAAAGGGTGTTAGGTTGTAAAGGAGTAATGCGCATGGTTGCTATATGTTTCATTGAGTATGGATCACATACTAAAGGGTATAAGTTCAATATGGAAAATCCCTATAGTATGCTATGTTATTTATTATAGCCCACCAAAGGTGGAGGCCCGGTATCATATACGTACTTATATAAGATCTCATAGGATTAGTGAAGGAGGTAAAGTGCGATCTAATATATCTATCCCTCATAAGTTAAAGTGCTAATCTCATAAAGTATAAGAGTAAGGTAAAGCATGTTTGTCTGGTCCAACAGTGTCATGATCCTCAATGTATAAATCTCTCATAAGTGTAATGAAGAGGTAATGTGTGCGAGTTAATATATTTATCCCTCCCAAGTAAGGGTGTCACTCTCTTGAAAGTAAATAAACGAGGTAAAGCATAGGTGTAAGTGGGTTTACAATAGTATCACGATCCTTATTTCATGAAAGAGTCTCTTGAATATAAGAATCTCTTGAGTAGAGGAGAAGAATCTCTTAAGTGAAGGAAATTTCCCTTGAATGAAGATGTGTTTGAAAGATAGTATATGAATAGTAAGGCTATAAATGAGTGATCTCTAATAACAGTAACACAAGTGATCTATATGTTTCCACATTAAGAACGATGATGGTAAGAGTGAATGAGCAAGTAATGCAAAAAAAAAAAATAGGAGAAATGAACATGGTTCCCCACATACAGACAGAACGATAATCAAAGTAAAATTCATGATTCCAAACTTACAGGACGACTGTTTATCCACATCGATTATTCTCTTATCTTGAGTACATTGACCTTCATATCTTTTATACAGTTGCTCTTAGCCTTACATACTCAGTACATTCTCGTACTGACCCCCTCGAGGGAATTACCTTACATGTTGCAGGTGCAGGTACTAGTAGACCTCTACAGTAGATTGACAATTAATTGAGGATCTTTGGTGAGCCCCAGTTGCTTCGGGACTTTTCGAGTCACAGTGGTATAGTTGTTTTGAAGTGGTAAATGTTGTATAAAGCGGGGACTTGTCCCGATTTTTAGATGGTCTTGTAAATGCATCTGTTAGAGGCTTTTGTAGACATATGTGGGTATATGAATGTAAGATATGTACGTTCAGTTTGACGTGATGGCCCCAACGGCCAAGTTTTATATATGTATATGGCATATGGTTTCATGTCCATGTCTTCCACATAGTGGCATAAGGAATGATAGAAATTCATACGAGGTTAAGAATACGAAAGTTTTATGAGCAAAGATTGGTTCTCACGGGCCATATCGGCTTCGGGTACCAATCACGCCTCGTTGGGAATCGGGGTGCGACAGTTCTAGACTTCATTATGCACATGGAATATCACAAAAACCTTACTCACACATGGTATATGTTCAGCTCAGCAGGTTCACCATAAAATATCCGAAATCATGCATAAATTCAGCATTAAGCAACTTAGCCAATCAACTAAGTGAGAATTAGGCGTCTCAACACTTGCTATTGTATATCCTAGCATGTTTCACACGTGTATGCACAATTGTACAAACAAGAACACCCTACACTACATGACTGATTCGCTCTTAAGACGGTCGTCATCCATCCATCATAGAGCAAATCCCTTAGTCCTATGACTAAGGCGACTCAAAAGTAATAAACACCAAAAACAACATAAAAAATTAAAACAACATCAAAAATTAAAATCTTTTTTTTTGTACGGTTCAAAGGGACTCTCCTTAGTAAAAGAACCGAAAACAAAGGCTAAGGAACCCAAAATAAAAGCATACAAAAGCACACATAAGGCTAAGGAACCCAAAATAAAAGCATACAAAAGCACACATATACATACATATGAGGGAATCCCATCACACCCCACCCCATACTTAAAAGATTAGCAATGTCCCCAATGCTACAAAAATAAACAATGCAAGAGTAGGGTGTAAAGATCTACCTGGTCAGTCAAGGAAGTCATCATCCTTCGGCCCACGGACCTCCAGCGGTGTATCATCCGCCTCCACCTCGTCATCATCAGAGTCGGTCTGGTGGTCATTTTCATCTATGGGGACATCATCATCCATAGGCTCAACAAAATCAGGACCAATTCTCAATAAGGCCATGGTATGCTCGTTAAGAGGATAATCCCTCTCAACCTAGTTCAGCTCTTCCGCCGTAGAGGGCCTACCCCCAGTCCTGTGTCGCAGCATCTCCAACCCATACATACGGGCTAAAATCCCGTCATCTTAAGAGTGACGCTCTGCTAAAGTGAGAGTGGGGCCGAGTGCATCCGGGGCCCTGGTTTGGGTAACATCTACAGGGGTCTGCACCAGAGGAGGGTGATAATCAAATGCACTTCGAACGCTCGCATTAATTTAGTCAATAACCTACCAAAAGCATAACGAAGACCACCTTGCAACCGAGCTCGGCGCATAGCCGACAGCACTACAGACCCTACATCAATCTCTACAACAGTCATGAGAGCATACACCAGCAAACATGATCCCGCGTGACCTCCGTCATGTGACTACCCAGAATCAAACACCAGCACATAATCTTCAACCAGATTCGCACCTCTTTGTTTAAATGAGCATAGGGTAGACTCAAGTGATACCCTTTTTTGTGATGGCGCAACCATCGTACTGTCGAACGTTGGCCGCAAAGAGTATGTCGAATATCAGTATAAGGGGGCCTAGTATTTAGCCTGAGGAGGTCGTGGGGCATAAACCGAGTGTGTACTCCCAATAGTCCAGTTAAGCCCAGGGAATCAAGACTAACATCTGCCGCTCGTACAACCACCGAGCTTGTTGGTGCATCCGGGTTCCAATTTGCATATAATTCCCTCACCAGGTGGAGGTTACAGTCTGTAGGTCTGTCAAAAATGAACTCCATTCCCAATTGCACAATCCGAGCCAATATCCTAGGGTAAGTACGAGCTAGACTGGCCCTATCAATACATTCGTCTGCAAAGTATTTAGCTTCAGTGTGGCCCTTGTACCAACTCTTGCCAGCACTAGATACAGCATGAATCCCATACTTGCGTTTCTGTCCCTTCGGGACTGGGGGAGCCGCGGGGACCTTACTTCCTGACCTACGTCGCTTGTAAGAGCTAGAGGCAGCCACATTAGCATCCGACATTGTACCTGTAGCAAAGATCCACAAGCAAGTCAATTCCCACGTAAAGAGAGCTAAACAACTCAAGGGGTGTTGGCTTTATGGGCCACCCCACACCTAGTTGTTTAGCACCATTCAAAATATATGGGTCTAGTGTACTCAGACTTCCCCTTTATTACTTAAATCCCAATTACCAAGTCCAAACCATATACAAATATCACATACCCAACACAAGTTTAATACGCCCATACATATTAGAATGAAGTACTTGTTTTACTCAAGAATTCAAACAAGACTCATACATATTCAACAACATGTAAGTTATATCAAGTGATATCAACTACCAACTTGCTCAATTATCACCAATAAAGATAAACCCACTTCTAATTTTTCTAACTAAAACAAGATTATTAAACACAATTTCTCATGCCTTTCAAGTTCATTGTAAGGACACCCGATAAACTCCAACCATATCATAAAAGCAAGTCAACATACCAAGAACATAATGGGCCTCACAAACAAACTCCAAAGAAACCCCAAATTCACATCATGCTCATAGCAATCTAGAGAGAGAAAGCTAAGGAAACATACCTTGATAGCTTTGAATGTAGACTTGTAAGCGCACTCCCAAGATGAGAAAGCAAGAAATCAAGCAACGTGAGGACAAGATGAGAGAAAAGGAAGAGAGAATTTAGGATGCTTTGTGAGGAAAATCGGGTATTTGGTTGTAGAGTTTGGAAAGATTGGTGAAGAATGAGAAAGATTAGGGATTGAAAAGAGAAGGGGTGGGGGTGGGTCGGGTTTTATGGAGCAAAAACACTTAAAAAAAAAATTTGTGCCAAAAATATAAGGGGGTAGCGGTATGGCACGCTGCCTAGCGCGCTACCCTACTGCCCATTGCTTAAAAAAAAGGGACACAGGCGGCCTGGCACGCCTTGTGTCGCGCCTGGGCACTGCCAGGCTATAAAAAAATTTCGACACATGCGGCCTAGCACGCCTTGTGTCGCGCCTGAGCACTGCCAAGCGATAAAAAATTTATCCCATGTGCGCCCTGGCACACCCTGTAGCGCGCCCAACACTTTGCATTATACCTGAGCAATTTTTCACCTTTTTCACATAATTTTGGGGCTTTTACAAGTCCCACGACTCAAAACTTTGCTCCAAAACATGTCCTACCTGCCCGGCACCTTCAAATAATCATCTATCCGCCAATTTTACCTTTTTCTTGTGGACTTTCATGTCAAAATGCTCCGTGCCTCTGCAAAAACACAAGATCCTAGAACTAAGTTAGAGAAGAAAAAAAAAATTAAAAGAGATGGGTTGCCTCCCATCAAGCGGCTTAGTTTTGGTCGGGGCACGACTCTTCTTTTTGTGTTTTTACTTTATAAATCCTAACTATTACAATACATTCATGGGTTGCCTCCTATGTAGCGCCTGGTTTAATGTCGCGGCTCGACCATACTTAGCTCAGTTATCATCAAGGTGAAGCACGTCCTCCTTCTGCTTCTCTTATTCACCAAAATAATGCTTCAATCTTTGGCCATTTACCATAAATCTCGTACCATCAGCTTTGTTCAAAATCTCCACCGCACCATGAGGTGTCGTGCGAATTACCTCAAAAGGCCCACTCCACTTAGACCTTAGCTTGCCCGGAAACAACCTAAGTCTTGAGTTAAACAAAAGTACCAACTGGCCTTGCTCAAAAGTGCGGGGGAGAATAAGTTTGTCATGCCATCTCTTTGTTTTCTCCTTGTAGATCTTAGCATTTTCAAACGCATGGGAACGAAATTCTTCCAACTCATGGAGTTGCAACAACCTCCTGTTACTAGCCAACCCTGGATCTAGATTCAACTTCTTTATCACCCAATATGCTCCGTGTTCAAGCTCAACTGGAAGGTGACATACTTTCCCAAAGACAAGATGATAGGGAGAAGTCCCTATAGGAGTCTTGTACGTAGTTCGATAGGCCCACAGAGCATCATCCAGCTTGAGTGACCAATCTTTCCTCTGAGTGTTGACTGTCTTTCTTAATATTTGTTTTATCTCGCGATTAGACACCTCCACTTGGCCACTTGTTTGAGGATGATACGTTGTTGAGACCTTATGTCTCATATCATACTTTGCCAATACACTCTTCACCCAATAATTAATGAAGTGTGAACCTCCATCGCTAATAATAGATCTTGGAGTTCCGAATCTTGTGAAGATGTGCTTTTGAAGGAATTTTACCACAACCTTGGAGTCATTCGTAGGGAGAGCTGCAGCCTCTACCCATTTAGACACATAATCCACTGCTACAAGTATGTATAGATTGCCATTCAACTTTGGGAAAAGGCCCATTAAATCTATCCCCCATACATCAAAGACTTCGACTTCTAGGATATTGTTTAGGGGCATCTCATGTCGCTTCGTAATCATCCCCATACGCTGACATTGATCACAATTCTTCACAAAGGCATGAGCATCTTTAAATATAGAAGGCCATAAGAAACCTGATTGCAGAATTTTCTGGGCTGTGCGTTCACTACCATGATGGCCACCATAAGGTGATGCGTGGCATCTCTCTAACACCTCCTTCACCTCTGCATCCGGAATACATCTTCGTACTACTTGATCAGGCCCTTGCTTGAATAAATAAGGCTCATCCCAAATATATGAACGTACCTCATATGACACTTCTTCTTTTGTTGAGGACTCGAATCAGGAGGAAATAGCCCACTTACCAATAGATTCACAATGTCTGCATACTATGGCAGCTCATCGACATCCAAAACCAACAATTGCTAGTCTGGAAATTCCTTACAAATACGCCCATCATCCACTACATGTGTCGAGCTTTGAAGTCTAGAAAGATGGTCAGCAATTTGATTTTCTGTCCCCTTTCTATCTTTAATCTCTAAGTCAAACTCTTGTAACAATAAGATCCATCTAATCAACCGCGTCTTAGCATCCTTTTTATTGAACAAATACCGTATTGCAGCATGATCAGTGTATACAATGACGCTTGTGCCCACCAAATATGATCTGAATTTATCAAATGCATACACCAACGCTAGCATCTCTTTTTCAGTCACCGTGTAATTTACTTGGGCTGCATCAAGGGTCTTGCTCGCATAATAAATAAAATTAAATACCTTATTCTTCCCCTGACCAAGCACTGCACCCACTGCAACATCACTTGCGTCACACATGAGCTCAAATGGTAAAGCCCAGTCAGGAGCAATAAGTATAGGTGCCTCCACCAACTTCTTCTTCAAAACTTCAAATGCCTTCACACATGAGTCACAAAATACAAACTTCACATCTTTTTCCAAGAGCGTGCACACGGGGCGTGCAATTTTTGAAAAATCTTGAATAAATCTTTGGTAAAAACCTGCATGTCCCAAGAAACTATGCACCCCTTTCACCGATACAGGTGGAGGTAATTTTTTAATAACTTCAATTTTGGCCCTATCAACTTCGAGCCCCTGCTTTGACACTTTATGCCCAAGAACTATACCTTCCTTCACAAGGAAATGGCACTTCTCCCAATTGAGAACAAGATTAGTTTCTTCACACTGAGAAAGGACTCTATCAAGGTTTTGCAAGCATAACTCGAAAGAATTACCAAAGACTGAAAAATCATCCATGAAAATCTCTACGAACTCCTCCACCATGTCGTAGAAAATAGCCATCATGCACCGCTGAAAGGTAGCCGGTGCATTACACAATCTAAATGGCATACGCTTGAAGGCATAATGTGAATGTAGTCTTCTCCTGATCTTAAGGATCTATGGAAATTTGATTGTATCCGGAATACCCATCAAGAAAGCAATAATACTCCTGCCCGGCTAACCGATCCAACATCTGATCAATAAAAGGGATTGGATAATGGTCTTTCCTCGTGGCATCATTGAGTTTTCGATAATCCATGCAAATACGCCACCCAGTCACAGTTCTTGTAGGAATCAATTCATTATTATCATTCGTGATCACCGTCATACCACCCTTGTACTGGACTAACCCACGTACTATCAGAAATAGGGTAAACAATGCCCGAATCTAACCACTTAATTACCTCTTTCCTCACTACTTCTTTCATCACCGGATTCAAGCGTCGTTGGCATTGCACACGGCTTATGCCCTTTCTCCATATAAATTTTATACATGCATAAACCCGGGTTAATTCCATGGATGTCAGACATCTGCCAACCAATAGCCTTCTTTCTTCGTTTGAGTATTAACAATGTCGCATCAACTTGTTCCTTTGACAAATTTGCTGCAAGAATAATAGGAAGGGTCTCATTGTCACCTAAAAAGGCATATTGAAGGTGAGATGGAAGTTCCTTCAATTCAAGCTTCGGTGCTTCCTCAATTGAGGGCTTGGTTGGAGGACGAAGTGGGCAATTTAAAGGTTCCCATCTACCCTCTTTAGCATAGATACCCATAAGATCAAGAACCTGCACCATTTCACTAGCTTCCGCATCACCAAAAATATCTTGCCCCATCAACACTTTTTCCAAAGGATCTGTAGACAAAGTTTGGATGTCTTCAACAGCCAAATCTATAGTTGTAATAGCTGACAAGTTCTCATAAATCTCTGGTAGCTTCAAAGCCCGATAAACATCAAAGACCTCAACTTTATCATGAGCTCGCATAGTTAGTTTCCCGGCTGCTACATCAATGATTGCACCTCCTGTGGCCAAAAATGGATGCCCCAAAATAAATGGGACTTTCGGGTCAGGCTCAAAATTCAACACCACAAAATCAACGGGAAAGATCAACGACCCCACTTGAACCAGAACATCCTCAACAATACCATCAGGTCTAGTCACGGATCGGTCTGCAAGCTACAAAATAATAGTAGTTGGCTTAGGACGACCAAAACCCAACTCCTTGAAAATCGAAGTGGGCATCAGATTTATACTAGCTCCCAAATCACACAATCCACGAGCGCAGACAAGATCTCCCAGAGTAATTTTCACAGTGAAGCTTCCAGGATCCTTCAGCTTGGTAGGTAACCAATTTTGAATGCGCGAACTACACTCCTTAGTCAATGCAACTGTGGCATACTCTGTCAATCTACTCTTGTTTGCCATAATATCTTTCACAAACTTAGCATACTTTGGAATACCCTACAAGATATCTACAAGAGGCAAATTAATGTGCACTTGTTTAAGTATTTCAATGAACTTACCAAAGCATTCATCTTCCTTCTTCTTGAACTTCTGAGGGAAAGGAGGAGGCAACTTCACACTATGTATCACTTTATCATCTTTGGAGCTTTTGGTAGAATCCACTTGTTCGTCTTCAATCACCACTACTTTCGGCTCCAATTATTTCACTGGTGCCACCATATCCTCTAGTTGCTTACCACTATGGGTAACAATAGCATTTACCTGCTTTGGATTAGGCTCAGTATCACCTAGAAGACCTCTTTGAGGCCTTGTATTCTGTGCATTAGCTAACTGACCAATTTGATTCTCCAAATTCTGGGTAGCCAACTGATTGTTCCTCACATCTGCTGCCAGCTTAGCTTGCTCTGCCATAATCTGTTTTAGCATATCCTCCACGCTCATATCTCCGGGCTTAGCGCCCACTTGATTTTCTTGACCTTGCTGTTGGTTGTACTGTGGTGCGTATCCTAGAGGCCTATATTGATTGTGATTACTGATCTAAGGCGTATTTATATGCCTTAATAGCGACTTTAACCCATGATTACCTTAGTTTTGAGAAAAATACTTGTGTATTATATAAGTTTTTGATGGAATATGGGATATTGTGCTAACCAACATGATTAGACTCTTGTAGGTGGAATTTGCGACTTTTTGGAGCATGTTTGGCACAGAAAGTGAGGCTTGGAGGAGCTACAAGTGAAGAATATTGAAGATAAGAGGCAAACCAAAGAGTTGATCTTGAAGAATCCAACCAAATCCGCGAAGAGAAGTCGATGAAAGCAAAAAAAATCAAATAAAAAAGGGCCTGGCGCGCTAGGCAGCATGCCAGGCCGCTTTTGGCAAAAATTTTAATTGCCTTGGTAGAATTGGGGCTCGCCCAGGGGTGTACCACGCCGCCTGGGAGCACCCTTTTTGCTGAGGCAAAATCTGCCTAAGTGCTAGGCGCGCCCAAGGGCGTGCCGGGCCACTTTTTGGTCGATTTTTGCCTCGACTTGGGTCTATAAATAGGGCTTTTGAGTTATGGTATCACATTCCATCATCCTTAGAATATTTTGGGCGTTTTTAGGCATCTCAATTAGGTTCCATTCCTCTTCTTTTCAGTTTTTACATATTTTTATGGTATTTAATTACTTTTGGATGTTGATTGACATTATGAGTGGCTAAAATCCCTCATTCTTGGGGTTAAGGCCAAGAACATGAATCTCTTGGGTTGAGTGTAGTGGTTTTTGCTGAAGTTTATCATAAATTGGTTATTTATATATTCTAAATTTCATTATTTTGATGCTTGATCACCATTGGAATATATTCCTTGTCTCGAAGTGAGCTCGAGAGAGAAACTAAAAGATAGAACTTGAATATATGGAGTGTGGTCTTTCTCGGGGAAGTAATTCTACAGGATTGACATGTGGTTAGGATCGAGAGGTACCTAATCCACCATACTTGGTCAATTACGAGAAGAAAACTTGAATGCTCTAGAATTAGTTAAATTTATCACCACTCATGGATGTAGGTAGGTTGCTAAGTTCTAGTAAAAGATTATATTTTGGAGACGAATATAGTTATAAAATTAACCTCGAATCAATAACCACGATAAACAACTCAAAGTGCTTAAAACAATAACAATTATGCTCAAGAGATGACGTTCAGGGTGCCTTAGCCCTGGGAATTCACTTTTTATTGATTTTTCAAGTATATTTGCGAAAACCAAAGTTACGGTAGCGAAGATAGGAGTTCATAGTCCGCAATCATTTAATTTTCAACACCAAATCTCTTGTCATTTTTGCAACACTAGTTTTAAATTATAGTTTGACGTCTAGAGTTGGGTTCTGTTGACGAAAGTCCCTTGAGTTCGATATCCGGCTCTCTAAAAGGAGTCACTTTATTACTTGCACAATCACGTACACTTGCATGTATAGCTGGGTCGCAAAAAGTTTTTGGCGCCGCTGTCGGGGACTTTCAAATAGATAGATTTCAATTATTGACGTTTGGACTTTAATTTTCAGCTACGTGTTGACAACTTGATCTTAGCTGTTCTATTTTGCAGGCTTACTTCATCGAAACACTGGCAAGGAACAAAGATTTGGTAGCCCCGCAGTCTGAACCTGAAAGATATTTCAATAGATTGAGGAGACAGGCTGCAGACTACCCAATCCCACAAGTCGAACTAGCTAACGAAGGAATACGGGGTAATCCCGTAAGAATTGAAGATCCAGCTGCAGAGAGACGTGAACCAAAAGTAATGGCAGCTAGAACAGTTCGCGATGTGGCAATCCCACTCGCCACTAATGTAACCTCCAGTATTCTCAAACCGGCAGCTGGAGGTAGATTTGAGCTTAAACAGAACATGGTGCAACTCTTGCACTCAAGTGGACAGTTTACTGGTCTTGCTCATGAAGACCCGCAGAGGCATATTCAGAATTTTCTAGAGATCAGTGACACATATATTCCTGCAGGTGTGTCTTCAGATTATGTGAGACTTACTTTGTTTCCCTTTTCTCTGTTGGGGGAAGCAAGGAGGTGGTTAGATGCAGAGCCGGCTAATTCTATCACCTCTTGGGATGATCTTGCTCGAAAATTCTTGATAAAGTTCTTTCCGTCTGGAAAGACAGCAAAGCTGAGGAGTGAGATACTAAGTTTCAGACAGAGAGATAATGAGAATTTATACCAAGCTTGGAACAGATTCAAATCCATGTTGAGGGATTGTCCTCGCCACCATCAAGCTAATGAAGTGTTGGTGCATACGTTTATAGAATCTCTCGACCCCAACACTAAAATTCTACTTGATTCAGCTGCAGGTGGACAGGCTTTAGAGAAGACTTATGATGAATTATATGCTCTGTTGAATCATATTTTGCAGGGAAATCCAGACTGGCATAGCGATAATTCGAGAAATTCTACAAAGAATGTTGCTGGGAAACTAGATGTGGATGCAGTCACAGCATTATCTGCCCAAATTTCAGTTATGCAAAACATGATAAACAATCACTTTAGTAGTTTAAATTTGGGGCAACAACCAGCTCCTGTGAATGCAGTCCAGCAACAGGTTTCTGTGATATGTAGTGTATGTGAAAATGGTGATCATACCAGTGATTTGTGTAGTGCTAATTCGGATTCGATAAATTTTGTTAGTAATGCACAAAGGGGAGGTGGAGCTCAGAACTATGGAAACACTTATAATGCCGGGTGGAAAAACCATCCGAACTTATCTTGGGGAGGAAATCAAAATCAATATAGGCCTCAAGGATATGCACCTCAGTGCAACCAACAGCAAGGTCAAGGAAATCAAGTGGGTGCTAAGCTTGGAGACATGAGTGTGGAGGATATGTTAAAACAGATTATGGCTGAACAAGCAAAGCTGGCAGCAGATGTGAGGAACAATCAGTTGGCTACTCAGAATTTGGAAAAGCAGATTGGCCAGTTAGCTAATGCACAGAATATAAGGCCCCAAGGAGGTCTTCCAGGTGATACTGAGCTAAACCCCAAGCAGGTGAATGCTATAGTTACCCGTAGTGGTAAGCAATTATAGGATACGGTTGCACCAGCGAAAGAATTGGAGCCAAAAGTAGTGGTGATTGAAGACGAACAGGTGGAGTCTACCAAAAGCTCAAAAGATGATAAAGTGATACATTGTGTGAAGTTGCCTCCTCCTTTCCCTCAGAAGTTCAAAAAGAAGAAGGAGGACGAATGCTTTGGTAAGTTCATTGAACTACTTAAACAAGTGCACATTAATTTGCCTCTTGTGGATATCTTGCAGGGTATTCCAAAGTATGCCAAGTTCGTGAAAGACATTATAACAAATAAGAGTAGATTGACAGAATATGCCACAGTTGCTTTGACTGAGGAGGTTAGTTCTCGCATTCAGAATCGGTTACCTACTAAGCTGAAAGATCCTGGAAGCTTCACTGTGAAGATTACTCTGGGATATCGTGCCTGCGCTCGTGGATTATGTGATTTGAGGGCTAGTATAAATCTGATGCCCACTTCGATTTTCAAGGATTTGGGTTTGGGACGTCCTAAGCCCACTACTGTTATTTTACAACTAGCAGACTGATCTGTGACTAGACCTGATGGTATTGTTGAAGATGTTCTGGTTCAAGTGGGGTCGTTGATCTTTCCCGTTGATTTTGTGGTGCTCAATTTTGAGCCTGACCTGGAAGTCCCATTTATTTTGGGGCGTCCATTCCTGGCTACAGGAGGTGTAATCATTGATGTAGCAGCCGGGAAACTTACTATGCAAGCTCATGATAAGGTGGAAGTCTTTGATGTATATAGGGCTTTGAAGCTTCCAGAAATTTATGAGAACTTGTCGGCTATCACAACTATAGATTTGGCAGTTGAAAGCATCTACACTTTGTCTACAGATCCATTGGAAAAAGTTTTGATGGGGCAAGATGTGTTTGGTGATGCAGAAGTTAGTGAGATGGTAAAAGTTCTTGATCTTATAGGTATCTATGCGAAAGAGGGTAGATAGGAATCGTTAAATCGTCCACTCGGTCCTCCAACTAAGCCCTCAATTGAGGAGGCACCAAAGCTTGAATTGAAGGAACTCCCATCTCACCTACAATATGCTTTCCTAGGTAAAAATGAGACTCTTCCTATTATTCTGGCAGCAGATTTGTCACAGGAACAAGTTGATGCGGCATTATTGATACTAAAACGAAGAAAGAAGGCTATTGGTTGGCAGATGTCTGACATCCATGGTATTAATCCGGGTTTATGCATGCATAAAATTTACATGGAAGAAGGGCACAAGCCGAGTGTGCAGAACCAACGATGTTTGAATCCGGTAATGAAAGAAGTAGTAAGGAAGGAGGTAATTAAGTGGTTAGATTCGGGCATTGTTTATCCTATCTATGATAGTACGTGGGTGAGCCCAGTACAATGTGTTTCAAAAAAGAGCGGTATGACGGTGATCACAAATGACAATAATGAATTGATTCCTACAAGAACTGTAACTGGATGGCGTATTTGCATGGATTACCGGAAACTTAATGATGCTACGAGGAAAGATCACTATCCAATCCCTTTTATTGATAAGATGTTGGATCGTTTAGCCGGGCAGGAATATTATTGCTTTCTTGATGGATATTCCGGATACAATCAAATTGCTATAGATCCTAAAGATCAGGAGAAGACTACATTCACATGTCCTTACGGCACATACGCTTTCAAGCGTATGCCATTTGGATTGTGTAATGCACCGGCTACCTTTCAGCGTTGCATGATGGCTATTTTCTACTACATGGTGGAGGAGTTCGTAGAGATTTTTATGGATGATTTTTCAGTTTGTGGTAACTCTTTCGAGGTATGTTTGCAAAACCTTGATAAAGTCCTTGCTCGGTGTGAAAAAACTAAACTCGTTCTCAATTGGGAGAAGTGCCATTTCCTTATAACGGAAGGTATAGTTCTTGGGCACAAAGTGTCAAAGCAAGGGCTGGAAGTTGATAGGGAAAAGATTGAAGTCATTGAAAAACTCCCTCCACCTGTATCGGTAAAAGGGGTGCGAAGTTTTTTGGGTCATGCTGGATTTTACAGAAGGTTTATTCAAGATTTTTCCAAAATTGCACGTCCCATGTGTGCACTCTTGGAGAAAGATGTGAAGTTTGTATTTTGTGAATCATGTGTGAAGGCATTCGAGGTTTTGAAAAAGAAGTTGGTAGAGGCACCTATCCTTATTGCTCCTGACTGGGTTTTGCCATTTGATCTAATGTGTGACGCAAGTGATGTTGCAATAGGTGCGGTTCTCGGTCAACGAAAGAATAAGGTATTTCACTCTATTTATTATGCAAGCAAGACACTTGATGCAGCCCAAGTGAATTATACGGTGACTGAAAAAGAGATGTTAGCTTTGGTGTATGCATTTGATAAATTCAGATCGTACTTGGTGGGCACGAGCGTCATTGTATACACGGATCATGCGGCAATACGGTATTTATTCAATAAAAAGGATGCTAATCCGCGCTTGATTAGATGGATCTTATTGCTACAGGAGTTTGACTTAGAGATTAAAGATAGAAAGGGGACAGAAAATCAAATTGCTGACCATCTTTCTAGACTTGAGAGCTCGACACATATAGTGGATGATGGGCGTATTTGTGAAGAATTTCCAGAAGAGCAGTTGTTGGTGTTAGACGTCTATGAGTTGCCATGGTATGCAGACATTGTGAATCTATTGGTAAGTGGGTTATTTCCTCCTGATTCGAGCCCTCAACAGAAGAAGAAACTGGCATATGAGGCACGCTCTTATATATGGGATGAGCCGTATTTATTCAAGCAAGGGCCTAATCAAATAGTACAAAGATGTATTACGGATGCTGAAGTGAAGCAAATGTTAGAGAGATGCCACGCATCACCTTATGGTGGACATCATGGTGGTGAACGCACAGCCCAGAAAATTCTGCAATCAGGTTTCTTCTGGCCTTCTATATTTAAAGATGCTCATGCCTTTGTGAAGAATTGTGATCAATGTCAACGTATGGGGACGATTGCCAAGAGACATGAGATGCCTCTTAACAATATCCTATAAGTTTAAATTTTTGATGAATGGGGGATTGATTTTATGGGGCCTTTCCCAAAGTCGAATGGCAATCTATACATACTCGTAGCAGTGGATTATGTATCGAAATGGGTAGAGGCTACAGCTCTTCCTACGAATGACTCCAAAGTTGTGGTAAAGTTTCTCCAAAAACACATCTTCACTAGGTTCGGAACTCCAAGAGCTATTATTAGCGATGGAGGGTCACACTTCATTAATTACTGGATGAAGAGTGTATTGGCGAAGTATGGAGTGAAACACAAGGTCTCCACAGCGTATCACCCCCAAACAAGTGGCCAAGTGGAAGTGTCTAATCGCGAGATAAAGCAAATCTTGCCAAAGACGGTGAATACTCAAAGGAAAGACTGGTCACTCAAGCTGGATGATGCTCTTTGGGTTTATTGAACAGCGTATAAGACTCCTATAGGGACTTCTCCCTATCGTTTGGTCTTTGGGAAAGCCTGTCACCTTCCAGTTGAGCTTGAGCACCGAGCATATTGGGCGGTAAAGAAGTTGAATTTAGATCCAGGGTTGGCTGGTAATAGGAGGTTGTTACAACTCCATGAGTTGGAAGAATTTTGTGCCCAAGTGTATGAAAATGCTAAGCTATACAAGGAGAAAACGAAGCAATGGCATGACAAGCATATTCTCCCCTGCACTTTTGAGCCAGGCCAGTTGGTACTTTTGTTTAACTCAAGACTTAGGTTGTTTTCGGGCAAGTTAAGATCTAAGTGGAGTGGGCCTTTTGAGGTAAGTCGCTCGACACCTCACGGTGCGGTGGAAATTTTGAACAAAGCGGATGGTACAAGGTTCATGGTAAATGGCCAGATATTGAAGCATTGTTTCGGTGAGGAAGAGAAGCAGACGGAGGACGTGATTCGCCTTGATGATAACTGAGATCTTATATTTGGTCGAGCCGCGACATTAAATAAGGCGCTACATGGGAGGCAACCCATGCATGTGTTGTAATAGTTAGGATTTATAAAGTAAAAAAATACAAAAAGAAGAGTCGTGCCCCGACCAAAACTAAGGCGCTTGATGGGAGGCAACCCATCTCTTTTAAAAGTTTTTATTTTCTAACGTAGTGTTAGGATCCTGTGTTTATGCAGAGGCAGGCAGAACATGTTTTGGAGAAAAACGTCGAGTCTTGGGACTTGTAAAAGCCCCAAGATTATGTGAAAAATGTGAAAAATTGCTCAGGTATGAGAATAAGTGTTGGGTGCGCTACCCAGCGTGCTAGGATGAAAAAGCTAAAAAAAAAAATTTTTGAGGCAGTGGGGAGGCGCGCTGGCCAGCGTGCCACGCTGCCTTCCACAAAAATTTGGCATGCACAGGCACGCTGGCCAGCGTGCCACGCCGCCTGTGCCTAAAATTTTTGGCAAGGAGACAGTGGGGTAGCGCGCTAGGCAGCGTGCCACGCCGCTACCCCAAAAAAAATTTTAAGTTATTTTCTATTAATAAACGACCCACCCCCTTCCCTTTTCTTTTAAATCCCTAATTTCCCTTCTTCTTCACCATCATTCCCAACTCCATACCCATACACACGAGTTTCTCCCAAAGCATCTCAAAAATTTTTGCTTAGATTTCCTTCTCCGAATTCTTGCCTTCTACTCTTGGGATTGTGTCCAAGTCTCCATTCAAAGCTCTCAAGGTATGTTTCCTTAGCTTTCTCTCTCTAGTTTGCTATGGGGATGATGCAATTTTGGGGTTTCCTTGGATTTCGTTTGTACTTTCCAAATATGTTCTTGGTTTGTTGACTTGCTTCTTATCATATGGTTAGGGTTTATGGGGTGGCATTACAATGAACTTGGAAGGCATGTGAACTTGTGGTTACTAATCTTATTTTAGTGCAAAATTGGAAGTGGGTTTATCTTTATTGGTGAAAATGGAGAAAATTGGTAGTGGCACTCACTGAATACAACTCATATGTGTGGAATAAATGACTATTGTTGGACTTCTTGACTAAAACTAGCATGTCATTCTAATGTTATTTATAAGATTGCTAACCTTGTGTGGGACTGTGCATTTATCTATGGTGGGGACTTGGTTTTGGGCATTAGGTGATGGGGGGAAGTCTGAGTACCCTCCACCCATATTTATTTTGACTTGGTGCTAAGCGACTAGGTGTGGGGTGGCCCTCAACGTCACCGCGTATTAAGTTGGTTAGCTATTTTTACATGGGCAATTGACATGTTTGTGGATCTTTGCTACAGGTACTATGTCTGATTCTAATGTAGCAGCCTCTAGCTCTCACAAGAGACGTCGGTCGGGTAATAATGTAGTGTCGGGTATTCTTGCTTGCTATACAATTGTGCATACACGTGTGAAACATGCCCGGATATATAATAGCAAGTGCTGAGACACCTAATTCTCACTTATTTGACTAGTTAAGTTGCTTAATGTTGAATTTATGCATGATTTCGAAGGTTTTTATGGTGAACCTGCTGAGCTGAACATGTGCCATGTGTGAGTAAGTTTTCCATGATATTCCATGTGCATAATGATGTCTAGAACTTGCCCGGGGTGTTTGCAAAGCGAAATAAGAGGTGTTAAGTGTAGGATATGATAGGGGCATTTCTTTGATAGTCATGTTTTAGACCTACTTTATCCACCCTCTTGGCATGATCCTAGTTAGCCCCGTTGAGCCTTTAGACTTTTCCTTGGTAGCTTTACATGTAGCTTAATCCTCTTCTTTCAATGAACCAGAATTTGATCCAAAACTCCTAAGCGCTTTAATTAGGAAATCAAGAGGTGAAGGAGTGCAAGAGTTTGAAAACAAAAATGAAAAAAAAAAAAGGGGAAGAGTGAAAGTAAAGTCCCAAGCATATTTCCTATGGGTGTGAAAAGGTTTGTGTGTGTTGGTAGGGAGTATGGTAAATAAAAAATATAAAAAAAAATAAAAAAAAAAGAGAAAAAGAAAATTTTACTCCTTACACAATATGCGTAAGATAGCTTAAAGTTATGGGACAGAATAAAAGAAAGTTGGGAAGATAAAAGTGGTGAAAAATAGGTCGGTTGAAGGTGGTCTGAATGTAATTTGCAGTGTATTAAAGCGCTCAGGAAAGATAGTCACTATTCTTACCAAATAGTTCCTACCCGTCCCTGTGCCTACATTACAACCCCTAAAAGTCCTACTTGATCTTGAGCTTTAACATTTTGACATTAGTGGAGTATTACACTAAGGGAAAGCCTATGGTTCATCTTTGTGTTGCATGTGAATTCTTTTTGAGAGTGAGTGACTTTCATTCATGCACCCAGTTAGTAATTACTTGGTAGAAGTGTGGGGTGACTTTTTATGGTGAGGGCGCATGTTTAGTGAAGTGAGGTGATCTACTAATGATGAGTCACGCATGAATTTGCAACCAGTTAAGTTGATTTGTGAGGATAGGTTGTTTCACTTTGTTATTTAGTTGTTTGATATCCTAGTATGTGGTGCAGAAGTTGATAAATGTGGTTGTGTAAGCTATGCAAGAATGCCTATTTTGTTTCAAGTGTCTAAAGTCGCCCGGATAGAGTGTGGCTATTGTTCGAGGACAAACAAAGGTTAAGTGTGGGGTGGTGATCTAAGGCGTATTTATATGCCTTAATAGCGACTTTAACCCATGATTACCTTAGTTTTGAGAACAATACTTGTGTATTATATAAGTTTTTGATGGAATATGGGATATTGTGCTAACCAACATGATTAGACTCTTGTAGGTGGAATTTGCGACTTTTTGGAGCATGTTTGGCATGGAAAGTGAGGCTTGGAGGAGCTACAAGTGAAGAATATTGAAGATAAGAGGCAAGCCAAAGAGTTGATCTTGAAGAATCCAACCAAATCCGCGAAGAGAAGTCGACGAAAGCAAAAAAATCAAATAAAAAAGGGTCTGGCGCGCTAGGCAGCGTGCCAGGCCACTTTTGGAGAAATTTTTAATTGCCTTGGTAGACTTGGGGCGCGCCCAGGGGCATGCCACGCCTCCTGGGAGCACCTTTTTTGCTGAGGCAAAATCAACCTAAGTGCTAGGCGCGCCCAAGGGCGTGCCGGGCCACTTTTTGGCGGATTTTTGCCTCGATTTGGGTCTATAAATAGGGCTTTTGAGTTATTGTATCACATTCCATCATCCTTAGAATATTTTGGGCGTTTTTGGGCATCTCAATTAGGTTCCATTCCTCTTCTTTTCAGTTTTTACATATTTTTATGGTATTTAATTACTTTTGGATGTTGATTGACATTATGAGTGGCTAAAATCCCTCATTCTTGGGGTTAAGGCCAAGAACATGAATCTCTTGGGTTGAGTGTAGTGGTTTTTGCTGAAGTTTATCATAAATTGGTTATTCATATATTCTAAATTTCATTATTTTGATGTTTGATCACCATTGGAATATATTCCTTGTCTCGAAGTGAGCTCGAGAGAGAAACTAAGAGATAGAACTTGAATATATGGAGTGTGGTCTTTCTCGGGGAAGTAATTCTACGGGATTGACATGTGGTTAGGACCGAGAGGTACCTAATCCACCACACTTGGTCAATTACGAGAAGAAAACTTGAATGCTCTAGAATTAGTTAAATTTATCACCACTCACGGATGTAGGTAGGTTGCTAAGTTCTAGTAAAAGATTATATTTTGGAGACGAATATAGTTATAAAATTAACCTCGAATCAATAACCACGATAAACAACTCAAAGTGCTTAAAACAATAACAATTATGCTCAAGAGATGACGTTCAGGGTGCCTTAGCCCTGGGAATTCACTTTTTATTGATTTTTCAAGTATATTTGCGAAAATCAAAGTTACGGTAGCGAAGATAGGAGTTCATAGTCCGCAATCATTTAATTTTCAACACCAAATCTCTTGTCGTTTTCGCAACACTAGTTTTTAATTATAGTTTGACGTCTAGAGTTGGGTTCTGTTGACGAAAGTCCCTTGGGTTCGATATCCGGCTCTCTAAAAGGAGCCACTTTATTACTTGCATGATCACGTACACTTGCGTGTATAGCTGGGTCACAACAATTACCTCCCCAAGACAAGTTCGGGTGATTTTTCCACCCAGCATTATAAGTATTTCCATAATTCTGGGCTCCAACTCCCCTTTGGGCATTACCAACAAAATTTACAGAATCCGAATTTGCACTACATGACTCGCTGGTATGGTCCCCGTTTCCACATAAACTACACATCACTGAAACCTGTTGCTGTACTGCATTTACTGGAGCTGGTTGCTGCCCCAAATTCAAACTACTGAAGTAATTGTTCATCATGTTTTGCATAGCTGAAATTTGGGCAGATAATGCCGTGACTGCATCCACATCTAGTTTCCCAGCAACCTTCTTTGTAGAATTCCTCGAGTTATCACTATGCCAGTCTAGATTTCCCTGTGAAATATGATTCAACAAATAATATAATTCATCATAAGTCTTCTCTAAAGCTTGTCCATCTGCAGCTGAATCAAGTAGAATTTTGGTGTTGGGGTCGAGAGCCTCAATGAAAGTATGCACCAACACTTCATTAGCTTGGTGGTGGTGAGGACAATCCCTCGGCATGGATTTGAATTTGTTCCAAGCTTGGTACAAATCCTCATCATCTTTCTGTCTGAAACTCAGTATCTCACTTCTCAGCTTTGCTGTCTTTTCAGACGGAAAGAACCTTATCAAGAATTTCCGAGCAAGATCATCCCAAGTAGTGATAGAATTAGCCGGCTCTGCATCTAACCACCTCCTTGCTTCCCCCAACACAGAAAAGGGGAACAAGGTAAGTCTCACATAATCCGAAGACACACCCGCAGGAATATATGTGTCACTGATCTCCAAAAAATTTCGGATATGCCTCTGCGGGTCTTCATGAGCAAGACCTGTAAACTATCCACTTGAGTGCAAGAGTTGCACCATATTCTGTTTAAGCTCAAATCTACCTCCAACCGCCAGTTTGAGAATACTGGAGGTCACATTAGTAGCAAGTGGGATTTCCACGTCGTGCACTATCCTTGCTGCCATTACTGCTGGCTCACGTCTCTCCTCAACTGGTTCTTCAATTCTTATGGGATTACCCCGTATGCCTTCGTCAGCCAGTTCGACTTGCGGGATTGGGTAATCTGCAGCCTGTCTCCTCAATCTACGAAAGTATCTTTCAGGTTCAGACTGCGGAGTTACCAAATCTTTGTTCCTTGCCAGCGTTCAGATGAAGTAAGCCTGCAAAATAGAGCAGCTAAGATCAAGTTGTCAACTCTTAGCTGAAAATTAAGGTAAAAACGCCAATAATTGAAATCTATCTATTTGAAAGTCCCCGGCAACGGTGCCAAAAACTTTTTGACAACCCAGCTATACACGCAAGTGTACGTGATCGTGCAAGTAATACAGTGGCTCCTTTAAAAGAGCCGAATATCGAACCCAAGGGACTTTCGTCAACAGAAATCAATTTTAGATGTCAAACTATAATTAAAAACTAGTGTTGCAAAAAAGGAAAGGGATTTGGTGCTGAAAATTAAATGCTTGCGGATTATGAACTCCTATCTTCGCTACTGTATCTTTGGTTTTCGCAAATGTGCTTGAAAAATCAATAAAAAGTGAATTCCCAGGGCTAAGGCACTCTGAACGTCGTCTCTTGAGCATAATTGTTATTGGTTTAAGCATTTTGAGTTGTTTATCTTGGTTATTGATAATGAGGTTAATTTTACAATTATATTCGTCTCCAAACTATAATCTTCTACTAGAAATTGGAAACCTAACTACGTCCATGAACGGTGATAAGTTTAACCAATTCTAATACATTTAAGCTTTCTTCTCGTAATTGACCAAGTGTGGTGGATTAGGTACCTCTCGGTCCTAACCACATGTCAATCCTTTAGAATTCCTTTCCCGAGAAAGACCACACCTCTTATACTCTACGTTTTATCTCTTAGTTTCTCTCTCGAGCTCACTTCAAGACAAGGAATGTATTTCAATGGTGATCAAGCATCAAAATAGTGAAATTTAGAATATATGAATAACCAATTGACGATAAACTTCCACAAAAACCAATAGAATTAACCCAAGAGATTCATGTTCTTGGCCTTAACCTCAAGAAATAGGGATTTTAGCCACTCATAATGTTAATTAACATCCAAAAATAATAAAATACCTTAAAAATATATAAAATCTGAAAAGATGAGGAATGATACCTAATTTCAATGCCCAAAAACGCCCAAGGTAGCCTCGTAAAGATGGAATGTGATACAATAACTCAAAAGCCCTATTTATAGAGTGTATTTCGAGGCAAAAATTAGCCAAAAAACAGCCCGGCACGCCCTTGGGCGCGCCTGGCACTTAGGCTAATTCCTCTGTGAAGGGGCGACCCAGGTGGCCTGGCACGCCCTGAATCGCGCCCCAGTGCTGCCTGGCAGAACAAAATCTTCTCCAAAAGCGGCCTGGCACGCCCTTTGGCGCGCCAGGCCCTTAATTTTTGATTTTTTTTCCTTCGTTGACTTTTCTTTGCTGATTTGGCATGATGATTCAAGTTCAACTCTTTGGCTTACCTCTTATCATCAATAACCTTTGCTCGTAGCTTCTCCAAGCCTCGCTTTCCATGCCAAAAACGCTCTAAATAGTCGCAAATTCCACCTACAAGGGTCTAATCATATAGGTTAGCACAATATCACATATTCCATCAAAAACTTATAAAATACACAAGTATTGTTCTCAAAAATAAGGTAAACATGGGTTAAAGTCGGTCATAAGGCATACAAATACGCCTTAGATCACGAATCCGTACCAAAAATCCTAAATTTACAACTAGATTGTGTGATAAACCTTTGGTGTCCGATAAAAGTGGGTTTGAAGAGGCATACAAGCTTGCTACCGATGATACTGCATTGTTGCCTCGTACAACAAGGCTACAAACATGGGCACAAGCTGTTGCCCGGGCTACCTAACAGCGTACTCCACAGCCCCTGCAACCGGTTGCCCCTGCTCAGTCTTCTAATTTTGCCCCTCAGTCTGATGAGGGGATGGAAGCTATTGCAATCGATAAAGATCGGGAGATTGATGTGTCTGGCTCTGAGGAGAATGCTAAGGATATGGATGATGCCGATGTTGATGGTTCCGTCTCTAGGGACAATGCTGATAGTTCGGATGATTCTGCGGTTGATGCAATAGCATCTATTTATGGCACTGGTGGTCAACACTCCATGACGTCCTCACAGAGATAGGTGGTTGCACAGCGGGCCGCCATTGCGGTTCGTATGGATAACAAAATATGGTGTGTTCAGGGCATGAGGGCCATTTATGATAAATATGCCGAGTACTAAGCGGGGCATGTATAGAAGGAGTATCACTGAAGAGCCTCGATATCGGCTAGATGAGTTGAGAGCACTGCCTGAGATTAAGGCTGTATTTGACAATTATGGGTTTGGGTGGATGACGGAGCCTCTTGGGCACTATATCTTAGAGTTGGTATGTGACTTTTATGCTTCTTATGTTGCTAGGTTGAATTGATCACACCCAATAAGCAGCGGTATAGAGACCAACCACCATTGACTCACACTTTGATTCAGTAGACCAGAGTAGACATCTCTGAGCAGAATATCCACAGGTTTGTGTTTGGTGCTGAGTGTCCATTTCCAACTAGCACTGCAGAATTTGATCACCGTATAGAGACTGTGCGCAATAGGGCTAAAATAAGAGACGCCGATCAGCGTTTAGAGTTACTGCGATGGATTACATGTTATATAGCAGAGGAGGGTGCTAATGCTAGCATTATATTGAGGTGACCCGCATTGCTGATACAAGGTTGATGCAGCAACGGGGAGCTTACCTAGTCTTTTCGCGAAGGTCTCACCCTTTCGGGTCATCAGGAGCACCCCTTTTTGAAGGGCCTGGAGATAGAGACGAGTTGGTTAGTACACATATGCCTATTATGAGCGTACCTAATACTGTTCCTTTACCTGCTGAAAGCACCGGCTCGATTGACGATGAGGTACCCGACACTGTAGCACCACCGCCTCCTTCTGGTATGGTTTCAGTTTTGAGGGACTTCCTGCAGGAGTTGATTGATAGACAGACGCAGATGTTTGAGAGGTAGGCCCACACTGAGACCCAGATGGCTAAGTTTGTATCCCAGCTTAAGCCATTTGTTAGGACCACGGTGAAGGTTGCAGAGACTAGAATGGAGGCCCGTATAACCGCTGCTATGGAGCAGTTTATGAGAGAGCTGCATGGGAGGATTGATAGTTTTGAGGCCCGGATGGCCACTCAGATAAGTTCAGCACAGATTCCTCATACAGCAGGCTTAACACGAGAGGCGACTGCATTGAGAGAGGAGATTAGAGCTTTGGCACCGAGCAGCACTCTTGTTATTCCACCTATGCTTGTTCCGGCGTCGATGAGGCCGGTGTTCGAGGTGGATTTATTTGTCGACGAGGAGCCTCCTATTGATAGAGGCAAGAGACCACGTAGTCCGAAAGATCAAATTGATAGTGGTGATGAGTTTGAGGGTGAGTTTCAGAGAGCGGTGAAGGCTTCTAGAGTAGAGTACCATACCAGGCTGATTGCTCAGGAGGAGCGGGCACAGGTGCATCCTCTAGTCAGGCACCCCCTTCACAGGCTGCATAAAGAGCCCCGAGAGCATGCCGATGATCCCGTTATAGGCGGGCCTACTTTTGGCACCTAGCGCGCCCCAGGTATGTCTTCACTTCCTTTCACTTACCATATTGATAGTGGGGCACTGAGGGCAGTGCACCATTATTAGTTGGGGGTGGGGGTGTACTACTATTTGTGGGTTTTCGTTGTCATGTTTCTTTTCCCCCGAGTGTGCTATCATAGTAGAATCGGCATGTTTAGGTGTTTATTTATATTAGTTATGTGTTTTCATGTTTAATTAGGAGAAAAATAGGGGAACCTTAGTGCAATCCAATTTTGAACGTATTTTGAATGTTAAGGATGCCTTTTGATGGTCTAAAAGATACCTCTCCTGAAATTTTTGTTTTTAAATGGTGTGTGTAGTATGTTAGTTTGTGACAACTGTTGGATCTTGTTATGGCATTAGTATTATAGGAAGAATAATTGTAGCTAGCATCGCATGAACTGGTTAGATAGTAGTTGATAGTGTAACCCTGTGCTATGTGTGTGTGAGGTCATTACCTAGTTCACTTTGTGTGTGCAATCCAGAACTTGCCCAGTTAGTCTTGCCTAGGTTATAGGATAGTGGTTAGAAAAAAATCATAGGCCATTTTTGAATAAGTCCACTTTTAGCCTAAATGCCTGACAAATATGCAATGAATATCCCTTGAACCCAATTTTGAGCCTTACTTGACCTATTTCTTTCAGTAGCCTATTCACCTTCCCATTTTGATTTATAATGAACCTGTCTTGGCCCTAGTCCCTCCTTGGACATTGTGTACCTCAACTCAGGCAAATTGCCTAAGTTGAGGGTGGCTATTATAGGGGTGTGTAGATTGATTTGGGTATGAAGAAGGGGTTAGTAAAACAAAAAGAGAACAGATCTGGGTGGAAGAAAAAAAATTAAAAAAAGAAGAAAAAGAAAGAAAAAAAAATTGTTGTTTTGAAAGTATAAAAAGAAATCACACCCAAAATCTGGAAACAAATAAAGAAGAATAAGGGACAATAAAAAGGAGAATGGTTGGAAAATGGATCCAAAAATAGTGTAGAGTCAAGGAGGGTTGAGTCAGCATATCCATATGTACCATACCCGTCCCCAAGCCTACATTACAAGCTGATGAAAGTCCTATAGTGATCCTAGTCCAACTATCCGAAAAACTAATGCATAGAAAATAAGGGCAAGCCTATGGTATTTCATGCACGTTGTTTGAACTTCTTTGTGAGAGAGAGTGTTTTGACGAGTCCCTACCTTGAGATTCATTAGTATACTATGAGTGTATGGGACTTCTTTGTTGTGAGAGTACATGGGTTGCATTGTTAGCTGCTATTTGTTCGGATAATGTCATTTGCACATATGCTTAGTTGTTTGTTCATAAACTCATGCCATCACTTGATCCCTTCTATGTGCTAATAATATGTTCCATGTATGCACACTGTGGTTTTAATTTGCAAGTAGGAGGGGTCAGAAAAATTTTGAGGTCAAAAGCAAATGAGTTGACTGCCGTAGGTCCCTTAGGTTTCTTTTAGTTAAGCATCATTGTGTTTATTTTGTTTTGGTCACCTAAGGACATGCAAACGTTCTAAGTTGAGGGTGTTGATGTGTCATGGTTTCATGACACTTTTGATTCTTAAAACAATGAAAATATGCAATAACTTGGGTGTGTTTGGTTGGTATGATGTGTTTTCTATTCTATATTGCAGGAGAATAAGTTTTGGAGGCAAAATGGACAAAAAGGAAGAATCAAGCCCGAGAATGAAGTATCTGAAGACGAAAGAACCAGGATCTGCACCAAAGAAGTGACTTACGGCAGGACTCAAATGTCGTGAGTCCACTCACGTGACGTGAGTAGCTGCCATGAGTCGACTTCAGAGAATGTTCAATGTGTCTGATTTTCACGACTAGACCCATGTGATGTGACTTGGTTCCACGACACCAAGTCACGATACCGTGGAAGGTTGCCGACTCTGTTTTCCTGTTTTGATTAGGATAGGATTCGTCTTGAATCTATAAATACCCCTTTGTTGTCCTATGTTCAGGAGTTAGTCATTACATTATTTTGAGTTAGTTTTTCATTAGTTTGAATTCAAAAACACATTATTGGATTTTGTAATCTTGGAATATCCATTCTAGGGTTTTATTCATAATTGAGATTTCAGAGTTTCTTTATTATTGTGAGTTTACAATTATGTTTTCATCCTCGAATTCTTATTGTGCTCTTGCAAAAATGAGTAGCTAAACTCATCAACTAGGGTTGTGTGAACCATGAAGAATTAACGAATTGAATTAAGTGCAAAGCAATTCTAAACTGGTGTGGATGCATGTATTGTTATTTCCTTCGTTGTGATTGATCTTCTAACGGTTGCAAACATTAGAAACTCGCCTATATTCTAGACTTGCTCGAGAGAGAGGTAGAGATTGGGAAAAGGGAATAACAACAGAGATTTGAAGCTATCAACCTTCATCTAATAACTTGAGCCGTAACAGGGATAGTTATCTGAGATCCAGAACAAGGGTTAGTAGTGCGACACTCGGAGACTGAGAGGAGAAGAGTGAAATTTGTCTAACCAAGGTCGAGAGACATTTAGATGAACATATCTTGTCAGATTTTGCATGCAACGTAGCGGGACAGTTTTGCCAGCACAAGTAACCGGTGGAGTTAAGGAATCATTGGGGATCACAGTCCTAGTGTATTTCTCGTATTGTCTACAAATTCTATATTTAGAAATCGTTACTGTTACTATTTATTCACAAAAAAACCCCAGTTTTACTTACTTACCAGTCACTCGGACTAGCATTCTACTTAACTTCGACCTATTCCCTGTGGGATCGACCCTAACCTAGTTGAGTTCTATATTTGATGCAGCGACCGCGTTATACTTTTCTGGAGATATATTTTGGGTCACATCACCTGTGACCTATGACGACTGGGTACAGCAGAAATAGTTATATTTTAATAGGGGTAATTTCGTACTTTTCCTATTTCCTAGACCAATATTGTGTCATTTTAAGGGTATTTTGAGAGGGATTCAAGGGGATTAGTTGACCCTTTTACTCTCATTCTCACCCAAACACAGAAAATATATAATAAGTACGATTTTTTTTCTCAAGTCCCAAGAAGCTAGGGTTTTTCTCCAAAAGCTCCAAGTCCAAGTTCTTAGAATTAATTCTTTAAATTCCAAGTATGTCGATATTAAATGAGGGCCTCCTTTCGATCTCATTCCCAAATATGTTTCAAGTTCAATTTTTATGAAACCCGTGAATTAGGGAAAGATCCCAAGTATCTCAATTTTATGAATCCTTTCAGTAATTGTGTTTCTAAACATCTTATGATAATTAATATCAGTTTATGCATGATTTTAAACAAGGCTTTGGTATATATTGGCGTGTTATGAACACACGATCCCAAATTTTTGGATAACTAGCATGAAACATCCAATTGAAGCATAATTTAAAAGAAGCATTCAGTATACCATGATTATCATGATTTTCAGAGTTAGTAAATTACATATAACTAGTTCCATAATTTCAGTCATCGTCAGTTATAGTAAATTTAACTAGTTTATATATTTTACTCAACTTTCAGTATAATTATGAGCATATGTATATGATTATGGGAGTAGTACTTAGCATCGAGAGGATACGGGTTCAGATAACCCGAGTCCCAAACTATGTGCCACCGTAGGTTAAAGGGGTCCTCGCTAGTTGAGAGTGTCTCATTTAGCCTGAATAGGCTCATGAGTGAAATCATGCTAGTCATGGTTCTTACCCTTGGCAAGGTATAGCACACCCTCCCAACTTGAGTTACTGGTTAGATTCCATGTTTTCTCCCATGGTCTATGTCAGTTACAAGAACCTTCCACAGTTTCAGACTCAGTATAGTACTTGACCCTTAGTTTAGTTGTATTTGCTTAAACTAATGACTTTTTAGATTATTATTTAATATCAATGTTTATATGTATAATTATGCATCTCAGATAGGATCATTGAACTTCAGTTCAGTTTTCATATCTCAGTATAGTGTTTTAGTATTTATCAACATACTTCATAGTTGCATAGCTCATATGCTCAGTACATTCAAAGTACTGACTGCATACCTTTTCTTCCTTTGTATAATATCATGATATAGGTTTGGACGCTAGGCATTAGCCCAACAGTTGATACATTCCAGTGTTTTTCCAGTAGCTGATAATGGTGAATCCACATCATCCAAGGATGAAAGTCTATGTTTTATTTTAGTATTTCTTTCTAGTTTTTAGACAGGTTAGAGTTATCTGGGAACTTGTCCCAGCAACTCATCATTAGTAGAGGCTTTTAGATAGACAATTAGATTTTTAGCTTTATAGTTATGTCAGGCATTTCTAGTTTTGAAATTCAGTATTGGTATTGGTTTTGATAATTATTATTGAGCTTCAGTTTTAGTTTTTGCTCAGTATATTTCAGTTATATTCAGTATTCTTAGTGTCATTCCAGTCCATGGGTTAGCTTGTGGTTACTTGTGGCTCTAAGTATCGTATTGGACTAGGGTGTAGTCTCGGGTCTGGCAGAAGGGGAAAAGAAAAGAAAAGGAGGTAGACTCAAGAAATCTCACCTTCGAAGCATAGTGAGCAGCATCATTCATTAAGCACTCGACAGAGGCTTTTTCCATTTTCCTGTGGTTTTTTAGAGATATGATGGCATTCAAGTAATTACCCACTCTAACCGGCCTCGAAATAAGTTTCAGTTCTCCTGAAACAACTAAGTCCACCACAAGACAACATGAGAAAGAAGGGTTGACAGCGGCTTCAACCCCTAGTGGAGTCTGAATCACCTTGCTGAAAGAGATGGGGCAGAAGCCTAGATGGCAGAGGGTGTCGCCAATAATAAAGGTCTAGGATGAGATGGACCGACAGAGACATGTCGTTTATAAGGAGGACCTCTACTCACCCCATCATTTTCCATCAAGTAAAACAGCTCTTTCGCTTTGGACTCAGGAGGGCTGGGGTTTTCTTTTGAAAAAATTGAGTCTCCTTTAAGTATACCCTCTTGACTCTCAGAAGATACCACAATCTCGGGAAGCTCACCTCCATCATCGGTGACAAAGGCATTGAATTCATTCGACAAAGGATCGAGGTTCATATTAGTTAGAAGAAGGGGGCGACCATCAAGGGCTTGACCTTTGAGGCTAAGAGCTACCCCCGAGATAGAAGCGCCAAGGGACCTGATCTTAACCCTACAATGCAAAAATGCATTAGATAATGTCAAAGATATGCCATAAAAGCCACGGTTAGGCTGGACTAACTAATACCATTTTATTCATTTTCCATTCATACCAAGTAGACAGACCAAACCAGGTGCAATCAATCACGACAATGGGTTTAAGAATGCAGGTCACCCAGAGGTAAAGGATATGAACATGTTAATCAAGCCCTTCACTCGGGGTCAGGTGCTTAATCAAGCCCTTCACTCGGGGTCGGGTGCCACCAAAGATCACCAAAAACAAGCAGAGGGGTAAGGTGTAGGTGAGAGGTAGAAAGCGCAAAGAGAAATAGCACTTGAAACACTTACGGTGGTTATTCCAAGGAAAGGGCATAGGGGCCCTTGGGAGTTCCCCAGGGGAATGACAACAAAGTGGCAAGTCCACTCGTAATCGTGGAGCTACTTATAATTATTTTTTCGCCTCAGTGATTCGACTTGACTATTCCCCCTTGTAATAAGTGAGGGGAAAAAAGCAACAAGAGGTGTTGACACCCAATTTTGACCTCCCGATATTTCTCCCAGACTGCTATTTCATCAAATATTAATTTTTTAAACTTTTAATTATTTTGGTATCAAATAAGTTTAGCATTTCTTATTCGTGATTTTAAAGTATGCAATTTACTTTTAACATTTAATTTTATATTTTTTGATATAGTATATATAATTTACTAATTTAAATATAATATTTTACATAATTTTGTAAATATTTATTAAATTATTTTTCTCAAATATGCATTCTCATAAGTTACAAATACATAGTCTATTACTATCACTATTATTATTATTATTATTATTATTATTATTATAGATTAGAAGGATCTCTAAGACGGGCGGTAATCCGCGCGGTCAGACAGATCTAGCTAAAATAGCATCTTTATACTTTGTATAAAAATTGAAATATAGGAGATTTTAAATATATCACTTAACTGTATGGGAGGCAGTTGGGCCTATTAGTCTGACATGGGACCTGTCACTTCCAGTAGGATTATGTCTAGAGGTTCTAACCGGAACAAGGATGCGCCCTTTTTTCTTCCTTATATCAGGCTTTTACCTTTTCACCGGCTTACCAAACTTAATCATAGTGGTCAGGACTGTATCTCCATCCAGAAACCAAGTCAGAGTGATATAAGAAAATATCTCTCATATTTTAATAAAGCCAGATTCTAAGAGTTAAAATACAGAAAGATCATGTGGTCAACATAGAAAGGAATTTAGCCAGACATAGTCTGGGCTTAGATAAATAAGGAGAGAAGGGGTGTCACCTTATGAGACCCGGTGGCAAGGGTCAGTGCCCGGAAGCAAGGGCTTTACGAAAGAGGGGTCGTATAAGCAAGGCCAATATTTGTGTCCAAAATATGGACGTTTTCTGATTTTTTATTAATTTACAAAATATGAAACTTTACAAGCTTTTAACGTAGAGAGAAGGAGGAGGAGGCTAATAGAGAGAGAAGGGGAGTCTAAAACTCTGCCTTCTGTAAACAAAAGACTACCTATTTAAAGAAACGAAAAAGAATCTTTACACAGTAAAATGGGTCCCAAGTGGGTCCCTAAATAGTAAAAGTGTACAGTGAATCTACTGTACTAACAGTGAATATACTGTGTCAACAGTGAATCTACTGTTTAAGTACTGTGCTGGCGGCTGGAAATATCTTCCATAGTGCTGCATTATGATGCTTTCTTTTTCCCTTGAGCTTTGTCTTCTGCTGCTTTATCAGCTGCTTTGAGACGTGTAATAAATGTCTCAGTGCTGTCTATTTCCTGTTCGGTCATTTCCCGTTCAGGTTTCGGTGGCTGAGCATCGGTGAAACTGTCATCATCGTGCATACTCCCACTATGAATAGAAGAATCTGTTTCCATGTGTAGGAGGGAGTCTAATAAGTTTTGTTTCATTTCATCGACATAGGTCTGAATGAGAGTGGCTTTATCTCCACTTTGGAACATAATTTTTCGAGCCATTCTTTTGAGATTAGGATCGTCAAATTTTGTTTGTTCCTGATGAGTCTCATAAGTCTCAATGGTAGACTGGATCTGGTCTAGAAGTGCTTGTTCTTTAAGAACTTTAGTTTCTTTGTCAAATTTTAACAGTCCTTCCCAAAAATTATTGTAGAAGGTACGGTATAGACATGGTATCTGGTTGTTAGTATAGCCGAATTCGGGGATCCATTTATGAATTCATGGAATAGAGAACTCCAAAAAGAAATATATTTGATCAATCTGATCAGGGTAGCATAAATGATCTGCTTTATAGAGATTTTCCAAATCAGGAGAAACCATTTTCCATTTTTGATATAATTGAAAATAGTTATCTGGCAAAATTTTTACCGTAGGACCGTGGTATGACCACCAGTCTAAAAACCAATTGGGAATTATTCCCTCAAAAACTTTGGTACAGATTTTAATGAACCAAGTATGTTTTTGTCTGGCATTATTATAATAAAGCACTTTAGAAAATGCTTGGACATAGTCCCAAAAAGTAACATTCATAGAAATGTCATTGACAATAATTTGTCGTTCTCTCATGGTGGAAATTCCCCAATCTTCAACAGATATAATCCGTTTAATAATTATTTTGGAATATCCATGTTCCTTTTGTCCAACAGGAAAGTGAGAAATCTCTGCACATTCCGTTTGAGTTAAAATATTTTCATAGTATGAGCGAGTCTTATATGATTCGCCAGGAAAATATAATCCCTGTATTAAATACCTTTCAAAAATTTGCCAAGGTAAATGACTACGCAATATCTCAGAGTTTTCAAGGATGAATATCATCTCTTTTTTCGGTACCTTTTCATAAGGTCGGAGAACATCATCTCTTTCCTTTGTGACTGAAGCAAACGAATTTGTTTGCTGTTGAGAGGCTAAATATGCCTTCATTTGCTCATAGAGCGGGTGTCCTTCTGGAATATCATTCAGATGGATTGAGGTTCCAGAGGAACTTTCTTGTGTAATTTTGGCGTTTATCAACATCTTTTTTCCCAGTTGTATGACTGGTGAGTTTGAAGATGATGCTTCTTGACTATAAGTCCTGGTTTGAGAAAAGGGCAATCTCCCTCTTCCTCTGCCTCGACCTCTTTCACGGCCTCGGCCTTGGGTAACATGAGTCCAAGAGGACTCAGCCATCCTGTAAATATTCACGAGACAAAAAGTCAGGCAGGGAATTATCAATTCCTTTTTTATATTTTATTTCAAAGTCGAATGGAGCCAATTGGGCTTGCCATCGAGCAAATATTAATTTTGAAGCATCATGTTTAAAATATTTATTAAACATATACTGTACTGATTGAGCATCAGTTTGAATCAGAAATTTTTGATTATATAAATCATCCTGAAATTTCAAAATACATTTAACAATAGTAAGCATTTCATGGGCCACAGTAGCATATTTTCTCTGGGCTTCGGTCCATTTACCTGAGTGATATCGTATCAGATATTCACATTTATCAGTGGGATTAATTTGTTTCAATATTCCACCAAAACCAATATTAGACGCATCGGTCTCAACAATTTTTTTGCCAACCAGGGTTAGCAAGAGTTAAAACTGGTAAAGCTTTAACCCGTTTTTTAATATTTTGAACTATAGCCGTGAGTTCATTATTCCATGGTTGTTTATGATTCTTTTTCAATCGATCATATAATGGGCAACATCCCTGGATAAATTCTTATAAAATGGTGCAATATAATTAAGGCTTCCCAAAAATCTTTGAAGCTGAGTTCGATCAGTAATAATATCAGGAAATTTATCAGCAAATATGATTGCGCGTTGAATAGGAGTAATTTTTCCTTGACAGATAGTATGTCCTAAAAATCTGACATTAGTTTGAAAAAGACTCATTTTGGGTTTAGAAATCACCAAACCATTTTGAATAATAATTTTCTTGAAAATATCAAGATGTTTTATATGTAGATCCAAAGTTTTGGAAAATATTAAGATGTCATCAATATAGACAATTATGAAATCCATATAAGGATTAAAAATGTCATTCATTATTTTCTGAAATTCAGAAGGTGTATTTTTTAATCCAAAAGGCATAACATTCCATTCGTATTGTCCAAATGGGACATTGAAAGCAGTACGATAAGTATGTTCTTTCAAAACTTGAATTTGCCAGTATCCTGACTTTAAGTCAAATTTAGAAAATAGATTTGCATCATAAAGTCTTGATAAGAGATCCTTTTTATTCGTAATCGGATACCGAATCCATTTTAAAACTTTATTAAGAGGTTTGTAGTTAATAACTAGTCTAGGTATACCTCTTTCTTTTTCAGCGGCATTATTGACATAAAAGGCAGTGCAAGACCATGGGGACTTGGAAGGTTTAATTAAACCCTTTTGCAACAAATTATCAATTTCTTTTTTACAATAATCTACTAACTCTGTATTCATTTGACAGGGTCGAGATTTTTGTAGGAATATTATCCTCAGAAAAGTTGTCTTCATATGGAAGAGTAATCACATGTTTTTTCCTGCTCCAGAAAGCACTGGGATGGTCAGCGCAAATATCAACAGCAAATTGTTCAGAGATTAATTTTATTTTTTCCTGAACTTTAGGAGTTTTCAAAATAGTTTCGATATGTAAACTAAATATTTCTAGTTGAAGAGAATCAACATGCTTTTGTTTTATATCAATTAAAGCATTTATATCTCTAGAAGTAGGCTCAGTAATAAAGTCATAGCTAATTGGTTTATTCGCATATGTAGCACTAAATCCTTGTGCATCTATATGAGTATATGGATAAATAGTATTGATAAAAGGAGTTTCAAGTATAATTGGAGGGTTAAGCTGATTCTTAACTAAAAAGAAGAAATGAGGAATACAAACTTTATTCTGACAAATATGCGCATTTGGCAATTTATATGCAATATCTAAAGCATGTCCTGATGCGGACTTAACCATGTGAGTGGTTTTATGAAAATATTTTGAAGGTATTAATCCTTCTTGAATGCAGCTTACATCGGCACCACTATCAATCATAGCAATATTAGAGATAGTCTATTGATTATTGATTAGTATGGTACATTTTATATACCATTTATGAGCAGTGACAATTTGCATTAATCCCAAGAAAACATCCCTTTTTGGAAAAGGTGTTTCAATCTCGTCGGATAGTTGGGGATCATCGTCCCCTATTGGTAAAGCTATTGAAGGATCATCGATTTTTCATTTTCCATGAGGATCATGGATCGAATTTACTTCTTCTATTTGAGTAATTCGATGATCAGATATCATCTGATTCTGTTTGAGAATTCTGATTTCATTTTTCAAATTCTCAATTTCGATTTTTAAATCGTCAAGAGAGGATTCTCGAGAAGGAGCCTGTTTATGTAACAGTCTTCTCTGAACTTCGGTAATTGTATACGGACTGAGATTTTTAATGTCTGTATTGCTATTAGTTGGTTTAGTTGGTTTTAAACCAGAGTTCGAAGTAGAGGCGGAGCTTCCTACTACTGAAAGATTAATAATCTTTTCTCGTAAGTTACTATCAGTAACTTCTTTTAGTAATTCTATGACATTGTCAGAAGAAATAGTTTGGACATTCAAATCTTGAAATTGTGACTGCAATTGATAAAACAGATTGTTATCACAAACACAGTTATTCCCTGGGCAGGTAGTACAACCAATATTATCGGAAGTTTCATGATTTTCGTTATCAGAAAAATCAACTAATTCTTCTTCTTCAGTTTCACTATCTGAAGGAGGATTGTCATAATCATCATCGGATCCTGACGTATATAGCATAGTATATATCTTGTCACGAAGCTCAATATCCTCTAAGGCTTTTAGTTTTTCTAATTTACAATTTGGAGCAATATGTCCATAATTTCCACAACGATAGCACTTAACTTTTGCTAAATCTCGTTTGGATCTATTTTTGGTAAATCTGGTGGATTTTTGATGAGCTCTTTTGGCTGCATGTTCTTCCCTATATTTTGGAGATCTATATCTAGATCTGCTATGCTTTCTTCTATACCCCGTAGAAGGAATGTATTCCTTATTTGGATAGCGAGGTTTTCCCTTACTGCTAGAAGGCTGAGGCATGCCAAATTGGGCACAGAAATCTCCTAATTGGGTTTTTTCTTTCAGCTTTTCTAGTTTAAGCTGATGACTTAATTTTAAGTCATTACACAAGTTCAATCCTTCTTGTGTACAAATAGATATAATAGAACCATAAGTGTGGTTTCCATAGGGAATAGTACTGCCATTACCACGAAGGGTTCTTCTAATTCGTTCTACAAATAGAGGGGGAAGGCCATCTACAAATTTGGCTTTCCAATGGTCAGTATGATCGTCTGACGGTAATTCTAAGACTCGGCTTAGGAAAGTATCTTTATACCATCGGAATTCTCCTAAATGTTTACATCTCAAACCATTTAAGAGGGTTCGAACAGACTCATAATTATTGGTAAATCTACCACCAAAATGTTCGAGAATAGTCATAACCAAGGTATAGACGGCATCTTCTCGTCCCGCTTCTAACGTATGACCTAAATTATCAGTGCCTGGTTCCATATTAACCATATCAATGATAGTTTGCTTATCAACAGAGGTGAGGAAATTGTCCCACCAGCCTCGAAGTTGCCCAGTAAATCCTGCAACAATCATCTTACAAATGGTTTTATCAGAATTTTTTGGGTTACCGTCGGAATTCTTGGTAGCTCGGCAAATAGTTGCATACATCATCATTCGATGAATTTGCATAGACATTTGTCTATCAGTAAGACCATCAATATTCCATTCATAAATGGCATTTCCTTCAAATGAAGTACTTTGTAAATTCCAATCTCGTTCTTCTATTAGAACGTCTTGGGGAGTTGGTCTAGGATAATAAGCGGTTTGCATAACGGGCTTGCGAGCAAACCGGGGTTGCATATTTTTATATCTTAATTTATTGAATTCGAAAGCAATTTGTTCCTTTAGGTCAGGAGTATGTTCTAAATCTTCCGCAAATTGAGCAGATAAATCTAAAGGCTTGATATTTAAATCGGCAAACTTCTTCTCTAAAAGAGTTTCTAGAGCATCATGGGATTGAATATGAAAATTCGTGATCTCTGCCGGGCGTTTAATGGAGCTGGTAACAATTTCAGGAATTGTTGAAGGGACTGGAGATTGGGAAGAACTTCCAATGTCAGAAGCTTTATCCTTGGCTCCTTTATCTTTTCCCTTTAGCTCATCGAGCTTGGAACAAACCTTATCAAGTTTAACTTGATTGATAAAACGGAGCGAAGTAGTTAAATCATCAAGTTTTTTATCGAGAGAAACAATATGTTCTCCTAGGACCTTTACATAGAGACCTAAATAATTGTTTTGGGAAATTAATTTATTAATTTCAGCAATAGTGACAGTACCAACATCATTATCAATGAATTGTTGAAAAGCATTAAAGGTAATGCCAGTATTGTTTGGCATAACAAACGGAGACTGTGGAGGAAACTGAGAATTGATCAGCTTTCCACTAGCGTCTTTATAAGAACGTTCAAGAACCCTTACATATAAAGGCAAGTAAGTGGTCATAAACCAGGGTACAAAAGACATAATTTTATTATGTAGAGTACAAGTTTCATAGAATTCTTGAGAAATATTATTTTGGTCTATTGAACCATAATTGGAGAAAAACCATTCTCGAAATTTAGACCATTTTGATCCAAAAAATTCCTTTTGAATATGTTTTCTTGCCAGTGAACCTGGACTAAAATCTATAAGGTGTGGAATCATTAGATAGTATTTGGGTTAAAATCCATTTCGGATGCGGAAGGAATATCCTTATCAGAACTATCATCACACCTTTGTACTATATTAGTACGGGGATCTATTTTTATTTTAGACGCACTAGAGGTTGAAGGAATAGTATGTAAAGAAGCAAGTTTATTTATTCTAGCAGGACCATATGTTGGTTCTACTGGAGCAATCAAAGATGGTGCAGATGATAATCTGCTACTACCAGAAAAAGACTGACGGTTATATACCGAAGTCTTATCTTCGAACTGAATACAGATCTGACCATCCGGGGTCTGAGTTATATGAGAAAAATCTTCATTAGTAACTCTATCGGCTACTTGATGCTGAGGAATTACAGAATTCAAAACCCAAGTATTGGGAAAATTAATTTCTTCCCACCGAATAGGTCGGCGAGTAGTAATTTTGGATTTTAAAAAATTTATTTCAAACAAAATAGTTTGATCAGCAGTATCAGCCAATTTACATCTAGGGTTCAAAGATGTCAATAATTTATAATAAATGCGATAGGATAAACATATAAGTTCAGATCCTGGAGCATAATTATAACCATGAGTTTTAACATTTAAGGTTATTATTATTATTATTATTATTATTATTATTATTATTATTATTATTATTATTATTATTATTACTATTATTATTATTGTTATTATTATTATTATTATTATTATTATTATTATTATTATAGTGTTATTATTAAAATTCGGATTCATAATTTACAAGTATCATTTATTTCAAATTATTATTTATCGCCAATTTTAAATAATATATTACGTGTCATTATTTTACTTGCGTAATTTATTCATAGTAATTTTATGACATTGATTAATTTATTAAATAGCAGTCTAATTCAATTTCCCTAATCTATTTAAATTCTAGCCATTTTGTACTCAATTTCATGTCAATTTTAGCCTCATCTGGGCTTAATTTGGCCCAATTTTAAATTTCAATCCAATATTCAATTGACCCAATTTAAATAACCTAATTTTTGGCCTTTTTTGTAAATTTTTGATCCCAGCCGTTGATCAAAATTGATCCAACGGCTGAGATTAATTTCCCACTTTCTTTCCTTTTTAAACAAATAACCCCCCCAAACCCTAATTATTTTTTTCACTCAACCTCACAGCCGCACAGCCCCTCTCTCAATCTGATCTCTCTACCCGAACACTCTCTCTCTTCCCCTCATCTCTCTTCTCATCTCTCCGCCGGCAAGCCTTTGCCAGAGAACTACCGTGGACCTGTCGATCCTCTCTCCTCTCAAATCTCCCTCTTCTCCGTCACCACCATTTCCAAACATCAGCCACACCACACCACAAACAACAAGCCTCTGTACCAGCGCTGATCGGCGAACCAGGGACCACCACCATCTCCGACTGGTCCGACCAAAACGCCTACCAGCAGCCGCACCATCAGCCGCCGTCTTCACTCACCACCGATCGACAGACCACCGCAAAGCACCGCCCAACGTCTCCTTCAATTGGAGCTTGAAGACTCGATCGATTCGTTTTGGTCCTTTCTTTGAGTCTACAATGAATCGGTCTCCGGTATGACGTTATATAACTCATTACATGTTTAATCAGTTTGGATTTATGTTCGTTGACTTGACCGATTCTCAGACTCGAAATTCATGCCTCATGGTTGTTAATTTTGGTTTGATTCTTATGAATTTATGTTTATTTACATAGTTGGATTAACATATGTGAAAACCCCCAATTTTACATGAACTCAGATTCTCAACCTAATTGCTACTACGTGATTATGCCTTAAAATTTGGTTATTTCTGAATTTGTTAACATATTTGTCAAGTTAGATACTATATGATAGTGACCAACTTGTTTTCTTGCCTAACTCCAATCCATGATTAATGCCCTTTCGATTGATCATTCTTGACAATGTGTTCGTGATTTTCATTGAAATTGCACTAATTGATTTGATTTTAATATCTTGGCTATGTATATAGTGGTATGTGGTATGAGACAGATTTTCATGATTAAATATGGCAATTTGTGGTAATTTTGTGCAGCATTAAGTATGGTAAGTTTGGATTTTGTTCGGTCTATACGATCAATTTTGAAAACCTACTGCAACTTTTTATTACTTCCACATATTATGGAAAATTAATATTCTTTTAAATATATTCATTGATTTCGCTAACTTTATTTTAGTCCAATTAGATTCTTACTCTTTCTTATTTATGGCAATGCATCATATTTTCCTCTCGGAATTGATTTAGTTCTTTGATTAAGGAAAACAATCTTTAAAAAATTGATATTTAGAATATTTTTCTTCCTTTTATATTTTTGACCGTTTATGACTCTTGGAAGATATAATGAGTCCATTTTCATTCATTCAGGACAAGTTTTTGGACCACAACTCTCTCTAAAAAGAAAACGAGAAGATATTTCAAGCCCGTTGTTTTCTTTGGCTTTGGGAAATTCTACTATTGGTTTCGTATTGCTGCACTACTAAGGTCTTCTTATTATTATTTGAATATTCCTTAACCGGTTAGTCTCTATCACAACCATTTTAATTCTTATGTGTAGTATATTCTGTGTTATTCGCATGATGCTTTTGTGTGTATGAACTTGTTTGCTTCTCGAATTCCTGCTTTGTACAATTTGGTATGCATAGCTGCTTAACAGGTCCTTAGTCAAGTTCAATCGACAGGAGGAGTCGCCAAAGGGGGTCCACTAAAGACCTTTTCTTAATTTTTTTTTTTATTCTTGTTTTGGGTCTGTAATTATTATTGTATAAACATTGGTATGTAATAAAATATTGGGGATGCTTACGAGGGGCGGGGATTATGTGATTTGAGCATTTTATTATTTAGAGATCATGCCTATAGGGTTATTAAATAAAAATCAATTAAATTATTTTATCACTTAGGCAAACAATCTAGGATAATTAATTAAATATTTCTTATCGCTTAGAAATTATTTTTAGGACATTAACTAACCTCTGGACGTATAAGGCCAATCTTGAATGTGTTAATTTAATTTAAGTGTGTTTAATTAATTTCTAACATGATTGACTCATTTCTAGCAATAGTTTAATTAATTTTTAGCATTCTTAATCAATTTCCAGCAATAAAAGATTAATTTTCGGCATTTAAAACTGTTTTTCCAGCAACTGAAATCAATTTTCAGCACCTATAAAATCATTTTCCTGTATTTATATTTACTTTTTAGTCTCAAATGTAGTTCCTAGTATTTTAGCATGTTTAAATGAATTTCCCGCATGTTTATCAATTTTCAGCATCTAAGAAATAATTTTTTTTAGCAGGTCTAAACTACCTTTTCAACATGATTAAGCAATTCTCAGCATGTCTAAACCACTTTTAGAATGTTTAATTAATTTTCAGCAACTTTAAACCATTTTTATCATATTTTGTAATTTTCAGATTTCAAAACTAAATGTCCAGCAATTTTCAATGAATTTTCAGAATATCAAAAGCTTAGTTTTCAGCATACTAAAATAATTTCCAACAAGTTTATTTAATTTTCAGCATACAATAAATATCTTTCAGTATATTTTAAATAATTTTCAACAAGTTTATTTAATTTCCAGCATATAATAAATAGTTTGTTTTTTTATTATCATGTTAAAAAATAATTTCCAGCAAGTCTATTTGATTTTCAGTATATGATAAATAGTTTTCAGCATATTTAAAAAATTAATTGCCAGCATGATTAATTAATTTCCAGCATCTAAAGACTATTTTCCAGCAATCGAAATTGATTTCCAGCATCTTAGACTATTTTTCAGTTGCTGTTATTCAATTTCCAGCATGTGGAATTAATTGTTAGCATGATTAAACTAATTCTTCAGCATGTTAAAATTCATTTTTTTTAGCATTCCTAGATTAATTTTAGGCATTCTTAACTTAACATATTGCATTTTTATTTAATTTTCGGACCCATTTTGAATGGCGTTCATCATTAGATATCATGCCTATAGGTTTTAATTATGTAAAAAGAATAATTGTTATTAAGCATGTTAATCACCTATTTAACTTTAATTAAATAAGAGGCGTATTTGAAACCTTTATGTGTTAATTGTGTCTTGTTTGTTTTGTATGACGTGAATTTCGGGTCTAATTAGGCGGCCTAGGCTTTTCTTGTCTAGATCCTTACCCGAAAAAAATAGTAAGTTCAACGCCTCTTGGACATTAAGTTTGGACGGGTAGGCAATTTAGGGGACGTTAGTTTTATCGCTTTTTTAAGAACGCCTCTAAGACTAATAATCAAATTAGGTGGGGTAGGTAGAAAATCAGAAATGATGTAAGTCGTCCCGAGCAGAATTCGACAATGCAACATACCACATTGTCATCCGTTAATAAGCCGAGTGCTGATTCGAATAGGCTAAAATTAACTCCTTGTATAAAATCTTTTCTAAATCGGTTTTCTTTATTTTATTTTGAATGTTCAATTATTTGGGGGTAGTTTAGGTTCGTTATTATTAAATAAAAAATGTTTAGGTTATATAAATTGTGTCCTTCTCTCTTCTTGCTTATCTGATATTTTATTTTTATATATTTTCCTAATGTGTAGTACTTAGGTTTATATTAATTAGATAAATAATTATTTTTCCTGTTTAGACACTTAGTTAACATTAAGTTAATAAATAGAATAGACTTTTGTTTATCACATAGAATTCCCCACGTAATATATGGATTCGGCCAGGTAACTTGAACCCTTACCCGAATTTCTGGTTGACATAGGCTAACAATTAATTAATCTTAATTAGTCTAGAATGGTGTCCTAACGCACCTTAATTCGTTAGGTGACAACTCTTCACCCCTTAAATCCCAAAAAGAGTTTGTCACGTTGAATCCCGCTTTTCGCGAGAAAAATGGGGCGCGACAAGAGGTATGATAAGGAAAAATTGAAACTCGATAGATAAGCGAGGGCACGAGGTAGGCAATGGTTTACCATACCCCTGGATTTAGCTGATCGAGAGTCAGTTGGAAGGAATTACAAAAGGAGAAAATCACTTTATCAATTAGATCACCCAGAATTGTGTTAAATGGTACATATAGACGAACAACATGTCTGACTGATTCGAAATAATGTTGTCGGTGGTTCCAAGGATCCTCACCTAAACCCTCCTGTCAACCCAACCACAGTCTTGAAGGACACGAGATATGGTGTTTTCATTCATGAGAAACCCCAATTTATATATCGGCTTGAGGTCATCTTTTCTTACCTTCTCGAAGAAGTCCTACGAGAATTTAAAGTTGTTGGGATCGTTAATAAGAGATCCACACCGAGGGTTTTTTCTCTTTCCCCTACGCTAGTCAGATCTGGTCAATAGATGTTTTTATTTTATCATGGAGAAATAAGATCAGGATGGAAAATAAGCGAGAAGTGGAAAATGGAACTGAGGGAGACATACATATAAAGACAAGATCAAACAAAATGGAAACTTAGGAAAAGAGCCCTCACAAGAATTAAGCACATAGGAGAAGCTTCTCTGAATGGGAAAGCAACCAGTCACAAAGGATGCGTGAAATCTTTGGACAAAAGAATGAACAACAACGGCAGTCGAAATTATTCACTCTTCTGTCTTTCATCCACAATAAAAGTGTTGTACCTAAAAATATGGAGATACTATCTATATGGGGTAGAATAGCATTTGGAAGGATTGGGTCGACCTGGAACGAATATGGCAAAGATCGATCCATGATAACATCATTTAAGAAGCATTGTCAATGAAAGAAAATGTCCATTCGGGCAAAGAGTAGATAGACTAAGATTGATTAAGACAGTGATAGCTAGATAAAGGACAAATGGAAGGATGATGTGTTAGAAGTCTCAGAAGCACAGGCACCTCTCGACAGAACCGCATCAGACACATAATATGGGCTGGAATCCTCCAATGGCTCAGGGATCAGAATAACACTTTCCTATTGGTCATGGGCAGTCCTTATATCCTATAAATAGTCACCCCATCCCTCATAATAAATCAATGTCTCTCCACTGCTCTCTACAGACAAACAATAAAATGTAATGACCCTCCAAGTCATTTTCTGCATTTTCATATTATTTTGACATTTAGAGCTTTCCAATAGCTGCCCCAACTCATTTATGACTCGCTAGTGCTAACAGTTTGGTTGTCGGGTAGTTCGTTTGGTTTTTATAGTCAATTCCCTATTTTGAAGTCAATGTTTTTCAAATTTGGCTACTGGGCCTAAACTCCATGTAAATGACCTCGTATGCTAATTTTGACAGTTTCATCAGCTCCAGAACATTGATTTTAAGCTAGGGGAACCCTTGATCCGGGTCCCGAGGCTTCCGGACTCGTTTTGAGCTATTGGGTGGAAAGTGCTGAAAACGGTCATTTGGGTGTGGGAACCACATTTCATCGAAACGACCCCGGATGGAAATTTTAATTACGCCATTGAGTCCAAAATATCAAATTTGATAGGGTAGCATAGTTCGTTTGTGTTCATAAGGTTTCGAAAGAATCCCGAGGGTCCGATTGAAAACTTGGCAATTGCCAAGTTTAGCTGATGCAGCATCAACTGGTGCAGGCCAAGAATATACTTTGCATTAGAGAGGCCTTGGCCGCATTCGTGAAGTCCAAGCCTTTAGTCCATCGCGTTTGCGAGCCAGCCTTCGAGTTTGCAAAGGGTTCTTCTGGTCCAGGTCGCATTTACTGTGGGGTTCCCGCGTTCACGAAGGAGGGACCCCTGGCAGTATAAATACATGCCAAAACCCGATTTCTTATTTTTTCACAAGTCCCAAACACCATAAAATTCTCTAGAGAGCTAAGAAAGTGAGAGGGTTGATACGTGGGTGTTTGGGGTGAGTTGGAGAGTGCATTTAAAGACCAATTTGAGTATGAAATATTCTATTGATTTATGGCATTTAAAGACCGGTTCGAGTCTAGCATATTCTATTGATTTATGGCATTTAAAGATCGGTTCAAGTCCGGCATACTCTTTCTATTTATAGCACTAACTTACTGGTTCGAGTCCGACACTTGTGGTGAGTTATGAGGAGGGAAATCCGGTTTAAGTTCGGTGTCTATTGGTTATTTCATGGTATTATAGTACCGATTTGAGTCCGGTGAGTTGTGGTTCGGAAGGGATTCATAAGTATGGTAATAGTATATTCCTTGATTGCATCCATCAGGCTTATGGGGGTTCATTTGGATTAGTCTTCTCTTGTTTATACCCTTTAGGTTTATGGGGGCCTAATTGGGTTGCAGTAGCTACTTTGATTTTGGCATCGCGTGTTTCTTTATTTATTTACCTTTTTCAGAGCATGTTCTCAGGTTTACCCCTCTCTCTTGACTTATTTTACATCCTCACATTTTATTATACTTTTATTATGATTAAGCTCAGTCAGCCAATGGTGCCTACTAAGTACACGTTGTTTTGGTACTCATACTACACTTCTACATCTTTTCTGGTGCAGATCCGAGTACTAACAGACATCGTTGACATTCCAGCCATCTACTTATAGGTCTCGAAGATAGGGTGAGCTTTCAGAGCCGGAGCTGATCCCCTTTTCTTCCCCCATTTTTGGACAATCTTTCATTTTGAGACTACTTGTATATCGATATTACTAGTACTCTTATTATTTTGGTTAGTGGCTCTTGTACCGTTCTTACTAGGTCGTAGGATACTATTTTTATCTATGTTAATGTTATTTTTTTGTAATTTCTTTATCTTCCACCATTTAGCCCATTACTTGTTGTTTCGGACTACGGTTTGACTTACCTACTAGTGGGACATAGTAAGTGTCATCATGACTCAGAAATTAGGTCGTGACAAATTGATATCAGAGCCTAGGTTCACTGGTATTATTGGTACAAAAGCAAGTGTCTAGTAGAACGATGAAGTTTGTATCTTATCTTCGGGAGGCTACAAGACATTCTTAGGATGACTTCACTTTCTTCATTCATTTTGTGCACTGAGTCTGTGTTGGTTTCTAAGGTTCTCGTTGTTTCCCTCTTTCACAGATGGCTAGGGCGTAAGCTACGACGACGGATGATGGTGAGCCCGAGCCCACTGCTAGGGCACCTGCTAGGGGTCATGGCTGACCCAGAGGTCGCGGTCAGGGTAGATCTGCAATCCCAGCTAATGGCCATATAGAAAGCCTTTGCCAGATCCAGATATTGCTCCTGAGGCAGAAGTTGCTCCATAGGTTCAGCTACCCCAACCATTAGTGGCCCAAGGGGCGGCTCATACTCCACTAGGGTTTATTTCCTCATCGTTGCTTAGAGATGACTTGGTCCAGTTATTGGGATTAGTTGGTGGTGCATTATCTAATGGTGCACAGTCTGCGAATCAGAGTGGTACAAATGTAGGGGCGCAACCTATAGCTGCAGCACCCAGAGTTCAGATTCCCCCCGTGCCGGTAATTGCTCAGCTGGTGGTCGCCCAGCCTGCTATGTCTGTTGAGGAGCAGAATATTTTGGGTAGATTTCTGAAACTGTCTCCTCCAAGGTTACAAGGGCTCCAGGCGAGGATGCATTTGAGTTTTTGGCTTCTTGCGAGGTTAGACTCCGTAATTTAGGCCTAGTTGAGGCTTGTGGGGTCGATTACACTACTTTTCAATTAGAATTGGCTGCTAGACATTGGTGGAGAGGTTTTCTTAATTGTAGACCAGCTGGATTTCCCCCGTTGACCTGGACTCAGTTCTCTGAGGTATTCTTGGAGAAGTATATGCCCCGCAGTCCTTGTGAGCGCTTGAGAGATCAGTTCATAGGGTTACAATAGGGTTATATGATAGTTCTCGAGTATGAGGCATGATTTCACGAGTTGGCCAGACATGCTATTGCGATCCTTCCTACCGAGTATGAGAGGATTTGGTGTTATGTTAGGGGACAAAGACTTCCTCTTCGCATGGCTACTCAGAGTTTGGTTACTGCTGGTAGGTCTTTTGTTGAGATTTCTAATTATGCCCAGACTATAGAGGAGATGCATAGCGAGGTCTAAGGGGGCAGCGATAAAAGACCACGTCAACAAGGCAGTTTCAGTGGGATCCACGGAGTTCACAGTTTAGAGGCAGAGGTTCTCAGGGTAGATACCCTCCACGTCAGTCATACCAGTACCAGGATCAATCCAGTAGGCCTGTTTAAGCATCACTTCAGATTTTCGACGGAGAGCAGTCCAGTTTCAGTGATTCTAATGGCCATAGCAGAGGCTAGTATCCGAGTGGTGCACATTCTAGGTCTTCTAGCCATGGTGGCTATTTCGGGTCAGCTGGATCTTCTGGACCGAGTGGTATTCCGGGGCCTTGTTATACTTGTGGAGTGTTTGGCCATTTCTCCAGAGAGTGTCCCTAGTGTGGGATGATTCAGCCTATAGTGCGAAGTGTTCAGTCGATCAGATCAGTGCTACCTCTAGCTATATGTGGTGTTCAGGGTCGCAGGGGTGGTCCCCTTAGTTCTCGAGTAGGTTCTCAGGCAGGTAGGATAGGTGGTAGGTCATACGCCCAGCCAGGCGGCCGACGAGGTCATTTATATATTGTACCTAGTAGCCGGAGGCAGAGTCTTCGGATGCTGTGATTACATGTACAATTTTAGTATGACGTCGGTCAGCTATTGCTTTATTTTATCCCGGATCCACTCATTCGTATATTTCTGCTTATTATGCACCATAGTTAGAGTTGTCTTGGGAGCCTTTATCTGTGCCATTGTGTGTATCTATACCCATGAGTGATTCTTTAGTAGTGGATCGAATTTATAGATTATGTATGGTGACCGTCTAAAAGTTTGATACTCGGGACGATCTTATTGTATTAGATATGGTGGACTTTGATATGATTCTAGGCATGGACTAGTTATCCCCTTATCATGCGGTCTTGGATTGCTTAGCCAAGACCGTTACTTTAACTATGTTTGGCATACCCCCAATTGTGTGGTAGGGTTCTTTTAGTTGTGCACCGTCGGGGATTCTTTCTTATGTTCGGGCTAGGAGACTGGTATCGAGGGGTTGCGAGTCTTATCTCGCTTATATTCGTGATGTTAGTACTGAGAGTCCCTCGCTTGATTCTGTTCCTATTATCCGTGAGTTCGTCGATGTTTTCCCTACCGACCTGCCTGGCCTTCCTCTTGAGAGTGACATTGAGTTTGCTATTAAACTTGAGTCGAGCACCCCACCTATTTCTATGGCACCTTATCGAATGGCTCTTGCAGAGCTTAAGGAGTTGAATTCTAAGCTTTAGAATTATTTGGGTAAGGGTTTCATTTGGCATAGTGTATCATCTTGGGGTGCTCTTGTCTTGTTCCTGAAGAAAAAGAATGGCTCTATGTGTATGTGTATTGACTATAGGCAGCTGAATAAGGTTACAGTGAAGAATAAGTATCCTATGTCTCGCATTAATGATTTATTTGACTAGCTTCAGGGTGCGTCAGTATTCTCTAAGATTGACTTGAGATCGGGTTACCATCAGTTAAAGATTCGGGCTAAGGATATCCCTAAGATAGCCTTCAGGACTTGGTATGGCCATTATGAGTTCTTGGTGATGTCTTTTAGGTTAACCAATGCCCCAGCAGTGTTTATGAATTTGATTAATCGAGTTTTCAGACGCTATTTGGACTCATTTGTTATTGTTTTCATTGATGACATTCTTGTATATTAGAAGAGCGGGGACACGAGCAATATTTGAGGATTGTTCTCCAGACTTTAAGAGATCATAGGCTTAATGTCAAATTCTCAAAGTATGAGTTTTGTCTCAATTCTGTTACATTCCTAGGGCACGTTGTGTCTAAGGATAGGACTATGGTGGATCCAGCAAAGATTGAGGTTATTCGTGATTGGGCGAGACCTACATCTCCGACTGAGGTTCTTAGCTTTATTGGTTTGGCTGGTTATTACCGACGATTTGTTGAGGGTTTTGATTCTATCGCATCGCCTATGACCGGACTGACTAGAAAGGAAGCTCTATTTCAGTGGTCCAAGGATTGTGAGTTGAGCTTTCTGATGCTCAAGAGCTTACTCACTTCAGCTCTAATATTGACCCTTCCTCTTGAGGACAAGGGGTTTGTAGTTTATTGTGATGCTTCTGGTGTTGGTTTGGGTTGTTTTCTGATGTAGCAGGGCCGAGTTATTGCTTATGCATCAAGGCAGCTTAAGATTCACAAGCACAACTACCTCACTTATGATTTGGAGTTGGCGGCGGTGGTTTTTGCGCTTAAGATTTGGAGGCACTACCTGTATGATGTTCATTGTGAGATCTATACCGACCATCATAGTCTTCAGCACCTTATGACTCAAAGAGAGCTTAATTCTAGGAAGTGTAGGTGGACTGAGTTGCTAAACGACTATGATATCTCGATCCTATATCATCCGGGCAAGGCTAACATAGAAGTGGATGCCTTGAGCTGGAAGGCGGTGAACATGGGTAGTTTAGTTTCTATTTCAGCTTCAGAGAAGCCGCTGGCTTTGGAAATTCAGTTCTTAGCCAACTTATTGGTTTGACTCGATATTTCAAACTCCATGAGGATCCTTGTAAGTGTTGAGGCTAGGTCTACCCTATTTGAGCAGATTCGAAGTCGCCAGTTTGAGGATAGTAGCCTTTGTGACCTGCGTGACCAGGTGACAAGGGGTGAGTCTAGTTGGGATACCCTAGATTCTGAGGGTATTCTAAGATTTAATGGTCGCATCTGTGTTCCAAGGGTTGGAGACTTGATTCATTTGATACTACGGGAGGCTTATAGCTCTAGATATTCTATTCACCTAGGGACAGCAAAGATGTATAGAGATTTGAAGCAGCATTACTGGTGGAGTGGCATTAAGAGAGATATTACGAACTTTGTAGCTCATTGCCTTTGTTGTCAGCAGGTAAAGGCCTAGCATTAGTGACCAGGTGGATTGCTTTAGAGGCTACCCATTCTCGAGTGGAAGTGGAAGAGGATTACTATGGACTTCGTGACCAGTTTACCTCGTTCTCTGTGTGGCTCTGACAGTATTTGGTCATCGTGGATCGATTGACCAAGTCGGCTCATTTTACCCCATTTCAAATCTCCATCAGTGCCGAGAGGTTAGCCCGTATCTATATTCGAGAGATAGTTTGCCTTCATGGAGTACCCATATCCATTATTTCTGATAGAGGTTCAGTGTTTACTTCTAGCTTCTGGAGGACCTGTCAGGAGGAGTTGGGTACTCAGGTCGATCTTAGCACCACATTCTATCCTCAGAATGACGGTCAATCCCAGCGGACCATTCAAGTTCTTGAGGATATGCTTCGCTCGTGCGCGATGGACTTTGGAGGTCAATGGGAGCAGCACTTTGATTTGGCAGAGTTCACTTATAATAATAGCTATTATTCGAGCATTGAGATGGCACCATTTGAGGCATTATATGGTAGGCATTTTCAATCTCTAATAGGTTGGTTTGAGATTTCAGAGATTAGCCCCCGTGGCACTAACTTGCTTCGTGAGTCCTTAGATAGGGTGCAGGTGATTCAGGATAGGTTGAGGACAGCTCAGAGTAGGCAGAAGAGTTATGTTGTTTGTAGACTTCGTGCCTTGAGATTTGGGGTTGGTGATCGAGTTTTCCTTTGAGTATCTCCCATGAAAGGCATGATGAGGTTCGGGAGGAAGGGTAAGCTCAACCCCAAGTATATTGGTCCATTCGAGATACTTCGGACAGTTAGAGAGGTAGCTTATGAATTGGCCTTTCCCCCAGATTTCTCAGTTGTTTATTCAGTTTTCCATGTCTCTATGTTGTGGCGTTACATCTCGGATGATTCTTACGTATTTCGATAGAACTCGGTTCAGTTGGATGAGAGGTTGGCGTTCATAGAGAAGCCAGTCCTCATTTTAGCCAGGGATGTTAGGCGGTTGTGCTCCAGAGAGATTCCAGTGGTTAAGGCCCAGTGGAGGCACCTTCCAGTTAAGGAGTCTGCTTGGGAGATTGACATCTAGATGCGGACCCAGTATTCCCACCTGTTTGAGCCTTCAGGTACATCTTTACCCTTTACTTTCGCGGACGAAAGTCCTTTTAGTAGTGGATATTGTAATGACCCTCCAGGTCATTTTCAGCATTTCCATCTTATTTTGATGTTTAGAGCTTTGCACAGCTACCCCAAGCCGTTTATGACTTGCTGGTGTTGACAGTTCGGTTGTTGGGCAGTTTGTTTGATTTTTAGAGCTAATTCCTTATTTTGAAGTCGACACTTTTCAAATTTGGATACCGGGCCTAAACTCTAGGTAAACGACCTTGTATGCCAATTTTTACAGTTCCATCAGCTCCAAAATATTGATTTTAGGCTGGGGGACCCTTGATTGGGGTCCCGAGGCTTCCAGACTCATTTTGGACTATTGGGTGGAAAGTGATGAAAATGGCCATTTGGGTGTGGAACCCACACTTTATCGAAAAGACCCCGGATGGAAATTTTGATTACGCCGTTGAGTTTGAAATGTCGAATTTGATAGGGTAGCATAGTTTGCTTGCATTCACGGGATTCCGAACTAATCTCGAGGGTCCGATCGGGAACTTGGCAATTGCTAAGTTTAGCTGATGCAACATCAGCTGGTGAAGGCCAAGAATGGCCTTTGCATTCGCGACGCCTTGGCCTCGTTCATGAAGGCCAAGCCTTTAGTCCATCGTGTTCGTGATCCGTCCTTCGCAGGACCAGGTCGCATTCGCGGTGGGGTCCCCGAGTTCGCAAAGAAAGGACCCCTGGCAGTATAAATACATGCCAAAACCCGATTTCTTCATTTTCCACAAGTCTCAAACACCATTAAATGCTCTAGATAGCTAACAGACTGATAGGGTCGATACGTGGTTGTTCGGGGTGGATTGGAGAGTGTGTGAGAACATTTCCTCATCAATATTACCGTAAGCTTTCTTTAATTTATCGATAATTTCCCCATTTTAAAGTTTTAACCCTAGTGCATTGATGGGTTGATTTTGAATGTTATTGTGCTCGGAATTTATCCATTATTAATGGTAAATGATCCTTGAGCCTTGAGGGACGTTTTGACGATTTCAAATATATGATTTCATAAATGGGTCCCATATGGGATTTTCGGCTCAATTTTGGACTCGATGCATTTATATGTAATATGGGTATTGTTGTTCTTATATTGATGAGTAGATTATTATTTTGATAGCGCGACATCGTGCAGAGGCTTCTCAAAAGGGAAAGGCCCCACTTTAGCAGACTTTATCGAGCTTTCTTCGGCATCCAGGTACGCTAGGCTTACCCTACTTATAGATTGAGCTTAATTATGATATTAGCATGATATTTTGCTAGTTTGGGGTTGGAATTTATGGTTGGTTGCTTAGTTATTAAAAGTTGGGTTATTTGGCCGATTTGAGGGCCATTTCGGAGGTAGAATTGACTCATTTACCCTTCCCTAAGGTAAATTGATGCTTTGGGGTTGGGATATCACTCTTAGCTCCTTGTAGACTTAGAAGGCCTTCTTTCGTGACATTATCCTTAATCTTGAGCCTTAGACTACATAGCATATACCTAGTTTGGGGCTAGGTTAATGATTTTGATTTATGGTATTTAAAGACCGGTTCGAGTCCGGCATATTCTATTGATTTATGGCATTTAAAGAATGGTTCAAGTCCGGCATATTCTATTGATTTATGGAATTTAAAGATCGGTTTGAGTATGGTATATTCTATTGATTTATGGCATTTAAAAATCGGTTCAAGTCTGGCATACTCTATCTATTTATAGCACTAACTTACTGGTTCGAGTCTGGCACTTGTGGTGAGTTATGAGGAGGGATATCCGGTTCAAGTCAGGTGTCTATGGGTTATTTCATGGTATTATGGTACCTGTTCGAGTTCGGTGAATTGTGGTTCGAAAGGGATCCATAAGTATGTTAATGGTATATTCCTTGATTGCATCGATCGAGCTTATGGGGGTTCATTTGGATTAGTCTTCTCTTGTTTGTTCCCTCTAGCTTTATGGGGACCTAGTTGGGTTATAGTAGCTACTTTAATTTCGGCATCGCATGTTTCTTTATTTATTTACCTATCTCAGAACATGTTCTTAGGTTTGCCCCTCTCCCTTGACTTATTTTAAATCCTCGCATTTTATTATACTTTTATTAAGATTTAGCTCAGTCGGCCAATGATGCCTACTGAGTACCCGTTGTTTTCGTACTCATAATACACTTCTGCATCTTTTCTGGTAGAGATTCGAGTATTAGCCGACGTTGTTGACATTTCAGCCAGCTGCTTACAGGTCTCGGAGATAGGGTGAGCTTTCAGAGGCGGAGCTGATCCCCTCTCCTTCCCTTATTTTTGGACAGTCTTTCATTTTGAGACTATTTGTACATCGATATTACTAGTACTCTTATTCTTTTGGTTAGTGGCTCTTGTACCGGCCTTACTAGGTCGTGGGATATTCTTTTCCTCCCTCTCTATTTTTGTCTATGTATATGTTATTTTCTTGGTAATATCTTTATCTTCCGCTATTGAGCCCATTACTTGTCGTTCCGGGCTATGGTTTGGCTTACCTACTGGTGGGGACATAGTAGGTACCATCATGACTCAGAAATTGGGTCGTGACATAAAATCTTTTACTTTTGTTCTTAGGTTTTGTTCATCTTTGATTTGGCTGTTTTTACTATTTATTATTGTTACGCTCGCTTACTAAGTGCTCACAGTCATTATTCGTAGGCTAAGGAATCTAGAACTACGTAGAAAACCAAATTTGTCCTTAACTTTCACTTTATTTTCTATATTGAGATATTATTCCAGTTTATTTACTCTCTTGCAAACTCATGCTACTAACAACGAAGCTAAAATCATAATGCGTGCTCTTGACCCACCTATAATTCTAATTGTCCTAAAATTGACGGTAAACAACATCAAAATAAATAATCTTGATCTTTATTTATGAAATTAGGATATTCCTCTAAAAAATTATATTCGAATAATTAGAGTCATCAAACATGTTTAATTGAACTATGTCTTCGATCATTGGATCATATGTTCTTTGATGTGAAAAATCAACAAAGCTTCATTGAACTTTTGTTTATAATATGCACGAACTTCAATTTTCGATGTCTCGGCTACCTATAAACAATAAAACAAGCGTGCACACATGATTAAACTTAGATGTGATTCTTTTAAACATATATAAGAAAATGTCCATAGTATAAATTTTACCTGATTGTATGTTTCCTCGGCACAGGTGTAGACACCCTTGAACAACCAATCATTAACATTAATGAATACTTTTAGACTCTCTAAGTCTCTATATGAGTACTTCTGATAAATTGGTTTAAGAGAGGGCATCTCAATAAAATTAGTGGCAGCCTAAAACCAAGTTTTAATAAGAGGTCTTAAATATATACGCATACATAGAAAAATAATAATAATTTAGAGTTGCATTTATTGTTCTTACATATTACTTGCTTTTAATACAATATTTTTAAAAGACACAAAACCTCTAACTACACAAAGTGATATAATTATTTATAGAAGTAAGAATTTAATTGTAGTTAATAAGATGTTAGTCATTTGTTTGCAATACATTAATTTAGATGTTGTTGTAAAAATATTATTTAATAATATGAAATTTGAGTTGTTTAATTCAAAGTTTTAAAATATTTCTAGTAAAAAATAGATGGTTGTTTCTTTCTTTTTCTTTTTTAATATAAATTTTATACGTATTTCACAATTTTCAATATTATTTTAAGTGAAATTAAAATCATAAACTTCACTATTGATATCTTTCAAGGTCTCAAAATTTTGGGGGCCTAAAGCAAACGTTTTACTAGCCTCACCCTTGAGTCACCCTGATTCCAAGAGACACAAAAGGCCATTGATTCTCATTTTCTTGGGAATCAAATTTTAACAGAGAGGAGAGACAGAAAGAATATCTGTATGTGGTACAATTTTCGAAAATGAGGACAATTAATCTATTTTGTGAGCTATTAAATCAATTATATACTCTTCTTTTTTTTTTTGGCAAAAAGAATAGAGAGGAGAGGGGGACAAAGAGTAATGGTGAGAGAACTTGATCTTTTATTTTCCTTAAAAACAAGAGAAAATGAGGACAAACAATTCTTGAAATTAAGGGGGTGTTTGTCCATGAAATTGTAAATATTTGAAAAAAGTAATTTTTATTTTTAAAGCGAAAATAATATTTAACAACTGAAGTTGTGTTTAGCTATGGATACAAATTGAAATTGTTTTTAAAGTTTTGTGATTAAAACTGGAGCCAAAATATTTTTTTGGTGCTTTTCAAATTGAATTTTGTGACCAAACGTGTTTTTCAGAGTTCAATGCTGAAAAAAATAAAAAAAAAATAAAATTCATAACGACCCCATGGTCATTGTGCGTTTTTGTGTATTTTCATATTTTATCCATTTTCATAACTTTTGTATATCATTTATGATCTGCAGGGATTAGTGGCATGATTCTCGAGGTAATGAAATGGGTATTGGGTGAGTTTTTCAATATTAAAAGTTGAAAATTTTGACCAAGGTCAACATTCTAGGTTAATAATCTCGAATTGAAATTTTGACAGTTCTGTTAGTTCTGGAAGGTGATTGTGACTTGGTCTGATAGTTAGTACGAATCCTAAAGTGTTCGGAAGCGATTTGAGCCTTTAGTTAAATTTTTGAGTTTTAAGAAAGTTAATCCTAATCACGATTAACTTTCAATCAAGACAATCCCATATCGATGATTTGATAATTCCAATAGGTTCGTAATGTCATTTTTAGTAAATTTTCATATTTGATTTATTTTCATGAGGTTCTGAATAAATTTCAAGGGTCAATTCAGAAAAATTGCAAAGTTTGGCAACTGCTGGTTTCTGTTGTTTTTGGTGCAGGTACTTCCTTTCTTTGTGCTTGTGATTTTATTGGTGCATTCGTAAAGAGTAACCGAGCCGAGAGTCGTGATTGCCGATGGAGGGTCACAATTGCGGAAAGGGAGAGAGAAACAGGGTTTAAGGCGTGTCGGGTTACTTATCCATTCGTGTGGGGGGTGTTTCTATTGCGAGCTATCTCTCTTGTTCACATTGAAGAAACTACCTAGGTAGATTTTAAATTCCCAATTTTGATCTTAGGCTTTATAACTTGATTTTGGGAGTTTGAGATCACGGTTTAGGGCGATTCAAAAGGGAGTTTTCAAGATTTCTTTGTAAGGTATGGTTCTAACCTTCTAATTATGCATTCTCTGCTAATCTGTCATTAAATTAATAATTTAATTAGTATTTTGAATTGATGGATTTGAGAGTTTTTTGCCCCAAAGTGAGATATATGTATTTCTTTGATTTGAGGATCAATTAACGGTTCGTTTTAGTTGATTTTTGACATGTGGGTTCCCCAAGCTATGAGTAAATCAATTTTAGTGATTTCTCTGGTTAAGATATTAGAATCATTTTTAACATTTTTAGTTTATCAACACTAATCCAACCTCATCTATTTCTATTTTATTGCTCAGTAAGATATTCGAATCATGAAAGAGAGAAATTAATTGATAGGATTACAATTGATCCCTTAATATGAGAATAATTAATTATCTTTTAGATCTATCTTTTATTACATCATAAAAATTGTTTGCTATAAATATGTTATTGTTACTTATTAAAAAAATTCTTGATTAAAGACATCCAACATAAAAATCTCCGAAGATAAAATAAAAATATCAGTAGCCAATTGAAAAAATAATAGTTTAACTGAAAGCTAATAAACAAATCCTAAAAACTCTTTGTATACTGCCAAAATCTAACGTGAAAGGATTTAAGGTAAAGCCATCTTCTAATTCTGCTCTCCATATTTCATACCTCATTGATATTGTTGTTATCGCCAGAGGGCGGTAATTTGGGGCCTAAAAGTGGTCTCATTCTAGGATGAATTCTCTTCTCTCTTTCTTATTTTCTTTTGTCTGTTTACTTCATATTAAATTAAATAAAACTCATTAAAATCAAATATTACATAGTTTTTAAATTTTTGGTGCATCCATTTGCAAAAAAATTCAATTACTAATATAGTGTATTTTGATTTTAAATTTTTTTTGTGCACCCATTTGTTATTTTCTTTACTTATTCAATGCTTGAATATCCTTAGTGAAATTCATGTATGTGCCATTGGTTGGTAATGGTTGTAAGGGATCGTTTGATAGGGTGTAAAATAATAGTGCAGAATATATTGTATTAGTAAGAGAAAATGGTCTAACCTCCCCCCCTCCCCCAACCTATACCCTAAATTTCAACTACACACTCGAATTTTATGGGGATCCTATCACCACCACCACCCCTAAATATTTTATTTGCTATATCAATACACCCCTAAGTGATGACCTGTCATAGGAAGTGAGAATACCCTCTCTAGGCGGGTAAGAGGTCTCACAAATGCTTCAAAATTTGGAAAAAAAATTCACGTGTAAAATCTACATCATTAAAACCCACAATGGTCATCTTCTCCACTATTAAATAACAGACCATTCTTCACCATTAAGCCTTCCATCTTCTTTATTTTATTTTATTTTTTGCTATTTTCTTCCAAAAATATCTAGGGTTTAGTTGTTAATGCTAATTTCTACTTTAAATCTTGAAGTTAGGGTTTGTAATTTTGCTCCAATTTCTTATTTAGGATCCATAATTTATTCTTCAATTTTCTCATAATCTCGTCATTAGATGGCAAATGCGGACTTGAATAAGTTTTGTATGGATGAATCAGACACAATGCTCAACACTGTAGTGCGATACAGACATGAAATTTTGCTGAATTTGCAAACTTCTTAGTCAAAATTAAATCCGAGAAGAAGATTTTGATCTTGCCCCTCTATGGTATATGTATTTTTTCTTGTATTTTTGCTCTACTTTGGATTTAATTGATGTTAATGTACTGTTTTTCTCTATTTTTCAGTCTAAAAACTATAAAAAAAAAATAAATCAATGGAGGGACAAAGAAGAAGTGGATCCAAGATCAAACTTTATACTTTCAAGATTGGTGAAAAAAATCAAAGAGTTGGAACAAGAATTATGGATTAGGCAAGTTCATATTGATAATTTGAGTAATACTAATTTGACATCAAAGAGGAGGCTCAATCAAAGGTGGAAATGGTATAGGTTCAATAGGAAGTTTTTTTTTTTTTTTTTTTTTGATTTGTGATGTTGCTATGTTTACCAGTAATCAATCTATTCCAAAGTAGTTAGAACTAATTGAATTGCCAAACTATGTGATAGATTTTGTATCTCTCTCCCTCCCTCCCTCTCTCCCCCCCCCTCTCTCTCATATATATATATATGTATACATACATACATACATTTATCAATCTATGTTGTCAATTGAAGCTTGTGTAAATTGTTTACACTTCATATGTAATAGCCAACACAATTAAACACCATTTGTATATAGAGGTAATTGAATGCACACAACACCATCTGTAAACACAACTGAATAGCCAACATAACTAAACACAATTGGATACATCTTTAAACACATATGAACACAACTTCACCATTCATTCATACTTCAACATCACTATTTAGACTTAATACAACTTAATACCAAAATAAAGTCACATTCATAAGGCCTCACATAAGGCAAAATTGACCAACAAACAAAATCAAAAATAGTAGGCCCTTAATTACTTCAATATCACCATTCTAAAGATAAAATAAGAAATTATTTGCATGTCTACTAGATTAACTTAAAACAATGCTTAAATACATCAACATCGCTACAATTTTCATGGCATCTTTGACTGTAAAAAAGTGTTATTTTGACTTGAATTATTTGAACTACTTCCCACTATTTTCATTCTTTGGTTCTCTCTAAGCTCTTGAAGTTTTCTTGTTGAGATTGCTTCTTTATCATTCCATTTTAGCTTACATGTTGTACTTGGTGTGTACCAATGTCACCAGTTACATCAACTGATCTTATCACCTTTGTTGAACCAGTAGAGTAGATTCTACTGCTTGGCATGTCAGACTACAATCAAATTATGATAATAATTCAGAAACAAACTGTCTCAATTAACCAAATAGTTTAAGATATATAGCAAAGACTCACATTCATGACTTTGAAGCCATTTTCAGCTTGAAACATACCCATTCTCATGACTCTTGGTCTTTTGTATGGAGTTGTATTTCCCCTGCCACTACTCATTCCTCTTTTAGTAGTACCAGCTACTGAAAATGATGAATGATAATCAGGAGAAGCATAAGAGGATGCAGGAAAATCAGCAGGTGTAGGAGGTACAGGATGCGCAGAAAGTGCACTAGGTGCTGCTGATGGTGCCTTTTTATGGTCTTCCTCTTCATATTTTTACTGGAGGCTCACCTTCTGATGGTGTTGATAGGGTTTTTTATACATATAAAGAAAAAATTATAAACTAATTAGTTAGAAAATATTAAATCAAGTTCAAATATTTTTTTTGGTCTGCCTCTCCCCCTGACTGAACTTGCTGGTTCTGCCCTTATTGATGCATTAGGTGCTACTGATGGTGCACTATATCTTGTTGATGACACAACACGTTCTCTTTGTGGACACCCTCTCTTGTTGTGGCCTCTAACATGACAGATACTACATTTCATTGCAAGTTCAGTTCTAGGAAACTTTCCATAGTTCTTAATTTCTCCAGCTTCTTTCCTTTTAGCCTTAGATGGCTTGCCAGGCATGTTTATGCCTAGTACACTTTCTATGGTCACATTGAGGTGAAACCTCAGTAATTGCTGTAAAAAATCCCTGCAATAGATGATAATTAGGTCATAATTACATATACAAAGTGGAAACTAATAAATAAATACAAATACAAAATAAAAGAGTACACATACCTTCTGCATATCTGTAATCAAGGTGAGACCTTCACCATCTCCAAGTCATAGGTCATCCCTTATGCACTTGACAAACATTATGCCTGGGTTTTTATTCTCCTTTTTAATTACTACCCAAACAAGTGGCAGCATCTGGTTGTTACCATCTCTAGCCACAACAATTAACAACTGGCCTTTACAAACACCTTTCAGGAAATGACCATCTAAACCTATGCACTTCTAACAATGTACCCATGCCTTCTTCAAAGCATCAAAGTAGATATAAAATCTCTGAGATATTAATTTGTCAAGAGCATCAGGTTCACCAAGTTTAACAACACAATTGCTCCCTGGATTGGTCCTCAACAGTTTATCCTTCTAGTCAAGAATTCTTCCAAATTCCACAATATGATCACTCCTTATATCTTTCAACACTTTAGCTCTTGCTCTTCTCACAGTAGTCCTGCCAACATAGAGTTTGAACTTTTTTCTAATCAGCTCTTACAACTTGAAGACTCTTATGTTTGGTTGATCAGCTATTCATTCTCTATAGGCTTTAGATAAGAACTTTGCATTGTACAAATAATTTCTAGTTGTCTTGTTGCAAGTATGTTTTGGGTTGTAAGTTTTTATAATGAAATCATTTGTTGTAGTGTCAACACATGCATACAAAAGCCATGGAAAACCATCCTTGCATCTAACTCAAACTTTTTTTTTTGCTCATTCACCCACTTCTCCACTTAAAACCTCTTTCTTACTGCATATTTAGTTACTTTTTTTCTAAATTCTTTCACATCTTTAAACACCATACCCAACCGCCATACAATTTTCTTTGCAGTGGGGTCATGAATTATTTTCTTTGTTGTTTTCCTCCCCTTTCTTGATGACTTTACCCTTCTTGATATGTTTACTCCACCAGATTCATCCTCTTTATATTCATCATCATCACAACACTCATCTTCATCTAATTCAAAACTATCCTCATCAGAACTTGCAAAGTAAGGCTTATCACCTCCTAACCTTCCTTCATGATTTATTTTACCTATTTCAATTTCATCAAAACCTAGATATGATCCAGCTTCACCTAATAATACCTCTTCATTGTTAGCCAATACTTTTTCCCTTCTTTTCCTCCTTTGAAAAGTCCTCTTTTTAGCCCTCAACTCCCTAACATACTCATGCACATCACTACTATAGTCCTCCTCATCATCATCATCTCCAACTAATTCAGCTTCAGTCTCAACACTCTCCTTAGTTGAGTAATCAGAACCCTCTACTTCTTATTTTGTGAAATCAAATCCAGCAAGACCAACATCTATATTATCATTATCTCCGGTAACATGATTAACAGTAGCATCATCTACAGTAGCATGCATTGTGGTAGTGAAATGATGTGTGGTTGAAAAAGTAGTAAAAGGGTCCTCACCTACTCTAAAGTTTTCACTCTTAGTAGGCCTTATATTAAAAGCCGAATCAGATTATCCCATATCCCCATGACTATCATTTTCTAATAAGATGGGGCGCATAATTGGTTCATCAATCAAATGCTTCACAAATACCTCTACTTCATCCCTATCTTTCAAGGAACATATGATGTCTAAAATATCCACATCATTATCATCATCTACCCAAATGCCACTGTTAGGTAGTTAAATACTAAATGTCCAAGTTGTGCTATCTCTCAATTTTTTAATATAGTCTCTCAAATCAAAATATGACATCTTATCTACATCAACATCCAAAAATTCTGTAATTTTTTCACGATTATATGTTGATTTCTCACTACTTAAATCTAACACCTCCACCATGGTACCATCTTAGAGTAATCAAAGTAAACCCATTCATCTCTTACCTGAAGGCAATCAAAAAAGAGAATAGTAATTACTAGACATAGTAGCATTATGAACTAGAAAAGAACAGTAGCATTAACACTGTGAACCATAAAGGAAAAAATTAATTTCACACAATAATCTAGCATTACCCGACTTAACCAACAAAGAAAAAACCTAATTACATGATAACATGACCGTAATATGGTATAAATTGAATAATGAAACAACATAATTCTAAGAAGCATATAAATGCAGCATTACGCGACTTAGTTGAGAAAGAAAAAATCTAATTTTATTATAATTATTGTATAATATGGTATAAATTGAACAACTACACAATATAATAGTAAGACACATATAATATTACACATAACTTTATTCTTAATTTTTTGAATTAACAGCAAATCCTAATAAAGCACAAACTAAAATTAAGAGACAAAGAACTACATTTTACTAAAATTAAGGAGTAATTAGTAGAAAAACTTTGTAATCATGTTGAAAATACACACACGAACCCTTTGATCATCACCAAGAATTGACAGAAAAAACAAAAAGAAAAGGTTGAAGAGTGAGAAGAGAGGGAGATGAAAAGTTTTCTGATTTTTTTGACAAAGAAAATGAAAATATAATGCATGGGGTTTAATCTTTAGGAGAGAAAAGAAAAAGTTCAAGTGTGGCCCGTACATGTAATCATGTTGGTAAATATATTTGGTTTATGTGGACAGGTCAGCACTTAAGGGTGTATTAATATAGTAAATAAAATGTTTAGGGGGGTGATAGGACCCCCGTGAAGTCCGAGTGTGTAGTTGAGATTTCGGATATTGGTTTGGGGGGAGGGTGTAAGAAAGGATGTGGGAAAGGTTTTGAAGGGTAATTATGTCTTTAATCATACTAATGCATGCATTATATCCCTTGCATTACTAATATCATGGATTTTCATGTATTAGTTACACATACCTTAAAATACCAAATAGAGTGTATAACTAACATTAGTTGTACATAAGTTAAAAAGTGTAGCAAATAAGGTACTAGTAATATACAAAGCTGATGCATGCAATATTTTTTCTAATGCACTCTACCAAAACAGCCCTAAATAGTGGTGACAGTTGAATTTAGTGATTACAGTAGTGGTGGTTATGACTGAGGATGATGATTATAGGTGATGTGTGTTGATGGTTAATATTGATGGACTGCAACGATGGTTAAGGTCAAAGTGGATGAAGTAGTGATGAACTATATACCATCTTTGAATAAATATTTAATGATATTAAAATTTTATTATAAATCCTAATCAGACTTTTTACACTCTGTTTGGATGGTTGTTGCATATTGATTCATAATGTATCGTATTCTATAGTATGGTATAGTATCGTACTATATTGTTTCAATGAATACAATGTTTGAATAAAATTGTATCATTTTTCATTGTCATATAATCTCACACATCAACAATTTGAAGGATAAATATAATAAGGTATGAGGCAGGGCTACTGTAATGATCTGTTCCGTCATTATTAAAAGACACCTCGTAATGGGCACGGGTTATGAAAAATTTTGAAAATACGATCTTGAGTTAGTATGGGACGTCACGACTAAAAATTTCAGAATTTAAAATTTTTGAGTTGGGATGATGTCATCCCGCTATAGCAAAATTTTTCCTGCTATAGCGGAATGACGGGACCAAAATCTCAGGTCTGATTTTTATATTTTTCTTTTCTCCTCTTCAGTTACAAAAAAGACGAGGTTTGCTTTAAGAACCCCTCTTAGGGTTACCTCATGTCCTGGGAGCAATGGAGAGAAGGAATTTTATGTTAATAGAGTAAAACCCATGATTTTCTCACAGATTTCACGTCAGAATTTACCTTTACAGAGTTAAAAGCTCACGTTCATGTCTCCGTAGCAGCTGCTTGGCGTCCAGGTAGGCTAGGTTTAACTGAGTAGTTTAGACCTGGGTTAGAAACATAAGCATAACATAGATTAATCGGAGATTACATACTTAGGCCTTCGGGCATGGTGTTAGAATGGATAAAATGGATGAAAACCTAGTTAATTGGGTGAGAAATTGTTGTTATGTTATGGTATTGAAATTTTCCTTGAGTTTATGTGTTTACTTTGTTTTTGTTCATCCGTGTATGATTTAATATTCCCCAGACCCCACTTTGTGGGAATATACTGGGTCTGTTGTTGTTGTCATGTATGATTTAATAACAGTGTTGTACCCAAAAATTGAGTTAAACCTATTACAGGTCTAAATTAAGGGTGGTTAGTATTGGTGGATTCAGAAGAATCTACGATAGTAACCAGAGGATGGGAAGTTGATAATGTATGCAAGGGTTAGGATGAACAGTTAGGGGTGAGTTATGCCACCGGTTATATGTGTAAGTTGTAGGTGATTGTTTAATGTAGTTAAGACCCAACTTGTTTTATGTGTGCATGATAACTATTCTTTAGTATTGCTTGTACAATGCATGTTCAAGGAAAGTGAATGATTATTTGATATCTTAAGTGTTAACCGCATTTAATGAATTTATATGTAAAGCTTGTTGGTTGTTACAAGTGTGGCTTCTGTATCCATTGTGGTTGTAATTGTTATGATATCTGTCATTATTGTGGGATGTACCGATATTTGAAAATCTTCACGGGATTGGTTAGTATAAGGTTGGTAGGCACTTGATGTTTGGGTTTTGGTACATGGACAAGAGCTCGTCCCCTGCAGGTCATGGCTAGTGGGCAACCATAAGACTCTTAGCATGTGTGTACAGGTATTGGTGAAAGTGATGGTTTCTTGAGTGGACCGGGTTATTTGCTTATTTGACATACACTGTTATATTGGTTTCTTAAGTGAATCGAGCTTATTTGATTATCTGATATATGGGTTCCTTGAGTGAACCAGGCCTATTTACTTATCTGGTATGATGGTTCATTGAGTGAACCAGGTTTACTTGTTATCTGGTATATCGGTTCCTTACGTGAATTGGGTTATGTGATGATTGGTGTATTGGATTTTTCTATGAACTGGGACTTATGATTTTAACGTTTTCCATTGTTAGGAAGGACCCATGATGTTGCCCAAATTACACCTCTAAACAAAGTATAAAGAGATCGTTGATCAAATATAGAACCCAACTAGGTTGGGATCGATCCCACTGGGAATAGGTCAAAATCTCTATTAAGTATTTATCTAAGCAATCAGCAAATAAGTAAAAAAGGGGTTTTGTTAATCAGTATGTCAATAGTAACGATTGTTGATTTGTTAGATTTGTAATTAGTAAGAAAGAGGCACTAGGACTGTGTTCTCCAATAACCTCATAACTTCATAGGTTCTTCATACTTTGTAAGCTCTCCCGGTGTTCGGTATGTAGAATCGATAGGTTATGTATACTTAGAACAACTTCCCGCTCTTGTTTAAGCAATATCCTCAAGTAAGTTCTCACTTCTCCTGAGTTTGTGCGGCTAACCCCTATCTTGGATCCCAAATTAGCTATTCCGGATTATCGGTTCAAGCTATTAAGTAGAGGTTGGTAGCTCCAAGTCTCTGTTGGTCATTCACTTATTCCTATCCGTTACTCATCCTTTCGTCCAGAGTAAAGATAAGGTAAGTTCTAATGTTGTACACCGTCAGAAAGCAATCAAACCCAAGAAAACAACAGTACATGCATGAACACCAGTTGGAAATCACTCCTTATTGTGAACACTACTTTGTTAATCCGTCATGGTTCCCACAATCCTAGCTGTGGTGTTTAGCTACTCATAATTGCAAGCACACAATAAGAATTCATAGGAGAAAGCATAATTATGAACTTATAAGAATAAGCTGAAAACAACTCTGAAATCTCACTTTCAATTTAAACCCTAAAATCGATGTTTGTGATTCCAAGACAAATAACGTGCCTTAGAACCTCGCAATAATGTAATAGAACGTAAATTGGTACAAAAGACCGACTAAGAGTATTTACAAACAAAATAAAACTTATCCTAAACATAACAGGGTTTGCTAAGCCAGTCACTTCGAAAAAGAAGGTACGATTGTGGTTTGATTCCACGATCGTCCTTGGTGCTCGTAGGTTGACACTGGACTTTGCAATCTTTAGATCTTCAATGGTACGATTCTTAGTACTACCTCGTACCTTCTAGGTACGATTGTGCAATATACTTTTCTGATCCTTTTCTACTTTAACTCCTGCAAACTCTCAATTATGAACTTCCTTCCCACGACATCATGGTCAGATCGTGACTTCAAAGTACGGTTGTGGGAAGTCTTCGTCTGCTATTCTTCACACTTAACATCTGCAACCTTGTTTCCAGATCCTCTTCCCATGATCATATTATATGATCATAAGATCAATGTACAATTGTGGGAACTTTCGCCTATTTGACACCTAGGATTCCATCCTCTGGTGTAGTCTATGATTACATGGTACGACCATGGTTAGATCCCACAGTCATGGAATGGGTTGTCTGATGCCCTTATGATAACCGAAAAACTACGAGAACTAGAAATTAACTAAGAATCGAAAAGATAATCAATAGATAGATGAAAGATTAGACACAAGAAGATGAGTAATTAAGAAACAATAGGATATATTAAACCCTAGAACCTCTAAATTACATTCATCTACTAACACCTAATTCCTACGGTGACCAAAAGGGAATTGATCGCCCTCGAAACCACACGTTACTAAGCAAACCTTCAACAAACGCTCACCAAAAACTCTCTCAAGAGATTTGTTCATCAATATTCAAGAAAAACTAAGGAAGTAAAGACTAGGTTCTACTATTTATACCTCATGGGCCATTTATTACATACTTGGGCCCAAAAGTGACCCTTTTCCACAATCTAGTAATTTTAGCCGAATTGAGCCACCTGCCCACAGAGGTGGACCACCTGCCCATGCAGGTCAGGGCGCAGGTGCCACTGCATGGGCTGCCTTGGCCACATGTTGGCGCATCTCATCACCTGTGGCCGCAGGTAAGTAAGCAAATGCCATTAGTGCATCGTTTTGCTCTTCTTTGCTTTCGTTTGGCCCTTCCAAGGTCCCTTGATCCTCTCTAGATGCAATCACCAACACGTAGCACCCTTTGTATGGTAGTAGTATGTCGTCAACTACCTCTTGTTTCATGAACATTCCTTGGAGCGCTTGGAGCTCTCGTGTTTGATTTCTAGTGAACGGCTTAGAGCGGATTTGGATTGTATCACATTAAGTCCAAAAATTCAGCATTTTCCTTCTTCGGACCAGTTTAACCTGCAAATACCCAAAAAAAAATCATATCCACATAAAAGTACTTTTGTTCTCGCAAATATTCATAGTTTTAAGCGTCTAAAGTGTCGTAAGTTCACGACACATCAACCCATGAGAGGTCCGGGTTAAGGTTATAAAAAGAAGAGCTTATATTCTATATTTGTCTACTTACTTAGGTGAATAAGACAAGGGGAGGTATATTATGGTTGAGTCATTGTTATCAACCCTGTCATATTCCCATAATAACCGTGCTTGTATGAATTTATGTGGTTGGTAGTGGTGTGTTGACTTGAGCTGCTGTCTATGTTAACTCTCGCTGGATTAAACTCGGTAGCTGGGTAGACCAAGGTTAAGTGTTATGAGTTGAGGTAAGGTTACCCGATAGGTGATCATATTTGTGTTCATGACATGGGTATGGTTAATAATCTAGCGATTATTGCATTTTAGACCGGAAAGACGAGGTGTTACTGTCTTATTATTTGTGTTGCATAGACTTAAATGAATCTCAGGATACTAGGGTGTCAATGTATGACCGGATTAGTGGGATGAGGTTAAGTATAGTACAAGGGACTTAAACGACGGGATGTTAATGGTAAGAAACCTTGAGGGTTAGGTATTGTAGAACTCATAGATAAATTACGGAATGAGGTCTGACTTGATGAAATGATGGATAGTTAGTGATTAGGGCTGAACATGATAATAAGGAAAGTCTTTCTCAATGATAAGGCTGGTAATATCCCAAGGTGTTAAGAAATTGTTTAATAAAAGATCTTTGGATAAATGACTCTCAAGTTAAATGTTTCTTTCTGGATATTTATGTGATTTAATTCGAGTCGATCGATGATGCTTACCAGTACGTGTTGTTTTGTATTGATACTATTTTTGCTATACCCTTTTTGGGGTATAGTCTGGTTGCAGGATCAGTAGGTGTTTCATGCTTGCCACGATAAAGATCTCCAGCAGCTTCTGTTATTGTTCCTACGGTAGAAGTTGTGTCTTTTGTTTTGTACTTTTCCTTAGTAGCTCTTGTACTTGTTTAGACTAGTTGCTTGGGAAATATTTTTCAGTTGTAATTAAAGTTTTATAAACTGTCTGTAATAAATGAAGCATTTTTTTGTTTCTTATTGACTTCCGCATATATTTGAAATAGGTGGTAAGGGTTCTCCTATCTAGGTGGATTAGAGTAGGTGCCTACACGATCCACGTTGGATCGTGACAACTACTATTAAAAGGTAGGACAAAATAAAATATGATTATTCAATAAGAAGTAAAGATAAAATAAGAAAAAAAATATAAGGTAACAATGTGATTACATCAAATCAATTATTATATAAAATAAGACTTTTCGTCATTACCTAATGATGAATTTTAACGATATGATATAATGAAATTTAAGTAACAATCAAAACAAATATGATATTTAAACTAACGAAACATAACAATACTATAGCCCATAGGTAACAACCATCCATACATACTCTTTAAGTACTCCATTTGCTCATTTTACTTAGCCCATATACTAAGGGTCTGTTTGGAAAGCCACCTGGTAATTGGAATTGGTGTAATTACTAGGGTGGTAATTACCAGCCTAGTAATTACGCCGACCTGTTTGTTTGCCATAGTGTAATTACAAGTATACTGTTTGGTTGCACAAGTGTAATTACATGGTTATATTCAATTTTTAAAATAAAAGTTAATTATCAAAAACTAAAAATTTATATTAGACAAATAAGTGCCTTTATAAATGATATTAAATTTTATATATATATATATATATATATATATATATATATATATATATATTGTCTTTTGAAATAAATTAATTAATAAACATATGTTCTTATAAAAAATAATGAATTTATATTTTTCAAACTAGTATATTTTGATTAAATTAATCATAAAAACAGAAAGTACATGATTTTTAAGAACATCATGAAATGCATGTTTGACAAAAGGATTAATATTATAAATATAATGTCATAAAATTATTAAAACATTTGACAAAAAGATAATCTATGAATTCTAACTAAAAAATGAATGGCTTGCAATGTGAAATATCATGTCAATACTAGTAAAACAAATAAATTGAAAGTGAAAATATAACATAAGTTCAAAATTCAAAATAAATAAATAATATTCTTATGTCAAATTTCAACATAACGTAAATATGATTCAAAAGAAAAGAAAAACCTAAGTCTATAACCTTATAAAACAATGAATTCTACTTAATTTAATAATTAAAATACTAACTAAATTATGCTAAATGAAAAAAATAAACATAAAATAAAAAAAATAGATAATACGAAAAAATGTATGGAATCACAAGAAGTAAATGTTGGAAAATGAGAAGGAAATGAAATATAAATAATATAAAATAAAAAATATTTTTTAAAAAATATTAGAATAATAAATCTAGAAAGAATTTAAAATAAATTAAAACGAAAAAAATAAAAATAGAAATAAAAGAAAGAAATTAAAAAATAATCAGCTTGTAATTACACCATGTAATTACCAATAATTCACATCTCCCCCTGTGAATTGGAAAGTATAATTACCCCCTCTCAATTACACCCAATTACCTGCTGACCAAGTAATTACCTAGCTAACCAAACATGCCAGACAGTGTAATTACATCCAATTATACCAAATTCAATTACCAGGGTGGCTTTCCAAACAGGCCCTAAAAGTAGTTGTTCCAAATTATTTTTTCAATTTATGAAATCAAGAGAATTTGTTATATATTTCTTTTTTTTACCCTTAGTATTAAATAGCAACATCAAGTAATAATAGTCAAATTTAGAGTTACAAAGCATAATTAATAAGGTTAATTTAGTAAAATAAACACTTAATTAAAATTTTCTTAAAGGGCGTGCTAATTCAATAAGGACCAAGTAAAATGGAACGGATGGAGTAATTACATAAATTTTAAAAGGTAAACACACTAAGATGTCGTTTGGTAGAGTGTATTAAGAAAAATAATGTATGCATTAATCTTGTGTACTACTAGTACCTTGTTTGATACATTTTTCTAGCCTATATATAACTAATGCTTGCGTTAGTTATACACTCTATTGTGTATTGAGGTGTGTATTACTAATACCTCAAAATTTATGGTATTAGTAATGGAATAGATTCCAATATATGCATTCGCATGATTAAAGATACAATTGCCCCGAAAAACCTTTTCCACATTCTTTTCATCATATTTGTGGGGGTATTTTTATAAACAAATATTTTTTTAAAAAAAGTATGTAATATATATTATTTTTAATACACCAAATCAAACAATACATGAAAAAATTTTCAAATAACTAATACTTATATTACTAATATAAATAATAATAATATATTATATTTTATACTATTCTTATACACCCTTCCAAACGACTCCTTAATGTTTATAATAAGGCCTTTTAACGGTGTTTGACAAAAAGATACACAAACGTCAAAAACGTATATATACACAAACGGAATAGGTATCTGACGTTAAAATGACTAGTTGACATTGCTCCCTTCTGTTTCGTGGGCCGTCAGTGGTCAGTCTGCCGCCTTCCCCTTCTTCCTCTTCCTTTCCTTTTCCTTTTCCCATTTCATCACCCTGCCTCTTCCCTTTAACAGCTCCATCCTAATTTCCATGCCCCAATAGTCAAATCTCTTGCCCCTCCCCCCCACCCCCCACCCCCATCGATCAATGGCTAAGCGAACCCTTCCCCTTTTCAAGCAACTCCTCCGTTCCCCATCCCATGCCCATTCCTTAACATCAACCCGATCCGTCACCTACATGCCTCGACCAGGTGACGGCACTCCACGTGCCGTCACCTTAATCCCCGGTGATGGGATCGGACCTCTCGTCACCGGTGCGGTCGAACAAGTCATGGAGGCGATGCACGCTCCTGTATACTTCGAGCGATATGATGTTCATGGCGACATGAAGAGTATGCCTCCGGAGGTAATGGATTCGATCCGGAAGAATAAGGTTTGTTTAAAAGGAGGGTTGAAGACTCCTGTGGGTGGTGGTGTTAGTTCTCTCAATGTTCAGCTTAGGAAAGAGCTTGATCTATATGCTTCCCTCGTTCATTGCTTTAACTTGAAAGGCCTTCCTACTCGCCATGAGAATGTTGATATTGTTGTCATTAGGGAAAATACTGAGGGTGAATATTCTGGCCTGGAGCATGAGGTTGTTCCCGGTGTCGTTGAGAGCCTTAAGGTACTCTTCCTTTCACCTATATTCATATTCCCTCTGTCCGAATTTATGTGGCACAGTTTGGATTTCAAGAGTCGAATAGTTTAATTTTGAACGTGAATTCGGGCATGAAATCTTTTAAGTTTTTTGAAATAAAATTTACATATTTGAATTTAAAAGATATATGAAAAAATTACGGCCAAAGAAAAATTTGTTTGAATCTCGAAATCTGAAAGGTGACACATAAATTGGGACATATGGAGTACTTGTTTATTCTGAATTTCAGATAGATGCTGGTCAGCTTGACTTGATTCCAAAACGTGTAATCTGTGTGTAGGATAATGTCAAGTAGTAATTCTCTTAGGCAATCAAGAAAGTCTTGGTGCTATGTTGATATGAACCCTAGACATCTAGAGCACATGAAATGGCTGGAGAATAGAGAAACTAGAGGCTTGGATTAATTGAAGGCCGAAGAGAACTTAAACTTAGAAGGTTTCATCAACTGGATTTAAAGTATATTAATGCAACTGGCTGTTGAGGTTCATAAGAATTGTCTACTTTTATATCCTTTAATCTAGATGTTAGGGAGATTGAAGGCATACCCTTGTCTTTTAACAGGATTTAGATCCATCTAGCCCAAAGCTTATCCTTGTCGTGTGATAGCCAGAATCATTCTGGACTAGATCAGTTGTGTTCTCCTGGATTTGAAGACCCAAATCCTCATCCTTAGTAGGATTTTAAATTGTATACCAGCTGAGTTTAGCCCCATTTTCTAAGATTTGGCTTTGATCAAAGAAAATATTTTGTCATATTGTTTATTACCCTCTCAGTAAATGGAGGTCCATGGTTGAACTCTACTCATTATCTTATGAAGACTGTTCTAAAAGATGTTGGAGGAAAAGCCCAAAGAGACATTAAACATTTTCCAAGTAAGTCTAAACAGTGCTAAGCATCTGATTCTGCCTACTCCTGCAACAAAAGGAACTGTGTTTTTACAATTTAGGGTGGAGACCAAACAGAGGCAAACCCAGGATTTAAGCACGATGGGGGCACCTTTGCTTTTATAATAATTTTCTAAAAAATTGTCTATTCATATTTTAAATTATAATTTTTAAAATATCTAATTAATGTCAATCAAAACTCAAAAATTCATAAACACGATAACATAGACAAGCACAAACACACATAGAGAGACATAAATAAAACCGAATGCACGGTATATTATAATAATAATTATAAATAATAGAATTTATATTAATGGATTTAAATTAAAAATTATAAGAAGATAATACAACATTAATTAGATTATAGGTTAAGCACCTAGAAAAATAATACAATAGTATTTATATATAATATAAAAAGGTATTACATGAATGGTAACAAAAAGGTTGAAAGAAATAGACATTACATATAATAAGAGGAAAAAAATATTTTATTCAAAATCAAAGAGGAGCTAGATATTAACGTAAAATTGACGTAGTGTATATAGTTCTCATTCAATTTATAAATAATAAAATAAAAAAAGAGTAAACTAATGGACGCCTAAATAAAAGATCATGTTGAATTGAGAAGAAGTTAAAAGAAAAAGAAAAACCTAACAAAATAGTAGTAATTGAGTACTTGAGACTAATGTCAGAAGAGAAAGAAAAGCATAGCTTTGGATGCTTAGTGGGGATTTGAACCTAGGTAACTCACGCAGCAAAACTTCAATTTCACCTACAGAACCATCGTGCCCAGATGGACCTTGTGTTATACATAGCTAGAACAAAGTCCTGTTGATGACCCATATAGCTTTAGTTGCAGGTCTTGTGGCAATAAAGAAATCAGAGAAAAATGCACTATTCTGCTGCTCCTCACACTTAAGTGATCTGCTTTTAATTGCAAATTGATAGTAAACGCCATTCAGATGGTATCTGATCAAAAAGTTCAGGTCACCCCAGCCAAACCATCACATTGACTCTTATCACAAGCTAGAGAAAAACACTTAACAGTCATTATAGATTCTCAGTGAAAATAAAATTCAAAATAATTGGGGTTACGCCTCTCGAGTTCAACACTCTGTTTTTTTTTGTTGTTGGGATGAAGTAGATTTCAACACTATGTTTGTCCTAGTTCTTAACTATTACCTATTGTTGCACAGTCAAGACTTCCTGACCACTGGGATAATTGTGAAACTTAGAGTCATAACTTTGCATGGTCAGGATGGCTGTGAATTTCACCTGTCTGATTTGTTGAATAATTTGGTCTAGTTTGTTGACCAAGGAAGATAAGATTTTCAGATATTATTAAAAAGCACTGCTTGTGATCATTTCATTTTTCTTGGATCAACTTTCTTGCACTTGTAAAGATGAAAGCAAGGAAAATAGTTGGTAAAATTTTGTATGGTGATCTTGAGAATTCAATGCACCTTCCAAGAAAAATGAGAAACTTGTAGACAATTTATTTGTACAACTGCTGCATCCCAGTTGACTTCCTATTTGTGAAACTTGAACAAAAGAGAGTATGTAACTCTCAACTAGGTGATCTTGATCCCCTCAAATGTTCTGCTATTTCTGTTTCTCCATATTAACCAAAAATATAAGAAGGTTTCAGTCTTCCAAATCTCTTCTTTTCTTCTAACTCCCAGAATTGTTTACTGTCCAAATTGTTGCCATCTCTATAACAATACTGGGGAGCACCGATTGAATGTTAAGAATGAAATATGTCGAGGCCATAACTCCCAAGTGAAATTTCAGTGTAATAGAAGGTAGATTCTCCTCCTGCTGCTTACATAAGCAACAACAACTATTACAACATAAGCAATAGTACTAAATACAATATCTCTCCCCCTTAAGCTGTCTAGTCAAACAGGCATGCACATCGTACTCACACACCATGAAGAAGGCCTCTTGTCTGGTGCTCTAGATCCATAAGGGTTTTGAGTCACATTAAGTAGGTTGCTGTAATATGAGTTCACCATAGGTCTTCTCGAGACGATCCTTTCCTCATCTACCTATCAACCTGCCCACACTGTGTGTGATCATGCTTTTAAATCATTCTGGTGATTTCCATTCTAAACATAAATCAACAATGAGGTGCACTTTTTATGATATTAGATGAATGAAAAAATAATTTTTTTTAATCAAGTTGTCATATTTATCCATAAAAGTTATAAATAAAAAGGGAAAGTACCATTGAAGCCCTAATTATATTTTTGTGGCTACTTCTCCTTAAACTATATACTCCCTCCGTTTCAAAAAGAATGACCTAGTTTGACTTGGCACGGAGTTTAAGAAAATAAAGAAGACTTTTGAATCTTGTGGTCCTAAATTAAAGTTATGGCAAATGTACCAAAATGCCCTTTAATCTTGTGGTCTTAAACATGCCATGTGGAATGTTGGAATTAAAGTGTTGCCAAAAAAGGAAAGGGTCATTCTTTTTGAAACAGACTAAAAAGGAAAGTAGGTCATTCTTTTTGAAACGGAGGGAGTAGTTTGTTTGCTTCATTTAAAATGATGGTGGACATGGAGTTTAAGATGTTATTTTGGCTTTTATATATTATCGGCCAAATACATCGAATATTTCATATTGGCACCTTATCTTTGGATCGTACCTATTGGACACTTTAAGTTGTCAAATATGTGTATATTGAACACGTAACGAACAATTAGTCCAAAAGGGCCAACGACATGTAGTTTAATAGCCTATTTGACCAGGCTTCTCCAAGGCCAAAAGTGTTTTAAAGTACTTTTTTGAAAAGCACTTTTGAGAAAATATTAGAAGCATTTTTTAAAAGCTTGGCCGAGCTCACATCGACTCAAAAGTGTTTTTCAAATTTATTAGCTAAACACAAATTGCTTCTCATTAAAGTACTTTTTTGAAAAATACTTTCTAAATAAGTTGATTTTAGAAGCTTGGCCAAATGGGGCTATAAATGCCATGAAGTGGCAAGGGAACAAATGAAAGAACAACATGTGGGTATTCCAACTTTACTTTTTAGTCTTCTCTTCCATTCCCCCCTCTTCTTCAAAGTCCTTTATATGCAACCAAGAGTGGCTTACATAGATTTTTCTATTCCATATAAATTAGGCCTTCATCATTTATATATATTTTCAAAAAGTTTTGATTTAACCCGTTGGAGGGTTGCCTATGTATCATGTCGGGACATGGATTAGATGTTTGCATAGTTTAGGAAAATTGACCAGTCTGTTTTGTTTTCTTGTTTGTAAGAATAATAATAATAAATATTAAAATATATAGAAAAATGAAAATAAATAGAAAGTATCATCTCATTCACCATTTTTGAAATATAGGTACGAAAGAAGAAAAAACAAAAAGATAGACCTTACAAACTGACAACTGACATGAAACTAGAACTTAAACTGACACGATTAACTAGAAGACATAAACTTAGATGAAGAGGACAAACGACTTAAACTGAAAGACATCAACAAAAGGAAAGAAAGGCCCATATCATTGGTAACTAGGCTTGTATATCCCAAGAGCTCATGGTTAAGGTCAAAACCTCAACATGCCTGCTCACGGAGATTTCGGCCTCAAATGACCTCCCACACCCAAGTATATATTTTGCAATGAGGTTGTAAGGTGCTTAGCAAAGGCAGGTACCTGTGCAAGAAACTGTTCAGGGTTCAACTCTTGGTAATCCAAACCCATTTGGGCAGTGTAGTTGGCCAAATAATGGACCTTTGCTCGAAGGGAATCAAAAGTTTGATCCCATCCTTGCATCTGCTGATCACGGGTGGCGACCATCTCCATTGCACGTCACCCTTGAACCGAAGCTAAATCTAGCTTTTCTCGTAGCATGATCCATTGGGATCTCTCCTGATCAAATTCTGCCTGAACTTTCTGATCATACTCCTGCAATTGTTGCTGACGAGTTCTGCAATTTGTGCTCCCCTAGTTGTTGCCAATTTAATTTCCCTGGAGCATGGCTTCAGTATGGGCCGATTTGGCTTTTTCTTCGACAAATTCTGCTTGTTGCTCAACAATTATTTCCTTAGCTCTTTCCAAGTTGGCATTTAAGGCTTCAATAGTGGATAGATAGTTTCTACGGCTTCGAGCTAGGTTGCCTTAATGCTCATCTCAATCTCCATTTCTCTATCTACCGCACCTTTTATAGATCCTTCTGGCCTGACCCTGAGGGGGAGGGGGGCTGAGCATCGAACCAAAGGAAGTATAAGGGTTCCACTTCTCCTTGATCACGATTTGCTACCATAGTACCAGAACGTAGAATCTGATTACCACCCCAAATTTTTTGAGCTTGTGATTACCGACGTAGTCTTCTGATGTTAATTCCCACACAAAGCCTCGTACGTCCTCAGTCACGGACACAACTTGTTTCCGACCTAGCTGGCGTAAAATTCGAAGGGGGTGAATATGGCTGAAATCCTCTAAGGACCATTAAAACAAGAAATGGGCGATATGAAGACATAGATCACCTCCTCTGACGGAAACCAATGATAGTTCCATGTAATCTGAGATGCAGTCAACTCGAGCATTTGCTTTCTCCAAGCCTTAACGCCCCTGGGCAAAATATAGCTCGTCCACTCAAATTTGAAGGTTGTCGCGTAGTGATGGCAATATAGATGCTCTAGAAATTATATTTGCAACAAGATGCTACAACCAGTATAGTCTGCACCGTTCCTACATCTGGTCAAGTCATGATAGACATCGGCTAGAATCATTGGCAAGATGGTGTAATTCTCTCTTCATCATAATTGTGACCATCCCTCCATATTAATGAGGGTTGTTTGGCAAAAATGACCAATTTTCCTCCTCTTAAACCTTCTTTTTTCTTAAAAAAAGTGTACATGGAGTTTTTTTTATGTCTAATTCTGGCAACTCTACTTGTCCTCAAACCTTTCGGGAGGGTTGTAGATTTTGTGACAACCAAATCAAACATGGTTTTAATCTTGAATTCTTTCCCGATCAGGTAAAAATGAAGCAATGAGGAGTGACAAAAGGTCGAGAATTGAGGTTTTTGAAGCGGTTAATGAGTCCCTGATCATTGACAAAACCCCACCAATGCTCTTGGCTTGGTGGAATGACATGGTTTTTTTTAAAGCAAACTGAGATATTCAATCGTCTTAAATTCTCCACAGATATTATGAGATCTAGCCCCGACAGAGGTTTAATTGAGACATTAATTCCGTTTTGGGACTCTACAAACAATGTCTTCCGCTTCGGTGACTTTGAGTTGACTCCTACTTTCGAAGAGTTAGGTGGTCTCATGGGGTTAGGAAAGGATCTGATAGCTCCAAGGAATGTCAATGGAAATAAATTCTTACAACAAATGCACATCAACTATCCTCTTATGGAATGCTTGGATAATGGGTGGGTTTCTTTGAATTTCTTGTATTTGAGATATGGGAAAAAAGAAGTATTTGAGGAATTTGGGAAGAAACTCAAAAATGGAGAACATTTCCCTATTCGGGAAAAACATAGGCAAGAAGCATTCATGGTAGCATTCTTGGGAACCCTGTTTTTAACAAAATGAGATAGAAAAATTGATATTCGTTTGTCAGGGATAGTCATTCTTATGATGAAGAGAGAATTACACCATCCTGCCAATGATTCTACCCGATACTTACCGTGCCTTGACCGAATGTGTGAGCGGTGCAGACTATTTTAGGGCTTCATCATTTTGTTGCAATTATGGTTTCTAGACCATATATACCGCCATCATTAACTTTCAAATCTGAGTGGATGAGCTATATTTTGAGCCATCCAAATAGGATGCTGAAACTAGTGGAGCAACTAAAAGGCGGTGGGCGTTAAGGCTTGAGGAAAACATCTTCTCGAATTGACCGCATCTCTGATTACATGGAACTATCATTGGTTTCCGTTAGAAAAGGTGATCTATACATCTTCATATCGCCCATTTCTCGTTTTAATGGGCTTTAAAGGGTTTCAACCATATTCACCTCTTCGAGTTTTATGCCAGCTAGGTCGGAAACAAGTTGTGCCCGTGACTGAGGACATACGAGGTTTTGTGGGAAGTAACATTAGAAGATCTACGTCGGAAATCAGAAGCTCAGAAAATTTGGGGCAGTAATCGGATACTATGGTAGCAAATCGTGACTAGGGAGAAGTAGACCCCTTATACTTCCTTTGGTTCGATGCTCAGTCCCTATTAGGGTCGGGCCGAAAAGATTTGTAAAAGGTGCGGTAGATATAGAAATGGAGGTTGAGATGAGAATTAAGGCAGCCTAGCTCGAGGTCGAAAGAAACTATTTGCCATCACTGAAGCCTTAAATGCCGACTTGTAAAGAGCTAGGGAAATAATTGTTGAGCAGCGAGCAAAATTTGTCGGAGAAAAAGCCAAATAGGCCCATACTGAAGCCATGCTCCGGGAAAGCTTAAATTGGCAACAACTAGGGGAGCACAGATTGCAGTACTCGTTAGCGACAATTGCAGGAGTATGATTAGAAAGTTCAGGCAGATTTTGATCAAGAGACATCCCAATGGATCCATGAAAGGGGCATGCTATGAGAAAATCTAGAGTTAGCTTCGGCTCAAGAGCGACGCACATTGGAGATGGTCGCCACCCGTGATGAGTAGATACGGGGATGGGATCAAGCTTTTAATTCCCTTTGAGCGAAAGTCCATCGTTTGGACAACCGCACTGCTCAAATGGGTTTGGATTGCCAAGAGCTGAACCGTGAACAATTTCTTGCACAGGTACCTGCCTTTGCTAGCACCTTACAACCTTATTGCAAGATATATACTTGGGTGTGGGAGGTCATTTGAGGCCCAAAACTCCGTGAGCAGGCATGTTGAGGTCTTGAACTTAATCAGGAGATTTTGGGATATTCAAGCCTAGTTACCAATGCTATGGGCCTTTGATGTCTTCCCGTTTGTCCTTTGTCTAATTTTATGTCTTCTAGTTAATTGTGTCTGTTTAAGTTCTAGTTTCATGTCAGTTTGTAAGGTCTAGTTAATCAGTTGGAGAAAAATTGCTGGGAGAATCTTTGAGGTAAAGAGGATCACCTTCTTTGATGACAAATCGCCTGTGGAAGGTACTGGGCATAACCGAGGCCTTTTTATTATTGTGAAATTTGAGTATGCCTATATCACTCGATTCTTGATTGATGGAGGCTCTGGTGCAAATATTGGTCCTTTGTTTACTTTGCAAAAACAAATGTTAGTACTGAAAGGATCCAACACAACAATGTATGTATCAGAGCTTTTGATGGAGCAAAAACAGATTCTATTGGCGAGATAGAGCTGGGGTTGACAATAGGGCCTGTCAATTTTACCGTAGAATTTCAAGTGTTGAACATCGATGCTTCTTACAATCTGTTATTGGGAAGACAATGAGTACATAGGGCTGGGGCAGTCCTATCTACATTGCATCAAATGATCAAGTTTGAATACGACAAGCAAGAAGTGATTTTTCATAGTGAAGGGGACCTGTCCATCTACAACGACGCTTCCATTCCCTTCATTGAGGGAGACAGTGCAGATGAGGCACTGGTTTATTAAGATTTTGAGGTAGTGGTTTTGAGCATATCCTCGAGGGAAATCTCATCCAAGACCATGATTGTCCCCTTCATCGGTTATGGTGGTAAATGGAGATGCTGAAGCGTGGTTTCGAACTAGGAAAAGGCTTGGGGGTATCTTTACAAGGAAGGGCTCATCCAGTGCGCCCACAGGAAAGCCCAGGTACTTTTGGTTTGGGGTACAAGCCTACAACTGAAGACAAAAAAAGAGCCAAGAAGCAGAAAAAGGAAGCATGGTCACTTACCTGGCCCGTACCACCAATATACAAGTTTTTCATCAAAACCAGCACTTCCAAGTCCCCTCCATATTCTCAGTCCCATATACCATCCTGCCAATGAGCATATTCCATGTAAGTGATGTGCCAAATATTCTTCCTTTCTTTTAACCTACTCTTGTACTCCATTTTCCACCCTTCAGTATAAGCAATAACAACAACATACCCACTGTAGTCCTGCAAGTGTGGTCTGGGCAGGTTAGAGTTTTATTAAAAAATTCCAGCACCTTCCTCATCTCTTAGTCTCACTCACTGCTAGTTTAAATGAAATAGAACCACAAAACTATCACGGACAAGCAACCTACCAAATAGCAACGATAACAGACCACAACTGTGGTATTCGTGCTTAGTAAATTGAACAGACACTAGTAAATCTAGACTAACAACTAGCTCAGAAAACAGAGCAACAATCATCAATCATTAGACATTGTCTTGAAATTTCCATGTTTCAGCCATCATTTTTTAACAGAGAGGTTAAGTGGGTTTATGAATAACCAAAAAAAGAAACATAAAATCAAATATGGTTTCTTAAAACTAGAGAAAGCAATGAAATTGTGGTCATGTGGTGGGCTTTTATTGAAGTAGAGATTCCTATCTGGGTTTTTCTTTTTGAGCAAAGAGCACGTTTGAAAAAAATATCAACGGAGAGAAAGACGTGAAATCAATGATAGGTCTCTTTGGTGGTGAATGAGAGGTAGAGTTGTAAAGTTATAAATGTAATATTCTTTCCCCGATGGTGTATTTTAAGGGAGTGAAAAATGAAATTTATTGTTAGACGTAAAGAAAAGTGGAAGGGAAATGGCCAAGAACCGACAGAGGAAGAGGGCTGCCATGGATGGAGTGTTTGGATAGCAGAGAAGAGAAGCTATGAGGAAGAATAATATTAAAAATGAACAACAAGAAGCCCAATGTAATCCCACAAGTGGTGTATGGGGAGGGGTAGTATGTACACATGCTTTAACCCCTACCTTATGTCTTGTGAAGGTAGAGGCTGTTTTAGATGGACCCTCGACTCAAGTAAAACATTTTAAAGTTGGTTTGAAAGGAAATACATTAGTGAAGAAGCCCTGGTGAAAATAATGGAGAAAAGACAACAAATAATATGAAAACTGAATTAAAAAAAGGAATATATATTAATAAAATTGAAGATTAAGATAATAAGAGTGCAATAATAATAATATTGATAAGGAAAACCAGACAACACGCTACTACTTGTTAACCTTATACCCTTATTCTCAACCTCCATATCCTCCTATCTAGATTCTAAGGTCATGTCATCGGTAAGATGTATGTGTGTCATATCTTGTCTAATCACCCAATACATATTCGACTTACCTCTTCCTCTCCTCAGATCCACCATAACCAATTTTTCATATCACTGGGGCCTCTATCCATTTTCTCTTCACGTGCCCGAACTATCTCAGCTTCACCTTCCTCATCTTGTCCACCACGGAAGCGACTCCACCTTGTCCCGAATATATTTGTTTCTGTCATATCTCTCCTAATATGCTCACACATCCATCTCAATATCATCATTTTCGCTACTCTCATTTTCTGAACATGCGAGTTCTTGTCCAGCGAGCCTCATACAAACGTAGTTGGTCTAACAACCCCTTTATAAAATTTTACCTTTAAGTGTTGGTGGCACATTCTTATCACACCAGACACCGGATGTGAGCTTCCATTTCATCCACCTCGCTCCAGTACGATGTGTAACATCGCCGTTAATCTCCTATTTCCTTTGATTATTGACCCAAAATAAAAAATGAAATCGCTGGTGTTTTTTTTATACTTATTCTAATGACATGTCTTTGTATCCCCTTTACACGTGTAAAAATTGTCAAAAAAATACATTAGAACTTAAGTCATTCACGTGCTCAAAAAAAGTGGAGACCACACGTTATTCCATGTCAACATTACCTATTCAATAAACACATTTGACAACTTAAGGTTTTAGTAGGTGGTACCACCTCAAGATGAGGTGCCAAAATAAAATATCATCCCAAGTTTGGGGAGTTGTCGATGTATTTAGTGGAAGAAACTATTTAAGTAATGGTTGAAAATTTAGTATGATGGAGAAATTACAGGTCAACGTTTAAAGTTTGAATAGCTTCATGGATTTGAATGCTTTTTTTTTTTTTTTTTGGTTTTGAAACTGGTGAAGTTCATGGATTTGAATTCTTAATAGTTGAAAGTTGTATAAGAAATGAAATGGTGTCTAACATTTGGAACATTGGGAGTATGTTTCTTATTTAACCCTTTTACTGTTGAATAATTAGCAACCTGTCCGGAGCACCCCTTTTCCATTCATAGAGAGATCCAATCGTTAGCATCAATAAAAAGGCCCTCTTTGGTTAAATTCTGTTTGAAAGTGGATGGAAAAGGTTTTCATGTGCTTCTTTGAATGAGTAAATTTTGAAAGTTAGACAACTCTGAGAATTAAAGGGAAAACAAAGAAAAATAATAGCTTCTCATGTTTTCTTTCTTCCCCTTTCTTGCTTCTTTCTTCACCAAATGCTTTCTTCCTTTTGTGAGTGCTATTTTGCTGTGAATCTAGTGGATCAAAAAGCTTGTAAAACCAGTGGGCGTGTGGAAGAGAATAGAAATAACTTTTTATTTACGGGGATGTGTTTTTTGTTTTAAGGTGATTAAAAAAAGAGTCGAGCGGCAGCATTAATTCTGTCTTGGGTTTTTAACGCTGATATTAAGAGGTGGGGGTTTCTGGAAAGGTGGACTTTGAACCATTGCCAAGAAGAGATAAAAGTGAAAATGTGATTGAAATAGCTTTTTATTCACGTGGATGTGCTTTTTGTTTTAAGGTGATAAAAAAAAGAGCCGGATAGTAAAGTTGCTGCCATGTGACCAGTAGGTCACGACTCACGAGTTCAAACCTTGGAAACAGTCTCTGGCAGAAATGCAAGGTAAGGTTGAATACAATAGACCTTTGTGGTTGGGCCCTTGCGCATAGCGGAAGCTTTAGTGCACCAGACTACCCTTTTTTTTTTTTAAAAAAAGAGTTGAACGGCAGCATTAATTCTGTCTTTGGGGTGGGGGGTGGGGGGATAGGATGGTTGGGAGAAAGGAGGACCTAGAAAAAGCTGAACTTAAGGAGGGGGGAGGGGTGTTCCTGGAATGCTGGACCTTGAACCATTGCCAAGAAGAGGTAAAAGTGATAATGTCTATGCCCATGAGCTTCATAGTTGCTGTAGTGAAGCTAACTAAATGTAAACTTGTAATCTTTTGAAGAGGCATTTGAAAAAAAATTACTCCCTTCGTTTCAAAAAGAATGACCTATTTTCCTCTTTGGTTCGTTTAAAAAAGGATGACCCTTTCTCTTTTTTAGCTACTCTTTGGTTCCAACTTTCCACATGGCATGTTTAAGAAGATTAAAGGGCATTTTGGTACATTTGGCATATCTTTAATTTAAAACCACAAGATTCAAAAGTCCTCTTTATTTTCTTAAACTCCGTGCCAAGTCAAAACAGGTCAATCAATTTGAAACGGAGGGAGTATGTAGAGTTGATAGAGTAAGTTGCCACAAGTTAAATAGTTGAAGGGGCTCTGTTACCTTTCTTCATATTGAAATGATTCTATGGGAAAAATGTTAGTATTTCATATTTTAGTAATGTGCCAATCTCCTTTTAGATAAGTTGCTCATGTGTAATTTTATTTATTATCAGTTGTCCGATCTCCTCTTAGATAAGTTGCTCATGTGTAATTTTGTTTATTATCAGCTGTCCAATCTTCTCTTAGATAAGTTGCTCATGTATAATTTTGTTCATTACCAGATGTCCAATTCGTTGCTAAGAAGTGTATAGTTCTGTAACATTCTTGGTTTTTGTGCCTTAATGTCTGAACAACCTCAGCAGTGGGCTTTCTCCGTTATTCTTCAAGAGTTACTTTTCTCACTTTATCTTGTGAACATACTCTCTTTTCACCCTTTTTGTCAAAATTTCTATGTTAAGGCCCAAAATATTACATTTTTTGTCGTTAACAGCGCCTAACATATTCTTTGCAGCACAGCCAGAGATGTTCTGTGCCAAATAGTCTGTGTTGTAATGAAAAGAACAAGTTCAAGTACATCTTATGCTAAGATTATCTAAATGATATTTATCTAAACCAGATAACATATCCAGCTTTTTAAGTAGTTTGCAAGACAGCCAGCTTAATTACACATCTGAATCTAATATTGATGTACAAATCAACTGCTACAGTTTTTTACCTGAGATCTGGTGTGAGCATTCTTTGCTCTCACCTTGATTTTCCTTCTAAGTAGATTATGTCACTTACTTTGACGAGTGGCATTTTCATTAGATCAAGATGTAACTCGTGGTAGCATTTAGAGGCTATACAATTTGTCAACTCCATTATCTGCTTGTTGCAATATTCCATAGAAACTTTGTTTGTCTCACTATTGCAATTTCCAAGCTGGGCCATTTTCTTACGTTTTTTCACTTTTCCAATCACGGGTTATCTTGTTGCAGAGTACTTATAAAGTGCTCCCTATGTCTTTTTGTTTTCCTGTGTGCTCAAGAGTTTCTTCCTCTCTCTTTTTATTTTAATCACCCCAGGGCTTTTAGTGCAAGGACATTATGGGCCATTTTCTCTTTGTTTCTTTCCTTTTTAGGATAAATTTTAACCATTTCTGTAAGGCAGGATGAACTCTTCTCAAGTTCTTTATACTATCTGTTGCCGCCTCCAGTTTAACTTTAAGAGTCTCCAACATTTTCTTTCTTTCAGATTCTTATTGTTTTTATCTTTGCTATGCAAATTTTCTAGGTGATGACAAAGTTTTGCTCAGAACGAATTGCCAAATATGCCTTTGAATATGCATACCTCAACAATCGCAAGGTAGTGACCGCTGTGCACAAAGCAAACATTATGAAGCTTGCAGATGGTTTGTTCTTAGAGTCTTGTCGAGAGGTCGCAAGCAAATACGCTGGGATCAAGTACAATGAGATCATTGTGGACAACTGTTGCATGCAACTTGTATCAAAGCCTGAGCAATTTGATGTTATGGTACTAGTTTTGCCAATTGCTCTTCTATTTTTTGGTTCTTGATTGTTTTATTTTTCATTGGTGTTTGATTTCTGACATGGTGAGTTTTGCTGCATGATGGTAAAGCTGTACTCAATTTCTTCTCTATCTGAACTGTTTCATTTAATCCTGAGGAAAAGGAAGTCTTTTTGGGGTCGGGGAGGAGAAGGGTGCAGGTATAGAGAGCTAAAAAGCTTCTCATACAAGTCAGAGTATAGGGACCCATGGTGGTTGCTAGATTAAGCATCAAATGTTAGACTAGTAAAACTACATGGCTGGGTTGACCTTTTAGCATACTTATCCTTTTCTTTTTCTTCTCTTGATGTTAGAATGGGTTAAGGATTGAGAGTTTCAGCAAATGAGAAGAGGTTCTTACTTTAGGTTGCTGAAATGGGAAATAAAACGGCACTTTCGTCTCGCTGGAATTTAACCAGTATGGAGGTTTACAAAATGGATTTGTAATCCTTATCCATACTGCATGGAAGGAACCTACTTTTGTATTCTGTTCAGTGTGTGCGTTTTTCTTTACATTACGTTGTCACTAAATGTTTCAGTCTGGATATAAAATTGAAGTTGTATATCACAGGTCACGCCTAATCTCTACGGAAATCTGGTAGCAAATACAGCAGCTGGTATTGCTGGAGGCACAGGTGTTATGCCAGGAGGTACATATAAGTGACATTCAGAATTTGTTTTCTCTCAACTAATGTGGACGTGTTTCAATAGTTTTTCCTGCATATTCCATCCCCACTACTATGTAGGATTATCTGGTCAATTTTGATATGAAATGATCATTCATCTTTTGAGCTGCTTTATAGCTTGAAGGTCTAAACGACTATATGTTTATGATATGACTGAAGAGACTGACTGGCTTCTTGTGCTTCAGGCAACGTGGGGGCTGACCATGCTGTGTTTGAGCAAGGTGCTTCAGCAGGAAATGTAGGAAATGAGAAGATACTAGAGCAAAAGAAGGCAAATCCAGTTGCCTTGTTTCTTTCATCAGCTATGATGTTGAGACATCTGCAGTTTCCTTCTTTTGCAGATAGACTAGAGACTTCAGTGAAGCGTGTAATTGCCGAAGGTAAATACATGACCAAAGATCTTGGTGGAGTTAGCACCACCCAAGAAGTCACGGATGCTGTCATTGCAAATCTGGACTAAGTTCAAAACCACTCCCATATCTTCGTACTCGAGATGATTCATGCTACATGTTTTTAATTCATCATCCTTGTGGTGACTTCAATTGTTCTGTTCTTCCGTTGGTGCAGCATGCCTTTTCGAGGTGGCACATTCCACAAAATAATGTGAATCTCCCAAGTGGAAATATTGCAGTAAGAAACAGGATTTTTACAAGCTTATAGCCATTTATTTCCTATAGAATGTTCTTTGTAATGAAGGTGAATAAATTTGAGATACCAACTATTGAGCTTGATGCAGGCTTCCTCGTGAACAGTTTGTATGGTTTGTTAGCGTAGTTAGCTACTAATTGATCCTCGCCCATCTTTTGACTGCCTATTAGGAGCATTAGTATGTTGGGTCACGATTACAAAAATATAATATAACATTTAGCTACTCATTAATGTTAAAAAAAAAATAATTGACTAAGCGGAAGTTTGGCCATAGATTTGGAAAGCATTTTTTCAAAAAAGTAAAACAAAATGAATTCAAATATCTGTTTGGTCATAGAATTTATCTAGTTTTTAGAAGATATTGAAAACTAAATCCTTCCAAATTCTGCTTTTGAGCTCTTTTTGACTTATGATATAACAGTTGTCCTATTTTAAAATTTTAAAACTTGTTTCAAACTTTTGTATTTTATGAAAAAAAACACCTAACTTTCGTAGTTAATATCTTTTTTTTTCTTTCTTTTTTTTTTTTTTTTTTTGTAATGATGGTTCTTTGTAACTAATTGTAATTTGACAAATTGTAGTAACTAGTTGTGTTATTAGCAGTTATTAAATTAACGTATTATGATTTTAGGATAATGTGCTATCTAGTTCATATAACAATGATAATATTGTGTCAAAACTTATCTGTATGTAGGATTATGATTTGTGATAATGACAATGGATGCCATCAATGAAGGTTTTGCATAATTTGTGATTAACAAGTATGTTTGTTTGGTGTGATTGAGTATTCGTATTAGTTTTTAAAACTTATGTATAACCGTGTAGTCATGTTTAATGTTTTTTTTTATTAAAAGTGAAATATGTTTTGAAAAATTATGATCGAACACATTTTCAATTTCACTCAAATCAGCTTTTTTCAGAAAAATAAATAGTTGAAATCTATGGCCAAACGCTAGTTAAAACATGAAAAAGATTTTAGTAGGGCTTTTACAAATGAAACTTCATTACACTTTGTTAAGAGTACGTAACTCTCTTATAAGTGAAAGTTCACCATGCCGGAGTTGGAGTACTTTTAAAGATGAAGTTTTAACATACTATGCTGGAGTTTCAACCCAAATATTTATTTTTTAAAAGTTTTTGCTGCAATTTTTATAGCAACATTTTGCAAACTCCAAAATACAATCACAGAGTTTAGGGCAGTGTCACTGAGTTTAAAAGAGGAGCATGAATAAAATAATCATTTTTATGTTATTTCACTGATCATGGCATCTCTTTTCATGAACTCGAGGACACAATCATTGTTCAAATATTATTTTCAATTATTAGGTAGCTAGAATTTTACTTGTCAAATCTTTGAATTCCTATGTGCTAGGACTGTTCTTTGTCTTAGCTAAAATAACTTTTGTTCAAATAAGTATTATTTTCACATTAAAAAGTGACTATTTTCTGACTGATCTTTTCATTAAAAAGTGGCTAAACTTTGATTGTAAGTTCAAAAACTGACCATTCCTCTTAATATTTTCATTTTAGACTTACAATGGCCGGAGGCAGAACAAGGCTCGGGATGGAGCTTAGCAAAGTGGAGTAAGAAAGGGAAGTAACAAATTACCGAACCATAAGGATTTATTGTACGCAACATTTCTCCACATTTCTACAAGAGCGGGAAGTGAAAAATAAAATGGCATCAGGTAGCTACTTTTAGGATAGTTGTTTAAAACTTAGCCAATAGTTGCGAAGTATTCAAAATTTAGCCACAATTTTAAAAGTGGCATTGACCTGCTTCCTTTTCTTATTCTCATCTCACTCAAATTGTGTCCTGAAGGTCCAACTTTTTTCAATTCAGGCTTTAGTTTTCCAATGTTATCTGAATCGTATGATTAGAACATGAAAGAGTGATCTCAATATTTATATTAACATCACTGTAAAATTAAAGCTTATCGTGATTCATCCGTACTGTGTAAAAATAAAACGGTGGAGATTGAACTTAAAAAAATGATCACTTCAACACACATTGTCATGAAGTTTTGACGGTACATGGAGTTCAAACTTTAACAAAATATGTTGAAACTTAATTGTTCTTAATTTTATCATATGAAATTAAACTATTAAAGGCGCTTGGAGTTAAGTTTGAGATTATATGTTACATTTATTACTTGGGTGAACCTCTCTTTTTGAGTGATATACAAGTGTTACATTATCACTTGTGAGATTATTTTTCTCGATATTTTATGTTCTCTTTTATATAGTGAATTGCTCATTTCAGACTGCGGATCTAGATTGATTGATCAAATCATGTTAAATTATTATATTTCTTACTTGTTATTTGATTTATCATCTTTCAAAAGTTTATTTTGTTAACTTATGCATGCCATTTTATTATTTCGATTCTACAAGTAAATTAGTAAAACGACGGACTGATAAAACTCTAAATTCGAGTGAAAAGAGAAAGGAAAATAGGCAATGAGGATATGCTGCAAGTTGCAAGTGCATATATGGAGTTTGGCCAAATGTAGATAAAAAGCGAAGGCAGTCAGTGAAGTGGAACAATTATTGCTAGTGGAGAACATGCAGAGCAGTCATCCTAATGGATTAGTTTAATTTGTTAAAGAAGATAATGTAATTGGGCTTCTTATATGTTTTGCTAAAAATAATTATTATTTTTAAAATTGATGGAAAAATGTATATCACATATATTAAAACTCGAGAATACAAATCTTATCACAAGTAAAAAGAATGTCTTTCCTTCAATGGACAATGCCATTATAATGGTTCTATTGAGATGAATATAGGAGCGGCACTTTCCTTGTCTAAAGGGGTCTATTTACACATTTTTCGTATAAAAATAATATTGGGCAGATAACTTAATTTATTATCATGTATATACATTTTATAGTGAATCTTCTTATTTTCTTTGCATGTTCGGTATATTTTATATTTTAAATTTTCATAATAATTTTTTTTCGTGTCACTCGAATAAAGGGTGGAGTGAGACTTATTTGGGTCGTGTTGTAAATGTCCTGACTAAACCTATTGATGGTAACGGTGAAGTTTCAGGTTTTGAACTTTGATTAATTAATTGAATCTGCCGCCTCAGATATTATTTCGCGTCGTTTCATATATAAGCCTCTTTAAATCGGGCTTATTGCTATTGTTTCGACTATTCCTATAGAACATGGTCAGCGAGAAGTAATTATTGGGGACAGACAGACCGATAAAACAATAGTAGCCACCTATATGACCTATATTGTCAGGCCCCGAATTCCAACGGGGCGGACTAGTACCCGAAGCCGTTGAGGCCCGAGAGAACCAAACTTTACTCATGTGCCTTCATATGCATGTCTCTACATGAATAGCATTCTATCTCATGTAATTCATAAAATATAACATACCAATGGCGGAAGTCATGGAAAACATATACTATATATGAAACTTGGCCGTTAGGGCCATCAAGTCAAAATGGACATACTTCTCTTACATTCATCTTCCTACATCCGTCTACAAAGCCTCTACAGATACATATAGATAACCAACCTACAGTCGGGACAAGTCCCCGCTTTATACAACATATATACAATGCCAAAACCAAAACTAATGTACACATGTGACTCGGAAAGCCCCGAACCAACTGGAGCTCACCAATGATCTGTAAATGACCTGCAACCTACTGTGGAGATCTAGGAGCACCTGTGCCTGCAGCAAGTAAGGTAAGTCCCCCAAGGAATGTCAGTACGAAGAATGTACTGAGTATGCAAGGCTATATAAAACTGCATGATATACAAGTACTTCAATGGAATCAAATTTAAGAGAATAGTCAATATGGATAAACCTTCGGTCTGTATGGGTTGGAACCATGTACATTCCATTCATTACGTTCTTTGCCTTTACGTTCATTTATCTTTATCGTTCTACCCATGCTAGGCTGTTCTGTCGCCCCTAGAATGAGATTAACCCATGCTAGGCTTTCTGTCGCCCCTGGGATGTTACTGTGATAACCCATGTTAGGCTTTTATATCGCCCCTGGGATATTACTGTGATAACCCATGCTAGGCTTTTATATCGCCCCTGGGATGTTACGGTGTTATTGAGATCGACCCATGCTAGGTATTTTAACCCCTGCGATACCACCCAAGATTATTCAAACAACTATGCATTACTTCCGTTCTTTCATTATAAGAGTGATACATTGGTGACTGTACATTTTTGGAACTTTGGAAAATAACATTGTTGGAGCTTTGGGAACCATGTCCACAATTATGTAACACATGAATAAAAAATGATCAATGAATAATGAGCATGTGAATAACAGTAGATAACAACCTGAAACGAAATACTTTTGGACATGTCAGAATGGAACAAGTACAATGTCAATGTGAACACTATGTGCTGCAGAAGGATACGTAACGAGTAACCTTACATACCTTATCTTCTCACTATGAATACACAATCCTATACGTGAATACAACAGTCCAGCTCCTTCCTTACGTTTTAATCTACAGCACAAGTACATAACGGAGCTCACGTTAACAATCAACTACCTTACAAGTGCATAAGACGATAATGAGTTACATGATTGCCTTATAACATCATTTCCCCCTTTACAATACAATTCACGGCACTGTCCTACCAACAATACCACAACATGCCCTACATTGACCACAACATCATATATCAATAGCATTTCACAACAAGTTTCTCCTTTACACTTTCTCATTAACACCGCATCACAATTAATCCATCAAGTCACCTCAATACGATTCATAACAACATATCGACAACAATTCCACAATTTACACTTATAGAAAAATAATAAGTTAAGGAACATAACCACACCATACATGTTGATATTTCATCCATACCATGCACTTTCATCAAAACCTCAAGTCGCCTTTCAAGTTTAAATCACAAGGATGACACATCTTTTACCAAAAGCCAAAGTGCACTATTCAACACTTTGCCAACATAACCATCATGATCTACACAATCTCTCATGCATATAATATATTAAATCACAAGAATAAATACTTACCCAAGCTTGCAAAGTGATGATCTTGTCCAAAGTGTCTAAAGAAAATGGTTGCCTTAGGGTTTGGAAGATAGAGAAATGTTTTAGAAATATCCAAAAAGGCATGAGAGTTATAATGAAATAAAATAAGCTTTTGTGCCTTTATATATACTCTCAAGTCATCCTTAGCCATTTCTTGGCATTAAATGCCATGTTTACTTGGTCAAATGGAAGAATGGGTCATTTTGCCCTTTTGGGCCATGTCTTTTGGCTTCACTTTGGGCCTCAAATTGAGCCCATTTACACATATTAACTTTTCAATGTGTAATACTCCAATTATCTCATGTTTAAATAATTCTATAAATGTTACAACAATATTCAACTCACGAGATTCATGTTCGTAGCCTCAATCTCAAAAATAAGAAATTCTAGCCACTCATGGCTTAATTGAACATAATTTGATAAAATACTTGTGACGAAGAATCAACCCCAACTCGGATGCCAAACTCGCTCAAGAGTAGTCCTACTAAGATGGAGTAATGATACCATAACTCAAAAGTCTTATATATAGAATAATAGTCGGAGAACAATTTTGACGAAAAGCAACCCGACACGCCATCTGGCGCGCCCCAATGCTGCCTATGCCATTTCTGGCATAGGCGGCCTGGTACGCTGCCTGGCGCGCCCCAGTGCTGCCTGTGCCAAAAAAATTCGGCCAAAAGCGGCCTGGCACGCCCCTGGGCGCGCCTGACCCCCAAAATGTGATTTTCTTCCTTTCTTCGACTTTTCTTTGCGGATTTGGTTAGATACTTCAAGTTCCACTGTTTAGCTTGCCTCTTATCTTTAATATCCTTTGCTTGGAGGTCCTTCAAGCCTCACTTATCACTCCTAACATGCACCCAAAAGTCACAAACTCCTCCTACAAGGGTTTCATCACATGTACTAGCACAATATCAAATGTTCCATCAATAACAATATAAAATACGTACTTATTGCTCTCGAACCTAGGGTAAACATGGTTCAAGGTTGTCAAGTAGGGTCGGAAATGTACGAGATGTTACATATATGATTCTCAATCAACAAGGTCAAAATGTAATATGTGTTTATGTAGCTATTAGGGAAATAGCTTCATCTGCAGCCCAAGTAGTAACTACTTTACAAGAAAGGGAGCGATGAAGTACACTATTGTGGTAGCCGAAACGGCGGATTCCCCTCATACATTACAATACCTTGCTCCATATATAGGAGTAGCTCTAGCTGAATATTTTATGTATCGTGAATGACACATTTTAATTATTAATGATGATCTCTCCAAGCAAGCACAAACTTATTGCCAAATGTCCTTCTATTATGAAGATCGTCCAATCGTGAAGCTTATTTAGAAGATGTTTTTTTTATTTATGTTCAACTTTGGAAACAGTCGCTAAATTAAGTTCTAGTTTAGGTGAAGGAAGTATGACCGTCTTACCAATAGTTGAAACTCAATCGGGAGATGTTTCGACTTAAATTCTTACTAATGTAATTTTCATTATTGATGACAAATTTTCTTTTCCGCCGACCTATTTAATTCAGTCGACCTATTTAATTCTGGTATCAGACATGCTATTAATGTGGATATCTCCGTTTCTGGAATGAGAAGTCTTTGCATAATTTGCTTCTGATCTCGATAAAGTTATAGACACAAAATCAATTGACAAGAGGTCAATGAATTCGTAAATTGCTTAAACAATCTCAAATAAGAGCAGATAATTAATGACTATTTATACCGAAACAAATGACTATCTTTGATTCATTAGAAGTTAGACAAGTAAGGAAATTTCTTGTAAAGCTACGTACTTACTTAAAAAATAATAAATGGAAGTGTCAACTATGGATTTGAAAGATCAACTATCAATTCATTCAACATTATCAATGAATAGGAAGTGTCAACGGCCTCAACAATTTGACCAAACCAATCAAAAATTCTTTTTTTGTTTTGAAGTTTGGTGTACTAATAGTATATGATGGAGTGAGACATGATTCCAACATCCAACAAACAGCTCAAGCTTACGTTGCAGTGAGACAATTTAATGAAATATTGCACGTCTTGACAATATAGAAATACACTTAGCTCAATTTGTCCTACTTTATATTGACACAATACACAATTACAATTTGAAAAGTCAAAGAATTTCCTTTTTAACTATTTTTCACATAACTTTTAAATATTACAATTTACAATGTATTTTTAAAATATATACATTTTATTGTGGTGGAGACCTTCTCCGGACACCGCGCATAGCCGTAGCTTTAGTGCACCGGACTGCCCATTTTTTTTTAATTTTTTTTTTATAAATTTTATTTTTAAAAAATTTAAAATCTTATATGTGGTTCATATAAAAATTGAATACTCTAATTCTCGTATTCCATTGAAATAAAAAATTCTCGTACACCGAATCGGCTTAAGATGGAAGGGAGGGAGTACAGTTAGCACTTTCTAAATCTAACACCAAATAATTTGACAGCTTATACGTCATATACCCACCCCAAATCATAAATTAATCATCATTATGTGTGTTTTTCTATTTCAATTTATATTTCTGTTCAACGTAACAGACACCATATATAAGTTCTTATACCTTTCAATGCTTTCAAGGTTTATCTACTCCCTTGGTTTCACTTTGACTCTAATAGCTTATTAATCCGTTAAAAGTTAAAAGAAATGATATATTTTTCTTGAGAAGCTTTTATAGTCATACAAATATTGCTATTTATTTCAAAGTCTTAAAGCTTGACAAATGTTATGGCATAGTTAAACCATAATATCATAAAAGTTTTTTATTTCTTTTAATTTTGTGTTAAGTCAAATTAAAACTTGATTACCAAAAAAAAAAAAAAAAAAAAAAAAAAGGGCTTGGCGCTCAAAGGATGCAAATACTCCAAAACATGATTTTTGCATAATTAATGTAAGATTCAATAACAACTAGCCAGAAAAAAATTCGATAAACTAGAGAAGGACGTACGTAGGGACTTTGATTTTATTAGTGCACATATGGAAATCTAGAATTTTAAATTAATGTAAGATTTGCCTAAACAAAACCCTAAAACCCCTAGATTTCCCTTCACCGGTGACAATGGCAGTTGCGGCCGTTGGATAGCCTCCTCTGATGGAGGTTGTTCAATATCAAAACACTATTCTGTTGCAAGCAATTCACACACATCCAACAATTACTTATGCCGCCTCGATGACACCACAAACCACGAAAAACCAATACCAAATTCCAATGAAGCCTCTATCTTATTTACATGGGGAGCCAAGAATAGTTTGGGAAGAAGAAGAAGTGGAACAGATGATTATCAATGAAGATCTATAATATGCTGTAATTGAAAAAATTTCCTATGGATGATCGGATATTCAAGATCTTTGCAGATTGATTCCAAAGCAATGTGAGTTGAAGAGTGATGTGAACATAGGTTTGTTAAGCAATAGATACATATTGATTAGGGTATCGAATCTGGAAGATTACGTTAATTTATTGTCAAAGCCTCAAATTTATATTACACATAATTATTGGTCCTATCCAATACAAAATGGGATCCACTATTTGATCCGGAGGAAGAGACAACGACTGTTATTGCATGGATATCATTCCCATCAATACCTCCCAATTTCTTTGGGAAAGAGACAGTTTTTTTCTTAGCTGCAATAGTGGGCAAACCACTACAAGTAGACATGGCGACAAAGAATAAAACAAGGCCAAGTTGTGTAAGGGTGAAGGTAAAGGTGGATCTATTAGGGAAATTTCCCAAACAAATTACTATTGGAGTGAGAAAGCAAAAGATAGGGGAAGTGATTGAGAAATAGGTAACAATAAAATATGACTACATTTCCAATTATTGCAAAAAATACAAGCTACAGAGACACAATGAGAAATACTACTTTATTATCCATCCAGAGCTATATCCACAGGAAGAAAAAGAGGAGAACAATGGGGATAATGAAGAAGATGGGAAAAAGGAGAAAACGGTGGAAGGTGATGGGAAGGCAAAGGAAAAGAAAGGAGATGGTGCAAAATAAGAAGTTGATGGAAAGGACAAAGAAAATGATGAATTCAGAGAGCAAAGAAGAAAGAACGGACGTAGAAGAGGTAGACAGTTTGTAAGGGGGGAGCCAGAACAGGTATGGAACCCAAGAACTCAATAACAATCAAACAAAGAGTTGACTACAACAAACAAATTTGGAGCCTTGTATGAGGAAAAGAAAGAGGACAAAGATGAGAAGGCCAAAGACACTGAAGGACAAGGGGATGGACAAGACAAAGTGTAGACAAAATAAACATCAAAAGAATGGGTTGAGCAAAGTTTTGCAAAAACTTACAGTGGAATAGGGAGCACTTCTAAGAATAATGAAGAATTACCTGTCACAAGCATGCAAGAAGGAAATAAAACACAAAATGGAGAAGATAGAAGTGAAGACAAACAAAATACAGAGGACCATGAAGGGGGAAAATCAGGCGAGGAGAGAATCCATGAGGCTGAATTGACCAAGCAAAGGGAATAATAAAAGAGTGGGGAGGAGTCTCCAGCAAAATAAAGCAATTCAACCAGTCCAACACAGGCAGAATCTGGAAACTTAATAGAAGGCAATGAGCAGAAGAGCCCCACTACTGAAGGAGTAAAGAAAGATGCAAATCAATTCAGACAAAAAAGGTCCCCAAGATCAATAAAACACCCCTACATGAAATCAAAACAAGTCAAGAGAATGAAAAAGATAAATGTTTAGATGCCAGACCATGTAGGAAAAAGAGGTAAGTTGTCACCTAGAGAGATAGGGCAACTGAAAGGCAGAAATAGAAAAGAAAAACATGGAACAATAACATCACAGATCAACACAAGGAGTAGGAAGGGTTTATCAGGCAATCAAGATCAATGATAAACAAAATCTAGATTTTCAACACAATAGTTAATAAGGTTAGTGATGTTGCATAGTTACTACGATACTATACTTTGTTTTGATACTTTGACAAATCTCCTGAGAGACCAGACATGCACCAGGTCGATCTCAAAAGAAACAAGGAAATTGAGATTGCAGGGGGAACATGCCGATCGAAAATTACCTATCTTCATCTGCAAAACCGCCAAGATATCCAATATGAAAAAGCTTCAACAACCAAGGGACCAGTTTGCTACAACTGAATTAGTCTTTAGGTCTAGGTTGTTAAGTCTTTATCTTTTTCTCTTTATTGTAAATCTACTCCTCATTTTGAGAAGCTTGTGTAGGTGTTTTATTTTTTCTCTTATCTTTAAGATTAAGTGTGGGCTAGAGTTAGGTGTTATTGTGTCAACTAGAGTTAGTTGATTGGTTGGGCTAGAATTATTTGATGTTGTAGGCTACAATAGTGTTATTATAGTGTTACTCATGATAAAGCTACCACAGGGGGCTAGGGTTAAGAGGTTAATCCTAGGATTATTGGAGTTTGTAATCCGACATTGCTCTTGTTTTAGTGAAGTTGTTAGTGAAAATCCTACGAGATAGGTCGTGGTTTTTCTCCCTTGAACAAGGAGGTTTCCACGTAAAATTCGTGTGTATTTTACTGGTTGTTGTTCTTGTTGTGTGCATTTTACTGTCAGTAGTCGTTCTCAGTCAAAGGACCTGGTCCTTTGACTAGTTGTAAATTCATACAAGCCATCAATTGGTATTAGAGCAAGTTCCTTCAAAAAGGTTAACACCTAAGAGAGATTGCTAAAATGACTGCTCCACCAAATCTCGAAGAAGGTCAGTCAACTACTAAAAGATTCCAATTTGGTTAGACGAAATGGTGGTTTTCCTAGAAAGGCGAACATGAGCAAGTATCTAAATGAAAATGACTACTGCCATAAGTGTGGGAAGCCTTGTCATTTCATTAAAGACTGTTCACTCCGAAAGCTTGACTACAAGGACTACATTAACAACAATCCAGAGAAAGAAAGGAAGAAGGACCAGGTCTTTGATAAATTTAAAAGAAGAGCAGTTGCCGACAATGTAGTTAAGCAATCCCTAGCAGCATATGAAGACATTTCCAGTGAATACGATGCTGAAGAAGAACTAAAAGATGTCTCCATGATGGTGATAGAAGATGAGTCCTCAAGTTTTGACTCTTTGTTTTCTTTTATGGCCAAGTTAGATGACGAAGATGATGATAATGAATAGAAAAAGCCTTTTGGATATTAAAAAAAAATCTTAAAGATTATTCTTTGACGGAGCTAAGGTCCCTAGCCAATGTGTTGATTGACGCATTCTGTGATATTACTAAAGAAAAAGAGTCTCTAAATAATAATCTTGTTGAATTTAAAGATGAAAATCAGTCTTGTTTGTCCAAATTGCTAAATTAGAAGAACGGGTTGGTCTCAAATCCTCTGAAAATAAAACTTTGAACGAAAAATTAAAGGTTTTGTCTCAAACTGGTCCAAAAGGGAAGGGACAAGGCAATGACCTTCAGTTTGAACTTGAAGCTAGACTGAACAAGTCCAAATTAGATATCATAGCCTTCCTAGAGAGGAATAGGGAACTCGAGAGGGACCTGGTTCAAGTCAAAGCTTATCTTGAAAAATCCCTCCGCTGTACAACCTCCTAAAAAACCTAGCTCATTTTACTAAAATAAGGTCAAAAACTGGTTAGAGTTTGGGTTTTAAAAAGAAAAGTGTTCCTTACAACCCTCATAGAAACTATGTGTTAAATCTTGATAATTGGTTGTGCACTTACGTGGTCAAAATGGTCACTATAAGGATGCAATGTAGTGTAAGAATCTCAACTAAGGAGAAGCATCGAAAATATATTAAAACACAAGGAAATTCAAGGGGACCTACTCTCTTGTCCAGAAAAACAACTCTATGGACCCATTTGGCCATTAAAAAAATTCACTTTTTTTCTGAAATTTATTTCACTTTAGTGAAAAAAGTGAAATTTTGTGGTGTTTGGCTATAAAATTTGTTTCACTAAAGTGATTTTTTTTTTTTTTAGAAAAGTGAAAACAATTTTTACTTATTTTTACTTTTTTCACTCCTACTTCTCTCACAAAAAGTCAAAAAGAATTCTAATTTTTTTCATGGCCAAACATAACTCCAACTCCAACTTCAACTCTAACTTCAACTCCAACTTCAACTCTAACTTCCACTCCAACTTCAACTCCAACTCCAAAAAATTTAATTTTCATGGTCAAACACCTATTATGTCCTACTGAATATCTGCTGCTAAGAAGTATAGGAAGTATACTGAGACAAAAGAGAACTCAAGGGAACTTGGTCCCAGTCTAAAATGACCAGGTTGTCAACATGGATAAAAGGAAATCTTATCCATCATAATTTGCCCTACTAGGGACCTAAACTCGTTCGGGTTTCCAAAACCAACAATTGAACCTCGTGTAGAAAAGAGTGAGAGAAGGCAGTCAAGCTGGTTTATAGATAGTGGCTGCTTCAAGCACATGACTAGAAGAATGGAAGATCTCCTCTCACTCAAGGTTTTTCAAGGGGGAAGTGTCTCCTTTGGAAATGAAAAGAAGGTTTATTTTCTTGGTGTTGGAAAATTTGAATAATCGCTTGCTCATGCCATAGAGAACGTGTACTGTGTGAATGATCTCAAATACAACTTGCTTAGTGTGTCTAAAATTTATGACAAGGGGAATGAATGCCCTAGATGATGATGTTGATTTGTAACACAGAAGGTTAGTACATTTTAGTCTCTCAAGTTAATCTCAAAAGACCTGATCCGTGGTCTACCCAAGGTAAAGTTTTTAGTTGGCAAGGTTTGTAACGCATGTGCAAAAAGGAATCAGGTTAGGTCCTCCTTCAAACAAAAGAAGCTGATGCTTGATCAGGTGGTCCCTACTGGAGAAGACCCCTTATGAGTTGTTGAATCAGAATAAACCAATCTAGAAGAATTATTGCAGATTCAAAGGGACACCTGATGAGGGAAATATAGCTGATCAGGTTAAAGTGGATGCAGAAGAGGATTTGGTAGTTGACTCTAAAGGACCTGATCCAACTCAAGGTCCCTTAGAAATTGAGATTCAAGAAAGAAGCCTTGAAATTCATCCTCCAAGTGTAGTACCTACAGAATTGTCTATAGAGGGACTTGGTCATAGCCTTGACAATCCATTGTCAGGATTTCCAACTGAAAGCATAAAACCTCTCATCTCCTGGACAATCTCATTTCTCCAGTGGATTTTGGTATGCATACTAAGTCCATGTTAAGAAACATTTTTCCTTTTCAGCCTTTATATCTCAGATTGAGCCCAAGAACATCAAGGAAACCTTGAAAGATGCAGATTTGGTCAAAGCCATGCAAAAGAACTTTATTAGTTTGAGAGAAACAAGGTTTGACACTTGGTACCCAAGCCTATTGACAGAACCATCTTACACTTTGTTTGGATGGTTGTTTGTATGGTTTTATAATGTATGGTATTGTACGATATTGTGTTGTATTATATGGTACTGCATTATTTTAGTAAATATAATATTTAGATAGATCGTATTATTTTTTGTCGTTACATAAACTCACACATCAATAATTTGAAGGATAAACCTACCAAAAAAGTAGGATATAGGGTAGAGCTACTATAAAAAGGTAGGATAAAGGATAAAATAAGATTATTAAATAATAACTAATGAGAAAATGAGAAAAAAATTAAGATAACGACATGATACCACCAAATTGGTGATTACATAAAGTGAGGCTTTTCATGGTTACCTAACTATGGAATCAACCATACCATACCATATATTTTAAGAAATAATTAAAGCAAACATGGTACTCTTAGAAACTATACCATATTATATAATGGGTAACCACCATCCAAACAAAGTGTTATGGAACAAGTAGGTGCTCAGAAATAGGCTGGATGAATTTGACAACTCTACCAGAAATAAAGTAATGTTGGTTATTTATGGTGATAATCAATAAGAAGACTTAGATTTTGACGGAACACTTGCCCAGTTGCCAAAATGGAAGCAATCAGGATTATCATTGAATTTGCATCTCATATGGAATTCAAATTGTTCCAGATGAATATAAAAAGTGCATTTCTTAATGCCTACTTGAAAGAGGAAGTGTGTGTAAAGTAGTTGCTGAATTTTGAAGAACTCTATCATCCTAAACATGTCTTAAAGCTTTACATGATATTGTACGGGTTGAAATAGGCTCCAAGGACCTGGTATGAGAGACTATCAAAATTTCTTCTTGAAAATAGGTTCTAAAAGGAAAGGAACCTACTAATTGTCCAGGTTTATGTTGATGACATCAATTTTGGTACCATTTTTTATTCTTCTTGTGAAGAAATTGCCAAGCTCATGGGAAGTGAATTTGAAATAAGCATGATGAGTGAGCCAAACTTCTTTCTCAAACAAAGTCTGAAGGTATCATGATCAATTAACAAAGTACATTAAAGAGCTGCTAAATAGGTCTGATATGGAAAATGCCAAGCTTATTGACACTCATATAGCAACTGTTACTCGATTGATACCAAGGGACCTGGCTCCCAATGAATGAAACAATGTATCAAAACATCATTGGATATTTTATTTTCTTGACGACTAGCGGGCCCAACATCATATTTAGTGTGGGTATGTGTGTAAGATCTCAGTCCTATCCAAAGAAATCCCCTTTGAAGACTATAAAAAAAATGTTGAGGTATCTAAAAAGAACTCCCGATCTGATTTTCTTCTACCCATCAGGAGACAATTCTAATTTGGTTAAATATGTTGATACCTACTATTTTGGGTCTTTGGTGGATCGAAAGAGAACATGAGAAATGACTCATTTTCTTGGATCTTCATGGATCTCATTGTCACGCCCCGAATCCCATCGGGGCGGATTGGCACTTGTAGCCGACAAGGCCCGAGAGAACCAAGCTTTGTCTCTATTCAATCATATGCATGCCATAAGAAACCCATAATCACATAATAGTTATAGACACCAACAATGGAATTCATGGAACATGATATATATATATATACATATGCGAAACTTGGCCGTTGAGGCCACCAAGTCAAGAATGACATATCCCTTTTACATTTGTACACCCACATCCGTCTACAAAAGCCTCTAACAAATGCATTGATCAAAATGAACTAAAAGTCGGGACAAGTCCCTGCTTTATATAACATGTACAACACCAAAACATATGTACAACTGTGACTCGGAGAAGCCCCGAACTAACTGGAGCTCACCAAAGATCTGCAACACTGGCAACCTACTGTGGAGGCCTACTAGTACCTGCGCCTGCAGCAAGTAAGGTAAAATCCCTAAGAGGGGTCAGTACGAAGAATGTACTGAGTATGTAAGGCCATATGAAACTTGTAAGATATGAAAATATGTCAAGAACTCAAGTTCAAATGCATAACCAATATAGATAAGTCACAATGTAGATGAGTCACTATTCTATACTTTGGAAACCATGTATATTACATTCATTCTTTCTCTTGCCTTTACTTTACTTTACATATATGTTGTCTGGGCTCTCATCATGCAGGTGTTCTTTTCACCCCATGGATAACATATCATCGTCATGCAGGTATTCTTTTCAGCCCATGGATAAGATCATATCGTCATGCGTGTTTCCTTTGCACCCCATGGATAAAGTAACATCATCATGCTGGTGTTCTTGCATCCCATGGATAGAATAACATCATCATGCAGGTGTTTGCACCCCATGGATAAAGTAACATCATCATGCGGGTGCTCTTGCACCCCATGGATAGAATAACATCATCATGCAGGTGTTTGCACCCCATGGATAACACCCATGAACACAACCAATATGCTTTACTTTATTCTTACTTTGAAATTGATACAATGATAGTCATAACTTACTTGAAGCTTTGGATCACTAACCAACGAGGGAGAGACATGAGAATAAACATTGTGAGAAACATAACATTATTAGCACCATAACACTGTTGGAACCATTGGACAATAATCCATGAACAAGAGACATGAGTATAATCACTATTGGATCTTTGGAACACAACCTTATTGGCTTTTGGAACATTATCAATGAATATAAGACATGTGATTCACAATTGATCAATGAGTATGAAACTTGTGATATTGACAATTGGTAACCGGATATAGGATACCTTAGCACATTTTGGGATAGGACAAATGTAGTGTCAATGTGAATACTATTTGCCGCAGAAAGATACGGACAGAGTAACCTTACATACCTTGTATTCTCACTAAGAATATACAATCCTAGAGGTGCATACAATAGTCCTGCTCCTTCTTTATGTGTCACTCTACAACACAAATACATAACGGAATTCACATTAACCACCAACTACCTTACAAATGTATATAATGTAAATGAGTTGCATATTTGCCTTTACACATGCCATTTTCCCTTGACAAAACCATTGATGAAATTATTATTCCAAAAATCCCCCAATATTCCATACATTGACCAATACATGATAATCAACACATTTCACCAAAACACTTCTCCTTTACACTTTCCTATCCACACCACATCACAAATAATCCATCAAATTACCTTAATACACCTCATAGCACATATTGGCCAAACTCCCACAATTTACACTTTTGTAAAAAGAACAAGTGTAATAACAAAATCACACCATACATGTTCATATTTTATCCATACCATGCTCTTTCATCAAAGGCACAAGTCATAATTCAAGCTTGAACCTCATGGATCACAAATCTTATATAAAAACACAAAGTACCATGTCCACCATTTTCAAGCATAACCAACATGATATACATAATCTCCCATGCATATAATATGTTAAACCATAATAATAAACACTTACCCAATCTTGAAAAGTGATGATCTTCTCCAAAAGTTGACTTAGGGTTTTGAGGGCTAAAGGGGTTCTCTTGAAATGTTTTAGAAATACATGTGTGTTTGTAATGGATAAAAATCATATTTTTACCCCTTTATATAGGCCCTCAATTTCCATACTTAGCCACTCTTTTGCATTAAATGTTATATCTAGAAGGTCAAATGGAAGAATGGGTCATTTGACCCATTTGGGCCATGTATTTCTTCCATTTTTGGGCCTTAATTTGGGCCCAATAACACATTTCAACTTAGCCCACCAATATTCATGCATAATCCATCACATATCTCGTGTTTAAATAAGTCCATAATGTCACGATAATATTCTCTTACGAGATTCTCATTCGTCGTCTCAATCGCAAAAATAGCAATTCTAGTCGTCCATGGCTTCCTTGAACATTTATGATACCTACTTGTGTTTCATGATTTGATCATGTAGGGGTATTTAGAAGTGTATTGAAGTATTTGAAGCTTTAACAATGCTCAAAGAACTCCAAAGAACCAAAATAAACCATCTAAGAATCGACGTAGAATTGAGTTACAAAACGAGCGTGGAAGGGCACAATTTGTTGTGCCTTGCGCCACTGCTGCAAAGCAAGGCAGTGGCTAAAGAAATGCACCACCTCTGAATCAGTGGCTTGCGCCACACCCCCTGAAACAGGGAGTGGCGCAAGTTTCCATGCTTTGTTGAATTTTTTGGCCATTTTTCCAACACTTGCATATCGTCCAATACCGTATCAAAACACTACAAAATACTTACCTAGTGATCTTAATCATCAAGTAAACATGACTCCAAGTCACCAAATGAGGTTGTAATGTGTACGGGGTATTCCAAAAATGCTCCACGAAATCACAAAACACTTCCTATGAAAGGCTAGTCACATGTACAAGGCAAAATTTCAATTTTTCTCATCTTTAACATACCCAATACATACTTATAGCTCTTGATACCTAAGTAAGCATTATTCAATGTCATAAAGTAGGGTTGGGAAGGTACGGGGTGTTACACTCATAGAGGACTAGGCAGCTCACAGTGTCACAAAGGCTTGGGCTGATCAAGATGTACTAACAACCTTTCGCCAAATTTTTTTCATATTTTTGGCTATGATTAGGTGACAGGTATAGATGGAAGTGTTGTGTGGCATAGTCTAACTCATTTCTATAATGGTATAGGTATGCGTGCATGGTCATTTCACAAATATGTAAGGATGAGAATCTTTATTGCTATCTTCAAGATGATGCCTACCTCCTTCTAAATAGGGACCTGGTTCCCCCTTATAGGTTGATATTTCTAACTGTACACTTAAGTGTTTTGAAATTTCCTAGAGTGCCACATCATTAACCTTTTCGGACTATCACCAAATGGTGTTATGTCTCAAGCTGTCCTAATATATATCTCTCCTTCTTGACATGACACATTGCTTAAATTTTACCTCTTTTTTATAAAAACAAAATCCTCGTTGTTCCTTCTTCCCACTTGCTTTCCTTGTCCCTCTCTTAAAAAATATCTAAAATTCTTTTTCTCTTCAAGTTCCTCTATTAGAATTTTCTCTTCAAATCCTATGTTCTTACTCTCTTAGTCCTCATTACCATCAATGGCTACAAGTCAACATATAGGTGTTGAAGGAAATAGTTTAGACAAGGTCAGAGTACAAAACGTTTAGATTGTCACCTTGGGAGAAACCTCAACTGCACTATCGATGAATAAAGAGAAAATTGACTTAATTGTACCTACTGCAGGATCAGGTACTACTTCTTTCTTTGCCAGTGGAGAAAATTTAGAGTTTAAAAAAGGGGTGCTCAAAGTATTCTGGGTAACACATGTTTGAAGAGAATCTTGCTGATGTGAGGGAAAATGAATAAGAAATAGTGAAGGGGTTTATGGATGCCTTAGCAAAAGTAAGAGGAAGTGGAGTGGAGTAGGGTACCTTGACTCCTTCATTGTCTGGGTCTACTGATCTCTGATTTACCCCTGGATGGGACCCTAGCCTCATATTTCTTTCTTGGTAATCAGGATGCTAATGTTGCCTTTATTCTCTTTTTGACAGTGGATGATAATATCAAGGAAGGGAACTCAAAAGGGACCAAGTACTTAAGGGAAAACAAGAGAACATATGGACTTGGTGTTAAGGGAAAATTGCGACAAAATAGTTAAGAAACAAAGGCAATTACATCAGTTTGTTGCTAAGGAGGAGATTATGCATTCTAAAGTGGTGGAGGTTGATGAGGAGGATACCTCTCCAATTGTGAATAAATTTCCCACTATGGGAAAGGAATATCATAGAGAAAAATATCAATTCAAGAGGTTAGTCGAGACTGAACATGTAAAATCTACATTCAAACCTAGTAATTAAGGAACTACAAATAATCTAGATTTAAAGAAAGAAGGGGTAAACTCTTATTTGAAAAGAAAAAGAGGTGTGAGCACTATTGAGGAACCTGGTACGTCATCAAAATGTACTTCAGCATATGACTTATGAGGAACAACAAACAAATTTGTAGAAATAAAAGGTAATGTATAAAGCATTTTAGGGATTAGAATACGAATGTTTGCACTCACCACCTTGGAGGAATATGGACGTGTGACCAAGAAAGAGAGAGTTGGTGATCAAAACCCAAGATAAGGCTACAGATGAGATGAATAAGATGTCCTGTTGTTGGCTTAGAGGGAATATGAGACTGATCTTTTGAAGGCACAACTACAGTAGGCTTTACAAGGAACATATGGGGACCTGGTACCATAATAGAGCTTTAATGATAAAATGCGCAACTTAAGGTTGAGGTTTCGGCATTGAAGAACTAGTAGAGGATCTTACACAACAAATACAAAAGGATTTGTTGCTTGGGAATGATGAAAGAATTGTCAAGTAACGAACGTTGACTTAGTAGCCAATTTTGTCTGACCGATAGGATGGTTCGCTAGAATCGAAAAGCAAGAGAGGTTTATTAAAATTATGTGGCTGAGACTTTGGTCTTAAGTCGCCTACATATCTTAGGTTCACAAGAATCAGGCCATGTGTAGTTCTAGACTTAAGAACGAATGAGATTCCTAAGGAAAATTGACGAATGTGGAATTTGAATGAAGATAGCACGAGTTGACGAGATTGGAGTACGAGTAGTTTTGAAAGAGTGGAATGTGAATATGATTTAGGTTAGGTTGTGAGATACAGAGTTAAAGAATCATGTTCCAAAACGAGATAAAATGATTCTCAAACGTCTTTTGTTATGCTTTTGGGAGCCTACCTGCAACTTTTAACACAACTAGATAAAATGGTTAGCTCATAAGCATAGAAAATATTAAATAATGCAGAGACAAGGAATAACAATAGATAACAATAACGATAAGAAGAGATAAGAAAACGTATCTGTTTGACGTTATGCTTGTTACCCAAGATTTTTGAGGAACCTCAAAAATCTGCCCCAGTTTTGACTTTTAAGGAGAATGTGATCACGTTGACTAAATGCCTGCAAAATCAATTGTCCTTATTTTAGGGCGGACGAGCCCAACTGTCTTATTTTAGGGCAGACAAAACCTGGCATATCCTTTTTAGGACGGATAAACCAACATATTTTTATTTTAGGGCGCATAACCCGGCATATCTTTATTTTAGGGCGCATAACCCGGCATATCCTATTTTAGGGCGGATTACCCAGCGCATCCTTTTTTTAGGGCGGATAACCCGGCATATAATATTTTAGGGCAGAATTAGCCCCGCGCATCCTTTTTTAGGTCAGATGACCCAGCGTATCCTTTTTAGGGCAGATAACCCAGCATATCCTATTTTAGGGCGGAAAACCCCACCATTCCTATTTTAGGGTGGATTAACCCGGAATAACTTAATTTTAGGGCGCTTAACCCAAGATATCCTATTTTAGGGCGGATAACCCAACATATCCCAATTTTAGGGCGGATAACCCAACATTCCTATTTTAGGGTGGATGAACCCAGCATAACTTAATTTTAGGGCGCTCAACCCAAGATATCCTATTTTAGGGCGGATACCCAGCATATCCCAATTTTAGGGCGGAAAAGCCCACCATATCCTATTTTAGGGTGGATGAACCCGGCATATCCTATTTTAGGGCGGATGAACCCAGAATCTCTTTTTAAGGGTGGATATCCCAGCACATTCTATTTTAGGGTGGATGACCCAACATCCATTGCATCATCTGTAACTTCCTTTCATCTTCATGCTATTGTGGTGAAATTTTGAGTGCTCCTTAAAATTTCTGCCCCAGTTTAAAATATATTTCGCACTTTCTTATGAATCAAACTATTGTCTGCTGGAAGAATTTTTGAGGTAATCTCAAAAATTCTGCCCCAGTGTTAATTGTGAAGTCTTATATTCCTGCATCACTCAAAGAAAGTTGTTAGTTCAAAAGAAATGGTTGTCTTGTATTCGAACATTGAGGTTCGACTTTGAATCTGCAATTGTCATTTGAGGTCATGGAATAGGCCAACATAGCTTAGATTTGTTTGAATAGAATTTTTCAAAAGCTAACATGATTTGAATATGAAGGGAAAAGAAAATTTTATTAGATTTAGACCGAACCCAAGAATGGGCTGCCTACGTATCCAAACGGAAGTCAGGTCAAACGTAGTTCATGAATACAAAGAGAAACATAAACAAAAGCAGGAAATTTTGTTCATTGGAAAGAGAATCGGTACTTTGCTCATGATGATTTTGTCTTTCTCAGTTCCTTTGATGTGCTTTACGCTTCCTTGTCAAATGTCTCGGGACGATCTCTATTGGGTCACCTTGGACAAGAGTTGTGCCTGTGGTAGGGTCATAGATGTTGCTTAGTGGCCCTTGTTGTACTATAATCTTTCCCTTTTCAATCAAGTCTTGGATCTTGTACCTCAATGCTGAACATTCCTCAATATCATGACCTTGGATATTTGAATGATACGCACATCTTTTGGATAAGTCAAAATTCGAAGGTGCGTATTTAGGGATCCATCCTTTCCTTGGTTTCAGAACTCCTTGATCAAATAATTTTTGAAATATATTGGATAAAGGCTCAGTCAAAGGGGTAAAGATACGAGGTTTCCTTTTCTTTGGTTGATGAGAATTTGATGGTATTGGATCACGTTGGTGAAAATTTGGGTGTTGAAAACCTTGTGGGTTGTAGGTGTCGAAAACAGCGTATGCTTGTTGGGTATTTGGATAATGTTGTTCTTGAGGCGGGGTGGTTGAGATGTCTTCTTCTTTTTCCTCTTTTGGCGAAGCTTTCAGTGCTTGAAAAGTAGCTTGTATTGCGGAAACATCAATAACTTTTCCTGTCCGAATACCATATTCTAATCTTTTCCCAATTAAGATCAGATCGTCGAAGCTTTGAATACATAAGCCGAACAATTTTTGATAGTATATACCATCTAGCGACCTGATGAAAATTTGGATCAACTCTTCTTCAGGCACAAGAGGACGTATCTTAGAAGCTTCTAACCTCCATCGTGTTGTATATTCCTCAAAAGATTCATGAATCATTCTCCTTACTTCAAGTAAGTCCATCATCGTTGGATCGATCTTGATATTAAACTTATATTGTCTCACAAAGTCTTGAGCCATGTCTTCCCAGGTATTCCACTTGTCAAGGTCTTGTTTGACATACCAAGTGAGTGCTATTCCTGACAAGCTCTGAATAAAGAGTCTCATTAGTAGAGCTTCATTATGTCCGATTCCAACTAATCTGCCACAATAGTCCTTTAGATGCATGATCGGGTCTCCAAGCCCATCGAACATATTGAATTTTGGGACTTTATATCCTGGAGGCAAACCAACCCTTGGATGTAGACACAGTTTCTCATACCTCAAGTCATAAATTCCTTTGGAACGCAAACACTCATCCAACCTCTTTTCTAAGTCAAGAAACTTTTGTTGCAGTGTAGGTGATTCCCTATCATGTATTACCATGTTTTGCAAAGTACCAAGATTGACGTGTGTCAAAGATATTTTTGAGGAGACGAATAAGAAGATATGCAAAAAGGTATTTTGTGCTGGGGAAGAAGATGGTTAGGCGTATTTTGTTCAATTGCAGACTCTTAGCCGATTCAATGTTCCAATGCTTGACAACCTTAAAATAAAATAAATAAATCAAACAAAAGTTACCACATAGCACAAATAAGTTTAAAGCAATATAAATAGAAGACAATCCAAGATGAAGACTATGACTTAATAAGTGATCTAAGCACAAAGATTTGAGCTTCTAACGCACGAGTCAGATGAAAGTGACAGAACTTTCGCTTTGGAGAAATTAACATGATGCTAAATTCAAAGTTAAGAAGATAAGGAAGCTAGGGGAATGAACAAGGTCGACTTATGTTGAACATCATAACTGTTGATTTGAAGCATCCTTTGTGATTGATATCATCGTTAATCCTTCCAACTTCATACAAAATGATAAAAAATAGGGGGAAAGAAAATTTTATTATGATGAGACCGAACCCATTAAATGAGCGCCTACGTATCCCTCTTATAGGGGAATCAGGTCAAACGTAGTTCCAATTACATAAAAGAAAAGCATAAAAGAAAGTCCATGTTATTCCAAGGATGCAAAGCTTAAAGTAATTTCAAATGCTTGAGAGCCCGAACGTGATATCATCCTTATCAGTGCCAAACAAGTGTCAGTCATGCTTATGAAGCTAATCAACACCGAGCTTTAACCCTGTTACAGTTATCATCTTGGTATCAATCATCGCTTGAATCTTGTCCTTCAAAGCAAAACACGCCTTTGTGGGATGCCCTTTCATCCCAGAGTGGTAGGCGCAAACCTTATTAGGATTGTATCGTTTAGACTGAGTGTTAATAGGTACGGCAGGGATGGGTGTGATGTAGCCGGCTTCTCTGAGTCTTTCATACAACTGAGTTATGGGTTCAACTAGAGGAGTGTATTGTTTTGGCGGATTTTTCTAAAACTTGACTGGAGGTCTAGCGGATTGATTGGATTGTTGATTAGTTGGGGGATTTGGATAAGACACGGGAATGTATTTTGATGTTGGAGCAATGGATGGAGGTGGGTACCAAACAGTTTGAGGATGAGGCTTTGTGGATGATTGGGGATAATAGGCGTAATTTGGTGATGGAGTGATTTCTGGAGACGGATACCATATCAGTTGAGGGCGACTTTTCTTTACTATCTTCCCCTCGCTTATCAAATTTTGTAGTTCTCTCTTCAACTGGCGGCATTCATCTGTGTCATGACCAGGCATGCCAGAATGGAAGGCACACCGCTTTTTGGGATCAAAGAAAGGACTTGAAGGGACATAAGAACCAAAATGTTTAGGCTGCAATATACCATGTGACCTCAACATTTCAAAAGTGATTGAAGGTGGTTCGTCTAAAAGAGTTATAACTTGGAATTCGCTCACTTTGGGCTTTGGAGCCTTTGACGCTTCATTGATAATTGCCTTTCCCTTATTCCTGAATTGTGGCTCAACCAAACCAACCTTGTCATGAATTAAAGTTTCACCTACGAACTTCCTCTTTAGCCTATTGTCGAACCGCCCAATAAATTCGTTTGCCAAATTGTCCCAAGAAACCCACTTGCTTGTATCCTTCTCTGCGTACCACATCAATGCTAGACCTGTAAGTGAACTGACAAAAAGTCTCATCTTAAGACCATCACTTTGCCCTATAACTGCTAACTCATCCAGGTATGCTTTCAAATGGGAATGAGGATCGCCAGACCCGTCATATAATGGAAAGTTCAAGTCTCCAACTCTATTCTTATTTTCTTCTCCTGATTTGGATAACTTATCCATCTTAAGCTGTTGAGATGACCCTGCCTTAAGGTTAGAAATCTTTCCTTCTGTTTCTTTCTCCTTACCCATCTCTGTCAACCCATTAAGTGCTTTTTGCAGTGCGACTGAATATAAACTCGGAGATACTTGCGCATCACCATTAGGCATAGGTGAGGTCATCAATACTGGCGACTCCATAGTGTAGATGGGAGCAATAAAATCACTTTCGGACAATGGCTCTGGAAAGTCAGGTGGCATATTAGATGAACCTCGAAGATTAGTCATTATTCCTCTGATTCTTTCTATTTTTCTTTCCATACTCATAATGCTTGACTCAAAGGGAGTAAGCTTGCCTTGGTGCAAACCCAGACTCCTACGCTCAGCTTCGCTGTTGGCGAGATTGGTAAACATTGCTTGACTGACCATTCTTGATGTTCAACTTTAGTCAACCTTAGAAGAAAGGACTTATGATTAGTAAAAACGCACGACAATAGAATGTCTATGAGTAATGTTATGTATTAATACATTTGAGTTATGCTCATTCGAAATGAATAGTTGAGAGCTCTATATGATTTAGAAGTTGGGAAAGCCAGAGTATGGCGCGAATATGAAGACACTCATTGTCGAGAGTTATGGTGAAGACAATGGTATGCTAATATTGAAAGCGTCGAGCAAGAATGCCCTAAAATAGTGAGCTATCCTAGAAGAGTAGAAATAATCTAGAACATCCTATTGAGGAATGGATCGGTTCAAGAGATGATTAGTATGCTAAAATATATCTTGGATGACAAGATTGAACCATGAAGATAAGTTTTGACACTAAGCCCTAAGATGGTATGATTCGGGCCTAAAGGAACAAAGGTAAAATAGCAAGACGTAAATTCCAAAATAACAAGGTAGGTAAGATAGAAACAAATACATAGAAGTTTAACACATAGCAAATAAAATTATGCGCCCTTTTGGGTTGTGAACCCCTTTGGACTTGGGACTAGGTTTCACTAATTACATTCAATGCATCAAGGGTGCCAAGGCATTCCAGGCTGAATGAGATGCATATTCTTTAGTAAAAGAACACGCAGCCATGATCTAAAGAACAAGAATAGTTTCATGACACGGTTCCCTCAAGTGGACAACTTGAGAGTGGAAAGCTCATGACTGTCGACGCACCGCTGATCGACCGATCCATGAGGCATTTCCCGCGAGGGTGTTTTAGGAATGAACGTCCGTGCAACCACGCAACCGTTCTTAAAAGAAAAGAAAAGAGGTTCCAAGTGGAGGAAAGCATAAGCGATATAATAATTAAAATAAAGCGATAAACACATAGCATGTAAATGAAGCGATAACAAATACGCAATTTATGAAAAGTAACAATATAAATAAAACAAGAAAAATAAGTGGATATAAGAAAAGCAACACATAATGAAGAAAAATAAATTAAACATAAAAAGATATATATCAAATATACACAAAAATAAATAAACCAAAAAGAGGGGGAAATGGACATGATACAATAAATGACTTGAAAATGAAATAAATAAAATTAAATAAAAAAAAAAAAAAAAAAGAAGTCAAATTAATCATTTAAGAAACAAACAAAGGAAAAAGGGGAAAGGGGTGGATCATGCATAGCATTTAAATCCTATTACACTAAAAAAATGAAAAGAAAACACAAAACCCCACGTAAACACAAATCCGTATTGGTTAGAACCTATGAATCCCCAGCAGAGTCGCCATGCTGTCGCGCCCCATTTTTCTCGCGAAAAGCGGGATTCGACGTGACAAACTCTTTTTGGGATTTAAAGGGTGAAGAGTCGCCACCTAACGAATTAAGGTGCGTTAGGGCACCATTCTAGACTAATCAAAATTTATTTTAATTATTAGCCTATGTTAACCAGAAATTCGGGTAAGGGTTCAGGTTACCTCGAAAGGAAGGTGTTAGGCACCTTTCGAGGTCCACAAATGTGGGTCCCGACCGAATTCATATATTACGTGGGAATTTCTATGTGATAAGCAAAGATTGATTATTTTATTAACTACATGATAACTAAGTGTTAAAATAAATAATTAATAAGCTAAACATACAACTTAACTTTTAGCAATTATCTAAGTGATAACGTAATACGGTACGTAAAAGTAAATCAGATAAGCAAAAAGATAGAAGAGACAGAATTATATAATTGAAAGATTTATTTTAAATAATAACGAACCTAAACTACCCCAAATAATTTTAAGACACTCAAAAATAAGATAAAGAAAAAGTCGATTTCGAAAAGCCTTTAAACAATGGATTAATTTTAGCCTATTCGGATCAGCGCCCGACTTATTAACGGATGACAATGTCGTATGTTGCACTGTCGAATTCTGCTCGGGGCGACTTACATCATTTCCGATTATTCTACCTACCCTGCCTAATTTGGTTATTAAACCTAAGGACGTTCTAAAGAAAGCGAGAAAACTAGCGTTCCCTAAAATATCTACCCGTCCCAACTTAATGCCCAAGAGGCGTTGAGCGACCTACTTTGGATAGGGATCTAGACGCAAAGAAAGTCTCAGGCTTCCTAATTAAACTCGAGATTCACGTCAATCAAAACAAATAAGACTAGCATTTAGCACACAACGGTTTCAAATATGCCTCTTACTTGATTAAAATAAATTAGGTGATTAGCATGCTTAAAAAAAGATAATTATTTATTTTACGTGATTAAAACCTATAGACATAGTTTCTAGTCGAAACGTATTAATCAAGGCATCGAAAATTAATTGAAGTGCTAGATATTAAATCAAGAATGTTTAAAATTCAATTAAATACGTAAGAAATTAAATTTAATGCAGGAAATTGATAAAATATATACTAAAAATTAGTTTAAGCATGCAAGAACTTTACTTAGGTATGCAGAAATTAGTTAAATATGCAGGAAATTTTATTAAATATGCAAGAATTTAATTATGCAAAAAATTATTAAATGTGCCAAAAATTAAATAAAGTGCGCAACAATTTATTTTAATTTGCAGAAAGTTGGTAAATGTGCAGAAGATTAAATAAATGTGCAGGAATTTAATTTAAGTGTGCAGAAAATTATTAAAGAATGCTGAAATTGATTTAAAAAGTACTGAAAATTAATCTAAAGTTGCAGAAAACATTAATTTAAAGTTGCAAGAAGATTAAACATGCGAAAATTCAATTAGAAGTGCTGGAAAGTGATTTAAAGTGCTAAAAAATAATTTTTAACATGCTGAAACTAAAATAAAAAATACCAACAATCAATTTAATTAATGGAAATTAATTTAAGACGCTAACCTAATTTTAACATGCTGGAATTAACTTAAAGGTGATAAAATTTAATTTTTTATAATGCTGAAAATTGTGTAAAACAAACTGAAAAGTAATCAGTCATGCCGTAAATTTGTTTATAACATGCTGAAAAATTAAAAGAATGCTGAAAAATATATGTAAGTGCTGAAAAATTATTTAAAGAGTGTTGGGAAATGATTTTGGAGTACTGGAAAATTTATTCAGAGTGCAGAAATTAATTAAACATGCTATAAATAAGATTCGACACGCTCGAAATTAATTTAGTTAATTGAAGGTTGATTTAAAATCCTACCACATGATTTCTAAGTGATAAAGCAGTTAGATTAATAATCCTAACATGTTTGCCTAAGTGTAAAAAAAATAATTTAACATGTTTAAATATTGTTAAATAGTCCTATAGGCATGGTGTCTAAGTGATAGAATATTCAAATCACATAATCCCCGCCCCCTAACCAGTCCCCATAATTTATTATACAATGGTAGAGGTTTATACACAATTTATTACAGACCCAAAAATGAAATAAGCAAGTAAGTACAAATGCCTAAATTAGGCACCCCTTAATAAACCCCCTTGGCAACCCTTCAAGTTTTCCCGAAATCAGTCATGCCTTAATGTGAACCTGTCAAACACAAATATACATACCAAGAGGCACCAAGAACGAGGATCTAGGAAGGCTCATAACAGTCCATCTTAAGAACACATAAATAACACAAAGCTATTTGATACTTAAGGATTAGGAAAAACAATTAAAGCCATAATGAAGATTACACAGAACTAACACCTAGGTATTGAATGCATAGTTGAAAGTACTAACCGATTGGCGATAATAAATAGTAATAAGAAAATCTTAAGCAACCCACAGTAGAGGAATAGAACAGCAAACCCAAAGCCGATTCTTCCAAAGCAAAAGCAAGAGGAATAACCGTAAAGTAGATGCTTAAAGTCTTTTTTCAGAATATGTAAAAGTAGGAGTTGAGGGCCTAAGGAACTTCCCAGTGGCCTTTTGAGAAGTGAAAATCAGTGAAACAATGTCCCTCTCATCTAAGAATCAAAGTCTGTCCTCATCATGATGGACTGGTATTGTTTATATAATAACTATAAGGTAAATTAGCAAAGGAAAGGAATAAATCAAGGGAATTCTTTTCCTTAATCAAAATCCAGAGATTCGTATCAGCATGTCACAGTTGGCATAAATAACCAAGTAAGAAAGCTATCAAAATCAATTAAGGAAAGAAGAGATTCGTATCAGCATGTCACAGTTGGCATAAATAACCAAGTAAGAAAGCTGTCAAAATCAATTAAGGAAAGAAAATATTGGACAGATGGGTTTTAAGGCTTGATTTTAAACTGGTATATTATCAAAAAGGAAACGATATCAATCTAAGTACCAATCCATTTAAAATATTATCAGAAAAGTGATCAAATTAAGCCTAAAATCAGTCCAAGATTACCAAAATAAATCAAATTCAAAAGTTGTCATATTTCAAATTCACAAAGAAAGGGAACAATTTGATCAAGATTAATAAAATTCTAACTTGATTAAAAGAAAGTTCTAATCAACGGTACTCAGACTTAATACAAGAATAGTACGGGCATATGATCAACTCGTGAGTCAAACAGAGGAACATGATTCAAGACCATTCACAAAGCATAGCAACATGAATAAGTACTAATTAACTTAACACTGAATTCACACCATCAATTCCTAAAGAAATCAGGGTATCGAGATAGTCATGCAACCAAATGGGCATAAAAAATAAATAAATGAATAAATACTAAAGGGATCATACTGGGACAGATTCTTACGAATCCGTCTTAAAATTAAAGCTTCAATAGAAACCTAGACGAAATGAGTGCTTCCCAAACTTTCGATCATCTAGAACATAGCCATGTTCCGTACAGTGCTTGCTCCATCGGAACTTTCCGAATCTCCTCGAAGAAGATGGAGTTTCGGGTCTTGGGGCGACACAGTGGTGGTGCGGTGGTGGAGGTTTGGAGAGGTGCGGCTATGGAGGTGGTGTCGCGGCGAGATCGAGACTGAGAGAAGGATGTGGCGGCTGTTGGAAGTTCGTCGGTGGCGTCGTGGTGGCTGACTGATGAGTTTAGTCGGAGGTTGTTGGCGGATGGGAGAAGAGAGAGAAGGGAGAGTAGAGGGAGTATAAGAGAGGTGGCTGGTACGGTGAAGGCGGAGGCGGCGCTGGTTCGGTGACTGGTGGTCGGCTGTCCGCCAGTGGGGATCGCCGGTGGTGAGAGAGAAAGGGGGTTGGGTCGCGGCTATGGTGGATTTCATTCACCGGCCAGTGGTGGCCGGCGACAGAGGAGATGCGGCGTGAGGGAGAGAGAAGGGGAGTTGAGTTGAGAGAGAGAGAGATGTGGTGCGGCTGGTGGGGGGGAAAAAGTATGAGATTGTAGGGTTTGGGGGTTTGGGTTTTTTGATTAAAAAGGGAAGAAATGATGGATTTAATCTCAGACGTTGATAGTATGATCAATGGCTGGGATTTAAAATTGCAAGAATGGTCAAACTTGGTTTATTTAAATTGGGGTCAATTAGAAATTAAATTGGGGATTTCAATTTGGGTCAAAATTGACACACAATTGGATATAAAATGGCTAGGATTGAATTAAACTGCTATTTAGTAAATAAGTTCAAAATTAATCAATGTCATAAAATTATTATGAATAAATTACGTAAGTAAAAATAATGACACGTAATATATTATTTAAAAAATTGGCGATAAATAATGATTTGAAATAAATTATATACTTGTAAATTATGAACACGAATTTTAATAATAACACTATAATAATAATAATGATGATGAAAACTATGTGTTTGTAAATTATGAGTACATATATTTTGCGGAAATAGTTTGATAAATATTAACTAAATTATATAAAATATTATATTTAAATTTACAAATATATATATTTTATATAAAAATAAATTACATACTAAAAAATTATAAATGCAAGACGTCAAGATTTATTTGATACTAAAATAAGAACTATTAATACCCAAAACTAATAATTGGTAAAATAGCAGCCTAAAAGAAGTATCGGGAGGTCAAAATTGGGTGTCAACAGTTGGCTTAGAGGGAATATGAGACTGATCTTTTGAAGGCACAACTACAGTAGGCTTTACAAGGAACATATGGGGACCTGGTACCATAATAGAGCTTTAATGATAAAATGCGCAACTTAAGGTTGAGGTTTCGGCATTGAAGAACTAGTAGAGGATCTTACACAACAAATACAAAAGGATCAACCTACTGCAATGAGAGACTTGACAAGGTGCTTTTCAAAACCTTGTATGTCTACCTTTCTGCCCTCTTTCCATCCACGTGTCCTCCTTTGTATATTATTTTCTCTAGTTATACCTCTTTTTGTTTCCCTATCTCTTGTCCTGTACTGATGTGGTATCTCTAAGCATATTTTGATAATCTTATTTGTTCTGCTTGAAGTGCTAACTAGTTGATCTATATGAAAATGGGCTTATCTTTGATTTTATGTAATGTTGTTCTCCTTCTTACATGCTTCGTTGATTTTTCTCCTGTTAGTGTTGCCCAGTAGCCATGAGTTAACATCGCCTTTCCTCACTTTTCCTCATGTTACTGTTCACACTTTTTAATGATGATAAAAAGGGAAAAAATGGTGATAAAGGGAACTGGTCGCTGGTGATAGGGGAATTGGAGTTGACTTGATATGAGACTTTTCTTGGTAAATATGGAATGAGTTTGTCAACATCAAAAAGGAGAAAATTGATATGTATGTGGTTTTTCTGATTGACAAAATCATCGACGTTATAGTACTATGACTTATTTGATGATTTGACAAACCTGTTAAAGGACCGCCTGAAGAACCTGATCCATTTCTCAATGTCAACTGTATGAGAATCTGGTTCTCATGGGGAGCAAGCTTTATGTGTTTGTCAACATAAAAAAGGGAAATTGATGATGCATAGTTGCTACGGTACTATACTTTATTTTGATGATTTGACAATCGTGCTGAGAGACCAGATGAGGGACCAAATACGCACCGACCGTTCTCAGAAGGAACAAAGGAATCAAGATCTCAGGGGGAATAAGTTGTATAATGCTTATTCAAGAAAAACTATTTCTCAGAGAGATCTTATTTCATAGGGACCAGAATTAGGGACCAGGTACACACCAAGCCGATTCTGTATGAGTCAACTCTCACAGTTCACGACTATCCACAATTGTAAAAGTGTTGTCAACTGTGAAAGAACTGCAGAAAAGTTGCCTTTGTCCTTTTCTTGACCAATGAGAAACATTCAAGGTTTTTCCTCCTATTTGCTCCATATATATACATCATTATGTGGGAGGAAAATCCTAGCTTTTGCATAATAAAAAATTACCTCTATCCATCTGCAAAGCCACCAAGATGTCTAACAAGAAAAAGCTTCAACAACCAAGGGACCAGTTTGCTACAACTGAATTAGTCTTTAGGTCTAGGTTGTTGAGTCTTTATCTTTTGCTCTTCATTGTAAACCTACTCCTCAATTTGAGAAGCTTGTGTCGGTGTTTGAAGATTAGAGTGTGGGCTAGAGTTAGCCGTAGTTGTGTCAACTAGAGTTAGTTGATTGGTTGACTTAGAGTTAGCCGTGTCATGGTCAACTAACGTTAGTTGACATTGTAGGCTACAATAGATTTATTGTAGTGTCGCTCATGATAAAGCTATTACAGGGGGTTATGGTTAAGAGGTTAATCCTAAGATTATTGGAGTTTGAAATCCGACATATAATGAAGTTGTTGGTGAAAATCCTACGAGGTAGATCGTGGTTTTACTCTCTTGAGCAAGAAGATTTCTACGTAAAAATCTTATATATTTTACTAGTTGTTGTTCTTGTTGTGTGCAGTTTACTGTCAGTAGTCGTTCTCAGTTAAAGGACCTAATTCTTTGACTAGTGGTGGATTCATACAAGCCATCAGTTAGCTTAGTAAAATAAACACGTAATAATGTTGGTTTTAAGGGGAGTGCCAAGTAACATGGGCTAGGTAAATGAAACGGAGGGAGTAACTGATAAGCACACTAATACACTCTACATATTTTGTTCCGCCAGTATACACGACGACCAATTCTGCTGAGCTCGACAGTTATTCGTGCCAAGCATGAATGTGTTTTGAGTTACGACTTTAATCACAAGTTATTTTACATGCAACTTGGCAATAAACAAACAACAATGTGCATTTTAAGTTATTCAATACATGCAGCTTGGCAATAAACAACCTAGAATGTGCATTTATTATACGCTATTAGATTAAATTAATTTATAACAATAGTTTACTTTTAATAGGAGTAACATATTATTACTCCCCCCGTTTCATAAGAAGCTATGTGTTTTTAGTTTGAACATGCCCTTTAAGAAAATTATTGACTCATAGAAAGTAAAGATTCAATAGATCTGCTAAAGCCCTGAATCATAGCGTACTTACTGATGCCACAGAGAGTTTTGACTAGTTTATCTTAGTTCTTTATTAGTTTTTTAGTTATATAAAATTTTATTTATTTAAATAAAGGTAAATTTAGTAGAAAAAAATCAATGCTTTCTTAATTATGTAAAAAACATCAAACTTATTTTGAACCAAAATAAAACCATATAACTTGCAATAGCCGTTAATTATATTGCAATAAAATAATGATGTATATGTTTCCTTTTTCCTGCCCCTGAGTGTATATAGCTTAAACTAGGAGCCATGTGGAGATCGCGTCAAATTTCTCAATATGATCAAATGCTTACAAACTTAACCAAACAACATAGCTTTAGGGATTGTTTGATTGTTGTTTGAAGTTAGGCCTATTTTAGTTATTCGCGTATTATTAATTTATCATTAGTTATTTTGTGTAAAATATTACTCCCTCCGTTGAAAAAAGAATAACCTGCTTTCCTTTTTAGTCTGTTTAAAAAAAAATGATCCCTTTCCTTTTTTTGGAAATACTTTAATTTCAACTTTTCACGTGACATGTTTAAAACCACAAAATTAAAGGCATTGGTACATTTGGCATAACTTTAATTTATGACCACAAACTTTAAAATTTTTCTTTATTTTCTTAAACCCCGTGTTAAGTCAAAATAGATTATTCTTTTTGAAACGAAGGGGTACATAAATTAACTCATTATTTTTATATTTAGTTATGCGGAGTTATAAACAAATAAACAAACATTATATTTATTGTGTTGAATTTTATATAAAACAACTAAAAATGCTACCAATCATATAGTACTAGTGATGTTAATTTTAATATATGAATAATTCACTCCCTAACTAACATTTAGTGTCGAAAGCCACCCTATTAATTGAATTTGGTGTAATTGGGTGTAGTTACATAGTTTGACATGTTTGGTTGGCCAGGTAATTACTTGGTTAGCAGGTAATTGAGTGTAATTGCCAGGGAGTAATTATACTCTCCAATTCACAGGGGGAGCTGTGAATTGCTGGTAATTACATGGTGTAATTACAAGCTGATTACTTTTTAATTTCTTCCTTTTATTTGTATTTTTATTTTTTTCTTTTCAATTTATTTTTTTATTTCTATTATTTTAATTATTTTAATTTTTAATATTCTAATATTTTTTTTAAAAATATTTTTTATTTTATATTATTTATATTTCATTTCATTCTCATTTTCCAATCTTTACTTCTTGTGATTCCAAGTTTTTTTTTTTTTTTTTTGTGTGTGTGATTCCATGCTATTGTTCGCAATATCTATTTTTTTATGTTTATTTTTTTCATTTAATATTATTTTGTTAGTATTCTAATTTTTAAATTAAAGTAGAATTCATTGTTGAATAAAGTTATACACTAACATTTTTCTTTTCTTTTGAATCATATTTATGTACGTTACGTTATGTTAAAATTTGACATAAGAGTATTATGTTAACTTTTTTGTTTTGAATTTTGAACTTATATGTTATATTTTCAGTTTTGATTTTTATTTATTTTACTAGTATTGACTTGATATTTCACATTGCAAGCCATTCATTTTTTAGTTAAAATTGATAGATTATCTTTTTGTCAAATGCTTTAATAATTTCATGACATTATGTTTATAATATTAATTTTTTTTGGTCAAACATATATTTCATGATGTAAAAATCATGTACTTTTAGTTTTTATGATTAATTTAAGTAAAATATACTAATTTGAAAAATATAAATCAATTACTTTTTTATAATATTAGTTAAGAACATCTGTTTATTAATTAATATATTTTCAAAAGACTATATATATATATATATATATATATATATATTGATGTTGCCCAAAATATACCTTCAGAAAAGTATAATGCGGTCGATGTATCAAATATAGAACCCAACTTGGTTGGGGTTGATCCCACAGGGAATAGGACGAAATTATGTCGAATGCTAGTCTGAGTAATTGGCAAGTAAGACACGGGGGGTGGGTGGGTTGTGAGTAAGTAATAACAATAACGATTGTTGATTTTCAGATTTGTAATCAGTATGAGAAATACACTAGGACTGTGATCCCCATATGATTCCTTAGCTCCACCGATTACTTGTGCTGGCAAGACTGTCCCGCTGCGTTGCATGCAAAATCTAACAAGTTAAGTTCATCTAAATGTCTCTCGACCTTGGTTAGACAAATTTCACTCTTCTCCTCTCGGTCTCCAAGTGTCGCACTACTAACCCTTGTCCTGGATCTCAGATAACTCTCCCTGTTAGGACTTAAGTTATTAGATGAAGGTTGATAGCTTCAAATCTCTGTTGTTATTCCCTTTTCCCAATCTCTACCTCTCCCTCGAGCAAGTCTAGAATACAAGAGAGTTTCTAACGTTTGCAACCGTTAGAAGATCAACTATAATAGAGGTAATAACAAGACATGCATTCACAATGGTTCAGAATTGCTTTGCACTTAACCAGTTTCATTAATTCCTCATGGTTCACACAACCCTAGTTGATGGGTTTAGCTACTCATGATTTCAAGAACACAAGAAGAATTCATAGATGAAAACATAATTGTAAACTCACATAATAGGAGAAAACTGTGAAATCTCAATATGAATAAAAACTCTCGAATCGGTGTTCCAAGATTATAAAACCAATAATGTGTTTATGAACTCCAAAACAATGTAATAGAAATCAAAAATACTGTAACTGACTAACTCGTAAACATAGGACAATATATGGGTATTTATAGATACAAAGTGAATGTTATCCTCAACAAAACAGGAAAACAGAGTCGGGCCTTTTACACGGTACCAACCCACGCCACGTGGGTCCTACCGTTGAAATTAGGCTGCTCCAACTAACTGCAGGAGTTGACCTATGGCGTAGACCCACGCCACGTAGGTCGACTACCGTGACGTGGGTCCTGCCGTGAGTCACTCCTCTGGTGTAGGACTTGGCTCTTTTGTCTTCAGATTCTTCGTTCTCGAGCATGATCCTTCATTTTTGTCCATTTTGCCTCCAAAAACTTATTCTTCTGCAATATAGAACAGAAAACACATCATACTAACAAAACATACCCGAGTTATTGCATATTTTCTTTGTTTTGAGAATCGAAAGTGCCATGAAACCACGACACATCAACACCCTCAACTTAGAATGTTTGCATGTCCTCAGGCAAACAAAACTAAAAAAAACACGTACGATGCTTAACTAAGAGAAACCTAAGAGACCTACGACAGTCGGCTTATTGCTCTTGGCACCAAAACTTTTCCTATCCCTCCTATTTGTAAATCAACAGCACAGTGTGTATACATGCAGCATATTATCATGACACAACAGAGATCAAATGATGGCATCAGATTATGAACAAACAACTAAACATATATGCAAATGACATTATCCGAACAAATAGCAGCTAAAAGTGCAACCCATGTACTCTCACAACAAAGAAGTCCCATACACTCACAGTATACCAATGGATATCAAAGTAGGGACTGAGTCAAAACACTCTCTCTCACAAAGAAGTTCAAACAATGTGCGTGAAATACCATAGGCTTGCCCTTATTTTCTATACCATAGTTTTTCGGACAGTTGGACTAGGATCACATTAGGACTTTCATCGGCTTGTAATGTAGGCTTGGGGATGGATATGGTACATATGGATATAGTGACTCAACCCTCCTTGACACTACACTATCTTTGGCTCCTCTTTCCAACCATTCTTATTTTATTTTCCTTTATTCTCCTTCATTTATTTTCAGATTTTGGGTGTGATTTTCTTCATACTTTTAAAGCACAATTTTTTTTTTTCTATTTTTCTCTCTTTTTTTTTTTTTGCAAATCATATTCATTTCACTCATTTTTTCTTCTCTTCACACCTAAATCTGTTCTCTTTTTCTTTTTACTAACCCCTTATTCATACCCAAGTTAAACTATGCACCCCTATAATAGCCACCCTCAACTTAGACGATTTGCCTGAGTTGAGGTACACAATGTCCAAGGAGGGACCAGGGCCAAGACAGGTTCATTGTAAGTCAAAATGGGAAGGTGAATGGACTAATGAAAGAAATAGGTCAATTAAGGCTCAAACTCGGGATCAAGGGATACTTAATTCATTTGGTCGGGCATTTAGGCTAAAAGCGGACTTATTCAAGAACGGCCTATGATCCTTTCCTAACCATTGTCCTATAACCTAGGCAAGACTAACCAGGAAAGTTCTGGATCGCACACACAACGTGAACTAGGTAATGACCTCACACACACATAGCATAGGGTTACACTATCAACTACTACCTATCTAGTTCATGCATTGCTAGCTACCATCATGTTGCCTATAATACTAATGCCATAACAAGATCTAACAGCTGTCATAAACTATCATAACTACACACACAGTTCAAAACCATGGGAATCATGAGGGGTGTCCTTTAAACAATCAAAAAGCATCATTATCAAAAACTTGTTCAAAATTGGATTGCAGTAAAGTTCCCCTATTTTTCTCCTAATTAAACAAGAAAACACATAAATAATCTAACTAACATCCTAAACATGCTGGTTCTACTATGATAGCACACTTGGGGGGAAAAAACACGGCAACAAAACCCCCCCAAGTAATGGTATATCCCCACCCCCAACTAAACAATGATGCACTACCCTCAGTGCACAACTATCAATATGGTAAGTGTAAGGGAGTGAAGACATACCTGCGGCGCGTTAGGCGTCGAATGTGGGCCCATCCATAACAGGATCATCTGTATGTTCTCTGGGCTCCATGCTAGGTGCATCCGATAGAGGGGGTGGCTGACTAGAAGATGTTCCATGTGCTCTCTGCTCATGGTCAATTTGACTGAGATGGTACTTTGCCCGGGAGGCCTTGGTCTCCTTTGGAGATCACTTTCAAACTCTTCTCCATTATCAGTCTAACCCTCAGAACTCTGTGGCCTCTTGCCTCTAGCAACCGGAGGCTCCTCATCAGCAAACAAATCCACCTCAAAAACTGGTGCTGAGGATACCGGTGTAGGTATGGGTGAAATGATAGGAGTATGACTAACTGGTAAATCTCGAACCTCTGCCCTTAATGCAGCCACCTCCTTAGTCAACCCCGTCAAATCCAAAACATGGGCCTCTCTCATTCGACTACCCATTCGGTGCTCAAAACTGTCAATCTGCCCATGCAGCTCGCACATAAACTTCTCCATAATAGAAGTCATGCGAGCTTCTACTCTCGCCTCAGATGCCTCTATCGATGTCCTAACCCATGGCTTAAGATGTGATACCAACTTAGCCATCTGGGCCTCTATGTGAGCCTGTCGCTCAATAACCTGCATCTGTCTATCCCCTAACTGCTGCAAAAACTCTCATGAAACTGTAACCATGCCAGACGAGGGTGATAGTGTTGTGGGGCCAGTTGCCCCCACATCAGTCACAGGGCCTATTCCCTCAATAGGCAACCTCCCAGCCTCGGGTCACTAACAGGTGATGAAGTGTTAACTGGTTTCTCACGATCCACTTGCCCTTCAAAAAGGGCGGCGCTTGACGAAGTAGAGGGCTGAGACCCCCTCTGGGAAATTGAAATAGCACCCCGCTACTGCATCAGTCCTACATCAGCGATGCGGGTCACCTCAATGGCGTGATCTACTGCAGGCATCCAAACTACACCTGCACTATGACATAGGCCCTGAATCAGACATGGGAAATGGATGCTGGTATAGTCTCTAAAGGCGCGCTCATGAATCTCCCTAATAATGTAGCGGGTGATGTTAATGTCATATTCGGCGATGATGCTCGCTACCAGAACATCTCGGTCACGAGTAAGAAAATTATCTGCACCTGTGGGACTGAGACGGTTCCGTACAACCAACCATCAAAACCTGCCCGTAAAGTGAAGTGAGGACTTCTTAATATTCAACTTCTCAGCTACCCATTTCGCATCTACGCTGTAACACCCCGTACTTTATAACCTCACTTGATACCTTGGGATCATAACTACATAGGTGTTGAGATGCCATGCATATGTGTTTTATAGTGTTATTTGTGAAACATTTGATATCGGACTTAACATGTGCGATGAGATCTTCGTAGGAGGTGTGTTGTGATTTCGTGGAGCATTTGGGTAAGAACTCGTACACATTCTAACCTCATTTGGTGACTTTAAGTCATGTTTAATTGATGGTTAAGATCACTAAGTAAGTATTTTGTAGTGTTTGGATAAAGGATTGGACGATACGTAAACATTGGATAAGTGGCCGAAAATTTCAGCAAAAGGCTGAAACTTGCGCCACTACCCTGTTTCAGGGGTGTGGCGCAAGCCACCTGCAGGCTGGAGATTCAGAGGGGGCAGCATTCTTGCGCCACTACCCTGTTTCAGGGGTGTGGCGCAAGGCACAATAAGTATGCCTTTCCGGCGTCGTTTCGTAACGCAATTCTACGACGATTTCTCGATGGTTTCTTTTGGTTCTTTGGAGTTAATTGAGCATTGTTAAAGCTACAAACACTTCAATATACTCCTACATACTCCTACATGATCAAATCATGAAATGTGAATAGTGATCCAAAATGTCCAATGAAACCAAGGGCGACTAGAATTCCAATTTTTGCGATCGAGGCGACGAATGAGGATCTTTTAAGAGAATATTGTCGTAACATTATGGAAGTATATAAACATGAGAGATATGGTGAATAATACATGAAATTGGATGGGTCACATGGATATGTATAATTGGGCCTAAAATTAGGCCCAAAATGGGATTAAAAGACTTGGCCCAAGAAGAAATGACCCATTCTTCCACTACTTGACCAATTAAACATATCATGTAATGCCAAGTGTGGCTAAGAATGACTTGGGGTCTATATAAAGACCCCAATATCAGATTTTCCTTCACATAAACACTCTCATGCCTTTTAGATAATTATCAAACATTTTCCTTCATTTCCAAACCCTAAAGCAAATAAACCCTAAGGCATATTTGGACAAGATCATCCTATTCCAAGCTTTGGTAAGTCTTTATTTTCATGGATTAACATATTATATGCATGGGATATTATGTATATCATGCTAGTGGTGTTGGCAAGGTGATGAATAGTGACTTTTTGCCTTTGGTGAAAGATGTGTCATCTTGGTAATTTGAACTTGAATTAGGCCTTGTGCCTTTGATGAAAAAGCATGGTATGGACAAAATATGAACATGTATGGTGTTATTTTTGGTATTAAATTTGTTCTTGTCTAAAAGTGGAAATTATGGGATTTTGGCCGATATGTGTTATGAGTTGAATTAAGGTGCTTTGATGGATTATTTGTGATGTGTTATGGATAAGAAAGTGTAAAGGAGAAGTATTGTGGTGGAATGTATTGATTTTTATGTATTGGTCAATGTTGGGGATATTATGGAATATTTGGAATAATGGTATGATCAATGGTTTTGTCAAGGGGAAATGACATGTTTCAAGCCAAACATGTAATTCATTTACATGGTATGCATTTGTAAAGTAATTGGTGGTTAATGTGAATTTTCGTTATATATTTGTAGAGTGACACATAAAGAAGGAAAGGGATTATTGTCGACACATCTAAGGTTGAATAGTCGTATTGCGAATCCAAGGTATGTAAGGTTACTTTGTCCGTATCTTTCTACGGCCAATAGTGTTCACATTGACATTTCACTAGTTCTATTTCGAAATGTACTAAGGTATCCCATATGCACTTATCCATGGTCATTGTCATATATTTCCTACTCATTGAACAATTGTGAATCCCATTTCTCATATTCATGGTCAATGTTCCAAAAGCTCAAATATGGTTATGTTCCAATATTTTACTAGTGCCTATACTTGTGTCTCTTGTTCATGGATTATTGTCCAATGGTTCCAATGGTATCATGGTGCTAGTAATGTATATTTCTCATTGATATTTATTCCTATGTCTCTTACTCATTGGTCAATGATTCAAAGGTTCCAACAATGTGATGTTCAAAAGTTCCAAAGTGATGTTATGACTATCAAAGTAACAATCTCAAAGTAATGATCAAAGTAATGCAAATGTGGTCAATGATCAAGTACGGGTGGCAAGTCTAGGGGCGTAAGCCTAGCTCGACTCGATCCCGAGATTTGGATTTATGGGTGGCAAGTCTAGGGGCATAAGCCTAGCTCGACTCGATCCCAAGGGTGGCAAGTCTAGGGGCATAAGCCTAGCTCGACTCGATTCCTATATGATGATATGAAAGACCCACTGATCAGTCGGGGCCCGGGTACATTGTGACATATGTGATAACAAGTGAGTATTGATTGTAAAGAAAGTGACAAAAGTAATGAAAGCAATCCACATGGTTCCCAAAATGCAACATAGTGACTTACTCACATTGTCTATTCATTTGTATTGAGTTCATTAGTATGTTCATGTGTTACAAAGTCTCATTTGCGCCTTACATACTCAGTACTTATTTCGTACTGACCCCTCTCGGGGGAATTTACCTTACTTGCTGCAGGCGCAGGTCCCAGTAGGCTTCCTCAGTAGGTTGCTAGCTGTTGCAGATCTTTGGTGAGCTCCAGTTAATTCGGGGCTTCTCCGAGTCAGAGTGTATATGTTTTGGTGCTGTACTTGTGATATAAAGCGGGGACTTGTCCCGACTTTTAGTTCTTGTTGGTCAATGCACTTGTTAGAGGCTTTTGTAGACTGATGTGGGTGTATAAATGTAGAGGGGATATGTCGATTTTGACTTGGTGGCCTCAACGGCCAAGTTTCGCATATGTATATATATATATCATGTTCCATAAATTCTATTGCGGGTATTTATAGCTATTGTGTGCTTATGGGTTTCTTATGGCATGTATGGGAACAAATAGGGATAAAGCTTGGTTCTCTCGGGCCTTGTCGGCTACGAGTGCCAATCATGCCTCGTTGGGATTCGGGGCGTGACAAAAGTGGTATCAGAGCAGTTCGTTCTAAGGTTGTCTACAAAGCCGTGTCTGAGTAGAGTCTTACTTATCGATGTGTTGTGCACCACATTTATAAGTAGGAGGCTACGAGACATTTAGGATGTTGTTTCTTTCCTTCATTCTAGATCGTGCAATAGAGCCAATGTTGTCAGTTGCATTGTATCTGATCTTGGTATTTATTTTTCTTTGGTATAGTCAAAATGCCGAACACGAGAAAAGGAAGAGGAAAAGGTAAAAGTAAGCTGATAGATAGAATTATTGGTGAAGGAGCAAGTAGACCACCACCTGAACAAGTTGATCAGGGTGGGGCTGAAACTGAGTTCGCAACGCGAGCTTCTTCTACTTCTTCAGCTCCAGAAGAGCCGAGAAGAAGGGAAGTGCCCGTGGAACCACCGACGAATGCCACAGACCAGGATCTTCGGAATGCCGTTCAGATGTTGACACAGTTAGTGGCGGCACAAAGCCAGGGAAGAGCTGGTGCAATGGCACATGATGATGATGCGGCTAGAGTAGCAAGTCGCAGAACGCAGGATTTCCTTACATTGGACCCTCTTATCTTTACAGGGGCAGATCCAAAAGCAGATCCACAGGACTTCGTGGATCAAATTCAGAGGGCATTGGAAGTCATGCATGTGACAGGGATAGAAACAGTGGAACTTGCCGCATACAGGTTGAAAGGAGAGGCAATATTGTGGTACGAGGATTGGAAGAAATCCCGTGACATTGGTGCAGATCCACCTACTTGGGAAGAGTTTAAAATGGCTTTTCTTGATCATTACTTGCCCTATGAGATCCGTGAGGCACGTGCGGATCAATTCCTAAATCTCCGTCAAGGAAATTTGAGCGTCAGAGAATATAGCTTGCAATTTAATTCCTTGGCTCGATATGCGCCAAATGTTGTGGCTACAATGACAGACAGGGTCCATAGATACGTGGACAGACTAGAGCCATATTTGGTGAGAGATTGCACTATTGCGGCCTTGAATAGGGACATGGACATTGCTCGAATCCAGGCCTTTGCTCAGAAAATGGAAGACCAGCGACAGAGAACAAGGGTGCATGAATTTGATAGGGGACAGTCCAAAAGGGCTAGACCTATGGGACCACCTATGATGTCCCAAGGAGGATCTAGGCCCCGCATGTTTCCTAGACCACCTAGACCGTCGTTCTCTTATTCCACAGGTGGTGCTTATTCGCAGTCTCGAGGGTTTCGAGGTGGTTCAGCAGGGCAAAGTAGTGGGGTTCATGGGTCACAGTCAGCAGGTTTACCTCGTCAGCAGTGTCCGCACTGCGGGCGTATGCACACAGGTCCATGTCGGACAGGGACGAATGCCTGCTTTTAGTGTGGTATGCCGGGACATATAGCAAGAGAATGTCCACAGCGGAGCATGGGTGGTATAGCACGACCAGCTGGGTCGGCTGTTGCGTCTTCAGCATCGGTTCCGTCACAGGGCCGAGGGGTGCAGCCTATTGGTCGAGGTAGAGGTGCCAGAGGAGCAGCCAGTACTAGCGGGGTCCAGAATCGCACTTATGCTTTGGTGGACCGCCAGAATTCAGAGGCTTCCCCAGATGTCGTCACAGGTACATTATCCATATTCTCACATAATGTATATGCATTAATTGACCCAGGCTCTACATTTTCCTATGTTACTCCATTGGTTGCTGCGAAATTTGCAACGACACCGGAAATATTAATTAAATCAATTAAAGTGTCTACACCGGTTGGTGACTATATTGTTGCAAAAAGAGTGTATCGTAACTGTGTGGTAACTGTGTGTGGTCATGATACGTTGGCCGATCTCATCGAATTGAACATGGTGGATTTTGATGTAATTATGGGCATGGATTGGTTGGCCTCTTGTTATGCTACGGTAGATTGCCGGGCCAAGAAGGTACAATTCTATTTTCCGCAGGAAAATGTTCTAGAATGGCAGGGTAATGTAGGGGCACCACGAGGAAGATTTATTTCTTATTTGAAAGCCAGAAAAATGATTGCCAAGGGGTACGTATGTCATCTGGTACGAGTGAAAGATAATGATGTGGAACCATTAACTCCACAGTCAGTACCGGTAGTTAATGAATTTCTAGATGTATTTCCAGAGGATCTTCCAGGTTTACCCCCAGAACGGGAAGTGGAATTTGGCATTGATGTGATTCCAGGCACTCAGCCTATTTCTATTCCTCCCTATAGAATGGCTCCAGCAGAACTGCGTGAATTGAAGGAGCAGTTGAAAGATTTGCTGGACAAAGGCTTCATTAGGCCTAGTATGTCCCCGTGGGGTGCACCAGTATTATTTGTGCGAAAGAAAGATGGCACCTTGAGAATGTGCATCGACTACCGACAGTTGAATAAAGTAACGATCAAGAACAAATATCCCCTTCCTCGAATTGATGATTTGTTTGATCAGTTACAGGGTGCCAAATGTTTTTCAAAGATTGACTTGAGGTCGGGTTACCATCAAGTCAGAGTTAGAGAGGAGGATGTACCCAAGACAGCTTTTCGAACACGGTATGGCCATTATGAATTTTTAGTTATGTCATTTGGACTAACAAATGCACCGGCTGTGTTTATGGATTTGATGAACAGGGTGTTTAAGCCATTCCTAGACGTGTTCGTGACAGTATTTATAAATGACATCCTTGTTTATTCAAGATCACCAGAAGACCATGCTAATCATTTACGGCAAGTGTTGCAAATCCTCCGTGAGCGTAAGTTGTATGCAAAATTCTCCAAATGTGAGTTTTGGTTACAATCAGTTGCATTCTTGGGTCACATTGTATCAGATGAAGGCATACAGGTTGATACCCAAAAGATAGAGGCAGTGAAAAACTGGCCAAGACCTACGACACCCACAGAGATTCGCAGTTTTCTGGGTTTGGCAGGTTATTACCGGAGATTTGTAGAAGGGTTTGCTTCTATTGCAGCACCATTAACAAAGTTAACTCACAAGACAATTAAGTTTCAATGGAATGATGCATGTGAAAGAGGGTTTCAAAAATTGAAAGATAAATTGACTTCCACACCAGTGTTAGTACTTCCTGAAGGCACAGAGGGTTATGCAGTATATTGTGATGCTTCCGGGATTGGTCTTGGATGTGTGTTGATGCAGCATGGCCGGGTGATAGCATATGCCTCACGACAGTTGCGGCCACATGAGAAAAATTATCCCACTCATGACCTTGAATTGGCAGCGGTAGTGTTTGCTTTAAAGATATGGCGTCATTATTTATATGGGGTTCATGTTGACATCTATACGGATCACAAAAGCTTGCAATATCTTTTTAAGCAAAAGGAACTTAATTTGAGGCAACGAAGGTGGTTAGAGCTTTTAAAGGATTATGACATTGATATTCTTTATCACCCAGGCAAAGCAAATGTAGTAGCTGATGCATTGAGCCGTAAGGCAGTAGAAAGCACTAGTGGTCAGTTGAGTGAAAAGCATGAGATAATCAGAGATTTGAATCAACTAGCCAGCTTGGGAGTTCGCCTTATTGAATCCTCAGATGATAGAGTTATTGTGCAGAATGCAGCAGAATCCTCCTTGATAGCTGAAGTGAAAGAGAAGCAATTTGCGGATTCTATTTTATTGCAGCTAAAGGAAAATGTGCAGCAGAATTTGACCAAGGCATTTGATATGACACCGGAAGGGGTGCTTCAATGTCAAGGGAGGTTATGTGTACCGGACGTAGATGAACTGAGGACACGAATAATGACAGAAGCGCACCATTTGCGTTATTCCATTCACCCGGGTGCTACTAAAATGTACCATGAATTGAAAGCAGTGTATTGGTGGGGCAACATGAAAAAGAACATTGCAGAATTTGTCGCGCAATGCCCAAATTGTCAACAGGTGAAAGTGGAACATCAGAAACCGGGAGGTTACATGCAATGTATCAATCTTCCAGTCTGGAAGTGGGATATGATTAATATGGATTTTATTACGGGCTTGCCTCGTACATTGCTGAAGTTTGATTCCATATGGGTCATAGTGGACCGACTTACTAAATCAGCGCATTTTCTACCGGTCAAGACGACCTATACAGCTGAGGATTATGCAAAGTTATATGTGAAAGAGATAGTACGATTGCATGGTACTCCACTTTCCATTATATCCGACAGAGGAGCACAGTTCACAGCACACTTTTGGAAATCTTTTCAGCGGAGTTTAGGTACTCAGGTGAATTTGAGTACGGCTTTCCATCCACAGACTGATGGACAAGCAGAACGTACTATTCAGACACTTGAAGATATGCTACGAGCTTGCGCATTAGATTTTCAAGGTAGTTGGGATGACCATTTACCTCTTATTGAATTTGCGTATAACAATAGCTATCATTCAAGTATTAAAATGGTACCTTATGAAGCTTTGTACGGAAGGAAATGTAGATCACCAATTGGATGGTTTGAAGCAGGTGAAACTGCTTTACTTGGGCCAGATATTGTTCACCAAGCCGTGGAGAAAGTTAAAGTTATCCAACAACGGTTACAAATGGCTCAAAGTCGTCACAAGTCATATGCCGATGTTAGAAGAAGAGGTCTTGAATTCGCCATAGGTGATTGGGTGTTTTTAAAGGTGTCACCGATGAAAGGGGTAATGCGGTTCGGAAAGAAAGGAAAATTGAGTCCACGGTACATAGGCCCATATGAAGTTATTAGAAGAATTGGGCAAGTCGCATATGAATTAGCCTTACCTCAAGAACTTTCCTCCGTCCATCCGGTCTTTCATGTGTCGATGCTTTGGAAATGCATAGGAGATCCATCTCGTATTGTGCCCGTAGAGGATGTTCAAGTTACAGAGGATCTCACTTATGAAGAAGTGCCCATTGCGATCCTGGATCGACAAGTAGAGAGATTGAGAAATAAAGACATAGCATCCGTCAAAGTCCTTTGGAGAAACCAACACGTTGAGGAGATCACATGGGAAGCGGAAGAAAAGATGAAATCCAAGTATCCCCATCTATTTCAAATTGACCAAGAAGTTCACAGTGCGGAGGTGGAACAATAACAAGTAAGTATTTAAAAGCATTATGTGAATGTGTATAGGTATGTTAAAGTAAAGATGCATTTGTTGTATATAAGACAATGTTGCTAACATTCGAGGACGAATGTTCCTAAGGGGGGAAGAATGTAACACCCCGTACTTTATAACCTCACTTGATACCTTGGGATCATAACTACATAGGTGTTGAGATGCCATGCATATGTGTTTTATAGTGTTATTTGTGAAACATTTGATATCGGACTTAACATGTGCGATGAGATCTTCGTAGGAGGTGTGTTGTGATTTCGTGGAGCATTTGGGTAAGAACTCGTACACATTCTAACCTCATTTGGTGACTTTAAGTCATGTTTAATTGATGGTTAAGATCACTAAGTAAGTATTTTGTAGTGTTTGGATAAAGGATTGGACGATACGTAAACATTGGATAAGTGGCCGGAAATTTCAGCAAAAGGCTGAAACTTGCGCCACTACCCTGTTTCAGGGGTGTGGCGCAAGCCACCTGCAGGCTGGAGATTCAGAGGGGGCAGCATTCTTGCGCCACTACCCTGTTTCAGGGGTGTGGCGCAAGGCACAATAAGTATGCCTTTCCGGCGTCGTTTCGTAACGCAATTCTACGACGATTTCTCGATGGTTTCTTTTGGTTCTTTGGAGTTAATTGAGCATTGTTAAAGCTACAAACACTTCAATATACTCCTACATACTCCTACATGATCAAATCATGAAATGTGAATAGTGATCCAAAATGTCCAATGAAACCAAGGGCGACTAGAATTCCAATTTTTGCGATCGAGGCGACGAATGAGGATCTTTTAAGAGAATATTGTCGTAACATTATGGAAGTATATAAACATGAGAGATATGGTGAATAATACATGAAATTGGATGGGTCACATGGATATGTATAATTGGGCCTAAAATTAGGCCCAAAATGGGATTAAAAGACTTGGCCCAAGAAGAAATGACCCATTCTTCCACTACTTGACCAATTAAACATATCATGTAATGCCAAGTGTGGCTAAGAATGACTTGGGGTCTATATAAAGACCCCAATATCAGATTTTCCTTCACATAAACACTCTCATGCCTTTTAGATAATTATCAAACATTTTCCTTCATTTCCAAACCCTAAAGCAAATAAACCCTAAGGCATATTTGGACAAGATCATCCTATTCCAAGCTTTGGTAAGTCTTTATTTTCATGGATTAACATATTATATGCATGGGATATTATGTATATCATGCTAGTGGTGTTGGCAAGGTGATGAATAGTGACTTTTTGCCTTTGGTGAAAGATGTGTCATCTTGGTAATTTGAACTTGAATTAGGCCTTGTGCCTTTGATGAAAAAGCATGGTATGGACAAAATATGAACATGTATGGTGTTATTTTTGGTATTAAATTTGTTCTTGTCTAAAAGTGGAAATTATGGGATTTTGGCCGATATGTGTTATGAGTTGAATTAAGGTGCTTTGATGGATTATTTGTGATGTGTTATGGATAAGAAAGTGTAAAGGAGAAGTATTGTGGTGGAATGTATTGATTTTTATGTATTGGTCAATGTTGGGGATATTATGGAATATTTGGAATAATGGTATGATCAATGGTTTTGTCAAGGGGAAATGACATGTTTCAAGCCAAACATGTAATTCATTTACATGGTATGCATTTGTAAAGTAATTGGTGGTTAATGTGAATTTTCGTTATATATTTGTAGAGTGACACATAAAGAAGGAAAGGGATTATTGTCGACACATCTAAGGTTGAATAGTCGTATTGCGAATCCAAGGTATGTAAGGTTACTTTGTCCGTATCTTTCTACGGCCAATAGTGTTCACATTGACATTTCACTAGTTCTATTCCGAAATGTACTAAGGTATCCCATATGCACTTATCCATGGTCATTGTCATATATTTCCTACTCATTGAACAATTGTGAATCCCATTTCTCATATTCATGGTCAATGTTCCAAAAGCTCAAATATGGTTATGTTCCAATATTTTACTAGTGCCTATACTTGTGTCTCTTGTTCATGGATTATTGTCCAATGGTTCCAATGGTATCATGGTGCTAGTAATGTATATTTCTCATTGATATTTATTCCTATGTCTCTTACTCATTGGTCAATGATTCAAAGGTTCCAACAATGTGATGTTCAAAAGTTCCAAAGTGATGTTATGACTATCAAAGTAACAATCTCAAAGTAATGATCAAAGTAATGCAAATGTGGTCAATGATCAAGTACGGGTGGCAAGTCTAGGGGCGTAAGCCTAGCTCGACTCGATCCCGAGATTTGGATTTATGGGTGGCAAGTCTAGGGGCGTAAGCCTAGCTCGACTCGATCCCAAGGGTGGCAAGTCTAGGGGCATAAGCCTAGCTCGACTCGATCCCTATATGATGATATGAAAGACCCACTGATCAGTCGGGGCCCGAGTACATTGTGACATATGTGATAACAAGTGAGTATTGATTGTAAAGAAAGTGACAAAAGTAATGAAAGCAATCCACATGGTTCCCAAAATGCAACATAGTGACTTACTCACATTGTCTATTCATTTGTATTGAGTTCATTAGTATGTTCATGTGTTACAAAGTCTCATTTGCGCCTTACATACTCAGTACTTATTTCGTACTGACCCCTCTCGGGGGAATTTACCTTACTTGCTGCAGGCGCAGGTCCCAGTAGGCTTCCTCAGTAGGTTGCTAGCTGTTGCAGATCTTTGGTGAGCTCCAGTTAATTCGGGGCTTCTCCGAGTCAGAGTGTATATGTTTTGGTGTTGTACTTGTGATATAAAGCGGGGACTTGTCCCGACTTTTAGTTCTTGTTGGTCAATGCACTTGTTAGAGGCTTTTGTAGACTGATGTGGGTGTATAAATGTAGAGGGGATATGTCGATTTTGACTTGGTGGCCTTAACGGCCAAGTTTCGCATATGTATATATATATATCATGTTCCATAAATTCTATTGCGGGTATTTATAGCTATTGTGTGCTTATGGGTTTCTTATGGCATGTATGGGAACAAATAGGGATAAAGCTTGGTTCTCTCGGGCCTTGTCGGCTACGAGTGCCAATCATGCCTCGTTGGGATTCGGGGCGTGACATACGCCATCCTCCGCGATATACTGTGCAACCCACCATAGTAGCTCCAAATGCTAATTAGCATCCTTCATTTTGTTTCTATTTTTCACCGTCGCCATGAGGTGATCAAACTCAGCTGTACTAACTGAAAGTGTATGTTCAACACCAAACAAGAACCAGTGGATAGTCTTCTCAGAAATGTCTACTCTGGTTTCACGAACCAAAGTGTGAGTTAATGGTGGTTGGTCCCGAAATCGCTGCTCAACTAGTGTGATCAATTCAATAGACGCAACATATGAAGCATAAAACTCATGGACCAACTCTGGGCTATAGTTACCAGAAGGCTCCGTCATCCACCCGAATCCATAGTGATCAAAAACTACCTTGATCTCGGGTAGTACCTTTAACTCATCTAATCGATACCGGGGCTCCTCAGTGATACTCCATCTACACACACCCCGCTCAGTCGGCTCGGGATCCCTGTCTCATAAATAGCCCTCATACCCTGAGCACATCGCCTCTTATTTTTCCTTCAAACTGCAGTTGCGGCCTGCTGTGCAGCCACCTGTCTCTATGAGGAAGTCGTGGAATCCTAAACACCAGCCTTACCACTACCCGCAGACTCAGAATCATCTACACCCTTGACAATCTCATCGGTCCCAGGTGCCTCAGCCTCATCTTCACTATCACCGGTTGCAGAAGCATCCACCCCCTCTTCAGACTGGGGGGCAGATTCTGAAGACTGAATAAGAGTCACCACTATAGGCTGAGTGGTGGCCCGGGCTGCAGTCTGTGTCCTAGTTCATTATCTTGTGGCACAAGGCACAAGAGCAGACTTATCCTGAGCGATCTCATAAACCTTTTCGAACCCACTTTTCTCTGATTGTGAAGTTTCATCTCACAGCCGTGTTGTGCCTTCTGGGTTCTTGGTGCGGATTCGCGAAGAGGAACCCATATATCCGTATTTGGGGTTTCCTTTAGGAGGCATGGTTGGGTTTTTAGTGGGGTTTGGTCGGGTCGGGTATGGGTATTCGAGTTAGGGTTCTATAGTGTATGGTCGGGTCTAGGCGGGTTTGGGTTATTGGGGTAATGAGATTCGAATTTTCTTGTAATTGGAGTAGTAGTGGTACGAATTGGAATGGTTGGTACTTGGGATTTATAGTGATTATAGGATTGAAAGTGTTAATTTAGATGAATTAGGGAAAGAAATCGAGTATGTGGAGGCTTGGAGAATCGGGTTTTGGGATTTTTTAACCGGGTAGTGTCAGATTTTATAGAGGGTAGACCAAAATTAGGGTTGGGTCGGGTCGGTTCTTGGCTTTTATTTGTGGGTCTGACTCTCACGGTACCCACGTCACGTGGGTCCCTATCGTGGGTTGGGTTCTGCAACCACAAATAATCTCTGATTCCCATAATACTGACCCACGCCATATGGTTTGACCTACGTCACGTGGGTCCCTGTAGTGGGTTAGATTCCACAACCAAAAATATCCTCTGATTCCCACGAGACCAACCCATGTCACGTGGGATAACCTACGTCACGTGGGTCCCTCCAGTGGTTTAAGCTTCACACTTTTCAGTTCACTTCTTTCTTTTCAACTTACGACTGGTAACCATCCTTGGGTTGCCTCCCAAGCAGCGCTTGATTTAACGTTGCGGCACGACGTAGCTAGGTTGGTTACTCAGACTTCACCAACCAGCCCATGGGTTGCCTCCCATGAAGTGCCTGATTTAATATCACGACACGACCCAACTTACTTGACTTCTCAGACTTCGTCAAGACTAATATCCTCACATGTCCTTATTTCTTCTGTGATTCCCATATAGTGTTTTACATGCTGCCCATTTACCTTGAATAGAACATTATCATCTCCTTTCAGCTCGATTGCTCCATGTGGGAATACCCTAACCAGCGTGAATGGTCCGAACCATTTGGACTTTAACTTTCCAGGAAACAAGTGAAGCCTGGAGTTATAAAGTAGTACCAAATCTCCCGGGTGAAATTCTCGTCGCCAATCTTCCGATCATGATATAATTTCATCTTTTATTTATACAGTGCTGAACTTTTATAAGCTTGGAGATGAAATTCATCCATCTCATTCATCTGTTCTAGTTTCAATTTAGCCCCATCATTCCATTCCAGATTCAACCTTTTCAGTGCCCATAATGCCTTGTGTTCAAGTTTGATAGGTAATGGCACGATTTAACAAACACAAGCTGATATGGAGATGCACTAATTGGTGTCTTGAATGCAGTTCGATATGCCCATAATGCATCATCCAATCTTCTTGTCCAATCAGTCCGGTTGACATTCACCATATTTGCCAAAATGGACTTTATCTCACGATTTTACACCTCAACTTGTCCGCTCGTCTGAGGATGGTAAGGTGTTGCCACCTTATGTTTGACACCATATTTTTCAAGCAGGGCTTTGAACAGTCGATTACAAAAATGGGATCCTCGATCACTAATGATAACTCGGGGTGTACCGAATTGTGAAAAGATGTTCTTTTTCAAGAATGTCGTGACACTTCTTCCTTCATTATTGGGAAGCGATATTGCCTCCACCCACTTAGAAACATAGTCAACAGCTACCAGAATGTATTTCATCCCATGTGAGCTCACAAATGGGCCTATAAAATCAATTCCCCATACGTCAAACAATTCGAGCTCAAGAATAGTGGTCATAGGAAGTTCGTGTCTGCGTGAGATGTTCCCTTGTCTTTGACATTGGTCACAAGATCGAGCATAGTCATGAACATCTTTATAAATGGTGGGCCAGTAATACCTGCATTGTAAGATCTTATGAGCAGTCCGTGCACCTCCATGATGACCCCCAACTGGAGATGAATGACATGCTTCCAAAATACTCATCATCTCGAATTTCGGAATACACTTTCGATTATGCCATCCGCACACACCCTTAATAGGTACGGCTTATCCCAGAAGAATTTTCTCACTTCATGCATGATTCTCTTCCGCTGCTGATACGACATATCTTCCGGAATTAGGTCAGTTGCCAAAATGTTGGCAAAATCTGCAAGCCAAGGGATTAATTCTTGTAATGCTGCCAACACTTGTTTGTATGGAAAAGTATCATCAATATCAAGATCATCCCTCAATCTAAGCATAAAATCCTCCTTAAGGCGTGATAGGTGGTCTGCAACCTGATTCTCAGTCTCCTTTCGATCCTTGACCTCAAAATTAAATTCTTGCAATAGAAGTACCCACCAAATCAGTCTTGGCTTAGAGTCCTTCTTTGACATTAGATATCTAAGTGCTGCGTGGTCTGTGTACACAATCACTTTCGTACCAATCAAGTACGATCAAAATTTCTCGAAAGCAAAGATCGCTGCCAATAATTCTTGCTTGATTACAGTGTAATTTTTCTGAGATGGATTAAGCGCTTTGCTAGCGTAATAAATCGAATATAGAATCTTCTCACGTCTTTGGAAAAGGACTGCACCCAAGTCCAAACCGCTAGCATCACACATAACCTCAAATGGCATCGTCCAATTTGGTGAAACAATGATAGGGTCTAAAATCAATTTCTCTTTTAGACACTCGAATTCTTTTAGACACGCCTCATCAAACACAAATTTCACCTCCTTCTCTAAAAGCTTGCATAATGGATGTGCAATCTTAGAGAAATCCTTGATGAATCTTCCATAGAAACCTACATGTCCCAAGAAACTTTGAATTCCTTTAACCGAAATAGGTGGAGGTAACTTTTCAATCACCTCAATCTTGGCTTTGTCAACTTCAATACCTTTCTTTGAGATTTGATGCCCTAATACGATACCCTCATTCACCATAAAGTGACCTTTCTCCCAATTGAGCACCAAGTTGCACTCCTCGCATCTTTGCAATACATTAGCAAGGTGAGCCAGGCAATCGTCAAAAGAGTCTCCCACAACCTAAAAAACATCCATAAATACTTCAATAGTGTCTTCCACCATGTCAAAAAAAATGGATGTCATGCAACGCTGAAAAGTTACCGGCGCATTACATAACCCGAAAGGCATCCTCTTGAACGCAAACGTCCCATATGGACAGGTGAAAGTGGTCTTCTCTTGGTATTCGGGAGCGATGAAATTCTGATTATAACCCGAATAACCATAAAGGAAATAATACCATCCTTTACTAGCAAGACGGTCTAACATCTGGTCCATGAAGGGCATAGAAAAATGGTCCTTCTCGGTCCAAGAATTCAGCTTTCGATTATCCATGCAAACTCTCCATCCGGTTACCAGCCTCATTGGGATCAATTCATTATTGTCATTTGGAACTACAGTGATTCCTCCCTTCTTTGGCACACACTGCACTGGGCTCATCCACTTGCTATCCATAATAGGGTAAACCACACCCGCATCTAACCACTTAATGATTTCTTTCTTCAAAACTTCTTGCATAAGTAGGTTCATACGACATTGGTGCTCAATGCTCGGTATGCATTCAGGATCAAGTTGAATTTTATGAGTGTAAATATCAGGTGAAATCCCTAATAATATCAGCGATGGACCAACCAATGGCCCTCTGAAATTTCTTCAATACCAAAATCAGAGCCTCTACCTGCTATTCTGCTAAATCAGCAGAAATAATTATGGGTAAAGTGTTATTGACTCCCAAAAATACGTAGCAAAGATGAGATGGAAGAGTCTTAAGCTCCAAAACTGGAGGCTCCATGATGGAAGGACGAGTTGGTGGTGTTACCCTATTCTTCAGATCAAGATCAAGTTTCTTTGGAGCATAAGTAAATGATCCCCTACCAGCGAGCACACCAACCATCTTGTCGTACTCTTCAATCCCATCACTATCAAAATTCATAATCACGGTTGCAAGTGCTTCTACCCCTAACCTTTCTTCAATAGGAACGACTATGTCACTCTCCTCAGCTGTATCTATTACAGAAATCACCCGCATATCTCTTGATTGCTTCATAGAACGACAGACGTTGAAGGTAGCATGTTCATCATTCAACCTAAACTTCATCTGCCCGATTTTCATGTCAGCCAAAACACGGGCTGTAGCAAGGAATGGTCTTCCCAGGATGATGGGAACCTCGAAATCAACTTCACAATCAAGAATTACAAAGTCAGTCGAAAAAAATAAAAGCTGTAACTTTCACCAAAACATCATACAAAATGCCCACCGTTTTTTTCACAGTTCTATCTACCATAAGAAGCGTCATATAAGTTGGTTTCGGTGCTTCCAACCCTAACTGCTTGAAAACGGCTAGCATTATCAAGTTAATGCTAGCACCCAAATCACACAGTGCCTTTGCAAAGTTGTAAGACCCGATAGTATAAGGAATTGTGAAAGCTCCTAAATCTTTCTTCTTTTCAACTAGGGAACGCGAAGCAACTTCACTACAATGGTGAAAATTGTTTGTCGGCTCAAAACTGGCAGTTCTCTTCTTTGTCACCAAATCTTTCATGAACTTCGCGTAACCTGGGAATTTGCTCCAAAGCCTCAATAAGAGGGATATTTATCGATAACTCTTTCAATATTGAAATAAATTTCTGGTTTTTACCCTCCCCAGCCTTTTTTTTTAATCTTTGAGGAAAAGGAGGAGGAGGTCGTGGGATAGTTTTCAAAACTTGTGGAACCTCCTTCTCCTGCCTCTTTTCAGATTCAACTTTCTTATTAATACTATTGGGTTTTTGAGCTGCATTGTCATTTGCTGCTAAATTCCCTAGATCCAACTCAACATCTTTATCAACTACCACTGGTCTATCTTTCTTACCACTATCCGCAAAAATATGTGGGTCTACCGTACTCTTCCCACTTCTAGTAGTGATGGCCAAGCAATGACTATCGTTCTTTGGGTTCTGGATAGTATTGCTTAGAAGAGTTCCTGGTTGACGTTGGTTCAATGCCACTGATATCTGCCTGAACTGTTGCTCCAACTATTTTATTACAGTTGAGTGAGACATAACTTTTTGACTTATTCCCAAAATGTCCGCCCTAATTTTCTTCAAGCAATTTTCTTAGTTTTCTGATCCTTTAACCAATTTGTTAAGAAGGGTTTCCATTCGTGAATTTCTATATTCAGCATCACGGTTCCCTAGTGGAACATAAGTACCGCTCTTCTCTTTGTAATCATCTTTTCGTTTCCAGTCTCCATCATGATCTCATTCTTTGTCTCTATATCCTGACTTGTTGTAATTGTCTTCATAGTAGTTCCGACCTTGATTCTCTTGTCTCAAGTTCCAAGAGTCTTGATTAAACCCTTGGCCCTTAGCTCAAAAACCCGCCACTTCTTGATCCAAGTACTTAGTCTCCTCATCAGATTCATACTCGTCATGCCTAGGTGTTTTACCTTGTGCTCCTATGGCATGCACCTTCTCAGTACCTCTAGCCGCAATTTGTTTGGCTAGCAAACCAATTTATGTCCTCAGCTGTGCAACCTCTTGAGCTACAGATTCATCTAAAACCCGTTGTCCTGCTGATACTCCAATAGCGTACGTACCAGCAGATGTATCTGCCTCTCGAGTATGTCATCCTCGATTGGTCTTAGTGATACGATCTAAAATCTCTAAAGCTTGTTCCCACCTCAGACTCATAAATGCTCCGCCAATGATAGTATCTACTACAGCCTTGGTATTTGCGTTTAAAGCCCTGTATAATATTTCAAGTGAACTCCTACCACTCATCCTATGATTTGGAACATTCTGCAGCTTCTTCTTAAACCTTAGCCATATCTCGTAAAGTGCTTCAGAATGTAGTTGTCTAAAGTTGTAAATTTCATCCTTCAACTGTAGCATCTTGGAGGGTGGGAAAAATCTCTCTAGAAATTGATTTCTTAACTCTTTCCAATTAGTGATGGAGCCTCGTGGTAATTCGTCCAACCACAAAGTCGCTTCTCCTGTTAGAGAGAACGGAAACAATCTTAACCGAATAGCCTCTTGGTCCACTCCAGGCAAATTATATGAAGTACAGACCCCCACAAATTTCACCATATGCATGTTAGGATCATCCGTAGGAATACCGGCGAATATGCCTTTCAAGTTAAGAAGGTGGATCATGACACTTGTAATGTCGAACTTAGTGCCCTGAGGTAATTCTGGTATGATAATGGCACCCGTTTCTACCGGCTTGAAATAAGCCACATCCTCTTCTTCTGGATCATAATAAACTGGTGCATATGGTCTTTGAGGTGTTTGGTTCGCCCTCAACCTTCTTTGTCTCTCTTCAGCATCAGCCAGACGTTGTGCTGCTTCTTGCATAGCTCGATTATCTCTGTCTGCTTGCCTAAGAGTAGCTTGCCTATCTTGCTCTTCCTGTGTCAATCGAGCGGTAGTTTGGTCTGCTGTTTCATGACCAACTGGCTGGATTGGTTGGTTATGAATGTCTCCCGCGACTGCAGGATCCTGAACTTCGTCGGTATTCACTATTCTTCGATTAACTCTCAGTGTTCTTTCTATCTCAGGATCAAGTGGAATCATGGGATTGCCTTGACTCCTAGTATTGGACATACACTGGCGTGTGCCCTTAAAAGTATAGAAAAAAATAAAACCAATCAACTCCAACAAGCAAACTACCCAACTCCGAAGTCGTATTCCCCGACAACTGCGCCAAAATTTGATGTCTCCCAAAATATAACTTCAAAAAAGTATAATGCGATCGATGTATCAAATATAGAACCCAACTAGGTTGGGTTCGATCCCACAGGGAATATGACAAAATTATGTCGAATGCTAGTCTGAGTAATTGGCAAGTAAGACTGGGGTTTTTTGTGTGAGTAAGTAATAACAATAACGCTTGTTGATTTTTGGATTTGTAATCAATATGAGAAATACACTAGGACTGTGATCCCCAATGATTCCTTAACTCCACTGGTTACTTGTGCTGGCAAGACTGTCCCGCTGCGTTGCATGCAAAATCTAACAAGTTAAGTTCATCTAAACGTCTTTCGACCTTGGTTAGACAAATTTCACTCTTCTCCTCTCGGTCTCTGAGTGTCGCACTACTAACCCGTGTCCTGGATCTCAGATAACTCTCCCTATTACGGCTCAAGTTATTAGATGAAGGTTGATAGCTTCAAATCTCTGTTGTTATTCCCTTTTCTCAATCTCTACCTCTCTCTCGAGCAAGTCTAGAGTACATGCAAGTTTCTAACATTTGCAACCGTTAGAAGATCAATTATAATAAAGGTAATAACAATACATGCATTCACAATGGTTCAGAATTGCTTTGTACTTAATCTGTTTCGTTAATTCCTCATGGTTCACACAACCCTAGTTGATGGGTTTAGCTACTCATGATTTCAAGAACACAAGAAGAATTCATAGATGAAAACATAATTGTAAACTCACAATATAGGAGAAAACTCTGAAATCTCAATATGAATAAAAACCCTCGAATCGGTGTTCCAAGATTACAAAACTAATAATGTGTTTATGAACTCCAAAACAATGTGATAGAAATCAAAAATACTGTAACTGACTAACTCGTAAACATAGAACAATATAGGGGTATTTATAGATACAAAGTGAATCCTATCCTAAACAAAACAGGAAAATAGAGTCGGCACTTTTCCACGGTACCAACCCACGCCACGTGGGTCCTACCATGGAAATCAGGCTGCTCCAACTAACTGCAGGAGTTGACCTACGGCACAGACCCACGCCACGTAGGTCGACTCACGTGACGTGGGTCCTGCCGTGAGTCACTCCTCTGGTGCAGGACTTGGCTCTTTCGTCTTCAGATTCTTCGTGCTTGAGCATGATCCTTCCTTTTTGTCCATTTTGCCTCCAAAAACCTATTCTCCTGCAATATAGAACAGAAAACACATCATACCAACAAAACATACCCGAGTTATTGCATATTTTCTTTGTTTAAGCATCGAAAGTGTCATGAAACCACGGCACATCATATATATATATATATATATATATATATATATATTAAATATTTAATTTAACATCATTTATAAAGGCCCTTATTTGTCTAATATAAATTTTTAGTTTTTGATAATTAAATTTTATTTTAAAAATTTACTATAACCATGTAATAACACTTGTGCAACCAAACAATACACTTGTAATTACAATGTAATTATATTGTGGCAAACAAACAGGTCATCATAATTACTCGGCTGTATAATTACTAGACTGATAATTACCACCCTAGTAATTACACTAATTCCAATTTTCAAGTGACTTTCCAAAAAGATCCCTAAACAACTTCTTAAATTACATATAATCTAATGATTAGTCCCTCAATTTTATTTTACTTGACTTTCTTATTAAAAGTAGTTGTTTCAATTTATTTGTGAAATTTATGAAATTAAAGAGAAGTTTATTATTTTCTGTCAATACTATCTCTATCATTAAATGACTGCATAAAGTTAAAGTATAGAATACTCAAATTTATATTTTAAAATATAATAAATAGGGTTAATTTAATAAATTGAACCCATAATAGATATTTTATTAAGAGGAGTGGAAATCCAACAACTGCTAACTAAAATGAAAACAACGGCTAGAGAGAGTATATCTTTACACTTTACAGCATTTAAGTGTAAAGTTTTGGTTTTTACTAATTAAAGCCCCTCCATCTGTTAATTTATTCTGTTCCATTATTCACAACGGAACAAAAAGGAGAAATGAAGTTCATGCAGGTTTGACCATACGTTTGTCTAACATGCGTTATCCTCCCAGCAGATCAGTTCAAAAGAGATTGTCATGATAAATGTGAGTGGTCTCAATGTAGATTTCTCAACTAAGATTTAGGTGCGATTTAGTCGAGGCGGCAGCTATTTAGCATAGAAGTATACTAATTAATTAAGGCTATTAGTTTAATTAATGAATTAAACAAATAGATAAATACGTATTAGTTGTTGTAACTACAAAGGCATATGCATATATAAGAACACACAGCGAGAGATAACAGGGACAGGCATATACAATGTCTTTATCGTTGGAAGGATATTCCTTAGTAATTTTATGATATTGTAGAACTTCGTGGCTCTTCGGTTCAGCTAGGTTCATAGTTCTGGAATTTATACGTGAATCAAGATTGATAAAAGGAAGTTTTACTATCATGGACTCAAACTTGTAAGAAAGAAACATGAAGAACAGAAAATACCAACGTGAAACCACGATGTTTGTTGGATTTCCGATCATTCTTCTATTCCGTCGACACCGCCGAATTTTCCATTTCCTTCCCTTTCTCTCAGCTTTATCCGGGGTTCTTCTAATGCTATTTGTGTTACTCTCTTACCTTTCTCCTCCCATTGATAGACGCCATCGTTACCTCATCAACAGCAGCTTGGTGAGAACCATGAAATGTTCTTTACGTTACGAAAACTGTTGTCTTTGTTTTTATGGTTTTTTTACTAGTTTTGTGTTATAATTCTAGTTCAATAACGGATCGGAACTTCGAAGGAACCTGCTAGAAGAACAAGTGTTTCAGGTAACGATGAGTGAACGCTATGGCTTTTACATTTCTATCATGAGTTTGTTCGTTTGTTTGATTTTTCGTCGTTGATTTATCGTGTGCCTTCATAGATGGAAGGAGGGAGCCTAAGCCGAGACCTGTGGAGTTCGAAGAAATCGGAATTCTACCATGGTTGTAGCATTGCCACTGACAAGTTCCCAAGTAAGTGGCTTTCCTTTTTTAGTTTTACAATTGATTGCTCATTTTGATCATTAATTGCTAATGAGGGAGGCGGGACAGGGGTACTCTGTTGTGTTGTTTAGATCCTGGCTCCTCTCCATTTTTTCAAAGTCCCTACCTTGACTGATGACACATGACATAATTAAATTGAATGGTGAAGATTTAATTATTCTAAATTAAATCTCTAATCATGGTTAATATAATAAATATATTATATATTTGATTCCAAAAATAGTTATAATCCCACAGTTTTAGCAATATATTATCTTGTCCATAAATATAGTTAAAAAAAAATAAAATCTCTTCCAACTTTTTTTCTCCTAAGCAATATCTGCTATTTTATTTTGAACTTAATAAATTCTCTTGCTCATGATTCTTATTCTGCCTATTTTATTTTCCATAGACACACCCACAAGATTCTTCTGCTGATCCGGAAACGTTGTTTTCTTTGTTATAGAATGATTTTACAATACTAGAGAATACATTGTAGAAGCACATAGGTTATCAACGTTTCTGTTCTCTAGTTGTGTGAAAATGATGTTGTCTGCGGTGCATTTGCAATAGCTTGAACATTAGTTTCTATTCCAACAAAAAAAGCTTCTTGACATTACCTGAAGCTGCAATTACCTTGGAGGGAATATAGAGAAAAGAAAGAGATAAACAACTATTTTAAATTGATATAATGCAGTCCACCCAGCCCGGTAGTAGCAGCAAGCCTACTTCTATTTATTATATTAACCATGGTTAGGGATCTAGTTTGAAATAATTAAATCTTAGCCATTCAATTTAATTATGCCATGTGTCATCAATCAAGATAGAGACTTGGAAAAATGGAGAGGGTGGAAATAAAAAGGAGTTGGATCCGTGTTTTTCATATGGCTTGTAGTAGTCATAGCAAACTATAAGGGCTCGTTTAATGTGAGGACTAAGGTATAACTAATTTCGAGATTAATTTTAGGATGAATTTATCCCATGTTTGGTTGGGATAAAATCACCGAATAACTTATATCAAAATTAGTTATTTCGGGATTGTAATGTTATTTTTATCCCACATTGAGGATGGGATAACAATCCTAGGATAACTAAACCCGGGATGGTTAATCCCGGAATAACTTGTTCCCCAACCAAACGAGCCCTAAGGTGTCTTTTGGTACGTGGACTATCGTTCTGGAATTACAATACCTTGATTGATTTATTCCACCTGGAAGATGGGATAAAATAATTCCAAGTTGAATGGATTAAGGTGGGATATTTCAAGATTTTATTCTTGGGATAAATTTTATATTGCGGTTGGTAGACGCTACCAAACACAGTATAAGTTTTATATCAGGCTTAATCGTGGAATATCCCACCTTATCAAGTGTACCAAACAACCCCTAATGGCCTTAACGAATCAGCGTAAGTGCCATTTTTTTTTTTTTTTCTGTTTTGGAGCACTTCTATTTCTATTTGTTTGATATTGGGACTTGGTAACATTTTGCAGCTGCTGAGGTTAATACACTTCCGAATAGGTACTTGTTAATTGCAACTAGTGGAGGCTTGAATCAACAAAGAACAGGGGTATTGCTCTTATACTGCTAAATTTTTTTAATAATTGAAGGCATGAGCATAGCTATATTGGCCGAAGGGTGGTCACTCTTAACACTATTTGCCCAAATATTATATTATTCATATAGAAAATAATAATGTGAATACAGATCAAAAACAACATTTTAGAGATATATACTAAAACTTTAAACACCCTTGAGAAAATAAAGGTAAATAGCATGGAGAGATGCTAGTGGATAGATTATTTTAATTTCATACGTACTGTGGACCCGCTTTCCCTCCTAACCTTACTCTGGCTAACTATAATAGCAATCGAGGAAAATGGCTCTTTCGTTGATTTGTTGCTATTTTGCAAGAGATACTATCTTTGTCATTTCAGTGGGATCTTCTAATATTTGAAAAGTATCTTTGTCATTTCAGTGGGATCTTCTAATATTTGAATTCTTAGTTACTACTTACTAGTGCACCTTCCATCAAATCTAAGTAAAAGAAGCCGAAAATTCTCCCCCGGAATAATGTCATGGTGCATGTCAGAATTCTTCTCATTACTTCCAGCTGCAGAGGCGTTGCAAGTTGTTGATCATGAATTATATTATTGTTATACAGGTCTATTCCCTGATTACCTGACTTTACTTAAATAAGTTTACCTCATTTTAAAAATTCTTCCTTTGACGTGGAAGAACTAATTAGCAACACTTATCTGATGCATATAGTCACCGGGAATTAGAAGAGAATTGATAGCCAGTTATTTCCTTTTTCATGATCCTTTGTATTTTAGTGATGGATCTAGTTTTTATTGTTCGTACCACATTTATCATATACCATCATGGTATCACATAACTTTTGAAATGAAATCAAATCTGTGAATCATGCATGCTAATCGATTTACACTATGAGCAGATGTTTAGCCTGGAACTCTATTTGTTTTCTGTTACATTTAAGAAACTGTTGAAATGATGCGATTTTGAGTTGTATTCTTGCTGAATGCAGATTATTGATGCTGTTGTTGCAGCTCATATCTTGAATTCCATTCTTGTAATTCCAAAGCTGGATCAACAATCCTATTGGAAGGATTCAAGGTTTAACTTAGATATGATTTATAGTTGGATGCATTTTATGAGCAATCCCTTTGTTTCGTTTAGTGATTTCATTTTTGGGGGATTAATCATTCCTTTTTTTGCAGCAACTTCTCTGAAATTTTTGATGTCAACTGGTTTATTTCATATCTCTCAAAGGATGTCAAAATTATTAAGGATCTCCCTAAAGTGGGAAATGAAATCATAACTCCCCACACAACACGTGTTCCAAGGAAGTGCAATGCTGAGTGTTATCAGACTCGTATTCAGCCCATTTTAAATAAAAATCATGTAAGTCAGTCTAATGTAGGAATTACTTCATTGTGCTTGACTTATGTCTTGTTTCTTAACATGGTGCCACTCCTAGACACAAATTTTTGCTAGATTATATGCAGTCTAAGTTAGTATCCTGTTTTTCTTGTTGATTTTCTTTTTTTGTGGTTGAATTACAAGCAAGGAGAGCTAGTACCTTCCCAATCCTAATGAGGGTAACGAACGAGGTGCAAGACTTTACATGTATGTTATATGTGTATGTCCTGATTATTGTGAAATTCAATATTTTTGCCTTCCAAACCAGACTGGCGCAGATCCAAATCATACTGTTTATATTGACAATTCTGCTAAATGAATTAGCTACATTCCTAACAAGTTAAACTTATTTCCGAGAAGTTTGAAAGTTTGGCATTTTTTCCCAAGGATGTTTTAACTTTTGATATAGAGCCAAACTCTGTGGATGCAGGTTGACGGATCCAAAGAACGGAAAATGCAGCAACATCATTTTATGAGCATTTTCCGTTCTTTGGATATGGGAGGTAAGAGTTCCGTAGTCTGATTCTGAAGAGATCTCCTTTACTGATGCAGGCTGTTCAGTTAACAAAATTTGATTACAGGCTCTCCAATCGTTTGGATACGGAGCTACAGAAGCTAAGATGTAGAGTCAACTATCATGCACTGAAGTTTACTGATCCCATAATTGAAATGGGAAGAAAATTGGTAGAAAGGATAAGAAAGAAAAGCAAGCATTTCCTTGCGCTGCATCTAAGGTAATATGCTTATTTGATACTTCCACAAGATTTTTCTGGCTATTACTTTTTTCTTACTTGCAATCAATAGAAACAGATATCCAGACTATTTGAACTGCGTTATGACTTTATTGTCTTAATAGAGTGTAATGCTATAGCTCAGTCTTCTTGTTGTTGCACATTATATGGTTGTGTCGAACTAGAATACCTACATTGTGTGTTTTTGACCTTTAAGAGTTTCATTTAGGGATCGGACTTAAAAATTTTTAGTGTAGACTACTTCTCCATCAATGTGCTAGCTGAAGTTCTATTTCTCGTATGATAGGTTTGAATCAGATATGCTTGCATTCTCTGGATGCTATTATGGTGGAGGAGAAAAGGAAAGGCGAGAACTGGGTAAAATACGAAAGAGGTGGAAGACGTTACATGTATGTCACTATTTATTATAGTAACTGGTAATAACGATGCATGTTGCTCCTACTGGCTACCACTTACATTAAGCACGCTGTTGTTTCTTTGGCATAAAATGCAGGCAAGAAATCCAGATAAAGAAAGAAAGAACGGAAAATGCCCACTAACTCCTGAGGAAGTCAGCCTTATGCTTAGAGCACTTGGTTTTGGTAATGATGTTCATATTTATATTGCATCAGGGGAAATCTATGGGGGCGAGGAGACTTTGGCTCCTCTCAAGGCTTTCTTTCCAAATTTTTATACCAAAGAGACACTTGCCAGCAAGGAGGAGCTGGCACCATTTTCTTCTTTTTCTTCCAGGATGGCTGCTTTAGATTTCATTGTTTGTGATGAGAGTGACGTCTTTGTTTCAAATAACAATGGCAATATGGCACGAATGCTTGCTGGAAGAAGGTATGCTCTTGCTATTTTCAACTTGAAACCATTTTCAAAGCTTCAGTTAAAGATACCAACTTACTGGAATCCTTAACATGTGGCAGGAGATATTTCAATCACAAGCCAACTATCCGTCCAAATGCTAAGAAGCTTTATAAGTTGTTTATTGATCGAAATAATATGACATGGGGAGAGTTCGCCTCACATGTTCACAAACATCAAAAAGGTTTCATGGGAGACCCAATGGAGGTAAAACCAGGCAGGGGCGAGTTTCATGAAAATCCATTAGCATGCATTTGTGAAGATTCCAATACCAAGCCTAGAGAACATGTAACTATTCCCCGAAATCCTGCCATAAACTTTGAAAAAAGTACTGATTCTTCTGATGATGGTGCTAGGAGATCTTTTGGAGAAGTGACTGATGGTCACATTAGTGAGGATGAGCAAGATTGGTTTGATACAGATTATATGGAGAATGAAGTTGGATGAATTCAGAGGAGAGGATTTCCTAAAAGCATGGAGGAAGAGTCTGTCCAACTTCTTTTTAAGACAGAATAGCCAGAATCGGAAGAGATGATTAAAGAGTAGTTGCAGATTGTCTTGAGAAGAAAAATTGTGGCACAACAGAGTTCTAGCTTGTCAGAAACTATGAGAAATTGACCTATGCTGACAGCTGAATTAAAAGTTATTGATACCAACATAGCCTAGGGGTAGAAAGTTGTACATAAGTCAGCTTGCAGATTGACAACTTGTTTCTCCATTAGGCTGGTGAAGGCTATTAGAGATATACAGATTTAGTATCCCTATTTTAGCTTATTGATATTTGTAAAGATTGTTATTTATTTTGATTGATTGTATTGATTTCTTTCCTGATCCTCCACCCTCTTGTATAAATAACTTATACATTATTGATAAAATCATCTTTTATCTCTTCAGTAGACTACTTTATGGTATTAGGGTTATTGTGCTTCACATTCAAAATGTTTTTCTGGACAACAGTATTTTTTTTTCAGCATCCATGGATCCTTAAAGTAGCACCTCTATTCCCTCCCAGCCCCAACAAATCAAACATCAACACCCAAAAACCAAACTACTACATCGACTAATCATCACGACATTCCTTCTCTGCAAAATATTGCGGCATCCTCTAACAACATCATCTCGTTGAACAACAATGACCAACTTATCTCCATCAATGCTGCTGCCCAAGCCCCATTGAAGCTCAGCACCACCAAATACCAATCTTGGTAATATCAACTATGGGATGCTTACTGCCTATGATTTTCTTCAGTTTATGAATGAACCACCATCCCCCGCAGCTACCTCTGTGTATAAACGATAAGACCATCTCATTAGAAGTGCCCAAGTTGCATCCCTTTCACCAGAAATTGCTCCCTTTGTTACTAATGATAAAACTTCTTGTGCGCTTTGGAAAAACCTTGCCATGATAAAACTTCCTGTGAGCTTTGGAAAAACCTTGCCACGACTTATGCCAAGTCAGTCACATGCTCGCATAATGAGCTTGAGAGAAGACTTGAATACTGTTCAAAAGTGAAATCTCTCCATGTAACATCCCACACTTTCGGGCTAGAATTTGAACCATCCTTCATACACATTTAGGCCCGAACCCAATGATTTCTAGTTAGGTAAAAGTGTTTAGATCAATTCTCTAGTGTGTTAAGTGTGTTGGATGTGAATTAAGGCCATAAGAAACCTCTAGCACAGAACGCCTTTCTACCGATTAAGTTTCCTTATAAGATTTTTACTAGGGTCAATTTTAAGCATACATTACTCCTAGAATATGAAGAGGTTTGTCACCCAAAACCCACCAAATTAAAAGTTTTCAAGTTTTTTTCCAACGCCACCAACCGTTCGTCAATCCAATTCTAGAGTAGAAAGTTATGATCATTTTACCAGAGACACTCCAGCCAGCCAAATATGGCACACTGAGAGGAGTGGCGCGCCAGAGGCCAAACTCCCGCCGGCCATGTCTGGCGTGCTGAGAGCCGTAGCATGCCAACTGCTACCCCGACAAGAATTCCAACTTTTCTTGTCTTTTTTATGTTCCAAGAGAGGTGTTTTCGTCCTTTAACCTCCCCAAACCCCTTTTATACCATAGAAACGTCCCAAATCCCTCAAAAACATTCTCAAATCCCTCATTCTCTTTCTCCCCAAAACTTCAAGAAGGATTTTCCAATTTCAAAGCTCAAAGTTTTCCTCCAATCTTCTTCCCCAAGGTATGTAGAACAACTCTCTCTCAACCAGATTTCAAGATATGTTTTCCTTAACCTCTATTTATGCATAACTCATGAATTTAAACTAGGGTTGAGGATTGTTTCATGATAGATGAAAAGGTTTGATTTTATGAATACTTTTTCCATAAATTTACTTTTAGTTATTTACGTGAATGGTATTGGAGAGTGTTACTTGAATTATGAAACCTCCCTTTTATTCGAATGTAAAAATATGGTGATTTGAAGGGAATTGACTCACATTCTAATGTTTTGGAGAAGTCTGCTTGAGCATCATATATGATAATACTAGCAATAATTTTTTGAATCTCGACGGCCAGAATCTTTGTAATAATCTTATAAAGATTTGTACAATAAGTAATTGATCTATACTCTATTACTGTGAATTAATTGGAAGTCTTTGATACTAAAATGATTATAATGCAGCTAACAACTCTAAACATTTTTGCAAATATGAAAAATTACTTAACTACCAAAGTTACTTTGTTTTTTCAATATAAACCAAACCTTTTTAAAGAGTGAAAGTTTCAACCATCAATATTTGAAGACTTGACATTATCTATGGACTACAATCCAGCCCAAACTTCTTGATTGGTAATAGCACACAATTCACCCCTCTGCTTTTGAGAAATGGTTACTTAATTTTTCATTGTAGTCTTGCTAAGTTTAGTTATTGAGGAGGAGGCAGTTAAGCCTAGAAAAGACTTATAGAAAACAATAATCTCTTCTTTAATAGCCAAGGAATTTTCAAGTTGAATGTCAGAGAGAGAAGTAATTGCAAGTTTGGCTTCATTTGTGTTCTATATTTGGCCAAAGCAGCAAAGTACTTGGTATTTACATTATCAAGTTTTATTCATTTTGCTCTAGCTATTTTCCTAATTGCATTTTCCTTCATCAAGTTTTATCCATTCTTCTCTAGCTTTCTTTCTAATTGCATTCTCCTTCATTTGGGACTATGTTTTCAAGTCTAGTAGAATCTGCTTCTCCTTTTCCTAAAAATAGTCATTGTAACGACCCGTTCCATTGTTACTAAGAATATCTGCGGTAAAGGTATACGAATCTCATAGGTTTTAGGATCAATTTCTTGGTATGTGAGTGCATTATTTATGAATTAAGGTCATACAATACCCCTAGCATAAAGTTAAGTTGAAAGGGCCCTTACCGATTTAGTTTTGAGCATAGTTTAAATTAGGGTAAACTTCAAATGATCACTCTTCCTAGAATATAAGGAGTTATGGGGGCCGATTCCCACCAAATTAAAGATCTCTAAGTCTTCTTTCCAATGCAATTGATCGTTCATTAATCCGCTTTCTGTGTAAAAAGTTATGAACATTTTACTAAAGACTATTTGTGCTGAAAAGTTGAGGCCGCTGTAGCTGGATCAGGCCGCTATAGCGGGACAACAACCGTTTATAAGCTTATTTTGATGGGTTTCAGTCCATAAACTCAAATATTTCATTCCCTAGCCCTAGAAGGGCTATTTGCACAAGGTTAGGGTGGAAATTATTCGTTGAGGTAAGATTTTTACTCCTTTTTAACATTGATTAATTCGCTCATCTTATAGAATCATTAAATGGGGAGTTATGGTGAAATTCTTGTGGTTTAGAATCCTAAGTTCATGAAATTATGGGGAAAACCTGTGGGTATATATATTTTCATCTAGAATTAATTTTATATTGTAAATTAAATCTTTCTAGTATGAAATTATGGTTCAAAAATATAAACTTTGATAGTTGGGGACCTTAAATTCTATAAAGAAGGTACCTTTAGCTTTAAAACTCCATTAATGGAGATGTGGTTAAGTATGATAGAGCTAGTTAGTGATTAATTGACGCTTGGATATTGTTATACACCATAAATGAGGGTAGAATTAGTGGGTTTGAATTTCCAAAGTAATTGTTGAAGAGTAGTTGATTAATTACTCTTATAATTGTTGTTATTAGATAATTTAGCCTTCATAAATGTGAAGAAAAAGGAAAATCATCCATGGTATAGCTTGCTTGTTGCAGCAGTTTGGCACCCAGTTAGGTTATGGTTTATGAGTAGTAGACTATGGTTAGAAATCATATTCATAATATAGATTTGATGGGAGAAATCATGCTTAGGCATGCGAGCACGGAGTTTGGACGAATAAACCATGAAATCAATGCAATAAAGACCTAATTGTGTGTTGTTATGTTAATATATAAATCCTTGATAAGTGTTTTGTGTTAGTATGACTCCATGGTAGATTGTAATGTGAATTATGTGAATATAGATGATGATAAGGAGACTGTGTGAGTCTACAAATCACTAATACCATAAAAGGGGTAAACTTGATATTATTTGTGTTTGGAATATGGTTGGACATTTATCATATGCTTATTAGATAAGAATAATTATCCATTGATAGTATCCCTTGGAAATGGTATAAAAGGTTGAATGGATGAATGGTTGGCTAATGGAGTAGAGTCTTTACCTAGTAATGACTTGAATTTAAGGATTGCTAGATCAGAGCGGAATCACAGGTCTCAACAGAAATAAAAGAGGATTGGATTAGTCAATGAATTTATGATTGTTGAACTCGAGTTTAGACTCCTTTTGGTTGAATGTGTACTCCTAAAATAAATACTTAAATTTGATGAATATGGCTGATAATGCTTACTTGAATAAGCCATGGATTGGTCTTCAGCATGTTGTAATTAAGGAATATGAATTAATAAGGCCTGAATTATAAGTTCTTGGCTGGCCTTCGAGCATACTTGTGATTTCGTGTGTTTAAGAATAATTATTGTTTACATGAAATGATTAACTTGAGTTTGACCAAGTGCTTGGAGTGTTGTCTACTTGTTTCTATGCATGTACAAGAAAGTAAATTATTGAATAATAACCTAGGTATTAATCACATATAATGAGGTCATATTAAAGGCTTATTGATTGTACAAGTATGATTGCTTATTCTCATTGTGATTGTAATTGTTATGATATCTATTATTATTATGGGATGTACCGATATTTGGACATCTTCACGGGATTTATATTTATTATTGTGGGATGTACCGATATTTGAACTTCTTTATGAGATATATATTTATTATTGTGGGATGTACCAGTAATTGGATATCTTTACGGGATTTATATTTATTATTGTGGGATGTATGATATTTGGACATCTTCATGGGATTGGTTGATATAAGGTTGGCAGACACTAGATGTCTGGGAGTTTTGATACATGGACAAGAGCTCGTCCCCTGCAGGTCATGGCTAATGAGCGACCATAAGACCCTTAGTATGTGTGTACAAGGTATTGGTGAGTGTGACAGTTCCTTGAGTGAACTGGGTTTATGTGTTATCTGATATTATATTTGATTTCTTGAGTGAATGGGGTTTATGTGTTATCTGATATTATATTTGGTTTTTTGAGTGAATTGGATTTATGTGTTATCTGATATTATATTGGTTCCTTGAGTGAATCGGGTTTATGTGTTATCTGATATTATATTTGGCTCCTTGAGTGAACCGATTTATATGTTATCTGATATTATATTTAGTTTCTTGAGTGGATCGAATTTATGTGTTGACTTATCATATTTGGGTTCTTGAGTGAACCGAGAATTATGATTACTGACTTGTTGATTACATTGGATCCTTGTGTGGTCCGGGCTAAGGACATAAATGAATGAGATATATTCTGTTATTATCTACTTACTGAGGTATTTGATACAAGGTGTAAGTTTTATTGTGAGTCATGGTTCTATTGACTTGGCTTATTGTGGTTAGTCATGTTTTGTTGACTGGGTCTATTATTGGTAGTCATGGTCTTGACTTGGTATATTGTCTATAATGACTTACACTTACTGAATTCTTGGTGGTGTTGTGAAAGGCTAAGTAGTAACATAATTGATGAAATTGTTAAGTGTTCATGGTTGTACTTGTTTACAAGGTTATAGTAATTTATTATCATTTATTATTGAGCTTAATTGTGGTGTAAGTGGAACAGATTGACTTTTAATAACTATTGGGGTTAAACAAGTCAGAGTTATTACGGACGACAATTGATGTGATGGGTGATGCATGATTAGTGAGATTAAGTGTGAATGATTTAAGGGGAATGCTAATGGTACATATTGACTACTGGTAATGAATTGGATACAACTAAGTCACCAAGAATAAGAGTGGAAATACTCTTAGGTAACATAAGTGGATGAAGCGATGTGAATTAAATTATTATATACGTTGGTATGCTTCTTTCTATGATTTCTTATTGTGTTTACATGATCTAACTACCTCTTCATCGTTACGTATAAGTCCTTTGTTTAACACCTCATGTCCAAAATCCTTTTGATTTGAAAATTACAAATTTCAAGCTAGGCTAGTTTCGAATGAAATCAGAGCGAGGTGTGGTCTAGAAAATTCGAAAAGTATTTGGGCAGGTTTGGGGTGTTTGATTTGATTTCTAGTTATCTAAGATGATAAGGAACCCGTAGAAATTTATGGAACCGAATTTGGGTAAGTATAACTCCCAGAATAGGTCTTAGCGTGAAGGGCATTGATTGGAATGTTTTGAGTGTAAGATGTGTCGTAAAAAGTGGGATTTTTTAGCCAAGACGGACTTTTTGTCCCATCAATGCAGCAAAAGTGGTAGGCACGCTGCTATAGCGGAAAAATTCCAGCTATAGCCGTGTTAAAGGGCGGTCAATAACCGCTATAACGGTCGATACCGCTATAGTGGCACCACTATAGCGGTCAGGTACCGCTATAGCGGTGAAAATCACAGATTTATTAAAATATTTTCCCAAAATAGTTTATCTTTCTAAAACTCATTTTGGGGCAAAGAAAGGGTGATTTAAAGCAAAATACACTATAAATTATTCGTTTGGCCTTGTAAAGGTAAGTAATTCATCCCTGTTAACTTGTAGTTGATGATTAAGCCTTGGAATCACTAATTTACAGAGTTTGAGGAGGGTTTTAGAGAAGATTTTGGTTATTTTTTGGTGGAAGGGATAAATTTAAGTAAGAAGTTAATGTGTTTTGATTATTAATGATTAATTTACCCTTGCATTTCGTTAATTCACTAATTAATCCATGGAATTGGTAAATACGGTGGAAAAGCCCTAGAGCAGAAAGGGAATGATCATGAACTTGACCTTAGGAGTTGGGTGTGAGTTACAAATCCCGACATGTTCAGGTCATTTCTTTAATTATGTATTTATATGCATGTTCTAGACCACGAGCAAGCGGGAATTGTACGGAAGGGCAAAGCCCCGGCTTAAAGGGTTGTGCATGCTTGATTCGAGTTAGGTGATAGTATTGTAGTTTAATCCAACTTGTATTATATGTGCATGTTAACTACTTTGTAGTACGAATGGTTGATATATGTTGTTTGGTGTGGTCAATGCAATGTTTTTACTTGCTTATTGATTTGACCTGCCTTATTTATAAAATATGGAATGTTTCGGTATTTGGGACATTCTCATGGGTTATTGGTGAAATAAGGTTGGCAGAAACTTATGTCTGGGGTTTTAGTACATGGACAGTATTTGTCCCCTGCAAGTCATGGCTAAAGGGTGGATGTATAACCCATAGCGTGTATATACGAGGTTCGGGTGAGTTTTACGGTTTAATGAGTGAATCGGAGAATATGTATTTATCTATGCTTGATAATGGTATACGTGTCTTGACTTGACTTGACTGTACTTTACTTAGTGATATTTGTTGACTTACTGGTTTTTAATCTTGAACCATCTTTTTGGTGTTTATGTGCTAAGTGTATGATGTTTTGAGCATAGATTAACTTGTTATACTATCATTTGGTTAAGTGTTCAGATTTTCATCTTGGGTTGGCCAAATGACCCTACCAGTACACTATTGTTCTTGTGTGTTGATACTACATTTACATTTACTTTTGTAAGTGAAACGCATATTCCAGCGGCTCCTACGAGACCTCACTTGTGATTTGAGCCGTTGATTCTAGATTTAAGGATGAGCAGCTTATTCGGGATACCATGGAATCTCTCTTTCTCAGAATAGTTCTCTACTTCAGACTTCTAATTATCTTAGTTTTGGGGTTGCATCCCCTTCTTGACATTTATAGATGTTTTGGTACAAACGACTTTTGAGTCCTAAGGATTTTATTGATGGATTAGTTTTTCTTATTTATTCTAAGAGTTTATTGTGGGATTGTCTTTGGGATAATTGGTTATCCCACCGGATGAGTAGCGTGGGTGCCACTCACGAAGAGTTTGGGTCGTGACAAAGTTGGTATTAGAGCCTTGGTTTGTCGATCCCATTGTACCAAAATAGATCCAATAGAGTCTCGCGAAATGGTACGAAGACTTCTGTACTTTTCTTCGAGAGGCTATGAGACTTTAGGAAAATCTGTCATTCTTGTTTCTTTCATGCTATAACTTGATTCCAATTGGTATCTGGCAATCCCAATTAGTATCTGATTCTCTTTACTCTTTTGTCCCCAGATGGTGAATACTAGGTCCAACGGAACCCGAGCAGTAGCCCCTGCACAACCGCTCCAGTTGAGAAGCTAGCCGTGAGAGAAAGAGAACTAGTAAGGGGAGAAGAAGGAGTGAAAGGGGATGAGCCACACCTTCCAGGGGTGGAGCTTGAGCAGCGGCTGGACAGGCTCATGAAAAGTCAGTATCCCCTCCCCTACCTCAGGATTATTTTGAGGAGAGGGAAGCAGGAGAGAAACAGGAGATAGAGCCCGAGGTAGAGACACCAGCTGGGGTTGCAGCCTTACCTCATATGTCTATTGAGGTTGTTCAACATGTGTTAGTTTTTTTTAGTGGGTTGGCAGGGACTTGAGCCACTTCTACTGTACTGGCTTTTCATGCCTCGGTTGTTCACCTTACTATTGCTATGGCTCCAAGAATGGATGAGGCTTCAGGAACTGGTGCTTTTTCTCTTCCGGTGTTGGGTTCTGTGATGATAGATATGGAGCATGATCTGCTAATTAAGTTTCCGAAGATGAAACCACCTACCTTCCAGGGTACTGAGTCTGAGGATGCTTTTGAGTTTATCATTGATTGCTGTGAGAGTTTGCACAAAATGGGTATTGTTCAACAATATGGGATTGAGTTTGTGACTTTTCTATTGGAGAAGGATGCTAAGCAATAATGGAGGGTGTATATTGAATGTCGGCCACTGGTTTTACCTTGTTTGACTTAGGAGTAATTTCATGTCTTGTTCTTGGAGAAATATATGCCACGGGTCCTCCGTGATCGCAAGAAGGATGAGTGTTTGGCATTGGAGCAGGGTGACATGTCAGCTGCGACCTATGAGGCCCAGTTCCATGCCTTATCTCACTATGCTACTCAGTTGTTGACTTCTGAGGAGAAGAGGATTCAACTGTATGTCAAGGGTTTGAACTATGATCTTCAGGTTTTGACTGTTCATATGACTTCTGTGGGGAAAGGGTTCAATGAAGGGTCAAATTACGTGAAGAAGTTGGAGGGGATTGCGCAAGCAGGGCAGGCTAAGATACTAGCCAAGAGGTCCCGAAATATTGGGAATTTCAGCGGATCTTATTCTAAGGGCCACGATCAGTAGGCCTATTAAGCCCGTCCAATTCAGTCAGCCTTGCCAGCTTCTACTATGGTTCCAGCTAAGAGTTCTTCTCAGACACAGGTCGTTAGGGGACAAGGGGCTTTTTATTATTCTTCTCGTCGCCCTTTCCTTGAGCGTGGATGTTACTATTGTGGTAATGTTGGTCATTATAAAAGAGAGTGTCCTTTGATGCAGGTAAATGGCCAGGCACAGCAGCAGACTCTGGCGATAGTTCCAGCAGGTAGAGATGGATGAGGTAATAACAGGGTCATCCACAGTGTGGGCAGAGAAATCAGACAGGTGATTGGGATGGTCGAGGAAACGGCGGCGCCGGGGGAGGAGCACAGTTGGGAAGGGAATTAGCTTAGATTCATGACCAGGCTCACTATTATACATTTTCATAAAAGATTAATGTTGAGGCTTCTAATGCGGTGATCACAGGTGTTATTTCTATTTGTGATCGGATGGTTTTATCTTATTTTATCTGGGGTCTACTTATTCTTTTATATCTGTGCAGTTTATAGTGGGTCTGAATTAGGTTTGTGATGCACTTGATCATTCTGTTTATATGTCTACTCCGATTGGTGAGTTTGTGATCGTAACCCATGTTTTTTGTTCTTGTTCTATGCTATTTGTGGGTTTTCAGACTTGGGTAGACTTGATTATTCTGGATATGTTGGACTTTGATGTAATTCTGGGTATAACATGGTTATCTCCATATCACGCTGTTTTAAACTGTAATGCTAAGATAGTGACTCTAGCCATGCCGGGATTGGATAACTAGAGTATGAGGGAGTGTATAAGGCCAAGCCAATGAAAATTATATCATTTGTCCGGGCCATAAGGTTAGTGGGGAAGGGGTGTTTAGCATTCCTAGCCTATCTTTAGGATGTAGACGCGGGGTCCCCTTCTATAGAGTTAGTTTCGGTAGTTCCCAAATTTCAGGATGTGTTTCCTTCAGACCTACCGGGTATGCCTTCAGATAGAGATATTGATTTCTACATTGATTTAGAGTAGGGAACTCGCTCTATATCCATTCCACCTTATCGAATAACTCCAGCAGAGTTGAAGGAACTCAAAACTCAGCTGCAGAAATTACTTGACAAGGGTTTTTTCATCCAAGTGTTTCACCTTGGGGTGCTCCGATTCTGTTTGTTAAGAAAAAAAAATGGTAGTTTGAGGATGTGGATTGACTATATGCAACTAAATAAGGTTACTATCAGAAATAAATATCCTTTTTCTCGCATAGATGATTTGTTTGATTTGTTACATGGTGCGATGGTGTTTTCAAAAATCAATTTGTGATCGGGTTATCATCAGTTAAAAATTAGACCGAGAGATATACCAAAGATAGCTTTTAGAACTCAGTATAGTCATTATGAGTTTCTGGTAATGTATTTCGAGTTAACTAATGAACCTGCAGCATTTATGAGTTTGATGAATGGGATCTTTAAGTCTTTCTTGGATTCTTTTGTCATTATGTTTATTAATGATATTCTGGTTTATTCCAAGAGTAAGAAAGAGCATGCATGCCATCTCCGCATAGTTTTGGAAATTCTAAAGAAAAAGAGACTATTTGCTAAGTTTTCAAAATGTGATTTTTGGTTGTCTTCTGTTGCCTTCTTGGGGCATGTAGTTTCTGGGGAAAAAAAGGGTGATGGTGGATCCCCAGAAGATTGAGGCAGTAAAGAATTGGATTCAACCTAGTTCAATGATCAAGGTAAGGAGTTTTGTAGGTCTTGCCAGTTATTACCGCAGGTTTGTCAGGAACTTTCCATCCATTGCAACGCACTTGACAAGGTTGACTTAGAAGGAAGTGCCATTTGTTTAGTCAGACCAATGTGAAGAGAGCTTCCAAAAGCTCAAGACGCTCCTGACTACAGCGCCTATCCTTTCGTTGCCTGTTGAAGGTAAGGATTTCATTGTATTTTGTGATGCTTCACTTTTGGGCTTGGCTGTTGTGTTAATGCAGGATAGGAATGTTGTTGATTATTCTTCAAGGCAGTTGAAGCCTCATGAAAGGAATTACCCAACCCATGACTTAGAGTAGTATTTGCATTAAAAATTTGGAGACACTACCTTTATGGTGTCAAGTGTGAGGTCTTCACAGACCACCATAAACTGCAACATGTGTTTACTCAAAGGAATTTGAACTTAAGACAACAGAGATGGATAGAATTATTGAAGGACAATGACCTGACCATTTCGTAGCATTCGGGTAAGTCCAATGTGGTGGCAAACACATTGAGCCAAAAAGATGTAAGTATGGGTAGTTTATCATTCTTGAGAGTGTCCAGGTGACCGTTAGCTAGAGAGTTTCAAAATCTAGCATCTTTGAGCATGTAATTTGGGGACTTAGACAGGGGTGGCGTGTTTGCTAGTTTAAGGTAAAGTCAACATTTTGGGATCATATTAAAGCCAAGCAATTTGAGGATAAGAAGTTTAATGCACTCCGAAATAAAGTGGTGCGTGGGGAGGTGGCGGACGCTACTCTTGATGCGGGAGGGATCTTGTGGTTTAAGGGAAGATTGTGTGTTCCTCAGGTTGGTGATTTGATTTGTGATTTACTTTCAGAGGCCCATGGTTCGCGTTATTTTATTCATCAGGGTACGGCCAAGATGTATCGTGACTTGAGAAACCTTTATTGGTGGACCGGGATGAAGAGGGACATAGTGGACTATGTGTCTAAGTGTCACAATTGTTAACAGGTGAAATATGAGCACTAAAGGCTTGAGGGTCTACTTCAGAGGATGCCTATTCCTGTATGGAAATAGGAGTATATTGCCATGGACTTTATGGTGGGCCTTCTTGAGACCTTGTGTAAGTATGACTCCATTTGGGTGATAGTGGATCAGCTGACGAAGTTAGCTCATTTCTTGTCGGTTCGGATAGACTACAGCTCTCAGAAGTTAGCTAAAATCTATGTCAAGGAGATTATCGGACTTCATGGGATGCCACTTACTATCATTTCAGATAGAGATACGAAGTACACTTCCAAATTTTGGGACAGGTTGCATGAAGAGTTGGGCACTAGGCTCACATTTAGCATGACCTTCCTTCCTCAAACTGATGGTTAGTCAGAGAGGACGATTCAGGTACTAGAGAACATGTTGAGGGCCTGCGTGATTGACTTTGGTGGTCATTGGGACAAGTTTCTTCCGTTGTGTGAGTTTTCCTACAACAATAGTTATCACTCCAACATTGATATGGCACCATTTGAGGTACTTTACGAAAGGAAGTATAGGTTACCTATTGGGTGGTTTGAGGTGGGAGGCATCAAGACTTTAGGCACATACTTAGTAAAGGAGGCTCAAGAAAAGGTAAGGTTCATTCAAACCAAGTTGTTGGCTGCTCAAAGTAGGCAGAAAGAGTATGCGGACCGTAAGGTAAGAGACATGGACTTCAAGGTTGGTGAGCAAGTTTTGATTAAGGTGTCTCCCATGAAGGGGGTCATGAGATTTGGCAAGAAGGGCAAGCTCAGCCCTCGGTACATTGGCCCCTTTTAGGTTCTTGAGGATGTGGGTCGGGTTGCATACAGGTTAGCTCTACCGCTGGGTTTTTCAAGAGTTCATCCGGTATTTCATGTTTCTATGCTGAAACGGTATCATGGGATGGAGAATAAATCATTAAGTGGGATTCAGTGCTCCTAAATAAGGATTTGACTTATTAGGATGAACCAGTAGCGATTCTAGATTGGGATGTTCGGACGAAGGAAATTCATTAGGTTAAGGTGTAATGAAAGCATTGTTCGGTTGAGAACGCCACTTAGGAAACCGAGAAAGACATGCGAGATAAGTACCCTCAACTGTTTGAGGCTATAGGTACTCTTTATCTCCTCACTTTAGCCTACTCTTTTATGTTCGATCGTTCGGGGATAAACGATGGGTAAATTAGTATCTATTGTAACGACCCTCTTCATCGTTACATATAATTCCTTCGTTTAAAATCTCATGTCCAAAATTCTTCCAGTTTGAAAGTTATAAATTTTGGGCTAGGCTAGTTTCAAAAGAAATCAGAGTGAGGTATGGTCTAGGAAATTCGGGAAGGATTTGGACAGGTTTGGGGGTGTTTGATTTAATTACTACTTAGCTAAGACGATAAGAAACTCGTAGAAATTTATAGAACCAGATTTGGGTAAGTAGAAATCCCAAAATTGATCTTAGCATGAAGGGCATTAATTGGAATGTCCCGAGTTTAAGGTGTGTTGTAAAAATTAGGATTTTTGGGAGAAGACGTACTTTCTGTCCCGTTGATCCCGCTATTGACACACTGTTATAGCGGTGGGCGTTATAGCAGAAAATTTTTGGCAATAGTCGTGGTCAAGGGCGGTCAACGATCGCTATAATGGTCGTTACCGCTATAGCGGCACCGCTATAGTGATCAGATACCGCTATAGCAGTGAAAACTGCAAGTTTATTAAAATATTTCTCCAAAATAGTTTATTTTTCTAAAACTCATTTTTGGGCAAAGGAAGGGCGATTTAGGGCAAAATACACTAGAAATTCTTCGTTTGGCCTTGTAAAGATAAGTAATTCATACCCGTTAACTTGTAGTTGATGATTAAGCCTTAGAATCACTAATTTACAGAGCTCAGGGAGGGTTTTAGGGCAAATTTTGGTTATTTTCTGGTGCAAGGAGTAAATTTAAGTAATAAGTTAATGGGTTTTGATTATTATCGGTCAATTTACCCTTGCATTTCGTTAATTCACTAATTAATCCATGGAATTGGTAGTTTAGGGTGAAATACGGTGGAAAAGCCCTAGAACGGGAAGGGAATAATCATGAACTTGACCTTAGCAGTTGGGTGTGAGTTATAAATCCCGACATGTTCAGGTCATTTCTTTAATTATGTATTTATATGCATGTTCTAGACCACGAGCAAGCGGGAATTATACGAAAGGGCAAAGCCCCGGCTTAAAGGGTTATGCATGCTTGATTCGAGTTAGGTGATAGTATTGCAGTTTAATCCAACTTGTATTATATGTGCATGTTAACTACTTTGTAGTATGAATGGTTGATGTATGTTGTTTGGTATGGTCAATGCAATGTTTTTACTTGCTTATTGATTTGACCTGCCTTATTTATAAAATATGGAATGTTTCGGTATTTGGGACGTTCTCATGGGTTATTGGTGAAATAAGGTTGGCAGAAACTTATGTCTGGGGTTTTAGTACATGGACAGTATTTGTCCCCTGCAAGTCATGGCTAAAGGGTGGATGTATAACCCATAGCGTGTATGCACGAGGTTCGGGTGAGTTTTACGGTTTCATGAGTGAATCGGGAAATATGTATTTATCTATGCTTGATAATAGTATACGTGTCTTGACTTGACTTGACTGTACTTTACTTAGTGATATTTGTTGACTTACTAGTTTTTAATCTTGAACCATCTTTTTGGTGTTTATGTGCTAAGTGTATGATATTTTCAGCATAGATTAGCTTGTTATACTATCATTTGGTTAAGTGTTCATATTTTCATCTTGGGTTGGCCAAATGACCCTACCATTACATTGTTGTTCTTGTGTGTTGATACTATACTTGCATTTACTTTTGTGAGTGCAGCACATGTTTCAGCGGCTCCTACGAGACCTCACTTTGTGATTTCACCCGTTGATTCCAAATTTCAGGGTGAGCAGCTTATCCGGGCTGCCATGGAATCTCTCTCTCTCTCTCTTAGCATAGTTCTCTATTCCGAACTTATGATTATCTTAATTTTGGAATTGCATCCCCTTCTTGACATTCATAGATGTTTTGGTACAGATGACTTTTGGGTCCTAGGGATGTTTTGCTAAGTACTTTTTTCGCTTTAAGTTGTACTTATGATTTTTGGTTTATAATGGATATTATTCTATTGATGGATTAGTTCTGCTTATTTATTCTAAGTGTTGATTGTGGGATTGTCTTTGGGATAATTGGTTCTCCCACCGAATGAGTAGTGTGGGTGTCACTCACGACGGGTTTGGGTCTTGACACTAACCCTGATCGACCGATGATATCTATCAGTATGTGTTGTTTGTACTGATACTGCTCTTGTTATACCCTTTTCTGGGGTATAATCTGGTTGCAGGATCAGTAGATGTTTCATGCTTGACGCGGTAAAGATCTCCAACAGCTTTTGTCATTGTTCCTATGGTGGAGCTGGGTCATGTGTACAGTTTGTGTCTTCTCTTAGTAGCTCTTGTATCTGTTTAGATTAGGTCCTTGGGAAAGTTTTCATTTTATATTCCAAGTTTTGATAAACTGGTTGTAATAAATAGAAACATTTTATTGTTTCTTATTGACTTCTGCGTGCATTTGAAATGGGTGGTTAGGATTCTTCTATCTAGGTGAATTCGAGTAAGTGCCCGTATGATCTGGTCAGTTGGGTCGTGACAGTCATTGCATTGGACATTGATCATTTTCTGAGTCAACAACATCTCTTCTCTAGCTAACACAATATTCTGTGTAATATTCTTAAACTCAGTTATAGTTAATTGTCGTAGGTAACATGTCAAGTTATGCCTCCATATATGGTCCACCATAGGTAGAAAATCTGAATGTCCAGCTCAGGTACTAAAGAATCTAAATGGGGCATTGAGACTTTTGAACCCGCGATCAAAGTGAGCCGAGATATTGACAAAGTGACATAAATAAGTCACTCTTTTAACATGTAACCAAAATAAGTTTCACGTTACTTTTTACAACGTTTTATGAAAAAAATTTGACAAAACTGTTAACGTGCTTAACAGTTCAAAAAATGAGTAAAACGGTAGTAAAAGTCACGTTTTGTAAATCGTTATAAAAAATGGCATTTTGTAAATCGGCAAAAAAAGTGATTATGTCATCATGTGCTGATGAATGAAACCCACTGTTCTAATAGACTCTAAGCACAAATCTACCTCAAATGGTATAGTCACGATTGTGTCATCATGACATTCTCAACAGATAACAAGAAAAGAAGAAAACCCAGAACATACTATTGAGCAAAGGAAAATAATCAAAACAAAGTTTTCCCATTTGATTAAAAAATACTCCACCCATACAGCTATTAACAGTTCTGTACGAACTATAACACAAATCTACCTCAACTGCCATTTTCATGAGTTTAACTTTTTAAAGAAAATCCAGTGAACTTTTTTCAAGTTTCTAATCATTTCCAATAAAACGCAGTATTAACATGAATTGCTGTAACATTAGAGCTTCAATTGTAAACAAGCACATGAACAAAAACGTGAGTATGCAACCAGTGTGACTAAGTTTGTTCTACTTCATCAATGCAATTACGCGTTTAAAAGAATGAATAATATTACATTTACAATTGAGGAAAAACAACAGATAAAATATGTATCACTAATACTCCAGATCTGTTGATGCCAAACTATAACTTAACTAAAACGGCAGTAAAACTCACGTATTGAAAAACGTCACTTTTTCTGCCGGTTTACAAAACGTCACTTTTTGTAACAATTTACAAAACGTGACTTTTACTACCGTTTTACTTATTTCTTTGAACTGTTAAGCACATTAACGGTTCTGTCAAAAAAATTGTATAAAACGTCGTAAAAAGTGACGCGAAGCCTATTTTGATTATGTATCAAAAAAGTAGCTTATTTTGTGTCACTTTGTCAATATCTCAGCTCACTTTAATAGCGGGTTCGAGACTTTTGGCCAAAGTACAATTAACAGCATCATGGGAGAGTGGTCAGAGATGAAATGGACCCCATAATCAGTCATTACATGACCCTATTAAAACATACATTCATGATTACTAAAGGCCCTGCCCAACCTACTACAAATCTTGTTAGTCCTAAATTGTTTATTAGACCATATGGAGTATTCACATGTCCGCTGTAGTTCTCAGCTAATCTAGACCAGTTACACATTCCGAGTAAGCTTTGATTTCAACATAAGAAAATAGAAGAGAAAAGACATAAAGATACAAATGAAGTTGTCCCGAATTTTTAAAAAGACACTTAAAGTTTGCAGGGATTTTATTACCTCATAAAATTAGTTAAGACCATTATAAATATTCCTCTTTGACCATTTTTTCACCAGCTTTAGACTCAAACTCAGCACGTGTAATACACTTCATTTTATATATTATTATTTATTTATTTTAATTAACCCATTTAATAAAAGTTTTCTTTTTCCTTTTTTTTTTTTTTCTCTTTCTTCTTCCCCTCAACTTCTCCACCCACTGCAACAGTCACCAATTCTACTGTAGGGTGATAAAATAGTTATCAAATTACCACTAATTAATTTATGAAAATCAAACCCATTAAATAATTAAAATGTGAATACTCAAATTACCACCAATTAATAAAATCAAAATACTCAACTTATCACCAAACTAAATTTGAAATCGAAATCACCATCTTTTCCAGCGTACCTCCAAATCGAGTATCCCACCACCTCACCACTTTCAATCTCCATTTTTGTAGGAGAAAACGAAGCCACTGAAATAATTTTTTTATTTTATTAAAAAAAATAAGAAAGAAGAGAAATTAACATTGTTTTTTCAAAACAAATCTGCAACAATCGATTCAATAGAGCCAGATAAAACATGAAAATTGTCCTTTTCAATTTTGATGGGATAATTGTAAAATCATAATTTCTGAGTACTTTTCCCTCACTATTACTAAAATTACCTACAATGAATAGATAGGAAAAAGAAATAGAAAAAGAGAAAAGAAAAATGAAGAAGAGAAGATGGGTTGATTTATAAAAAACTATTCATTAGACGTGACATTTTTTAATTTGCTGGTGCAAAAAATTTTTCTCACTCACTCGTGTCTCTTGCGTGATAGCACAAATTGGCTGAAAATGGATCAAAAGGGGGTATTCCTAATGGTCTTAACTAGTTTTGTGGGGTAATAGGACTCCGCAAACTTTAAGTGTCTTTTTGAAAAATCAAAATAAATTCAATGTTGCTTTTATGTCTTTTCTCAAAATAGAATTACCAATGCTCTAGCTAGAGGGAGAAGCATATCATTAAAACCACATATAATTAATCAAGGAATGTTAATTCAATTGCAACTTGTTGCAGGAGACGCGATACAAAATCTCTATGATCAATTGTATTATAACCATACATAACTGATATTAGACATTCTAGGCTCTCATGTCTCTTGTTTACATAACAACGTAAAATTTGGGCATCCACTCTCAATAGTTAACTCATATTGATTAAGAACCCACAGGAACCTATATTTCCATCATAGCTTTCTGATAGTTGCTTCCCATCTCCAGCCAGGGGAAATATTATTACGCACACGTTTAGTTTTATGTGCCCTAACTTTGATTTCAACTAGTCCAGCAAATCTAGTATTCTTTATTTCAAATTATTCCTTAACTCTTTCCGTTTATACCATTTTTTCATACTTCTAACATTACAAAACAATCAGTTCATGTTGAAAGTTTTGAGTCACCTTTCTTATGATGAGGTAAGTAATGTATATCAATCTCTCTCTTCTTAGCTTGCACATTACCAGATTTAACTGTGGAAGTCAGAGCAGAATTGTTAGGATTTTTGTCCTGATTTTCTTACCAAATTTAAGTTTTATTTTTCTTGGAAGGAAAATAAAAGTAATACCATAATTACTTTTATTTTTTCTTAAAAGAAAAATATAAAACTCTAGCATATTTGGTTTATTCTTACTCAGAGGAAAAGTTTTGGATCTCTGAAGATCCATCTTCTCATATCTTAACACAATAGCATCCACAATGTAGTTCTTAAAAAGTCTTGTTTAGGGGGAGATTATTCTCCCAAACAGTTTTATGCTTTTGATATTAGTTTTCAGGATATGTAGGTCACTTGACCAAACCATATTAATAATATATTTTTAGTATGTTTTTCTTTGTCGTCTAAATTATCGCATCTGTGGTTTGCAAACTATTAGCTTCCGCATGACGCCCTCTCGATTTCGAACCCAACAAGTGGTATCAGAGTCTACGGTTCAAAGGTCCAATGATTATGTGAAACGAGATTAAAGACAGGTTTAAAGCGGTTTCAAATCAAGTAGCAACCAATTTAATAATAATGAAGATTTTGTCCAGCTGCATGTGGAGAAGTTTCAAGCATATTTCAATATTCCTGTTGCTGTATTTTTAAAAATAAAAAACAAAATATTAATTTCTAATCCATTTTTAACCATAATATTTTAAACCTTATTTTTAACCATGACAAGCAGCAGTGATGAAGATTATGTGAAGAAATAAATCATGCATATGAAGAATGCGGATCAAGTTATCTCAAGAAAATCAAGCCAAAAAGGGAGATTTGTTAGGATTCTTGTCCTATTTTCTTACCAAATTTAAGTTTTACTTTTCTTGGAAGGAAAATAAAAGTAATATCATAATTACTTTTATTTTTTCCTAAAAGAAAAATATAAAACTCTATCATATTTGGTTTATTCTTACATAGAGGAAAAGTTTTGGACCTCTATAAATATAAGACCCCTCTTCTCATATCATAACACAATAACATCCACAATGTAGTTCTTGAAGAGTTTTGTTTAGGGGGAGATATTCTCCCAAAAAGTTTTATTCTTTTTTATATTAGTTTTCATGATATGTAGATCACTTGACCAAACCATATTAATAATATGTCTTTAATATGTTTTTCTTTGTCGTCTAAATTACCGCATTTGTGGTTTGCAAACTATTAGCTTCCGTATGACGCCCTCTCAATTTCAAACCCAACACAAAATACTTGTTAAGTTTAGGATTTGCTTATTTGAGTCTTCTCCTTGTGCGTAAAGGTTTAGCTACCACTACTTATTCCAACACATTTACCTTTATTCTGTATCATCAAAGATATACCAGCAATACGAACTCAATTTTGTAATACCCAATTTAAGTATCGACAAGAAACTCTTAAGTCCTCTTTTATAGCACTGATTTTCATCATCATCATCATACCCAGTGTATTCCCACCAGGTGGGGTCTGGGGGGTAAAGTGTACGCAGTCCATACCATTACCTCAGATGAAGTAGAGAGGCTGTTTTCGATAGACCCACGGCTCAGAACAGATAACCATAACAAACAAAAATCATAAAAACCAACAGCAAAAGGAGATAACACATCGCTAGATAATCGAAGGAGCAAGACACTCACAGATCCACACTATAAACTAGTTATTCAAAATCACAAATATCACCAAAACAACGCGAACAAGAATCTGCCTAAGAAACAACAGTCACAGATACAAGCAAGTACTCTTCCCTGCTAAAACGGACACCTTCCTACCCACTAGCCCTCTTCCCTAATCCGCGTCCTCCACATCTTCCTATTAAGGGTCATGTCCTCTGTAAGCTGTAACTGCTCCATGTCGTGCCTAATCACCTCCCTCCAATATTTCTTCGGCCTACCTCTACCCCGCCTAAAACCATCCCCAGCCAGCCTCTCACACCTCTGTACCGGGGCATCCGTGCACCTCCTCTTCACATGTCCGAACCATCGCAACCTCACTTCCCGCATCTTATCTTCCACTGAAGCCACTCCCAACTTCTCTCGAATAATCTCATTTCTAACTCTATCACTGTTGGTAAGTCCACACATCCATCGCAACATCCTCATCTCCGCTACCTTCAACTTTTGGATATGGGAGTTTTTAACTGGCCATCCTCATCTCCTGGTTTTCTATATGATTATTCTTGGCAATTGAATTTTGTTCGAGTGAAACATTAATCAAATAAATATTTTTAAAAATCTTCTTCTTTCTTTTTCAAAAATAAAAAATAAAAAATCTTTTGCTTTTGTTTACATTAATGCATGTATCCATTGTTTTGCTATCGTTCATCTCCACTTGTACATATATTTGTATGCAATATTTATTTTTTACTAGAAGTATAGTTGTTATTGTTGTTTCTGATGTGGTTCAAAAATTTATTAAAGTTTTATGAGATTTTTCCTCTTTCGATTATTCTGAAGGTATCTTTTGTCGCTCTTATAGATTGTAATATTCTTAGACTAGTTTGTTTGGGCTTCTCATCTTCTCGAAATCTTGAGCTAAATTTCGCGTTGAGTGAATAACTGATTTATCTGGCAGAGGTATGACTCAAAGATCTATACAATATTTATTTTTATAGCATAATAATATGTGGTTTTAACTTCTGTTCTTGAATTGGTTGGAACTTGGAAGCACAAGGGCTTAATTATATGTGTTAGGATTAATTCATATTTTATACAATCTATGTTTTTATTCTTATTATATAGATGGATTGTAATTCAATCCAATCCATTTTAGCTCAACTCAATTTTAACTTGATTCAATCTGCTCATTTGTCACCACTGGGGGGATTAGTTAGGCACACACATGTAATTCTTCTCGAATTATAGTCGTGTTTGCTGCAAACACGAAAATAATTTTTCTTTAACTTGTTTTCATAAATAAGAAGAGTGGATCAACTTATTCTTCACCCTGAATGGAGTCAAAAGTCAAAACTTTAGGCCGTAATCAGTGGCCTTGATTTGGAAACCCAACATGGCCTTTACTACTAAGTGGACTCTATTAATAGATGGGCCAAAATAATGCTTGAGACGAGTGTAGAAAGTCCAAATATCTAATTTTCATCTCAAGTAGGATATTGAATTAATCTTTTTAAGAAAATTAAATTCACATATATTTAAAATTAAAAAGTCTCTATACTACAATTTATATTTCAGTAAAAACATTTGAAAAACTGTAGCCGAGGAACGTGCGGCTGTTAGGAATGAAACTAAACATGCACCATTTTTTAAAGAATATGGACTATTAGTGATCCACTTGAAAGAAATAGGATTATTTTGAGCCTAAATCCAAAGACTTTGGATTACTTTGGTCCTTTTCTCAGCTAGGTACTATTTCTATATATTACTCTATCCGATCCAAAATAGTTATTAAGTTTTGTTTCTTGAGAATTAACTTAATTATTTTTTGAACCTAAATTTAATTAGAATAATTTAATTATATTTTAAAATATTAATTATAATTTATATAATTTGACTCTCAAAAGACGAAATATGATAAGTATTTTGAAAACGAAAAAGTACTACTCCTTTAGATAAACACAAAAAGTTATGATATACTAGAGAACTTGACCGTGCTTTGCGCGGTCGTTAAAGAATTAAATATTTTTCTTCAATCAATTTTATATTTATCGTATCATCTATCCGTAATATTATCACTTGTTTAATTATATTATGAAGATTGTTTTCAAATGATGAAAAAAAAAATGTTAACAAATTTAACATATATTAAATGAGGGATAGTATATATGTTCTTCATAAGTTAAAATATATTCCCTAATAATAATTCTATATCATTTCTGTTATGCATCTAATAAACTTGAACATTTAATCTGCAACGTATACTTCAGTGTACTTTTTTTTCTAAGTGTCTTTGAAATATCTCACAACGTGAATAATGGTGAAATACTAAACAAATACATCAGGAAGTGGAACTTAAATTTTTAAAATTGTTGAAAAATGAGATAATGATACACATGTTTCTACCTATTCAATTTTATACAAGTTTAAGTATCTATTTGTGCACACCCAAAGTTGAAAGAAATAGATGCCAGCTGAGCCAAGTTAAATGACGCGTTTATGTATTATGCCTCGTTGCTTTATATCATTTTATTTAGTGCAATTGATTCCCTAAAAGGTTTGTAGTTAGTTGTCCAAGGCTTATATATTCTGCACTCCCTCTCACTGGCCTGAAACATATAAATCATGAATTTTTTAGAGCGGACTGGCAGGCCGGGTGTATGGGGACCGTCGAAAACTTGGACACTTTTTGAGAAAAAAGTGTGCGTATTCTCAAATATCTATTAGGTATTTATGTTAATCACAATAAATATGTCATATCATTTAATTATATACGTCAGCCTTAGTTAAATTGGACTAAGAGTGATGTTTTACTGATTATTGAGGCTAATATGTGCAATTTTAATGAATCTTATCATGATAAATTCAAAAAATATGGAGTAATACCATAAAAAAAAAATCTCAATTTTTGTAATATTAAAAAGCAGATCAACAAAATACACAAAATAATTATGAGAAAAATAGAACCAAAAAGAAGATGTGTACAAATGGGAAGAGGAAGAGAATTGCTATTCAAAACAGAAATGACACAGAAATGGAAAGAGCAACTATTTCATTATATTTGTTATAGTGTGCACTAATTGCATCAGGATGTAAAATAAATTACGTTATTAGCCGTTACAGTACTCTTCCTTTAGGAAGAAAGAGTTAACCATATATATTATATTTTAATTATTATATTTAATAGGAGAGAGACTTTAAAAAATGTAATAGTAAATGATAATAATAAAGAAAGAGATATTAATTTTATTTAGAAGAGTAGTACATAAAATGAGAAAAAAAATTTAAATTCTGAGAAAGAATTTCATATACTTCATATACTTTTCATTTTGTCTTTTTCTAATTTGATGTAAAATTCCTTAATATTGAGCTTTTTCTAAAATATTTTTTTTTTCTCATACAAATTTAAATAATTTTAATGAAAAAGGTAGAGAGGTGAGAAGAAGAAAAATTACTACAGTCTTAATTGAAAAATAAATAAAATTATGTTGAAATTGAGTAAACAATAATATTGGAAATTTGCTTGAATATTATTGACGAAAGTCTTTCCAAATAAATAGAGATTGCAAACAAAATTGATTCCTAAAAATCAGCAACAAATTGACCCACATCTAATATAATTGCTAAACTGATAGCATTCTCCTAAAAATCATTAGCAATAAAATCTTCCTAAAGAATAGGTCTGCCTCCATCTAGACCATCTTTTATTCTGCTTAACAAAAATAAAACACTAACAAATTAATGGTAAATTTAGGCCAAAACTTCTTCAAAATTGTTATGGATCCTGCTTCTTTTCTTCTTCTTCTAATTCGTGCTTCTTCCGTTTTTGCTTGTTCTGCTCCGCCTAAGCCGCCTCCTTCTTTCACCCTCCGATATCAATAAAATTTGAAACGCTTAGCAAAAGTTTCATCCTGTCCTACGTCTGTAAATTCATACTGCACAACCTGAAAATCTTCAAATTGACAATTTACAAGTTAGGAGCATATAATGACTAAGAAAGAATGTTAATTAAGATTGTTGAGAAACATGGCATATCAAGGACTCTCAAGAAACGCTATCTATTCACATGTCTGGGATATTAAAAGGAAGATACAACAAATTTTTGGCTAGAGAAAGACGATAAAAGAATCACAAACAGAAGCAATTCAAGTCAGAGGTTGCATATTTATATCTCTTGGCAATCTGCAAAATCAAATAAAACAAATCAAAAAATTAACCAATCAAAGAGACAGAAAATGATGAAGAATATGGAGAAATGAAAATAGAGTAATCATTATATGTAGCTCAAAATAGATTTTTATAAATGTGATTTTAAGGTGTCATAAACTTGTATATTAAATAATTGAGGGTTATGAATATGAAAGAATTGAGAGTTATGAATATTAGTAATATCAATTAAGGAGGTAATTTATAAAATTAAATAATTAAAAGAAAGGTGAGAAAAAGTCAAAAAAAAAAAGAAAAAGAAAAAAGAAAAATATAAATAGAGACCAATGGGAGGTGCCACATCAATAGGCTTTGATTCTACTTTATTATTATATATTTATTTTTCATTCTCCTCCTAGTCAATTCTGTTGGGGATAAACCCCGCCACAGAAAAAATATTTACGGTAATAACAGCAGAATACTAATGTAGCACCGTGATACGGTAATCAACAAAAAAGAAATAACAAGGACACAAATATTTTAACGTGGAAACCCTTCTGAATAAGAAAAAAAGTCACGAGCCCAAGAGGAGCAAAATAATCCACTATAATGAAGAATTTTATACTTTGTAGGTCCGAGTAAATACTCTAGGAACCACTACACTCAAAAGAAATAACCCTCTTTTGATTTTTCCACCTCACTATAATATCGCTCACACTCTCTATTTTTCCTCACACTTTATTTTCTCACACTCTCTATGAGATGCTCTCCACAACTACTTCTTAGTTGTTGTTTTGGGTGTGTTCCAAATGAGGAAATGATGCTTCTTATTTATAGGAAAGATGGTCAATACATCATCCAATCAAAATGCTTGAATTTGTTGCAAGTTGTGCAATTTGACAATTTGCAAATCTTGCTTGGATTGGCTGCAAGTTGTGCAACTTGACAATTTACAAATCTTGCTTGGATTTGTTGCAAGTTGTGCAACTTGACAATTTATAAATCTTGCTTGGATTTGTTGCAAGTTGTGCAACTTGGCAATTTGCAAATCTACCCACAACAAGTTTATACAAGTTGGCAAATTGTCACCTACCAAAAAATAAGTGTTGTTGCCCACAAATTGTTTTGCTACTTGTATTTTGTTAGTCATTTTTACTTTCCTTTTCCATTAAATGTGTGGACCCTATCAATCTCCCCCTCCAGACCCATTAAACGAAAGGAGATAGCACCGAGCTTCTAGTTTGAGTGCATGCCGACAAGTTCCTTGCATAACTCGAACTTGTCTCTTGGCACCACCTTGGTCAGCATATCCAAAGGATTCTTACTTGTAGGGACCTTTTTGACCTGCATAGATCCGTCCTCTAGCTTTTCCCGAATTCAGTGATATCTCACATCTATGTGTTTCGTCCTTGCATGATACATGGAGTTCTTGCTCAAGTCTATTGCACTTTGACTGTCACAATAGACGACATACTCTTTTTGATGCAAGGCAAGCTCTTGAAGGAACCGTTTCAGCCATACCATCTCCTTGACAGCTTCAGTAGCTGCAATATGATCTGCTTCAGTTGTAGATGGTGCAACACACTTCTGCAATCTCGACTGCCATGATATAGCTCCTCCTGAAAATACAAATAAATATTCAGTAGTGAATTTTCGATTATTAAGGTCACCTATCATATCAGTATTGGTATAGCCCTTCAAGATTGGTTTAGATCCTCCAAAACACAAACAGTCTCCAGAGGTACCTTTCAGGTACCTGAGAATCCATTTGACTACTTCCCAGTGTTCTTTACCAAGATTTTCAAGGAACCTACTAACAACACCAACTGCATGAGCAATATCTGGTCTGGTATACACCATTGCATACATCAAACTCCCGACAGCTGAAGAATAAGGAATTTTTGCCATATTCCCTTTCTCCTCCTTTGTTGTACGACACATCTTCTTGCTTATATTTAGATGACCCACAAGAGGCGTTCTAACAGCTTTAGCACTCTTCATGTTGAAATGTTCGAGTACACGTTTAATGTACTTATCCTGAGATATCCACAACTTTCTGCTTACTCGTTCTCGAACAATCTTCATCCCCAGAATTTGTTGTGTTGAGCTCAAGTCTTTCATATCAAATGACTTGGACAAAAATCTCCCTTCAACTTGACAATCAGCTCCTTGTCCTGTCCTACAATTAGCATGTCATCCACATACAACAACAAAATAATAAAGATGTTGTCAGAAAATCTTTTGAAGTATACACATGGATCAGAATAGGTCTTTGTATAAGTTTGACTTTGCATGAATGATTCAAACTTTCTGTACCACTGCCTTGGTACTTGTTTCAACCCATAAAGACTCTTATTCAGTTTACACGCCATGTGTTTCTTTTTAGCTACTTCAAATCTTCCTGGCTGCTCCATATAAATTTCCTCTTCCAAATCTCCGTGAAGAAATGCAATTTTCACATCCAACTGCTCCACCTCAAGATCTAGGCTAGCTGTTAAGCTCAAAATGGTTCGAATAGAAGTCATTTTGACAACATGTGAAAAAATTTCATCAAAATCAATACCTTCCTTCTGTTCGAAGCCTTTTACCACCAATCGAGCTTTATATCTAACCAGTTTGCCATTTCCATCTTTCTTGAGTTTAAAGACCCACTTGCACTTAAGCGATCTTTTACCTTTTGGAAGTTCAACCATCTTGTACGTGCCATTTTTCTGTAGAAATTCCATCTCTTCTTGCATGGCTTTCATCCACTGGTTCTTTTCTCGATGGGACAACACCTCGTTAAGACTTTTTGGCTCCCCCTCATAATTGATAAGGACATACTCTGAGGAAGGGTACTTGGATGACTCTACCCTTTGCCTTTCTGATCTCCTCAGAGTTTGAGATTGATCTTCTTGATTAGGGTACTCCACTTGCTCGGTATAATCACCAAGTTGCTCCCCCTCCTCGACAATCTCATCAGGTTGCCCCCCCCTGCTCGGCAACCTCATCGGTTGTACTTTCTATACTTCTGGGATGGCTAAAGTAGAAGGAATGGTAATAAGGTTAGGGACTATACCATTCCGTTTCTTGGCCTTCTCTGACAGATCATCAGCAGTTTCGACTTTACTTTCTCGAAATACAACATCTCTACTTCTGATGACCTTCTTATTTACAAGATCCCATAATCTATACCCTAACTCTTCATCTCCATATTCGATGAATATGCAGGGAACTGATTTATCATCCATCTTTGTTCTCTGCTCCTTCGGCATATGTGCAAAAGCTCTACAACCGAACACCTTCAGATGTTAGTAGGACACCTCTGATGTGAGTAGGACACCTCTTTATTGGTCCAAACTCTCTCTAGAATATCAAACTCCAATGGAACTAATGGAATGCAATTGATCAGGTAATAGGTCGTCTGAACTGCTTCACCCCAAAATGACTTAGGCAGTTTAGCCTTTCTGAGCATGCTTCTCACCTTCTCGACAATGGTGTGATTCATTCGCTCAGCTACACCATTGTGTTGTGGGGTTCCAGGAACTGTTTTCTCATGTCTGATCCCATGACTTGAACAGTACCCTTCAAATTCCCTTAAAGTGTACTCACCTCCATTGTCAGTGCGGAGATGCTTTAGCTTTCGACTCGTCTCCCTTTCCACTAAAGCATGAAACTTCTGGAATACTTGAAACACCTGAACTTTGGTTTTCAAGACATAAACCCACAATTTTCGTGAAGCATCATCAATAAAAGTACCAAAATATTTGTTACCGCCCATCGATTCTACCTCCATTAGACCACAAACATCCGAATATACCAAATCAAGTATCTTCAACTTTTTTTTAAACGATGTCTAAAATGAGACTCTGTGTTGCTTACCAAACAAACAGTAATCACATTATTTTGCCGTCGTACCTTTGGTAAAAGAGATGAGTGATTTCTTGGAGAGAATCTGCAATTCTTTCTCGCTCATATGACCCATTTTTTTGTGCCATAAATCAGCAAAAATCTCTTCTCGAGCCGCATTCAATTCACCTCGATATATTTCTGCATTTGTTCTGTACAACGTGCCATGAGCAACTCCTTTTGCAATCACCAATGCTCCCTTGGTGAGTCTCCATTGTTTATTTGCAAAATAGTTCTCTTACCCATCTCGGTCTAAAGCAATTCCTGAGATCAAGTTCAACAGAGAAATCAGGCACATGGCGCACGTCTTTCAGAACCAATGTGCATTCCATATTAGTCTTGATACTAATGTCTCCGATCCCCACAATCTTTGAGTAACTTGTGTTACCCATTTTTGCAGTGCCAAAATCACCTGCTACATATCTGCAGAATAGATCCCTTACAGGTATAGCATGGTAAGATGTTGTTGTATCAACCACCTATTCCGACTCTAGACCTGTCAAGTGCATGCACTCTTCTTCATCATTTATGAAGAGAACAACATTATCATTATTTTGCACTGTGATAGCGGTGTTGTCGTCATTCTTCTAGCCACTACTTTCACCTTTGCCCTTTTTTAGAATTGGACAATATCTTTTGAAGTGACCTGGTTGATCGCAATTGTAGCAATTTCTGGCTCTTGATTTAGATCGGACCTTGGACTTTCCACGACCTTCGGATCTGCCATAGTTACTTGAACTCCTTTGGTGACTCCTGCCTCTACTTTCTGAGATGAGAGTCTCACCATGATTTTCAGGCTTCTTTCTCATCTTCTCATTAAGTGGAAGAGCTAACGTGACATCCTACAGCTCAATAGAGTCCTTACTATGCAAGATACTTGTTGTCAAAGTATCATACGAAGATGGCAACAAATTCAAGAGCACAATGGCTTTATCTTCCTCCTCGATCTTTACCTTGAGGTTAGCTAGCTGTGTGGTTAGTCCGTTGAGCATATTTAAATGTGACAAAAAATTCGTACCTTCACCCATATGTAGGGCGTACAATTGCTTCTTTAGGTACAATTTATTTGTCAGTGTTTTGGACATATATAGATTTTCTAACTTTGTCCAAATGCCACATGCACTATCTTCGTCGATGATGTTATTGACCACATCATATGTTAAGTACAACTTGATTGCACTAGTAGCATTTTCATCTATTTCTTCCCAATCCTCCATTTTCATGGATTCGGGCTTTTAGAATTTGCCACTTAGTGCCTTGTGTAATCCTTGTTGGATGAGCAGATCCCTCATCCTTCTCTGTCATGTTGAGAAACCGCTATCACCGTTAAACTTTGTTACCTCATACTTTACTCCGGTCATTTTTATTTCTCCCAGTATAGTACGACCCACCGCAAAAAAAAATTTATTTTCGTAAATAAGCAGAACCTGTGCTCTGATACCAGTTGTTGGGGATAAACCCCGCCACAGAAAAAATATTTGCTGTAATAACAATGGAATAATAACGTAGCACCGTAATACGGTAATCAATAAATAAGAAATAACAAGGACACAAATATTTTAACGTGGAAACCCTTCTGAATAAAGGAAAAAACCACGGGCCCGAGAGGAGCAAAATAATCCACTATAATGAGGAATTTTACACTTTGTAGGTCCGAGTAAATACTGTAGGAACCACTACACTCAAAAGAAATAACCCTCTTTTGATTTTTCTACCTCACTATAATACCGCTCACATTCTCTATTTTTCCTCACACATTATTTTCTCACACTCTCTATGAGATGCTCTCCACAACTACTTCTTAGTTGTTGTTTTTAGGTGTGTTCCAAATGAGGAAATGATGCTTCCTATTTATACTAAAGATGACCAACATTTCATCCAATCAAAATGCTTGGATTTGTTGCATGTTGTGCAACTTGACAATTTGCAAATTTTGCTTGGATTGATTGCAAGTTGTGCAACTTTACAATTTGTAAATCTTGCTTGGATTTGTTGCAAGTTGTGCAACTTGAAAATTTACAAATCTACCCACAACAAGTTTATACAAGTTGACAAATTGTCCCCTACCAAAAAACAAGTGTTGTTGTCCACAACTTGTTTTGCTACTTGTATTTTGTTATTCATTTTTATTTTCCTTTTCCATTAAATGGGTATGGACCCTATCAAATTCATGCCATCATTTGTTCTCTTTCTCAACTTTAACATTTTACGGAATCATTGTGATATGAGCAATTATTACTACTTCCTCTATGGATTGAATTTTTATGTCTAGTTAATATTCTTTTCTTTTTTGCTTTGTTAAATTAGATCTAATGTTGGTTGATTCAAAATTCGAAAGTGAAATTTGAGTGACAACAATATTGCGGATTCTATCTGGATTTCTTGATTACAATTTACTAGATCTTTTTCATAACATTTAAAACAAGTTTTTAAAAAATTAAAAATAAAATTAACTCAACTATTAAATAAAAGATATTTCCCCCAGTTCATTTTGTATGACCCTTTTTTATTTGAAAAAATAATGTAAAATGTCAGCTCATTATAATTATTAACAAGTAAAATGATCCAACTTTGTAAAAATTACCCAAAATGGCCCGTGTTGTATATTTATTATCAATTCTCTCTTACACGCTACTCTATCTCTCTCTAAGCTTTCCTCTTTCAATTTCTGCCATTTTTATTTTATTTTTTCCCTCAAATTCTCTATAAATTCCTCGGATTTGAGCTTCAACGTAGGTACATTCCTTCTTCTTTGTTGATTATTTATTGTTTTTATGTGCATTTTGCTTCGATTTGAGCTTTAATATAGGTTACTAAAATATCTATTTGATTGATTAGTTGGTGTTGTTAATGTCCTTTTGAGGGGAAACATTACCATCTCTATCTTGAGCAAGTTGGGACTGAGTTTTGCATTTCGCTGGCTGAAGCACCATCATCTAAATTTGAATTTTTTTGACTGTTAGGAACCCTAATGTAAAGAATTGTTTCATAAAAACTTAAATTTTCATGTTTTGACCATTTTGCCCTTCTCCGTAGTTTCTACATGTTTGTTTTGGGGTGTGGAGATGGCTGGCATGATTTTCGACGCGATCGGGAGTTATTTGAGCGAGTTTGAGGTTGTTTTGAGGCTTTATGAGCCAATAGTTGACTGCTGTCAACATTTCATGTTTCTAGTCTCGGATGACAATTTGGACTGCTCCAGCAGATCCAGAATATTGAATTTGGGTGAGTAGCGAGGTTGGTTCGGGTTCGACACCTTTATATTGCATTTTGACTCTTCATTTGGAAAATAGTGAAAAAGGGATCCCGAGGGTTAATTTAATGAAACCAATCATTTTTTTTGAAAATTCTACGTTGTCAATGAGTTTGGAACGTCGAAATTAGCTTAGTAGCATATATGATTTACTTCAGTCGGATCCCGAACGAATCCTGAGGGTCCGTTTGGTTTGGAGATTATTGAAATCATGTAAATTCAGCTGGTTTGTTGAATCTCGTGCAGGTGTAAATCCTTTTTCGCGAATGCGGGCCTCTGGCCGCGAACGCAAAGAACAACAAATGGGGTCGGAACCATTTTTCTTCGCGAACGTGAAGGACATTTTAATGGCCGGTCAGCGTTGACCCTCACAAACGCGAAGGGTTGACCTCATTCATGAGGCACTGTTCACTGAACAGTATAAATGCCTCATTTTCGCGATTCTACTCCATTTTTAGACTTCCAAGCTTTGAAAAAGGCAATTGTCGAGGGTTTTTTCATCGATTTTCATGTGGCTAACTTCTAAACTCTTAATCCCACTATTTCCTATTGATTTTATCTTCGAAAACACCTTTTAATCATGATTTTGAAATGGATTTTTTGGGGGTTAACTTGTAAAGCTTAATGGCTTTTCTTCGATTTGAACCTCGTTTTAATCTCGTTTTTGCTTGGGTTTTCTTCTATAGACTCCTATAACCTTGGAAAATGTGTTTCTAAAGAAAAATTCTGGTTTTACCCCTCTCATTTTCAAACTCATTTTTCAAGTCCGTTTTAGATTCGGTTTAAATATGGGCAATATGGGTATTGTTGGCTTTCTTTTAACGCGTAGATGCTATATTTGTATGTATAGTTGATTTCGAGGCCGTTCAAAAGGGGAAAACTCCGTATTGAAGGACTTTAGGCTCAAATTTCGTCGTTTCGAGATAGGTTATGGCTTAACTTCTTTCAGACTGAGCTGGGTAGTTAATAAATAAGTAAAGCGTGCTATGGATTGGGGTAAATGACTATGGGTTTTATATTTTGAGATTATTATTACTGTTGTGTGCCCATGTGGGAGCTTATATTCGGTGGTTGTTGATAATCATGAATTGTGGACATATTGAGTTGATGTTGGCCTCACTTATATACATATGTTGAATGGATTGGATATCTTCATACTGATTTGGTTGTGAGAAATACATCTTCATTCCATATATACATTCATAAGATGCTGGTACTATTGAGGAACATTATTTTGAAAGAAAATGAGACATTTTTATAAAACCCTCTCCATGAACATGAGCCGGAGAGATGGGTTGAGATTGAGATATGAGTTATAGTATACGGGTTGAAAACCCCCCATGTGTCCTATTGCGCAGCTGTGAGCTCGGTAGGTGTATACAGAAAGTCATGTGATGACTTTCACTGTTCCACCCAATCATCATCATTACATTGCATTGCATTTGCATCTTTTGTGATTCATTTAGTTTTTCCTTGACTAATGTTTAGTTTCTGTATATTTTTTGTGTATATTTGTGTTGTTTAAATTATGTATTATATTAGAACTGTTAGTGGATACGATGTGAGCTACCATTTGGAAACTTTTTTATTTGCAGGTGACGCGCTCATAGCTTTCTTTACTTATATTATTGTCCATTTTTCTCAGTCGGACTATGGTTCCTACTGAGTGCATGAGATCGTGCTTACCCCTACTGTGCCCTTTCGGTACAGATCTATGTCTGAATATGATACACGACGGTGAAATTCAGGCGTGATTGGGTAGATCTTCGAAGTACTGATAAACGGAGAAAGTATTTTTATAGTTCTCACACAACAAAGAAAGTGAGACACTCTACATGCCACTTGGTAATGTAGGAATACTTTTAGATAAAAAAAAAATACTCTAATTCTGGGATAACAACATCTCATAGTTAGTTTAAGTATTAAACTAATAAAACATGCACAACATTTTATTTTACCAGCTCATTTTTCATTTGGGGTGTGTTCGGTATGGAGGAAAATATTTTCCCCATTTTCTTATGTTCGTTTGGCTAAAACTTTTGAAAAATATTTTTTTTAGGAAAACAAGTTCCTCCAAAATAAGAAAAATGATTTCCTTAATAAAATTAGGAAAAACAAGTTGCAATATCTCATACCACTCTCAAAATCACCCACCTCTACCCACCACCCACCACCTACCACCCCCCCAAAATAATTTTTTTCTTAACCCCCCACCCTCCATCTCGATCACCAACCCCCCTCCCAAAAAAGAAATTATATTTTTTTAAAAAAATATTTTTTTCCCTACTCCACCTACCCCCAACCCCAACCCGACCAGACTACCCTCCCTTCCCTCCCAAAAAAAATTTTTTTTATTTTTTTTATTTTTTTAAAAACAAATTTAAAATTTATTTTCTACCCCTACCCCACCCCCACCCCCGCCCCATCCCCAAAATAAATTAATTTTTATTTTGAAATAAAAAGATTTTCTACCCTACCCCTACACCCTAACCCCCCCCCCCCCTTAAAAAAAAAATTCTATCCCACCACACCAACCCTCTATCCCCACCACCCAACCCCTCCCCCTCCCCCAACCCCTAAAAAATATTTAATTTTTTTCATACCTCTCCCCCTACCCCACTCCACCTACCCCCACCCCCACCTAACACCCTACCTTGCGCATCACAATTTCCTACCCTTTGTAACAATCATAGATGTGATTCTTTTATTTTTATGTATTTTGATCGTTTTGCCTTTTTCCGTATTTCTTACATTCTATTTGTGAGGTGAGAGGATGGTTGACACGGTCCCCGATGCATTCGGGAGTGATTTGGGAGAGTTTGAGACTCTTAGTGCCCGTTTGGATGGGCTTTTGGCTTATTTTTTAGCATTTTAAGCCAAAAGTCGTAAGTTAGGATTCCTAACTTATGGCTTTTGGCTTATTTTAAGCATTTTAGTCAAAAATCAAGTGCTTATAAGCACTTTTTAAATTTACCCAAACACTTCAAAAGTGCTTAAAAGCTATTTTTAGCTTAAAAGCACCTAAAATAAGCCAATCCAAATGGGCCCTTAGAGGCCTTAAAAGCCATTAGTTTGACTTCAGTCAATATTTTGAGTTTCGAGCGCCGGATGGCAATGTGGACAGTTCTAGTAGATCTAGAATGTCAATTTTGGGTTAGCAGCGGGGTTGGTTTTGGTTCGGAGTCTTTATTTTGCATTTCGATCCTTTGTTCGAAAACTAGTTAAAATAAGTTTTTAGGAGTCTCGGCGGCTAATTTATAGTAAACAACCTCTTATCAAAAATCTGATATTTCCATTGAGTTCGAAATGTAGAAAATAGCCTAGTAGCATATATGATTTATTTTTGTGGGGTCCCGAACGAATCTCGAGGGTTCATTTGGAGTATTTGAAATAATGCAAAATCAACAAAGTTGTTGATATCAGATGCATCAGGCTTCCTTCTTCGCAAACGTCGGCCCCTGACTGCGAACTCGGAGAAGGAAAATCTCTTTCATCGCGATCGTGAGGTGGTGGCCACGATCGCAAAGGGTTATCGAGTTTGGGTCGGGTATTTTACTTTATCGTGATCGCGATCGGACCTTCGCGAACGCAATGGGTTCGGGTCATCAGCCTTCGCAAACGCGAGAGATTGATCGCGATCGCGAAAACCAATTTAATGGCCTGGTCGCCATTGACCCTCGCGAACACGAAGGGTTGACTGCGTTCTCGAGGTACTGTTCAAAGAACAGTATAAATACCCTATTTTTGCGATTTTCACTATTTTGGGAAATTGGAGCTTCGAGAAGGGGTGATTTCTAGGATTTTCTTCAACATTTGTGCTTGGCTAAGCTCCATTAAATCCTTATGTTTATATCTTCAAACACACTTTTAAATCTTATTTTCAAACTAGAATTTGGAGATTTTTTTGGTAAACTTTTAAATGATTTTTCATTAATTTGAACACCAATTTCAACTTATTTTCGTGTAGGTTTTCAGCAGTAGACTCTTTTTAACTTGGGGAACATGTTTCTAAAATAAAATTTTGATTTTACCCCTTTCATTTTTAAACTAATTTTGGACCGATTCAAATATAGCTAATATGAGTATCATTAGCTTCCTTTTGATGTGTAGATTATGTTTTTGATAGTTTTAGGTTGTGACAAGACCGTTTGTGAAGGAAAGGCTCAGCGTGGAAGGCTTAGGCTTGAAATTTTGATTTTTCGAGGTAGGTTATAGTTTTACTTCCTACAGATTAGATTGGGTAGTTAACGATCATGTAAAACATGCTATGGGTTAGGGAATTTAGTCGTGGGAGTAGTATTTCAGAATTACTATTATTGTCATGTTCCCGTGTGGAGCTTATATGCATATTGTTGTTGACTTGAGGAATTATAATTGATGTGATGCCCGTGTGGGGGCTTTATTTGACAATTGTAGGCCTTATTTGTGCATTAAAAGCCATGATTATAGTTGTGTTGTCCGTGCAGGGGCTTGAATGGATATCATAGGCCTTTTTGAACATTATTTGTCTCTATCATGATAGTAATACCCGAGAGAGTTTTTTGAAATGATATTTTGATGTCTTACATAACTATTTATCTTGGTGGTACTGAGTGAGGGCTTATATCATGAATCATTGAGATGTTGAGTTAATTTTTGAACTCACTTATACCTGTATTGAATTGATCATTATCTTCATACTGATTGGTTGTGAGCATTTCATCCTCATTTCATCCATACATTTCATGAGATATTGGTACCATCGAGAAACACTGATTTTTGAAAGAAAATGAGACACCTTGTAAAACCCTTGATCCGTGAATATTAGTTGGATATGTGAATTGAGATATGAGATTGAGATATGATAAAGCATACGGGTTGCGAACCCCCCATGGGTCCTGTCTTGAAGCGCTGAGGCTCGGAAGGTATATACTAAAAGCCATGCGATGGCTTACATTCATCATCATCACATCATCATTGCATTACATTGTATTGCTTTACATTATTATGTTTTTCCTTATGTGTTATTATTGTGGAGTTAGATTCGTTTATTGTCTTTATATTTTAAAACTGTTAGTGGAGACAGTGTGAGCTACCATTTGAAAACTTTTCTGTTTGCAGGTGACGTGCTCGTAGTATATTTTACTTGTATTGTTTTCTACTTTGCTCAGTCGGCCTATGATATCTACTAAGTACAAGTGGACCGTACTCACTCCTACTGTGCCCTTTTGGTGCAAATCCATGTTCGAGTACGACTCGCGGCAGCTAATTTTGTGCTATCAAAGTTGATATTTAAGGTGCTGGCGTGCTCAAGAGTTTGGGGTTGATTCCGGTCCTCCTCTTATTTTTATCATGTCCTTACTCATATTGGAGACAGACTTTTGGATTTTAGTATTCTGACTTTGTATTAGATGCTCTTTCCACTTATGACACAAGTATTTTGGGATTTAATGTATTTTGTTCAAAGTTTATGTTATTTACATATTTTGGCTTGACTCCGTTCTAGGAGTTTCACATTTATGGGTATTTTCTTTCATATTTTCAATTGTCTTTTATTGTGTGGGTTTTGGCTTACCTACTAAGGCTTTCCTGAAGTAGGTGTCATCATGGCCTCGACTTTTGGGTCGTGACAAAATTGGTATCAGAGCCTTAGGTTCACCGGTCTCATAAGTGAAAGAGCAGGATTTTTAGTAGAGTCTCGCGGATTGGTACGTAGATGTCTGTATCTATTTTTGAGAGGCAATAAGATATCTTTAGGATAGACATCTGTAATTTGATTCCTTATCATGCGGTTTATTCATACCCAATGTTCTAAACTTGTATTCCATTATTTTCTGCTCAGATGGTGAAGACTAGAGCTAGAGATATTGAGGATGTTGAGCCAGCACCTGATGTTGGAGCCCTAGTCATATGGCAAGATAGGGGTCACGGCCAGCCCAGAGGTAGAGGTCAGACACGGGGAGCTGCTTCGGCTAGAGGACGTGCTAGGGCAGCCTCTCTCAAGCCTTAGATTGACTATGCTGAGGATGATTATCAGATAGAGGATGCGGGACCAGCTCAGGCCACACAGATTTTAGCTACTACCCCGGTGTTACAGGATTTTTTGATTCGTCTATTGGGTCATTTAGATGGCATCCCCCAGACAGGTGTTTTATTAGGTGTACTGGACATTTCTCAAACTCTGGGAGGTATCTCACTTTCAGGGCAAGCTTCTACTTATAGTTTTCCAACTTTAAGGGCACAACCATCTTCTGTGATACCCCCTTGTGTGATTCACTACCTACTAGACTCATTATTCCTCCTGTTGCTTCAGGTCCTGTGATAACTTCTAATGATCAATAGAGATTTGAGAGATCCATTTGTTTGGCTCCTCCCAAGTTTAGTGGTGCTATTGGAGAGGATGCTTATGAGTTTCTACTTGACTGCTAGGAGAGGTTGCATAATCTCAGATCTCTTGAGTCTCATGAAGTTGCATATACTACTTATTAGTACACTGACGTGGCTAGATAGTGGCGGAGGTCTTTTGCTAGTTGTAGGCCATTGGGTTCTCCTACTATGATATGGACTCAATTTTCTGAGGCTTTTCTGGAGATTTCGTGCTTTACAATTTGAGAGATCAGATAAGAGATGAGTTTGATCACCTGGAGCAGGGATCCATTACTATTGTAGAGTATACGGCACATTTTTATTCACTATTCAGATACGCCACTACCAGTATCTCCACTGAGTCAGAGAGGATCAGAAAGTTTATTAAGGGGTTGACAGGTGATTATCAGTTGGCTACAGCCCAGATGGTTGTTTTAGGAGCTTTTTTCAAAGTATTGTAGATCATCGATTGAGTCGATTCATCAGAGTACTCAAGGTGGTGGCGGTGTTAAGAGGATTCATTGATAGGGCAAGTTTAGTGGATATGCATCTCGAGGTAGAGGGTTCTCTGGGAGGAGTGCTCGCGGTTATCATGGTAGACCCATTTAGGTAGCCTTACAGAGCTTGGATAGTAGATCTGTGGTTTCCATGGTTTCAGGCAGCCAGAAGGCAGGTCATGCGGGAAGGGGCTACAGTTTTGGTTCATCGAGACATGGAGGTCGCTCTGGTACTTCTGCCCCCCTCAGCTTGAGTAAGGTAGTAGAGTGTTTTATGTATATGAGGATATTGGTCTTATGGCTAGGGATTATCCTCGGCGTGTGTTTGATCTAGTCCAGCAGGGTTCTCAATTTTAGCTTTGTCCTACTCTAATTTCTGCAGTTAGAGGTGGTTCACAGAGTGACAGGGGTGGTACTAGAGGTGATCGAGATGGAGCTTGGGAATATCGTGGTAGGGAACGTGGGGTTGCTTAGTATGGAAGTGACGTGGTCAGTGCTATGCTATAGCTGGAGACCTTAGACAGAGGCCTCTGATGCAGTTATCATAGGCATCGTCCCAATTTTCCATCGTTCTGCTTCTGTGTTACTTGACCCTGGGTCTATATTCTCCTATCTGTCTACATATTGTGCTACTGGTTTTGATACTGCATATGAGTCTCTTGCTGCGCATATTTGTGTTTTTTTACCTCTATAGGAGATTCTTTAGTGATAGATAGGGTGTACTGATCTTGTGTAGTGGACTTTACGGGGCGTGAGACTTGGGTAGACTTGATTATCCTAGATATGGTTGATTTTGATGTTATCTTGGGTATGGATTGGTTAGCTCCTTATCATGCGATTTTGGATTATTCTTCCAAGACCATGACTTTAGCTACTCCAGGCGTGCCAAGGTTGTCAGGGAAGGGTACACCTAGTCCGGGATTGAAGAGGGTTATATCTTTTCTACGTGCTAGCCGAATGGTAGAATAGGGGTGTCTTTCTTATTTGGCCTATATTTGCGACACTAGTATCGTTTCACCACCTCCTTTGGATTCTGTTTGAGTTGTTAAGGAGTTTCAGGAAGTGTTTCCTATAGATTTGCCTAGTATGCCTCCGGATCATGATTTTGATTTTGCTATTAATGTTAAGCCGGGCACTAAGCCCATTTTTATTCCTCCTTATAGGATGACCCCAGCTGAGTTGAATGAATTGAAGGAGCAGTTTCAGGATTTGTCGAGTAAGGGTTTTATTAGACCCAGTGTATTGACTATTGACAATTGAACAAGGTGACAGTCAAGAATAAGTATCCTCTTTCTCATATTGATGATCCATTTAACCAGCTTCAGGGTGCTTTGATGTTTTCTAAGATTGACTTGAGGTTCGGAGATCACCAGTTGAGGATTAGAGCTTTGGATGTTCTGAAGACGACTTTTCAAACTCAGTATGGTCATTATGAGTTTTTGGTCATATTTTTTGGGTTGACTAATGCCCCAGCAGCATTCATGGAGTTGATGAACCGAGTAGTTCGACCATATCTTAATTCTTTCGTAATTGTATTCATAATTGATGTCTTGGTTTATTCCAAGAATGAGGCTGACCATGTGAGACACTTGAGGACTGTGCTTCAGAGATTGCGTGATGCAAAGTAATATGCCAAGTTCTCTAAGTGCGAGTTCTGATTGGATTCTATTTCTTTCTTGGGTCTGTAGTGACCAAGAATGGCTTTATGGTCAATCCGGCCAAGATAGTGGCGATTTGTGATTGGGCTAGACTTACTTCTCCTACTGATATTCATATTTTCATTGGTTTAGCTGGTTATTATCGGCGTTTTATGGATAGTTTCTCTTCTATTATGGTTCCTTTGACTAAATTGACTCAGAAAAAGATTGTATTTCAGTGGTCGGATACTTGTGAGAAGAGCTTTCAAAAGCTCAAGGAGTTGTTAACTTTGGCTCCTATCTTGACCTCGCCCAAGGAAGGCATAGGTTTTACCATATTCCATGATTCTTTTAGAGTTGGGTTGGGCATTGTATTAATGCAGGAGGGTAAGGTGATTGCATATGCTTCTCATCAGTTGAAGCCTCATGAGAAGAATTACCCGACCCATGATTTGAGTTGGTCGCGGTGGTTTTTGTGTTGAAATTATGGCGACATTACTTGTATGGGGTCCATTTGTAAGATTTCTTACGATCATCGTAGCCTCCAGTATTTCTTTACCTAGCGAGATCTAAATATGAGACAACGTTGATAGCTTGAGTTGCTTAAGGATTATGATCTCACTATTCTATATCATCTAGGCAAGGCTAAAGTAGTAGCGGATGCCTTGAGCCAAAAGGTGGCGAGTATGGGGAGTTTAGCTTATCTTTTGACTCATGAGCGGCCTTTGGTCTTAGAGGTTCAGTCTTTAGCTAACTAGTTGGTTAGGCTTGATATTTCGTCACCTGGACATGTGTTAACCTTTGTTAAAGCTAGATCTTCCTTGATGGAGCAGATTCGAGCTCATCAGTTTGATGATGATAGATTAAGGGTGATTCGTGATAGAGTATTGAGCGGCGAGGCCAAGATGGCATATCCTGATTTTGATGGTGTTTTGAGGATTAGTGGCTGAGTTTGTGTGTCGAGGGTTGGTGGATGGGTTAGACTTATCTTGGAGGAGGCCCATTGTTCTAGATATTCCATTCACCCAGGGGCGGCTAAGATATATCATGACCTAAAGAAGCATTATTGGTAGGGTGGTATGAAGAAGGATATCGTGGAGTTCATGGCTAAGTGCCTAAATTATCAACGGGTGAAGTATGAGCATCAGTGACCGGATGGTACGATGTAGAGGATTCCCATTCCCAAGTGGAAGTAGGAGCGGATCACCATGGATTTCATAGTTGGTCTACCCCCAACCTTGGGGAAATTTGACTCTATTTGGGTGATTGTAGAGAGGTTGACCAAATCTGCGCATTTTGTACTTGTGAGAGCGAATTATAATGTAGAGCAGTTGGTCAAGATCTACATTAGAGAGATTTTTTGATTGTATGGTGTCTCGGTATCCATTATTTTCGATAGAGGTACTCAGTTACCTCTTTTGGAGTACTATACAGAGTGAGTTAGGAACTCAACTTGATTTGAGCATGACTTTTAACCCTCAGATGGATGGTCAGTCTGAGAGGACTATTCAGGTGCTTGAGGACATGCTTTGGTCATGCGCTATGGGTTTTGGTGGTCATTAGGACCAGTTTTTGCCCTTAGCAAAGTTTTCCTACAACAACGGTTACCATTACGGCATTCAGATGGTGCCTTTTGAGGCTTTGTATGGGCGGAGGTGTAGATCCCACGTGGGATAGTTCGACCCTTTTGAGGTAAGACCTTAGGGTACAAATTTGTTGAGGGATTCAATAAATCCTGTGAGACTGATTCAGCATAGGATAGTGGCTGCCCGGAGAAGGCAGAAGAGTTATGGCAATTGTCGAGTCCGTGATGTAGCATTCATGATTGGAGATCTATTTCTGTTGAAGGTCTCACCCATGAAGGGTGTGATGAGGTTTGGGAAGAAAGGGAAGCTTAGTCTGAGGTTCATTGGCCCTTTCGAGATCTTTGAGAAGTACGGTGATGTGGCGTATAGGCTAGCCTTACCTCAATACCTGTCAGCTGTTCATTCTGTATTCCACATTTGCATGTTGAAGAGATACCGTGCAAATGATGCGCATGTGATTCGGTGGGATTCTGTTGTATAAAACCATGATTTATCCTTTGAGGAGGAGCCAATTGTTATCCTAGATAGGCAGACTAGGAAGTTGAGGTCTAAGAGTATTGATTTAGTGAAGGTCTAGTGGAGACATCGCCCTATTGAGGAGGCTAGTTGGGAGGTTGAGTCCGATATGAGGCGAAGATACCCCAAGCTCTTTACCGGTTCAGGTATTTTATTTACTTCTTAGTTCAAGGACGAACTAGAATTTTAGTGGTGGATAATGTAACAACCATAGTTGTGATTCTTCTATCTTATGTATTTTGACCATTTTTCCCTTTTTTGTAGTTGTTACATGCTATATGTGAGGTGTGAGGATGGTTAGCACAGTCTCCAATGCATTCGGCAGTGATTTGGAAGAGTTTGAGACTCTTAGAGGCCTTAAAAGCCATTTTGACTTTGGTCAATATTTTAAGTTTTGAGCACTACATGGCGATTTGGACAGTTTCAGCAGATTTGATATGTCAATTTTGGGTTAGTAGCGGGATTGGTTTGGGTTCAAAGCCTTTATTTTGTATTTCGATCCTTTGTTTGGAAACTAGTTAAAATAAGCTTTTAAGGGTCCCAGAGGCTAATATATTATAAACGACCTCTTTTCAAAAATCCGACGTTTCTATTGAGTCCAGAATGTCAGAAATAGCCTAGTAGCATATATGGTTTATTTATGTGGGGCCCCAAATAAATCCTGAGTGTCTGTTCGGAGTATTTGAAATCTTGCAAAATCAATAAAGTTGTTGATATCTAGTGCATCAGGCTTCCTTCTTTGCGAACGGGGGACCCTGGCTACAAATACGGAGAAGAAAAATATCTTTCATCATGATCGTGAGGTGGTGGATGCGATCGCAAAGGGTTATCGAGTTCGGATTGGATATTTTGCTTCATCTCAATCGTGACCGTACCTTCGCTAATGCGATGTGTCCGGGTCATCAGCCTCCACAAACGCGAGAGGCTTACTGCGATTGCAAAGGCCAATTTAATGTCCTGGTCTCTGTTGACCCTCGCAAACGCAAAGGGTTGATCGCGTTCGCGAGGTACTATTTACAGAATAGTATAAATACCCCATTTTCATAATTTTCACTATTTTTTGGACCTTGGAGCTTCGAGAAGGGGCGATTTCTAGGGTTTTCTTCACCATTTGTGCTTGGGTAAGCTCCAAATTCTTATTTCCATTAATTTCTTATGTTTATATCTTCAAACACACCTTTAAATCTTATTTTCAAACTAGAATTTGAGGATTTTTTCGATAAACTTTAAAAATAGTTTTTCATCAATTTGAACACCGATTTCAACTAATTTTCACGTGGATTTTCAGCTGTAGACTCCTTTCGACTTGAAAACATGTTTCTAAAATCAAAATTTTGTTTTTTTTTATTTTGTTTTTGAACTAATTTTGGACCCGATTAACATATAGCTAATATGGGTATCATTAGCTTCCTTTTGACGCGTAGATTATGTTTTTGACAGTTTTAGCTCGTGAAGAAACCGTTTGTGAAGGAAAGGCTTTGCGTTGAAGGCTTAGGCTTGGAATTTTGACTTTTAGGTAGGTTATGGTTTAACTTTCTTTAGACTGGGTTGAACAGTTAACGATCATGTAAAACATACTACGAATTAGGGAATTTAGTCGTGGGAGTAGTATTTTAGAATTATTATTATTGTGTGCCCGAGTGGGGGCTTTTATGCATATTGTTATTGACTTGAGGGATTATAATTGATGTGATGCCTGAGTGGGGGCATTATTTGACATTTGTAGGCTTTATTTGTGCATTAAAAGCCATGATTATCGTTGTGTTGCCTGTGTGGAGGCTTAATGGATATTATAGGCCTTTTTTAACATTATTTGTCTCTATCATGATAGTAATACCCGAGAGAAGGGTTTTTGAAATGATATTTTGATGTCTTATATGACTATTTATCTTGGTGGTGCCGAGTGAGGGCTTATATCATGAATCATTAACATGTTGAGTTGATTTTTCGGCTCACTTATACCTGTATTAAATGGATCATTATCTTCATACTGATTGATTGTGAGATTTCATCCTCATTTCATACATACACTTTATGAGATATTGGTACCACCGAGAAACACTAATTTTTGAAAGAAAATGAGACACCTTGTAAAACCCTTGATTCGTGAACATTATCTGGAGAGGAGAATTGTGATATGAGATTGAGATACGAGAAAGTATATGGGTTGCGATCCCCCTATGAATCCTGTCTTAAAGCGCTGAGGCTCGAAAGGGGTATAAGAAAAGCCAAGCCATGGCTTACGTTCATCATCATCACATCATCATTGCATTGCCTTACATTATTGTGTTTTCCCTTATGTTCTATTGTTGTGGAGTTAGATTCCTTTTATTGTCTTTATATCTTAGAACTATTAGTGGAGACAGTGTGAGCTATTGTTTGGAAACTTTTCTGTTTGCAGGTGACGTGCTCATAATATATTTTACTTGTATTATTTTTTACTCTGCTCAGTCGGCCTATGATATCTATTGGCGTGCTCAAGAGTTCGAGGTTGATTTCGGTCCTCCTCTTATTTTATCTTATCTTTACTTATATTCAGAGACAGACTATTGTATTTCAGTATTCTGACTTTGTATTAGATGCTCTTTCCACTTATGACACCAGTATTTTGGGATTTATTGTATTTCGTCTGAAGTTTATGTTATTTACATATTTTGGCTTAACTCCATTCTAGGAGTCTTGCATTTATGGGTATTTTTGGTTGTCTTTTATTGTGTGGGTTTAGACTTACTTACTAAGGCTTGCCCGAAGTAGGTGTCATCACGACCCCGACTTTTGGATCGTGACACCCTCCCTCTCCCTCATCACAATATCCATATCACTCTACCTATACCCTTTCTTATTGTTTTAAGTTAACTATATAAAAATGCTTTTAGGAATAAAATTTCTACTCGCGTACCGAACACAAGAAAATAATTAAATAATAAACAACTTATTTTCTAGAAAATATTTTTTTGGGAAAATATTTTCCATGGAAAACAAATGAAAAACATTTTCTTCCATACCGAACGCACCCTTTATGTTCTTTTTACAAGATGTCTTCCTTTGTACACATAAAAAATTTGAAAAAGTCATTTTCTTCTATTTAATTTATAAGAGGTCATCATAAAAGATCATTAATTTTCACGATAATTTAGGGGGGCTTGAGATATATTGACTCTAAGAGTAATTTAGTGAAAACATCTCTTCCTTTTTAGGGATGGATGATTTTTTTAAAGAGTGTGGCCTGACTGAAAAGTTATTTAATATGAACCGAACAAAGTATGATATAACACAACAACAATATCATACCCAGTGTAGTCCCACAAAGTAGGTTAGGACTTAGGGTAGAGTGTACGACCTTACCCTTACTTTAGAGATAGAGAGACTACTTTTGATAGACTCTCGGCTCAAGAAAAAACAATTCAAAGCAATCCAGAAAAAGAACTAACAAAAGTACAAGAAACAACAAATACTATCAAAAAATAACAGATGCTAACAAAACAAACGATAATTGAGGTAAAAATAACAACATATAGTAACAAAAATTGAAGGATAAAAAATTAACGGAGTAATATTATAGCTGCTAATATAAATAATTTGTAAGACAATACACTGCTATATATTAACTTTCTACCCTAATCCGTATCCTCTAAACCATCCTGCCTATGATATAACACAAAAATTTAATCATCCAGACAGGTACTGCAACAATTTCGGTTATTTTGAGCACAAGTAGATCTCAATATTTCTGAGTGCCGTTCTGCTAGTTTTACTGTCTTCATCCATATTTCATCATTTATAAGACAAATTCAACAACGATTGAGCACTAAAATAGGGCCCAACAGTTAACTCCAAAATCATCCAACGGCCATTTGCTCAATATTGGACATTAGTGAAGCACATTGTTTGTCGCATAATTCCAATTCGTAAGAAGAGGAAAAGGGAGAATATTGTAAAGCGTTGTAAGCCATTACTTTATTTCCTTTTCATTTTGATAGTTTAAGGAATTCCATACACGTAAAGGTAAATTCATACACAAAAATCATCAGACTTACTTCTCCATTTATTTTGTACTTGTCACATTTAGATTTGACACATTTATTAAAAAAATAATGATTAACATGATTATTTTTACCACACTACTACTATTAATTGATGTTTAATACTCATATTAGATCTTAAAAAATGATTTGGAGAATAAATAAATAAATAATGTTAAGCGTAAAACATGAAGAAAAAAAAAAGTTGTCTTTCCTTGATATGTTAAAAATAAAAAAAGAGCAGTCCGGTGCACTAAAGCTTCCGCCATGCGCAGGGTCTGGGGAAGGGCCCGACCACAATGATCTGTTGTACGCAGTCTTACCTAGCATTTCTGCCTGAGGTTGTATCCAAGGCATGAACTCGTGACCTCCTAGTCACATGGCAGCAACTTTACCAGTTACTCCAAGGCTCCCCTTCAAATATGTTAAAAGTGACAATTAAAAGTAAATAGAGGAGTACTAAATTTTGCAAATTGATTGTTTGAAGAATATATATATGCGGAGATCATTCTTTCAAATAATTGTGTTTTGTGCTAATTAATTATGAGAAAATTATCTTGTATATACTTATTAGATTGTTTATTGCAAGTTGTGGCAATACCTTTATATAATTATTGAACTATGGAATTAATTGCAAGTTATAGCAATTTTTAAAAAATTAATTTTATTTTTTTAAAAAAATTTGTTTAATACATATTTATTAATCTAATTATCTCCTTTTTTTAGTGTTTAATATTCCATCTCTCCTAAATAAATGTGTTGATAATTATGGTAGGAGTAAAATCTGGTCAGTAATTTATCTTTATTTATTCGCGTTTTTTCCTTTTTCAAAAAAGTTACATGTTTCTCTATAACTCTCTTTATTGGAAAAATATTTCTTGCCTATTAACACACGCCTCTTCCTTAAATATATTACTTTTATCATTTTCATATGAATTTTCTGATTTTGGGTTTTTTTTTGTGTGTATCATCTTTGGTCTTTTCTTAACCGATTTTTGCTTTTGGGATTTGAATTTCGTTTCAATTTAGGAGTTATTTTGATTCAATTGCATTATATGTTCGATTTATGCTTTGATTTCACTTCGATATGAGTCATATCTTCTAAACCCAAGTTCGATTCTACTCATACTCGAAAGAGTCCTAGATTATTAGAAAAGAGTAGCTCCATTGTTCTTTCCAGACCTTCTTTTGATCTTGATTGTTTCACTCCATCTCCTGTCAGTAAAAGCAAGAAGAAGATAGTTGAAAGTGAGTCTACTTTCAACAATCAGTAAGAGCAAGAAGGAGATTTTTTTGGACAAAATTCATACACAAAAATACACGATTAAAATTACTTTTCTTCCAACAAGATTATTATGATTTCACCACAAAAAGGAAAACAATAAACATATCGAATTCCTACAGAAGAAATATTTTTCAAAAAACTATTTACGGTTAAAAAAAATAGAAATCAACAAACATATAAAATGCATACATAATATAAACATTTCAACATTTTTTTTCAACATACCAGAAAACAAAAACATAAAATGAAGAATATATATAATTCAAAAAGCATACCAAATTTATATACAAATATACGTTTTAAAATATTTTTCAGAAATTGCTTTATATTTTGTCATAATTATATATATATATATATATAAATGAATCCACACATCACTAAAAATCATAGAGTTTACCATTATGTTTTGTGTGTGATTATAAATTCTCGGCTCAAATACCAAAATTATTTAAGAAAATTTTGGTTTCAAACAATATATGTTTGTTGATCTGTTGCGGAAATAAGAAGGAAAAAAAAGTGGTTGAAGAAGAAGACGCATATTCAGTTTTAAAAAAAAAAAATATATATGGTTCCGGAGAGAATTTTAGGTGTGATTGGTATCTTTTCTTAACTGTTGCTATTTTTAAGGGTGAGTTCTTTAATTTCTTAATATGAAATCTGTTTTTCCTTTTTCGTGGGGTGGTTTTTTGCTTTTTTATGAAAAGGAAATTGTTTTATTATTTTTTATTTTGTTTTAATAAATTGCTATAACTTGCAATCTAAAAAGTTTTGCTATAACTTGCATTAAACAACCTAAGGTTGTATATTTGGTTTTTCCCTTAATTATTCCCTCGTTTTTAAATAAGTGGTGTTTTAACTTTGGGTGCACCCTAAGAAACTATTCATTCCTAAAGAAGTAACAGTGTCTTTACTAACTTAATATCCTTAATAAATACCTTGAAAAAGATGTAACTCTTTATAATTTCTTGATTATGTAAAACATTTAAAGAAGGGTAAAATTGAAAAGACATCATTAATGTCTTATTGATTGTCTAAAACACCACTTAGTATTTAGAAACAAATGAAAAGGCTAAAACATCACTTATTTAGAAACGAATGAAGTATTATTTGACATTGCCCATTAGGCCACTAATATAGATAATATCAGTTTCGAGAAGTTATACATGATGATATAAACGATATACATTAATCTGAATTTCCTTGTAGGAGTAGTGAACGTTTCACCCTTTAATGAATCCTACGCGATGCAAATTAAAATTAATCAGGATGGCGTATATCAAATACCAAATTGATTATATAAAAGATATAATAATATTAATACTCCTTCTAGTCCATATTAACTTAATTTGTGAGGTAATGCACACCTATTAAGAAAAAAAAATTGAACATAAATTGAACACCACTTTCCACTTATGCCCTTTGAAAGTCAAATTAAAATCATAAATATGAGCAATTTAGTCTCTTGAACTCATCAACTAGAAAAATATAAATGAAGGGAACAACAACTCTCTTGAAGATTGAACAATTAAGTTATTACTCCCTCCCTTCCTAATTAGTTTTCGTCCTTACTAAAATAAATATTCCTAATACTTGTCATTTCACAAAACCAACACATAATTAGTTGTTTGTTTCCACCTTTACCCTTAGTAATAAATATGGAGAGATATTAATACAGTGTAAAAAAGAGAAATATTAAATAAAGATGAGTAATAAATAAGGGTAATTTGGTCAAACTACCTTCTAGTTAATGATTTTCTTGAGGGGTGTGCAACTTAAAAAAGTGACATGAAAGGAATATGAATATTGAAAAATGGCTCACAAATTAAGTTAATATTTCTTCCGTCCAACAATACTTGTCCACTATTGACTTGACATACAGGTTAAGAAACAATAAACAATAGGGGTAATTTTACTATATCACTCTTTGAATATAATAAATTTAATATCTTGAAAAACGCATTAAGTGATGAATATTATTTAATAGCATGGGTAAAATGGGTAGAAAAGAATAAATTATCCATTGATTTTTCAAATTGAACAAATATTATTGGGCATTTATTTTTAATATAGTAGGCAAGTATTATTTGATAGATGAAGTATGAACTAGAGGGAGTAATAATTAAACAAAAGTCCAGACATGCATAAAGTCAAACACGAAGACATTCAAGTCTCACATTTTCAACCTTTTGAATTAATTAAGTGCAATGTGATGACCCTCCATGTTATCATGCCACATAAGTGCCACTTGTCACACCTTTTTTCCATGTGGAAGCTTACATAAGCAAGATCCTACCACTTATGGAAGTATCTAGAGAAGTATGGAAATTTCTCATGGAAGACTATAGAATTCCATATAATTGCATAGAAGGTCCTTGGAATATTCTAGGCATGTAGAGAGTTCTAGAGAAGGAACCTAAGTGTAAATATGTAGGGATTTGTGTAATAATTATTATTACACTTTAGCCCTTAGATGAGTAGTATAAATAGAGGGGCGTCCATTTATAAAACCATCAAGCAAATCTTCCAAGTTCTCTCTAATACAAATTTTCCTAACAATTCTCTTGTGTTCTTTTTTTCATTCTTTTAGTGATTCCTAGTGTCTTAGGGTGACTTGACATAGCAAGAGTGTGAGCATGTGGTGCAAGAACGTAAGCGAATTATCAAGTGCTTCACATGTGCTTAGTTGAAGTCTAAGTCTGTGACAACGTGGTATCAGAGCAAGGTCGTAACTAAGGAAATGAAAAATAATGGAGAATTCAACAAATTCAACACTGCTAACACCCTGTCCAACGTCACCCAGGATGTCATTGGCAAGAAGGTCCATAACAAGAAGAAGAATGCCGCCAACAAGAGCAAAGAGGTGTTGCCCGAGGTTGTGTCAAGTAAAGGGCTTACATCCAAGGAACCATCTACCGCGGAGGGGTGCGAGGATGAAGTGAAGGTCCTACCCGAGGATGTCTCACTCAAAAAAGAGTGGGTCATAAAAGTTAATGCAAGTATGGGCGCCATCGACATCTTTGGACAACGTTTGGGGAAAGTGGAGGGCACCCTTGGCGTTCTTAAAGAGATCGAGAGTATCCAAAATGACTTAGAGGGGAGTACGCAGTCAGAGGTAGAGCTACGACAAACCATCACTACCTTAGAGTGCAGACTCATGGAGGCGTTGAGCATTATCGATGCCATGAAGGCAAAGGTAGAAGCACTCGATGAGCAAGTCAACAATGGCGCGACTAAAATAGGAAGGAATGTCATTGTGACAAGGGAGACTAAGATAAAGACTCCCAAGCCACCAATGTTCAAAGGGGTTCGTGATGCACAGGAGGTAGAGAATTTTTTTTGGCACTTGGAGAACTATTTCAAGCATGGAAAAGTAAGGGATGATGAAGCCAAGATCAACACCGTTGTGTTGTACTTATCATAGACTGTCATGCTGTGGTGGAGAAGGAAAATGACTGATGTTGAGAAAGGTACGTCCATAATTAACACGTGGGATCAATTTAAGGCCAATTTTAAGCGTCAATTCTTCCTAAATAATGTCTTGTACGAGGTAAGACAAAAACTTAGGGAGTTGAAGCAGACAGGGAGCATACGCGAGTACATTAAGGATTTCACTACCCTTATGCTTCAAATTCCCAACCTCACAATCGATGAGTTATTGTTCAACTTAATGAACGGGTTGAAGAATTGGGATAATCAAGAGTTGCAACGCTGACTAGTCACATATATAGACCAGGCTATTTTGAGTTAGGAGTTACGAAAATCAGGTTAATGAGTTAGTTAATGGTAATAAGGGTGTAAGTCAAAGTAGGTGGTCTAAGGACAAAGATATACAAAAATATTAAATGGCATGTAAGTCACAGAGATGTTATAAGTGTGGTGTTAATGAATTCATAATCTGGGATTTAGAAACCGAAACCTTACTTAATGCGATAATTTCTCTCTATTTGTTATTAATGTTATCTGTTTCTGACCCTGATCGGCTGATGATGTCTGCCAGTACGTGTGGTTGTACTGATGCTATACTTACTATATCTCCAATCAGGGATATAGCCAAGGTGCAGGTCAGTTGGGGTTTCTATAGAAACAAAGGTGACCACTCAACAACAGCTCCTGTGTAATGACCTTCCCGATCATTTCCCTCATTTTCATGCGTTCTCGGCATTTAGAGCTTTTCTATAACTGCCCCAAATTATTTATGACTTGTTGGGACTGACAGTTCAATTTTCAGGCAGTTCATTTGAGAATATTATTTAGACCGAGCACGTTGTAAAATATTTAATTAAATTGGATTTTGGTAAAGGGATATAGTTAATTACCTTTCGAAAATATTTTTAAAATTCTTTAGTTATGCTATATTTATATGACTTTATAATAGTTTTATAATTTATTAATATTTTAAGCGGAGATAGTAAATCTAAATATGTTAAAATATTATTATTATATAATAGAGGTTTTATTCAAAATAATTTTCTATTAATTATGATATATTTAAAATATGATATTTATTTTACCACGAACTTGCGCAATATCCGAGTATATGTATAACCATGTAAAATGAATATATATGGTGGTGATACAACATACCTACGTGGAAGATAAGGATATTTAGTACCATGTGACCCTCTCTAGTAAAGACAACCATTTGTTTTGGTTAGTCATTCATCCACTATAGAGGTTATCAAATAAAACCATTAAACATTGATCACTTTAATATCAGTGGTATATTTATTTGTACGTCTTTGTGCAGAAAATGGATATAAGAATAGTCACAAATCTCTGTCTTAGAGTTTAAGGTGTAAATTTCGGTACTCAGATTACTTATAGAATCGCATCTCTTATCATGATGGCTTGACTTACATGCTCATTAATTGACCTGTGGTATTGTAAGATTTTGATAAAGAAAATCAAATATCTACATCAAGCTATTCAAGCTCGGGGATCGCGCAGTTAATAGTATAGTGTCTTTATATCGTAAGTTTTCCAGTTAATTTTAGCATAAATTTGTATATTTAAATTATTATTTGGTGTTGTCGTTGTTGGGGCTGGTTTTGAGCTAATATTTAGCTCGAATTTAAAGATATCTCTTGTGACTATTGATCACTGAGCTATTTGGGACGCTGCGACGGTTTTGATTTTGCGATTCCACAAGTGTGCCCCAAGCGGGATTTTTGATCGTTTTTTTTTTTACCTGAGCAATATGGGTATCAATAGTATTTTTTTGATATGTAGTTTATTATTTTGGTAGCTTGGCAGCAGTCAGAGGCCTCTCGAAAGGGGAAGGCTCTTGTATAGCTGGTTCTTTTGGCAGGCTTGCGGCGGCGTCCAGGTAGGCTAGGTTTACTTTTCTTTACACTTAGATTGAGCTTATGTGTGATATATGTATGCTATTGTGCTGGAGTTGTGGGTTGGTATTATAAACTTGGTGGTGGTGGTTTGCTGTGATTTAGGCCTTCTAGGCCGGATAGGGCTATTCGGATATATTCCAGGCCCGTTATCCTCGTGGTACACCACAGATGACCTATTTGGGGTCGGATAGTATTGTTGTTGTTGTTGACAGTTTAGGAATGTTATTATTAGATCTTAGTCCAAGCTTAGACAGACTTAGCCCAGACTTAGACAAGTATAACCAGACCTGGTTTTTGGGACCCGATAGCGGACCCCGTTACCCTTTTTGTCGACTTTTCAAAACTTTGACATCTTTGGGCTTAGATAAGCCCTATATGACTGTTAGGGTTGTGACGGGATTGAGTCACCCCAATTATACCCGGTTGGCCTGTTTAGCTTTGTTCATCCCTGATAGCACCGTATTTGATCGGGGTCGGCTAGTTTGACTTAGAACGCTGACCCGACTTTCCATGACTTATAATGTATACCCATACTTGTATATACATATTTTTATAGTAGATAGTTGACCTAGAAGGACCCCGAGATTGACTTGTAGCATGTTGTGGGGTTAGCTTTTGTACTTATATACTAGGATTGACTCGGGACTAGGGCATTCCTTGTTTATCTGATATGATATGACATTTGATTCTGTTCTGGTTACTGGCTATGATGAGTTTCAGTTCGAGTTCGGCTACTGATTCAGGTATGATGATTTTGGTTATTGACTATTGGGTGTTCCGATTCTAGTCCGGCCTCGGATTGTGGTACACTATGAGTTCTGGTACTGGGTACCGTGGTTATGATACTGTTGTTCTTTGAGTTCCGATTCGAATCCAACAGATATGATATATATGTGACCTATTGTTATTACCCACTGCGTTCGGTTCAATTTCGACGTCTGGCCCCTTGTTATTGCCCATTAGTGTCGGTTCAAGTCCAGTGCACTCTTGTTGGTTATTGTGGTTGCTGGATACTGATACGGCTTTGAGACACTCCGAAATAGGGTTTGGCTTGCCTATTGGTGGATTACGGTAGGCGCCATCATGACTCAAATATTAGGTCATGATAGTTTGGTATCAGAGCCTAGGTTTGTATGGGTAGTGTTGGTACATGAGCTAATGTGTGGTAGAGTCCTGCGGATCGGTGCAGGGATGCCTGTATCCTATCCTCGAGAGGATACAGAGCATTCTTAGGGGAGTCTCTCATTTCTTGACTCATTTCCATGCGTTGGGTCTATATTGGTTTTTGATTTTCATTTGGTTCACTCTTTACTCAGATGGTTAGGACGCATGGTGCGAGAGCCGGGGGTCGGGACCCCGAGCCTGCAGTAAGGGATCCAGTTAGGGGCCGAGGTCGACCTAGAGGTCGGAGGCAAGGCAGAGTAGCATCCCCAGGCCGATATCATGCTAGGGATCAGTCACTCGATCCTGTTATAGTTCCAGATGTTCCAATGTCATAGCAGCCGATGGGCCAAAGAGCAGCCCAAGCTCCACCTGGATTTATTGATGCTTCAGTACTCCGAGACACTTGGTGCAATTGATGGGATTAGTTGGGAGACCTTCAGTCGAGGGAGCTCAGCCAACAGTACGTGGAGTTGGTATTGGTGCGCAGCCTGCAACTGCAGCACCTAGCGTTGAGGTTCTACCTATACCGATTACAGTCCAGACAGTTATGTCTGCAGAGGAGCAGAAGATGCTGAGTTGTTTTTTGAGATTAGCTCCACCCAGGTTTGTGGGTACATTAGGAGAAGACGCGTATAAGTTCTTATCCAGCTGCGACGAGAAGCTGAGAAATTTGGGATTAGTGGAGTCGCGCGGGGTAGATTTTGTTGCTTATCAGTTTGATACATTCGCGAGGAGATGGTGGAGAGGTTATCTTGATTCCAGGCCAGCTGGATCTCAACCCATTACTTGGGTACAGTTCTCTGAGGTGTTCTTAGGGAAGTATATACCCCGTAGCATGCGTGAGCATCTTCGAGATGATTTTTCCAGGTTGAGACAGGGTTCTATGACAGTAGCTGAGTATGAGGCTAGATTCCATGATTTGGCCAGACATGCTACTATGATCTTGCCTGATGAGTACAAAAGGATTAGATGCTTTGTCAGAGGGTTGTGATTAACACTCTGTAGATCCACACAGAGTCTAGTGACTTAGGAGAAATCATTTGCTGAGATAGCTGAGCATGTATATTCGATAAAGGAGATGGATCGCGAGACCCAAGGGGGAAGCGATAAGAGACCCCGATTCCAGGGTAGTTACAGTGGCAGTCACAGCAGCTCGCAGTTCAGAGGCCATGGGTTTCAGGGTAGGTACCCACAGCGGCTGCATCAGTCCTTTCAGCGACAGGGTCAGCTTAGTAGGCCCGTACAGTCAACCTTGCAGATTTCTGATAGGAGTCAGCCCGCCTATAGTGGTTTTGGTAGTCAGCCTAAGGGACGTGGTCAGTCCAGTTCATCGACTAGAGGTGGTCATACCGGATCAGCCAGATTTTCTAGGTCGAGCAGAGAGCCAGGAGCATGTTATACTTGTGGGGTTGTTGGTCATTTCGCGTGTGAGTGTCCTTAGCGTAGGGCGATTGAGCCTTCAGTTCAGACGGCACAGCCTATCAGATTTATACCGCCAGTAGCCAGAGGTGGTGCACAGGGTCGTCGGGGTGGTCCCTAGGATTCCCGAGGTGGAGCGCAGGGAGGTCGGACAGGTAGTCATGTCGGTGCTCAGACTAGTGGTAGCCAACATCAGTTGTATGCCGTGTCGGCTAGGCTAGAGGCTGAGGCTTCGGATGCGGTGATTACAGGTATGATTTCCATATGCCACCAGCCAGCTTCTGCATTATTTGATCCTGGATCCACGTTTTCTTATGTATCTACTTATTATGCACCACGGTTGGGTTTATGTTCTGAGTTATTATCTGCACCCTTATGTGTATCTACCCCCGTTGGTGATTTCTTAGTAGTGGATCGGGTATATAGATCTTGTATGGTGACTATTCAGAAGTTTGAGACTACGGTTGATTTTATTGTATTGGCCATGGTAGACTTTGATGTGATTATGGGCATGGACTGGTTGTCTTTTCATCATGCAGTCTTGGATTGCTTTGCCAAGACTGTTACCTTAGCCATGCCAGGTGTACCCCCGATGGTGTGGCAGGGTTCTGTTAGCCGCACACCGACAGGGAGTATTTCATATGTTCGGGCTCATAGATTGATGTTGAGGGGATGTGATTCATTTCTTGCTTATGTTCGGGATGCTAGTATTGAGAGTTCATCGCTTGACTCCGTCCCTGTTGTTTGTGAGTTTCCTGATATATTCCCGACTGACCTACCTGGCCTTCCTCCTGAGCGTGATATAGAGTTCATTATTGACCTCGAGCCGGGCACCCAACCTATTTCTATGGCTCCTTATCGTATGGCTCGTGCTGAGTTGAGAGAGTTGAGTACTCAACTCCAGGACCTTCTGGGGAAGGGTTTTATCAGGCCGAGTGTGTCGCCGTGGGGTGCTCCAGTTCTGTTTGTAAAGAATAAGGATGGGTCTATGCGAATGTGTATCGATTACAGGCAGTTAAATAGGGTGACGGTGAAAAATAAGTATCCTATGCCTCTTATCGATGATTTGTTTGATCAACTTCAAGGTGCAGCAGTATTCTCGAAGATAGACTTGAGATCTGGATATCATCAGTTGAGAGTTAGGGATGAGGACATCCCAAGACAACCTTTAGGACTCGTTATGGTCATTATGAGTTCCTAGTGATGTCTTTGGGGTTGACTAATGCCCCAGCAACTTTCATGGACTTGATGAATCGTGTATTCAGGTCGTACTTGGACTCATTTGTGATTGTATTTATCGACGACATCTTGGTTTATTCGAGGAGTAGCGAGGAGCATGAGCAGCATTTGAGGATTGTGCTCCACACTTTGAGAGATCATCGACTTTATGCCAAGTTCTCAAAGTGTGAGTTCTGGCTTGAGTCTGTAGCTTTCTTGGGGCATGTTGTATCCAGACACGATATTATGGTAGACCCAGCTAAGATTGAGGCTATTCGAGGTTGGGCTATGTTGCGACCCAGCTATACACGCAAGTGTACATGATCGTTCAAGTAATACAGTGGCTCCTTAAAAAAAGAGGCGGATATCGAACCCAAGGGACTCTCGTCAACAGAGATCAATTCTAGACGTCCAACAATAATTAAAAACTAGTGTTGCGAAAAGGGAACAGGATTTGTCACTAAAAATTAATTGTTTACGAACTATGAACTCCTATCTTCGCTATCGTAATTTTAGTTTTCGCAAATATGCTTGAAAAAACAATAAAAATGAATTCGCAGGGCTAAGGCACTCCGAACGTCGTCTCTTGAGCATAATTGTTATTGGTTTAAGCAATTTGAGTCGTTTATCTTGGTTATTGATCCCGAGGTTAATTTTACAATTATATTCGTCTCCAAACTATAATCTTCTACTAGAAATTAGAAACCTAACTACATCAGTGAGCGGTGATAAGCTTAACCAATTCTAGTGCATTTAAGCTTTCTTCTCGTAATTGACCAAGTGTGGTGGATTAGGTACCTCTCGGTCCTAACCACATGTCAATCCCTTAGAATTCCTTCCCCGAGAAAGACCACACCTCTTATATTCCACGTTCTATCTCTTAGTTTCTCTCTCGAGCTCACTTCAAGACAAGGAATGTATTTCAATAGTGATCAAGCATCAAAATAGTGAAATTTAGAATATATGAATAACCAATTTATGATAAACTTCAGCAAAAACCACTAAAATTAACCCAAGAGATTCATGTTCTTGGCCTTAACCCCAAGAATGAGGGATTTTAGCCCCTCATAATGTTAATTAACATCCAAAAGTAATAAAACACCATAAAAAGAAATAAAAACTAAAAAGATGAAGAATGAAACCTAATTCCAATGCCCACAAACGCCCAAAGTATCCTTGTCAAGATGGAATGTGATACAATAACTCAAAAGCCCTATTTATAGAGTGAATTTCGAGGCAAAAATTAGCCAAAAAGCGGCCCGGCACGCCCTTAGGCGCGCCTGGCACTTAGGCAAATTTGGCCTCTGCAAAGGGTGCTCCCAGGCGGCCTGGCACGCCCCTAGGCACGCCCCAGTGCTGCCTGGCTTAACAAAATTTTCCCCAAAAGCGGTCTGGCACGCCCCTTGGAGCGCCAGGCCCTTAATTTTTGATTTTCTTCCTTCGTCGACTTTTCTTTGCGGATTTAGCATGATTCTTCAAGTTCAACTCTTTGGCTTGCCTCTTATCATCATTATCCTTTGCTCATAGCTTATCCAAGCCTCGTTTTCCACGCCAAAAAATGCTCCAAATAGTCGGAAATTCCACCTACAAGGGTCTAATCACATTGGTTAGCACAACATCACATATTCCATCAAAACCATACAAAATACATACGTATTGTTCTCAAAACTAAGGTAAACATGGGTTAAAGTCGGTCATAAGGCATATAAATACGCCTTAGATCACCACCCCACACTTGAACCTTTGTTTGTCCTCGAACAATAACCACACTCAAGCCCGGGCGACTTTAGACAATTTACACATAATAGGCATTCTTGCATAGCTGCACAACCACACTTATCAAATTATGCACCAACATAGTAGTATCACCAAAAAGTGAATAGCAAATTGAAACAACCTATCCTCACAAAACAACTTTACCAGATGCAAATTCATGCAAGACACGTTACCCATAGATCACCACACTTCGCTAAACATGCGCCCTCACCACAAGAGAATCACCCAATATTTCACTCAAAGTAATTTAAATGGGTGCATGAGTAAAAGTTCGCTCACTCTCGAAAAGAATTCACATGCAACAGAAGATGAATCATAAGCTTGCCCTTAGTGTAGTACTCCACTAATGTCAAAATGTTAAAGCTTAAGATCAAGTAGGACTTTAGGGGTTGTAATGTAGGCTAAGGGACGGGTAGGAACTATTTGGTCAAGAATAGTGACTATCTTCCCTAAGCGCTTTAATACACTACAAATTACATTAAAACCACCTTCGACCAACCTATTTTCCACCATTTTTATCTTCCCAAATCTCTTTTGTTTTGCCCCCACATTTTTAAGCTAGCTTAAGCATATTAGGTAAGGAGTAACTGCTATCAAAAAATATTATATATACATATTTTTATTTTTTATTTTTTTCATTACCATTCTCCCTACCAATACACACAACGGATATATACTTAGGGCTTTAACTTAAGTATTTCCTTCTTCAATTTCTTTTTTTTTTCCACTCCTTCACATCTTAATCTCTCAATTAAAGCGATTAGGAATTTTGGATCAAATTATGGTTCATTGAAAGAAAAGGATCAAGCTGCATGTAAAGCTACCAATGAATAGGCTATAGGCTCAACGGGGCTAACTAAGATCATGCAAAGAGGGTAGATAAAGTAGGCATAAAACATGGCTATCAAAGAAATGCCTTTATCATCTCCTAAACTCAACATCTTTTATTTCGTTTTGCAGATACACCGGGCAAGTTCTAGACATCATTATGCACATGGAATATCACAAAAACCTTACTCACACATGGTACATGTTCAGCTCAGTAGGCTCACCATAAAATATCTAAAATCATGCATAAATTCAACATCAAGCAACTTAGCCAGTCAACTAAGTGAGAATTAGGCGTCTCAACACCTGCTATTGTATATCCTAGCATGTTTCACACGTGTATGCACAATTGTATAGCAAGCAAGAACACCCGACACTACATGACTAATTCGCTCTTAAGACGGTCGTCATCCATCCATCATAGAGCAAATCCCTTAGTCCTATGACTAAGGGCGACTCAAAAGTAATAAACACCAGAAACAACATAAAAATTAAAATCTTTTTGTGGTTTTCTATGGTTCAAAGGGACTCTCCTTAGTAAAAGAACCGAAAACAAAGGCTAAGGAAACCAAAATAAAAGCATACAGAAGCATACATATACATACATACAAAGGAATCCCATCACACCCCACCCCACACTTAAAAGATTAGCATTGTCCCCAATGCTACAAAAATAAACAATGCAAGAGTAGGGTGTAAGGAGCTCCCTGGTCAGTTAAGGAAGTCGTCATCCTCTGGCCCACGGACCTCTAGCGGTGTATATCCGCCTCTACCTCGTCATCATCAAAATCGGTCTGGCGGTCATTTTCATCTGTGGGGACATCATCATCTACAGGCTCAACAAAATCAGGATCGATTCTCAACAATGTCATAGTGTGCTCGTTAAGAGGATAATCCCTCTCAACCTGGTTCAACTCTTCCGCCGTCGAGGGCCTACCCCCAGTCCTGTGGCGTAGCATCTCCAACCCATACATACTGGCTAAAATCCCGTCGTCTCGAGCGTGATGCTCTACCAAGGTAAAAGTGGGGCCGACTGCATCCGGTGCCCTGGTTTGGGTAACATCTACAGGGGTCTGCACCAGAGGAGGATGATAATCAAATGCCTCTCGGGCACTTCGAATGCTCGCATCAATTTAGTCAATAACCCACCAAAAGCATAACAAAGACCACCTTGCAACCGAGCTCGGTGCATAGCCGACAGCACTACAGACCCTACATCAATCTCCACATCAGTAATGAGAGCATACACCAGACAGACACGATCCCGCGTGACCTCCGTCATGTAGCTACCCGAAATCAAGCAACAGCACACAATCTTCAACCAGATTCGCTCCTCTTTATTCAAATGAGCATAGGGTAGACTCAAGTGGTACCCTCTTTTGTGATGGCGCAACCATCTTACTGTCGAATGCTGGCCGCAAAGAGTGTGTCGAATATCATCATAAGGGGGCCTAGCATTTAGCGTGAGGAGGTCGTGGGGAATAGACCGAGTGTGTACTCCCAATATTCCAGTTAAGCCCAGGGAATCAAGACTGACATCCGACCCTCGTACAACCACCGAGCTGGTAGGTGCATCCGGGTTCCAATTTGCATATAATTCCCTCACCAGGTGGAGGTTACAATCTGTAGGTCTTTCGAAGATGAACTCCATTCCCAATTGCACAATCCGAGCCAAAATCTTAGGGTAAGTCCGAGCTAGACTCGCCCTATCAATACATTCATCTGCAAAGTATTTAGCTTCAGTGTGGCTTTTGTACCAACTCTTGCCAGCACTAGATACAGCATGAATCCCATACTTGCGTTTCTGGCCTTTCGGGACCTGGGAAGCCGCGGGGACCTTACTTCTTGACCGACGTCACTTGTGAGAGCTAGAAGCAGCCAAATTAGCATCCGACATTGTACCTGTAGCAAAGATCCACAAGCAAGTCAATTTTCCACGTAAAGATAGCTAAACAACTCAATGGGCGTTGGCTCTAAGGGCCACCCCACACCTAGTTGCTTAGCACCATTCAAAATATATGGGTATAGGGTACTCAGACTTCCCCTTATCACTTAAAGCCCAATTACCAAGTCCAACCCATAGACAAATTGCACATACCCAACACAAGTTCAATAATCCCATACATATTAGAATGACTTACTTGTTTTACTCAAGAATTGAAACAAGACTCATACATATTCAACAACATATAAGTTGTATCAAGTGATATCGACTACAAACTTGCTCAATTATCACCAATAAAGATAAACCCACTTCCATTTATTCCAACTAAAGCAAGATTATTAAACACAATTTCACATGCCTTTCAAATTCATCGTAATGACACCCCATAAACTCCAACCATATCATAAGAAGTAAGTCAATATACCAAGAACATATTGGGCATCACAAACGAAATCCAAGAATACCCCAAATTCGTATCATCCTCATAGCAATCTAGAGAGAGAAAGCTAAGGAAACATACCTTGATAGCTTGAATGGAGTCTTGTAAACACAATCCCAAGAGGAGAAGACAAGAATTCAAGCTATGTGTGGGCAAGAGTAGAGAAACAGAAGAGAGAATTGTTAAAGATTTTGGGAGTAAAATCGGGTCCTTGGTGTTGGAGTTTGGAAAACATGTGAAGACTAAAGAAAATTAGGGATTTAAAGGAGAAGGGGTGGGGTGGGGTGGGTTATGGAGCCAAAGACTTAAAAAAAATATTAGTGCCAAAGACTTAAGGGGGTAGTGGCCTGGCATGCTTTGTAGCGCGCTACCCCACTGCCAATCACTTAAAAAAAAAAAGGACACAAGCGGCCTGGCATGCCTTGTGTCGCGTCTGGTCACTGTCAGGCGATAAAAAATTTTAGGGGCAGGCAGCCTGGCACGCCCTGTGTCGCGCCTGCCCACTGCCAATGGAGAAAATTTTTTGAGCAAGTGTGCCCTGGCACTCCAGGTAGCGCGCCCAACACTTAACCTCATACCTGAGCCATTTTCCACATTTTTCACATAATCTTGGGGCTCTCACAAGTCCCAAGACTCAAAACTTCACTCCAAAACATGTCTTACCTGCCCAACATCTTCAGAGAATCATCTATCCACCAATTTTACCTTTTTCTCGTGGATCTCCATGGAAAAATGCTCTGTACCTCAGCATAAACACAAGATCCTAGAACTAAGTTAGAAAAGAAAAATTTAAAAGAGATGGGTTGCCTCCCATCAAGCGCCTTAGTTTTGGTCGGGGCACGACTCTTCTTTTTGTATTTTTACTTTATAAATCCTAACTATTACAATACATTCATGGGTTGCCTCCCATGTAGCGCCTTGTTTAATGTCGCGGCTCGACCATACTCCGCTCAATTATTATCGAGGTGAAGCACATACTCCTTTTGCTTCTCTTTTTCACCAAAATAGTGCTTTAATCTCTGGCCATTTACCATAAATCTCGTACCATCCTCTTTATTCAAGATCTCCACCGCACCATGAGGCGTCGTGCGACTTACCTCAAAAGGCCCACTCCACTTAGATCTTAGCTTGCCCGAAAACAACCTAAGTCTTGAGTTAAACAAAAGTACCAACTGGCCTGGCTCGAAAGTGCGGTGGAGGATGTGCTTGTCATGCCATCTCTTCATTTTCTCTTTGTAGATCTTTGCATTTTCATATGCATGGAAACGAAATTCTTCCAACTCATGGAGTTGCAACAGCCTCCTGTTACCAGCCAACCCCGAATCTAGATTCAACTTCTTTACCGCCCAATATGCTCATTGCTCAAACTCAATCGGGAGGTGACATGCTTTCCCAAAGACCAGATGATAGGGAGAAGTCCCTATAGGAGTCTTATATGCAGTTTGATAGGCCCAAAGAGCATCATCCAGCTTGAGTGACCAATCCTTCCTCTGAGTATTCCCCGTCTTTTGCAAGATTTGCTTTATCTCGCGATTAGACACTTACACTTGGCCACTTATTTGGGGATGATACGCTGTTGAAACTTTGTGTCTCACACCATACTTTGCCAACACACTCTTCACCCAATAGTTAATAAAGTGTGAACCTCCATCGCTAATAATACCTCTTGGAGTTCCGAATCTTGTGAAGATGTGTTTTTGGAGGAACTTTACCACAACCTTGGAATCATTGGTAGGGAGAGATACCGCCTCTACCCACTTAGACACATAATCCACTACTATAAGTATTGATTTCCATTTGACTTCGGGAAAGGGCCCATAAAATCTATCCCCCATACATCAAAAATTTTAACTTCTAGGATATTGTTTAGAGGCATCTCATGTCGCTTTGCAATCTTCCCCATACGTTGGCATTGGTCACAACTCTTCACAAACTCATGAGCATCTTTAAATATAGAAGGCCAGAAGAAACCTGATTGCAAAATTTTTTGGGCTGTGCGTTCACCACCATGATGACCACCATAAGGTGATGTGTGGCATCTCTCCAACATTTGCTTCACCTCCACATCCGGAATGCATCTTCGTACTAATTGATCAGGACCTTGCTTGAATAAATAAGGCTCATCCCAAATATAGGAACGTGCCTCATATGACAGCTTCTTCTTTTGTTGAGGACTCGAATCAGGAGGAAATAGCCCACTTACCAATAGATTCACAATGTCTGTATACCATGGAAACTCATCAACTTCCAAAACTAACAATTCCTCATCTGGAAATTCCTCACAAATACGCCCATCATCAACTACATGTGTCGAGCCTTCAAGTCTAGAAAGATGGTCAGCAATTTGATTCTCTGTCCCCTTCCTATCTTTAATCTCTAAGTCAAACTCTTGTAACAACAAGATCCATCTAATCAACCACGGCTTAGCATCTTTTTTATTGAACAAATACCATATTGCAGCATGATCCGTGTATACAATGACGCTAGTCCCACCAAATACGATCTAAATTTATCAAATGCGTACACCAAAGCTAGCATCTCCTTTTCAGTCACCGTATAATTCACTTGGGCTACATCAAGGGTTTTGCTCGCATAATAAATATAGTTAAATACCTTATTCTTCCGCTGACCAAGAACTGCACCCACTGCAACATCACTTGCGTCACACATAAGCTCAAATGGTAAAGCCCAGTCAGGAGCAATAAGGATAGGTGCCTCCACCAACTTCTTCTTCAATACTTCAAATGCCTTCACACATGATTCACAAAATACAAATTTCACATCTTTTTCCAAGAGCATGCACATGGGGCGTGCAATTTTGGAAAAATCTTGAATAAACCTTCTGTAAAACCCAGCATGTCCCAAGAAACTACGCACCCTTTTCACCGATACAAGTAGAGGTAATTTTTCAATAACTTCAATCTTTGCCCTATCAACTTCGGGCCCCTGCTTTGACACTTTATGCCCAAGAACTATACCTTTCGTCACAAGGAAATGGCACTTCTCCCAATTGAGAACAAGATTAGTTTCTTCACACCGAGCAAGAACTCTATCAAGGTTTTGCAAGCATATCTCGAAAGAGTTACTAAAGACTGAAAAATCATCCATAAAAATCTCTACAAATTCCTCCACCATGTCATAGAAAATAGCCATCATGCACTGCTGAAAGGTAGCCTGTGCATTACACAATCCAAATGGCATACGCTTGAAAGCGTATGTGCCGTAAGGATATGTGAATGTAGTCTTCTCCTGATCTTGAGGATCTATAGAAATTTGATTGTATCCGAAATACCCATCAAGAAAGCAATAATACTGCTGCCCGGCTAAACGATCCAACATCTGATCAATAAAAGGGATTGGTTAATGGTCTTTCCTCATAGCATCATTTAATTTTTGGTAATCCATACAAATACGCCACCCAGTCACAGTTCTTGTAGGAATCAACTCATTATTATCATTCGTGATCACCGTCATACCACTCTTTTTTGGAACACATTGTACTGGACTAACTCATGTACTATCAGAGATAGGGTAAACAATGCCCGAATCTAACCACTTAATTACCTCTTTCCTTACTACTTCTTTCATCATCGAATTCAAGCGTCGTTGGTGTTGCACACTCGGCTTATGCCCTTCCTCCATGTAAATTTTATGCATGCATAAACCCGGATTAATACCATGGATGTCAGACATCTGCCAACCAATAGCCTTTTTTCTTCGTTTGAGCATCAACAATGCCGCATCAACTTGTTCCTTTGACAAATTTGCTGCAAGAATAATAGGAAGGGTCTCATTGTCACCTAAAAAAGCATATTGAAGGTGAGATGAAAGTTCTTTCAATTCAAGCTTCGGTGCCTCCTCAATTGAGGGCTTGGTTGGAGGACCGAGTGGACAATTTAAAGGTTCCCATATACCCTCTTTAGCATAGATACCCATAAGATCAAGAAATTGCACCATATCAATAGCTTTCGCATCACCAAAAATATCTTGCCCCATCAACACTTTTTCTAAAGGATCTGTAGACAAAGTGTGGATGTCTTCAACCACCAAATTTATAGTTGTAATAGATGACAAGTTCTCATAAATCTATGGGAGCTTCAAAGCCCTATATACATCAAAGACCTCAACCTTATCATGAGCTCGCATAGTTAGTTTACCGGCTGCTACATCAATGATCGCACCTCCAGTGGCCAGAAACGGATGCCCCAAAATAAATGGGAATTCCGGGTCAGGCTCAAAATTTAGCACCACAAAATCAACCGAAAAGATCAACGAACCCACTTGAACCAGAACATCCTCAACAATACCATCAGGTCTAGTCACGGATCGGTCTGCAAGTTGCAAAATAATAGTAGTAGGCTTAGGACGACCCAAACCCAACTCCTTGAAAACCGAAGTGGGCATCAGATTTATACTAGCCCCCAAATCACACAATCCACGAGCGCAGAAAAGATCTCCCAGAGTAATTTTCACAGTGAAGCTTCCAGGATTCTTCAGCTTGGTATTTAACCGATTTTGAATGCGAGAACTACACTCCTCAGTCAATACAACTGTGGCATACTCTGGCAATCTACTCTTGTTTTCCACAATATCTTTCACAAACTTGGCATACTTTGGAATACCCTGCAAGATATCCACAAGAGGCAAATTAATGTGCACTTGTTTAAGTAGTTCAATGAACTTACCAAAGCATTCATCTTCCTTCTTCTTCTTGAACTTCTGAGGGAAAGGAGGAGGCAACTTTACACTATGTATCACTTTATCATCTTTGGAGCTTTTGGTAGACTCCACTTGTTCGTCTTCAATCACCACTACTTTCGGCTCCAATTCTTTCGCTGGTGCAATCGTATTCTCTAACTGCTTACCACTACGAGTAACAATAGCATTCACCTGCTTTGGATTAGGCTCGGTATCACCTGGAATACCTCCTTGGGGCCTTGTATTCTGTGCGTTAGCTAACTGGCCAATTTGTTTCTCCAAATTCTGAGTAGCCAACTGATTGTTCCTCACATATACTGCCAGATTAGCTTGCACTGCCATAATCTGCTTTAACATATCTTCCACGCTCATATCTCCATACTTATCACCCACTTGATTTCCTTGACCTTGTTGTTGGTTGTATTGTGGTGCATATCCTTGAGGCCTATATTGATTTTGATTACCTCCCCAAGATAAGTTCGGGTGATTTTTCCACCCAGCATTATAAGTATTTTCGTAATTCTGGGCTCCAAGTCCTCTTAGGGCATTACCAACAAAATTTACGGAATTTGGATTTGTACTGCACAACTCGCTGGTATGATCCCCGTTTCCACATACACTACACATCACAGAGACCTGTTGTTGTACTGCATTTACAGGAGCTTGTTGCTGCCCCAAATTCAAACTACTGAAGTGATTGTTCATCATGTTTTGCATAGCTGAAATTTGGGCAGATAATGTCGTGACTGCATCCACATCTAGTTTCCAAGCAACCTTCTTTGTAGAATTCCTCGAATTATCACTATGCCAGTCTGGATTTCCCTTTGAAATATGATTCAACAAAGCATATAATTCATCATAAGTCTTCTCTAAAGCTTGTCCACCTGCAGCTGAATCAAGTAAAATTTTAGTGTTGGGGTCGAGAGCCTCAATGAAAGTATGCACCAACACTTCATTAGCTTGGTGGTGGTGAGGACAATCCCTCAACATGGATTTGAATCGGTTCCAAGATTGGTACAAATTCTCATCATCTCTCTGTCTGAAACTCAGTATCTCACTCCTCAGCTTTGCTGTCTTTCCAGATGGAAAGAACCTTATCAAGAATTTTTGAGCAAGATCATCCCAAGTAGTGATAGAATTAGTCGGCTCTGCATCTAACCACCTCCTTGCTTCCCCCAACAGAGAAAAGGGAAACAAAGTAAGTCTCACATAATTCGAAGACACACCCGTAGGAATATATGTGTCACTTATCTCCAAAAAATTATGGATATGCCTCTGCGGGTCCTCATGAGCAAGACCTGTAAACTGTCCACTTGAGTGCAGGAGTTGCACCATATTCTGTTTAAGCTCAAATCTACCTCTACCCGCCGGTTTAAGAATACTGGAGGTCACATTAGTGGCGAGTGGGATTGCCACATCGCAAACTGTTCTAGCTGCCATTACTTCCGGCTCACGTCTCTCCGCAACTAGTTCTTCAATTCTTATGGGATTACCCCGTATGCCTTCGCCAGCCAATTCGACTTGTGGGATTGGGTAATCTGCAGCCTGTCTTCTCAATCTATAGAACTATCTTTCAGGTTCAGACTGCGGGGCTACCAAATCTTTGTTCCTTGCCAGTGTTCCGATGAAGTAAGCATGCAAAATAGAACAGCTAAGATCAAGTTGTCAACACTTAGCTGAAAATTAAAGTACAAACGTCAATAATTGAAATCTATCTATTTGAAAGTCCCCAGCAGCGGCGCCAAAAAAATTTTGCGACCCAGCTATACACGCGAGTGTACATGATCGTTCAAGTAATACAGTGGCTCCTTAATAAAAGAGGCGGCTATCGAACCCAAGGGACTCTCGTCAACAGAGATCAATTCTAGACGTCCAACAATAATTAAAAACTAGTGTTGCGAAAAGGTAACAGGATTTGTCACTAAAAATTAATTTTTTGCGACCTATGAACACTGTAACTTTAGTTTTCGCAAATATGCTTGAAAAAACAATAAAAAGTGAATTCCCAGGGCTAAGGCACTCCGAACATCGTCTCTTGAGCATAATTGTTATTGGTTTAAGCAATTTGAGTCGTTTATCTTGGTTATTGATCCCGAGGTTAATTTTACAATTATATTCATCTCCAAAATATAATCTTCTACTAGAAATTGGAAACCTAAGTACATCAGTGAGCGGTGATAATCTTAACCAATTCTAGTGAATTTAAGCTTTCTTCTCGTAATTGACCAAGTGTGGTGGATTAGGTACCTTTCAGTCCTAACCACATGTCAATCCCTTAGAATTCCTTCCCCAAGAAAGACCACACCTCTTATATTCCACGTTTTATCTCTTAGTTTCTCTCTCGAGCTCACTTCAAGACAAGGAATGTATTTCAATGGTGATCAAGCATCAAAATAGTGAAATTTAGAATATATGAATAACCAATTTAAGATAAACTTCAGCAAAAACCACTAAAATTAACCCAAGAGATTTATGTTCTTGGCCTTAACCCCAAGAATGAGGGATTTTAGCCCCTCATAATGTTAATTAACATCCAAAAGTAATAAAACACCATAAAAAGAAATAAAAACTAAAAAGATGAAGAATGAAACCTAATTCCAATGCCCACAAACGCCCAAAGTAACCTTGTCAAGATGGAATGTGATACAATAACTCAAAAGCCCTATTTATAGAGTGAATTTCGAGGCAAAAATTAGCCAAAAAATGGTCCGACACGCCCTTAGACGCGCCTGGCACTTAGGCGAATTTGGCCTCTGCAAAGGGTGCTCCCAGGCTGCCTGGCACGCCAGGCCCTTAATTTTTGATTTTCTTCCTTTGTCAACTTTTCTTTGCGGATTTGGCATGATTCTTCAAGTTCAACTCTTTGGCTTGCCTCGTATCATCAATATCCTTTGCTCGTAGCTTCTCCAAGCCTCGCTTTCCATGCCAAAAAATGCTCTAAATAGTTGCAAATTCCACCTACAAGGGTATAATCACATTGGTTAGCACAACATCACATATTCCATCAAAACCATACAAAATACATACGTATTGTTCTCAAAACTAAGGTAAACATGGGTTAAATTCGGTCATAAGCCATATAAATACGCCTTAGATCAGGCTAGGCCCATGTCACCTACTGAAGTTCGCAGTTTTGTTGGGTTGGCAGGGTACTACAGGCGGTTTGTTGAGGGTTTATCGTCTATTGCATCTCCTATGACCAGACTAACCAGGAAGGAGGTTCCGTTTTAGTGGTATCAGGATTATGAGGTGAGCTTTCTGAAGCTCAAGGATAGACTTAATTCTGCCCCTGTGTTGACTCTTCCAGTTGAGGGCGAGGGTTTCACCGTGTATTGTGATGCATCTGGTATCGGTTTGGGATGTGTTCTGATGCAGTGGGGTCATGTCATTGCTTATGCATTAAGGCAGCTGAAGGTGCACGAGCGTAACTATCCCACTCATGATTTGGAGTTAGCAGCGGTTGTGTTTGCACTGTCGATTTAGAGGCATTATCTCTACAGTGTTCATTGTGAAATCTTTACAGACCACCGCAGTCTTCAACATATTATGACTCAGAGGGATCTTAATTCGAGGTAGTGCAGGTGGATTGAGTTGCTGAAGGACTATGATATCTCTATTCTCTATCATCCGGGCAAGGCGAATGTAGTAGTGGATACCTTGAGTCGGAAGGAAATGAGTATGGATAGCTTAGCCTTCACTCCAGTCTCTCAGCGGCCATTGGCTTTGGACATTCAGTCCTTAGCTAACTCAATGGTGCGTTTAGATATTTCTGACCCCGGGAAGGGTTATCGCTTGTGTTGGTGCGAGATCTTCTTTGCTAAAGCAGATTCAAAGTCATCAGTTTGAGGATAGCGGTCTCTGTAGCATTCAAGATCAGGTATTGAGGGGTGATTCTGAGAGATCTACCTTGGGTTCTGATGGTGTTCTGAGGTTTGACAGCCGTATTTGTGTTTCGAGAGTTGGGGATTTAATTCAGTTGATTCTGCATGAGGCGCACAGTTCCAGATATTCTATTCACCCTAGGACAGCTAAGATGTATCAGGATATGAGGCAGCACTATTGGTGGAGTGGTATACGGAGAGATATAGCAGGGTTTGTAGCTCGATGTCTCTGTTGTCAGCAGGTAAAAGTCGAGCACCAAAGACCTGGTGGATTGCTTCGGCAGTTGCCCATTCCTGAGTGGAAATGGGAGAGGGTCACTATGGATTTCATTATTGGATTGCCTCGCACCTCCCGTGGTTTGTATAGTATTTGGGTTATTATGGATCGGTTGACTAAGTCCGCGCACTTTATCCCTGTTCGAGTCTCCTACAGTGCTGAGAGGTTAGCTCGTGTATATATTCAGGAGGTGGTTCTCCTACATGGAGTGCCAATATCTATTATCTCAAACCGAGGGTCTCAGTTTACCTCTAGTTTCTGACAGAATTTCCAGGAAGAGTTGGGTACCCAGGTGGACCTCAGCACTGCATTTCATCCTCAGACCGATGGGCAGTCAGAGCGGACGATTCAGGTATTGGAGGATATGCTCCGCGCTTGTTTGTTAGACTTTGGGGGTCAGTGGGATCAGTTCTTACCTTTAGCAGAGTTCGCGTATAATAATAGCTTTCATTCTAGCATTCAGATGGCCCCGTTTGAGGCTTTATATGGAAAATGGTGTCGGTCTCCAGTTGGATAGTTCGAGACTTCAATGGTCAATCCTCGTGGTATGGATTTGCTCTGAGAGTCTTTGGACCGAGTTCGGTTGATTCAGGACAGGCTGCGGATAGTCCAGAGTAGACAGAAGAGTTATGCAGACCGTAGACGTCGTCCGTTGAAGTTCGGAGTTGGTGATAGGGTCTTCTTACAAGTATCGCCCATGAAGGGTGTGATGTGCTTTACCTCCGGCTTTTTCATCTATTCACCGGGTATTTCATATTTCTATCCTGCGACAGTACATTTCGAATGAGTCGCATGTGCTTCAGTGGGACTCGGTTCAGTTAGACGATAAGTTAACATTTGTGGAGGAGCCTATGTCCATTTTAGCAAGAGATGTCAGATGCTTACACTCCCGGGACATTCCAGTGGTTAAGGTACAGTGGCGTCACCGTCCGGTCGAGGTGGACACTTAGGAGCTTGAACGTGATATGCAAGCTCAATATCCTTACTTGTTCAAGTCTTCAGGTATGTACTTACTTTTGACTTTCGCGAACGAAAGTCCTTTTAGTGGTGGATGTTGTAATGATCTTCCCGGTCATTTCCCTCGTTTTCATGCGTTCTCAGTATTTAGAGCTTTTTTATAACTGCCCCAAGTTATTTATGACTTGTTGGGACTGACAGTTCGATTTTCAGACAGTTCATTTGAGAATATTATTTAGACCGAGCACGTTGTAAAATATTTAATTAAATTGGATTTTGGTAAAGGGATATAGTTAATTACCTTTCAAAAATATTTTTAAAATTTATAAAATTCTTTAGTTATGATATATTTATACTACTTTATAATAGTTTTATAATTTATTAATATTTTAAGCGGAGATAGTAAATCTAAATATGTTAAAATATTATTATTATATAATAGAGGTTTTATTCAAAATAATTTTCTATTAATTATGATATTTATTTTACCACGAACTTGCGCAATATCCGAGCATATGTATAACTATGTAAAATGAATATATGTGGTGGTGACACTACATACCTACGTGGAAGATAAGGACATTTAGTACAATGTGTCCCTCTCTAGTAAAGACAACCATTTGTTTTGGTTAGTCATTCATCCACTATAGAGGTTATCAAATAAAACCATTAAACATTGATTTTCACTTTAACATCAGTGGTATATTTATTTGTACGTCTTTGTGCAGACAATGGATATGAGAATAGTCACAAATCTATGTCTTAGAGTTTAAGGTGTAAATTTCGGTACTCATATTACTTATAGAATCGCATCTCTTATCATGATGGCTTGACTTACATGCTCATTAATTGACCTGCGGTACTGCAAGATTTTGATAAAGAAAGTCAAATATCTACATCAAGTTATTCAAGCTCGGGGATCGCGCAGTTAATAGTATAGTGTCTTTATATCGTAAGTTTTCAAGTTAATTTTAGCATAAATTTGTATATTTAAATTATTATTTGGTGTTGTCGTTGTTGGGGCTGGTTTTGAGCTAATATTTAGCTCGAATTTAAAGATATCTCCTGTGACTATTGATCACTAAGCTATTTGGGATGCTGCGACGGTTTTGGTTTTGCGATTTTGCAAGTGGGCCCCACGCAGGATTTTTGATCTATTTTTTTTACCTGAGCAATATAGGTATCAATAGTCTTTTTTTGATATGTAGTTTATTATTTTGGTAGCTTGGCAATAGTCATAGGCCTCTCAAAAGGGGAAGGCTCTTGTATAGCTAGTTCTTTTGGCAGGCTTGCGGCGGCGTCCAGGTAGGCTAGGTTTACTTTCCTTTACACTTAGATTGAGCTTATGTGTGATCTTTGTATGTTATTGTTCTAGCGTTGTGGGCTAGTATTATAAACTTGGTGGTAGTGGTTTGCTGTGATTTAGGCCTTCTAGGTCGGATAGGGCTATTCGAATATATTTCAGGCCCGTTATCCTCGTGGTACACCACAGATGACCTATCTGGGGTCGGATAGTATTGTTGTTGTTGTTGCCAGTTTAGGAATGTTATTATTGGACCTTAGTCCAGCCTTAGACAGACTTAGCCCAGACTTAGACAAGTATAATCAGACCTAGTTTTTGGGACCCGATAGCGGACCCCGTTACCTTTTTTGTCGACTTGTCAGAACTTTGACATCTTTGGGATTAGATAAGCCCTATATGACTGTTAGGGTTGTGATGGGATTGAGTCACCTCGATTACACCCGGTTGGCCTGTTTAGCTTTGTTCATCCCTGATAGCACCATATTTGATCGGGGTCGGCTAGTTTGACTTAGAACGCTGACCCATTTTTCCATGACTTATAATGTATACCCAGACTTGTATATACATATTGTTTATAGTAGATAGTTGACCTAAAAGGACCCCGAGATTGACTTGTAGCATGTTGTAGGGTTAGCTTCTGTACTTATATACTAGTATTGACTTGGGACTAGGGCGTTCCACGTTTATCTGATATGATATGACATTTGATTCTATTCTGGTTACTGGCTATGATGATTTTTGGTTCGAGTCCGGCTACATATTCAGGTTTGATAATTTTGGTTATTGACTATTGGGTGTTTCGGTTCGAGTCCGGCCCCGGATTGTGATACACTATGAGTTCTGGTACTGGGTACCGTGGTTATTATATTGTTGTTCTTTGAGTTCCAGTTCGTGTCCGACAGATATGATAAATATGTGAACTATTGTTATTACCCACTGCGTCCGGTTCGATTTCGGCATCTGGCCTCTTGTTATTACCCATTTACTATTCTTGTGTGTCCCTCTGGTTTATAGGGGCCAGGTTGGGTTATTGTTTTCTTTTGTGTGGCTATCGGGTTTATGGGGGGACAGATAGGTTATGTTTGACTTGTGTGTTTACTTACGCATTTATTTACTCGATTGTTCGGTATCACATTTATTTATTTTTGAAGCATATCTATACGCCTCGGCAGTTACTTATGTATTTATTACTTATATCCCGGACTTAGCATGCACCCTCACATTTTAGCTTGCTTATATTACATTGAGCTCAGTAGGCCGATGATGCCTACTGAGTACCCGTTACCCCGGTACTCATACTGTACTTCTGCATCTTTTTCCCTGATGCAGATTCGGGCACTAGTCGGCGAGTTTGACGTGACTCTCTTCTCAGCACTGACTCCGAAGCAGGGTGAGCTTACTGACGTTCGAGGCAGATCCTACTCCATCTCTACTGTATAGTCTTTTTCACTCAAGACTGTTGTACTTGTTATACATATATTTGGTTTCTGTCTTGTATTCTGGATATTTCTAGTAGTGGATCTTGTACCGACCTCACCAGGTCTTGGGAGGGGTTCTTGACTTTATACATATTGTCCTCTTCCTTCTCAGTCTCAGTATGGGTATACTTTGGTTTTGTTTGTTTTTATATTTCTACCATGCTTATTAGTATGGTTACTTTCACCTCATCTTTGTTCTTCTGAGATTCTGCCCGTTAGCCCGTCGTTTGTCTCTCCGAACTAGGGTTTGGCTTGCCTATTGGTGGGTTACGGTAGGCACCATCAAGACTCTAATATTGGGTCGTGACATCCTGCCCTCTCTTTTCTTCATGGATGCGATGTCATACATTTTCCTATTCTTTGTCTAGTGCTCTTGTACTGGTTTAGGTTAGTTTCTGCATCACTTTTACGAATTAAATGTATTAAAATAGATTTATACTTATGATGTTAACTGGATTAATATGTTGAATGAAGGATTATTGCAATTAGTTGATTGATTTATTCCATTGAAAATGAATGGTTTAAACTTTCACATTAAATGAATGGTTGACTGGTAAGGGTTCTCCTATCTGGGGTAGCTTTAGGTAGTGCCCACACAATCTGGGGTTAGGGTCGTGACAAGATGGTATCAGAGCCCAGGTTACCGGTCTCCTAGTACAAGAGCAAATGTAGAGTAGAGTCCTGCGGATTGGTGAGTCTGCGGATCTGCATCATGTGCATTTGACTTAGCGGGACTCGGCACAGGGGTCGGGTGCATCTAGGCTAGGTGTCCTTCTTTAATTGACCAATATGTGCAACCTATGTGCTCTTTGACATTTATTTGGAAGGCTTGTTTTATTGTTGACCGGCTTTAGGCAGCTTGATGAAATAGAAGAGATTTTTTTCTTTTTGAGAATTTTTTTTAAAAAAAAATATGGTCTCACGAAATATGCTCACCTGATTCTCACCTTGATGATATACGTAGGCAGCCCTTCTCAGGTTCGGTGATCCTAAAAAAAAAAATCAAGCAAAAAGTTTTTATCTTTAATTAAAAATTCAAAAAAAAAAAAATTCCTTATTCAAAAAATTCAAAAAAAAAAAAAAAAGAAGCAAAGTTTGTTACCTTTTATTTGAAACTTCATGAACTACGTCGGACTTGATTCTTATTTTAACAAGATATGTAGCAACTCTTCTTTTGAGTTCGGTCCCACTTAAAAATATATATATATAAAATAATAATCTCTTGATTTGGTTGGTACCAACATACTTAGAAATGTGCATGAGAAAAGAATAAGTGTTAAATTACTCGGCATGATGGGTGGGCCAACTGTATTGTGAACTATAATTTCTTTTGGTACCTCTTGATTATACCTAAGTGACACTTGAGAAATTCTCGCTTAAAGTCAGGGTTAAAATAAATCTAACCTCATTATTTCATGTGTATTGTGTGGTGAGCTTTAGGTCAAAAATTCAATGACAATAGCTTTGTTGATCTAGTACTTGGCCCGAATGTTTGTTGAGGCAAAATTTTGAGAACACTTGACTTGAGAAAGGATTCTAGGTCTTCTTTGATCCTATTGTGCCTTTGAAGCCTACCAAATGAAATTTAATCCATAGACTTCCCCTTTTGAGCCTAAAGCCTTTTTATTGGACAACCAAATTTTAGCTTATGTCTTTTTCAGCACACAAATGCACTACCCCTTCTTTTAGCCCTACCTTCTTGAGCGCACTAATAAAGATCTTAATTGGATGACAAAATAAAAACGGATAAATGTGAAGGTTCAAGAAAATGCAAGACTAGAGAAAAAAAATAAGAAAAAAAAAGTAAAAAGAAAAAGACTCAACAAAAAGTTAGGTGAAAAGTCAAAGAAAATGAGAAGAAGCATCAAAGCAAATGAAGAATAAGTGTGAAAATACAAAATATTGAGCGCATAGTGCATAGGGCAATGCTTAAGGAGGGAATAGTCACTCTATCCCGAATGAATATCCTACCCATCCCCTAAGCTTATATTACAAGCTAATGACAAGCCCTACTTTATCGCATTTTTAGTGTTCTCATATTAGTGGATACTTACATGACGGCCAAGCATATGGTATCTCTGTTGGATGCATTGAATATCTTTCTGAGTGTGAGTGGCTTCACAATGTCCTAAGATTTTAATCGATTCTTTTGTGAGTAAATTAGGACTCTATTTTTTGTAAGGGCATTTGAAACATGAGGATTGAAATAATTCTAAACCCTTGATTAAGGTAAGGTGAACATATATTGTCAATACTTAAGTATGTTTGAGGTACCAATTGAAACTGTAGAAGCTACTTCTAAGGTGCCCCGAAATTCGGCCGAAAGTAATTGATAATGATTCCTATGCACAATACTAATTGTTGGTACCAACTGAAATCAAGACATGCTTAACCAATAAAGGAATTTCTTTCTCTTCATTCTCTGGTGCTCTTTACAAAAAAAAAAATCCATAAAAAAGGGTCAAAAAGACATGTTTTCTTTGAACTACGTTTGACCTGATTCTTGCTATGGCAGGATACGTAGGCAGTCCTATAATGGGATTCGATCTCACCAAATAAAAACTTTGTATCACTAAATAAAAAGTCTAGGACATTTTCTTTTTCAAAAAAAAAAATAATCACAGTTTTCAAATATCAAAACAGGGGTATTTTTTTCTCTTTTTCAAAAAAAAAAAAAATAATCTATCTCCATGTTTTCACAGGGAACAAACACCCTAGTTGCATTTTTGACTTTAGGGAATAAACACCATATTAGTCTCTTAAGAAACAAACATCCCTATGATCGTTCATTTCTAGGGAACACACATTCTATTTGCATATTTCTCTTGCATTTTATTTTTTTTGACATAAATATTTCACATCGTAATAATAATTCACAAAGAATAATTCCCGGTGCAAACTGGGCAAAAAAAAAAATTGCTCGTCTTTACGGATTTAATGTAGCAGGACCCTCCTGGATAATGGGACTATAATTTTCAGCTCAGGACCTTCCTGAAAAAATGGGATTTAGTTATAGCAGGACCCTCCTGAAAATTGGGAATTAGTCACTTTTCATTTTTCTCCTACGATGATATTTCCTAGTCTGAGACATCTATTTTTCCATTCGTCTCCTAGGATAAACATTTCTAGTAGTAGACATTTATTTTTCCATTCGTCTCCTAGGATAAACATTTTCCAGTAGTAGACATTTATTTTTCCATTCGTCTCCTGGGATAAACATTTTCTAGTAGTAGACAATTATTTTTTATTCGTCTCCTAGGATAAACATTTTCTAGTAGTAGACATTTATTTTTCCATTCGTCTCCTAGAATAAACATTTCCTAGTAGTAGACAGTTATTTTTCATTCGCCTCCTAGGATAAACATTTTCTAGTAGTAAACATTTATTTTTCCATTCATCTCCTAGGATAAACATTTCCTAACAGTAGACATTTATTTTTGCATTCATATCCTAAGATAAACAGTTCCTAGTAGTAGACATTTATTTTTCATTCGTCTCCTAGGATAAGCATTTCCTAGCAGTAGACATTTATTTTTGCATTCGTCTCCTAAGATAAACATTTTCTAGTAGTAGACATTTATTTTTCATTCGTCTCCTAGGATAAGCATTTTCTAGTAGTAGACATTTATTTTTTCATTCGTCTCCTAGGATAAACATTACCTAGTAGTTGACATTTATTTTTTAATTTGTCTACTAGGATAAGCATTTCCTAGTAGTAGACATTTATTTTTTCATTCGTCTCCTAGGATGAGTATTTCCTAGTAGTAGATATTTATTTTTTCACTCATCACTAGGATAAATATTTCCTAGTAGTAGACAATTATTTTTCATCCGTCTCCTAGGATAAACATTTCCTAGTAGCAGGCAGTTATTTTGCATTCGTCTCCTAGGATAAACATTACCTAGTCAAAGACATTTATTTTGCATTCATCTCCTAGGATAAATATTTCCTAGTCGAAGACAGTTATTTTTATTTTTCTCCTAGGATATTCATTTCCTGGTCTGGGTTTATTTATAAAGTTTACAATTGCTAATAACTCACAAAATTTTTCAGTGAAAACTGGGGCAAAAATTTTTGTTTGTTTCTTTTGTTTATGATTTCTTGCATGTTTTTCCTGGTAGAACGTGATCTTGATGTCCGAATACACAGTCCCAACTCTTACCAGACGCTCAATCTCAATGACAATCAGAATTAGTTTTCAAATGCATGTAGCAGCCCGGCATCCTGAAGTCAGTTTATATTCAACTAGTGGTCAAGAAAACAAGCATTCAAGAACTATCTATGACTGTTATTTGAAAGAGCGTCAAAGACTCAATCTAAGTTTCAAGTTCAAGTCTCAAACCTCAGTTTCAAGATCAAGGTACCCACCAAAAGAGGGTGAGATGGTAACTGAAGATTCAAATGGGAAAACTACAGGAAGACTCAAGACAAGTGGAGTAGATAAGATATTGCATTTTTCATTTATTGTATTTTGTTTGTGTAATAACAGGAGCCACGAATCGGAACCTCGACAGAACCTCACTCGACTCTCCAGCTCAGTATGTTCTACCTTCCTTCTTACCCCTTGAACTGCATGTGACATGATTCCCTTATTACCCGGGATATGTAGGTTGTCCAAAATCAGTACTAGGACGCATCTTTTCCTTCTTTTCTATTTCATTGAATAATGGTCGGGTGAAAATTTGTCTCATTGTCTACTTCTTTGTATGAAAACTCTTAGTGTTCTCAGACAGAAAGGGGAAAATGTAGACACGTAATTTTTGACCCTCCCCGAGCTTTAACCTATTTTAGTTTTAAATATTTATGTGTCTAATCTTTATCTTAGCTTCTATTTCATTTTTAGTAGGTTTTCTTTGAAAAATTGTGAAAAAAATTTCAAAAAAGAAAATTGAGTCACATTTTAGGATAAATTTTATTTTACTTGTCAAAAGAAAAGAAAAAATTTCAAAAAATATTTTTTTTTTAATTTGGATTCTAATAAATAAGCTAGTAATTTTAATATTTCTTAATTTTATTTTTAGTCTAGCTATTTAACTTTTCTTGTATTTATTTTAATTTAAAATAGTTAGATAATATTTCAATTATTATATTTTATATATATATATATATATATATACATACATATATAACCAAAAAAGAAAAAGAAAGCATTTTCTAACCTAACTACCCCACTAATCCTAAAAAAAGTACACCCAACCCACTTGCATATTCATCAACTCCCCCATACTTCCCTATTTTTCCTGCACACACACACGACCTCACAAACAACACACCCACATCCGTAACACACCATGCACGACGCGCACACACACAAAACATTCTATATATACCCATGAAGAACACAAAAAACAAGAAGACGGACGAGACAGAAAAACACATACACGAGAACAACAACACTTAGAAAATACAACAAATAACAACACAAAATACCATAAACGAAAAGAGAAAATAGAGTGAAGGAATGAGGTTTTGTTCGCAGTTCCAAGTTCGTGGCTCCTAAAAGTTAGTTATTGTTAACCTTGAAAATCAATAGATTGTAGTCGTTTTGAGGTTTTCCAATCGGCATGCTCCAATTTCAATGAAATCTTGTTCAAAAGCTTTAATCCTTGATCGAATAAAGAAAAAAAAAATTCTACGAAAAGTCCATTTCTAGTCTCTACTTTGCTTTCTTTTTTTTTTTTCTAATAATCAAGTTTCAGTGATTTTCTTTCAATGTTTTCTCCTAAAATTAGTCAAAAAGTTGCATCTTTATGTTAGATAAGTGTGCGAGAAGTTAATGTGTGTGTTGAAATAGTTTTATTCTCATATTGAAATGAAGAAATATTTGTTGTTCGGTACGTTAAGTAGTTTATTCCATGCTTATTGTGTTTTGGTGTTAATGATGAAGTTTGATTATCTCTTTAAGTGATCCAAAATATTATAAATGGAAAGAGGGGATTATTGCGACTAATTTTTATAAGAGTAAATTGCGGAGTAGATCAATAACTTTAATTTGGTTCTCAGAAGGTTTGGTGTTAAGCAATGGAGGAATTTGACTCTCGTTCTTCCTTTTAAATTTTTATTCAATGGAATCTCTAACATGTGGTCATTTATATGCTATTTTTGGTAATTTGTTTGGCTTATACGACCTCTTTACTTTTTAATATGAATTTGAGCAAGTAACTGTACTTACATGGTGGGAATTTAAATTCTCTTTATAGTTTTTCTTGTTGAATGTTAATCGAGAAATATGGTTTTCTGTTATTATGGGTTAATTAAGCTTGACAATATTCTCGGGCCTATAATTAATGTTTAAGGTCCGAAGTAATTTATTTAATGTGAGCTTGAGTGAGGTGGGTTGCGAATTTATTCAAGACCCGTTCTTATTGATAAAAGAAAAGAGAGGGAAAACCCATTGTGAGGAAAAGAGAGTAAAAAATGAATAAGCCGTCTCGATTGTAGAAGAGACGAACAAATGCTTATAACGATAGATGAGCTTTCGGCATATTTAAAAGACTTGTCTTGATTAAGAATGCGGTTACACATCTTTTTGAGAAATTTTAAAGATAACTCAAGGATGCAGATATGCACCTGGGCACAGAATCCAAAAAGTTAACTTTTGTCAATTCAAACTCAGGAAGCACAGACAGATAATATTGGTGCAATCTATACAAGTGAATCAAGGCCTACAAACATAGTTTATCCAAAATAGTTAAGTTAAGTACAAGTTGATAAAAGCGACCGTGCTAGAACCACGGGACTCGAGGGGTGCCTCACACCTTCCCCTCGGTCAACAGAAGTCCTTATTCAGATTTCTAGTTCGCAAGACCCATAATAAAGAGTCAACTTCCTTTTAGTTAGGGATTCAATAATGGTGACTTGGAACACCATAACTCAATTCCAAGTAGCGACTCTATAAATAAATAAAAATAATCCCTATTCAAAATCGTCACTTTAATTGGAAAAATTATTTCTTTTTTTTTTCCTTCGCTTCGCCGTCACGGTAGTGAAAAAAGGGGTGTGACAGGAACAATATGTGGATTTGTGGCAATTCAAAGATAAGATTTGGGAGTTTATTCAGTAGGAGTGCGTCGTGGTCGTCGGAACATCAATTGGGGGAGAGTGTGATGACCCATCATGTCATCATGCCATAAAGCGCCACTTGGCACACCTTTTTTCCATATGGATACTTACATAAGCAAGACCCTACCACTTGTGGAGTATCTAGAGAAGTATGGAGATTTCTAATGGAAGACTATAGAATTGCATAGAAGGTCCTTGGAATATTCTAGGCATGTAGAGAGTTCTAGAGAAGGGACCTAAGTGTAAATATATAGGAACTTGTGTAACAATTAATATTTACACTTTAGACCCTAGATGAGTAGTATAAATAGAGGGGCATCCATTTGTAAAACCATCAAGCAAATCTTCCAAGTTCTCTCTAATACAAATCTTCCTAAAAATTATCTTGTGTTCTTTCTTTCATTCTCTTAGCGATTCCTAGTGTCTTAGGCGGCTGACTTGGCATAGCAAGAGCGTGAGCACGTGGTGCAAGAACGTGAGTAAATTGTCAAGTGTCGCACGTGTGCTTAGTTGAAGTCTAAGTCTGTGACAACATCTCTTTGATTCACTCATCAAACTTCAAGAATCATTAATGTAAAATACTTTTCTTTTGAGTCGTTTAAATAAAAAAAGTTGTGTTTATAAATAATTTAATTTTAAAATTCTCATTTTAGTATGAATGGATAATTTTTAGTCATAAAAAGAGAAAATTACAACACAATATCTTTGGTTCATCTAATTTACAAAATATGTACACAACATATTGCTAAGCATAGTTGTGATTTTTAAAATCTACTTGTCTATTCAACAAATAAATAGCAGTTCTTTTTATCAATATGATGGTATTCGATCATCAATAATGATTTTTTTCTTCAGACTTCGGATACTTGATCTACCCACTTACTTCTAGTATTTCAATATTAACCACTACTACTGGGATTATGATAGGGTGGATCTTGAAAGGTATGAATGATCTCCCTCTAAACCGTACATACTATTTTTATCAAATACAGTTTTTCACAGAATTCTATATACAACTATGAGATCGAGTATGGAATTATGTTTACTCACTTTAAATTAAGTATATGTTTCCCTCCCTTTCCTGCTAGGATCGAAATCCTATACTTTAATATCCATACGATTGAGCCCTCGAGTTTTGAAATAGTGTAAAAAGAAGTGCTTCGAATCATTTCTATTTGACTCGGACATGTGCTAAAAAAGTTGAGGTATTTCGAATTGTTTATTGACACGGGCAAAATCAGGAAAAACCTCTGAAATTATTTCAATATTGAACCTTGGACATATAAGAGTTCCGAATCAAATCTCTTTACAAGATTTTTTATCTCATGGTAGCTTGCTCCAGTCCCCTTACGAAACTTTCGTTATTGGATTAGCCATACACTTCACATGTTTCCAATGATTCACATGACATCATCAAATAATACAAGTTATATACATATAATATACATGCTTATACATAATATATACAATCGAGTATACATGTAGTGTATACTTTGGCCAATTCTGATAAATAAGATGACCAAATGGTATGTATGGGTAAATATCTCATCACAGATATATCTTTGTTTTAGACCATAAATGAACTTTAAATATCTTTATTTTTTTTTCTTTAATTGTACTATATCAAATGGTACCATATGACTTGAAATGGGAGGAGTAAGCAAATGACATTAAGTAGGCTGTTTGGACAATGTTTAAGTTGAACTTTTAAATAAGAGCTTTAAAGTTAAATTTAAAAGTTTGTGAAAAAACTTGCAAAAGTTAAGGATTTGTGAGAAAAAACCACTTTTTTTTCCACTTAAATATCTTCAAAATGACATGAGTAATATTTATAAACTAGATATAAGGCCTCGTGCCAGTACGGACTCAATATATATTACTCCTTCTGTTCCAATATACACGGCAAATGAAATTTGGAGGCAACCAGATATTTTTTATATTTTTAAATATTTTAAGTTGTGCTTTTTACATAATCTTCACATAATATATGTTACACCTTTTGTCTAAATTTATGTGGTGCAAATAAAATTTTGAGAGTCAACAAAACATTTTATATTACATTTTAGATATTTTAAGTTGTTAATTACTATGATTTATATTATTTTGGACATAGTTTTCACATAATATATGTTACTCTTTTTGCTTCAGTTTATGTTGTATAAATATAATTTTGAGAGTTAACTAATTTTTTGTATATATTTTTGATATTTTAAATTATTAATTATTATGATTTATAGTACTTTTTACGTAATTTTTAAATACATATTATAATAAAAACAATTAAATACATATAAAATTGAATTAACATAACATAAAATCATATATGAAGTATGGAAGTGAACCAAAAAAAAAAAAGGAAATAAAATGATTAGCTGAAATTTTAATTGTGGGGTCCACACATATTAAAGAATTGAAACAGTGATCAGGCAAAATTTTAATTGTGGGGTTCATATCTATATATATAATAAAGGAGAGTAGTAAGCCGAAAATTAAGACAAGTGGTATCTTGAAAACTAGCCATTTGATATTTTACAACAAAAAACTATCATTTTACAATAAAAAAATATTTTCTTCATTATTTAAATATTTAATATTATTTCTTATCTATATATATAATAAAGGAGAGTAGTACGCCTAAAATTAAGACAAGTGACATCTTGAGAACTAGCCATTTGGCATTTTACAACAAAAAATTATCATTTTACAACAAAAAAAATATTTTCTTCATTATTTAATTATTTAATATTATTTCTTATTGTGGTTCATATCTATATATATAATAAAGGAGAGTAGTAAGCCTAAAATTAAGACAAGTGGCTTCTTGAGAACTAGCCATTTGGCATTTTACAACAAAAAACTATCATTTTACAATAAAAAAAAAAATCTTCATTATTTAAATATTTAATATTATTTCTTATCTATATATATATAATAAAGGAGAGTAGTAAACCTAAAATTAAGACAAGTGGCATCTTGAGAACTAGCCATTTGACAATTTACAACAAAAAACTATCATTTTACAACAAAAAAAATATTTTCTTCATTATTTAAATATTTAATTATTTCTTATTGTGGTAAAAAATAATTAAGATTGATTTCTATTGGATGAAAACTATTATGAATGTTCAATTACTTTATACTAAGATTAGTAGTTAATTATTTCATATTATTTTATATTTTGTTGATTATTTATTTATTTAATATTATTTCATATTGTGGCAAAAACACCATTAAGATTGGATCTATTGGATGAACATTAATAAACATATTTTGTTGATTAATTAATTAATTCATTTTATTTCATATTATGGTTAAAAAAAATACTTAAGATTGACTGCTATTGGATGAGCACTATTATGATTGTTCAATTATTTCATTTTAAGATTATTATATAATTATTTCATATTATTTCATATTTTGGTTATTATTTAATTATTTCATATTTTTTTATTTCATATTGTGGTGAAAAAAATTAATATTGACTCCTGTTGGATGAAAACTAATAAGATTGACTCCTATTGGATGAAAACTACAATATTTTGACTCCTATTTTCCTACAATATATTCATTTGTAATTTTATCAAAAATTATGAAAAATTAACTTTTTTTTTTACTTTCACGTAATTTGTATCTATATATAATATAAAGGAGAGTAGTTAGCCTTAAATTAAGATAAGTGACATCTTGAGAACTAGCCATTTAGCATTTTACAACAAAAAACTATCATTTTACAATAAAAGAGTATTTTGTTCATTATTTAAATATTTAATATTATTTTATATCTATATATATAATAAATGAGAATAGTTAGCCTAAAATTAAGAAAAGTGACATCTTGAAAACTAGCCATTTAACATTTTACAACAAAAAACTATCATTTTACAATAAAAGAGTATTTTGTTCATTATTTAAATATTTAATATATATATATATATATATAATAAATGAGAGTAGTTATCCTAAAATTAAGAAAAGTGACATCTTGAGAACTAGCGATTTAGCATTTTACAACAAAAAAGTATTTTGTTCATTATTTAAATATTTGATATTATTTCATATATCTATATATAATAAATGAGAGTAGTTAGCCTAAATTAAGACAAGTGGCATCTTGAGAACAAGTCATTTAACATTTTACAACAAAAAGCTATCATTTTACAATAAAAAAATATTTTCTTCATTATTTAAAGATTTAATATTATTTCATATCTATATATATAATAAATGAGAGTAGTTAGCCTAAAATTAAGAAAAGTGACATCTTAAGAACTAGCCATTTGACATTTTACCACAAAAAACTATCATTTTACCACTAAAAAGTATTTTCTTCATTATTTAAATATTTACTATTATTTTATATCTCCATATATAATAAAGGAGAGTAATTAGCATAAAATTTAGACAAGTGACATCTTGAGAACTAACCATTTGTCATTTTATAATAAAAAAATATCATTTTACAACAAAAAAATATTTTCTTCATTATTTAAATATTTGATATTACTTCTTATCTATATATATAATAAAGGAGAGTAGTTAGCCTAAAATTAAGACAAGTGACATCTTGAGAACTAGCCATTTGTCATTTTACAACAAAAAACTATCATTTTACAATAAAAAAATATTTTCTTCATTATTTAAATATTTAATATTATTTCTTATTGTGGTAAAAAATAATTAAGATTGATTTCTATAAGATGAAAACTATTGTGATTGTTCAATCACTTTATATTAAGATTAGTAGTTAATTATTTCATATTATTTTATATTTTGTTGATTATTTATTTATTTAATATTATTTCATATTGTGGCAAAAAAAATATTATGATTGTATTATATTGGATAACACTATTAAACCTGTTTTGTTGATTAATTAATTAATTCATTTTATTTCATATTATGGTAAAAAAATAATTAAGATTGACTGCTATTGGATGAGCACTATTATGATTGTTCAATTATTGCATATTAAGATTAGTATATAATTATTTCATATTTTGGTTATTATTTAATTATTTCATATTTTTTTTTATTTCATATTGTGGTGAAAAAAATTAATAATGACTCTTGTTGGATAAAAACTAATAAGATTGACTCCTATTGGATGAAAACTACAATATTTTGACTCCTAATTTCCTACAATATATTCATTTGCAATTTTATCAAAAACTATGGAAAATTAACTTTTTTTTTACTTTCACGTAATTTGTAGCCTAAAATTGAGACAAGCGGCATCTTGAGAACTAGCCATTTGGCATTTTACGACAAAAATCTATCATTTTACAACAAAAAAGTATTTTGTTCATTATTTAAATATTTAATATCATTTCATATCTATATAATAATAAATGAGAGTAGTTAGCCTAAAATTAAGACAAGTGGCATCTTGAGAACTAGTCATTTAGCATTTTACAACAAAAATACTATCATTTTACAATAAAAAGGAATTTTTATTATTATTTAAATATTTAATATTATTTCATATCTATATATATAATAAATGAGAGTAGTTAGCCTAAAATTAAGACAAGCGGCATCTTGAGAACTAATCATTTGGTATTTTACAACAAAAAGCTATCATTTTACGACAAAAAAGTATTTTGTTCATTATTTAAATATTTAATATTATTTCATAACTATATATATAATAAGTGAGAGTAGTTAGCCTAAAATTAAGACAAGTGACATCTTGAGAACTAGCCATTTGGCATTTTACAACAAAAACTATCATTTTACAACAAAAAAGTACTTTCTTCATTTGTTAAATATTTAATATTATTTCATATTGTGGTAAAAAATAATTAATATTGATTTCTATTGGATGAAAACTATTATGATTGTTCAATTATTTTATATTAAGTTTAGTAGTTAATTATTTTATATTATTTTATATTTTCTTGATTATTTATTTATTTAATATTATTTTATTTTGTGGCAAAAACATAATTAAGTTTGGATTCTATTGGATGAACACTATTAAACCCATTTTGTTGATTAATTAACTAATTCATTTTATTTCATATTTATCTATATATATAATAAAGGAGAGTAGTTAGCCTAAAATTAAGACATGTGGCATCTTGAGAACTAGCCATTTGACATTTTACAAAAGAAAAACTATTATTTTACAACAAAAAAAGTATTTTCTTCATTATTTAAATATTTAATATTATTTCATATCTATATATATAATAAAGGTTGTTGTTTGTTCTTATGTTGTCTCTGGTATGGTGATCTGTTCTGAGCCGGGGGTCTATCGAAAACAACCTCTCTACTTCATCTGAGGTAGTGGTATGGACTGCGTACACTTTACCCTCCCCAGAATCCACTTGGTGGGAATACGCTGGGTATGTTGTTGTTGTTGTTCTATATATATATAATAAAGTAGAGTAGTTAGCCTAAAATTAAGACAAGTGACATTTTGAGAACTAGCCATTTGACATTTTACAAAGAAAAACTATCATTTTTCAATAAAAAAGCATTTTCTTCATTATTTAGATATTTAATATTATTTCATATTGGGGTAAAAAAATAATTAAGATTGATTTCCATTGGATGAAAACTATTATGATTGTTCAATTATTTTATATTAAGATTAGTAGTTAATTATTTCATATTATTTTATATTTTGTTGATTATTTATTTATTTAATATTATTTCATATTGTGGCAAAAAAACAATTAAGATTTGATTCTATTGGATGAACACTATTAAACCCATTTTGCTGATTTATTAATTAATTCATTTTATTTCATATTATGGTAAAAAAAATAAATTAAGATTGACTCCTATTAGATGAACACTATTATGATTGTTCAATTATTTTCATATTAAGATTAGTATATAATTATTTCATACTATTTTATATTTTGGTTGTTATTTAATTATTTCATATTGTGGTGAAAAAAATTAATATTAACTCCTATTGGATGAAAACTAATAAGATTGATTCCTATTAGATGAAAACTACAATATTTTGACTCCAAATTTCATACAATATATTAGTTTGTAATTTTATCAAAAATTATGGAAGATTAACTTATTTTTTTACTTCCACGTAATTTGTATGTTAAAAAATAAGTATTTAATATTAGCTGTATTGATATTATTGAAGGAGAAGTTAAAAAAGAGATATTTAAGGAGAAATTATGGAATAATAGGATGTCAATCAATGATACATAATTATGGTAGATTTATTTTCATACAAATTATAAATCAAATTAGAAGTCAAAATTTGAAAGTTTAAATTAATATGCACTTACCTACTTTAGTGTAATGTTAATATTGAACAATATCCCACATTTAAAAACAGTAATTTTAGAACTTTACCATATTTTATATTATAAAAAAATCTTTAGAGAATAAAAAATATAATTCCATAAAATTTCTTAAATTCAATTTATTTATCACGTTTCAAAATAATGTTTATTTATTTTTTATTTTTCTTCAATTTTCCGTTTATCTCTTTTTTATATATCAATGATACATAATTATAGTAGATTTATTTTCGTGCAAATTAGGAGTCAAAATTTGAAAGTTCAAATTAATATGCACTTACCTATTTTAGTGGAATTTTAATCTTGAACAGGATCCCACATTTAAAGGTAGTAATTCTAGAACTTTAACATATTTTATATTATAAAAAAAAGCTTTAGAGATTAAAAATATAATGCCACAAAAGTTTCTTAAATTCTATTTAATTAACATGCTTCAAAATTCTGTTTATCTATTTTAATTTTTGTTCAAAATTTCATTTATCTATGTTTATATATATTTAAGTAAAAGCAACAATGAATTAAAAAATTACAATATCAACGGATTTCCTATCTTTCATACATATTTCAATAATTTATATAACCAAGAATTCCTTTTATGCCGTATCAATAAATTAACAAAAGATAGCAATAAAAGATTTATTTCAAATTTTAATCAAGCAACATTCTTATGGAAACGTTTGATTTCGAAAAAGTAAATATTCTAATGTAATGACCTTCTCGGTTATTTCCCTCGTTTTCGTGTGTTCTCAGCGTTTAGAGCTTTTCTATAACTGTCCCAAGTTATTTATGACTTGCTGGGACTGACAGTTCGATTCCCGGGCAGTTCGTTTGAGAATATTATTTAGATCGAGCACGTTGTAAAATATTAAATTAAATTAGAATTTGGTAAAATGACATAGTTAATGACCTTTCGAAAATGTTTTTGAAATTTATACAATTCTTTAGTTATGATATATCTATACTATTTTATAATAGTTTTGTAACCTATTAATAATTTAAGCGGAGATAGTGAATTTAAATATGTTAAAATAATATTATTATTTTATAGAGGTTTTGTTAGAAATAATTTCTTATTAATTATGGTATATTCAAAATATTGTATTTATTTTACCACGAACCTATGCAATACCCGAATAGATACGTAACGGAATGAAATGAATTAGTAAGAAGTTGCCACCACATAGCCACGTGGACCTTGGCAAGAATGAATTGGCTACCAATTGTTAAAGTAATCATGACACTTAAGTTAGGTAAATTGATTTCAATTTTTTGTTTTGTCGGTTAAGATTACTATTGTCTATATATATATATATATACATGACTATTAGTATAATTTCTCTCCAATCCTTTTCACTAACACATAGTTACTACATATATTCCTTTAACACAAATTGAAAGAAGAGTTGCGGAAAACAGTACCTTTTGAGCTTATACTTAATGACCGCTGGGAAATAAATTATCTACATCAAGTTATTCAAGCTCGGTGATCACATGGTTGATAGTATAACGTCTTTATAACGTAAGTTTTTGGTCAATTTTAGCTTAAAGTCGCGTATTTGTTAATTATTGGGATTGGTATTGAGGTTTGAGATACATTTTGAGCTCAAATTGAATGGTGCTAGTTGTGACTATTGGTCACGGAGTTGTTTGGGACGCTGTGACGGTTTCAGTTTTGTGATTCCGCAAGCGGGCCCCACGGGAACGGTTCAGACATTTTTTTGAACTAATGCAATATAGGTATCAATAGTCATGTTTTGACATGTAGTTTATTATTTTGGTAGCTTGGCAACAGCCGGAGGCCTCTCGAAAGGGGAAGGCTCCTATTTAGCTGGGTCTTTTGGCAGGCTTGCGGCAGGCGTCCAGGTAGGCTAGGTTTACCTTCCTTTGCACTTAGACTGGGCTTATGTGTGATATATGTATACTATTGTGCTGGTATTGTGGGCTGGTATTATAGAATTGGTGGTGGTGGTTTGCTGTGATTTAGGCTTTCTAGGCCGGATAGGGCTATTCGGATATATTCCAGGCCCGTTATCCTCGTGGTACACCACAGATGACCTATTTGGGGTCGGATAGTATTGTTGTTGTTGTTGCTAGTCTGGGAATGTTATTGTTGGACCTTAGTCCAGGCTTAGACAGACTTAGTCCAGGCTTAGACAGACTTAGCTCAGACTTAGACAAGTATAACCAGACCTGGTTTTCGGGACCCGATAGCGGGCCCCGTTACCCTTTTTTTTGTCGACTTGTCGGAACTTTGGCATCTTTGGGTTTAGATAAGCCCTATATGAATATTAGGGTTGTGACGGGATTGAGTCACCCCGATTATACCCGGTTGGCCTGTTTAGCTTTGTTCGTCCCTGATAGCACCGTATTTGATCGGGGTCGGCTAGTTTGACTTAGAACGCTGACCTACCTTTCCATGACTTATAATGTATACCCAGACTTGTATATACATATTGCTTATAGTAGATATTTGACCTAGAAGGACCCCGAGATTGACTTGTAGCATGTTGTAGAGTTAGCTTCTGTACCTATATAATAGTATTGACTTGGCACTAGGGCGTTCCCCGTTTATTTGATATGATATGACCTTTGATTCTGTTCTGGTTACTGGCTATGATGAGTTCAGGTTTGAGTCCGGCTACTGATTCAGGTATGATGATTTTGGTTATTGACCATTGGGTGTTCCGGTTCGAGTCCGGCCCCGGATTATGGTACACTATGAGTTCCGATTCGAGTCCGGCATCTGATTATGATATGATTGGAGAGTTTTGGTACTGTTTACCGTGATCATGATACTGTTGTTCTATGAGTTCCGGTTCGAGTACGGCAGATATGATATATATGTGGCCTCTTGTTATTACCTACTACTTCTGGTTCGAATTCGGCGTCTGGCCTCTTGTTATTACCCATTGGTCCCGGTTCAAGCCCGGTGCACTCTTTTTGGTTATTGTGGTTACTGGATACTGATACAGCTTCGAGACACTGGTGACTATTCATTTACTATTTTTGTGTGTCCCGCCGGTTTATGGGGGCCAGGCTGGGTTATTGTTTTCTTCCGTGTGCCTATCGGGTTTATGGGGGCCCAGATAGGTTATGTTTGACTTGTGTGTTTACATACTTATTTATTTACTCAATTATTCGGTATCACATTTATTTATTTCCTAAGCATATCTACACGCCTCGGCAGTTACTTATGTATTTGTTACTTATACCCCGGACTTAGCAACACCCTCGCATTTTAGCTTGCTTATATTACTTTGAGCTCAGTCGGTCGATGATGCCTACTGAGTACCCGTTGCCTCGGTACTCATACTGCACTTCTGCATCTTTTTCCCCGATGCAGATCCAGGCACCAGTCGACGGTTTTGACGTGACTCTTTTCTCAGCACTGATTTTGGAGCAGGGTGAGCTTACTGACGTCCGAGGCAGATCCTACTCCATCTTCTACTGTATAGTCTTTTGCTCTCGAGACTATTGTACTTGTTATACATATTTGGTTTCTATCTTGTATTTTGGGTATGTTAGTAATGGCTCCTGTACTGACATCACCAGGTCTTGGGAAGGGTTCTTGACTTTATATATTGTCCTCTTCTTTCTCAGTCTTGGCATATATACATATTCTGACTCTGTCTTTAGCATTATAGCATGTTTATAAATATGGTTACTTCCACTTCTTCTCTGTTTTATGAGATTCCGCCCGTTAGCCCGTCGCTTGTCGCTCCGGGCTAGGGTTTGGCTTGCCTATTGGTGGGTTACGATAGGCGTCATCATGACTCAAATATTGGGTCGTGACATCTAAATTTTAAATTTTAAGTTAATTCACATTTTAAAGATAAATATTAATATAGAAAAGTTAATTCATATTTTAGGTTCCATATTTATTATGTAGAAGTAAATAATTGATTATAAATCAAGCTACATACTGTAAGTTAATTCACATTTTAAAGATAAAATTATGGAAAAGTTAATTCATATTTTAGGTTCCATATTTATTATGTAGAAGTAAATAATTGATTATCAATCAAGCTAGGTAAAATAATATTGTAATCAAGAATTATTTCAAAATAAAAATTCCTATATTGAATTCTATATATTCGGATTTTCACCCTATAATTCATAGAAATGAAAAAAAAAAAAAAAAAAACTAGTTTAAAGTTATTTATGTGATGTAATATTTTATGATCTAACTTACACTATTTTTCTGTAATATTATTACATAATTTACTTTTATGTTCTTAATAATTTACTTTTATGTTCTTAACTTTCATCAATATCTCCGAAGAATCATATTGTAAGTTCTCTTCTTTGTAAATCTATTATTTCAATGCAGATTATATTGCTTAGTTATTTTTTCTTTCATATAAATGAAAGAGGTTCATTTAATGTAATTATGTTACTAATACATATATTTTTGTTGGAATGCAGGAGAAATTTAGAGGAGAAAATTACATAGTGCAGGTACTTATAATTTTACTTTTTTTTTTTTACCTTATAATTATAAATTTTGCATAAGTCATTTTCTTCTAGATTAAGAGTATGATTATGGCGATTATTTTACTGCCTACAATGTATGTTCATAATTTTAAATATTTCATTTTCTTTATTAATTTTAAATATTTCTTTATATATATGAGACTTACAGAATTTTAAAAAAAAAAAAAAAATTATATGACTGAGATAGGAGAAGAATGCAAGCTCGAAGTTTATTATCACAAATCGAAGATCAGAACAAAGCCATGACAAATAAAATTGCAATATATGGTGAGTTATAGCAAAGTGATTGTAAATTTTGAAAGATGAAAATTTCTTTATCATTTCCCAATTGATTATTTGATATGATTATTAATGTTTTACCCTTTTTTCTATATATTTAATAATATTGTATCAGTAATTATATACAAGAGGATTTTTATCTCTAATTGAAGATACATTTGTGGCTAATTTTTTTTCCTTTCGTTTTTCCTTTTTTCCTTTTTTCAAATTGAAAATTATTCCTCATAAAGTAAATTTCATTAGGCAAAATACAGAAGCATCCCCTTGAATTTGTTGATTTTTTTTGTGTTGGCACCTCAATTAGGCCATGTTCCTATTGAACACTTAATGTATATTTAAAGTGGTTTGTTAGACATATATTGCTGACATGGCATAGCAAATGTAGCTCACTTATTCAAGGGGCGTGAGAGTATTTTTCTTAGTTTGTCACATGTCGCATGTCATTTTTTTATTTGTAACATTGCCACATCAGCAGCGTTTGAACATCACGCACAAAACTTTTGGGGTTGCTCTAAAAATTGTGTTTAATTGACACATTTTATAAAAGATTCAGGGGTTCAATAGGAACATGACCTAATTGAGGTGCCAACACGAAAAAAATCAACAAGTTCAGGGGGCTGCTTATGTATTCCGCCATTTTATTATATTCTTTCACCACCACCACCACCACCACCATCATCATTAATATTTACAATTAATATTACTTTTATCTTTTGCTACATATGTAACTAAGGAATCTGAAGTTTTTATAGATATGATGTATATAAAAATCTCACAAATATGAATTGAAAATTTGAAAAATGAACAAGTACGATTTAGAAATCAAATATATAAAGGATCTTTACCAAATCATCAAGGTATATACATTTTCATGCTTAATTTAGCTTTATTAATATTATTGTTGTTGTTATTTATAACTAATACTACATTTATCTTTTGATGCAGATGTAACTAAGGAATCTGAAGTTTCTATAGATATGATGCATAGAAATGTCTCCCAAATGAGAAATGAATATTTGAAAAATAAACAAGTACGATTACGAAATGAAATATATAAATGAATGCTACCAAATCATCCGTGCGGGAAATGATCATATATATATATTGAGTTCATTTATTTGACATTATTCACTATCTTATAAGTACTGCTCAAATATATGATTAGTTTGTATATATTATTTTGTTTCTGTTTTTTTTTACTTTGGTAGACTAACTTATATGGATATTATGATTGCATGCATGTCTTTTTTATTTAAATAGAAATGTATAGATTAGCAGTTTAAATTAAATTGCATTCATATAATATGCGAATTAAATTGATAAATAAATAAATAAAAAAGATAAATTAGATACAATTCAAACTTATTGAATTGATAATGGGAAGAAAATATATTTTCTTAAGAATCAATGAAAAATATTTTGAATGATAAGTTTGGAAAAGAAAGGAGTTTATTAATCACTGAACTACTTAACAGAACCTTGTGGCCAGTACTTTTATGGGGACAGAAAAAAAAATAAAGATTCGAAGTAAAATAAAAAGGTAAAATTTACAATTCTTTTCACCTAGCTTGATTTAATTAACTATGAATATATATCTCCTTATTAAAAAAAAAAAAAGAAGAAGAAGAAAATTTTCTTTTGTAATTTAATTTTTATGTTTATCAGAATATTTTTATATCAACAACAACAACAATAACATACCCGATGATATAACATTTTATATCAATAGTCAAATTTTATTACATTAATAGTTATTTATAAATTAAAATATCACTGTAGAAAAAATATTCAAAGAGGGGGATAGAAATAAAATAAAGAATACTATTATTTTAAATTAAATTTAAAAGTTAAATAAAGTAAATAAATATTTCAGAAAATGATTTAAATGGACAATTAAAGACAATATAATAGAAGTTAATAAAGTTAACGGTAGATTTTTTTGATATTTATAATTACGGCATACATAAAATAAGAATTGTGAATAAAGATATCAAGCCAAGTCAAGCTAATAAAAGGTCATATCAGTAAATAATAGTACTAAATATTTGTTATAAAAAATAGTAAGAAATAATATAGTTAACCAATAGTTATATGATTCATTTTCTTTAATTTCATAATAATTTTGTTGTGTACACTATATTGAAATTAATATATCATTTAGAAGTTTGTTAAACAGTTAAAGTAATATGCTTTAATATGTTACACAAATCAAAGTATAATTTTATACCCCATCCACTCTCTTTTAATTGTCATAATTTTTTTTTAGAGTAAAATGATACAAACTTTGACCAACATTTTAAGTTGTATTGTATATTGTTTAATCATATTTAAAAAAGAAATATAGCAACTTATAGTACTTTTCATATAATTTTTGAATATCTAAATTTTAATTTTAAAGTATTAAATTAATCTAATCTAATTTAGCTTTGAAAATTAATCGAATTGATTCTCGATCGAAAAATGAAATATTAGAACTAAAAAAGGAACAAAAAGAGTATAACTAATACTCTATTTGATATTATCCGCGCATCACAATGGTACATACTTTAGTATATTAAAGAATTGAAACAATGAAAAAGATGTAATAAACTAAACCTAGGCTGAGTTTTTTGTCCAATACCCCAATGTACACATGCATAAAGCATTTAAATACAACAACTTGAAGCACCCAAAAATAAAACATATCTAAAATACCCTTAAATTCACTAAATAATTCCAGGAAGCACACATGATAACCATGAGGTGTGGGCTTCACTCACACTTCTATATAGTATAGTGGCATGTCAGCCGTGCTAATCACAGGCCCAAATATTTTTACTTTTTTATCTCAATTTATGTGATATATTTTGTTTTTTAATTTATTAAAAAAAGAAGGTCATTTTTCGATTTTCAGAAACAATTTGTTTTTAAAAATTTCATTTTATGTTTTAATGAAATAATTAATGACCACACAAAATCTAAGGTTTACTTTATACCACGAATTTTAAAAGCATTCCATTTTTTCTACTTCATGCTTAATCAAATGGTGTAACATAAATTGAAATGAAAAAGTAGTAAAAATAAACTTTAAAATTAAATTTTCTTTTTTATATGCTTTATGCTTCATTTATTTGTACCTTATAAAAATCAAAATTTTGATCATTCAGATCTTAGGTCATAATTATGTATTTAATTTTGTGTTTGAATCTAATCATTTAGATCTTAATAAGTGCACTACCCCCATACTCCCTTTTTGACACATATATTACTATTGAAAAGTACTGCATCCGACCATTTTTAATTTATCATTTTGTATTTGTTTTATCCTTGTTATTTAATATTGTTTATTTTCTAATACTCAAATGACTTATAATAACTAATTAGAAGTGATATAGTAAAATTACTATAAAAAATACTTGTAAATTTTTTTTATGTTGGCCTCATATAAGATGTCAAGTTAATTTAAAATATCAAGAGTTAATTTATCATTTTATGTCTATTTTACCTTTTTTATTAATTATTATTATTTTTTTAATAATTAGATGACTTATAATAATTAATTAAGGGTGATATACTAAAATCATGGTTGAACCAGCTGAAGCAGGCATGCCATAGATCTATTTTACCTTTTTTTTTTATTAAATATTATTAATTTTCTAATACTTACATGAATTATAATAATTAATTAGGGATGATATAGTAAAATCATGGTTGAAGCAGCTGAAGCAAGCATGTCATAGATCTATTTTACCTTTTTTTTTTTATTAAATATTATTAATTTTCTAATACTTTAAAAAAAAAAGGCAGCCCGGTGCACTAAAGCTACTGCTATGTGCGGTGTTCGGAGAAGGGACCCACCACAAGGCTGTTTCTAATACTTAGATGACTTATAATAATTAATTAGGGGTGATATAATAAATCACAGATGAAGTAGCTGAAGCAGGCATGTCGACCATGAGCTGCCTGCTTCAGCAGCTTCATCCACGCTTATATAGATTTATTTTACCTTTTTTATTAAATATTATTAATTTTTTAATACTTAGATAACTTATAGTAATTAAATAGGGATGATATAGTAAAATCACGAATGAAGCAGCTGAAACAGGTATGTCGATCCTAAGCTGTCTGCTTCAGCAGCTTCATCCACACTTACATATAAAGTAAAGTAAAGTAGAGTAATATTGCAAAATTTGAAACTTAATTTTAAGTATAGTGAAATAGTACTTCATGACAAAAGGACCAATCTAGGAGTTACTAGCTGCTAAGAATAATATATATTGTGACATATATAGTACAATTACATACACAAATCAAAACGTACCAAAAAACAGCACATGTGCAGAGATATACTGTTAAGAGGGGGTTTGTAGGTTCAGCTAATATTTCCATCTATGCAGCCTAATCATACTTTAGCTAGTTAAATTGTTAGTAGCTTCATGTATTTGTACTTTCTACTTAGTTAAGCTAATAGAAGTATTACTTAAATGTAACACTTCAAAAAGAACTTTCAAACAAGTGGAAGTCTTTCAAAAAGAAAAACAAATAAACTTTAAGCATTTGGCACTGTTCAAGCAGCAGTTCCACTTTCTCATTGAAAAGTGAAATGCTCCCCCTACAAACTATTGAAGGTTTGGTATACAAAAGCTCTAGCTAGTTCGATTATTTGACGTTGCATACTCAGTGAGAGGAGAAATACTCCTTTCCAATTTCAGGCTCAAACTTTAATTTTAATTAACAGTACTCGAATTATTCAAGATATTTGATTAAGAGAGTAGGACTCATTATCGTATTTAGGGGTGTTTGGATTGACATTTTATTAAGTGACTTATAAACTAAAAGCTTTTATTTATTTATTATTTCTTAAGCTTAAAATAAAGTGTTTGGTGTCTTTGTCAAACACCTCCAAAAATAAAAAAATGCTTAAAAGTTAAAAGCACTTAAAAATAAGTTAATCCAAACACCCTCTTAGGACTCTTAAGTGAAGGGGTTGAGTTGAATTTAGGCGGGTTAAAAAAGATTGAGTTAATAAGGTCCGAATTGCAAAACACCCATTTATTGCAAGTTTACCCCTTCAAAAACAACTTATATGGAGTACGTGACTGAAGTTTAAAATTTGTGCCCGACTTCGTCCATTTTTGGCTGAAACCATGGCCTTGTGAAGGCCAAACATCAGATATTTTTGCATGTATTTTGGTATGACTTGTCAAGACCAACTTCAAATATTTTTAACTAAAGTTATTGATTTGATAATTCCAAATTTTGGACATTTTTTACCATAGTTAAGATCTTGAAAAGACTTCAGATGTATAATGGCTTGTTAAAACCAACTTTATACTTTTTTTTTACAGAAGTTATGATCTTGACAAGTTCAACTTCTGATGGTCTTGACAAGACTGTATCTGAAGTTGTTGTCTTGGCAAGGTAAAACTTCAGACATGTTGGTATGGAGTTGGAGTTTCTCTCATGGTACCTTCAATGTCTTCAGATATTTTTATCTGAAGTTGTAACTGGCAAAACTAAATTAGACATTTTTGTATGAAGTTGGAATTTCCCTCAAGGTACCTTCAATGACTTCCTACATTTTTGTCTGAGAAGTTTGGAAGTTATAGCCTTGACAAGGTCAAACTTCAAATATTTTTGTCTAAAGTTAGAGCGTTGTTTATGGCACCTTCGATGACTTCAAACATATTTGTCTAAAGTTGTAGCATTAACAAAGCCAAATTACAGATATTTTTTGTAACTTGTAAGTTTGGCAAACTCAAACTTTAGACATTTTTGTATTTAAGTTGAAATTTCACTCATGATATATCCAAAGAGTGAAGTTTGACTTTGACTTGGTGTTTCACTCATGAATATACCTCAATCTAATGTATTTTTAAATCTAAAATTAATCCAAAAATTAAATAAATAGAAACATACAGAAATTTATAATATAATAAGACATAAAATCACAGTTAATCTATATCGAACGAAACTTTCAAAGCGGAAGAAGAAGATGAAGAATACACGGAGCAAAAACAATTTTGTCTCAAGTTCACTTAAATCGGGATAGTTAAACTTTTTTTGAAAAAGTGGGTACAAGTTAAAAAGGGGCGACCAAATAGGATTTCTCACGATACATTAATAAATGAACGAGTTATTTGTTGGATTTTGATGATGAAAAGTGAATGAAAAATGGAGGAAAAAACATGAAGGGAAAAGTGAGTGTGTATCTTCACTTTAAGGAAGTAAAGTTCTCCCACATTGGTGGGGAAAAAAAACTTTCTTGTGTATATATTAGAATACACTCCTTCATGTGGGTAGTGAGGCAAGGACAAGACAAGCCTCGCGCCGTCATCGTTTCTCGCTCGGCTTCGGATTTGGCAAATGATCAATCAAGAGATTATTTTTTTGGACAAAGTTCATTTGAAACTTGAGAATTAGAGAAGTTTTAATCCAAAAATCCGATAGAAAATAATTTCTCCTTATGCTGATGCATGTCACAACGCACCTCGAAGAAACGCGACCCTTACTGTTTCGGTATGACGAAGATGACCTGTGGGGGCAGGTCGTCACCTGCGGATGCAAGTGAGCTTCGCAGGTGAGACAGAACTCACTGGTATGTGTCGAAGTGTCACCTGCGGCCGCATGTGACCCACGTGCGAGTGCAAGTCTCGGCGCAGGTGACGTGACATTTCAAAAAGTTGTTTCTTTTCTTCAACTATTGCTTCTCTTCTGAAACACCACCTCTTAGGCTATAAATATTAGTTTTTTCCTCAGATGAAGGATACGAAATATATTATTTTCACAAGTCAAAAACTTTCTTCTTTACAAGAGAAATCTAAATAAGTGTGATTTACTCCATTCACTTGCCAAATATATCCTTCAACTTCACTTTGTTAGATGAGATGAGATACAAACAAATCCATTCACTTCTGTTCTCTAATGCTGGGTTTTATATTATGTAATATTTATTAGAATTTATGTTCCTAGTTTATATTAGTAGAGCTTATTGAATTTTGGGGATACATGTTGGAAAATAGTACACAGCAGAAGCATTTTAGAATCATACTGCTTACATGAATTATAAACAACAACTATAAACACGTAGTATATACAAAGCGTGCTGAAAATTTAACCAAGGAATACATCTTGAAGCGTGTGAAGATATCTTAAAGCATGTTCGTCTTCAATTCTGAGGTCTTCTACAGTAATCCCAAATTCACAGCCCAACTCTCTCAATACTTGGGTGGGCAAGTACTGAATAGAAAACTGAATCATCTTTCTCGGTTAGAAGAACCCCTACTTATAGAGGTCCTTTCCCAGACCAAAGAGGAACCAAGAAAACGCGTGTCTGTTTTCTTTTTTAACTAGGAACACACGTTTTTTTTTTCTTTTCCTTTTCCTCTAGAAAATAAAATTTTGAGTTCTAGTTTAATATGGGAACTGTAGGAACCATGGAATTAATTGTTGAGGCTCTCTATTATGTGTAGCTTACCATAATATATTACAAATTATTCCACTAAAAACTCGTAATTGCACTCCACTATTTTATTTCAAAATTTTCCATTAAACACTTATGTAATTCCTCATGTTAATATTACAGATACTAAGCAATAAATTAAATTACTGACAAATTTAATATACTGATTAATTTCCTTAGAGCAATGCTTAATTTATTTCATATGTCGGATTCATAAATCCACCGATCGAATTTACACATGAAAACTTATAAGCTTCTCATAGCAATCTCTATACTGAGACATGTATTCTATCAACTAACTTATTATTTCACCAATATATATTGTCATCATCCAATCTACTAGGAATATCGACCCATCTCAGAATCTCACCTTTTAATAAATCAAAACGATAAATAATATATACAGATCATAATAGTTATATCAAGATTGATAATATAAGTATATTTAACAGTTTAGAGAATATGTTTTTATCAGTCAGTCTAAAACAATTATCTCTATTCGGTCCTGTTCAATACATACAAAATGCACTAGCACGAGAAGCTAGAACTATACCATTCTCGTAATCAAGATAAATTACTTTTAATCTCGTGCTTCAATCATTCTGATGGTTTATCCAAATTTCCATCTAAGATTGTGAACTATATAACTTTAACTTATAAGAACCGATGATTTGATCTTCTGTGTAAAAGCTTAAACTCTATACACAGAATCATCTGCTATATAAGTTGAGGACACATATATGACAATGATCTATTTAATGTAGCACTTTATTGAATTGAATAAATAAATAAACAAATGTTCAATAAAAAATACTACATCAAAATGCGTGGTTTATAGTATATCCTAACAATCTCCCACTTAGACTAATAACCATGCACCTACAACTCTAACACTTATTGTTTCAACATGCATATCAAAAGGCATCTGTGGTAAAACTTTTGTGAAAGGGTCAGCTAGGTTGTTTTCTGATGCAATCTTCACAACCACCACATCTCCTCTCTGCACTGTGTCTCGAATCAAATGATATTTGCGCTCAATGTGTTTTGCCTTTTTATGGCATCGTGGTTTCTTCGAATTTGCAACTGTACCACTATTATCACAATAAATTATAAGTGGTGCTTCTATCTTAGGAACAACCGCCAAGTCTTTGAGAAAGTTTCAAATCCATACTGTCTCCTTAGCCGCCTCAGAGGCTGCTACATACTCGGCTTCCATGGTAGAATCAACAATACAAGTTTGCTTGATTATCCTCCAAATAATGGCTGCACCTCCCAAAGTAAACACATTTCCAGAGGTCGACTTTCTAGAGTCCTTGTCAGACTAGAAATCTGAGTCTGTGCACCCTATAGGCACCAACTCATTCGAATGGTAGAATAACATGTAATCCCTAGTCCTTTTCAGGTACTTAATTATATGCTTAACTGCTATCCAGTGTTCTTTTCCAGGGTTAGACTAAAATTTGCTAACCATGCCTACGTTAAAATAGATATCAGGTCTACTGTATAACATCGCATACATGATGCTTCCCATAGTTGATGCATAAGGAATTGCCTTTATGTTTTCTATCTCCTCATCTGTCTTTGGACATTGATCCTTAGAAAGAGAAATTCCATGTCTAAAAGGAAGATATCTTTTCTTTCCATGTCTAAAAGGAAGAAATCTTTTCTTGGAATCATGCACGCTGAAATTGGTAAGAATTGTATCAATATAAAGAGCTTGAGATAAACCTAACATCCTTTTATTGCGATCACGTAGAACCTTGATCCCAAGGATGTGGGCAGCTTCTCCCAAATCTTTCATATCAAAATTACAGGATAAATCATTCCTTAACTGAATTCAGCAAGTCCACATTATTTCCTATGAGCAATATATCATCTACATATAATACTAGAAACACCACTTTATCCCCATTCCACTTTTTATACACACAAAACTTATCAAGACATTTCTCAAAACCAAAGGTCTTAACCGTATTGTCAAAACAAGTGTTCCATGCCCTAGAATCTTGCTTTAATCGATAAATGTATATCTTAAGCTTGCACAACATATGTTTTTTCCTTTTTCAATGAAACCATCTGGCTGCCGCATAAAAATGCTCTCATCAGGACTTCCATCATGGAAAGTTGTCTTGACATTCATTTTCCAAATCTCATAATCATAATGAGCAGGAATGAATAAGAGAATTCTAGTAGACTTAAGTAGAGAATTCTAATAGACTTAAGCATGGCTATTGACAAAAAAGTTTCCTTATAATCGATCTCTTCTTTCTGAGTAAACCCTATTGCAGCAAACCTAGCCTTGTAAGTTTGCACTTTTTCATCTACTCCTCTCTTTTTCTTATAGATCCACTTGCATCTAATGGGTTTAACTCTATCTACAGGTGGTTCTACAAGATATCAGACTTTATTAGAGTACATGGACTCCATTTATGATTTCTTAGCAATAATACATTTATCTGCATCTTTATCCTGTAGTGCTTCGTCGTAATTCATGGGCTCGATATTCAACTCTTCAGTGATTCTATTAAAAGATTCTCCCAAGAGTGCATACCGAGATGGTTTTCTTATCTCTCTCCCACTATGATGAGGCACTTTAGTTGTAGGGGTAGGTATAGGGGCAACTGCATTATTATGATCTTGTGGATGAACCATATTATTTGCTGGATTTTGAGTCTCTATGTTATCCTCATCACCTTGCGGTGTTGGTACATCAATGACTTCTTCCTCCAGTGCAATTTACTCAGTGCTATCCTTACAACTTTGATGCAATGGATTTTCAGGAACTTATACTTGTGGAGCTGTATGTCTATTAACATCTCTCCCACTACTAAAATGCAATGGTATGTTAACTCTGACATATGAAGATTGGATTGGATTTTCATTATTGTAAGTAGATTGATTTGTTACCTCTTTTCTTAATTCCCATAAAATAAGTTTACTTTTGAGAATGTGGTTTATTAAAACATCCCTTTTTAGAAACTTGGCATTGGTACTTACAACGACCTTCTTTTCTTTAGGATTGTAAAACAAATCACTTTTCATTCCTTTAGGATACCCAATAAAAACAAATATTTCTGATCTTGGTTCCAACTTTTCTGCCTTTCTTTTCAATACATGTGCTGGACATCCCTAAATCCGAATATGTTTCAGACTAAGTTTATGTCCAGCCCACAGTTTTATGGGTGTCACAGTTACCGACTTAGAAGGAACTAAGTTCAGAATATATTTTTGCAGTTTCTAATGCATAACCCCAAAACGAAGAAGGCAAATCAGAGTAACTCATCATAAATCTAACCATTTCTAAAAGAGTCTTGTTTCTTCTTTCTGCTACACCATTCTGTTGTGGAGCTCTAGGTGCAGACAATTGAGACATAATTCCTTGTTTTGATAAGTAACTAATGAAATCTTTGGATAGGTATTCGTCACCACAATCAGATCGCAGTGACTTGATATATTTCTCATGTCGTTTCTCTGTTTTTGTCTTAAACTCTTTAAATTTCTCAAAGCAGTTAGACTTACGGTACGATAAAAAAATATAACCATATTCTAAGTAATCATCAATAAAAGTCATGAAATACTCATAACCACCTCTCGTTTGAAAGTTTATTGGGCCACACAAATCAGAATGAATTAATTCTAATCTATCATTTGCTCTATTTCCTTTTGAGGGAAAAGGTCTCTTAGTCATTTTTCCTTCTAAACAGGATTCACATGTTAGTATTTCCTCCACTTTTAATGAACCTAAAGGTTCATCTCGAATCAACCTAAAGGTTCACTTTAAGGAAGTGAAGTTCTCCCACATTGGTGGGAGAAAGAAGCTTTCTTGTGTATATATTGAAATACACTCCTTCATGTGGATAGTAAGGCAAGAACAAGACAAGCCTTGCGCCGTCATTGTCGTCGCTCGCTCGACTTCGGATTTGGATTTGGATTTGGCAAATGATCAATCGAGAGACTATTTTTTTAGACAAAGTTCATTTGAAACTTGAGAATTATTGATAGTTTAATCCAAAAATTCGATAGGAAATCATTTCTCCAAATGCAGACGCATGTCACAACGCACCTCAAAGGGACGTGACCTTTCGAGGCATGGGTTGAAACCGAATTGGTGACCTGTGCGGGCATGTGGCACCTGCGGACGCAGGTGACCAGCGTAGGCCAAACCAGTAGCTACTAGTTTTGTGCCAAACGCTGACCTGCACCCACATGGTGATCAATCGAGAGACTATTTTTTTAGATGAAGTTCAATTGAAACTTGAGAATTATTGATAGTTTAATCCAAAAATACGATAGGAAATCATTTCTCCATATGTAAATGCATGTCACAACATACCTCAAAGGGACGTGACCCTTCGAGGCACGGGTTGAAACCGAATTGACGACCTGCGCGGGCATGTGGCATCTGCGGACGCAGGTAACCAGCGTAGGCCAAACCAGTAGCTACTAGTTTTGTGCCAAACGCTGACCTGCGGCCGCATGTGGACACCTGCGGGTGCAGGTCAGGTGTCGGTTCGAAACAATGTGTCTTTTCTTTAACCATTGCTTCTCTTCTGAAGCACCACCTCTTAGGCTATAAATATCTATGTTTTACTCAAATGAAGGATATACGAAATATTATTTTCACAAGTCAAATTTTTTTTTCTCTACAAGAGAAATCAAAGTAAGTGTGATTTACTCTATTAGTTGAGTTTAACGAAGTTCAGCAATTCCATTGCCGGTTTTGCCGAATAGTGTTCTATTCTATCTTGGAAGGAATTAATCCAAATTTTGAGCAATTGTGAGGGGATTATATTTTTAAGAAAACTCAGTTTAACTGTTGGCTTAGAACTACTATTTTCATTAATATTCTGGTTTTTACGGGTGAAGGAAACAACAAGCTTAAAGAATATAATTGTGTTTTGTTTACATACATTTTTCTGCTTCATATCTATTTCTGTTTGTGGTTGGAGATTAAAGTTAAAGACTTTCTACTCCACTTTATAACTCGGTTCGAAGAACATAAAAACTTCATCGAGTTAATAAAGTTATTTCTATCGATTTGAAGAACATAAAAACTTCATCGACGGAATAAAACGACATTGATAGTTAACCAGTTTCATTGAATTTTGTTTGTGTGTGATCAAACAAAAATGAAAGAATCAACTAATGGTGTGATGGCTTCTGCATCTGTGGCAACGAATGCTAGTTCGTCAAGCCATGTTGCTCCCATTATGTCTGCAGTGGAAAAACCCAAAAAGTTTTTTGAAAGTGACTTCAAAAGGTGGCAACAGAAGATGTTGTTCTATCTGACCACTCTAAGCTTGCAGAAGTTTATTGCGGAAAGCATTCTAACTCTACCAGATGAGACTTCGAAGAAAGAACGATTTATGGTAACCGAGGCATATAATCACTCTGATTTTTTGTGCAAGAACTACATCCTAAATGGACTGGAAGACAATCTATACAGTGTCTATTGCATTTGCAAAACTTCAAAGGAACTTTGGGACACGTCAGACAAAAAGTATAAGATAGAAGATGTCGGACTGAAGAAGTTTGTAGCAGCAGCCCAAGTTTCTTGAGTTCAAGATGATTGACAAAAAGTCCGTCATGAATCAAATCCAAGAATTACAAGTGATCATACATGATTTACTTACGAAAGGAATGGTCATCAACGAAGCTTTTTAGGTAGCAGCTTTTATTGAAAAGTTGTCTCCTTTGTGGAGGGACTTTAAGAACTATTTGAAACATAAGCGAAAGGAAATGAATTTAGAGAATTTGATTGTTCGTTTACGAATTGAAGAAGGTAAAAAAAATGCAGAAAAGAGAGCAAATGCAAAGTCATCAATCACAGGAGCAAACAATGTTGAAACTCCTGACCAAAAGAAAAAGAGGAAGAAGTTAGATAATGAGAAAGAAGCACCCAAGAAGAAAAAGTTCAAAGAAAATTGCTACAACTGTGGAAAAGTTGGTCATATGGCCTCTGTTTGTCGTGCTCAAAAGAAAGATAAGAAGAAAGAGTAAGCAAACTTGAATAAAGAAGTAGACAACCTTTGTGCAATGCTCTCTGAATGCAACTTGGTGGGAAATCCAAATGAATAGTGGTTTGATTCAGGTGTTACCCGCCATGTGTGTTCCAACAAGGAACTGTTTTCATCTTATACTTCTTCTAAAAAGGGTGAGACCATTTGTATGGCAAATTCAGCAACAACAAAGATAGAAGGAAAGGGCAAGGTAGGGTTGAAGATGACTTTGGGAAAGATCGTGACCCTTAACAATGTCCTTCATGTTTCTGAAATGTGGAAGAACTTGGTCTCAACATCACTTCTAGTCAAGAATGGTTTTAAGTGTGTGTTTGTATCCGATAAGGTTGTAATAAGTAAGAATGACATGTAAGTAGGAAAAGGTTACCTCACCAAGGGTCTCTTCAAACTAAATGTAATCTCTATTGATATGAATAAGATTTCTGCTTCTTTTCACTTGCTTGAGTCAAATCATTTATGGCATGCATGTTTAGGATGTAAATTATAAAACCATGCGGAAAATGATTAACTTTGAAATATTACCTAAGTTTTAAAGTAGCAATATGAAATGTCAAGTATGTATGGAATCAAAGTATGGAAAGCATCCTTATAAGTCTATTGCAAGGAATTCAAATACCTTAGACTTAATTCATACAGACATTTGTGATATGAAGTCTATACCATCTCGTTGTGAAAAAAGATACTTCATAACTTTCATTGATGATAGCACTCGATATTGCTATGTTTATCTGCTTAATAGAAAATATGAGGCAATTGATGCTTTCGAGCAATACAAGAATGAAGTTGAAATACAACTTAACAAGAAAATCAAAATGATTAGAAGTGATAGGGGTAGTGAATATGAATCTCTTTTTGAAGAAATATGTTTGGAATATGGAATTATTCATCAAACAACTGCCCCATAAACTCCACAATCTAATGGGGTTGCGGAAAGAAAGAATAGAACATTAAAGAAGATAATGAATAGTTTGTTGATAAGTTTTGGTTTACCACAGAACTTGTGGGGGGAAGCTGTTCTAACAGCTAGTCGGATACTCAATCATATACCCCATAGCAAAACAAAGTCCATTCTATATGAACAATGGAAAGAAAGGAACCCCAGCTTGAAATATTTCAAAGTGTGGGAGTGTTTGGCTAATTGAATCAGATAATGCTGAATTTTTTGAAAATATTTATCCGTATAAAAATGAATGACAGTCATCTAGTGAAAAATCTAAACGACCTCGAAAAGTGTCAATGGGAAGTACACCTAATGAGGAAAGTCCAAGACGTACCAAACATCAAAAGATTTCAACTTCCTTTGGTCCTGATTTCTTGACATTTTTAGTCGAGAATGAGCCTCAAACGTTCAAAGAAGCAATGTCTTCTTCAGAAGCACAATATTGGAAAGAGGAAATCAATAATGAAATAGAATCCATATTGAATAATCATACATGGGAATTGGTTGATCTTCCTTCAGGAAAAAAATCATTGGGTTCTAAATGGATCTTCTAAAAGAAAATGAAAGATGATGGTACTATTGATAAATATAAAGCAAGACTAGTTATCAAAGGTTTCAGATAACGAGAAGGTCTTGATTATTTCGACACATACTCGCCGGTAACAAGAATCACTTCTATTCGAATGTTGATAGTGTTAGCCGTCGTGTATGGTTTTCAAATTTATCAAATGGATGTGAAGACAACCTTCTTAAATGGAGAATTGGAGGAAAAAAATATACATGGAACAACCAGAAGGGTTTGTAAGTCCAGGAAAAGAAAAGAAGGTGTGTCGAATTGTTAAGTCGCTTTATGGACTAAAACAAGCGCCCAAGCAATGGCATGCAAAATTTGATCAAACCATGTTGTCAAATGAATTTAAGATCAATGAATGTGATAAATGTATTTACATAAATAACACTCGAATCACATTGTCATTGTTTGTTTGTATATGGATGATATGTTAATAATGAGTAAGGACATTTCCGACATAAACTCTACTAAGCATATGTTGGTTAGCAAGTTTGATATGAAAGACTTAGGAGTTGCAGATTTGATCTTAGGAATTAAAATTCTTAGGACTCCTCAAGGTCTAGATTTGTCTCAAACTCATTACTTCAACGTGGTACTTGAAAAATTCAAGTATTTGGACTTCAAAGTTGCCAAAACTCCAATTGATGTGAATCTTGCTCTCACAAAGAACCAAGGTCAAAGCAAGTCACAATTAGACTATGCAAGAGTGTTGGGAAGTTTGATGTATATCATGAATTGTACGCAACCAGATATAGCATGTGCTATTAGGAAATTAAGTTGGTACAAGTAATCCCGATCAAACTCATTGGATGGCAATGAAGAGAGTTTTGGGGTATCTAACGCATACTCAAAACTATTCTTTGCATTACAACAAATATCCAGCGATAATTGAAGGATATAGTGATGCAAATTGGATCACCGGGTCAAATGAAGTGAAATCCACAAGTGGATATGTATTTACTCTTGGTGGAGGAGCAGTCTCTTGAAATCATCCAAAGAGACCTGTATTGCTCGCTCTACAATGGAATCTGAGTTTATTGCCTTAGATAAGGTCGGTGAAGAAGCAGAATGGCTACGAAACCTTTTAGAAGATATTCCTTTGTGGCCAAAATCAGTGGCTCCTAGATGCATACATTGTGATAGTCAGGCGATAATAGGAAGAGATGGAAATGTTATGTATAACGAAAAGTCTCGTCACATTCGACAAAGACATAATGTCGTTAGACAATTACTCTCTAGTGGAATTATCACAGTTGACTATGTAAAGTCAAAGGATAATGTGTCAGATCCACTTACAAAAGGCCTAACCAGAGAGGCGATTGATAAATCATCGAAGGAAATGGGTTTATGGCCTAGAACAATTCATTGTAATGGTAACTCTACCTAGTTTAATGGAGATCCCAAGGTCTAGGTTCAAGGAGATCAAACAAAGTTACGAATGACGGTTCAGCATTGTAACTAAAAGTATATCCATTTCCATGATATGACAATGTTTAAGAAAAAAGGATAAAGCTTAAGGTTTGAAGCTTTTTAATGATTTCTAAGTTTGGCAGGAATGATCAAATAGTTTGTCTATAGGATAAAACGTTTAGGAATCACCTATGTGAGTGTGAAGTGGAAGCCGCTTCAAGGAGAATAAGAGTAAGGCCAGTTCTCTATGCACTCATGAAACCAGGATGTGTTCATGGATGAATCGAACAAAACAAAGAGAACCAAGAATGGTTAAAGGTTGATTGTGTGACATATGTTGTCTAGGTATACGTAAAAGATTGACGGTTCAAGGATATCAAATCTATCGATTGACTAAGGATACCCGACATACGTTCACTATGGAAAGTTCAAAGGGAAACCTACTTACCCAGATGCGATTGATCCTTATTTGTAGATCACACAAGTTTTTATATATAAAATAGCCATTTCCTATTCATGTGGGAGATTATTGGGTTTGGTTGATAAGAAGTGAATGGAAAATGGAGGTAAAAACATGGAGGGAAAAGTGAAGAGTAAGTCCTCATTTTAAAGAAGTAAAGTTCTCCCACATTGGTGGGAGAAAAAACTTTCTTGTGTATATATTGGAATACATTCTTTCATGTGGATAGTGAGGATAGAACAAGACAAGCCTCGCGTCGTCTTCGTCGTCACTCGTTTGGCTCAGCTCTGGCTTCGGATTCAAATTTTGATTTGGATTTGGCAAATGATCGATTGAGAGACTATCTTTTTGGACAAAGTTCATTTGAAACTTGAGAATTATTGATAGTTTAATCCAAAAATCCGATAGAAAATCATTTCTCCATATGCGAACGCACATGAACGGATGCGGACGCATGTCACAACGCACCTCGAAGGGACGTGACCCTTCGAGGCACTGGTTGAAACTGAATTGGCGACCAGCGCACGCATGTGGTACCTACGGATACAGGTGACCAGCGCAGGCCAAACCTGTAGCTACTGGTTTTGTGCCAAACGCTGACCTGCGACCGTATGTGGCCACCTACAGGCGAAGGTCGCGGCGCAAGTCAGGTGTCGGTTCGAAACAGTGTGTCTTTTCTTCAACTATTACTTCCCTTCTGGAGCACCACGTCTTAGGCTATAAATACCTATGCTTTCTTCAGATGAAGGATATACGAAATTATTATTTTCGCAAGTCAAAAACTTTCTTCTTTACAAAAAAAATTAAAGTGTGATTTAATCCATTAGTTGAGTTCGACGAAGTTCAACAAATTTCATTGCCGGCTTTGCTGAATAGTGTTCTATTCTATCTTGGGAGGAATTAATCCACACCTTGGGCAATTGTGAGGGGATTATATTCTTTAAGGAAAACAGTTTAACTGTGGGCTTAGAACTACCATTTTCATCAATATTTTGGTTTTTACGGGTGAAGGAACTAACATTATAGACAATAACCATAAACACGTAGTACATACAAAGCTTGCTGAAAATTTAACCAAGGAATACCTCTGGAAGCGTTAGCAGATATCTTGAAGCATTTCCTTCTTCAATTCTGCGGTCTTCTACAGTGATCCCAAATTCACAGCCGAACTCTTTCAATACTTGTGTGGGCAAGTACTAAATAGAAAACTTAATCGTCTTTCTCGGTTAGAGGAACCCCTACTTATAGAGGTCCTTTACCCAGACCAAAGAGGAACCAAGAAAACGTGTGTCTGTTTTCTTTTTGAACTAGGAACACACGTTTTTTTTTCTTCTTTTCCTTTTCCTTTAGAAAATAGAATTTCGAGTCCTAGTTTAATATGGGCACTATAGGAACCATGGAATTAATTGTTGAGGCTCTCTATTATGAAAATAATTCAAAACTTTAATTTGAATTATTCTTACCATAATAAATTACAAATCATTCCACTTAAAATTTATAATTGCACTCCTCTATTTTTATTTTAAAATTCTCCATTAAACACTTATGTAATTTCTCATGTTAAGATTACAGATACTAATCGATATATTAAATTACTGACGAATTTAATATAATGATTAACTTCCTTTAGAGTAATACTTAACTTATTTCATATGTCGGATTCATAAATCCACCGGCCGGGTTTACACATGAAAACTTATAAGCTTCTCATAAAAATGTGTATCATCAATCTCTATACGAAGATATGAATTCTATCAACTAACTTATTATTTCACCAATATATATTATCATCATCCAATCTACAAGGAATATCGACCCATCTCAGAATCTCACCTTTTAATTAATCAAAACGATAAATAATATTTACAGATCATAATATGTATATCAAGATTGAGAATATAAGTACATTAAACAGTTTAGAGAATATGTTTTTATCAGTCAGTCTAAAATAATTATCTCTACTCGGTCTTGTTCAATACATACAAAATGCACTAGCACGAAGCTAGAACTATACCATTCTCATAATCAAGATAAATTACTTTTAATCTCGTGCTACAATCATTCTGATGATTTGTCCAAATTTCCATCTAAGATTGTGAACTATATAACTTTAACTTATAAGAACCGATGATTTGATCTTCTGTGTATAAGCTTAAACTCTATACACCAAATCATCTACTATATAAGTTGAGGACACATATATGACAATGATCTATTTAATGTAACACTTTATTGAATTGAATAAATAAACAAACAATTGTTCAATAAGAAAATATTATATCAAAACGCATGGTTTATAGTATATCCTAACAATACACCTATATCGGGTGAAATATGCTTAATTCCCAACAAGTGTTTATGATGGAATATTTTTCTTAAGATTTACAACACGAATAATCTCGGTCTCGCTTCCCTCATTTTATCTGCCACGAAATCACTCCCACATCTTGTCCCGCATAACTTCGCTCCTAATTATATTCTTCTTAATATGCCTAGTACACAATTCATTTATGCACTTCCATCTTAGCTACGTTCATTTTGTAAACGTGATATAAGGTCGAAATAGGAGGAGATGAAGGTATATATGCAAGTACAATAGGCATTGATTACCCACACATGAATCTGAAATATTGAGAAAGTGATTGTTCAGCACAGTGATCCTGTGTGCTTTCATTTCAGTGTATCTGATTCACTCTTACTTTTTACACGAATACCTGCAAATGCTACAAGTCCAAGAGAAAAAAGGGTATACAAAGTACACACAAATAAAGAAATGCAAGTACTCCTCGTCTCATGCCCAATGAATTCAACCACAAATTGGATATGGAGGACTCTCCTGGTACACCCAACTGCATTGTCCTCTTTGTGCACCAATAATTACTACGTATATGATATTTTTAGTTTTTATATTTAATTTAAAATAAATACTAATTTTTTGTCTAATGGAGTAAAAAGGTATTAATTTATTTTTTTTCAAATTTATCCTTATTTAGATAAATAACTTTTTACATAATCAATAAATCATATTAAATAGATATTATTTAATCAAGGATAAACTAATATTATTTAATCAAGGATAATTTAGTAAATACATTTTTTGGGTGACTAACCAGGAAAATACTTTTTACTTTCTAAGAGTTAATGAATTTCTTAAGAGGTGTACCCAAGCTAAAAGCACCATATAATATGAACCGGAGAGAGTACTCTATAATTAATGGTGGTCTGGTGGATCCAAAATAATTTAAATTTGATGAATACACCTTTAAGTTTTTACCGTTGAATTTATTAATGTAATATTTGATACTCCCTATATCATAATTTGAATTTCGAGAGTCAATGTTAATCTTGATCATGAATTCGAACATAAAACTTTTAAGGCATATGAAAACTCATTCAGGACGGAGGGAGTAAGTATCTTATAATAATGTTCCTCATATTTACAAGCAAATTTCTCCGTAACAATCAATTTCTATAGTACATATCACTAAAACGGTCATTTTTTTCTGGAACCGATTTCTTATGTCAGTATATATTCTCTATAGTGCTATTTCGCTATAACAATCAAAGCTAACAAGATAAATAACATCGTTATGAAAAAGTTTAATTGTATATATCAATGTTTCATGTCAAAATTAAATATTGAGTTCAGCTAAATTAAGAGCCTATTTGGGATTGTTGTTTGGATAACTTATAAAACTGGTTTTAAATAGAAACGGAAGCAGTTTTTTTGCTATTAGGAAAAAGTAGAAAATTTTTATTTTTAAAAAAAAAAACAGAAGCAAAAGCAAAAAAATTATTTTTTTTCATGACAAAAATATCCCCATCACTTATACATATATACCAATATATTCCTTATTAATTAATTAGCATTTATCATAAGTTTGATTAAAATTTTATTCTTCATTCTTTATTTTATTTTAGATTTATATATTATTATTATTTTATTCCTCACTTCTTTTTTTTAAAGGAAATCAAAAACATAATTGATGATGATGATAAATGAACATATAATTCTTTATTTCTTATAATTAGTGACAAGGCAGATATTCTACTATTATGGAGACATTGCATGATAAAATTAGGAATGAAATCATTGAGAATTTTTGTGATGTATGAAAGATTACTTATTTTTGAAGTGAACTTTTTCATATGTAATGATTTAATTTATGAAATAGTTTTTAAATTCATTTTGCTTGATGTTTTTAAGTATATTTAAATCATTATATTAATATTATATCAATATCTAATATTTTTTTATGTATCCATGTATATAAATATTGATTGAAAATTTTGTAATATGTATTTTTAATTAAATAAAAATTTAATTTAAAATATTATAAAAAGATATTTCAAATAATTTCTCTCGATAAAATAATTTTAATAGTAAAAATCCATTGATATATATATCCTTTTTCGTAATTGACTCTCAAAAGCACTTTTAAAAAAGATTAGCGAAATACAATTTATTTATCAAAGACACTTTTCAAATAAATTAATCAAACACAAATTATATTTTTTTCAAAAGTACTTTTTTAAAAAATCATTTTATAAAAATATTTCTCAAATAAGTAATTTTCCAACAAAACCCTAAACGGCCTTAAGTAAAGTAAACTATATATAAAGAGAGGACTGAGTAGTCAATTCAAAGTTCAATTAATTATTCCACTACTCTCCTATAAGCTGGCAGTGACTGAGAGTCCACTTTGCATGGACATAAGACACCTTCAGGAAAAAGGTACTACATCTTCTTTTCTGTGAAAATTTACGTACAATTATGTTGGTAAAGCTACAAATTTTTAAAAATATTTTAAATTATCAATTGTTTAGTTTGACTTATGATAATTTTTTATAGACATAATTTTCAAATTTTTAATTTTATCTCAAAAACTTAAAGATTTCATATTCAAATATACAATCAAAATTTAAAAATTTAACTCTCGAAATTTAAACAATGTCATGTAAATTAAAACAAAAAGGGGTTAGGATTTAACTTGCACACACCTTAACATATATCAGAGGGTCACCCACAAAATATGAACGCTTGCTAAAGGCTTAACTCCCTCTTCGCTGTTCTGGCTTGTTTGCTACATCGCAGCCTACAGCCTAAAAATGTGCAAGATTACAAATACATGTGGTCCTTATTAAAAAAAAAAAAGAATTGATTTAATTTCTAACAGTAGTGTCAGCAAGTTTAAGAAGTTTGATGCATGTGGTCCTTATTAATTTACTAGTACAGTACATAAATTTGTTGTATCAGTAGCACATTGTCTGCTCCTCAAAGTCACATTGGAATCAACACTGGCCTTTGACCATACATGCTGGCCTTAATTTGTCACTCCTCTAAACAATCTCTCCATTGATGCAGAAGGGCCTCTCTCTGCCTTTGCTGCATGTGGGAAAAGTTAGTTAATCACAAACTTTGACCAATATATTATTACTCCTTTCGATACAAGAAAATAAATAAGAAATTATTTGTTTTTTTAAAAAATATTTTCTTGAAAAATATTTTAATCCATACAGAACACACCCTTAATCTGTTTTAAAAGTAATATCACAAATATTTACTAATAACTTTTCACACTCAACATTCTACATGACATACCTCAAGATTCAAAGAATATTTTGATATATTACACATATCTTTAATTTAAGATTTACAAAATTTAAAATAAAAATATTATTCCAAACTCAGGATCGAGTCAAACAAAGACAGGCGAATCAAAACGAAGGGAGTATAAAATGTAATAAACCACCAGAACTAGCAAGCTACTAGTCTTAGTCATTCAAAAGATGATGTTATTCTCTGAAACGAGCTTTATCATTTTCTTTAGGGCGACTCCAGATTATCATGACAATAACTACAATTAGGGGTGTACAGACCAAATCGTCAAGTCAAACCGAATCGACGAACCAAATCAAACCGAGAAAAAAAAAATGACTTGTGGTTTGGTTTGATTGGTTTGGCGTTAGAAAAAAAAAATCGACCATTCTTGATTTGGTTTGGTGTTAATCAAAGAAAAGTCAAACCGAACCCAAACCAAACCGACATAATATATATATATATATATATATATATATATATATATATATATATATATATAAAATTTTAACTTTTTATACATAAAAAATATTAATTATAATCTATTTTCTAAATACTTTTTAAATTAATTTTATTAATTTTTAATATTTAAAAAGTAGATGTAGATATATATTCAGATTTGGACCTTTAAGTTGTAATATTTATCCATTAAGTGATAACAAAATGATCCGAAGCTCAATATAAACTTAAAACCTAAAACTTTTCACTCTAAAGTCACTTTTCATCTTATTTTTTAATTTTCGGAGAGTTCTCCGCTCCTCCTTTCCATTCCTCATTTTACATAATTGTGGTTTTCCACTAGCACATGAGTGAAAACATACTTGATCTTGTCTACAATCACAATATAATTGTAAAAACTAAAGATTATAAAAAAAAACTGAGAAAAATCAAAAAATCAAAAAAACCGATTTTATGTTGGTTTGATTTGGTTTATAAATTTAATAAACCGTCATAATTAGTTTGATTTTTTTTAATAAAAAACCAAACTAACCCGACCTATATACACTCTAACTACAACAATGATAACAATAGTGATGATGTTAATGATGATAAAGAAATGAAAGATTCCACTATTGGACAATTACTAGTCAGATACATATGATTATTATAACTAGGTGGAGGTTATAGGATTTGAAGTTTCTTGTTTGAAATTCTATTATTTTCAAATTACTGAATTCAAAATTAAGAATTTATACGTACTTAATTTAATAAAGTGCGTAATATGAACTAATAGATTAGATCCGATTTAAGTTATTGAATTCACCTTAAATCAGTAATTAAAGTGGTCCATCTATATCTATCTATATCTATATCTACATCTACGTCTACATCTATAATCTATATCTATAATATATTAAAAGTGTGAAGACCGTTAGAAAAGTGATTCGAACTTTTTGTCCTTCATTAAACATTTATGCTTTGGACAAAATCGTCTTTTTATTATTTTCCTCAATTTATTATTTAATTAAATTAAGGACTCCTAAAATATATGGGAAGAACCTCATAAAATAAATATATAGAAAGAAATTAGGTATATATTTTTAAATACAATGTCAGTAAGAACCTAATCGGTAGGGATTTTTTTTGTTTAGCCGTCAGGAGCTCATGGTTAATGTGGCTTGGGTTGGTTTTAAAATTGTAAGTTGAATATCATGTTTAATTCACTATGTTCTCGTAAAATTGAGAAATTTTTATTTTAACTTTTGCTTGATCTATTGTATGCTTTCTCTGAATTGTTAATAGTTGTTATTTTATTATCCTGAAAAAGTTTAGGTGCTTATATTCATTGTTGCTTAGACGATATTGTACATGAAAGATTTATTGAAATATTTTATACTTTTTTTAAGTAAGATTAAAATATGATTGAAAAATAATTTCTTGCAAAGAATAAAAAATTCAACCTGGGACTCAGGAGCCCATAATTATTGCCGCAATTAATCTTCTAGCTTGTTTTTTTTTTTTTTTTTGTCTAAATTCTTGAAAGAAATAAGAGACAAAATATATTGACACAAAAGAAATTGAAGAACTACTAGGTTCTCCACAAGCAAGAGGACCAAGTATTCTCCTGCGCGCAGAAAATATCACTTCACGCTTAGTAAGACAATTACTCGCGCGTAATTAATTTTTAATTGACCTATTTTCGCCATCAATATATATAAATTAATTAATTATGTTTTCTAATGACATAGTAAATAGTTTTCATTGACCTGAAATTAATTACTGCGTGAAATTAGGGGCAACTATGGCGTTCAAATCCAAAGGAAAATTATAGTTGATAAGAGTTGGTAACTAAATTACATTCTTTATGATAAACTCCCTCCGTTGAAGTAGTCGGAAAAATCAAAGGTTTGAAAACCAAAGATTTATATTATGGGAATGGTGGTTCTCTTTTTGGTTGTTGCAAGTTTTACTTTCCTTAAAGGTTCACGATTTTTTTAAGACAACACTATATAGTATTATTATCATAGTAATTCCCGTTAATTGATTAGTTCTCTTTTTGTCCCTGAAAGGTTGTTTTGCATTGTATTCTTTTGTTGGTAAAATCTAAAAGATTAATTCAGAGTTATTAGTAATAGATATTTGCTTTATTAAATTTTTATACCAAATATTTAGAGATGCTTGTTGTCTGTCTGCGCCAGAAGTAATAAGTACTACGAATAAATTATGAATTCAATTTGGTTAACAGATATGTTATGTGTAGGTGTTTTCTTTGGAGTTTCTTCAAACACCAAGTTACAGATTGTGATCGGATTGGGATATCTGGTGGAATCTTCTCGTATGAAAAAGTAGTTTCCGCCTATTGCAATGCCATTCACAGTTGGTGTGCGATTTGCCAACAATATGTGCGCAGGAATGCAGTTTGTGGATTGGGCGAGGTGGAGTGGTTCTCTTTGGGCAGAGTTTCGACTCATTGGATGATGCAGGTTGCGTGAACACCGTTATACTACTTTTTAGGATTCAAAAGATATGAACAAGAATGTATTCAAATGAAGAGAAGGTGAACAAGAGACTATTGTATAGCTTTAACCAAATATGTGTGGCTTCTTTTAGCTTTTCTTAGCATGTTTTACGTGTGTAAGGTGTTGAATATTATTTGATCTAAGATAATGTTAAATCAATAACTTAATCGAGTTTTGATTCTACACTTACTTTTTTTTTTTTTTTACTTATGTAGGTTTTCGTAAAATCATAATAATTGTAAGTACTTAATTCAAATTTTGACTGTCAAGTAAATCATCATCATATATCGGTTACTAATAACTCATAGTTGTGGTTGTCAATTTATTCAAGTTAAAGAATTGAAAAAAAAAAAAGTTGTAGAATGATTGTTGAGATTAATCAAAAAAGTATATTATATTGTGTTAAGTCAATTGTTATTTTTCAATCATTTATTCTTCTTCAACATATTTCATATTGAATGGTGACTTGACGTGATGCATACGTGCAACACATTCAATTATTATTTTATTAAATTAAGAACTCCTAAAATATATGAGAAGAACCTTAATAAAATAAATATATGAATATATTTATATATAAATATATATATGAGTCCTAATATATATGAAAAAAGCCACGTGATTACTTGACTTCATGATATTTCTCCGTACAAAATTTTGTTAGCCAAGTAAGTGACAAATTAGATCTCTTTCTAGCACGACATTCATCTATTCTCTAATGTGCGTCCATGTGATGAGGTAATTTTATTTTTCAGAGTCATATTAATTATCTACGAATTAAAACAATTAATTTTTTAATTAGTGTTCAAGTAGAAGTGAATAGGTAAGAAGTAGAAAGCCCCATATCAATCCATCTCCATAGGAGACAATATGAGCAAAAGACAGGAATCCCTATGAACTATAAAGGATTACTATCTTTAAAATCTATTGAGGTTAGTATATTAATTGTTACACGAATTAGAACAATTAATTTTTGATTAGTGATCCTATGAACTATAAAGGATTACGATCGTTAAAATCCATTAAGGTTAGTATATTAATTGCTACACAAACTTTTATATTTTTTTATTTTGATTTTAATTCAAATCGTCTTTTTTCATTCATTATCATCATTCTTTTTATCTTTCTTTATTGTTAGTAGTTTTAAAGATTATGTATGTATTATACATAATTAACGATTGACAATGGATTTTCTCCTTTTGACAATTCTCGTATTTCACTTTCAGTTGAAAATTTATGATTAAAAAATTAAACGACAAGCATGTATTGCAGCCAAATGAAGTAGCCAGAAAAATCAAAGGTTTATCTCTTTCTTTTCCAACTATTTTTTTTAGAGGAATTGTTCATTGTAGGGATAAGTATTAACAGAACCCTAATTTTTTTTGAAAATATTTGTTCAGTGCAGAACATTTTTTTTTTTTTGATAATTTTTACATGTATTTGTTTTTATACCGATAATGTGTAGCACTAAGTATTTAAGGCAACACCTCAATAAGTCTGGTTTAGTTAGGAAATATAACAAAATTCTAATTAATGTTAGATATTCATATTATAAAATAACCAAAAATAGAATTTGACATATTATAAAATAACCAAAAATAGAATTTGAAATAATTACTATCTTCTGCACGCAAATTCACAAACAAGCTCCTACTAGACAATAAAACGTAAAGTAACTTGCTATAAATATTTATTTATGACCGTTTATAACGTTAGTGATTAAATTGAGCACTTGAGTTGTTTGAATTGAATATGAAAATTTGATTTGGACTTTTAAATTTTCGAATGAAATAAATTATAATCCAAATCCAATTAAAAGAAGCACGAATTAAATTAGATTTTTAAAGTTCGGTTATGATATTTCAGATTTTTGAAATTGTTCTTTTTACATTTATTTATTATTAATTAACATGATACACACGTGCAAAGCACGTACACTTAACTAGTACTATAGTAAAGGTGTGATGGGCCTTAGAAATGTTGTTTAAACTTTTTGCCCTTCATTAAAAAACTCTCTAATAGACAAGCTATGTGGCATGCAAAATCTGACAAGATATGTTCATCTAATCGTCTCTCGACCTTGGTTAGACGAATTTCACTCTTCTCCTCTCGGTCTCCGAGTGTCGCACTACTAACCCTTGTCCTGGATCTCAGATAATCATTCCCGCTAAGGCTCATGTTATTAGATGAAGGTTGATAGCTTCAAATCTCTGTTGTTATCTCCTTTTCTCAATCTCTACCTCTCTCTCGAGCAAATCTAGAATACAGGCGAGTTTCTAACGTTTGCAACCATTAGAAGAGCAATCACAACGAAGGAAACAACAATACATGCATTCACAGCGGTTCAGAATTGTTTTGCACTTAATCGATTTCGTTAATTCCTCATGGTTCATACAACCCTAGTTGATGAGTTTAGCTACTCATAATTGTAAGAACACAAGAAGAATTCAGAGATGAAAACATAATTGCACACTCAAAATAATGAAGAAGAACGGAAATCTCAATTATCAATAGAACTCGAATTAGGGTTTGTAACTACAAAACCAAGAATATGTTTATAAGCTCAAAAACACCATGAAATAGCTCTCAAAACAATGTAATAACTCTCTCCCGCACATAGGACTATACAGGGATATTTATAGATACAAAGCTAATTCTGTCCAAATCAAAATAGGAGAACAGAGTCGGCAACTTCCACGGTACCGTGACTTGGTGTCATGGAACCAAGTCACGCCACGTAGGTTGGTGTCGTGGAAATCAGGCTCAATTAGACGTCTTCAGGAGTTGACTCACGCCACCTAGTCACGCCATGTAGGTGTACCCACGCCACGTGGATGCCTGGCGTGGAAATCAGGCAATTTTTCACACTGGAAGGTGACCCACGGCACCACTCACGTCGTCTTGACTCCCACTCCGGTGCAGATTCTTGTTCTTTCATCCTCAGACACTTCGTTCTCAGGCTTGATTCTTCCTTTTTGATCATTTTGCCTTCAAAAATCTGTTTTCCTACAATGTAGGACAAAAACCACATCATACCAACCAAATATACCCAAGTTATTTCATATTTTCCTTGTTTTAAGCATCAAAAGTGCCATGTAACCATAGCGCATCAGTCCCAAGGAGGTTGAGAGGTTAGTTTGACAATTTAATCATTAGAATATCCGGGTTTGGTCCCATGTTTTGATAGTCGGGTTTCAGCGTGGATTTCGGACACCAAATTTCAAACATAGAATATTCAAGTTTATTGCAGTTGCTCGTCGAGATGGCAGCACTTCAGCTAAGTGCACTTTAAAATTTTTAAAGATGTAGAACTGTCGTAATCTAGATGTCTTCATCAAGGTGAATAATATTTTCGTCCAAAATTTCTTTACTTATCTCAATGACTCAAATATAAGGAGACCAATTACCCATCTCATATCTAATGCGAGACTCTTGACAAATTAATTTCGTGTTTTGTTTGCTTCTAGGATTACTACGCTTGATCAAAAATAATGATCTTTAATACGTAAATTTATTTCTCTTTCTCTGTATCTTACACACACACTTTGAGAGTTTCATGATAAACATGAATACTAGGTTTATTGGGATGCTTTCTTACCATAAATATTTACTGTCGTGTCTTTGGTTTAGGTTTCTTTAGGCTTAGGAGTCTTTTTCAATCTATCCAAGTGTTACGGCAAGAGTTATAATGTTTTTTCTAATCCACAGGTATGTATTTTTGGTTGTAAATTTTATTGTTTGCTTCATTGAAGCATTTTGGTTCGATCTGCATATGTCAAAAATATTTGAGTGGCAAAAACTGTGCTATTTTAACACAACGGTGTGGGTAATGGATGTGGATAAGTGGAGACATGAAAATTATACAAAGAAATTTGAGAATTCAATAGTTACTTAAATATTATTGTATCCATAACGATGAAAAGTATCATTTTGTGCAATGGCCGATTTGATGTGATCACATCGTTATCTTATATTATTTTCTCACTTCGTGTTTAGTTATTATTTAATATATGATCGTATTTTATTTTTTGCCCTATGTTTTTGTAGTAGCTTCAGTAGCCTACTTTTATTGTACGTTTCAAATTGTTGATGTGTGACGAGTGAAATCTAAAATCTGGTACTAGCAAGTTGTTTTGGTCTTCGAATTGTTCTTTTAATTTCTGCACAACATTAAACTTACGTATAGCTATTCCAGGAAATTAAGCAAAACAGGTACTGGAAAGTATAAAACCACTGTAGCTTAAGTGTGCTATGCCGTGGTATTAACAAGCTGTCATGGTCTTGGACTGCTTGTCTTCCCAACTTGATTTCTTGTGTAGTACCATACCTGCATGTATAGTTTGGACCATTTTGATTCTGAAGACTACATACTCTAAAGTATAGATGTTTAGGTCTTTTGACACTGACATTATGTAACGACGCAATGTGACAATCTATCCAAGTGTTATGGTAAAAGTTATAATGTTTCTACTAATCAACATAACATGTGTGTATTTTTGGTTGCAAATTTCACTGTCTGCTTCATTGAAGCATTCTGGTCCGATCCGTATATGTCAAAAGTATTTGAGGGGAGAAAATTGTGCTATTTTAACATAACAGTGTTGGTAATGACATGAAAAGTATACAAAGAAATTTGAGAATTTAATAGTTCTGCGGAAGCAAAAAGAGATATATCAATTGGGCACTTTGCCTCTAGCCCTAAACGAGATAGTTGTATGTATGCATCTGTGGCTGCTGGGAGGTAGCAGGTATTCCGTGAATTTAGTTGAGGTACGCAAAAATTGACCCGGACACTACAGTTATTAAAAAAGAAAAAGAACAAAAAGGGCTACTGACATAGTATCCCCACATCATGACATTGCAGAATATGACAACCATATTTGATGACTGTAAATTTGAAAAAGATCACATTAGAGTGAACTAGAAACAAGGAATGAGTACTAATGACATAATTGTGCAAATTTACATAGATAATAGAAATTAGACATTCAGTGTGGCAAAGATTTAGCCCAAAATTTACCATGAAAACTATCTAGGATCTTAATTGCCAAGGATCGGACCTACACAAGTATAATACTAGGAATCAATTAAAAATATGACATGACCAATCCAAAGACATGACTCCAGTAAAAGCATCAATCAAGTTTACAATACAGATCACATGTAAACAGACCAAAACAGAGAAAATTGTGCCACTCTTTCATTTCAATAACCTCCCTTACTCCTCCCCCACCTAAGAATATAGTATGGAAAAAAGGAAAGGCATCCCATTGATGACTAATAATTCTTCAAGTACTCAGCTCAACATAAATACTACAAATTTTTCATGATACATGTGTCGAGAACTCATATTTCCAGTTATTTATAGCAACTATTGTGGAACATTAGAAATGTTGCAGAAATCAAACAGAAAACTCTAAAGACACCACAACACACAAAAGGACAGGCGGTGCATAAAGCATATCACATTTGCACCCCAAGAGGGTGTAATGTAGAATGTCTACCTGACTCGAGATACACGAGCATTAGTGATTATGTCTGTATTTGGGTCCAAAACAAGATACAGACAACAACTAACAGTGTAGATAGCAAAAGATGATTAATAATTTGTGCATATAGAAAATAAGTGTGTGGCAGAGTAAAATTATTGATCACTATTTTGCTAATAAAGAAAATAAGTCATTTTCAATACGATTAACATTTTCACCTTGGGAATAAGAAAAAAAATATATATATATATATCATCATCATCATCATCATCATCATACCCAGTGTATTCCCACCAGGTGGGGTCTGGAGGGGGGGGGGTAAAGTGTATATATATATATTAGAAGAAGAAATATGAATTTAATGCATATGGGTTTAATAATAATAGGATTAAAAGGATTAACCAGAAAGAATTTAGGAACTAAAGTATTAATAACTATTTATGATGATAGATGGTCAGACTCTAAAAGATCCCTGATTGGATTAACTGAAGTAGACATGACTAATAATGGCGAAATATTTTATTGTAGTCCAGACTTTATGATTAATGCATCAGAATTTGGAAAATATATAAACATAGGTATTTAGACTAAAGGATACGAATATATGAATATAGGTAATAACCTTTTAGTTTGAAAGTTAGTCAATAATAGCGGAAGTAAGTTTAAATTAAAAGTAAACAATGTCGTAGGACTAATGGGAAATAAAGGGATAAAATTAATGAAACCTATAAAGATAGACTCAGAACTTTATGCAGGTTTAGAATGGAACCCAAAACATAAGAATAAACAAGAAACATTAAAAGATGTTATCAATTACTATTTTTCTTATATAATTAAAATTCTATTCTCCAACTTTATCGTACAAAAGATACTATTTACACGTTTTATCTCCAACTTGAGCAACATTTTATCTAAATGCTCAAGTGCTTATTTGATCTATTCTCTACTATTTTAAGCTTTATTAACAATAAAATTGGAAAAATAAAAAAGTTAAAACACGTTCAAGATGATATCCACTAGATATACTTTAATTTACTTTTTTAACTAGTAATAATCGGATAGTAAAATTGGATGAACATATTATTTATATAAAAAGTAATTATAATTCTTGATTTTTGTATAAATAAATATATATTACATTTTAAAAATAACTAATGATAATCAAATTTGATAAAGATAAAGCACTTAAGGTGACATAAGAGAACATAAACCAACATCCTTTGTAAAAATATGTGAGGTGAGACACAAATACTAAAGAGATTCATCATATTTACATATTTTGAAGATGAATTAAGTTATTGCGTCAATATAATAACATTTATTACATCATTTAGATAAATGTTTTTTTTAACGTCAATTATTCTTTTTCAATAATTTTTTATTCTTACATATATAGTTTATCACCTAATTTGACACACACATGTTATAATAAAAGTGTGAAGGTCATTAGAATGTTGTTTGAATTTTTTATCCTTCATTAAAAGACTCTCCAATAGACAAAATTATCTTTTCACTTTTTTCGTTAAATTATTATTTAATTATCTTTATATTTTTATAATATTTAAATTTAAAGAATCCTAAAAATATGCTAAGAGAACAATATATGGTAAGAAATATTAGAACAATTAATAATTATAAAGTCCTAACATATATAGTAGGAGATTAATACATATTTGGTTTTTATAATAGTAAGCCAACTAGGATTTATGTCCTAGAAGCTATTAGAATTCACTTTTCTTTAGGATTAATATATGTTAGAATTCATTTTTGATTAGAATTTCTTTATACCCTGCGTTGTCTTTTCTTTCTTTAGATTTAGGACAATATAAGTAAATCTATTATTGTGATTGAAGATATCTATTGTTCTCTTTAACTTATGAGTCAGCGGGAGAAGAATAAGAAGAAGCCATCAAGGAGAAGATGAAAAAGGATCTAAAGGCGAAAGAAAAGCTAAGTGAGGTAACTTTATCTGGACTTTTAAACTTCATTGATGGTCTATGATCTCATGTTGGTGATGAAAGGCCTATTGTCTTCACCACCAACTATGAAAAGCTCGACCCAACTCTAATTCGGAGAGGCAGGATGGATAAATATATTATCCTGTCCTACTGTTGCTTTGAGTCCCTTAAGGTGCTTGTGCGTAATTATCTTGACGTCTTGAATCTCTTGTTTACTTTTCTGAGATTCCTCCCTTATTGAAGGAATCTAATATGACTCCTGCTGATATTACTGAGAATTTGATTTACAAGTCTTCAAAGGAAAATGCATAAACTTGTTGGAGAGATTGATTAAAGCTCTTGAACCTGCAAAAAAGGAAGAAAAATTGAAGGTAGAGGAAGAAGATAGAGCAAAGGTTGCTGAAAAGGAGAAGGAAGAGAAAGATCACGAGAAAAAAGAAAGAATTAACAGCTACTGAAGAAGATAAAATTGTTGATGGTCATGTAAACCAAAAAGATAATGGTGCTAAGGAAAATGGTGATGTTAGCAAAGATTGATTAATACACATATATGAAAGTGTTGGGGGTGTTTTAGCTCTACGTTTTCTACTTTATTAGTTGTACTTGTTAAGTTTACTTTATGTTTTAGTGGTGCCTGTACTTATTTATGTGTAAAATTTCATTAAAATTGTTTTAAAAAAAAGATACACCAGATATGAATTCATATTTATTTTAAATATAATAAACTTAGGACCTGTTTGGCCATAAAAATTTTACTTTTTTCGGAAATTTATTTCACTTTAGTGAAAAAAGTGAAATTTTGTGGTGTTTGGCCATAAAATTTAGTTCACTAAAGTGAAATTTTTTTCCGAAAAAGTGAAAACAAGTACTCTTACTTCTCTCACAAAAAGTTAAAAAGAACTCTAATTTTTTTCATGGTCAAACATAACTCCAACTCCAACTCCAACTTCCACTCCAATTTCAACTCCAGCTCCAACTTCTACTCCAATTTCAATTCCAACTCCAAAAAAATTAATTTTCATGGCCAAACACCTTCTTAATGCTAAGAATTTTAAAGATTGAGTCCACAAATTCTGCTACTTGAAAACTGGAACGTTAGAATATAAAAAGAGGAACATATATTATTAAAAATAATATTTTATTAATTGATATCAGGGAATTGACGAACAAGAATACCTTAAAATATGTGTAGATTATAATAGGTCCACATCAATACTTTGGGAACTTGTGTTGACATGTTGCACCTCTCAATCTTACATTAAATGAATTTATTTTATATGAAAAATATTTGGATGGTCTATTATAGTTAAAGCCCATAATCGAAATGTCAATCGAGTTATTTTTGAAAAATTATATACTCTAATATGAATACACGCGCAAAGCGTTTACCCTAAACTAGTTATATTAAAAGCATGAAGGGCCTTAGAAATGTTGTTTGAGTTTTTTGTCCTCCATTAAAAGTCTCCGCAATAGATAAAATTATCTTTTTATTTTTTTTCTCAATTTATTATTTAATTATTTTCATAATATTGACTCGTAAAATGTATGAGATCAGTATGAAAATATATCGTAAGACTTTTTATTAAATTAGGAGTCCTTAAAATATATGGTAGCAGTCATATCGGTCTAATTTTCCCTATCAATAACGCCACAAGCAACAATGCCACCTAATGGGGTTTTAGTGTTTTTTTAGAAATTTCTATTTTGTGCTTTGCTTGTGTAATTGTGTACCATGTTTAGTTGATTATATGATTTTGTTTGCCAACGGAAGGACGAACATAGATTGTCCTTTTGTGATGTTGTCGTGAATGTTTTTGTATCTATCCGTCGGGTATCTATTGCTCGAGCAGGCTAATATAAGCATGCCCGAATCCTCCTTCAAAAGCGTTCATATATTGCATGCCATGGAGGGTAAGAAATTCAGTATTATATTTAATTTCATTGGCATATCGATTATGGTTCCATGGGCGGAGCTATATTATGTCAAGGGTGATCAGATGAACACCCTTCATCGAATATATACATGTGAAATGCTACCCAAGTCGGTTAAATATTATGCAATGAACACCCTTGACACAACTAATTGAGCTAGCTCAGCGGTGGAGGGTGTTCATTTTAGTTGATGGCGCTGCTGCGCACGCAGATTCGAATCCCTTCAGCTTATTGCTGTGTGTTCTATTTTCTTTTACTTGAAAGAGGTGCTTTGTCCTCTTTTTATTTTTTTTAAAAAGACCAACAACAATCCTTTTATTCTTTTTAAAAGAGCAAAACAAACCAACTTCATGTTAGGATGTATACTATTAACCATGTGTTTAGATATAGTATATTATAACAACTGTGATGGTTAAAAGTCTAAGTGGGATATATACTATTAACCATGGTATATATATTATTGACCATGTGTTTAGATATAGTATTTATTACAGAACAATTATTAAATCAATTTTAATAAGTATTCATTTATGTGTTCATTTACTTATATAGTAGATGATTTAGTGTATAGAGTTTTAGCTTCTACACAGAGGATTAAATCATCGGTTCTTATAAGTATAAGATTTTTGTTCACAATCTAGTATAGAAATTAGATAAGCCATTGGTATGACTGTAGCGCAAGATTAAATGTAATTTATCTTGATTATGGGAACGGTGTAGTTTCGACTTCTTGTGCTAGTGCATTTTGTATGTATTGAACGGGACCAAGCAGAGCTAGATGTTTTAGACTGACTGGCAAAAACATATTCTCTAAACTATTAAATGTACTTATATTCTCAATCTTGATATAACTATTATGAGTTGTATATATTAATTATCGTTTTGATTTATTAAAAGGTGAGATCCTGAGATGGGTCAATATGCATAGTAGATTGAATGATAATAATATGTATTGGTGAAATAATAAGTTAGTTGATAGAATTCATATCTCGGTATAGAGATTGATGATATGCCTTTTTGAGAAGCTTATAAGTTTTCACTGTGTCAAATCTTGCAAGTGAATTTTATGAATCCGACACATGAAATAAGTCAAGTAGTGCTCTAAAGAAAATTAATCATTAGATTGAATTCGTCAGTAAGTTAATTTATTGATTAGTATCTGTAATCTTAACATGGAGAATTACATAAGTGTTTAATGGAAAATTTCACAATATAAATAGAGGAGTGCAATTACATATGTGTTCTAGCATAAACTATGTGTTATTTATTATTCATATAAGCAGTATGTTTCTGGAATACTTCGGCTATGCATAATGTTTTCCAACACTTCACACATTAACTTTGTAATTTTGTGGTTTACGTAAAACACAAAATAATAACAAGTAAAAAATAAGAGTTACTGTAATAAATTTGCTATTTTTGGATTGTTATTATTTAAGTAATTCATTTTTTTTTAAAAAAATATTTTCTAAGCAGTAGGGGAAGGGAAAATGAGTGAGGGAATTACAAGGTGGGAAATCGAGCTCTTACTAATAAAATTTCCCTTAAAATAATCCTTAATTAGTGACCTTCACTGTAAAAATCTCTAAAAAGAAATTAAAGGTATCAATAATCCATTAGATTCTCAACTAATGTGTCATTGATTTTTTTTTTAATTTTCATTAAATTTATTAAATAGAACTTAAAAGTAATTTTATAACTTTGTCAAATCAAAAGCGAAAAAGCTCCACGAAGAATTTTTTTTTTTTTTTAAAAAAAAGAAGAATTTCGATTTTACTTTCCATTATTCGTGTCTCATTATTACCGTTATTATCGCGAGAAGCCGGTGAAAGCTTAGAGCCTAAAAGTGATTTCTTTCTAGCCTGAACTCTCTTCTCTTTTCCTTTTTCTTTTATGGCTACTTTCGTTCACTTCATAGTAATTTAAAATGTTCTTATTAGAGCTAACTAATATTTATTTTGATTTGAAAAAAATTGTGCATCCATTCATTAAGAAAAAAGTCAATTACTAGTATTGCGTAATTTAAATTTAAATTCTTTAATGCACCCATCTGAAAAAATCATTATTGATATTGCGTAGTTTGATTTTAAATTTTTTGATGCACTCAGTTGTCCAAAAAAAAAAAATTACAATACTTGAATACCCTTAATGAAATTCCTGGCTCCTCCACTGTATGGTTTGCTCTTGGGTAGACGCTCTCTAGGTGCTTAATTCCATGGCTCTTGAATTTGGATCGTGACAAATAATTCTAAAATTGTCTTTATTTCATTTTCTACCATCGAAGCACTGTGAAGACGAGAGGATTATGCAATTGAAGCAAGAAGAGAGAAATTGGGAAAGAAGGGCAAGTCAACGGGTGAAAATGAGGGGGCATATGTAAAAAAAAGGGCGGCTTGAAAAAATATATCTCTTAAACCGAATTCACATAAATAATGGCAATATTATGGTAATAGAGTATGATCCTGTTTTGCTTTAAGTTCATTCTACGTTTATAAAAGTTGGATGATAAATTACACAATAATATAAATTTTGTCAACCACATTGTATTTTTTTAATTTTAGAGACACTAATATGTCCCATTTATTGGCACTATTTGAATATTAAGGACCATTCATAACGAAATGCAAAAGTACTAATAATATACTATTGTTTATTATGAAACAATAAACATACAGTTTTAAAATAACTTATCATGATTTTACCAATTTTTACAATCATAAATAAGTTGTTCAAATTTTCACTGACGCAAACAAGTCCCAGAAACCTAATACTCCCTCCGTTTCTATCTATTTTGTCACTTTTCACTTCTCGAGAGTTAAATTTTATTATCTACAGAAAAACATATTTTAAAAATTAAGGAATGTTTTGGCGTCTCAAGACATTTGCCCTTAGCTTACAACAACATTAATGATTTTCAAATAGTTATAGTATTCAAGTTAATAATATTGTCGTAACACACACGTGCAATACATTTTATAAAATTGAACTCATTGAAGAGAAGTACATGCACGGGGCGCATACCCTAGACTATTTTATACAATAGTTTATGCCCATGGAGAAATCTGGAATCCGCGATCAAAATGAGCCACAATAAGTAGAAAGTGACACAAATAAGTCACTATTTTATTATGATACCAAAATAGGCGTCGCGCTATATTTTATGGCGTTTTGTACACAAATAAGCCTTAGAATGTTTATGTTTTCGTTCATTGAATTTGAATATATAAGCTATATTGTCAGGTAACTATGTACTTGGTTGATCCCTAGTCAGTCTACATGTCTAACTCACCAAAATATGCAACACGCACTTACAGGGGTTGAATTTATATATTGTGTCTCACATGAGCGATGAATTTAAGATTTCAAGACTATGGACATGTCATTATATTTTAAGATAAGATATAAAACTTTATAGTAATAATAACTTGATGAATAAATGATAATTAATTATTTTGTTACAAAAAATATTAGTTTTCGCGCTTTGATTGTTATTCTGCTTCTGATTTTGTTTTTAGAAAGAACGAAAGGGGTGCTTTATAAGGAAGACTGCTTTAGAAAGAAAAGAAAAAATTAAACTAAAAGAGGAGAGCTTTATAAGGAAGGCTACTTAAAAAAGAAAAAAATGGCATTAAATGGAATTTGATTTCTTGAGCTGTAGGAGTTAAGATCGGTTCTCAATAAATGCACCACTCAAATTCTTTTGATTATGTATCCTTTAGATAATATTAAATTTATTTTAAGAATTATATATACAAATAATATATCGATTTCGTCGAATGATTAGGGATTCATATAACCCATTGTTACACCTAAATTCGCCACTGTCTCACTTTCATGAACAAAATCACTGAAAATTATATGTATTTATCTCTTTTAAAAATTTATGTTTTGAAGAAAATACTTCTAGTTTTTAGATTTGCTTCATATTAGTATTATTTTTTATTTTATGATAATGATGTTCAAGTTAACTTTCGTGCACTTCGGTTCACTTGGTATATGCTATCTTCCACCGGAACAACTCTAGTACCGGCACTTCAAATGTAAGTTCCTACGACATTTGGAGTTTGAAAAATGAGTTGTCGGCGGACTCACAACAGTATAGGACTCTAATTCCGCTCCTTAATTTTGTTGTCTCCTTTCCTAGATGTGGTGTCAAATTCATGTATTTATGATCAACTTCTTGATTCACATCATCAGTTTTTGGGTTTTATTCATTGTATCTGTCATATTTATATTGTACTGAAATATTTTTTATAATTTATCCCCATTTACGCTTACTTTTGCATGTTAATAATGATAATTATTTTTTTAAAAAGGAAAGATCTACCTATCGGATTGGATGTAAGTGCTTAGAAAGATTTTGGATTGTGATAACAAGTAAGAAACTTTTTGATGAACCAAAATTTTTACTAATTCCTCTTAGATATGTCAACTCTATTTTTTGGAAAGACAATACAAAAACTACTCACATTAGAACAATTTTGATACACTATAATATTAACAGGATGGTTAATAATTAGTACAAACTACACTAACTTGGAGCACGACTCCAAATATTTTGTAAAATTTGAATCTGCAGATAATGAATTCACACACAAAATAAATCATGACTTTTTTACTCCTCTGCTTGCTGGTCAACACAAATATCAGTAGACAGTAGTAGCATGTGAGGTGGGACAATACAAAATGTGCTCAACGAATTATAGGTCTGAGCTAGACTAGAGTGGTGTCAGATTTGGCATATTAGTGACATCAATTTCTAATGGAGTAGTGCTATTTGGCACAAATGGATTTGACATAAATGGACACAAATCAATCAAAAGACTATAATATTTTTTAGGCTCCAAATCACTTTATTTTCTACCTAATTTTTCCTCTAAAAAGAAAACCATCTTTTAACTTGTATTATATATTTTTTTTCTTCCAACACCTCTATTTCTTAGTTATTTTACTTTACAAATTTTTAACTCTTTTATTTTTCTCTCTTTTTTTGGATTTTAAATCATCCATATATCTCATCTACGAAATTCCTCTTATAATATTTTTTAGAAAAATGGATTCAAATAATAAAAATATCTAACTAAGAGAAATCATGAATGAAATTTTTGGGATTAAAAATAGTGATAGTTTACTCGCTGAATTAATTTATTTATATAATAATTAATAAATAATATGATTACTTTTAAAGTTAAATTAATTTTTGTTTTGTTTACAAACTAAAGAAAATCACCTTTAAATATCAATTTGATTGATGATTATCAAGGTGATCTTTCAACTATTAATTAATTAAGTTTGACTAAAAAATTTCAGCGAAGAAATTTTATCTTGACTCCAAATAATTCACATTTTGAGTTTATATAAGTTTGACTGAAAATTCAATTGTATACAAAGGTTAACTAAATAAATAAAAATTGTTGGGGTCATCATATAATGTTATCCTAACAAACTGGCTAAAAAGTTTATAATCATTGAATCACGAGTTCGACTCTAACCAGCTGCGTTAAAATACAAATTTATTTAGTTGTTAAATTTTTAAAAAGTTTAAGTATTTTTATATTGTTTCACTAAAAATGTAAAGTATTTTCATATTATTTCACTAAAAAAAATTTAAGTAGTTGGTAAAAATTGAACTCAGAAAAATTTCTCAATCCAATATTTCTTTTTATCATTTTTCACTTCATCTCATGATAATAACAACAACAACAACATACCCCGTGTATTCCCACAAAGTGGAGTCTGGGAAGGGTAAAGTGTACGCAGTCCATACCACTACCTCAGATGAAGTAGAGAGGTTGTTTTCGATAAACCCTCGACTCAGGACAAATAACAATATAACAAGTAGAAAACATAAAAACAAACAATAAAATGGGGGTAACATACCACTAGATAAAAACAACAAAACACCCATGGAGTAATGATATGAACTATCTATCCGAAATCACACACATCACCAAAGCACCACAAACAAGAAACTACAAGACACAGGCATAACACTATGACTATAGGTACATCAACAAACAAAGCATTCCTCCCTACTAGTATGGACGCACTCCTACCTACTAATCCTCTACCCTAATCCGCGTCATCCACACCTTCCTATCAAGGGTCATGTCCTCTGTAAGCTGTAACTAGGGGTGGGCGTTCGGTTCAATTTTATCAAATTTCGGTTCAGTTCTTCGGTTTTCGGTTCTGGAAAAGTGTGCACCAAACACCGAACCAAACTAGTTGGGTTCGGTTTGGTTTTTTCAACTTCGGTTCGGTTTGGTTCGGTGTTTTTAAATCGGTTTTTTGGTGTAAAATAAAAAATAAAATGAGAACCGAATCAAAATATAAGACACTAAAAAATCTAAAACACTGTAAATAGACTATAAAGTGAGGACAACTTCAAATACATATCATTGTAGTGCTCTATTTTTCATATCACAATACGGTGGTAGTATTTGTGTAAAATTTTTTAGGAATTACCATTAGAAATTAGGAGTATATGTGTGAAATTTTTTAGAAATTACAATTAGAAATATAAGTATATTAGGAATTAAAATTAAAAATTAAAAAAATGTAAAAGTAATAAGGATGGAAGGTAAATGTTGATGAGGTAATTGGGTATGGGCTTTGAGGCTTGGTCTTGAAAAGTTTTGGGCCAAACATGAGCTAAATGAAAATTTAAAAAAAAATAAAAAATTTAATAAAACTTCGGTTCTTCGGTGCACCGAAGAACCGTTACCCCTAAACCGAACGCCGAACCGAACTACCGAAAAAAAAACCAAAACCGAATCGAAGAACCGAACTAATTCGGTTCGGTACGATTTTTCGGTTCTCCGATTTTTATGCCCACCCCTAGCTGTAACTACTCCATGTCATGCCTAATCACTTCCCTACAATATTTCTTTGGCCTACCTCTACCCCATCTAAAACCATCCATAGCGAGTCTCTCACACCTCCGTACTGGGGCATCTATGCACCGTCTCATCACATGCCCAAACCATCTCAACCTCACTTCCCGCATCTTATCTTCCACCAAAGCTACTCCCTCCTTCTCTTGAATAAACTTATTTCTAACCCTATCCCTCCAAGTAAGTTTGCACATCCATCTCAACATCCTCATCTCTGCCATCTTCAACTTTTGGATGTGGGAGTTCTTAACTGGCTAACACTCATCTCCATACAACATAGCCGGTCGGACTGCCACTCTGTAAAACTTACCTTTAAGCTTAGGAGGTACCTTCTTATCACACAAAACTCTCGAAGCGAGCCTCCATTTCAACTACCTTGCACCAATATGATGCATGACATCCTCGTCAATCTCTCCATTCCCCTGAATCATAGACCCAAGATACTTGAAATTATCCTTCTTTCGAATGGCCTGAGAATCCAGCTCTACTACCACGTCGGGCTCATGTGTCAAATTACTGAACTTACACTCCAAGTACTCTGTCTTGATCTTGATCAGTCTAAACCCTTTAGAATCTAATGTCTGTCTCCAAACCTCCAACTTATCATTAACTCCTCCCCGGTACTCGTCAATAAGCACTACATCATCCGTAAACAACATACACCAAGGTACCTCTCCTTGAATATGTCGTGCCAATACATCCATCACCAAGGAGAATAAAACGGACTAAGAGTCGATCCCTGGTGCAACCCAGTCAAAACAGGAAAGTGCTCTGAATCTCCTCCTACCGTCCTCACACGAGTCTTTGCTCCATCGTACATGTCCTGAATTAACCTAGTGTATGCCACAGGCACACCTCTAGCCTCCAAAAATCTCCACAGAACCTCTCTGGGGACTTTGTTGTACGCCTTCTCAAGATCGATGAACACCATATGCAAGTCATTCTTCCTCTCCCTATAATGCTCCACTAATCTCCTCACAAGATGAATGACTTCGGTAGTCGAGCGACCTGGCATGAAACCAAACTGATTCTCGAAAATAGTCACGATCCTTCTCAGTCTCACCTCTACGACTCTTTCCCACACCTTCACAGTATGACTCAACAACTTGATACCCCTATAGCTGTTGCAACTCTGAATGTCTCCCTTGTTCTTATATAAAGGAATCATTGTACTCTATCTCCAAGCTTCCGACATCTTTGCCATACTAAAAATGATGTTAAATAACTTAGTCAGCCACTCCATACCTTCCCTGCCAGTGCTCTTCCAAAAATCCATCGGAATCTCGTCTGGCCCAATCGCCTTACCCCTATACATCCTACGGATAGCCCCCTTGACCTTCTCAACCTTAATACGCCTACAATAATCGTAATCGCGACACCTCTCTGAGTGCTCCAAGTCCCCCAGTACTAAACATTCGACCCCTTCGTCGTTCAAAAGTCTATGAAAATAGAACTCTCACCTCTTCTTAATGAGGGTGTCATCCGTCAACACTCTGCCATCCTCACCCTTGATGCACTTCACTTGGTCAAGGTCATGGCCCCTCCGCACCCTATCCTTGGCAAGCCTATACAATTTTTTATCCCCACCTTTCTCCTCTAAAGCCACATACAGGCTCTCGAAAGCTGTTGTTTTAGCCGTTGTAAGCTAACTTCGCCTCTTTCCTAGCTAACTTATACTTCTCCCTGTTCATTCGCTTCTCCTCGTCATCCTTACTCTCCACCAACTTCTCATAGGCCACTTTCTTAGTCTCCACCTTCCTCTTGACTTCTTCGTTCCACCACTAGTCCCCCCCCCCCCTTCCCAGTGTTTGCCAGATCGGCCTCTCGATACATCCAACACCTCTCTAGCTATCTCCCTGATGCAACTAGCAGTCGTCTCCCACATACTCTCCACTTCCTCTCTACTCTCCCAAGCCCCCATAGTCGTCAACTTCTCCCCTATCTCCAAAGAACTGGCCAAAGTCAAGCTACCCCACTTAATCCTGGGTCGATCCTCCACAACCCTCTTCTTTCTGTCCTTCTTGATTTCCAAGTCCATCATTAGTAAATCTTAAAAATATACATAGGAGTGAAATTAAGTTATTATAAGTCAACAATTGTGTTGACTAAAAATTTAAAGTATTTTTATAGTATTTCACTAAAAAAAATATAAATAGTTGGTCAAAATTGAACTCAAAAAAAAACACTCAAATCTAATATTTTTTAAATTATTTTTCACTTCGTCTCATGAAAATAAATCTTTAAAATATACGTAGGAGTGAAATTGAGTTATTAGAAGTCAACTATCGTGTTAACTAAAAATTTAAAGTATTTTCATATTATTTCACTAAAATACTTTTAAGTAGTTGATCAAAATTGAACTCAAAAAAAAATCTCAAATTAAATATTTTATTATTATAATTATTTTTACTCCATCTCATTAAAAAAAAAAACCTTAGAAGTAAGTTACTAGAAGTCAACAATTGTGTTGGCTAGTCGTAAGATTCACAAATTAAGACTCGATTCAATCCTAATATAGATTGAATCAACATTTCCCAATTAGAAGCCAACTCTTTATGATGACAATAGTAGTGAAAAATTGAGACTCGATTCAATCCTAACATATATTGAATCAACATTCCTCAATTAGAAGTCAACCATTTATTTTGGCTATAGTCGTGACAGATTGAGACTCGATTCGATCCTAATAGAGATTGAATCAACATTTCGCAATTACAAGTAAATCATTTATCTTTACTATAGTCATGACAAATTGAAACTCAATCCAATCCTAACATAGATTGAATTAACATTCCCCAATTAGAAGTCAACCATTTATGTTGACTATAGTAAAACAAATTGAGACACAATTCAATCCTAACATAGATTGAATCAATATTTTTTAATTAGAAGTCAAATATTTATGTTGATTATAGTTGTAATAAATTGAGACTCAATTTAATCCTAACATAGATTGAATCAATATTTTTCAATTAAAGTCAAACATTTATATTGACTGAGACTTAATTTAATCTAATATAGATTGAATCAATATTTTACAAAGAGAAGTCAAACATTTATGTTAACTTTAGTCATGTCAAATTGAGACTCAGTTTAATCGTAATATGGATTTAATTAACATTCGCTAGTTAGAAGTCAACTATTTATGTTGAATATAGTCGTGATAAATTGAGACTCAATTCGGGATTAGATTGAATCAATATACCCCAATTAGAAGTCAACTAATTATGTTGACTATAGTCATGACAAATTGAGACTCAGTTCAATCCTAACATAAATTGAATCAATATTTCTCAATTAGAAGTCAACTAATTATGATAACTACAATTGTGATAAGTTGAGACTCAATTTAATTTTTATTGATTTGTGAGACTTAATTTATTTGTGAACCTTTTAAAATGTTAAAAAAATGTCACTAATTTTTTTGTATTTTAAATATTAAAATACAAAACTTCTTGATTTAATAAAATATATATATATATAAATATATACTTTATTGATTTACTAAATAAAGGGATAAAACAATTAGAGTTGCAGGATGACCGAAGATGATGTTATTCCAACTAATTGATCAAGTGTTAAATTAAGAGTCTTTAGGTCCCAAGTTTGACTATAATCGTGACAAATTGAGACTCAATTCAATCCTAACATAAATTGAATCAATATTTTCTAATTAGAAATAAAGCATTTATGGTGACTATCGTCATAACAAATTGTGATTCAATTTAATCCTAATATAGATTGAATCAACAATCCCCAATTAGAAGTCAACCATTTATGTTTACTATAGTTGTGACAAATTGAGACTCAATTCAATCCTAATATAGATTGAATCAATATTCTCCAATTCGAATTCAACTAATTTTGTCGACTATAATCGTAACAAATTGAAACTTAAGTTAATTTTTTATTGGTTTGTGAGACCTAATATATTTGTGAACCTTTTAAATCATTAAACATCGTCATTAACATTTTTGTATTTTGAATATTATAAGATATATATATATATATATATATATATATATAAAATTTATTAAATAAAGGGATAAAACAATTAAAGAGTTGCAGGATGACCAAAGATGATGCTATTCCAACTAATTAATTGATCAAGTGTTAAGTTAAAAGTTCATAGGTTCCGAGTTCGACTCTAAGTTTATTTTGAAGGGACTGCCCCATTTAGTTGAAGATTTTTTTGACAAACTTAATTTAGTTAAGAAAAAATAAAAAGAAGTACAATTAAATTTCTTTTACCATGTGTGAGGCACACCAAAACATACTTGTGTGAAGCATTGTTTGATTGATAAATGGACAGAAGAGGGACCCACTTGTCAAGCTATCAAAAGACACATTAATGTCCTTTCTTCACTAGCTCTTTATCATGCTTTTAATTTCCCTTATTTGTTTTCTTTCTTATTTCATTACCTGCTATTTTTTTTAACTCTTTCAAGATATTTTGTTTTTTTATTTCATTGAATGTTTTTTCTAAAAAAATTATGTTAAGTGCTTTATTATTTCTATGACATGATTTAGATTTTTTTTTCTATTTTGAGAATTTAATTTTAGAGAATGATCTTTACTGAATTTGGTTGACCATTTAATTAGTTTTTTTTTTTTTTTTATTTTTATGTAGTGAATCTTTAAATTGATTTTTGAGACTAATATATAAGTTTTGAGTCTGATAATTTTTTATAGAAGTTTTTGTTATGACAAATAAAAAATAAAAATTTATCAAGCCCATGTAGATACTTAGAGACTATGAACATAAAAAAAATCGAGTTAATTCTTTGAATGGTCACTTATGTTTTTAGAATTGCCTATTAAAATTATTTTTTATTTTTTTCCTCTTATTTTTTCATTCATCGTACTTTAAAAAGTTTCACCTTCTAACTCCTATCTTTTAGGACCCATCTGACTATAAACATTTTCTTTCTTTATAATAGCTTTTTACTTTATTTAAAACTCGTTGTTCGGTCATAAAAATTTGAAATACAACTTTTTCAACTTTAAGTTATATTTCAAATTTAAAAAATAACTTATAGTTTATTTTCTACTTTATTCCAATTAGAGGTTGTGTTTAAGTACATCCAAACATGTACACCATTTCAAATATTCATTAGAAAATATATAGTCAAACACAACACAATCTCCAACTCTATCATCGTAAATTTCAAAATAAAGTAAAAAAATATTTTGAATGTATGGCCAATAATAATAATAATTTAATAACACATGACGGTGCTTCACTATTCTTTTATAAGTTTATTTATATTTGTTGAGAAGTTTATTTTACTACAATAGTCTTATTAATTATGTTTTGTAAAATTCTAAACTTGACTACTAATACTTTATATAGTTATTTTATTCTAAAAACAATGTTAAAAGAAAATAGCATTTATTTTTCATTTATTAGAATGAACAAATACAAGGAAACAAAATATTTTAATGGATCAAATAAAATAAAATCGAAGTATTAATAGAACTGATTATAAAATAGATAAATAATAATTAGAAAGTGTGAAAAGAGAGGGAAGAGAAAAGTGAAGAAAGAAAATTCTTCCTCCGTTCGCTTTTACTTGTCACAATTTTTCTAAGGCAAAATGATTTGGAAGGCTCCTGTACTTGTCTTCATTTGTAAGTTGGACCATCCTACTTGCCAATTTGTCAACTGAACCCTTAAACTTAATAAAACACAATATTTTAGACCCTTTTTGACTGCTCATCCTATTTGGCATTTTTGACCCAAATGCGTGTGATACACCCATTTTAGAAGCGTTAGGTCTTACGAAAAGGCAATAATGACCTTTACAATAGTCATCTCCTTCCCCAATTATTCCAACACCATTGTTGGCCAAAATTTGAGCTTTTTTTTTAGCTTCTCACTCAATTTTTTCTCTCCAAATTTCTTTTTCAATTTTTTTTTTTTTTTTGGTTTCTGCCGTCATTCTTCTTCTTCAAGTCCTATTGCTTGTGCAAATCTTTATTATTCTCCAATTTTTTGGACTTAATTTTGATCGTTCAGATTTCATCTTTTTAAGGAACTTCATCACAGCTGCCAAAATAAAGGGTTTATAGATAACAAAAAAAAATTGAAATTAACAAAAAAGAATGGAAATCTTAGAAACACAATTTTTATCTCTTGCTGTAGACACGTGATTTTTGACCCTCTCCGAGCTTTAACCTATTTTTAGCATTAAATATTTATTTTTGTCTAATCTTTATTTTTGGATTTTATTTTTTTCATTTTTAGTTGGTTTTATTTGAAAATTTGTGAAAAAAAAGGATTCAAAAAGTAGAGTCACATTTTAGGATAACTTTTGTTTTTACTTTTCGTATGAAAAAGAAAATTTTCAAAAAAATATATTGTTCTTTTAACTTAGATTTAATAAATAATCTAGTGAATTTTAATATTGTCTTAGTCATATTTTTCGGACTAGCCATTAAACTTTTCTACATTTTATTAGTATAAAAGTGATTAGCTAATATTTTATCTATATATTCAATTGGAAAAAAAAAAATCCTAAACTACCCAACACCCTTATAACCTCACGCCCCTCCCCCTCAATCCCCCATAATCTGCACACTAACTAAAACTCCCTCACAACCCACAACACATACAAATCCTCAACTTCCACATCCCTCACTCCCTCACGCCTAACATCTGCACACAACACACTACATACACTAACACACACACTACTACACATACTCCTATATATACCACAACAATACATATACAACTAGGACATGCAAAAACATAAAGAAAAAAAATAAAAAAAATCCTCTACCATCCTAACCTTTCCAGCAAACACACATGCAATACACACACATAACAAGCAACAAAATTGCTCCTTCCTAGAAAAGAACCAAACAATATTACTCCTCACGCTCCAATACATCACCAAGAATTCCCGTAAATTATCACTCTCTCACGTCCCAAAATTCCTCCCGCCTTTGAGGTTCGTTCACGATTTCAAGTTCGTGGCTTTTGAATGCTAGCTAGTGGAAAATAATTTTTGTAAGAGGTAACCCTCAATCTTTCTTTATAATCTAGTTTAACAATTAAATGAAACTTGATTTCAATATAATATTATGAAGTTGCTCAAATTCATACATATTTGATCTATTAATATTTTTGATGTTATAATATAGAGTATGTGGAGATGTTTGGAATTGTTAAATTTATATTAAAATCAGAATATATCATAGGGTAACATGTTTAAATTTCTGACCTTTACCTTATTTTAATTAATATATGGGTTGATGGATAAATTGATTTTTTTTTTATTGAATTTGCTTTTGTGACTTAATGTTTATGGGATGCTTAGAGGAAATTACATTATCTAGAATTAGTATATGAAGAATGGAGATCTAGAACTTAGACAGACTCTTTAGAAAGACGTGTTAAGATTGTCTTCGATCAAAAAGCAATTGGCCGATGAACATATCTTGTGTTTTATAATTCATATAGACTATTTAGAAAATTGATAAAATTGTGAGAAAAAAGTAGACAAATATTAGGGCTCCTTTAATTCTAGACAACACAACCTTGAATGATACACCGTCTTAACCGACATATGTCAAAACTAAGGTCGCAACCTTGCATCTTAGCCAAGACCCATAAAAGTCCCAAAATATCAAAGCATACCATAGGCATAATTAATAAATTCATTTATCCAAGATTAATTTAAGTCAAGTATAAGTTGATAAAAGCGACCGTGCTACGACCGTGCTAGAACCACGGGACTCGAGGGATGCCTTATACCTTCCTCTCGGTCAACAGAATTCCTTACCCGATCTTCTATTTTCGCAGACCAATAAAGAGTCATTTACTTTTGATTAGGGATTCGAAAAGGTGACTTGGAACACCATAACTCAATTTTCGGTGGCGACTCTGTAAATAAAATCATCCCGAATCAATATCGTCACTTTAATTGGAAAAAATCCTTCAACCTGACGAAAAAGGGGTGTGACATCTCTGGTGACTCTGCTGGGGACTAACCAGAATTCGAGCTTTGTATATTGACTTGTACTTGTTTTTACTATTTGGATATTGTGTTTGTTGGCCTAATATGCTACTTACTGCTCATTTATTGCTTTGATATTGTTGAGTTGTACTATAAATTATCTTCTCTCGCGGATCCCTTCTGAGTCTCTGAAATATAGGGTAGAAGGAATGCAAAGTATTCATCCTACTTTCTTTTTTGAGATAAAGCCAGAGTATCCAGGCACCTGGTGAAGGATTATTAGTCACACATGTTAGGCGGGGTTTGGATCAGCAACGAAGGCGGAATAACTCTGCTACCGAACAAGTTGCCCCTCCCTGGTTGGAGTGTCCGCTCGGGTAAGCCAGTCTAGACACCTATCTCCATCAGGTTAAACCTAGTAGAACTGAAACTCAGACGTGACTTGCAACACCCCGTACGTTTCTAAGTTTAGCTGACAACCGTAATATTTATGGAAAAATGAAATCATGAGAGAATTGTTGAATTATGCATTAAAATGTGGACATTAATAAGTCTTGTACAATTGGGCCATAAGTGAAGCCCGAAATTCATAAGAAGACATGGCCCAACAAGGGGATTTTTGACCCATTCTTCCATTTTGATCCATTTGACCAAATCAACATGGAATTAAATGCTAAGGATAAGATAAGGGAGACATGAAGGACTATATAAAGTAAGAAAAATCAGATTTTTTTTCATTTGGACTGTCATAACATTTCTAGAATTTTTCAACATTTTCTCCTTTGCTCTCAAGAACCCTAAGTCACTCTTTTGGCCAAGATCATCAATTGGTAAGACTTGGTAAGTGTTTATTATGATGGATTAATATATTTTATGCATAACATATGGTGTATATTACGTTGGTTATGTTGGTGGAGCATTGAGAAGTTCACAACAAGTGAAGTGTACATGTTTGCTATATTGAAGGGTGTTTTGTCTTGTAAACTTGACTATGGACTTCTGGTTTTGAAGGGAATGAATCTGGTGGAGTAAATATTGACATGTGAGATGTGATTATGGTCTTACTTGGTTTAATCTTTGTGTATAACATTTGGGATTGTTATTGTGAAATTGGTTATGGTTTTGGTATCGTATTGGCCGTGAAATATGGTTTTGAGTGTTGCTATGTGTGTTGTGAGGCCATGGCTGAATTTTGGTGTTTAAGATGATCAAAAATATGTTCAAATATGTTGGATTGTGATCATGGACCATTCATGGTATTAAAAGACCCAAAAAAGTCATTTCGGACCAAAATGGGCATCCGCCCCCGCAGACGAGGGCATCTGCGGGCGTAGATGCCAACACAGAAGGCCCTGGAATTTTCCATAGTCCATCTGCGCACGCATATCAGCCACCTGCGTGCGCAGGTGGCAGCGCAGGTCACTCCAGATTTTGGTTTTGTATGCTTTCGTCTCTAGTTGATCCCCGAAAGCCCCGATACCCTTTTTGGATGTAATTATCAACTTGTGGTGTTGTTTTAATGACTTTAAAGTATCGTATGGAGGTGTGTTGGACTGTATTAAGTATGGATGATTGTTTATATGTTGTTATAAAGGAATAATTACGACGGAATGATAAAAGGAAAAGCGTAAAGGGTAAGTGTGGTGTGAAATGCTATCGATGTATGATCTTTTGGTCAATGTGGGTAATGTTATGGTGTTGTTGATATGGAAATGCAGTGGATTGTATTGTAAAGGGGTGACATGACGTTATATGGTAGTCGCATGGTTCATTGTCGTCTTGTACACCTTTATAGTGACTAGTTGCTAATGTAAGTTTCGGTATGGACTTGTATTGTAGAGTAAGACGTAAGGAAGGAGCTGGACGATTGTGTTCAGACATAGGCTTGTATATTCATACTTGGAAGTGAAGGTATGTAAGGTTACCTTGTCCCATAGTACTCATATTTATGTTACACTTATCCTATTCCAAGATGTGCTATGGCATCCTAGTTCCGGCTACCAAAGGTTATTATGACATGTTTCCTACTTATTGATCAATTGTGAATCTCATGTCTCATATTCATTGATAACATTCCAAAAGTCCTATAAGGTTGTGTTCCAAAGTTCTAATAGTGATTATACTCATGCATCTTGTTCATTTATTATTGTCTAATGGTTCCAACAGTGTTATGTTTCCTCAAAGGCTATGTTTCCAATAATGCTATTCATATGTCTCTCATTCATTGGTCAATGATCCAAAGCTTCAAGTAACGTTATGACCATCATTGATACAAGACAAATGGCCATCATAACTTTTGATGCCATCAATCGTGGCCAATACGTGGAGAATCTTATTTTGGACACCTTGAAGGCCGAGAATATGCATGGGGAAGTCATTTTGGACACTTAATAAAGCAATTTCATGGGTGGAAGGTTGCTTGGAGGCTTGCCTTGATGACTACCCAAGGCTCCAAAGGATCGCAAGGGTTGAAGTGTGAAGAAGGAGTCCTTACACTCCATGACCACCCCTTATTAAGGGTGTTTTGGTCTTTTTGTGCCTTTTCTTTACACTCCATAGGAGCCCCTTTTCATTAAGGGTAGTTTGGTCATTTGATGTAATCTTTATAAATAGACTTCATTAGTCTTATTTTCTAGTTAGTGGATTATTAGTATTTGAAAGACTTCTTCTTCTCTCTTTGAGAGTGTAGTGTAGGGCTTGGAAAGCCAAGTAGTGTAGGTCTAGGAAAGGCTATTATTGATCCTTGTTTATACACGGTGGTTGTAAGGCGGAGTTGATTCTCTTAGCGGTCACCGTAAGAGTTTGGTGTTGTTATTGCGGGTCTTAGGGGTCTTATCATTTGATACACGATTTGGTTCCTATTTCTTGTAATCTCGTATGTCAAGCTATCTATCTTACTCTATTATCTTGTTGTTGTTGTGTTTGTGATCTTGAAGTCTAGTGAAGCCGTGTGGGGCTCTTTCTATTCACTAGCATTTGTTGTTCAACTTGCTGATTTTTGAGTTATTTTGTTCCTCTTGTTGCTGATTTCGTGGGAACTTTGTGTTGTGGGATTGATATTGTATCAATCATTGTATCAATCTCAAAGTAATGAACAAAGTAATGCACATGTAGTTAATGATTGAGTACGGGTGGGAGCTTTAGGGGCGAAATGCCTAGCTCAATCCGATCCCGAGATTATTGGATCAGGGGGCAGCTTTAGGGGCGAAAGCCTAGCTCAAGCCGAACCTGACAGGGGGAAGCTCTAGGGGTGAAAACCTAGCTCGAGCCAATCCCGATACATTGATTTATGGGTGGCAGCTCTGGGGGCATAAGCCTAGCTCGAGCCGATCCCAACATGACGATATGTTATGTAAAACCCCACTGATCAGTAGGGGCCCGAGTACATTGTGACACATGTAATGACAAGTGAGCATTGAAGTAAAGAAGTAATGAAAGTAATACACATGGTTCCCAAAATACAGAATGGTTACTTATTCATTTGATTATTCATATGCATTTGAGTTCCATTTGAGATCATAGAAGTATTCAGGTGTTGTAAAGTTTCATCTGAGCCTTATATACTCAGTACTTATTTCGTACTGACCGCTCTTGGGAAATTTACCTTACTTGCTGCAGGTGCAGGTACCAGTAGGACTCCTCAGTAGATTGCCAGTTGTTAGCGGTTCATTGGTGAGCTCCAGCTAATTCGAGGCTTCTCCGAGTCAGAGTGTATATGTTTTGGTGATGTATATGTTGTATAAAGCGGGGATGTGTCCCGACTTTTAGTTTGTTTGATCAATGCATCTGTTAGAGGCTTTTGTAGACGCGTGTGGGTGTATGTATATAAGATGACTCATGAAGTCTTGTTTTGATGGCCTCAATGGCCAAGTTTCTCAAATGTGTATATATATATGTGTCACATGTTCCATGGATTCCGATATTAGCCTTTCATGTTCTTATGTGATAGTAGTGTTTCCTATGACATGCATATGAATGAATAGAAGCAAAACTTGGTTCTCTCGGGCCTTGTCGGCTTCGGGTGCCAATCACGCCTCGTTGGAATTCGGGGTGTGACAAAAGTGGTATCAGAGCAGGTCGTTCTAAGGGTGTCTACAAAGCCGTGTCTGAGTAGAGTCTTACTTATCTATGTGTTGTGCACCACATTTATAAGTAGGAGGCTACGGGACATTTAGGATGTTGTTTCTTTTCTTCACTTCTAGATCGTGCAATAGAGCCAGTGCTGTAAGTTAAATCATATCTGACCATGGTGATTGGTTTTCTTTGATATAGAAAATACCGATGACAAGAAGAGGTCGAGGGAAAAGTAAGAGAATAGATAGAATTGCTGGTGAAGAAACCAGTATACCACCAGCTGATCAAGTTAATCAAGGTGATACTGAGCATGAATTTGTGTCACGAGCTTCCTCCACTCCCTCTGTACAGGAAGAGTCGAGTAGGAGAAACGTACCTGTAGAACCACCAGTCAATACTACGGACTAGGATCTTAGAAATGCAGTTCATATGTTGACACAGTTAGTGGCGGCACAAAGTCTGGGACAAGCTGGTATAGTGACCAATGAGGATGATGCGGCTAGAGTGGCAAGTCGCTGAACACAGGACTTCTTGTAACTGGACCCTCCTATATTCACAGGGTCAGATCCAAAAGCAGATCCACAGGACTTCGTGGATCAAATTCAGAGGGCCATGGAAGTTATGCATGTGACAGGGGTAGAAACAGTTGAACTTGCGGCGTACAGGTTTAAAGGAGAGGCAATATTGTGGTATGAGGATTGGAAGAAATCCCGCGATAGTAGTGCAAATCCTCTTAATTGGGAAGAATTTAAGGTGGCTTTCCTCGATCATTATCTTCCTTATGAGATTCGGGAGGCACGTGCGGATCAGTTCCTAAATCCCCGTCAGGGAAATCTGAGCGTCAGGGAATATAGTTTGCAATTTAATTCCTTGGCTAGATATGCGCCAAATGTGGTGGCTACGATGACAGATAGAGTCCATCGATACGTGGATAGATTAGAGCCATATTTGGTACGAGATTGCACCATTGCTACCTTGAATAAGGACATGGACATAGCGAGAATCCAGGCCTTCGCTCAGAAAATGGAAGACCAAAGACAGAGAAGAAGAGTGCATGAATTTGACAGGGGACAGTCCAAAAGGGCTAGACCTATGGGATCACCTATGATGTCCCAAGGAGGATCTAGGCCTCGTATGTTTCCCAGACCACCCAGGCCATCTTTTTCTCATTCCATGACAGGTGCTTATTCTCAGTCTCGAGGGTTTAGAGGTGGTTCAGCTGGGCAGAGTAGTGGGGTTCACGGATCACAGGCAGCAGGTTTTTCTCATCAGCAGTGTCAGCACTACGGGCGCATTCATTCAGGCACGTACTGGTCAGGGATGAATGTCTGCTTTTGGTGTGGTATGCCGGGACATATAGCGAGAGATTGTCCACAGAGGAGCATGGGTGGTATAGCACGACCGGCAGGATCGGTCGTTGCATCATCAGCATCGGTTCCTTCCTTGGGCCAAGATGTACAGTCGGTTGGCTGTGGTAGAGGTGCCAGAGGAGCATCCAGTACTAGCGGGGTCCAGAATCGCACTTATACTTTGGTGGACCGCCAGAATTCAGAGGCTTCCCTGATGTTGTCACAGGTACATTATCCATATTCTCACATAATGTATATGCATTGATTGACCCAGGTTCTACATTGTCCTATGTTACCCTATTGATTGCTGCAAAATTTACAAAGGCACCAGAATTATTAATTAAGTCAATTGAAGTGTCTACACCAGTGAATATATTATTACAAAGAGAGTTTATCACAATTGTGTGGTAACGGTGGGTGGTCATGATACATTGGCCGATCTCATTGAATTAGACATGGTAGATTTTGATGTGATAATGGGAATGAATTGGTTAGCTTCATGTTATGCTATGGTAGACTACCGGGCTAAGAAGGTGCAGTTTTGTTTTCCGCAAGAGAGTGTTCTTGAATGGCAGGGTAATGTAGGGGCACCACGAGGAAGATTTATTTTCTATTTGAAAGCAAGGAAGATGATTGCCAAGGGGTACATATGTCACTTGGTATGAGTGAAAGATAATAATGTGGAACCACTAACTCCACAGTTAGTTCCAGTAGTCAATGAATTTCTTGATGTATTTCCAGAGGATCTTCCTGGTTTACCCCCGGTATGGAAAGTGGAATTTGGCATTGATGTGATTCCAAGCACTCAGCCTATTTCTATTCCTCCATATAGAATGGCTCCAGCAGAACTGCGTGAATTGAAGGAGCAGTTGAAAGATTTGCTGGACAAGGGCTTCATCAGGCCTAGTATATCCCTGTGGGGTGCACCGGTATTATTTGTACGAAAGAAAGATGGCACATTAAGAATGTGCATTGACTACCGACAGTTGAATAAGGTAACGATCAAGAACAAATATCCCCTCCCTCGTATTGATGATTTGTTTGATCAGTTACAGGGTGCCAAGTGTTTTTCAAAGATTGACTTGAGGTCGGGTCACCATCAAGTCAGAGTTAAAGAAGAAGATGTGCCCAAGACCGCTTTTCGAACACGGTATGACCACTATGAATTTCTAGTTATGTCATTTGGACTAACAAATGCACCGGCTGTGTTTATGGATTTGATGAATAGGGTGTTTAAGCCATTCCTAGACATGTTCGTGACAATATTTATAGACGACATCCTGGTTTTTTCAAGATCACCAGAAGATCATGCTACTCATTTACGGTAAGTGTTGCAAATCCTCCGTGAGCGTAAGCTGTATGCAAAGTTCTCCAAATGTGAGTTTTGGTTAAGATCAGTTGCATTCTTGGGCCATATTGTGTCATATGAAGGGATACAGGTGGATACACAGAAAATTGAGGCAGTGAAAAATTGGCCAAGACCTACGATACCCACGGAGATTCGTAGTTTTCTTGGACTAGCAGGTTATTATAGGCGATTTGTGGAAGGTTTTGCTTCTATTGCAGCACCATTAACAAATTTAACTCACAAGGCAATTAAGTTTCAATGGAATGAAGCATGTGAAAAAGGGTTCCAAAAACTAAAATATAAGTTAACTTCCACGCCAGTTTTGGTACTTCCCGAGGGCACAGAAGGTTATGCAGTATATTGTGATGCTTCCGGGGTTGGCCTTGGATGTGTATTGATGCAGCATGGAAGGGTAATAGCATATGCCTCACGGCAATTACGGCCACACGAGAGAAACTATCCCACACATGATCTTGAATTGGCAGCGGTAGTATTTGCTTTAAAGATATGACGTCATTATCTGTATGGAGTTCATGTTGATATTTATACTGATCACAAAATTTTACAATATATCTTTAAGCAAAAGGAACTCAACCTAAGGCAACGAAGATGGTTAGAGCTCTTGAAAGACTATGATGTTGACATTCTATACCATCCAGGGAAGGCAAATGTAGTAGCAGATGCATTGAGCCGTAAGGCAACAGGAGTTACTGGTAGCCAATCGACAGAAAAGAAGGATATAATTAAAGATCTATATCAGTTAGCCAGTTTGGGAGTTCGCCTTATTGAATCCTCAGATGAGGGAGTTATTGTGCAGAATGCAGCGGAATCCTCTTTAGTAACTGAAGTGAAAGAGAAACAGTTTGCGGATTCTGTGTTATTGCAGCTAAAGGAAAGTGTACAGCAGAATTTGACAAAGGCATTTGACCTTACACAGGAAGGGGTAGTTCAGTGTCAAGGTAGGTTATCTGTACCAGATGTAGATGAATTGAGGAAGCGAATTATGGTGGAGGCGCATCACTCACGTTATTCTATTCATCCGGGTGCTACGAAAATGTATCATGATTTAAAGGAAGTGTATTGGTGGGGAAATATGAAGAAGAACATTGTAGAATTTGTGGCTCAATGCCCGAACTGTCAACAAGTGAAAGTAGAGCACCAGAAACCAGGAGGTTATATGCAATGTATCAATCTTCCAGTCTGGAAATGGGATATGATTAATATGGACTTCATCACAGGTTTGCCTCGTACATTGCGGAAATTTGATTCTATATGGGTTATAGTGGACAGGCTTACCAAGTCGGCACATTTTCTACCAGTCAAGACCACCTATACAGCTGAGGATTATGCAAAATTATATGTGAAAGAAATAGTACGATTGCATGGTATTCCACTTTCTATTATATCAGACAGAGGAGCACAGTTCACAGCGCACTTTTGGAGATCCTTTCAGCAGAGTTTGGGCACACAGGTGAATTTGAGTACGGCTTTCCATCCTCAGACTGATGGACAAGCAGAACGTACTATTCAGACACTTGAAGATATGCTACGAGCTTGTGCGTTAGATTTTCAAGGCAGTTGGGATGACCATTTGCCTATTATTGAATTCGCTTATAACAATAGCTATCATTCAAGTATTCAAATGTCACCTTATGAAGCTTTGTACGGAAGAAAATGTAGATCACCAATTGGATGGTTTGAAGCCGCTTAAACTGCTTTACTTGGTCCGGATCTTGTTCATCAGGCAATGGCAAAAGTTAAAGTGATTCAACAGCGATTACAAACGGCCCAGAGTCGACACAAGTCCTATGCTGATGTTAGAAGAAGAGGACTTGAATTTGCCATAGGTGATTGGGTATTCCTGAAGGTGTCACCAATGAAAGGGGTAATGCAGTTCGGAAAGAAAGGAAAATTAAGTCCACGTTACATAGGCCCATATGAAATTATTAGAAGATTTGGGCAAGTTGCGTATGAGTTGGCACTACCCCAGGAACTCTCCACAGTTCATCCGGTATTTCATGTGTCAATGCTTCGAAAATGCATAGGAGATCCATCTCGTTTTACTCATATCGATGATGTACAGGTTACAGAGGATCTTACCTATGAGGAAATACCTATTGCCATTTTGGATAGACAGGTGAAGAGGTTGAGAAACAAAGATATTGCATCTGTAAAGGTACTTTGGAGAAATCAACAAAGAGAAGAGGTCACATGGGAAGCTGAAGAGATGATGAAATCCAAGTACCCTCATCTGTTTCAAAAGAAAGAATAACAAGTAAGTATTTACAAGCTTTGAGTGTATATCTATAAGATGAAATGAGGAATGCTCCTAAACTTGTAATTGTTTACTTTAAGTGTAACACTAACATTCGAGGACGAATGTTTCTAAGGGGAGAAGAATGTAACACCCCGTACATTTCTAAGTTTAGCTGACAACCGTAATATTTATGGAAAAATGAAATCATGAGAGAATTGTTGAATTATGCATTAAAATGTGGGCATTAATAAGTCTTGTACAATTGGCCATAAGTGAAGCCCAAAATTCATAAGAAGACATGGCCCAACAAGGGGATTTTTGACCCATTCTTCCATTTTGATCCACTTGACCAAATCAACATGGCATTAAATGCTAAGGATAAGATAAGAGAGACATGAGGGACTATATAAAGTAAGAAAAATCTGATTTTTTTCATTTGAACTCTCATAATATTTCTAGAATTTTCCAACATTTTCTCCTTTGCTCTCAAGAACCCTAAGTCACTCTTTTGGCCAAGATCATCAATTGGTAAGACTTGGTAAGTGTTTATTATGATGGATTAATATATTTTATGCATAACATATGGTGTATATTACGTTGGTTATGTTGGTGGAGCATTGAGAAGTTCACAACAAGTGAAGTGTACATGTTTGCTAAATTGAAGGGTGTTTTGTCTTGTAAACTTGACTGTGGACTTGTGGTTTTGAAGGGAATGAATCTGGTGGAGTAAATATTGACATGTGAGATGTGATTATGGTCTTACTTGGTTTAATCTTTGTGTATAACGTTTGGGATTGTTATTGTGAAATTGGTTATGGTTTTGGTATCGTATTGGCCGTGAAATGTGGTTTTGAGTGTTGCTATGTGTGTTATGAGGCCATGGCTGAATTTTGGTGTTTAATATGATCAAAAATATGTTCAAATATGTTGGATTGTGATCATGGACCATTCATGGCATTAAAAGACCCCAAAAAAGTCATTTCGGACGAAAATGGGCATCCGCCCCCGCAGACGAGGGCATCTGCGGGCGCAGATGCCAACGCAAAAGGCCATGGAATTTTACATAGGCCATCTGTGCGCACATCTCAGCCACCTGAGTGCGCAATTGGCAGCGCAGGTCACTCCAGATTTTGGTTTTGTATGCTTTCGTCTCTAGTTGATCCCCGAAAGCCCCGATACCCTTTTTGGATGTAATTATCAACTTGTGGTGTTGTTTTAATGACTTTAAAGTATCGTATGGAGGTGTTTTGTACTGTATTAAGTATGGATTATTGTTTATATGTTGTTATAAAGGAATAATTACGACGGAATGATAAAAGGAAAAGCTCAAAGGGTAAGTGTGGTGTGAAATGTTATCGATGTATGATCTTTTGGTCAATGTGGGTAATGTTATGGTGTTGTTGATATGGAAATGCAGTGGATTGTATTGTAAAGGGGTGACATGACGTTATATGGTAGTCACATGGTTCATTGTCGTCTTGTATGCCTTTATAGTGACTAGTTGCTAATGTAAGTTCTGGTATGGACTTGTATTGTAGAGTAAGACGTAAGGAAGGAGCTGGACGATTGTGTTCATACATAGGCTTGTATATTCATACTTGGAAGTGAAGGTATGTAAGGTTACCTTGTCCCATAGTACTCATATTTATGTTACACTTGTCCTATTCCGAGATGTGCTATGGCATCCTAGTTTCGGCTACCAAAGGTTATTATCACATGTTTCCTACTTATTGATCAATTACGAATCTCATTTCTCATGTCTGATATTCATTGATAACATTCCAAAAGTCCGATAAGGTTGTGTTCCAAAGTTTCAATAGTGATTATACTCATGCATCTTGTTCATTTATTATTGTCTAATGGTTCCAACAGTGTTATGTTTCCTCAAAGGCTATGTTTCCAATAATGCTATTCATATGTCTCTCATTCATTGGTCAATGATCCAAAGCTTCAAGTAACGTTATGACCATCATTGTATCAATCTCAAAGCAATGAACAAAGTAATGCACATGTGGTTAATGATTGAGTACGGGTGGCAACTTTGGGGGCGAAAAGCCTAGCTCAAGCCGATCCCAAGATTATTGGATCAGGGGGAAGCTTTAGGGGCGAAAGCCTAGCTCAAGCCGAACCTAACAGGGGGCAGCTCTAGGGGTGAAAACCTAGCTCGAGCCGAACCTGATATATTGATTTATGGGTGGCAGCTCTAGGGGCATAAGCCTAGCTCGAGCCGATCCTGATGCATTGATTTATGGGTGGCAGCTCTGGGGGCATAAGCCTAGCTCGAGCAGATCCCAACATGACGATATGTTATGTAAAGCCCTACTGATCAGTAGGGGCCCGGGTACATTGTGACACATGTAATGACAAGTGACCATTGAAGTAAAGAAGTAATGAAAGTAATACACATGGTTCCCAAAATACAGAATGGTTACTTATTCATTTGATTATTCATATGCATTTGAGTTCCATTTGAGATCATAGAAGTATTCAGGTGTTGTACAGTTTCATCTGAGCCTTACATACTCAGTACTTATTTCGTACTGACCCCTCTTGGGGAATTTACCTTACTTGCTGCAGGTGTAGGTACCAGTAGGACTCCTCAGTAGATTGCCAGTTGTTAGCGGTTCATTAGTGAGCTCCATCTAATTCGGGGCTTCTCCGAGTCAGAGTGTATATGTTTTGGTGATGTACATGTTGTATAAAGCGGGGACGTGTCCTGACTTTTAGTTTGTTTGGTCAATGCATCTGTTAGAGGCTTTTGTAGACGCGAGTGGGTGTATGTATATAAGATGTCTCATGAAGTCTTGTTTTGATGGCCTCAACGGCCAAGTTTCTCAAATGTGTATATATATATGTGTCACATGTTCCATGGATTCTGATATTAGCCTTTCATGTTCTTATGTGATAGTAGTGTTTCCTATGACATGCATATGAATGAATAGAAGCAAAGCTTGGTTCTCTCGGGCCTTGTCGGCTTCGGGTGCCAATCACGCCTCGTTGGGATTCGGGGTGTGACATGACTATCCCTATTAGGCTCCACTTGATATGCATCATGTGCATTTGACATAGCAGGACTCGGCATAGGGGTATGGTGCGTCTATGCTAGTTGTCCCTCTTTAATTGACCAACATTTGCATCCTATGTGCTCTTTGACATTTATTTAGAAGGCTTGTTTGATCGTTGACCGGCTTTAGGCAGCTTAATGAAATAGAGGAGATTTTCTTTTGAGAATTTTTTTTTTTTTAAAAAAATAAATAAATAAATTATGGTCATACGGACTATGCACACCTGATTCTCACCCTAATGAGATACGTAGGTAACCCTTATCGGGTTCGGTGATCCTAAAAAAAAAAATTCAAATAAAAAGTTTTTCACTTTATTTAAAAATTCAAAAAAAAATCCTTATTCAATTTTTTTTTTAAAAAAACAACAACAACAAAGTTTGTTACCTTTTATTTGAAATTTCCTAAACTACGTCAGACCTGATTCTTGTTCCAACAAGATACGTAGGCAACTCTTCTTTTGAGTTCGGTCCCACTAAAAAAAAAAGATTAAAATAATAATAATAATCTCTTGATTTGGTTGGTACCAACATACTTAAAAATGTGCATGTGAAAAATAATAAATGTTAAGTTACTCGGTATGACGAGGTGGACCAACTTTATTGTGAACTATATTTTCTTTTGGTACCTCTTGATTATACTAAAGTGACACTTGAGAAATTCTCGCTTAAAATCAGGGTTAAAATAAATCTAACCTCATTGTTTCATGTGTATTGTGTGGTGAGCTTTAGATAAAAAATTCAATGACATAGCTTCGTTGATCTAGAACTTGGCCCGAATGTTTGTTGAGGCAAATTTTGAGAACATTTGACTTGAGAAAAGATTCTAGGCCTTCTTGGATCCGATTGTGCCGTTGAAGCCTACCAAACAAAATTTAATCCATAGACTTCCCCTTTTGAGCCTAAAGCTTTTTTATTGGACAACCAAATTTTAGCCTATATCTTTTTCAGTGCATAAATGCACTACCCCTCTTTTAACCCTGCCTTCTTGAGCGCACTAGCAAAGATCTAACTTGGATGAAAAAACAAAAAAATAGAAATGTGAAGGTTCAAGAAAAATGCAAAACTAGAAGGAAAAAGCAAGAAAGAAACTCCAAAAAAAAAATACTCAACAAAAAGTTAGGTGAAAAGTCAAAGAAAATGAGAAGAAGCATCAAAGAAAATGAAGAACAAGTGTGAAAATGCAAAATATTGAGCGCATAGTGCATAGTGCAATGCTTAAGGAGGGAATAGTCACTCTATCCCAAACGAATATCCTACCCATCCCCTAAGCTTATATTACAAGCCAATGACAAGCCCTACTTGATCTCATTTTTAGTGTTCTCATATTAGTGGATACTTACATGACGGTCAAGCATATGGTATCTCTGTTGCATGCATTGAATATCTTTCTAAGTGTGAGTGGCTTGACAATGTCCTAAGATTTTAATCGATTCTTTTTTGTGAGTAAATTAGGACTCTATTTTTGGTAAGGGCGTTTGAAACATGAGGATAGAAATAATTCTAAACCCTTGATTAAGGTAAGGTGAACGTATCTTGTCAATACTTAAATATGTTTGAAGTTCCATTTGAAATTATAGAAGTTACTCCTAAGTTGATCCCGAGTTTGTCCGAAAGTAACTGGTGGTGACTCCTATGCATAATACTGATTGTTGGTACCAACTGAAGCCAAAAGATGTTGTGTGAACTACGTTCGACCTGATTCTTGCTATGGCAGGATACGTAGGCAGTCCTATAATGGGGTTCAGTCTCATCAAATAAAAATTGTGTCACAAAAAAAAGAGTCTAGAACATTTTATTTTTTTGAAAAAAAAAAATCAAAGTTCCCCAATATCAAAACAGGGGCAATAAATAAATAAATAAATTATTATTATTTTATTTTTTTTTTAAAAAAAGAATAAAATCCTCTTTTCTTCTTGCATTCTCAGGGAACGAACCGTATCCTAATGATGTTTTTAAGAAACAAACACCCTGGCTGCACTTTTACCTTAGGGATCAAACACCTTATGGGTATGTTAAGAAACAAACACTTTATCTCTTTTTAACCTAGGGGACAAACATCCTAGTTGCATTTTGACTATAGAGAATAATACCTTAGTGGCGTTTTTAGGGAACAAACACCCTAGTTACATTTTTAGAATAAAACATCCCTATGATCGTTCATTTCAAGGGACCACACATCCTATTTGCATATCTTTCTTGTATTTTGTTTTCTTTGGCATAAGTATTTTGCATCGTACAAGTTATTCACAAAAATAATTTCTGGTGCAAACTGAAAAAAAAATAAAAAAATTTCGTGTTGTTTGTCTTTAAGAACTTAATTGTAGCAGGACCCTCCTGAAAATGGGATTTGAATTTTTAGCTCAGGCCCCTCCTGAAAAAATGGGATTAGCAGGCCCCTCCTAAAAAATGAGATTTTACTTTTCAGCTCAGGACCCTCCTGAAAAATGGGACTTTACATTTCATCTCAGGACCCTCCTGAATAATGGGACTTTACATTTCAGCTCAGGATCCCCCTGAAAAATGGGACTTTATATTTCAGCTCAGGCCTCTCCTGAATAATGGGATTTAGCGTAGCAAGATCCTCCTAAAGTCTGAGAGAGTCATTTCTATTTTCTCCTAGGATAAACATTTTCTAGTAGTAGACATTTATTATTTCGCATTCGTCTCCTAGGATAAAAATTTTCTAGTAGTAGACATTTATTTTTCTATTCGTCTCCTAGGATAAGCATTTCCTAGTAGTAGACATTTATTTTTCGTTTGTCTCCTAGGATAAACATTTCCTAGTAGTAGACATTTGTTATTTTGCATTCGTCTCCTAGGATAAACATTTCCTAGTAGTAGACATTTATTTTGCATTCGTCTCCTAGGATAAACATTTTCTAGTAGTAGACATTTATTTTTCCATTCGTCTCCTAGGATAAACATTTCCTAGTAGTAGACATTTATTTTTTCATTCGTCTCCTAGGATAAACATTTCCTAGTAGTAGACAGTTATTTTACATTCGTCTTTTAGGATAAACATTTCCTAGTAGTAGACAGTTATTTTTCATTCGTCTCCTAGGCTAAACATTTTCTAGTAGCAGACAATTATTTCGCATTCGTCTCCTACGATAAATATTTTCTATTCGAAAACAGTTATTTTCATTTTTCTCCTAGGATATACATTTCCTGGTCTGAGTTTATTTATAAAGTTTACAATTGCTAATAACTCACAAAATTTTTCAGTGAAAACTGGGGCAAAATTTTTTGTTTGTTTCTTTTGTTTATGATGTCTTGCAGGTTTTTCCTAGTAGAATATGATCTTGATGTCCGAATACACAGTCCCAACTCTTACCAGACATTCAATCTCAATGACAATCAGAATTAGCTTCGAAATGAATGTAGCGGCCCGACATCTTGACGTCAGTTTATATTCGACTAGTGGTCAAGAAAACAAGCATTCAAGAACTATCTATGACTGTTATTTGAAAGAGCGTCTAAGACTCAATCTAAGTTTCAAGTTCAAGTCTCAAACCTCAATTTCAAGATCAAGGTACCCACCAAAAGAGTATGAGACGGTAACTGAAGATCCAAATAAGAGAACTACAGGAAGACTCAAGACAAGTAGAGTAGATAAGATATTGTATTTTTTCTTTATTTTATTTTGATGTAAAAGCAAGAGCCGCGAGCCGAAAACTCGATGGGACCTCACTCGACCTCTAACTCATCGTCTCACTATTTTATCTCATTGAACTACACATGACCTGATTTCCTTATAACCCGAGATATGTAGGCTGTCCAAAATCAGGACTCGGTCGCATCATTTTCTTCTCTTCTTCTATCCTTTAGATAATGGTCGGATCAAAATTTATCTCGTTGTCTACTTCTTTGTCTGAAAACTCTTCGTGTTCTAAGACAAAGAGGAGCAAATGTAGACACGTGATTTTTGACCCTCTCCGAGCTTTAACCTATTTTTAGCATTAAATATTTATTTTTGTCTAATCTTTATTTTTGGATTTTATTTTTTTCATTTTTAGTTGGTTTTATTTGAAAATTTGTGGAAAAAAAGGATTCAAAAAGTAGAGTCACATTTTAGGATAACTTTTGTTTTTACTTTTCGTATGAAAAAGAAAATTTTCAAAAAAATATATTGTTCTTTTAACTTAGATTTAATAAATAATCTAGTGAATTTTAATATTGTCTTAGTCATATTTTTTGGACTAGCCATTAAACTTTTCTACATTTTATTAGTATAAAAGTGATTAGCTAATATTTTATCTATATATTCAATTGGAAAAAAAAAAAAATCCTAAACTACCCAACACCCTTATAACCTCACGCCCCTCCCCCTCAATCCCCCATAATCTGCACACTAACTAAAACTCCCTCACAACCCACAACACATACAAATCCTCAACTTCCACATCCCTCACTCCCTCACGCCTAACATCTGCACACAACACACTACATACACTAACACACACACTACTACACATACTCCTATATATACCACAACAATACATATACAACTAGGACATGCAAAAACATAAAGAAAAAAAATAAAAAAAATCCTCTACCATCCTAACCTTTCCAGCAAACACACATGCAATACACACACATAACAAGCAACAAAATTGCTCCTTCCCAGAAAAGAACCAAACAATATTACTCCTCACGCTCCAATACATCACCAAGAATTCCCGTAAATTATCACTCTCTCAAGTCCCAAAATTCCTCCCGCCTTTGAGGTTCGTTCACGATTTCAAGTTCGTGGCTTTTGAATGCTAGCTAGTGAAAAATAATTTTTGTAAGAGGTAACCCTCAATCTTTCTTTATAATCTAGTTTAACAATTAAATGAAACTTGATTTCAATATAATATTATGAAGTTGCTCAAATTCATACATATTTGATCTATTAATATTTTTGATGTTATAATATAGAGTATGTGGAGATGTTTGGAATTGTTAAATTTATATTAAAATCAGAATATATCATAGGGTAACATGTTTAAATTTCTGACCTTTACCTTATTTTAATTAATATGTGGGTTGATGGATAAATTGATTTTTTTTTTATTGAATTTGCTTTTGTGACTTAATGTTTATGGGATGCTTAGAGGAAATTACATTATCTAGAATTAGTATATGAAGAATGGAGATCTAGAACTTAGACAGACTCTTTAGAAAGACGTGTTAAGATTGTCGTCGATCAAAAAGCAATTGGCCGATGAACATATCTTGTGTTTTATAATTCATATAGACTATTTAGAAAATTGATAAAATTGTGAGAAAAAAGTAGACAAATATTAGGGCTCCTTTAATTCTAGACAACACAACCTTGAATGATACACCGTCTTAACCGACATATGTCAAAACTAAGGTCGCAACCTTGCATCTTAGCCAAGACCCATAAAAGTCCCAAAATATCAAAGCATACCATAGGCATAATTAATAAATTCATTTATCCAAGATTAATTTAAGTCAAGTATAAGTTGATAAAAGTGATCGTGCTACGACTGTGCTAGAACCATGGGACTCGAGGGATGCCTTATACCTTCCTCTCGGTCAACAGAATTCCTTACCCGATCTTCTATTTTCGCAGACCAATAAAGAGTCATTTCCTTTTGATTAGGGATTCGAAAAGGTGACTTGGAACACCATAACTCAATTCCATGTGGCGACTCTGTAAATAAAATAATCCTGACTCAATATCGTCACTTTAATTGGAAAAAACCCTTCGACCTGACGAAAAAGGGATGTGACACTTGCAACACGAATCATGATTAAATCAAAACAAATCAAAAAAATAAATAAATGGCACTTAATAAATCTGTGAATGTTTTATTTTATTTTATTTTTTTGCAGAGTATGTGAAGAGGAGAGAAGAAGGTGAATAGATTTTAGATTTTTAACATCTAATTTCCTACGTGGCATCTTTAAATGATGTGGAAATTGACGTGTACTAGATTGTATTACACACATAATGAGCAGTCAAAAAAATGATTTAAAATATTGTATTTTATTGGGTTTAAGGGTTCAGTTGACAAAAAAGTGAGTAGAAGGGTCCAACTTACAAACCAAGATAAGTAGTGGCGGAGCCAGGATTTCAATTAAGGGGGTTTGAAAAAAAAAAGTAAACACACTAATAGTACTGACAAATTAGCGAGTCAGATCAGATAAGAGCGGGTTTATGTACTCTTTCTCAACCATCAACCAAACGACCCATAGTTCCTCTTAAACCAACATTTATGTTTGAGTCCCCTCCCCCCCCCCCCCAGGGTTGGGCATATTTTGGTTCAAACCAAAAAAATCGAAAAACCAAACCGAAATTAAATTTTGGTTTTGTTTTTTCGATCGGTTTTGGTATCAAAATTTAGGGATTCGGTTAATTGGTTCAGTTTTCGGTTTTTCAAAAAAATAATTCGGTTAAACCAAAAAATCAAAATTATATATATAGTATATTAATATTTCCATTATATATAAATTATATAGAATATAACCCAACCCAAAACCCACAACAATAGGCCCAAAACAAGACCAAAATATGCCTAGCCTATTAATAAATAACCCTAAGTCCCCAACACTAGTCACTCTATCAGCCTCTCCTCTCACACAAACCAAAGTCACACTCAGCCTCTCCTCTCCTCTCACACACAGTCACACTCCCACACTCTCTCCCTCAATGTCGTCTAGTCGTCGTCATAGACTCATAGTCGTAGTCTTCATCGTCGTTGTCGTCTTCCTCATCTTCGTCGTCTAGTCGTAGACTCATAATCTTCATTGTCTATTCGTAGGCTCGTTGTCTTCTGGACAGCCTTAGGTTCTGATCAAAATCACTTTGATGTTCTTTGTTGTCCTGGATAAACTGGCAACACATTTCCTTGTTTTTCATGTGAAATATGATAGCTGATGCTCGATGTGATCGAAATTTGATTATATTTTCTTGTTCGTGGTGATGGGATCCAATTTCAAGAAAGTAATAACTAACTGGCAGTGAACTAGAAAAGAGTTGCTAAAAAATTTAGGGAAAAGTACATAGAGTAGCAAACTTAAGCCTTTAATTAAGCTAAGTAACAACACTTTGAGATAATTACATTTTATAGCAACAATAACAATATTTTCAGTGGGGCCAAGCCACTACCACTAGTTACTGTTACCGTCTTTAACTTCTCCCCTTTTCATGCTTCCCTTGTAGTTATCCCCTTTCTTTCCTTCTTTATTTTATCTAAAAAAAAATTAAATTATTGTCCTATTTTACGATTTCTCATTTCAAATTCTACCATATTTCTCACATTTTCTGTACAAAATCGTGTTCCACAAAATTAGGTAACCATTATTATCAGTTATTGGGAAGAAGAAGAAGAGGAGGAGGAGGAGGAGGAGGAGGAGAAGAGGAGGAAAATGAAGACGAAGAAGAAGAAGAGGAAGAGGAGGAGGTATTTTAATTTATTTTTGTGAAGATGAAGAAATTGAAGAATATGTATTTTTTAAGTGATTGTATAGTTGGATATGTATACATATCTTTTGCAAATACAGCTGCCAATACATGCATATATATATATATATGTATATATATTTTTTTGCAAATACATATGTAACTGCATATGTATTTTGAAGTGATTGTGCAGGTTTATATGGTAGTGTATGTATATGTATTTTTACAAATATAGTTGCAAATACATATATAACTGCATATGTATTTTGGGTGATTGTGCATGTTTGTATAGTTGTGTATGTATATGTATTTTTTACAAATACAGTTGCAAATACATATACAACTGCATATGTATTTTTGAAGATTGATTTTAAAGATGATGAAAGGAAAAAAAAATTGACTGTTTTTTTTTTTTTTTTTTGAATTTGAATTGAGCGTATTAGTTTTGATGTTTTCCATTGAATAAGCATCCTTTATGGAAATGGAATCTTCAATTTAAAATGGTCGCGTGATTTTAGTGTTTAGTGTATTTAGTTTCTTTTTTATCTCATCCAGATAGAGAAAAAAACGCGAAGTTCATCTATTTGTATTTGTATTTATCAACAAAAAAAAGTCCTCAAATACATAATACAAGTTGCTATTTCGTGTAATTAGCAACTTGTTGCTACGACTCACTTAATTAAAGGCTCAAGTTTGCTATTTGTGAAGTTTTCCCAAAAATTTATCCAATTTCAAAAGCCCAGTTATGATTAAAAAAGGCTCTCTAATTTGATCTCAAACCGAAAAAAACCGAACCGAACCAAATTTATTTCAGTTCGGTTTCGATTTTCATTTTTGCCAAACCGAAAATTGAAAAATCGAACCGAACTAACCGAATGCCCCCTCTATCCCCCCCCCCCCCCCCAATTTATCTAATCATGGCAAAAGACTTGACACAAATATAAGAATTGTCGTTGTGTCACCATAGAGTTAGAGATTTAGGGGGTGTTTGACCGTGAAAATTGTGAGTATCTGAAAAAAATAGCTTTTGTTTTCAAGGTGAAAAAAATCATATTTGAAAATTCTAGTTGTGGTTGACTATGAATGCCAATTGTAGTTTGTTTTTTTTTTTTTTGTTTTTTTTTGGAGCAATTTGGAGTGAAAAAAAGTGAAAACTTTTAAGCATTTTTTCGAATTCCTGTAAATTTCAAAATTCGACTTCAAGTTAAATTCCTAAATCGTATGGCCAACCGTGTGAAAAAAAGCATAACTATTTCATGCCAAGCATCCCTTTAAATAATAATTACATGCAAAATAAAAATGCATACAAATAAATTCAATTTGTTTGAACTCTTTTCCCAATAGTATAGAACGAGGTTTTAATGAAGAACTTACTTTTTTTTAATAGCAAATTAGTAATAGAAAAAAGGCTTTAATTAGAGTACATATTAAATTGGAATTGATTACAAAGTACAAATGTGTCCAACGAAGCTTTAAAATCCCAGTTCCCCTAGAAAATATATACAGTGAAGCTAAAAAGGCTCAAGAAAATGCATCCAACAGGAATAGTAGTTGAGCGCTCTGGAAACATTTGAACCCCCTTTATCACTGAGCTACACTTTCAGTTTGTGCTAAGAGGGTTCAACCTTTAATATTTATACCTAAAATATAATTTTGACTCTTATATACAGTTTAATCTTTCGACGAAGGTGGTTCGGATGAATTCCCTCGGCTCCATGTAGATCCGCCCCTGAAGATAAGTACAGAGGTCTCCCAAGTCATTTCGCCTTTTTCTAATTTGATTTCTACTTTTACTTGTCACTTTTTACAAATCAAGAAAAGATAATTGTTTTTCCTTCTATACCCTTAATTTATTACTACTACTTAGCATTGAGTTAGCCTTGAAAAATGTAGTCATACTTCTTGAAATCTCCATTCAGCCGTAGTAACAATACATGTTTGGGAATTGACACAAATCATTTATTAACCCATAAAACTTATTCCAATTAGTACTCTAATATATTTTGATTTGGAATATTATTCTTAACAGCTTATGAACATCTTTTATACTCTAAGAAATGAATAAACATACAAATAATATATTGATGGAAACATTTGAAGTTTCAACAAATATTAAAGTAGAGGACTCAGTTAAATTGGTTGAAGATTAAAAAATTATTGAAGTCAAAGAGTTCTTTAAACGATTGAAGATTCAGTTTAGTACTCCTTTAAGAAAATTAAACGGATGAACTCCTTTAAGAAAAGAGTGTTGTACAACTCCACCCAACATTAAAGTTCATTGGTATCAATAAAATAATTATTATATCAATATTGGAATTTGACTTTACTTAATTACTGATTGAGATTTGTACTATTAATTAATAGAGGTAATATTGTAAACTCATTCTATCAATGATTATTTTATTAATTGGTGTGCATATCAAATTGTGACAAGTAAAAACAAACGAAGGAAGTAGTTGTGCCTCATTCAAGAAAAAAAAGAGGTAAAAAAAAGGTTGTTATGGCTTTGACTATTTTAATAAAGTGGGACCCAACATCCACTAATAAAGTAAAATCTTACGCGAAATTTTTGGTTAAAAAAAGGGTTGCACAGATGTCTTTTCTTTGGGTAGAAATTTTTTTCTTAGACAGTGTTTTTCTTTTTGGTAGAAGAGAGACAGAGAGATGGTTTGTGATTTTGTTTCAAAGAGTGGTTTTAAAGTTTGGAGGGTATTTTGGGTAGCCAGAATATGGTGAAGTTACAAGCTCATACTTACTAGACGCGTTAATTACGAAAATGCCACTAAAAGCCAAGATTTGTGCCAAATATATTTACCGTTTCTATAGGGTGAAAATCGTTTACATCCCTCAACTTTACTTTAAAAATCAAACTCTCTCCTCAACTTTGGAAAATAATCATTCTCCCCCCTTTATCCTATGCAATGTCTATTCTAACCTTATTATTTTCATAATTTTTTTAATCTATGTATTTATATTTTATCTAAGTTCATTAACATTACAAGTAGAATAATCCTTTTATAAGTTTTTGTAAAATTTACTAATATTTTTTGTTATGATGTTATTTTAATATTGTTTACCATGAATTTGGTGCAGTTACATTTGTTGGTGAATCAAAAGCACGTGTTACGATTCAACCTTGTTTTGAATTCGATTTGTTAATGACAAGGTTACTATGTGATAAAGGGAAACAACTAATAACAAAAAGAACAAAACAAATAAATAAGCAAATGAGTTTGTGCGTGCCGAGCTCGTTCACGAAAGTAGTCGAGCGCTAAATCAAGTTGTCCGAGATGCTAAGGCGAACTATCAACAAATATCTAAATACTCAAAAAATAAAGAAATGTTTGGAGACTAAGTAAGAACTATTGTATTGTTTGAGAGCATGAGGGAGAGGAAGCTCTTTTATAAGTGTATAAGGACTACTATTTATAGTTTACAATCTTGACCTTGGCCAATCATAGTTTAACAATAGCACCCTAAAAGACTAAAATCTATGGGACTTGCTAGGTGCCCGCTTCGTTAGTAGGCTGATTCATATTCGCTTGGGGCTTTGCTTTGCACATACTCGTACGCGCTTGTAGAGAGCCTGATATGCTTGTCTCCTATTTGTCGTCTTGCGCCATGTCACCGATGATGATAAGTGGTCGTTGTCTTTATCCATTACGAGAGGATGCCTTTGTGGCGAACTCCCGAGAGAGAGTGCCCTTCGTAGCCGTAGCATCTGTTGTGGTGTCACGCACTTTTGTTGTCTATCTTGATCTTGACACGTGTGCGAATACTGATTTTTTCCCATGCAAATATTACATGTATTATGTATGTATGTATGTTTGTATCATGTGCATGCATATTTAAGTTTCATTTATGTGCATGCACATTTAAGTTCATTTATCTCTCATTTTGCATTATCTACATAGATAAATAAATTTTGATAGTCACTAATGAAATAATTTCTAAATTATAATTTAAAATTTATTTACAATATAAATAGATAATCTTTAAAGAATTTTTATGAATTATGCCTTTATTTTTATTAATTATTTTTTGTATTTCTTGCATCGAAATATGTTTATAAGGTTATCACATTATAGATTCCGCTATTATTAATTTTGATTATTTTTTTATTTTGTTCTTTAGTTTCACTAAAGAACGACATTAGCTTATATACTCAATCAATATTTCTCACTTTTCTTTTTTCGACGACATTAATATTTTTATAGAAAATTTATTATATATATAATGATTTTAAAGAAGTAAAAAGAATAAATAAAAGTTGATAATGTAAAGGTAAAATAGACATTTAAGAAAGTCAATTGAGAAAAAGGGGGAGTATAGTTATTTTTCAAAGTTGAGGGGAGAGTTTGATTTTTAAAGTAAAGTTGGGGTGTAACGGTTTTCACCCTTTATAATATATAGGGAGTAACACTCATCGTCTAGTGGTTGCAGAAATAAACAAGCACACCACTTCACCATCATGTATTAACTCAATCATTCACCATGATTTCGAATTCATCAGGTTTATTTTTAAAACTATGTACGTACACATAAAATGGTCCCTCAATTTTAATGATTTATGGTCCATGTTTTCTCCTAACCTTACTTTTGCCATGTGAAAATCACGTAAAATTCTCCACCTGTAATGATGAAGTCAATTATCACTTCGATCACTCGGTTCTCAAATGTCATGGACATGTACAAAACCTCAATGTCAGAAATTAAACTGAAAAAAATTATAGAAGGAGTGAAGGACACTTATATAATTATCGAAAGAGTTTAACTCACCTACACGCCAGATATATATATATTTTTAAATATTATCAGGTCGTCCAAAAAATAGATACAGGTTAGCCTCCTTAAACTATTATTGAAATTGATACCTTATGCGAAAATCAAGTATGCTTACAAAGTTTATGTCTATGCACTCAAAGTAATACATATTCAATATTAGGTCACTTATTAGGTGATTACATGTAAATCTCTTGATAACAATGTAATTATAGTAATATGATAAAAATGATAACTAATTTGCTATTACATGTTAAAATTCACTAATAATTTTTTAAAATTTACAATGATCTAAAATTATTACCAGTTACAGATCTCAAATTACAAGTTCATCGAAAGAAAGTAGAATTAAGTAAACGTTATACTTTCGACTATTGAGTGTTAAGACTGTTGGTCAACACAAAATTGATATTCTTCTGACTATTAAGTTTTAAGACTGTTAGTCAACACAAAATTGATTATTCTTCTGACTGTTCAGTGTTAGAATGCATAAGTTTAATAGTACGGTCAGACCTCTCTATAACGTCACCTCGTTATAATAATATTTCACTATAGTGATTAGATTTTCTTTAAAACCAATTTTTCATGTTATATTTTATTTCTCTATAACGACATTCTACCTATAACGGCAATGACGTGGATTATAGCGGTACACTCTTTGTAAAACTATATCTCTATAACAACATACTAAAATATTATGTAATATTATTTTATAAGAAATATATTTTGTACAAAATAAAATACCAAAATATTTATAGTAATCATCATTAATGTCACGCACACAGTAAATTTCAAGTACGAATATCTAATTTAAGAAAAAAATTATATTTAAATGGTACACATCGGTTATTTCATAACTTCACGGGAAAAAGATTACTAAACTTTGCCTTTTTTTATATTCACGTTCTTTCTAATTTGCATACTTTTGTTTATAACAGCTAAATGAGATATGAACGTTAAATGCAAGTATACATATATAACAACATCTCTGTATAGCAGCCATGAAATTTTTGGACAAACACTGCGACTATAGAAAGATTTAACTGTATTCTAATCTCAGACGAGTCAAAGTATAATCTTCATGGATTTAAAATATAAATCATTATTAGAATTCTAATAATCTGATTGGTAAAATACTATGCAGGAGTTTGACCATGTTTTACTATGAAAAAAGAGAAAAAATAGTTTTTGTTTTAAAATAGTTTTTGTTTTTAAATTAAAAAATGATATTTGGAAATTAAAGTTGTGTTTGACCATTAAATAAATTAGAGTTGTTTCTGAACTTTTTGTGAGTAATTTGGAGTACAAAGTGATAACAACTTTTTGATATTCTTGAAATTTTTGAAAAAAGTGATAATAGTTTTTTTCGAAATTTTATGGCCAAAAATGTTTTCGGAGTTCAACTCCAAAAAAAGCAAAAAAAAAAAAAATCATGGCCAAACGCCCTCTATGTATTTGATTTCACACTCTTGAATTTGATTATTGACTAATGTTAATCCTTAGGAAGAAGACACTGTTTTTTTTAATGTAATTTTTATAAAGAAAAGGAAAGATGGATAATGAGAATTGAACGATTATTTATTGTGCGAAATAAACAAAAGAGGTGTCCCTTCAAGGACATCCGATAATTGGAACAATAATCTTTGTGCAAGGAATCATGTTGGAATATCCCTCGCATTTTCCACTTGCAGCACAGAGGAAAAGTATAGATACGTATTTTAAAAAGTTAAGTCCAGTTGAGTCCACGTTCGACACGCCACAGCGCTTAAAGTAAAAGCTCAGTTGAGCAGAATCCAGCAGGCTCAAAGTTCAAACAAATTGTCAAATGCTCTGTTGCCTTTATTATTATTTTTTTACAATAGTATATTTATTTCAACTTCAGGCATAAAATGGGGAAAAAAGAAGAGAAAAGAAAGTGGATCTTGAAAGCAATTGGTGTTGGCGAGTTAGTGTAATGAGACTTATGACCAAACTAAATAGAGTAGTCCTATCTGGGAGACCCCCCTCGTTTGGCTTCTTTCTCCTATTTCCAGAAAGGGCAATAACACTACTACCCAACGCGCGTACGCCTATCACTAAACCACTTCTTTGTAGGCGTTTGAACATGAATATTATTCACAATATTCTGAAATATGTTTTTAATCTATATTAAAATACTTGTTTGATTATAAATATTTTAGAATATTTTTCATAATATTAGATTTTTGAAAAACATCTCAAGAAGTGTTTTTACTATTTTTGGATTTACTTTTTGTACTTTTTAAATTTTTTTTCAAAAAAAATATCAATTTTTTATTTTCATATAATAACCCAATTTTCATAAAACTCTATATTTTTTTAAATTTATTTTCACTTTAATATTTTTTAACTTCAAAAATACTATAGTCAAACACAACTCCAACTATATTTTCAACTTCAAAAATATCAAATAAATAAATATGTTTTTGATTTTCATGGCAAATAGTACTACTCCTCTCTTTTTAATTCTCACACTAACTTACCATTATTTTTTTTTTATTTTTTTTTTTTTAAAAAAGGGAAAATGGTTAAATATATCTCAGAAATATTTAAAATGAGTAAGTTTTATCCTTTATTATGTTTTGGGTTTAAACATATCTTTGTCAATATATTTTTGGTATAAATATACTGTTCTTCATAACGGTTACTCTAAAATAAGAAAAAAATTATTCAATTTTGCCCTTGAGCTATTTTCTTGTTGGAGGGAATTTTTGAGCAAAACATGTAACCAAGAGGATATTTTTGAACCAAAAACGTAAGAAAAAAAAGTAATAACGGGTAAAATTGACACCTTTTAGATGATTTAGGATATATTTGACCCTTTTTTGTAACGATTCATTTTGTCGTTACTAAATTATCCATGATAAATTCATAAAAAAATCATTTCTTAATATTAACTTGAGTCCAAAGTAGCCATCATTTTGTTCATTGTGTCACCTCAAGCTTTTCGATGAAGATTTTAGCCTTTGATGTGTATAGATAGACTCAAGCCCGATGAATTTAATTATTCATGAGTACTAATATCAATCCTTTAATTTGAAAGTTCTTTAGATATGAATTAAGGTCGTACAATATCCCTAACACAAAGTTAAGTTGAAAATATTTTTAACCGATAGAGTTTCGATATGAGTTTCTACTAGGGCCAACTTCAAACGATCATATCTCCTAAAATATAAGGAGTTAGGGGTCCCAATACCCACCAAATCAAAGATCTTTGAGTTTTCTTTGCAACGCAATAAACCGTTTGTCAATCCGAGTTCGGAGTAAGAAGTTATGATCGTTTTACCAAAAACTGTCCGGACTGAAACTAGAATTTCTCTGTAGCGAGAATTCTGGTGGAATTTAAATTAGTTTTAGCTAATTTTCAGGTCCAAAACCCCAAAACTTCATTCCCCAACCCTAGAGAGGTAATTTCCCAAGGTTTAGGGTAAAAGTCCTTCGTGGAGGTAAGTTTTCCCATCATCTTCTTCGTCTCTTAATCCTTTAACATCCTAGAATCATTAGAAAGACCTTCAATGGCGAAATTTTGGGTTAGAACCTTTAATGGTGGATTTTTGGGGAAAATCCAAAATTAATAATAATAATATAATAATTAATAGTAGTAGTAGTACTATGTAATATGTGGTGTAGCAGAAGCAACATTAGTAGTAGTAGTAATAATAATAAATAAGTAATAGTAGTAGTGGCAGTACGTAATAGTAGTAGTAATAGTGATAATAGTGATAATAATAGTGACAATAATAATAATAATAATAATAGTGATGATAATAATAGTGATACTACTACTACTACTACTACTACTACTAATAATAATAATTATTATTATTTATGTGGGTTCAACTTGGTATCAGAGCCACGATGTTTAAGGTTAATTTGTGCTAGATGTGAACGTATTCAACATAGATAATTTTTAACAATGGATATGGGAGAATCTCATATAAAAAACGATAGATTAGAAGAGGTAGATGTACCTCGTAACTTAGATTTATTAAATAGATGGATAATTCCTGAAGTTAAAATAAAAATGATTTATGATTATGGCTGGTTTGACCACCTATCTTCTACTCAGTTAATAAAAACAACTGAAAAATCTCTTGCTTTAAATTCTCCAGAACAGACTATTCGTCTATTAAATAAACATGATATTGATGTTTATAAACACAAATATAATTTTGTGCATATTGGCATGGTTCAGATTGCATTTAAACCTTTAACCCTTAAAGGGTTACCGAAAATATTTCTGGCAGCTTTACCAGATGAAAGAAATTTGAATTTCTGACAGTCTTTAATGGGATCGATAGAATCCACCGTGGCCTATGGTCCGGTTTATTTCAATACTCAGCCTAATTTGCAATTATCTTTGTCTGATATGAATATATTAGATGCTTTAACATTAAATGTTAAGACGCATGGATATAACTATGCACCTGGATCTGAACTTATTTGTTTAGCTTATCACATATATTATAAATTGTTGACATCTTTAAACCCTAAATGTAAATTATTTGATACATCCGATCAAACCATTTTGGTTGAAACTAACTTTTTAAAATCTAAAATTACTACTTGTCGACCTATTCGATGGGAAGAAATTAATTTTCCAAATACTTGGGTTTTAAATTCAGTTATTTCCCAAAATCAGTTGGTTGATCAAGTCACAAATGAGGATTTCTCACATATTTCTCTGACCACTGATGGTCAAATTTGCATTCAATTTGAAGATAAAACTTCTGTATATAACAGACATTCATTTTCTGGTAATAGTAGATTGACTTCTGTGCCTTCTTTGATAGCTTCAGTTGAACCCACATACAGTCCAGCTAGAGTTAATAAACTTGCTTCTTTGCATACTATTCCTACAACTTCTAGTCCAGTAGCAAAACTAAAAATAGACCCACGAACTAATATAGTTCAGGCTTGCGATGATAATTCTGATAAGGATATTCATTCTGCATCCGAAATGGATTTTGACACAAATCGTGTTTAATGATTCCTCACATAATTAATTTTAGTCTAGGTTCACTGGCACGCAAACATATTCAAAAAGATTTTTTTGATAAAAAACGAAACCAATTTAGAATATGGTTTTTTGAAGCTTATAGCAAAGAGAATATGAATAATATCTCTCAAGAGTTTTATGAAACTTGTGCTTTACATAATCAAATTATGTCTTTTGTGCCTTGGTTTATAACCACTTATTTGCCTTTATATATTAAGGCTATTGAACGAACTTACAAAGATAGTAGCGGAAACCTTATTCGAATGGTGTTTCCTCCACAATCTTCCTTTGTTATGCCTATGTAATGACCCTCCAGGTCATTTTCTGCATTTCCACATTATTTCGGCATTTAGAGCTTTCCCATAGCTGCCCCAAGTCATTTATGACTTGCTGGAGCTGACAGTTCAGTTACCGGGCAGTTTCGTTTGGTTTTTATAGCCTTTTCCCTGTTTTGAACTTAACGCTTTTCAAATTTGGCTACCGAGCCAAAATACCAGGAAGGGGATCTTGTATGCCAATTCTGACAGTTCCATCAGCTCCGGAACATCGATTTTAGGCTAGGGAAACCCTTGGTCTGGGTCTCGAGGCTTTCGAACTCGTTTTAGGCTATTGGGTGGAAAGTGGTGAAAACGACCCCTTGGGTGTGGGACCCACATTTCATCAAAACAACCCCGGATGGAAATTTTGGTTTTACCAATGAGTCCGGAATGCCAAATTTGATGGGGTAGCATAGTTCTTTTGCATTCACGGGGTCCCGAACAAATCCCGAGGACCCATCGGAGACTTGGCAAATATTGCAAAGTGCTAGTGCTGCTTCAGCTGATGCAACCACTTAAGGGGGCCTTTGGACGCTTAAGCGGAAGCGCTTTAGTGCCCTGGGTACCGCTTTAGCGGCTGAGCCTTGGGCCGCCGATCCGCTTAAGCGGTACCTGCAGCTACATTTAAATCCCTGTCAACCCTTTTTTCTCTCATTATTTCCAAAGGGTGAGAACATAGAAGCTCTAGAGATATAGTGGAGAGAAGGGGGCGATTCTTGGGTGTTCAAGGGAGCTTGGAGAGAGTTCGTTAACATCTTTTTTTCCCCGTCTAAATCTTGGTAAGTTTCGTCTAAATTTTTAGAAAATTCTCCGTTTAAGCCCAAAATCCTAGTTAGCTTTGTGGTTTGATTTTGGGTGCTATGATGCTCGGGATTCACCCATTTTAAAGGGCAAATGATCCTTGAGCTTTGAGGGACTTTTTGACGGTTTTAAATTTGTGATTCCCTAAGCGAACCCCGCATGAGATTTTGATTTAATTTTAAACCTGATGCATTTTTATGGAATATGGGTATTGTTGTTCTCGTATTGATGAGTAGATTGTTATTTTGATAGCGTGGCATCGGACGGAGGTTTCTCGGAAAGGAAAGGCTCCACTTTAGCAGACTTTATAGAGCTTTCTTCGGCACCCAGGTAGGCTAGGTTTACCCTACTTAAAGATTGAGTTTAATCATGGTATTAGTATTATATTGTGCTGGTGTTGGGGTTGAAAATTATGATTGTCTACTTAGGTAACAAAAGTTGGATTATTTGGCCGATTTGAGGGCCCTTCGGAGGTAGAATTGATCCCTTTACCCTCCCCTTAAGTAAATTGATGCCTTGGGTTGGTATATCGCACCTAGTGCCCTGTAGACTTAGGAGTCCCTCTTCCACAATATTATCCTTAGTCTTGAACCTTAGACTACTTGGCATATACCTAGTCCGGAATATGATATACTAAAGTACCGGTTCGAGTCTGGATTATGATACTAAAGTACCGGTTCGAGTTTGAATTATGATATACTAAGATACTGGTTCGAGTCCGAAATATGAGATACAAAAATACCAGTTCGAGTCCAGAATATGATATACTAAAGTACCGGTTCGAGTCCTAAATATGATATACTAAAGTACCGGTTTGAGTCCGGGATATGATATACTAAAGTATCGGTTCGAGTCCGGAATAAATTGTCGGTTCAAGCCCGACATTTATTTATTAGGTTTGGGATATGTGAGGATCTGTTCGAGACCGGGAGTTGTGGTTCGAAATGGAATTCATAAGTGTGGTAGTGGTACATGTCTTAATTTCTTCCATCGGGCTTATGGGGGTCCGATTGGTTTAGCTTTCTCTTGTTGGTACCCTCTAGGCTTATGGGGGCCTAGTTGGATTGTAGCTAGTCACTTTATCATTGGTAAATTTATGTTTGCTTAATTATTTACCTATATCGGAGCATGTTTTCAGGTTTGCCCTTTTCCTTGATATACTTTACATCCCCGCATTTTATCTTACTTGTATTATGATTTAGCTCAGTCGGCCAATGATGCCTACTGAGTACCCGTGGTTTTGGTACTCATACTACACTTCTGCATCTTTTCTGGTGCAGATTCGAGTACTAGCCGCTGCCGTTGATATTCTAGCCAGCTATCCACAGGTCTCGGAGATAGGGTGAGTTTTTCCAGCCGGAGCTGATCCCCTTTCCTTCCTTTACTTTTGGACAGTCTTTATTTTCGAGACTACATGTGTATTGATACCCTTAGTATTCTTATTCTTTTGCTAGTGGCTCTTGTACCGGCCTTCCTAGGTCGTGGGATTCATTTTTATTTTCTTCTCTCTTTTTTATGTAGTTCTATATTTTGTGCATGTATTATGGGCATGAATTGTAGTACTTCGGTATCCTTCCGCCATGGCGCCCGTTACTTGCCGTTCCGGGCCAAGGCTTGGCTTACCTAAAGGTGGGACATGGTAGGTACCATCACGACTCTGAAATTGGGTCGTGACAGCCTAATAACACAGGTATAACTTTTAACGCTTTTCAACAATTTGTTGATAATGAAGTTGGAAAAGTAAGTATTTCAGAGATTAATAAATTAATGGCTCAAAATAATTATTTGGGTTTATATGTGAAAGTTTTGGGAGAACATATTGTTTCTCTTGATTAAAAACTAGATGATTTATCTATCCTTGTAAATTTTTTAAATAATGTCAAATTAGACAAAGTTTTAAATAAACTTGATGATCTTTGTGATAATACTAAGAAAAAAGATGTTGACAAAAAGGTTGCGGACTCCGCAACTTGTATTTCAAGTACTTCAAAACCAACATCTATTCCTCGTATCATCCCTAATTCTATTCAACGACCTCCCGAGATTTCGAAATTTGCAATTAAACCTTTTGATGATTTAGAAGATTTACTTGAACAAAAGTTTGCAAATTTAAATATTAAACCTATAGACTTATCTGCTCAGTTTGTTGATACTATAGAACATTCTTCTAATCCTAGAGAAGAATTCATGTCTGAGTTTAATAAGCTTCGTCATAGTACTAAGCATCCTCAATTTGCTAGTAAGCCTAGAATGAAGTCTAATTATTATTCTAGGCCTACTCCTCAGGATGTTCTTATAGAAGAATGTGATTGGAACCAAACTAATACGTCTTATGGTGGAAATGAAATTTATGAATGGAACTTAGATGGCCTGTCTGATAGACAAATGACCATTATGGTACATATGATGATGATGTATGCAACAATTTGCAGAGTAACTACCCCTAAGAATGCTGATGGTACTCCTAAGAATTCGGATAAAACCATTTGCAAAATGATTATTGCAGGATTTACTGGTCAACTTCGTGGCTGGTGGAATAATTATATGTCCATAGATGATAAAACGGCTATTATAAATGTCGTCAATATGGAAGAGAGTGTCGACAATTTAGGACACAAGCTTCTTGCTTGACGAGAAAATGCAGTCTATACTTTGGTTATGACTATTCTCGAACACTTTAGTGGTAGATTTACCAGTAATTTTGAGTCTATTAGAACTCTTCTAAATGGTCTAAGATGTCGTCATCTTGGCGAATTTTGGTGGTATAAAGACACCTTTCTTAGTCGGGTTTTAGAATTACCTGAAAACCCTAGTGAACATTGGAAAGCTAGATTTATAGACGGCCTTTCCTCTTTATTCGCCGAAAGAGTTCGAAAAACTCTTCGCGGAACACTTAGTGAAATTCCATATGATAATTACACTTATGGAAACCTGATAGGAATTTGTACACAAGAAGGATTAAACTTGTGTAATGATTTAAAGTTGTCCCAACAACTTAAAATGGATAAGCTGAAAGAACGTTCTCAATTAGAAGACTTTTGTGCCCAATTTGGCATGTCTCAACCTTCCTCGCCTCATAGGAAGAACAAGAGTAGATATATTAAGAACTCTACTCCAGACGGATATGTCTACAAGAAACGAGGATCTAGGAGATCTAGATACAGATCAAAAGAGGAACGTGATGCTAGGAAAGCTCACCGCAAATCCACTAGATTTACTAAAAATAGGTCTAAGCGAGACTTAGCAAAAATTTAGTGTTATCTCTTGTAACACCCCGTACATTTCTGACCCTACTTGATAATTTGGAACAATGCTTACTTAGGTGTCGAGATCCATAAGTATGTATTTTGTAGTGTTATTGATTGAACATTTGTTATTGGGCCTTGTACGTGCTATTAGACCTTTGTAGGAGGTGTTTGTGACTTCGTGGAGCAATTGTGGGGTGAAAAATGAGGCTTGGAGGACTTTCAAGCAAAGGATATTAAGGTTAGGAGGTAATAAAAAGACTTGAACTTGAAGGATCTAACCAAATCCGCAAAGAAAAGTCGAAGAAAGGAAAAAAATCACATTTTGGGTGTGGGGTGCGCCTAAGGGCGTGCCAGGCCGCTTCTGGCCAAATTTTTTTTGGCACAGGCAGCCCTGGGGCGCGCCAGGCAGTGTTCCAGGCCGCCTATGCCAGAAATTTTTCTGGCATAGGCAGCATTGGGGTGCGCCAAGCGGCGTGCCAGGGTGCTTTGCGCCAAAATTTTTCTCCGACTATTATGATGTATATAAGACTTTTGAGTCATGGTATCATTACTCCATCTTAGTAGGACTACTCTTGAGCGCGTTTAGCATCCGAGTTGGGGTTAATTCTTTGTCACAAGTATTTTAACAAATTATGTTCAAATAAGCCATGAGTGGCTAGAATTCCTTATTTTTGAGATTGAGGCTACGAACATGAATTGCGTGAGTCGAAAATTGTTGTAACATTTATGGAATTATTTAAACATGAGAGAATTGGAGATTACACATTGAAGAGATAATATGTGCAATTGGGCTCAAATTGAGGCCCAAAGAGAGGCCAAAATGCAAGGCCCAAAGGGCAAATGACCCATTCTTCCAAAAATTGACCAAGAAACATGGCATTTAATGCCAAGGAATGGATAAGGATGACTTGAGGGATATACTAAGGCACAAAATCTGATTTTATTCATTAAAACTCTCATGCCTTCTAAGATATCTTCCAAAACATTTCTCTCAACTCAAACCCTAAGGCAACCCTTTCTCTTTGGTAAAGATCATCACTTTGCAAGCCTTGGTAAGTGTCTACTCTCATGGATTACTTTATTATATGCTTAAGATGGTGTGTATATCATGATGGTTATGTTGGTAAGGTGTTGAATGGTTCCCTTTTGCTTTTTGCTAAGAGATGTGCCATCTATGTGAATTAAAATTAAAAGGAGACTTAAGGTTTGAATAAAAGTGAATGGTATGGATGAGATATCAACATGTATGGTGTGATTATGATCCTTAACTTGTTATTTTTCTATAAGAGTAAATTGTGGGATTATTGTCGATATGTTATGACGTGTATTGAGGTGACTTGATGGAAATTATGACGTGATGTTAATGAGGAAGTGTAAGGGTTACAAGTGGTATCAAAATGCTATTGGTTTATGATGTTGTGGTCAATGTGTGGAATGTTGTGGTATTGTTGGTGTGACGATGCCGTGAATTGTATTGTAAGGGGTGAAATGACGTTATAGGGCAACCATGTAACTTATTGTCGTTTTATACACATGTAAGGTAGTTGAATGTTAACGTGAGCTCCGTTATATACTTTTGTTGTAGAGTGAAATGTAAAGAAGGAGCTGGACTTTTGTGTTCACGTATAGGATTGTGTATTCTTGTTGGAAGTATAAGGTATGTACGGTTACTCTTTCCGTATCCTTCTGCAGCACATAGTGTTCACATAGATATTGTACTTATTCCATTTCAAAATGTCCTAAGGTATTCCATTTCCAGATATCAATTATTATTAATCACATGTTCCTTATTCATTGATCAATTGTGATTCACATGACTCATGTTCATTGACTAATGTTTTAAAGTTCCAATAATGTACCACTACCAATGTATCAATCTCAAACAAAAGTAAAAGAATAAAGTAATGTTTAGTTGGTTATTGATGAGCACAGGGGGCAATCCAGAGGGGGCAATCCAGAGGGTGAAAACCCTGGTCGGAACGAACCTGTTTTATTGGTATGGATCGCAATCTAAGGGGCATAAGCCTGGCTGGAATGATCCCAAAATTATGCTATGATGGATCGCAATCTAAGGGGCATAAGCCTGGCTGGAACGATCCCAATAGTATATTATTTCCCACTGATCAGTCGAGGCCCGGGTATGATATGAATCAATGATGGCAAATAAATGTAAATGTAAATAACCCGATGAACGCAATGAATGTAATGTACATGATTCCAAATATATGCACAACAGTGGCTTGTCTATATTGTCTTTCCATTTGTTATTTGACTCCATTGAACCTTATGTATGATGTAGTTTTATATAGCCTTGCATACTCAGTACATTCTTCGTACTGACGTCCCTTGGGGGACTTACCTTACTTGTTGCAGGCGCAGGTGCTAGTAGACCTCCACAGTAGGTTGCAGGTCATTTGCAGAGCATTGGTGAGCTCTAGTTGCTTCGGGGTTTTTCGAGTCACATATGTACATTTGTTTTGGTGCTATGTTGGTATTGTATATGTGTATAGAGCGGGGCTTGTCCCGACTCTAAGATTGGTTTTGGTTATGCATCTGTAGAGGCTTTGTAGATGTTGTGGGACATATGATAGGTCTGTAAAGAACGTATATTTTGTCGTGATGGCCCCAATGACCAAGTTTCATAGATATCATGTATGTTTCATGAATTCCGCTATTGATATTTTATATCCATTTGTGGTGGTGCTGTATATCGAGTAGCATACGTAAGAATGTACATGAGTAAAGATTGGTTCTCTCGGGCCATAACGGCTTCGGGTGCCAGTCCGATCCGAATGGGATCGTGACATCGCTGTGGCAATTTTGGTCATATTACCCCTAACTGTAAGTTAGAAAAGCTGAAAGCTTTAGAATTAGACAATGATTTGCATAAAAAAATTTATGGTATGTTATATACTTTGGGTTCTGACTACGATTATGAAGATATTCAATCCGATTCCGAAGTAGAAGTTAATTTGCTTGATTTTTCTGATGATGATATCGGAAATAATGTTTCCGCTTGTACTACATGCACAGGTGATACTTGTGTTTGTGAGACTGATATGTTTTACCAAATTCAATATCAATTTCAAGATTTGAATGTTCAGACTATTACTTCTGAAAATGTGATTGAACTTTTAAAAGAAGTTACTGATAGTAATCTTCGTGAAAAAATTATTAATTTAGCCGTCGGTTCTACTTCCAGTTCTGACACCTCTATTCCAAAATATAGTCTAATGACTGAATTTAAATATGCTAGTCTTATTCCTTATCAGAAGTTCAAAAATGACTTTTGAAAAAACATACTCCTTCTAGGGAAACTTCTTTTGCCGATTTAAAGGTAGAAATTGAAAGTTTGAAAAATGAGATTAAGACCCTTAAGCAAAATCAGATGATTTGTGACCATCGGATTACTCAAGTTGAAAATTTTAATTCACTTGTTACTGATCCGAAGGGAAAAAACAAAATTGTTTTAGAACAACCTGATGAAGTTATTAACTCTTCTCAACAGCTTGAATCTTCATCCAGTCCTAAACATGATATGTTTTTAGGCATGATGTAAATAGTAACTGCTCATTGATGATATATTAAATGTACTATTTTGACTGATAATCATTATTATGTTTGATATTGCTATGATTGATAGTGGTGCTGGCGTTAGTTGCATCCAAGAAGGATTAGTACCTTCAAAGTATTTTTAAAAAACAACTCACATGGTTAAGTCTGCATCAGGACATGCTTTAGATATAGAGTATAAATTACCCAATGTGCATATTTGCCAAAATAAAGTTTATATTCCACATTTATTCTTTTTAGTTAAAAATCAACTTTATCCTCCAATTATACTTGAAACCCCCTTTATCAGTGCTATTTATCCATATACGCATAGTGATGCAAAAGGTTTTTGTGCTACTTATAATAGCAAACCGATTAGTTATATATTTGTTATAACAAAAGATATAAATGCTTTAATCAATATGAAACAAAAACATGTTGATTCTCTACAATTAGAAATTTTTAGTATGAATGTTACTGATACATTGCAATCACCGAAAGTTCAAGAAAAAATAAAATTGATTTCGGAACAACTTGCAATTGATGTCTGTGCTGACCATCCTAGTGCCTTTTGGAACAGGAAAAAACATATTGTTACTCTTCCATATGAGAATGATTTTTTCGAGGATAATATTCCTACCAAATTCAGACCCTGTCAAATGAATTCAAAATTAGTTGACTTTTCCAAAAAAGAAATTGACAATTTATTGCAAAAGGGTTTGATAAAACCTTCAAAATCTCCTTTGTCTTGCACTGCTTTTTATGTAAACAATGCAGCTGAAAAAGAAAGAGGTGTGCCCAGATTGATCATCAATTATAAACCTCTTAATAAATTTTTAAAATGGATTCGATACCCGATTCCCAATAAAAGAGATCTTCTTTCCTGATTATATGATGCCAATATCTTTTCTAAATTTGATTTAAAATCAGGTTATTAGCAAATACAAATTTCGAAAGATCATACTTATCGAACTGCTTTTAATGTCCCATTTGGATAATATGAGTGGAATGTTATGCCATTTGGATTGAAAAATGCACCTTCTGAATTTCAGAAAATTATGAATGATATTTTCAATTCTTATATGAAATTCATTAATGTCTATATAGATGATATTTTGGTATTTTTCAAAACACTTCAATTGCATATTAAGCACTTAGATATTTTAAAGAAAATTGTTTTTCAAAATGGTTTGGTTATTTCTAAACCAAAAATGAGTCTTTTTCAGACTGAAGTCCGTTTTCTTGGACATATTATCTGTCAAGGAAAAATTACTCCTATTCAACGAGCAACTAATTTTGCCGATAAATTTCCTGATATTATTACTGATAAAACTCAGTTACAAAGATTTTTAGGCAGTTTAAATTATATTGCTTCCTTTTATAAAAATCTTTCTTGAGATTTAGCCCCGTTATACGATCGGCTGAAAAAGAATTGTAAAGAACCTTGGTCTGCAAAAAACACAGCCATTGTTCAACAGATTAAAAAAATGAGTTAACTCAGTTACAAAGATTTTTAGGCAGTTTAAATTATATTGCTTCCTTTTATAAAAATCTTTCTCGAGATTTAGCCCCGTTATACGATCGGCTGAAAAAGAATTGTAAAGAACCTTGGTCTGCAAAAAACACAGCCATTGTTCAACAGATTAAAAAAATGAGTTAAGGCTCTTCCTGTTTTAACTCTTACTAATCGAGAAAATTATTGAGACTGAGGCGTCTAATACTGATTTCGATGGTATACTGAAACAAATAAATCCAAATGATAATAGTGAATATCTTATTCGATTTCACTCAGGAAAATGGACTGAAGCCCAGAATAAATACGCTACTGTGGAACATGAAATGTTAACTATTGTTAAGTGCGTTTTAAAATTTCAGGATGATTTATATAATCAAAAATTTCTGATTAAAACTGATGCTCAACCAGTCAAATACATGTTTAATAAAGATTTTAAACATAATGTCTCAAAAATGATATTTGCACGATGACAAGCTCAATTAGCTCCTTTCGATTTTGAGATTCAATACAAAAAAGGAATTGATAATTCTTTGCCTGACTTTTTGTCTCATGAATATCTACAGGATGGCTGACCCTTGGACTAATGTGGTCCGTAGCCATGGTCGTGGTCGCGGCAGAGGCCGAGGGAGATTACCCTATTCGCCTACAACTTTTCAGGCTTATAGCCAAGGATCATCTACAAATTCCCCAGTGATACAGATGTGAAAAAAAAGTTTGATAAACTCCCGAATATCACAAGGAGAATCCTCCTCATCAAAAAATTCTATACATCTGGATGATATTCCAGCAGACCATCCATTATATGAAAAAATGCAGGCATATTTGGCCTCCCATTCAGTTACTAAAGAAGGGAATGATGATATCAAACCCTATGAAAAGGTACCCAAATAGGAAATGATATTTCTTGTCGAAAATTCTGAGATATTGCGGAAAAATGATCCATGAAAGATTTTCCAAAGATATTTGATTCAGGGATTATATTTTCCCGGTGAGTCTTATAAGACTCGAGCATATTATGAAACAATATTAACAGAAACAGGCAGTGCTGAGATTCAGCATTTTCCTGTCGAACAACCTTAACATAGTTACTCCAAAACTATTATTAAACAGATTATATCTGTAGAAGATTGGGGCATTACTACAATGCGTGAGAGGCAGATAAGCTTCAACAATGTTACTATGAATGTCACTTTTTGGGACTATATTAAATCATTTTCTAAAGTCCTGTATTATAATAATACTAAACAAAAACACACGTGGTTTATAAAAATTTGTTCAAAGATTTTTGACACTACCATTCCAAACTGGTTTTTAAACTGGGGGTCTTATCACGGCCCAACGATAAAGATTTTACCAGAACCCTTTTTTATTTTCTATCAAACATGGAAAATTGTTTCCCCAGATTTAAATAATTTATACCGAGCAGATCATATTTGCTTTCCCAATCACATTGATCAAATTTACTTCTTTTTGGAATTCTCCATTTCCTGGATCCATAAATGGACTCCAGAATTGGGATATACAAATGAACAAATCCCTTGCTTATATCGCACATTTTTTAATAATTTTTGGGAAAGATTAATGAAATTTGACCCCCAAACTAAAATTCTTCATGGTCAAGCTTTTCTAGATCAGATTGGATCTAAAATTCAAGAATACGAAGCAACTGCAGAACAATGTAAAATGGATGACCCGTCCATCCAACAACTTGCTCGCAAAATCATGTTTCAGGATGAGGATAAAGAAGCTATGGTCCACGAATACCTTGAAGAGATGAAGAAAACTTTACTTCATTCTCTTCTACAAATTGAGACAGACTCCTCTATGAACAGTGGAAGTAATAATGAAGATGATATCACGGATGCTCAGCCTCCGAAATCTGAAACTATACTGTCAGAACAAGATATTGAAGATGCTGAAGCTTTCATTCAACGTATGAAGGCCATGGACAAAGTTCAGGGAAAAAAGAAAACCTAAGGCCTAGTCCATAGCGGAGATTAACCGCCGGACCCACTGCATAGTTTATTCACTGTTTAGGGGATAGATAGGTCCCATTTTTACTGTTTTTTACTGTACATACATTGTACATGGGACCCACTTGGGACCCATTTTACTGTGCAAGATTCTTTTTCTTTTTCTATTTATACGTTTGTTTGTTTCATTTCAGAGGCAGGTGTTAGTCACCCCCTCTCTCTCTAGTTTCTTCTATCTCCCTTCCCTCTACATTTCTCTTCTTATTTCTAATTAGAATTGTAAAGTTTTTATATTTTGTGAATAATAAAAATAAAAAACGTCCATACTTTTGGACACAAATCTAGGTCTTGCTTATACGACCCTTCTTACTTAGCCCTTGCTTCCGGGCACTAACCCTTGCCACCGGGTCTAAGAGGTGACACCTCTTAACCCTTTCCTTCTTCCAGCCGTGACTATATCTGGCTAAATTCCTTATCTATGTTGAGTACCTAACTTCTTCTACACTTTAATCTTAAAGATCTGATTTTATCAAAATATAAAGAAATTTTTATATATCATTTTGACTTGGTTCTGAGATGGTGATACAGTCGGATCTGGTACTGTTCATAATGGTTTTGTCTTAGTGACTACACCTGGTAAGCCGGTTTACTAGCCTGAATGAGATAAAAAGGGCGATCTTTTTCGGTTAGAACCTCCAGACACACGGGCTCGTTATGAATATGTATTAAATCCTGACAGGTCTCTTGCTTATATAAAAAGGCATAGCCTTCCATACCGTCAATCGATGTATAAAAATTCATATCTATTTCAAGTTTTATATCTCAATATAAAAGTGCTAATTTAGCTAGATCTATCTGGCCACGCGGACTACCGCCCGCCTTAGAGATCTAATAATAATAATAATAATAATAATAATAATAATAATAATAATAATAATAATAATAATAATAATAATAATAATAATAATAATAATAATAATAATAGTAACAGTAACAGTAACAGTAACAGTAACAGTAACATTAACAGTAATAATAATAATAATAATAATAATAATAATAATAATAATAATAATAATAATAATAATAATAATAATAATAATAATAGGAGGAGGAGGAGGAGGAGGAGGAGGAGGAGGAGGACACAGTAGTGGTAGAAATGATAATTAAACGAAAGATAAAAAATGATATAATAATAAATAAAAAATGATAAATATTAGGAGGAGGAGTACGTAGTACTTAGTGATAATGATAAATAATAATATCTATTTGCAACTTTAATAAATAGAATCCCATAATAGAAGAGTTCTAAATGAATTATATCTATTGCATAAACTTATCTCTTTCAGATGTTATAAAATATATTTAAATTCACTTGATTTAAATATTAAATGAAATAATAATAATAATAATTAGAAATAGTTTAGTAGTACGTAGTAATTGTAGTTGTAATAGTGGCTGTAGTATTAACAATAATAATAATAACGATAATAATAATAATAATAATAATAATAATAATAATAATATCTCAACGTATATGTAAACATTTATACATATATAATATCTATTTGAATTGGAATGAGATTCTAGCTTCTTAATCTCTCTTATATATACACCACATAGTGAAATATTTTACTGCATTCTTCATTCATTTTTAGAACTTTAATTTAATATTTTTATTTTTTATATGCAGGAAGGATATAACATTCATCTTCATCTTTTCCTGTTAACTTTCAAGGTCTACCAACTCCAAGTGATAGCAAAATCTATTTTTTTGTGATTCCACTTAAGGGGTAATATTATAGTCTGCTTTTTTTCTCCACAATAATTTAACATGTATCTCCAATATCATCCCTTTCTATTGCTTCAATTTTATTAAGGTTCATGACAATTTTTTTACCTGAATATACTTATTGAGTTTACACTGTAATGACTTTTTGGAAATATATTATTGAATATTTATTATATATATTTTTATATATCTTTTAGCATAATTTTTTATGGAGTATTTTTATATATTCCATTTCATTTCAATTGTTGAACTAATTCATTGTACTTCAAAATCACTTTCAATAGAAAGCAAACTTAAAAAAAACTTATTTGGAGGATTATAGCAGGGTTTGAACTCAAGCAGTTATTTAGAGTAATGAAAAGATTAATTAGTAGCTATTAGTTAATTTTGAGTTATAACAATAAAAAACTTTATTTGATGTGATTATTATCCACCAATAATAGAATAAATGCTAACATATTATGTTTTATCTTTTTATGTTATTTTTCTCTTATTTTTATTTTATCATGACCGGATAAAAAATTGTAACGATCCATTTTGTCGTTACTAAATATCCATGATAAATTCATGAAAATTCTTAATTTTCATTCCTCAATATTAACTTGAGCCTAAAATAGCCATCATTTTGTTCATTGTGTCACCTCAAGCTTTCGACAAAGATTTTAGCCTTCCGATGTGTCTAGATAGACTCAAGCCCGATGAATTTAATTATTCATGAGTAATAATATCAATTCTTTAATTTGTAAGTTCCTTAGGTATGAATTAAGGTCGAACAATATCCCTAGCACAAAGTTAAGTTGAAAACTTTCTTATCGATAGAGTTTTGATATGGGTTTCTACTAGGGCCAACTTCAAACGACCATATCTCCTAGAATAAAAGGAGTTAGGGAGTCCAATACCTACCAAATCAAAGATATCTGAGTCTTTTTTCCAACACAACCAACCGTTTGTCAATCCGAGTTTGGAAAAAAAAGTTATAATTATTTTATCAAACACTGTTCGGACTGAAATGGGAATTTCGTTGTAGGGAAAATTCTGGTAGTATTTAAATCAGTTTTAGCCAATTTTCAGGTTCAAAACCCAAAAATTTCATTCCCCAACCCTAGAGAGGTGATTTTTCAAGGTTTAAGGTGAAAGTCCTTCGTGGAGGTAAGTTTTTCCATCATCTTCTTCGTCTTTTAATCCTTTAACATCCTAGAATCACTAGAAAGACCTTCAATAGTAAAATTTTGGGTTAGAACCTTTAATGGTGGATTTTTGGAGAAAAATTATGGGTGTTCTTAATATCACCTAGAACTAATTCTAGATTATAAATTAATGATTTCTAGCATGAACTTGGTAAACTAGATTATGTATTTTGTTGGTTGGAAATCTTGAATTCCATAAAGATGAGACCTTTAGCATAAAAAATTCCATTAATGGAGATGGGTTAAGCTTGAAAAAATTAGTTAATGGTTAATTGACCTTGGGGAATGATATAGACCTTGAACTAGGGTAGAATTAGTGGTTTTGAATTCCCAAAGACATTTATTTGAAGAGTAATTGATTAATTACTCTTATGATTGCTTGATTTTTAGATGATTGATCATTCCGAAGCATGAAGAAAGGGAAGGAGCATCCTTGATATGGCTTGTTGCTTCAAAAAGCTTGGCGTCCAGGTAGGCTAGGTTAATGAGTAGAAGACTGTGTTATTTCATATCTTCATAATTAAGAATTGATGGGAGAAAGCATGTCTAAGCCTGCGGACATGGAGTTAAGGTGGATAAAGACATAAGAACTTTACTTTAATTCCAAAAACCATGTTATTGATTGATTATGTGATATTTATTATATTATGTGTTGTGTGCCCGAAAGGAGATTGTTGTGAATGAAGTATGTGGACATGATGTTTCTTTGTTGTTCTAGTGATGAACCTAATTGAGTTATAAAGGTAATAAGTTGCATATTGTTCCATGATAATGGTGAGGCATAAGGGATAGATGACTTGAATCATTGTGAGAATTGTATTATGCAGAGAGAGGTAGAGAATAATGATAGTCTTGAATGTACTAGTTATGGGTGGTGGTGTTAGAACCCAAGTTATGGTATTTGAGGAGGTAGTGCTAATTGAATAATCAATGAGTAACGATGGCTCCAATAGTGACTTGTATGCTTAAGTGTTGCATTGTGATTTATTTTATGACATTCTTGATTTGGTATTGATAAACATACTTTAGCTAATAGTTGTAAGTCTGTGTAATAAGTGAGAGGTTATGTTGTCACCTATGTATAGTAGTAAACACTAAGCTTGAACCATGGGTGATCTTGAGGTGAAAAGAATAGTGGTTGTGAGATGTTGAAACTAGCTTTATAGAATAAATCTAGTAGTTTTAGTTGGGTGCATGAGTGTATCTAAGTTATGTGATTTGTAAATGGTGTGGTGACTTACATATGATCAAGATGTAGATTTTCCAGGGGGGTAGTCTTGGCTAGAAACTGAGTCGGGTGTCTCAGGATAAGCTTGTGTGTTAAGTGGATTAGAAGTGACTTATCTAATATTGAAATTCGAGTAGTAGACTCATGTAGCATCCCGTAGCACTATTCGGAACTGAATTTGGGGCTCTAGAACTCCGATAATGGTAATTATCGTGGTAGGCTTGAAATTTTATGTCCAACTATTGATTTTGTGCTGTAAAATAGAGGCATCTGGAAGTTGGGCGGAGCTTACTGGTTTAGTCAAGGGAATTAGCGCAGTGGGTCCACTATGGCGGTTAGCGCTGCAGCGACAATCGCGCTGTCGCAACGGTAAAGAATGCAGTTTCTCAGTTTTTATTTTGTTCTTTGGGGTTCATTCCCCATTCTTCCGTTGTAAGAAGAGAGAACGAACCTAGAGTGAAAAAGAGGTGATTTTAGGTGTTTGTCTTATTCAAGGTGAATCTTTTAATCTCTTTATCTTGCTTTGACTCTTAAAACCCAAGTTTGAGACTAAGACTGTTGTAAAAGGAATAAGTGATTCGTGCATAAATGTTTGGCTCCGCATCTTCGGGTTTTAAAAAGTCTTGATAGAACGATTGAGTATAGAACGTGGGTTAGTTATTGATGATATCAAGTGAGTGAGATAAGGTGCATATAAGCAACTCTGTTAAGTAATGTCTCTCTAATTCCAACCTCATGCTTCTCTCCACCGAATGCCCATTCGGGGACTAACGGATGGTAAATTGGTATCTGATTATAACGACTCATTTCGTCGTTACTAAATATTCATGATAAATTCATGAAAATTCTTAATTTTCATTCCTCAATATTAACTTGAGCCTAAAATAGCCATCATTGTGTCACCTTAAGCTTTCCGGCAAAGATTTTAGCCTTTCGATGTGTCTAGATAGACTCAAGCCCGATGAATTTAATTATTCATAAGTAATAATATCAATATTTTAATTTATAAGTTCTTTAGGTATGAATTAAGGTCGAACAATATCCCTAGCACAAAGTTAAGTTGAAAACTTTCTTACCGACAGAGTTTCGATATGGGTTTCTACTAGGGCCAACTTCAAACGACCATATATCCTAGAATATAAGGAGTTAGGGAGTCTAATACCTACCAAATCAAAGATCTCTAAGTCTTCTTTCCAATGCAACAAATCATTTGTCAATTCGAATTTGGGGGAAAAAGTTATACTCCCTCCGTTTCAAAAAGAATGACCTACTTTCCTTTTTAGTCCATTTCAAAAAGAATGACCCTTTCCTTTTTTGGCAACACTTTAATTCCAACTTTCCACATGGCATGTTTAAGACCACAAGATTAAAGGTCATTTTGGTACATTTACCATAACTTTAATTTAGCACCACAAGATTCAAAAGTCTTCTTTATTTTCTTAAACTTCGTGCCAAGTCAAACTAGGTCATTCTTTTTGAAATGGAGGGAGTAATTGTTTTACCAAACACTGTTCGGGCTGAAACGGAAATTTCGCTGTAGCGAGAATTCTGGTGGTATTTAAATCAGTTTTAGCCAATTTTCAAGTCCAAAATCCAAAAATTTCATTCCCCAATCCTAGAGAGGTGATTTTTCAAGGTTTGGGGGTGAAAGTCCTTCGTGGAGATAAGTTTTTCCATCATTTCTTTGTCTTTTAATCCTTTAACATCCTAAAATCACTAGAAAGACCTTCAATGGTGAAATTTTGGGTTAGAACCTTTAATGGTGAATTTCTGGGGAAAATTTATGGGTGTTCTTAATATCACCTAGAACTTATAAATTAATAATTTCTAGTATGAACTTGGTAAACTAGATTATGAATTTTGTTGGTTGGAAATCTTGAATTCCATAAAGATGAGACCTTTAGCATAAAAAATTCCATTAATGGAGATGGGTTAAGCTTGAAAAAATTAGTTAATGGTTAATTGACCTTGGGGAATGATATAGACCTTGAATTAGGGTAGAATTAGTGGTTTTGAATTCCCAAAGATATTTATTTGAAGAGTAATTGATTAATTACTCTTATGATTGCTTGATTTTTAGATGATTGATCTTTCCGAAGCATGAAGAAAGGGAAGGAGCATCCTTGATATGGCTTGTTGCTTCAAAAAGCTTGGCGTCCAGGTAGGCTAGGTTAATGAGTAGAAGACTGTGTTATTTCATATCTTCATAATTTAGAATTAATGGGAGAAAGCATGTCTAGGCCTGCGGACATGGAGTTAAGGTGGATAAAGTCATAAGAACTTTACTTTAATTTCGAAAGATATTTATTATATTATGTGTTATGTGCCCGAAAGGGGATTGTTGTGAATGAAGTATGTGGACATGATGTTTCTTTGTTGTTCTAGTGATGAACCTAATTGAGTTATTGTTCCATGATAATGGTGAGGCATAAGGGATAGATGACTTGAATCATTGTGAGCATTATATTATGCGGAGAGAGGTAGAGAATAATGATAGGCTTGAATGTACTAGTTATGGGTGGTGGTGTTAGAACCCAAGTTGTGGTATTTAAGGTGGTAGTGATAATTGAATAATCAATGAGTAACGATGGCTCCAATAGTGACTTGTATGCTTAAGTGTTGCACTGTGATTTATTTTATGACATTCTTGATTTGGTATTGATAAACATACTTTATCTATTGGATGCCCATGAGAGGCTAAATTAATGATAATGATGATTTATTGTATTGTACCTATGAGAGGCTTGTTTGATAATGATAACTCCTTGAATTGATGCCATGAATGGCTTGTTGATGATCATGATAAATTGTTGAAATAATGCCCGTGAGAGGTCAAAATGTTGATAAATGAAAGATCTTGATCCATAATGATAATGTTACTGAAAAGAATGCCTTGAGTAAAGAAAGATTGTGATATACCTTCATACAGTTTGAAAAGTGAAAGATGAATATTTATCAAGAACTGAAAAGTGAAAAGATTGTTAGTAGCAATGTGGCCGACGTTAAATTTCTGTATTACTACCTTATTATTTTCTCAAGCAATGTGGCCGATGCTAAATTTTGGTATTGCTGTAAGACATGATTGGATCGAGTGCCACGAGCCGGCATGGTAATATCAATAATAAAGGAATTGATAGTGAAGTGATCTAAAGTGATGAATCCAATAAATAATCCCAAAGAAACGATCCTAAAGTTCCAATAATTGAAATAATCCTTCTCCAAGAGTATTTATAAGGTTTAATGAGACTTGAGTTCTCTTGTGTGTTTTACTGAGGTGTTAGTTGACTTGTATTCCCTTCTTTATTGTATCCTTGAGTTTGATAGTGTGACATGTACTTGGAAAAGTGAAACTTCGTGCTTACTTGCTATATGTTGGTCGACTTGCTTCATTTATACTTGTTGTAATTGTGGCTTATTCCATTGGCTAGTTATTATTCTTTAATGTTATAAGAGAGTGTTTGGTTTCTAGCTCGAGAGTTAAGTGTGAGTTGTCTATGATTACTGGGTTGATCCTATAGATGTGGGTAATGGAAGCGGTAATGCTAATAAAAGGGTGATAGTGATGGTTTAGTATTGGATCGTGGTGGATGATGTGAATTAATGAGGCTAGACTATGCTAGTGGTGAATATAATCTCGTTAATAGAGTTGGGAAATTGTAAATTATATTGGCAAATTGTTATAATGATATTACAGCCGTAGTAGAATTATACTCTATTTAAGATGTCCTGATTTCTTTTCTTTGATTCTATTTTATGATTATGTGGACTAATACTGGTCGGCCGATGATGCCTACCAGTATGTGTGTTTGTACTGACCCTACTCTTCTACATCCCTTATTGGGACGTAGACTGGATGCAGGTTAGTTTGCAGTTACTAGATGGATGATGATATTCAACACTAACTTTTGCACTTTCTTCTTGGCAGATGTTGGAGTGTTTATGTTATTTATTTTATTTTCAGTCTATTCTGTAATAGGTAACTCTTGTACATGTCTGACTAGGTATTATGGTAGTGAAGGATAGTTGTAAGAAGTTTTTGAAAAGTTTATATATTGATATTTAATTTACTTTGTTGTATTTAATACAGTATTCTCTTAAAAAAAATAGAAGTCTTTCGCATATTTTTGGTTGAGTAATAAGGGTTCTCCTAGCTACTTAGGATAGCATAGGTGCCCGCACGGTCCGTTTGTTTGGGTCGTGACAGTTGGTATCAGAGCATTAGGTTCACCGATCCCACAAGTACAAGAGCTATGTCAAGTAGAGTTCCGCAGATTGGTGTGTAGGGCCCCATACCCAATCTTTGGAAGGCTTTAAGATATGTAGAAGTCGTTTGGTTGGATCCAATTAGTATCTAGATGATTCCAATTGGTATCTCAACAAAGATCAATTAGAATCCAGTTGATTCCAATTGGTATCTTAGTGAGCTCACTTTGAAATCTAGGAGATTCCAATTGGTATTTGTTAATAATGGCTAAGGGTTAATATCATAATATGAAGATGTATGAAAGTAGGGAATTTATTTGGTTGCCTGTTGTTTGATATTTGGCTGAACTTGAATTGTTAAACTGTATGATTGTTGTGAATTATTTTTGTTTGAATTGTGGTGAAATAAATTGACTAAGTTGTTTTTGTTGAAAATTGTAATGGAGCTATGTGATCTTGTTATTGTGAAATTAATAAATTCTTTGGTGCTTCCTTGTTCTTGATACTATTGTTATGCTGACGAAATTGATGATATGAGAATTGAGAGGATGATATGAGGACATGATGTCAAGGAAAGATAATGAAAAAGACATGAACAAAAGAATGAGATGATATGTGTTTCCCTTAATGACGGGCTCTTGCAATTGATATTGTGAATGAATTCAATTGTATGGCTTAGTTATTTGATATTGTGAATGGATGCTTGTGTGGTCCAGTTATTTGATATTATATGTGGATCCTTGTGTTGTCCGGTTATTGAGACTTTATTTGGATTTTTTTGCAGTCCTATTATTTGAAAATTTAATTTGTTCCTTGTGAGGACTGGCTAAGTGATATTATCTTTAAGTTCCTTGTATGAACTAACTTTTAAGGTTTGACAAAATAATGAGTTTTAAATAAAAGTGGCAAAAACTAGTGGAGGTCATCGATACCTAAGAAATTTGATTGATAACTTGTCTGGAATGTGATAGTGGAAATGAGACTGGTAATGGCCTATAATAGGTGATGTTGTTTCACCTTGCTTGTATGCTTATTATATAGGGATCAATCTCGAAGTGTTAAGAGTTAGTGAAGCCTGTACTAAGAATGTTGTAAGGTAGAAATAAGAATGACTCTATATACCTTAGCTTGGTATTGGTGATGAAAGGGTAACTAGGCTTGACAATGAAGGTTTTGTCGTCTGATAAGTATTAAAGTTAGTGATTGTCGGGCATAAGTTTTAGTTGTGAATTGGTGTATTAAGGAAGACCTTGAGAAGATAAATTAATTGTTGACTTGGTCTCACGGTTGAATTGTGTGATTCACATTCTATAAAATTGACTGATAGGTGATAATTTTAGAGGGTAGTAATCCCCATGATGGTGTTAATGCAGAATCGAATGGCGTAGTTACACCCATGGAATAATTAAGAATGACCCTAAGTGGGAGAATATAAGTAAATTATTAAATGGCATGATTGATCTTTCCTTGGGTGATACTTGGTGGGTGTTTCTTGTTGAGTGATTAAGGTATGACGATTAGATGAGTATTAGCGATGTTGTGGACGATAATGTGTTGTAGGCTCTAATTCTGTGGGATCTCTATCGCTAATAGTTGTAAGTCTGGGTAATGAGTGAGAGGTTATGTTGTCACCTATGTATAGTAGTAAACACTAAGCTTGAACCATGGGTGATCTTGAGGTGAAAAGAATAGTGGTTGTGAGATGTTGAAGCTAGCTTTATAGAATAAATCTAGTAGTTTTAGTTGGGTGCATGAGTGTATCTAAGTTATGTGACTTGTAAATGGTGTGGTGACTTACATATGATCAAGATGTAGATTTTCCAGGGGGGTAGTCTTGGCTAGAAACTGAGTCGGGTGTCTTAGGATGAGCTTGTGTGTTAAGTGGATTAGAAGTGACTTGTCTAATATTGAAATTCGAGTAGTAGACTCATGTAGCATCCCGTAGCACTTTTTGGAATTGAATTTGGGGCTCTAGAACTCCGATAATGGTAATTATCGTGGTAGGCTTGAAATTTTATGTCCAACTATTGATTTTGTGCTGTAAAATAGAGGCATCTGGAAGTTGGGCGGAGCTTACTGGTTTAGTCAAGGGAATTAGCGCAGTGGGTCCACTATGGCGGTTAGCGCTGCAGCGACAATCGCGCTGCCGCAACGGTAAAGAATGCAGTTTCTCAGTTTTTATTTTGTTCTTTGGGGTTCATTCCCCATTCTTCCCTTGTAAGAAGAGAGAACGAACCTAGAGTGAAAAAAAGGTGATTTTAGGTGTTTGTCTTATTCAAGGTGAATCTTTTAATCTCTTTATCTTGCTTTGACTCTTAAAACCCAAGTTTGAGACTAAGACTGTTGTAAAAGGAATAAGTGATTCGTGCATAAATGTTTGGCTCCGCATCTTCGGGTTTTAAAAAGTCTTGATAGAACGATTGAGTATAGAACGTGGGTTAGTTATTGATGATATCAAGTGAGTGAGATAAGGTGCATATAAGCAACTCTGTTAAGTAATGTCTCTCTAATTCCAACCTCATGCTTCTCTCCACCGAATGCCCATTCGGGGACTAACGGATGGTAAATTGGTATCTGATTATAACGACTCATTTCGTCGTTACTAAATATTCATGATAAATTCATGAAAATTCTTAATTTTCATTCCTCAATATTAACTTGAGCCTAAAATAGCCATCATTGTGTCACCTTAAGCTTTCCGGCAAAGATTTTAGCCTTTCGATGTGTCTAGATAGACTCAAGCCCGATGAATTTAATTATTCATAAGTAATAATATCAATATTTTAATTTATAAGTTCTTTAGGTATGAATTAAGGTCGAACAATATCCCTAGCACAAAGTTAAGTTGAAAACTTTCTTACCGACAGAGTTTCGATATGGGTGTTCTTAATATCACCTAGAACTTATAAATTAATGATTTCTAGTATGAACTTGGTAAACTAGATTATGAATTTTGTTGGTTGGAAATCTTGAATTCCATAAAGATGAGACCTTTAGCATAAAAAATTCCATTAATGGAGATGGATTAAGCTTGAAAAAATTAGTTAATGGTTAATTGACCTTGGGGAATGATATAGACCTTGAATTAGGGTAGAATTAGTGGTTTTGAATTCCCAAAGATATTTATTTGAAGAGTAATTGATTAATTACTCTTATGATTGCTTGATTTTTAGATGATTGATCTTTCCGAAGCATGAAGAAAGGGAAGGAGCATCCTTGATATGGCTTGTTGCTTCAAAAAGCTTGGCGTCCAGGTAGACTAGGTTAATGAGTAGAAGACTGTGTTATTTCATATCTTCATAATTTAGAATTAATGGGAGAAAGCATGTCTAGGCCTGCGGACATGGAGTTAAGGTGGATAAAGTCATAAGAACTTTACTTTAATTTCGAAAGATATTTATTATATTATGTGTTATGTGCCCAAAAGGGGATTGTTGTGAATAACGTATGTGGACATGATGTTTCTTTGTTGTTCTAGTGATGAACCTAATAGAGTTATAAAGGTAATAAGTTGCATATTGTTCCATGATAATGGTGAGGCATAAGGGATAGATGACTTGAATCATTGTGAGCATTATATTATGCGGAGAGAGGTAGAGAATAATGATAGGCTTGAATGTACTAGTTATGGGTGGTGGTGTTAGAACCCAAGTTGTGGTATTTGAGGAGGTAGTGATAATTGAATAATCAATGAGTAACAATGGCTCCAATAGTGACTTGTATGCTTAAGTGTTGCATTGTGATTTATTTTATGACATTCTTGATTTGGTATTGATAAACATACTTTATCTATTGGATGCCCATGAGAGGCTAAATTAGTGATAATGATGATTTATTGTATTGTACCTATGAGAGGCTTGTTTGATAATGATAACTCCTTGAATTGATGCCATGAATGGCTTGTTGAGGATCATTATGAATTGTTGAAATAATGCCCGTGAGAGATCAAAATGTTGATAAATGAAAGATCTTGATCCATAATGATAATGTGACTGAAAAGAATGCCTTGAGTAAAGAAAGCTTGTGATATACCTTCATACAGTTTGAAAAGTGAAAGATGAATATTTATCAAGAACTGAAAAGTGGAAAGATTGTTAGTAGCAATGTGGCCGATGTTAAATTTCGATATTGCTACCTTATTGTTTTCTCAAGCAATGTCGCCGATGCTAAATTTTGGTATTTCTACCTTATTAATTTCTTAAGCAATGTGGCCGAGGTTAAATTCCGGTATTACTGTAAGACATGATTGGATCGGGTGCCACGAGCCGGCATGGTAATCTTAATAATAAAGGAATTGATAATGAAGTGATCTAAAGTGATGAATCCAATGAATAATTCCAAAGAAACGATCCTGAAGTTCCAATAATTGAAATAATCCTTCTCCAGGAGTATTTTTAAGGTTTGCTAATGAGACTTGAGTTCTCTTGTGTGTTTTACTGAGATGTTAGTTGACTTGTATTCTCTACTTGATTGTATCCTTGAGGTTGATTGTGTGACATGTACTTGAAAAAGTGAAACTTCGTGCTTACTTGCTAGATGTTGGTCAACTTGCTTCATTTATACTTGTTGTAATTGTGGCTTATCCGATTGGCTAGTTATTATTCTTTAATGTTATAAGAGAGTGTTTGGCTGCTAGCTCGAGAGTTAAGTGTGAGTTGTCTATGATTACTGGGTTGATCCTATAGATGTGGGTAATGGAAGCGGTAATGCTAATAAAAGGGTGATAGTGATGGTTTAGTGTTGGATCGTGGTAGATGGTGTGAATTAATGAGGCTAGACTATGCTAGTGGTGAATATAATCTCGTTAATAGAGTTGGAAAATTGTAAATTATATTGGCAAAGTGTTATAATGATATTACAATCTTAGTAGAATTATACTCTATTTAAGATGTCATGATTTCTATTCTTTGATTCTATTTTATAATTATGTGGACTAACACTGGTCGGCCGATGATGCCTACCAGTACGTGTGTTTGTACTGACCCTACTCTTCTACATCCCTTATTGGGGTGTAGACTATATGCAGGTTAGTTTGCAGTTACTAGATGGATGGTGATATTCAACACTAACTTCTACACTTCCTTCTTGGCAGATGTTGGAGTGTTTGTGTTATTTATTTTATTATCAGTCTATTCTGTAATAGGTAGCTCTTGTACATGTCTGACTAGGTCTTGGAGTAGTGAAGGATAGTTGTAAGAAGTTTTTGAAAAGTTTATTTATCGATATTTAATTTACTTTGTTGTATTTAATACAGTATTCTTTTAAAAAAAAAATAGAAGTCTTTCGCATATTTTGGGTTGGGTAATAAGGGTTCTCCTAGCTACTTAAGATAGCGTAGGTGCCCGCACGGTCCGTTAGTTTGGATCGTGACAAAAATATGGAGAGAAGATATGAACTTCTTCTGCAATGGACAAAGTTTTTATGTCTCACAAATTGATTTCAACTAATGTAAATATTGAATGTATTACTATCTTTAGAAAAGATATTATAGATGTATATATAGGTTCAAGTTTCTTTACTTAGATTACTATTTTTTTTAATTTCAAAAAAAATAATTTAACTATCAATTGATTGTAAATAAATAAATTTAGATGCATAAGAAATTTGATAGGAAAAAAGCTAAGTTGATTTTGTGAGATGATGAAACGTTTCTCTCTATTGGCGAACATAATTGTTAAATTCTATATTTGGAGTAAGTTATTTTTTTGTCTTTTAATTTTTCTAATGACTAGCTTAATATAATTAATAAAAAAATAAAATAATTTTGATTAATGATTGAATTTGCATTTGAACGGATTATAGTTTACTCTAATTTGTGTGCATGCATTAAAAAAATCATATTGTGAATATGATCAAGAAGTAAATTTTTAGAAAATGAGTCAAAAACAAAATATTAAATAATGAAAAAAAAACAGAGGTAATATAAAGGTATTTATACTTTGAATTAATTTTTAAAAATAATTAATGTACTTTGTACATAAAAAATTAAAGTTGAATGTTCAAAGCTACGAGAGTTACTTAATTTTAAGCAAATTAAAGGTAAAATAATTTTCACCCATAAAAACTCTGATATAATTTTGAGCAATAGATTAAATAATAATAATATAAATATTATTAAATAAGTAAAGAAAATTAAATCTATTTAAGGAACTTACAAGATATTCTGACACATATTTCATTTATTCATTAAATTCATGAAATTTCTTATTAAGTACATTAAATTAAGACATAAGATGATAATAGAATATTTGTTGAAGTAATATGAACTATGCGTTTAAATAAGTCATATTATAAGTTTTCACAATATTTTTTCATCACATGGTTACGAATATTAGTTGTATTATAGTGAAAATAATATAGGAATATTATGTAGTGAATATAACCTATATTATATGATTTTTTAGTCTTTAACTATTTGGTTCAGAACAAGTTAAACAATAAATATTGATGTAACTATAAGTGATAATGAATAATATCAGAATTATATAACCGGGAAGGGGGGGCGGGGGGAGGGGGTAGATCTTTTTGAAGAAAAAAAAAGATTTGAGAGTGGGGAGACGGGAGAGGGGGGAGGGGGGTAGATATTTTTTTTAGAAAACAAATTGAAGGGGGTGGAGGCGTGGGGGTGGGGTGGAGATGGAGGTGGGAGTTAGGTTGGTTGGGGGAAGGGTGGAGAAAAAATATATTTTATTTTCACATTTTATCGAGAAATAATAGGGAGAAGTATTGAAAACACCCCTGAACTTGGCGCAAATTATTAGTTTCATCCCTCAACTATTGACAGCCTTAAAAACACCCCTCTACTTGGCTAACTGAATTTAAATACACCCCTCTTATTTCATACTCATAAACGTGTTATCACTCGCGTACATGTGGAATCATCCGTTGATGTGGCGTGTATACACACACACACATATATATATACAGTGTTTTTAAAAAAATTAAAAAGGTAAACCCGACCCTACCCAACCAGACCCGACCCGTCCCGTACCCAATTAAAAAACACCACCTACATAACCTAAACCTAGTACCCGACAAAACTCTCACAAGTCACACACACCTATCCTCTCTTCCTCGGCTTTCTCCCACATCTACCCATCTCTTCCTCAACTTTCTCTCACAATCACACAAAGCATACTTGGTACAGGATTTCAAAGGAAATCGTTGATAAAAGTAAGGATCTGTCTTTATTTTTCTTTGTGTTTTCTTTATTTTGTTAGGGTTTTGTTAGCATTTTTTTTGGGGGGGGGGGGGTTGTTAACGTTTTGTTGGTTTTTGTTGTGAATCTACTATAAATTTCTGAAATCGATGATTTGGGTTTTGTCAGGGTTCCGATTTGGTATCTTTTAGAGATTCATTTGCTGCCGTATTTTGCTCTTTTCGTCAAAGGTTAGTGTCTTCTTCTATTTGAGTTTGATAGGGCTTCGATTTGTGTTTTCTTGGGCTTCATTTGTTGCAGAACTCAATGTTATAATTCTCTATGTATGCATCTGATTTTTCCCTTTTTATTACTGATTATTAAACAATTTTCACTTAGTCTTAAAAGTATTTTTTTCCCATGTCATAGAGTTGTCCTTTTTTGAAGTAGTTGCTAATTCTCTTAACTTATTAAACTGTTAAACTAGTTGCTGAATGTTTTAATTAATTACCAGACAATTGCTAAATTGTTAAACTAGTTGTCAATTGTTTTAACTTTTTAAACTATTGCTAATAAATATTCTTTACTTTTTAAGTTGTTAAACTAATTGCTAATTGTCTTAGCCTTTTAAATTGTAGATTCTACAATGGCTACTAGATACTTCAACTTTAGATGGAAAATCAGAGGATTGTTAGTGAGTGAATTAGGACCCCCCATATATGTTGGAGGTAGGACTGAATATTCATTTAATATTGATTTTGATCATTTGTCTATCCTCGAACTAATAGATCTTGCTAAGGAATTTGGGGTTACTAAGTTAGGAACTACTTATATTGCACCTAAGGGTGGTCAGTTGATAAAAGTAACAGAAGATAGAGATTTGTTAGACCTTGGTGTACTGTTACACAATGGGGATACAATTGAGATATATGTGTGCAATGACTCTACTTTTGAGGAGGATGTGGGACCTACTGGACATAATGTAGTTGGTGGGGATGGTAGTGGCCAATTATCAAAGCTAAGTAAGGACAATAGAGAATCTGTTAGTGTTTTTAATCCAAATCCACCAAGAGCTGAAAAAGCTGCCAGTGATGACTTTGAAGGATATGAAGAAGTTACTAATGATTATTTAGAGAGAGCTAACTCCACTGTTGGTGACTTTAAAGAAGAAAGAAGTAATGAGTCTGAGTTTGAACTCTCTGATGATTATGGAAGTGATGTTCATAAAGAACTTAAGGTTGGTGAGAGAAAATTTAAAGAAATACAATAAAGAAAAAAAAGTTAAGGTTGCTGCTAAGGAGAAACTAGATGGGTTTCTTGGTGAAGCTGGGTTAGATGAAGGCTATGAAGACATTGATAAAAATAAAACAAATTTGAGGGGCAAACTGGAAGGTGATGATGATGAGCCATATTAGAACTCACCAGATATAGATAGTTTTGCTAGTGAATCTGAAAATGAGAAAGTTAGTGATGATGAAGAAGAAGGAGGACAGTTGAGGACTAGGAGAAAGAGTAACAGGGTAGTCTATGATCCAGATTGTGAGAAAGTGATTTGGCAGGTTGGTCAAGTATTTGAGAATGTTAATGAGTTCAGAGAAGCTTTGACCAAATATGCATTAAAGAAAGGGGTCCAACTAGATAAGAAGAAGAATGATCAGAAAAGGGTAAGGGCAAAGTGTAGAGAGGGCAGTCCATGGACGATACTGGCTAGCAGGGAAGGGAGGAGTACAAACTTCACAGTCAAGACTTACAATCCTAGACACAAATGCCATAGAACCACCACCAACTTCTTGTGCAACTCCAAATTTCTGTCCAAGCATTACAAGGAGAGGATCATTTCTCAACCTACAATTAAAGGGTGGGAAATACAAGAGCTAGTGAGAACAGATTTTGGGGTTTATATGGAAAAGTCAATCTGTTTAAAGACAAGGAATATAGTGTTGAAAGAAGTCATGGGAGATCATGTTGCTGAATTTGGCAGGTTGCTTGATTACAGGGATATGCTAATACAAACTAATCCTGACAGCACATGTGTTGTAAAGGTAATTGATACGGATGATGAAAAAAATGAGTTTGTAAGTTTCTATATATGTTTTGCTGCTATGAAGTTGGGGTTCATGGCTGGTTGTAGGAAGTGTATAGGTCTTGATGGTTGTTTTCTTAAGGGGGTATGTAAGGGGCAGTTGCTTGTAGCAGTTGCTAAAGATGGAAATAACCAAATATTTCCAATATCATGGGCTGTTACTGGGGCAGAAAAAAGATAACATGAAGATGGTTTTATGAGAATTTTGCAAGAAGACCTACAACTTGGAGATGGGGATGAACTTACTATCATAAGTGACATGCAAAAGTTATGAACTTTTTTTACTGTATTTTCAATATGTAAATTTTACTATTTTTGTAATTTACTTTTGTTTACTGTTTTTGCAGGGTTTGGTTAGTGCTGCTGAAGAAGTATTTACTGCTTGTGAGCATAGGATGTGTGCTAGACATATTCTATCCAACTGGTCAAAACAATGGAAGGGTATTGAGAGAAGAAAGAAGTTCTGGAAGTGTGCTAGGGCAATATTTGAGGCTGAACTAACTTAGAAAGAAGTTCTGAAAGTGTACTAGGGAAACATTTGAGGTTGAATTGAAAGTCAGACTAAATGAGTTAAGTAAGTTGGGTAAAAACATTGTGGAAGATCTTATCATATATGACATTGAAAGATGGTGCAAAGTATACTTCAGAGAGAGCTCTAAATGTGATAGTATTACTAATAATATGGCTGAAAGTTTTAATGCTTGGATACTAGCAGCTAGACACAAGACAATTGTGTCTATGCTAGAAGAAATAAGAATCAAGGTGATGAATAGAATTGCTAAAATGAGGGCTTTTGCTGCAACTTGGGTAGATGGGATATCTCCAATGGCTTTGAAAGTGTTTAATGCTAATGTGGAGAGGTCAATGAATTGTAGAATTAATTGGAATGGGGACTTTGATTTTGAAGTGAGAGAAGGTCAAAGAGGTGATCATATTGTGCATCTTGAAAGAGAATATTGTAGCTACAGGACATGGCAACTAAAGGGAATCCCATGTGCACATGCCATAACATCAATGCACTATAGGAAAATTGATCCAGCTGAATCAATTGTTCATTGGTACAAAATAGAGACCTATCTACAGGGCTATTCTCACTTCATACAGCCTGTACCAAGCATAAAAATGTGGTCAGATAGTTCAAACCCGAAGATAGAGCCTCCTGCAGTTGTAAAAATGCCTGGCAGGCCAGGTAAGAATAGAAGAAAAGAGGTAGGAGAGGTGAGAAAGGCTGGAAAGTTGTCCAAAATGGGTATAGCTATTACATGCTCTGTCTGTAAGTCCAGTAAACATAACAAAAGAGGTTGTCCACTTAGGCCTAAAGCTACAAATGCAGCCCAGAACTCAGCACAATCAGCAGCAACTTCAACCAATGAATCACCCGATATTCACGCACCTGTTGCCCCTTCCAGGAGGAAATAATCAGCACCACCAACATCAACTGTTGGCCCATCTAGGAGGAAAAACCCAAGGCCTAAAGCCACTAAACAGGTAACTCCTTAGTTGTCTTATTATCTGTAAAAAATGTTATGTTTCTTTGGCTAGCAACTTCATATACTTTTCAGTTAAATTATTCTTTGGCTGAATCTTATTATGTTTTAGTTTAATGCTTTCCAAAAATCATCAACTGCAAGTACAAGAAAGAGTAAAGTTGTTGACACACAAGAAGGAGGGAACAAAACTAATTACAAGAGGCCAAGGATTGTTGGACAAGGTGTATTTATGTCCGAGTCTGGTTACTGTTCTGTTAATGTAAGTATTTTTAATCACTTTAAAATTAGTCTTATTTTTAGCCATTGTATGACACTTTTATCTTTATTTAAAGCAAGGTATGTCTAACAGCAGAGTGGTCTCCACACCTAAGGTGTTGAATTCTGCCGAGGTAACAGGTGATAGTGGATACAAACCAAGCAAGAGCTTGAAGTGGAAAGGAAAGACGACACTTACCCAACAAGAACTCCAAATGCAAAGTGTAATGCGTAGAGTCCAAAAAAGATCAAAGACTCTTGGAATTCAAATAAGAGCACAATCTGGAAAATCTCCAATCAAGAAAACATCTTAGATTTCTATGATTTAGTTAGTTATTTTTGTCAAAAGTTGGACATGTAACAAACAAGATACAACTTGGTAGTTTTTGTTGACAAACAGTGTAGCTTAATGTTCAGTTATTTTGCTAGTGAGCTTCTATTTTGTCGATGACAATTTCTAGATTTTGATGAACTATCATGATGTTTAATTGGTATTTATGTCAACCTGGTGTTTATGTTTAGTGAAGTTTTTGTGTGTGATGTTGCTGCCCTGGTTAATAACTGATGTTGCTGGCTGCTTGTTTATATTTAGTGATGTTTAATTAGTGTTTATGTTTAATAACTGATGGTTTTTTTCTTGATATCAAAAATTGAGTATGAGGTTGTGTTATGGAACCCCTCTACTGGAAAGCATTTTTTTTAGTTATATGTAACTTATTTATGTCAAGGAATGATTATGAAGCACATGGTTCATACTCAAAAATTGAGTATGAGATTGTGTTACGGAACCCCTCTACTAGAAAGTATTTTTTTTTGTTATATGTAACTTATTTATGTCAAAGAATGATTATGAAGCACAATGGTTCGTTCCAAATGAAAAGTGCCTATAGCTAATGTTGATATTCCATTAATATTCAAATGTACTTTTGAGATGTGGAGAAGAGAGAATACACTTGTTCTAATGACCATTGGCAATTGTCATTAACTAGTTCGTTGTCTGATTACTCTCCAATTCTACCAACTGCTAATAGAAGAATCAAATCTAGGCACATACTAATATCACTTCAATCTAATTAATACATAGTCATAAACAAATTACATTCTTAAATAAAACATTAAATTAAATAGCACACTAATACATAGGCAAGTCTTCAACGTTCTTTTCCACTTCAATTCTTGCTCATGCTTATTTTTCTTCTTCAACAGACCTCGAATAACAACATTAGCTTGATTCAGAAATGGCGGGTCATACCAATCAAAATATTTGCAAGAAGATAGAGCATTCAACTATAGAAATCGAATGATGAAACATTAGTAATATAGTTTAATACATTAAACAAACCCGACAAAATAAACTAGTTCATACCTTATAGTTTTTACAACCCCAAAATCTCCTTCCGGGATTGTTATCTGACCATAAAATTTCCAAAGTTGCCGGAAACCCACATCGACAAAAAATAGTCATCAACGTGTAGGAGGAGAAAAACTGTTAAGAAATTAAGCAATTAAAAAAGAGAAGAAAAGAATTTTTGGGTCTTGTTTTGAGGTGAGTTTTAATGGAGGTGGGTGTTAAATAGGAAGAAGAAAAAGTTTGTAGCCGTTGGGTTGACAACAAATTGAAGGAAAAAAGTAAAAAAAATAATTTATTCACGTTAATATTTATGTGGCGTTTTTTATAGCCTTTCACGCGCACAAAGAGAAGTGGATGCACTTGCTATGCCATGTGGCATATGAGGGGTGTATTTAAATTCAGTTATCCAAGTAGAGGGGTGTTTTTAAGGCTGTCAATAGTTGAGGGATGAAACTAATAATTCGCACCAAGTTCAGGGGTGATTTCAATACTTCTCTCGAAATAATATGATAGTTGTAGTTTTTTCTAATATAATATGATTTAACATGTTCAAATAATATATTTCAATATAAAATAATTAGAAATAATATTTTAATATTATCCGCGCATCGATTGGGCAGATATACTAGTTACTTCTTACTAGCAAAATAGCAATCTTGGCTTTCATTTCTATTCATTACTCCTGAAACTCACTTTTCTTTTCCCCTCCTATCCTGTGGCTTCCTGTGTGCTTTACTCCACCTTTCTCTTTGGCAATATATCACTCCCACCACACCCCTTGGGTTTAGCCGGTGCACACCTTTTTTTTTTTTCTCTCTCTCTCTCTCTGCTCTATTACAAAACAGACGACAATCTCCAAGCTGGCAAAAGATTCCATCTTTAATTGTCTCTCCACACCCCCGCCCCCCCGGCTAGCATACTTCTTGTTCTTCCCCATCTGTTCCTCTTATCACTCCAACCTAAAAATTCTACTACTCCTCACTCATTCATTCTACCATTCCCCCATCCCTTTCTTTATTTCATTCTCCCAACCCCCTTCATTTTTTAATCTTTTTTTTTTTTTTTTTTTTACCAACAATCATTCTCCTAGTCTCTTTCTTTCTTTATTTCTTTTGTAGATTAGTATAATTAAATTAAATTAATAATGGGGTGCACCAGCTCCAAGATTGATGATTTGCCGGCGGTTACTCTCTGCCGTGACCGTTGTGCTTTTTTAGATGAAGCTATTCACTACCGTTACGCTCTTGCTGAAGCCCATGTTGCTTATCTTCATTCCCTCAAAACTGTTGGGCTCTCTCTCCACTACTTTTTCCAACAAAATGCCAGTCTTGATAGTGAACCACCTTCCCCTGAACCCCGTAAGAAACCTCCTGCTGCTGTTGCTGGCATTGGTCAGAATAATCATGATTCGCATTCTAGTTCGGGCTCGCATCTTCATTTCCATTCGGATTCTGATGAGGATGAAGGGTCTGTTTCAGAATCTTTACATCATCACTTAGATAATACTCGCATTCCAGTATATCAGTACGGTCAGTTTAGCTATGGAGATCATGAAATGCTTGGTTTAGGAGGTGCTTATCCAGTTGGGGGAAGTGGGATTCTGCATATGAATTTCATGAGGAACCAAGCAACGCCGTCTGTTACATATGAACAGCGGCCGGTGAGTACGGAGACTGTTCGTATGAGTGAAGCATCTTCTTCATACTACCCTTTTGAGGATTATCCTAATTACGGAGGTGGATTTTTTTACTCATCCACGCCATTGTCGGCAGCAGGAGCTGAGGGGGCGGGGCCGTCAATGGCCCCTTCGAGTTCGAAACAACCTCCACCTCCACCGTCTCCTCGGAGGAGTTCACCTTGGGAATTCTTGAATCCTTTTGAGAGCTATCCAGTGTATCCACCAAGTAGAGACTCGAGAGAGGTGAGAGAAGAGGAGGGTATACCTGATTTAGAAGATGAGGATTTTGAACATGAGGTTGTTAAGGAAGTTCATGAGGATCAAAGGTTTGTGGAAGAGGGTGCAGGTGGAAGCTATTCAAAGGAAGTTGAGGAGAATGAGAACGAAAAGGCAGCCGAGTCAGGATCAATACACCAGTCGAGGCCAAGTTCATCCACGGAGAATGATTACCCGGTTGAGTATGAGGTGCACGTGGTGGATAAGAAAGTGGTTGATGAGGAGAGTCGGGCAAATGTAGCTGGTTCAAAGACTCGTAGTTTCGATAGTGATTCTGATGTTGTGAAGGAGATTCAGGTTCAATTTGTGAGAGCTTCTGAATCAGGGAATGAGCTTGCTAAGATGCTCGAGGTTGGAAAACTTCCCCACAACCGTAAGCACGCCACATATCAAGGTATGTGGTTGTGGCCAAGTTTGATTTTTGATGTCTTTTTCATTTGAAAGATTGTCTTTTTGTGAGATTTGACAATGAGCTTGCAATAGTACAAGTAATTACAATTGATTTTGTTGATATTTGAGATTGTGCCTAATTTGATCTTTAACTTTCCATTTCATGGTCATTCATTGGGATAGGTTCTTCCAAGATGTTGCATGCGATTACCCCTCCCTCGACTGTACTCTCGCTACCTTCTACTTCAAAGAATGGTGCGCTTGAGATAGCTGATCATGCCATTTTAGATGTAGAAGGAGATATTAGCTCAAGGCCTAGAAACATTTCTTCTACATTACAGAAGCTGTTCCTCTGGGAGAAGAAATTATTTGAGGAGGTCAAGGTATTGTTTTGATCTACTGCTTCACTCTTCTTTTTCTTTTTCCCTAGTTGTCCAACATTTACAAACTTTGAATGAGTCTTCCAATTTTGAAGGATGGCAGTCACTGGTCTTGTTTGTCTGCTCGTATGTACATTAAATGATCCGGGAAATTAAGATTGTTTCTTCATAGACTGGGTTTATTTCTCAGTAAGTCGTAGTGAAAATGGGGTCGTTTGGTGCTTGATAGTTTTAGAACTTTTATAGACACTCCATATTTCTCTGCACTAATAGAGAAATTGTAATGCTGCACATGTGTACTTTTGATCTTGTAATGTGAGTAGATAATTTTCTTCACTTGAAAGCATTCATATCAGTTTACTGGATGTATGTCTTGTGAATTACAATTGTGGTTGATCAGCATATCTTCTTTTGTGGCAAGTGTTACTTGCATTTGTCCTAAGAAAAGGTGCTACTTACATTTCACTGTTTAACCTAATAGGCTGCCTATGTCCCCTCAGTTTGTCGTAGAGCTCCTTTCTTTGGCAATCTCTGTATGTTTCTGAGAGTCTCTTCGTACTAGTTTTTAGGTTTTCAGTATGATTAGTATGTTGACTTATCTTCCTCCTTTCTTCTCCCAATATCATTTGCTGCAATTAGTCCTGTGACTTGTATTCTGTTTGAAATTCGAATCAACTTTGCAATTTGCATGATAATGATCTATTTCCCTTGCTTGGTTATTATATATGATTGCAGTTTTATGAACCGTACATTTGCATGATACTCAATTTGTTCCCTTTGATGTGATTGCGGTTGTGGTTTGCAGGCGGAGGAGAAGATAAGGGTGCTTCATGAAAGGAAAAGTCGAAAGCTGAAGCAATTAGATGAAAAGGGTGCTGACTCTCACAAGGTTGACATGACCAGAAAATTGGTTATAAGTCTCTCCTCAAAGATTAGAATTGCAATTCAGGTAGTTGATAAGGTTTCTGAGAAGATAAACAAACTGAGGGATGAAGAGTTGTGGCCACAACTGAATGAACTCATTCAGGGGTATGTGCCTTTTTTTTTTTTCAGACCTTATTGGATGGACAACAAATAGCTTTTTGCATATAAAATTTCTTGCTGAGATTCTGAAGAATTTTCTGTCGATTTTGCTATTATTTGATTTTTTTTTACTTCATAAAAAGGGATGACTTTGTTACATTTTGATTTTGAGTTATTAATTTTCTCTACAAACTTATCTCTTAACAGTTTCTTCATATGTGTCTGTCTAATGCACCAGCTAAAATAATCTACTTATCTGAATAATTGAAAAAAATGTTTTGGTCGATAATATTGTACTTTTATCTTTATCCTTGGGGCAATAAAGAGAGCAAAGCATATAAAAAGTATCTGCGGATAATACTTTTTCTATTAAGTTATCCATCTTAGTTACTGCTAACATGGTTGAACTTTCCAAGTAAATTTTCTTGTTTATTCGGATGTGACTGCCATTAATTTGAATTGCAATTTTAGGCTTTATGGAAAATTTTGATTTCCATCTTGGGTCAGTAAACATGTCATGAAACTTCATAATATTATTTTTACAAGCCAATGATTTGCTGGTCTCCATTAGAAAGTAAGAGCATATGCACATCCACACGTGATATTGACAATGACCATTCGTGCTGTCAATAACAAATTGATTCCATTTCCAGGAGAGACGAGTGCATAAATGCTGCAGCAGTTGTTATCTTTTCTTGTTCTAGTATTAGTCTAATCACTTCTAAGTTTTGTTGCCTTACTTTTTGTTTCTTCCCCGATAATGCATTTATCTATTATTTCCAACTCTTAAGTGTCTCTTGTGTGATTCATGTGTGTAGGTTAAGCAGAATGTGGAGATCCATGCTTGAGTGCCATCACTACCAATGCCTAGCCATTGGAGAAGCAAAACGGTTAGATGCCATTGCATCTCACAAACAATTCAGTGATGCTCATCTTGAAGCCACTCTGCAACTTGAGCATGAGCTTTTGAGTTGGACTTTGAGTTTCTCTTGTTGGGTGAGTGCACAGAAGGGCTATGTGAGAGCATTGAACAATTGGCTTATGAAGTGTCTTCTATATGTGCCAGAAGAAACAGATGATGGAATAGCTCCATTTTCTCCTGGCAGGATTGGTGCTCCCCCTATTTTTGTTATTTGTAATCATTGGTCACAAGCATTTGAAAGGGTTTCTGAGAAAGAGGTGGTTGATTGTATGCGAGATTTTGCTACAAATGTGCTTCAGCTCTGGGAGCGAGATAAGCTGGAATTACGCCAAAAGATGATGGTGAACAAGGATATGGAGCGACAAGTGAAGAACCTGGAGAGGGAAGACCAGAAGATACAAAAGGGGATTCATGCACTAGACAAAAGAATAGTTCTGGTTTCTGGTGAGGAAAATAGTCTTTCATTGAATAGGCATGTTTACCAGAGGGAGACTAGCAAAAATTATAGCTTTCAGGTCGGTCTACAACGTATATTTGAGGCCATGGAAAGGTTTACTGGTAACTCCTTGAAGGTATACGAGGAGCTATTGCAACGTATTGAGGAGGATAGACTTGCTCGAGAGCCTGAGGCGGTGTCGTAGCATTGCTTGCCCTTTCCTGGGGGCCGGTTATGCTTATTCTCTAATTAGAAGTTACAGAGATTCCAGGTTAGGGGACAAAGGGAAATGGAGCAGAAGATTCCTTTATTGCCTCGTCGGCCTTGCTAGCTCTGCTTGATTAGTTTCATCCTCCTTCGCAGAAAAGAGAGATAAACTAAGCTGACAGCGATATGCCTTTTGAGTCATTGCAACTGGAACATTTTGCAATGCTCAGATAAGATATTATTGAACCTTCAATTGTTAGCAGTCAAATCCCAGCAATGAACATACCAGGCAGGAAATGTTTAGAGATGAAAGCTGAAATTTGTTCTGTCTGCTGGAGATATTCAGATGGTACTGAAGTCTAGGATCACCAAGCTGGGGTGTCGGGGGTGGGGATTGACCCGTTCTGGTTGTTAGCATTTGCTAGAGGGAGATATGGGACGCCATGCTGGAATGCCAGGGAGTAGAGGTGTGGGAATTGTTCTTTCGAGGCAAATGACACTTCATTTTGCAAGAGGTGTTCTGCGTGTGTACAGTGAGACACAGGCTGTTTGGTGACGCAAGTCATGAAACTGCAGTTGTATTTTGGTTGTTGAACAGGGATGTCCTTTTAAGATTCAATCAATAATATGTATCTAAAATTATAGGATTGTTGACAAGGAAATAGTTGGAACAGTTAGTGTTTTGACAACAACCGGGTGAATTCCATTGGATATTTGCTTATGGCTAGTTTTGTCGAGGGGGAAGGATTGGGCATCCTTTTATCTCTTCATGACAGAATGCTTTGTGAACGGGACACCCTTTAACTCTTCCCTATTGTGGTTTTCTTTTAGGTTGTAGGGGAATGGGACCGTGGTTATTAAGTCATGTATTGTGCAGAAATTATACCTTCTAACTTGGTAAAACATTATTCAATGAATTAATTACCCTAGCCCTGCTTAAAAGCTCTATTATCTGTGCTACATGACTGGCAAAACTAGTACTAGCTGGTCATTAATCTCTAAGCTTTGTGCACCCAAAAGACTGGGAATGACTTTTATATCCGAAAGCATTTCCGACGGGAACTTTCAAGAAGTGTAATTCTTGATACATTGTGCTTTTTTCCCAGATGAATATTTTGAAGACGTGATTATAGCACAAGTGCTTATTTCATATAGTTGATTCGAGCATTAAACGGACAGCCCAGTGCACTAAAGCTTCCGCTGATTTGAGCATTGCTTTCTAAAAATGTTGTAAAAAACTTGAAAAGATAGTGGTCGAATCATGAACTGGATGGTAAAATATTCTATTAATATAAATGAGCCAAATCTGTTTTCAACATATACATAACAAAAATGTCATACATAACAAAAATGTCAAGTGAATAAAAGAATTATACAAGGGGGTCAATCAATGACCAATAAAAACCAATCTCTAGCTAGCAACTTAAAGACAATTTAAGATTCTGTGTTTTTCTATGATGGCAAAACTGAAGATCTACAAATTGGACAATTTTTCTTCCCTTTCAGCAGCCATTGCTTTATGCAACTTGCGTGATATTCATGTCCACATTCAAGTGTCCGAATTGTCTCATCATTTACACATTCACATAGACATATGACACATATTTCTGAATTAACTTCAACCTCTGCCTGTTTGCCTACTTCAGTGTCATCGTCCCCAAGATCAAGTAACGCTCTATAATCAGATGGTTGTTCGCTGAGACGACTACCAAAGTTGCGGTCAAGGTTATGTATTGTGTCTATTAATTGATTCAGAGCAGTTGCAACATAAACCTCATCAATGAATTGACCAGCATTTGGAAAAGCGAAGTTGTTATTTCTTGAATTGTGGGCTTGTGAAAGATGGCGATTCAGACGAAACAGAGCAACATCATTCGTGACAAGGCCATCATCAATGTATTCACTTGCTTGCCAATAATCACAATAAGACCCAATATTTCTTGTATATGTATGACCAACCCTAGGAGCGACAAAAGCAGAATTGTAATCGTTGCCCATGTTTCTTGAATTTGCCGGAGATCGATAGTAGCGAAGATGATTCTGCGTTATTTGCAAATTCGTACTCATGATGATAACACAAAACAGATGAACAAACTAAATTTTGGTTCTTTTCAGTAATACCCAAAGAAAGAAGATGTCTTCCGACACAAAAAACAGAGTAAACTGTAGAGTGAAAAAGGACAGCCCACAAGACGGTAGAGTGACTAATTTTTAATTTCTACAGCAGCGAAGATGATACTATTCAGTAGTATGAGCATTTATATAGATGGAGAGAGATAAATGGAGGACTAAGCAACTGCCGCCGTTCTATAACGGTCGGAAATATAGGAGACGGTTCCCCAAATCTCTCCTTTATTTCCTCGGATTAATGTTTACCAAGTTTGTTTTCTTGGTCTTGAATGTTTCCAAAATAGAACACAGTATTACTTCTTCCATCTCAAAATAGTTGATATATATAGGTTTTATAGGTCGTTTGATACAAGTCATAAGGAATAACTAATATCAAAATTAATGACACAATAGATAAATGTGCTCTTTAACTTAACTTCAACTTTCATTTACGCCCTTCAACTTTAGATATACACAAGTAGACACTTAAACTTATATAAAGTTGAACAACTAAATACATGCATGCTATGTGGCGTCTTACGTGGCCAATTTGCATCCTATGTGGCATCCTACATGTATTATATACCACATAAGACATATGTGTCTACTTGTTCAATTTTATACAAGTTTAAGTACCTACTTGTGCACACCCAAAGTTAGAGGATATAGATGAAAGTTGAAGCCAAGTTAAATGACATGTTTATATATTTTTAGGATGAACTTATTTCATGTTTGGTTGGAATAAAATACATGAGATAACTTATTCCGAGATTGTAGTGTTATTTTTATCTCACCTTAAAGGTGGGATAACTAATCCCGACATAGTTTATCGAGGATACTTTATTAAACCACTAGTGAAGTAGCCTGCACTTTGCGCATACTACTAAAAAAGGTTTAAAATTGAGGGTCAAAAATCAACGTACAGAGTTGGTTTTTCAAAAATATTAAAAAAAAATAAATAGCTATTTGGAATGAATCTAGGTATTTTCTATGACTTTGGACAATTATACCTTCAACCATACATATTTTTTGATGAAATATTTTCATTATTTTTCATACTATTCAAGTACAATTTTACACTTCAAAGACAGAAAGAATCCCTCAATTTTTGTAAAAGAAATAATAGAAAACCAAGGGACTGTGTCAGTGTTTCTTTAAAAATTTAAATAATTTTCTCGCGAAGAAAACCCACGGGCTGTCGGTCGGTTTTTTATTAACTTCTTTTTTTTATATAAAAACAAAAATCGACAGACTAGGTCGGTTTTTTGAACCGACTCTGTCCATCTGTCTTTTCTCTATCTATTTTTGCATTACTTTTAGTGTCATTATTTTAAAAAGTGATAAAAGAAAAAGTATGTGCGTGAGAGCTAATTTTAATACATGAATTTCTTTGTATAATTATTAGATACATCTGTTAATGTATTTTGATATATTTATTTCATTAGATAACAGAACTTTTTTTTTTTTACGATTTTCTTGAGTCAAATAACATGAAGATGAAACGTAAAGTAAAAAAGTTTAAATTTGATCTGGCTCGATACAAATGAAAAGAAGAATTGCATTTCAGTTAATTAACTTTCGATCTTTAATTAAGTCTCCAGCATAAAAATACTAGTTCAATCAAGAGACATTTATAACACCAGTCATCAACCTTTGATGTATCGTATTTCACCGTCAATCAACTGTGTAGCACAACAAATTATTTGAAGGCCCATGTTAAACGAAGAGAAAAAGTGACAAAGATAACAATTAAATGAGACAGGTGATGCTCTAAATCACCAACTACGAATATATAAAGATTACAAGTCTTGACACACCGATACTATCTTCTCACATGAGAGTTGAGACAAATTAAGAAAAATGTAAAAAAAAAAAAAAAGGTAATAGAAAATTATAATAAACTGAATGGTTATAACGAAAAGAAAAATATAAGTACAATAGGCTACAACCGAAGAGAAAAAATATGATAATGAAGCTTATAATGCTAATGTAGAGGAGATAATAAGTTTTTATGTCGCAACTAAATAATTGTTTCAAGTTGGTATAAAAATAAGGTTTTACTAAGAATTCTTTAGATCAACATGATTTTTATTTTCTTTACCGTTACAATTTGGATTTGGAGTGAATGTAGGTGTCACGATCCAAATCCGTCATGAGTGGCACTCACAATAAACATTCGGTGGGAGAATCATCTCATCCAAACATATTCAAACCTAACACTTAGAGACAATTTTAAGTTAAACTACTTACTTCATTAAATAATTCAATATCTCAAAATGGTTTAGTAATTATATCAAATGAGGAAATAAAACGAATGTCTAAACAACCCAAGAACCTGAAAGTCATCGTACCAAGATACTACAATTGTCAACAAAAGGGTTCAACCTAAAAACAACCAAAAAATATCCAAGTTCAAAACAAATGGACAGGAACTAAATGGAGGACTCATGGCTGCCCGGAAGATGTAGCTCACCCTTGAGTCGGAATGCAATCTGCTCTAAAGTTGAGGTCTTGATGCAGTCGCCAAAAAATGTTCTGCACTCAACAAAAAGAAGAGCACATGTCGTATCAATACAAAAGAAACAACAGTGTACTGGTAGGGTCATCGGCCAATTCAAAATAAGAAATGTGAACAAACAACCATAACTTAGTAAATAAGAACAACCATGAACACCTACCATATATCTGTACTTCAATTATGTGACACTTATCCTTTTCAAACACCACCACAGAATTTAGTCAAGTGTAAGTCAATATAGACAATAATTTCAAGTCAAGACTATGACTACCAACATTAACCAAGTCAACCAACCATGATATCAACAATAGGTTATAACTTGCCTCAAATACATAAGTAATAGACAACAAAGAGATATGCCAATCACTTGTAATTTAGCTCGGGCCACTCAAGGATTCAATCCAACAACAACAATGACAATAATCATGAATATCGGTTCACTCAAGGAACCAAATATAACAAGTCAACACATAAACCCGCTTCACTCAAGGAACTGTCACACTCACCAATACCTTGTACACACATGCTAAGGGTCCTATGGTTGCCCACTAGACATGAACTACAGGGGATGAGCTCTTATTCATGTACCAAAATCCCAGACATCTAATGCCTGCCAACCTTATATCAATCAATTTCGTGAGGATGTTGATAACGCTCAAATACACCCTAGAATAGAATGTAAGCGGTCGTTAGCAATATAATTACCCAACTTGGAGTCTGGGTCGAATCCACGAGGAATGAATGCGATAGCTTTCACCTCTAAGTGTCAGAAGCAACTAGTGCTAATGCGTGATGCTATGAAAATAATACATAAAAATAAATGGGGGCTTATCATCTGTTAATTTGTAAATATTTAGACTTTTGTAACTTGGGGCACACAAGTTCAAGATTAGAGAAGAAGAGTTGAAATCAAGTGTATTACGGGACTTGGGGTTATGCCATCGTAAGAGTGAAATTGTGTATGGGTAATTTGAGTATTTGACTACATTTAGCCAAGAGCTATGGGTAGGTTAGATTATAGGTGCTTGGTGTTGATTTGTCAACCAAACACCAAAGTTTCACAATTGGGTTCTTTCGAACACCTTAAAAGTCCATATTATAAGACCAATCCAATACCTCAATTAACATCCTTATGTCTAAGAGATGCTATTAAATGACACACATCAAGTTATTGTTCACTCCCATTCCTTACCCTTATCCCCTTTGTCAAGGATGATAAGAGTTCTATAATTAATTAGAGTTTGCAACCTCTAATTTGAATGAAAACATGGAATGGAATTAACACCCATAACAATTATTTAAATAAAAAGTCAAACAAACAAAACCCATACAATTATCACATCTTATTCAAGCATAACCCCAAGTAGAGAATTTAGCTACTCATAGAAGAAGAGAGAAGAAAATCACCCAAATTCTCTTCCCAAACTTCCATTGAATCCAAGTGTTTACAAGAATTTGATCCAAAAATGCAAGAATGTAACTTGTTTCTCCTTAGGGTTTCACTCTCCTTTACTATATCTTTCCAAAAATGCCCCAAAAGATCTTTTCAGAACTGGAAAAATCCATTTTATAGCCCAAAAATTGCGTCCTTGGAAATTACGCAAATGCCACCGTACAAGTCACCTGCTGGCGCAGATGCCTGACCTGCGCGCGCAGGAGACCAACGCAGGTGGCACTGCCTTATGCTGCTGCGTTGGTCAGTTAGCCAACTGCGTGCGCAACCCATGACATGCGTGCGCAGGTGGCCGTTAATCTCCCCATTAATTTAAGCCTCCTTTCTTCACTTTTCGAACTCCCATTGACTCGAATGGTTAGCTCGGGCTCGTATTCATCCACTACCTGCATACACGAGCTATATCACATGAGAATTTATATTGAATCAATGTGAATTACAAGATAATTCAAGCTTAAATGTGTTAAGACTTGGGCAAAATGTCAACTTATCAACTCCCCCAAACTTAAACTATTGCTTGTCCTCAAGTAATCAAGAATGCTTAAAGTGAAAAGAAAAGGGTACTCTTAACGATGAAACAACCATAAGGGACATCACTAAACCATTAAGCCTATAAAGTTCAATCGGTTCCTCCAATAAGTCATGACAAACAAGCGAATCATGCTTTCTTTTTCACACGTCAATCTTCATCAACCAAGAGCATAAAAATTCAACAAGCAAACAATTTTCAGGTTGGAATGCTTTTCAAGGTGTGACACAAGATTTTTCAGAATTTGTCTCATCTTCAATTTGCCATTTTTCTTGCTCATTTTCCTAAATTGAAAGTAGGACATCACTCTCCCTTTCAAGGTATCCATGCCTCTCACTTGCAAAAGTTTTCTCCACTCCCACAAGATAATGTGCTTCACTAGGGGGGTAAGGATAGAAAGAAATTTCACTCACTCTCACAAAGAAATTCAAGTACCACACGTAGAACCATAGGCTTGCCCTTTGTGTCATTCGCCACTAATGGAGACCAATAAGGCTTTAAGTCACCAAGGGCTTGCGGGCAATGATGAAGGTTCGGTTGAGAGAAAAGGTTTATGGATCAAGTGACTAGAAGATTTCCCTAAACACAATCGTATTATCACTTCTTAGGCCCACTTTGTTCAAGCTCCTCACCTTATTTGCCCTCGCTTGCTTTGTCTTTACTTTTCTTCTCTTTTTTTTTTTTTTAATATATAGCCCTCCAATCGAGATTCCCTCTTCATTTGCTTTTGGGGCCCTTTCAAGAGACTTTTTACTCTTTAGCAACTCATGCCTCTCTTTTCTTTCTACAAACTTATCTCATCATTTTATTTATTTATTTATTTATGCAACACCAAGCATACACCTCTCTTTACAATCTTATACATCTCCTTTTCCCCCAACTTAACTTTTAACTCCATCTCAACCTATGTTGGTTCACATTAAAACCACGCGATGTGTTTACAGATATTGGGTGATAAACAAGAAAATGATTTGACAAAGACGAAAGTAGGGTGTCATAGTATGGTCATATCCAAGAAGAAAGTGGTGAAAGGCTCAAGTGGGTTAACTAGGGACAAATGTCAAGGTGGGAATTTAGGTCAAATGGTGGATCAAGATGGCCTCAGGTCATTCTCCAAACCAAGCTAGGTCCCAGATTTCGCCTTGAATACACGCGGGGCAATTTCTAGACTATCATGTGTGTACAAGAATTAATCAAAAACCTCACCACACTAGGCACTTTTTTTTTAAGATAGAAAGCTAGTCTTCCCCCAAATTTGAGCAAATGAACTTGACAACCTACTATAAGTAAAGACTTTTTCTTTTATGAAGAATGAGCCAGAAACTGAATTAGCAGGTCACACACAAGAGGAAGCTTGGAATCACTTTGCTCTTTTCTTTTCAAAAATAATTTTATCTTTCACAAATCATTTTTTTGTTTGCCACGACAATTTTGGAGGGGCCTTTGAACCTCTTCAACTAATACACAACTCTAAATTAGGACTAGCATGCAAAAAGAGACCGGCAGGGGCACTATTTGAATCACAACTCACAAAAATGGCCCAGCAAAGGGCAATATTCGAATCAACAAAATTGGCCCTGCAAGGGCAATATCCGAATCAACAAAAATAGCCCGGCAAGGGCAATATCCGAGTCACAACTCACAAAAATGGCATCCAAATAGAATCATGAATTAATATTACATACCATAAAATGAAATGAATTGGCCCCACCCCCCAACTAAAGAGTATTGCATTGTCCCCAATGCAATCAAGATAGAACAAGAAGGAAGGAAGTGAAAGACAAAACTCCATGAGGCACACTAGGCACTTGGATCTATGTCATGTGAAGGCTGTGACGGATCTGTGGTTGCAAAAATAGGAGCCTCCTCAGACTGAGATCCTGTATAAACCTCCTCAAGATGCCGAGACCTAGGGCCAGCACCAACTTTCTGTGCATGTTGCTCCTCAATGGACTTTCTTTTGGCCAACTCCACCTGTTGATCCTCAGAAATCCCCGTGCTAAAATCGATCCCTGTCTCTTCCCCCACAAGAGAATACCCGAACAAGTCAACAAATGGAAGAATAGAGCCAGTCTCCGCCTGTTGGATGGTGATCTGGGCATCATCAAAAGAGAAGGAGGGCTGCATCGACTGCACCTCCTCACGCAGACTATCAAGATCTGTCCTAAGAGTAGTGACTGCCTCACTATCCCCCCAGGCCTCAACCGCAGATAATCTTCGCTCATAGTCTACCATCTGAGCACGTAAAGGCCCAAGGCTCCTCTCAATAGCCACCTGAATGAAATGAGGAATGTCGGCCACCAAGCGAGATATAGAGTTGTCATTTGCCAAAGTCATGGCTGCAACCTTAGCAAATGTCAATGTGGAAGACCGAGGAGGCTGCACCGGCTGCGTAGTGTGTGAGGGAGGCGGTGCCTGAGGGAGATCACGATCTAGAGTAATGTCACCATGGATAGAAGGAACCTCGGATGCATGAGAGGTCATAGGGGAGGTACTAGCAATGGGTACCTCTCTCATGGATGAACCGAAACCCTCACCCAACTTTCTCTTTAGGCCCACCGGATTGTCATCATCTTGACTAGTTCAAATATCAATGACTCCCGGATATTTAATTTTTTTATCAATCTTTGGGAAGAGAGAAACCTTGTGGACTGCACATAATGCCGATATAAGAGCGGGGAAAGGTAGTAAAGTGCCCACTTGTTTTGATCGGAGTTTTATCACTTCAACAATAATCTCTCCCGAATTTATATCCAACCCATCCATAATGCATCCCATAAGTATAGCCCATTCGATGGTGACATCTTGATCATTGGTGGAAGGAAGCAGCTGATTGCCCACAAAGCCAAGCTAATGCTTGGCCTGAATGGAAAGATCCCTTCGTTTGATTTGTCAAATCCCATTCGCTCATAGCGAAAGACCTTTAGCAATTGTTTTGGCAAGCCATGGAAAATGAGCACGTCCCTCTAGCACTCGCCTCTTGCTCTCGACCCTAGGTGCACGGTTGCACCCAAAATATAACTTGTTTATTGCAAAAGCGGAGCAAGGCACCTCCATTCCCCTAATAAGCACACTAAGTAGGCAAGGCTGATTAGCCACCGACGATTTATACTTGTGTTGATTGTGCCGGATGACGTAGGAGGCATAAAACTCCCTGATAAGATCAGGATAATAAACCTCGGGGGGAGACTCGGGATTAATGTCTGTGAATATATCCCAAGCATACTTGTGGACTTGTCTGACGATATCCGGGAAATGATCATGGACGCCCTTCAAGCTAAACACCTTCTCGGGATTGAAGCCCCGAGTATACACCCAATCACTATAAAGGTCACACATTTCTTCGCTGGCAAATCTGATTCTGTCAACATCTTTGGCCAGCCCCCTTGAGATATCACGTGTGTTTTGCACATCGGGGGTGTTAGGGTATCCTTGTTGTGTCGAAGCTTTTCTTTGTGATGTAGTAGCAATGGCCTTGCCTTTGTCTTTGTGCTGAGCTTTCTTTGCACCCCGCAACATTAATTTCCCAGGAGACATTCCCTAAAAAGAACAAGGAAACAAACCACACAAAACGAAAAAGATAAAACATGTTTTTGGATTTTCAATATGTAAAAGAAAATGAAAACGATGTTAACTAATGCGAATGCAAGGCAAAATACTAGATGAAACCATCTCAAGCACAATCCATTTCATCATGAAGTGCACAATCCATCATGACCTTAAGAAGAACAAAAATGACGTTTTACCCTTAAGAATGGTGTCACCTAATCTATCATCCGGCAAACTATGCATTTTTGCTATGAGCAATTATGCTTATTAACTCATCTTACCAAAAAAAAGCACCACTCATGCATCATGAAGTAAAGAAATGCATTAGGAATCATGGCACTTGAAAGATCATATAATTCACATCTCTTTGCTACAATATTATAACCAATTATTTAGTAATGAAAAGGTGCTCAAAATAGGCTCAAGAAATCATGCTTAGGTCTCTAAGATTATTCACAAAATAAAATGCAAAGAAATGCTCGTGTAGGAATTTAATCAAACACATGGAGTGCATAACATTTGGGTACTTAAGAATTCCCCAACTTGTATGTAAAGCATAACTTCCAAGTCAAATAATCCCCAAAACATAACCATTACACCATAAGAAATCCATATGGAGCAACTCTTCACAATAAAGAAGCTAAAAACATGATTCACCATTTTTGTCCAAAAGTTTCTTAGTAAGAGTAGACCAAGTGACTTACCAATGGTAGTGACAAGAGAATGTGGAGGATTAATAGCCCTTGAATTCTAGTGGGTGAAGTGTGCAATCTCATTTGAAAGTGCAAGTGAGAAGATGAAGATGGAAAATTTCGAGCCTTAAAGTTGAGAGGCCGAATGTTTTGCTCAATCTTTTCCTTTTTGAAATTATTTTTGTGATGGAAATATGAGTTGGTCTTTATGGTTATAAAGAAATGGTTTGTGGTTATGGGTTTCTTTTTAGAGAGGAGAACGGGTCATATGTGGGTCGGTTCAGCCCGGTCAACCACAAGCGTTTTTAAAGAAAATTGAACCTCACCTGCGCCCCACCATGCGCACGCATGTGGGGAGATGCGCCCGCAGGTGGACTGCCTTACCTAGGCAGAATGCCTGGGCAGAGTGGAGCAGCACTGGAGGGTTATCTGCGTCCGCATCCTGAAGACCTACGCACGCAGGTGAATAAACTGGCTCAGGCAGGTGCCAGGCAGAGCCACCCGCGTTGGCTAGCCTGCGCACGCATATGCCTGGCCTGCGCCCGCAGGTGGCTTCTTGGCTCCAGGCAGAATGTTGCACTCCACCTGCTGGCCTCATGCGTCCCAACATGCGTGGGCATGTGGGCATGCACGCCAGCAGGTGACTATTTTAGCTCAAGACAGTGTCTCCCGTCTCCCACACTTAGCTTTATTCACCTGCATCCACCAAAAGAACTAAAAATTAGAAATCAAAATGGTTTGAAAAGGACAATAATAAACCTTGGGTTGCCTCCCAAGAAGCGCCTTGTTTATCATCGTGGCTCGACGTTGGTCCTCATCATCACACATCCTTGAAACGGAGCAACTCGACCTTAGCCGCTCCAAACACCCTCATAAAAATGTTTTAGCCTTTGGCCATTTACCATGAACTTTCTTTGCTCATGGTCCTCGAGCTCAATAGCACCACTAGGAAAGGCATTAACCACAACAAAATATCCAGACCACTTGGATTTAAGCTTCCCCGCAAAGAGTTTTAACCTCGAGTTGAAGAGTAGCACTTTATCACCTGCACGAAACTCTCTTTTTAGGATCTTAGCATCGTGCCATTTCTTCATTTTCTCCTTGTATAACGCTGATCTCTCGTATGCCTTAAGTCGGAACTCATCTAACTCATGAAGTTGGTCTACTCTTGATTTTAAGGCATCCTCCCAATCCATATTCAATTTACGCAAGGCCCATAATGCTTTGTGCTCTAATTCAACCGGGAGATGACAAGACTTTCCAAACACTAACTGATAGGGAGACATGCCAATAGGAGTCTTGAACGCGGTTCTATATGCCCACAGAGCATCATCAAGTTGTCTTGCCCAATTTTTACGCCCGACATTTACAGTTTTCTCCAAGATCGATTTGATCTCCCGATTAGAAACCTCCACTTGACCACTCGTTTAAGGATTATATGGGGTTTCCACCTTATGCTGCACTCCATATTTTCAAATCAAAGCTTCAAATAGCCGATTGCAAAAATGAGAACCACCGTCACTAATGATAGCTCGAGGGGTTCCAAACCTGGTGAAAATGCATTTTTTTAAGAAGAAGGTGACACTCTTACCTTCATTGGTTGGCAATGAAACGGCCTCCACCCATTTGGACATGTAGTCAACGGCCACTAATATATACTTATTACCATATGAGCTCACAAACGGACCCATAAAATCAAGGCCCCATACATCGAATAGCTCCACTTCAAGATTGGGTCTTAAAGGCATTTCATGCCTCGTCGAGACACCACCATGCTTTTGACATTGAATGCAAGTCTTTGCTAATTCGTGAGCATCACGATGAATGGTAGGCCAATAATACCCACACTGAAGGACTTTCGCTGCGGTTCTCACACCACCATGGTGGCCACCAAAAGGAGAAGAATGACATGCTCCAAGAATGGATTTTATCTCCTCTTCCATGATGCATCGCCGTATAATTCCATCTGCACATTCCCTAAAAAGATAGGGTTCATCCCAAAAGTACCTTCACATCATGGAGGAATCTTTTCCTTTGATAGTAACTCAGCTCATCAGAAAGAAGTCTGCTCACTATAAAGTTTGCAAAATCAGCATACCATGGCGGAGTGCTCTCTTTCAAGATCATGACAAGTTCGTCCGGGAATGTATCATAAAGATCAAAATCTCCCCAAGTTTTCTCATTTGTCTCAAGACGTGATAGATAGTCGGCTACTTGGTTTTCACACCCTTTTCGATCCTTCACTTCAAAGTCAAATTCCTGAAGTAGTAGAATCCACCTTATCAGTCGAGGTTTTGCTTCTTTCTTTGCCATTAAATATCGGAGAGCAGCATGATCGGTGTGCACAATGACTTTTGTGCCTAACAAATAAGTTCGAAATTTCTCAAACCCATAAACCACGGCTAGCAATTCTTGTTCAAATGGTTGTGACCAATTTGGGGTCACTATAATCGGGGCTGAGACAAGCTCTTTAAGGCAATTGAATGCCTTCAAACACTCTCCATTGAATTCAAAAGTGACCTCCTTGTCAAGGAGTTTGCACATCGGATGGGCAATTTTAGAGAAATCTTTAATGAACCTCCTATAAAAACCCGCATGGCTAAGGAAATGCCGAACCCCTTTGACAGATATTGGAGGTGGTAGCTTAGCAATGACTTCCACCTTGGATTGATCTACTTAGATTCCTTGGCCCGATATTTTGTGTCCGAGAACAATTCCCTCCTTAACCATAAAGTGGCACTTCTCCCAATTCAACACAAGATTATTCGCCACACATCTTTGAAGCACCTTCTCCAAATGTTCAAGGCAATCTTCGAATGTATCACCAACCACTGAAAAATCATCCATAAGCATCTCCATAGAACTCTCTACCATGTCATAAAAGATAGAAAGCATACACCGTTGAAAAGTGGTCGGTGCATTGCATAGCCCGAAGGGCATGCGCCTGAAGGCAAAAGTTCCATAGGGATAAGTGAAGGTAGTTTTTTCTTGATCTTCGGGAGATATGGAGATGTGATTATAGCCTGAATATCCATCTAGGAAGCAATACCAACCCCTACATGCCAACCTATCAAGCATTTGTTCCATGAAGGGCATGGGGAAGTGATCCTTCTCGGTCCATGAATTTAACTTTCTATAATCAATACACACTCTCCAAACTGTGACCGGACGGACGGGTATAAGATCATTATTTTTTTTTGGGACTACCGTGATACCACCTTTCTTTGGAACACATTGAATTGGACTCACCCAAGTGCTATCCGAGATAGGATAAACTATACTCGCGTTAAGCCACTTGATGATTTCCTTCTTCACAACTTCTTACATTGGAGGATTTAGTCTTCTTTGATGCTCTACACTTGCTACAAACTCGGGCTCAAGCTTGATCTTGTGAGTGCATATGCCGGGTGGAATTCCAATAATATCGGCTATAGTCCATCCAAGTGCCCGAATATACCAAATCACCACCGATTTCAACACCTCAATTTGCCAAGATTACAAATCTCTTGCAATAATAATGGGTAGAGTCTCACCTTCTCCTAAGAACACATACCGGAGATGAGGTGGCAATGGTTTGAGCTCGATTTGTGGTGGATCTTCAATTGAAGGCTTTGCGGGAGGAGTTTCCCTATTTTTTAAGTTAAGATCCAACCTACAAGGATTTTTCGGGTAAGACCCAAAACCTTTCAAGGATGCACTTTCTTCGTCATATCTTTCATTCCCTTTGCTTTCAAGATTCCACAAGACTCCCACCAGAGGTTGTTCTCTAACAAATTCAGCCTCCATAGTATTAGCCACTACATCATCAACCGCATCGATTACGGAGACAACTTGTAAATCCATAGGTTGTTTCATGGACTTGCAGACATTGAATGACACCTCTTTATTGTTTACTCGAAATTTTATTTCACCGCATTCAACATCAACTAAAGCTCGACCGGTAGCCAAAAATGGTCTACCAAGAATAATGGGGACTTCATGGTCAATTTCACAGTCCAAGATCACAAAATCGGCAGAAAAAATAAAACGGTCCACCTTCACAAGTACATCACACAACACGCCCACGGGTCTTTTTATAAGCGGTCGACCATTAATAACCGCATTGTTGTTGGCATTGGGGTTCCCAAACCTAACTTTTGAAATACGGCTAATGGCATCAAATTAATACTTGCCCCAAGATCACATAAGGCTTTCCCAAATTGATACACCCCAATAGTACATGGGATAGTGAATGCCCCCGGATCATCCTTCTTCACAACCATCGTACTAGACATTATAGAACTATAGTTATGTGTAACTTCAATTGTTTCAAAGTCCATGATTCTCTTCTTTGTTACCAATTCTTTCATAAACTTAGCATACCCGGGCATCTCTTGTAGGGCTTCCAACAATGGTATATTTACCGAAAGGTTGCTAAATTTAGAAAGGAATTTCTTGAAATTCGAATCATCTTCTTTCTTCTTAAACCTTTATGGGAATGGAGGAGGGATTTTAACTTGTGGCTTAGAGACAACCGAGTTTTCATTCGGTTTTGCATGACCACAATCAACCACTTGTGGGCTTACCTCCTTCGCTTCCACCTTTTCCGACCCATCAACACCTTGCTCTTGCGATATTTGAATTTCATCTTTTGAATTATCAAGCCGAGTTCCCATTTTTCTCACTTGGCCTCCATCACCCTTACCACAAAAGTTGTCATTAAGATTTACAACATCATTTCCAAGGGTTCTCCCACTTCTAGTAACAATAGCCATGACGTGAGCGTCATTTTTTGGATTCACCACCGTGTCACTAGGGAGTCCTCCTCTTTGTCTTGCATTCATTTGGGAGGAGAGTTGACCCATTTGGGTTTCAAGTTGTTTTATCGAATCCGAGTGTGAGGTGACAGTTTGGTTGAGATGCGACAAATCCCCTTTCATTTCCCTTAACATCTTATCGCTTTCTTCAACTCCCAAGAGGATACAAGCAAGCACATCTTCATTCTTATATTTCTTCAGATCAATAGAGGTTGCTTCTTTACCCTTGGACCTATCATGCGGAGGAACATACCTATCATAGTCCCGATTTGCATCTCGCCAATCACGGTCTCTCTCATAATCTTTCCAATCACGGTCTTTATCCATCCAACCTTGATTTTTGCCCTTCCTTTGGTAGGTGGGGCGGGAACCCCCCGCTAGATTTGACATAAATCGGATTTCTTCATCAAGAGTCTCCGCTTCATAATCATCATAGCTCTTAGTACCCTTGGACTCAACAACGTTAACCGTCTTTGGTGTTGACCCCATTACATGCTTGGTGAGTAGCTCTAGTCGTGTCATCATTTTGGCCATACTCTCATCTCTCTCCTTGTCTTTCTTTCTTTGCTCTTGGCTCACAAAAGATGTGGATGGAGCCCCCACGGCCGCCTCAAAATCTCTTGTATGCCGACCTCGACTTTGTTTAGTAACTTGGTCCAATAATGTCGATGCAACACCATAAGTTTGTTTCACCAACGATCTACTGGCTTCGTTGTCCACAACCGTTTTGTTCAATTGATCTAATGCTCGATAAAATATTTGGAGGAGCATCTTATCCGAAACCTCATGAGTCAGGCATTGCATCAATTTCGTGTTAAACCTTTGCCAAGACTCATGGAATGGTTCACCATTCAATTGACGAAAGTTAATAATCTCATCCCTCAATTGTAACATCCGAGATGGAGGGACGAAACTATCCAAGAATGCTTCCGTTAATTCCGACCATATAGTGATTGAACCTGTGAGCAATTGCCTCAATCACAATGCAGCCTCACCGGTTAATGAAAAGGGGAAGAGTCTCAATTGGATGGACTCTTGTGATATGTGGGCGATATCAAACGACATGCACACCTTAATGAAATTTGTCAAGTGAAGATTTGTGTCTTCATGTGCTTTACCCCCATATAACCCCTTCATTTGAAGGAGGTGAAACATCACACTAGTAATATGAAACACTCCATTTCTGTCCGCAGGCGGGATGCGGATGGCACTAGCTCTCCCGACATCTCTTAAATAGTCTTCATCTTCCATATGTCCATCAAATGAAGCGGTAGGACTACCATGTTGACTCATTGAATCGTGAAGACTGTGGTTGTCACCTGTGACAAACAAAAACAACAAATAAAGTAAACTTACACCATGGTAAACACAAGTAACTTAAAACACTAAAAGAAATGAACGCTACGTTTCATTCCCCGGCAACGGCGCCATTTTTGATAACGCTCAAATACACCCTAGAATAGAATGTAAGTGATTGTTAGCAATATAATTACCCAACTTGGAGTCGGGGTCGAATCCACGAGGAATGAATGCGATAGCTTTCACCTCTAAGTGTCAGAAGCAACTAGTGCTAACGCGTGAGGCTATGAAAATAATACATAAAAATAAATGGGGGCTTATCATCTGTTAATTTGTAACTATTTAGACTTTTGTAACTTGGGGCACACAAGTTCAAGATTAGAGAAGAAGAGTTGAAATCAAGTGTATTACAGGACTTGGGGTTATGCCATCGTAAGAGTGAAATTATGTATGGGTAATTTGAGTATTTGACTACATTTAGCCAAGAACTATGGGTAGGTTAGATTATAGGTGCTTGGTGTTGATTTGTCAACCAAACACCAAGGTTTCACAATTGAGTTCTTTCGAACACCTCAAAAGTGCATATTATAAGACCAATCCAATACCTCAATTAACATCCTTATGTCTAAGAGATGCTATTAAATGACACACATCAAGTTATTGTTCACTCCTATTCCTCACCCTTATCCCCTTTGTCAAGGATGATAAGAGTTCTATAATTAATTAGAGTTTGCAACCTCTAATTTGAATGAAAACATGGAATGGAATTAAAACCCATGGCAATTAAATAGAAAGTCAAACAAACAAAACCCATACAATTATCGCATCTTATTCAAGCATAACCCAAGTAGAGAATTTAGCTACTCATAGCAGAAGAGAGAAGAAAATCACCCAAATTCTTTTCCCATAATCATAGAAGAAGAGAGAATAAAATCACCTAAATTCTCTTCCCAAACTTCCATTGAATCCAAGTGTTTACAAGAATTTGATCCAAAAATGCAAGAATGTAACTTGTTTCTCCTTAGGGTTTCACTCTCCTTTACTATATCTTTCCAAAAATGCCCAAAAAGATCTTTTCAGAACTGGAAAAATCCATTTTATAGCCCAAAAATTGCATCCTTGGAAATTACGCAAATGTCAACACACAAGTCACCTAATGGCGCAGGTGCCAGCGCAGATGCCTGACCTGCACGCGCAAGAGACCAGCGCAGGTGGCACTGCCTTGTGCTGCTGCGTTGCTCAGTTAGCCAACTGCGTGTGCAGCCCATGACATGAGTGCGCAGGTGGCCGTTAATCTCCCCGGGTGTTAATTTAAGCCTCCTTTCTTCACTTTTTGAACTCCCATTGACTCACATGGTTAGCTCGGGCTCGTATTCATCCACTACCTGCATACAAGAGCTATATAACATGAGAATTTATATCGAATCAATGTGAATTACAAGATAATTCAAGCTCAAATGTGTTAAGACTTGGGCAAAATGTCAACTTATCAGATGTTTAAATACTGGTACATCCCACAACAATCAACAGATATCACAATAACCACAATCATAATTAAAAAATAACAACCACACTTGTACAATCAACAAGTCTTTAATACAACCTCATTAGATGTGATTAACATTTAGGATATCATTCAACGAATTACTTCTTGAACATGCATTGCAACAAGTATAAGAAGGAACAATTAACATACACACATAAATAAAGTTGGGTTTCAACTACATTAAACCATCACCTACCTCAATCCAAGCTTGCACTACTCTATTGAACTTGAGTCTTATCTTTTCGTGCAATTTCGACTTGGTTGTGGAATAATAGCAACAATGCAAATATAATTTAGACAAAGACCTAACATATTCAAGATTACAACCCCATCTCTTAACCTCGAGGTGAAAATCATGATCATTTCTCCCATTCTAGGGTTTTCTATCACCTTTCCACCTTAATTCTACTAATTTCATGAATATGATGATGAATTATAAGCATGCAATTGTGAATTAATAACTTTTAACCAAAATACAAGGGTTTTCTACCCAATTCACCTAATTGCACCAAAAAATTCACCTAGATCAAGTTAAATCCTTCTCAAAACTCAAAAATTAGTGATTCTAAGGATTAATAATAAAAAAATTAGTTAATGAAAGGGATTAACTTACCTTAATGAAGAAATTTGATGAAATTTAGGTGAAAATGCCAAAAATCTCCTCTCCCAACTCTTAGACGAATGTGGAATGAAAATAATGTTTTTGGAGTATTTTTTGCATTAATCAGCACATATATCGCTATAGTGGCATCCGACGGCTATAACGGAATTGACCAAAGATGATTCCCGCTATAGCGATGCAATGGTAGTAGCCTGCCACTTGCTATAGCGAGGTAGGTGAGGCAGAAACTCAGAATTTCTCCCAGTTTTGCAAGACATCCTCATATTTTGACATCCCGAAACAACCCCTTTATATTAAATTTAGTATCGGGAGTTCTTACATGGCTATCATAAAATCACCCTGAAACACTTAACCCTTAACTAATCCATTCCTGAATTACTTTAAACCATACCACACTTGGATTTTGTCCAAGACTAGCCTAGCCTGAAATTTCTAACTCTTAATTCAGGAAAAACCTTAACCCAAATTTTGGCACGCTAGACTTACCCATAACGAAGGAAAGGATCGTTACAGTAGGATGAATATTTGAAGAACTAGAAGCATACATTTTGATAAATACAAAAAAAATTAAATCCAAAATAGCTAACCAACTACTTGACAATTATTAACTTGAACACCCCCATCAAGTTGGAGGGTGATAAGACACCTAACTTGCCAAGATGAGAGTGATGTACAGCTCCAGGTAAACACTTGGTGAATATATTTGCCAGCTGAGCAACACTAAAAGTGTGGTGCAGTCTAATGAGACCATCAGACAACTTGGTGCAAACAAAATGGCAATCCAACTTAATATGTTTTTGTTGAAAATATGTCATGTGTGGCTTGAACTTAGGAGTTAGTTTCCTCTTTATTTGTTATTTGAATTTCAGATAAGTATAGTAGCCTATTTTTCTATTTTTAAGTTAGAAATTATTAGTTAGAAATTATTTCTATAAATATATGTCTCTGAGTTATTAATAAAATAATTTTCTAAGTCTTTTTTCTGTTATTTCCTTAATTTCTTTGTTAAAACCAACAATTGGTATTTAGAGCCATTTTCTTGAGGGACCTGCTAGTAAGATGAATTCCCAAAATAAATTTTCCCGAATAGCTCATCATATCTTTGATGGTGAGAATTACCAACTTTGTGGAGACTTATCTTGAGACTTTTGATATTTGGGAGGCCATGGAAGAGGATTATGATGTTTTTCCGTTGCCCAATAATTCTACGATAGCCCAGATCTAAAGCCAAAAGGAAAAGAAAATAAGAAAATCAAAGTTCAAAACAACTTTATTTTCTAGGGTGTCTGCAATAATTTTTACGAGAGTTATAGCTCTCAAATCAGCAAAAGAAATTTGAAATTATCTGAAGAAAGAATATATAGAAGATGAAAGAATACAAGACATGAAAGTGTTGAATATAATAAGGAAATTCGAATTGCAAAAGATGAAGGAATCTGAGATAGTCAAAGATTACTCAGACCGACTTCTTGGTATTGTTAACAAGGTAAGATTGCTTGGCACAAAATTTAAAGATTCAAGAATTATTGAAAAAATTCTTGTTACAGTGCATGAAAGATACAAAGTATCGATAACTACCTTGAAAAATACAAAAGATATGTCCAAATTTACCTTTGAAGAGTTGTTAAATACACTACAGGTACAAGAGCAAAAGAGTCATATTAGGCAGAATGGTATGGTTGAAGGAGCCTTGGCAGCCAGCCACAAGACTCAAAGCAAGGGTAATAATTCAACGAAAAATTATCCGCCTTGCTAACACTGTGGCAAAATAGGTCATCATCTATTTAAATGTTGGATGAGACCAGATGCATAATGTAAGATCTGTAATCAATTTGGTCATAAAGTTGTAGTTTGCAAAAGCAAATCTCAAGAATATGAAGTAGATGCTCAAGTCTCCAACGAAGAAGAAGAAGAAGAAGAACACTTATTTGTGGCAATATATACTTCAATCAAGAAGTATGATTTTTGGATGATTAACTGTGGCTGTACAAATAAAATGACATATGAAAAAACTCTTTTTAAAGAGTTCCTGTCTATGCAAAATAAGAAAGTCAGAATTGGGAATGGTGAATATATTCCTATAAAGAAAAAGGGGCTATTGCATTCAAAACAAGTTCAGGTATAAAAATAATTTCAAATATTCTTTTCGTACCTAATATTGATAAAAGTTTGTAAGTGTTGGCCAGCTAATGAAAAAAGGATTTAAATTATTATTTGGAGACAAACATTTTTGAATCTTTGATTCTTCTAATCAGGAAATTTTACAACTTGAAATGAGAGGTAAAAGTTTCTTATTTAATCCAACAAAATATGCACACAAGCCTTGAAAGACCAAAGATTAATTGACAGATTTATTCATGAGGTCAAATTCAGTCAAGACTACAATCTACAACTCTTGATCAAAGGAGGAGTGTTGAAAATATGTCTCAGGATATTGCAGAAATAAAGTATCTAACTTTTAGGATTTTTAAATTATTTTTATTAGAGTCCTGTGTGGCTTGAAGTTTAGAGTTAGTTTCCTCTTTATTTGTTATTTGAATTTTCAGATAAATTTAGTAGTTTATTTTTCTATTTTCTAGTTAGAAATTGTAGCTATAAATATATGTCTCTGAGTTATTAATAAAATAATTTTCTTTGTCAACACAACTGTAGTATTTTTTTCTCTAAGTCTTTTCTCTGTTATTTTCTTAATTTCTTTGCTAAACCAATAGTTTCGTCCTCTCATGGAAAACGGATTCTTGTCAATATGAAGAGTAACTTGATTATCACAAAAAATAGGAACATGGAGTAAGTCAGCTAGACCAAAGTCAGAAAGAAATCTGGAAATCACTCCCCAACAACTTTGCTCAAGGATCGATACTTGCCCTCAGCAGGGACAGGGACACCACATGCTTTTTTAGCTTTCTAAGTCACCAGGCTACCCCTCAAGAGAATACAAAATCAATAACCGATCATGTACTATTAGGGCAAGAGGCCTAATCACTGTCAAAGAAGGCTTGAAGGGACAAACCAGGGGAATTGTTAACAAACCCAAGAAAAAAATACCCTTCAAATAACGCAGTAGATGAAGGGTAGCTTTCATGTGAGAAGAACAAGGATGATGTATAAATTGACCGAGGTGTTGAAGAACAAATGACTAGGGGTGTCAAATGGGCGGGTTGGGCTGAAATTGAAGATATTAAAATGGGTTGAATTAGAAATTGAACCCAACCCAAATTTACTTTGGGTTCAAATGGGTTGGGCTAAAAGGGCTAAAAATTGGGTTGGGTCTTGATCCGCCCAATTTGACCCACTTAATTTTAAGAATATTAACATAATGATATTTACCTCTTGTAACTATAATTTGAATTCCAACTCAAAAAAATAAAAAAACAAGTTCTTAATTTGAAAATGAATGTCACAAAATATTATACCAATGAAATAAAATATACTATGAGTGTGTGTTCGGTATAGAGGAAAAATATTACCCATGAAACTTTTTTTAAAAAAATAAAAAAATAAATCTTTTTTTTTTTGGGGGGGGGGGGGGGTTAAGAGGGTTCAGTGGGATAGGAGGGGTGTGTGTGTTTGGGGTGAGAAAAAATATTTTTAAAAAGTTTTTTTTTTAAAATAAAAAATAAAAAAAATTAGGGGGAGGGGGGGAGGAGGGTGGTGTGGGTTACGGGGGGTAAGAATTTTTTTTTAAAAAAGTTTTATAAAAAAAATTTAGTTGTCACTTGTTTTCTCCTCTTTCAGTAAGGAAATCATGTTCCTTATTAAATGGGTTGAAGTGAAGATTGAATTGGGCTCAAGTGAAGATCTTTTAAAAATGGGTTTAGGATTAATGGGTTGAGATTGAACCCAATTATAAATTATCTTGAGCCCAACCCATAAATATTGGGTTGGGTTGGGCGGGTTCACTTAATTTGGGCTCACTTTGACACCCCTACAAATGACAAGTCAGGTCTAGTGTGGGTGAGAAAATTCAACTTCCATATCAAACTCTTATAGACATTAGGTTTAGGCTAGGGATCCTAACACTAGCCTTCAACTTTTTATGCAGTTCAAGAGGGAATACAATAGGAGAACAAATGTCACAGTTGAACTCCTTAAGGAGATCATGAAAAAATTCCCTTTGGTGAAGCAACACACCAGAAGTAGAATAAGAAACCTTTATGCCAAGACAATAATGGAGCATTTCCAAATCCTTGATCTTAAATTGATCATGGAGAAAAACTTTGAAAGCAGAAATCTCATCCAGATTAGAGCTAGTGAGAATTATGTTATTAACATAAACAACCAATATGACAAGTATGAGTCCCATGTGCCTATAATATACAGTGAATAATCATTTAAAGAATGAGAATATCCCCTAAGCTGTTTATTAATTTAATTTAATTAAGAATTCAATTGGATTCCTTCTTTAATTCTTTATTAGATTCAATATTAGGCCTAAATATTATGATGGATCACCAAGAAGGGGTTTTGAAAGAGGGGGAAGGGATTGACCCGTTATGGTTGCTAGCATTTGTAAAAAGGAGGTGCGGGACGCCAAGCTGGAATGCTAGTAAATAGAGGTATGGGAATTGTTCTCTTGAGGCCAATGGAACTTCATTTTGTAAGAGGTTTTTTGTGTATGTGTAGTGAGATAGGCTGTTTGGTGATGCAAGTCATGAAATTATATTTAACACCCCAAAAGTCCCTAAGATCATATCTCAAACTTAGAGTGACTAGTGACAATGACCCATGGTTGGATAGGATGAGTCATTCAATGACTTGTTGTGAGCAAACCCAGTTCAAGTCCTTAAACTATACATTTTGCTTCAGTGGCCACAAGTGGATACCATGAACCATTGGGAGATCCCACGAGTCGTGGGATGTGGTCGTGGTCACTAGGCTGCCTTTGTCCAGGAACTAACTATTCACTCAGAATAACTCGTGGTGAAAACCAAAGAGTCATTCTATGTGGTCATTGGGACAGGATCAACAACCCAACCAAAAAGTCCCAGTGACCACGAGTCAAACCTACGACTCATTAGTTCATTGAATAAGTCATTGGGTGACTCATCCGTCGCGATCTGTAGTTTTTAAAAATGGTTTCTCGGGAGTATTTTTGCACTTTACCTATTTCCTACACCTAAAATATGTTTGATATCCTACACGCCCTAAGAATTTAGTGAATAATAGATAGTTATTTTCTACGTTTGGATCGAGTTGTCATTAATGTTCCACAAATAAGGTAAAAAGCAGTAAACTCAAGGAACACAAATTTTCACATGGAAAACACCCAGCTCGAAAGGTTTAAAAAATCACGACCTACAACCTCTGTAGGATTTACCCTAAACTTCACTAAAACATGAGCCTTTCAACAATTTGGTTACAAACACTGCAACCTAAGGAATTATAAACTCTAATCCCTTATAACTTAACAACTAGGAATTATAAGCTTTAATTCCTAACACCTCACAAACCAGCCTTGGCTTGTGATCCCAAGTTTTCAAGTCACCCCAACTTGAAAACAAACTCCTATTCCAGTTTATAACACACTGGAAACTATGAAATCAAATGATTACAACTCGAAGAACAATCCTAATATAATTAAGCTAAACTCTAGCTATATTCTGCTTTGTATGGACCTGTTCCTTCTAGGAGTTTCTTTCGCAACACCTCAATGATCAACTCTGATTTTTGCCTTGGCTTTGTGTGAGTGTGCAAAAAACTTTGTAGAAGCTCTTAGGTATTTATAGATGTTGATGCTTGCTTCATTAAGTCGGTACACTTTTCCTTCAAAGGAATCCCATTCATTTTTAGAACCCAATTGAGAAATCCCATTCCTTTTTGGTCATCTTTGCCGCCTTCCTCTTTCAAACCTTTCCTTACATGAATTTACCTAATTTAGGCATCCTTTTATGGTAAGAAAATTATGTCTTAAATCCACATCACAACATTTTTAATTTGGTCTTACATAAATCATCAAAGTAAGTCAACCAATTTCTTCTTCACTGCAGAACACACATTGCCCATGAACCAAGTGAGTCGACCTATTTCTTGCACCCATTTCACTATACTGTCACTGCACTATATCAACACTTTTATCACCAACACTTTTTTATATTCAAAACCATTACATTCAACACCATCACATTCTAACAAATTCCCCCTTTTTGATGATGACAAATACTACCATTGTGCATCTTCAACTTCAAAACCTAAGACATTTCACTAAGTACAAAAAGCAAGAAACACTTTGATGGACTAGGTTAGTTAAGGTTTATAAAAACTGCACAATCCTATATCTTCCCCCTTTTGGCTTCATCAAAAAGTTATGCATGTGATTTAGAATAATACTCAGATTAGATCATTCATGGCCACTAGGCTATCACCAAGACAATCAATTGAAGTTAAGTACTTAGATCAAGTATATTAAAGCAAAATTTGAGTTAATTTTGAGCAAAAAAAATACATTTCAGTAACAACAACCAAACATGCATTATAAAATATTACTAATTAACGAAAAAACCAAAAATAACATTGAGAACCAAAAACCTTAAATGTCTAGTCTGAGGAGGAAGGTGGACCAGGTGGGAGGTGTTGGGTTAACCTACAGATAGTTTCAACATTTGCAGTTTTTTCCCTCTCCAGTTCTGCTTCTAATTGCTCAATTCTAGCCTCAAGGGATACCTTTTCAAGTGTATGAGCAGCTTGGACAACTTACAATTCTTCAGTTTTAGCTGCCAACTCATTCTTCACCCTTCGCAAAGGGGTGTTTGACTTTTTCATTGAAATGGGTAGGGCAGCATGTTCCACTGTACCCAACACATTTTTTGTGGTTTGAAAGTGGACACTTTGCACTGGGACTACATAGTCTTAAAAGATATGAGCCAACCAAAATCCATAAGGGAGAAAATATCCCTTTTCATCTTTGATCATCACCTTGTGCATATGTTTGATCACCAAACTTGGAAGATCAATCTTAAAATTTATGCCAAGTATTTCTATCAGTGTCATGTCTAAGTAGTTGGCCTCAGTACGCCTTTCCTTTCTAGGGGTGATGATTTTGTGGTCCACATCAAAATACAGTTTGTAGAGAGGTGACATATACCTTTTAAATACTCTCATATGTTGCAACAACCCCTGCTGCCCAGAAAACTTCCTTGTAATGGCAAGAGCAGATGTCATGTTGTCCAAGAGTGTCCAAGCACCCTTCACATAGTGATCCCACCCTCCTTATGGGATATTAAGGATTCTAGCCACATTCTCTGCGACTAGATGAATTGGTATACCCCTAATAATTGTTGAGAATAAGTTCCCAACTTCAGAACCGTTAGCAAAAAATTCTCTCACTTCAGCCCGTCCAAACTTCCTTTGGATGTTTCCATACAAGACCATGGAAGACCAACCCTGAAATTACAACTTTTCAAGCAAAGTGTCCATCTCAGGACCACCAAAATCAGTTATCACTCTACCCCTCACCACAGTTCTCTTTTGAAAGTGAAGGATGTGGTCTAACCTTGACTCAGAAATGCCAGTGGTATCAATCTCAGTGGTATCAAATTCTTGAGGATCATCATCCTAAGTATTTTTTGAATCAGACTCCTCAAATGGAACGGGTTCTGCTACCCATTTCTTAGAACTGGATATTGAAGAGGGTTTTGCTTTGGAGGAAGATCCTTTTGATTTAGGAGTGGGGGGATTCTTAGACACTATTTTTGTAGGAGGTGGAGTCTTTAAGGGATGAAAGGAATAGGCCTTAACATCCATTCTCTTGACAACCTTAATGTGATGGACCTTGCATTGTAGCAAGTCATCTTGATTAGAGGATTCCTTAGCTGAAGAAGAAACAGATGTACCAACTCGTTTCTTCTTTGATGCTCTCATAACATCCTCAAGAACTGAGTCTTCCTTTCTTTTTGTGGTTCGAGTGAATGGTCGTATAGTTGAACTCGAGGGAGATAAATTTACAGTGGATTTCTTCTTTGAAGGAGAGGGGGTAGTGACTTTTCTTGGTCTTTCGACACTAGATCTCTTTCTTCTAGGTATCATATATGTAATGGGTGTTTCATCCTCAATTTCATCAACATCTACCACTTGAAGTGGTAAGACTTCTCAAGGAATTGACATTGGAGAGGATGGAAAGTTTTGAGTAGAGGTGAAGAATTGGTTCAAGAAATCATTCCAAGGTGCGAAATCTGAGAGTTTGAAGGTGAGTGGTGGAGGAATGGAACTTTCATGAATCACCATCTCCATTGAAGGAGTGGTTGATTTATGGTTAAAGGTTTCTGAGGACGAAGAGGAGCTTGAGGAAGATGAGAAAAAATTTTCTCTGGAAAGAGGAAGAAAATTTTGAGAATCAAAAAGGATTTTTACTTTTGTGATTTTTGAAATTGTATATTGTGATTGATATTTGTTTGATGTATTAATTTATATAGAGGAGTGAGTCAATGGAAGTGTAGAGAGAAGCGTAAAAGTTTCAACCAATGGAATGGGTGAGGTGACATTGATGTGATTAGCTGTTGCAACTTTTTGGAAAAGATGGAAACACTTCATTTAAAGATGCTTGTTTGAAGGGACGCTTATGAATAAGTTAGATGGACCATGTATGCTCAGTTGTTTCATGCTAAATAGTGAAGTAATATAACATAGGTGCATACCTGTTGAAGTTGCTCTTAAAGTCCTTGATGCCAATTTTTTTCTGTTTTTCTGCTTCATTATAAATAGAAACAAGTTGACTGTAACAAACAATTAGATCTTTGAGACACACAACTAAATGTGTAGTACTGAATAAACTAATCAAGCAACTTTTATTCCAGAACAAAATCAATGCACACTCAGTTCTAGCCAATCATTGAGGGTGATTTCATTCAATCTTAATCATTCCCAAGTCGGACTTAATTTTGTTGAAAATTTTCTACTTATTGTATTAGTATTTTGTCCTCAGAAGTTTTCTTTTATGAAACATAAAACAATTTACTTCTTTAAATAAAATCCTTTATAAATTGTCATACAAGATAAGCATTCATGATGAGCCATGTTTATTCTTATTGATATATTTAGTAATACTTATATGAGTAATGAACACAGGGTGAATAGAACAGCAGTGTCTTGATCAATGATGCACCACGTCATCTCATATGGTCCAGTAGAGTGATATTCATCAGAGTGACTTTTTCTATCAACTTTAATGCCTGTTCACCTTTTGAGTTCCCTATACTGTTCATATGTCTTTCTTTAAGAAACCACAACTCTGGATCATTTGTTCCTTCTAGACATCATAGAGTCTTGAAAGTAAGACTTGAGTGGTAATTTTTATGAATTCTTCATTCTTGCTGGTTTAGCTTCCTATAACATCTCCTTCAGTTAGATCCTTTAAGAAGCTAATCCAGACTTTTCTTGTATTTCGTATTTCCTCTGTTGATGAGTTTCTAAACTGGTTTATCAGAAGGACCAGATAGAGTAACCTGTTTCATTGGTAATTTTCTGCTTCTTCTTCATTGGTTCTAACATCATGCCTTTTCATGTCCCCTTCCCCCTGTCAAGTTTCATGACTTCTTTTTCTTCAATTTTGATAGTTTCCCTTCCTTTAGTATGGTGAATGAAAGGCTTTTGTTATTCTCTAGTCATAGGTACTATCAAGCATTATTCCCTTTTCATGTAGCTTTCCTCCTTTCACTTTCACCTGAAGAATCTTCTATGGTTTAGACTTAGGCACCCAAACAAGCTTGGGTCCTTTCTTGTGATCAAAGGGATGAATCAAATTTCTTCTAGTCCATGCAAACAATAGGTTGGTGGACCTGATTCTTTGGATAGGAGCAATCCTACTATCTTTAGAGATAAACCAAGTTCTTTTTACAATTTTGAGCTTGTTCTTCTCAGGAGGGGTGAACTTGTTTTCTCTTATAGGTATATAATTTTTCCTTTTGACAAACGTAATATTTCTCTTCATGACAAACACAATATTTCTCTTTATTCATTCATTGCCCTTAGGACACTCAGTGGTAGGATGTCCTAGCTTTCCACAAATGTAAAATAAATCCTCTGTGGAAGTAGCTTTTTTGTGAAAACTAAGTCCAACCTTTTCATTGTGAGATTTGCTACTTAGATGATTCACAATTCTTGAGGATTGAGTCCATCTACTGGCTCTTTCTAGATCTAACTTCAGCTTGGAGTTTTCTTGGATGAGTTTTTTGACCTTTTCTCTCTCATGGAATATATCTTCATTCCTCTATTTAAGTCTTGATTCCATCATTTGATACTCATTGCTCACAACTTTCTTTCCTTTATCAGTGATGGTTAGTCTGAGCACTTCAGTCTTTAGACTCAAGTTGGATGCATCAAGTTGGTGCATCTATTCTTTTAGAGTGCAAATTTCCCTTTCCACTGAGCATTTTCCTTTCTCAATATCTATGAAATCGTATTTCAATCTTGTAAGATCAGTAAGTAGCTGATCCTTTTTAGTAGTCATGGTATGGAGGTTGTCAATCTGATGTACCAATAGTGTGACTAACTCATTTTTAGAGAAGTGATGAAGTTTGTCTTTAAGCTCAAGTAGACACACTTCAGATTTGCCTTTTTTATCAACTTCTTCTTCTTCTTCTTCTTCTTCCTGATCTGAGTCCTCTATCGCCACTAGAGCAACTTTATTGATTTCTTCATCAGCTTGTATTCCATGCATCTGCCATAGCTCTATATTTTCTGAAGTCGTTCCTTATATTGGTGTTTTGATCCTTCTAGTTTGTTTCCACATGAGGCCTTCTTTGATGACATGATCTATGAGATTGCACTTGAAGCAACATGTTTTAGTTTTTTCTTTGGACCTGCTCCGGCTAATGTGGAGGAGATGCACCTATCAGAATTGGTACTGCCTCCTCATCCTCCAAGACTTCCTCATTCATAACCTCATCATGATGATCCTATGTTAGGGGAGGTTTCTCCAATCTCTGTCGGGCCAGATTAGCTGCATCCCGGGATCCACCCTTAGCGGGTGTTACCCTACGCTTTTCTCTTACCCTACCCCTTCCTCTACCTCAAACAACTAGTTTCGTAGATAGAGATGCTGGTACGGGAGCTACTGCTATGACTCTATTGGCTCTCGTATTCACCATCTGCGGACAAAAGATTGAAGAGGTCATATACCATTTTGGATCGCAAGATACCAATTGGAATAAAGTTATAGCATGAAAGAAGAAGAAAGTGATAATTTCCTAGAGTCCAATAGCCTCTTGAAGAAAAGTGCAGGCATCTTTATACCATTCCACAATACTCTATCGAATCCATTTTTGCTATAACGAGATCAACAAACTCAGGCTCGGATACCAATTTTGTCAAGATATAAATCCATCGCGTGTGGCACCCATACTATCCCTCCAGTAGGAAAACCATTTAACCTCATTACTCAACTATTACACTTACAAACTTCAGAAGAAACTATCCATCCATTAAATAATCCAATAGTGACAAACAACTTCTAGCAATAATGTCAAAATACAAAAAATATACGAATGTCTAAAATACCCCCAAGAACTGAAAGTCATTATACCAAAAACACTAACAAATGTCAATGAGGGGTTCAACCTACAACAAAATAGAAAGTATCCATGTCTGAAACAAGTGGACAAGAACTAAAGAGAGATGACGCATGGCTTCCTGGAAGATGTAGCTCACCCTTGAGTCGATATGCGTTACGGTCTAAAGCTAAGGTCTCAATGTAGTCACTGGAAATTGCTCTGCACTCAACAAAAAGAAGAGTACATGTAGTATCAGTAGAAAACCACTATGTACTGGTAGGGTCATCGGCCAACCCAAAATAAAAAATATGAGCAAATAACAATAACCTTGTAAACAAGTACAACCATGACCACTTAATAGTTACCTTTACCTTAAACACGTTTCCATTAACCTTTTTACAATTGTCACAAAATAGATGCAATCAAGTGTAAGTCAATATAAACACATACCAAGTCAAAACCATGACTATCAATAATATAACAAGTCAACAACCATGACTATTAATAATAAGTTCCACCTTTTCTCAATTACTTTGTTCAATAGACATTAATAGAAAGTATACCTTTCAATCATGTCGATAACCCTTACCATACAATGATCGAATACAACAATAATAATATCCACCAGTTCACTCAAGGAACCCAAAAATATATCAATCAATAAAAAACCCTTTCCACTCAAGGAACCTTCAAACTCACCAATCCTTGTACACATATGCTAAGGGTCTAATGGTTGCCCACTAGTAATGACCTACTGGTGACGAGCTCAATCCATGTACCAAACATCCCAGACATCTTGTGTCTACCACTCTTATCTCAAATCAATGTGATGCCACCCTTATTACAACATTCCTACCCTTATATTCTCTGAGTTTCACCAATCCTGTGATGATGATCATTACCAATTTATCTCACAATAACAACTGATATCACAACAAGTACAATCACAATGGGGAAAACATAATTATAATGGGAATACACAATCACGCTTGTACAACCATCAAGCCCTTAATACAACCTTATTAGACATGATTAAACACTTAGGATATCATTCAATAACTACGTCTCCTAAATATGCATTGTAACAAGTACACCAAGACACAGTTAATACGCACACAAAAATCAAATTGAATTTTCAACTATATTTAACCATCACCTACCTCAATTTAAGCCTTGCACCACTCTAACAAACTTGAGCCTTGCCTTTTCTTGTAATCTCAGCTTGATTGTGGTCTAAAAGTAATAATTAAATCATAATTCAAATAATTACCTAATAAATTCAAGGATTACAACCTAATCCCATAATCCCAAGGTCAAAATCATGGTCATCCCTCATTCTAGGGTTTTTCTACCATCATTCCACATTGATTCTACCAAATTCATGTTTATAAAAAATAAAAAAATATATTTTTGGGTTGTTTTCTGCATTAAACAGCATTTATCCCGCTGCAGCGGGATTCGCCCACTATGGAGAGATAGACCGACTCCGACTCCCGCTATAACGGGCTAGTGGTAACGGCTTTCCTCCCACTATAGCGGCCTAGGCAGAGGCAGAAAGCTCGTCAACTCCTGAAATATGCCTATTTCACAACACATTCCTAGATATAGACATCCCAAACTATCCCTTTATGTCAAATGCGATAACCGAAGTTCTACTAACCTGAAATTGCTTCCGAATATTTCTACGAATTTCTTATCATCTTAGCTATCACAAAATCACGTCAAATCACTTGTCCATTAACTAATCCATTCACGGATTATCCTTTATCATACCACACTTGAATTTCGTCCAAGACTAGCCTAGCTTAAAATTTCTAACTCTTTATTTGAGGAAAATCTTAACCCAAATTTTGACACACTAGACTTTATTGTAACAATGAGAAGGGTCGTTACACTAGCCTTCCCAGTTTGTCACCAACTTAGTGATCACTTCATCCATGAGTTTATACCCTAAAAATGTATATTAGGTTCTCTTGAATGGACGTATACATCGGATACCACATTTAGCTTGCATGGTTTATGTCGGTTAACAGGCTCTCCTGCAAACTCAAACTTAATATTTGTGCATGACCCTTAGTTCAATTTTACTTTCCTTTAAACTATGATCTTCTCAAACTATCATTTCATATCAATATATATTTTATATAATATATATATATATATATATATATATGTTTATGCATCTTGAATAGGGTTATTGCTCTACAGTTCAACTTTTGCATCAGTATTGCATTTCAGTACATTATTTGAATATTTTTTCAGCATGTTCAGTTTATTTTATTACAGTTGCATATCTCATATGCTCAGTACATTCAAAGTACTGATCGCATATCTTCTGTACACTGTATTGTCTTATTATATAGGTTCCGGCGCTCAGCATCAGCCTCACGGTTAGCACACTCTATTGCCATCTCAGCAGCTGACAGTGGTGAGTCCTCACCATTTGAGAACAAGTGTCACGACCCAAATCACGGATCGTGGGGGCACCTACCCAACTCTATCCTATATAGGAGAACCCTTACCACCCAACCATTTAATTATTGCAGAAGATATTTAAAATATCCTCAAGTATAAATAATTAAATAAACCTTTTATCTAAAACATACTTATTACATTAATACATTGTGGAAGTAAATTACACAATTCCTCCAAACCTAATCTAAATCGGTACAAGAGCACTAAACAAATAGAAGTATAACCTGAGACACAACATCCATATATGAGTAGTATGACAGGAGCTGCTACAGAATAGTCACCGCTATACTTATAGAAATTCCAACTGACCTGCAACATGTCTATATTACCAAATGGAGAGATAGTAAGTGTAATATCAGTACAACCAGACATAGTAGGTATTATCGGCCGACCAAGGTTAGGAACATATAATAGCATATAGCAAACAAGAAGTAATCATGACAAGCATACAAGTTTAATAACTAATCATACTTAACATACTTCAAATTCCAACCTTACAACCTTTTCTTTATTTAAGCAATATTAATTTACCCTCAGGGCGTGACTAACTGACATAAGTCCATGAATCAACCTAACCCACATCTCTTATGCACTCACCTTATTATAATAACTCTATACTTATCTCTCTCTCATTAATCCTATTTCATGAAAACCCTCGCTTTCTATTATACTACCATTAACCATCGAAATTACAACAACGAAAACAACTAATAACATCGACAAATTTGCAAGAAGGGACACTATAATATACATCACGTATATAAATATATACATAGAAGAATAATATTATACATAATTCAAGACATACCTTATATTCACACTTTGCTACAATGCACAATCACAATTGTCAACATAACCGGTTCACTCAAGGAACCATAGTATCTCAACAAGGTTCACTACAACATATATATGTATATACATTCAAATGAATATGATGATTGCATGCATGCAAGATGTACATATCATCTCAATATTGTATCAACATCATCTCAATATTATCTCAAAATCATCTCAATATCGTCTCAATATCAACAACATCTCAATATCATTCTCATCAAATAATCGATCCATATAAAGAACCACGATATACCATCAACATAACATAATATCTCATATCATTCTCAATATCATCTCAACATCATCGCAATATCATCTCAATATCAAATGTAAATGCAAGATGCAGACAATAATTACAAATAATTCTCGAATGCGAATCACAAATACCCAATTCAAATCATATGCAAGTAACATTGATCAAACAGAACTTACAATTAATGAAAACCAATTAATGCAGTCAATAATCACAAGTAATTTCCGAAAGCGAATTCACCACTTATTCAAATGAGCATTATCAAATCCAATCATCAATCACAAACATGTCAGCAGATCAATCAAAAAAGTATCCATTTTACGAGTGAACATTCCACTAAGATCAATATCTACACTTGATGTACATCAAAGTGACACTAATCCAAGAAGGCCTTTCATAAGGAGTCAAGCTAAGGACCTTCAAACATTGCAATCTTTATGCATGAAGATGGAATGTTTGGAAGGTTCCAATATGGAAGACTTGAAGATATTTAATACATTAAGTGTCTACCATTTAAATTAGCTTGTAATTTAAATGAAGGGAAATTTGGTCTTTCTTTACTTTTTTTAGCCCTTATTATAAATAGTTAGCTATTAGAGTTTGGACCATTAGTTTTTGGATTTGAAGAATTCTGCCTCTTTCGAGAGCTTGAAACCCTTTGTTGAATTTCAACATTTGTCCTAGGATGTGCAAGTAAGGTTACTACCTTCTTGAGGATTCTAATAGATTAGGTGCTTTTAATTCCCAATTAAGTGGCATTTTGGTTAGTTTCACCATTACATCTTTTAATTGTTTGAATCTAATTGTATCTATCTTTCTTGAATTTCTATTTTGTTCTATTTTTTTTGTTTCACATCAAATTGGTATCAAGAGCTTGGATTAGATTTGTTTTCACAATCTAAGTCTTGGGTTTAAAAATAATTGAATTCATTGAAGTTTGTTTGATATTGTTTCTTGAACTACATATTGTTGTTTTTCTTGTTGAAAATAAAAAAAATACATGGCTTTAAAAAATAATTTGAAAGCCATTGTTGAGATTTGAAGCTTTGAAGAAACTCGAAAATGGATTTTGTTGATTTGGTGTTTGTTTGAAGAAATTGTTGGTTAGAAGTTGTTTATAGAGTTTTGGGGAAGTTATATCTCAAATTTGAGCTCATTTGTTTGGGTATTGAAGGAGATTGATTCAAAAAAAAAAAATTGAACTTCTTCATGGAGAAGAAGATGAATTTGAGAATTACAAAATAACTCAACTCTTCCAAACTTGTTTTCTATTCTCTTCTTGTTAGTTCTAGCTAGTTTACATTGAGTATTAGTTCATACTTAATGTTAAACTAGTTCTTGTCCATTTTATTTATTCGTGCCAAATTATTTCGTGCTTTTTTCTTTCATTTCATTGTATGCTTATTTGTTTCCTTATCCTTTAGTTTTTAATTCTCCTTTCTTGATATACATAAACTCCACTCCATCTCGAAGAAGTAGTACCACTTGTAAATTATTTGACGGTATTGACTCTCAATGTTGGATTATTCAAGAGTGGTAAAAGGCAAGAGTGAAGTGAGTTCATTTGAGGGTGGCCTTAAAAGACTTTGATCTTAGAGTGATACACGAGTGTGAGTGACAAAAAGAGAGATACATGAAGTGAGTGAGTGGTGAGGAAATTTTTAAACTAACTTTTTATTTATTTTTGTAGGTACAATGACTAAATTGGAGGGAGAATTCCCTAGCAAAATGAAAATGTTGCTTCAAAAATTATTAGAAGAAATAAATGAAATGAAGGGGAAATTGGAAGATGTGGAAAGAAGGGTGAGAAATCAAGAAATAGCAAAGCAACCACTTGAGGTTTTCAATCCCATTGGTCAACATGATGAGGGATCAAGTAAGACTCCTTTTGATATAACTCCATTAAACTTGATAGTGCAAGATACCCTCTCTCCTAATGCTACTTTACCAAGAATTCGCAATCAAGCAACACTTCCAAAAGGGGAAAATTAACAAATACATTTTCCACCATAAGCCATTAGACCTCAAATGAGAGCCCAGCATAACCTTGAAGAGCATGATTCTTTTGATGGTGATGATTATGATTATGGAGTCAACAACCAAGTTTAACAAGAGAGGTTAGGTGGAAAAGGAAGAAGAAGAGGAAATGGAGGTTGGTATCCGATTGATGGTAGAGAATATAATAGAAGGAATGATGATGAAGATCGAGGATTCAACAATATCAATGGTACACTTCCATTCTTCAAAGGAAGTAGTGACCCAAACGAATATCTTGATTGGATTGTGAAGCTTGAAAGGCAATATAATCTCAAAATGTGAGTGATGTTAAGAAAATGAATTATGCTATAAGTCACCTTGAGGGTTTTGCTTCTACATGGTGGGAGAAAATTGAAAGAGATGCTTTGGTGAATAGAGATTTTGTTACAAGTTGGAATGACATGAAAAGGCGTATGAGAGAAAGGTTTCTGGGTCAAGATTATGAACAAGATACACTCAAAAAGTATTATAATCTTCAACAAGGAAGCAAGAGTGTGGAAGAGTATTATGAGGAGCTAGATCATGCTAGGATTCGAGCTAATGTCAATGATGAAGAGGTGAAGTTTGTGGCAAGATTTATCTCGGGATTAAATAAGAAGGTAAGGCAACCATTGAAATTGCATCATCTTTCTACTTTATATGAAGCTTATCAAATGTCACTTAAGGTTGAGGGTCATCAAAAGGAGAACAAGTAAAAGGTGCAATCTTCTTTTCATGGGCTAAAAATAAGGAAGTTTGGAAATCATCTCCTACTTGGGACAAATTCAAAGGTGCAAAGCAAGACTTCAAGACCAACTTGGACAAAGACAAATCAAAGATGGACTACAAGGATGGATGTAACAAAGCTAAACTTGAAACTCCATCTAAAATAAAGTGTTTTAAATGTCAAGGATATGGTCATAAAACAAATGAGTGTGCTAATAGAAGAACTATCATTGGGATATGGTCATAAATTAAATGAGTGTCCTAATAGAAGAACTATCATTGCATAATGATGGTGGTTATCAAACGAAATATGAATCTAAAGATGACTATGGGGAGGTTGATAGTAGTGATGAGTTTATGGGAGAAGGTGATGGAGAAGAAATTAATGAAGATGGAAAGCTTGTTCTTATTGTGAGGAGAATTATGAGTGCTCTATCAAGGGAAGATCTTGATCAAAGGGAGAACTTGTTTCATAATTGGTGTATAGTTCAAGAGCAATTATATTTTTTTATCATTGATAGTGGAAGTTGTGTCAATGTTGCTAGTCTATCTATGATAGAACAATTGAAACTTCCAACAAGAAGATATCCAAAACCTTACATATTACAATGTCTCAATGAATGTGGTGAACTCAAGGTGACCAAAAGAATGTTGATAAAATTCAAGATTGGAATTTATCATGATGAAGTGCTTTGTGATGTTGTACCAATGCAAGCTTGCCATTTATTATTGGGAAGGCCATGGGAATATGATGTAGGGGATAAACATGATGGAAGGTCAAATAAATATGCATTTGTTAAGGATGGAAAAAAACACCTTCTTAACCCTCTTTCTCCTTTTCAAGTGGGTGAGAAATATAGAAAAATGGGAGAGTTAAAAGAAAAACTTGAGAGAGAAAAGAAAGAGAGAGGTAAGGGAGAGAAAAGTGATAACTCAAGAGAGGAAAAAGGAGAGGTTGAGAGCTCAAGTGAGAATGAGTTATCACAAAAAAATAAAGGTGAGCAAGAAAAGCAAAAAATTAAAGAAAGAGAGAAAATGTACATGATTTTGCAAAATCAAGAGAGCATAAAAGAGCTAAACATTGAGGATGCTACTCAAGTCATATTTATTAAACCTAAAGGTTAGTCTTTTCTTTCTAACAATGAACTAACATTGGGTTGCCTCTTTTGAGAGGAATAGAGCATGAAATTGACTTTGTACCTGGTTCTCAAATACCCAACAAAGCGGCTTATAAGAGCAATCCTCAAGAGATAAAAGAATTTCAAAAACATGTAGAGGAACTTTGAATAAAGGTTTGGTGAGAGAAAGTTTAAGTCCATGTGCAGTGCCCGCAATTCTAGTACCCAAGAAGGATAGGACATGGAGGATGTATGTAGATTGTCGTACCATTAATAAAATCACGGTAAAATATCGACATCCCATTCCTAGACTTGATGATATGCTAGATGAATTGTATAGTTCTACTTTATTCTCTAAAATTGATTTGAGAAGTTGATACCATCAAATCCAAATAAAATTCGGAGATGAATGGAAAAGCACTTTGAAAACTAAGTTTGGATTATATTCGTAGATGGTGATGCCTTTTGGCCTATCCAATGCACCAAGCACTTTTATATGATTAATGAATCATGTGCTTAAATTATTTATTAATAATTTTGTTGTGATTTATTTTGATGATATTTTGGTTTATAGCAAGTGTTTGGATGATCATGTGCCACATTTAAGGATGATATTTGATGTGTTGAGAAATGAAAAGTTGTATGTGAAATTTAAAAAGTGTTCTTTTGTGTGGACCGTGTTGTTTTCCTTGACTTTGTTGTAAGTTCAAGAGGAGTTGAGGTGGATGATGAAAAGGTAGAGGCTATTAGAAATTGGCCAACCCCTAAGTCCATTAGTGATATTAGAAGCTTCCATGGGTTGGTACGTTTTTATAGGAAATTTGTGAAGGGTTTTAGTTCTCTAGCCGCTCCTCTAACTGAGGTCATTAAGAAGGTTAAGCCTTTCATTTGGGGTAGAAAATAAGAGGAAACCTTTAGAATTTTTAAAGAGAAACTTAGTTCCACTCCGTTAGTTTAACTTCCCAACTTTGAGAAGATGTTTGAAATTGAGTGTGATGCTAGTGGGGTAGGCATTGGTGCGGGCTTGATTCATGAAGGGAAACCCATAACTTACTTTAGTGAGAAATTAAGAGGAGCTACATTGCAATATTCTACATATGATAAGGAACTCTAAGCCCTAGTGAGAGCTTTAGCGAATTGGCAACATTATTTGTGGCATAAAGAGTTTGTGATTAGAACCGATCATGAGGCTTTAAAGCATATTAGGGTCCAAAATAAGTTTAATAAGAGGCATACCAAGTGGATAGAGTTCATTGAGTTTTTTTCCATATGTGATTAATTATAAGCAAGGCAAAAAAAATATTGTGGCAGATGCTTTATCTAGAAGATATGCATTGATGAATACCTTGACTTCTAGGTTGATGGTTTTTGAGAGTTTGAAAGAGTTATATTCTAATGATGATGATTTTGAAAAAGTCTTTGGAGCGTGTTAAGTGAGCTTGAATAGGTGTGTGCAAATTGTTAATGAGGTTAATGAAGTTAGAACTCCTAGATTTGAATTGAAGGAGGGCTACTTGTTTAGAAATGGAAAGCTTTGTGTGCCTATGTCTTCATGGAGAGAGTTGTTGGTGAAAGAGGTACACAATGAAGGTTTGATAGGTCATTTTGGAGTGTCAAAAACCTTAGTTATTCTCAGTGAACATTTCTTTTGGCCTAAGATGATAAGAGATGTGGAGGGAATTTGCGCTAGGTATTTGAATTGTAAGCATGCTAAATCTTATACCCAACCCTATGGCTTGTATACCCCTTTGCCTATTCCTACCAGTCCTTGGCTAGATAGTTTTATGAATTTTGTTGTTGGCCTTTCTAGGACTAGGAATGGTAAGGATAGAATCTTTATTGTTGTGGATAGATTTTGTGAAATGGCTCACTTTATTGCTTGCCATAATAGTGATTATGCATATCATGTTTCTACTTTATTTATTTATAATATGATGAAATTGCATGATGTTTCCCAAACAATTGTTAGTGATAGAGATTCAAAATTTCTTAGCCATTTTTGGAGGTGTTTGTGGGAAAATTTGGGAACAAAGTTGCTATTTTCTACTTCTTGTCATCCTCAAACGGATGGTCAAACTGAGGTAGTTAATAGAACTTTAGGTAACATGCTTAGGGCTATGGTTAAATAAAAGTTAACTTCTTGGGATGATCAATTGCCATTAATTGAGTTTGCATAAAATAGAACTATTCATAGATCTATTGGTATAACCTCTTTTTAGTATGTTTATGGCTTTAATCCCTTGACTCCATTAGATTTAACTCCTTTACCCAAAGATTTTATTGTGAGTATAGATGCAAAAGCTAAGACAAAAGTTATGAAGAGCATCCATGAGAAAGTAAGATTGCAAATTGAGAAGGCCAACAAAGATGCAACCAAAAGAGCCAACAAGGGATGGAAAAAAGTCACCTTTGCACCCGGTGATTGGGTATGGTTTCACTTTAGAAAAGAGCGATTTCCAAGCAAAAGGAAGAACAAGCTAATGCCAAGAGGATATGGACCTTTTCAAGTGCTTGACAAGATTGGAGATAATGCTTACAAAGTGGACTTACCAAGTGAGTATTTGGTCCATGATGTTTTCAATGTTAGTGATTTATCTCTTTTTGATGTAGGTTTGGTGAATTCAAAGACGAATTCTTTTGAAAAAGGGGAGAGTGATGTACATCAAAGTGACACTACTCCAAGAAGGCCTTTCACAAAGAGTCAAGCTAAGGACCTTCAAGCATTGCAATCTTTATGCATGAAGATGGAATGTTTGGAAGGTTCCAACATGGAAGACTTAAAGATATTTAATATATTAAATGTTTACCATTTAAATTAGCTTGTAATTTAAATGAAGGGCAATTTGGTCTTTCTTTACTTTTTTAGCCCTTAGTATAAATAGTTAGCTATTAGGGTTTGGACCATTAGTTTTTGGATTTGAAAAATTGTGCCTCCTTTGAGAGCTTGAAACCCTTTGTTGAATTTCAACATTTGCTCTAGGATTTGCAAGTAAGGTTACTACCTTCTTGAGGATTCTGATAGATTAGGTCTTTTAATTTCCAATTAAGTGGTATTTTGGTTAGTTTCACCATTACATCTTTTAATTGTTTGAATCTAATTGTGTCTATCTTTCTTGAATTTCTATCTTCAAATTCTATTTTGTTCTATTTTCTTGTTTCACATCAACACTCTAATTCAACATCCTATTCCATTCACTAATAGAACCCTCTTTTATTCATATTGAAACCGGTAAATTCAGTTACTAACTAGTAACCCTTACACTCGAGCCATCACTAAGTTCAAGACACTATCCCCTTTTGTCAAACATTCAACCACTTGGCTCTCTTCAACTTACAATTCTAGCTAGAGTCATACACCTTTATACATCTTACTTCCTAGCACTTTGTCAACATAACTTTAGGTTCTTAAGTTATAACATCACATCCTCTTATCACAATCAATTTTCCTAACTAGCAAGAATATCTCATACTCCAAATATACACAATATCAAATTCACCCTTTTTAAGGTATTAAAGACTAGTTCTATGGATTACAGGTTTTCTTACACTTTCTATTGTTATCCATATTCACATATTAAACTTAGTATATCATCAAGTAAATCATACAAATGCAAACACCCATTAAGGGATCCAAACAAAATATAACAACATACAATTATAGCATTATTACATTAATTCCGTGTTTTATCCATTCAAACTTCATGCCCGTAGGCCTAGATATTAAATCTCCCGTCAACTATAGTTATTACACGCAACTAATTCAAGTCTACTACTATACATAAAACCATAACCTACCCCGACTGAAGATCTTGGAATAAGTAAGCCACACCAAGGTTGCTCTTTTCCTTCCTTCATGCCTCCATTATCCCAATCATCTAGAAATCAAATAATTATAGGAGTAATTAAGTAACTACTCTTTGAAAAACTACTTTGGAAATTCAACCTACTAATTCTATCCTTATTCATGGACTAAAACACTATCTAAAGGTCAATTAACTATTAACTAGTTCTATCATACTCAATCCATCTTCATTAGTGGAGTTTCAAAGCTAAAGATTCCATTTTTAGGAATTCAAGGTCCCTAACCACTAATTTCATGTTTTAGAAATTCTAATTCATGCTAGGAATTGCTAATCAACAATCTAGAAGTAATTCTAGGTGATATTACCCCAATTCATAGTTTTTTCTCAAATTATCATGAACTTAGAATTCTAATCCCCAAGAATTTTACCATTAAAGATTGTACCAATGATTCTAAGGTGTTAAAGGATTGAAAGATGAAGAAGATGACGAAAGAATTTACCTCAACGAAGAATTTCCACCCTAGAACTTGAAAAATCGCCCCCTAGGGCTCTGGAACGAAGTTTTTGAGTTAAAAGCCCCAAACCCATCAAAAACAGCTTATGTACTACCATTTTACTGCAGCAGCGGTCCGATCACCGCTTCAGTAACAAATCATTGCTGCAGCAGCGACAATTTTCAGAACAGACAGTCTTCAGTAAAACAACCATAACTTTTACTCTAAAGGCGGATTAACAAACAGTCGGAGGGATTTGAAAAAAAAAAATCAAAGATCTTTCATTTGGTGGGTATTGGGCTCCATAACTCTTTATATTCTAAGAGTAGTTTGGTTTGAAGTTGACCCTTGTTTACACTTAGCTCAAAACTCAATCGGTAAGAACACTTCCAACTTAACTTTGTGTTAGGGGTATTGTTTGACCTTAGTTCATGTCTAATGCATTCTCATACTAAAGAATTGGTCCTATAACTTATGATGAATGGGGTTTTTATGCCTTTACCGCAGATATTTTTAGTGACGACGGAACGGATTGTTACAACAAGAGTTTATAATTTATTTTCTCTTTCAGTATTATTTTTAGTTTCAGACATTTAGAGTTAGCTGGGGATTTGTCCCAGCACCTCATCAGTTAGTAGAGGCTTTCAGACAGATAGTTAGTCATTTCAGCTTTATGGTTTGTGTCAGATTTAGTATTTATCTCTATGATACACTCAGACTCATACTTATTTCAGATAATCGTGCTTAAAATTCAGCTAGCTTCCACATCATTAAATCAGTAAAGTCAGTATATTAGTGTTATGCCAGGACATGGGTTAGCTTGGAGTCACTTGTGGCTTTGACCACCATATTACGTCCAGGGTGTGGGCTCGGGTCATAACACTGTAGTTGTATTTTGGTTGTTGAATAGGAATGTGTCTTCTTAAGATTTAATCAATGTATCTAAAATTATTGAATGTAAACAAGGAAATAGTTGAACAGTTAGTGTTTTGACAACAATCAGGTGAATTCCATGGATATTTGCTTATGGCTATTGGCTAGTTTGGTCCAGGAGTAAGGATTATGCACCCTTTTATCTCTTTAAAGGGGATGCTTTGTACATAGGGCAGCCCTTTAGCTCATCTAGGAAGAAACTTTACCTTCTTACTTGGTAAAACATAGGAAATTCAACTTAGCATCTGGTTACTTTTACACAAGGAACTTCCTTAGTAAAATTCAAAAATAAAATAAGAATGGGAGTCTCATCGTCTTATTAACTGTATGTTTCATTCGCTGATCTTTCTATAAAGTCTTCTTCAGAAGAGACATGTTCATCGTTCACCACAAAAATGAGTGATCTGGAAAGTTCATACAACTACATCGACTATTTTTTCGTTTGCCCCGTATTCAGCAAGTCATTTCCCATGAATGTCAAGACGATTTGTTGAAGTGATATCTGCCACTTTTGGTTGTCTATTCCAGCACTAAGGATGTAAACTTCTAGAGGAAAGAGTTGTTTATACTTGCACATGAGGTTAGTATATACTACTTTAAAACATAAAATCTTTTGCTATATTCGGATCCTTTCTGATTTAGATGAACTTTTACAATTGCGGACTTTCTGCTAACAAAAAGAAAAGCATCGTCTTAGTTCCAACTTCTATTATAAAATCAATGTAAGAATATCATCAAAGGCCAAAATTATGTCCCCAAACACATGTTAAAACAAACAGTTACTTACAAAAAATGAATTAGAGATAACTTCTTATTACCAAATTCCAGATTCTCTAGTTTTACTTGTCTATGATTCCATTTTTACATAACACGGCTATGTTTGTTGTCAAGGGCATCTTAATAAAATTAGTGGCCTAAAGCCAAATTTTAATATGAGGCCTTAAAATATACATATATATAATAAATAAAAAAATTAGCGTGGCTTTTATTTTATTATTCATAATTATTGTTTTTAGTGTAGTATTGTATTTCACCTATTAATATTATCTATCTATATATAGTAGATCTATTTATATATAGTAGGAGAGGCAAGAGCCTCATGTGCTGCCAAGTATAAGCACCACTAAAATCTAATTTAACAAAATGAAAAAAATAAAAAATTACATAAATAAAAAAAAATTGAACTGCAAAATCAAAACTGCCAATGCAGTTTTTGATTTAGATGTCTTGACTTCAAATTACAATTGCCCTAAACCATCCTATTTTCCTCTTTCTGGCAATCGTACACCTTCCTCAGTTTATTCCCCATGAAATCATAAATTTTTTACACTTTTGAACCATTTGAATTTGCCAAAAAAAAATTAAAATATTTCCTTCAAATTTCAATTTTTGTCTTTCATAAAGAATCACCCAAATTGTGCACATTCTCATCTGGACTAGAGATTAAAACATAGATTCAATTGTTCACTCAAGAAAAGACAGGTAGAAATTAGCATATCAGGTAATGAGAGATCGAAACTCTATCCTCCTGCTTTAATTTTTTTATCAATTCAAGTAACTTTAATTGGGTGGACGAAGGAATCTGCTGAAATCCGACTCATTTTCTTATCACATGAGATTCCATTGATATATAGCATGCAAAACAGTTTCAAGAAACTTATGTATAATGGTTTCATGAGTTTATCGTCGGATCTGAATATATTCGATAGTACTCTCGAAATTTATTTGCTTCTTCTCTAAATTCTTTCCATCTACCATCTTCTCATGAATTTTTGTTCATACATTATTTGACATTTATGGATCACAAGGTCAGAATTGAGATCAATTGTCTTATTTTCTCTTCTATTTGTGAGGAACTTTAATTTGCATTTCGATTTGGTAATTTTGCTTGGCAAATCTTTTCCTTTTTTGTTGCGGATTTAATATTTTCTAACAATTTCATTTGTAGCTATTTGAATTCCTGTTTGCTGTATTTGTTACTTCACATAAAAGTAATAATTGCCATGACAAAACATGAATTTAAGTTTTGAGATTGTTGGTTGATAAAGTTTGCTTCTTTTTTAAAACCTTCTTTTTATAGTTGTATCGTACATATAGATATATAGGCGTGCATTCTACATATTCAAAAAAATATTCATTTTCGTTAAGTCGATCAATATTGAGGTGTCTTTGAATTGCTATGGTGTTTGCAGTTCTAGACATACATACACACATCAGTTAATTCATACAAATAATATATGGTAGTGGAATTTATTGATATTTTGTTAGAGATATTGTTTGAACTCCGTCCTCATCGCATAATAACAAGAAATTTTATTATTTTAAAGTTGGTGATTTTCATGTCTTCACAATATTATCAGGTCAGTTAATTGTAGTGATCAAATGGTATTTACATGATTGTACAGAATATGCCAACTGTATTTGGCGAATGATACTTGAAGAGGAAGAAACCACTTGTGACTATTCTTTCAATATTCAGACTTGAACTTTAGAGGAATGCGCCAATTTATAAACGATATTGCTTTGAGATTCAAGAACAACTGTAGGAGTTGTTTTGCCCTCCTTAATCTATTTAGGTTTAAAAGATCTGAACATTAACACAAGAGAAAGTACTACAACTTTCTATTGTAACCTGATGAGTTATGCTGTATAAAAATATTCTGAATATGCTTTAGTAAAGTGGACATAGGATTAAATTGCCCTTGAATTTAAAGAGTATGGATGTTAAATTTTTTTAAAAAAAGTCTGATTACGAGATACAATAAAGGATTAAAAATTGAAATTGAAATCTAATAGGTTTAGGGAGAAGTCGTGGAAAGGCCACACATATACTGATGAAGTTATTTGTTCAAATCCACAGAAATGATATTAACTCTATTATTAATGTGTCTTAAGAAAAAATCACGTATGCATCGCTCCAACGCTTACAATTTTTTAACTTAAAGGACTTAAGTGAGTCGAGTATGGTAAATGTTGCGTTCTTTTTTTCTTTGGTTTCATGATTCAAGTACTTCTATTTAGTGATTTGATGGATGCTGGATTAAAATTGTGATTTTACAAATGGAGGATACCTCGCAGGCTAATGACAATGTTTGTTTCAATTAACTTTGATAACATTGGTAAGTATGATATTCAAGAATTACTGATGCTGCTTGACTTTTTTCACTGATAAAGACTTGAACAAATGTATTTGCAATATCTTTGGCCATGATAAAGGAGCTTTCTATTGCTTGATATCATGTACTTATTTTTTTTATTCTTTACGTTGGTGCTGGAGGATACCCCATAACTGAAAAATTCTAGCATATATTGTTTCCTCTACTCCATCTCTTATGCTGGCTTTCATGGTTATTTTCAGCTTATTCTTCTCTCCTTGGTACTTTTGATTTCTTATTTCAATATGTCTTTCATGATTGCATGTCTCTACATGATATCAATTTGGTGGGACTAATCTTTAATTCCTACTACTTATCTCATTCAGATTGTGAGACAAATATTTAGCAGTTGGTGAGTGTTTGTTAGAATAGTGGCAGTTGTATAATTTTTAGAGGCTCGTCTAATCTTGATAAAATTGTATAGATTATAAATGTGTAGTCGACTTTCATGTATTTTATTAACCATTTTGCATATCTGATTTGTTTGTTATTCTAATAAAATAAGTCAATGTGGTCTTTATTTTGTTATATTCGAGTTTGTTTCTATGGACTTTCTTATGGTTTGGTTTGGTGTTGACGGCCCACTTTTTTTATTTTGTTCGATTTCAGCCGATTCACTCAATATAGTGTGTCCTCTCCATGTGAATTTGACAAAGTAAATGTCTACAACTTAAGTATATATTTTCCTTGATTTTTAGATTAGTTTTCCTCATTGTAAATGGTTTACCTAAGGTACCTATAGCAGCAGAAAAATATACATATTACTGGAAGAAAACCATCCTAGGGTAGTCTATATTTTCCGCATTTCATTTTGTAAACTGTTGTAATAGAGGTTGGTTATTTCTATTTAATAAAGGCTTCCGTTGGATGTCATAAGGGGTTGGTAAGGGGTTCTCCTATCTAGGTGGATTAGAATAGGTGCCCTCACGATCCAGTAGTTTGAGTCATGACACTTACCCTGACCTCCTTCAACCCTTGCGCATTCCCGAGGTGGTATAGTCCCAGATTAGTATAGATTTTATTGATGGTTTACCTAAGCCCCATGGATATAAGGTTATACTGGTGGTAGTTCACAGACTTAGCAAATATGGTCGTTTCATCCCTATAAAACATCCTTATACTGCTCAATCAGTAGCTAAGGATTTCATGAATGTTATTTTTAGGTTACATGGGTTGCCTGATAACATTATCAGTGACAGAGATGTAGTGTTTTTAAGTATCTTCTGGCAGGAGTTGTTTTCTTTGCAAGGGGCTCAACTAAATTTGTCTCCAGCATATCACCTCAAAGTAATGGACAAACTGAGGTTCTTAATAAGTGTTTGGAGATCTAGTTAAGATTTTTTTGTGGTGATGATGCTAAGGTTGGTATGATTGCTTGGCCATGGTAGAATTTTGGTACAATACTAGTCACCACTCAGCTATTGACTTAACCCCCTATAAAGTTCTATATGGCAGGCCTCCTCCCCTGCACTTGCCCTATTTATCAAGTGAATCTTCCTCAGCTGAGGTAGACAACAGTCTTCTCAATAGAGAATTGAAGTTACTACGGCTTCTAAGACACCATCTCATCAGAGATCAACTGAGAATGAAGCAACATACAGATAAGCATAAAAGTGATAGAAGTTTTTCAATAGGTGTATTTTAAGGTTAGACCCCACAGACAACTGATATTATTTGATTCTCCACATCACAAGCTAGCTGCTAAGTACTATGGACCTTTCCAGATCATTAGAAAAGTTTGTTGAGTTGCTTATACATTGATCTTCCCTGACACTATGCAGATCCATCCCACAGTACATGTGTCTCTCTTGAAAAAATGTGATGTTATTCCTCCTCAAATTTCTTATCCTCCTACCACTGACTTGGCTAATCCTCATTGCTCTTCACCATAGGCTATATTATAAAAGAGGAAGGTCAAGAAAGGAAATAAAGTAGTTGCTCAAGTCTTAGTCAAATGGACAGATCTTCCAGCAGATGCAACCACTTTGAAGTTTGCAAATGTATTGAAGACCAGGTTTCCCAATTTTAATCCTTGGGGTCAAGGAGCTCTTTTCGGAGGGAGTGTTGTTAGCAGAAATTAGTAACAAATTAGTAATAAGGTGACAAGTCAGCAAATTAGTTAAGGCAAGTTTTAGCGGAAAAAGTAGTTATGAACAGTAAAGTTCTGAAAGTAGTTAGTAACAGAATTAGTAGTTAGCTGTGAGTAGTTTCAGTAGATTTGGCGCATTCATTTCAGCTATAAATGCTCTTGTACAATTCATTTGAGACTATCAATCAAATCAATATACAAGTTACTTGTCTACAATTATTTTCTTTCAATCTTATTATCAAATTCCATATTCTCTAGTTTTCCTTGTCTATGATTCCATTTTTACACAACACGGTTATGTTTGTTGTCAAGACGTCTTAATAAAATTAGTGGTCTAAAGTCAAATCTTAATCCGAGACCTTAAAAATATACATATACATAATAAATAAAAAATTAGTGTGTCTTTTTTTTTTTTAATTTTCATAATTGTTGTTTTTAGTGTAGTATTGTATTTCACATAGTTATATTATTATTTATACTAGTAAGGATTGCTTCTAGTTAATAAGACGTTAACCATGTGTTTTCAATACATTCTGTTGAATGTTATTGTAAAAATATCGTTTATTACTATAAAAATTTGAGTAGTTTAGTTCAAAGTTTTAAACATTTCTATTGAATGATAATAGTTTTTTTTTTTATGTATTTTATACATAGATTTTGTACCTTTTTTTTTTTTTAAACTATATTCAATATTGTCAAAAAGAAAATAAAATCATAAAATTAACAATTAAAGATTTTTGAGTTCTCAAAATTTTAGGAGCCTAAAACAAAAGTTTTACTAGCCTTATCTTTGAGCCGGATATCCGTGTTTGTTGTATAGCACAACTACTTATCTCATTTTTACACAGCACAGTTATTTTCTAAAAATGTCGTTGGAAGGATAGTGGTTGAATCGTGAACTTGATGGTAAAAGACCCAATACAAAATATTGTCTGAATGTTAATTGGATCCAAGTTAAGACTCATTCCTCGATTGGAGTATGAGATTTACTTTTGTCCCCTTTTATAAATACTCCCTCATTTCAAATTACTCGACTATTGTGTATTTTACTAAGTCAATCTTAAGCACTGCTACTTGTAGTGATTTAATAATATTAAGAATAAAAAAAAAAGTATAATAAAATTTTCTTTATTTTATAAATTAGACAAGTAAATTAATCAAATTCTTTTTAGCGCAAGGATCAAGTAATTTAAAATGGAGGGAGTAATCTAAATGAGGCAATCAGTTTCAACATATACATAATAAAAATGTTGTCAAGTGAATAAAAGAAGAGTGAAGTGTTAAAAATACACCTAAACTATCCTCTTTTTTTGAGTTTCACACCTAAACTAATGGAAGTGTGAGAAACACACCTAAACTATCACTTTTAGTTTGAGAAACACACCTAAACTATAACTTATTGTTTGAGAAACACACCTAAACTATCACTTTTTAGTTTGAGAAACACACCTAAAAGTTGACTAGACCAAATATTTTCTTACAAACTCTTTAGGTGTGTCTAGCCATTAAAAATCAGTCCACGTGACATATTTTTATTCTTTTTTACTAACGCATTATTTTTTTCATTTTTTAAATATTTTTATTTATTTGGAGGTGTGTTTCTTAAACTAATGAGTGATAGTTTAGGTGTGTTTCTCAAACTCTTAATAGTTTAGGTATGAAACTCAAAAAAAGAGGATAGTTTAGGTGTGTTTTTGACACTTCACTCATAAAAAGAATTATACAAAGGGGGTCACAATCAATGACCAATAAAAACCAATCTCTAGCTCGCGACTTAAAAACAAGTTAAGATTCTGTGTTTTTCTATGATGGCAAAACTGAAGATCTACACATTGGACAATTTTTCTTCCCCTTCATCAGCCATTGCGTGATATTCATGTCCACATTCAAGTGTACGATTTTTCCCATCATTTACATAGTCACATAGACATATGACACATATTTCTGAATTAACTTCAACCTCTGCATGTTAGCCTACTTCAGTGTCATAGTCCCCAAGATCAAGTAACGCTCTACAATCAAATGGTTGTCCGTTGAGACGACTATCAAAGTTGCGGTCAAGGTTATGCATTGTGTTTATTAATTGATTCAGATCAGTTGCAACATAAACCTCATCAATGAATTGACCAGTATTTGGAAAAGCGTCGTTGTTATTTCGAGCCAAGTGATTAACAACACTTATTCTTGAATTGAGGGCTTGTGAAAGATGGCGATTTGGACAACACAGAGCAAACATCATTTGTGACAAGGCCATCATCAATGTATTCACTTGTTTGCCAATAATCATAATAAGACCCAATACTTCTTGTATATGTATGACCAACCCTAGGAGCAACAAAAGCAGAATTGTATGGAGCAAAGTGATTATCGCCCATGTTTCTTGAATCTGCCGGAGATCGACAGTAGCGAAGATGATTCTGCCTTAGTTGCAAATTCGTACTCATGATGATAACACAAAACAGATGAGCAAACTAAATTTTGGTTCTTTTCAGTAATACCTAAAGAAACACAGAAAACAGAGTAAATTGTAGTGTGACTTAAACTTTTAATTTATAGAGCAGCAAAGATGATACAATATTCACTAGTCTGAGCAATATATATATAGCCTATAGGGATTAGGGAGAGAGAAATGCTTGAGGACTAAGCAACTATAACGGTCAGAAATATAGGACACGGTTCCCCAAATCTTTCCTTTATTTCCTCGGATTAATGTTTCCGGAAAAGAAAAACAGTTTTTAAGGTTATTTTTAATTTATTTTTATCATAAAAACTTATAGTTTTAGAGTATTTTTATGACCTGTAATTTTATTTTAAAATAATTAAAGAACCAATTTTCGAATATAATGCAAATATAGAGAAGGCAAGAGGTTAGGGTCTTTTGGGCAAAACCGATGCCAGAGTCTAAAATCGAGGGTTGATTTCGACGAATAGGTGGTGTTAGGATATACTATAAATCATGCGTTTTGATATAGTATTATTTATTAAATAATTATTTATTTATTTATTTAATTCAATTCAATAAAGTGTTACATTAAATAGATCATTGTCATATATGTGTCCTCAACTTATATAGTAGATGATTTGGTGTATAGAGTTTAAACTTATACACAGAAGATTAAATCATCGGTTCTTATAAGTTAAAGTTATAGGTCACAATCATAGATGGAAATTTGGACAAACCATCAGAATGATTGTAGCACGAGATTAAATGTAATTTATCTTGATTACGAGAATGGTATATTTCTAATTACGAGAATGGTATATTTCTAACTTCTTGTGCTAGTGTATTTTGTATGTATTGAATAGAACCGGGTAGAGATAGTTGTTTTTGACTGACTGATAAAAACATATTCTCTAAACTATTAAATGTACTTATATTCTCAATCTTGATATAACAATTATGATATGTATACATTATTTATCGTTTTGATTTATCAAAAGGTGAGATTCTGAGATGGGTCAATATTCCTGGTAGATTGGATGATAATAATATATATTGGTGAAATAATAAGTTAGTTGATGGAATCCATGTCTCGGTATGTAGGTTGATGATACGCCTTTTATGAGAAGCTTATAAGTTTTCATGTGTAAACCCGGCCGGTGGATTTATGAATCCGACATATGAAATAAGTTAAGCATTGCTCTAAAAGAAATTAATCATTATATTAAATTTGTCAGTAATTTAATTTATTGAGTAGTATCTGTAATCTTAACATGGGGAATTACATAAGTGTTTAATGGGGAATTTTGAAATAAAAATATAGGAGTGCAATTACGAATTTTGAGTGGAATGATTTGTAATTTATTATGGTAAGAATAATTCAAATTGATATTTTGAATTATTTCCATAATAGGGAGCCTCAGTAATTAATTTCGTGGTCCCTACAGTGCCCATATTAACTAGAACTCGAAATCCTATTTTCTCTGGGAAAAGGGAAAACAAGCGTGTCCAAGAAACAGATGTGTTTTCTGTCTCCTTTTTTGTTTGGGAAAAGTACCTCTATAAATAGAGGTTCTTCTAACCTAGAAAGACAATTGAGTTTTCTATTCAGTACTTGTCCACCCAAGTATTGAGAGAGTTCAGCTGTGAATTTGGGATTACTGTAGAAGACCGCAGAACTGAAGACGGACTTGCTTCAAGGTATCTGCTCACGCTTCAAGAGCTAATCCTTGATTAAATTTTAAGCACGCCTTGTGTGAACTACGTGTTTATGTTTGTTGTCTATAATTTATGTAAGCAGTAAGATTCTGGAATGCTTCCGCTGCGTACTAATTTCTAACAATTGGCATCATGAGTCTTGCTTGCATCTTTATAGATAATTTAGACACAATATGATGTGCAAATTATATTCGTGGTTGATATTTTTACGTCGAAAAGAACAAACTTGTGAAACTTGAATTTGTTTGATATGTACGATTCATGTGAAAATTGCCGTGTGTGCATTAGATCGGTAACAACCATCAATCAATAATTAACCTACTTTGCATTGTATTGTCAAGAGAGCCACAATGTTCACTTGTTTTATTGTTGAATAAAATTTGGTGGTGACAGCTTATACAAAGTATAGAAAAATTGTCCATTTTTTTTTCAAGTTATGGTTGATTTTTTTTTATTTTTTTTTTTAAAAAATAGTAAAATCATGGGATGGTTGGAGGTTTTGCTGCACGTGAATGATGGGGCAACAAAAAAATTTTCTCAACTTTGATTGGATATATTTTTTCTAAAACGGCTTTCGATTGAAATCAAGTTGTGGAATACTGTAAATTCACATGCATGATGCGGCAGTGATCAATTCCTTTTACTTTGATTAAAATTTTGTTCAAATAAATTGAATTTTGCTGCTGCCTCTTTGATTGGTCTATTAGTGAAAACAAAAGGAAAAAGAATATGATGCTAGTGTCTGCTACACCGTGGAAAGCATATCAAATTTCATGTTAAAATTCTTTTATTTGTTTTCTGTTAAAGTAAAATCAATGTTGGATAGAGGTTCTTATTTCACATGAGTGAATGGTAGTGAGAATTTTTCCACTGTAATTGATTTTTATAAAAAAGAAACTCTTTGGTTTTTAAATTAATGAAAAAGAAAAATCAATGGTCCTTGTTTCTTGGAATTATCTTGGATTAAAAATAATTCTGAAAAGTTTTTGCATTATACGGGTATAAATTGTTACACAGTGTAATGATTAGAGACTTGTTACAAAATTCTCTTCATTATGTGTTATTTTCTCACATGTATGAAATTGTACATATGTCTGTGAGATGGTATTTTGCATGAATTATTTTTCTGGAAAATTTTTAGTATAAAATTCAAGAGGAAAAAAATTTCAAATGGTAATAAGAAATCTTTCCATAATTACCATGATTAAATAAGTAATGAAGTATTGAGTTTATGTGTTGGCTTAGACTTAGACCTTCCTCCATATCGGATGAATTTAACACAAGTCATTACATATTTAATTGCTAGTTTGATAATCTGTATTAACACTCCTAAACTGAGTAATATATGATTGGATCAATGTAACTAGAGTTTTGGTTTTCACCTGACTTAAACTAACAGTAGACTCTCCATCTGAGTTAGGTCTGTAAAGTTCATGGAGTGAATGACCAGTCATTATATATGTGTATTGCATGAGTAGTTCTCCAATCCCATCTATTGGCTATTTGAGATGCATGAATGTATATGTATATGATGAGGTTGAATTTAACTATTCAATGTTTATATGACTGTTTGATTATCTATTGTAATGTTTTTCAATCTCAGATTGTATATGTCTCCTTTTACCTCCCTTAGCACTCTTTTGGGTCAAAATAAACTTGAATGTCATAACTTTGTTGAGAAAGGCTCTACTTCTAAACCGAAAGGTGAAAAGAAGAAGAAAAAGACTCACGGTGCTAAGAAAGTTGTAGCTCTAACTGGCGGCGTGAAAAAGCCTAACGGCAAGTGTTTTCATTGCAAAATGTCAGGCCATTGGAAGACACATTGCCTAGTCTTCCTAGCCAAGCAGAAAAACAAGCTAGCTTCACTTTCACTTAGCGTTGAAACGTGTTTAGAGGTTGTTTCTACCACATCATGGTGTGTAGATTCAGGAGGCACTGATCACATCTGCACTACTTTGCTGAGGTTTCAAGACACGCGCAAGCTGAATAGAGGTGAAGTTAGTGTTTTTCAAGTTGATGGTTTAGCAGCTCCAGTTTTAGCATTAGGAAATATTAGTATTTTGATTGGTAGTGGTAGAGTTTTAATTTTAAAAGACGCACTATATGCACCTATTGTTGGAATAAATTTGATTTAAGTTTCTAGAGCTTTGAGATATGGTTATGATGTTAATTTTTCTGATAACGGTTGTGTTATTAGCTATAATAAACATTTATCTCTGCTGGTATATTAATTGATGGTCTTTTTATTATTAATGTCTCTCCTGAACTGCAACGAACTATTGAACTGAATAATGTTAACCTTTCAAGTAAAAGAAAACGTTCTTATGAATATAATGAGACTTATATTTGGCATTTGCGTCTATGTCATATAATCTAGACAAAATTTCTAGGTTGGTTCAAGATGGACCTTTAGGTTCATTAAAAGTGGAGGCACTACCAACATGTGAATCCTGTTTAGAAGGAAAAATGACTAAAAGACCTTTTCCCTCAAAAGAAAATAGGGTAAATGATAAATTAGAGTTAATTCATTCTGATTTGTGTGGCCCAATGAATGTTCAAGCGAGAGGTGATTATGAGTATTTCGTGACTTTCATTGATGATTACTCAAAATATGGATATATTTATTTGTTGCACCGTAAGTCTGAGTGCTTTGAGAAATTCAAAGAGTTTAAGACAGAAACGGAGAAATGACATGAGAAATATATCAAGTCACTGCGATCTGATCGTGGTGGTGAATACCTCTTGAAAGATTTCATTAGTTACTTATCGGAACAAGGAATTACGTCTCAAATTTCTGCACCTAGAACTCCTCAACAGAATGGTGTATCAGAAAGAAGAAACAGGAATCTTTTAGAAATGGTTAGATCTATGATGAGTTACTCGAATTTGCCTTCTTCGTTTTGGGATTATGCATTAGAAACTGCAAACTATATTCTGAACTTAGTTCCTTCTAAGTCGGTACATGTGACACCCATAGAACTGTGGACTAGGCATAAACCTAGTCTGAAGCATGTTTGGATTTGGGGATGTCCAGCACATGTGCTGAAAGGAAAGACAGAAAAGTTGGAACCATGATCAGATGTATGTGTTTTTGTTGGGTACCCTAAAGAAACGAAAGGTGGTCTGTTTTATAATCCTAAAGAAAATAAAGTCGTTGTAAGTACCAACGCCAAATTTCTAGAAAAGGATTTTATGACAAACCACGTTCCTAGAAGTAACTAGTTTTATGGGAATTAAGCAAAGAGGTAACAAATCAATCTACTAACAATAATGAAAACCAAATCCAATCTCCAGATGTTAGAGCTAACATACCATTGCATTTTAGTAGTGGGAGAGATGTTAATAGACATACAGTTCCACAAGTACAAGTTCTTGAAAATCCATTGCATCAAAGTTGTGAGAGTAGCACTGAGCAAATTGCACTAGAGGAAGAAGTCATTGATGTCCTAACACCGCAAGGTGATGAGGATAACATAGAGACTCAAAATCGAGCAAATGATGTGGTTCAACCACAACATCATAATAGTACAGTTGCCTCTATACCTAACCCTACAACTGAAGTGCCTCGTCGTAGTGACAGAGAGATAAGAAAACCATCTCGGTATGCACTTTCGGGAGAGTCTTTTGATAGAATCCCTGAAGAGTTGAATATCGAGCCCATGAATTACGACAAAGCACTACAAGATAAAGATGTAGACAAATGGATTATTGCTATGAAATCAGAAATGGAGTCCATGTACTCCAATAAAGTCTGGGATCTTGTAGAAGCACCTGTAGATGGAGTCAAACCCATTGGATACAAGTGGATCTATAAGAAAAAGAGAGGAGTGGACGGAAAAGTGCAAATTTATAAAGTTAGGCTTGTTGCCAAGGGGTTTACTCAGAAAGAAGGGATCGATTATGAGGAAACTTTTTTGCCAGTAGCCATGCTTAAGTCTATTAGAATTCTCTTACACATTGCTGCTCATTATGATTATGAGATTTGGCAAATGGATGTCAAGACAACTTTCCTTAATGGAAGTCTTGGTGAGAGCATTGTTATGCGGCAGCCAGATCATTTCATTGAGAAAGGGAGAGAACACATGTTGTACAAGCTTAAGAGATCCATTTATGGATTAAAGCAAGCTTCTAGGGCATGGAATACTTATTTTGACAATGCGGTTAAGACTTTTGATTTTGAGCAATGTCTTGATGAGTCTTGTGTGTACAAAAAGTGGAATGGGGACAAAGTGGTGTTTCTAGTATTATATGCAGATGGTATCTTGCTCATAGAAAATAATGTGGGCTTGTTGAATTCAGTTAAGGAATGGTTATCCGGTAATTTTGACATGAAAGATTTGGGAGAAGCTGCTCACATCCTTGGGATCAAGGTTCTACATGATCGCAAGAAAAGGATGTTAGGCTTATCACAAGCTCTCTTTGTATTGATACAATTCTTACCAGGTTCAACAAGCATGATTTCAAGAAAGGATTCCTTCCTTTTACACATGGAATTTCTCTTTCTAAGGATCAATGTCCTAAGACAGATGAGGATATAGAAAACATGAAGGCAGTTTCTCATGCATCAGCTGTAAGAAGCCTTATGTATGCAATGTTGTGTACTAGACCTGATATCTGTTTTGCCGTAGGCATGGTTAGCAGATTTCAGTCTAACCCTGGAAGAGAACACTAGACAACAGTTAAGCATATAATCAAGTACCTGAAAGGACTAGGGATTACATGCTAGTTTACCATTCGAATGAGTTGGTGCCTATAGGGTACACAGACTCAGATTTTCAGTCTGACAAGGACTCTAGAAAGTTGACCTCTAGAAATGTGTTTACTTTGGGAGGTGCAGACGTTGTTTGGAGGAGCATCAAGAAAACTTGTGTTGGTGATTCCACCATGGAAGCCGAGTATGTAGCAGCCTCTGAGGCAGCTAAGGAGGCAGTATGGCTCAGATACTTTCTCAAAGACTAGGCAGTTGTTCCTGCGATAGAAGCACCACTTATAATTTATTGTGACAACAGTGGTGCGGTTGCAAATTCCAAGTAACCACAAAATCATAAGAAGGCAAAACATATTGAGCGGAAATATCATTTGATTCGAGACATAGTGCAGAGAGGAGATGTAGTGGTTGCGAAGATTGCATCAGAAAACAACCTGGCAGACCCTTCTTTACCACAAAAGCCTTTAGATAGGCATGTAGAATAGTTGGGTGTTAGAGTTGTAGGTGCATGGTTATGAGTCTAAGTGGGAGATTGTTAGGATATACTATAAACCATGCATTTTGATATAGTATTATTTATTGAACAATTATTTGTTTATTTATTTATTCAATTCAATAAAGTGTTACATTAAATAAATCATTGTCATATATGTGTCTTCAACTTATATAGTAGATGATTTGGTGTATAGAGTTTAAACTTATACACAGAAGATTAAATCATCGGTTCTTATAAGTTAAAGTTATAGTTCACAATCGTAGATGGAAATTTGGACAAACCATCAGAATGATTGTAGCACGAGATTAAATGTAATTTATCTTGATTACGAGAATGGTATATTTCTAACTTCTTGTGCTAGTGTATTTTGTATGTATTGAACAGAACCGGGTAGAGATAGTTGTTTTTGACAGACTGATAAAAACATATTCTCTAAACTATTAAATGTACTTATATTCTCAATCTTGATATAACTATTATGATCTGTATATATTATTTATCGTTTTGATTTATTAAAAGGTGAGATTCTGAGATGGGTCAATATTCCTGATAGATTGGATGATAATAATATATATTGGTGAAATAATAAGTTAGTTAATGGAATCCATGTCTCGGTATAGAGATTGATGATACGCCTTTTATGAGAAGCTTATAAGTTTTCATGTGTAAACCCGGCCGGTGGATTTATGAATCCGACATATGAAATAAGTTAAGCATTGCTCTAAAGAAAATTAATCATTATATTAAATTCGTCAGTAATTTAATTTATTGATTAGTATCTGTAATCTTAACATGGGGAATTACATAAGTGTTTAATGGAAAATTTTGAAATAAAAATAGAGGAGTGCAATTAAGAATTTTTGGTGGAATGATTTGTAATTTATTATGGTAAAGATAATTCAAATTGATATTTTGAATTATTTCCATAATAGGGAGCCTCAGTAATTAATTTCGTGGTCCCTACAGTGCTCATATTAAACTAGAACTTGGAATCTTATTTTATCTGGGAAAAGGGAAAAACAAGCGTGTGTTTCTTGTTCCAAGAAACAAACGTGTTTTCTGTCTCCTTTTTTTGTTTGGGAAAAGTATCTCTATAAATAGATGTTCTTCTAACCTAGAAAGACAATTGAGTTTTCTATTCAGTACTTGTCCACCCATGTATTGAGAGAGTTCGGCTGTGAATTTGGGATCACTGTAGAAGACCGCAGAACTGAAGACGGACTTGCTTCAAGGTATCTGGTCACGCTTCAAGAGGTAATCCTTGGTTAAATTTTAAGCACGCTTTGTGTGAACTACGTGTTTATGTTTGTTGTCTATAATTCATGTAAGCAGTAAGATTCTGGAATGCTTCCGCTGCGTACTAGTTTCCAACAGGTGGTTTTTTAAAAGTCTATTAAAGATCTATGGTCGGTTTTTTAAAAATATTTAAAAAATATAGCTACTTAGAATTGAACCTAGGTATTTTTTATGAATTTGGACAATTCTACTACTCAATCATATATTTGATGAAGTATTTCCTTTGTCTTTTATTTATTCTATTCAGCTGCAATTTTGCACTTCAAATATTTATAGACGGAGTCCCTCAGTTTTTATTTTTAAAAAAATAAAAAACTAGGATTGTGTCGGTTTTCTTTAAAAATAAAAATACAGTAAAACCTCTCTAAGTTAATACTCGATAAATTAATAAACTCTTTAGGATAATATTTTTCTCCGGTCCCGACTTGGGCCAGTAGAAAAAATTACCAATTTCAATAAGATAATAAGATAATATATCTTCGAAAGACCCCTATATAAATATATGGTCCCATTAATATTATAAATTAATAATTCTTTAAAATTACAAAAACATCTAAGGCAATTTAGTGAAATATGATTATAGTGTTTTTGTTTTTTATTAAAATTTAAATTTAGTTGAAGCTCATCTATAACTTTTCTTATTGCATTCAAAAGTTTTGGTGTTGTCTTCTCGAACTACACCATAAAATTGTGAAGAGTTCTAGACACGATAAGTATTTTCTTATGCGTAAATGGTTTCAAAGGTATTGTATCGTCTTCAACTTTATCATCAACATTGTTTTCTCCAATGGTATCGACAATTTCTTCTAAGCTCTGGACCTCTAAACATGTATCATTTTCACCCGGGTAATCCAATAAGCTATTGACATCCATTTTATTGTGGTAACCGAGATCATTAATCATGACATCAATTTCATGAATGTCGTTTTCACAAGTGGGTTCATTTAAATTTCTTGAGGCTTTATCCCCCCAAATGAATTTTGCAGTATCGATACAATGTACTTTATGTATAATGAATTTATTTTTTACATTAATTCAATAAATATGATACATAAATTAGTAAGATACAATGATTTTGATGTAATCAAAATTAATCTTCATTGAATCTTAAAGACACTCTTTAAATTAATAACTATTAATTTATCGATTAAATAATACCTCTACAAAATAATAATATTTTATGGTCCCGACAATATTAACTTAGAGAGGTTTTACTGTATATTAATTGCTACTCAAACTTTTATATTTTTTATTTTGATTTTAATTCAGGTCGTCTTTTTCCATTCATTATCAACATTCTTTTTACCTTTCTTTATTGTTAGTAGTTTTAAAGATTATATATGTATTATACATAATTAACGATTGACAATGGATTTTCTCCTTTTGACAATTCTCGTATTTCACTTTCAGTTGAAAATTTATGATCAAAAAATTGAACGACAAGCATGTTGCCGCCGAATGAAGTAGCCAGAAAAATCAAAGCTTTATCTCTTTCTTTCCCAACTATTTTTTTAGAGGAATTGTTCATTGTAGGGATAAGTAAGGGATTAACAGAACCCTAATTTGTTTTGAAAATATTTGTTCAGTGCAGAAAGTATTTTTGTTGTTTTTTTGGATAATTTTTACACGTATTTGTTTTTTATACCGATAATGTGTAGCACTAAGTTTTTAAGGCAACACCACAATAAGTCTGGTTTAGTTAGGAAATATAACAAAATTCTAATTAATGTTAGATATTCATATTATAAAATAACCAAAAATAGAATTTGAAATAATTACTATCTTTTGCACGTAAATTCACAAAAAAAATCCAACTAGGCAATAAAACGTAAAATAACTTGCTATAAATATTGTTTTTGACCGTTTATAACGTGAGTGATTAAATTGGGCACTTGAGTTGTTTGGATTGAATACGAAAATTTTGATTTGGACTTTTGAATTTTCAGATGAAAGAAATTATAATCCAAATCCAATCAAAAGAAGCACGGAATAAATTAGTTTTTTAAAGTTTGGTTATGATATTTCAGGTTTTTGAAATTGTTCTTTTTACATATATTTATTATTAATTAACATGATACACATGTGCAAAGCACGTACACTTAACTAGTACTATCTTAAAAATGTGAAGGGCTTTAGAAAATTTATTTGAACTTTGTGACCTTCATTAAAAAACTCTCTAATAGACAAAATTGTCTTTTCACTATTTTTTAAATATTTTTTAAACTTCTAAATAAACTAATTTTGTTGTTATTAAATCTATTTCCTTATTCGTAATATATTGGTCATTGGAAAGTCTAATTGTAAAAATTTTAAAATTAATGAAAATTTTACCTTGTATGAATTCTTTCCTTCTTTGACTGTTTTTTACCTTTTATAGAAAAAATTACAAAAAAAAATGCAACTAGTAATGTTACATTACAAAATATAGTCCACTCTATGTTTTATTACCAAATATGACCCAATTGTATAGAAAAAGAAAGTTATTTTACATCCCTAGCCAAATTACTACTCTCCCTCTTACATCTTCCATCTTCATCTTGATGATTCGACTTTGGGATTCACTCGCGAAGCATTAACTAAATAAATCTTCTTTTTGCTCAAGTTCATTTTTCTAAATTATTGTTTCTCGAAAGGATTTATAGCTGGTAGTATTTCAGATCTTGCAGCTTCCTTTCACCTTTTAAAATTAGAGTATAAACTTGAATAAGTCTCCTTAATTTTGATGTTTACGATTAAGAGGTTTGTTATAGTGTGATTCCTTGAAGAATGTTGTCTTTTATCTTGGTCAAGAGACTTCTTTGTTTTGTCGTTACAAACTACCCATTTCTATATGTTGAAATCTGAGTGTTACTTCTTTAAGATAGTCCTAATTTTTGAAAGTAAAACATAAATCTTTGATCCTTGTAATGTCCTCTTTCTATGGTATTGTTTCATTCCTAGTAAATCCCACTTGGTTTAAATATGAGTATTTAACATTCCTTATTTTATAAATGATTATTAGCATGAATAAATATGAATAGTAAATGGGTTGCATATATAGAAACTTCTTTTACATTTAATAAGTGTAAAGGCCCTTTCTTTCTTTCCACTCAGAAGTTTCTTAAAGTATGAGTTATCAAAGATGAGTGTGCTTGGTGATGTTAAATTATTTTTGAATAAAGGAAGAAGACAAAGTCAATTTTTTTGTATAAGTTAACTAGTTTTGCGTGAAAAAGAATCCATCGGTTTTCTATTATGACGGAAAGAGGTAAATAAGAAAATAAAGAAAGTAAAGAACACCAAGTTTAACGTGGAAAAACCCTTCAAATCAAAGGTAACAACCACGGGATCATAGAGATCCAAACAGCTCCACTATATCAATAAGAAGATTGCAAATATTCTCCCAAATGGCTACACAACAAGTGCCAAACACGGAGAAAAAATAGCGACACCAACAAAAGTAAATCAAGAGAAATCACCCGAAACAGAGCTACTGTTCGGGAATCAAAACCAGATGCTGTGGAGCTTAAATTCGATCTTCACCGTTCAAATCAAACACCAAGATGTTAAAAACACTCAGTCAAAATTCCAGACCAATCCAACGGTGAACGAGTTGAAAAATACAATCTGAAGTTGGATGATCAGAGAGTAAAAACTGCAGCAACTAAACTCTCTCTCTCTTCTCTCTTTGGTGAAAGCTCTCTCAAAAATCTCTCTTATGTGCTAATGTCTCTCAAAGACAAAACTAATGAGCATGAGTAATTCTCTCTCAAATTATCCTATTTATATATAATGAGTGGTGCTTTTTCCTAAAGCCAAACCGACTCCAAATAGGAATAGAAAATCCGAATCCTTTTCCAAATAGGATTGGAAACCAAAAGAGAATAGGATTAGGCCATTGGCCTTTGGCTGGAACATAGGCTACATCCCAACAAACTCCCCCTCCATCCAAGGGGCCAAATGGATCTTCAAGCGGAGGAACTCAGGACAGGCTTCATGCCTGTCAAAGTTTTGCAATACTCATGCTTCTCTACAACCACCACTTTCATTAGCATATCTGAAGGATTGTCATCAGTGTGTATCTTCTCAACCTCAAATAATTTATCTTCCATGGTCATTCTAATCCAATGATACTTTCTACTAATATGCTTGGACTTAGAATGAAAGGTGGAGTGCTTGGTGAGATAAATAGCACTCTGATTATCACAAAATAAGACGAACCTTGACTTCTCAAAAACAAGATCTTTCATAAATTCCTTCATCCAAAGCAATTCTTTGGCACCTTCAGTGATAGCAATATATTCGGCTTCTGTGGTGGATAGAGCTATGCATTTTTGTAGTCAAGAAATAGCTCCCCATGCAAAAGTGATCAAATAAACGAAAGTGGATTTTGAATTATCAAGATTACCTCCCAAATCAGAGTCTGTGTAGCAAACAAGTTCAGGCTTGCCACTACCAAAGCACAACTCCATATCTGTAGTACCCTTCAAATATCTTAGTATTCATTTTATAGCATCCCAATATTCCTTTCCAGGATTGGAAAGAAATCTACTAACAGTATTAACGGCATGTGCAATATCTGGTCTAGTGCAAATCATAGCATACATCAAACTACCAACTGCAGAAGAGTAGGGAATACAAGACATCTCTTTCTTCTCTTCGTTAGTAGATGGACTCTGAGTCGTACTCAATTTGAAGTGTTTAACAAGAGGAGTACTAACCACTTTGGGTTCTGTCATATTGAACCTCTTTAATATCTTCTCAATGTACTGCATCTGAGTTAATGATAACTCCTTTTTACCTCTACCTTTGTGTATTTGGATGCCTAAAATTTTCTTTGCTGGCCCTAAGTCCTTCATCGCAAATGATTTGATCAACTCCTTCTTAAGGACTGGTATTCTAGATTTATTTTTTCCAACAATCAGCATATCATCCACATAGGGAAATAAAATAATGAAATCATCATTCGAGAACTTCTGAAAGAATACACAGTGATCTGAAGAAGTTTTCTTGTATCCCTATTTTTCAATGACAGATTCAAACTTCAAGTACCATTGTCTTGGAGCTTGTTTTAAGCCATACAAGCTCTTTCTCAATTTGCAGATATACTTTTCTTTTCCTTTGACTAGAAAACCTTCAGGCTGCTCCATGTAAATCTCTTCATCTAAATCACCATGAAGAAAACCAGTCTTGACATACATCTGCTCAACTTCTAAATCTAGATTTGAAGCTAAGCCTAGCATCATATGAATAGAAGACATTTTCACAACATGAGAGAAAATTTCATCAAAGTCAACTCCCTTTCTCTGTCCAAAGCCTTTGACAACTAACCTCACCTTATACATAGGCGCAGAGGTATGTTGCTCTTGCTTTACTCTAAAGATCCATTTGTTTGTTAGAGCTTTCTTACCTTTCGGTAATTCCACTAACTCATATGTGCCATTCTCGTGGAGTGACTTCATCTCATCTTCCATAGCTTCTACCCACTCATCTCTGTGAGTATCTTGCATGGCTTCATCATAATCTCCAGGTTCTCCCATATCAGTTAAAAGTACATACTAGTTTGAAGAATAATGAGTTGACTTATGCTTCTTCCTAGAAGATCTTCTACAAGAGATTTTAGGAACATTTGAAGTAGTTAACTGAGCAGGAGTTGGTTGTTGATCAACCACAACATCATTAATCGAACCGTCAATATGTTCTACACCCTCTTGATCATCATCTGCATTATAATCTTGGGTTTCTTCATGTGCAATAGATGCATCAACAATAGGAACTGGATCAACATCAACTAAGCTCTATTTATTCTGAGAATCCTTTTTTTCAGTCTTGTCAATATCATCAATAGTTTGTTCTTCAAAGAACACCGCATCACTACTTCTAATAAGTTTCTTATCAACGGGATCATAAAAGCGATATCCAAACTTATCTTAACTATAACCAATGAAGATCCACTGCTTAGTTTTGATATCCAGTTTTGACCTCTCATCTTTTGGAACGTTTTGACCTCTCATCTTTTGGAACATGCACACAAGCTTTACACCCAAAGATTTTCAAGTGATCATAGGAAACATCCTTAGCAAACCAAACTCTATTTGGAACATCACCATCCAAAGCAACTGCAGGAGATAAATTGATAACATAAGCAACAGTATTAAGTGCTTCAGCCCAAAAAGAATTTGAAAGTTTAGCCTCTGAAAGTACACATCTAACTCTCTCAACTAGAGTTCTATTCATCCTTTCTGCCAAGCCATTCAATTGAGGCATCTTGGGTGGAGTTCTCTGATGACGAATTCCTTGTGATTTGCAATAGTTATCAAAAGGACCAATGTATTCACCGCCATTGTCAGTGCAAATGCATTTTAGTTTCTTCCCAGTTTGTCTCTCGGATAAGACTTGAAATTCCTTAAACAAATCAAGTACTTGATCTTTGAATTTTAAATGATATACCCAGAGTTTTCGAGAATGATCATCAATGAAAATCGCAAAGTAAAGTGCACTACCTTATGACTTCACTTTAAAAGGACCACACAAATCAGAGTGTACTAGCTCCAATAGTTCAGGTTTTCTTGAGAGAGAATGACTGTGAAAAGAAACTCTCTTCTGTTTCCCGGCTAAGCAATGAATACATCTTTTCACCTTTGCCTGTTTTACACCAGCAAGCAAATTCTTCTTAGCCAAACAAGTGATCCCCCTCTCGCTCATATGACTGAGCCTCTTGTGCCATAACTCCAATAAAATGTCACTTTGCACCAATTTTACTGAGTCACTGAGGATAGATCCTTGCATCACGTATAAATAAGAATATTTTCTTCCTCGAGCCACAACTAATGCACCTTTGGTAAGCTTCCATTGGCCATTGAACAAGTCATTATAGTAGCCATCATCATCTAGTTGCCCTACAGATATCAAGTTTAGAGGGATGTCTGGAGCATGCTTGACATTCTGAAGGACTAACGTTGTACCAATATTAGTCTTCAAATAAACTGTGCCAAAGCCAAACATCTTAACCTCAACAGCATTGCCCATCTTCAACACTCCAGAGTTAACAGGAGAATAAGATAAAAAGAAGTCTTTCCTCGGTGTGACATGAGATGTAGCTCCAGAATCTACTATCCAACTAGTATCTTGGGATACAAAATTGATGACATTTTTATCACAAGCAAAGAGAAGGTCATCTCGAACAACAGTAACAACATTGTTCCTTTATTTTCTTCTTTCTTTCCTTCTCTAACCTATTGTTTCAACCTATTGCAATTCTTTTTAATATGTCATTTCTTGACACAATGATAGCATGAACGACTCTCATGCCCTGATCTTGACTTGCTTCTGCTTTTACCTTTATTCCATGGGTTTCTTGTTTTACTTCTCCCTCAGTCTTCTGTAAATAGAACATCTGAGTGTGAGGATGAACCCTGAGATTTTCTCCTTACTTCTTCATTCAAAACACCACTCTTGGCAAATTCCATAGTCACCTTCCTTGCCACCAGGAGTTAAATTTGTTAAAGAAACACGAAGAGTCTCCCAAGAATCTGGTAGAGTATTCAGAAGCCAAAGTCGTTGTATCTCATCGTCGAAATTAACACTCATTCCAGAAAGTTGATCAACGACACCTTAAAAATTATTTATATGGTCAAGAATAGTACTTCCCTCCTTGAATTTAAAAGTCATCAATTGCTTTAGTAGGAACAACTTGTTATTACCTGTTTTTGAAGCGTAAGTGTCTCCAACTTTTCTCATAATGTTCTAGCATGTGTCTCATTCACAATATGATTGCGAAGATTGTCTTCAACCCATTGCCTTATATATCCACATACTTGTTGGTGCTCGAAATCCTAATTTTCATCAGTTACATTCTCGGGTTTATGAGCAGCAAAAACGGGAAGATGCATCTTCTTCACAAATAGAAGATATTTCATCTTGCTCTTCCATATGTTGTAATTGCTTCCATTTAAATATACCATCTTGCTTATATTCGACTCCATCCAAAAACCCTTGATAGACAACCAAGGGTCTGATACCACTTGTTATGACGGAAAGAGGTAAATAAGAAAACAAAGAAAGTAAACAACACCAAGTTTAACGTGGAAAAACCCTTCAAATCGAAGGTAACAACCACGGGATAACAGAGATCCAAACATATCCATATATCAATAAGTGGTTTATAAATATTCTCCTAAATGGTTACACAACAAGTGCCAAACACGGAGAAACAATAGCGACACCAACAAAAGTAAATCAAAAGAAATTACCCAAAATAGAGCTACTATTCGGGACTCAAAATCAAATGCTCGAACCTGGAAATCCGATATTTACTGTTCAAATCAAACACCAAGATGTTAGAAACACTTAGTCAAAATTCCATCCCAATCCAACGGTGAACGAGCTGGAAAACGCGATCTGAAGTTGGCTAGTCGGAGAGTAAAAACTGCAGCAACTAAACTCTCTCTCTTATCTCTTTGGTGAAAGCTCTCTCAAAAACCTCTCTTATTTGCTAATGTCTCTCAAAGACAAAAATAATGAGCATGAGTAATTCTCTCTTAAATTGTCCTATTTATAGATGATGAGAGATGCCTTTTTCTAAAGCCAACCCAACTCCAAATAGTAATAGAAAATTCGAATCCTTTTCCAAATAGGATTGGAAACCAAAAGAGAATAGGATTAGGTCATGGTCCTTTGGCTGGAACATAGGCTACAACCCAACATTTCTTAAGTCTGTCAATCTTCTATTAATTTTTTTAAAAAAAAAAAAACGACGGACTAGGTCTGTGTTTTGAACAGACTCTATATGTCTGTCTTTCTCCATCGATTTTTTCATTTTATTTTTGGTAAATAAATTTCATTACCAAGTGAACAATTTAAGTACAGAAAAGCAACAGACATGGACAACAAGCCCCATGATCTGTTTAGCTTCATGAACTACAAAACATCTTAGCATCAAAGTAAACCTACCATCAACATTTAGTCTAAACTAAGATAAGTATCAAATCTTTCAAGTCCTCGTCGAAGTCTTGGTTTCATCGCACCCCGACAGTACACCTCTGAATAATCATCTTGATAACCACTCCAGGTACTCGGTGCTTGCTCTGAAATATACGCAAATTTCTCTCAACCCAAATACCATATACTACACTGCACTAGCCAAGGTCATTCTAAACAACCCTGCTAGATAGGATATTTTAAAAATATAAAAGAAAAAGTATTTGTGTGAGAGCTAATTTTAATACATGAATCTTTTTGTATAATTGTTAGATACATGATTTAAAATATTTTGATATATTTATTTCATTACATAATAGAACTTTTATTTTTCAATAATTTTCTTCGATTCAAATAACATGAAGATGAAACGTAAAGTAAAAAAAAATTAAATTTGACTCGATACAAATCAATAGAAGAATTACATTTAAGTTAACTAGTTTAGTGTATATGTGCTTTGTACGTGTCTCGCGTCAATTAATAAAACTATACATATTTTATTTTCATGTTTTACCCTTTAATAATATACATCAATTATGATCATGGAGAATAATTTGTAGATCATGTCTCATGAGTTCCATCAAATTTAGCTTGTTGAGTTGGATTGCAACATCTAAAGCTCTCTTAGTTCGGATAAATATCAAAAAGGGATTATGAACGTGTGTTCTAGGTTCTAAATAATAAAGTAGTATCTCTTTGAGTAATAAGAACATATTAAGGAAGAAAATTTGAGCCTCTCAAATAAGTAATAAAAACATACCGGTTGATTAAGTTAAACCTGTCAAATGGGTCGGGTCGGTCCTGTTCCGGCCCGGTTAGATCGCCCCAGAAGGAGATCGAACCGGACCCAACCCGAAAATGATAAGTGTAAAGGGTTTGGGGGCCGGGTAGGGGGCTGGTCCGGACACGGTAGGTAGCCCGGTAGACCGGCCTAGTTGGAAGACCGGATCGGACAGGCCCGGTAACAATTAATTTTTTTTTTAAAGTGAGCTGATTTTGGACCGTTGGAAGCCCAACAGCTATAATGTCGTTGGCCCAATGGCCAAAATAGCCTTTATGGCTAAACTTTTTTTTAAAAAAAAATAAAAATTATGTTTCAAAATTTTTTCTATAAATAGGTGTTATTTCAAAAATTATTTTCCCACTACTTACAATCTCATTCTCTCAATCTCTCTCAATTATTCTAATTATCTCATAAAGAACTCATTATATTAATTATTATACTATTTTACAATTAAAAATATCAAGTGGGAGTTTTCAAAAGTACTCAATTGATCAACTTTCGGATATTTCGGCAATTTGGTATTTTAGTTTCATCTCTTACTTTTAATTTTTAATTAGTGTATTATTTGTTGAATATTTATTTGTATTGTTTTGGAATTTTTTGAATAATTGTTAGTTTAACTTGTAATATGGATAAATTAAGGAAAGTCGGTAAAAGCGTTAGAAATTTTTGTCCCGGAAGTGGTAGTGGTAGTAAGAAACAAATTGGTTTCGGTAGAGGTAGTTCAAATACTTGATATACTCGTGGGCCTTCGGTACCAATTAGCGAACCCTTTGAGAATGAAATAGGTGTAGGTGCTCACGATATAAATTATTTAGAGGCCCAAGAAAATTATGATATAGAAGAAGAGAATGAAGTAGACTCTGTTGATGTAGATGAAAATGATGATGATGTTGATGTTACACCCAAATCTGGTAATGTTAATGTTCAATCTGAATCGGTTAATCTTCCTCCCCGGCGCCCTGTAAAATCTCGTAAAAAAACTAGTATTGTGTGAAATTTTTATACTCGAATAGAAGGAACTACTCAGGTTGAATGCGATCTTCTGAAGCTTTTATTCATTATATTCAGGCAATTTATAATCCTATGTTTGAGGGTATTCCTAGAAGTACTTGTCGGTCCGATATTTTTAGACTCCATGCACAATATGTTTACTATTTATCTGTATTATTAAAATATCTTCCATTTAGAGTTGCTTTAACTTCTAATCTTGGTTGTGCTATTAATAAAAATGATTATTTAACAATTACTTGTCATTGGGTAGATAGTAATTTTGTTATGCAAAAACGTATTTTAGTATTTTTGTATGATGAAGACCGTACACACTGGGAAATTTATTTCTGAATCTATTACAAAAGTTGCAAGATATTATGGTATTGACAGTAAAGTTTTATGTATATCTTTTGATAATGCATCTAACAACAACGCTGCTATTGACTTGTTAAAAGTTAAACTTTCTCCATCGTTACCTGAAATATTTCATGTTAAGTGTGCTTGCCATAGATATAATTTAATTGTAAAAGACGGTCTTGCTTTTTTTTTGAGCCTGCTATTGAAAAAGTTAGACTTGCAGTTGGCTTTATTTAAGGAAATAATAGAAAAATTAGACTTACTGAATTTAAAATAAAATATAAGGAAAATGGACTTAGACCGAGATTAATGTCTGAAGAAATAGATGTTAGATGGAATTCTACGTATGATTTCTTAAATACTTGCAATATTTATAAAGTTCCTATTACTATGACTTTTAACCAATTTACTAGTGTTTTTCCCGATAGTATGTTACAAAATTCAGATTGGGCTAAAATTGATGATATTGTTAATTTTTTGCAAAATTTTTATCTAGCTACGGTTGAATTTTCTGATGCTTATTATCCTACTGTTTGTAATATTTTAGCTTATTTAGTTGACATTTCTTTATTGCTTAACGAGTATAAGTCTAAACCAGGTTACAAAGATACTATTGATGCAATGATTGATAAATTTTAAAAATATTTTTTTTCCGTTTCCACCTATTTACTTAGTTGGTGCTGTAATAATGAAATATAATACTATGTCTGAATTTACTTCTCTTATTTATTCTGCTTTAGTAGTAAAGCTAATAAAGAACCTTCTTTGTTTACGGTTATGTCTGATGCAAATAGTTACATGAACACATTATACAATCATTATGGTGATTTACTTGACAATGTTTTATCGTCACATATTACACCGACCCCTACTCCCCATCCTTCTGAGGAACCATCATCTTCTAAAAGGCAGGCACATAGTATGCCTGCTTATTGTGTTTCTGATCTATCTGTTTGGAATAGATTGAAGCCTTCATCGCAAAGAACCGTAAGTCGGGAAGAGCTTAAGTATTATCTTATACAGCCTACAGAGGATCCTAGAGGTAGAATCAACACGCTAAAATAGTGGAAGAATAATGAAAGACAATAGCCTGTACTTTCAAGATTATCTAGAGATATATTAAATGTTCCAATGTCAACCGTTGCATCAGAGAGCGCTTTTAGTCAAGGACGGTAGCAGATTGGAGACAACCGACGCTCATTGGAAGACAATGCCATGAATACTTTAGTTTGCCTTAGAGACTGGATTAGAGCAGAACGAAGAAATCAAGGAATGTTCGTGGAGCCAGAAGACGAAGAAGATCTTGAAGAAATAATGACTTCAAGAGAGAATTCAGCACAATCAAGTCCAATGCATGGCTTTGGTGCCATTGATTTTGACAATCCACAACCAATTCCCGTTAATGTTAACATGAGTGAATTTCAAAAAATAATGAAAAATTTGTAGAATTTACAATTAATCAATTGAATTTTCATTTTTCAATTCAACTTTGTGAAATTAGTGAAATGTAATTGCAACCTTGTAACTTGTAAGTTTTGAAACATTTTGCAATCAATCAAATATTAAGTTCATTTACTCTTTACATATTTTTTTCATTTAAAATTTAAATTGAATATCTTATATGAATTCAATACTTTTAATATATTATTATCAAAGTTTACTTAACTTAAAAAAATATATATTGAAAAATAATATTAGCAAATATTACTTAAAGAAGTATTGACATATAAAAATTCTATATAAGTTTAACTTTTAAATAGTATATGTCAATACTTAAATATATTGAAGTATTATTCTTTTAAGGAGTATATGTTGTTAAATATTGTATGCGTATTCTTTTAAATAGTAGTTTATGTTGTTGAATATATTTCATGTATATTATATTAAGTAATAGTATATGTTGTTGAATATATTGTATATATATTCTTTTAATTAGTAGTATAATGAATATATATATATATATATATATATATATATATATATATACATTTTATTAAGTAGTAGTATATGCTGTTGAATATATTAAATGTATATTCTTTAAAGTATGTATATTCTATAAAGTAGTATATATTGAATGTATATATGTATGTATATTCTTTAAAGTAATATATATTGACTGTTTATATGTATGTATATTCTTTAAAGTAGTATATATTGAATGTATATACGCATGTATATTCTTTAAAGTCGTATTTTAAGTAGTATCTATTGAATGTATATTAAAAAACAATCAAAGTTCAAAATACTAATTTTTTTAGTCGGGACCCGATAAATCGGCCCATTAATCTGGACCGGTTGCCTAACCCAGATCGGCCCTTTAAGACCGGTCATACATATTAAATGGGCTAGGGCTGAGCCGTTAGAGGAATTGTTACTATTGAGCCCGGCACAAACCGACCCAGTAAGAGTCACGCCCAGACCGGACCCAGTAAAAATTATCAAACCAGAGTCGGGTTGACCCGGGTCGACCCGATTAACAGGTTTAGATTAAGTAACGCAGAAGAATACAAAAAGCATCGCACATATTGGAATGCAATATCAAACATTAGGAATGATGAATTGCATAAAACATACACGTAAAAAAGTTTACTTGGTGGTACTATTGCTTTACCACCAGATCTTTTAGGTAACTTAGATTTAGTAGGCGTTTGGCCATAAATATTATTGATAATATTTCGAAATATATTTTCACTTTATTCCGGAATACTTGTTTGACCATAAATGTTTCGGAATACATTTTCATTATTTTTGGATTTTTGAAAAATACCTCAAGAGGTGTTTCCACTATTTTTGGATTCACTTTTTACACTTTTTAATTTATTTTTTTTAAAAAAAACCAAATTTTTTATTTTCATAAAATAACTCAATTTTCATAAAACTCTAAAAAAAATCTAAATTTATTTTCACTTTTTATATTTTTTAAGTTCAAAATACTCATTTCCAAAATACTATGGTCAAACACAACTCCAACTCTATTTTCAACTTCAAAAATACCAAATAAAGTGAATAGGTTTTTTTTTTTCGTGGCCAAACGGGTCCTTATCCTCATGGAAGACACATATATAAAAGTGGAATATCACAATGACTTTTTATTTATAGAATTTAAAGAATTAAATCGTAGGACACAATCTCCCTACTTCCATGAGATAATAGTAAGATATGTGTACATTCTACATCCCATGAATAGGTTGTTTTGGTTGTAAACCTAAAACAAATTCTAACACTAACAACGAAAAAAGAGAAAAAGACAATGCCATGGTAAATTCTCATAAGCTTCATACAATACCTATACAAGAAATATGAGCAGAACTAAAACATATAAGTAATTTATTTCCCAAATTTTTTTTAATACATGCTTAATTTTAACAAATCACAAATAAAAAAAACATAAATGAAAAACCTCAGCAACGAGAACACGCCTATACTAACTTTGTCCCCAATGTAATCAAATTCTTATGCCTCTCTCGCTGCTATGCAACATATTTATAAATCAAGCAACTGAAACATCATTAGTTGCACAAAATTTTGGACAAAATAATAATAAAAAAAAGTTATTATCATTATTAGCGGATAAATGCTTTCACTGCATGAGTAGCAACGGAAGCAATTTCAAACATCTTCCATATACCTATTTTGAGCGAACAGATTAAAAAAAAACAGTAGCAACGGAAGTAGAAGAAAAAAAAACGGATAATAATAAAAACAACAGATAGTAATATAATTGATCACAAACTACAATCAAACAATACAATAATCGAGATAGCAACCTTTACCCAAAAAATTTCTCAAAGCCGACCGACATTCATCTACCACTTGTAAACTGTAGACACGTGATTTTTGACCCTCTCCAAACTTTTACCTATTTTTAACATTAAATATTTATTTTAGTTTAATCTTTATTTTAGCTTTTCATTTCATTTTTCAGTAAGTTTATTTGAAAAATTGTGGAAAAAAAGGATTTCAAAAATAGAGTCACATTTTTAGGATAAGTTGTGTTTTTACTTTTTAAAAAGAAAAAGAGTTCTTTCAAAAAATATGTTTTCTCTTAGTTTAAATTTTAATAAATAAGCTAGTGATTTTAATATTTTTGTAATTATATTTTTAGTCTTGCTACTTAACTTTTCTTATATTTATGTTAGTTTAAAATAGTTAGCTAATATTTTAAGTATAACACACACACACACACACACATATATATATATATACTAGATTAGTGTACGTGCTCTGCACGTGTGTCTCATGTTAATTAATAAAATATACATAAAAATTAAGAACAACATTATTAAAAAATAGCAATTCACGTTAAAATGTCATATCCATTCAAATGATATAAATAAATATTGTATCTCATTTTACAAATGAAAAGAACAAATTTCATGCAAATTAAATTATTATTTTCATGCAATATATATAGATTCTTCCGAAAATTTCGTTAATAATTCCCTTTTCTCCGATTCTCCTCTTATTCTTTCGGAATCAATTTTAGTTGATAAAGGTGATTATTGAGGGACGAAGTCATTGTTCTAGTCTTCTAGAGCAAAAAGACAAGGTTTTAATATTAATTCTTCTTCCCATATATTTTAAACACAATGATCTTCACCCCCTCTTCGTTTTTAGTACACTCTTGTTCATCTCTTAATTTGAGCATGTTATTGAGATTGAGGCATCGTGTGAAAGCTAACAAAAAAATTTTGAACGACAATAATAAAGAGAAATTATTAAAAGATTCAAAAATTACCTTGTGGATGAAAATATATTGTTGTAAAAAAAAAAGGATTCTCAATTTATAGAACTCTAAACTTTTTCAAAAAAAAAGTACCTAAATATGGTAGATTTTTATTTTTCTGCATAAATTATTTACCAAAATTAAATAGACTAAAACCATAGAAATAACGGTTTTATCTTCTTTTTTTTTTTTTTTTTTGATACGTTTATATTTACCTTTTCTTAGTTCAATTGTATCACCAAATCATATAATTTTTCTTATAACAAACAAACTTTTACTAATTAATTAATCCTCAGCACATAAGGAATGTAAATCCATATTTTAACATTTTTTATAATGTCATTTTCTCATTTATATAAAGTTACCATAAATGTGATACTCCAATTTTGTTTGTTATACGTTGGAAAGTTTTCTGACATCAATCATAAACTTCTAAATAAACACATAATTTTATATCAAGAAAGACTCTAAATGTATAAATAATATTTCCTTTATGATACATTCGTGGCCTTTTCTTCTTTAAGGAAAAAAAACTCATCCACTTAAAAGTTAAAAAATTACATATATATTAATGAGAGAAATTTAAAACTCTTACCATATATTTTAATTAGGACTTCTTAATTTTTAAATTGTATTTTTCTCTTATCATATATTTTAGTTGCTGTTATAAATATTAGAACTACATTATTTTCCTTTCTAGCTAGTGAAGAAACTTTTGACCCGTTGTTAAGTCACAACAGCTAATGAGGTTGGTTCTACTCATGGCCTTATATTGTTTAGGAGAAGGGGTATAACTACATATTAGCTATGATTTTTTAAGAATCTATATCTGGACTTTGTACTATGGGATACCTATAGAATTGAAATTGCATACATTAAGATTCTCAGGAAAATTGAATCAGTTGAAACAAATCTTCAAATCAGACTGAGTTGCTTTTGAAAAATCGTATGCTAAAATAACAGCTAAACCATGAACGGAGTTAATATATTTCTGGTAGCTCGAATCACCCAAACCAAACACAACATAACTGACTCTGCTAAGCCAATTCTGGGTAAGATTCCTTTGCAAGAGAAACTTTCAAAAATACCTTAATAGAAATTAACAATAACAATATATATGAGCATTATATATGAATATATAATAATATAACACAATTATTCGTAACAAATTAACAATAATAGAATGGATTATGATAAGAAAATTGAAAGTCATATACCATAGGTTAACAACACGATAGTTATGCCACCTAAATTTGTATCATAATGTCAATATCTATTCAGAAAATTTTTTGATTCCATATTATAAAGATAATGAAATAATATTTTGAGGAAAAAAGTAATTCTCACGCTATATAGGTTTTCTTTCAGATTATGATCACAACTTTGAGAACAACAAATATTTTAATTAACATTGCAAGAAAGAATTGATTAGAGGAGGGTCAGATTATATTGCTCTCCTAGTGTAAATGGAGATTGGTGCTTGCATTTTTTTATAAGAACTTTCTGACCCAGCCTTGTAGAAAGTCTACGACAGGGTAGAATCACTGTGTAGAAAAAAAAGAGCTAAGGACTCCAGGACAGAGTAACAGTAAGCATTAATAGCTTCAGTAGCCTCTATTGCCTTGTGCCAAGGTGCAAATTGCAGTGAAATTTTTTGTTGGAATTTTCATGCGATAATATATACCTATGGACTACTTGGTTATAGCAAATAATGAAGAACTTGTTTGAGTTTGAGACGAGCAATGTCAACAATCATCAACTCTAATAGCAGAAGCCAAAGATCAGAAACCAGCACATCACATAGAGTATTCGAGTAAATAAGCATTAGTGTCTTACGTGGGGATGTTCCACATGACAAACTTCGTTCATCAATATGTTCAACATCAAGCCCAATAAACCAAGAGCCAAGAGAAACATCTTCATTTGCATACCTATGATTCTAAGAGAATTTAGGTCATTTCAGACAACCTTCTTCCATGTAATTTTAGGTTTACCTCGTCACCTTTTTAATATCTTCACTCACCATAGTTCCACACTTCCAGACTGGTGTATCTGGAGGTCGACGTAGCACATGACAAAATCACCTCATGAGTGTTGTGTTTTGGTTGTCCTGCTATTGCTTATGTCTTCATGAATGTTGTGTTTTTGCTTTCTTTGAGCAGAGCGTCTTTCGAAAACAACCTCTCTACCTGACAAGGAAGACGTAAGGTCTGCATAGACCTACACTCTACTCTCCCTAGATCCCACTTGTGGGAGTATACTGAGTATGTTGTTGTTGTAATAAGAGAATAAAAAATAGTAAATTTTAACCTGCTTTTTGTCAACTCATGCTCTCTATGTTAGGTGGTTGAGAAAGGGGATAATACTACTACTTACTGAGTTGTTAAGGGGGTAATTGGTCCCCTGCAAAGTTTAAGCTCATAATAGGATGGAGAATGTGTCTGACGAGAAATTCTTTATGAATAAACAGTACATTGTGACCAATAAAGCAGATGGATATGCAATAAACTGAAACCTTGAGAAAAAATTTATGAAGCAAAAGGTGTACCCATTGATCGATATGTAGGTAGCCAAATCCTTGGAGATTGCATATATTTGTCCAGTTGCATGCCTAAAATACTTATTTCTCTCCTCACCAACTTTTCAGTATTTCGGTTCATGGTACTTCACTCCTCTGCACAAAAATTATGGCATACTTGAAAATTTTGAACCTTGAAGTAGAACTGTAGAAGCTCATTATAGATCTAGAATCTTACTTCTGCGAGAGAACGGGTCTAGATTTCATGCAACCCACATACACACGAGGTTTAGATCGATGACAGTGTAAACAATATTATAACAAATCTAATTTAGTTTAGAACCAAACTAAACTATTAGAAGTTGGATTAATATATACTAACCTTTAAAAGAATATTCTCCAGATTCAATAAGTTTACGAAGGCAAAAAAGGTCCAAAGCTAACATGACTCGAATCGTGAACACTACTTCTCATCATAAGTCACAATAAACACTAATAAAATCAGGATTACGAAAAAAAAAAAGAAACTTCTAATCACATGAATAGCAAATTCCTAACCTTCAAAAGAACGGAGGCTACATCATCCGGGTTGAGGTCCTCTGCGGAAAAAAACAAAACAATGCTAAATAATTAAGCAAAAAAAAAGTGTAACCTGAGAGATTGTTGATGTGTAACAATGGAAAATGATACAATCTATCAAAACATTATATTCATCGAATCATCAAAACAATACCATATATATAATACACTGCAACACAATATGAGATATTTAACAACCACATTCAAACAATATATGAGAATTGTTGTCATCATTACGTGCAAGTATAATTAAATCTCAAAGATGGATTTGACAAACCTAGTGACAAATTTTCTTGTCAAGAATTTCACGCACGGCTAAAGCCAAACTTAAGTAAAGAATGCCAAATAAAGAAAAATATCAAAGAAACCTAAATTAACCCAACACACGACATAGACTTTTACACGTAACAGGTATGGAATAATGTCCTACAATAATTAAATAATAATCAGAGAAAGTAAGTGAAAAGACGATTTTGTCTATTGCAGAATCTTTTAATGAAGGGTAAAAAGTTCAAATCACTTTTCTAAGGGTCTTCACACTTTTAATATATTATAGATTATATAAAACCAAAAAAAGAAAATGAAAACTCACTTTTCTAAGGGTCTTCACACTTTTAATATATTATAGATTATATAAAACCAAAAAAAGAAAATGAAAACATTTTCCTAACCTAAACTGTACACCCTTAAAATCCATCCTTCCCTCACGTGTTTTATCCTTCTTTTTTTTCTTTTGATTCTCCTATCTTCTCAACTTAACAACACTCCCTCACACGTCTCTCAAACTTTCCACACCTCCACTCCCTCACATACACTCCAACCAACACTCACACACGCAGAGCACATGCACGCAACATACCTCTATATATACACACAAAACAACACGTAGCAAGAAGAAAAAAGAATTTTGGAAAAAGAGGGAGCAACACTCAAGGAAAAAGACTTAGAAAAAGAGAGAGGAACGGATTAGAGAGAAACAACTAGAGAAAAAAAAACAAAGGGAAAAATACATAACTAGTAGGAGACTAGGAAGCATTCTTGAAGATTGTGGTTTGGAGTTCAAGTTTTGGTCCTTGTTTTGAGTTTCCGGTGACGGCATCCTTGTTGTTATTGTTACTTAGTTTATCACACAGATTCTTACTCAGTTCATTTTTAAGTAACTTTTTTTTATAATTTTATCGAATCGAAGCATGAGCAATGTTATCTTAATGGTATCCACGTTTTCAGTAGTCTAAATTTTTGAATTTGACCAATATGAGAAATCAATCTTTCTTTGGTTTATTTAGGTTATCGTATGCATATTGTTTGCCTATCTTTCTTAAGTTGATAAGGACGGACAAATTTTCATTGCGTTAATTAAAAATGAAATTTCGCTTTACGAGAGGGTACTGGGAAGTGGGAACATTTTTTTTAGCAGTGAAATGTAGTAGTAAATTTAAGTATTTTGCATTGAAATATTATTTCAATTAGTAGTTGTCAGTTTGTTAACAAAGGAACCGTAAGACATTTTCGATGAAATTAATTATAGAAAATTGATTTAAAAATTAGAAAGAAATGGAGTGCATTTTTTTTTCACTTTTAAGAATAGGATGACATATTTTAGTTCATGTATTTCACAGTGATGCTTTCTACGTGTATGAGGCCATTTATTTTATAGTTTATTGGCTTAAATTTTCAAAGGTGTAAGTTTTTGTTTGAATTGAAAAGGGTCTGGGGTCAAAAAGTGATGATCTTTTGTTTGTATTTGGGTATTAATATTATCAAGAGAAAGATTCATGTCGAGCTTTAACAGATATAATGTTTTGATTAGATTTATTTTATCAACCATTATTTACGTAAAGTTCTAACTGTTACAATGTTAATTTTGTTTTTTCTTTACTTATCCTGATCAAGCTAGAATGCACACTTTCGTGTACTGGTTTGTTTTAGAGTATTTTTATGTCTTAGAATATTAGGCCTAAACTTAATTTAAAGCCTAATCTTAGGCCTAAACTTAATTTAAAGCCTAATCAATGAATTTAATTGCGAACTTGAACGAGGTGGGTTGCAAACTTTTTTTAACAACCTATTGTAATTGATAAAAGAAAAGAGAAAAAAAAATATTTGCAAGGGAGCGAGGTGAGTTGCGATTAATTCAAGACTCGTCACAAAGATTGAGGAATAGGAGTGTAAAACATGGTGAATAAGAAATAGTCTCGAGTTTACAAGAGATGAACAAATGCCTTTAACGCTAGATGAGCTTTAGGCAAGTTTAAAATACTTGTCTCGATTAAGAATGCGGTGTACGCATCTTTCTGAGATGTTCAAAATTAATTCAAGGATGCAGTTATGCACCTTGACAAAGATCGTCCTAATGATCAACCTTCATTAATTGATATCCAAGAGGCGCAGACATATATTATTGGTACATTAAAAATGAGCAAATCGAGGCCTATAAACATAATTTATCCAAAATAGTTTAAGTCAAGTATAAGTTGATAAAAGAGACCGTGCTAGAACCACGGAACTCGAGGGGTGCCTCATACCTTCTCCTCGGTCAACAGAATCCCTTACCTAGTCTTCTGTTTTCGCAGACCCATAAAGAGGTATTTTTTTTACTAGGGATTCAAAAAGGTGACTTGGAACACCATAACTCAATTCCAAGTGGCGACTCGGTAAATAAAAATAATCTCTATTCAATATTGTCACTTTAATTGGAAAAACCCTTCGACCCGACGAAAAAGGGGTGTGACATAAACTACAACATAATAGAGATATTAAAACAATACAATCAAACCTAACCTTTACACAAAAATTTTGTCAAAGCCGACCGACATTCATCTACCACCTGTATTAAGCAGAAAAACAGCAAATAGTAAGATATTAGGACAAAATGATTAAATCTAAAATTTATATAAAAAAATTCTCAAAGTCCGACCGAACATACAAAATAATACGATAATAGAGATATCAAAACAATACAATTAAACCTAACCTTTACACAAAAAATTTCTTGAAGCCGACTGACATTCATCTATCACTTGTAAACTACAACAAAACAATACGATAATAGAGATATCAAAACAATACAATTTAAACCTAACCTTAGACAAAAATTTCTCGAAAGCCAACCGACATTCATATACCACCTGTAAACTATAACAAAATAATACAATTATAGAGATATCAATACAATACAATTAAACCATACTTTACACAAAAAATTTCTCAAAGCCGACCGACATGCATCTGCAACCTATATTAAGCAGAAAAAAAACAACTAGTAAGGTAGTAGGACAATACGATTAAACCTAGTTTTTACATTAAAAAATTCTCAAATTCCGACAGAACATTCATCTATAATATAAACTTGAAATTAATGGGAAAAAAATCATCTCCACTGAAAACTAAGAAAGAAAAGTAAGCAATTGAATATCAAAATAAAGAAAACAATTTAAAATAATGTAGAGAACAAACAATTACTTATATGCTAAAAATAAATATATGACTGATAAAAAAAAAAATCAATTGGGAGAGAATAATTAGGAAGGATCGTGAAGTCCAAAACCTTATAGAAATCCAAACCTTTTCCTCCAAGAAAGATTACCTAAATATGGAAGATATTTATATATTTTTTAAAAAAAGTAAAAATCCTAAATATAATTAAAAAATATTGGGGACAATCCTTACACGTATCAAACAATTTAGTGTACGAAATTGTACAAAATTATGGTAATAATTTTCTATAATTGGCTTTTGAAAATTTTATTTTAAAGGACCAAGTCCTTTCTAATATTACTTTACGTTTGAATGTATTTTACCAAAATTGGATAGCTTCTTACCAAATATTTTAGGAATCCAATTTTAGGATTCCTTAATTTTTAAAATATATTTTTCTCTTAGCATATATTTTAGGACTTCTTAATTTTAAATATATTTTAAATATAATAGAATAATAATTGGAGAAAATAAGTGAAAAGACAATCTATCTATATCTATAATATATTAAAAGTGTAAAGACCCTTAGAAAAGTGATTCGAACTTTTTACCCTTCATTAAAAGAGTGTAAAGACCCTTAGGAAATCACTGATTCGAACTTTTTGCCCTTCATTAAAGACTCTCCTTTAGACAAAATCGTCTTTTCACCTTTTTCCTCCAATTAAATATCTCAAAAAAATTAATTATTCAAACTGGAAAAAAAAAATAAGTCGACACTTTTTTGGGGGTTTCCAAAATTTGAGTCCTATTTGGTTTATGACTCCTAAAATATAATATTTAACACTTCTAAATCAATTAGAATTTTATCTTAAATAAAAGAAAAACTCTATAATCAATTCTATTTAAGTAAAGTTTTATGTGTTCTATCGGTATCAAAAGTTCCATGTTCTATTTCTTTCTCCCTTTTCCTTAAGTTTATCTATAATTCGTTATTTTTTTTCCCTGTTCCTTGATCATGTGTATAATTCAATACGATAAATTGCTAACTACAGCTCCAATTCAATTGTCATGACGCTTTTGCTATATTTTTGTTGGGTTTAAGAATTTTGGTGGTAGAGATATTCTTATAATTACTTTTTTGATGAGCTTTGAAGGTGCCATCTATAATAGTTTCATCAATTTCAAGTCTATATTATAGAAGCATGTACGGTTAGATTTTGAGAATATTTTTTGTGTAAAAGTTAAGTTTAATCGTATTGTTCTAATGTTTATTTTGTTTTAGTTTTTGTTCTTTTACTATTTATTGTTTTTCATGCTTAATAGAGGTGGTAGATGAATGTTCGGTTGGGCTTTGAGGAATTTTTGTGTAAATGTTAGGTTTAATCATTGGTGCGGTTATCTATATTATCGTATTATTTTCTTGTAGTTTACAGGTGGTAGATGATCATTCGATCGGGCTTTGAGGATTTTTTTGTTTTGATGATAGATTTACTGTGTAAAGATCGAACCGAATAGTTCGGTCCTACATAATAACCTAACACGTAAGGAAGGTCATGGTAAGTTTAAAGAAATTTCTCTACTATAGAACATCCCAGTTATTTAAACCAATAAATCAAATTAGTATTGAAGTGCACTATTGCTAATTTGTTTGAGGACTTCTCTATTGATTCTATGATAAAGTGGCCAGACGTATGGCAAATTGGCAATATTGCTTTTGAGTTAATATATTATATGTATATTTTACGTATAATATATATTTTTTAGGTCTGCAAAAAAGCAATTATCCAATTTTTTTACTCTTACATTTATAGTATAACATGTGATAGCATATTTCATAATTGTGTAAATAATTTTTTTAGTTCATATAGAACTTAAAACTTTGTTACGTCACTTCTTTCGTGTATTGATGGAATGAAGTCATATTTTGTGATAGATAAATACGTGCAATGATTGGTACTGTGATCAGTTTACTCCTAAGAATCCCAACAGCCCAAAGATGTGTACTGAAAATTGAACTGGATTGTAAGTTGTGATTTTTTTTTTCTATTATTATCTCTAATTTAAATAATTTTTTAACATACATAGAACTCTTTAAACTCACAAAGGTTCAAGAATTGGGGTGACAGAGATCCCCTTAGAACAGCTGAGGACCTTGCATATTCTGTTGCAAGATTTTTTCAAACTGGTGGAATTTTCCAAAATTACTAAAGGTCAGTAACAAGATGACACAACTCTCTTTCGATTTAATTACTTCTAATATTTTATTTCTAATACTAATAATAATTATAATAATAATAATTTTATTGTATATTTTTCAGTATCATGGTGGTACAAACTTTGGCAGAATATCTGGCGATCCATATGTGTGAAGACGCTAAGAAAAGTGATTTGAACTTTTTGCCCTTCATTAAAAGAAACTCCAATAGACAAAATCGTCTTTTCACTTTTTCCCTCCAATTAATTAATATATGAAGGAAAAAAAATTGGTTACTGTTATGCACTAAAAGTGGAGGAAAAAGAAGTTTTCTACAAAAAAAATTTTAAAGGGGAAGAAAAAAACGGTTTTCTACACCAAAAAAAGAGTCGGCTCCTAAGTCTGATATTGTAGTTTTATGGAAAAACAAGTATAAAAAATATGAATATAAAATTCTATTAAAATATTAATTAGTATTTTTTTGATTTATAAATCCTCTATTTCTATAAAAAATATTATAATTTCTACTATCGGTATAAACACGAGAACCTCGTGGAAGAAGGCAAAAGGCCAAACTGGTTGCACCTGCTGCTCCACAAGGGTTTCAAGTGTGATTGATATGACAATCTTTATTACGTAGGAATTTTTGTTTCATGTACAAGAAGAGTAAAAGAAGGTTTTGTTTATCAATTGGTTTCTGTTTGATATTATTTTCAGTGATTGCGAAATTTAGTAGGTGGCTCTGGATATACTTCATGCATGAAGGGATTTAGACTATTCTATTGTTGTATATATGGTAAGTAACAATTTTTTTTTGTAAACTATTTAATGGAGAAAATTTCATCTATGATCACTTAGATTTGCTTTTATTACACAAAAGTCTTTTTTTTTTTTTAATTATACCAAAGTCATTTTTCTTTTTTTAATATATTAAACTAACATTATATACATAATTTAAATAACTACTTAATTTTATACAATACATTAATTTTTATAAATATCACAAATATTTGTAATTTTTCATGAAAATTTTAATTATCTTTAATAGGCTAATTAACTTTACACCTTAAGCTCATTTTTAAAAGAAAGTCATGAATCTAAACATACTATTCGGAAAAAATAACTATGAGATTTACCTATATATATTTTTTAAATCTTTTTATTAACTTTATTCACTTGATTAAATTAAGCTTATAAATAATTTTAAGACATTTCCTTCACAATTCAAGAAAATTATAGCCACCAAATAAATGTTGCATGTGAGTTTTAATATTAATTAATTTAAATAATTATATAATTATAATGCATTGTTAAATTAGCAAAATTAATCATTGTTGCTAAATATTTTACTTATTTCTTATAATTTCTTTTCGTATATTGAATTATAATACTTGACAATTGACTTTTAAAATATTATTTTTTCTTAAAAAGAGTTATTTTGTTCTATTCTATTAAATGCATGTACTATGTATATCTTTACAATTCTTTTTTTATAGCAGTTTTTTAACCATAATTGTTACTTCATTTATTTACATTTATAGTATTTGTAAATAAAAGGTTAAAAAGACAAAGATATGGAGGGATATAAAATAAGAAAAGGATACAACATGGTCAAGTTATTGAGTTGGGCATATATAAAATAGGAAAAATAACATAAACATACACCTTAACTTATCATATTTACACAAATCCCCACCCTTACAAAGTAATTACAAAAATTCCAACTAATTATGTATCTCGACAGACTAAAATCAGAAAAAATGTATCGGGAGCTAATTATATATCCTTACAAAGGAAAAAGTGTATCTTCTTTGGATGTATCGGGAGCTAATTATGTATCTCGACAGACCCAAAATCGGAATTTTCAGTAATTATGCAAAATATCTGGATTTTCTGTAACTAAGCTCCAAACTGTCAGAATTTATGTTGTTTGCCCTATAAAATAGGTTAAGATGTGGGTAATATATTATATTTTCTTAAACCAAAATCAAGATCTAACTAAGGTTGCCACATCATTTTTTAGGTGGGATTATGATACAATACAAAATATGAGAAGACAAAGAAACCACGCAAACAACGAAACACGAATACGAGAAGACGAAGAAACTACGAAAACAAAGAAAACAAAGAAAACAAAGATAGAAAGTAAAAAGGATAGATACTTGGACACAATGAATAGAAGAGAGGACAACAAGAGAGTATATTAAACCCTCAAACCTTCCTTTCAATTACTTCAAAGCACCAATCTCTTACGAAGACCGAAAGAGGAATTGGACCTCAAACAACCAACGTTTCTAAGTAACAAGAAAGCTCCCAACAAGCAATCGTAATCACTCGCAAGTGTATTCTTCATCAAAATTCATCTACCTAAAAATGAAAAGAAAGCTAACTATTTATAGCCATGGGCCTTATTACATAATGGGCCCAAAGTGACCCTAAATGTCATATGAGCCCAAAAGTGACCCAATGTATCAAATGCTCATCCTTCAACACCCAACATCATCATGGTGGGTCACAATACTCTTCCTCGTCTCTAAAGGGGCGCCAATTGCCTTGATTGAAGATCCTTTGGCTAATTCGGGGTGTATCTCCTCTCCTTCTTGAAGAGGATTTGTCCTCAAATTCGAGAAAACATTATTTTCAAGCTCAAGATCCCCAAGAAAGCCTTTGAAATCGGGAGAGTTCTCAACTTGCTTAGCCAAGAAAAGTGGAATGCTAATCTCTCCTTCTTGAGGCCAAACCTCTTCAATGGGCACTTTGTTGGCAAGCATATTTGGGACGGTGATATTCCCATCACATGGACCTCCTTCACCCTCCACATTTTCATCAACATTATTAACCCCTTCTATGAGTTTCTCTTCTTGCTCCACTTCATCTTTGTAGTAAGGATTACCTTCCCGAAGTATGATGACTCTTCGGGTAGGACACTCACTCATTCGGTGACCCCATCCTTGAAACTTAAAGCATTGAGTACCTTTAAGATTAGGATTACCTCCTTCTCTAGGGGGATATCTTGGAGCATTCTTCTCAAAGGGCTTCTTGTCAAAAGATCTCTTGAACTCGAAACCTTGAGTCCATGTTGATGACACTTGATTTCCCGCCCTGGAGTGGATGGCTTTCTCCAACTTAATATCTTGTTCAACATCAATAGCTGCTTCTAAGAGATCATCCATCTGGGCAAACTTATGTATTGACAATCTAGAGGCAATCTCTTGATTCAATCCCACTTTGAATCGGATCTTGGTGTGCTCTTCATGTCATGACCTATTTTTCACAAAGGTTAAAACAAACACGACTTATGGACTCTAAAAGAATTGAATTTGTTCAGAGTCGCCACCTAATTTTTAAGGAAAATAAGGAAACCTATTTAATTATTGACATGTATGACTTATGTTTTAATCTGCGAAAATCAGTTTAGATTCTTAGGTAAGGGTTCAAGTTATTCCGAAGGGAAGGTGTTATGCATCCTTCAGAATCCACAAAATGTGGTACCCGACTAGACTAAATTTATCAAAGAGGAAGGAGGAAAAAAAATCATTTTTTTAGAAGTATGAATAATTAAGATATGTAATAATGTTAAAAATGCATGTATAAAACATGATATGTCAAATGCATATATAGACTTTATTATTGTAATATATATGTATAGAAATAAGCAAAAAGTATGTTGTATATGTATAAAAATATGTATGTGAAAAAAGTGTTCTTTTATGAAAGGAAATCACTTTTGTGTGCAATGTATAAAAAGAAAAGTAATTTTATATTATACTAAAGAAAAAGTATTCAAATAATATTTTGTATTTTGACAAAAGTTAATGGGAGAAAAGATTAAATAAAATGAATGTTTATTTTGAAAGAAAAGATTGCACAATATTTTCTAAATGAAAAAAAGGTGTGAATTAATTGATTAAATATCTAAATGAATTTGATTCTTATATATAAATATTAACGGCCTAAGTTTTGCCTAAGCGCCAAAAAAAATGAATATGTAAATGAAGGACATTCCTGCCCGACGCCCCAAAAATAAAGTTTCACTATAATTAATATTTTTACAATTTTGTAAGAATATAAAAGTAAATACAAACAATGAGTTCGAGGAGATCTCCTTTTAAACATCGTCTTTCGAAAGTGTCTTCAGGACCTGTATACACACTTGGTATAAATATTAGTAATGAATAAATAATTATCAAAATCAAATATGTGTACATGTATAACTAAAATAGATTTTTTGTTATAAAGTGGGCTCGGATTAAGTTTTAGATACGTCATGGCTACGAAGTGGTTGCTCGAATTTATCGGCCGTCCTAAATCGTCTTGCCAAGATACGAATTATAAAACTTTTGTGTTGTCGTGATAATATAAAGATTTCGTCATCGCCCACATTTATTTATTTATTTTTTGTTACGTATCTGTATACGTAAGGTCCGTCTTTTTATTTGTGGAGGCCTCAAAAATCGCCGGAAATTTTTTCATTGGCTAGTGATGTAGTAATATGTTCAAAGTCAAAAACAGTCCAACAGAGAGCAAGATAGTGCAAAATTAGTCCAAAAATCAGCCATTGTAATGGCGGTGTACCACAAAATTAACAAAAAATGCTTAGGAAAAACAGTCCAACAATGGAGAGAGTAAGAACACAGTTAACCAAATGGCAGAATGAAACAACGTCAACACCGACAACGAGCAAGATAAGGCTCGCCGGAGACAGTGTTTTCCGGCCAAATCTCAGTCAAAGCGTGGCAACAAGAACAAACCCAACAGGTCTAAACAAGAAATAGAAAACAATAACCACAATTTACAGAGACATAAATAAAATAGATCTGCCATTACATCTATATGATGTCAAAAAATATTAAATCGGAGTAAGAGGGGTTGAGAACGTCACTTCCACGGCGAGGGATGCCGGAGCGACGCAACATTAATGGGGTTGTCAGATCTTCATTCTCCAGTGAGGTAGCAGTGTCATGGTGGTGGTGGCCGGAGCTCGCCGGTCATCACCTCTGGCGAGAAGCGACAGAACAGAGGGGAAAAAGGAGAGAGAAAGGAGGGGAAAAAGGAGATAGGCGGGTGTTGATGGTGGTAGTGGTGGCCGAAGCTTCGCCGGTCATCACTTCCGGCGAAGAGACATCGGGAAAGGGAAAAGAGAGTTGCGTCGATAGAGAGAAGAAAAGAGAGGCATGTTGTGTGTGTGTGTTTGTATGTGTAGTGTGTTCTTGTTGTGAAAAAAATAATTCACCCCCTCCCCCTCTATTTATAATACAAATTGTTCCCTCCTATTACCCCAAAAATAAAAGATTAACTCCTCTTGTCCCTCGAATTATGGTTTAGTCCACAAGTTATTATTCATTGAATTATTCACCCTTTTAACCACTATGTAAAGTGTTATTATTCGAAGGGTAAAAATTATGTGTAGTCACGTCACACATCACCTTTAATAAAGGTGTCAAGTGACAAGTCACCTTTAATAAAGGTGACAAGACTTCGACTTGACCGGATTATTGCTCTGTATCAAAGTAATTGCTCCGGCTTATTGTTTGCGGATTGTATTAAATGATGTACGAAAATATGTAAATATCTATATGTAATTACAGAAAATATAAACAACAATAAAAAATATAATTATCCTGAAAAATATATTATGATGTAAATAGTTAAAATTGTAGTGTACGGTAGTGTTATGTTGTGTACGTGTGCAGATGACTGTGACAAATGACAATAAATTGATCAAAATCCTAAAATTTATGAAATTAAGGATAATTATCAATAAATTATAAAAGTTAAAATATGACAATAAATTGATAAAAAATCCTAAAATAAGGATAATTATTAATAACTCGTGAAAAATGTATTTTGTGATCTTTAACGATCAAGAAGCCTGAAGACGTTAATTTTAAACACGGAGAGCCAAAATTGGGTGTCAACACTTCATCCTCGTTGTATTCAAGCTTTAAGAGTAGATTTTGGAATTCATCATAGTATACTTCAACACTCTTGTCTTCTTGTCTCAAATTGTACAACTTGGCAAGCAACCCTTGTCTATACCTCTCCGGCACATACTTGGCTCTCATAAGGGCCTTCATCAGTTCCCATGATGGATAATTACCTCCATGAAGAACCCTTTGCATTCTCTTAGCCGACTCCCACCAAGTCAATGCATAACCTTCAAATTGAGCAACGACATAGGTAGTCTTCTTAACATCGGGCAAGTCATTAGCTTGGAAGATCCTATCACATTGCGACTCTCACTTGACGTATCCTTTGGGATCACTACCTCCTTGAAAACTAGGAAGAGTTACCTTGATAGAGTTGAGACCGTCTTGGTCTCTTGGTGCATGTCCTTGGGCACCATACCCATATCCTCCTTCTACTTGTTCCTCAAACTCTCCTTGGACTCCTTGGGCTTGGTTGGGTGGCATTTGGTTAAGTGGAGATTGGTAAGGTGGGTTTGGGTTTTGGGGTCTTTGATAGTGTGGTACTTGGGCTTGGGGTACTTGATAGGGTAGGTAGTAGGGTTGATTGAGACCTTGTGGGTTCAAACCTTGTGGCATTTGGTAGTTTGGGACTTGGTTTTGTGGTGCTTGATAGGGTGGAGCGGGCATTTGTGGAGCTTGAGGTGGGGGCATTTGTTGAGGTGGGTTAAATTTTAGGGGTCGGGCTACATGTTGTGGAGTTTGATCAACCGTAGTAGTAGGTAAAGGAACATTACCTTGTTGGGGAGGGTAAAACATATTATGGAAAGTTCTAGGAGAGACGGTAGCCGAAGTTTCTTGGACTTGTCCACTTGAGGAAGCTTGGAGATTGTTTTGAGGGGTTGCATTTGAAGAGTTGAGGTTCCCTTCCACATTCACCATCCTTCCCTCCATGTTTGATACTACTCTCCCTTCCATATTCGACATCTTCTCATTTATATTAGACATCTCAACCCTCATCACATTTATATCTTGACGCATTACCATGATTGCCTCAACCAAGGTGTCTAGAATTGCCCCACCCGTGGTAGGTTGGATCTCGTCTCCCATTGCCATGATACCTATTAACAAGACACTCAACACAACTAACAAACAAGGTTAACGTTAGCAAACTCACAATTACTAGTGTTTTCACACTTGAATTGCCTCACAATTATCTCAACTTGTTGGTCTTGCTTGTTCACGTTGGTATAGGAAGTATCAATTGGCTGTCCTTGGATAAGAAGTATTCTTGTTGAGAGAAGAAAGGACGACTCAATTTTGAACACAAAAGAACTTGACTCAAGAAATTAAGTAAGAAAGAAACGATGAAAGCACACAAAGAGAAAGAACAAGAAAGAAAATGGACTCAAGAACTAATCACAACTAAGTAGAGTGATTACTAGCTGAAATTTAGTTGTTAAGAATCAAAGGAAGTGATTAGGAATCAAGAAAATGAAACTAGAAGGTTAGAACTAGAGAAGGGTGTGATTTGGAGTTGTTCACCTGCGTTTGGTGAGGTGCGGACACACCTGGGAACCTGCCCTCGCAGGTCCCTTCCAGGGAGTCTGCCTTCACCTGAATTGGTGACCTGCGTGAGCAGGTGAGGGCACAAATGCCCCTGGACAGCAAGTTGAAGCTCCTCGTTTTCAGCTCTTGTGGGCCCTTTTTGCACTCTTTCTTAGAATATTCCTTTTTCTTTTGGATATTCTTTTGTACTAACACCCAAACACCTTTCTCCTTCTTCCTTTTTGGATCTAACACACCCTTTTGAAAGATTCTTCTTCAATAAGATATGAATTTATGAAGAACACCAAGAACAAGATGAACTTTAAAATTCATAACTTCTTCGTTTTAGCTCGAAAATTGACAAAATTTGAAATCTAAGCTCTCCTCGTCATGGGTAACAACTTCCAACAACTTTAAGCCTTCAAATCCACACCCAAAATTCCAGAATTTGAAACCCACTTCACTTTCTTCAAAAACTCAAAGCTCAACAATGGTAAAGGCTTCAAATCACCTCCGATTTAGCTCAAATTTGATATTTAGACTCAAATAGTGTTAGGGAACAAGAATCTAACACCAAAAACACAAGAAAACACCAAAATCAAAGACTCAAAATTTGGGCTAACCCCAAAAACGTGAAACACCAATTATTTTGTGATTTTTGATTTTCTTTCGACAACAGACCCAAGATTGAATTAGTGGGAATGAATCCAAGCTCGGCTCTGATACCAAATGATACAATACAAAATATGAAAAGACAAAGAAACCACGAAAACAACAAAACACGAATACGAGAAGACGAAGAAACTACGAAAACAAAGATAACAAAAATAGAAAGTAAAAAGGATAGCTAGATAGACACAATGAATAGAAGAGAGGACAACAAGAGAGTATATTAAACCCTCAAACCTTTCTTTCGATTACTTCAAAGCACCAATCTCTTACGAAGATCGAAAGAGAAATTGAACCTCAAACAACCAACGTTCTAAGCAACAAGAAAGCTCCCAACAAGCAATCGTAAGCATTCGCAAGTGTATTCTTCATCAAAATTCATCTACCTAAAAATGAAAAGAAAGTTAACTATTTATAGCCATGGGCCTTATTACATAATGAGCCCAAATGTGATTCTAAATGTCATGTGGGCCCAAAAGTGACCCAATGTATGAAATACTCATCCTTCAACACCCAACATCATCATGGTGGGTCACAATACTCTTCCTCGTCTCTAAAGGGGCGCCAATTGCCTTGATTGAAGATCCTTTGACCAATTCGGGGTGTATCAGATTATTATAAAATTCAGTCAAAGTGACTTTTGTGATGACCGGAGAAAAGTAAATAACTTTGGTGTGATAAAAAAAGAAAAGTGACTTTTGTGTAATAGACGCAAAGTTAAGTGACCATGGATGACATTTACTCCTATTTAATGTTATTTACAATTCTTGACTTATTGTTATTCTTCATTGCTCAAGGAAATTTGAATCAACCAAAATATGGGCATTTGAAAGAACTTCACGATGACTTGCATTCGATGGAGAAAACTCTTACCAGAGGAAACGTTACAAACACTAATTTGGCAAATTCCGTTTCGGTATGTTGGTAAAAATGTTCAATGTATCATCAATATTATTTATTTAAAAAAAATTTAAAATATTTTTATGTCAATGTTTTTTTTTAAAGGTTACTATATATGCTTCGGAGGATAATATTACATGTGAATACTCAAACTTCCATCTTGGTGAAGAAGTCAAATGAGGGAGAAAGTGAGATAGGTTCTCTACAATGGTCATGGAGGCCTGAGAAACTTGATGACACTGTGCAACTTGGAAAAGGTCACATGTCTACAAATCAATTACTTGATCAAAAGGTACCAAATGATGTTAGTGGCTATATGTGGTACATGACAAGGTAATTTCTCTTTTGATTTCTTTAATTTTGACAAACAATTTATTTTAGTGAAACATGCTATAAGTCACTTTGCACGAAAGTCCCAGTGAAATATTATTAATTTTTTTTTCTTTAAAATTAAAGTTTATAATGGACAAATTTATCATTCATTATTTTCTAATATTTAGAAATTTAAAATCAACTAAACTCTTATTTAGTAAATTTTTCCTTAGTTAAACTATTTTTAATTTATTTGACTTAGAGACGTATTTCGTGTCCCATGTCGATTTAGGAATCAGGATCTCAAGTCAAGTATCGAGTCAGATTGAAATTCGGGACTCGAGTCGAGGTTGGAAGTCAGATCGGGATAGAACATCAGGGTCGAGAGTCAAGACCCATAAAGACCAAAGCATTCAACGATTGAATTGTTAGTTAATATGCAAATTCCTTTAGATTGTTACCTAATTATTTATTCTGATACCTACTTTTAGTAATTTTATTTTTCTTTTGTACAGTTTTATTGATTGAAGTGAAATACATGTGCAACGCACATACACTAAACTAGTTTTATCTATACCAGAGATTTTTAATGAAGGGCAAAAAGTTCAAATCACTTTTCTAAGGTCTTCACACTTTTAATATATTGTAGATGTAGATTAACTTTCAGTCCTTAAATCTCGGGCATAAAAATAATAGTTAAATTAAGGGACATTATAACACCAGTAATATATCAACCTTTGTTGTATCGTATTTCGCCGTCGATCAATCGCGTAGCACAACAAATTATTAAAGGCACATCACTCATGTTAAACGAAGAGAAAAAGTGACAAAAATAGGATACCTTAATATGAATCAAGAGAAGTGACAACAATTAAACATGTATTGTTGATATATAGTCTCAATCACGAATAAATAATCGTATTACCAGTGACTAGATACAATAACAAAAATAACAATTAAATGTGACAGGTGATACTCTAAAATCACCAATTAAGAATATATAAAGATTTGTAGTTTTGACTTCTTGATATTTATCTTCTCACATGAGACAAATTAAGAAAAATGTAAAAAAAAAAAAAAAAAAAAAGGAGTAATAGAAAATTATAATAAGCTGAAGATTATAACAAAAAGAAAAATATAAGTACAATAGGCTACAACCGTAGAGAAAAACATGATAATGAAGCTTATAATGCTAATGTAGAGGAGGTAATAAGTTTTTATTTCGCAACTAATAATTGTTTCAAGTTGGTATAAAAAAAATAAGGTTTGTACTATGAATTCTTTATTACAACATGATTTTTATTTTTCTTTACTGTTATAAGTTGGATCTGGAATGAATTTCCTATGAAGATTTGAAGAACTAGAAGCTTCGATGAAATAGGAAGGGTGAGAACATTTCATTGATGTTTTCGAACTGTCAAATTATATACAATCGGGCCCGGATCACTCCTATGATCCAAAAATAATGCAACAAAAATACAAATAAACCCAAAAGTCTAGAACCCAATATACATTCTGATAAATACAAGAAAAAAATAAATTCAAAATAGCTAACCAATTCCTTGACAATTATTAACTCCATCACCCCGTCAAGTTGGAAGGTGATAAGACATCCAACTTGCAAGATGAGAGTTATGACTTAAGAGTAACTTGTTATGGATAACTCTGGTTGGCTATTCCAACAGGAATATCGTATCTCAGCTGTGTGAACATGATGATTCATGTTTAATACAAGAAGTTCCTCAAATGGATGCATTATTTGAACCGTATCTTAGCCCTTATGTACATGATTTCTGTAGAACACATGGACGTATTTACTGTACAAAATATAGTGTATGTGAATCTGTAGTCTCTATGCAAAATTATGTATTTATATATATATAGATATATATTGTAAAATTGATCGATATAATATTATTTGCTGGAATTCATGCTTAAAAAAAGCTTGAATGATGCAATTAGTTAAATGTTAAGTTATTTACCTAGAGGAATGATTAGGGATCAATTCCCTTTTAATACATTTTCTTTCTTCTTTTCTAAGTACTAGTGCACTTATATTTTAGAAATCCTAGATCTGCCTATGAGAGCACATATATTTAATTTAACGACCATATACATTACTTTTGGAAATAGTTTCTCTATCTGTGAAGTAAGGGTAAAGTCTACATACACCCTACCCTTTTCAAGCTCCACTTTACGGAATTACACTGTATATATATTGTGTTGTTAATACCATATATTTATTTCAGTTAGAATATTTCAAGTCTTACGCAATGTCAAAGTGGGTCTAAATCATAATGTGAAAGAAAAATCCTAACATATATATGGGTCTATAACGAGACGAACGTAGCACACTGAAGGATGAATTGCGACTAATTAAGCAGCGCTATAGATCAACAAGCGTACGTCATGTCTAGATTATATGGCAATAATGAAATTAAAGGATTTTTTTCTAAGTTTATTGCAAAATTAAAGGTATTAATCGTTAAGCAATAATATAGACTTATAAGGAATGAGGGTTGGGGGTGTTGGATTGTTTGAGAAGAGACTTTCCTCGGGACTTATTCAGGGGTGGCTCAACAATTTGATGGCCTAAAGCCAAACTTTCATGTGAGGCCTTAAATTATTTTTTTCCTAAATAATGAAGAAAACTTATCCCCTCTCCCCTCTCCCCTCGCCCTTATGTATATATATTATGCAAATTTGTTGTTTGCTTAGATGAAGTAATTAAAAACCTAGAAGTGAAATCTTCTTGTAATAAAGAAAAATGAGAAAATATAACTTGCCTCATCTATTTCAAAATGTCAAATGTAAATGATCCCAAAAGATTTATATTCAAAGAATGTAAAGATCTAGATTAATGAGTTATACAGATTACCTAAGAAAAAATAAAAAAATTCAATGTTACTATCATCATAATTTCAAAAGTCGTCTTTCTTATTATACTTGCTTCATACCAAAAATACTTGTCATGTTCATATACCTGAAAATTTACAATTCACGGTGTTTTCATATATTTTATGAATATCTACTATTTAATTTTAGTATATTGAATTAATCTAATTCAATTTAGCTCCAAAATTAATCAAATTGACTTCAAAAAGTGAAATATACCCATTATTTTGAATGAAGGGAGGAAATATTTTATAATTTCTATACTATCCATTTTTCAAAAATAAATAAATAACATATACACATACTATTATTAGAAAATGGGGCCCGCCCTCGAAATTTGGGGGCCTAAAACAATGGCTTGGGAGACTTTACCCTCCAGCCGGCCCTGGACTTATTATTTTCCTAAAAAAGAATTGAAAAATATTTTACAAAAAATATATTCCTCCATGCGAAACACACCCTAAATTCGATACATATGGAGTTAAACAGAAAGGGCAGAATTAGCAGCCCCAATATAGACATTTTCAAATTTAGTAATTTAGGCATGGAAGAATTGACCCAGCCCCGCCCTATCTCTTCTAGCCCGACTACCTTAGATAATTACGTAATTTGAAAATGACTATAATTAGGGCTGCTAAATCATCAATATTATGTAAAATCCTAACATTGAATATGTACACAAGGCAGATCTATGCATATTAGTGTGGGGTCGGCATGGTATGACACCCGTCACTTGGCTAAAAATACTTATATGTATAGGTATTTTCTTCTACAAATAAAAGGGGTCCGTAACAAAGCTTATAAAATCATAATATGTCTAAGATAATTTTTAATAGTTACTATTTTAAATTTAATATATAAGAAATTATAAAATAAAAACCTACCCTATTTTTATGATATAGTTATAAATTTATATTGAAACATTCAATTTTATTTTTAAAAATTTTAAAAATCAGTTCGATACGATTCAATGGATTTTTTAAAAATCATTGATACCGCTAGGGGTGTTTATAGTTCGGTTTGGGTCGATTTTTGATTAAACCATAATCAAACCAATTAAGTCGGTTTTAAAAATTCTAAAACCAAACCAAATAAAATAAAATTTATCGGTTTGGTTCTTGTCTGTTTGGTTCAGTTTAGTTCGATTTTTCGATTTATGATTAGCTAATGATGAATTGATAATAGTAAAACAATGGGATATGAGACAACTATTTCAAATGAATGTTAGGAATCAATAAATTTCTTTCTACTATCAATAAATTCATATGCAAGATGAATGTATATGAATCTTCTATTATTTTTCAACACTATTTCAAAGTTTTAGCATGTTTAAGTTGCATAACTATAGAGGTTCTTTCACTTCACATGTCTAACATCCATAGAAGCAATATACATTTTTAAATAGAATGGTCAACCTTTAAAAAAATCAAACGGGCAAGTCATTGTAGAATAGACGGATGTCTTAGCAAAGAAAATTAAAAACTAATTAATAATACACCACAATACATATATACAATTAGATAATTCGACTTAGAGTGTTGAGTTTGGACATATTTTTTAAGAAATGAGATTTAAAAGTGTTGTAGTGCATGTGAAATAAGTATAATAAAACCAAATTAATGATTAAAAGGCATAAAATATTTACAATTATTTATGAAAAACTCTTATTATATATTCAAATAATTATAAAATTTATATATATAATTTATCAGTTCGATTTGATTAATTTTTTTATTTTTTCTTAGTAGAACAATAACCAAACCAAATATTATCGATTTTTAAAATTTAAAACCAAACCAAACCAAATGTCGGTTTGGTTTGGTTTTTAACCAAACCATGAATACCCCTAGAAACCACTGCTCATACGTAATTTTACTTCCTTTTTCTTTTTCCTCGTCTCCAAATTATATACTTTTTAAATTAAAAGCGGCCTGTTGAGCCATTTATTAACAAAAATATATAGGAAAAATAATATAAGCATACACTTTAACTTACCATATTTACACAAATCTCCACCCTTACAGAGTAATTACAAAAATCATAACTTACCATATTTACACAAATCTCCACCCTTAAATTATGTATCTTCGTTGGTTGTATCGGGAGCTAATTATTTATATCGACAGACCCAAAATCGGAAAAAATATATCGGGAGCTAATTATGTATCTTTACAAAGGAAGAAATGTATCTTCGTTGGATGTATTATGTATCTCGACAGATCCAAAATCGAAAAAATGTATCGGGAGCTAATTATGTATCTTTGCAAAGGAAAAAATGTATATTCATTGGATGTATCGGGAGTTAATTATGTATCTCGACAGACCCAAAATCGAAATTTTCAGTAATTATGCAAAATGTCAGAATTTTTTGTAATTAAGCTCCAAACTGTCGGGATTTATGTTGTTTGTCCAAATATATATAGAAAGATCGACCAAGGCCCAAAAACGACCCGATCCATCTAAGTCTAAAAAGTCTCCAAATTGTATTTGAACGTGATTCTGACACTGTTTTCTTCCTCTCATATATTTGGCTTTTTTTTTTTTTTTTTTTGAAATATTTCATCTTTAATATTTTTAGTGGATCGAATTTGAAACCGAGAGATAGATGGATTGCACCAAACTTATTTCTGGTAATCATTTTCTTTTTTGTAAAGTGAATCAGATCAAAGGCGGGTCTATTTGCTCTTCAATACCTTTGCTTCAACTAGGATTTCGAACCTTTGTTTTCGGTACCGACAATCAACACTTAAAACCTTTAAAAGTCTATTTAAATTGATTTATTTTAAATATTTTTAAGTCAAAGTATAATTTTTAGTCACTTTTGTAGCATATGGATAAAAATATACTTTTAAGCATTAAAAATTATAAGCCGAAAGCCATAAGTTAAAATTTCTAACTTATAACTAAATCAAAAGCTATAATCTCATCCAACTAGACTCTAAATTTTGAATCCCCTTTTATACGTACATGCAATTATATAGAGGTGCCCAACCCTGTTATGAAAACATCAATTACTAACAATTGAAGAGGCCAAGTTAATTAATTCTATCGTATCAATTTTCTGTGAAGTACTCATGTCAATAAACAATAATTGAGTAAAAGATAATCAATTCAAAGAATATGCCAAATCAAGTGAGCATTTTTCATTTTTCTTTCTTTTTTGGTTGCCAATCAAGTGAACCTATATGCTAGGGCATAGTGCATCTACTAATTTTCATTGACTTGAGCGGCGTTTCGTATTTCCCTTTTGCAACTAGTCATTTAATCAACTAGTCATTCATACATGTATCTCAATGAGGTCGCCATCAACCTCAGATTATTCAACAAGCATTAATCTTTCCCTCCAAAATTTCCAACTTCGAAAATCAAATTAATTTGCATGTGGTTACAACACAGTTGGTAACTTAGCCTTTTGTTTTATTGGTAAGACATTTGGTAACTTAGCTTGTACAACAAATATGTGTTTTCTCGAAGGCTAAACACATCGTCAGACACCTAAACTTGACACGAACTTTCACTTTGACACCTAAAGTCGACGTTGTTCATTTTAAACACCTAAACCAACCTCCAACTGTGTCATTTTGACACCTTTCACTGACATGGCAAAGTGCGTGTATCATACTCACCTAAAGCGCATGAGAAGATTATTTGGACGATTTTTATATTATGTTCTTCATCTTCTTCCCCATTTTCAGCCACCATTTTTGATTTCCTAAAACTTAAAACTTCTTCCATGGTGAATGAAGGTGTAAAGCTATTTAATGCTTCATTTTCGACCCTAACAGCGTGATTCCTAGATGCGTCTTTAGTACTTGAAGCATAATAATCACCCACTTCAAAAAATTTTGAATTGGCAGAAGACTAGTTTCTTTACACTAAACAACTATTTGAAAAGGAAGACCATTTTTAACCGAGCAAGAAACGATTCTTTGTCTAAGAGCATTAACTAGAACACAATACATTTATCTTTCAATTACATCCTAATTAAGTTGAAAATTCAGAGATTGGATTGCAATTTATTTTCTTGCTCAATTAAGATTGTGGAAAAATTTGGTTATCTCAAAGCTTTGAACTATGGTCTGTGTGAATTGTTCATCACAGAGGAGGAATGACAATGAAACTATGGTCTGCAGATGTGTGAATTGTTCAATCGAAAATCTTTCTCTATGAAAAACTACTATAGAGGAGAGGAAAGCAAAAACGCAGTTTAGATTGACTTATTTGAGGTGAATTAATCTGCAACATGATTCCTGGGAGTGGGGTGGAGTGGGGTTGTTTCTGTTGTTTCGGGTACAATCTGTATTTATAACATGAACTTCAACAACAAGTTCAAGAACAACAAAGAAGTTCAAACTATTTTCTGAAAAAATAGAAAAGCCATAAGAAAGAGATGAAGAAAGAAAGAATCAAGTCCATCGAAATCACAGTGTGCCCTTAAGAAAATTATTTTCCTCAAGTACCCGAGGTTAATGGAATATATCCTCAATAATCACTTCAGCAAGTAGTGGTACCTCAAATTTGCTGAACTACGAACTCACTCAACAAGTTGTAAATCACACTTGAGTTTTTCAAGAAGAAGATAGTGTTTTTACTTCAAAAATTTTGTATCTATACCTGAGGAAAAATCAGATATTTATAGCCATAAAGAGTTGCTTCAGAAAAGAAGCAATGGTTCATGAAAAGTTGCAACTTTTTGAAAAATTAGGACGATCCGCCGACCCGACATGTGACTACAGATCGTGACATGTGTCCGCATGTCAGCAATTACACAAGACAATGTGTTTTTGCTAACTTGCGTTGGCACATGCACTGGCATCTGCGTCCGCAGATCGCCAGGTGCACGCGCAGGACAGTGCCTCGAAGGGTCGCGTCCCTTCGAGGTGCGTTGCGACATGCTGGTGTGCGTACACAAATGGAGAAATTTTTTGTATCAAATTTTTAGATTAAAAAATTATTAACTCTCAAGTTTCAAATAAATTTTATCTAAAAAGATAACCTCTAGATAGATCATTTGACAAATCCAAATCCAAAGCTGAACCCAAATCTAAGCTGAAGCCGAAGCCAAGCTGAGCGAGCGAAGACGACGATGGCATGAGGCTTGTCTTCTTATTGCCTCACTATCCACATGAACGAATGCTTCTATATTTAAGCATGAAAAAGTTTCTTTCTCCCACCAATGTGGGAGAACACTTCTTTCACTAAGTGAATATACATTTTCACTTTTTCTCCATTTTTATTCCTTCCATTTTCCATTCATTTTCATCACTTAGAACCCAACAATCCACCACATGATAGAGAATGGCTATTTCTTCAAAAAATATACGGACAAGTGTATGATCTACAAGCAAACTAATTGCATCTGGATAAGTAGGTTTTTCTTTGAACTTTCCATAGTGAACTTGCATTGGATGTACTGGCTCAATCGGTAGATGTGATATTTTTGAACCTTCAAATTTTTGTGTACACCTAGACAACACAAGTCACACAACCAGTCTTTTATCGTTTATGGTTCTCATAGTTTTATTCGTTTCGGCCATGAACACTTCCTGGTTTCATAAGAGCTTAGAGAATAGGCATTTGCTATCATTCTCCTTGAAGCAACTTCCACTTCACCCTCACATAGATGATTCCTAAATGTTTAATCCTATAGATCAAACTATTTGATCAAACCTTCCAAACTTAGAACCATTAAAAAGCTTCAAACCATAAGCCTTATCCCTGTTTCTTGAACATTGTCTTCATCATGAGAATGGATTGAGTTAATTGACAATATTGAACCATCAGTCACAACTTTGTTTGATCTCCTTGAACTTAGCTCTTGGGATCTCCAGTCCACTAAGTAGAGTTATCGCCGTGATGACTTGTCCTAGGCCTTAAACCTATTCCCTTTGATGATCTCTCAACTCCCTCTCTAGTTAGGTCTTTTGTAAGTGGATCTGATACATTATTCTTTGACTTTACTTAGTTGATCGTGATAATTCCACTAGAGAGTAGTTTCCTAACGGTATTACGTCTCCGTTTTATATGATGAGATTTACCGTTATACATCATGCTCCCTGCCCTACCTATTGTAGCTTAACTATCACAGTGTATGCATACTGGTTCCAAAGGTTTAGGCCGTTAAGGAATATCTTTCAGGAAATTTTGGAGCCATTCAGCTTCTTCACCGGCTTTATCTAACGCGATAAATTCAGATTCCATTGTAGAGCAGGGAATACATGTCTGTTTGGATAATTTTCAAGAGACTGCTCCTCCACCAAGATTAAATACATATCCACTCGTGGATTTTATTTCATTTGATCCGGTGATCCAATTTGCATCATTATATCCTTCAATTACCGCTGGATATTTGTTATAATGCAAGCATGGTCTTGAGTATATTTTAGATACCCCCAAACTCTTTTCATTACCATCCAATGAGTTTGATTGGGATTACTCGTGTACCAAATCAATTTACTAATAACACATGCTATATCTGATCATGTACAATTCATGATATACATCAAACTTTCCAATACTCTTGCATAGTCCAATTGTGAGTCACTTTCACCTTTATTTTTTTGAAGTGCAAAGCTCACATCTAATGGAGATTTGGCAATATTGAAATCCAAATACTTGAACTTGTCGAGTACCTTTTCAATGTAATTAGACTGTGACAATGCCAAGTCTCCTGGAGTTCTGTGAATTCTTATCCCTAAGATCACATCAGTAACTCCAAGATCTTTCATATCAAATTTACTTTCTAGCATTCGCTTAGTAGCATTTATGTCAGAAATGTCTCTACTGATGATCAACATGTTATCCACATACAAACAAATAATGACTTTGTGATTTGGAGTGTCTTTATTGTAACACATTTATCACATTCATTTATCTTGAATTCGTTTGCCAACATGATTTGGTCAAACTTTGCATGCCACTGTTTGGGTGCTTGCTTTAGTCCATAAAGTGACTTAAAAAGTTTGCACACTTTCCTTCCTTTATCAGGAACCACAAAACCTTCGGGTTGTTTCATGTAAATTTCTTTCTCCAATTCTCCATTTAAAAAAGTTGTTTTCACATTCATTTGTTGGATTTCAAGACCATATACCACAGCTAATGAAACTAACATCCGAATGGATATTATTCTTATTACTGGCAAGTGCGTTTTGAAAAAATCAAGACCTTCTTTTTTTCTAAAGATTTTTACAACAAGTTTTTCCTTGTATTTTTCAATAGTACCATCAACTTTCATTTTCGTTTTGAAGATCCATTTAGAACCTAAAGGTTTATTTCCTGGAGGAAGAACAACCAACTCCCAAGTATGGTTGCTTATGATTGAATCAATCTCACTATTGACAGCCTCTTTTCAAAAGGATGAGTCCCCAGAAGACATTGCTTCTTTGAATGTTTGAGGCTCATTTTTTAGAAGAAATGTTACAAAATATTATCCAAAGAAAGTTGACGTCCTTTGACGTTTACTACTCCTTGGATTCTCTTTATCAAGTAAATTCTCCCTTGGTTTATCCCTAGGTCGTTTAGACTGAGCAACACATGTCTAATTTTATACGGATAAATGTGTTTAAAGAATTCAGCATTATCTGATTCAATTATCGTATTATCATGGATATCCAAATGTACAGATTTATGAACTAAAAATTGACATGTTTTATTGTTTGTAGCATATCTGATGAAAATACAGTCCACAGTCTTTGACCCTATTTTCACCCTTTTGGATGTAGGAACTTGGACTTTGGCTAGATACCCTCACACTTTGAAATATTTCAAGTTGGGTTTCCTTCCTTTCTATTTCTTATATGGAATAGATTGTGTCTTGCTATGGGACACTTACTTTATTGAGTATTCGATTTGCTGTAAAGATAGATTCCCCCCCCCCCCCTCCCCCAAGTTTTATGGTAAACTTGAACTTATAAGTAAGACATTCATCATTTTCTTCAATGTTTGAATTTTCCTTTCCTCAGTTTCATTCGATTAAGGTGAATATGGGGAAGTAGTTTGATGGACAATTTTATTTTTCAAACACATCTCTGCAAAAGGAGATTCATACTCTCCACCCCTACCACTTCTCATCACTTTAATCTTGTTATCTAACTGGTTTTCAACTTCAGTTTTATATTGCCTAAATTCTTCTATTTCTTCATCCTTACTATTCAACAAATAAACACAACAATATCTAGTGCAATCGTCAATAAAAGTTATGAAATACTTTTTCCCACCACGAGATGGTGTTGACTTCATATCACAAATGTCTGTGTGAATTAAGTCTAAGGGTTTGGAATTCCTTTCAACAGACTTAGACGGATGCTTAGCATACTTAGATTCAACACATGTTTGACACTTTGATTTACTGCACTCAAAGTTAGGCAAAACTTCCAAACTAATCAATTTTCGCAAGGTTTTATAATTGAAATGTCCTAAATGTTCATGCCATAAATCGTTTGACTCAAGTAAGTAAGAAGAACCAGAACTTTTATTCATATCAATTGTAATTACATTAATCTTAAAAAGACCTTTGGTGATATGACACAAAATACGAAAAGACGACGAAACTACGAACACAAGGATAAAATGGGAAATACGAAAATACAAGATGAAGAACAAAGGGAAAAACAAAGACAATAAAGATAAAGGATAGATAGATAGACACAATGAAATAAAGAGAGGACAACAAGAGAGTATATTAAACCCTCAAACCTTCCTTTCGATTACATCAAAGCACCAATCTCTTACGAAGACCGAAGAGGAATTGGACCTCAACAACCAACGTTTCTAATCAACAAGGAAAGCTCCCAACAAGCTAACATAAACACTCTCAAGTGTAACATTCATCATCAATAATCATCTAACCAAAAATGAAAAGAAAGCTAACTATTTATAGTCATGGGCCTTATTACATAATGGGCCCAAAAGTGAGAGTGGCCCATTAGGCTCTTTTAACAATGCACCTCCTATGCTCCAAGCTATCTTCCAAACACGATGTTGCTCGATGGGCCCTTGGAGTGCATCCTCGGATATAGTTCTTCTCGGGTGCCAAACTATCATCCAAACACGTATTTTCCCCCTTAAGGTGGTCATAGCTTGGACTCCCTTAAGTTGACCTCGGGGTATAGGCCTTAGGAGATTGGTGCCGATTCGGCTTGTATCATCCTCCTTTTCTTGAAAAGGATTCGACCTCGAATCCAAATCTTTTGTCGTCTTGTCATCACACTTTCCAAGTTCGGAATCCTTGGGCAAGAACTCCGTCAGGTCTTCAAGCTTATTTTCATATGGCACTCTCCTTGCTTCCTCCTTTGGATGTGTTTGTTCATGACCCTGCACAAGAGAAGGAGTGATACTAGGTAAAATGCTAGTATCGTGGTTAGTGGACCTAAGATGAAAAGGGTCTTTGCATAATTGGATTTGGAGTGGTCGAACAATATTTTGTGGAGCTAGATTCATCTTGGATTGGGGTGATGGAACATGCAATGGAACATGTTCTTGATGTCTTGGAGCACAATTTTGGTGGACGAACCCCGGTGTAGGGATGGTAGTTTGGGTATGAGGTAGAAGAGTTAAATTAGAGGCCCTTAAATGATCCCCAACGTTTACCATCCTACCATCATTACATGACAACTTCTCATTCATGGGTGACATTCGTCCAATAATTTGATCCATATTTCGTTGTATCCCTAGGATTGCCTCCAAGATGGTATCAAGGGTTGCTCCACCCATTGTCTTAGTACAATTGAGAAAAAGGGATGAAACAAATACAGATGACTCAATTAAGAGTAAAATGAAAGACTCGATTGAAATCAAAAGACTTGAATCAAAGAAGTTAACTAAGAAAGAAAAACGGACTCAAAAACGAAGTAACAAAAGTAGCAATAATTACTTCTTGTTACTTAGTTTGAAGGATCAAAGAAGAGGATTTAATGTTTAAAGCTAGTTAACAAGTGATTAAATATGTTAATTACTTGTTAAATAGTTGAGGAATTGAAAGAGAAAGAGAACAAATAAAGAATCACAACCCCCCCCAAAAAACTGAGTGTTGGAAACCTGAGATTTTCAGCTCTCTGAAACTGTGCCCCACGCGCCTGCTGACGTGGAATTTTTTTTTTTCAATTTTTTTTTTTTGACCTACAAACACTTTGACCAACTTTGACTTAAAGATTTTGGATCAAAGTGTACTTTTTTTATCTTCTTCTCCAAGAACAAGATGAAGAAGCTCAAGAACACCAACAAAAACCTCAATCTTCACATCTTCATAACTTCTTCGTTTCAACTCCAAATTCAATGAAATTTTCGCCCACGTGTTCCTTTCAACGCCACAAACAAACCCCACTAATTTTTAACCTTCAAAACTATAATGTACTTAAGAACTGAAGAATTGTATTTGGGCAAAAATTGGAAATTTTATTACTCAATCGACTATTGCTATTACAATGAAAGTAAAACAGAATTGAGCTCGACTAATCCTCCATTAATGGTGGATTCTCCAGCTACAGATCTTGCGGAGAAAACGAAGAAGAAAGAAGAATTGGTTGAGAGAGAATCAGAGAGAAAGGAATTTAGAGAGAAATTTAGGAGTGGGAAATATCGGTAATATCATTACTGTTTTCCACTGAATCCGTTAGGATATTTATTGATCCAAAACAGTTGGCAACAACTGGAATAATCCTGTGTGTTGATTTTCTTTTAACTACTTCTAATCATGGCTGTAGATGGACTCCTTCACTAAACACGTGTCCTGATCTCGTTTAACCCCCAATTCCACCTTATTTCCCCTAATCTACAAATCGCAGATTCAATTACAAACCCTAACTTCACTCTCAAGGACATTACAATCCCCTCCGCTTCAAATCAACCTTGTCCTCAAGGTCATTGTTGAACACTAGACTAGCAGTTGATGATCTCATTTGTTTCAGTAGGGAGTATTGAGCACCCACAAAAATGTCAATGCCAATAACCAAATTGCAATTGAAGGAGTTGCTCAATTGACGTAATCCCAAGCTGCATATTACCGTTGACAGTTGCATATAAAAGAATACTAATCCGTGTCTTCAGCAAAAGTGCTAGCCAATGTTCTACAACTGAAGCAACTTCAAACTGTAGAGATGCAACTGAATACCCTTCTCTTTTGAATTAGAGTTTTGAGACAGGAGGAGAGTACGATTTTATATCTGCCACAACCCCCAAAATTGGAGAAAACCAAACCTGGACAATCTCTACATATCCGAATGCATCATACAAAAAATGTAACGCATTCGCATTCACAAGTATACCAGTTACGCTTCCATATAGTTTGACTATCCTCAAAGGAGAAGTCCTGATAAGAAGCACACTATAAGTGTTCAAATGTGGAAAGAGCAGCACAAGAAGTTCATTCCTCTAAATGAAGACTGCAAAATGACACTTCCTTTCTTCCTTTTAGACATAGATTACAGCAGCAGTAGCTCCATCAAACAACTGATATAACAGAAACAACAAGGGAAGAACCTCCATTGTATCACAACTTAGTAAACGTAACTGAGCAATAGTGCATAGTAATGACAACTTGAACTTAATAGGCTTCATATAATTGATATCAATCACATCCAAGACAGTACCTCCAGGGTAAAAAACTATAATAGCTCTATTATTGTCCTTCTCAAAGCCATAAGAGAAGAAGTCAACAGTGAGCTTATTAATCAGCCCTTTAGAATAAGCAATGAGCACATGTAGGAATGAAAACATACCCAACTCTACCCCATCAAGGAAAGTCCATAGAACCTGTCCAATATCATCAACTTCTTTTTCCATGACAAAGAATCAAGATACCAATCCGCTGATTTCATAGCAATTGTTGGTAGCTTTGCTTCAGTGTCTATAACATTCAGAAATGGAAAGATATCGGAATAATTGAAAAGTAAAACTCGACTGAATGAATACACACCCGACTTTATCCTATCAAGGAAAGCCCAGAAAACCTGCCCAGTATCAACCCAATTACAACTGTATAAACCCAAAACATGTGGAAGCAAACCAGTAGTTGTAAGAGGACCACATAATGTTGCCAAAATATCCCTCTCCAGCTTTTATCGAAAAGCTTGTCACCAAACTCCATGTCAAGCTTATGTCCCTTGCCTGGCAGATCGTTGAGACCCATCAATTTTGGTATTGTATCCTCAACAACAAGAACATAAAGTCGTGAATGCAGACGTGAGTTCACGATCTCAGTCTCGGTGGTGTTTGTATTTTGGATGGAGGGAAGTTCAACTAGAATTTCAGAGTTTACCCATTGAGGACATTCGTCAAACACCTGGTCCTTATTGTATTCTGAGTTGATCTCATTGTTATTTTCTGCCTTCAGCAGTTCAGCAATAGCATGGTCGCCTGAAACCACCTCAGCCAGGTTGTCCCTTTCATTCCTCGCCCTCGAACAATCATCAAGACAAAAGCAGCAATAACAGTCAATGCTGCGAATGCAACCATAGACACAAGAGTTGGAATGACAGTCAATGCTACATAAGCAATCCTTGCACCATTTCTTTGATTCCTCAAACATCTTAGAATTACTGCCCACAGTCAAGATAGGTTCGTGGCTTAAGAACTGAAGAATTGTATTTGGGCGAAAATTGGAAATTTTATTACTCAATCGACTATTGCTATTACAATGAAAGTAAAACAGAATTGAGCTCGACTAATCCTCCATTAATGGCGGATTCTCCAGCTACAGATCTTGCGGAGAAAACGAAGAAAAAAGAAGAATTGGTTAAGAGAGAATCAGAGAGAAAGGAATTTAGAGAGAAATTTAGGAGTGGGAAATATCGGTAATATCATTACTGCCTTCCACTGAATCCGTTAGGATATTTATTGATCCAAAACAGTTGGCAACAACTGAAATAATCCTGTGCGTTGATTTTCTTTTAACTACTTCTAATCATGGCCGTAGATGGTCTCCTTTACTAAACACGTGTCCTGATCTCGTTTAACCCCAATTCCACCTTATTTCCCTTAATCGACAAATCGCAGATTCAATTACAAACCCTAACTTCACTCTCAAGGACATTACAAAAACTAAGCCAAAAATAAACCCACTTTTCAAAATTGATAAAGTTTCAAAAGCTTCAAACCCTTCAATGGTAACTTCAATTCTAAACCTCCAAATCGCACGAAACTTGAGATCTAGGCTCACAAGAAACTAGGGAATCAAGATCTAGTGTCAAAAATAACAAATCAAAATAAAAAAATTCATTTTTTTTTTTAAATACCAAAACCCAAGACTTAAGTTTGTAGAAACAAACTCAATCCAAGCTCTGATACCAAATGATACGACACAAAATACGAAAAGACGATGAAACTACGAACACAAGGGTAAAATGGGAAATACGAAAATACGATATGAAGAACAAAGGGAAAAACAAAGACAATAAAGATAAAGGATAGATAGATAGACACAATGAAATAAAGAGAGGACAACAAGAGAGTATATTAAACCCTCAAACCTTCCTTTCGATTACTTCAAAGCACCAATCTCTTACGAAGACCGAAGAGGAATTGAACCTCAACAACCAACGTTTCTAATCAACAAGGAAAGCTCCCAACAAGCTAACATAAACACTCTCAAGTGTAACATTCATCATCAATAATCATCTAACCAAAAATGAAAAGAAAGCTAACTATTTATGGTCATGGGCCTTATTACATAATGGGCCCAAAAGTGACACACAAGACAAAGTGGCCCATTAGGCTCTTTTAACAATGCACCTCCTATGCTCCAAGCTATCTTCCAAACACGATGTTGCTCGATGGGCCCTTGGAGTGCATCATCGGATATAGTTCTTCTCGGGTGCCAAGCTATCATCCAAACACATATTTGCCCCCTTAAGGTGGTCATAACTTGGACTCCCTTGAGTTGACCTCGGGGTATAGGCCTTAGGAGATTGGTGCCGATTCGGCTTGTATCAGTGAGGTAACCTTGACCTACATACACTTCACCCTTACTTATTACAACTTTATCGGAAACAAAGACACATTTGAATCCATTCGTAGTCAGAAGTGAAGTAGAAATTAAGTTCTTTCGCAACTCCAGAACATGAAGGACATTATTTAGTGTCACCACCTTGCTCGATGTCATCTTCAAGCAAATTTTGCTTGTTCCTTCAACCTTTACCGTAGCGGAGTTTGCCATAAATATCTTCTCGTCAGCTTAAGTCAGAGCATATGATGTAAATAGTTCTTTGTCGGCACACACGTGGCGGGAGGCATCGAAATCCATCCACTATTCTCTAGGATTATCAACTAGATTGCATTCCGAAAATATGGCACACAGATTGTCCATTTCTTCTTTGAATTCAACCATGTTTTCTTGATCCTTTTTCTTGTCCTTCTTCGGAACCCGACAATCAGTAGAATTTTGGCCAACTTTTCCAAAATTGAAGCAATTTCCTTTGAATTTCTTCTTAGGAGGATTGCCTTGTTGTCCAAATGCTTTCTTTCTCTTGTTTGGTTTTATGGGATCATTTTCAATAATATTTGCTCCATTCATTGCTAAATTCCCAAGTGGCCTCTTTTCCGCAGCCTTATATCCCTTTTGATTCTCAACCTCACAATGAGATCTTCGACATACATCTCCTTGCGTTTGTGCTTCAAGTAGTTTTTGAAGTTCTTCCACAAAGGTGGTAACTTTTCGATTATTGCAGCCACTTGAAAAGCATCGTTCTCAACCAAACCTACAACAAATATTAAGTGAATATTTAGAACATTTTGAAATATTTAACAAAGGTATTAAATGATATTCTACCTTCAGCAAGGAGATCGTGGATTATGACTTGCAACTCTTGGACTTGGGTAACTACAAATTTACTCTCTACCATCTTAAAGTCTAGAAATTTTACAACAATGAATTTCTTCATTCCGGCATCCTCTGTTTTGTACTTCTTTTCCAAAGCATCCCAGAGTTCCTTAAAGGTCTTAATTGTAACAATTATCTTGTAGGCTACTCAGAATGTAATTCTTGCATAAAAAATCTTAGTGCTTCCAATCTTCAGTTACTACGAAGCGATCTTTTTCAGAGTTTCTTTCGGCAATTCAGGGACGCTTTTCGTGATGAACCTTTACAGATTTAGAGTAGTCAAGTAAAAGAACATCTTTTGCTACCATCTTTTAAAATTAACACCAAAAATTTTTCCTGGTTTTTCAGCTGGTGTCATGACAGGAACAACATTCGTACAACTCGAAGTAGCTATGTTAGTTGCTGTAACATTTGTCGTTCCATCATTGATTTGATTTTCATTAGTCATTTTTCTGTCACAAATAGACAAACAACTTAGTATTACAAATACTAACAATAAAGTCTTAAACTTTAAACAACTTGTTTCTAGTTTAACGATGAAATTTTTATATTCTTCAATTCGTCAACCGAATGAATCTTTGACTCATGATGAAACTTTTATATCTTTAAATAACTATCAAGTTGAAACAGAGTAGAAACTAAAAGGCTTTAATCTCCAGAAATCAAAATACAGATAATTAATTTTCTTAAGATTGTTATTTTCGGGTATAATCTGTATTTACAACATGAGCTTCAGTAACGTTCAAGAACAGCTTCAAGAACAACAAAAAAGTTCAAACTATTTTCAGGAAAATAGAAAAACCATAAGAAAGAGATGAAGAAAGAAAGAATCAAGTCCACCGAATTCACGGTGTGTCCTTAAGAAAATTATTCCCCTCAAGTACCCGAGGTTAATGGAATATATCTCCCAGGATAAAATGATTCACTTCAGCAAATAGTGGTACCTCAAATTTACAGAACTACGAACTCACTCAACAATTTTTAAATCACACTTGAGTTTTTCAAGAAAAAGAGAGTGTTTTTACTTATCTCTATACCTGAGGAAAAAACAGGTATTTATTGCCGTAAATAGTTGCTTTAGAAAAGAAGCATTCGTTCATGAAAAGTTGCAACTTTTTGAAACATTGAAATGACCTGCGGACCCCAAATGTGGCTGCAGATCTTGACATGCATTCGCATGTCAACAATTACACAAAATAGTGTGTTTTCGCTGACTTGCGTTGGTATCTGTGTCCACAGATCGCCAGGTGCGCACGCAGGTCCCTTTTTCATTTTCAAACAGTGCCTCGTAGGGTCGCGTCCCTTCGAGGTGCGTTGCGACATGCGTTTGCACATGCTCGTGTGCGTCCGCAAATGGAAATTTTTTTTGTATCGAATTTTTGGATTAAAAAATCATTATCCAAAGTCGAGCTGAGCGAGCGACGATTACGACGGCGCGAGTCTTGTCTTCTTCTTGCCTCACTATCCACATGAAGGAATGCTTCTATATTTAAGCATGAAAAAGTTTCTTTCTCCCACCAATGTGGGAGAACACTTCTTCCATTAAGTGAATACTCATTTTCACTTTCTCTCCATTTTCTGTTCACTTTCATCACTAGCACCCAACAATTTCTACGGATAAGAGAAAAGAAAAAGAGAGGGTATGTTGAAGAAGAAGATCTGGAGGGGGTGGGGGGAGGGTTTAAAATAGTTTTTTTTTTAAAATTTAAAATGTCACATGTAATTGTTTGATTTGTTGCCTACCACGTCTTCGGAGAGTGTATTGCACTCTCCTTATTTGTTTTGCTAATTGTCAAAAAGGTATCAAATGACACAACAGAACACTACTTTGAGTGTTTAAAATGAACAATGCTTAGTTGAGGTTCCAAAATGAAAGTTCGTGCCAAGTTTAGGTGCCTAGCGATGTGTTTCTCGAATTAGGAGTGATATAATTAGCCCATGAAAATAATGATTCGTCCAATTCGATTAAGTTGGGTAGATCAACGACCCACTAAAATATCAACTCAACCTCATTTTGATCAACCTAATTCAATCTGGATCTTCTTGAATTAGGAGTGATATAATTAGCCCATGAAAATAATGATTCGTTCAATTTGATTAAGTTGGTTAGATCAATGACCCGCTAAAATATTAACTCAACCTCATTTTGATCAGCCAATTCAGTCCGAATCATTCACACAAATGTCCCATTTTGTGATGATCTTTAATTTTTGTCATTCAACGCTTTAATTAATAAAAAATGACTTAAAATACCCCTGACATAAAAAAAAAAAAAACAGAAAGAATTTGCAAGAAACAAGTTATATCTTGGTTCAAGAGAATGCACATAAAAATGTTTTGGTTCAAATATGCTTGCAGAATTTTTTCAAAAAGTAATTTTGTATTCACGTTCTTTTACGTTGATATATTCGACGAGTTAGACAGTTTTCCACTATAAATTTTAATTTGTAAAATTACTCTTTATTTTCTAGGAATAAGTAATTTTTTAAAAGATATATCCAAACTAAAAAAATCACTTATTTAAAAATAAATGGAGTAAAAATCATCTGAATTATGTGTTGATGCTGATTAATGCCTAAGAGACGCAAAAAATCCAGCAACTAGAGTGTCCAGTCTAAACTATTTAAATGCATGTCGAGAAAAGTCTGGAATAACGTTGGCCGCCACATCCCTTTTAATTTCCCTTCCTCTGCATTGCAACCCTCTTTGTCTTAATTTATGTGATATATATTTTTAATTAATTTTAAAAATAATAATATTTTTAACAATTAGTACTTCCTCCGTCCTATATAATTGTTATTTTAGTACTTTTAAGTCTATTAAAAAAAATAATAAATATAAAGTTGACTTTACTAAGTTACTCCAATTTAATAAAAATATATTTTTTCTTCACTTTAAATAATGTCCATTAAGAATATAGTTGAAAGTAATTATCAACTTTAATTTTGAGTTTCTATAATAAAAGCTATTTTGGGATAATTTTTTTTTAAACTAAAGGGTTAGTTAATTTAGGAAGGAGGAGTAACAATTTGTCTTTAAACTTGACCACGTAAATATTATGGAAGTAAGAGCCGCCGCATAGGCTACCTTTCATTGTACTCTGGTGACTTAAATTCTGGATTTTATTTTTGTCACCAAGTCATTGATCCCTCATAACCACTAATACATAATTTAGCCATCGTCCTCCTTACCTATAAATACCTTTCACTTTACCACTTATTTCCCATCTCCTTTTTACTACATCAGCAAAATGAGATTTTCTGAATTCACTACTCTTTCTTTAGTATTTTCTCTCCTTTTGCTGACTGCCTCGGCAGCGCAATGTGGTTCGCAGGCTGGAGGTGCGCTTTGTCCCTCGGGACTTTGTTGCAGCAAATTCGGTTGGTGTGGTAACACTAATGAATATTGTGGTCCTGGAAATTGTCAAAGCCAATGTCCTGGTGGCGGCCCCACCCCTGGTCCTTCTAGTGACCTCAGCAACATCATGTCAAATTCCATGTTTGATCAGTTGCTTAAGCATCGCAATGATAATGCGTGTCAAGGAAAGAACAATTTCTACAGTTACAATGCCTTCATCACTGCCGCAAGGTCTTTTCCTAGCTTTGGCACCACTGGTGATACCACTGCCCGTAAAAGGGAAATTGCTGCTTTCTTTGCCCAAACCTCCCATGAAACTACTGGTATGTCGATTTAAATTTGATAGGTTAAACTTTCGATCGAACCAGGGGCGGCTCAACAAATTTGGTGGCTTAAAGCCAAACTTTCATGTAAGGCCTTAAATTATTTTTTTCCTAAATAACGAAGAAAACTTATCCCCTCTCCCCTCTCCCCTCGCCCAAATTTGTTGCTTGCTTAGATGAAGTAATTAAAAACCTAGAAGTGAAATCTTCTTGTAACAAAGAAAAATGAGAAAATATAACTTGCCTCATCTATTTCAAAATGTCAAATGTACATGATCCAAAAAGATTTATATTCAAGGAATGTAAAGATCTAGATTAATGAGTTATACAGATTACCTAAGAAAAAAGAAAAAATTCAATGGTACTATCATCATAATTTCAAAAGTCTTCTTTCTTATTATACTTGCTTCATACCAAAAATACTTGTCATGTTCATATACCTGAAAATTTACAATTCACGGTGTTTCGTATAGTTTGTGAATATCTACCATTTAATTTTAGTATATTGAATTAATCTAATTCAATTTAGCTCCAAAAATTAATCAAATCGATTTTCAAAAAGTGAAATATACCCATTATTTTGAATGGAGGGAGAAAATATTTTGTAATTTCTATACTATCCATTTTTCAAAAATAAATAAATAACATATACACATACTATTATTAGAAAATGGGCCCCCCAAAATTCGGGGGCCTAAAGCAAAGGCTTGGGAGGCTTTACCCTCCAGCCGGCCCTGGATCGAACTATTACAATTTCATAACTATGTATCTTAAAAGTACTAACAATTATTTAATGAAGTTTTGGCAATACTAATTGATTATGTACCACTTGATAGGAGGATGGCCTACGGCACCCGATGGACCATACGCGTGGGGTTACTGTTTCCTTAGAGAACAAGGTAACCCGGGCGACTATTGTACACCAAGTGGTCAATGGCCTTGTGCTCCTGGCAGGAAATATTTTGGACGAGGCCCCATACAAATTTCGCAGTAAGCTCCTATTTTATGTTCAAAATCATTTTCATTTTCTTTCTAGTGTAGATTTCTGAACACTAAAAAATAGAGGGAGAAAAACATATGATACTGAACTTCAAGTTAAGGGGTTCAAAGTATCATTATAACCGCGCATCTTCTATTCATAAACTTGCACATATCTTACAAAATACAAACATATACTTTTACAAATTTCCAGAAATTTTGCTTATAGATTTAACTTTCTATACATCAGTAGTGTCAGGTCATTAAAATTATATCACATACAATTATTCATAAAAAAGTAAACTTGGTTATCTAAAAAAATAAGATAGGTGAATTGTTAGAACAAGTTAAATTAGATAATAATATTAAAATTCTTTACATTATCAACATATATATATATATATATATATATATATATATATGTTCCCCCATTTCTCCCTCCTTTTTACCCCTCTTCAGGTGAGCTTTCCCATATATATATATATATGTTCCCCCATTTCTCCCTCCTTTTTACCCCTCTTCAGGTGAGCTTTCCCACTTTTGCTTCCTTGGTGACTCGATAATATATATAAGTTAAATCCCAAATACTAACTCGGGAGAACTCTAATCATGCTGTGGTATCCTAATTTTTGACTGATCAACACTAAGAAAAATAAATCTATTTGTCCTACGTTTTAATGTGATGAACTTGTAGGGTCAAATTATAACGTGTATTTTGACATTAAAAAAACACAGCAACTACAACTATGGGCCATGTGGAAGAGCCATCGGAGCAGACCTCTTGAACAATCCTGATTTAGTGGCCACAGATCCAGTCATCTCATTCAAATCAGCTCTCTGGTTCTGGATGACCCCTCAATCACCAAAGCCTTCTTGCCACGATGTCATCATCGGAGGATGGCAACCATCCGGTGCTGACCGAGCAGCCAATCGCCTCCCTGGATTCGGTGTCATCACGAACATCATCAATGGTGGCCTAGAATGTGGTCGTGGCAATGACAATAGGGTCCAGGATCGAATTGGATTTTACAGGAGATATTGCGGAATTCTTGGAGTTAGCCCAGGTGACAATCTTGATTGCGGAAACCAGAGGCCTTTTGGTTCCTAACTCTTAGCAGATTCTATGTAACCACATCATCATCTGTTTTGTTGTATTCTCTAGCAACGCAGGGATCAACTATAAAATAAAGTTTTAATAATGTGATTTTGTGAAATGTGATTGTAGTCTGCTTAGGACTACGACTATAACCGCTTTTAGTAATAAATACAGACTTTTGTCTAAGATACATATATCTCAATGAAGTCGCCATTAACCTTTGGATTTTTCCACAAGCATTATTCTTTCCCTTCAAAAGTTCCAACTTCAAAAACCAAATCAATGTGCACGTGGTTATAATGCATTTGGTAACCTAAATCTTGTACTTCTTCCTTTTTATTATGCTATACTAACCTGTGATGGTGGGGTTTTGGCATGAACCCTATATGTATATACCATAATTCAAGATTAATACATGAAGAATGAGTAACCTCATTCGAGAGCAGGGGCGGACCTATGCCCAATTTTGGGGTGCTCCGGCACCCGTTAAATCCAACGCAGACTAGGTATAATTATATAAAAAATGTATAAAAATTGGTAGAAGACTTAGAAAAGCACCTAGTAAACCAAGAAGTTAGATGGGTGCTTTAGTTTCCAAGCGGAACTTTAAAGCTTTGGGAGTCAATATGTGTGTTCGGACCTCCCGAGCACCCACAACCCATAAATCCTGGGTCCGCCACTGTTCGAGAGTTAGTCTGACAACTAAAAGCAAAAGTAGAAGACTTAAACATTGCCAAAATTGAAATGACCCTTCCTGAACATAATTCTAAGACATTACCATTCTGATCATTAATCTTCAATAAAGCTTTAGCCTTCCGGGGTAAAGTCATAGCTTGTATAAAGAACCTTTACATTTTGGTATCCAATCCAATGTTAGCTAGTCTATCAGCAACAAAGCTAGTTTCTCTATAGCAGTGATTAACATGGATATGTCATTGCCTCATTCAGAATCTAATAGTATCTCAATAAAAGTATGATTTCAATATAATATTGTGGTAACCAGTATTGATACACCATTGAGGCCCTTTCAGAAGGGACACAGTTTCAGATTTGTTGTTTCTGCATACCCAAATGTATGCGTAGAAAGTCATAATCCGTTTGCCCTTGGAGTCTTTGAGCACACCTCTACCTCTTGATTGACCGAAATTGCCTTTATAACGTCCATATGTGTTGAACTTCAAGCATTAATATTGGGAATTTGTTGAGCAATGTTATCAGAAAGAATACTCTTGATGTTATCATATTTTCAGTTGTTATTGTCCAGAAAACTTGACACTTTTATTTTCTTGGATCTATATCCATGCGCTATGACTCTAGCCAAAGGTCTCAGCATTGGGTAATTATTCCACCAAAAGGATACCTTCCTGTTGCCTATTTTCATAGAATGTATTGTTCTGCATTAACTTTGATCTCTATTAATCTCTCCCAAGTGTGTGAGTCTCCACATGTCCATTTCTTTGAAACTGCATTCGACCTTTTACAATACTTAGCTTCAACGAAGTCGTTATGAAGAGATTGTTTTGTCGTGTGGTTCCACAAATTGTTAGCTGCAAAGACACCACAATAACTCGCCTTAACCAGGACAATCGTACCACCAAAGGATAGAATTTTGATCTACCATTCAGTAATTCTATTAAAGAGTTTGTCTACCAACTCTTAAGAAATATCTATTCTCTTTCAGCCTATGTAAATTGGCATCCAAGATACACAAGAAGGAGCTACTGCTGACTAAAACTAGTTATTGATTCACTTCCTGGATAAACTCCTTTGGTGCTTTAGGATGTGTTACTACCCATTTTGAGGCTGAGGGCAAATCAGCGGTCTTTGTGCGGAGAGGCCACGGTTTCATTGGTTGGCCCAATTTTTCTCCTGTTTTGCCAAACTCCCCATTTCGCTACTTTTAGGCCCCATACATGTAAGTCATCAAAAACAACAACTGTAAAAGCTTGAGTTGCCTCCCACCCGGTGTCTTAGTTAAGGTCATGTCATGATATTGTTTTTTTTTTTTTTTTTTGGTATTTTCTCCTTTTTTTAAGCAATAGAAACTTTTAAAAAACTCGAGTTACCTTCTGAGCGGCGGTTGATTTATCATCGTAGCATGATGGTAAACCATATCTATCATTCATCGAACATCACTCAACCTCACCGAGGTCTTTTCTCTGTCCACATCTCCGTTCTAATAATGCTTCAAGCCACAATCATAATCACTTACCATTTCACCACTTAGCATCAATATGTAATGCAATGAAGATGAATGAAATGAGAAGATGAATGAAATGAAAATACATATGCATTGGTCAGTAACCTGTATACACCCATTTCCTCGGTCGGATAAACGGGACCTATGGAGAAATTGCTAAGTCAATATACGCACCCTTTAGCTGACAACACTGAAGAAATATCCTAGATGCATGTAACACCATGTATCAAATAAATCTTCTACACCACAAATATTCTAATTGAGCCTATACCGAGATTTATCCTTTCACTTCCTCAATGTCAAGGTGCATGATATGTAATGCCACCACAAAAAAATTTACATCGACTTCAATCCTTAGCACCGACAATCATAAATAGCTCCAAATCATTCAACAATCATAGTAAGTAAGTGAAAGAATGTTTTGAGTAAGCATTTGATATGTGAGCCACCAGCTAAAATTAAGTCAACAATATCAAGTGAGCAACATAAGCATCTATCCAAGTCAATCTACTAAGAACCAAACACACAGACTCATAATTCATCAAATCAAGAAGAAAGATCATTAATACCCATATTATGGCACCGGTACCCACGTAAATGTTCATTATCTCATTTATATGGGACTTTCATTACCATTGGCCTTCAATTTAGCAAATCAATACACTCACAGTTTATAAAGAGTCAATGAAAGTATCAACTTGCTTTTTTTTTTTCCGCATCCGCAATACACCAACACCAACAACATCTAACTCCGCTAAAAAGATCATACAACTCTCTCATACGAATAAGAGTGCGGGCATATTTTTCTGAGTAAAATGTAGTACACGTGAACTCATGGTCTCTATGCAAAGCTAGATATGTTATAACATATTTGCCGGACTTGATATAACATTATCTGCTGACGCCCATGCTAAAAAAAAAGATGTATGGTGCACTTGGTTCAATTATGAGTTATTTACCTAGAGAATATTTAGAGATCAATTTTCACTTAATTACCCTTTCTTTCTTCTGTATTTTAATGGTGCACCCATATTCTAGAAGTTGTAGATTCGCCTATGAGAGGACTTACATTTAGTTTAACAACCATATATATTACTTTTCGAAAACAACCTCTCTACCTCTGAAGTTAGGGTAATCAAAGTCTGCATCTACTCTACCCTTCTCAGACCTCATGACTTTGTGAGACTATATTGAGTATGTCATTTTTGTTGTTGACCATGTACATTATTACTCCCTCCATCCAACAATACTTGTCCACTAATGACTTGACATACACCTTAAGAAACAATAAATAATATGGGTAATTTTACTATATCACCCTTTAAATATAATAAGTTTAATGCTTTGAAAAATTCATTAGATAATGAATAGTATTTAATACCAAGGTTAAAGTGGCATATATGAGTAAATTATTCATTAGTTTTTCAAACTAGACAAGTATTATTAGACATCTATTTTTGTAATATGGACACTTAAAGATGGACAAAGGACATACTTGTTAATACCATATTTATTTTCAGTTAGAATATTTCAAGTCTTAGGCATGATATCTTAGCCAATAGACTCTAAATCATGAAGTCAAAGAAAAATCCTAACATATATTTGGTCTACAACAAAATGAAACACACTGAATGATGAATTGCGACTATGCAGCGCTAAAAGATCAACAAATGTACGCAATATTTTGTAACGATCCAAATTATTATCACGCTGAAATAAGGAGTAAAACCTTTGTCAAACTTCCCCTCAGACAATTTTTAAGAAATTCAGACTAGCTTAGTGTTACACGATTTTTGAGGGTGAACTAGTCTAAGAAAATCTGGTATTAATGAGAGCATTAGTGGGGGTGTTTAACTTGATTTTTAGATAGATGATGAGTTTAGAAAGCCGTAGCAACTTCCGGCACATAAAATGGAGTAATAGAACTCCGGTTATCGAGTTACCATGAAAGGGTTGGTTCACGATGTCGTATTTCGAGGGGTGTGTTATAAAATAGATCCAATTAAGGAGAGACCCCGAGATTCTACCTTGGGACTGATGCAGCAGAAAAAAGAACCGCTGTAGCGGTAAAAAAACCACTGCAGTAGTAGCCTCAGTTCAAACCACTGCAACGGTAAAAATGTAATTTTAACACTTTTTAAATCAGAAACACGTTTCATTCTCCACTTTCTAAAAAATAAACCAAGGTTCTGGGGAAGACGATTTTCTACAATTTTTCAAAAGTTTTCATCTTTGAAGGTAAGTTCTTTGCATTCTAAACTTGAATCACTTTTTAAAATCATTGAGAATCGTTAGAATCTTGTTCATGATGAAAATTGGGATTTAGCTTTAATTCATGAACTTGCAAATCAAGTGAGCTTATATTCTAGGGATTAGCATCTACTAATTTTCATTGACTTGAGCACGGTATCATATTTCTCTTTTGCAACTAGTCATTTAATCAACGGATTGAGGAAGATACATGTATCTCAATGAAGTCGCCATCAACCTCATCAGATTTTTCAACAAGCATTAATTCCCTCCAAAAGTTTCAACTTCGAAAATCAAATCAATTTGCATGTGGTTGCAACACATTTGGCAATTTAGCTTTTAATTCCTCTAGTCCAAAATAAGTGAATTTTTACCTCAATGCACACCTATTAAGGAAAAAAAACTAAGATATAAATTGTGCTTTACTTTTCATTTTTACCCTTTTAGATATTATCAAACTACTTTTGAATTTTCAGTCACAGTCAATTAAGTCTCTTGAAACTCATAACCTAGAAAGTATAAATGAAGGGTAAAATTAGAAGAAATTTCCAACATGTCTCTTGAAGAAATGAACAATTCACTTATTTTGGGCATTGGAAAATAGCTCAAAAATTCACTTATTTTGGACTAGAGGGAATACAACCAGTGTTTTAAAAGGTTGGGGCGTTTTACTTAGCACGAGGCCAGGTGTAAGCCTCGAGGCGATGAGGCGTAAGCCCCATGGATCTTAAAATTTTTAATTTATAATATAGTAAAATAGTGTTATAAAGCAAAAACTATAAATAATAAATTAATAATTAAAACAATTAAAAACATGATCAAACAAGCTCATAGAAAATAAAACTTCTAACATAACTTTACAAGTATAAATAAAGATATGTATGCAAATCAACTCTAACATATTAACTTTCAAATAATAAAAAAATTATATTTTTGTAAAATATATTATGATTATACTATGCAATTTACACCCCTTAAAGAAAATAGTCAATAAACTTTATTAGTACCATCATGGTAATTTTGAGATAATAAAATACAATAATTTACTTTCAAATAGAGATTATTTTGAGACGTATGGAAATAATATGAAGACCAATATTGATAAGTGAAGATGTAAAAATCATCTAATTAAGTATTTTTTAAAGAAATGTTAAATGATATTCACCCTCATGGTGCTTTCAAATAATAAATATGCAATACAATGACTTGTTATTTGAGTTATTCTCAATCTTTTAATTTCTATAGATGAAAAAACTATTAAGTCATTTACTTATTAGAGAATTATAAGGGTCAACAACGTTGGGCGTTAGGCGTGCTTAGGACGTACCATCGGGCGCTTAAGGCGTAAGCCTTACAGGACTTAAGCCTAACATCTATGCCTCGAGGTGTTTTCCTAGTGCCCTGCCACAGGGCGAGCCTCAAAACTGCCTTTCAAAACACTGAGTACAACAAATATGTGTTTTTTCGAATTAAGGGTGATATAATTAGCCCATGAAAACAATGATTCGTCCAATTCGTTTAAGTTGGGTAGATCAATGACCTGTGAAAATATTAACTCAATCCATTTTGATCCATTCAATTCTGCCTAGGTCATTTACATGAATGCCCCTATTTTGGAATGATCTTTAATTTTTGCCAATCAACACTTTAATTAAATGGCTAAAATACCTCTAACATTAAAGAAAAAAAAAGAACTCGCAAGATACAAGTTATGTTTTGGTTTAACAAAATGCTCATTAAAATGTTTTGGTTCAAATATGCTTGCAGAATTTTTTTCAATAAAAGAATTTTGTATTCACATTTTTTTATACTGCTATATTCGACGAGTTAGATAGTTTTCCACTATAAATTTTACAACAACAACAATATAACAGTGTATTTTTAAAAAGTGAGATCTGGGGATGGTAGAGTGTACAAAGTTCTTCTACTATATCAAAGGTGAGGTAGAGAGGTTGTTTCCCAGAGTCCATCGACTCAAGAATAAATATAGTCTAGAAAAAAGATATAATAGATGTATAAAAACAATAGGGAGTAACAAAACAACAGATAGTGACAGAACAATAATACCACAAAATAATACTACAAACGATTTAGCCCAAACAACATTTTTCAACAGAAATCCACAAACAAGAAACTACTATCATAGTACTACGACTACTAATAAGGACAATACTCGCAGGGGCATATGCACATCGTTGGGAGAGGGTTCACATGTACCCATCCTCCCCTACCTAATCTATGTATAGTACTACTATTTTCTTGTTGACTTTTAAGATTTATATTGGGTGAACCCATGGTCAAATATATATTTTAGTCCATTGATAAATTTGCACATAAAGGGGGTGCACCTTTTTCAATTTTGGGTTCAACTCCCAATATTCACATTATTTTTTTAACTCATAAGTGTCACTTTTAATTTAAAAAAAAGTTAACTTATAAATAAATATAATGTTTAAATATCCATGCTTTTAGAATTATGCAGCCTTTTAAATTGGTCCTTAACATTATAATAATATTATAATATAATGCAATATTAAATAAAAGTACATACACTTTTGGTTGCTTTTTTCTCCTTTTGTTCTTTATTGATTTATTGTTTCTATTTTTTTTTTTTGTCTTTTTTTTCATTGGTTGTCCTTTTGACTTCAAAAGCCCCAAACCAAAAAAATAAAACACATTTCATTTTTTTGTGTTGGCTCTTATGCAGAGAGATCTATAGAGAAATTGTGCAAAGTTGCTGTAAGCCTGCAAAGTGGATAAGCGGGTATGCTCTTTAACATCTTTCTCAATTTTATTTATCGATCTATGCATTTTTCTTGATTTATGAGGTGAATATTGTTTGATTATCTAATTTTTTTAAATTAGGTATTTTCTTATAAAGTGGTATTGTTTTTCACTTCTTGTATCTTTTCTTTACAATGATGGATATGTTACACTTACATGAGCATAATGTCAAAATATTTTTGTATATTTGAAAATTTTTCCTTCGAGCTGTTGCACTTCTTTTTAAAATAAAACCTTCTTAATTCTTAAGAAGTTGTCTAATAATTGTGATTATTCTATTAGTAAACTTGTGATAATGACTAAATTTAATTTTAATTATTTTATTTTTGATAAGATTGGATAGAAGTGTAAATATTTAATTTTATAGATAAAATAATTCTTACATTGAAATGGATAAATTTCTCATCAAGCTGCCAAAGTCAAAAGATGGACAACCAAGTTCTAGCTCTAGCCGGCCATTCGTTAATTCACAAGTTGCCCCTGAAATTCAAAGACAAACAACATCTCTCCCTCGTCGAAATATGGATAATGTGCTTGATTTGGAATCTCCTGAAGCTGATCCCAAGGACAGAAGACCTATTTCAACTTATGATCCTAATGATCAAGATGAGGTAAGAAGGTATTATATTCAGAAAAAGCCTTGTCAACCTGTTGATAATATCTTCCCTCAAACTAAATTTGGAGATAAAATGCGTCAATTTAACCCTACTTGATTTAAGAGAAGATCTCATTGGCTTGAATATAGCATAAAAGCAGACGCCACATTTTGTTTGTGTTGTTATTTATTCAAGAATGAACTTGAAAGCCATGGAAATGTCGGAGATGAATTCACAAGAGAGGGGTTTAGGAGTTGGAACAAAGCTTTAGAAAGATTCAAAAAACATGTTGTTAAGGTGAATAGTGTCCATCATAAGTGTTTCAATAGGATGAAAGATTTAATGAACCAATGCCAATCGATTCAATCTTGTTTGGACAAGCAAAGTGAAAAAGCAAAAAGTGATTATCGGATGCGCTTAAATGCCTCAATTGATGTTGCATGGTTTCTGTTAAGATCGAAATTTCCATTCCGTGGACATGATGAAAGTGAAGATTTTGAATTTAAAGGTGCTTTTCTTGAACTTTTGGAATGGTACGGTGATAGACAAATTGATGTGGGAAAAGTAATATTAAGTAAAGCTCTACAAAACAATATGATGATTTGTCCAACAATTCAAAAAGAGATTGTGGAGGCTTGTGCTAAAGAAACAATTAAGGCTATCATTGGAGACTTGGATGGTGATTATTTTGAAATATTAATTGATGAATCAAAGGATGTCTCACATAAGGAGCAAATGATTTTAATTTTGAGATATGTCAACAAAAGCGGAATGGTGGTAGAACGATTCTTGGGTATTGTACACGTAAAAGATACATCTTCTCAATCATTAAAAAAAGCAATTTATTCTTTGTTTTTGGATCACTCTTTATGTATATCCAAAATACGTGGACAACGTTATGATGGGGCTAGTAATATGCAAGGGGAAATAAATGGTCTCAAGTCCTTAATTTTGCAAGATACTTCCTTTGCATATTCTATTCATTGTTTTGCTCACCAATTACAATTGACACTTGTAAGTCTTTCTAAAAAGAATCATGATATGGATAATTTCTTTTATGTCCTTACTAATGTTTTGAATACTATTGGAGCTTCATTTAAGTGTAGGGATTCACTTCGATAACATCAAGCAGATAAGTTGGAAGAGTTGCTTAAATTTGGAGAAGTTTATACAGGGCAAGGTTTGAATCAAGAACGTGGCCTTCAAAGATCGGGTGATACTCGTTGGGGGTCTCATTTTAAAACATTGGACAACTTCTTGATTCTTTTTTCTTCCATTGTCAATGTGCTTAAGGATATGAAACGTCATTGTCAATATCATCTTGATAAATTTGCAGAGGAAATTTTTTTGAGCAAGATTCATGAATTTTACTTTGTCTTTATGTTGCACTTGATGTTTAAGGTGTTGCTATTGAAAAATGAATTGAATAAAGTTTTACAGAAGAAAGACCAAGATATCGTCAATCCTATGGAATTGCTTGATCTTTCAAAGAAAAGATTGCAAATGATGAGAGACGATGAATGAGACTCTTTGTTGGATGAAGTTTGCTCGTTTTGTGGTCATGATATTCCAATTCCCAAAATGGATGACGACTATATGAATTGAAAGTCGAAGCGTAAGAGGTCCGAAGTTTCATATTTGCATCAATTTCATGTGGAAGTATTTTATGCCGTCATTGATTTGGCACTTCAAGAGCTTAATAATCGCTTTGATGTAGTAACTAGTGACTTACTCCTCGGTATGGCTAGTTTGAGTTCGGTTGATTCATTTGCTAATTTTCACAAGAATAGGATAATGAAATTTGCTGAGTATTATCCAAGTGAGGTTGGTGATAAAGAGCTTTGAGAACTTGATTTTCAACTTGATGATTTCATTGTCTATTCTAAAAAATGTGATAGCAAGTTTCTTAACTTGTCGGGAATCAAGAATCTTGCTAGAGTGATGATAGAGACAAAATTAGATTAAACTTGGTCACTTGTTTATCTACTTGTGAAGTTGACTTTGATTATACCGGTTGCTTCCGCAAGTGTGAAAAGAACATTTTCATCAATGAAGTACATAAAGAATGATCTACGTAATAGGATGGATGAAGATCTTTTGAATGTTTGTTTAGTTTGCTATATAGAATGTAGTATATTTTAAAATGTATGTAATGATGTTATTATTGACCGTTTTCAAAATATGAAAACTCGTCGAGGACAATTGTAAAGTGAATGACACTTTTTTGTTAATATAGTACTATGAAAGTTGTTCCTCAACTTGTTGTCGCCATAAATTTTATATAATTGCATTAAATATCTATTTTGAAGATGATGGTTCCCCCATGGTGTTGAAATCTTGGATACACCTCTGATCACCTCCTCCATATTTCTTTGGCCTACCTCTATCTCTCCTGAATCCATCCATAGCCAACCTCTCACACCTCCGCATTGGAGCATCCATGTATCTCTTCAACAAGCCCAAACTATCTCAACCTCACATCCCATATCTTGTCTTCCACTGACATTACTCCTACCTTATTTTGGATATTCTCATTTCTAATCCTATCTCTCCTAGTAAACACACATATTTATCAACATCCTCATCTCCGCCATCTTCATCCTCTGGATATGAGACTCCTTAACTGGCCAACACTCCACCTCATACAACAAAACTGGTCTAACCACCACTCTATAAAACTTGCCCTTAAGTTAGGAGGCACCTTATTATCACACAAGACTCCAGAAGCGAGCCTCCATTTCATCCATCCTGCACCAATACGGTGAGTGACACCCTCATTAATATCTCCATTTCCCTGGATAATAGACCCAAGATATTTGAAACTACCTCTCTTTTGGATGGCCTATGTATCAAGCTTCACTTCCACATTAGCCTCATACGTCACCTCACTGAACTTACACTCCAAATTTTTGTCTTGGTCCTGCTCAACCTAAACCTTTTAGACTCCAGGATATGCCTCTAAACCTCTAACTTAGCACTAACTCCTCGACGAATTTCGTCAATCAAAACATCAAAATTTTACAGTCATCATACTCAAATTCAGCAATCTTTTTGGGACACAAAAAATGTTACATATGAGGAAATATTGTCCTATGTAGTAATAATTAGCTGAATTATATGTATTGATGCTAATTGATTCCTTTTCATGGATATAGATAACCTTAGAGACATAAAAAATCCAGCAACCAGTGTCCAGTCTAAATTATTTAAATTTAAATGCATGAAAAAATGTTGGCCTCCACATCCTTTTTAATTTCCCTTCCTCTATATTGAAACATTTAGTCAATTTCAAAAATAATAATATATTTAATAATTAGTATTTCCTCTGTCCTATTTTAATAGTAATTTTAGCTTTTTTTTTTTTTTTTTAAATGCCTATTAAGAAAAATAATAAATATAAAGTAGAGTTTGCTAAGTCGCTCCAATTTAATAAAAATGTAATTGCTTCTTCTCTTTAAATATTTTCTTTTAAGGGTATAATTGAAAATAATTGTCAACTCAAAACTTGAGTTTCTAAATTAAAAATTATCTTAGGATAATTTTTTTAAGCTAAAGGGAAAGTTAATTTAGGACGGAGAGAGTAACAATTTGACTTTAAACTTGATTTTATTCTTAATAAAATGATTTATAACCACGTAAATATTAAGAAAGTAAAAGCCGCTGCTAAATATAGGCTACCTTTCAGTGTACTCTAGTAAATTAAATTCTGGATCTTATTTTTGTCACAAAGTCAATGATCCCTCACAATCACGAATACACAATTCAACCATCATTCTCCTAACCTATAAATACCTTTTACTTTACCACTTATTCCCCATCACCTTTTACTACTTCAGCAAAATGAGGCTTTCTGAATTCACTACTTTTTCTTTAGTGTTTTCTCTCCTTTTGCTGACTGCCTCGGCAACACAATGTTGTTCGCAGGCTGGAGGCACACTTTATGCCTCGGGACTTTGTTGCAGCAAATTCGGCTGGTGTGGTAATACCAATGACTGTTGTGGTTTTTGGAAATTGTCAAAGCCAGTGTCCTGGTGGCGGCCTCACTCCTGGTCCTTCTAGTGACCTTAGCATCATCATCTCAAAATCTATGTTTGATCAGATGCTTAAGCATCGCAATGATAATGCATGTCAAGGAAAGAACAATTTCTACAGTTACAATGCCTTCATCACTGCTGCAATTCTTTTCCTGGCTTTGGCACCACTGGTGATATCACTGCCCGTAAAAGGGAAATTTTTGCTTTCTTTTCCTAAACCTCCCATGAGACTATTGGTACGTCAATTTTAATTTGATATATTCAACTTTTAAATCGAACCATTATAATTTCATAATTATGAATCTAAGAAGTAATATTTATGGAAGTTCCATTAGAAATTGATTGTGTACCCCTTAATAGGAGGATTGCCTACAACACCAGATAGACCATACGCATGGGGTTCCTGCTTCCAACAAGGTAACCCGGGCGACTACTGTACACCAAGTGGTCAATGGCCTTGAGCTCCTGACAGGAAATATTTTTGACGAGGCCCCATATAAATTTCACAGTAATCTCCTATTGGTCCCTGCTCACAATCTTTTTCATTTTCTTTCTAGTGTACATTTCTAATCACTAAAGTATCATTATAACCACTAATCTTTTATTACAAAGCGTGTACATATCTTACAATCGTATACTTTTACAAATTTCCAAAATTTTGCCTATGGATTTAACTTCTATACATCGGTACTGTCAGCTCATTCAAAGATAATTACATACAATTATTCATAAAAAAGTTATCTAAAAACTAAGACAAATTATCTGTTACAAGAAGTCAAAATATATTAATAGTATTAAAATCTTTACGTTCTCAATATATATATATGTCCCCCCTCCCCATAGAGAGAGACACATACATCCCTTTCTTTTACCCCTCCCCATGAGCAGGGGTGAATCTAGAGGGGGCCGATTGTGTTCACCCAAACCCCCACAACAAATAATTACACTATACATACATACATATATATATATATATATATATATATATATATATATATAGAGAGAGAGAGAGAGAGAGAGAGAGAATAATTACACTATATATATTGAATCTCCTAAATACAAGAGTAGAGGTTGACTTAGTATTTAGGAGTTCAAAATCCTCTTTGAGGTTCCAAAGTCAAATCTCAAACACGTACATTTTTACTTTCAAATCCCACTGCCCAGGAGCTTTAGTTCTAATCATACTATGGTATCAAAATTTTTAACTGATCGATACAAAGAGAAATAAATCTATTTGTCCTATGTTTGATGTGATGAGCTTGTATTGTCTAATTACGTGTATTTTGACATTAACAAAAAATAGCAACTACAACTATGGGCCATGTGGAACAACCATTGGAGTGGACCTGTTGAACAATCGAGATGTAATGGCCATAGATCCAATCATCTCATTCAAATCAGCTATATAGTTCTGGATAACCCGTCAATCGCCAAAGCCTTCTTGCCACGATGTCATCATCGGAGGATGGCAACTATCCAGTACTGACCGATCAGCCAATCGCCTCCCTTGATTCGGTGTCATCACGAACATCATCAATGGCAGCCTAGAATGTGGTCGTGGCAATGACAATAGGGTCCAGGATTGGATTGGATGTTACAGGATATATTGCGAAATTCTTGGAGTTAGCCCTGGTGACAATCTTGATTATGGAAACTAGAGGCCTTTCGGCAGCTGACTCTTAGCCAATTCTATGACGAGTTATCCCTCATGATCTATTTTGTTGTATTCTTTAGGAACATAGGGATCAAATATCAAATAAAGTTTAACAATGTGATTTTATGAAATGCGATTGTAGTCTGACTAGGACTAAGACTATAATCGCTTTTAATAATGAATAAAAACTTTTGTCTAAGATACATATATCTCAAAGAAGTTGTCATCAACCTCAAAATTTTCCACACACATTGCTCTTTCCTTCAAAAGTTCAAACTTCACAATTAAATCAATGTGCATGTGGTTACAACACATTTTGTAAAAAAACTTGTACAACATTTTTTCAATTATACTATACTAAATTGTGATGGTGGTGGTGTATGGAACGACCCCTACAAGTATATATCATAATAAAAAAAAATACATAGAGGAGGACATAAACCTTAGCCTCAAAGAAAACATGAAGAATGAGTGACATCATTTAAGAGCTCTACTGAAGACTAAGAAAAAAAGTAGAGATATGATAAGACTCCTCTCTAATGTCAAATGGAGGTAACCCACCAAGAAGCAAAGGTAGAAGTCTTAAACAATAACAAAACGGAAATGACCCTTCGTGGACCTAGTTCTGAAATGGACATAGCCATTCTGATCATTCTTCAATAAAGCTTTAGCCTTTTGGGGGTAAAGGCATAGCTTGTGTGAAAAACCTTTCCCATTTGGTATCTGAAGGCCTGTATGAGTCCACCACAGTCAAGGGATCAAGTCCTTGACAAAGAATAGTAATGCTAAAGTTAAACAATGAAAATAAAACAAGATATCTAAAGAACACACGATATTACTTGGAAGCCTCCTTTGTATGATTTATCAATCAATCAACTAATCTCAAGCTACTTCAGAATTACAAACTCTTGCGACTTTAGGATTAAACTCTTAATTCCCAACCTTCACAACACCTCTATTGGGCCTTCATTACAATAACTCTATTATAATCAGTCTAACAACTAACTCTAGCTGTCTAGACACTAAAGAATAACTTGAGAACAAGACACCAAGTACCTATACAATAATTCTAAAACAGAAGAGTATGCTATCATATAAAAAGCATTACAATGACTCAATAACAAAAATAACAAAGAGACATTCTTGAAATAGGTCCTTGTCATTGAGGTAGTGTAGAGAAGCAACAACTTTTACTGAGGGGATATCAATATTTTTATTGCAAAAACTAGGTTTGTCTTGTGTCAGCTCTTCTTATATAGAAGACAAGACAAAATCTAAACGCCTGCTATTGGTTGTTGCTAAAAAGAATTGCAACTGTACGACTGATAAATAGTACAAGTTCCAGCTGTACAGTTGACTGGAATATCAAAGCACCTTTAGCACGTTCAGGGTACGAGGTCCTTCAGTGAGGTTTGTCAAATCATCAAAATTAGCATTTTAATAATTTCCCCTTTTTTGATAATTACAAACCCAGATTCACGAAGCAACCATTACTGCACACATCAAATTTCATGTGACATCATGTCCCCCTTGTATCTATTCCCCCTTACACCTTGTAAACACTAAAACCTAACACTTGGCTTTTCTTTTACATGAGTACCACCTGTTCCCCCTATCACCCTGACCCATGTTCCATGTTTACCCATTCCCCCTATTATAATACCATATTCTACCTATCACCTATTTTTCCTATTTTGACATCATTAAAAATATTTAGCAGTAAACCAAGCAAAAGCATCTTGAAACAGATCAATTCATAGCCACTGGGGCAACAACAATATGAATAGAAAATTAAAAGCACAAAGCAGGGAGTAGGCAAACACTAAGCAAAACATTATTCATTTTAAGATAGTCAAACATACATTATGAAAGAAATTAGAAAATGTAAAAAGGCATATGCCACAGCCAGAAACCAAAAAAACTAGAGAGAATAGTAATGATAGAAATTTGATATAAAAAGGGCTTAGGAGGAAGCTTGGGAAGGGATTTGAGAAGGAGACTAAGACATTCATCTGCATCAGCATAAGCCTTGAGAAGATTCTTAGTCAGATCTGCAACCTTTCCAGTAAGCTAAGCATTTTCATTATTTAGACAATCCACGACACCAGGTCCCTCTATGTGCCCCAAGAAAGCTTGCTGAAGAGCAGATTTCAGCAAGCAATTTATGCATCCCTTTGGGAAAGTAGAGCAGTCACTCGATCCACCTCTGCATTAGCTCGTTACTGAGCAGAGCTGAGATCTGAAACTAAAGAGTGATTGTGCATACCACCTTTTTTTTTGACAATTTCTTATTCTTTCATAGTGGTAAGGGTGAACATCTGCTTTCTGGACCCTGCGACCCTGTCATCTAGTGGCACTTTGAAAAAATCAAATACTTTATTGAGCAGAAACTCATAGGGCAACCTATGCTTACCTTTATTCACATTCACAACCTTATCCATGTGCCTCAATATTAGTGCAGGAAGATTGATACGTTTAAAAGAGGATAAAGTATCCATGACAAACATATCCACCTTAGATACACCATTCTTCTTTTCTCATCGCGAGAGCATGACCTTATTCATAAATTCAAACACCAGTTCATAGTCACTCTCCATATGCTTCTTAAGAAGATGCTCAGATTTGTCATCTTCCAACTTACTTGCAACGACTAGAATTTTTTTAGAGGTAGTCAGTTTTTCCAGGGACCCGATAACATCAGTAGGTACGTCTAATAGTTGACCAAGAACCTTCTCATCCAAATAAATCCTCTCTCCTTTCACATGAGTGACCAAACTATTATTTTCAAAATAAAACTCCATCTCAGCATAGACCTCCATAACATCTTCACCATGCAAATCAGAGAGAGATTGATAAAACAAGTGAAGCAATTTCTGAAATTTTACCATTGACACCAGGTCCCTCATACCGGGCATTTCAAAGATGTATGGATCAAACACCCATCCATAAAGAACAGTTTACTTCTTTATAAACCCTTGAATTTCTTCACGGGTTAATTTCTTAACCTGTGCCTTCGACTTTTACCCTTTTGCTTTACCTAGTTCCTCTTTGTCCGAATCATTATTCTATTTCCTTTTCCTTGACTAAGAGGATATCTTAGATGGACCTGGTGTATCAACACCCTTTTCTCGCTTAGTACCCATTGTAGTCTTCTTTTCAGTTGGTTTAGACACAACTCTTTCATGTTTTTTTGCCCAAACTTGCAGCCACATCAGCATCCACTTCTTCATTTTCCTCATCCTCATCAGCATTTACCATATTCAGTGGTAAAACATCATCTTCCACAATGGTTCTCCTTTTAGTCTCCTCTTATGAACTGCTTGAGCCTTGTTTACTTTCAAGTCATCCTTTATGAATTTCTTCTTGCTACCTCTAGTAGTGCAAGTCACACTGGAAACTGGTCTTTTTGGGGCCTATAACTCTTTCATTCTGAAACTCAGGGGCCTTTCATCACTTGCAGTCTCAGAGTCATCTCTAAGAACTTAAGCAACGTAAGACACATGAGCCTTATCATATTTAGGAGGGGAAGACTATTGAAGGATTCAAGTATTTGGGAGACAGTATACGATTCTTCCACAAACTCATAGGCATAACCAGCATCACTTTTCCCCATCATGGCTAGGAGTTGCTCACTTGCGGCCAATATGTTTGATGAAGTTCCCTTCTCTTCAGGCAGTCCTTCTTCACATCATTTTTTAAGAGATTCCTCAAACATCAGGGCATCTCCTACATAAACATTTACTTCAGAACTTTCACCTTGTACTAGTTCAGAGGTCCCTGATTTAAGTCCTTTGATATATTAGGAGTTTCCTTTTTGGCACTGACAAACACAACTTCTTGTTCATTTCTTACTAGAGGTTTCCTCTACAGTTTCCAAATCTGCTGTCTCGATGGTTTTACCAGAAAGATTCTAGGAATTCGTCTTTGTAGAAGTTGAACAGGCAAGGAAGAGTCTTTAGGGTTCGAATAATTTGGGGATTCAAAGGAGGAAACTAACACTAGGATGAATATTAGAGGGTTACGTAACTCCTCAGTTAAAGGGATTGTTTTGATTTGAATCATGAAGGCTAGGGTATGTTCTTCCATTGGAAGATTTGAGGGGCTTGAACAGGAATTTGTTTGAGATATCTCTTGAGAATAGGAAATTAATTTGGTGAGATGTGAGAGCAGTTTAAGGAGAGGATTAAAAAAGATGAGAAAGGTTTTAAGAGAATATCTAAAGTGATTTTAGAAGCTTTAAAATGAAATGAACAACTGTGATTCAAGGATATAGAGAGTGTGAAATGATGTGTCAAGAAGAGAATCGAGATGATGCTTAGACTTCTTCTAACAAGCCAACATTACAAAAAAGTAAGAATATGAGATGGCCGACGTGGCATTGCAAGTTTCAATTTTAAAATTTCAATAGTAATGAAAGTCAAACTGACCTTTAGAGGGAACAGGTCCCTCTACGAAATATTTATTACTGTTGTGTATTTCTCCTATTCTCCCTTTTCTTTGTGCTGGTCCTATTCTACCATGAGTGTATACCTACAAAGGTATGAGACTGGGTTAGACCTGATCAAGTATACTATTACCTGGATAATTGTAATCAACTTTCTAGCCATAGTAAGAGATATCCAAGTGATAGGAAAAATTAATTTGGCTTCATCAAACCAAGCTTTAATCGATAATTTTGGAACTGTCTCTGCTTAGTGTCTTGGTGAATATATCAACAATTTGATCTTCTGTGCAGCAGAACTTTATGCAAATTAACCCTTTCTTTGTATTATGTCTTAGAAAGCGATGTCTGATACCAATATGCTTGGTCTTCTTGTGTTGAACTGGATTCTAAGCCATGTTGAGAGAACTAGTATTGTCACACATGAGTGGTACATAGTCATTCATCACCCTAAAATCTTTAAGTTATTGCTTAATCCAAAGTAGTTGAGCATATCATGATGCAACAACTACATATTCTGCTTCTGCAATGGAAAGAGCTACTGAATTCTACTTTCTAGTTCCCTATGAGAACAATAATGATCCAAGAAAATGAACCATTCTAGAAGTACTTTTCCTATCCACCAGGTACCCTGCATAGTCAGTATCAACATACCCTACCAATTTAAAATTATCATCTGATGGATAGAAAAGGACCAGGTCTAAAGTTTCTTTGAGATATCTGAGAATTCTCTTAACCACATTGAGATGTGACTCTTTTGGACATGATTGGAACCTTACACACATACCAACATTGAAAACAATATCAGGTCTGCTTGATGTAAGATAGAGTAGTGAGCAAATAATTCCTCTGTACATTATCTCATTTACAGAGGGACTAGGTGCATTATTGTCCAACTTTGATGAGGTCCCAATAGGGGTATCAATGGGCTTTGCATACTCCATGTTGTACTTCTTTAAAATATCCCTTATATACTTCTGTTGACTTATCATGATTCCATTTGACACTTTCTTCACTTGAAAACCAAGGAAGAAGTTCAGCTCTTCCATCATGCTTATTTCAAACTCACTACTCATAAGCTTAGCAAATTCATCAAAATGAATCAAGAGTAGATATAAACATGATATCATCCACCTAGATTTGAACTATAAGAATATTTCTTCCCCTAATCTTCAAAAAGAGAGTAATTCTCCCCCTCTTGAAGACATTTTCCAGCAAAAAAATTGAAAGATTTTTGTAGCAGGCCCTTGAAGCATGCTTCAAACCTTAGAAAATTTTGTCTAACTTGAACACATGAAATGTATGATCAACATCTTCAAATCCTGGGGGCTGCTTAACATACACTTTCTCCTTCAAGTACCCATTAAGAAAGACACTTTTGACATCTAGTTGGAAGAGTTTGATCTCCATATGAGCTGCAAAAGCAATGAGAATTCTAATAGCTTGCAATATTACCACAGGAGCAAATGGCTTATTATATTAAATTCCTTCTTCTTGATTGTATCCTTGAACAACCAGTCTTGCCTTATTTCTTGTAGTAGTCCCATCTTCATCTTGCTTGTTTCTGAACACCCACCTGGTTTCTATAATAGTTCTATCAGTTGGTCTGGGAACTAGGTACCATACTTTATTTCTCTAAAATTAATGCAGCTCATCCTAGATAACATTAATCCAGTCTGCATCCTTGAGTGCTTCTTTGATACCTTCGGGTTCAATTTAAGAGATAAATATTGAGAATGCGAGATAATTTCTAGACATGGATCTGATATACATTGAGTGGAGATATAAGATTGTCCAGAAAGTGAGAGCTTTTATGCTTCCATTTGGATCTTTTTATTGATGAATCTTCCTGACTAGAACTAAGTCCCCCTTCCTGTAGTTTACCATCTTAAGCTATCTCTTAAATGAGAGGATCTGCAATTTCTTCTGGGGACTTAGAAGAAGGTGGTTCTTCTATGGTCTCATGAGTTTGAGGTCCTGAATTAGCATCATTACCAGCCTCTATTTTCACTTGATCACCATTCTCTTCTTCTTTAGGATCATCCTTGTGAATTTGCAACAGCTCCGTTATTTCATCTTCATCCTTTTGATTTCATTTCCCTTGTCATAGATTTGTGAAACACTGAGCAAGCTATATTTTAGTCCATCAACATAGTACATATTCTCTATAGAATGAGAAAGTGACTTTCCAATCTTGCCTGCACCAAGAATATGTCCCTTCTTTCCATCTCTAAAGGAAACACTTCTCCCTTAGATTGCTTTAAGTGAGAGGAAATCTTTCATCTTTCCAGTCATATGTTTTGAGTAGCCACTGTCCATGAAACATCCTTGACTGCTCCCTCTCAGTCCTTCCTGCAACAAACATCATTTGTTAGACATAGGAACCTATTTTAATTTGAGTTTCTAATAGGCAAACAAAGAAAGAATCAAGCTTCTATTTGTCCAAGCAGATAACTTGGTCCTTTTAGATTTAGGACCTGATGTTCTCTTGTGTTCCCTCTTCTCAAGGTAAGTAGAATACTTCCTTTAAATAAATATTTTTGTTGGAAAATAGTTTTTATCATGAACATTTCTACCACAGTGAGTATACAATAAATTGTTAGCAACATACACATACTTGTTATAGGGATTGTATGGGGGATTCAACTTTCGATAGCCGAGACCATGCCCATTACTTGATTCTCTGACTAGTTATACTAGCTAGGACTTGTGAAGATGTTGTCCACCAAAGGTAATTTTCATGTTCACTTTTCACACGGACCAAGTCCTTCTTAAGTTCCATGTTTCTTTCAAGAGAAGCAATAAGATTTAGTTGAGACTTGTTCAGCTTTTCTTCAAGCTCAAACAGGAGGTTACTGCCTTCAACTTTTCCTGTTGTACCATAGTGAGAAGTCTTTCTCAATTTCTTATGGAAAGTCAGATTTTTAGTCAGCAACATGCCATATTTTTCTTGTATCTCAGCAATTTGAACACATAAAACAGTTTTCTCACTTTCAAATTCATCAATATTTTTTTTAAGAGTTTCTTTTTCTTTTGTAAGATCACAGAAGGTATCTATCAAGACATTAGCTAGAGAATTCAGTTCCTTTAGTGAGTAATCTTGAAGATTACATCATCATCATATGATTTTTCCATAAGAGCAAAGAGTGAGTTGAATACTGAATCTTCATCTTCAATCACCATCATTGAGACATCTTCAGAATGTTTAGAGGTGTCTAACTCACTAGAGGTGTCTCCCTAAGCAGCCAAAGCTTACTTGATGACTTGATTAGCAGCTGCTCATCTTTTGAACTTGTCAGGGACCTGGTCCTTCTTTTTTCCTTTGTCAGCTCTATTCCTCATATATTCCTTGTAAAATTTGTGTTGAGAACAATCCTTGATAAAATGACCTAGTTTTCCATACTTGTGTCACAAATCATTGGCACCAACTGATCTACAGGTGTTCCCTCTTCTATAAAAGCCTCTATTTCTTTTGAATGCCTTCTAGAATCTCTTAGTGAGATAAGACATATCCTATTTTTCATCACTTAAATCACCTTTTCCAAACTTTAACTGCTAGTTTCTTCTCTTTCTTAGGTTCTTTTCTGCCTTGATCTTGCTATTTCTTCATCTCATAAGTCTTCAGATTGCCCATCAGTTCATCCATGGTGAGAGTCTTGAGATCACGAGCCTCAGTGATTGCATCACCTTTGCTTTCCCAAAACTTGGGCAAAATACTGAGAACTTTTTGAGCCTGCTTGCTTGGTCTTATCAATTCACCTAGAAAGTAGAGTTCATTAGTGATAGTTGTGAAACTTGTATGTATCTCCTGAATATACTCTCCCTCTTTCATAGTGAAGGTATCATTTTGGGTTATAATCATGCCGACTTTGGACTTCTTCACTTGATTAGTACCTTCGCATACAGTCTAAAAACACTCACATATCTCCTTAGCTGATTCATAATTAGAGATCTTGTTGTACTCATCTGGTCCTATGCCATATACCAGTAACTTCTTAGCTCGGTAGCTTTCTCTATCTTTTTTCTATAGTCTTCATCATACTCTTTTCTGGGTTTAGGAACAAAAGTAGTGACTTCTCCTACTTTGAATTATTTCATGGGCACATGAGGTCCATCAAGGATTACATCGTAGAGTTCACTAACTTCAGCCATTTTAAAGTCGTGCATACGAGTTTTCCACCACCCATAGTACTAACCATTGAAGCGGGGTGGCCTAATTTTTAATTGACCTTCTTAAAGACTTGGTGGAGTGCTCATTAGAGTGAGATCCTTCATAGGTGTTGACCAGGTCCTTGACGCATAATAGTAACGCTAAAGTTAAACAATGGAAATAAAACAAGATAAATAAAGAACACATGATAGTACGTGAAAATCTTCTTGTTCAAGGGAGGAAAAACCACCACCTACCTCGTAGGATTTATCAACCAATCCACTAATCTCAAGCAACTTCAGAATTACAAACTCTTACGACTCTAGGATTAAACTCTTAATCCTCAACCTTCACAAAACCTCTATTGTGCCTTCATTATAATTACTCTATTGTAATCAGTCTAACAACTAACTCTAGCTGTCTAGACACTAAAGAATAACCTAAGAACAAAACACCAATTACCTACAAAATAATTCCAAAATAGAAGAGTAGGTTATCATATAAAGACCATTACAATAACTCAACGACAAGAACAACAAAGATATATTCTTGGAACATGTCCTTGTCATTGAGGCAGTGTAGAGAAGCGATGGCTTTTGCTGAGGGAATATTAATATCTCTATTGCAAAATCTAGGTTTTTCTTATGTCATTTCTTCTTATATAGAAGACAAAACAAAACCTAAACGCCTGCTATTACTATTGCTCGAAAGGACTGTAGCTGTCCGACTGACAGATAGTACTAGTTCTATCTGTACAATTGAATGGAACATCAGAGCACCTTTAGCATGTATAGGGTGCGAGGTCCTTAGGTGAGGTTTGTCAAATCATCAAAATCAAAATTCTAACGACATCCACTTTAAGTTAGCTAATCTATCAATGACAAAGTTAGCTTTTCTATAACAGTGATTAACATGAATACACCCTTGCCTCATTAAGAGTCTAACATAGACAATAAACTCTTTTAGGTAGGCGCCAGAATATTATTACTACCTAAAGTCATATTGACCAACATCAAAGAGACTAATTTCGAGATAATATTGGGGTAGCCATTGTTGATACACCTTTGAAACCTTTCCAGGAGTGATACACTTCCAAATTTGTTATTTCTTCATACCCTAAAGTATGAGTAGAATTTCATAATCAACTTTCCCTAGAAGTCCTTGAGCACACCTCTACTTTTTGCTGTCACAACCCAAAACTCAAGTCATGATGTCACCTATCATACCTACGTAATAGGTAAGCGAACCCTAGAAATAAATAATAAGATATAGAACAAATACACAAAATTAATAAAAGAGATCAAGTTTCATTATCAAATCACAAGAAAACCACTCAGAAATTGAAAGTCACAAGGTACAAGCCTCTAAGAGTAATATATAAAAAAGGGAGTCCAAAGTGTCTTAATATACAAAAATAAACATAAAAACAAGGAAAGAGAAGATTTGGTAGTTACTAGATCAATCAACTGCTACCTCTTATCTCGATGATTACCCAAGAATAATTCTGACTAGTGCCCAGGGAGAACATAACTGTTCAGTACCTCCACGTAAAGTATAGAAATAGACAAGTGTAAATACTAATCCACATGTGCTCAGTAACATCATTGATCGATCCTAATCCAAAGTGATAGTGAAAACTACCTAATTCTTAACTACCCAACACAACTATATAAACCTGCAATCAGGAAAACCAGAGCTAGCCTAATAGTCAATAACAATAATAATTTACATAATTCCCATCCAAATATCCTTCAATTAACACAATACAATAACAGGGTAGAAATATACTTTATGTAACGACCCGCTCGATCACTACTAAAAATATTTGCGGTAAAGGCATACAAATATCATTCATCATAGGTGTAAAGATTAATTTCTTAGTATGTGAGTGCATTATTTATGAATTAAAGTCATACAATACCCCTAACACAAAGTTAAGTTGAAAGCGTCCTTACTGATTGAGTTTCGAGCTAAGTTTAAACTAGGGTCAACTTCAAATGACCACTCCTCCTAGAATAGAAGGAGTTATGGAGCCTAATGCCGACCAAATTAAAGATCTTTGAGTTTTATTTCCATTGAAACTAACCCTTTGTTAATCTGCTTCTTGAGTAAAACGTTATGACCATTTTACTAAAGATTGTCCGTGCTGAAAAGCTGAGGTCCCTATAGTCGGATCAGCCTTCTATAGCGGGAATTTTACCGCTATAGAGGGATGGAGGTAGTATATAAGCCTATTTTTGATGGGTTTCAGTTCTATAACTCAAAATTATCATTCACCAACCCTAGAGAGCCAATTTCTTAAGTTTTCCATCGATTTTCTCCCTCAAGATATGTTTTTCCATCAATCTAATGCTCATTTGATTAAAAAATCCTTAGAATAAAATTAGATTAATCATGGTCATGGTAGAAATTTAACCTAGGTTGAATTTTCTGGTGTAAATAGAATTAATAAGTTCCCTTGAATTTGAGTTAGAATTGATTGAATATGTCCTTGGGACTAGAAATTGATCTGACTATTCTAAAATATTGAAGGGTAGAATTAGTGGGTTTGAATTCCCAAAGTATTTTTTGAAAGCTTGGTTGATTAATTACTCTTATAATTGTTGCTTATTCGATGCTTTAGCCTTCGAAAACGGGAAGAAGAAGAAAGATCATCCATGTTATAGCTTGATTGTTGTAGAAGCTTGGCACCCAGGTAGGTTATGGTTTATGAGTAGTAGACTGTGGCTAAAATCATATTCATAATATAGATTTGACGGGAGACATCATGCTTAGGCTTGCGGGCATGGAGTTTAGATGGATAAATCACGGGATTAATGTGATAAAGACCAAATTGTGTGTTCATATGTTAATGTATGAATACTTGTGGGGTGTTTTGTGTTTGTATGACTCCATGGTGGATTGTAACATGAATTATGTGAATATAAATGGTGATAAGGAGATTGTGTGAGGCTTTAATCTAGTGATTCAGCCTAAATACCATAAAAAGGGTGAACTTGATATTATGTGTTTTTGGAATATGGTTTGACATTTCTCATATTCTTATTAGATAAGAATAATTACGGGTTGATAGTATCCCTTGGAAATGGTATAAGAAATTGAATAGTTGAATGGTTGGCTAATAGAGTAGGGACTTGAACTTAGTGATGACTTGAAAGTAAGGGTTGCTAGATAATAGTGGAATCACAAGTCTCGATAGAAATAAAAGAGGATTGTATTAGTTAATAAATTTATGCTTGTTGAACTAGAGTTTAGAATCCTTTCGGTTGAATGTGCACTCCTGAAACAAATATATGAATTTGATGAATATGGATTGATAATGCTTACTTATTAAAGCCATGGATTGGTCTTGGGCATGTTATAATTGAGGAATATAAATTGATATGGACTGAATTATAAGTTGTTGGTTGGCCTTCGGGCATACTTGTGATTTCGTGTGTTAAATAATAATTGTTGTTTACATGAAATGATTAACTTGAGTTTGACCAAGTGTTTAGAGTGCTTGTCTACTTGTTGCAATGCATGTACAAGAAAGTAAATTATTGAATGATATCCTAAGTGCTAATCACATATAATGACGACATATTAAAGGGTTGTTGACTGTACAAGTATGATTGCTTATTCTCCTTGTGGTTGTGATTGTTTTGATATCTGTTGCTATTATGCGATGTACCATATTTGGACATTTTCACGGAATTATATTTATTATTGGGGGATGTACCGGTATTTGGACATCTTCACAAGATTATATTTATTATTGTAGGATGTACTAGTATTTGGACATCTTCACAGGATTGGTTGATATAAGGTTGGTAGACACTAGATGTGTAGGATTTTTTTGTCCATGGACAAGAGCTCATCCCTTATAGGACATGGCTAGTGGGAGACCCTAAGACCCTTAGCATTTGTGTACAAGGTATTAGTGAGTGTAACGGTTCCTTGAATGAACTGGGTTTATGTGTTATCTGATATTATATTTGGTTCCTTGAGTGAACTGGGTTTATATTTTATCTGATATTACATTTGGTTCCTTGAGTAAACTGGGTTTATGTATTATCTAATATTATATTTAGTTCCTTGAGTGAACTGTGTTTATGTGTTATATGATATTATATTTGGTTCCTTAAGTGAATCGGGTTTATGTGTTATTTGATATTATATTTGGTTTCTTAGGTAGACCGGGTTTATGCGCTAACTTGTTATATTTGAGTTTTTGAGTGAACCGGGAATTATGATTACTAACTTGTTTATTATGTTGGATCCTTGAGTGGTCCGGTCGAAGGACATAAAAGAATGGCATATATTTTGTTATTGTCTACTTACTGTTGTATTTGATACAAGGGGTAAGTTATTGTTGTGAGTCATGGTTCAAGCCCGCTGATCTATATAGCTAGCTAGAATCCATGGGGAACTCTCCAGTTCTACATACATTCTCTATCTCCACTCAAAGTCCATCTGAATAATAATCATATAAGTGCCCAGTTCGGATCCGTCCATAGGGCCCCCAGATAATATTCATACAATAGCTCAATCCGGATCCCCCCATAGGGTCCAGAGAGTATCCTAACAGTAATAGTGCCTCAAGTGAATCACAACTTCCGAATTCAACTATAGGGTCCTCAGAGAAGAACTAATGAAACCATGATAATATGCATGTGGAAGGGGTAAATGATATATCACAGAAAATACCAATACCAGTCAAACACCATGAATATCAAAAAAGGGGCCTCCCATTTCACAAGTGTCCACACTAATATTCGATCACATTTTTCATGCTCCTAGCAAGCTAATAAATAAGATAGAGGCACTATAAACTCAATTATCCACCAAACACATCACATAATCTAGAATATTAGAAAATTAGTCCTATAATCAATTAGTTGTTACTAACCCTTTCAAGATACAACGGTACTCACATAAATGCTCAACATCTCATTTATATAGGATCCCACATTCATATTACTTTCAATATAAATAAGTAGCACATATACACTTCAAAAAAGAGTAAAAAAAGTCTAGATCTTCTACAAAGAGTGCGATTTTTGATCCCACATATAAATAAATTATATGGCAGTTAGGTATAATTTTTGAGAGTGTAAAATAGAAAAGTATGTGAGTTAGCCAACTAGAGTTTGGGTGAGGTGCAAGTATAATTGTCCATGGTTTTTTTTTATGCAAGTCTTGATTTTGAAAGTAATAATCATATTATATTAAAAGTGGGAAGCCACCAAGTTAAAAGTTGAATTACGAAAATGCCCCTATAAAATCATAACATTTTGGAAAAAAATGTCAATACTAATTAATTATAATAAATATATCATGTTCTATTTATTATAAAAATTACTTTTATATATTATGGACAAAAATATAAATACACATTAATTATAATAATATTACTATATCACATCATTATATATAAATATATATAAAAAAATAATAATGATTGTGAATGAAGGATCTTAATGATAGAAGTTAAAATGACTCACAATTGAACCTCATTAATAAGTGGAAAATGATAAGTTCTATCAATGTATTTGGTTATTGCGGAATGAAAATTACCAAAAAAGAAGTTAAATTAGTAAACTAAACGTGAGAGTCAAAGTAATTACTGCACCAATTATAATTAAGAAACCATTTTTCTGAATTAAATATTACTAAATTCAACAAATTGTTATTTTTTTGTTTAGGTGATGGAAGAAATAGAACATTTATAAAATACATTATATATATGTATATGTATATATTTAGATAGACATCAAAATAGAAAAGATGGACAACTAACGATCAACCAAAAAGAATAAAAAAGATTTTTTTTTCTCTAACGGTGTTAGGTGGATAGGGAAGTATTGGTTGGGAGGTTTTTGCAACACATCTAGTTTTGTTATAAGAACTTATCATCTAATACACAAGTGTGAAAGGGTCACCAAAAATTACTCATGCAATTCTAAATACTTGGCCAGTGTCCTTGCAGATAAAATAATTGAACAAATGAACATAAGAGTGTTCAAGTTGCAAGAGTTAATTAGAAAGAAGTTCAAAGTTCATGTTGGTAAAACTGTAGTCAGGAGAGCAAGAGCTAAAGTATTAAAGCAAATTATGGGGGATAAAACTGTAGGGTTTGGGAGAATTCTTGATCATAGGAATGAGTTGTTAAGGACCAACCATGGAAGTACTTGTGTGGTGAAACTTGGTGTAGCTGATGAATTTGGTAAGCCAGTGATTGAGAGTTTCTACATCTATTTCGATGCATTGAAGAAAACATTCTTAGGGTGTAGGAAATTCATAAGGTTAGATGGTTCTTGAAGGGAGTAACTAGGGCCAATTACTAGTTGTTATGACTAAGGATGGAAATAACCAAATGTTTCCACTTGCTTCGACAGTAGGGGAGTAGGAGAACTAAATTTCTTGGACATGTCTTTTCACTTTGCTGAAGGCAGACTTGGTATTAGGAGTGTCACGACCAAAACTACCGGATCGTAAGGGCACCTATTCTAATCCACCTAGATAGAAGAACCCCTTAAGAAGTCAGACGAAAGCCTTTATTAAACAGAATAACAACCCTTTATTACAATAGTTTACAAAATCAAATGTGTAAAATATAGACTACCCTAGGATCTAGTCTAAACAGGTAAAAGAGTTGCTAAGGGAAAAACAGACTGGGCACAACTTCCACTATGTGTAAGAGAAGTGGGAGCTACTGAGAAATCATTACCGCAACAATCATAAAACTTACACTGATTCCTGCAAAAGACTATGCCCCAAAAAGGGCATAACAAGAGTAGTATCAGTACAAACCACACGTACTAGTAAGCCTTATTGGTTGACCCAAATTTGATTACACAAATGTAACATAAATATTCAAGAGAAAACATGCATATATTAGACTCATTAATTGACCCCAACTGATCCAATTAACATTTATTATACTTCTGGTTATGAACTCCGAGACACCGCTTCTACCCATTCTACTCTACTGCCCTGAACCTCTAAATCTGGCCTTACCCCAAAGACTGCCACAATTTCTAAGAAATGACTACATCAAGGACCACCCTACCCTGAGTTAAGATCTCTAATAAATCACCTAGCATACATGGGGAGACCCACCCGAAAAAGTAACCTATCACAGACCCCCCAAACATTAGACCAAATTTAACATAACTTACACCCGACCTCCTACCTATCCTATGGGTACAGAACTCCTTATTCAGCCTTAAACACATTTATCAGCTCACCACCCGAGACAGTGTAAGCAAGTCAAACAACATTAAGAATTAATAGCCAAGTTATAACAGTCAAGCAATGTCAAGACAACACCAAGTCAATCAAGTAATACGCCAAGCCATACAAGTCAACCACCAAGTCAGGTCAAGTCAAGTTAAACCCCAAGTCAAGAAATTAACTAGCATATACAATTATATTTCCCGTCAAACTCACTTGATCCTTGTACATACAAGCTATGGGTGTCATGACCACCTTTTAGACATGACCTGCAGGGGACAAATTTTTTCCGTGTACCTAAACCCGAGACATAAATATCTGCCAACCTTATTCCAACAAGTTATGAGAGTGCCCAAATACTTAACATTACACAAATCATAATAAAATATACCAATCATATAAGACCAATACATCATTCAACACTTACAATATCCATGACTTACATATATTTCATTTGGAGGGTGACCATACTTGGACAATATGCATTAACAATAATATATGGAGATAATTAACACACTCCCATAATACCAAAGTATTGACCATAATACCATCGCCTACCCTACTGCCTAGGGCCTTAAACATGACACCTAACTAATTACCTTGTTCTAAACAATGATACGAATTACCATCCTAAATTCTTTTGAAACTCGTCAACACCTTGTATAATGTTATCATTTTTCGTAAAGGTTTAAATAATAACGATAAATTGCCCTGTCTCCACTACCCAAACTTTGAGTCAACAATAGTGAACCACCCAAATTATAGAATGATTACAACATAGCATGATAAGGTATACAAAACAACCCTTATTTATACGTTACCTGAACTCTAACCGACTTTGGTTACCCTAGCTCCATGCCCCAAGGTCTAGACATGCAATCTCCCATCAATCTATGTCACATTTATGCTCTCTAATTCGGATCTATACTACTCAATTAACCTTAGGTTATCTGGATGTCAACCAACTGTATGAAAGACGAACGAATTTAATTTCCAACCTTATTCCAAAATTATGAATGCATTACTCCTCAAAAAGTCATGGGTTTACACCCCATTCACACCCACCTTTCCCTCTCCATAGCTCCAAGACATGGAAGGCAAACCCTATGGTTTTTGAAGACCCCACATTTGTGGTTTTAGTTTGTGGATAAAAAAGAAATAAAACCCCGTTAAGTGGGTATCTGGTCTACATCATGTCGCTATAGCGGTCGGCGTTTCGCAATAGCGACTCCTCTATAGTGGAATAAGTCCCGCTATAGCGGGCTGACGTTGCCCCATGCAAGTTTATGAAAGTAATCTCAATAATATCCATACTCTGCAACCATCCCGAGATGTTTACTAGTAAAGATGGATTAAGTCGTTACAACAGATACCAATTTACTCATCGTTCGTCCCTGAATAATCACAAAAAATGGCCGACCCAAGTCTAGGTTCGAACTTAACAACCTCCCTGCGATGTAATAGGTAACTAGTTTTTGATTCCTGGACCCTAAAACTGGAATTGAAATACCCAGCGAATTTATGGAAATAGAAACACCCAAACCCCCGATGACTGGACTCCTAGCATCTAGATTCCATTAGCTATCTAACTGGGGAAAAATCTTTTGCGCTCAACATGGTATGATGCGAAATGAGGAACTCATTCTCCGAATGCCCGGGAACTCATCAAACCATGAACATCAGACAGGGTGTTTAATTTTCAAAGTCAAAAGAAAATTTTATGGGACTTGAGGCGGGATGCAGCCTATAGCAACATACAACCGCTATAACGAAGTCATTATAGTGACACATGTCACTATAGTGACCCAAAATAGTTTAAAGGGGTAAAGGAATGAGTTCATTACTCATTCTCTTCCCAAACACGAAAATACTCTCCCTCTCTCACCCCCCCTCCCTCTCCCTCCCCCCCCGATCACTTTGCTTCATTGTCGGAACAAGGTAACATTCAATTCCTTACTCTCTATTACTTTATTACTCGCAAAATTGCATGCATTAGGCTAGAATTACCTGGAATAAAGAGGGTTTTGAGTTGAATTTTTAAATTCGATTCTTGGGGCTTAATTGAGTCAAAAATCGAAGCATGGTTGCTTCTCTTATATTTACAATGCTTCTATTGCGTTCTGACCATAAGAAACTCAAAGTTTATAAGTTAAATGAGCTGAAAATGGAAGAGAATGCGAAGGGTCCTTTTTGGATTTGAATTGATGATTTCGGCATGATTTAGGAGTTATCGTGCCCAATTTTAGGTGTAAACTAGTTCTAGGGTACCTTTGGAACACTGATCTAAGTCAAAAAATTAACAACAGAATTGTCGAGTCAAGAGGCTCCATTATTGCACCTCTTAACTGTTGGGGATGATGAAGGTTTCTATAGTGACCTTGTCGCTATAGTGACATGCCTGTCGCTATAGTGGGAGGCTGTAGGCAGTAGCCTTCACCTAAAAAGATGAAAAAATTTAAACTTCCTTGTTCAGTCCTTTCCTCAATGCTTGATGATTTCTAATGAGTTTTCTTATCAAAAATTCGTAGGTCAACATCTACAATGGGTCTAAGCTAATAAAATGCCTCCGCCTACAAAAGAACTCCTGACGAAGCTAGTCAGGAGAGATCTCATGAATACGGGTTAATATAAGGAGGTGGCAGAGAAGGAACTAGAGTTTTACAACCTACTTCAGAAGTTTGGATGGGGTACTCTTGTGGTGGCTCCCCTGAGCAGGGTCCTAGGCTGGGATTGGGAGTTTTATGCCATACTCCCCACCGTGCTCTAGGACACCCCTATTCCCACCATTCACATCTGGCGGGTAGATGTCCCTATCAATATTTACACTGTTAATGAAGTGCTCTGGGTGTCCCACATTCCTAATATGGAGTATTTGGCCAAGGCTTGGGAGATAGATATTACGTGGCTGCAGAACATTCTAGTTTCGGAGGATTTCGGGGAGCAGGCCTACTGGTACACTGCAGAGGGTGTTACTAACACTTATTTCTCAGCCGATACTTGGAGGTGGCTAAACCTAGTATCCTGGAGGATTAGTCCATCAGGCAATACTTCCAGAGTGACCTATCCTCGGTATCTAGTGGTAGCCTATGCTATTAAAAGAATCAAATTGAATGTGGAGGCCCAAATCGTGATGGAGTGGAGGGATTTCTACTGGGGGCCCAAAAAGGGCCCCTTCCTTCCTGGGCTTGTCTCGATGCTGTATCGACGTGCGGGGGTGACTCAGGAGCCAAGGAATGTAGAGGTAGAGATGGATATCCCATTTCACCCTTTCCAGGTGAAAGTGCTCGCCTAAAAAAAGAAGAGGAAGATGAAGGCAGGTGAGGCAGAGAGTAGCAGGGCAACGGAGGACGACTTTGAGGTAGAGGATGATGATGATGATGATGCCCCTCCCTCCCAGTCCCAGCCCCCAATCCCTAGTATCTAGCTGGAGGAAGACTTAGATGTTGTTAGGAGGTCAATGAAGCATGCCCCCTTTTAGCTCCACAACCCCTCCCACTATGTAGGATCAACACTCCTCAGGGAGGTTGACAAGGAGAGGAGGAAAAAATGCTCTCGGGATCGCTTGCTCGCCCGAATATGGATGACCATGAAGGTCATGTTCGGGTGTGTGGCTCCCAACTAGGAGCTTCCCCAGTTGGAGCCAGAGAATTTGAGGGAGTTTCCCTTCCTGAGTGATGTGGAAGGAGATGACCCTTCCCCAGCAGCCCTCGACTGATAGGGCACCCAACTAGGTTCCATTTTCCCTTCTCCCTCCCTTTATATGATTATGATTTGGGTTTCCATACATGGATGCTAGTTTTTCCTTTCCGTTTTAATATCATAACATGTTTCTAGCATATCTATATGATTTTTATACTCATGCAATGCTTTGTACTCAAAACGTCAAATAAAACAAGCCAAAAGTGAGGGTCAAAAACAGGGCACTACTACTTCCTCGCCTATGTCTCTATAGTGGCCTGCATGTCACTATAGCGACATGGTCGCTATAGAGATCCTTGTATCGCTATAGCGGCACAACAGTGGCCGCCTAAATTTGCTATATGTCTTCTCCCCAAACTTCTTAATACCCATAATGTAAACAAAAAAATGCTTAAACTTGGTTAATTTTTTGAAAACGAGTTCAGCCGCTTTCAAACAGACAACTAACACCGCATTATAACACATAATGTTTCAAGAAGCCACAACTTACAAGAGAAGGCTCTTTTTAAACCACCTCGCTATCGCAGATTCAATCCTTGTTTCAAAGAATAGCATTTAAACTTTTCCCAATAACCAATCACACCATAACATGTTTTGGTTAACTCAGTACAGATCTCCATTTTATTAAAATTTTGTTTTACAGCAACAACAACTTAGAACCCAAATAAATGTACCACTTAAGCCTTTACATTACCACCCACCAAACAGTACAAACATAGCCAAGTGTTTAACTGACACCACACAATACATGGCAACTCACAAAATCACATAGCACCATTTCAAGCCAAATAAGCAACGACAATCACAATACATGAATTTAGAGAATGTCAAAAATCAATTATTATTCTTTCTTACCTCATTAGCACAATTTATAATTGCACAAATGATTACCTTTAGTGGATCATCTAGCATGTTAAGCATAACCCTTATGATCAGATACTAATTGGAACCTTCCCAATTCCAATTTTACAAACTCCTCGAGATACCAGTTGCAATCGACTAGATTCTAATTAAGATTGTAGCGATACTAATTGGAATCGGGAGATACCAATTGGATTAAACCCATACAAGTAACTATACAAACCGCATAAGAGAAAAGAAAGAAGTGAAACAATTTCCTAGAATACCTCATAGCTCCCCAAAGATTAGATGTGGATGTTAACACACCAATCCGCATAACTGTACTCGACATTTGCTCTTGTACTGGGAGACCAGTAACCTAGGCTCTGATGTCAAATTGTTACGACCCAAACTACTAGTTCATGAGGGCACCTATTCTAATCCACCTAGATGGGAGAACCCCTTACCAACCCCCTAAGAAGTAAAATGAAAGCCTTTATTAAATAGAATAACCAACCTCTATTATAACAATTTACAAAATCAAATGCAGAAAATATAGACTACCCTATGATCTAGTCTAAACAGGTACAAGAGCTGCTAAGGGAAAAGTATACTGGACATAACTTCCACCATAAGTAAGAGGAGTGGGTGCTGATAAGGAATCACTACCACAATAAACATGAAACCAACACTGATTCCTGCAAATGACTATACCCCAAAAAAGGTATAACAAGAGTAGTATCAGTACAAACCTCACGTATTGGTAAGCCTTATCGGTTGACCTGAATTGGATTACACAAATATAACATAATTATTCAAGAGAAAACATGCATATATTACACTCATTAATTGACCCCAACTAATCCAATTACCTCTTACTAAACTTCTGGTAATGAACTCTGAGACACCGTTTCTACCCTTCTGACTTTACTGCCCAGAACCCCTAAATCTGGTCTTACCCCAAAGACTGCCATAATTTCTAGGAAACAACTATATCAAGGAGTTCCTACCCTAAGTTAATATCTTTTATAAATCACCTAGCGTACATAGAGAGACCCGTTAGGACAAGTAACCTATCACAAACCCCATGAACATTAGACCAGACTTATCCATAGCTTACACTCATCCTCCTACCTATCTCACAGGTACAAAACTCCTTATTTAGCCTTAAACACATTTATCAGCTCACCACCCGTGATAATGTAAGCAAGTCAAACAACATTAAGAATTAATAGACAAGTTATAACAGTCAACCCAAGTAAGTACAACACCAATTCAATCAAGTAATATACCAATCCAAGTCAACTAACAAGTCAGGTCAAGTCAAGTTAAACCCCAAGTCAAGACAAGTTAAGAAATTAACCAACATATATAATTATATTCCCCGATTTAATCAAGGAATCATCAAACTCACCTGATAATTGTACATACACGCTATGGGTGTCATGAACACCCTCTAGACATGACCTAAAGGTGATAAATTCTATCCATGTACCTAAACCGCAGACATAAATGTCCGCCAACCTTATTCCACCAATAAGTTATGAGATTGACCAAAACAACAATAACATTTACCAATCATATAAGATCAATACATCATTCAACACTTATAATATCTATGAATTAAATATATTTCATTTCGAGGGTGACCATACTTGGACAACATGCATTCACAACAATATAGGGAGATAATAAAGACACTATCATAATACCAAAGGATTGACCATAATACCATTGCCTACCCTACTACCTAGGCCTTAAACATGACACCTAACTCATTATCCTATTCTAAAAAACGATACATATTACCATCCTAAATTCTTCGAAAACTCACCAACACCCTGCATAGTATTATCATTTTCTGTAAAAGATTAACTAACAACTAATAAATTGCCCTATCTCCTCTACCAAAACTTTGAGTCTAATACAGTGAACAACCCAAATTATAGCATAATTACAGCATAGCATGATAAGGTATACAAAACAACCTTTATTTATAAGTAACCCAAACTCTAATTGACTTTAGCCACCTTAACTCCATGCTCGAAGGCCTAGACATGCAATCTCCCATTAATCTACGTCACATTTATGCTCTCTAATCTAGATCTATACTACTCAATTAACCTTAGCTTAACTGGATGTCAACCAGTTGTATGAAAGATGAACAAATAAAATTTCCAACCTTGTGCCTAGATTACAGAGGCGTTAGTCCTCAAATATCCATGAATTTTTCACCCCGTTCACACCTACCTTACCCTATCCATAACTCCAAGACATGGGAGACAACCCCTAGGGTTTTTGGAGGCCCCTTATATTTTTAATTTTAGTTTGTGGAGAGAAAAGAAATAAAAACCCATTAAGTAGGTTTTTGGTATGCATCATGTGGTTATAGAAGTCAGCGTGTCACTATAGCAATGCTTCTATAATGGAATAAGTCCCTCTCTAGGGGGCTGACATCAGCCTATCCCAATTCTTTTAAGTTCTAAAATTTAACATACGTGGCCCTATACAAGTTTACGAATGTAATCCTGATAATATCCTTACTATGCACCCATATTAAAATGTTTACTAGTATTGACAAATTAGGTCGTTATAAGGAGATATCACAAGTTTCACTTTGATCGCAGATATGCAAAATGTATGTTCTTTTAGACTTTTTCCATAACACTTCATGTTTGTTCATGTAATGATACTAACTTACTTTATCTGTCACATGGATTGTCCATAGCAATACGTGAGCTTATACCAACATGCAAACAAATAATCTATTCCATATACATTTTAGTAAATTGGTAAGAGTATTGGATGGGTTCGAAAGGAGGAGATTATTTTGGAAGTGTGATAGAAGCACTTATGAGGCCCAATTTAGAAAAAAAATTGAAAGAATTGTCCATACTTGGTGATAGAGTAAATGAGTTGTTAAAAAAAGGAACATCATAGATTATCTACTCTATTATGATAAAAAGTATTGGTACAAGGTGTATTTTAATTTGGAAGTCAAGTGTGATGCAATAGATAATAATATGTCTGAAAGTTTTAATTCTTGGATCCTGACAACGAGGTACAAGACCATTATTACCATGATTCAAAAGATATGAATCAAGGTGATGACTAGAATTTCTAAATTAAGGGAATTTGCAGATACTTAGATCAGTAAAATATCTTCAATGGCACTTAAGACATCGGAGGAAAATATTGAAAGGTCAATGAATTGTACCATTAATTTCAATGGAGAAACATGATATGAAGTTACAAATGAATCTAACCATCTATACACTATGTGTCTAAGAAAGATGATTTATAGTTGTAGATCTTCGATGCTAAAGGGGATACCATGCACACATGCTATAAATGCAATGTATCATAAGAAGTATGAACGAACAAACTACATTGATAACTGATACATGAAGGAGATATACTTGATGCCTTATTCTTATTTCCTTGAACCAGTCAATAATGTGCCAATGTGGCCTAAATCTACTAATCCTTCCGTTGAACCAGTATTGGTCAAAAGTATGCCCGACATGCCAAAAAAAGTTAGAAGAAAAGAGGCAACTGAAACAAAAAAATTTGGTAAATTACCTAAAATTAGATTGTCATGTCATATAGCACATGCAAAGGCAAGGATCACAACAAAAGAGGGTGTCTAAATAGTGATAGAGTTAGTGTTGATTAATTAACAAATGCTATAAAAGCATCAGGTTCAGAAAGAGGAAGAGGCCAACCAAAGGTAATATACCATTTTGTATAAACTCTTTTTAAAACTCAATCAATCACTTAACTATTCTTTTTAGAAACAACCAAGTAAAGATAGTGAGCCTGCTATAACAAGAGGAAGAGCCATACAAAACAAAACAACATCTGTTGCTAAACCTTTAAAAGCTGCTGGATTTCCCTTAACTTTAAATTATCATTGTCACATCCCAAATCATAAATCGTGTGGGCACCTATTCAACTCTACCCTCCTTTATCTCCCAACTTTAATAACTGCAGAAAATATTGCTAAAGCCTTAAGCCTTAGTAAATAATAAACCTTTCTTTTAAAAAAAAAACTTATTACAAAGTATATTATGACATTTAATTACACAACTCCCCAGAACCCAGTCTAAATAGGTACAAGAGAACTAAATAAATAAAGGATGACTCAAGACATATCATCCGTGTAAGAGTAGAACGACAGGAGCTGCTGAAGAATAATCGTTATTGCATCTATATAAACGCCAAATCACCTACAACATGGCTATATCCCCCAAAGTAGATATAGTAAGTATAACTTTAGTACAACCACACGTACTGGTAGGTATCATCGACCGACCAGGGTTAGAAACATATAACCACATATTGCATTCAAGAAAAAATCATAACAATATACACTTAACAACTTATCATACTTAACCTACTTCAACTTCCAACCCTACCGTATTCCTTTATTATAGCATTATTAATTTATCCTCAGGGAGTGACTAACTGACATAATTCCATGAATCAACCTAACCCATATTTCTTACGCACTCAACTTATTACAACAACTCTATACTTTTATCTCTCTTATTAATGCTCTTTTATAACAACCCTCTCACCTTATTCTACTACCATTAATCATCAAAATTACAACAGCCAAAACAAATAATAAAGCAACAACAACTTATCAAGAAGAGACACTACAATACACATTATGTATATAACCATAAACACAGGAAAATAAGATTTATACACAATTCAGGACATACTTTATATTCACACTTTTATTTAATGTATAATCACAACCATATGATGATGACTCTAGCTAAATTCAAGTTTGGCTAAGTGCTAGGAAGTAAGATATGTAAAGGAGTATGACTCTAGCTAGAATTATAAGTTGAATAGAGCCGAGTGAATGATCGACTAAAGGGGATAGTGTCATGAGCTTAGTGATTTCTTGAGTGTAAGGATTACTAGTTAGTAACTAAATTTTCCAGTTTCAATATAAATAAAAGGGGGTTAGATTAGTGAACAAAATAAGATGATGAATTAGAGTGTAGGTATCAATCTTGGTGGGGTGTGAACTCCTAAAATGGATACTTGATTGATTGGTGTTTGGACATATTTTTTATTGATAATTGGGTTGATAATGCTTATTTGAATAAGTGGTAAATTGGCCGCCCTCGGGCATACTTATGATTTCATGTGTTAGACGATATTTGTTGTTTACTTGAAATTATGAACTTGTTGACTTTTGACTGCATTTACTTAGTTGTCATTAATTGTAAGTCCTATTTTAATCGTTGTTACTTACATCTGATTTGAATAGGGTGTTTGTGATTTATTTTCAGCCATTACTAATAATTATTGACTACATTATGCATTTGCATTTACATTGATGTTGATGATGAATATTGTGATGGTGTGGAGAAGAGTTGATGATATTGATGATGATATTAAGATCATTATGATGACGTTGTTGAGAATGATATTGATGATATGATGATGATGATGATGAGATGAGAAAGAGATGATACATACATCTTGCATACATACATTCATCATATGCATTGGAATATACATATATATATATATATATATATATATATATACATACATATATATACTTTTATATGTTATGGTGAACCTTGTTGAAGAATCTGACTAAGTGTAAGCGGTTCCTTGTGTGGGCTGGTTATTTGATAAGATTTTATGGTTCCTTGAGTGGACCGATTATGTTGATACTTGTGATTGTGCATTCAGCAAAGTGAAAATACAAGGTATGTTTTGGATTGTGTATAAATCTTGTTTCCCTATGTATATAGTTATGTATGTGATGTATATTATAGTGTCCCTTCTTTCAAAGTTGTTGATGCTATTAATTATCTTGGTTGTTGCAATTTAATTAGTGAATGATAGTATAATAGGGAGTGAGGGTTATCACGAAAGAAGATTAATTAGAGAGAGAGAAGTATATAGAGTTGTTGTAATAAGATAAGTGCATAAGAATTGTGGGTTACATTAATTCATGAAATATAGTTAGTCAGTCACGTATGAGGATAAATTAATATTGCTTAAATAAAAGAAAGGCGGTAAGGTTGGAAGATGAAGTAAGTTAAGTATATTCAGATATTAAGTTTGTATATCTGTCATGATTTTTTCTTGTTTGCTATATGTTATTATATGTTTCTAACCCTGGTCATCCGATGATACCTATCAGTACATGTGGTTGTACTTATACTACACCTACTATATCTCCATTTGAGGATATAGCCATGTTGCAGGTCAGTTGGAGTTTCTATAGGCACAACAATGATTAATCTTCAGAAGCTCCTATCATCCTACTCATACCTGGATGCCGTGCATCCGATCATCCTTCCAATTGCTTAGTGATCTTATATTGGTTTAGATTAAGTTCTAGAGAATTCGTAATATACTTCTACAATGCATTAATGTAGTAAGGGTGTTTTAAACAAAAGGTTTATTTAATAATTTACACTTGAGTCTATTTCAAATGTCTTCTACATTAATTGAATGGTTTGGTGGTAAAAGTTCTCTATCTAGGATAGAGTTGGGTATCCGTGATTCGGATCATAACAATATGGTATCAGAGCCTAGGTTACCGGTCTCTAGAACAAGAGCAAATATCGAGTAGAGTCCTGCAAATTGGTGTGTTGACGTCCACATTAAATCTATAGGAAGCTACAAGGAATCTAGGAAATCAATCTTATTTTTCTTCTCTCTTATCATTCTATTTCAATATTGTCTCCCCTAGTTGAGTCCAATTGGTAGCTATAAGATTCTAATTGGTATCTCAACAATCATAATTGGAATTAGTTGGTCCCAATTGGTATCTCAAAAATGTTTGGATGATTGGAATAATATTTATTCTAATCAGTAGAGATCAATAAGAGGCATAGGACTTGTATACTAATATTGTGAATTATGTTTTGAATGAGTGATACGTGCCCTCTTTAGGTGGTTATGTTGTTTCATGTAGTGAATATTGTTGCTGTCAGTTCCATTTGTAAGCATAACTCTTTCATTAATTGATTGATTATGCTTATTGAAAAAATATTTGTGTTTTAAATATTTTGGGTTATGTATGTAGAATACTACGTGTATTCCTTATATGAATTGTTGTTGCATTGACTATATTATTGCTTTACTGTTTGATGGCTAAATTTCATAAGTGTTAGTGATCATTATGAGTGATATGAGATGAGTTGTTACAAAGGAATATCTATGTATGTCTTGATCTCTATTTGGTCCTTGACGATATACTTAGGATCTTTATGTGGTCCAAACTTTTGATGAGTACACTTAGGATCCTTGTGTGGTCTGAACTTCGATAATTATAGTTGAAATACTTGTGAGATTCGACCTTTGATGATTATATCTGGGCCTAAAGTGCTATTGGGTCATCCTTATATGAATAATCCAGTAATGAGTTGACTTGCTAATAATCCCTTAATTAAGTAATGGGTTAAACTGAGGTGGACTTAGTTTTTTTGCACAACCTTGGTGACTTGGACGTAAAGTAAGTTTTGTAGTTGATATAACTAATGCAAGGTAAATTAACTAGGTATATAAAATTGGCTGTTTCCTATAATATGATAAGAGGAGATGATAATAATGGTTTTACTTGATATTGGTAAGTTGAACCTTAATAGTGTGATTGGCAATTATTTAGCTTATTTGGTTAAGTGACTTGAATTATTTTATGAAGGTAAAGGGGTTGATGTCCTTAAGATAGACTAACCGATTGTACAAAATCCATGATGACTATAAATGAATAAATGGGTTAAGTTTTGAGGATGTAAATAAAGTTATAGTTGAATAATGTTCATAGGCATAGTGAGGAGGCGGGACTACTAGACTGACCTTGTAGTTGGCTTATTATGGTTTGATATTGCATAAGTGCTTAGTGTAAGGGTGTAACACCCCAAAAATCCAAGCTAAGATTAGAACCTTGCTTCAAGTACATGTAGAATCAAAATCATCTTTTGGTAGTATGATAAGTGATTTAGACAAGTATTAAGGCCACAACTGACTCCTAGCTCATTGCCAAGTTGAAACATTCCTTACCGATTGAATTCTTGTGAAGAATCCTTCTATAGTCAACTTCAAATGAGCATAACTCATTGATTATGAAGTATTTTTGAGTGCAAGATCTACCAAATTAAAGGTCTTTGAGCCTTATTTCCAACACACCTAGTTTCTCCTTAATCCAATTCTAGAGCTAAGAGTTATGCCATTTTAGTAGAGCACTGTCCAGTAGTGAAACCTACGAACGCAAACCATGATCGTGTTTAGAAACCACGATCGTACAATGGTCTCATCTGCATGAAACAACCCCAAACATCTGAGAGTTGACAAGTAAACCTCCCAACCATGGAAGGGTACCACGATCTTGGCTCCTAAAGTTGATCCGGATTAAACTTCTAACCTACGAACCAAGATACAATCATGGATGGGTCGTACGATCATACCAACACTCATCTGATGGAGTCCTGAGAGACTCAAACCAGCCTCCCAACCACGAGCACCACTCATAATTATAGGTGGGTCCCACGATCGTGGGATGGTTCGTACGTTAGCTCCTCCAACTTTTTTAGTTGCATTTTATAAGGGGCATTCCAGTCCTTTTCCACTATTTAAACCCATAAACTACATTATTTAAGCTATTCCTAGCTGGTTATTAAGTCTAGATTACCCTAAGTACCTCATTACTTAGAAAAACAATCGACACTTAGCAAAAACAAGAGAGAAGAGACGATTTCTTTCCTCCAAGGCATAACTAGGGTTCATCTTCTTCAAGCTCCAAATTCAAGGGATTCACCAAGGTTTCCTTCTCCAGGTATGTGGGATTTCATCAATGGGTTTCTTTTAACCCATTGAGTCCTAAAGTTAACTCAAATCCTCAGTTTAATACATTTCTCAGAGCCTTGGGTTAATGAATATTGTCAATTCCTTGATAATTCAGTTCCTTATTATCATTGAGATATAAACCCATATTTTACCATGACTTTCAGTATCATTGCATGTCTATAGTTTCAATCCCTTATTATATTATCTAATTCATGATTCTCGGACTTGAGTTATAGAATTCATTATTCTATTCAATTTATGGGAATTGTAATAGTAGTTGCATTCTTTAGAGATTGCGGGTTATGAACACCAAATGACCTAGGATTTCATGCTTATTTTATGAATATTCAATCCTCTGATTTTCATGATTTGCATACTTTTTGATAAAGTACTTATTTTCAGTCTTCATAATATTAATATTATTGAGCATTCCAGTTATCAGTTGTTATTCAGTTAGGAGTAGTACTTAGCACCGAGCGGACGTAGGGATAAAGGCTCACCCGTCAGTTAGGCTGAGACCTTTAGTAGTAGTCCCTAAATCCCAAAACTACGACGCTACCTTAGGTTCTAAAGTGTGTCATACCAAGCTTGACATCTTAGTCCTTTTGGATATCAGTTTAGTGGATTCACATCCAATTAGATTAAATTGGGGTATGTCATTTAACTGTAACTCCCACAGTCCTCAGTTCAGATTCAGATAGTTGCATAAGCTCATAATTAATTATTCGGCATATCATATGACACATGTTCATTACTTGGTCTCGCATCAAATATTATGTTACATGCATTATGTTCAACCTATGTCAGTTATTTCCTATCTCACATACTCAGTACATTCAAAGTACTGATCGCATACTTTTCTTTGCGCTATATTATCTTATAATATAGGTTCTAACGTTCAACATCCGGATCACACATAGTACGACTCCTACTTCATCAACAGCAGTACTTTGGTGACTTCTCATCATTCGAGGGCTAATTAACAGTATCTTTCATTTATGTCCTTTTATTTTTCAGACAGTTAGAGTTAGCTGGGGCTTGTCCCAGCAACTCATCTTTGTAGAGGATTTCAGGAAGACAATAGACATTTAGTTTTATGTTATGTTAAGTGATTTCCATTTTGTTTTAAACATTGACATTTGGTTTCGATTATTCTTATATCATTCATACTTTAGCTTCTGCACAGTGTTATTCAATTTTATACAGTATTTTTAGTGTTATACCAGTCCATGGGTTTTCTTGGGGTCACTTCTGACTCTAAGCACCATGTTACGACTAAGGGGTAGTCTCGGATCGTGACAAACTTGGTATCAGAGCATCAGGTTTAAAATGTCCTAAGGTGTTTAATAGTCGCATTACGTAGAGTCTTCTTCATGGGTGTGAAGCGAGTCACACTTATGAGTGAGAGGCTATGAAACATTTTAGAAAAAGTTTCACCTCTTTCATATTCATGTCGTACGATAGAGTGTGAACTCTACTAAAATCTTCTTCTAACTCGTGCTCTACGTGTTTACATTAAATACCTCACAGAAGAGCCAATGGAAGGAGAAACAAAAAATGAAAACCAACAAGCACCACTAGCTCCAGCAGACCCTTTAAGTGAACACATCTCGCCTGCTGCTTTCATGGTGCTAGCTCAGGCCATAACCGCCCAGACTAACCAATAGGCTGTAGCACCAGTCAATCTGACAGCTAATACGGTATCAGCTAGGGTCTAGGATTTCACTCGCATGAACCCTCCTGAATTCTTTGGTTCTAAGACTGATAAGGAACTGCAGAACTTCCTCGATGATATTGAAAAGGTCACTGAGATTATGGTCATCACTCCAGTCGAAAGTGCTGATTTGGATGCTTATCAATTGAAGGGAGTGGCCCATACTTGGTGTAAGCAGTAGAAAGAGGATAAAGGTACAGATGCAAGCCTGGTAAAGTGGGATGAGTTTGTTGCTGCTTTCATGGATAGATTTTTCCCACTTGAATTTAGAGAAGCTAAGGTTCAGGAGTTCATTAACTTGAAGCAGGACAACGTGAGTGTAAAGAAGTTTTCTCTCAAATTTACCCAACTTGCAAAGTATGCAGTGGCAATGGTTGCTGACTCTAGAGCCCGCATGAGTAAATTTATGTCTGGTGTTTCTAAGGATGTGGTCAAAGAGTGTAGGACTGCTATGTTGGTTAAGGAGATGGACATCTCCAGGTTGATGGTTCATGTTCAATAGATTGAATAAGAGAAAATTAAGGATAAGGAAAGGGAGAGTAAGAGGGACAAAATAAATTGCTTTAATTTCTCTTAGCAAAGGTCGGATAGTGGTAATCGTTCTCAGTTATGCCAGAAATCTTCAGCTCCAACCCCATCTTTTGCTAGTGCTCCAGTGACCAAGTTTAGGCAAGAAAATCAGGATAGAGCACCAGGTTCTAAGTCCCAGGGTAGTATGAATAGTGGTCGTACCAACCTGGTTTGCAAGAAGTGTGGTAAAAACCACAAGGGTGAGTGTATGGCTTGTAGTGACATTTTTTTGGGTGTGGCAAGCTAGGCCACATATTGAGCGAGTGCCCAGTGGCTTTGTGGAGAGGCAGGAATATTCATCAGCAGAATTAGTCTAACTCTTTATCAACTCCAACAGGTCACCCAACTCAGCAGGGTTCTTTATCCAGTGCAGCTGGTGTGTAGCGTTTGAACAAGTTCTATACACTTCATACCCAATAGGATCATGAAGGTTATCATGATGTAGTCACTGGTACATTACATGTCTTTCATATTCATGGCTATGCATTGTTAGATCTCGGAGCCACACTTTTTTTCGTGACTTCTTACATAGTTGTAGACTTCTGTGTCAGTCCCAAAATCCTCTTAGAACCTTTCTCAGTCTCTACCTCAATCAGTGATTCAGTCATAGCTAGGCGGGTATACAAAAATTGGCAAGTCATTGTTTCTCAGAAAGTCACCTCAGTTGATCTTGTAGAGTTAGATATGATGAATTTTGATGTTATTCTTGGCATGGACTGGCTCCAATTTTGGTATACCTGAATTGATTGTAGAAATAGCGTAGTCCAATTTTAGTTTCCAAATGAGCCAGTCATAGAGTGGAAGGGTAGTACCTCAGTGCCTATAGGTCGATTTGTCTATTACCTTAAGGCTAGAAAAATGATTTCCAAAGGGTGTATCTATCATCTTGTTAAGGGTTTAAGGATTCAAAGTCCAAAACCCCAACTCTTGAGTCAGTTCCAACGCTTAATGAGTTCCTAGAAGTGTTTCCCAAAGATCTGCCCAGAGTTCCTCTTGAGCGGGAAATTGACTTCGGAATGAATCTCCTTCCAGATACCTAGCCTATCTCAATTCCACCCTCCAGAATGGCTCCAGCTAAGCTTAAGAAATTGAAGGATTAGTTGAAAGATCTCCTAGACACGTATTTTTTTAGGACTAACATCTCTCTATGGAGTGCTCAAGTTCTTTTTGTGTGCAAGAAAGATGGTTCTCTGAGAATGTGCATCGACTATCGATAGTTGAATAAAGTCACAGTTAAGAATAAGTATCCTAGTCCCAAGATTGATGACTTGTTTGACCAACTTCAGGGTACCAATTGCTTTTCTAAGATAGACTTCAGATCCAACTATCATCATCTCAGAGTCAAAGAATGTGACATTCCAAAGACAACCTTCAAAACTCGGTTTGGTCACTTTAAATTTGTTGTCATGTCTTTTGGACTAACGAATACTCCCACAACTTTTATTTACTTGATGAACAGGGTCTTCAAGCAGTACTTGGGCATGTTCGTCATTGTCTTTAGTGATGACATCCTCATTTATTCTCGGAGTAAAGATGAATATGCAGACCATTTGTGGATTGTCTTGCAGACTCTCAAAGATAGCCAGTTATTTGCCAAGTTCAGCAAGTGTGAATTCTGGTTGAAATTAGTAGCATTCCTTGGTCATATTATATCCGGTGAGGGCATTTAGGTTGTTCCTCAAAAGACCAAAGCAGTTAAAAATTGGCCTAGACCCATATTTCTATTAGATATCAGGAGTTTCTTGGGTTTAGCTTGTTACTACATGCAGTTTATTGAGGGATTTTCCTTTATTTCTCCCCCTATGTCCAGATTAAGTCAAAAGAAAGTCAAGTTTCAATGGTCCAATTCTTGCGAGAAGAGTTTTCAGGAGTTGAAGAATCGACTCACCTCCGCTTCAGTTTTGACCCTGCCAGAGGGTTCAGATGGGTTTGTAGTTTATTGTGATGCTTCCAGAGTTATTCTCTGTTGTGTGTTGATGCAGCATGTCAAGGTTATAACATATGCCTCTAGACAACATAAGTCTCATGAGAAAAATTACCCGGCTCATGATCTTGAGTTGGTAGCAATAGTTTTAACCTTAAAGATTTGGAGTCATTGTCTTTATGGAGTTTATGTTGATATGTTCACTGATCACAAGATCCTTCAGTAGGTATTCATCCAGAAAGATCTAAATTTTTATTAGAGAAAGTGGCTAGAGTTGTTGAAGGATTATGGTATAAATATCTTGTACTATTTGGGTAAAGACAATATTGTGGCGTACACTCTTAGTAGATTGTCTATGGGAAGTATTTCTCATATTGAGGATGAGAAGAGAGAGTTAGTTCGCGAGGTTCACCAGCTTGCTTGATTGGGAGTTCGGTTGGTTGATCAAGTCGAAGGTAATACCTTGGTTCAGAATCTTCATTAATAGCTGATAGTAACCTATTCTGCTTAAGTTGAAAGAAGCGGTCCAGAGTCAAAAGATTCAGGTATTCTCCCAAGGAGGAGATGGTGTTCTTCATTGGTAGGGTAGACTATGTGTTCCAGATGTGGATGAATTGAGACAGCGGATGCTAACAGAAGCTCACAGTTCTTTATATTCTATTAACCCAGGAGCCACTAAGATGTACCATGACCTACGGGAAGTCTATTAATGGAATAATATGAAGAAGGATATCGCAGAATTTGTGGATAAGGCCTCATTTGTTTGCACTTAATGGAGGTATTCTTGTATTGGATAATATTCTCTACCACTCTATCCATAATCATCAGTCACCATCACTAACCACCTCTGCCACCACCACCATTATCAACCACCACCAACCACCTCCACCATCACAACCACCATTGACATCCAATATCGCTACCAACCATTATTGTCAGTCGCTACCACGCCTACCACCTTCATTATTCTAATTATATCCACTGCCACCACCACCGCCAACGCCACCACCATCATTAACCATTACTGGCCAATCCCTACTACCGTCCAACTCATTTATTACAACTTGCACCACCTCTAACTACCACTGACATAGCATCAACCTCCATACATTCTTCGGCCACCACCACTACCATTGTCACCACTGTCGCCACCTGTATCACCACTTTAACCACTACCATCACTATAATTTATCTCTACTAACAACCATCTCCACCATCACAGCTAACAGCGTCTCCAACTACCGCTAACACATCGTCAGCCATCATGCATTCATTTTTTAGCCATCATAATCAACACCTTCAACTACTAACATTAACCAACTTCACATCACAACCACCACCACCACTACCAATCGCCACCATCATAACAGTCACTACAATACCAACCATTACAACTATCACCGCCATCATTACTAGCCACAAACATCAATCATTACCACCACCACCACCATTACAAACCATCTCCACTATCACTAACAAACATAAATATTTTTTTTTCAATCAAATAATAATTTTACTTTATTGAATTATATATTTTTCTAATATATAATTAATTTTTTATTTGAATTGTATTTTTTATTATATATAAAATTAAATAAATTTTGCACATTGAGATGTTGAAAAACAAACAATCTTAATCATTCAGTATTTAGATCTAGAGACAACATCTAAATCATTCAGATGTGCATTCAGATTCAGACTTCTGAATATTAATAAAAACAAATGCAGCCTGAGTATCCGAATTGCCAATAGGTTAAAGTTGAACACCAGAGACCAGGTGGTATACTTCAAGATATCAGTATTCCTACTTGGAAGTGGGAAGTGGAGAATATGGACTTTATTATAAGGTTTCCTCGTACTCCCCGGCAACATGATTCTATTTGGGTTATCGTGGATTGAATGGCTAAGTCAGCCCATTTCCTGCCAGTTAAATCTTATGATTATGCTAGACTCTATCTTAGGGAGTTGGTGAAATTGCATGGAGTTCCTTTGACTATTATTTCAGAAAGAGGTACTCAGTTTATCTCACGATTCTAGAAGACTTTTCAAAAGGGTCTTGGTACCTATGTTCATCTTAATACAACTTTTCATCCGCAGACAGATGGTCATGAAGAGTAGACCATTTAAACCTTAGGTAACATGTTGAGAGCGTGTGTGATCAATTTCAAGGGTAGTTGGGATGATCATTTTCCTTTGATTGAGCTTACTTATAATAATAGGTATCACTCCATTATTCAGATGGCCTCATTTAAAGCACTTTATGGTAGGAGGTATAGTTCTCCTATTGGTTGGTTTGAAGTTGGTGAAGCTACCTTGATAGGGCCAAATTCAATTCATAAGGCTATGAAAAAAGTTCACCTAATTAGAGAGTGTCTAAAAATAACTCAGAGCCGTCAGAAGTCTTATGCAGATATGAGGAGAAGGGAACTTGAGTTTTCTATTGGTGATTTTGTTTGCTCGAATGTTACACCCATGAAAGGGGTGAAGAGATTTTGTCACGACCCAAACTATTGAATAGTGAGGGCACCTATTCTAATCCATATAGATAGGAGAACCCCTTACCAATCCCTTAATAAGTCAAACGGAAGCCTTTATTAAACAAAATAGCCAACCTCTATTACAATAGTTTATAAAATTAAATGCAGAAAATATAGGTTACCCTAGGATATAGTCTAAATAGGTACAAGAGATGCTAAAGGAAAAATAGACTAGACACAATTTCCACCATGAGTAAGAGAAGTGGGAGCTGATAAGGAATCCTTACCGCAACAATCATGAGACCAACATTGATTCGTACAAAAGACAATACCCCAAAAAGGGTATAGCAAAAGTAGTATCAGTACAAACCACACGTACTGGTAAGCCTCATTGGTTGACCCAAATTGGATTACACAAATATAACATAAATATCCAAGAGAAACATGCATATATTAGACTCATTAATTGACCCCAATCGATCCAATTACCCTTTACTAAACTTCTGGTTATGAACTCCGAGACACCCCTTCTACATTTCCTACTCTACTGCCCCAAACCCCAAAATCTTTCCTTAGTCCAAAAACTGCCATAATTTCTAGGAAACAAATACATCAAGGATCGCCCTACCCTGAGTTAAGATCTTTAATAAATTACCTAGCATACATGGGGAGACCCACTCGGACAAGTAACCTGTCATAGACCCCCCGAACATTAGATCAGATTTAACCATAACTTAAACTCGTCCTCCTACCTATCCTACAAGTACAAAACGCCTTATTCAATCTTAAACACATTTATCAGCTCACCACCCGAGACAATGTAAGCAAGTCAAACAACATTAAGAATTAATAGCCAAGTTATATTAGTCAAGCCAAGTCAGGACAACACCAATTCAATCAAGTAATATGCTAAGCCATACAAGTCAACCACCAAGTCAGGTCAAGTCAAGTTAAATCCTAAGTCAAGAAAAGTTAAGCAATTAACCAGCATATATAATTATATTCCCTGATTCACTCAGGAAACCGTCAAACTCACCTGATCCTTGTACATACACGCTATAGGTGTCAGGACTACCCTCTAGACATGACCTGTAGGGGACAAATTCCATCCATGTACCTAAACCCCAGACATAAATGTCAGCCAACCTTATTCTACCAACAAGTTATGAGAGTGTCCAAATATCGAACATTCCACAAACGATAATAAAATATACCAATCATATAAGACCAAGACATCATTCAACACTTACAATATCCATGACTTAAATAAATTTCATTTGGAGAGTGACCATACTTGGAAAACATGCATTAATAATAATATAGGGAGATAATTAACACACTCCTGTAATACATAAGGATTGACCATAATACCATATCCTACCCTACTACCTAGGGATTTAAACATGATAACTAACTCATTACCCTATTCTAAATAAAGATACAGATTACAATCCTAGATTCTTTGAAAACTCACTAACCCCCTGCATAGTATTATCATTTTTCGTAAAGGTTTAACTAACAACCGGTAAATTACCTTGTCTCCATTACCCAAACATCAAGTCTATAAAGTGAACCACCCAAATTATAGCATAATTACAGCATAGCATGATACGACATACAAAACAACCCTTATTTGTTCGTTACCCAAACTCTAACCGACTTTAGCCATCCTAACTCCATGCCCGAAGGCCTAGACATGCAATCTCCCATCAATAAACATCATATTTATGCTCTCTAATCCAGATCTATACTACTCAATTAACCTTAGCTTACCAAGACATCAACCAGCTGTATGAAAGACGAACGAATGCAATTTCCAACCTTGTACTAAGATTACGGATGCATTACTCCTCGAAAATCCATGGGTTTGCACCCTGTTCACACCCACCTTGCCCTCTCCATAGCTCCAAGACATGGTAGGCAACCCCTAGGGTTTTTGGAGCCCCCCATGTTTCTAGTTTTAATTTGTGGAGAGAAAAGAAATAAAAACCCGTTAAGTGGGTTTCTGGTCTGTGTCATATCATTATAGTAGTAGGCGTGTTGCTATATCAATTTCGCTATAGTGGAATAAGTCCCGCTATAATAGGCTGACATCAGCTCGACCTAATTTTTTTAAATTCTAAAATTTAACATAGGTGGCCCCATAAAAGTTTGCCAATGTAATCCCAATAATATTTGTACTCAGCACCTATCCCGAGATATTTTCTAGTAATGATGGATTAGGCTATTACAGATTTGGTAAGAAGGGAAAACACAGTCCCCGCTCTGTTGGTCCTTATAAGATTGTGGGTCATTTTGGTAATGTGGCCTATGAGTTAGAGTTACCTACAAACTTAGCATCAGTGCATCTGGTTTTTCATATGTCCTTGTTAAAGAAATGCATTAGTGATCCCCCATCACTTGTACCCTTAGTGAGTGTGGGTGTGAAGGATAGTCTTTTTTACGAGGAGGTCCCAGTTGAGATCCTTGATCGTCAGGTTCGTAAGTTGAGGAATAAGGAGGTCGCCTTAGTAAAGGTTCTTTGGTGGAATCAGTTAGTTGAGGGAGCTACTTGGGAAGAATAAGCAGATATGATGACCAAGTACCTCCATATTTTCCCTTCAAACACAGTTCCAGTGTGAGGTAATAGTTTCCATTTAATTAATTCTTTTCGTCTGATGTCACTCAGTTATTTACATGTCATGTTATGGATTCATGAGTTTAATTTAGTCCATGTTTCAGTTATAGACGTAGTTATTATGCCAGTATTCAACTCTTAGAAATTCAATATGGGGATTGCATCTCAATCCCTAACATTTCAGCTTGGTTAGTTTTTGTTCGGGGACGAATGACCACAAGGGGAAGCTATTGTAACACCCCAAAAATCCAAGCTAAGATTAGAACCATGCTTCAAGTGCATGTAGGATGAAAAATCATCTTTTGATAGTATGAGAAGTGATTTAGACATGCATTAAGGCCACAAGTAACTCCTAGCTTATTGCCAAGTTGAAACATTCCTTACCGATTGATTTCTTGTGAAGAATTTGTCACGACCCAAATCTGTCGTGAGTGGAACCCACACTACTCACCTTATGGGAGAACCAATAACTCCTGAAGCATTGAACAACACTTAGATAGAATACGAAAACTATCCCATAAATAGTTTAATAAGTATCCAATCCAACAACTTAAGAAATATGGAAACAAAATACCAAACTGAAATCCCCTAGAACCCGAAAGTCGATGTACCAAAACATAATACGAATGTCAATAGGGGATGCAACCCCCAAAACTAAAGGGAAGTAACAAGTAAAAACAAAGGACAATGTCCAAAGAAGATAGATCTCATGGTAGCTCGGATATGTTGCTCACCCTAAAATCCAGAAATTAACTGCTAAAGTCACAAGTGAGGTCTCAGAGAATCCGTTGGAATATATGCTACACTCACAGAAGTAAATACAGGTGTAGTATCAGTTCATAATAAAGCATAGTGTACTGGTAGGGTTATCGGCTAGCCCAAGATGAAAATATGGACACTTAACCAAAATATTGTACAATTAGCTAACACATGCTGCTACATTATACATTCAACACATAAGTACAAATGGCATTTAAGAGGCAACACCAACAAGCCAACAAATATCACCAAGTCAAAGATAGTCAATTCAAGTCAAGATAAATAAGCTAATATCGAACATAGCAATTACAGTTTCCCCGGTCCACTCAAGGAACCGTCACACCATCGCATACCTTGTAACCTGTACATACATGCAATGGGTTATATACCCATCCTCTAGCCACGACCTGTAGGGGAAAATTATCGTCTATGTACTAAAATCCCAGACATAAATTTCTGTAATCCTTAATCCAACCTTAACCTGTGAGAATGTCCCAAATACCGAAACATTCCATAATTCAAAATATAAGGCAGGCCAAGTCATAAAGCAAGTAAATAATGGACCATACCCATAGGCATACATTAACCAATGACACTACAAGGTAGTTAATATGTTCATATAATACAAGTTGGATTAATTATGTCACCATCACCTACCTAGAACCATGCTTGCACAACTCTAAGCCGGAGCATTGCCTTTCCCTACCCTTCTGCTTGTTTGTGGTCTAAAACATACATACAAATATCACATTAACGAAATGAATGAACATGGCAGGATTTATAACTCACCCCCAGCCCCCTAAGGTCAGTTCATGATCGTTTCCTTATCGTTCTAGGGCTATTTTCCTCATAATTCACGTAAAACTACCAATTTTATGAAGTGTTTAGTGAATTAATGGAATGCAAGGCCAATTTCATTGTTAATAAACAAACCCATTAACCTAATTCTTATTTTTCCCCTTACACCAGCAATCGTCTAAAAATCTGCCCTAAAACCCTCCCCAAACTCCGTAATTTAAGGATTCCAAGGATTAGTAAGTAATTACAAGTTAAAGGAAATGAAATCCTTACCTTAACAAAGTTAAATGGAGGAAAAATGATGATTTTAGCCCTAAAACACCCTTTTCTAGTCCCAAAATAATTTTAGAAAATTTAAACTATTTTGTGGGGAAAATCCCATTAAACTGAGGTTTCTACTGCTATAGCGGTACTGTTGTAGCAGCGTTAACCATCCTTGACCACCTCTATAGCGGTAATTTCTCTGTTATAGCTGTATCAACGAGACAATAAGTCCATATTCACCCAAAATTCCCACTTTTTACAACACACTTTGATCCTGGCACATTCCAAATGATGCCCTTTAAGCTAAGGTCATTTCTGAGAGTTCTACTAACCCAAATTCAATTCCATAAAATTCTATGAGTTTATTATCACCTTAGAAAACTATGAATTAGCACCATTTCCTCCGAATTGGTCTAAATCATTTCTATATTTTCCTAGACTACCCCTCACTCCGGAACGGGGCGAAACTAGCCTAGCCTGAATTTTGTAACTTCCAAACTGGAAGGAATTTAGACATAGGATTTTAAATGTAGGACTTACACGTAATGATGTAGAGGGTAATTAGAGAAGATATTAATTTACCTATCATTCGTCCTGAACAATCAAACAAGAAAAATTAGGCCAAAATAATAAATGAGAAGAGTACCTATGCCCTCAAACAATTGTGGGTAATTGTCCCGCATGTCCTTCTCGATTTCCCAAGTGGTTTATTCAACAGAATGATGCTTTCATTGATTCTTCATCGAATGAATTTCCTTCATCCTCAACTTGTAAACATCATGAACTAGAATTGTTGACACCTAATTTTTGCCCTCCACATTTCGAATTAATTTTGAGCTTCTACTATTTCAAACACTTATGAAATAATTGTTATTAAAGTTTAGGATTTTTTATTCTTATTTTTTGGAATTAGTGTCAAGCCGATTTTGTCATTTTTGAGTGAACATAGATAGTTCTATATTTAATTATATGAAATTATATAAGTTTATTTAAGAAAAAATAGCTTTGAAAATTATCTATATATTTTTTCTTTTAAGTGAAAATCACGATTACATTGAAAATGCTTTGATTTTCCTCAAAGTCGGTTTAAAATGGGAAATTAATTATTTAATTAGTTTTTCGATCTATAAAATATTTATTTTTAATTGTGGAAATTAGAGGCTCATTATTAGTTCGGGATTTGATTTGTCTTAATTTGATTGACCAATTTAAACCCCAATTATTGAAATGAACCCAAGTTTTAATTGTTTTCTTTTGGACTATTTTTATCAACAAATTTCTGCCTATTTTCCAAATCATAACCACCAGCCCACTCACACACACCTGACCCGGCCCATTTGTCTTTAATTTCCCTCAATACTCCTCTTTCTTTCTCATTCACCATATCAACAACAACAACAGCTCAACCCGACCTTTTCTCTCAAAATCCCTAGAACCCAAATCGATTTCCCTTCAATCTCTCCCTTATCCCTTCATCCCAGTACAATCCTCGCATGCCCAGCACGAGGAATGTACCTCGTAGCTTCTAGAACCTGCGACTACTCTCAATTCCTTTCTCAAATTCTATCTGTTTCCCAATTTAAATTTTTTGTCTCAAATTTGTACAATTTTCGTACGATTCCTGCTCATCGTTTATCCTCATGGAGGGTTTGGATTTTCCTCAAGTGAAATTACAAAATTTACCCTTGAAAATCCCAATTCCCACATCGAAAATCCATGCCCACAACCCTCAATTCGTTCCTATAACTACCCTACTATTTCTACATTGATGGGAGAGGTTAGAGGGACAAATTAGCTGAGAACCCCAATTGAAAGGGATTTCGCTGAATTCAAAGTTTCTAGGCTGGAATCCATATAAGACTGGTTTGAGCTTTGGATTCCGATTTAGAAATAGGCTGGGTTTTTTTTTTTCGGTGGTGGCAAGCATTCCGACAAGAGCTCGTAGTCCCGGTTGCTGCCCAGAAAAAGGTAATTTCCCACTTTCTTATTTTATTTGCCACATTTTGTTTCAATAGATCGGTTAAGAGTTCCAATTTTTTAAGTTCAATAATCTTGTAGTTGAATTTTGTGTAGCTCGTATGTCTATTGTGTGAATTCAGTAATGAGTTTCTCTTCACTATTTTCGATAGTATCTTCACTGGTTTTTATAATCATAATTGTACAAAGTTATATTTTAGGAACTTTTGTTTGTATGCTTGATTTTTGTATCATCATTGGTTGTAATCATATCCCTAGAACGTCTTGAATTAGAAGACACATTAAAGTAAAGTTGTGTTTATTCAACGATGTAGGGATAGGATGGTTACGTCGGTATTTAAACCATTCTAATATTAGAAACCTATTGGTTGAATCTTATTTTGTATGTGATTGATTACTAGTCGATGGCCGTCTCAAGCTTTGAAGTTGCTGAAATATTACTAGTCGATGGCCGTCTCAAGCTTTGAAGTTGCTGAAATCAATGGTCTTCCTCTCTAATCTATAATTCCAGATCTTGGTAGCTGAATAAACTGCTAACTATTGAGCAGTGACTATTTCTTAGTTTATAGGATAAACTTGACTAGACTTTTTAGTATCAAGTCTTGCGTATCCATGACAACTTCGTTGTTTACATTTTTACAGTTATTTCCCTTTCAAATTCTCCTCCTTATTTGGCAAAATTGTCTTGTCTGATAGGAATAGAGAATGTAGATTTGCTTAAGTTCAAGGTTCAGCTTTACTTTCATTATCCTATCCGTTTTTTGTTTTTTTTTATTATTTTATTTGTCAATTCGAGTGTTGAAATAACTTTTTCTTTTCTTTTCTGGCTATGTGTGGGTATATTCCTACATCTCAATTATTTTTAATAAGTATATGATCGCGGACATAATGAACCCATGCTTATTTTTGACATTATCAGTCCTTTTGTATTAACCTTAAAGATGCTATTCTCCTTCTTTTCTTAAAATCTTGTTACGTTCAATTATTTTTAATAAGTATATGATCGCGGACATAATGAACCCATGCTTATTTTTGACATTATCAGTCCTTTTGTATTAACCTTAAAGATGCTATTCTCCTTCTTTTCTTAAAATCTTGTTACGTTACGCTAGATTAAGTTTTGTCTAAGTTTCGAGGTAGCATGTTGAGTCCTGCCTTAAGTTTTTAAACGATTGTTACTATTTTCAATTAATTTTTGCCAAAAAAGTGTTTTATTCTTTACTGAAAAATTGTAAATTGATTTGTGTTAAATCATCATATCCCCTCTCTTTCTTTGAGAACTCATCTTAAGATTAATCCATTTAGTTGTGATAATTACAAGTGCGTCAGCTGATTTCATGAGTTCTATAAAGTTGTTGCTTGTTTATTTGAATCAAAGGACTGTTTATGGGATTTTTCTTGCATATATTTTGTTGTTTTGGGTGAAATAAGTCGTTGGTCAATGAATATATGAAGATAGATTCGATAGAGCTAATTACCTATTTTTTGGAGATCTTATTGTGATTGGATACTAATTTTTACCTTCTTTCTTTATGCATGAACTTCCCCGAGACAAGTCCATTTGGACTCCCCATTTCCTGTATTTTCCAGTGGGCCAAAGAGGCCAATAGCATCCTCTGGTCAAAAGCCTCAACCAAGGTCTAATAAAGGGACTAATATACAGAAATAGGGCTGAATTCACAGTGATATACAGAAAATATACAGTAGTATACATTGTATATACAACAGAAGATGAGAAAGGGAAGAAGTATGCAGGTGGAAGACAAAATATGTGACTGATATACAGTCTTTATACGTTGTTATACAGACAAAAGGAGAAGGATATACAATCAGTATACATCTGATATACACAGCAGGGAAATGGACCAAAGTCCATGAATTTCAGCCCAAAATCTGGGCAGATCTGAAATGGGCCAGAAAGGGGCCCAAATCTCAACTTTTCTTCCTTTATTTCCTTGTAATTGATTTGATTATTTATTTGTAATTTAATTTAATTAATCTAGATGAATCCTTGGGGAGCAAGTTTATGTTGAAATGATTTATTTTTGTTCATTTAATATTTTTTGCTCTATTTAGGTAAACTTAAGCTCGAAGAATAACTTGGGGAATTTTCTATATCCCTTCATAGTTATTAAGTAGCTTAAATCCATGTTTAGTAATTGGGTTAACTATTTAACTCAAAAAACTCGACTCGGATAAGATTGTTAAGTTAGAATTATTTCGAAACTTCAACATTTTATTTCACAATTCGAATAAGTAAATGGACGAGTATTGAATAAATTCCATTCTTTCAAATAAATTCTTCAAACAAGTTACGCCTATAAGATTTTTACAAACTCAAAGAATTTTCAAAATTAGCCAAATAAGTTTAATCTGTCGGGAACCACACTTTGTGGATTTTCGAAAGTGCCTAACACCTTCTTTCAAATTTACTTGAACCCTTATCTAGACTCTGGTTTTATTAAAGGTTTTCTTAAAAAATTAACTTTTTAAATGGTTTCTTAATTCTCCTAAAATTAAGTGGCGACTCTAATTTATTTTTCAAAATAAAATTAAATAGGCTTTTTCGCCACGAAGTTATGAAGTTTTTGAACTCTTTTCGAAAACAATCGTAACAAGAATCGCTACAGGTTCTTCCGTATAAGCCAAATCCTTATCCAAAAGCACCGAATTCCATTTAATAATGTAGTCCCTATGGTACCATTTCAACATAAAAACATGAAATACTATATGAACCCCCAACAAACCAGTGGTAGAGCTAACCTATACGTAACTAAACCCACTTTCTCAAGAACCTTGAAGGGACCAATATATCGAGGGCTGAGCTTGCCCTTTTTACCAAACCGCATGACTCCCTTCGTGGGAGACACCTTGAGCAGCACTTGCTCCCCAGCCTTGAAGTACATGTCCCTTACCTTTCGGTCCGCATACTCTTTCTGTCTACTTTGGGTAGCCAACATCTTAGTTTGAATAAAATTTACCATTTCTTAAGCCTCCTTTACTAAGTCGGTGCCTGAAGGTTTGACATCACCCGCCTTAAACCACCTAATAGGTGACCTGCACTTCCTCTCATAGAATTCCTCGAATGGGGCCATATCAATATGAGAGTGATAACTGTTATTGTATAAAAACTCACACAACGGAAGGGACTGGTCCCAATGACCACTAAAATCAATCACGTCGGCTCTCAACATATCTTCTAGCACCTGAATTATTCGCTCAGACTGACCATCAATCTGAGGATGGAAGGGAGTGCTAAAAGCAAGCTTGGTTCCCAACTCATCATGCAACCTATCCTAAAATTTGGAAGTATACCTCGCATCCCTGTCTGAAATGATAGAAAGTGGCACCCAATAAAGATTGATGATCTTCTTGATATATATTTTTGCCAACTATTGAGAGCTATAATCTATCCAAACTGGCAAGAAATGAGCTGATTTCGTCAGTCGATCAAATATCCCCCAAATAAAGTCATACTTTCCCAATGTCCTAGGGAGACCCCACCATAAAGTCGATAGTAATATGCTCCCATTTCCACATAGGTATAGGCATCCTTTACTGTAAGCTCGCAGGCCTTTGATGTTCATACTTCACCTGCTAACAGTTATGGCACTTGGACACGTAATCCACTATGTCTCTCTTCAACCCCGCCACTAATAAAGTTGTCTCAAGTCGGGATACATCTTGGTCATGCCCAGATAAATAGAATAATGCGAGCCATGGGCCTCTAAAAGTATATCACTGATCAAGTCACCAACCCGAGGAACACATAACCTTCCTTTAAACCACAACACCCCTCCAGCATCGAGAGTGGCGTCCGCCCCCTTCCCGCTCACTACCTTGTTCTGAAGTGCATCCAACTTCTTATCCCCGAACTGTTTGGCCTAAATCTACACCACAAATATTGATTTTACCTCCACTCTAGACAACATTCCACCCCTGTCTGAGACCCCAAACTACATACTCAAAGATTCTAGAGTCTGAAACTCTCTAGCTAATGGTCTCCTGGACACTCTCAAGAATGACAAGCTACCCATACTTACATCTTTTCGGATCAATGCATCGGCCACCATATTGGCCTTACTCAGATAATACTAAATAGTCACATCATAGTCCTTCAACAATTCCATCCACCGTCTCTGCCTTAAGTTCAAATCCCTTTGGGTAAACACATGTTGCAGACTGCGATGGTCTGTGAAGACCTCACACTTGACACCATAAAGATAGTGTCTCCAAATCTTCAAAGCAAAATCTACCACTGCCAACTCTAAATAATGGGTTGGGTAATTCCTCTCATGAGGCTTCCACTGCCTCGAAGAATATGCAATCACATTCTTATCCTGTATCAACACAACACCCAAACCTAAAAGTAAAGCATCACAAAACACAATGAAATCCTTACCTTCAATTGGCAACGAAAGAATAGGCACTGTAGTCAAAAGTTTCTTGAGATTTTCAAAGATCTCCTCACACTGGTCTGACCAAACAAACGACACCTCCTTCTGAGTCAACCTTGTTAAGTGAGTTGTAATAGCAGTGAAGTTCTTGATGAACCTATGATAATAACATGAAAGGCCCATAAAGCTTCTTACCTCGATCACTGAACTAGGCTGAATCCAAGTCTTAATTGCTTTAATCTTTTTAGGGTCCATGAACTCCAAAACTACAACTCCCTTTTGAAAAGTGTAAGTGGTTGTTGTCAAATATAGGACCCAAAAATGGTTGGGCTCGAATCCCACAGGGAATAAGGTGTTAATTAAGTCGTATGTAGTCTCAGTGACAATTAGTAAGCAATTTTCGTGAAATGGGGGAGGTGGTGTTTTTGGATGCTTGTTGACCAAATTCAATAACAACAAAGTAATGGTAAATTTTATAACACTTGAATCAATAGAGAGAAATAACCTAGGACAGAGTTCACCTTGATTTCCAATCACTTTCAGGTTACATGAAACATGAACATTGCATTAATACATGTAATTATAAGGTAATCGATTCCAATTATTCACCTAAGTGTTTTTCAACCTAAATAGATGAGAATCCACTTTAATTCTTTTGAACATAAAGTGACAAGAATAAAACTCAATTAAATCCTCAAGAGTCCAATCTCGTCAAAGCATTAATCTTTATATTTGGAGATTAGAAACTAAATTCTTGTTATGAATTCCTTTTCCTATTGTCAATCTCTTCGTTCAAGCAAATTGACTTAGGGCTTTTTCCAATGTTTGCAACCACTAGAACTTTATTAAATTGAGGGAATTCACAATATAATCACAAGTTCAATACAAATTCAATACATATAAACCCTAGAAGTAATTTTCCACCAAGGATTCCACAACCCTAGTTATAGGGCTTTAGCCACTCATGATAAGAAATAAGATAAAATAAATATTTTTCATTAAGTAAAGTATAATCTTAACAAAAGAGAAATCAAAATTCCCAATCTTTGAATCCAACCAAGAATACTGTGCTTTTTACCCTATGAAAATCGAGTCTCCAGAGAAAAATATGAGTTCAAAAGTTACCAAGTGTGAAAGATGCCTATTCTCAACCCTAGACTAGGTATTTATATGCTCAAAATAAACTGGCATTTAAAATTTGAACTGGAATTCCTCGTGGACCATGATGGATTTCCCGACAACCCATCGAGATAGTTATGGTCCACCACCGGAGTCGTCACATGAGCACTTCTTAACTGATTTTTTGCTAAAGTCTTGACGGATGAGATGAAGGCCCACCGCAGCCTTGAAGGCCTGTTAGCTCAGCCGTCACTGGGCTTCATCTTGCAGTATGTTCTTGATAGGTCTTGATGGACTTGGTAATGGTCCGCCCAGGCCTTAAAGGCCCGTCAGCAGAGTATTCACCTGTTTTCAACTTACATTGGTTTCTGGTTAAGACTTGACGGGTAGAGTGGCGGCCCGTCATGCTTCTGATGGTTCATCAGTTATGCCGTCGCACTTTATTTTTAGATAAATTTCCATTTATTCATGTGGGTGGGCTTATTACATGAAAGAAAACAGAAAACATATTCAAATCAACAAAAGTTGCTTGAAAACTTGCGATTCTCCTTAGTTAAAGATGCAAAATATGTCGTCATAAGACGACACATCAACACCCTTAACTTAGAACAGTTGCTTGTCCTCAAGCAACTTAAATGACACAATATCATGCTAACATAAAGATTTCACAAGAACAAACAACTGTTGTATATTCACATGGACCTCACAACTTGGTTAGCAACAAATGCATATGTTCGTTTAATAATAAACTAGTAGGGATACGTGCATGGCATCACACTATAAATTAGTGACCTACATACACTCAAAATATACAATATAATAACTAGCAGTTTCAAGTATCAATCACATGCTCTCACACCAAAGATGTCCCTCACACATACATATCCAAGAATTAGGGATTAGAAATCAAAACTCTCACCCTCACAACGAATTTCAAACAATGCGTAAACAATACCATAGGCTTGACCTTACCATTACACAAGGTTCTTGAGCTGATTGACAAGGATCACTATAGGTCTTTATTCGGCTTGCAACGCAGGCTTGAGTGCAGGTGAGATAGATTTAGGATTAGTGACTCAGCCCTCCTTGACGTGCATCAATCCACCACACTAATTATTCGAAAATTTCACCCTTGTTATCCTAATTATTTCAAAAATTTTCCTCACTAAGTGTACTACACTTCATGGACTCATTTTCTTTTCATTCAATTTTTTCACTCTTTTTCTATTTTGCTCATTATTCTTTTCCTTATTTGTGTACACTCTTAGGGTCTTCTTAGTTCATCACCTACTCTTTTCATGCCCTTTTTCATTCATTACCATTCTACAGTAGCTACTCTCAACTTAGGCAATTTGCTTGAGTTGAGGTGCACAATGTCCAAGGAGGGACCAGGGCCAAAATAGAGGCTTAATGATAGAGAAGGAAAGGGTAGCCGGTGTTGAATAAAGGGTCATGATAGCTCAAGGCAGGGATCAAGGGATTCGTATGTCATTTGGACAGTTTTCTTTACACATAGTTCACTCAAATTCAAACAAGGCGAGTAATCACACCTATACAACCAGTTTATCACCTAACAAAATTGACTGGGCAAGTTCTTAATACATGTACAAAGTAAGAAATTAGAGCAAAAACCTCACACACACGCAACTTAGAATGACACTAACCTAGTAATAACCAAATTCACATCCAAGCTTAAGCATGCTTCAACTATTTATAGATTACTAATTCATAGAACAGATCCACAACAGTCCATTATCAAGATGGAATCAGCAAAATAGTCACAATAATAATAATAAAAAATTATGGGTCCTCATTTATTTCTTTTCAACACAACAACTTTTATTCATTTTCATCTCTTTGCCAGTACAATACATAAATAAAAGACAAAAAATACAATAACATAAACAGAAACACACCCTCGACATGTTGATTCTACTAGATAGCTCATAAGGAAAAAGAACACAGGTAACAAAAACCCTCATGGTGACAGACTTAGACTCACAAGTACCCCACCCAACCAAAACAAAAAATGTTTTGTCCTCAATTCATAAATAGTTAAAGTATAAAAGATGGAATACTTGGAAAGCCCTTAGGCTTGGGAGTCATTTTTGGTGGCCTTGGTGGCCACAGTAGCAACAATAGCGGCCCAGTGGTGCCTAGGGTGCTCAAATCAGCAATAGTGGCCACGGTGGTGTCTCCCGCCTCCTCATTCTCTGCAGACACTACCTCGATGACTGTTGCTGATTTGAGAACCCCGGGCACCACCGGGGCCACTATTGCTACTGCTGAGGCCACCAAGGCCTCCAAAAATGACTCCCAAGCCTAAGGGCTTTCCAAGTATTCCATCCCTTATACTTTAAATACTATGCGTTGAGGACAAATCATTTTTTGTTTTGGTGGGGAGGGGTACTTGTGAGTCTGAGTCTATCACCATGAATGATTTTATTGCCTATATTCTTTTCCCTCTTGTGCTATCTAGTAGAACCGACATGTCAAGGGTGTGTTTCTATTTATGTTATTGCAATTTGTGTCTTTTATTTATGTATTGTGCTGGTAAAGAGATGAAAATGAATAAAAGTTATTGTTGTGTTGAAAAGAAATACATAAGGACCCACTAAATTTTTTATTATTATTATGACTGTGTTGTTGATTCCATCTTGATAATGGACTATTGTGGATCTGTATTTGTCATTAGGAATCTAAAAATAGTTGAAGCATGCTTAAGCTTGGGTGTGATTCTGGTAATTGGCAGGGTTAGTGTCATTCTATGCTATGTGTGAGAGGTTTTTACTCTACTTTCTTACTTTTTACATGCATCTAGAACTTGCCTAGTCCATTTTGTTAGGTGATAAGCTGGTTGTATAGGATGTGATCACAGGCCTTGTTTGAATTTGAGTCCACTGTGCCTAAATGAAACTATCCAAATGACATATGAATCCCTTTATCCCTATCTTGAGCTATCATGGCTCTTTATTCAACACCAGCTAGCTTTCACTTCACTATCATAAGCCTCTATTTTGTCCTTTGTTCCTCCTTGGACCTCGTGCACCTCAACTCATGCAAATTGCCTAAGTTGATAGTGGTTACAGTAGAATGGTAATGAATGAAGAAGGGTATGAAAAGAGTAAGTGATGAACTAAGAAAACCCTAAGAGTGACACACAAATAAGTAAAAGAATAATGAGAAAAATAGAAAAAGAGTGAAAAAAAATTAAATGAAAATAAAATTAGTCCATGAGTGTGGTAAACTCAGTTAGGAAAATTGTTTAAATAATTAGGAGAACAAGGGTGAAATTGCTGAATAATTGGTGTGGTGGATTGATGCACGTCAAGGAGGACTGAGTAACTAACCCTAAATCTATCTCACTTGCACTCAAGCCTACGTTACAAGCCAAATAAAGCCCTATAGTGATACTTTTCAACCAGCTCAAGAACCTTATGCAACGGTAAGGGCAAGCCTATGGTATTGTTTGTACATTGTTTGAAATTCATTGTGAGGGTGAGAGTTTTGATTTCTAGTCCCTAATTCTTGCCTATGTATGTGTGAGGGACTTCTTTGGTGTGAGAGCATGGGATTGATACTTGAACCTACTAGTTATTAGATTGTATATTTTGAGTGTTTGTAGGTCTCTGATTTATAGTGTGATACCAAGCACGGATCCCTGCAAGTTTGTTATTAAACAGACTCATGCATTTTTTTGCTAACCAAGTTGTGAAGTCCATGTAGATATTCAAAAACTGTTTGTTCTTGTGAAATCTTGATGTTAGCATGATATTGTCTCATTTAAGTTTCTTGAGGACAAGCAACTATTCTAAGTTGAGGGTGTTGATGTGCCGGCTTGTGACTACACATTTTGCATCTTTAACTAAGGATAATTGCAAGTTTTCAAGCAACCTTTGGTGATTTTAATATGTTTTGTGTTTGATTTTAGGTAATAAGACCAACCACATGAAAGAAAGGAAATTTTGCTAAAAAGGAAGTGCGACGATGTAACTAACAAATAGTCAGATGCACGACGGGTCGCCACTCTGCCCGTCAAGTCTTAACCAGAAACCAATACAAGTTGAAGACAGGTGACTACTCTGTTGATGGACCATCAAGGCCTCGGCAGACCATTTCCAAGGTAGTCAGGACCTATCCAAAACATGATGCAAGATGAAGCCCAGTGACGGCTTAGTTGACGGTCTGTCAAATCTGCAGTTGGCCGTCATCCCATCCGTCGGGACTTAAGCAAAAAAGTCAGTTAAGAGGTGCTCATGTGATGGCTCCAGTGAAGGACCGTCACTATCCTGGTGGGTATTCGGGCGATCCGTTATGGTCGATGCGACATTCCAGTTTCAATTTTAAATCCCAATTTATTTTGAGCCTATAAATACCTAGTCTAGGGTTGAGAATAGACATCTTTCACATTTTGGTAACTATTTTAATGCATCTTTTTCTCTGGAGACTCGATTTTCATAGGGCAAAAAGCACAGTATTCTTGTTTGGATTCAAAAATTGGTATTTTTGATTTCTCTTTTGTAAGGATTATACTTTACTTAATGAAAATTATTTATTTCATCTTATTTCTTATCATGAGTGGTTAAAGCCCTATAAGTAGGGTTGAGGAATCCTTGGTGTAAAATTACTTCTAGAGTGTATATGTATTGAATTTGTATTGAACTTGTGATTATATTGCGAATTCCTTCAATTTAATAAAGTTCTAGTGGTTGCAAACATTGGAAAAAGCCCTAAGTCAATTTGCTTGAACAAAGAGATTGACAATAGGAAAAGGAATTTGTAACAAGAATTTGGAGCTTCTAATCTCCGAATATAAAGATTAATGCTTTGATGAGAATAGTCTCTTGAGGGTTTAATCGAGGTTTATTCTTGGCACTTTAAGTTCGAGAGAATTAAAGTGGATTCTCATCTATTTAGGTTGAAAAACACATGGGTGAATAATTGGAATCGATTACCTTATAATTACATGTATCAATGCAATGTTCATGTTTCATGTAACCCGAAAGTTATTGGAAACTATGGTGAACACAATCCTAGTTTATTTGTCTCCATTGATTCAAGTGTTATAAAATTGACCATTACTTTGTTGTTATTGAATTTGGTTAACAAGCATCCAACAACATCTCCCTCCCATTTAACGGAAATTGTTGACTAATTGTCATTGAAACTATATACGACTTAATTAACACCTTATTCCCTGTGGGATTTGACCCCAACCCTTGTTGGGTTCTATATTTAATAACGACTACTTACACTCTTCAAAAGGGAGTTGTAGTTTGGGTGTATCAAATTTTATGTACCCTATGGCTCAATAATAACAAGAGGTAAAGGCATACCTGCTAGTGCATTTGATGTCTCCTCAGTCAGTTGGGATTGGGCCCCATGTGATGGTGGCCTGTGAACTCGCAATTTAACTTTTGTCTCATTCTTTGTTCTCTTGATATGTTGCTTCTTGGTTTCCCTAACCTCATTGTCAACTCTACTTATGATAGGAACCTTTTCTCGCCTGTACAACTCTGTGATGGAACACGGGAAAGGTAAAGTACTCGCAGTCTTGTGTGCCCCCACAAACAGCCCATCATTTATCACTTCACCGAAATTAATATTTAGCCCCTCTACTAGGCTAGTTACCAATATTGACCTCGGCAGTTCCAAGTTTGCATCTCCACCAGTTGGCATCAATCATAGCCTAATCATAGCCCACCAGAACTTGGCTTTGAAACTCAATGAAGACTTGGTAATCCGCTCCTTGTTATTTAACCAAGAAGGCTCTCCAGAATCTGTCAAAGTGTATGCCAACCATGCACGCTGAAACGTTGCTCTCTTCATCCTATATTCAAATTCTAGAGTCACGGTTGGAGGAGTATATATCTGATCGAATAAGATCCGATTGATAGTATGCTCTGAAATGTCAACCAGCACTCCTCAAACCCAAACTGTGGTCATGTTCGTCATATTAGATGTCTTTTTCCCCTTCGTACATTCATTCTTGAGAGTGGCCAAGTAGTTGGCAAAGAATTCATGGACCATTATCGGATAGTATTTCCCTAGAGGTGTGCTAAAAGTATTCAGTTCATATCTATTGAACCTCTGCTCAATTTCTGGGTATTCTACCAACTCCATAGTCACAATCTGGGCTTCCCCAGCTATCGATCTTTTCATGTCTCGAGATTAATTAGGTTGAATCCCATCATAATAGAGTGTCTCAAAACCTTTAATTGCCTATCTTATAATCTCTCAGACCCCTGGGGCTTTGCATCGAAGTACCTCTCCTGTTCCTTCATTAGGTTCTTTGTCCAAATTAGTGTCAGAACTAGAAGTGACCTCTTTCTTGACCTCCACAATTGGGGTAGAATTAGAGCTATCATTACTCTCCCTCTCGCTGCTAGATCCATCACTTGATGACCCATCCACCTCTTCAGAATGGGAGGCATGGGTACGTCTTTTATCACTCTGCCTTGTATTTTGATACGAGGTCCTTATATCCTCAACTTTTGGTTCTGGTTCATCTCTTAGCCTTGAGGCTGTTTCTAATTTTGGCCTCTTCCTTTCTCCACCTCATGTTGTTTGGAGATTTAGGGCTATTGTACCTATGGGTTGAAGTAGTTAGATTTAGAACAAAAGAACGAAACCAAAAAGATACACAACTGTTCAGCCATGACGGAATACGTGACAGGCCGTCACCATGGTGACACTCCGCCAGCTTAACCATCAGGCATATCTAGTATGCCTATGAGAATTGTAGGCTGGGGACGGTTGGTCTAATGGTCTTCCAGGAAAGCAATGGTCCATCGATGGGGCCGTCAGATCTTAACCAGAATAGGTTTTGATGGCGTCTTTGGTGACGGTCACTCCAACGGTCCATCATGTATGTGATGGTCACTCAGTTGGGCTGTTAAGCTTGCCAATTTTTCAAAATTTTCTTCTTGGCCTTTTCACAAACATTTAGTGTGCAACCCAATTTTCTTGTTTAAACACTTAATTACTCCTGGAGTTGTTCCTATATTTGGACAAATTTTCAATCATATAATCATATTGACTCTTGGGTTACTCAGAATTCACCATATGGGTTGCCACACCACACCATAAAAATAGTAGCAAAACACAACACAACAACCCAATTGAATATTTACTTAAAGGGTAGCTGTGATTGAATATTTACTTAAAGGGTAGTTGTGTTTGTTCAAATGATGAAAATCATGGAGTTAAAACTAAAATTTAAGTAGGAATAGAGTATACCTGAGTAGTGAACGTGGATGCTAACTGGAAATATGCAATAGCAAAGTGCACAATAACTTACAAAAGGCAAAGGGATTTTATATTGAGTGTTGTGATTTTTGGTGAGAAGGGATGGTGGTTTAAATAGAGGTATTGTTGTGATATGGGGTGATGAATTGGAGTTAATAGGAACTATAGGGTGATGAATTTGAGTTAATGATGTGTCAATGTAGGAGTTTTAAGCGTTGAGGAATATGAGGTGGAAGAGGTAGTGTTGAGACGTGGGTACAAATTCAAATGAAGGGTTTAAAATTGTACAAGCTTGTAAAATGCTCAACATTTCGACCTCTGGCATACATCTCAGGATGACATTATTAGCAAACAACCTGAACAAGTAAGGCTCATCCCAGAAATACTTTTTCAAATCATTAAGAAACTTCTTTCTTTGATGAAAACTCAAGTCTTCTGGAATTTCATCACTAACCACATAGTTCGCAATGTTAGCATACCAAGGAACAAAATCAAGAGTAGCTGCAAGTACCTGCTCCTTCGGAAATGAGTCATCAATTTCTAACTCATTCGGCCTCTTACCTTCATTCTCCAAATGAGAAAGATAGTCGCCTACCTAATTTTCAGAGCCTTTTCTGTCTTTAACTTCAAAGTCAAATTCTTGTAGTAATAGAACACATCTAATCAGTCGAGGATTGGCATCCTTCTTTGCCATCAAGTATCTCAATGTAGAGTGGTTTGTATGAACCACAACTTTGAAACCCAGAAGGTACGCCCTAAATTTCTCAAAGGCATAAATAACAACAAGAACTTCTTTCTCGGTAACTGTATAGTTTTTCTGAGATCCATTCAATGCTTGCTTTACTTGCATAATAAATGGGGTGAAAGAGCTTCTCCTTTTTCTGATCAAGAACAACACCTAGTGCAACTCCATTCACATCACACATCACTTCGAATGGTTTGGACCAATCTGAAGCACTGATAATAGGTGCAACTACCAATTTCTTTTAAGGCATTGGAATGCCTTCAAACAATCATTAGTAAACACAAACTTCACTTCCTTTTCTAATAATTTGAACAAAGAATTGGCAATTTTGGAGAAGTCTTTGATGAACCTCCGATAAAATCCCGCGTGGCCAAGAAAACTATGAACACCCTTCTCTAAGATTGGTGGAGGTAATTTCTCAATCACTTCTATTTTGGCCCAATCAACTTCAATTCCTTTCACAGAGATCTTGTTCCCCAACACAATGCCTTCCTTTACCATAAAATGAAATTTCTCCCAGTTGAGCACAAGATTGAACTCTTCAAATCTCTGCAGAGCATTGCTAAGATTAGCCAAGCAATCATCAAAAGAATATCCAACCATAGAAAAATCATCCATGAACTCTTCCAGAGTTTCCTCCACTATATCTGAGAATATAGACATCATACACCTTTGAAAAGTGGTTGGCACATTACACAACCTAAAGGGCATCCGCTTGAATACAAAGGTCCCATAGGGACAAGTGAATGTAGTCTTCTCTTAGTCCTCAGGTACAATAGATATTTGTTTGTATCCAGAATATCCGTACAAGAACCAATACCAACCCCTACTTGCTAACTGATCAAGCATTTGGTTCATGAAGGGCATCAAAAAGTGATCACGAAGAGGCCAAGAGTTCAACTTCTGGTAATCCATGCACACTCTCCATCCTGTGATGGGTCAAAAAGGAATTAACTCATTCCTTGCATTGGACACTATAGTCATACCTCTTTTCTTTGGGACACAAAAAATTGAACTCACCCATTTGCTGTCCAAAATTGGGTATACAACCGCTGCGTCAAGCCACTTAATTATCTCCTTTTTAACCACCTCTTGCATTGGTGGGTTGATTTTGCACTGATGCTCAATAGTGGGGATACAGTCTTCCTCTAACTGTATTTTATAAGGACAAATGCCCGGTGGAATGCCAATGATATTTACGATAGTCCACCCAATAACTCTTTTGTACCTTCGCAATACTAAAACAAGGGCCTCTACTTGCCTTTCAACAAAGTCTGCAGCAATAATCTCTAGTAAAGTATTCTTTTTGCCTAAATTACGTACCTCAAGCATTTGGGCAATTCTTTTACTTCTAACACTGTGGGGTTCTTCAATGGATGGCTTTGCCGGAGGAGTTGGTATATTTTTCAAATCTAAGTCCAACTTCTTCGAGGCATAAGAGTATGAGCCCATCCCAGTCAGTGCACAAACTGTCTCATCATACTCTTCAATACCGTGCCCCTTAAAGTTCATCAACATAGCGGCTAGAGTTTCAACCGCAAATCACTTCTCAATCGAGAGTTCTATCTCACTCTATTCAATGACATCTATAACTGAGACAACACTCATGTATCTCGGCTGCTTCATCGATTGACAAATATTGAACTTTACCTCTTCATCATTCAACCTAAATCTTAACTCTTTGAATTCCATGCCAACCAACACTCGCACTGTAGCTAAGAAAGGCCTACCTAAGATTATGGGTACTTCAAAATCTACCCCGAAGTAGAGGATGACGAAGTTAGCTGGGAATATAAAGTCTTCCACTTTTACAAGGACATCATATAATATCCCTTCAGGCCTCTTGATCGAATGGTCGGCCATCAATAACTGCATAGACGTGGTTTGGGGGCTCCTAAACCCAACTGCCGATAAATGGCTAGGGGCATCAAATTGATGCTTGCACCTAGATCACATAGTGCCTTAGTAAAACTGATTGCACCAATTGTTCAAGAAATGGTAAATGCTCCTAGGTCTACTTTCTTCTGAACCAAATACCTTGAAGCAATTGTACTATAATGATGAATGTTGTCTGTTGGCTCAAAACTTACTGTTCTCTTATTTGTAACCAGGTCTTTCACAAACTTGGCGTATCCTGGCATTTGTTCAAGAGTTTCAACCAATGGGATATTCACCGATAGCTGCTTCAACATAGACAAGAATTTGTTGAACTTACGATTCTCTATTTTCTTATTCGCTAGGTGTGGGAAAGGTGAAGGGGGTCTCAGAATTTGAGTTAGAGGTTTTGTAGCCTCTTTACCCTTCTCCTTACTCACTGTATCATCAAATTTCACCTTTGTGGATTTTTCAGCATCCACCTCCCGTTCAACAATAATTTCCTGCTTGTCAGACTCAGCAGGAATGTCATTTACACCACCATCGTCTAGTTTCATCTTTTCATTGGAGGAAACATCCTCCACATGTGTTTGAACCAATGGATATAGTTCGAGCAATATTTTACCACTTCTAGTGGTAATGTCTAAACAAGTTCCATCATTCATCAATAGTATCACTTGGTAGGGTGTCACTCTTACGCTGATTAAATGTTGTAGATAGTTGGCCCATCTGAAACTCCAACTGCTTGATTGGCATCGAGTGGGAGTCAACTAGTTGACTTATTAAGGACAAGTTCACGTCCTTAATACTTGCATCAGTTGACTCAACACCCTTTAGTAGTTTTTCCATTGCAACTTCCATAAAAAGCTTTCTTGAGTCATTTACACCATTTTCATGACTACCTAGCGGTACATACAATCTACTTCGATCTCCTTTTCTCTTCCAATTTCACTGATCATGGTCTATATACCCGAATTTGTCATTATAGTTATCCTTTTGTTAGTTCTGACCTTGATTTTCTTGGCCATTGGCCCAGAAACCTCCCTGATTATTCAAGTAATTTACCTTTTCCTCAGAATCAGAATCGACTGCCCTATTGTGAGATTCCATAAATTTTACCTACTTAACACCACCAGACAACAAGTGTTTAGTTAATAAATCCATTTGAGTCTTCATATCAGCCATATCTTGGTCACGCTCTTCTTCTCTTCGGTGTTGTTTGGCCAACATACCAACTTCTTAAGTATTGCCTGCTACCTCAGACTCCCTGGTATGCCAAGCTCTACTAGTTTTTGTCAATCGGTCAAGTATCTCGATAGCATCAGTGAAAGCATGTTCCATAAAAGCACCTTCAGCTGTATTATCAACCATTGATTTTGTGACAGAGTCCAATGACCTGTAGAATGTTTGCATCAAATGCTCATAGGTGAGATGGTGATTTGGGCATTGACTTAGCTTTTTCTTGAACCTAATCCATGTCTTATGTAATGGCTCATATGGTAATTTCCTGAAGTTTCTTATCTCATCCCTCACCTATAACATTCTAGAAGGCTGAAAGAACCTTTCTAGGAAAGCTCATTTAAACTGTCTCCAGTGTGTTATAAAACTAGGCACTAGTTCATTTAGCCACATGGTTGCCTCCCCAGTCAGAGACAATGAAAACAATCTCAGCTGAATTACATTCTGTGACACTTCTGGATTATCAAATGATTTTCTTATATTGATAAATTCATCAAGTGGAAGTTCGGATCATCACCAGGCAGACCCCCAAATAACCCTTTCAGATTCAACAACTGGATCATTGTGCTGGTGATATTGAACTTTGTCCTAGGTGTAAGTGGTCATGGGATGATGGCTCCAGTAGCTCTAACTCCATCTAAATCTGCCTTATCGTCCTCATCGTCAAGAGCAAAGTTCACCGTAGGCTGTTGGAGTCCTTTACCTCTTTGTCGCTGATTTTGATTTAGTAGAGCAACATTGTCTGCATGCTGCCCATCAACAACATCATTCAATTCGTCATCACCTAGGTCCTCATCCTCTGCATGTGGTACCCAATCGGGTGGGACTCTTTGATTCCTATTTTGTGCATCCATATTCCTTCTCAATGTTCTATTTAGTTCAGGATAGTATGGAAATAGTGGTGCACCCGAACGGTGGGTACTTGGAATGTACAACTGTTCACCTACAATTACAAAAAGCACAAATAAAAGTAAAATTAGGAAAAGAGACTAAAATTCAAATAACACACATTAACTTTTTTACAACCGTATTCCCCGGCAACGGCGCAAAAATTTGATACGCCCAAACTATACCTCCTTTTTGAAGAGTTTAAGCGATCGTTGTCAAATATAGAATCCAACAAGGGTTGGAGTCGAATCCCACAAGGAATAAGGTGTTAATTAAGTTGTATGTAGTTTCAATGACAATTAGTCAACAATTTTCGTGAAATGGGGTGGGGTGGGGTATTGTTGGATGCTTGTTAACCAAATTCAATAACAACAACGTAATGGTCAATTTTATAACACTTGAATCAATGGATACAAATAAACTAGGATAATGTTCACCTTGGTTTCCAATCACTTTTGGGTTACATGAAACATGAATATTGCATTGATACATGTAATTATAAGGTAATCGATTCCAATTATTCACCTAAGTGTTTTTCAACCTAAATAGATGAGAATCCACTTTAATTCTCTTAAACTTAATGTGACAATATTAAAACTCAATCAAATCCTCAAGATACTAATCTCGTCAAAGCATTAATCTTTTTATTCGGAGATTAGAAGCTCCGAATTCTTGTTACAAATTCCTTTTCCTTTTGTCCATCTCCTTGTTCAAGCAAATTGACTTAGGGATTTTTTCAATGTTTTCAACCACTAGAATTTTATTAAATCAAATGAATTCACAATATAATCACAAGTTCAATACAAATTCAATACATATAAACCCTAGAAGTAATTTTCCACCAAGGATTCCACAACCCTAGTTATAAAGCTTTAACCACTCATGAAAAGAAATAAGATGAAATAAATAATTTTCATTAAGTAAAGTATAATTTTTATAAAAGAGAAATAAAAAATCCCAATCTCTGAATCCAACCAAGAATACTGTGCCTTTTGCCCTATGAAAATCGAGTCTCCAGAAAAAAAGATGCATTATAAAAGTTACCAAGTGTGAAAGATGCCTATTCTCAACCATATATTAGGTATTTATAGGATCATAATAAATTGGGAATTAAAATTTAAACTGGAATGCCTCATCGACCATGACGGATAGCCCGATGACCCATCAAATAGTGATGGTCCGCCGTAGGAGCCGTCACATGATCACCTCTTAGAAGGGGATAGGAGGTTGCGTTACTTTCTTAACCATTATGTATGCTGAATTTAGAGAATCGTGCTAAAAACTCTCCTCTTCACCAATGACCATTTGAGGACGAACGATGGGTAAATTGGTATCTATTGTAATGACCCATTCTGTTGTTACTGAAAGTAACTGCTATAAAGGCATAAGAACCTTGTTCATCATAAGTTATTGTACCAATTCTTTATTATGAGAGTGCATTAGACATGAACAAAGGTCATACAATACCCCTAACACAAAGTTAAGTTGGAGGTGTTCTTACGATTGAGTTTCAAGCTAAGTTTAAACTAGGGTCAAATTAAAACGGCCACTACTCTTAGAATATAAAGAGTAATGGGGCCCAATACCCACCAAATGAAAGATATTTGAGTCTTCTTTCCAATTCCTCCAATCATTCTTTAATCCGACTTTGAAGTAAAAAGTTGTGGCCATTTTACTGAACACTATCAAAGGCTGAAAGTTGACCGCCGCATCGATACCACTGCAACGGTAATCTAACTCAAAAACTTTGTCCTGAAGCCTTAGTGGAGCAATTTTCCAAGTTCTTGGGTGAAAATTCTTCATTGAGGTAAGTTCTTCCATCATATATTTGTCTTTCAATCCAATAACATCGTATAATCATTAGAACAATCTTTAATGGTGAAATTCTTAGTTATTTGAACCCTAGGTTCATGAGATTTTGGGGAAAACCTATAGGTTGGGTTAATATCACCTAGAATTACTTCTATATTATTAATTAATGATCCTTAACATGAATTAGTGATTCTAAAACATGAAATTGATGGTTAAGGACCTTGAATACAATAAAAATGAAATCTTTAGCTTTAAAACTCCATTAATGGAGATGGGTTGAATATGATAGAACTAGTTAATGGTTAGTTTACCCTTGGGTATATTTTTGTAATAACCCTCCAGGTCATTTATTTTGTTTACGTGATTTTTTATATGTTTAGAGCTTTTCTATAGCTGCCCCAAGTCATTTATGACTTGCTGGAACTGACAGTTTGGTTACCAGGTAGTTCATTTGGTTTTTTGAGCCATTTCCCTATTTTGGAGCTTTCGCTGTAAGAAAATGGTCTCGGCCCCAAACTTTAGGTAAACAGCCTAGGATTCAAATTTTGATAGTCTCATTAGCTCCAGAATGTCGATTTTAGGCTAGGGGACCTCCATTCCCGAGGCTTTTGGACTCATTTTGGGCTATTGGGTGGAATTTGGCTAAAAAGGCCCCTTGGGTGTGGGATTCACTTTTTATCGAAATGATCTCGAATGGAAATTTCAATGGCGTCGTTGTTTTTGGAATGTCGAATTTAGTAGGGTAGCATAGTTTATTTGCGTTCACGAAATTCTAAATGAATCTGAGGGCCCAGTCGAAAAATATTTGCAACCTGGCAAAATTACTGGTGCATCAGCACTTGGTACAGGCCCAGGTCCTTCATCGCTATTGATATGAGAACCTCCGTGATCGCGAGGGTCCAGAGTCATCGTGATTGTAAGGGTTGAGGGCTTGGGACTGTGATGAAGGAGGCAGTGGGACCGACCAATTTGTTTATCGCGACTGAATGGCTTGGAAATCGCGATTGCGATGGTCCCATTAGTTAGATTCCACGATTGCAAATAGGGGACCTCGTGATACAGACGAGAACTGTTGCGACCCAGCTATACACGCAAGTGTACGTGATCGTGCAAGTAATAAAGTGACTCCTTTTAAAGAGCCGGATGTCGAACCCAAGGGACTTTCGTCAACAGAAATCAACTCTGGATGTCAAACTATAATTAAAAACTAGAGTTGCAAAAATGACAAGAGATTTGGTGCTAAAAATTAAATGATTGCGGACTAAGAACTCCTATCTTCACTACCGTAACTTTGGTTTATGCTTGAAAAATCAATAAAAAGTGAATTCCCAGGGCTAAGGCACCCTAAACGTCATCTCTTGAGCATAATTGTTATGGGTTTAAGCACTTTGAGTTGTTTATAGTGGTTATTGATCCCGAGGTTAATTTTATAAATATATTCGTCTCCAAATTATAATTTTCTACTAGAACTTAGAAACCTACCTACATCCGTGAGTGGTGATAAGCTTAACCAATTCTAGAGCATTCAAGTTTTCTTATCGTAATTGACCAAGTGTGGTGGATTAGGTACCTCTCGGTCCTAACCATATGTCAATCCCTTAGAATTACTTCCCCGAGAAGGACCACACTTCATATATTCAAGTTCTATCTCTTAGTTTCTCTCTCGAGCTCACTTCAAGACATGGAATCTATTCCAATGGTGATCAAACATTAAAATAATGAAATTTAGAATATATGAATAACCAATTTATGATAAACTCCAGCAAAAACCAATACAATTAACCCAAGAGATTCATGTTCTTGGCCTTAACCCCAAGAATGAGGGATTTTAGCCACTCATAATGTTTATCAACATCCAAAAGTAATAAATACCCTAGAAAATAATTAAAAACTGAAAAGAGGAGGAATGGAACCTAATTGAGATGCCCAAAAACGCCCAAAATATTCTAAGGATGATGGAATGTGATACAATAACTCAAAAGCCCTATTTATAGACCCAAGTCGAGGAAAAAATTGGTCAAAAAGCGACCCGGTACGCCATTGGGCGCGCCTAGCACTTAGGCAGATTTTGCCTCAGCAAAAAGGGTGCTCCCAGGCGGCATGGCACGCTGGCCAGCACGCCTGTGCACTGCCTAGGCAAGCAGAAATTTTGCCAAAAGTGGCCTGGCATGCTGCCTAGCGCGCCAAGCCCTTTTTTTGTGATTTTTTTGCTTTCGTCGACTTCTCTTCGCGGATTTGGTTGGATTCTTCAAGATCAACTCTTTGGCTTGCCTCTTATCTTCAATATTCTTCACTTGTATCTCCTCCAAGCCTCACTTTCCATGCCAAACATGCTCCTGGCACGCTGGGTGACCACCGTCATACCACCCTTTTTTGGAACACATTGTACTGGGCTCACCCACGTACTGTCAGAGATAGGGTAAACAATACCAGAATCTAACCACTTAATCACCTCCTTCCTTACCACTTCTTTCATCACCGGATTCAAGCGTCGTTGGTGTTGCACACTCGGCTTGTGCCCTTTTTCCATATAAATTTTATGCATGCATAAACCCGGATTAATACCATGGATGTCAGACATCTGCCAACCAATAGCCTTCTTTCTTTGTTTTAGTATCAACAATACCGCATCAACTTGTTCCTGTGACAAATCTGCTGCCAGAATAATAGGAAGAGTCTCGTTTTCACCTAGGAAAACATATTGAAGGTGAGATGGAAGTTCCTTCAATTCAAGCTTCGGTGCTTCCTCAATTGAGGGCTTAGTTGGAGGCCCGAGTGGACGATTTAACGGTTCCCATCTACCCTCTTTAGCATAGATACCCATAAGATCAAGAACATGCACCATCTCACTAGCTTCTGCATCACCAAACACATCTTGCCCCATTAAAACCTTTTCTAACGGATCTGTAGACAAAGTGTAGATGCTTTCAACCGCCAAATCTATAGCTGTGATTGCCGACAAGTTCTCATAAATTTCTGGAAGCTTCAAAGCCCTATATACATCAAAGACTTCAACCTTATCATGAGCTCGCATAGTAAGTTTCCCGGCTGCTACATCAATGATTGCACCTCCTGTAGCCAGGAACGGACGCCCCAAAATAAATGGGACTTTCGGGTCAAGCTCAAAATTCAGCACCACAAAATCAACGGGAAAGATCAACGACCCCACTTGAACCAGAACATCCTCAACAATACCATCAGGTCTATTCACAGATCGGTCTGCCAGTTGCAAAATAATAGTAGTAGGCTTCGGACGACCCAAACCCAATTCCTTGAAAACCGAAGTGGGCATCAGATTTATACTAGCCCCCAAATCACACAATCCACGAGCGCAGACACGATCCCCCAGAGTAATCTTCACAGTGAAGCTTCCAGGATATTTTAGTTTAGTAGGTAACCGGTTCTGAATGCAAGAACTAACCTCCTCAGTCAAAGCCACTGTGGCATATTCTGTCAATCTACTCTTGTTTGCTACAATGTCTTTCACGAACTTGGCATACTTTGGAATACCCTGCAAGATATCCACAAGAGGCAAATTGATGTGCACTTGTTTAAGTAGTTCAATGAACTTACCAAAGCATTCATCCTTCTTCTTCTTTTTGAACTTCTGAGGGAAAGGAGGAGGCAACTTCACACTATGTATCACTTTATCATCTTTGGAGCTTTTGGTAGACTCCACTTGTTCGTCTTCAATTACCACTACTTTTGGCTCCAATTCTTTCGCTGGTGCAACTGTATCCTCTAACTGCTTACCACTACGGGTAACTATAGCATTCACCTGCTTGGGATTTGGCTCAGTATCTCCTGGAAGACCTCCTTGGGGCCTTGTATTTTGTGCATTAGCTAACTGGCCAATCTGTTTTTCCAAATTCCGAGTAGCCAACAGATTGTTCCTCACATCTGCTGCCAGCTTAGCTTGTTCAGCCATAATCTGTTTTAACATATCCTCCACACTCAGATCTCTAGGCTTAACACCCACTTGATTTCCTTGATCTTGCTGTTGGTTGTACTGAGGGGCATATCCTTGAGGCCTATATTGATTTTGATATCCTCCCCACGAGAAGTTTGGATGGTTTTTCCACCCGGCATTATAAGTGTTACCGTAGTTCTAAGCCCCACCTCCCCTTTGGGCATTACCAATAAAATTTACCGAATCCGGATTAGCACTACACAAATCGCTGGTATGATCACCATTTCCACATACACTACATATCACAGAAACCTGTTGCTGGACTGCATTCACGGGAGCTGGTTGTTGCCCCAAATTTAAACTACTAAAGTGATTGTTCATCATGTTTTGCATAGCTGAAATTTGGCCAGATAATGCTGTGACTGCATCCACATCTAGTTTCCCAGCAACCTTCTTTGTAGAATTCCTCAAATTATCACTATGCCAGTCTGGATTTCCCTGCGAAATATGATTCAACAGAGCATATAATTCATCATACGTCTTTTCTAAAGCCTGTCCACCTGCAGCTGAATCAAGTAGAATTTTAGTGTTGGGGTCGAGAGCCTCTATAAACGTATGCACTAACACTTCATTAGCTTGGTGGTGGTGAGGACAATCCCTCAACATGGATTTGAATCTGTTCCAAGCTTGGTACAAATTCTCATCATCTCTCTGTCTGAAACTTAGTATCTCACTCCTCAGCTTTGCTGTCTTTCCAGACGGAAAGAAACTTATCAAGAATTTCTGAGCAAGATCATCCCAAGTAGTGATAGAATTAGCCGGCTCTGCATCTAACCACCTCCTTGCTTCCCCCAACAGAGAAAAGGGAAACAAAGTAAGTCTCACATAATCTGAAGACACACCCGCAGGAATATATGTGTCACTGATCTCTAGAAAATTTCGAATATGCCTCTGCGGGTCTTCATGAGCAAGACCAGTAAACTATCCACTTGAGTGCAAGAGTTGCACCATGTTCTGTTTAAGCTCAAATCTACCTCCAGCTGCCGGTTTGAGAATACTGGAGGTCACATTAGTTGCGAGTGGGATTGCCACATCGCGAACTGTTTTAGCTGCCATTACTTCCGGTTCATGTCTCTCTGCAGCTGGTTCTTCAATTCTTATGAGATTACCCCGTATTCCTTCGCCAGCCAGTTCGACTTATGGGATTGGGTAGTCTGCAGCCTGTCTTCTCAATCTATTGAAATATCTTTCAGGTTCAGACTGCGGGGCTACCAAATCTTTGTTCCTTGCCAGTGTTCCGATGAAGTAATCCTGCAAAATAGAACAGCTAAGATCAAGTTGTCAACACGTAGCTGAAAATTAAAGTACAAACGTCAATGATTGAAATCTATCTATTTGAAAGTCCCCGACAACGGCACCAAAAACTTGTTGCAACCCAGCTATACACGCAAGTGTACATGATCGTGCAAGTAATAAAGTGACTCCTTTTAAAGAGCCGGATGTCGAACCCAAGGGACTTTCGTCAACAGAAATCAACTCTGGACGTCAAACTATAATTAAAAACTAGTGTTGCAAAAACGACAAGAGATTTGGTGCTAAAAATTAAATGATTGCGGACTAAGAACTCCTATCTTCGCTACCGTAACTTTGGTTTTTGCAAATATGCTTGAAAAATCAATAAAAAGTGAATTCCCAGGGCGAAGGCACCCTGAACGTCATATCTTGAGCATAATTGTTGTGGGTTTAAGAACTTTGAGTTGTTTATCGTGGTTATTGATCCCGAGGTTAATTTTATAAATATATTCGTCTCCAAATTATAATTTTCTACTAGAACTTAGAAACCTACCTACATCCGTGAGTGGTGATAAGCTTAACCAATTCTAGAGCATTCAAGTTTTCTTCTCGTAATTAACCAAGTGTGGTGGATTAGGTACCTCTCGGTCCTAACCACATGTCAATCCCTTAGAATTACTTCCCCGAGAAGGACCACACTTCATATATTCAAGTTCTATCTCTTAGTTTCTCTCTCGAGCTCACTTCAAGACATGGAATCTATTCCAATGGTGATCAAACATTAAAATAATGAAATTTAGAATATATGAATAACCAATTTATGATAAACTCCAGCAAAAACCAATACAATTAACCCAAGAGATTCATGTTCTTGGCCTTAACCCCAAGAATGAGGGATTTTAGCCACTCATAATGTTTATCAACATCCAAAAGTAATAAATACCCTAGAAAATAATTAAAAACTGAAAAGAGGAGGAATGGAACCTAATTGAGATGCCCAAAAACGCCCAAAATATTCTAAGGATGATGGAATGTGATACAATAACTCAAAAGCCCTATTTATAGACCCAAGTCGAGGCAAAAATCGGCCAAAAAGCGGCCCTGCACGCCATTGGGCGCGCCTAGCACTTAGGCAGATTTTGCCTCAGCAAAAATGGTGCTCCCAGGCGGCATGGCACACTGTCCAGCGCTCCTGTGCACTTCCTATGCAAGCAAAAATTTTACCAAAAGCGGCCTGGCACGCTGCCTAGCTCGCCAGGCCTTTTTTTTGTGATTTTTTTTGCTTTCGTCGACTTCTCTTCGCGGATTTGGTTGGATTCTTCAAGAACAACTCTTTGGCTTGCCTCTTATCTTCAATATTCTTCACTTTTATCTCCTCTAAGCCTCACTTTCCATGCCAAACATGCTCCAAAAAGTCGCAAATTCCACCTACACGAGTCTAATCATATTGGTTAGCACAATATCCCATATTCCATCAAAAACTTATATAATACACAAGTATTGCTCTCAAAACTAAGGTAATCATGAGTTAGAGTCGCTACTAAGGCATATAAATATGCCTTAGATCAAGAACCCCTGGCAGTAGATAAGCATTTCTCCTTCATTTTTCAGCATAAGTTTAAGTCCCAAAATTACCATTAGAGCTTCCTGAGAGATAAAAAAACTCGTGGGAAAGAATTGTTTGAAGATGGACTCAAGTTGGAAGCATGTTTGTAATCACTTTATCTTTGTGTTCTCGAAAGTTCTTGGTTTAAAATCAGCTAAATTCTCTATTTTCGATTCTTGTTTATTTGAATGCATTGGGACTATTTTAGTACTTATTTGGGCTTGGATTGCACCTAAATTTTAGGGTAAAATGATCCTTGAGCTGAGAGGGGCATTGTAACTTTTTCAATTTTGTGATTTTGCAAGTGGGCCCCACGTATCTTTAGTCTGATTTCTTACCCGGAGCGTATATACATAATATGGGTATTGTTATTCTCGTCTTGATGTGTAAAACATTATATTGATAGTGTGGCAGTGGTCGGAGGCTTCTCAAAAGGGAAAAGCTCTGATATAGACTATTTGACGAGCTTTTGACGGCTATGGGTGAGTATTTATGGTTTGATTGTGATTTTAGCATTTACCGCCTTATTTTAGCAGGTTAAGGGTCCTTTTTGGTAGAATTTGTGCCCGTTTTCCCTTAGGTTAGTATATGATCTTGTCACGACCCCACCCACCAAATTGTGCGGGCACTTACCTACACCTAACCCATATAAGAGAACCCTGAATACACCATCACTTAATCAATGCAGAAGTAACAATTTTAAAAAGTAATTCTTAAACTTAGTTATCTAAATAGCAATGTGAAACCAACTATAATTATTCAATTTACACCTTATTCAATTTCAATCAATACATTTGATACATAAAAGAAATACGGAAAATAAGCAATAACAAATCCTTAGAAACTAACATTAACCGGTACAAGAGCACTAGACAAGGAGTAGGAACATCCATGACACAATATCCATGCAGAATAGAAAGGCAGAAGTTGTTGCAGAGTGATCGGCGTTGCTGCTAAAGAAACTCCAACTAACCTGCACCATGGCTATAACACCAATTAGAGGTACAGTAAGTGTAGCATTAGTATAACCACACATACTAGTAAACATCATCCGCCGACCAGGGTTAGAAACAAATAACATCAATAATAAATACATAGAGATCATAACATCAAGTAAAGTTTTGGTTCTAAATCCCAATTATAAAATCACTATTACCCAACTTTAGCATCTCTTTGACCTACCTTTCATTTAACATTTTTGTATATCTTTGGCCTTTGACTACCCATTCCAACCTGTACTTCTTCTACCCTTAACTAATTATTATTATGGTATTTACAATTCTTAATCTACTTATGCCCCCGATTTCCTGGTAAACAAATACCACAAGGCACCACAAACTACACCACCACTAAGAACTCAGAGTTTTAACAACCCTACCATACCACAACCGGTCCATCCATAGGACCGTAGATTCTCGTCAAACAACTCGTCCACACAAGGAACCCATTATAATCTTATAGAATCTTTTCCAAAATTCACCACATCACGAACACATATAAGAATATATAAACAAAGTGGAATCACATGAAAATGCATATGAATGAGTGCATGTAAGCAAGATGTACGCATAATCTCTTCTTATCCCTTCTCATTTATCTCATCAATATCATATCGTACTGGTACGGTATCTGACTTATATCACAACATATCATATCTGTAACGTCGTGGTACCCGACCCATATCATAGTGTGGTACCTGATTCTTCATTATACAATATCATCACAATGCATATGACTATGAGATGCAATAAAGAATCATAAGTCATGCTAGAAAGCAATCACAGATGTAAAGTTCATGAATAATCACAAGATAAGCCAGTCTAAGTTTTACATCAACCATATAAATCATTTGATTAATCACATTAGGTTACATTCATTTTCTCAACCATCATATACCATACACCCCTATGGGGCTGCCATAACCTAAGTTCACACCATCCCACACTTCCTCTCTGTCCACCCCCAGACTCACATTCCCTCGTCATCCTTTCTTCATTCCTAACCACTTCTAATAGAAAATCTATGGTTCACTTTACTATATTACCCTTTTTATTTTGCTCATAGTCGCGTGACTCGATTGAGATAATAACTAACCCCCAATTTTCCACGTCTTCTTTTAATAGTACTTCTGAATATAACCTACCATTTATGAGATTTAGCATTACTCAAGTTAATCTAGTTTTCTCTTGCTATCCCTTACAACCTCATCTAACTTTCCACTATGCCCAAAAACCCTGGAAGGTATTAAGCTATGTATATTTATTACACAATTACACCCGCGTCTTATCACCATTAATGCATCAACACAATGTACAATAATGCAACTTATTTAAAACTAATTGGATTATAACATGTCCATCATCTAACTTCGTCCTTGAAGGCCTAATGCATGAGGCTCCGACATAACTATTAACGTTAAATGAATCTAGCCCATGTCTAATTGCTATAAAGTGAACCATAAATTATCTTTTAGATGAAATATGTTACTACGGAGAGGGGTGAGCTGACCCGCGAGTGCTAAGTGTATTCCCATGTCAGGTTCCCTCTACGTGTGCCTCAAAATTGCCCTTATGAACCCTAACCTTTGAAATCTCATGGTTGGGGAGATGGGGGTTTACAAAGTATTTTTGGAGGCAGTGGATGACCTATGGAAATAATAAAAGAAAGGGTTTTAAAAATCCCTCGGGTTGGCTGTTGGATACTACCATTATAACAGTTCCCGTTACCACTGAGCGGTACCGCTGCAGAGGTTAACCGACTATTGTAGCGATCGCCAGCAGTCCAGTCCAATTTCTTTTTTTTTTGGCCTTTTTGCCCAACCCCCTTTGGGCCTCGTTTTGCCTTTCTGTTTTAATTTTTTTAAGCCCAATTTGAGCGTATTATTTAATATAAATTATTTTTGAGGTGTTTCATATGTAAAGACAGTTTTGGTCATTACAGATCTGCCTTTAGGACTAGACTTTGTTCTTTTAGTGCCTTGGGGTGGGATTGAGAAACCTTAGCCTAGGTTCGGGTTGGTCTTTGCCTTAGGATGGTTTTTTGGGATGGGTATTAAGCCCCATTTACCCTTCTTAGATATAATGCTTAGAACGACGTTCTTTTAGACTCAAGTGGACTTGTGACAGCTTTCTTAGTCTATTACCAGGGTTTTGGGTTGATTTAGACATGTTATAGTCTTATCTAGCTTCGTTACCCCTGGTAGAGTTATATTTGACCTTAAATTGCGTAAAGTGATCAGGTGATTAGAGACCGCTTCTATTTAGAGGATTTGGCCACGTAATTCTAGAAAGTATGGTTAATGGACTTGAGATTGGGTAAAATTCTGGGACACTACTACTTATGGCATATGCCTCCTACTTATGAGGTTGGGGTCGAGTACGACATTGGTATATGGTTAAAGTTTACTACTTATGAGTTCCAGTTAGAGTCCGACATCTATTTATGGTTATGATTTAGGAGCTCTGGCATATGTTTATGTTTATTGCTCAGGGTTTCTAGTAGTTGTGTAGTTTTTGTCTGGTAGTTCCAGCAATTGTAAATGGATCATTAGGCCTCTTGTTATTATCCAATAGTTTTGGTTCAAATTGGACTATCATTATCATATTGTAAATCGATTATTTGGCATGTTGTTATTATCCACTAGTTCTGGTTTGAATCTGGTTCTTGTTTTTGTTACAGTTTTGGATCTGGATAAGAAATGAGAGGGAGTTGGTAAGGTTCGTCGCTATGGCTGGGAAAGAAGTATTCGGTACACTTGTCACATATCTTTGTTTATTTTACGTTTATTACTATTATTTATGGTTCTTTCTTTAGGTATTTGCTTGTTTGCACCCACCGGGATTATGGGAGCTTGGTTGGGTTATTTGTCTTCTTATATGTGCCTTTTGGGATTATGGGACCCAGTTAGGTTATATCTAGGGTTTTACTTTCATTCCCTAGTTACTTACTATTTATTTATCACACTTGCATAGGGTGGCCTATTATTTCCATTTTTGTCCCTTACTATTGACTTTAGCTTACATTCTCGCACTTTATTTATACTTTTATTATATTTGAGTTCAGTCAACCGATGATGTCTACTGAGTACTCATGGTTTTGGTACTCATACTACACTTCTGCATATTTTTCCTGATGTATGTTCGAGTACGAGCCACTGCCACTGACGTTATCCTTGGGCCGAGCTGCTAATTCAGAGATAGTGTGAGCTTTCTAGAGTCCAGAGGTAATTCTCCTCCTTCTGCTTTAGTGATAGTCTTTTTGCATATTTTGAGGCTATTATGTATATATATTTTTGGATACTGTGTAGTACTCTCTTTTTGGTTTTAGTGGCTCTTGTACTGACTTTACCAGGTCTTGGAAGGGATTCTGTTTTTTTATATTTTGTCCTCTTCCCTCTCTAGTTCAATATATTATGTATGTATATCTCTTTTACTTCTACCTATTATTTGTTGTTGTTGATTGCATTCTCATTTTCCTTTTTCTTTCGCCTGTTAGCCTGTTACTTGTCATTTTGGGCAATAAGTTGGCTTACCAACTGATGGGTTAAAGTAGGTGCTATCAGGACTTGAGAAATCTGATCATGACATTTTGGTATCAGAGCCTATGTTCACCGGTATTGTTGGTACAAGAGCTAGTGCCTAGTAGAGTTCCGGGATCAGTACGGAGACGTTTGTGTCCTATCTTCGGGAGGTTATAGGACATTCTTAGGAAAATCTCATCTTATGGATCACTTCCCTACATTGTGTCTGTGTTGATTTCTAGATTGTGATTTGTTCATTCTTTCACAGATGGCCATGACATGAGGTATGGCGGTCGGGGATAGGGACCTCAAGGTTGCGGCTAGAGCGCTAGTTTCAGGCAGAGTTTACTACTTGAAAAAGGGCCTACTACAACAGCAGGAAAATTGTTGAAGTGACTGTTGCAGTCACACTATGGCAACGGGGGTGATGCCCGCAACACTAGTTTGCATGACCATAGATAAATGGCAATGGTTCTTGTAACAGTACACAAAACCGTTGCTTAAAGTACATCTATTGCAGCGATTTTTCATCCCTTAAGAACGACTATTTTAAATATCAATTGGAACAGTTAATACCGTTACAATATCTCATTTTCAACGATTCTCTTGTCCATCTTGCAATGAAACTATTAGCTCAATTGCAACCGTTATTATAGTTTTGGAACAGTTATATTGTCTATGTTGCGATGAATATTTTATCTCATTGCAATGGTTATTATAGTTTTGCAACAGTTATTTTGTTTATGTTGCAAAAAAATTTTAGCTCAATTGCAACAGTTATTTTTATTATTGCAACGTGTTTTACAGTGGTAAAAATTTCTACAGCAATGGTTATATTTTTACCTATTGGAACAGTTCTCAAATGTTCCAACAATTGGTAGCCTTTGCTTTAGAAAAAGCTATTGCAACAGTTCTCTTTTACCTATTGGAACAGTTAATCTAAGTTCCAATAGGCTGGGCTGTATATATAAATATTTGAAATCACAAAATTGTATATACCACAAAAGATAATAATTACTAAACTAAACTGAATGATCATAGTTCAAAATATAGCAATCACATAATATCATCCGCCATAAGCGCAAAATATACAAAACAACCAAGTCATAATGTGTCATTCCCCATTGGCGTAGACTATACAAAATATCAATCTTAACTGATCCAAATATACGTAAAATATACACAGTTGGCAGACTCATGTTTCAACTATACAGTGTACAAAAAGAGAAGATCCATAATGTCAATAAAAGATCAGAGTTGAGCATACAGAAGCATAGATAACTTCCAACCAAATCTCAAATGTCGTCTTCATCAATGCTTTCATCATCTCCTTGATCATTATCTCCACCAACAAAAGTCATTAAATATCAGTTATGAACCAATTTTAAATGGATTTCTGCTGAAACTTCATTGTAGTCAAAGATAGGTAGTGAGATGAAAGGAAAGGAAATAAAGTTTCTTTCAACGTGTATCTGAGAGAATTTTTCAACATGAAACCAACATCTAGTTTTTCGAAAACTTTGAGCCAACAAATATATGGATTCTTAGTCAATTCCAGATTTTATTAGCATCTAGAAATTATCAAAATATTAGCATCTCAATTCACAGGTTCAAAAGTTAAGCACTACAACATAGATGCAGTTTAACATACTATAAACGTCAAGGTAAAGTGCAAAACATAATTCAACACTTAAAAGCAATAGTCTAGCTTTTAACAGATGTTTTCCACAAACTCCTCTCCTCCTACCCCACCCCATAGTGCTCCCAAAGTATTGATTTTGAACTTAAATTTGTACATCAAAAAAACAAACTTTGAAGTTCAATTGCTCAAAAGTTTAGTAGAAGTTCAATTACTCAATAAAACTTTGAAGGCCAAGGTTAAGGAGGTCTCATATGTTAACCTTCTACTCTCATTCATTTAAAGCAAAGTAACTTTAGAAACTACTCAAGATACAATCAAAACACTAAATACCTTGCAGCCGGATTAGCATAGCCCCTTTAGGAAGAATATATATATTTAATGTTTAAAAACCAAAAAGATCACCCTTATAGTAGCATCAGGCTCTGAATTAATCTCAAAATTCAATCAATTTTTCAAGATTAAATTTGACTTGATATAAGTAACTTTTAAGAGATCATTAAGTTGCTAACAGTATTCATTTACAAATGTATGTATGTACGAAACATACTAAACATACTTCAGTTAGGCAAAGACTTTGAAAAAAAGTCAAGAGATAGGACATCTTATATCACATTTACCCCATGACATGGTTTGGATTTTAAGGGATTACACTATAGTGTTAATTTTCAAAATATAAACATATAAATTTGACCTTGAATTTGACAAAATAACCATATAACCATTTTTCGAACACTATTGTCTTAATTTCCAGAACATAACCATATAATTTGACCTTCAATTTGGCAATATAACCATATAACCAACTGCTAGAACACTATCGTCTTAATATGCGTAACATGACCATATAATTAGACCTTGAATTTGACAACATAACCATATATATAACCATTTCCAGAACATAACTATATAACCATTTGCAGAACATAACTATATAACCATTTGCAGAACATAAGTACCATATAACTATTTCATTTGACAATAACGTTGGGACAGTTAGCAAATGTATCAGAACCATAAGAGAGAATTGAAAGAAAAATATTTGTCAGCACCTTCCACAACAAAACCATATGTCCTAACATAAGAAAAATATTTGTCAGCACCTTCCACAACAAAACCATATGTCCTAACATAAGAAATCTACAACATAACCATACATATAACCATTTTCAGAACATAACCATATAACCATTTCCAGAAAATAACCATATAACCATTTCCAGAATTACAGCTTATACAAAGAAGAAGAAGAAGAAGAAGAAGATGAAGATTTAGAAGAAGAGGAGAACCATATCTTGATTGTTGCTACTAGCAGATGGTCGATTAATCGATAGGATATGTTCTTGTTGTGACTAATCACAATATGCTGCCAACATGTCAGCATCAAATTGAATCCCAGGGTACATACGATTAATTTTTCCAAGTATGTCAATCATAACTTTATGGCTGATGCTTTTTTTATGTTGTTGTAATTTTTCTGGCATCCTATCTCCGAAGTCATCCAATTTTTGTTGCATCTCACTGGTAGCACTTGTAGAGGGTTACCCTTCCCTTTCAAGGAAGTTTTAGTAACTCCTCGCCCATATAATATCATGAATCCTGGATGTTCAGGTCCCAAGATAGTTGTGCAAGCATCAACAGATTGATTGCCATCTTCACTTTGTTTATTACTTTGAAGTTTCTCCATTTCAGCCTACAAATCAAGTTTTAATGACGAGAATTCAAGCAAATCAAATTGAGCCTATATAAGAACAACTAAACAATGTCAACATTAAATTTGATTAATACTATTTTATTGATCGTATCCTTATCAGTGTCCTTGTATGCTCGACCAGGCTTCTCTTTTCTTGTAGCCACAAAGATTTCTTTAAGTGAAACTTCACCGGGGGTTTCCTTCTCTTATTTCTAATTACGTCAAAGTTAATTAGTATCAAAAAACTTTTAATTACAAAAAGCTAGCTTATATTTAATGAGAGATTAAGAAAAGAACAAACCAATTGATCATGTATCACAGCAAAACTTGTTATTCCAATAGTATGTAGATTCTTCAATTTTTGTTCCACTCATTTTCTACATATAAATGAGCCATCAAATCTACTTAAAAAATAAATCAAGAACAGTTAAGTGAGCGAATGTGAAAATAAATAAATCGAGTGATCAGATTCTTGTTTCATTTCGTTCACAACGATCATACAAAATTGTCTTACTATAGTTGTAGAATGGTGTATTTCATTATATTATGATCTAAAATATCGATATACATGAAACATAACAATCTTAAAGTGTGCATGATCTAACCTTGAACTCGTCAGAGTTCCAATGCTTGAGAAGATCCTTAAAATCATATTCTGAAACATCGTCGGGCTTGCTTGCCATTCGATGTTCGTCATTAGCAAAGGGCTTAAAGTACCTCCTATATAAATGATTCTTGTACTTCCTCCGAGAAGATTGAATTTCATCCAAAACCCACTTCTGCCCAGCATCAGCAATATTATATTTCCCCTACAATTTGTTCTTTGGGTTAGTAATATAAAAGTACAAAATGTTCTTAACCAAAATTTAAAAAGTAAGGACTCAAACCAGGGTATATTCCCACAAGCCTTTTTTTGTATTCGAGTGAGTCCACTTTTGTATATGAAGGGGACAAAGCATTGCATTTCTTGTCAAAGTTCCAAAAAAGCTACCCAACTCTGCTACAATTTCTTTAGTAGGACTAACCAGTTGTTTGTAGTTATTCAGAACAATGACTTTACAGTCTTTTCGCCCATGTACATGCTGTATTATTGTATTTCGTCCCAAAAATTTAGGGACCCCCCAAAAAATAATTAAGTCCACAATTTCTTGCACACTTTAAGCCTCTGAAATTAAGCTTCACTTGCTCTAGGTGAGAGTGGGGAAGGCTGGCTGACTGGGCTGCTCACGTGGTTAGCCGTGTGACTGCTGCGTTGGCAGTTGACCACGCTGACTGGTGATGTGGCATCCACATGGAAAATAGTTTTTTTTTTTTTTCAAAATTCATTTTTTTTAAAAAAATTTCACTAGTGAACCCACAAACACTTTGACCAACTTTGACTTGAACAATTTGGATCAAAGTATACTTTTTGTTTCTTATTCTTCAAGAACAATACGAAGACCACCAAGAACACCTAGAACACACACTAATCCCAACACCTCTAAAACAACTCGAAATTGGCTCAAAATTTATGATTAGATTTCCCTCGACGTAGAGAACAAACCCCAATAGTTTTTAGGCCTCAACTCCAAACCCAAAATAAACTCATTTTCTCTATCTTCAAGTTTTGAAGAACACCATGAAAATTTAAAAATTCAACCCTAGCCAAACAAGCTCCAATTGACACAAAATTTTAAACATGATCTCCTTTCATCACCATGAACAAACTCCAATAATTTTTAGGCTCCAATTTCAAACCAATTGCTCCTGGAAATTAAACCCACTTGCAATATTTTCAAACCATGAAGAACACCATGAACACCAAAATTGACCCTAGTGAAATTTAACTTTGTTTGCCTCAAAATTTTAGATCCGAGCTCCAATTGACTAGAAAAATAAACTCCAATACAATTGAACCTCCAATTTTGCCTCAATCAACAAGCCCATTTCACCTTCTTCAAGCGTTTTCAAGCTCAACAATGGTGAAATTTTCAAACAACTCCAAATTGAACCAAATTTCAAATCAAAACTTCCAAAATACTAGAGAACACTAATATAGTGTTAGAAATTCAAACAAGACACGAATCGCACGATTTTTTTTATTTTCAAATTTTTGACTCAAAATTTTTTTTGAAACGATTTTACTAGAATCAAAAAGCAGAAAATTGAAATAAAGAAAATGATATGTGGGATTATCAAAATCTAATCAGATTTATGAGCAACAAAGGACTTTATACCTTCACCTCTCAATTGAATCCGATCAAACAACAATAACCCAAACTCAATCAAAGACGAGAAACCTAATTGAATGCACAAAGAGAGAAACTTAATGATTGATTAAACTAGAAGAAGTTAGCACGAGAAATATCGAGAATCCACCCTAATCACTCAACTACAATTACCAGCTATGAACTACACTAATGCTAGGCTTCACCTAGAGAAACTATAAGTTTCAAAGCTCTCAAATTTTCAATTCATCATAAGGTCATCATAAACCAAGGAAGAAAATAACTAAGGCCACTATTTATAGTTATTGCCTTTACACTAATAGCCTATTGTAAAAATAGCCCAAAAGTAGCTATTTACGAAATAACCCACAATGGCCCTTCTTGATTGCCAAAATGGCATCTTGATCGCCCAGGGACTTGTGTATTTATTGCTCCATGGATTACTTCGAGCTCCAATCTATCATCCATATGTGGAAGCTCCTTCTAATATGCCCCAAGCTACCCATGCTCGTATCACTTAGAGCCAGGAATCTGCCCCATCTTAATCCCTCCTTATCGGATAGCACCAACAGAGTTAAGGGAATTAAAGTCCCAGTTGCAAGAGTTGTTAGATAAGGGTTTTATTTGCCCAAGTGTTTTGCTTTGGGTTGATCCTGCTCTGTTTGTGAAAAAAAAGGATGGTAGTATGCGGATGTGCATAGAATACCAATGATGTCGCCCAAATTACACCTTTAAACAAAGCATAAAGCGGTCTTTGATCAAATATAAAACTCAACTAGATTGGGGTCGATCCCACAAGGAATAGGACGAATGAGAATCAATACGTTTGTCAAAGCAAGTCAATAACAATTTCCTCGTAAGAAAAGAAGGGGGTTTTGTGAATCAAAACTTTAATAGTAAAAATTGTTGATTCTTTGGATCTGTAATCAATGGATGTGAGGCACTATGACTATAGTCCCCATGACTTCTTAACTACACAGGCTGTTTGTGCTAGTAATCTATTCCGATGCGTTGCATGGAAAATCTAAAAAGATAGGTTCATCTAAATATCTCTCGACCTTGATTAGATGAATATCACTCTTCTCCTCTCGGTCTTCGATTGTTACACTTCTAACCCTTGTTCTTGATCTCATATTAACTCTCCCTGCTACGGCTTAAGTTATTAAATGAAGGTTGATAGCTTCAAATCTCTGTTGTTATTTTTTTTCCTAATCTCTACTTCTCTCTAGAGCAAGTCTAGAATTTAGGCAAGTTCTAAAGTTGTGCACCCGTTAGAAAGAAATCAAAATGAATAAAATACCAATACATGCTTGCACAATGGTCTAGAATTACCATGCACTTTGCATGCTTCGTTAGTTTATCATGGTTCCCACAACCCTAGTTGTGGTGTTTTAGCTACTCATAATTGTATGAACATAAGAAGAAATCTGATAAGAAGACATAATCATGAATTTACAATAATGAGAAAATAAACTCCAAGGTCTCACTTCGAATTAAAACCCTAAAATTTGATGTTTGTGATTCAAAAACAAAGAATGTGCCTTAGAACCTTACAATAATGTAATAGAACTCCTCCAAACATAAAACCTAATAGGAGTATTTATAGATACAAAAGGAATCCTATCCTAAACTATGTAGAAAAAAAAAGTTGGTAGATTTCCACCAATCATGAACTATCTCGTGAATCAGTCTACCAATCGTTAACCAGAGTCGTGGAAATCAGACTCTACTTGCACTTCTTTAGAATTTTTTCTACTGATCAAGTGTACCAATCGTAGACTCGATTCATAGGTCATGAACACAATCTGTGGAAATCAGAATTGTAGTTTTACTGCAGCATCTTATTCACGACCATGGTTGACGAGTCGTGGATGGTTCCACGACCCATGGACACGATTCATGATTCTTCCCTTGGTCAATTTTGAGCCTTTTTTCTCTATTTTGCCTCCAAACCCTATTCTCCTACAAAATATGACAAAAACACATCATACCTACCAAAAACACCTAAGTTCTTGCATATTTTCCTCGTCTTAAGCATCAAAGGTGCCATGAGACCATGGCACATCAACACCCTCAACTTAGAATGTTTACGTGTCCTCAGGCAAACAAAACAAAATAAACACATACGATGCTTAACTAAGAGAAACCAAAGAGACCTATGGCAGTCAATTCTTGATTTTAGCATAAAATTTCAACCCCATCCTATACAAAAATCAAAACCACCCATGTGTATACATGCAACACATTACTATGACATAAAATGGATCAAGCGATAACATCAAATTATGAATAAACAACCAAGCATATATGAAAATAACATTACCCGATAAAATAGCAACCAATAATGCAACCCATGTGCTCTCACAACAAGGAAGTCCCATACTCTCATAGTCTAGAGATGTAGATATAAACAAGGACTGAATCAAGATACTCACTCTCTCAAAGAAGTTCAAACAGTGTGCGTGAAATACCATAGGCTTGCCTTAATTTTTAGATGGTCAAACTAGGATCGCTATAGGACTTTCATCGGCTTGTAATGTAGGCTTGGGGATGGGTATGGTAGATATGGATATAGTGACTCAAACCTCCTTGACTCTACACTATTTTTGGCTCCACTTTTTGACCTTACTTATTTTCTCCCTTATTCTCCTTCGATTTTCTTCAAACTTTGGATGTGGTTTTCTCTTATATATTTTTTTATTTCTTTTGCAAACTTTATTCATCACTTTTTCTTCTTTTTCTTATCACACCCGAATATATTTTATTTTCTTTTACTAACTTCTTCTTCATACCTATATCAAACTACGCACCCCTATGATAGCCACCCTCAACTTAGGCAATTTACTTGACTTGAGGTACACAATTTCCAAGGAGGAACCAGGGCCAAGGCAGGCTCATTGTAAGTGAAAACGGGAAGGTGAATAGGATAATGAAAGAAAATGGTCAATTAAGCTCAAATTTGAGATCAAGGGATACTTATTTCATTTGGTCGGGCATTTAGGCCAAAAATGAACTTGTTCAAGAACATCCTATGATCCTTTCCTAACCAACTATCCTACAACCTAGGCAAGACTAACCGAGCAAGTTCTGGATCGCCACATAAAGTGAACTCGGCAAATAATCTCTCACACACATAGCAAAGGGTTACACTATCAACTACTACCTATCCAGTAAATGCATTGTTAAGCTATAGTTATTCTGCCTATAATACTAATGCTATAACAAGATCCAACAATGGCCAGAATTTAACATAGCTACAACACACAGTCTAAAACAAAATTTTTGGAGGGGTATCCTTTAAACATCAAAAATCAAAATCAAAACATTCAAAACTCGACTGCACTAAGGTTCCCCTATTTTCTCCTAATTAAATAAGAAAAAATCCTAAATATGTCGGTTCTACTAGATAGCACTTAAAGGAAAAAAACACGACAATAAAAACCCCCAAGAGGAGATATAGACCCACAAGCACCCCCGCCCCCATCAAATAATCATATTTTTTCCCCAATGCATTAGATTAAAGTAAAATAAGGGAGTTAGGAACATACTTGTGGCACCCTAGGTTCGTGGGTCTGATGTCGATCAAAATAACAAGAATAAAAAAAAATGTAGGAATAACAAAACACCTTTGGTTGCCTCCTAAGAAGTGCTTGATTTAACATCGTGGCATGGAGTGGGTATCTTTGTTACTCAAACTTCATCAAGATATTTGAGCTTAGGCATATTTGTACTCCTAAGTGTCATTATCTATGCGCGTTTAACTTAGTTTGGAGGATAAATTGATGTGATTATTGAGTTATTAAGTGTGTATATGTGTATTTATGTGTTAAATTACATTTTCATAGTGCTTAAGCTGCATCCAGAACAAGTCTAGAGTCAAAAAGATCAGCTTGAGCTATACTTGTTCTAGTGTACTTTGATTTGTTCTATTGTGTTGTATGGACTTATGGTTGTTGTGAGATGTGGTAGGATACCAATGTAGGAGCTATATAAGATAAATCAAGCCTACAAACAAGCCATAAGCTGAATGGGAACAAGGAACAAAAACACGAGAAGGAACAGACGCACCCCCCACACCTTGAAGGGGGCCATGCGCCGCACCCCCCAAGGCTTGTGGAAGGGTGTGCACCACTAATGTCGCCCAAAATATACCTCCAGAAAAGTATAATGCGGTCGATGTATCAAATATAGAACCCAACTAGGTTGGGGTCGATCCCACAGGGAACAGGTCGAAGTATGAGTAAACTACTGGAAGAAATAACTGGCAAGTAACTAAAACTGGGGGGTTTTGCTAGTAAATAGTAACTATGACGATTTCTGACTGATATCGAGTATGTAAATAATAAGAGAAATTCACTAGGACTGTGATCCCCAATGATTCCTTAACTCCACCGGTGACTGGAGCTTAACAAGACTGTCCCACTGCGCTGCATGCAAAATCTAACAAGTTAGGTTCATCTAACAAGTTAGGTTCATCTAACTGTCTCTCGACTGTCATTAGATGAATTTCACTTTTCTCCTCTCGGTCTCCAAGTGTCGCACTACTAACCCTTGTCCTGGACTTCAGGTAACCTTTCCCGCTAAGGCTCCGGTTATTAGATGAACGTTGATAGCTTCAAATCTCTATTGTTATCTCCTTTTCCCAATATCTACCTCTCTCTCGAGCAAGTCTAGAATACAGGAAAGATTCTAACATTTGCAACCGTTATAAAAGCAATCAATATGAAGGAGACAACAATACATGCATACACAGCAGTACAAAGTTGTTTAGCACTTCACCGGTTTCGTTAATTCTTCATGGTTCACACAACCCCAGTTGATGGGTTTAGCTACTCATAATTTCAAGAACACAAGAATAATCCAAAGATGAAATCATAATTATGATCTCACAAGAATGAAGGAAAAACCAAAATTTCAATTATCAATCAACTTCAGAATTAGGGTTTATGAATACAAAACCAAAATATATGTCTCAAACAATGTAAAATAACTCTCAAAGTAGTAAATTTTCCAACTCTCGCACTTAGGACTACATAGGAGTATTTATAGATACAAAACTAGTCCTATCCAATACAAAATAGGAGAACAGAGTTGGCAGCTTTCATGGTGTTGTGACTTGGTGTCATGGAACCAAGTCACGGCACGTGACTCGTGTCATGGGAATAAGGCCATTTTCTTGGATCTCTGAAGTGAACTCATGGCAGGCTTCCACGCCACGTGGGTGTCAATCACGCCACGTGACCCCTGCCGTGGAAATCAGGCTGGAATTTTCTGTTTCTGCACTTAGTCACGATAGCCACTCACGTGGCGTGAGTGACTTCCACGCCACGTGACTTGTGGTGTGAGTGGTCCTCTTTTGCAGCCTCTTGTTCTTTATTCATTCGACACTTCGTTCTCGGGCTTGATTCTTCCTCTTTTGCTCATTTTGCCTTTAAAGCCTGTTTTTCTGCAAATTAGGACAGAAATCACATCATACCAATAAAACACACCCAAGTTATTGCATCTTTTCCTTGTTTTAAGCATCAAAAGTGCCATATAACCATGGCACATCAACACCCTCAACTTAGGACGTTTGCATGTCCTCAGGCGAACAACTTATGGCAGTCAACTTGTTGATTTTTGATACACAAACTTTTCCGACCCCTCCTATTTTCAAAGTAGAACCAAAGGGTGTATATAAGCAATGCAGAACCATGACATAGCAGGGATCAAGTGACGGCACCAAATTATGCACAAACAACTAAGCGTATAAGCAATTGACATTTCCAGAACAACTAGCAGCTAATTATGCAACCCATGTGCCCTCACAAGCAAAGAAGTCCCATGCACTCTCAGTATACTAATGAATATCAACATAGGGACGAGGTCAAAACACTCACGCTCAAAAAGAAGTTAAGACAGTGTGCGTTAAATACCATAGGCTTGCCCTGATTTTCTACACCTTAGTTTTCAGACAGTTGGACTAGGATCACTATAGAACTTTACTCATCTTGTAATGTAGGCTTAGGGACAGGTATGGTGCATATGGATATAGTGACTCAACCCTCCTTGACACTACACTATTTTTGGCTCCCACTTCCAACCTTTTTCATTTTTATTCTCCCTTGTTCTCCATTATTTTATTCTCAGATTTTGGGTATGGTTTTTCTTCTCAAACTTTAAACACACACACACACACACACACACACACATATATATATATATATATATATATTCTTCTTTTATTAACCCTTCTTCATACCCAACTCAATATACGCACCCCTATAATAGCCACCCTCAACTTAGGCGATTTGCCTGAGGTGAGGCACCCAGTGTCCAAGGAGGGACCAGGGCCAAGACAGGTTCATTGTGATTCAAATGGGAAGGTGAATAGGCTAATGAAATAAATAGGACAATTATGGCTCAAAAGTTGGGATCAAGGGATACTTATTCTTTCGGTTTGGTATTTAGGCTAATGGTGGACTTTTTCAACAATGGCCTATGATCCTTTCCTAATCCTTATCTTCTAACTTAGGCAAGACTAACCGGGCAAGTTCTGGATCGCACACACACAGCTAACTAAGTAGTGGCCTCACACGCACATAGAACAGGGTTATATTACCAACTACCACCTATCCGTTCATGCAATGCTAGCTACAGTTGTTTGCCTATAATTCTTTAGTTCCATAACAAGATCCAACAGCAGTCACACACAACGCATGTCAATTCCAAAAACCAAAATTTCAGAGAGGGGTATCCTTAGCAACAACAACACATAAGACATTTTTCAAAACTGAACTGCACTTAAAGTTCCCTCATTTTTCTCCTAATACAGCAAGAAACATAAAAACATCAGCAATATTATCCTACACATGCTGGTTCTACTATGATAGCACACTCGGGGGAAAAGAAACACGACAACAAAAACCCCCAAGTGGTGGTACACCCCCACCCCCAACTAAGCATGGTGCAATGCCCTCAATGCACCGATATCATATAAACAAAAAGGGAGTGAAGACATACCTGTGGCGCTCTAAGCGTCGAAAGTGGGCTCGCCAGCAGCGGGATCATCAGACTGTGCAGTGGTCGCATCCGGTGGGGGAATAGTCTGACTGGCAGATGCACCACGCACCCTCTACTCTGCCTCAATCTGGCTCGCGTGGTACTCTACCCGGGAGGCTTTAACAACCCTTCTCAAATCACTATCGAACTCATCATCACTCGCACCCCCATCCATGACATGAGGTAACACTGGCTGCAAAATGTATCGCTGCCCCACTGGAGTGCTCAAACCAACCGATGCAGCATAGGAAGCATAAAATTCTTGGACCAATTCTGAGCTATACCTGCCAGAAGGCTGTGCCATCCAACCCAAGCCATATCTCTCAAAAAGAGGCCAAATATCCGGCAGTGTCCTCAGTTCCTCCATTCTATATCGAGGCTCCTCCATAATGCTTCTCCGAAACACACAACGCTCTGTCAGCTCAGCATCACGATCATAAATAGCACGCATGCCCTGTACATACCACCTTTGAACCTCCCTATCCTGTGCAGTAGTCGGGGTACTCTCGGCACCAGTACTGGAAGGAGAGTCTGTAGCCTCTGCCACAGATGTATCCCGACCCGTAGCCTTATCTGCAGACGTACCCTGACCTGTAGCATCAGCCGCAGACCCTGACTCAAAAGCATCCTCCCCCTTTTCAGACTGAGGGGCCAACTCAGAAGATCCGGCTGGTACCACGGGCTCAGCAGGTGGTGGGACCAGTTGAATTGCAGCCCAGGCAGCCGCTCGGGCATGCGTCTGTAACCTAGTAGCCCGTGGGATTAAGGCCATGTCATCCTGACTAATATCAAACTCCTCCACGGAACCACTTGGTTCAGACTCAGTGGGTTCATCCCTCAGACAGGTCGGTAAGTCTGGATTTTCGGTACGAATCCGGGATGATGCATCAAGGTGGTCACTTTTGGGATTGGATTTTGGAGGCATAGCAATGGGTTTGGAATAAATTTTTTGGGTATGGGGTCGGATTTGGGTCGGGTGTTGTATAGTTAATTTGAATTTTTGGACCTCTTTGGTAATGGGGTTTGGGTTTTCGAATATGGAACGGATTTGGTGAGTGTTTGGGATATGGTTTTTGGATTTTTAGAGTTTGGGAGAGATGTGATTCGGATTTAATGGGGAGAAGTAGAGGAAATTGGAATTTTAGGGTTTAAGTTGAATGAATTTAAAGTGGGGAAGAAAGGGTTCTAATCGGGTATAAATCGGGTCAGAAAGAAAGGGTTTTGGATTTATTTTGGAAAAACTGGGCTCGGGTCGGGTCGGATTCTGATTTCAGATGTTTTTATGTTTCACGACACGACCCACGCCACGTGACTGACACCCACATGACGTGGAGTCTGTCGTGACTGGTGTTCTGTAACTGGACTGAATGTCTGATTTCAACGACACCAGTCACGTGGTGTGGATCCCATCCACGTCACGTGAATTACTTCCGTGGAACTGATTCAGAACCTGGAAATCTTTCTCTTAGTTTGACGATGTCATCCACGTGGCGTAGAATCCCCTCAGGTAGCGTGATTCATGTCGTGGATGAAATTTCACCACTTCTCATAGATTTTGTGATTTTCAACTAACTGCTACTCAATAATCTGATCTCCTCATAACAAAATCTTGGGTTGCCTCCCAATCAGCACTTGATTTAACGTCGCAGCACGACGTGGCTAACTTGGATACTCAGACTTCCCCAACTAGCCCATGGGTTGCCTCCCATGAAGCTCCTGATTTAATGTCGCGGCACGACATGGCTAACTTGACTACTCAAACTTCATCAAGTTCAATTTCTTCAATCGTCCTTATCTCTTTCGGAACTCCTACATAATGCTTAACACGTTGTTCATTGACCTTGAATAGGACATTATACGCTCCTTTCAGCTCAATAGCACCATGTGAAAATATCCGAACTACCGTGAATGGACCAGACCATTTGGACTTTAATTTTCCAGCAAACAGGCGAAGCTTGGAGTTATACAGCAACACCAAATCTCTCGAATGAAACTCTCGATTCTCAATTCGACGATCATGATACAATTTCATCTTTTCTTTATACAATGCTGAACTCTCATAAGCCCGGAGACGAAATTCATCCATCTCATTCATTTGTTCCAGTCTCATTTTAGCCGCTTCATTCCAGTCTAAATTCAACCTCTTCAATGCCCACAATGCTTTATGTTCCAGTTCGACGGGCAAATGGCAAGCTTTTCCAAAAACCAACTGATATGGTGAAGCACCAATCGGTGTTTTGAAAGCCGTCCGATATGCCCATAACACATCGTCCAATCTCCGAGCCCAATCAGTCCTATTAGCATTGACTTTTTTTGCTAAGATAGACTTGATTTCACTATTCAATACCTCAATTTGCCCACTTGTCTGCGGATGATAAGGTGTGGTCACCTTATGCTTTACACCGTATTTTTCAAGAAGAGCCTTAAATAGCCGGTTGCAAAAGTGGGATCCTTCATCACTAATAATAACCCGTGGTGTCCCAAATCGTGAGAAAATGTTCTTTTTCAAGAAAGTTGTGACACTTCTCCCTTCGTTATTGGGAAGCGCAATTGCCTCCACCCACTTAGAAACATAGTCAACAGACACCAAGATATACTTCATTCCATGCGAGCTCACAAATGGACCCATAAAGTCAACTCCCCACACATCAAATAATTCAAGTTTAAGAATCGGAGTCATGGGAAGTTCATGTCTGCGTGAAATATTACCTTGCCCTTGACACCGGTCATAAGCGCGGGCATAGGCATGAGCATCCTTGTAAATGCTTGGCCAATAGTACCTACATTGCAAGATTTTATGGGCAGTCCTTGCACCTCCATGATGACCCCCAACTGGAGATGAGTGACATGCCTCCAAAATACTCATCATTTCGACCTCTGGGATGCATGAACTTTCGTCTCTACTGATATGTCATATCCTCCGGGATTAGATCACTTGCCAAAAAGTTGGCGAAATCAGCAAACCAAGGGATTAAATCTTGGGATGCTGCAAGCACTTGCTCATCTGGAAAAGTATCATCAATTTCAAGATCATCTTTCACTTTCAGCATGGCTTCCTCCTTAAGGCGTGATAGATGGTCAGCCACTTGATTTTTGGTTCCCTTTCGATCCTTGACTTCAAAGTCAAATTCTTGCAATAGAAGTACCCACCAAATCAGTCTTGGCTTAGCATCCTTTTTTGAAATTAAAATACCGAAGAGTCGCATGATCTGTGTGCACAATCACCTTCGTACCAATCAAGTACGATCTGAATTTCTCGAAAGCAAAGACTACTGCCAACAACTCCTGCTCAGTCACAGTGTAATTCTTTTGAGCTGGATTAAGCACTTTGCTAGCGTAGTAGATCGGGTGTAATATCTTCTCAAGTCTCTGACCTAGGACTGCTCCCAAAGCCACTCCACTAGCATCGCACATAACCTCAAAAGGTTTAGTCCAATCTGGTGACACAATGATGGGGGATGATACCAACTTCTTTTTAAGACACTCAAACGCTTTAAGACATGCTTCATCAAACACAAACTTCACTTCTTTCTCTAAAAGTTTGCACAAGGGATGAGCAATCTTGGAGAAGTCTTTGATGAACCTTCTGTAAAAACCAGCATGACCCAGAAAACTCCGAATGCCTTTTACAGAGATAGGTGGGGGCAGCTTCTCAATTACTTCAATTTTTGCCTTATCCACCTCCATGTCGTTCTTCGAAATCTGATGCCCCAATACGATACCTTCATTTACCATAAAGTGACACTTTTCCCAATTCACCACTAGGTTGCACTCCTCGCATCTTTGCAGCACATTATCCAGGTGTGCCAAACAACCCTCAAACGAGTCACCTACTACAGAAAAATCATCCATAAGCACCTCAATAGTGTCTTCCACCATGTCGGAGAAAATTGACATCATACAGCTTTGGAAGGTGGCCGGTGCATTACACAAACCGAAAGGCATCCTCTTGAATGCGAACGTCCCATATGGACAAGTGAAAGTGGTCTTTTGTTGGTCTTTGGGAGCTATAAAGATCTGATTATACCCCGAATAACCATCAAGAAAACAATACCATCCTCTGCCAGCAAGACGGTCTAACATTTGGTCCATGAAGGGCATAGGAAAATGATCCTTTTCAGTCCATGAATTTAGCTTCCGATAGTCCATGCAAACTCTCCATCCAGTCACTGGTCTCATTGGAATCAACTCATTTTTGTCATTCGAAACCACCGTGATTCCTCCCTTTTTCGGCACACACTGAACCGGTCTCACCCACTTGCTATCAGCAATAGGGTATACCACTCCTGCATCCAACCACTTGATGATCTCTTTCTTTACGACCTCTTGCATAGGTGGGTTTAGAAGACGCTGGTGTTCAATGCTAGGGACGCATTCTGGCATAAGCTGAATTTTATGAGTGCAAATGCCGGGTGGAATACCTATGATATCTGCAATGGACCAACCAATGGCCCTCTTGAATCTTCTCAAAACTGAAATCAAAGTCGCTACTTGCCATTCCACCAGCTTAGCAGAAATAATCACTGGCAAGGTATTATTGGCTCCCAAGAATATATAGCGAAGATGGGCCGGAAGATCCTTAAGCTCTAACACTGGAGGCTCCTCTATAGATGGGCGAGCTGGTGGAGTTACCCTATTCTTTAAATCAAGATCCAGTTTCTTGGGTGCATAAGTGTATGCTCCTTTACCAGCTAGCGTACCCACCATCTCATCATAGTCTTCTATACCATCGTCTTCAAAGTTCATGATCACTGCAGCCAGAGGTTCTACTCCCAACCTTTCTTCAATGGGCATGGCAACTTCAATATCATCGACCACATCTATCACTGAAATGACTCTCTTATCTTTTGGCTGCTTCATTGACCGACAAACATTAAAAGTAACCTGCTCATCAATCAATCTAAATTGCAGCTTCCCGATTTCCATATCAACCAGTGCGCGACCAGTGGCAAGGAATGGTCTCCCCAGTATGATGGGAACCTCAAAGTAAACCTCACAATCGAGGATCACAAAATCAGCCGGAAATATGAAAGACGCAACCTTCACCAAAACATCGTACAGAATGCCCACCGGATTTTCACAGTTCTATCAGCCATGAGAAGTCTCATGGAGGTTGGTTTTGGTGCCAACCCCAACTGCTTAAACACGGCTAATGGTATTAGGTTGATGCTAGCACCCAAATCGCACAGTGCTTTAGCAAAGTCGTATGACCCAATAGTAAATGGGATTGTGAACGCTCCTGGATCCTCTTTCTTTTCTACTAAGGACCGTGACGCAATTGCACTACAATGGTGAATGTTATCTGCGGGCTCAAAACTGACCGTTCTCTTCTTAGTCACCAAGTCTTTCATGAACTTGGCATAGCCTGGCATCTGTTCTAATGCTTCTACAATAGGGATTTTAACTGACAGCTCCTTCAATATGGTGATGAACTTCTGATACTTTCCTTCCTCCGCCTTTTTCTTCAACCTTTGAGTATATGGAGGAGGAGTTCGCAAAATAGTTTTGAGTACTTTTGGTACCTCATTCTCCTTCCTTTTCTCAGATTTTACATTATCGCTATCATCCTGCTGATTTGGAACCTTGCTACCCTTTGCATTATCTGACTCTAACTCAACTTCAACATCGATAACCACTAGATCCTTAGGCATACTACTGTCGGCCGTCATAGGTGGATCTGTCGTGTACTTCCCGCTTCTAGTAGTGATGGCGAGGAAATGACTATCATTTTTAGGATTCTGGACGGTATTACTTGGAAGGGTGGCTGGCTGACGTTGATTCAGTGCCACTGAAATTTGCCCAAACTGTTGCTCCAACTGTTTGATGGCGGTCGAGTGACACTCCACTTTCTGACTTATGCCCGAGATGTTAGTTCTAATTTCTTTCAAGCAATTCTCCTGACTTTCTGCTCCTTTCACCAATTTATTTAGAAGTGCCTCCATCCTCGAATTTCCAGACTCTTCATCACGTCTTCCAGGCGGTACATAAGTGTCATTCTTTTCTCTATGATCATCTTTCCGCCTCCAATCACCATCACAGTCCCGTTCACGATCTCTGTATCCCAATTTGTTGTAGCTGTCTCCATAATAGTTCCAACCTTGATTCCCTTGCCTTGAGTTCCAAGAGTCTTGATTAGATCCTTGGCCCTTGGCTCGAAAACCCGCCACTTCAAGATATAGATACTTCGCCTCTTCATCTGACTCACTATCATCATGTCTAACTGATTTGCTTTGTGCACCAACAGCATGCACCTTTTCCGCATCTTTAGCAGCTATCTATTTGGCCAGAAGACCGATCTCTGTCCTTAACTGAGCAACCTCTTGCGCCACAGATTCATCCAATGCCCCCTATAGCATATGTCCCAACCGGCATATCTGCCTCCCGAGTATGCCATCCTCGGTTGGTCTTAGTGAAACGATCTAATATCTCAGAAGCTTGGTTCCATCCCAGACTCATGAATGCTCTACCAGTGATAGTATCTGCTACCCCCTTTGTGTTGATATTCAAAGCTCTGTAGAAGATTTCAAGTAAATTTCGACCACTCATCCTATGATTAGGCACGTTCTGCAACTTTTTCTTGAACCTCAGCCATGTTTCATAGAGTTCTTTCGAATGAAGCTGTCGAAAATTATAGATCTCGTCCTTTAACTGTAGTATCTTGGATGGTAGGAAAAATCTTTCCAAGAATTGATTTCTCAATTCCTGCCAGGTAGTGATAGAACCTCGTGGTAGCTCAGCCAACCACAACGTGTCTTCTCCTGTAAGAGAAAATGGGAACAACCTCAAGCGAATCGCCTCTTGGTTAACCCCAGGCAGATTGTATGACGTGCAGACCCCCACAAAGTTCATAACATGCATGTTTGGATCATCAGTAGGAAGACCCGCGAACACACCTTTCAAGTTCAGCATATGGATCATGGCACTAGTAATGTCAAACTTAGTGCCTGGAGGTAACTCAGGTGGAAAAATAGAACCATTCTCAATCGGCTCAAAATAGGCCACATATTCATCTTCAGGATCATCATAAACAGGCACACGTTGTCTTGGTTGTTCTCTTAATTGTCTTTGTCACTCTTCAGCATCAGCCAGACGCTGTGTTGCTTCCTGCATAGCTCGATTATCTCTTTCTGCTTGTCTAAGAGCAGCTTGTCTAGCATGCTTTTCTCGGGTCAATCGAGCAGTTGTTCGCTCCGCTGTTTCCTGACCAGCCAGATGCATTGGCTGATTGTGAACATCCCCCGCAGCTGCGGGATTCTGGACTCCTTTAGTATTCACCATTCTCCGATTAGCTCTTAAAATCCTTTCGATTTCAAGATCAAGTGGAATCAGGGGATTGCCTTGACTCCTAGTATTTGGCATACACCGGCGTATGCCCTTCTGAGTATGTACGAACACACCCAATCACCTCCAACCAGTAATGTTCAACTTCGTAACCATATTCCCCGGCAACGGCGCTAAAATTTGATATCGCCCAAAATATACCTCCAGAAAAGTATAATGCGATCGATGTATCAAATATAGAACCCAACTAGGTTGGGGTCGATCCCACAGGGAACAGGTCGAAGTATGAGTAAACTACTGGAAGAAATAACTGGCAAGTAACTAAAACTGGGGGGGTTTGCTAGTAAATAGTAACTATGATGATTTTTGACTGATATCGAGTTTGTAAATAATAAGAGAAATTCACTAGGACTGTGATCCCCAATAATTCCTTAACTCCACCGGTGACTGGAGCTTAACAAGACTGCCCCACTGTGCTGCATGCAAAATTAAACAAGTTAGGTTCATCTAACTGTCTCTAGACTATCATTAGACGAATTTCACTCTTCTCCTCTCGGTCTCCAAGTGTCGTACTACTAACCCTTGTCCTGGACTTCAGGTAACCTTTCCCGCTAAGGCTCCGGTTATTAGATGAAGGTTGATAGCTTCAAATCTCTGTTGTTATCTCCTTTTCCCAATATCTACCTCTCTCTCGAGCAAGTCTAGAATACAGGAAAGATTCTAACATTTTCAACCGTTAGAAAAGCAATCAATATGAAGGAGACAACAATACATGCATACACAGCAGTACAAAGTTGTTTAGCACTTCACCGGTTTCGTTAATTCTTCATGGTTTACACAACCCCAGTTGATGGGTTTAGCTACTCATAATTTCAAGAACACAAGAATAATCCAAAGATGAAATCATAATTATGATCTCACAAGAATGAAGGAAAAATCGAAATTTCAATTATCAATCAACAAACTAGTCCTATCCAAAACAAAATAGGAGAACAGAGTTGGCAGCTTTCACGGTGTCGTGACTTGGTGTCGTGGAACCAAGTCACGGAACGTGACTCGTGTCGTGGGAATCAGGCCCTTTTCTTGGATCCCTGAAGTGAACTCACGGCAGGCTTCCATAGCAAGTGGGTGTCAGTCACGCCACGTGACCCCTGCCATGGAAATCAGGCTTGAATTTTTTGTTTCTGCACTTAGTCACGATAGCCACTCACGTGGTGTGAGTGACTTCCACGCCACGTGACTTGTGGCGTGAGTGGTCCTCTTTTGCAGCCTCTTGTTCTTTCTTCATTCGACACTTCATTCTCGGGCTTGATTCTTCCTCTTTTTCTCATTTAGCCTTTAAAGCCTGTTTTCCTGCAAATTAGGACAGAAACCACATCATACCAACAAAACACACCCAAGTTATTGCATCTTTTCCTTGTTTTAAGCATCGAAAGTGCCATATAACCATGGAACATCAACCACACCATGTAGTAAACCATGCTACTTGTTTGGGTGTTCGATGAGCCATGCGATTCACCACCCCCAAATCCGATCCAAAGTTGGTTTTTAACTTGTTTTTAAGTGGGGGCAAAGTTGTAAAATCATGGGATTCGTTATGGGCACCACATGGGCTACCTAAAGCACTATAAAAAGAGAACTTATACATAATTATACACATCTTTTGAAATATCTTGGAAGATAAACGAATTGGAGAGGAGGCTCTACAGTAGGGTTTTTATTCTTTTACTTTTTATTCTTGTAGTTTAAAGTTATGAACTCTTTTATGGAGATTGTTTGAATAAATATGAGTGGATAAAACCCCTCATTCTAGGTTTGAGGATATGAACATGATTGCTTAATTATGGTTTTATAGTTGGTTTATTTGTCTATCAAGTCTTGTGATTGTTCTTTCATTCTTGTTTTACTGTTCTAAAGCATCATGAACTTTAGGATAAATCTTAGTCTCAAAATGAATTGACCATAGGAATGGAGAGATGGAATGAAGAATGTAAGGAGTGTGGATCATGTCTTTAATGGTTATATATTGATTGTTGAAGAATGATTTGCGGTTAGGACAGTAATATATCTAAATGACCCACTTGGTTAATCAAAGGGGAAGATAGTTTAATGCATCTAAATTAAAGACTCATATCACCACTCAACGATGTAGTTATGAGATTAATTTGGGAAAAATACTTAGAGGATGACCATTCCCAAGTTGAATATCAAGCCCTTAGATCAACAATCACGATAGACACTAACACCGGCTAGAAACCATAGTTAGGCATGAATGTGAAGTAAATGCCTCAACCCTTGAACTATCAATATATTATTTACAACCCAAATTTCTTATCATTGTTAATTCTAGTATTTAGATATAAAACAAAGCACAAACTTTTCTTGGTTATGACTCGCACTTGTTTAACTTGAATAGTAATGCTTGAATTAGATCCCTTGTTAAACACAAGTCCCTATGGGATCGATATTTGGCTCAAGAAGAGACACTGTATTAATTGCATGACCACGTACACTTGTGTGTGCACTTGGGAGCGACAAGTTTTTGGTGCTGTTGTCGGGGAATTGAAAATTAGCAACCTTCTAATTTTTAGTTTTACTATTTTGTTTGATAAGTGTTAACAACTTGTTCTTAGCTACTGAATTTGTAGGTACAGGTTTGAATATTGAGTAAGCTGGCAAGGGAGAGGGAATTGGTTGAACCATATCCTGAACCTGAGCAACGCTTGCACCAATTGAGGAGAGAAGCAACACTTTTCTATTAAATCGCACAAGTTCAAGAGGACGAGACTATTCCTGCAGCAATGGGTGATGAACAACCACCTTGCAGGATAGTGTGCGATGTGGTAATTGCACTCTCAACTAATGTGACCTCATGTATTCAAAAACTGGATGCAGGAGGTAGATTTGAGCTGAAACAGAACATGGTGCAATTGTTACACACAAGCGGGAAGTTTATAAGCTTATCACATGAAGATCCACAGGTTCATCTACAAAACCTTTTGGAGATCAGTGATACTTTCATTCCCACAGGAGTCTCCAAAGACTATAAGAGGATCACACTTTTCCCATTCTCACTTTTGGGAGAAGCAAAGAAATAGTTGAAGGCAGAACCTTCAAAGTCAATTACAACTTGGGATGGAAAATTTGGAAAAGAAGTTCCTCATCCAATTCTTTCCTTCTTGCATAACTGCAAGGTTAAGGAGTAAGATTTTGAGTTACAAGCAAAAGCCAGATGAGAATCTCTATCATGCATGGGAGAGATTCAAGTCACTTCTCAGAGATTGTCCACATCACCAATAGACTAACGAGGTATTAGCTCATACTTTTGTTTAAGGTCTTGACCACAATAAGAAAATTTTGTTAGATTCAGCAGCAGGTGGTCAGGATTTGAAAAAAACCTATGATAAGTTGTACACTCTCCTCAATAAAATTATACAAGGTAATCCAGATTGAAATGGTGATATGTCTAGAAGCATGGTGAAGAAGCCTACTAGTATGATTGAGGTAGATAGTGTCACAACATTGTCCGCACAATTGTCCAGCTTTCAGAATCAAATAATGGTCCAGTTCAACAAGTTAAGTGTGGCTCAACCTCAGGAACAAGTTAATGTTGTTCAGCAAGTTCAGACTTGGTGTGAAACTTATGGAATAGTGGTCATTCTTCAGAAATATGTGCAGCAAATTTGGAGTCTGTGAATTTTGTGGGTAATGTACAAAGAGGTAATAAAACTTATGGTAATGTCTACAACCGAAATGGGTAGAGTCAGCCCAATTACTCATAGGGTAATCATCAGGCTCAACCTCAGCAATTTAAGCAGCAGTAAGAAATTCATAATAATGCTCAAGCCAACAATATAGAGGATACTTTGAAAAAGATATTAGCTAACCAAGAACAAATGGTTGCGGAAATCAAAAATCAGCAACTTGCCCAAAAGAATTTGGAGATACAAATGGGTCAGCTAGCTCAGGCATATAACACAAGACCTCAAGGGGGTCTACCTGGTGATATAGAGCAAGAGCTAAAGCAAATCATGAAAATCATGTTGAGAAGTGGTAGAGATTTTATTGATGGACCTCCAAAGAAAAATCATGAGGTGCAAGCAGAATTAACCACACCAGAGCAAACAGAGAAGTAAACTCTTCCCAAAGAAGCTGACAAAAAGGGGAAGTCTCAATATCCTAATGAAAAGAGATTGAGCAACCTCAAAATAGACAACCACCACCTTTCCCTCAAAGGCTCAATAAATCAAAAGAAGATGCTTGTTTTAAGAAGTTCTTTGACACATTCAGAGAACTTCACATTAAACTCCTCTTATAGGTGTTTGCAGGGAATGCCAAAGTATGCAAAGTACTTAAAGGACATGGTCACAAACAAAAAGAGCCTTGGTGATATTGAGATGGTAGCACTTACTAAAGAGTACAATTTTGTGATGAAAGTGTATGAGTGTGAGGTGGAAGAGTGAAAACTACCAATTACCTCTTTGGACTCTCTCATGGAGTTACCCAAGTTGACAAATAAGCCTGAACCCTACGAGTTTCACCCTCCCCATACAAATTTGTGAAAGTGACATTATCCATGCCTTGAATGATTTGGGGGCAACCATCAACTTGATGCCCCTTTTATTTTTTAATACTTTTTATTTGGTAAAGCCGAGACCCTCTTCAATCGTGTTACAAATGGCGGACAGAACGAGAGTGGTCCCCAAAAGAATTATAGAAGATGTTATCATTAAGGTTAGTAAGTTCATTATTCCTGGTGACTTTATTGTTCTTAACTATGATGCAGATGACAGGGTACCAATCATATTGGGCCATCCATTTTTGTCGATTGGTGGAGCATTGATAGACGTGAGAGAGGGCACACTTAAGATGAGATTTAATGATGAAAAGGTGGTCTTCAGGGTGTACAAAGCACTCAACACACCCTCACACTATAGAGATCTATGCATGATCACAGTGATGAAAGTGGATGAGTATGAGGTGGAAGAGTGCAAACTACCAATTACCTCTTTGGACTCTCTTATGGAGTTGCCCAAGTTGACAAATAAACCTGAACCCATAAAAACTTGAATGGAATCCTGAAAAGGTAGGTGTAAGAAAAGTGGCAAACCTCTATCATGAGCATTTGAGAGGTCAAAAAAGAAGGAGAAAATGGGCTCCAAGTAGGAGCAAGAAGATGAGAGAATATGGATAATGAAGTTTTGATTTGAGTAGTGCTACAACAATAAATAAGACGCTGCTTGGGAGGCAACCCAAGTTAAGCTAGTTGTTTTATATTTTTTAGTTTTCTTTGGTATCACCTTTGTTTTTGTTTTTTTTGTTTTGAATTGACAGGTTGAAAGGGAGTCTGAGTACCCAAGATCTTAGCTAAGGAGCATGGGCAAAACTGAGTGTGGGGTCCCCCGGTCCTCCTTGATAAAGATGATGCCACTATCTAGGCCTAGAGACCTCAAGGAGTATTTATATCCTTACTTTTAATTTATACTTTAGGGACAAAGTGTGATTTTAAGTATGGGGTGGGAAATCTTCCGATTTAGTTAGGGTGCAGTGTGCTATAGGAGTATTTTGGTTATTTGGTTTTTGCTTATGTTGCTAAAAATTTAAAAAAATACAAAAAGATTTTATGTTAGTATTTTTTAGTTTTATTTAGGAGAACACTTCATCCACCCCTCGAATTTTCTTTTCAATTCTTTTTCGAGGGGGAGTTCTTTGAACCCATAATCCTTTTTGATTTTTAGAAGTAATTTTAAAATTTTTGAGATGCTCTAGTTAGATGCTACACATGATTACTTGGTTGATGAGTCGTGGATGGTTCCAAGACCCATGGACACGATCCATAATTCTTCCCTTGGTCAATTTTGAGCCTTTTTTCTCCATTTTGCCTCCGAACCCTATTCTCCTACAAAATATAATAAAAGCACATCATACCTAAGTTATTGCATATTTTCCTCATCTTAACCATCGAAAGTGCCATGTTACTATGGCACATCAATTGGCAGTTGAATAAGGTGACTATTTGAAATAAGTATCCTTTGCCTAGGATAGATGATCTGTTCAAACAGTTGTTGGGAGCCGCCATGTTCTCCATAATTAATTTAAGGTCAGGTTATTACCATCTTATGATTGGGGAGGAGGACATCCAAATACTGTTTTCTATTCTCGTTATGCGCATTACGAGTTTTTGGTTATGTCTTTTGTTCAGACCAATGCCCCAACCACTTTTATGAGCTTGATGAATGGGGGTTTTAAGCCATTTTTAGATTCATTTGTCATTGTTTTGATTTATGATATTCTGGTTTACTCAAAGAGTAATTAGGAGCATGAATCTTACTTACGTACAGTGTTGAGGTTGCTTAAAGAGAAGCAACTCTATGCTAAGTATTTGAAGTGTGAATTTTGGTTATCTTTAGTGTCCTTTTTGGGGCATATGGTATCTAAGAATGGGGTTATAGTAGAGCCATGGAAGGTAGAAGTTGTTAAGAACTAGGCTAAACTGACAAATGTTATGGAGATTTGTAGTTTTATGGGGTTAGCCAGTTACTATCATCAGTTCGTCAAAGGGTTTGCTTCTATTTCTTCATATATAACTCGCCTGACTCAGAAAGAGGTACCTTTTGTGTGGGATGATAAGTGAAAGGAGAGCTTCCAAAAGTTTAAGACTTTGTTAACTTTACCTCATATTCTTACTTTGTATGTTGAAGGTAAGGATTTAACTATATATTATGATGTTTCATGTCTGGTTTAGGTACTGCTTTAATACAGGGTCAGAATGTGATTGTTTATGCTTCACGGCAACTGAAGCCTTATGAGAAGAACCATCCCACTTACAATTTAGAGTTGGCAGTAATGGTCTTTGCTTTAAAGATTTGGAGACACTATCTCTATGGGGTGAAGTATGAAGTGTTCACAGACTACCGTAGTTTACAACGTGTGTTTACCCAAAGAGACCTAAATTTGAGCCAGAAAAGGTGGATGGAATTGATTAAAGACTATTACATCTCAGTCTTATCTCATCTAGGCAAATCCAGTGTGGTGGCAGACGCATTGAGTCGGAGGCTGGCAAGAATGGGAAGTTTGCCATGGTTAGAGGTGTTGATACTTTCATTGGCTAGAAAGGTACAGACTCTAACTAATAGCTTCATGAGATTGTAGGTGACTAGCAAGGGAGGGGTGTTAGCCCATGTAGAGGCTAAGTCTAATTTCTTTGAAAAGATTAAGAGTAGATAGTTTAAAGATAAGAAATTGAGAAACCTAAGGAGGAAAGTGTTACAAGGTGAGTCCAAGGAGGCTATTCTTGATAAGGAAGGAGTTTTGAGGATTCAGAGGCACGTGTGTGTGCCATGTGTGGGCAACTTAATTCTTATTATTCTTGTATAGGCCCACAATTCTATGTATTCTATACATATGGGTGTAGCCAAAATGTATAAAGACTTGAGATAGCACTATTTGTGGCAAAGAATGAAGCGAGGTATTGTAGATTTTGTTACCAAGTGTCCGAATTGTCAACAGGTCAAGTATGAACATTGAAAACCCAGTGCCACTTTTTAGAATGCTCATTCCATAGTAAAAGTCATAAAGAATAACTATGGATTTTATTATGGGTCTTCCTAAGACTTTGAGGAAGTATGACTCCATATAGGGGATACTTGATTGATTGACCAAGTTTGCTCACTTCATTCCGGTGAGGGTGGACAATAATGCAGCTAAGTTGTTCAAGATTTATGAAGGAAATTGTAAGGCACTATGAGGTACCTGTTTCTATTGTGTCAGACAAAAATATGAAGTTTACCTTCAACTTATGAGAGAGGTTTCAGTTAGAATTGGGTACTAGGTTGAACCTAAGTATAACTTTTCATCCGTAGATCGACAGGCAGTTAGAACGGACAATCCAAGTTTTTAAAGACATACTTTGGGCTTGTGTGATGGACTTTGGTGGTCAATGGGACCAGTATTTACCCTTGTGTGAATTTTCTTATAATAATAGCTATCACTCTAGTATTGGCATGGCTCCTTTTAAAGATTTGTATAGAAGAAGATGTAGATTGCTAATCAGATAATTTGATGCCTTCGAGGTAACGGGAATAATATGCTTGAGGAGTCGATGGAAAAAAGTGAGGTTCACCCAGGAGAAGTTTGTAGCAGCTCAGACTCAACAGAAGGAATATGCAGATAATAAGGTAAGAGATGTGAAATTGGTGAAAGGTAAGAAAGTGTTGTTGTAAGTGTCACCCATGAAGGTGTCAATTTTGGTAAGAAGGGTAAGTTTAGTCTGAGATACATCGAACCCTTTAATATTTTGAATAGAGTAGGGCCAACAACTTATAAACTGGCTTTGCCTCTTAGCTTGTCTGGGGGTTCATCCGGTGTTCTATGTGTTAATGCTTAAGAAGTATCACGGTGATTGAGATTACATCATTCGTTGGGACTCTAAATTATTCGACAAGGAGCTCTCTTATGAAGAGGAGGCAGTTGTTATCTTAGATCGAGATGTGTGGAATCTGAGAGCCAAGGTCATTCCATCCGTGAAGGTTTAGTCGAGGAATCATCCAATTGAGGAAGAAACTTGAGAGACAGAGGAGGATATGCGCAAGCAATATCCACACATGTTCATGGACTCAGGTAATTACCCTTGCTATTTATTGTACCGTTTTGGGATAACTGTCGTTTAGGGATGAATAAGTGGTAAATTGGTATCTAAGTTAATGACCCAAATCGTAGTTACACTGAAATAGAAAGTAGAACCTTCGCTTAATCTTTCCTTAGACAAAATTTGAAAATTCAGGGCTAGCCTAGTCTTAGGTGTATTTTGAGGTTGTGGTCATCTAGGGAAATCAGATAGTAATTTGAACATTGTTTGGTGTTTTTTATTTGAATTTGTGTTAGAGGATAAGTTTATAAAGTTATAGAAACTTCTGATACATAAAATAGGTTAATAGAACTCCGGTTATAGGGATTACTATGAAAGGGCAAGTTCGTGATGTCGGATTTTGAGAGAGGTGTTGTGAAATGGCCTGAACTGGGACCAAGTCCCAATATATTGCCTTAGAGCCTCTACAACAGATTGAAGTGTCGCTACAGCGGTAAAAGTGCTACGGCGGCAGTAACCCAATTTGGCCTACGGGCAGCTGTTGCGGCAGATTCACTGCTACAGTGGTAAAAATGCAAAATTCAATTTTCATAACTTAGAAAACTCATTTTCATTCCCACTTTTTTCAAAAAATGTAAGATCTTAACAAAGGGTGATTTTCTGTAAGTTTTGGGGTTTTGATCTTTGGAGATAAGGTTTCTTTACTTTCAAAACTTGAATTACTCCTTTAAATTCTTAGAAATTGCTAGAATCTGGTGCATGGTAGAAATTAGAGTTTATCCCTAAATTATGAACTGAAGGTAAATAGGTGGGGAATTCATTAGTTTTAGTTTTTATTGATGTTGGGGTGTTAAAAAACACTTTCTATGATAGATTTTTATTGATAATGCTAAATTATGTAGAATTCATGAGGTTTAAAGGGTAGAAAATACTAAGATGATAAACTAGGGAAATTCCTTAGGTTAAATTGGTAAATTTAAGTTCATAATGGCTAGGAAAGGTGAATTATTTAAATGGGTGTTAAATAATTGTTGTTTATAGATCAAGAACGGGCTGATATTGAAAGAAAGGGAAAGTTAGTGGCTAAATAGTATTTCAAGCAAGAAATCAAAGTAGGTTGTGATTTAATTGTAGAAAAAGACTTGCTTGAATCTGTGCTTATATGTGAATTGAGTGCTTGTGATTATTTTCTGGCACTACTTATGATTATTGACTGCATCTTGCATTTACATTAATGTTAATGATGAATATTGAGATATTGTGGAGATAATGTTGAGATGATATTGAGATCATGTCGAAATGATATTGAAATGATGATGAGATGATATTGATGATGATACTGAGATCATAATGAGAAGATATTGATGATACGTACCTCTTGCATACATGCATTCATCATATGCATTTGAATGTACATTTATACATATATGTTATAGTGAACCTTGTTGAAGAATCTGCCTAAGTGTAAATGGTGTGATTGTGTACTTATATTCCTGATGATGTGAAGTGTTATATTTGTACTTAGTTGTCATTAATTGTAAGTTTTGTTTTGATAGTTGTTACTTGTATTTGATTTGCCTATTTGTATAGTATTGAGTTGAGTCGGCCTATGATGCCTACCAGTACTTAGTTGATGTAATGAGGCTACCTTTACTCTTCTTTTTATTGAGTACAAAACGTGTTCCAATGTTTGAGATGAGACCTTGACTCTAGCCAATGATTTCAGACTTTGGTTCAAGGGTTAGCACCATGACTAGACTTTTCCTTATTATGCATTTTGGATAATCTGTTAGACTTAGTTTTTGGATATTGTTACAAGTTCTTATACGGTGACTTTAGGTCCCGGGGGTTGTAATAATTAGAGGTATTCCACACTCTATTCTTTAGTTATGACTATGGTTTAAGTTAGATTTGATTTCAGTTGATCATATATTGTATTTAGTGTTATAAAAATAAAGAAATTACAAAAGTGACATGTGAAGGGTCTGACTTAGTTGGAAAGGGTTGTTTTTGATGGTCCTCCTACTGTAGTTTTAGTGTGGGTGTCAATAATGACCACTTGAGTCTTGAAACTATTATATTTCAAATGCAATCAACTAACTAACATATATCTTTTATATGTTAGAAACCAACAACTAAGGAAGGTGAATTTGTTGTAAGGAGGGGGAGAGGAAGACCTAGAAAGACCATAGTTCCATATGTTGCTTCACCATAAACATATAATGGTCTTGGTAGCTGGTTTGAATGTTCTAAATCCAACTCAAGAGCATGAGAAAGATCTACCAACCTTCTGCTGCTACTGAAATTCCTTCCAGGAGTGCTAGAATGTCATCAAGAACTACAAGTTCTAGAGGAAGAGGTAGAGGAAGTAGTAATGGAGGAAAAGGTGCTCCTTATCCACTTAAAAGTTGGTTAACATGTTCTCAAGGTAGTACAACACATGATGTACCACCTACTACAAATGTTGCACCAAAAAGGTTTGTTGCTGCTACCAGAGGAAGGGGAAAGGGTGTTGGGAACACAACCCGATATAAAAGACCAAGAGTGACTGGAATGGGTGTGTTTCAATATGAAAATGACTTCAAAACCTTTAATGTAAGTATTGATGCTTTCATAGTGTTGGTGTTCTAATAATAACTTGAACTTATAGAACTTCTTTTTGTAGTCTAGGTTGCCAAGTAGCAGAATAGTATCCATTGGACCAAAGCAAATCATGAGATTAGCAGTTGTAACTGGAGACATTGATTTCAAACCATCAAGTGGAATGAAGTGGAAAGGTAAGAAAACAACACAAGAAGAAGGGTCCAACAAATTAGAGATCAATCAATGCTTTCAAACAACGCAAGCATGCATACCCCTCCTCTTCACAGCCCCGAGACCCATGAAAACTATAGTGTTGATATCAATGGTGTTTTATTGATTATTGTTTTGGTTCCACTAAGATACTACTTTATTTCTTGTTTTGTTATGAAGCTATTATTCACAAGTACCATTCTTTTTGGTTGTTTTTAAAACTCATGATTTTGTGTTATGTAAATGGTACTGAAATTCTAGTGACTGAATGCAATGTTGAAGCTTTGTTTTATTTATTAAGTTCTCTTTTAGAATTGGAGTTGTGTTGTGTGGTTTATTTGGTTTAATTTGAGTTGGTGTTTCTTCTTTTGGCTTAATTACACCATTGATCACAATGTACTTTATTATTATAGTTGATTTTCCAGAAAAAGACAAGTGTGACAATACCAAAATCAGAGCAAATTGAAGTTACATCACCTTAAAATGATGCTATATTACATACTATGACAGCTTCATTAGAATAACAAATTGAAGTTCCATTCCTACACAAAATTATGCTCTATTATTTACTATGACAACTTAATTTGATTTTTCTTCGTGTTGACAACTTGGATTAGGAAACTAACATACACAACAACTACACATATCATCAAACTATAAAGGAATTTCCCAGTTAATCGACACGAGCTTCTTTTCTTCTTTTTCATCTTCATACTCTTATCTTTCAAATCATCCTTAGTATTCTCTTTCAAATCACCCCTCTCTTTTGCATCATCCTTCATATTTGAATCTTCAAGGTCAAGTGAATTGATGTTGAGACTTTCAAATCGAATCTACAGATTTTCAGACTCATCCTCTTATTTTGACTCCTCAATGTCTACTAAATTCATGGTAGGATTATCATATTGGATCTTAAAGCTTTCAAGCTTATCCACGTGTATCTTAACACGCTCATAATTTTCTTCTATCTCCCTAATCTTGTTCACCAATCTTGAAAGAATAAATTTCGATCTTTCGTCAACTCGATCCTTGTCTCTCCATCTAAAAAACTTGTAATTCGTAGCTTGACAATTAAGGACACAATAAATAGATTTCAACAACAACAACATCAACACTAATCAATTAAGAGAGAATGAACACAAACTCATAATAAGGATAGGCCCAAAATCTTATACCGGGATTGTGATCTGACCAAGCACTACTAAAGAAAAGGCAAAAAAAAATCGGACAAAAAAGTGATGGACAGCGTCGCTCCAGAAAAGCGACGATGTTCATCGCATTTTTAATTTTTTTATTTTTTATTTTTATTTTTTTTTACTAAAAGTGACGGACAACGTTTCAATGTCCATCGCTTTTTTCACGTATTATTGTGCCAAAACATTAATAAATAATTTATATTTTTTTATAAATGCTACGGACAACATCGCTATTATTTAAAAAATAATAATTTTAGGAAAACGACCATGTCCATTGCTTTATTATTATTTTTTAATTTATATTTAATTTTTAAGAAAAGTGACAGACGTTGTCTCAATGTTCGTTGTTGTTTTCATGGATTTTTGTGTCAAAATAATTAATAAATAATTTATAATTATTTTTTTATAAATACGATGGACAGTGTTGCGTTTATTAAAAATAAATAAAAAATTAACTTTATGAAAAAGACAATGTCCGTCTTTTTTTGAAAATTTTAATTTATTAATAAAAAATAATTTTTATATTTTAAAAAATTAAATTATATATATAATTTTTTTTAAAAAGCAACAGACAGGGTCTATTTTGTCCGTCGCTTTTTTCGTCAAATTTTTAGTCAACAGATTATTAGGGCAGTACTCTTATTTTCCCTCATATTCTCTCTTTTCCTTTCTTTGTCTTCTCTCTTTCTCTTTCTCCTCTCCTCCACCATTTTTCTCTCTCCTCTGCTTTTCTTCTCTGTTGGTTGCTGCTCCTACTTTTGTCGTTGTCGTTGCTGGTGCTGCTAGTCATTACTGGTAAGCTCCTCCTCCTTCAACTTTCAAGTAAACATTACCCTAACAGAACTAACATTACTTTAAAAAAGAAAATGTAAAGTCAAAATCTCTTTCGAATTATGACTTCTATTTGATCTAGAAGTCCGATTATGGAGAAAATTGTTTCGATGATGTTCATTACTAGGAACCAAATTTGAGAAAGATTAGGAAATAATAAATATTTCATAAGTAAGAATATAAACAAGATTGTAGTCCTACATCTATCAACTTCTTGCTATAAAGAGAAAATTGTAAAGCATATAGATCGACTTTTATACATTTCAAAAGCTAAACTATTTATACAAATATATAAATCTATGGTTGGATATAATTGTAACGTTAAAAACCTCTTCCTAATATAAATCTTCTTGAAACTCTATGTACCAATTAAATTTTCCATTAATGATTGAAGTTCCAAAGGAGTATGACTCCAATATAGAAAAAATAAATCTTTTAACCACCTGGTCCTTCAAATATATGAAGTGTTAAGGGCTTACTTGTTCTTTAGAAGAAATACAACTACTTACTTTGCTACTAAAAGATTATATGCAAATCCTGAACATTTCAAGCCACTAAATTTTATTTAATTCTAATGTTATCCTTCTAATAATATTTTTATATATATATATTAAAATATGAATATGGTGTTGAATTGGTACTCCGACTTCTCCTTATCCTTTTCTTCAACTCCGGTCAAATAAAGGTAAGTTGATTTCCCTCTTATTTGTTATATTTCACCATGAATTATAAATTTACATTGTAGTATTAAATTTGTGTGAATCTCACTTGGGTATGGTCTTGTTTGAATTATATGGACTGAGAGGGACATGCAAGGCCTCTACTTATTTGATTGAATTATTTGACTTGTACTAGAAATGAATAATTGGAATAATTAGAATTTTGAAATTTTTGTTGTGATTATTTGGTGTGAGAGGGATATGCGACGCCTCTACTTATTTGATTGTTTGAATTGTACTATAATTAAATTAGTAAAGTAGTAACTTGAAATACTGAAGAAGTGACTTTGTATTGACTTGAAACTAGTGAAGTAGTGACTTAAAATTGTGAAGTATTTAGTGAAGTAAAATTGTGAACTAGTGACTTAAAAAATGTGAAGTGTTTAGTGAATTGATGTTGTGAATTATTGACTTGGAAATGTTAACTAGTGACTTAAACTTGTGAAGTAGTGACTTAAAAAATATGAAGTGTTTAGTGAATTAAAGTTGTGAACTAGTGACTTGAAAATATTAACTAGTGACTTAAAATTGTAAACTAGTGACTTAAAAATTGTGAAATGTTTAGTGAATTTAAGTTGTGAATTATTGACTAGGAAATGTTAACTAGTAACTTAAAATTGTGAACTAGTGGCTTTAAAAATGTGAAGTATTTAGTGAATTGAAGTTGTCAACTAGTGACTTGAAAATGTTAACTACTGACTTGAAATATTTAAGTAATGAATTGAGAATTTTAAGTAGTGAATTGAAGTTGTGGACTAGTGATTGTGGAAAATATTAAGTAGTGACTTGAAAATGTTAATTAGTGACTTAAAAAATGTGAAGTGTTTAGTGAATTAAAGTTGTGAACTAGTGACTTAAAAATGTAAACTAGTAACTTGAAATATTTAAGTAATGAATTGAGAATGTTAAGTAGTGACTTGAAATAGAGAAGTGTATAGTGAATTGCACTAGTGATTGTGGAAAATGTTAAGTAGTGACTTGAAAATGTTAATTAGAGACTTAAAAAATGTGAAGTGTTTAGTGAATTGACGTTGTGAACTATTGACTTGAAAATATTAACTAGTAACTTAAAATTGTGAACTAGTGACTTAAAAAATGTGAAGTGCTTAGTGAATTGAAGTTGTGAACTATTGACTTGGAATTGTTAACTAGTGACTTAAAATTGTGAACTGGTGACTTAAAAAATATGAAGTATTTAGTGAATTGAAGTTGTGAAGTGACTTGAAAATGTTAACTAGTGACTTGAAATATTTAAGTAATAAATTGAGAATGTTAAGTAGTGACTTGAAATAGTGAAGTGTATAGTGAATTGAAGTTATGGACTAGTGATTGTGGAAAATGTTAAGTAGTCACTTGAAAATGTTAACTAGTGATTTAAAAAAATGCGAAGTGTTTAGTGAACTGAAGTTGTAAACAAGTGACTTGGAAATGTTAACTACTGACTTAAAAATATTTAAGTAATGAATTGAGAATGTTCAAAAGTAACTTGAAAATGTTAAGTAGTGACTTGAAATAGTTAAGTAGTACATTAAAAATGTTAAGTAGTAACTTGAAAAATGTGAAGTAGTGACTTGAAAATGTGTAGTAGTGACTAAAAATTTTAAAGTTGTGACTTGAAATAGTTGAGTAGTAACTTTAATGAATCTTGCTAATTTATAATTGAATAGCCATATTTTTGTAGATAGATCATCATTTGTGGATGTATGATATAGAGTATAAAACCCCATATTTTGATGGTGTTAGAGGTTTTATCGATCATGCAATGTCACTAGACCTGTTTTAAAACAATGGGGTGGTTAGGTGTCCTTGTATTTCATGTAGGTGCATGAATTTTTTTCAGTCAAATACAGTTATGAATCATCTCTATCGTAAGGGATTTAAGCCAAGATATTTTGTGTGGATTGATCGTGGAAAGATAGATAGTTTGAATGATATATTTTATAATTTGATGTCTGTGGATGAATACACTATGCTTGAACATGGTTGACATGATAGAATTTAACATACTAGAGTTCAACATAGGGTTCAACATGATAAGGTATCACATGATGATAGGGTTCATGAAATGGTCAATGATGCCTTCGGAATTGGGGATGGGATAGAACCTGAACAGAATTTAGAAGAAGCTCCCAATGAAAAAGCAAGACGTTTCAATCAACAATTGGAAGAGGCTAGTTTCCTACTATGTGAAGGGAATTCACAGTCTGCTTTGTCTGTTGTATTTAGACTAATGAGTATCAAATCCGATTGGAATATTGCTCAAGCTACTATGGACTCTATGGTTGGTCTTTTGGGTGAACTAGTTAGAGAAAATATAAAAATATTATTGTTATTACCACTATTTATATATATTTATTATTTTTTTATCCGTATGACATATTTAAATATTGATGTTGTGATACGATCCAAATGTTTTAGCTCTAGAGAAGAATTTTTCTCTTTCTTTCACAACACAATGAAGATTAAAATATTGTTCAAGAATCCATCAAAGGATTTTTGTACGTGCCTTGAAAGGAAAAAATTACTATTAAAGAAATTTTTCAAAAGCTTACCTCTGAAACATCATCTTTTGATTCTAGAAACGTGATATATGATAGGGGAATTCTAATCATTATTTCATCTTCATCATCATCAAAATTCTATTGCTTATCCATATTCTAGTAGAAAATATGAAAAACACTGTTAGCTCATTTGTAAAACAAACTATTGTATAAAGTAGTAAAAAAATTACTTGCATGCTCGTAATTTATAAATATGTGTTACTTAGCATTTTAAGAACTTAATCAAAGTTCTAGAATACTCAAAAATATAAAGAAAAAGATGATTGTCCATCCATCATTTGATATAACAAAAAATATTCAATGTGATATCATTGTTTCATATCCAAACTATGTTGACTTGGAAAATACTATGATATCACATTGAAAAAAAAAATTGTTATGGCATAAGAATGGTGAACAATCATCTTTTTCTTTATAATTTTTAGTTTTAGAACTTTGATTAAGTTCTTAAAATGCTAAAAACACACATTTATTAATTAAGAGTATGTTAGCAATTTTTATCTATTTGTTTTTAAAAAATAAATTTTATTACTTTATACAATATTTTGTTTTACAAAAGAGCTAATGTTTTCATATTTTCTACTAGAATATGGATAAGCAACAGAATTTTGATTGTGATGAAATGAAATAATAGTTATAGTTTCCCTATCGTATATTGCGTTTCTAGAATCAAAAAATGATGTTTCAGAGGTAAACTTTTGAAAAAAATTCTTTAATAGTATTTTTTTCCTTTTAAGGCACGTACAAAAATCCTTTAATGGATTCTTGAACAATATTTTAATCTTAGTTGTGCTATGAAAGAAAGAGAAAAATTCTTCTCTATAACTAAAACATTTGGATCGTATCACAACATCAATATTTAAATATGTCATATGTATAAAAAAAAATACTAAATATATATAAATAATAGTAATAACAAAAATTCTTTTAAACGTTCTCTAACAAAAGCGACGGACAGTGTCACTTTTCTGAAAAAATAAATTCAAAAAGCGACTGTAACGACCTGTTCCATCGTAACTAAAAGCACCTCATCTATGGGCACGGGATATAGGGATTTTTGAAAAATATGGTCTCAAACTAGTAAGCATAGACTTAGTTGAAATTTTTTGAAATTTTGGATTGGGCTAGCGTCATCCCGCTATAGCGGGAATTTTTCTCTATAGCAACCTAGAAACCAGTACTCCATTTTATTAATTTTCCTTCTCCTCTCCAGTAGCAAATAGGACTAGGTTTAATCCTAAAAATCCCCCTAGGGTTGCCTCATGACCTTAGAGCAATGGAGAGGGGGAAATATGCTTGAATGGGGTAAAATCCATGATTTTCTCATGGATTTTACACTGGAAATCACTAGCACGGAGTCAGAAGTACATGCTCATTCCTGTTGAGTTCAGATCCCTCTTATTTTTTATCTATCATATTTTGATGATTGACAAACCTAGTCAAAGGACCAGGTACATAAACTAGTGCTCCTAACTTCTCCAGTATAGAATTGTTTTTTGTCTTATGTGCCAGCTGTTTTGTACTATCTGGTAGCAGCCGCAAAATAATGGGACGTGCTCTGCAGTGGTCCTCATTAGAGTCCTCCTATGATAGAGTTTCACTCCTAATGCTCATCCAATATATTCATCATCTTGAGGAGAGAAGTTTGAATTTTTTACATATTCTCAAAAAAGGCATTCTTCTTGAAAAAGCTCCTAGTTTTTAAAATTGAAGGCAAAGCTTCAACAACCTAGAAATTAGCTTGCTCATAGTGAAATATGTATTAGTTTCCTGGTTGATTAAGTTTTTGTATTTTGTGCTTAAAATTGTAAACCCACTCCTCATCCTGAGGTTTAGTGTGGGTAGATATTTTTCTATTTCGGTTTCAATCTTGTGATTAGATAGAGTTAGCTATTGGGGTCTTCACAGTAGAGTTATTGTGAAGAGTTGTTGAAGTAGAGTTGCTGCAAAGGAGTTAGGGATTAAGAGATTAATTCCTAGACTACATTTAGCTAGAGTTAGCTAGTGTGGTTTTCATAGTAGAGTTATTATGAATAGATGTTGCAGTAGAGTTACTCCAAAAGATGTTAGGAATTAAGATTTTAATTCCTAAATTACATAAGATTGTAATCGATTTTGTTGCTCGACGGGTAGTGAAGTTGTTGGTGAAATCCTATTGGGGTAGGTCGTAATTTTACTTCCTTGAGCAAGGAGGTTTCCACATAAATATTTTGTGTCACTTAATTACTCTCCTGTTATTTTATTGCATTCTTGGTTGTTCATCGATTTTCTCATACAGGGACGTAGTATCAAATTAGGTCCTAGCTATTGCAGTGGATTCTTTCGAACTATCAATTGATATCAGAGCGGTTCTTCCTATAAGGTTAACACCTAGGAAGGATCCTATTCTCGATGGAAGCTCCACCAAATATTGAGAAAGGACAATCAACAACCAGACCACCAAGTTTCACTGGCCAGTATTATAGATGGTGGAAGACCAGAATGCATGACTTCATCATGGCTGAAGATAGTGAACTATGGGACGTTATCTGTGATAGTCTGTTTGTTCCCATGGAGGTGGTTAAGGAAGGTGAAGTTACCAGATCTGTTCTAAGAACTCAAAATGAATACATTGATACTGACAGAAGAAAAATTGAAAAGTACTTCAAGGCTAAGAAGATTCTGGTTTGCGGCATAGGACCTGATGAGTACAACCAGGTCTCTGCTTGTGAAAACGATAAGGAAATATGGGAGGTTTTACAAACTTCTCATGAAGGAACCAGTCAAGTTAAGCAATTAAAAATTGTAATGCTTACTACCCAGTATGAGCTTTATAAGATGGCAGAGGGTAAATTTATTCACGATATGTACACTAATTTCAATCTTATTGTAAATGAGATTATGTGTTTAGGAGAAAACATTCTAACGCACAAGATGGTCAGAAAAGTACTGAGCATCTTACCTCCATCCTGGTAGACCAAGGTTAATGCAATTTATGAAGAATATCTCCAAAAATTAACTCTAGACAAACTTATTGGGAATCTGAAAACGTATGAGCTTAAAAGACAACAAGATCTGGAGAGAAGAGAGCCTAATAAGGAAAAACATGTGGTGCTCAAGGATGGTAAAAGTGAATCGACTGGCGATAAACAGTACATGGCATATCTCATCAGAAGATTTCAAAAAATGATAATAAGTGGAGGCTTCTCAAGTAGAGGTAATTCTAGAAAGAGTGTTAGAGGAAACAGTTAAGGTCATAAGTGTGGAAAACCCGATCATTATAGCAAAGAGTGTCCTCTTCACAAAAAGGATTACAAGGAGTCTGTCAAGAATAATCCTGAGAAGACCCAAAGGAGGAACCAGGTCCCTAATAAGTCCAGAAAAAGAGATGTTGCTGATAAAATAGTCAAGCAAGCCCTAGCTGTCTGGGGAGATACTCCAAGTGAATCAAAATTAAGGAATAATGAGAAGGATACCTCCATGCTGGCTCTTGAAAATGAACCCACAAGGTATGACTCCATATTTGCTCTCATGGCCAAATCTAATGAAGAAGAGAAGGATGAAGTAAGTTTTCTTAATGTTCAACAAAATTTAAAGAGGTATTCTAATAAGGAGATGAGATCTTTGACAAATATGTTAATTACTACTTATCATGGTGTTCTGAATGAAAAGGAGTCCTTACTCAATGCTTTCAGTAAATCTGAAATTAAGGAAATCTATTTATCCTCAAGCATTCATGATCTGGAAGAAGCCTTAAGAAAAAGATGAAAATGATGTGTTAAATGCTAAGTTTTCAATTCATTCTAATAATTTCTTAAAGGAAAAAGTTAAGGCTAGCAATATTCATATTAATTTGGAGGCTAAATTTAACAAGATCAGTCTAGATCTTGTAGCTTTACTCGAACATAACAAGCATCTTGAAGACAATTTGGTTGAAACAAAAGAGGAACTTGACAAATCTCTCTGATGGACTGCTTCTTCAGAGATATATTCTTGCTGGGATAAATAAGATGAAGTCTAACTCTAGTGAGGACCTTGGTTTTCAAAGGAACAAGATTCCTTATAATCCTCATGGCAAGTATGTTTCTATCCCTAATAATTGGTTGTGCACTCACTGTAGTCAAAATGTCAACTTCAAGCACAATTGTCAATCTTTCATCAATACTGAAAAGAGAAACTTGAGATATGTTGAATGCATCAGAAATTTCAAGGGACTAGGTCCCTCGGTGAAGAAATCTAATCTACCAGCCTGGACAAGAAGAAACCTCATTCATCCTTTTTCCTATGTCAAGGGAACCAAGCTTATTTGGGTTCCCAAATCTAACAAATGATTATGCTTTTAGGTGGGAGTGAGAGAAGGCAACCAATTAAGACAAAGATAGATCATGGATAGTGGTTGCTCGAAGCATATGACGGGTAGAATTAAAGTTTTTCTCACTCGAGTTATTCCAAGGAGGCAGTGTGTTATTTTGAAATGGAAAAAAGGGGTACATTTTTTGGAGATGCTCAAATTGGGAAATCATTTGAACTTGAAAGGGATCTCTCTGATGAACAGGTCCCATTCAGGAACAAACAGAAGTTCAAGTCTTAAATTAGAAGCATAGAAGGAGGAGCTACATCAGTTTGAACAAAATAAGGTTTGGCACCCGATTCCTAGGCCATTTGACAGAACTGTAATAGGGACCAGGTGGGTGTTCAGAAAAAAAGCTGATGAGTTTAGTTACACAACCAAAAATAAAGCAAGGCTGATTTTTCAAGGCTACAATCAAGAGGCTACAATTAAGGAGAAGGCATAGACTATGATGAAACATTTGCTCCAGTTGCTAGAATAGAGGCTATTTGAATTATAATTGCTTTGGCCTCTTCTATGGAGTTCAAATTATTTCAAATGGATATCAAAAGTGTCTTCTTGAATGGCAATTTGAAGGTAGGAGTCTATGTTAAACAGCCCCCTGGTTTGAAAGTTATTAGTTTCCAGATTATGTATTCAAGATTAGACATGGCTGTAAATGGGTTGCAGCAAGCTCCAAAATCATGCCTCAAGAACAAAAGATCAAGTTACAGATATTTACATTAAAGCTCTTGGAAAAGGAAACTTTGAAAGAATTAGGGCAAGACTTGGATTGATCAAAACTTCTATCATATGGCTATGCTAAGTGAGGCAGGTATATGAAGTGGACATTGATGGCAAAGCGTAACTCAACTCTTATATCTCTGCAGATATGTACTCATAGAGAACTCACACTTAAATAAGGATGGGAAACTTCTTCAGGATCAAAGGAATACCCAGGCAAAACATCTGCAGAGGCCTGGTCTCCCGCACAGGTCAATATTTTTGTCCTTACATCTGGATTATTAATTGTTCACATGTGCCAAAACATACTTTTCTTTCCTCATTCTCAAAAATTCATCGTGTTCCTCTCTTTTCTTCTCAATTATCATTTCTCTCATGGAAAATACATGTTGCTCGTATTGTCCTATCGTTAAATATCTAACATTTATTTCCTCTTTCTATTTTTTTCTTTCATTATGCAGTCTCTTCAAAATCTTCTTCAGACATAATGGCAAAACAGACCTACACTTTTAAGCTCCCTTCCTAGTTTCTTAGGTCTTTTCTCATATACCCAAAGCAGATGTCTCAAATATATTCTAAGGAACCTATTGCAGTACCTGGTTCCTCTGTCATTTGAGTAGAGGCAGTGATTGGAGAAATATCTGTTGAAAACAAAAGCACTGACTTGGCACAAGAGTTGTACCTATCATAAAGGCCCCTAAAAAATCAGTCTATTCTCTTTATGTGATCATTGAGCATTAGAAAAGTCCAGATACCCAAGGCTAATCCATTTTATGCTGTAAGGGACCTGGAAAAGAGACCTAATACCAGAGCTACATCCAAGGCTGATGTGGATATTACTTTACAAAAGAATACGGGTGATACTGTGGAACAGAGTCAGCATAAATAAATCTCTGTGGAAGAAGATGTCAGTAACACCCCGTAAATTTCCGAACGAATACGACTAAGTAACGGAATTAATTGAACATGCAACAAAGGTTATATTATGTATGCAAAGTGTTGGACTTATTTCATCTTGATGAATGGGCCCAAAATTGGCCCAAATTAACAAGAAGACATGGCCCAAAAAGGAACAAAATGACCCATTCTTGATCCATGCATTTATGACCAAATAGACATATCATCTTTGACTTAATTGTGTCTAAGGATGATATAAATGAGGGCCAAAAATTAGATTTTTATCATATAAGCCACCTTGCAAAGTCTTGTATTTTCTAGATATTTCCAAGAGCCACAAGAGACCAACTTAAACCCTAAGGAAACTACCCTTGTTTTGGGAAAGATCATCACCTTGTATGTGTTGGTAAGTGTTTATTCTTGTGGTCTAATATATTATGTGCATGAGAGATTGTATGGCTTATGATGGTTAGGTCTAAAAGTGTTGATTGGTGCACTTTTGTTTATGTGATGCAAGTTTAGTTGTTTTGGTGTCCTAAACTTGAAAGGAGACTTGAGATCTTGAAATAAGTGAATAATATGGATGAAATGTTCACATGTATGATGTGGTTATGTCCCTAAGTTGATTTCTCTTTATGTGTCATTTTTGGAAATTGTTGTTATGGAAAAAGTGTATGGAATTGGTGACATAATCAGAGTAAAATGTGATTTTTGGTGATGCTTTTGTGTGTTATGATATCATGGTTGTTCATTGGTATCAGGTTGATCAAAAATATGTAAAGTAAAGCTTGGTTATGGACATGGACCATTTAATGCGAAAAACGACCCAAAAACGAACCCCAGTGGCCGAAATTGGGCATCCGCCCACGCAGACGGGCACCTGTGGGCGCAGATGCCAACGCAGGTGGCCCTGGAAGTGTCCATAAGGGCACTTGCGGCTGCAGGTCACCCACCTGTGCACGCAGGTGGCCCCTCCAGACCCCACAGGGTCCCATTTTGCATGTTTTTACCCCGTAATGATCCCCGAAACCCCTCTAACCTTCTTGGATGCAATTATTAACTTATGAATGACCTTGAAGGATTAAGTTGGAAGTATGGTGAATTATATCAAGTATGTATCGACTTTAATGTGTTGTTGTGAAAGACGTTTATGCGACGTAATGACGTTAACGTAACATAGTATTGAAAGGAAAGTGTAAAGTATGATCTTGCTGTGGAATGTTAGTGATTTAGGATATCATGGGTGATGTGTGACATGTTTTGATAATGGTAAAGCAGTACACGATATTTTACGAAGGTGAAATGGCGTTGTGAGATAATTATGTAACTTATTGTCATGTTATACACTTGAAATGAAGTTAGTGGTTAATGTAAGCTTCGTTATGTACTTGTGTAGAGTAGACGTAAAGGGAAAGCTGAAGTGTTGTATTCACGAGTAAGATTGTGTATCCATATCGAGGAATTAAGGTATGTAAGGTTACTCTTTCCATATCCTTCTGCAGTACATAGTATCACATTGTCATTATACTTGTTCCATTCCAAAATGTTCAAAGGTATTCCATTTCCGGTTATTAATCATTGTTACTCACATGTTCCTTATTCATTGATCAATTGTGATTCACATGACTCATGTTCATTGGTTAATGTTCCAATAATGTTCCAAAGTTCCAATAACATTGTAACCACTAATGTACCAATCTCATAACAAAAGAATTAAAGTAATGAACACTTGTTGAGTACGGGTGGAAACTCAAAGGGGCGTAAGCCTAGCTAGTGGCGATCCCAAATGGATATTGAGTACGGGTGGCAACTCGAAGGGGTGAAAGCCTAGCTAGTGGCAATCCCGAAAGTTCATTGGAAACGGGTGGCAACTCAAAGGGGCAAAAGCCTAGCTAGAGGAGATCCCGATTATGTTATTTCGTACTGATCAGTTGGACCCGGGTATTACATGATTGATGATTGATGATAAAGTAAAGCAAAATAAAATAAAGAAAGCAATGCACATGATCTCATATGTTTACCCTATGGTAGTTTATTCATATGTTGTGTTCTCTTGTACTTGATTTCATTGACGTTACTATATATATCATTCAGTTACGTATAGCCTTACATACTCAGTACATTCTTCGTACTGACATCCCTTGTGGGCATTACCTTACTTTTGCAAGCACAGGTACTAATAGGCCCCCACAGTAGGACTTGGATTTTTTCTGCGGATCTGTCGGTGAGCTCCAGGTTGCTTCAGTGCTTTTCGAGTCCTATGTATATATTGATTTTGACATTATATCACAGTTGTCTAAAGCGGGGACTTGTCCCGACTTTAGGATGGTCATGTTCATGTATTTATAGAGGCTTTGTAGACGATGTGGGACAAACAAAAGATGTATGTCATGTCATGATGGTCCTAAAGGCTAAGTTTCATATATGTATATATATATATATATATATCACCTGTTTTGCCATGATTACCACCACTAGTATCTTGCATCTATGATAGTGATGATTGGGTATGAATACACAGGGTTGAAGGTTGGTTCTCTCGGGGCCTCAACGGCTTCGGGTGCCATGTCTGTCCCGTCGAAACTCAGGTCGTGACAAAAGTGGTATCAGAGCAGGTCGTCCTAAGGATGTCTCCAAAGTCGTGTCTGAGTAGAGTCTTACTTATTGATGTGTTGTGCACCACATTTATAAGTAGGAGGCTACGGGACATTTAGGAGCTGTTTCATTTCTTCATTTTCTAGATCATGCATTAGATACAAAGTTATAGGTGGAACCATATCTGACAGTTGAAATTCTTTTTCTTATATTATAGTAAAATGTCGATGAAAAGAAGGGGTAGAAGTAAGAGGTTAGGCAAGATTGCTGGAGAAGGAACCAGTAGAGCCCCACCTGGAACCAGTAGAGCCCCGTCTGAGCCAGTTACTCAAGGTAGCGCTAAACCAGAGATGGCACCACAGGCTTTTTCTACTCTTCCAATGTCAGAAGAGTCAAGAGAAAGAGAAATACCTACAGCACCACCAGTGAATACCACTGACCAGGATTTAAAGAATGCAGTGCAGATGTTGGCCCAAATAGTTGTTGCACAGGTTCAGGGACAGGGTGGTTCAACCACACATGATGATAGTGTAGCCAGAGCAGCTAGTAGATGGACACAGGACTTTTTAAAACTAGACCCTCTTACCTTCACTGGATCGGATCCGAATGAAGACCCGCAGGATTATATAGATCAAATCCAAAGGGTTTTGGAGGTGATGCATATTTCCGGTATGGAAACGGTTGAGCTTGCAGCCTATAGATTGAAGGGTGAAGCTATACTATGGTATGAAGATTGGAGATGGTCGAGGGGCATTGATGCACTTCTAGCTAATTGGGAAGAATTTAAAATGGTATTCCTTGATCACTATCTCCCCTACGAGGTTCAAGAGGCTCGTGCGGACCAATTCTTGAATCTACGATAGGGAAACATGAGTGTTAGAGAGTATAGCCTCAAGTTTAATTCATTGGCCCGATATTCCCCGAATGTGGTTGCGACTATGACCGATAGAGTTCACCGATATGTGGACAGATTAGAGCCATATTTGGTCCGAGATTATACTATTGCTACGCTAAATAGGGACATGGATATCGCGAGAATACAGGTCTTGGTGCAGAAAATGGAAGATCAAAGGCAACCAAGAAGTACGCAAGGGTTTGAAGAAGGGTCGTCGAAGAGGGCTAGATCCACGGGACAGTCTACGGCGTGCCAAGGCGAGTTTAGACCTCGAAATTTCACTAGGTCGTCTAGACCCTCATTTTCTTATTCCACGACAAGTACTCCACCTCAATTTTGAGGGTCTATAGGTAGTTATGTTGGGCGAAGTAGTATGGTTCGAGGTCCACAGACAGCAGGATTTTCTCCCCAGTCGTGTCAGCACTGCAGGAAATCTCATTTAGGTGAATGTCGGATTGGAAGGAATGTTTGTTATTTTTGTGGTGAGCCAAGGCACATGGTGAGAGAGTGTCCACAGAGGAGCATGGGTGGTATAGCATGACCGACGGGATCAGCCGTTGCATCATCATCATCGGTTCATTCCCTCGGCAGAGGTGTACAGCCGGTGGGTCGTGGTAGAGGTGACAGAGGAGCAGCCAGTTTCAGTGGAACACAGAATCGTACTTATGCTCTGGTAGACCGACCGAATTCAAAGGCATCTCCTGACATACTCACAGGTACATTATCCATATTCTCATATAATGTATATGCATTGATTGACCCGGGTTCTACATTGTCCTATGTTACTCCCTTAATTGCTGCAAAATTTGTAAAGGCACCAGAATTATTAATTAAATCAATTGAAGTGTCTACACCGATTGGTGAATATATTGTTGCAAATAGAGTATATCTAAATTGTGTAGTAACTATGTGTGGTCATGATACACTTGCCGATCTCATTGAACTAGACATGGTGGATTTTGATATGATAATGGAGATGGATTGGTTGGCTTCTTGTTATACCACGGTAGATTGCCGGGCCAAGAAGGTGTATTTTTTTTTCCGCAAGAAAATGTTCTTGAATGGCAGGGTAATGTGGGGGCACCAAGAGGAAAATTTATTTCCTATTTGAAAGCAAGGAAAATGATTGCCAAGGGATATATATATGTCACTTAGTATGAGTGAAAGATAGTGATGTGGAACCACTAACTCCGCAGTCGGTTCCAGTGGTCAACGAATTTCTTGATGTATTTTCAGAGGATCTTCCAGGCTTACCCCCAGAACAAGAAGTAGAGTTTGGCATTGATGTGATTCCAGGCACTCAGCCTATCTCTATTCCTCCATATAGAATGGCTCCAGCAGAATTGCATGAATTGAAGGAGCAGTTGAAAGATTTGCTGGACAAGGGCTTCATCAGGCCTAGTATGTCCCCATGGGGTGCACTGGTATTTTTTGTGCGGAAGAAAGATGGCACATTGAGAATGTGCATCGACTATCGGCAATTGAATAAGGTAACGATTAAGAACAAATATCCACTCCCTCGAATTGATGATTTGTTTGATCAGTTATAGGGTGCCAAGTGTTTTTCAAAGATCGACTTGAGGTCGGGTTACCATCAAGTCAGAGTTAGAGAAGAAGATGTACCCAAGACAGCTTTCCAAAAACGGTATGGCCATTATGAATTTTTAGTTATGTCATTTGGACTAACAAATGCACCAGCGGTGTTCATGGATTTGATGAATAGGGTGTTTAAGCCATTTCTGGACGTGTTCATCATGGTATTTATAGATGACATCCTGGTTTATTCAAGATCACCAGAGAACCATGCTAATCACTTACGGCAAGTGTTACAGATTCTCCGTGAGCGTAAGTTGTATGCAAAGTTCTCTAAGTGTGAGTTTTGGTTAAAATCAGTCGTATTCTTGGGTCACATTATGTCAGATGAAGGGATACAGGTTGATACGCAAAAGATTGAAGCAGTGAAAAATTGGCCAAGACCTACGACACCCACAGAGATTCGTAGTTTTCTTGGATTGGCAGGTTATTACCGAAGATTTGTGGAAGGTTTTTCCTCCATTGTTGCACCGTTAACAAAGCTTACACATAAGGCAGTTAAATTTTAGTGGAATGATGCATGTGAGAAAAGCTTCCAAGAGTTGAAAGATAAATTAACCTCCACACCAGTGTTAGTACTTCCCGAAGGCGCCGAAGGGTATGCAGTGTATTGTGATGCTTCCGAGGTTGGCCTCAGATGTGTATTTATGCAATATGGAAATGTCATAGCATATGCCTCACGACAGTTGCGGCCACACGAGAGAAACTATCCCACACATGATCTTGAATTAGCAGCGGTGGTTTTTGCTTTAAAGATATGGCGTCATTATTTGTATGGAGTTCATGTTGATATCTATACTGATCACAAAAGTTTGCAATATATCTTTAAGCAGAAGGAACTCAATTTGAGGTAACGAAGGTGTTTAGAGCTCTTAAAAGACTATGATATTGATATTCTCTATCATCCATGCAAAGCAAATATGGTAGCTGATGCATTGAGCCGCAAGGCAGTAGAAAGTACTAGCGGCCAGTTGACTGAAAAGCAAGAGATAATCAAAGATCTACATCAACTAGCCAGCTTGGGAGTTCGTCTTATTGAATCTCCAGATGAAGGGGTTATTGTGAAAAATGCAGTGGAATGCTCCTTAATAGCTGAAGTAAAAGAGAAGCAGTTTGCGAATTTTATGTTATTGCAGCTGAAAAAGAATGTACAATAGGGTCTGACGGTGGCCTTCGATCTTACACAAGAAGGGGTACTTCAATGTCAAGGAAGATTATATGTGCCGGATGTAGATGAGCTGAGGAAATGAATTATGATAGAGGCGCATCACTCGCGCTATTCTATTCATTCGGGTGCTACTAAAATGTACTATGATTTAAAAGAAGTGTATTGGTGGGGAAATATGAAAAAGAACATTGCAGAATTTATCGTTCAATGCCCGAATTGTCAACAAGTGAAAGTAGAGCATCAGAAACCAGGAGGTTACATACAATGTATCAATCTTCTAGTCTGGAAATGGAACATGATTAATATGGACTTTATCACAGGTTTGCCTCGTACACTACGAAAATTTGATTCTATATGGGTTATAGTTGACAGGCTTACCAAGTCAGCGCATTTCCTACCAGTGGGACATGATTATGCGAGATTGTATGTGAAAGAGATAGTACGGTTACATGGGATTCCGATATCCATAATATCACATAGGGGAGATCAGTTTACTGTGCATTTTTGGAGATATTTTCAGCAGAGTTTGGGTATACAGGTGAATCTGAGTACGTCTTTCCATCCTCAGACAGATGGACAAGCAGAACGTACCATTCAAACACTTGAAGATATGTTGCGAGCTTGCACGTTAGATTTTCAAGGCAGTTGGGATGACCATTTTCCTCTTATTGAATTTCCTTATAACAATAGCTATCATTCAAGTATTAAAATGGCACGTTATAAAGCTTTGTACGGAAGAAAATGTAGATCACCAATTGGATGGTTTGAAACGGCTCAAACTGCTTTACTTGGGCCAGATCTTGTTCATCAGGCTATGGAGAAAGTTAAAGTGATTCAACAATGATTACAAAAGTCCCAAAGTCGACACAAGTCCTAAGCGGATGTGAGAAGAAGAGGGCTTGAATTCGCCATAGGTGATTGGGTATTCTTAAAGGTGTCGCCGATGAAAGGGGTAATGCGGTTCGGAAAAAAAGGGAAATTGAGTCCACGTTATATAGGGCCATATGAAATTATCCGAAGATTTGGTCAAGTGGCGTATGATTTAGCACTACCCCAAGAGATCTCTGCAGTCCACCTGGTGTTTCATGTTTCGATACTTCGAAAATGCATAGAAGACCCGTCTCAAATTGCACCCATCGAGGATGTACAAGTTACGGAAGATCTTACTTATGAAAAAGTGCCCATTGCTATTCTGGATAGACAAGTCAAGAGGTTAAGGAATAAATATGTAGCTTCCGTCAAAGTGCTTTGGAGTAATCAACAAGTGAAAGAAATTACATGGGAAGCAGAAGAAAGAATAAAAGCAAAGTATCCGTATTTATTTCAAACCGAGGAGAAGGTCCAAGACGCCGAGTTGAAGTAATGACAAGTAAGTACATATGAGCATTTTAAATATGTGACAAATGTGCTTAGACCTAAATTTTTGAGATTAATTACTACTACTATTAACATTCTAGGACGAATGTTCTTGGGGGGGGAGAATGTAACACCCCGTAAATTTCCGAACGAATGCGACTAAGTGACGGAATTAATTGAAAATGCAACAAAGGGTATATTATGTATTCAAAGTGTTGGACTTAATTCATCTTGATGAATGGGCCCAAAATTGGCCCAAATTAACAAGAAGAAATGGCCCAAAAAGGAACAAAATGAACCATTCTTGATCCATGCATTTATGACCAAATATACACCTCATCTTTGACTTAATTGTGTCTAAGGATGATATAAATGAGGGCCAAAAATCAGATTTTTATCATATAAGCCACCTTGCAAAGTCTTGTAGTTTCTAGATATTTCCAAGAGCCACAAGAGACCAACTTAAACCCTAAGGAAACTACCCTTGTTTTGGGAAATATAATCACCTTGTAAGTGTTGGTAAGTGTTTATTCTTGTGTTCTAATATATTATGTTCATGAGAGATTGTATGGCTTATGATGGTTAGGTCTAAAAGTGTTGATTGGTGCACTTTGTTTATGTGATGCAAGTTTAGTTGTTTTGGTGTCCTAAACTTGAAAGGAGACTTGAGATCTTGAAAGAAGTGAATAAGATGGATGAAATGTTCACATGTATGATATGGTTATGTCCCAAAGTTTATTTCTCTTTATGTGTCATTATTGGAAATTGTTGTTATGGAAAAAGTGTATGGAATTGGTGACATAATGAAAGAAAAATGTAATTTTTGGTGATGCTTTTGTGTGTTATGAGATCATGGTTGTTCATTGGTATCAGGTTGATCAAAAATATGTAAAGTAAAGTTTGGTTATGGCCATGGACCATTTAATGCGAAAAAGGACCCAAAAACGAACCCCGGTGGCCGAAATTGGGCATCCGCCCACGCAGACGGGCACCTGTGGGCGCAGATGCCTACGCAGGTGGCCCTGGAAGTGTCCAGAAGGGCACCTGCGGCTGCAGTTCACCCACCTGCGCACGCAGGTGGCCCCTCCAGACCCCCCAGGGTCCCGTTTTGCATGTTTTTGCCCCGTAATGATCCCCGAAACCCCTCTAACCTTCTTGGATGCAATTATTAACTTATGAATGACCTTGAAGGATTAAGTTGGAAGTATGGTGAATTATATCAAGTACGTATCGACTTTAATGTGTTGTTGTGAAAGACGTTTATGCGACGTAATGATGTAAACGTAACATAGTATTGAAGGGGAAGTGTAAAGTATGATCTTGGTGTGGAATGTTAGTGATTTAGGATATCATGGGTGATGTGTGACATGTTTTGATAATGGTAAAGCAGTAGTACACGATATTGTACGAAGGTGAAATGGCGTTATGAGATAATTATGTAACTTATTGTCATGTTATACACTTGAAATGAAGTTGGTGGTTAATGTAAGCTTCATTATGTACTTGTGTTGAGTAAACGTAAAGGGAAAGCTGAAGTGTTGTATTCACGAGTAAGATTGTGTATCCATATCGAGGAATTAAGGTATGTAAGGTTACTCTTTCCATATCCTTCTGCAGCACATAGTATCACATTGTCATTATACTTGTTCCATTCCGAAATGTTCAAAGGTATTCCATTTCCGGTTACTAATCATTGTTACTCACATGTTCCTTATTCATTGATCAATTGTGATTCACATGACTCATGTTCATTGGTTAATGTTCCAATAATGTTCCAAAGTTCCAATAACATTGTAACCACTAATGTACCAATCTCATAACAAAAGAATTAAAGTAATGAACACTTGTTGAGTACGGGTGGAAACTCAAAGGGGCGTAAGCTTTGCTATTGGCTATCCCGAATGGATATTGAGTACGGGTGAAAACTCGAAGGGGTGAAAGCCTAGCTAGAGGCGATCCCGAAAGTTCATTGGAAATGGGTGGCAACTCAAAGGGGCAAAAGCCTAGCTAGAGGCGATCCCAATTATGTTATTTCCCACTGATCAGTTGGGCCCGGGCATTACATGATTGATGATTATCTGATTGATGATTGATGATAAAGTAAAACAATAAAATAAAGAAAGCAATGCACATGATCCCACATGTTTACCCTATGGTAGTTTATTCACATGTTGTGTTCTCTTGTACTTGATTTCATTGACGTTACTATATATATCATTCAGTTACGTATAGCCTTACATACTCAGTATATTCTTCGTACTGATGTCCCTTGTGGGACATTACCTTACTTGCTGCAGGCACAGGTACTAATAGGCCCCCACAGTAGGACTTGGATTTTTTCTGCGGATCTGTCGGTGAGCTCCAGGTTGCTTCTGGGCTTTTTGAGTCCTATGTATATATTGATTTTGACATTATATCACAGTTGTCTAAAGCGGGGACTTATCCCGACTTTATGATGGTCATGTTCATGTATTTATAGAGGCTTTGTAGACGACGTGGGACAAACAAAAGATGTATGTCACGTCTTGATGGCCCTAAAGGATAAGTTTCATATATGTATATATATATATATATATATATATTTATATCACCTATTTTGCCATGATTACCGCCACTAGTATCTTGCATCTATGATAGTGATGATTTCGTATGAATGTACAGGGTTGAAGGTTAGTTCCCTCGGGGCCTCAACGGCTTCGGGTGCCATGTCTATCCCGTCGGGACTCGGTTCGTGACAATTTCCTTCCATCCAAAGTGATAGCAGTTCATTCTTACTACTCTTGAAGAGTGAGTGACTCAAAAGGAAAAGAGTAATTGGGTGTAAGTCTATTATATCAAACCTCATTGATGCACATAAGCAAAGTAACCTAGAGATAGATACTTTGTCAGCCTTGATTACTAAAAAGAACTCTAAAAATGCAGTGTTGAAGGCTCAACTAGCTCAGGTTTCAGAGGAATCTAGTGAGGTACCAGGTGCCTTAGACAAGTTTCTCACTGAAAATGCCCAGCTCAAGACTGAGAATGTTGAGCTACGGAAGAAAGTTGTTGATCTATCTCAGGAGTTGATTAATAATAATTGTACTTCCATGAAACGTTTTAATCAGCTTTCTTACAAGTCCTTTTCTCCATTCCCTCCTGCTTAATTCTTATTGACCATTCATTATTCCTAAGTCCATTATTGACTCTTGTTATATTTTCGTTCTATGTTGCATACTTAATTCTCTTTTTGTATGACTTGGATATTGCCTTACCCTTAACTATTTTGGGTACACTTCTTTATGATCTAATACAAAGTTGTTCCTACTCTTATCTGAGTTGTGTTATTCTTATCATGCATTGTTGCCTTTATGGCATTGAGCTAACTTTTATTCATCATCTCTACTTTATGTTACTATTCTTCCTTTTTGATAATGCTAATAGAGGCAAGGAATTGAGGAACTAAAGAAAAGGGAAGCATTATGATGGGGCAAACTGATCAAAGAAACTGGTTCAGTTGGAGAAAAGGGGAAATGGTCTAGAAGATATGTCCTTGGTATGAGGAGGAACTAATAAAGCTTTGATAGTTGTAAATTGTTGGGAGTTGGGATGATCATAGTGTGAGGGGGAACTGATTTTTATCTAAAGGGGGAAGTAAAGTGAGTAGATCTGTAAGTGAGGAAACTAGTCTTCCCTGATCTATTAATACTCATGTTTATCTGTGTGATAGGGGGAACTGATCTTAGATCTTAGTGAGAAAAAAAATTACTAGCAGTTGTTTTCCTGATGTAAGGGGGAAGTGTGAATCTATGTTTGTCATCATCAAAAAGGGGGGAAATGCTAGGTTCAGATCCTCTTATTTTTTACCTTTCAGGTTTGATGATTGACAAACCTAGTCGAAGGACCAGGTACTTAAATTGGTGCTCCTAACTTATGCAGTACAAAATTGTCTTTTGTCTTATATGCTAGCTGTTTTGTACTATCTTGTAGTAGCAACAGAATAATGGGATGTGCTCTGCAATGGTCCTCATTAGAGTCCTCCAATGAGAAAGCTTCACTCCTAATGCTCATCCTATACATTCATCCTCTTGAAGAGAGAAGTTTGAGTTTTTTTCCACATTCTCAAAAAGACATTCTTCTTGAAAAAGCTCTTGGCTTTCACCATTGAAGGCAAAGCTTAAAAAACCTAGAAATTAGCTTGCTTATAGTGAAAAATGTATTAGTTTCTAGGTTGATTAAGTCTTTGTATTTTTATGCTTAAAATTGTAAACCCACTCCTCATCCTGAGGTTTTGTGTGGGTAGATATTTTTCTATTTCGGTTTCAATCTAGTGATTAGCTAAAGTTAGCTATTGGAGTATTCACAGTAGAGTTATTGTGAAGAGGTGTTGGAGTAGAGTTGCTGCAAAGGAGTTAGGGATTAAGAGGTTAATTCCTAGACTACATTTAGCTAGAGTTAGCAAATGGGGTTTTCACAGTAGAGTTATTATGAATAGATGTTGCAGTAGAGTTACTCCAAAAGAGGTTAGGGATTAAGAGTTTAATTCCTATATTGCATAAGGTTGTGATCGATTTTGTTGCTTGGTGAGTAGTAAAGTAGTTGGTGAAATCCGACTGGGGTAGATCGTGATTTAACTCCCTTGAGCAGGGAGGTTTCCACGTAAAAGTTTTGTGTCATTTATTTATTTTTTTGTAGTTTTATTGTGTTGTTGGTTATCGCCGATTTACTCATACAGGGACCTGGTATCGAATCAAGTCCTAGCTATTGTGGTACATTCTTACGAACTATCAATGTCTCCGTAGCAACTTCTTGGCATCCAGGTAGGCTAGGTTTAATTGAGCAGTATAGACCTGGGTTAGAAAATATATGCATGACATGGATTGATGGGAGATTTCATGTTTAGGCCAGCAGGCACGGTGTTGGGATAGATAAAAATGGTAAATTTTGGTTTTTTAAATGAAAATTGATTTTGCGTGTGATATTGAGTTGTAATATGAATTAATATGCATTGTTGTTGATGTTAACCACACCTAAATTCTTGTAATGGGATTGTTTCCAGAAAACTGTGTTAGTGATCTAAGGCGTATTTATATGCCTTATTACCGACTTTAACCCATGTTTACCTTAGTTTTGAGAGAAATAAGTATGTATTTTGTATGGTTTTGATGGAATATGTGATATTGTGCTAACAAATGTGATTAGACCCTTGTAGGTGGAATTTGCGACTATTTGGAGCATTTTTGGCATGGAAAGCGAGGCTTGGAGGAGCTACGAGCGAAGGATATTGAAGATAAGAGGCAAGCCAAAGATTTGAACTTGAAGAATCCAACCAAATCCGCAGAGAAAAGTCGACGAAAGGAAGAAAATCAGAATTTAAGGGCCTGGCACGCCAAGGGGCATGCCGGGCCGCTTTTGACACAAATTCTACTCAAGTGGGCAGTACAGGGGCGCGCCCAAGTGTGTACCAGGTCGTTTGGGCACACCTGTTCAGAGGCAAAAATTTGCCCAAGTCCCAGGCGCGCCCAAGGGAGTGCCGGGTTGCTTTTTGGCAAATTTTTGCCCCGAGTTTTTATCTATAAATAGGGCTTTGGGGTTATTGTATCATTATTCCATCATCACTAGACTATTTTGGGCATTTTTTGGCATTGAAATTAGGTTTCATTCTTCTTCTTTTCAGTTTTTATTTTTTTTTATGGTATTTTATTACTTTATGATGTTAATTGAAGTTATGAGTGGCTAAAATCCCTCATTCTTGGGGTTGAGGCTATGAACATGAATCTCTTGAGTTGAATTTTATTGGTTTTTGCTGAAGTTTATCATGAATTGGTTATTCTGATATTCTTAATTTTATTATTTTAATGCTTGATCACTATTGAAATAAATCCCTTGTCTTGAGGTAAGCTCGAGAGAGAAACTAAGAGATAGAACGTGGAATATAAGAAGCGTGATCTTTACTCGTGGAAGGGATTCCAAGAGATTGATATGCGGTTAGGACCGAGAGGTACCTAATCCTCCACGCTTGTTCAATTACGAGAAGATAGCTTAAAGGCATTAGAATTGGTTAAACTTATCACCGCTCAATGATGTAGTTAGGTTTCTAATTTCTAGTAGAAGGTTATAGTTTGGAGACGAATATAATTGTAACATTAACCTCGTGATAAATAACCAAGATAAACGACTCAAATTGCTTAAACCGGTAACAATTATGCTCAAGAGATGACGTTCGGAGTTCCTTGACCCTGAGAATTTACTTTTTATTGACTTTTAAATCATATTTGTGAAAACTGAAGTTACGATAGTGAAGATAGTAGTTTATAGTCCGCAATCATCTAATTTTTAGTAATAAATCCCTTTTTGTTTCCGCAACACTAGTTTTTAATTACTGTTTGACGTCTAAAATTGACTTCTGTTGACGAAAGTCCCTTGGGTTCGATATTCGGCTCTTTTAAAGGAGCCATTACATTACTTGAACAATCACGTACACTTGCGTGTATAGCTAGGTCGTAACAAGTTTTTGGCGTCGTTGCCCGGGACTTACAAATAGATAGATTTCAATTATTGACGTTTTTACTTTAATTTTCAGCTAAGTGTTGTCAACTTGATCTTAGCTGTTCTATTTTGCAGGGTTACTTCATCTGAACACTGGCAAGGAACAAAGATTTGGTAACCCCGCAGTCTGAACCTGAAAGATACTTCCATAGATTGAGGAGACAGGCTGCAGATTACCCAATCCTGCAAGTCGAACTGGCTGACGAAGGCATACGAGGTGATCCCATGATAATTGAAGAACCAGTTGTGGATAGACGTTAACCGGTAGTGATGGAAGCTAGAACAGTTCACGATGTGGCAATCCCACTAGCTACTAATGTGACCTCCAGTATTCAAAAACCGACAGCTGAAGGTAGATTTGAGCTTAAATAGAATATGGTGCAACTCTTGCACTCAAGTGGACAGTTATACATGAGGACCGCAGAGGCATATCCAAAATTTTTTGGAGATTAGTGACACATATATTCCTGCGGGGGTGTCTTCGGATTATGTGAGAGTAACTTTGTTCCCTTTTTCTCTGTTGGGGGAAGCAAAGAGGTGGTTAGATGCATAGCCGGCTAATTCTATCACTACTTGGGATGATCTAGCTCAAAAATTCTTGATAAGGTTCTTTCCGTCTGGAAATACAACAAAGTTAAGGAGTGAGATATTGAGTTTCATACAGAAAGATGATGAGAATTTGTACCAAGCCTGGAACCGATTCAAATCCATGTTGAGGGATTGTCCTCATCACCACCAAGCAAATGAAGTGTTGGTGCATACTTTTATTTAGGCTCTCGACCCCAACACTAAAATTCTACTTGATTCAACTGCAGGTGGACAAGCTTTAGAGAAGACTTATGATGAATTATATGCTTTGTTGAATCATATTTCGCAGGGAAATCTAGACTGGCATGGTGATAATTCTAGGAATTCTACAAAGAAGGTTGCTGGGACACTAGATGTGGATGCAGTCACGGCATTATCTGCCCAAATTTTAGCTATGCAAAATATGATGAACAATCACTTCAGCAGTTTGAATTTGGGGCAGCAACAAGCTCCCATAAATGCAGTACAACAATAGATTTCTGTGATGTGTGGTGTATGTGGAAACGGGGACCATACCAGCGAGTTGTACAGTGCAAATTTGGATTCCATGAATTTTATGGGTAATGCCCAAAGAGGAGTTGGAGCACTGAATTATGGAAATACTTATAATGCTGGGTGGAAAAATCACCCGAACTTATCTTGGGGAGGTAACCAAAATCAATTTAGACCTCAAGCATATGCACCACAATACAACCAACAGTAGGGTCAAGGCAATCAAGTGGGTGCTAAGCCTGGAGATATGAGCGTGGAAGATATGTTGAAGCAGATTATGGCAGAGCAAGCTAAGCTGGCAGCAGATATGAGGAACAATTAGTTGTCTACTCAAAATTTGGAGAAGTAAATTAGTCAGTTAGCAAATGCACAGAATACAAGGCCTCAAGAAGGTCTTCCAAGTGATACTGATCCTAACCCAAAGCAGGTGAATGCTATTTTTACTCGTAGTGGTAAGCAGTTAGAGGATATAGCTCCACCAGCAAAAGAATTGGAGACGAAAGAAGTTGTGGTTGAAGACGAACAAGTTGAGTCTACCAAAAGCTCCAAAGATGATAAAGTGATCCATAGTGTAAAGTTGCCTCCTCCTTTTCCTCAGAAGTTCAAGAAGAAGAAGGAAGACGAATGCTTTGGTAAGTTCATTGAACTACTTAAACAAGTGCACATTAATTTGCCTCTTGTGGATATCTTGCAGGGTATTCCAAAGTATGCTAAATTTGTGAAGGATATTGTGCCAAACAAGAGTAGATTGACAAAGTATGCCACAGTTGCACTGACTGAGGAGTGTAGCTCTCTCATTCAAAACTGTTTACCCACCAAGCTAAAGGATCCTAGAAGTTTTACTGTAAAAATTACTCTGGGAGATCGTGTCTGTGCTCGTGGTTTGTGCGATTTGGGGTCTAGTATTAATCTGATACCCACTTCAGTTTTCAAGGAGTTGGGTTTGGGTCGTCCTAAACCTACTACTATTATTTTACAGCTTGCAGACCGATCCGTGACTAGACCTGCTGGTATTGTTGAGGATGTTCTAGTTCAAGTGGGTTCGTTGATCTTTTCGGTTGATTTTGCGGTGCTGAATTTTAAGCCTGACCCAGAAGTCCCATTTATTTTGGGGCATCCATTTCTGGCCACAGGAGGTGCCATCATTGATGTAGCAGCAGGTAAACTAACTATGCGAGCTCATGATAAAGTTGAGGTTTTTGATATGTATAGGTCTTTGAAGCTACCAGAAATTTATAAGAACTTGTCAGCTATTACAACTATAGATTTGCCAGCTGAAGACATCCACACTTTGTCTACAGATCCGTTAAAAAAAGTTTTGATGGGGCAAGATATTTTTGGTGATGCGGAAGCTATTGATATGGTGCAGGTTCTTGATCTTATGGGTATCTATGCTAAAGAGGGTGGATGGGAACCTTTAAATCGTCTACTCGGACCTCCACCCAAGCCATCAATTGAGGAGGCACCGAAGCTTGAATTGAAATAACTTCTGTCTCATCTTCAATATGCTTTCCTAGGTGATAATGAGACCCTTCCTATTATTCTTGCAGCAAATTTATCAAGGGAACAAGTTGAGGCAACATTGGTGATACTCAAACGAAGAAAGAAGGTTATCGGTTGGCAGATGTTTGACATCCATGGTATTAATCCGAGTTTGTCTATGTATAAAATTTACATGGAGGAAGGGCATAAGCCGAGCATGCAACACCAACGACGCTTGAATCCAGTAATGAAAGAAGTGATTAGGAAAGAGGTAATTAAGTGGTTAGATTCGGGCATTTTCTATCCTATCTCTGACAGTACATGGGTTAGTCCAGTACAGTGTGTCCCAAAAAAGGGTGGTATGACGGTGATCACGAATGATAATAATGAGTTGATTCCTACAATAACTGTGAATGGGTGGCATATTTTCATGGATTACCGAAAACTAAATGATGCTACGAGGAAAGACCATTATCCAATCCCTTTTATTGATCAGATGTTGGATCGTTTAGCCGGGCAGGAATATTATTGCTTTCTTGATGGGTATTCCGGGTATAATCAAATTGTGATATATCTTCAAGATCAAGAGAAGACTACATTCACATGCCCTTACAGCACTTACGCTTTCAAGCGTATGCCCTTTGGATTGTGCAACGTACCGGCTACTTTTCAGCGTTGCATGATGGCTATTTTCTATGACTTGGTGGAGGAGTTCGTAGAGATTTTTATGGATGATTTTTCAGTCTTTGGTAACTCTTTTGAGGTATGTTTGCAAAACCTTGATAGAGTCCTTGCTCGGTGTGAAGAAACTAATCTTGTTCTCAATTGGGAAAAATGCCATTTTCTTGTGACGGAAGGTATAGTTATTAGACATAAAGTGTCAAAGCAGGGGCTCAAAGTTGATAGAGCGAAGATCGAAGTTATTGAGAAATTACCTCCACCTGTGTTGGTGAAAGGGGTGCATAGTTTCTTGGGACATGCTGGGTTCTACAGATGGTTTATCAAAGATTTTTCCAAGATTGCACGCCCCATGTGCACGCTCTTAGAAAAAGATGTTAAATTTGTATTTTGTGAGTCATGCGTGAAGGAATTTGAGATTTTGAAGAAGAAGTTGGTGGAGGCACCTATCTTTATTGCTCCTGATTAGGCTTTACCATTTGAGCTCATGTGTGACGCAAGTGATGTTGCAGTGGGTGCAGTTCTTGGGCAGCGGAAGAACAAGATATTTCATTCTATTTATTATGCAAGCAAGACCCTTGATGCAGCCCAAGTGAATTATACGGTGAATGAAAAGGACATGTTAGCTTTGGTATACGCATTTGATAAATTTAGGTCATATTTGGTGGGCACTAGCGTCATTGTATACACAGATCATGCTGCAATCCGGTATTTGTTCAACAAAAAGGATGCTAAGCTGCGGTTGATTAGATGAATTTTATTGTTACAAGAGTTTGATTTGGAGATTAAAGACAAGAAAGGGTCAGAAAATCAGATTATCGACCATCTTTTTAGACTTGAAAGCTCAACACATGTAGTTGATGATGGGCGTATTGGTGAGGAATTTCCAGATGACAAATTGTTGGTTTGGGGGGTTGATGAGTTGCCATGGTATGCAGACATTGTGAATCTATTGGTAAGTGGGCTATTTCCTCCTGATTCGAGTCCTCAACAAAAGAAGAAGATGTCATATAAGGTACGCTCTTATATTTGGGACGAGCCTTATTTATTCAAGCAAGGGCCTGATCAAGTAGTAAGAAGATGTATTCCGGATGCAGAGGTTAAGCAGGTGTTAGAGAGATGCCACGCCTCATCTTATGGTGGTCATCATCGTGGTGAACTCACAGCCCAAAAAATTCTGCAATTAGGCTTCTTCTGGCCTTCTCTATTTAAAGATGCTCATGCATTTGTGAAGAGTTATGACCAATTCCAACGTATGGGGATGATTGCAAAGCGATATGAGTTGCCATTAACTAATATCCTAGAAGTTGAAATCTTTGATGTATGGGGGATAGATTTTATGGGCCCTTTCCCGAAGTCTAATGGGAATCCATACATACTTGTAGTAGTGGATTATGTGTCTAAGTGGGTAGAGGCTGCTGATCTTCCTACGAATGATTCCAAGATTGTGGTGAAGTTCCTACAAAAAATATCTTCACAAGATTCGGAACTCCAAAACCTATTATTAGCGATGGAAGTTCACATTTTATAAACTATTGGGTGAAGAGTGTGTTGGCTAAATATGGTGTTAGACACAAGGTTTCATCAGCGTATCATCCCCAAACAAGTGGCCAAGTGGAAGTGTCTAATCGCGAGATAAAACAAATCTTGCAAAAGACGGTGAATACTCAGAGAAAAGATTGGTCGCTCAAGCTAGATGATGCTTTTTGGCCTATCGAACTGCATATAAACCACCTATAGGGACTTCCCCATATCATCTTGTCTTTGGTAAAGCATGTCACCTCCTGATTGAGCTTGAGCACCGAGCATATTGGGCGGTGAAGAAGTTGAATCTAGATCCGGAGTTGGCTGGTAAAAGGAGGTTTTTGCAACTCCATGAGTTGGAAGAGTTTCGTTTCTATGCATATTAAAATGTGAATATCTACAAGGAGAAAACAAAGCGATGGCATGACAAGCACATTCTCCACCGCACTTTTGAGCCAGGACATTTGGTACTACTGTTTGACTCGAGACTTAGGTTGTTTTCGGCCAAGCTAAGATCTAAGTGGAGTGGGCCTTTTGAGGTAAGTCATACAACTCCTCATGGTGCGGTGGAAATCTTGAATAAAGATGATGGTACGAAATTTCTTGTAAATGGCCAAAGATTGAAGCACTATTTTGGTGAAGAAGAGAAGCAGAAGGAGAACGTACTTCACCTTGATAATAATTGAGCTGAGTGTGGTCGAGCCACGACATTAAACAAGGCGCTACATGGGAGGCAACCCATGAATGTATTGTAATAGTTAGGATTTATAAAGTAAAAATACAAAAAGAAGAGTCATGCCACGACCAAAACTAAGGCGCTTGATGGGAGGCAACCCATCTCTTTTCAAATTTTAATTTTTTTTTCTAATTTAGTTCTAGGATTTATTGTGTATGCAGAGACACGAGGAGTATTTTTTCCATGGAAATCCAAGAGGGAAAGGTAAATTGGAGATAGATGATCTTTTGAAGGTGTCGAGAAGGTAGGACATGCTTTGGAGTGAAGTTTTGCATCATGGGACTTGTAAAAGCCCCAAAATTATGTGAAAAATGTGAAAAAATGCCCAGGTATGATGTTAAGTATGAGGCGCGGTACCTGACATGCCGGGCTGCACTTGCCCAAAAAAATTTTAGCATCGACAGTGGGCAAAGGCGCCAGGCAGCGTGCCAGGCCGCTTAGGCCAGAAATTATTCTCACAAGGCCAGTGGGCAGGCGCGCCAGGCAGCGTGCCAGGCCTCTCCTGCCCAGAGTTTTCACACAACAGGCAGTGGGGTAGCGCGGTAAAGGGCGTGCCGGGCCGCTACCCCCTTAAGTTTTTTGTGCTAAAATTTTTTTAAAGGGAGCCTATTATAACCGACCCACCCCACCCCATCTCTTTTAAATCCCCAATTCTCTCTTTATTCCTTACAACTTTTCCCTAAATTCCACAACCAAGAACCTATTTTCTCTCCACACAATCAAAAAGTTTTCTCTCCTACTTTTATCTTCTCTTGCCCACACATAGCACAATTTCTCAACTTCTCCTCTTTGGGTTGTGATTACAAGACTCTATTCAAGCTATCAAGGTATGTTTCTTTAAGCTTTCTCTCTCTAGATTGCTATGAGCATGTTGAAATTGTGGGGATTCTTGAAATTCAAACTTTTGATGCCATGTATGCTCTTTGTTGTTTGCCTTGAGTATTATGCTAGAGTTGGAACTTATGTGGTGTCCTGTATGAAACTTGAAGTACTGGTGAAATTGTTCTTATTGCTCTTGTTTTTAGTTGTATAATTGAAAGTGGGTTTAGCTTTATTGGTGATGATTGGGAGAATTGGTGGTTGAAATCACTTGATACAACTCATATGTTGTTGAATGTGTATGAAACTTGTTTGAATTCTTGAGTAAAACAAGTAAGTCATTCTAATGATAATTATGGGATTGTGGAACTTGTGTGTGGAATGTTAACTTTGTCTATGGTTTGGACTTGGTAATTGGGCATTAAGTGATGAGGGGAAGTTTAAGTACCCTTACACCCATATATTTTGAATTGGTGCTTAGCAACTAAGTGTGGGGTGGCCCTTAAAGCCAACGCACATTGAGTTGGTTAGCTATCTTTACATAGGAAATTGACATACGTGTGGAACTTTGTCACAGGTACAATGTAAGAATCTAATGTGGTTGCTTCCAATTCTCACAAGTGACGACGCTCAGGAAATAAGGTTCCAGTCGCTCCCCCAGTCCCGAAAGGCCAGAAATGGAAATATGGGATAAATGCAGTCTCCAGTGCCAGTAAAAATTGGTACAAAAGCCACCCCAAACCCAAATACTTTGCATATGAGTGTATTGATAGGGTTAGTCTAGCACGGACTTACCCTAAAATATTGGCTCGAATTGTGCGAGTGGGTATGGGTTTCATCTTTGACAAACCTACGGATTGTAACCTTCATCTTGTGAGGGAATTGTATGCTAATTGGAACCCGGATGCACCTATCAGCTCGATGGTTGTACGAGGATCGGATGTTATACTTGATTCCTTGGGCCTTAATGGATTATTGGGAGAACACACTCAGGCTAGTCCCCACGACCTACTCAGGCTGAATGGTAGGCCTCCCTATGCAGAAATTCGACACACTCTTTGCGGCCAACGTTCGACAGTAAGATGGCTTCGCCATCACAAAAAAGGGTACCACATGAGTCTACCCTATGCTCATTTCAATAAAGAGGCGCGAATTTGGTTGAAGATTATGTGTTGTTGCTTGATTTCGGGTAGCCACATGACGGAGGTCACTAGGGACCGTGTCTGTCTGGTGTATGCTCTCATGACTGATGTGGAAATTGATGTAGGTTCTGTGGTGTTGTCGGCTATGCGCCGAGCTCGTCTACAAGGAGGTCTTCGATATGCTTTTGTCGGTATATTGACTAAATTAATGAGAGCATTCGAAGTGCCCGAAGAGGCGTTTGATTATCATCCTCCTTTGGTGCCGACACCTATGGATGTCACCCAAACTAAGGCACCTGATGCACTCGGTCCCACTCTCATCTTAGCAGAGCATCACGCTCGAGATGACAAAATTTTAGCCCGTACGTATGGTTTGGAGATGCTATGGCACAGGACTGGGGGTAGGCCCTCTACGGCGGAAGAGCTGAGCCAAGTTGAGAGGGATTATCCTCTTAATGAGCATGCCATGGCATTGTTGTGAATTGGGCCAGATTTTATTGAGCCTGTGGATGATGATATCCCCACAGATGAGAATGACCGCCATACCAATTCCGATGATGACGAGGTGGAGGCGGATGATACACCGATAGCAGTCCGCAGGCCAGAGGATGACGATTTCCTTGACTGACCAGGGAGCTCCTTACACCCTACTCTTGCCTTGTTTATTTTTTATAGCATTGGGGACAGTGCTAATCTTTTAAGTGTGGGGTAGGGTGTTATGGGATTCCTTTTTATGTATGTATATGTGTGTTTCTGTATGCTTCTAGTTGTTTTTATTTTGGGTTCCTTAGCCTTTTTATGTATGTATATGTGTGTTTCTGTATGCTTCTAGTTGTTTTTATTTTGGGTTCGTTAGCCTTTATTTTCGGTTCTTTTACTAAGGATAGTCCCTTTGAACCATAGAAAACCACAAAAAGATTTTAATTTTTTTTTTATTTTGGTTTTGGTTTTTATTACTTTGAGTCTCTTTTAGTCATAGTATTAGGAGCTTTGCTCTATGATGGATGGATGACTATCGTCTTAAGAGAAAATTAGTCATGTATTGTTGGGTTTTCTTGCTTGATATACAATTGTGCATACACACCCAGTATGATGGTGGAACATGCTAAGATATACAATAGCAAGTGTTGAGACATCTAATGCTCACTTAGTCGACTTGATAAGTTGCTTAATGTTGAACTCGTGCATGACTTCGTATAAACTGTATAGTGAGCCTGCTTGAGCTAAACATGTGCCATGTGTGAGTGAGGTTCTTGTGATATTCCATGTATATAATGATGTCTAGAACTTGCCCGGTGTGTTTGCAAAGCAAAATAAAAGGTGTTGAGTTTAGCAGATGATATGGGCATTGCTTTGATAGCCATGTTTTATACCGACTTTATCTACCCTTTTTGCATGATCTTAGTTAGCGTTGTTGAGCCTTTAGCTTATGCTTTGGTAGCCTTACATGTAGTTTGATCCTTTTCTTTCAATGAACCATAATTTGATCCAAAACTCCTAAGCACTTTAATTGAGAAATTAAGATGTTAAGGAGTGAAAAAGGAAAAAGTGAAGTTGAAGCCCCAAGTAAATAACTTTTGGGTGTGTGAAAAAGTTTTATGTGTTGTTGGTAGGGAGTAATGTAATGAAAAAAAAAAAAGTGAATCATCCGTTCATAGCAGTTACTCCTTGCCTGATATATGTAATCTAGCTTAAAGAAATGGGGCAAAACAAAAGAGAGTTGGGGCGATAAAAGTGGTGGAAAACAGGTTCGTTGGAGGTGGTCTTAATATAATTTGTAGTGTATTAAAGCTCTTAGGGAAGATAGTCACTATTCTTGAACAAATAGTTCCTACCCATCCTTTAGCCTATATTACAACCCTTAAAAGTCCTACTTGATCTTGAGCTTCAACATTTTGACATTAGTGGAGTACTACACTAAGGGCAAGCTTATGGTTCATCTTGTATTGCATGTGAATTCTTTTCGAGAGTGAGTGAACTTTTATTCATGCACCCATTTAATAATTACTTTGTGTGAAATATTGGGTGACTCTCTTGTGGTGAGGACGCATGTTTAGCGAAGTATGGCGATCTATTGGTAACGTGTCATGCGTGAATTTGCAACTAGTAAAGTTGTTTTATGAGGATAGGTTGTTTCAATTTGCTATTCACTCTTTGGTGATACTAGCATGTTAATACATAATTTGATGAATGTGGTTGTGTAGCTATGCAGGAATACCTATTGTGTGTTGGTTGTCTTAAGTCGCTCGGGTTTGAGTGTGGTTATTGTTCGAGGACAAACAAAGGTTCAAGTGTGGGGTGGTGATCTAAGGAGTATTTATATGCCTTATTGCCAACTTTAACCCATGTTTACCTTAGTTTTGAGAGCAATAAGTATGTATTTTGTATGGTTTTGATGGAATATGTGATATTGTGCTAACAAATGTGATTAGACCCTTGCAGGTTGAATTTGCGACTATTTGGAGCGTTTTTGGCATGGAAAGCGAGGCTTGGAGGAGCTACGAGCGAAGGATATTGGAGATAAGAGGCAAGCCAAAGATTTGAACTTGAAGAATCCAACCAAATCTACAAAGAAAAGTCGACGAAAGGAAGAAAATCAGAATTTAAGGGCCTGGCGCACCAAGGGGCATGCCGGGCCGCTTTTGACACAAATTCTACTCAAGTGGGCAGCACAGGGGCCCGCCCAAGGGCGTACCAGGCCGCTTGGGCACACCTGTTCAGAGGTAAAAATTTGCCTAAGTCCCAGGCGCGCCCAAGGGAGTGCCGGGCTATTTTTTGGCAAATTTTTGCCCCTAGTTTTTGTCTATAAATAGGGCTTTTGGGTTATTGTATCATTATTCCATCATCACTATACTATTTTGGGCGTTTTTTGGCATTGAAATTAGTTTTCATTCTTCTTCTTTTCAGTTTTTATTTCTTTTTATGGTATTTTATTACTTTATGATGTTAATTGAAGTTATGAGTGGCTAAAATCCCTCATTCTTGGGGTTGAGCTATGAACATGAATCTCTTGAGTTGAATTTTATTGGTTTTTGCTGAAGTTTATCATGAATTGGTTATTTTTATATTCTTAATTTTACTATTTTAATGCTTGATCACCATTGGAATAAATCTCTTGTCTTGAGGTAAGCTCGAAAGAGAAACTAAGAGATAGAACGTGGAATATAAGAAGCGTGATCTTTACTCGCGGAAGGGATTCCAAGAGATTGATATGCGGTTAGGACCGCGAGGTACCTAATCCACCGTGCTTGTTCAATTACGAGAAGATAGCTTAAAGGCATTAGAATTGGTTAAACTTATCACCGCTCAATGATGTAGTTAGGTTTCCAATTTCTAGTAGAAGGTTATAGTTTGGAGACGAATATAATTGTAACATTAACCTCGTGATAAATAACCAAGATAAACGACTCAAATTGCTTAAACCAGTAACAATTATGCTCAAGAGATGACGTTCGGAGTGCCTTGACCCTAGGATTTACTTTTTATTCACTTTTAAATCATATTTGCAAAAACTGAAGTTACGGTAGCGAAGATAGTAGTTTATATTCCGCAATCATCTAATTTTTAGTAACAGATCCCTTTTTCTTTTCGCAACACTAGTTTTTAATTACTGTTTGACGTCTAAAATTGACTTCTATTGATGAAAGTCCCCTAGGTTCGATATCCGGCTCTTTTAAAGGAGCCATTATGTTACTTGAACGATCACGTGCACTTGCGTGTATAGCTGGGTCGCAACATTTAGAGTCTAATAAAAGCTAAGGTTAGAGGTGGTTGGTGTTAGTGAATTTTGAAGAATCTATGGTAGTAACTAGAGGAATGACATCAACCAGGTATTAGTGTTAAGATGGAATGTTGGATGTACTAGGGCGTGAACCATATGTATGTGAACATATACCTTAGACCCTGCAAGTCCTAGCTAAGCCCTAAATTGACCTATGGATTGTAGGTGACGGTTTAATGTAGTTGGAACCCGACTTGATTTATATATACATGCTAACTATTTCTTTGTATACTTGTTACAATGCATGTTCAAGAAGTAATTTGCGAATAAGATTCTAAGTTTTAATCACATCAAATGAGGTTGTATAAAATACTTGTTGATTTTACAAGTGTGATTGTTATTTGCTCATTATTATCGTGGTTATTGTGATATCCGTTGATTGTTTTTAGGGTGTACCGGTATTTGGACATCTTCATGGAATTTATATTTATTATTGTGGGATGTACCAGTATTTGAGCATCTTCACGGGATTGGTTGATATAAGGTTGGCAGGCACAAGATGTTATGACCCCACCCATCGGATCGTGCGGGCCCTTACCTACACCTACCCCAGATAGGAGAACCTTGAATATCTCATCACTTAATCAAATGCGGAAGTTTAACAATTTTTAAAAGTAACCCTTAAACTTAGTTATCTGAATAGCAACTTGAAACCAACTATAATTATTCAATTTACTCTTTATACAATTTCTATCAATACATTTGATATGTAAAAGAAATGTGGAAAATAAGCAACAATAAATCCCCAAAAACTAGCCTAAACCGGAACAAGAGAACTGGACAAGGAGTAGGAACATCCATGACACAGCATCCATGCAGAATGGAGAAGGCAGGAGTTGTTGCAGAGTGATCGGCGTCGCTGCTAAAGAAACTCCAACTAACCTACCCCGATTAGAGGTATAGTAAGTGTAGCATTAGTACAACCACACATACTAGTAAGCATCATTGGCTGACTAGGGTTAGAAACAAATAACATCAATAATAAATATGGAGAGATCATATCATCAAGTAAAGTTCCGGCTCTAAATCCCCAAGTATAAAATCACTACACCCCACTTTAGCATCTTTGTGACCTACCTGTCATTTAACATTTTCATATATCTTTGTCCTTTGACTACCCATTCTAGTATATACCACTTCTACCCTTAATTAACTCATTCTTATGTTATCTACCATTCTTAATCTACCTCTGCCCCCAATTTCCCCAATAAGCAACTACCACGAGGCACCACTAACTCTACCACCACTAAAAACTCAAAAATTTAACAACCCTGTCCTACCAACACCGGTCTATCCAAGGGACCTTAAATTCTCATCAAATAGTTGGTCCACACAAACAACCCCCTTATACCCTTATTGTCCCCTTTTTACAGTTTACCGCAACAGGAATATATATAAGAATATATAAAGTGGAATTGCATTCAAATGCATGTAAATGAATGAATGTGTGCAAGATGTGCGCGTCATCTCTCCGTATCCCTCTTTATCCATCTCATCAACATCATATTATAATGGTATGGTTCCCGACCCATATCACAACATATCATATCTATACCAGCGTGGTACCCAACACATATCACATCATGTCATATCCTTACTGGCGTGGTATCCGATCCCTCATTGCATAATATCATTACAATGCATATGAACATGAGAAGCAATCAAGAATCACAAGTCATGCTAGAAGGCAATCACAGATGTTCAGTTCATGAACAAGCACAAGCCAAGACAATCTAAGTGTTATATCCACGTCTAAGTCATTTGATAAATGACATTAGGTTATTTACGTATTCTCAGCCATCATATACGATGCGCCCCTATGGGGCTGCCGTAGCCTAAGCTTACACCATACAACACCTCCCCTATATCCACACCCAAACTCGCATTCCCGCATCATCCTCTCTTTCATTCTAATCACTTCTGGTGGAAAAGTTGATAGTCTAGTTTACTATAATATCCGTTTTATTCTGCTCATCAGCCTCGTGACCTGATTTCAATAACTACTAACCTCAATTTCCCATGCCTCACTTTTGACCATTTTTCTGAACACAACCGACCATTTATGATGTTTAGGATTACCTGGGTTACTCTAGTTCACTCTTACTATCCCTTACTATCTCATCTAACTTTCCACCATGCCCACGAGCCCGGGAAAGTATTAAGCTACGTACATTTGTTGCACAATTATGCCTTTCTCTTATCACAATTAATGTTTCATCATAAAATACAATAATTCAACTCATTTAAGACTAACCAGATTATAATGTGTTCATCCATCCAACTCCATGCCTGAAGGCAATGCATGAGGCTCCCGACATTACTATTAACTTTAAATGAATCTAGCCCAAGTCTAGTTGCTACAAAGTAAACCATAACTTACTTTTTAGATAGAACATGCTGCTCCAGAGAGGTCAGATGACCCACGCATGCTAAGCATATTCGCATATTGGATTCCCTTTGGGTGTGTCTCAAAACCGCTCTCATGAACCCTGGCCTTTGAAATCTCATGGTTGGAGAGATGGGGTTTTTCAGAGTGTTTTTATAGGAAGGAAGCAACCTAGGGAAATAATGAAAGAGTGGGTTTTAAAATTCCCTCGGGTTGGCTAGTGCTAGCTACCGCTGCAGTGGTTAGCCAACTGCTATAGCGGTCGAAAGCAGTCCAGTCCAAATTCTTATCGGGCCTTTTGGCCCAATTTCTTTGGGCTTCATTTTTCCTTTTCGATTTAATTACTCCTGGGTCTATTTTGAGCGCATTATTTATCGTAAATTATTTGTGGGGCATTTTCACACATAACGACGATTTGGAGCATTACACTATATGTCTGGGATTTTGGTACATAGACAAGAGATCATTCCTTATATGCCATGGCTAGTGGGCGACCATAAGACCCTTAGCATGTATGTACAAGGTATTGGTGAGTGTGACGGTTCCTTGAGTGGATCAGATTTACTTGTTGACTTGTTATATTTGATTCCTTGAGTAAAGCGGGTTTATGTATTAACTTGTTATATTTGGTTCCTTAAGTGGCACCCACACTAACCCAAACCCGTCGTAAATGGCACCCACACTAACCCTCCAGTGGGAGAACCATTTATCCCAACTACTTAAACCCAACACTCTGTCAAATTTCAACATAAACTACTTACTTCATTAAATAATCCAATATCTCAAAATACTTCTAATAGCAATGTCAAATACGAAATTAAATGAAAGTCTAAACAACCCCTAGAATCTGAAAGTCATTATACCAAAACCACTACAAATGTCAATAAAAGGGTTCAACCCAAAATAACTAAAAATATCTGAGTCTGAAATAAATGGACCAGAAACTAAGTAGACTACTCATGGATTCCCGAAAGATGTAGCTCACCCTTGAGTCGGAACACAATCTTCTCTAAAGCAGAGGTCATAATGCAGTCACTAAAAAAGGCTATGCACTTAATAAAAAGAAAAGCACGTGTAGTATCAGTACACAAGAACAACGGTGTACTGGTAGGGTCATCAATCAATCCAAGATAAGAAATGTGATTTAGCAACCATAACTTAGTAAAACAAGATCAACCATGAACACCAACCATATAACTTTACCTCAAGTATATGACACTTAAACTTGTTCAACACCACCACAGAATTCAGTCAAGTGCAAGTCAAAATGGATAACAACTCAAGTCAAGACCATGACTACCAGCAAGAATCCAAGTCAGCAAACCATGACTGAACAACAGTATGCTAACCATGTCTCATAAGTAGATAGACAAATAAAAAGCTATGCCAATCATTTGCAATTTAGCCCGGACCACTCAAGGATCCGTTCCAACAGCAACAATGTTAATAATCATGAATGTCGGTTCACTCAAAGAACCAAATATAACAAGTCAACACATTAACCCAGTTCACTTAAGGAACCAAATATAACAAGTCAACACATAAACCTGGTTCAGTCAAGAAATCGTTACTCTCACCAATACCTTTTACACACATGCTAAGTATCTTATGGTCACCCACTAGCCATGACCTGCAGGGAACGAGCTCTTGTCCATGTACCAAAAATCCCAGACATTTAGTGCCTGCCAACCTTATATCACCAATCCCAAAAAGATGTCCAAATACTGGTACATCCCACAATAATTAATATGATATCACAACAATTAAACACAATAAAAACAACAACTACACTTGTACATTAAACAAGTCACTTAGTACAATCCCATTGCATGTGATTAACACTTAGGATAGCATTTAACCATTTACTTTCCTTGAACATGCATTGTAACAAGTATACGAAGAAATCGTTAACATATACATATAAATCAAGTTAGGTTTCAACTACATTAAACCATCACCTACCTTAATCCAAGATTGTACAACTCTATTGAACTTGAGCCTTTCCTTTACATGCAATTTCACTTGGTTGCAGTCTAAAAATATTAACGTGATCACAATTTAGACAATGGCCTAGTATATTCGAAGATTACAATCCAATCCCATAATCTCAAGGTCAAATTCAGGATAATTCCTCACATTATAGGGTTTTCTATCATCATTCCACCTTAATTCTACCAATAACATGGATATAATGGTGAATTCTAAGCATGCAATAGTAAATTAACTATTTTTAACCAAAACCCATAGTTTTTACTCGATTCACCTACTTGCACTAGAAAAATCACCTAGGTCAAGTTAAACCCTCCCCAAAACCTATAACCTAGTGATTCTAAAGATTAATAATCAAAAACTAGTTAGTGAAAAGGATTAACTTACCTTTACGAAGGAAAAAGATGGAATTTAGGGGAATTCGCCCAAAATTGCCTCTCCCAGCCCTTAGACGAATGTGGAATAAAAATAATATTTTTAGGGTATTTTTTACATTAATTAGTGCATATTCCTCTATAGCAGCCTTATCTCTCTATAGCATAGCGAGATCCCCCCTCTATGGCGGGATTCACCAAAACTGACTCCTATTATGACAGGAAAGTTCTCGATATAGCGGTGCAGTGGTATCGACCTACCACTCTCTATGGCAGAGTTGGCAAGACAGAAACTCGAGATTTCTCCCAGTTTTTCTATTTTCGTAACACACCCTTAGATTTAGACATTCTGAACCAACCCCTTTAAATTTGATATCAAGAGTTCTACTCACTTGAATTCACTTTCAAAAGTTCCCACAGATTCCCTATCATCTTAGCATCATAAAAATAACTCAAAGCATATAACCTTTAACTAACCCATTCCCAAATTACCCTAGACCATACCACACTCAAATTTTTTCCTAGACTAGCCAAGCCTAAAATTTCTAACTCTTAATTTGGGGAAAACCATAACTCAAATTTTGGCACGCTAGACTTGTCTGTAACAACGAAAAGGGTTATTACAAAATCTTTTTAGTTTTTAGCTAAGGGAATAGTAAATTTGTGAAAAATCGTAAGAAAGAAAGTTAGAACCCATAGGTGTATCAAAGGAATCAAATTTTAGAAAAAGGTCAAGCCCAAAATTAGCTGGGTGGCTACTACTTGCAGCCTCCCATTATAGCAGACTGCATCCCACTATTATGGGGACCACTATAGCGGGACTATTCCCGCTATAGTGAGCCCGCCATAGCGAGATGAGACTATTATAGCTACCTTCATCATAGCCGAGCTTCAAGAGGTGCGTCAATGGCGCCTCTATAAGAAAAATCACATTTTTGGCACTCTAACCATAGATCAGTGTAGGGAAAGTGTCCTTGGACTAGTATATGCAAAAATTTGGGCATTTTAACTCCTTAAACATGCCCAAATCATCAAAATAATATCAAGAACAACCCTTCATATTCCTTACTATTTTAATCCCTATTTGGCCATGAATCCCATAATTCTTATGCCTAGAATGAAATAAAAGTGTTGTAAATATAAGAGAAGAAATCATTCTTTGATATTTTGCTCAAATCAAACCACAATTTTGAATTCAAAAACCAACCCCAAAACCTATTCTATTTAGATGATTTCAAGCGTAATTCATGTAAAAATGAACTAATGAAGTAAAAAGTCAAAGTTTAACAATAACTACCTTGTTTCCAACAATGGGAGTGAAGTGATCAGGGAGGAGAGAGGATATTTGGAGTGAAAAGAATGAGAAATGGGCGTGAAACTTATTTCTCACCCTTTTAAACTATTCCCTCCTGCTATAACGACCTTCATCCCTCTATAGTGGTACCGCTATAGTGGAAATATTCCTGCTATAGCAGAATCCAGTCTGTTTTTAAATTCTTTTCCCTCTCAGTATATTGGCGAGGCCCCGATTACCTTGTGTACTCAAAAAAAATTTGCTCCAAGTAGTCTCGTGCGGATTGTATGCATGAAAAATTCTCGAGGGAGGAAGCGAAGTAATTATAAAGTCTGACTTGATAATTTATTACGTAAGTGGTAAGAAATTCAGTGATCCATTAAGTATTGTACTTACTTAATCATTGAGGGGGAATTAATGTCCAAGTGAGATTCATTCCATCTTCTTCCTACCGAGATCATTTGGGGATGAACAATGGGTAAATTAGTATCTATTGTAACAATCTGTTCCGTTGTTACTAAAGGTACCTCGTCTATGGGCACCGAGTATGAGAATTTTTTGAAAAATATGGTCTTGAACTAGTACACGTAGACTTAGTTAAAAAAATTAGAATTTAAAATGTTGGATCGGGCTGACATCATCCCGCTATGGCGGAAATTTTCCCACTATACTATCGCGGCGCGTGGTAACGTCCTACCGGCTGCTATTGTCGGACGTCGAGGACAAAAACCAGTCCTCCAATTTAATTAATTTCCCTTCTCCTCTTAAGTTGCAAATAGGATGAGATTTCTCCTAACCCCCTCCCCCCCAGGATTACCGCATGGACTTGGAGTAATGGAGGCGGGGAAACATGCTTGAATGGGATAAAACCCATAATTTTCTCATGGATTTCGTACTGAAAATCACTAGCATGGAGTCAGAAGTGATCGTTCATGCCTTCGTAGCAGCTGGTTGACGTAATGGTAGGCTAGGTTTAATTAATTAGTACAGACCTGGATTAGAAAATATAAGCATGACATGGATTGATGGGAGATTTCATACTTAGGCATGCGGGCACGATGTTGGGATGGATAAAAATGGTAATTTTCGGTTGTTTAAATAAAAATCGATGTTGCGTGTGATATTGAGTTGTGATATGAATTAATGTGTATTGTTTTTTATGTTAACCACTTCTGAATGCTTGTAATAGGATTGCACCCAAAACACTGTGTTAAAATCTAATGAAAGTTAATGTTAGAGGTGGTTGGTGTTGGTGGATTCTGAAGAACCTATGGTAGTAACAAGAGGAATTGTAGACATCGACTAGGTATTAGCGTTAATATGGAAGGTTGTATGTACTAGGGCATGAACCATATGTATGTGAACATATACCTTAGACCCTGCAAGTCCTAGATAAGCCCTAAATTGACCTGTAGATTGTAGGTGACAGTTTAATGTAGTTGGAACCCAACTTGATTTATGTATGAGTGCTAACAATTTCTTTGTATGCTTATTATAGTGCATGTTCAAGAAGTAATTCATTAAATGATATTCTAAGTGTTAATCAAATCTAATGAGGTTAAATAAAATACTTGTTGATTGTATAAGTGAGGTTGTTATTTACTCATTATTGTCGTGGTTGTTGTGATATCTGTTGATTATTATGAGATGTACCGATATTTGGACATTTTTATAGGATTGGTTGATATATGTTTGGCAGGTAATAGATGTCTGGAATTTTGGTACATAGACAAGAGCTTGTCCCCTGCAGGTCATGGCTAGTGGGCGATCATAAGACCCTTAGCATGTATGTACAAGGTATTGGTGAGTGTGACGGTTCCTTGAGTGGACCGAGTTTACTTATTTACTTGTTATATTTGGTTCCTTGAGTGAACTGTGATTTATGATCATTGTTATTACTGTTGTTGAATTGGATCCTTGAGTGGTTCGGGTTGAAATTACAAGTGATTGGCATATCTCTTTTGTGGTCTATTACTTATGTATTTGAGGTATGTCATAACTTATTGTTGATGAGTCATGGTTTGTTGACTTCGTTAATACTGGTAGTCATGTTATTCACTTGGTTGTTTTTGACATGGACTTATCCTTGACTGAATTATTTGATGCTAATCGAAAAAGGCTAAGTGTTACATGCTTGAGATAAATTTATTCGAATGGTGTTTATGGTTGTGCCTGTTTGCATGGTTATGGTCATAGACTGCAGGTTGATATTGTTGAAATTGCGTAAGCGGAGTGTTGTTATTTTGTTTGTTTAATTGTAGCCCATAGTTGAAATCTCTAACTAGGCAGGTGATAAAGCATAACCAGGGTATCAGAATATGGATAGGTGTTGCGTAAGAGTCTAAACTGATTGATTGCTAAGTGTTGGAAACCATTGTAGTTAGGTACTATTGAGTTCATAATTAATTGAGTGTGGTTTAGAAGTTGAATTGAGGATTAGCGAGAGTGGCATTGGATAATAGAGGCAAAGAATTATGGGGCAAAGTGTTTGACTAATAAACTCTTAAGGTGTATGTTTTCTTTTCAAATATTTATGTGGTCTTTATGTGATCTAATTTGGATCGACCGATGATGCTTACCGGTACGTATTTTTGTACTGATACTACTCTTGCTATATCCTTTTCTGTGGTATAGTCTTGTTGCAGGATCAGAAGATGTTTCATGCTTGATATGGTAGAGTTCTCTAGCAGCTTCTGTCACTCGTCTCTTATGGTGGAAGTTGGGTCATATGTATATCTCCATTCCCTTATAGTAGCTCTTGTACCTGTTAGATTATGTCCTTGGGTACCTGTTAGATTAGGTCCTTGGGTAAAGTACTACTTTTTGTACTTAATGAATTGTAACCAAGTTGTAATAAATAGAAGGATTTATTGATTTCTTTTATGACTTCCGCATATTTTTAAATTGGATGGTAAGGATTCTCCTATCTAGGTGGATTAAAGTACGTGCCCACACGATCTGGTTAGTTGGGTAGTGACAGCGACGAACAACGTCTTTTTTCTGAAAAAAATTAATTTCTTTTTAAAAAGCGACATTGTCCGTTGTAAAAAAGCGACGTTGTCCGTCGTTTGAAAAAAACAACGGGTCTTTTTAAGACGCAAGTGACTGAGTCACTTTTCCATCGATTTTGACCAAAAAACGACGTTGTCCATCGCTTTTGACCGACGCTTTTTTTCCTTTTTTTTAGTAGTGAAGAGGTCTGCAATTGCAACAAAATGTCATGTTTGCATCGCACTTCAGCATTGATCATTGGATCATTCTCATCCATACACGACTTATTCAACTAGAATTTTGTCATTTCAAATCCTAATATTTTATACATAGAAATTGAGGAAGAAATTTTAAAAATCAGAACTTCAATATCCACATCAGAACTTCAATATCCATATGGAATGGAGTAAAGATAAGAAATTGATACAAAAATTACCTTACTTTTTCGAATCAAGGAGAAATTTGAAGAAGGGTTATGATTTTGAGTTAATTTCTATTAATGGAGATGGAAATGAGTTAATGATGAAGAGGTACCCGTTTTAAAGAAGGGATTTCATATTCAACTTTGTTAATGACACGTGGCTAATTCCTATTGCTTATAGATACAGCACTTATGTTCTTCACACGACTCAGGTATGTAGTTTCACGCAAGGTGCCACGTATGCACAAAAGGTGGACAAAAATATGATAAAATTGAGTTTAGGGGGTAATAGGATCCCCGTAAACTTAAGGTGTGTTGTAGCAACTTTGGTCATAGTTCGGGAGCAGGGGAGGGGGGGGGAGGAGGGGGGGAGGTTAATAGTGCCTTATCTCAAAATATTATTTTGAAAAATAAGTGTCTTAATTATTTTTTTGTGTTTGAAAAATAAGTAAAAATATTAATAGATAATCCAAGATAAATACGATGAGTGATAGGGTGAAAGTGGTTATGGGGGCTACAAGGATAAGGGTGGCATGGGATGTATCGGAGGGTGGAGGATACAATCCACGTAAAACATCATTTGTAGAACTTGTTTTCCTACTTTCATTAAGAAAAGTATTTTGTCATTTGTAAGTCACTTGTTTTTTTTAGGAAAATATATTTTTCAATAATTTAACTAACAAAAAAAATAAAAAATTGAAAAACATTTTGCTCTTCCAAAGACACCCTAATTCTATGACAGACTTGATTTTCCGAATACAGAGACGTGAACGACTTTCGTTTTAAGGCTGCTGTAGAATTGATCAAACCATACATCATATATCACAATTATTTAAGCATCTTTGGAAAGTCCACTCTACACAATAATTATGGTTGCTCAGAAGTGGATGTTTCGTGTAACGATCCTTCTCTTTAAAAGCATGAGTGTCTTTTTATTATTGGATTAATTAAACGAAAATAGTCAAATATATTCTTAACGTATTGATCATAGTTAAAATTATTCTTCTATTTATTGGACCCTAATTAAATTTAAGCTCCTACTTTAAAAGGAACTGATAAATATGTGGAGCTTTTAATCACATATAAGACAATAAATTTGTGGATCAATATATACAGTAAAACCTCTCTAAATTAATATTATCAGGACCATAAAATATTATTATCTTGTAAAAGTATTATTTAATCGATAAATTAATATTTATTAATTTAAAGAGTGTTTTCAAGACTCAATGAAGATTAACTTTGATTACATCAAAATCATTATATCTTACTAATTTACGTATCATATTTATTGAATTAATGTAAAAAATAAATTCATTATACATAAATTACATTGTATCGACATTGCAAAATTCGTTTGGGGGATAAAGCCTTAAGAAATTTAAATGAACCCACTTGTGAAAACGATATTCATGAAATTAATGTCATGATTAATGATCTCGGTTACCACAATAAAATGGATGTCAATAGCTTATTGGATTACCCGGGTGAAAATGATACATGTTTAGAGGTCCAGAGCTTAGAAGAAATTGTCGATACCATTGGAGAAAACAATGTTGATGATAAAGTTGAAGATGATACAATATCTTTGAAACCATTTACGCATAAGAAAATACTTATCGTGTCTAGAACTCTTCACAATTTTATGGTGCAGTTCGAGAAGACAACACCAAAACTTTTGAATGCAATAAGAAAAGTTATAGATGAGCTTCAACTAAATTTAAATTTTAATAAAAAACAAAAACACTATAATCATATTTCACTAAATTGCCTTAGATGTTTTTGTAATTTTAAAGAATTATTAATTTATACTATTAATGGGATCATATATTTATATAGGGGTCTTTCGAAGATATATTAGCTTATTATCTTATTATCTTATTGAAATCGGTAATTTTTTCTACTGGCCCAAGTCAGAATTGAAGAAAAATATTATCTTAGAGAGTTTATTAATTTATTGAGTATTAACTTAGAGAGATTTTACTGTAATTAGATTCAATCCATTAACTGAAACCGAATTTTAAAGACTCCAATATTTCATCCTCTTCCCTCATGACTGTCTACACTTTAAGGTTTCTTTAGTTCTATGTTGGAGTAGATGTGCCACAAGCAGGAATTATACGAAAATGTTTTAAGCCACAAGGACTCCAATATATTCAGCTAAATTGTTTTATGCGTGCATAAATAATATTTACAAAAGTCTATAAAGTGACAATATGATTTTTGTGAAACTTATACAAAATCAGTGAAGCACCCATGATCCCTAAATTTTAAATTTATCGCTAAGTTTATTGATTCCATCATAGTTTTTGATGTACTTAAAAACCTGCTGACAAGAAAATACAGCTATATCCGTCTATATTTAGAAATATATTACTCCCTCCGTTCCATTTTATGTGTCGCTAGTTTTTTTTTGATTCGTCTCAAAAAAAATATTATATTTTTTTATTTGGCAACTATTTAATAGCATCATCCCCATTTTATTCTCACTGGGTCCCACTTAATAAGAAAAGACAACCAAAAAAAAAACATTAAAGTGACTTTAATAGAGGTAATTTTGTAAACTTTAAAAGCCGCCACCTCCTTTTTAAAATAAGTAGTCCCTCTATTCAATTTGTTTAGCCTATATTGACTCGACGGAAAAAAAAAAAAAAAAAAAAAAAATTGTGATCTTAAGTAAAGGATATTAAAATATATCATAATATTTTTAATTTTATGATCTAAAATATATCATGTTTAAAATTAAAAAATTATCAAAAAATAATAGACTTTTTTTTCTTTTTTTTAAATGAACTAAAAGAAATAGCAAACAAATTGATACAGGGAAAGTAACATTTTAAACTGCACATTCAAAATAATATTATATATTTAAGATCACACTAAAAGCAAATTTTTTAGCAATTTTTTAATTTTAACTTTTCATGTTGCATATTTAAGATCATAAGATTCAAAATTCTTGTTTATTTTCTCAAATTTTATTTAGATAAATATTATAGTCACAAAATATTTATAATTTATATAGATCATAAAATTTAAAAAAAAAATAAGAAGCTAAGAGCCGCCACTAAATATTTAAGGTTACCTGTCAGCGTACTCCACTGAGGACTATGAGATTTGCGCCTTAGTTTATTCAAAATTCGATTTTTGTCACCAATTAAAGTCACAACCACTAATAGACAATTCAGTCATATATCCATCAGATCATCACCTTCCTTACCTATATATACCTTTCACTTTACCACTTCTTTCCAATTACCTTTTCCTACAACACCAAAATGAAGCTTAGTGAATTCATAATTTTTTCATTACTATTTGCTCTCCTATTGTTGGCTGCCTCGGCAGAACAATGTGGTTCTCAGGCAGGAGGTGCACTTTGTGCCTCGGGACTCTGTTGCAGCAAATTCGGCTGGTGTGGTGACACCGATGCCTATTGTGCTCCTGGCAATTGTCAAAGTCAGTGTCCTGGTGGCCCCTCTCCGAAACCACCTACCCCTGGCCCCGGTCCTAGTGGGGACATCGGTGGTGTCATCTCAAGTTCCATGTTTGATCAGATGCTTAAGCATCGCAATGATAATGCTTGTCAAGGAAAGAATAATTTCTACAATTACAATGCCTTCATTAATGCTGCAAGGTCTTTTCCTGGCTTTGGCACCACTGGTGATGCCACTACCCGTAAAAGGGAAATTGCTGCTTTCTTTGTTCAAACCTCCCATGAAACTACTGGTACATCGATTTGAATTTAATGAATTCAACTATTAAATGAACTATATATTATAATTTTATAATTATGTTACGAATAATGTCTATTGAAATTTTAGTAATAATAATTAATCATGTAACCCTTGATAGGAGGATGGCCTACAGCACCCGATGGACCATACGCATGGGGTTACTGCTTCCTTAGAGAACAAGGTACCCCGGGCGACTACTGTTCACCAAGTGGTCAATGGCCTTGTGCTCCTGGCAGGAAATATTTCGGACGAGGCCCCATCCAAATTTCATAGTAAGCTCTTAAATGTTCACAATCATTTTCATTCTTTATATAGTCATGGAGGTAGACAAAACATTCTTTCTAGTGTAGACAGGTTATTTGTTACAATAAGTTAAAGTACATTTAGCATTAAAATTACTTACATTATCATTACATATATAAGTTAAATTCCAAACTCTAACAGGGGACACTCTCATCACACTGTTGTGTCCTAATTTTTGACTGATTAACAGAAAGAGAAATAAATCTATTTGTCCTCGCGTTTTAATGTGATGAATTTGTATGGTCTAATTATGTGTATTTTGATATTAATAAACACAGCAACTACAACTACGGGCCATGTGGAAGAGCCATCGGAGTTGACCTTTTAAACAATCCTGATTTAGTAGCCACGGATCCAATCATCTCATTCAAATCAGCTATTTGGTTCTGGATGACCCCTCAATCACCAAAGCCTTCCTGCCACGATGTCATCACCGGAAGATGGCAACCATCCGGTGCTGACAGAGCAGCCAATCGCCTCCCTGGATTCGGTGTCATCACAAATATCATCAATGGTGGCCTAGAATGTGGTCATGGCAATGACAACAGGGTCCAGGACCGGATTGGTTTTTACAGGAGGTATTGCGGAATTCTTGGAGTTAGCCCTGGTGACAATCTTGACTGCGGCAATCAAAGGTCTTTTGGAAACGGACTCTTAATCGATACTATGTAACGACTTCATCATCTTTTTTGTTGTATTCTCTTGCAACAATGCAGGGTCCAGCTATAAATAAATGTACTTATGTAATGTAATCTGTGTGAATTGTGACTGTAATCCGATGGGACCAAGACTTGTAGTAGTCTTTTATAATAAACAAAGACTTTTGTCCACGATAGTGAATGTTTCTTCTATACTTGTGAGGGGCGTTAATGAGCATGTAGAGCCATTTCAAAGCATTTAAGTTATACTTTAACCTTTTTATAATAGGTTAGTTCACATTTTTAAAGATTATCAATTAGTATAATTGAATAGAGTTGCCTGTCATTATCTATTAAGTAATCTGATTGTACAAATATTTTCTACATCGTTAATTCACACCACAACCTTCTCCGTTGTTTTCTAATGATGTTTGTGAGTAAAGAACTTTTGAATTGAATATTGGTGATGTGTTGGTGCTATAACGGCGGTAGAGGGTGTATGGAGCTACAATGGCATTTGAAGGGAGAGATCGATGACCACGGATGTATAACGTATTGGGTAGATTTAGGTGTGACAACATCAATTACTGACAAACGAAGAGGTTAATTTATTCCATCATGTCAATTTGTAATGAATATTGAATTATTCCCTCTGTCTCAATTTATATGAATAATTTTTCTTTTTAGTCAGTCTCAAAAAGAATTACATTTTTATATTTAGTAATAATTTAACTTTAAATATCATTTTACCCTTAATGAGATTATTTATAGTCACACAAACATGTTACACTAATTTTAGACCACATATTTCAAAAGTCTTCTTTTTCTTTTTTAAATTCCGTATCAAATCAAACTAACTCATATAAATTGTGACGGAGGGAGTATATATAATTGACTAAAAGATATCAAAGAATACGGCAAATCAAGTGAGCTTTTTTCTTTCTTCGGATCAAGTGAGCTTGTTTTCTTTTCTTTTCCCCAATTTTGTAATTGGAGTCATTTAATCAATAGATGTAGGAACATACATGCATCTCAATGAAGTCGACATCAATCAGACATTTTTCCACAAACATTGCTCTTTCCCTTCAAAAGTTCCAACTTCCAAATAAAAAATAGGAAAAATAACATAAAAATATAATTTAACTTATCATATTTATACAAATTTCCACCCTTATAAAGTAATTACAAAAATTTCAATTATCAGTTATGTATCTCAATGAAATGTATCGGAAACAAATTATGTATCGTTGTGTATATCAGTGTGAGTTTTGTTTAAAAGATACATACACTATGTATCTTTGAATGATTATAATGTGCGTAATTATATATCTCAACGGAATGTATCGAAAATAAATTATGTATTTCGATAGCCCAAAAAATGAAATTTTTTGTAAATATACAAAATATCAAAAAAATTTGTAATTAGACACCAAACTATCATAGTTTATGTTGTCTCAACCCATATGCATGTGCTTACCACCCATTTAATTGGTAACCTAACTTTGGTGGGGGTTTTTACGATTAGTTCCGAACATGCCGGTTAAAATTTATTAAAGGGAAAGCATTAAGTGGGCGTTTGACTATAAACATTAAAAAAAAAAAAATCACTTTATTTTAAATTTTTAAAATCGGAGTTGAAGTTGTAATTGTGTTTCGTCATATTTTTTGAAAAGAATATTTAAAATTTAAATATATTTTTTTTTAAAATATGATTTATACTCCCTAATTTCTAAAAACTAACAAAATCATCCGACTTGATTAATTTACCTCAAACATACAGTCAAATTTATTCTAAAAGTGTAATATCTCAAAATAGACCATCACATAATGTCATATATTAGATCTCATGTATGAGCTACTGAAAAAATTTACTATGAGCCTCATATGTCATGTCAAAGTTATATGAAGTATTTATTATTTTGACACATGTTACTTTTTGGGTCCCACCTATTAGAACAATTTTTTTTTCTCTTGCCCTCTTCTTCATATTGTTTACTGTGCTCATTGTCATTAACTTTTTTTCTTTTTGGCAAATTATTTTTTGCTGTTTCTTTTTTTGCGTTACTTTTTATTTACACTTTGGTTTTCTTTCTTTATTTTTTTCAACTTTTTCGTGCTCTATTGAAGGCCTTTTTATCCTCCTAGTTCTTAATATTTGCAAGCAAATCAAATTTATATGAAATTTTCTTTGTTTCAATTTGTTTGTGATACTTTTTTTTAGTCTATTTTAAAAAGAATGTTTCTTTTATTTTTGACAATTTTTTAAATTTCAACTTTCTATACATGACATATTTAAAATCATATAAATTAAAAAATATTTTAATATATTCTACATATTTTTATTTTAAAACCACAAGATTCAAACGTCTTCTTTAATTTCTTAAACTCTTTTATAAATTAAAAATCAGACAAACAAATTGAAACAGAGGGAGTATTATTTATATCAGTTAAATGTATGAATAATCACTCAACTTATTGTAATTGGCTGCCGAAGTCACTCAACTTTACTTTTGTCTTCCAAAAGTCATTCAACCTTGTCTAGTTAGCTTCCGATGTTATTTTAGACCGAAATACAATTTTCGATGCCTATTTAATGATGTGGCAGCTCTAAATATTAAAGAAAAGAATATCAAAAACACAAAATCAATATTTAAATTTATTTAGAACCCAATCCATCTGAATCCAATCTAATTCTTGACCCTACCTGCTTCAAATGATTTTGATATACTAGAAATGCCCTTAAAAGAAAAAAAATATATGACGATCTTTCAATTTCCAACACTCTAAATACTAGAGACACCTTTAAAAATATATGACGATTTTGCTCTTTCTTTTTTGCGTTACTTTTTATTTACTATTTTCTTTGGTTTTCTTTCTTTATTTTTTTTCAACTTTTTCGTGCTCTATTGAAGGCCTTTTACCCTCCTAGTTCTTAATATTTGCAAGCAAATCAAATTTATATGACATTTTCTTTGTTTCAATTTGTTTGTGTTATTTTTCTTTTTAGTCTATTTCAACAAGAATGTTTCTTTCATTTTTGACAATTTTTTAAATTTCAACTTTCTATACATGACATATTTAAAACCATATAGATTAAGAAATATTTTAATATATTCTACATATTTTTAATTTAAAACCACAAGATTCAAACGTCTTCTTTATTTTCTTAAACTCTTTTATAAATTAAAAATCAGACAAACAAATTGAAACAGAGAGAGTATTATTTATATCAGTTAAATGTATGAATGATCGCTCAACTTATAGTAATTGGCCGCCGAAGTCACTCAACTTTGTTTTTGTCTTCCAAAAGTCATTCAACCTTGTCTAGTTAGCTTCCGATGTTATTTTAGACCGAAATACAATTTCGATGCCTATTTGATGATGTGGCAGCTCTAAATATTAAAGAAAAGAATATCAAAAACATAAAATCAATATTTAAATTTATTTAGAACTCAATCCATCTGAATCCGATCTAATTCTTGACCCTACCTGCTTCAAATGATTTTGATATACTAGAGATGCCCTTAAAAGAAAAAAAATATATGACGATTTTTCAATTTCCAACACTCTAAATACTAGAGACACCTTTAATAATATTGAACCATAATAAACAATATCATATAGCTTACGAAAAACATATTCACTTTAGAGATTCAGTATCCAAATTTTTCAACACCAATGAAAAAAAGAACATAATAAGAAAATAAAAATTACTACCATAATGAGTGACAAAAAAATTAAATTCATTTACAAATATCTACAATTAAAAGTTAGAAGAAAAAAAAAAAGAAGCAAAAAAGAAAACTTCAATTTACTTTAGTGTCGGAATACGAGGAAAAACAATTACTCCGTAGAAAAAAAGGGGAAAGGAAAGAAACATACGGAAAACAGTTAATAACCCCCCCCCCCCCGCCTCCCCCCCCCCCCCCGAAAAAGAAAAAAAGCAAAAAATAATTTGTCTAATAAAAAGATAATCACTGAAAAAGCAAAAAGAATATGAAGATGAAATTGCTATGACAGGTGGGACCTAAAAACCTAATGTGTCAAAATGATATGATAAATGCCACATACTACTATGACTATCGTATGAGGTACATAGTAAAAATTTTCATGAGCTACTACATATTTTTGTACATAGTAAAAATTTTCATGAACTACTACATATTATTGTACATAGTGAAAATTTTCATGAGCTACTACATATTATTATAAATATTTTTTTTATTTTATTTGGAATTTTTGAAATTGCAGTTGTGTTTGGTTATAGTTTTTGCAAATAATATTTGATTGTTTAAATATATTTTTCCTATTAAAAAAAGAATGAAGTATGATTTAAATATGAAAGAGAAAAGACATCAAAACATCCCTAAACTTGTCTACCCAACTTACTTTAGCCTTTAACTTCACGGGCAACTATTTACCCCCAAAAAACTTTTAAGTGAATTAACTACTACCTTAAAATTATAATCTCAGTCTCTCAATGGAGAGTGCACTACACACGCACCACATCAATGCCACATCATAGCCACATAAAAATTCATTCTTCTTAAAAAAAATAACCCCACTAATATATATATATTAAATAAAAAGAAAAAAATTAATTAATTTTCTTAATATTTTCTTTTCAATTTCAATTTTCTCTTTATTTATCCTTGTTTTGATTTTTTTCTTTCCTCTTTTTTTCCTCTTTGTTCATTGCCCAGATGACTACGCCATTGGAGCATTTTACTCCAAGATTCCAAACTTCTACCACAACATTTCTTCTCCTTTTCTTTTCTCTATTAATTCTTTACTTTGTTTTTCTTTTATTTTTTGGCAAAACAAAAACTTGGCGTTAAGTTTGCCGCCACACCATTTTCGATGAGTTGTTTCCGACACTAAAAAATTATCAAACCACCAGTTCAATAGAACATCGGAGAAGAAGACAACTTTCATTGAAAAATCAAAGATGTTGCAGGTCGAGAAAAGACCATGGAATCTCCGCCAAACTCATTGAAAAACTAACAATTTTATGAAAAAAAAAGTCTCCATATCTTTGGGAGAGCAAGCTGGTGTGATTAGGTTTGTTTAATAGAAAAGAGATTTGATTTTTTGAAGGTGTGGTGAAATTTGATATGTCCGACCAACTTCGGGACAATTGATTTTGATGTTGGAAAAATTATACTCCTAGTTAAGGGATTCTAATAATTAATTATATAATATATAAATTAGTGGGGTCACTTTTATAAAAAAAAAATACGCGTTTTTAAAAAAAAATTCTTTTTTTTTAATGTCACGTCAATATTAGGGGTGATATTAATTCACTTGAAAGTTGTTTAGGGGGATAAATAATTGCTAGTAAAGTTAAAGGACTAAAGTAAATTGGATGGACAAATTTAGAGGTGGTTTGATGTCTTTTCTCAATATGAAATATAATTCAAATGAGATTATTTTTATAAAAATAAATATTTAGGATAAATTTGAAAAAGAAAAATACAGTGAAAGTGAAAAAAATAAAAATAGGATTTTGGTTTTTCAAATCCTAAATACAACTATTTTTATGTCTAAATATTGATTTTCAAATAAAGTGAAAATTTTTATGTAATGGTCCTTAAACTACTTTCTATTTTCGGGTTTCCAATCCAAAGTTTCTGATAAAGGATAGGGGGATTTTAATTTCTATTCATCTAACCATATTCCTAGTAGTTAGAAACATGCTAACAAGAAAATGCAGTCAAATATGCTTGCAGAATTTTAAAAAAGAATTTTACGTTTCGAAGAGTTAGATAGTTTTCTACTAGAAATTTTAATTTATTTTTATTATGAAAATTATAATTTTGTTTACCCTAAACACAGTATAGTTGAATTGATGTGAGGTCAAAAGCACGCGTCATAATCTAACTCTTTTTAGTTCGTTTACTAGCAGTTTGAATATTAATTGAGCAATATGTAAAGTAAATAAAGCGAAACAAAGAGTAAAGCGTATTGATCCGAGTGTTCTTATGTATCAGCGAGCGTCTCCGAGAGCTTAGCATTAGCTCTGAAGGTGTCCTTGAATCAATATATTGGATGAAATCTTAAGTAAAATAAAGATCAACTTGATTCTCAATAAAATAGTATATTTTTGTTGTATTGCTAGAATATAGTGTGTCCTTGCAAATGTGTGAAGTAAACTATTAATAGGTTACTATGGTGAGGCACTAACCAATATAGAAAAGCTAGAATTGAGCCCTGAAGTACTAAAACCAATGACAAATGGCCACATGGTGATATTGTTAGTGATGCCAGCAAATATTTCTGCAATGTTCAGGTTTGTACGAGCTCGTCCGCGCACCTTGCCCTTTTAACACTTTGTCTCCCTTATCTCTTTGTCCATGTCATCGACATCAGAACTCTCCCTCTTCCTTAACGCATATCCTCTTTCTATCTTGGGGATGCCTTCTTGAAGAATTGATCTTCCCAAACCTTTGCGTCCATTTCTTCCTATGCCAGTGTATTTATCCGATTTCACCCCATACAAATAGTCCCTCCGTCTTTTGGTTATAGTGTCAAGCATGCCAGAAGGAAAAAATTGAAGAAGATACGACAATCCTTTTCCGTCTCTCCTTTCTTAAACAAGAAAAGACACGTTGACACCATCTCTTTAAACCTTATTTCAATGTGTTTGGTTCATCTATGGCGCGATATTGATGTGTCGTGGTTTTATGGACTTTTGATGCTTAAAACATTAAATTGTTGTAAGTTCTTAAGCACTCTTTTGTAGATTTGATATGCTTTTGTATGTCTAACCAGGAAAATAGGTCCCGAAAGTTAATATTGGAAAATGAGCTGAAAAAATACCAAGTGTTGACTCGTGAAGCCAAGGTACGAATTGTAGAGTCAATGCACGAGTCGTACCAAGGACCTTACTGATAATCAAAGGTGAATTCCAAAAGAGGTGAAGGTCAAGTCCTAAAGTACGACTTCTACCTACGAGTCGTGGTTTGAACCACTAGTCCATCTGACTCATTCTCAAGAATCATGAAGAAGAAGTACAGAAAAGATACAACTTGAATTCAGTGACCACGGTTGCAACCTACGAATCATAGAGTGGAGGTACGAGTCACCCTTGACTCATACTGAGAATCGTAAGGAGGAAAAGCAGAAGAGTTGCCATCTGTACTTTGAGAGTACGAGTCACAGTTCAAATTATAGGTTAGGACCACGGGTCGTACCTTGATAGTGAAGCAAAGATGAGTTATGTCTAAGCACGAGTCATGACTTTAATCTACAAGCCGTGACTACATTATACGAATTGTACCGACTGTCAGGCCTACAGTCCTATTGTGTTTATTATAGGTTTTATTTTTGTCTATAAATACCTTTCCTAGGTTTTCTTTTACAATTTATGCACTCTTTAGCCTGAGAAATGTATTACATTGTTTTGATGTATATTGTTCTTTGGTTTATTAAGAAATTACATACTTTGATAATTCATGATTCCGAATTTCTTCTACTTAATTCGTAAGTTCACAATTATGATTTCTTCTACACATTCTAATTATGATTCTACAAACATGAATAGATACATGCCATAACTAGGGTTGTAGGAACCATGATGAATTAACAAAGTAGGTTAAAGTACTTAGTGATTCTTGAACGGTGTTCATGCATGTATTGTTCTTCCTTTTGTATTGATTGCTTTTTAACGAGTGCATGCGTTAGAACTCACCTTAATTCTTACTTGCTTAAGCATATGGGTAAAGAATAGGAAAAGAGATTAACAACGGATATATGAGACTATCAACCCTCATCTAATAGCTTGAGTCTTGTCCAGGAATAGATAATCTGAGATCAAGGGTAAGGGTTAATACGCATACTCATAGACCTAACCGGTGACTGAGTGATATTCATCTAATAAGGCCGACCAACCTTTTAGGTGAACCTAACCAATTTTGTATATTAAGCACCGGGATATAGATCACTAGTACTCTACACTTACTGAGTTATGAAATCATGGGGAACATAATCCTAGTCTATTCTCACTGATCGTTACAACTACAAATTATTACTTGCTACTTGGTTACTTAAAGCTTGCAACTTGATATTTTTTACTTCAAAACCCTTCTTTCAGAAATAACTGATTAATAGTTAAAAAAATCGCATTGACCTAGCTTCTATCCATATTTCCTATGGATATGACCCCAATCTAGTTGGGTTCTATATTGGATTCAACGACCGCTTTATACCTCATTTCAAGGTGTAATCTGGGTGACATCCAATTTCGATGCCGTTGTAGGGGAATACGGTTTAGGAATAGTTCAATTGTGCTTATTTGACTATTAGTCCTTATCTCTTGATTTAATTTTTTGTTGTTTTTGTTTCCATTAGGGTACATGTTAGCTTATGTCAAATACCCAAAGTGAAGGCAATCCCTTGCTTCCCATCGATCACGAACTTGAACAAACCATCAAAAAGATGAATGCTCAAGAACTCACAGAGCAAGAGGCATCCCGTCAGAATATAGTAGAGAGGCAAGCTACAACGGATACAACTCGTGTTAATTAAGGAGATGCAGCAAATGCTGCAAATGCTCAGAGGAACAATAGGCCCAGAGGCCATAATCAAAGACCAGTTGTTTCGTATGATAATCTAGATGATGAGGTGGATGCTGATTTTGATGGAGTGGGCGCTACAGGTGCCATTGTCCCTCTTTCTTTAGCCCTTGGTGTCAAGTTTGACATCACAAGTACTATAATCCAGCTGTTGAATCAAAAAGGCCTATTTAAAGGTGTTCCGAAAGATGATCCAAATCTCCACTTGATAAATTTTGTAGGGATCTGTAAGGCGTACAAGCTACTGGGTGTGAAGTAAAATACTAACTGATTGAGGCTATTTCCCTTTTCACTATCTGGGGAAGCAATGCTATGATTGACTGAACTTCCTGACGACTCCATTACTAACTAGAGAAAATTAAAGGATTCTTTTCTTGAGAGATTTTTCCCGCCTTCTAGAATGCTACAGCTTAGAGATGAGATTAATAACTTTAGGCAGCTGCCTAGAGAAGCTTTGCATGAGGCTTGGTTGAGCTTCAATAAGAAGGTGACCCAATTCCCTAATCATAAGCTTTCTAATGACTATATCTTAGAGATATTTTATAGGTCAATGAATTCTGCAACAAAGTCAATTGTTGATACTATTAGTGGATGGTAGTTGATGTCACACACCTATTAATGGAGGGTCATTGATGTGATTCTTGATAGAGTTACAAATACAAATAGATCGTGGCACACTAGAGAATCTGAGGTCTCGACGGGTTCTTATTCGGTGAGCATGTCAGTTGATAAATATCGAAAAGAAGAGGAATATGATCAGGATATGGCTCACACGAAAAATCAGATGAATTTTCTCACAAAACATTTCTTGAGGACCGATTTCAAAAAGTTAAATATAGTTGGATCCCATGGTAAAGCTCCAAGGCCTGACGACAGTGATTGTGATTCTAAAGAGGAAGCGAACTATGTGAATAACCATATGGGCAAACCAAGACTCTTGGCGCCAAGGTCAAGGAAATCAAGGTCAGAACTATTACAAGGATGATAAGTATAATCGGTCTAGGTATAGAGACAGAAGTTGTGGTAGAGATCAAGAAAACTGGAGGAATAAGGATGGTGATAAAAAGATCGTAACGGTCTTTATGTTCCTCCAAAGGGTCATGATCAAGGTGAGTTGAGTGGTTCATGATCGAAAGACATGGTTTCTAAGGTGCTCAAATATATAGAGTCTACTGATTCTAGGATCAAGTAGCTGCATGGTGAATTTTCTAAGATTTCCCAAGTTGTTGACCCTCACTCTATCGTCATTAAGAAGCTTGACCAGCAGATGGGATAAATTTTTGTTGTATTGAATCCAAGAAAGAATGGTACATTATCGAGTGACACAATGCCAATCCAAGTCATTGTATGACAGTCACCACTAGAAGCGAAAAGCAGTTTAATGAGCCACTCGAGTCGGTTGTTGCCGATGATCATGATGCAGTTATTGTTGATGATGATCTTAGAAAAATGAATGTGAATGATGAAGATGAGCAAGTAGTGGTTGATGATAAATAAGAGAAAGCTAGAGAGCCTTTAAGAAATGCAAAAGAGGCTAGTGTTGAAAAAGAGAAGGAAAAAGAGGTCCCGAAAATATTGACTCTTATTCCAAGGCCTCCACCTCCCTTCCCACAACACTTAAAGAAGAAAGTGGAAGATGGAAAATTCCACAAATTCATTTGCATATTGAATCAGTTGTCCATGAACATCCCTTTAGTTGAGGCACTTGAGTAGATGCCTGGTTAATCTTATGTTGCTTGTTGTGTTTAAACGGTTGGGTCTAGGAGCTCCTAAACCAACTAACATATGGCTATTTATGGTGGATCACACTGTGAAGCATCATGTGGGCATACTGTATGATATTTTTGGCCCAGGAAACACCAAGACCCTTCTTCTATAAATTTGGGGGTTCCCAAACCATCTTTGTAGATCTTCATTCTTACCTTGTCCCTTTTTTTATTGCACCATGTCTTCTTCATCCTCAAGTTTTTCTAGAGTTTCTTCTTCTGGGAGTGATTTAAAGAGAAAAAACCAAAAAAGAGACAATGTTTCCCCCAAACCCAGCACTGATAACATTGTCCCTGGAATATTTCATTTTAAGGATGACTTCAAGATACTACCGAGCAACCTTTCCAAGACGGGAGATAGGGTCATAGGTGATTTTTACTTTCTTATAAAAGAAGGTGGCATTCCCATAGTCTGGTTGGACTATGACTACCGTGAAAATGAATTTCATGTTGGCTACAGGTCTAGTTACTCTTTTGTCCACGCCTACCCATTTACTATAGATTTTGACAAACCTTCCATAGATAAAGTTATTATCTCCTTCTACTCGACCTTTAAATTATGCCTAGGACAACTTAGGTCCAGGGTTTGGAAGTTGTGGCATGCCTTAGAGCTCTGCATTTGGAGACCGAGCAATCCTTCACTCTAAGTCATCTTCTACTTTTTTACTCCCTTCAGATTATTCAAGAGGGAATGGTGCAGCTAGTAGGTAGATGTAGGAACTCTATCCCTAAAAGTCTGGATGATGCCCTGATCAAAGCTTAATTTATTTTTGTGGCTACCGAATATCTCTCCAACTTGCCTCTCTTAGAGCTATAGAACATGTCTCGTAAGTATTCACATTCCCAATTACTTCTATCATTTCCAACCTCTTTTGGTCTCTTATTTTTGTATTAGTCTCAAGTATATTGTTCAACTCCTACCTGGCATCTAGATCCACACATCCCAGTTCTTGAATGAATTTGAGAGATCCGAGAATAGTTCAGTAAGATTTTTTATTCTACTATAACTAGTGATTGATTATGGAGTTTAATAGCTACAATTCGAGGGTGGAAAACTAAGAATCATGGTAAGTCATTATTCCGCACTCCATCCCGTCACAACCCCTTTATTATGCCTTTCCTATGCTCTTTTCATAATACACATGTCTTATAGGTAGCCCATCTTTTTAGTCCCTTGTATCAGTCTCTATGGATCTCATCGAGATTTATCAGGGCGTTGATCATGACTTTTCTACACAAACCCTTCCATCCAACGTCAGAATTAGGTCCTCCTTGGGAGTCGAATCCCAGTCCCTAAAGAGGAAAAGAGATAGACTGGATCTTTCCATTGTTCCTGTGGATAAAATAATAGACCCATCCTTAAGGGAAACCAAAGTCATAGCATTATCCAGAGATTCTAATAATAGAGGGGAAAACTCGGGTGATGATTATCTCTCGAGGAGAGAAAGAAAAGTTGTTGGCTATGCCACAGCCTTGGATGAGGCCGATCAATTATTTTTGAGTTGGCGACTTCCTTTTGATCTAGCTTGTACACTCGGATGCCTTTTGTACCTAGTGGGTTGAGCTTATACGCTACTATAGAGCCCACAAATTATTCTACTATCTTTCACCCTCAAGGGTATATGTTGAAATCAAAACTTCTAGAAGTTCTCAGTTTCCCTTGAATACACTGAGGATGGGGCGTCATGTCCCTATATAAGAGAAAATCAGACTCAAAAGAGAATATTCCGACCCCAAAGGATCCTATCCCCTTGAAAGTCCCTGGTGAACATGCTCTCGAGGGTCCCATGAATCCAGATGCTAGGCCCCAAACACCTCCTGAATCTCTTGACCCTTACACTTTGATTGGGACCTTTTTAGACCCTATACATGATCCATCACAAAGGTTCCCTTTATTGGGATCGATCCCTAACAAGTTTCAACTTTTATCTAAACTAGTAGTGGTAGCCAGCTATCTGAAACCCATGATTTCCTTCAAAGTTCAATGGGGGATGGATAATGCTTCTACTACATGTCTTTTGAATGATTGTGCATATGTTGGATCCAAGGTATGTGATTGTCCTTATTTTCCCTTATTTATCCATTATCGGGTCTATATTACTTTAAAGCATGCAACTTAATTTATCATCCCCATATTAGTGTATTGGCTGCAGAGGGTTTACAAAGGATGTTACAAGACCAAGAATTTGAAATGTAAGTGCGAGAAACTTCATAAAACATTGATCACCGAACGAGACCCGTCGATAGTTACTGAAGCCTTGGCCTTTAGTTCTTTTGAGATCAAGATACTAAAAGCTACGCTTGTTATGGTTACAATTGAAAGAGATGATTACAACGAAGAAGCCTATCTTGGAAACAGGAGAAAAAGGAATACCAGAAAAAGGATTTACTTTAAGGTAGTTCCTGACAATGTCTTCTCCTTTTTAATTTATCATTTGGAGGGGATGGCCAGGTTTCCCTAGCTGCTTGTTTTCTTTAGTCTCTTTCCCATAATTATTCTTTTCTATATCACTTAGAAACTCCCTCAGTGACCATGTTTAAGAGTGTGACAACGTCTTCTCGAAGGTACCTACAGTCATTAGTCATGTGGCCATGTGGCCCATGATAATCACACCAGAGGTTTTGTTCCCTCGTGTTAGGATTTGACCTAACTGGATTAGGGAACCATGCTTCCTTAATGTCCTAGATTGTTGAGACCAACTGATAAGGTCTGATAGAGAAGTAGTATTTTGACAGTAAAGGGACTTTGTCGACCGCGTAGACTACGGGTTTGATCGCCTTCTTTGCCATCAGACTTTTTTATGCTTGATCCCTATCAATTCTTTTGTCAAACTGAGGCCTATTCGAGACTCATGAATTAGAGGCTCGTCCTTGTATTTTCCATATACGATAAGTATTTGCCTTAAGATGAGCTCCATGTCTATTTTGAATCCAACTCTCATAGATATCGGTTGCTAACTAGCCTTGCACCGATATACCATTTACTCTTGATTAACTTGGGATCAATTTTCCATGAATGGAGCATGTTACTATGTGTCCGATAGTAGTCGCCCTTGATTTAGATCTTTGACTCATACCGATTATGCATGTCTGTCCAAGTTGTGGCCTTAAACTCGGTTAGACTTTTCTTCAACTTATATGAAGCAATTGAACTTTTTGAGTTCAAACTATTCGTGAAGGGCTCAGATGCCCAATTATCTAGAACCATTAACAATTGCATCCTCTCTTTCTAGAATCTCATGATGAACTATTAGAGCAATAGATGTCTCCCATCTAGGGTTGCACCTTTTTTGCTATGGCGTATGCTTTGATGAAGCTGTCTGCCAGCATATTAAAATAACTAATCAAATTTTTGGAAAGGAGAGATAATAGATTGGTGCTTTGCCTTATAAAGTTTCTCCGAACTTCTTTACCATCACCGACTCTACCTCTTCTTTGGTCAGGTCATTACCGTTGAAGGCAATTATAAAGAACAATAGGTGTTCTTGGGAATCTGAGTTCCCAGCATATTTAGGTATATCATGCATTTTGAACCTTTTGTGGATGAGCCTAGTCACTACATTGGCTGTGTAAGACAGCTTTGCGTAGCTTTTCGAGTCTGGTTCCTTAATGACTAGTAGTGCTCCTGGTATATGATTCATTCAGAGTTTAGCTCTTAGTAATGGAATTTCACTTCCCTTCCTAGCAATTCCATCATTGATGTTGATGATGGTGGTATTTTAGGACCGACTTCAATTTCATTGGCCATTTGCTCTTTCGACTGGTTGTCGATCTTTATATCATCTTCTACTATCGGTGTCTCCTATTTCCTCTCGAGGCATTTAAAGTCATATGGACCATGGTACCTTGCAGTTCAATGACTTTTTGGTTCTTGGCATCCATATGTTTTATCAGAGTGTTCTTCAATTCGATGAGTCCAAGCAAGATCACTTTGAGACATTCTAAGTTGGATCCACCTTCGTATCCCTCAGACATTTCCTCCTTAGGGGATAGTGTGCGGTTTCTCTTCTATATGATCACATTCGTTGTGTCTGTGTTTTTGACATCGATGTTGGTTCTTCCAACAAGGTGGTCTTGTGCGTTTCGGATGGTACTCTAGTCTGTTGTTTCGTTTGCATGCAGAAGTTTTATGTATGAATTTCGGATGAGAGACTGAACCATCATGTGGTAACCAAGTTTTGGCCAATAAATAAAAATGGAAATTATTTGTTACAATTTGTATGGTCTAATAAGGTGTGTTTTGACACTAATAAACACAACAACTACAACTATTGGCCATGTGGAAGAGCCATCGGAGTGAACCTCTTAAACAATCCTGATTTAGTAGCCACGGATCCTGTTATCTCATTCAAATCAGCTATCTAGTTCTGGATGAGCCCTCAATACCAAAGCCTTCTTGCCACGATATCATCACCGGAAGATGGCAACCATCCGGTGCTGACAGAGCAGCCAATCACCTCCCTGGATTCGGTGTCATCACAAATATCATCAATGGTGGCCTAGAATGTGGTCATGGCAATGACAACAGGGTCCAGGATCGAATTGGGTTTTACCGGAGGTATTGCTAAATTCTTGGAGTTAGCGCTGGTAACAATCTTGATTGCGACAACCAGAGGTCTTTTGGCAACGGACTCTTAGTTAATTCTATGTAACAACTTCATCATCTGTTTTGTTGTATTTTCTTGCAACAATGCAGGGTCCAGCTATAAATAAATATACTTATGTAATTGTGGTGTAATATGATGGAACCACGACTTGTAATCATTTTTCATTTTAATAAACAAAGACTTTGTCCACGATGCTGGATGGTTCAACTTCTACAGTTGTGACAGGTGTTAATGAGCATTATAGTAGTTGGTTCAATTCAAAACCACCTAAATAAGTATCAAGTACTAATTAGTCAATTGACCCATATAAGTTATTATTTATTAAAGATTATCTATAATTATCTTTTAAGTAATCCGACTATATAAATATTTGTAAAACGTTAGTGCTCTCCTCGTCATCCACCTCCTCCTCCTCTTTCTCTTTCTCATCTACCTCCTCTTCTTCTTTGTTTGTTTTTAAATTGTGTTTATGCGAGTAAATAACTTTTGGATTGAAATTGATGAAGGTGTATTGGATGGATTCAGATGCGAGGAAGGAGGTGTATATTTGTGCATATTTCATTGTACTTAGTTTGTATATATCACTTCATAGTTCATACTATTATTTCTCTCAAGTCTATGTAGCTATGTGTGAAAAAATTCGAGAGAGATAAAAGAACACAAGGAAGAGGGGAGGAGTTTCTTTGAGAGCTTCTAGCTAGCGGCTACTAAATTTTTGGGCTACAGTGGCAAAATATATTTTTTTGCTAAGCAGGTGCAAATTGGGCGTAAAAAGATGTACGTTTGTGCTAATTTTCCTCATCTTTTCCACATAGTATCTATTTTAAAAGTTTGACATTTGTAAGCTCATTGTAACTTAGAATTCACCTTCTTCAAAAATCATTTAGGAGAGTAAGTTTCAATAACAAAGTGATCATATGCTTACTCGAGTCGAGGGTCTATCAGAAATAGCCTTTCTACCTTTAGAAATAGCCTCTCTACCTTCACAAGGTAGGGGTAGTTGCATACACATCCCTCTGACTCTCTCCAGACTTAATCCTAGACCCGCCTCTGTCTCTCTCCAAACCCCACTTGTGGGATTATATTGTGCATGTTGTTGTATTTGCTTTTCAAAACTGGAAGAATTTAAATGAGGCAAGATTATCTCGGAAACTTTCACTTCTACTGGTGCTACTAGGAGCTTATCGGTTCACCTACCCACTCGGCTTTTAATTACAAAAAATCCAGATTTGTTATCATTGACGAAGTCATCACATACAAATGAGGCAATCTGGTTTTGTGTGAATACCAAACAAACATGCCCGACTAATCCAAATTTATTTTTGAGAGAAAAATGGATTACGACACGTTGTGACCTCAACAAACTTCCTACACAGGTTGATCAATAACCTTTCCGTTGAGATAAGCTTTTAATTGTACGTATTACACGTTAATCTCATGTCATTTGATGAGATAATTTCTCCTCTCTCTTTTGTGTGAGATTTAAGTGAATGAAAACCTTTCTAGCGGATACATAATTTTATTAATAAGAAAAAAAAAAACTTTGAACTTCAAAATTTAGGCATCCAAGCTGCAGCCACCGTCTCTGATTTTGAGTCTTGAATTATGGGGACCAAACTGTATCATCATACTAGGTATTAAAGCTATCAACTGCACAAGATCAAACATGGAAAATCATTGTTAAGGTTTTCCAGTTACTTCATTTTATACTACAGCACTTCTTGCAAAGGTAAATAGGAAATAAAAAATAGGAGGTGGTAAGAAAATGGAACTTGAACTAAAAAAAAATTGAGTTTAATTCAACCTCAAAAACTAGTTCATGTGATGATATATTAATTGCAGATCCAAGACAACAATAGAAAGATTTGAGTCTTAGAGTTTGATTGCCCAACACTATATAAGAAAAGTTCCCTGGGACCCCATCCCACCACCAATGTGGGGTTGAACACTCCGGCACGCTCGGGCTTGCCAACTGGAGCGTGAATAATATAAAATGGGGCCCGATATCCGATAAATCAAGAATTGGAATGAGTGTAGCTCGGATACCATAATAAAAAATTGACCCTGGATCTAACTCAATTCCAAAAAATAACTCATGAAATGAGGATCGCCAAGACCATTTATGGAGACTAAGTTCCCCATCCAAAGTGTATATCTATCCTTATACTGAAAGGAGGCATAGTGACTCCCCTACACCTGGACGAACACGACCTTCTGGTGCACACTATACCTCTCAGGAGATACTCATGGCTTGGAAATTTTAGACGCATTTTTGCATTGATAAATATAGGGCAACTCTTCATTGTCTACATATCAAAATTCTTTAGTATAGTGCTTACCCAAGCAAGGCCAACGAAGAACAAGTTGAATCCAGGATAATTGAATGGAGCCCTCTCAGATAAAAATAGATCAACCAAGGGAAAAAAAATACAGTTAATTTGACATTCAGATCATAAACTGCAAGTCCTACAAAGCCAGTATGCTACTAGTCATGTCTGGCTGATTGCAGTACACAACATTTAAAGGTGCACACTAGTAACTGTGAAAAAATACTAAAGTTGATTTTTTGGAATATCATAGATTCTTCTAGAATAGTCTAGTATAGTATCATGGATAAGCATCTAGTAGAAGATACTAGGAAGTTAAAGTGTGGTCCTTTTTTATATTTGTAATTAGGAAAAATCTAGATATTCTAGAGTGTTAAGACATTTGTAGAAGAGGATAGAATATTCTAGATTTGTGGTATCTAGAATCATCCCACACAAGTATAAATAGGGGTGATCCCATGCATTTGTAATCAACCCAAGAAAGTTCAATTCAAGAAGCCTTCTTCTATACAAAGTTCTCCTTATTAACTTCCTCTTCTTTAGTTAAGTCTTCCAATCTTAGTTAACGATCTTGGGCTAGCAGAAGGTTTCCTCGATATTACCTTTCTTCTACTATTACCTACATGGTGTTTCAAAATATTCAAACAACCAGAGTTTGCTAAACTACTTTTTTTTTGGATTGCAAATTCTGTTTGTTGGAGTCGTTTTTACCCAATTAAAAAAACCTATAAACCTGCATGAAACTGCAAATTGCCTCAATAAAGATACAAAACTTTGATCATGAATAATACTCTCTCTGTTTCTATTTGTTTGTGTTACTTTACTTTTTTGTTCATTTCAAAAAGAATGTCTCTTTTCCTTTTTGACGATTCTTTAATTTTAACTTTCTACGTTGTATATTTAAAACCATAAAATTAATTGGCATTTTGGTACATTTTTACATATCTTTAATTTCAGACCACATGATTCAAAAGTTTTCTCTTTTTTTTTTTTAACTTCGTGTCAAGTTAAAACCAACCAAACAAATTGGGAGGGAGTATTTAAAATTTCAAGTTACCTGTCAGAGGAGTATATATTAGTGGAGAAAGAATATTGCCAAATGAGCTTGTTCCTGCTATGCACCCTTGAGCAAGTCCCTATTACAATTAACAGAAAAATATAACCCTCCTGAAAAAATACTGATCCAACTCATAAGTACATAGAAATTAAGGTAGAAGATCAGCGACGTCTAAATTGTTCACCTGTTCATTTGGCCCAACTTGTTTTGAAACAATGCTTTGTAACTGCATTTTATAAACACTTTATCAGATCTAATAATCAACACAGCTAGTAAATGTTATACCTTTTTCGATGCAGCAAAGAAAACTCACAGCAGGTTTTGTTAGGAAGGCAATAATAGTCAACAAATTAGCAACATAAGGAACCTGAGACCATAAAATGTAAGAAAATTAAAACATTGTATCTTGAAACTTCAAATATACTAAAGAAAAATCAGATAATGTGTTCAGCTGTTTGAAAGATTAAGCTTACCCAGACTGCCCATGCAATGCTATCAATTAGCATCTGTAGAATAACAAGAACTAACTCAATAAATTATTCTACTTATTAAGACAGACGAACGAGAAAGAAAGATTGCGTTAGAACATAGAAATGTAGTTTGAAGAAGCACATGCATTTATAAATTGAGCGATGAGGGATAAGGAGAGAATTGCCTCCTCTCCTATAATAGGAGCCAACCGAGGCATCAAAAATAACTGCACCAAAATTTTGCTGTTTTTCGTGTACAATATGTATTTACAACATGAACTTCAACAATAAGTTCAAGAATAACAAAGAAGTTCAAACTATTTTCTGGAAAAATAGAAAAACCATCAAGAAAGAGATGAAGAAATGAAAGAATCAAGTCCACCGAATTCACGGTGTGTCCTTAAGAAAATTATTCCCCTCAAGTATCCGAGATTAATGGAATATATCCTCCCAGGATAAAATGATTCCTTCAGCAAATGGTGGTACCTCAAATCTGCTGAACTTCGAACACACTCAACGATTTGTCAATTACACTTGAGTTTTAGGAAGAAGAAGAGTGTTTTTACTTCAAAATTTCGTGCCTTTACCTGAGGAAAAAAATCAGGTATTTATAGCCAAAAGGTGGCGCTTCAGAAAAAAAAAAAAAAAATCGCACTGTTTCGGATCATCGGGTCCATCTGCGCCCGCAGGTCTCCGTTTGTCCAAAAGTTCTGGTTGACCTGCGTTGGCACCTGCGCTGGCATCTGCGTCCGCAGGTCGCCAGGTGTGCGCGCAGGTTACCTTTTTGTTATCAAACAGTGCCTCGAAGGGTCGCGTCCCTTCGAGGTGCATTGTGACATGAATTTTAACTCTCAAGTTTCAAATGAATTTTGTCTGAAAAGATAATAAATAAATCGATCATTTGACAAATTCAAATCCGAATCTGAAGCCGAGCTAGCGACGACGACAATGCGAGGCTTGCTTTCTTCTTGCTTCACTAACAACAAGGAGGAGTGCTCCCATACTTAAGCACAAGAATGTTTATTTCTCCCACCAATGTGGAGAAACACTCTTTTATAAAGTGAAACTACAATTCACTCCTGTTCCCTTCATTTGTTTTCCCTCCATTTTTCATTCACATTTTCACTAAGAACCCAACAATCCCCCTCATGAATGAAAAATGGCTATTTCATTAAAAAAATATACGGACAAGTATGTGATCTACGAGCAAAGACTAGTTGCATCTGGATAAGTAGGTTTTCCTTTGAACTTTCCATAGTAAACTTGTATAGGATGCACTCGATCAATCGGTAGATGTGATATCTTTGAACCGGCGAACTTTAATGTACACCTAGACAACACAAATCACACAATCAGCCTTTTACCTTTTATAGTTCTTACGGTTTTGTTCGTTTCAGCCATAAACACAACCTGGTTTCATGAGAGCTTAGAGAATAGACTTTTACTATCAATCTCCTTGAAGCGGCTTCCATTTTACCTCACATAGGTGATTCCTAAACATTTTTATCCTATAGATCAAACTATTTGGTCATACTTGCCAAACTTAGAAATCATTAAAAAGCTTCAAACCATAAGCTTTATTCGTATTTTCTGAACATTGTCTTCATTGTGAGAATGGATTGAGTTAATTGACAATATTGAACCGTCAGTCACAACTTTGTTTGATCTCATTGAACCTAGCTCTTAGGATCTCTAGTCCGCTAGGTAGAGTTACCACCGTGATGACTTGTCCTAGGCCTTAACCCCATTTCCTTCGATGATCTCTCAACTCCCTCTCTAGTTAGGCCTTTTGTAAGTGGATCCGATACATTATCTTTTGACTTCACACAGTCAATCATGATAATTCTACTAGAGAGAAGTTCTCTAATGGTATTATGTCTCTGTCTTATATGACGATATTTACCATTATATATCATGCTCCCTGCCCTACCTATTGCAGCTTGGCTATCACAGTGTATGCATACTGGTGCAAAGGTTTGGGCCAATAAGGAATATCTTTCAACAAATTTCGGAGCCATTCAGCTACTTCACCAGCTTTATCTAGCACAATAAATTTAGATTCCATTATAGAGCAGGCAATACATATCTGTTTGGATGATTTCCAAGGGACTGCTCCTCCACCAAGAGTAAATACATATCCACTCGTGGATTTTACTTCATTTGATTCGGTGATCTAATTTGAATCACTATATCCTTCTATTACCGCAGGATATTTATTATAGTGCAAAGCATAGTCTTGAATATATTTTAGATACCCTAAAACTCTTTTCATTTCCATCCAATGAGTTTGATTGGGATTAATTGTGTACCGACTCAATTTACTAATAACACACTCTATATCTGGTTGCGTACAATTAATGAGATGCATCACACTTCCCAACACGTTTGCATAGTCCAATTGTGAGTCACTTTCACCTTCATTCTTTTGAAGTGCAAAGCTGATGTCTAATGGAGTCTTGACAATATTTAAATTCAAATACTTGAACTTGTCAAGTACCTTTTCAATGTAATGAGACTATGACAATGCCAACCCTGCTGAAGTTCTATGAATTCTTATCCCTAAGATCATATCAACAATTCCAAGATCTTTCATATCAAATTTGCTCTCAAGCATTCGTTTCGTAGCATTTATGTCAGAAATGCCTCTAATAATGACCAACATGTCATCAACATACAAATAAACAATGACTTTGTGATTTGGAGCGTCTTTAATGTAAACACATTCATCACACTCATTTATCTTGAATCCATTTACCAACATGGTTTGGTCAAACTCTGCATGTCACTGTTTGGGTGCTTACTTTAGTCCATAAAGTGACTTAACAAGTTTGAACACTTTTTTTTCTTTACCAGGAACCACAAAACCCTCGGATTATTCCATGTAAATTCTTCCTCCAATTCTCCATTTAAGAAAGTTATTTTCATATTTATATGATGGATTTCAAGACCATATACAACAGCTAATGTAACCAACATTCGAATGGACATTATCCTTGTTACTGGCGAGTATGTGTCGAAATAATCAAGACCTTCTTTTTGTCTAAAGCCTTTAACGACAAGTCTTGAATTGTATTTGTCAATAGTTCCATCAACTTTTATTTTCCTTTTGAAGATCCATTTTGAACCTAAAGATTTATTTCCTGTATGAAGAGAAACCAACTCCCAAGCATGGTTGCTCAAGATTGAATCAATCTCACTATTGAATGCCTCTTTTCAAAAGGATGAATCCGCAGAAGACACCGCTTCTTTGAATGTTTGAGTCTCATTTTCCAGAAGATATGTTACAAAATATGATCCGAATGAAGTCAAAGTCCTTTGACGTTTACTACGCCTTGGATTCTCTTCATTAAGTATATTCTCCTTTAGTTCATCCATAGGTCGTTTAGACCCTTCACTAGACAACTCATGTCTAGTCTTATACGTATAAATATGTTCAAAGAACTCAGTATTATCTGATTCAATTACCGTATTATCATGGATATCGGGATGTTCAGATTTATGAACCAAAAATTACTATTTGTATCATATCCGATGAAAACACAATCCACAGTCTTTGGTCCTCTTTTCACCCTTTTTGGGTAAAGGAATTTGGACTTTGGCTAGACACCCCCACACTTTAAAATATTTCAAGTTGGATTTCCTTTCTTTCCATTTCTTATATGGATTAGATTGTGTCTTACTATGGGGTACTCGATTGAGTATTCGATTTTCTATAAGGATAGCTTCCCCCTACAAGTTTTGCGGTAAACCTACTTATAAGTAAGGCATTCATTATTTCCTTCAACGTTTGGTTTTTGTTTTCCTCAATTCCATTTGATCAAGGTGAGTATGGGGCAGTAATTTGATGGACAATTCTATTTTTCAAACATATCTCCACAAAAGGAGATTCATACTCTCCACCCCTATCACTTCTTATCATTTTAATCTTTTTATCTAACTGATTTTCAACTTCAATTTTATATTGCTTAAATGCTTCTATTGCCTCATCCTTACTATTAAGCAAATAAATATAATAAAATCTAGTGCAATCATCAATAAAAGTTATGAAATACTTTTTCCCACCACGAGATAGTGTTGACTTCATATCACAAATGTCTGTGTGAATTAAGTGTAAAGGATTGGAATTCCTTTCAACGACCTTATATGGATGCTTAGCATACTTAGATTCAACATATGTTTGACACTTTGATTTACTGCACTCAAAGTTGGGCAAAACTTCCAAACTAATCAGTTTTTACAAGGTTTTATAATTGACATGGCCTAAACGTTCATGTCATAAATCATTTAATTCAAGTAAGTAAGAAGAACTAGAACTTTTACTCATATCAGTTGTCATTACATTAATCTTAAAAAGGCCCTCAGTGAGGTAACCTTTACCTACATACACTTCACCCTTACTTATTACAACTTTGTCAGAAATAAATACACATTTGAATTCATTCTTAGTCAGAAGTGAAGTAGAAACTAAGTTCTTTCGCAACTCCGAAACATGAAGGATATTGTTTAGTGTCACCATCTTGCCAGATGTTATCTTCAAGTAAATCTTGCCTGTTCCTTCAACCTTTGCCGTAGTGGAGTTCGCCATGAATATCTTCTCATCAGCTTGAGCAGGAGAATATGATACAAATAGTTCTTTGTTGGCTCACACGTGGCGGGAGGCACTGGAATCTATCCACCATTCTCTAGGATTACCAACCAGATTGCATTCTGAAAGCATGGCACAAAGATTGTCCATTTCTTCTTTGGATTCAACCATGTTTGCTTGATCCTTTTTCTTTCCCTTCTTCAGAGCTCGACTGTCATGCCCCAAATTCCAATAGGGCGGACTGGCACCCGAAGCCGATGAGGCCCGAGAGAACCAATCTTTGCTCATGTCCATTCATATGCATGTCATTCAAGGAATATTACCAACACGTATAGAGATATAAGATACCATTAGCGGAAGTCATTGAAACATGTAATATATACATATATGAAACTTGGCCGTTAGGTCCACCAAGTCAAAGTGGACACACATCCCTTACATTCATATTCCCACATACGTCTACAAAGCCTCTAACAGATGCATACACAGAACCAACTTAAAGTCGGGACAAGTTCTCGCTTTATACAATATTTACAATACCAAAATAAATGTACAACTGTGACTCGAAAAGCCCCGAACCAACTGGAGCTCACCAAAGATCTGCAAATAACCCGTAACCTACTGTGGAGGTTTACTAGAACCTGTGCCTGCAGCAAGTAAGGTAAGTCCCCCCAAAGGATGTCAGTACGAGGAATGTACTGAGTATGTAAGGCTCATATGAAACTTTATGATATAAGTACTTCAATGAAATAAGAGAATAGTCAATATGGATAAACCATCACTCTGTATATGTGGAACCATGTACATTGCGTTCATTCATTTCTTTGCTTCTATGATCATTCATCATCACTTGTACTATGTCATACCCGGGCCCCAACTGATCAGTGGGTCTTAACATAACATAACGTTATGTTGGGATCGGCTCGAGCAAGGCTTATGCCTCTAGAGCTACCACCCATAAATCAATATATCGGGCTAGGCTCGAGCTAGGTTATTACCTCTAGAGCTGCCACCCATAAACCAATATATCAGGTTCGGCTCGAGCTAGGTTATTACCTCTAGAGCTACCACCTGTCAGGATCGGTCTGAGCTAGGCTTATGCCTCTAGGACTACCCCCTGATTCAATAATCTCGGGATCGGCTCGAGCTAGGCTTATGCCTCTAAAGCTGCCACCCGAACTCTTACAACCAACAAATATGCATTACTTTATTTCTTGCTTTTGAGAGATTGATATGTTGATAGTCATAACATTATTGGAGCATTGGAACATCAGTCCATGATTAAGAGACATATGAATACCAACCAACCCATGAATAAAGGACACGTGAATAACAAGACATGACAGCCTGAAATGAAATGCCTTAGAATATTTCGAAATGGAATAAGTACAATGACAATGCGAACACTATGTGCTACAGAAGGAGACGGAAAGAGTAACCTTACATACCTTATCTTCCCAAAATGAATACACAATCCTAAATGTGAATACAATATTCTAGCTCCTTCCTTACGTTTCACTCTACAACACAAGTACATAACAGAGTTTACATTAACCACCAACTACCTTACAAATGCATATGATGACAATGAGTTACATGATTGCCTTAAAATGTCATTTCCCCCTTGACAATACCATTTATGAAATTATCATACCAATAATACCACAACATTCCATACATTGACCAATACATCATAAACCAATAGCATGTCACACCAAGTTCATACTTTACACTTCTCCATCAACACAACATCACAATTACTCCATCAAGTCACCTCAATACACTTCATAACAACATATCGACAACAATCCCACAATTTATACTCATAGAAAAATAACAAATTAAGGAACATAACCACACCATACATGTTGATATTTCATCCATACCATGCACTTTCATCAAAACCCCATGTCTCTTTTCAAGTTTAAATCACAAAGATGGCACATCTTTTAGCAAAAAGCAAAAGTGCATTACTTACACTTTTAGACATAACCATCATGATCTACATACTCTCCCATGCATATAATATATTAATCCATAAGAATAATCACTTACCCAAACTTGCAAATGAGTGACCTTGTCCAAAGAGATGGCTTAGGGTTTGAGGGCTTGAAGAAATATCTTGTAGAAATGTCTAGAATGGCATGTGTGCTTTGTGGAAATAAAATCTGATTTTTGCCACCTTATATATCCCCTCAAGTCATACTTAGCCACTTTTTGGCATTAAATGCCATTTTTCCTTGGTCAAAGTGGAAGAATGAGTCATTTGCCCTTTTGGGCCATGCCTTTTAATTAATTTTGGGCCTTAAATTGAGCCCATTTACACATATTAACTTAGCCCATCAATTTTAATGTGTTATACTCCCATTATCTCATGTTTAAATAATTCCATAATGTCAAGATAATATTCAACTCGCGAGATTCACAGTCGTAGCCTCAATCCTCAAGAATGCGCGATTTTTGCCACTCATGGCTTAATTTACCATAATTTGATAAAATACTTGTGACGAAGAATTAACCCCAACTTGGATGCCAAACTCGCTCGAGAGTAGTCCTACTAAGATGGAGTAATGATACCATAACTCAAAAGTCTTATTTATAGAATAATAGTCGGAGAAAAAGTTTGGCGAAAAGCAACCCGGCATGCCGCCTGGCGAGCCCCAATGCTGCCTATGCCAGAAATATTTCTGGCATAGGCGGCCTGTAACGCTACCTGGCACGCCCCAGTACTTCCTGTGCCAAAAAAGTTTTGGCCAGAAGCAGCCTAGCACACCCCTGGGCGCGCCCCACACTTAAAATGTGATTTTTTTTCCTTTCTTTGACTTTTCTTTGCGGACGTTAGTACTATATCAATAGTCCATCAAAACTAATACAAAATATGCACTTATTGCTCTCAAAACTAAGTTTAACATGGGTCAAATACGACATATAAAGACGCCCTAGATCACCAAGCAAGTAGGGTCGTAAGGTACGGGGTGTTACATTCTTTCCCCCTTAGAAACATTCGTCTTCGAATGTTAACAACATCTTTTCAAGTAAAACAAATGCATCTCTATCTTAGCATATATATACATATACATATCATTCTTATAGATACTTACTTGTTATAGCTCTTCTTCCGTACTTTGAACTTTTTCTTCCGTGCGAAATAAATATGGGTACTTTGACTTCATCATTTCTTCCGCTTCCCCTGTAATTTCTTCTACTTGTTGATTCCTCCAAAGTACCTTTTCAGAAGCTACATCTTTATTCCTTAACCTCTTCACTTGTCTATCCAGAATAGCAACAGGTATCTCTTCATAGGTGAGATCCTCCGTAACTTGTACATCTTCAATGGGAGCAAAACAAGATAGATCTCCTATGCACTTTCGAAGCATCGAAACATGAAATACTGGATGAACTGTGGAGAGTTATTGGGGTAGTGCCAATTCATACGCAACTTGCCCAAATTTTTGGACAATTTCATATGGACCTATATAACAGGGACTTAACTTCCATTTCTTTTCAAATCGCATTACCCCTTTCATCGGTGACACCTTCAAAAATACCCAATCACCTATAGAGAATTTAAGATCTCTTCTTCTAACATCCGCATAGGACTTGTGTCGACTTTGGGCCGTTTGTAGCCGTTGTTGGATCACCTTAACTTTCTCAATAGCCTGATGAACAAGATCCGGTCCAAGTAAAGCAGTTTCACCCGCTTCAAACCATCCGATTGGTGATCTACATTTTCTTTCATATAAAGTTTCATAAGGTGCCATTTTAATACTTGAATGATAGCTATTGTTGTAAGCAAATTCAATGAGAGGCAAATGATTATCCCAACTGCCTTGAAAATCTAACGTGCACGCTCGTAGCATATCTTCAAGTGTTTGGATAGTACGTTCTGCTTGTCCATCTGTCTGAGGATGGAAAATCGTACTCAAATTCACTTGTGTACCCAAGCTCTTCTGAAAAGATCTCCAAAAATGTACGATAAATTGTGCTCCTCTGTCTGATATAATGGAGACCGAAATTCCATGTAATCTCACTACTTCTTTAACATACAATCTTGCATAATCCTCAGTTGTATAGGTGGTCTTGACTGGTAGGAAATGCGCTGATTTGGTAAGCCTATCAATTATGACCCATATAGAATCAAATTTCCACAGTGGACGAGGCAAACCTGTGATGAAATCCATGTTAACAATATCCCATTTCCAGACTGAAAGATTGATACATTGCATGTAACCTCCAGGTTTTTGATGCTCTACTTTCACTTATTGACAATTTGGGCATTGAGCAACAAATTCTGCAATGTTCTTTTTTGTATTTCCCCACCAATACATTTCTTTCAAGTCATGGTACATTTTGGTAGCTTCCGGATGAATAGAATATCGCGAATGATGCGCCTCTGTCATAATTCATTTCCTCAGCTCGTCTACATTCGGTACACATAATCTACCTTGGCATTGAAGTACCCCTTCTTGTGTAAGATCAAAGGCCTTAGTCAGACCCTGTTGTACATTTTCTTTCAGCTGCAATAACATAGGATCCGCAAACTGCTTTTCTTTCACTTCAGCTAGTAATAAAGATTCTGTCGCATTTTGTACAATAACCCCTTCATCTGAGGATTCAAGAAGGCGAACTCCCAAGCTGGCTAGTTGATATAGATCTTTGATTATCTCTTGCTTTTCCGTCAACTGGCCACTAATGCTTCCTACTGCCTTGCCAATGCATCAGCTACCACATTTGTTTTTCCTGGATGATAGAGAATATCAATATCATAGTCTTTTAAGAGTTCTAGCCATCTTCGTTGCCTCAAATTGAGTTCTTTCTGCTTAAAGATATATTGCAAACTTTTGTGGTCATTATAGATATCAACATGAACTCCATATAAATAATGACGCCATATCTTTAAAGCAAAAACAACCGCTGCTAACTCAAGATCATGTGTGGGATAGTTTCTCTCGTGTGGCCGCAACTGTCGTGAAGCATACGCTATGAAATTACCGTGTTGCATCAATACACACCCTAGTCCAACTCCTAAAGCATCACAATATACTGCATAACCTTCGATGCCTTCCGGAAGCACCAATACCGGTGTAGAAGTCAATTTATCTTTTAGCTCTTGGAAACTTTTCTCACATGCCTCATTCCATTGAAACTTCATTGCCTTGTGTGTGAACTTTGTTAAAGGTGTAGCAATGGAAGAAAACTCTTCAACAAACCTTCGATAATAACCTACCAACCCTAGAAAAGTATGAATTTTCATAGGCGTCGTAGGCCTTGGCCAATTTTTCACCGCATCAATCTTTTGCGTATCAACCCGTATCCCTTCATCTGACACAATGTGACCCAAGAATGCGACGGATTTCAACCAAAATTCACATTTAGAAAACTTTGCATACAACTTACGCTCACGGAGAATTTGCAACACCTGTCGTAAGTGATTAACATGGTCCTCTTGTGATTTTGAATAAACCAGGATGTCATCTATAAACACTGTCATAAAAACGTCTAGAAATGGCTTAAACATCCTATTCATCAAATCTATGAAAACAACTGGTGCATTTGTTAGTCCAAACGACATAACTAAAAATTCATAATGGTCATACCGTGTTCGAAAAGCTGTCTTGGGTATGTCTTTTTCTCTTACTCTGACTTGATGATAACCCAATCTCAAGTCAATCTTTGAAAAACACTTGGCACCCTGTAACTGATCAAACGAATCATCAATTCTGGGGATGGGATATTTGTTCTTGATCGTTACCTTATTCAATTGCCAATAGTCAATGTACATTCTCAATGTGCCATCTTTCTTTGGTACAAATAATACCGGTGCACCCCACAGGGACATACTAGGTCTGATGAAGCCCTTGTCCATCAAGTCTTTCAATTTCTTCTTCAATTCACGTAATTCTGCTGGAGCCATTCTATACGGAGGAATAGAGATAAGTTGAGTGCCTGGAATTACATCAATGCCAATTTTCCGTTCTGGGGGCAAACCTGAAAGATCCTCTAGAAATACATCAAGAAATTCATTGACCACTGGAACCGACTGAGGAGTTAGTGGTTCCACATCAGTATCTTTCACTCGTACTAAGTGACATATATACCCCTTGGCAATCATTTTCCTTGCTTTCAGATAGGAAATAAATTTCCCTCTCGGTGCCCCTACATCACCCTTCCATTCAAGAACATTCGTTTGTGGAAAATGAAAATGTACTTTCTTAGCTCGGCAATCTATCGTGGCATAACAAGAAGCCAACCAATCCATACCCATTATGACATCAAAATCCACCATGTCCAGTTCAATAAGATCATCCAGTATACATGACCACACACAGTTACCACACAATTACGATATACTCTTTTTGCAATAATATATTCACCGACTAGTGTAGATACTTCAATTGACTTAATTAATAATTTCTGTGTTCTTTTAAATTTTGCAGCAATCAATGGAGTAACATATGACAATGTAGAACCCGGATCAATCAATGCGTATACATTATACAAAAATATAGATAATGTACCTGTGACAACATCAGGAGAAGCCTCCGAGTTCTGCCGGTCCACTAGAGCATAAGTACGATTCTGGACTCCATTAGTACTGGTTGCTCCTCTGGAACCTCTACCACGACCAACAGACTGCTTACCTCGGCCTAAAGAAGGAACCGATGATGATGACACAACAACTGATCCCGCAGGTCATGCTATACCACCCATGCTCCTCTGGGGACACTCTTTCATCATGTGCCCCATCATACCGCACCAAAAGAAAGCATTCATCCCTAACCAACATGTACCTGAATGAGTACGCCCGCAGTGCTGACACTGCTGATGAGGAAATCTTGTTGCCTGTGATCCATGAATTCCACTACTCTGCCCAGATTGACCGCCTCTAAACCCTCGGAATTGAGAGTGAGTGCCTACTGTGGAATAGGAGAATAATGGTCTAGGCGGTCTAGGAAACATCTGAGGCCTAAATTCTCCTTGGGACGCCATAGACTGCCCCATAGGTCTAGCTCTTTTGGACTGTCCTCTTTCAGATTCATGTACCGTTCTTCTCTGTCTCTGATCCTCTATTTTTTGTGCGAAGGTCTGTATTCTGGCTAGGCCCATATCTTTGTTCAAGGCAGCAATAGTGCAGTCCCTTACCAAATATGGCTCTGATCTATCCACATATCGATGGACTTTGTCTGTCATTGTGGCCACTACATTCGGAGCACATCGAGCCAAGGAATTAAACTGAAGACTATATTCTCTAACACTCGTATTCCCTTGATGTAGATTTAGAAACTGGTCCGCACGTGCCTCCCAGATCTTATATGGAAGGTAATGATCAAGGAATGCCATTTTAAATTCTTCCCAACCAGCTGGAAGTTCATCAATACCCCTCGATCTTTTCCAGTCTTCATACCACAATACAGCTTCACCTTTCAACAACTATTTCAACACCAGTCATGTGCATAACATCTAGAGCCCTCTGAATTTGATCCACGAAGTCCTGTGGAGCTGCTTTCGGATCTGACCCAGTGAATATAGGAGGGTCTAATTTCAGAAAGTCTTGTGTCCTGCGACTCGCCACTCTAGCCGCATCATTCTCATTTGTCGTTGGACCAGCTCGTCCTTGACTTTGTGTAGCAACTATCTGAGTTAACATATGCACTGCATTTCTTAAATCCTAGTCAGTGGAATTCATAGGTGGTTCTGCGGGTACTTCTCTACCTCTTGGCTCTTTCAGAGCTGGAAAAGTAGAAGAAGACCGCGATGCAATTTCAGTGTTAGCTCCACCTTGACTAGCTTGGTCAGGTGGTGATTTACTCATTCCTTCACCGGCAAGCATATCTACCTGCTTACCTTTGTCTCTACCTCATCTTGTCATCGGCATATTACTATAACAAAGAGAATCAATTCCAATGATTAGATACGATTCCACTTACCACATTGGCTCTATTGCACGATCTAGAAGTGAAGAAAAGAAACAACTCCTAAATGTCCCGTACCCTCCTACGTATAAATATGGTGCACAACACATCCATAAGCAAGACTCTACTCAGACACGGCTTTGTAGACACCCTTAGGACGACCTGCTCTGATACCACTTTTGCCACGCCCCAAATTCCAACGGGGCGGACTAGCACCCGAAGTCGATGAGGCCCGAGAGAACCAATCTTTGCTCATGTACATTCATATGCATGTCATTCAAGGAACATTACCAATACGTATAGAGATATAAGATACCATTAGCGAAATTCATGGAAACATGTAATATATACATATACGAAACTTGGCCGTTAGGGCCACCAAGTCAAAATGGACACACATCCCCTACATTCATATTCCCACATACGTCTACAAAGCCTCTAATAGATGCATACACAAAACCAACTTAAAGTCGGGACAAGTCCCGCTTTATACAATATTTTCAATACCAAAATAAATGTACAGTTGTGACTCAGAAAGCCCCGAACCAACTGGAGCTCACCAAAGATCTGCAAATGACCCGCAACCTACTGTGGAGGTTTACTAGCACCTGTGCCTGTAGCAAGTAAGGTAAGTCCCCCAAGGGATGTCAGTATGAGGAATGTACTGAGTATGTAAGGCTCATATGAAACTGTATGATATAAGTACTTCAATGAAATAAGAGAATAGTCAATATGAATAAACCATCACTCTGTATATGTGGAACCATGTACATTGCTTTCATTTATTTCTTTGCTTCTATGATCATTCATCATCACTTGTACTATATCGTACCCAGGCCCCAACTGATCAGTGGGTCTTAACATAACATAACGTTATGTTGGGATCGACACGAGCTAGGCTTATGCCTCTAGAGCTACCATCCATAAATCAATATATCAGGCTCGGCTCGAGCTAGGTTATTACCTCTAGAGCTGCCACCCATAAACCAATATATCAGGTTCGGCTCGAGCTAGGTTATTACCTCTAGAGCTACCACCTGTCAGGATCGGCCCAAGCTAGGCTTATGCCTCTAGGACTACCCCCTGATCCAATAATCTCGACATCAGCTTGAGCTAGGCTTATGCCTCTAAAGCTACCACCCGAACTCTTACAACAAACAAATATGCATTACTTTATTTCTTACTTTTGAGAGATTGCTATGTTGATAGTCATAACATTATTGGAGCATTGGAACATCAGCCCATGATTAAGAGACATATGAATACCAACTAACCCATGAATAAAGGACACATGAATAACAAGACATGACAACCTGAAATGAAATGCCTTAGAATATTTCGAAATGGAATAAGTACAATGACAATGCAAACACTATGTGTTGCAGAAGGATACGGAAAGAGTAACCTTACATACCTTATCTTCCCAAAATGAATACACAATCCTAAATGTGAATACAATATTCTAGCTCCTTCCTTACGTTTCACTCTACAACACAAGTACATAACAGAGTTTACATTAACCACCAACTACCTTACAAATGCATATGACGACAATGAGTTACATGATTGCCTTAAAATGTCATTTTCCCCTTGACAATACCATTTATGAAATTATCGTACCAACAATACCACAACATTCCATACATTGACCAATACATCATAAACCAATAGCATGTCACACCAAGTTCATACTTTACACTTCTCCATCAACACAACATCACAATTACTCCATCAAGTCACCTCAATACACTTCATAACAACATATCGACAACAATCCCACAATTTATACTCATAGAAAAATAACAAATTAAGGAACATAACCACACCATACATGTTGATATTTCATCCATACCATGCACTTTCATCAAAACCCCATGTCTCCTTTCAAGTTTAAATCACAAAGATGGCACATCTTTTAGCAAAAAGCAAAAGTGCATTACTTACACTTTTAGACATAACCATCATGATCTACATACTCTCCCATGCATATAATATATTAATCCATAAGAATAATCACTTACCCAAACTTGCAAATGAGTGATCTTGTCCAAAGAGATGGCTTAGGGTTTGAGGGCTTGAAGAAATATCTTGTAGAAATGTCTAGAATGGCATGTGTGCTTTGTGGAAATAAAATCTGATTTTTGCCACCTTATATAGCCCCTCAAGTCATACTTAGCCACTTCTTGGCATTAAGTGTCATGTTTCCTTGGTCATAGTGGAAGAATGGGTCATTTGCCCTTTTAGGCCATGTCTTTTAATCCATATGCAAATAATCACTAACCCAAACTTGCAAATGAGTGATCTTGTCCAAAGAGATGGCTTAGGGTTTGAAGAAATATCTTGTAGAAATGTCTAGAATGGCATGTGTGCTTTGTGGAAATAAAATCTGATTTTTGCCACCTTATATAGCCCCTCAAGTCATACTTAGCTACTTCTTGGCATTAAATGTCATGTTTCCTTTGTCAAAGTGGAAGAATGGGTCATTTGCCCTTTTGGGCCATGTCTTTTAATCCATTTTGGGTCTTAAATTGAGCCCATTTATACATATTAACTTAGCCTATCAATTTCAATGTGTAATACTCCTATTATCTCATGTTTAAATAATTCCATAATGTAAAGATAATATTCAATTCGCGAGATTCACAGTCGTAGCCTCAATCCTCAAGAATACGCGATTTTTGCCGCTCATGGCTTAATTTACCATAATTTGATAAAATACTTGTGATGACGAATTAACCCCAACTTGGATGCCAAACTCGCTCGAGAGTAGTCCTACTAAGATGGAGTAATGATACCATAACTCAAAAGTCTTATTTATAGAATAATAGTCGGAGAAAAATTTTGGCGAAAAGCAACCCGGCACGTCGCCTGGCACGCTGCCTGGCGCGCCCCAATGCTGCCTGTGCCAAAAAAATTTTGGCCAGAAGCGGGGCGTGCTCCACACTTAAAATGTGATTTTCTTCCTTTCTTCTACTTTTCTTTGCGGACGTTAGTACTATATCAATAGTCCATCAAAACCAATACAAAATATGCACTTATTGCTCTCAAAACTAAGGTAAACATGGATCAAATACGACATATAAAGACGCCCTAGATCACCAAGCAAGTAGGGTCGTAAGGTATGGGGTGTTACATCGACAACCAGTAGATTTGTGGCCAACTTTGCCACAAGTGAAGCAATTTCCTTTGAATTTCTTCTTAGGAGAATTGCCTTGTTGTCCAGATGCTTTCTTTCTCTTCTTTGACTTTGTGGGATAATCTTCAACAATATTTGCTCCATTTATGCTGAAGTGTCACGAGACCTCTTTTCCAATGCCTTATTATCCTCTTCAATCCTCAACCTCACAATGAGATCTTGGATAGATATCTCCTTGCATTTATGCTTCAAGTAGTTTTTGAAGTCCTTCCACAAAAATGGTAACTTCTCGTTTATTGCAACTACTTGAAAAACATCATTCACAACCAAACCTACAACAAAATTTAAGTGAATATTTAGAACATTCTTAAAATATTTAACAAAGGTATTAAATAATATTCTATCTTCAGCTAGGAGATCGTGGATTATGACTTGCAACTCTTGAAATTGGGTAACTACAGCTTTACTGTCTACCATCTTGAAGTCCAGTAATTTTGCAACAATGAATTTCTTGATTCTACACCTCTGTTTTATACTTTCCAAAGCATCCCAGAGTTCCTTGGAGGACTTCATGTTGCTATACACATTGTACAAAATCGTCTTGTAGGCCACTCAGAATGTAATTTTTACACAAAAAATCTGAGTGTTTCCAAGCTTCTGTCACAATGAAGCATTCTTTTTTTGGAGTCTCTTCTGGCGATTGTGGAACACTTTCCGTGATGAACCTTTGCATACTTAAAGTAGTCAAATAAAAGAACATCTTCTGCTGCCATCTTTTGAAATCAATACCAGAAAATTTTTTTGATTTTTCCTCTGGTGCCATGGCAGGAGCAACATTCGAACGACTTGAAGTAACAACGTTAGTTGCTGCAACATTCGTCGTTCCATCATTGATTTAATTTTCATTAGTCATTTTGTTGTCACAAATAGACAAACAACTTTAGTATCACAAAAACTAACTATAAAATATTAAACTTTAAACAACTTATTTCTAGTTTAACGATGAAGGTTTTATATTCTTCAAATTGCCAATCGAATGAACTTCGACTCGTGATGAAGTTTTTATATCTTCAAATCACTATCAAGTTCAAACAGAGCATAAAATCAAAAGGTTTTAATCTCCAGAAACTAAAAAATACAGATTAAATAATTTTCTTGAGATTGTTTTTTTTCGGGTACAATCTGTATTTACAACATGAACTTCAACAACAAGTTCAAGAACAACTTCAAGAACAACAAAGAAGTTCAAACTATTTTCTGGAAAAATAGAAAAACCAACAAGAAAGAGATGAAGAAATGAAAGAATAAATTCCACTGAATTCACGGTGTGTCCTTAAGAAAATTATTCCTCTCAAGTACCTGAGGTTAATGGAATATATCCTCCCATGATAAAATGATTCCCTCAGCAAATGGAGGTACCTCAAATTTGTTGAACTTCGAACACCCTCAACGATTTGTAAATCACACTTGAGTTTTTAGGAAGAAGAAAAGTGTTTTTATTTCAAAGTTTCGTGCCTTTACCTGAGGAAACAATCGGGTATTTATAGTCAACAAATCGGGGAAAAATCACTCCTTTTCCCTCCATTTGTTTTTCCTCCATTTTCCATTCACATTTTCACTTAGAACCTAACAAATTTAATAGGATGTGACACTTGGGAGTAGTACTACAACAATAACAATAAAATGCTCGGTGTGATCCCATAAGTGGGTCTAGAGAAGGAGGGGTGTAGGCTGACCTTGCCCCTATCTTGTATGAGGTAGAGAATTTGTTTCAGATAGACCCTCAACTCAAGAAAAAATATTTTAAAAAACTTATTTTGACAAATACAAAGAGTAAAAATTATAGTGAAAATACTTGAGACATGTATAACAGAAAGTGCCACATAATCCAGCTATAATAGCTGCACTATGTACTCTGCAAAGAGAAGTTAAACTTGAAAACGAACCTGGCCAACTGCTGCTGAACTGTAGCCAATAAGCATTACAACAGCAAAATTGTCTTTGTTATGTTGAAGTCGAGCCTTTAAGAAGTACTACAAGATATAGTGAAACAATAAACTTCAGAAGCTGTATATAGGATCATCACTTATACTTGCAACTGACACTTCAAGGAAGCTATAGAACTGTGTACCAAAAATGGAGTTTGTTGTCCACCTTACCCTAGACCATTCAAGAAAGCAATAACTGTTGCTAGTGAAAGCGTTACGCTGCACCAAAAACAAAAAAAAGGATGATATGATTAGAACTTTTAATTAATATTAGCAATTACCCAGAAATGCAAATAAATCTCAAGTTATCAGAACTCATCTTTCTCTTCTCATTTTTGAGTATTATGTGTGAGGCACCTACACGAAAACTAAGGGGTCGTTTGGTAGAGTGTATTAAAAAAATAATGCATGCATTAGTTTTGTGTATTACTAATACTTTATTTGGTACACTTTTTCATTCTATGTATTACTAATCCTTGCATTAGTTATACACTCTATTTGATATTAAAGAGTGTATTAGTAATGCATGGAAATCCTTGGTATTAGTAATACAATGGATCTAATGCATCCATTAGTATGGTTAAAGTCACAATTGTCCCTCAAAATCTTTTCCATATCATTTCCACCATATTTATGGACGGTCTTTTTGTAAAAAAAAAAAAATAATTAAAAATTATGCAATTAATGTTATTTTTAATACATCAAACCAAACACTGTATAAGAAAAACACAAGCATAACTAACACAAACATAACTAACGTAAGTATTACTAATGCAAACATTACTAATACACCATATTTTACACTATTCTTATACATCCTATCAAACGACCCTAAATGAGTAAAATGTTGTATATACACGATGCACATGCACAAGTAAGCCGAATGAAATTGAGACTTTTTGACCTTTCAAACCTTCAAACAAACACTTATTCTATGACATTTTTGTACAAGGAAATATTAAAACAAAATGTAGGAAGCATCACATCCTAAACATTATTAACACTAATTGTTTTTAGTAATATGTATTTGTTTACTCCCTTAGTTCTCTTTTACTTGTCACGTTTCGCTTATCGAGAATCAAATTGTATAGACTTTGAGCAATAATATTTTACACTATTCTTATATACCTTATCAAACGAACCCTAAATGAGTAAAATGTTGTATATACACAATGCACATACACAAGTAAGCCATATGAAATTGAGACTTTTTGACCTTTCAAACCTTCAAACAAACACTATTTCTATGACATTTTTGTACAAGGAAATATTAAAACAAAATGTAGGAAGCATCACATCCTAAAAATTATTAACACTAATTGTTTTTAGTAATATGTATTTTTACTCCCTCAGTTCTCTTTTACTTGCCACGTTTCTCTTATCGAGAATCAAATTGTATGAACTTTTTGAGAAATAATTTAAAATATATTTTTTCATCATATTAATATAAAAACTATTGTAACTTATACTATTTTCGTATAGTTTTCAAAAATCTAAAAATTTAAAATTCAAAATGTAAAATATTAAATCAATCTAATTGATCAATTTAACTCTGAAGATAGTAAAATTAACTCCAGTCAAGCTAAACGGGACACGTAAAGGAAAACGGAAGGAACATTGATTTTTATTGATAACGCAAGCACATCTTTTGAATAGGGAGAGCTAACCCAATACTGGTCCCATAAAAAAATGGGCGATCAATCGTTAGCAATAATTGATGTCAATCAACAATCTATATGAAGTTGAAATCTTACCTACTTCTTAGCAAGCAGAAAATATCCTTGAGTGGTAGGACTTTCTTAAAGCTCTCTGATACTCTCTTTGATTGAGAACATTCTGCACCACTATCAACCAATATGGGTTGATTTAGAGCATCACTTTGAATACTGCCGCCGCTCGTCTCCCTTAAAATAATTCTCATGTATATGTTGGGTTCAAAATTCGCATGCTTGTACTTACAAATCATATAGACGATAAATTGGATGACAAAATAAAATTAAACTAAGACATTATATAATTGATATGGTTTGGCCAATTGACCTATATATTAAAAACTAATTCAAAAGCATAAAAACTATTTGAGAGAAAAACTCCTCCTAACCAAGACTCTTTTGATGACTACATTGTGGATGCTATTGTGTTGTGGTATGAGAAGAGGGGTCTTCTATTTATACAGGTCCAAAACATTTTCTTCAAGAAAGAGGTTAGTCAAATATGAAAGAGTTTTATATTTTCCTTTTAGGAAAAGTAAAAGTACTTATGATATTACTTATATTTTCCTACAATAGAAAAGTAAAACTTAAATTTGGTAAGAAAATCAGGACAAAACCCCTAACGAATCTCCCCTTTGTGGTTTGATTTTCTTGACAAAACTTGATACATCTTTTTCATTTCATGTGCACGATTTTGGTTCTTCACATAATCTTCATCACTTCTGCTTGTCATGGTTAAAAATAAGATTTAAAATATCTTAGTTTAAAATGGATTAAAAATTAATATTTATTTTTATTTTTAAAGATGCATCAGTAGGAATGTTGAAAATATGATTGAAACATTTTATCCACATGTAGTTGGACAAAAATCTTTATTATCATCAAATTGCTTACAGCTTAATTTGAAACTGCTTTGAACCTGTCTTTAATTTCGTTTTACCAAACCATTGGATCTTTGAACCGTAGGCTCTGATACCATTTATTGGGTTCAAAATTGGCATGGCGTCATGCGGAAGCTTGTAGTTGCAAATCATGTAGACGATAAATTGGATGAAAAATAAAACTAAACTAAAACATAATATGATTGATATGGTTTGACCAATTGGCCTACATATTAAAAACTAATTCAAAAAACATAAAACTATTTGAGGGAAAATCTCCCCCTAACCAAGACTCTTTTGAGGACTGCATTGTGGATGCTATTGTGTTGTAGTATGAGAAGAGGTTATAGAGGTCTAAAACCTTTCCTTCAAGATAGAGGTTAGCCAAATAATTATGGTATTACTTTTATTTTTCTTCAATAGAAAAGTAAATCTTAAATTTGGAAAGAAAATCAGGGAAAAAATCCTAATGGTATATTGCTGCAATCGTTGAAGAAATGGCTTCTACCTTCATTACCCCCAAAATTTTTTGTTTGAAGATTCCATGTCGTAATTCACTATCAAAATTAAATTTTTTGGCTCTAAAATTCAAACTATGACATATAGATTGAAATATGGAAATAGTAAGTTAAAAGAAAATACTAAAATCAACTGCGAGAAAAAAAAAAGACACAAAAGGGACCAGAAAGATCTGAGTAGTTGAGAGGAAACGAGCAACCATGATACCAAAGAGAGATTCAGCAGAGCCTATGCCGGCAACAATTCCAATAACAGAAACACGCTTTTCTTCTGATATAATAGTTGCCTAGTAAAAGTAAGCATCAGGAAACTCAACAAAGAATGAAGGAGGGTATTGGATTCATGGGAGGAGCTATAGCCAATGAAGGGTGTGCAAGTGAACACCATTCGTCGAAAAATTACACTATGTAGATAGGTTAAAATTTATTAAATATGGTCATATACTTAGTTTTGCACACCCATGACAAGGAAATAGCCTTTGGCGCAGCGAAAAGGGTGGTTAGAAGTGTGGGCGAGGTCAGAGGTTCGAATCCTAAGTTTTACTCTCTTTTTTTGTGGTCCACTTAATCTCGCTTAATTCCCTTTCTAATTGCCTGACTCCCACGAGGCCACGAACACTCACCCAAATTAAAGCATATTTGACTTTTTCTTTAGGTGTCATTAGATTTAGATACTATTTCCTTCATTCCTTTTGACTTGTTATGTTGAGAGTCAATTTAACTAATTTTTTAAGTTAAATTAAATTAGAATAATTTAATATTTTAACCATAAAATTTAGATCTTTGAAAACTATATATGAAAAATACTATAATTTGCAATCCTCCTCATATTAAGTAGGCATTTGGCCATGAATATTATTCACAATATTTCGATTTAAAGTGAAAATACTATAATTTGCAATCCTCCTCATATTAAGTAGGCGTTTGGCCATGAATATTATTCACAATATTCCGGAATAAGTTTTCACTTTATTCCGGAATACTTGTTTGGCCATAAATATTTCAGAATACGTTTTCACAATATTTGGATTTTTGAAAAACACCTCGAGAGGTATTTTCACTATTTTTGGATTTGCACTTTTTAATTTATTTTTATAAAAAAATCTACATTTTTTATTTTCATAAAACTTTAAATTTTTTAAAATTTATTTTCACTTTTTATATTTTTTAACTTAAAAAATATCCCATTTCTAAAATATTATGGCCAAACACAACTTCAACTCTATTTTCAACTTCAAAAATATCAAATAAAGTGAATATGTTTTTGGTTTTCATGGCCAAATGGGTCCTAATATGATGAAAAAGTACATCTTAAAATGTTAGTCAAAGTTCAAAAAGCAAAATGTGATAAGTAAAAAAGGAACGAAGGGGCAAACTCGATAGATTGAAAACAACTTTAAACTTAAGTAAAAATCGATAAATATGATTTTTTTCTTGAATGTGTAGCACGTGTTCAGTAAAATCTTGAACCATTCATTATAAAACTATTATCTTAGTAAATATGATTTATCGTATATTTTTATAACTAAAAGTAACCCAAACTGGAGAAATTTTTTTAAACGGTTTATATTTAGTAGAAAAAAATTATTGACGGTGTTCTTGGTATATATACTCGCTATGTTGAGCATGATGAATATGTAAACTCATTCACTGAAAAATTGTGTTAGTCGATTTTTAAAATTTTGCACACCCTCAATCAAAACTCAAACTCTGGCTCCGCCACTGATTGGATTCAGTAGTTAATTATCAAATTTACCGCATAAGCAATGGAGAGGCACTCAATTCCACTGTCACTGACCATGCCAGTGAACGTCTTTACCGCATAGTACGCATAGAAATAGTTTGTTGACCTCCCAATTGCCAATATTACTGCAAAACTTTTTGTTAATTATCGCGGTAGAGTCATCTGGATCTTTTTGAATTGAGTGACCGGAAGACAATGGTTACCTGATGGAATAATTGAGGCAGCAACAGGGACTGTGAGCAAAGCTTGATTTATACATCGGATAAATGTCCAAGCAATGGCAACATCATCATTGATCCCAGCCATAAGATCTGAAATCAGTAGACGTGCTAGTAAATAATGCATATCTATGGTTAGTCGAAATGATTCACAAGTTAGATGTAGAATCATATCTGGACTTATTTGCGAACTATTACTATGTAAAAGGGATGAAGAAAGATGGAAGGAGCATAGAAGTAGTGGCACACACTGTTGTTTTTCGTGTTTGGTAAAATCTGTATTTTTTCGACAATAGCTTCAATCACATGTTCAAACTAAATAAGAACAATCACATGAAGTTGTAACTTTGTATTTCACAACTTTGAACTTCAAAATAAGTTCAACCCAACTTATGAACATCAACAAAATGAAGTTCAAACTATTTTTCTAGAAAATAGCAAAACCAACATTTAGAAAGAGATAAAAAATGAAGATTCAAGTCCACCGAATTCACGGTGTGTCCTTAAGGAAATTATTCCCCTCAAGTACCCGAGGTTCTGGAATATATCCTTCCAGGATAAAATGAATCACTTCGACAGAATGGTGGTACCTCAAACTCTGTTGAACAACGAACGCACTCAACGATTCGTAAATCACACTTGAGTTTTTATGAATAAGAAGATGTTTTTCACTTCAAAATTTCGACTCCATACCTGAGGAAAAATTCAGGTATTTATAGGCAAAAGGTGGTGCTTCAGAAGAGAAGTAATGGTTCTCAAACGGATGCATTATTTTGGACCGTCGGGACCACCTGCGCCCGCAGGTGACCCACGTGCGTCCGCAGGTGCCAGTTTGGCACAAAACAGAAAGTCCGTCTTGACCTGCGCCGGGTCATTTGCGTCCGCAAATGCCGACCTGCGCGCACAGGTCACATTTCTTCTTTGAAACAGTGTCTCAAAGGGTCACGTCCATTCGAGCTGCGTTGTGACATGCGTCTGCACTTGCCATGTGCGTCCACAAATGGAGAATATTTTCGTATCGGATTTTTGGATTAAAACCTTCAAGTTTCAAATGAATTTTGTCCAAAAAGATATTCTCTCTATCGATCATTATCCAAATCCAAATCCAAATCTAAATCTGAAGCCGAAGCCGAAGCCGAGCCGAGCGACGATGACGACGACGGCGCGAGGCATGTCTTGTTCTTGCCTCACTATCCATATGAATGGGAGTGTTCCAATACAAACACTAAGAAATTTCTTTCTCCCACCAATGTGGGAGAACTTAACTTTCTTAAAGTGAAATATTACTCTTTCACTTTCCCTCCATTTTTCTTCCCTCCATTTTCCATTCACAATACACTTAGAACCCAACAATCCCCCACATAAATGGGGAATGGCTATTTCATTTAAAAATATTTGGACAAGTGTGTGATCTACAAGCAAAGACTAATTGCATCTGGATAAGTAGGTTTCCCTTTGGACTTTCCGTAGTGAACTTGCATCGGATGCACTAGGTCAATCGGTAGATGTGATATCTTTGAACCGTCGAACTTTAATGTACACCTAGACAACACAAGTCATAGAACCAACCTTTTATCGTTTATGGTTCTCACAATTTTGTTCGTTTCAGCCATGAACATGACCTAGTTTCATGAGAGCGTAGATAATAGGCCTTTACTCTCATTCTCCTTGAAGCGGCTTCCACTTCACCCTCACATATGTGATTCCTAAATGTTTAATCCTATAGATCAAACTATTTGGTCAAATATGCCAAACTTAGAAATCATTAAAAGACTTTCATCCATAAGTCTTATCCTTGTTTTATAACATTGTCTTCATCATGAAAATGGGTTGAGTTTATTAACAATGTTGAACTGGCAGTCACAACTTTGTTTTATCTCTTTGAACCTAGCTCTTGGGATCTCTAGTCTGCTAGGTAGAGTTATCGCCATGACGACTTGTCCTAGGTTTTAAACCCATTCCCTTCGATGATTTCTCAACTCCCTCTCTAGATAGTCCTTTTGTAAGTGGATCCGACACATTATCCTTTGACTTCACATAGTCAATCGTGATAATTACACTAGAGAGTAGTTCTCAAACGGTATTATGTATTCATCTTATATGAAGAGATTTACCGTTATACATCATGCTCCCTGCCCTACCTATCGCAGCTTGGCTATCACAATGTATGCATACTGGTGCCAAAGGTTTAGGCCAATAAGGAATATCTTCTAAGAAATTCCGGAGCCATTCAGCTTCTACACCGGCTTTATCTAACGCGATAAATTTAGATTTCATTGTAGAGCGGGCAATACATGTCTGTTTGGATGATTTCCAAGAGACTGCTTCTCCACCTAAAGTAAACACATATCCACTCGTGGATTTTACTTCATTTGATCCGGTGATCCAATTTGCATCACTATATCCTTCAATTACTGCAAGATATTTGTTATAATGCAAAGCATAGTCTTGAGTATGTTTTAGATACCCCAAAACTCTTTTCATTGCCATCCAATGAGTTTGATTGGGATTACTCGTGTACCGACTCAATTTACTAATAGTGCATGCTATATATGGTCGCGTACAATTCATGATGTATATCAAACTTCCCAACACTCTTGCATACTCCAATTGTGAGTCACTTTCACCTTCATTCTTTCGAAGTGCATAGCTCACATCCAATGAAGTCTTGGCAATATTGAAATCCAAATACTTGAACTTGTCAAGTACCTTTTCAATGTAATGAGACTGTGACAACGCCAACCCTTGTGGAGTTCTATGAATTCTTATTCCTAAGATCACATCCGCAACTCCAAGGTCTTTCATATCAAACTTGCTCTCAAGCATTCGTTTCATAGCATTTATGTCAGAAATGTCTCTACTGATGATCAACATGTCATCCACATACAAACAAACGATGACCTTGTGATTTGGAGTGTCTTTAATGTAAACACATTTATCACATTCATTTATCATGAATCCGTTTGCCAACATGGTTTGGTCAAACTTTGCATGCCACTGTTTGGGTGTTTGTTTTAGTCCATAAAGTGACTTAACAAGTTTGCACACTTTCTTTTCTTTACCAGGAACCAAAAAACCCTCGGGTTATTCCATGTAAATTTCTTCCTCCAATTCTCCATTTAGGAATGTTGTTTTCATATCCATTTGATGGATTTTAAGATCATATACCGCAGCTAATGCAACTAACATCCGAATGGACGTTATCCTTGGTACTGGTGAGTATGTGTCAAAGTAATCAAGACCTTCTTTTTGTCTAAAGCCTTTCACTACAAGTCTTGCCTTGTATTTGTTAATAGTACCATCAGCTTTCATTTTCCTTTTGAAGATCCATTTAGAACCTAAAGGTTTATTTCCTGGAGGAATATCAACCAACTCCCAAGTATGGTTGCTCAAGATTGAATCAATCTCACTATTGACAGCCTTTTTCCAAAAGGATGAGTCCGCAGACGACATCGCTTCTTTAAACGTTAGAGGTTCATTTTCAAGAAGAAATGTTACAAAATCTGATCCAAAGGAAGTCGGCGTTCTTTGTCGCTTACTATGCCTTGGATTCTCTTTATTAAGTACATTCTCCCTTGGTTCATCTCTAGGTCGTTTAGACCCTTCGGTAGACAACTCATGTCTAGTCTTATACAGATAAATGTGTTCAAAGAACTCAGCATTATCTGATTCTATTATCGTATTATCATGGATATCCGAATGTTCAGATTTATGAACCAAAAATCGACATGATTTACTGTTTGTATCATATCCGATGAAAACACAGCCTGTGTCTTTGGTCCTATTTTTACCCTTTTGGGTATAGGAACTTGGACTTTCGCTAGACACCCCAACACTTTGAAATATTTTAAGTTGGGTTTCCTCCCTTTTCATTTCTCATATGGAATAGATTGTGTATTTCTATGGGGCACTCTATTGAGTGTTCGATTAGCTGTAAGGATAGCTTCCCCCCACAAGTTTTGTGGTAAACCTGAACTTATAATTAAGGCATTCATCATTTTCTTCAACGTTCGATTCTTTTTTTCCGTAATCCCATTTGATTGAGGTGAGTACGGGGCCGTAGTTTGATGGATAATTAAATTTTCCAAACATATCTCCGCAAAAGGAGATTCATATTCTCCACCTCTATCACTTCTTATCATTTTGATCTTTTTATCCAACTGATTTTCAACTTCAGTTTTATATTGCCTAAATGCATCTATTGTCTCATCCTTACTATTCAGCAAATAGACATAACAATATCTAGTGCAGTCGTCAATAAAAATTATGAAATACTTTTTCCCACCACTAGACGGTGTCGACTTCATATCACAAATGTCTGTGTGAATTAAGTCTAAGGGATTAGAATTCCTTTCAACAGACTTATACGGATGCCTAGAATACTTCGATTCAACACATGTTTGACACTTTGATTACTGCACTCAAAGTTAGGCAAAACTTCCAAGTTAATCAGTTTTCGCAAGGTTTTGTAATTGACATGTCCCAAACATTCATGCCATAATTCATTTGACTCAAGCAAGTAAGAAGAAACCTCAGCTTTATTCTTTTCAACAGCCATTGCATGAAGTTTGAATAGGTCCTCATGGAGGTAGCCCTTTCCTACAATCATTTCACTCTTGATTAGTTCAACTTTCTCCGAACCAAACACACATTTAAACCCATTTTTAACGAGTAATGTTATCGACACTAAGTTCTTCCTAATAGTAGGAACATGGAGAACATTGTTGAGAGTCAACACCTTGCCAGAAGTCATTTTTAGGAATATCTTCCCACTTCCTTCAACCTAGGTTGTTGCATTATTTCCCATGAATATCACTTCTTTGGTACTAGCGGTATCATAAGTAGCAAAAGCTTCTTTGTCCGCACAAACATGTCTAGTGGCTCCTGAATCTAACCACCATTCATTTGAATTTCCAACTAGATTATATTCTGTGATCATTGCACACAGATTTTCAATCTTTCCAGCTGCTTCCAACATATTTATCTTATTTCTTTTCTTGTTCTTATCAGAACTTGACAGCTTAGAGCTTTGTGCTCAACTTTTCTACAATTGTAGCCCATGCCTTTGAACTCTTTCTTGTTCTGCTCTTTCTCTTGTTTAGAAGAATTCTTACTGTTCATATTATATGCAACATTATCCTTAACAAGATTTACACACATCATTGTTGATTTCTCATGCAACTTAATGTCCTCTTCTATCTTGAGACGAATCACAAGATCTTCTAAATCAAACACTTGGTTTTCAAACATTCCTTTTTCTGGAACATGAGGATATCTACTTGTGAACATTTGCATTTCAAGTTTGGTCAGCCAAAAGAACATCATTTGCTGCCATTCTTTGAAGTTCACACCATAATATTTTTTCGGTTTCTCTATCGTTTTCATTGCTTCAGCAATATCTGAACGACTTAATGACGCAACATTAGTTGCCGTTGGGACAACACCAATCACAAACGAATCAATTCGTTGTTCAGTTTCATTCGTCATTTCCTTTTCAAGCTTTGACAAACACTTTAGTATTTCAGAATACTAACTATAAAGACTTTAATCTTTAAACACTTATTTCTAGTCTAACGACAAAATTTTTATATTCTTCAAATCGTCAATCGAATGATCTTTGACTCGTGATGAAGTTTTTATATCTTCAAATCACTATCAAGTTCAGACAGAGTAGAAAATCAAATGGTTTTAATCTCCAGAAACCAAAAATGCAGATTATCAAGTACTAACAATTTCCTTAAGATTGTTGTTTTTCGTATTTGGTAAAATCTGTATTTTTCAGACAATAGCTTCAATCACATGTTCAAACTAAATAAGAACAATCACATGAAGTTGTAACTTTGTATTTCACAACTTTGAACTTCAAAATAAGTTCAACCCAACTTATGAACATCAACAAAATGAAGTTCGAACTATTTTTCTGGATAATAGCAAAACCAACGTTTAGAAAGAGATAAAAAAATAAAGATTCAAGTCCACCGAATTCACGGTGTGTCCTTAAAAAAATTATTTCCCTCAAGTACCCGAGGTTCTGGAATATATCCTTCCAGGATAAAATGAATCACTTCGATAGTACCTCAAACTGTGTCGAACAACGAACGCACTCAACGATTCGTAAATCACACTTGAGTTTTTACGAATAAGAAGATGTTTTTCACTTTAAAATTTCGTCTTCATACCTGAGGAAAAATTCAGGTATTTATAGTCAAAAGGTGGTGCTTCAGAAGAGAAGCAATAGTTCTCAAGCGGATGCACTGTTTCGGACCGTCGGGACCACCTGCGCTCGCAGGTGCCAGTTTGGCACAAAACAGAAAGTCTATCTTGACCTGCGCCAGTCATCTGCGTCCGCAGATGCCGACCTGCGCGCGCAGGTCACAAGGGTCACATCCCTTCGAGGTGCGTTATGACATGCATCCGCACTTGCCATGTGCGTCCACAAATGGAGAATATTTTCGTATTGGATTTTTGGATTAAAACGTTCACTAATTCTCAAGTTTCAAATGAATTTTGTCCAAAAAGATAGTCACTCGATCATTTTCCAAATTCGAAGCCGAAGCCGAGCCGAGCGAGCGACGACAACAGCGCGATGCATGTCTTGTTCTTGCCTCACTATCCATATGAATGAGAGTGTTCCAATATAAACACTAAGAAATTTTTTTCTCCCACCAATGTGGAAGAACTTAACTTTCTTAAAGTGAAATATTACTCTTTCACTTTTCCTCCATTTTTCTTTTCTCTATTTTTTATTCACAATATACTTAGAACCCAACACATACAGCTTGCCGGAAACCAGAGAGATGAATGGCAAGTGAGCATTCGCCTTGAGCAGGATAGATGCGCCAACTGTGATATCAGTTATGGCAGGAGGGACCCAATTCAACGCAAAGTTTGCAAGAAATACTGTAACAAACAGGTGCTTCAAGTCGCTCAATTTATCCATATCCACTGTTCTAATTGGATTGAGAAGAGATTGAGATGAAAAGAAAGAAAGCAAATACAAGTCCTGCTTTCCTTTGAAAACCAAGTGACGGTGATTTCAAAATCAATCGTCTATTAAATTTAAATTGGTAATATTTATATAATTATAAAATATTTTTAGCATTAGTGAGAAATTTATACTTTTCACAATTCTAAATAAGTTATTTTTTTTAGATTAAGCAAATTTCATAAGAAATACATATTCCTAAAAAATTAGAAGTATTTGTACTTACTTATAACTAATCTATATATATATAAAGGAAGGTTATGAGAAAGCTGATGTGACATACTTCTTAGAATTTTGAGTTTTTTCCTTTTTTTTTTTTGGTACTAAAATCTTTCAAAAAAAATAGAAAATCTCTTCATTTATTGTTATCATTTACTACATTCTTAAATTTCTTTTCTTGTTAAATATATATGGTAAATTCTTCCTTCCAAAAGAAAGTAACGGAACATAAAATATGTTACATCATGATGCAATTAGTGCTATCAGAATAGATAGGGAAACGATTTTGGTCCCTCTTTTTGTTCACAATATACACATATTATTTTTTATCATATATATATACATATATATATACCCCTACTTAATTATTAATAATGATATATTAATTCATTGTCATTAAATTTCTTACAAGAAATGTTTGTTTATTAGTTTTTTGCTACTGTCATTTCTTAAATTCAGGTTTCACAGAAAATACTGATTCCTAACTACAAATTTTCATAGTAATGGAGTATTAAAGAGCACGTAGGAGTATTAATTATTTGTTCTTTCATCTTCTACTGTTATAAAATATTTTTTGAGACTTTTTTTATTCTACATTTCACACTAGCTATAAAAGGCACATCAACTTATCCACATTTTTCTTATATTTATCCAAAGTACTCCTCCCTAAAATATTTTTTCATTTGCAAATGCCACAATATACAATATCACAGGTTACTTTTTTTTTAAGAAAAATTCTCAATTCTTATTTTTTATATACACGATTATGTATTTGATCTCCATAATTTGTTGACGTCTTTGATCCATGTTTCATGATTTATTTTATATATAGTTAATGTTTGCAGGTTAACTTTCTCATCTATCTTTATTTATTTATTTCTATCTTCATTTTCTTATTCAATGAAAGGAATCTCATCTATCTTTATTTTATTTTTTTCTATCTTCATTTTCTTGTTCAATGAAAGGAAAGGAATCAACAATTATCCTTTTACTAATAGCTAAAAGTTGGTGCAAAAGCACTTGATTTTGAGTACAAATCATTGTATATTTTGATGGTGCAATAACAACTATCTCAAAGTTGATGCAATAAGAATTTTCTCAAGTGTATGTACTGCCTAATATTTTTGTTGTTTAATTATATATTTTTGGAGAAGAAATATTGAAATTCATATATTCTGTTGCGTAATGATGTCAAAAGAAAAAAAGAAGACTCAAATTTCTCCTCTCGATTGTTTGGTCCATCTTAGCTTCGATAACTGAACTTTGTATACTTATTAAACTTTTTTTTTCAATTGTATTTTTTCATCAAGAGATTACAGTAGTTAAATTTTTTTCGTTTGGAGATAATTGTTGCTAATTATATGCCCTTTTCGAGATGAAAATCTATAATGCCTTCTTGCCCGAGTTCATAAATCATGCATAAATAATATTTATATTTTGATCAATAAGTATTGTAAAATAAGGTTTTGCTATATTGAAATTTCTCAAGATTTTATTTTTTATTTGTGTGAAAAAAATTTGGGTAGTATTGTAGAATGAGGTACTGCTATATTGAAATTTCTCAAAGTTTTATTTTTTATTTGTGTGGAAAAAATTGGGTCATTATATTCTCATTTTTATTTGTTATTAATTTGATTGTTTCACATTTCATTGAGGAAGAAACATAATATTTAGTTGATATCAATATTTTCTATTTGGTGCCAACAAGTCAAGAAGGAGGAGAGGTTTTATTCTTGGATCTCAATGTATGGGCCTCCTTAATAAAATATGAGATACAGAGAGACGAAAAGCTTTTATAAGATAGAGTTTGATCATGCTTAAAATAGTTTTTAGAAATTAATATATTAAAGCTTTTATAAGGTAGAGTTGTTATTGGTTTGCCTTGGCAGACTTAATCGGCTATGACCCAAGAATAATTTTGAGGCAACCATGGATGCAAACGGAGTAAAGCGATTCTAATTTTATCAACTTTTGTTTTTACTTTCTCAATCAATATCTATGAAATTATATTAAATATTTTATTGTTATTTAATGTTTATCTTTATTTTGGATCATATAATTACTAGAGTTGAGGATTATAAAATTTGTAATTTATTGTCATAAGCCAAGTAATTTAAACTTTTCTTGGTTGTTGATGTTTCTTGCCACGTTCATATTCACATTCAGGATTTATGATTATCTTACAAAAAAATCATTATGAATTGATGCCTTCATCCTCTCTTGACCAAATCCTAATCTACCAAGGGACTTGGTAGTACAACAAAATTATGAGATCTTTTCTATTTTTACTTGATAAAGATATAATAGATTAATTAGGTATAAAAAGTTTCTTCATAATTTTTAAAGAAAAAACTAGATAGTGATCTAATAAGTAATATAGATTGTGTCAGTGAGCCAACTAGATCTTATCATGATGTTAATTCACTAAATAACTTTGTAAATTTAAATTTACTAATTTTATTAATAATCGCGCGAAGCACGACCTATTTTACTAATTAAGTATTATAAAAAGGTTATTTTTTTCAAGTTAGACATTGGATATTGAAGTTGTAGTTAGCGATTATTTTTAAACTTTAACTTAAAACTTATAATAATAATAATCTATCACTATTAAATTTTAAATAAAAAATATATTTTAATGAAATATGAAATCGTTTCAAAAAAAAAGGCTTATAATTATGGCAGCCTTAATTGCTCAGAGTCTCCCATTTATGTTAACACCTACTACTCTTGTCTTGGCCCCACACATTTTTTAAAATTCAAAAGACACATATCATCCATCACTCATATCCTTACACGTATAATATCATATTACATCCACCACTCATATACATACGCGTGTCCTATCTTTTCATACTTTTGACATTACATCCACCACTCATATACATACGCGTGTCCTATCTTTTCATACTTTTGACTCTTACATCTCGGCAAGTTGCCTGATTATTTTCCCCCAATTAATCTTTTTCCTTGTTTAAAATCATTCTCTTTTTATATGTGCAGCTACCTTATTAGTCTCCTCCTAATAAATATTCCCTAATTAATATCTTTTTATATAATACCTTATGTAGCTACAAGTGAATTGTTTAAAGTTAATGAGAATTATTTGGATCTTTTTTTATATTTATTTTTTATTTTAATAATGTTTTTAATTATGTTATATTTTTTTAGGAGAATAATTTAAAAAATTAAAAGATTAATAGTGAAAAGTAGCCTTAAATTTATGTCTTTATATGTTTGTCTTAATAGGTGTGCATTACAATAATTCAATTATTTTGTACTAGAGGAAGTAATTACTTTCTATATTTACTTTTACTTATTCATTATTTTAAAATTAGATTTTTATATTCAATATTTAGCAAAATATTATTTTTTTTTGTTTCGATTTAGTTGGGTCTCTCGCTAATAATATTTGTTTCGATTTAATTGTCTTATTTATAAAATCAAGCGTATTTTATATATATTTTTCTCATTTTATTCTTGACATTAAATAATTATATAGTAATAATAGTCAAGTTTAAAATTTCAAAATATTATTAATAAAATTAATTTAATAAAATATACTTTTAATTAAACTTTTCTTTGGGATATCTCACGTAAAAGAGGGCTAATTAAAATGGATATATTTAGTAGGCGTTTGGCCATGAAAATTAAATTTTTTGGAGTTGGAGTTGGAGTTGGGGTGGAAGTTGGAGTTCGAGTTGGAATTGGAGTTATGTTTGGTCATGAAAATAAATTTGACTTTTTGTGAGAGAAGTAGGAGTGAAAAAAGTAAAAACAAGTAAAACTTGTTTTCACTTTTCCGAAATTTTATTTCACTTTAGTGAAAAAAAATTCATGGCCAAACACCACAAAATTTTACTTTTTTCACTAAAGTGAAATAAAATTCCGAAAAAAAGTGAAAAAAATTCACGGTCAAACGAGCCCTAAGTCTGTGATATCATAATTAAAAAAACTATCCTTCTTAATTTTAATTATTCATTTAATTTTTATGTCAATCAAAATCAAATACTTCCTTTGTTTAAAAAAGAATGACCTACTTTTCTTTTTAATCCGTTTAAAAAAGAATGACTCCTTTCTCTTTTTGGAAATACTTTAATATTAACTTTTCACGTGACATGATTAAGACCACAAGATTAAATGACATTTTGATATATTTGATATAACTTTAATTTAGGACCATAAGATTCAAAAATCTTATTTATTTTTTAAAACTTTATATCAAATCCAATTTTGTCATTCGTTTTTAAAACGAAGGAAGTTATAGTTACATCAAGTCTGAAAGCATTTTATTTTCCAAGAGCTAAACAGATCGATGTTTCATTGGAATATGTACAAGGCTTTTTTAGAATCGGCGATCATTTTGAGCCATACTAAGTATATAGTGACATAAATAAGTCATTGATTTAGTTTGTAATCAAAATAGGCTACATGGATTTTTTTATTCTGTTTTATCATATTTTCTTAACATCCCGTTAATTGCCAGGAGCAGTGAATAATTCAAAAAAATGGAGTAAAAACATCCAAGTTATAAAATGAAACTAAAAGTTCCGGGTTTTGAATTAATTTATTCTTAATTCGGAACTATTTATTCCGTGTTAATTTTTTTTTTAAAAAAATTAAACTAACACAGAATTTTTTGTTCCGATTTGCAATTTTTTTTTATTTTAAATAACCCAAAATAAATAGTTCTGAGTTAAGATTAAATATGTTGGAACCCGGAACAAAAAGTTCCATTTTGGGGGTAAAAAAATTTACATTGTATTTCGTCCAAATGTGTATTGTTCCAAATGGTTCGTCCAATACAACTCAGTTTAGGCAATCCATTCAGGTGTCTAAAGTCCTTAAGACTTCTGTAATTAAAGGACTAAGTTCAACTGCTACAATTTATACTGAAAGTGAAACTATCCCAAATATCAAAGTAGCATTTTTAACTCACCAAGCTTAAGATGCACAAAGCCATCAGTTCATTGGACTCCTCGCGATCTAAAATCTTCAAATAAAATAAGAAGGAAAGATCCATCAAAAAGAAAATCCATAAGAACCATATAAATTATGTGATTTTTTACCCCCAAAACGGAACTTTTTGTTTCGGGTTCCAACATATTTAATTCTAACCCGGAACTATTGATTCTAACCCGGAACTAATAGTTCCGGATTATTAAAAAAAATAAAATTTGCAAATCGAAACAAAAAATTCCGTGTTAGTTTAATTTTTTTTTTAAAAACTAATACGGAACAAGTAGTTTCGGGTTAAGAATAAATTAATTCAAAATCCGAAACTTTTAGTTCCGTTTTATAATTCGGATATTTTTACTTCGTTTTTTCGAATTATTCACTGTTCGTGGCAGTTAATGGGACGTTAAGAAAATATGATAAAATGAAATAAAAACATCTGTGTAGCCTATTTTGATTACAAACTAAATCAATAGCTTATTTATATCACTATATACTTAGTATGACTCAAAATGATCGCCAGTTCGCTTTTTTACATAGATCTCGTGATCATGTCGGACATTGCAATATGTACAAAAAAAATTTACATTTAGGTTTGTAGGCTTTGGCTTTAATTTTTTTAAAAATTGATAAATTTTCCTCTAAATTTATTTGTTCAGTATATATATTTTTTATTCGATTGCAAAAATTAAGGGATAATTTTTTTTGTCTATTTTATTATTGGTATTAATTATAGTTATTGTCATTCATTTTTATAGAATTAAATTTATTGTATTTAAGGGTTATATTCTCTTCGGTCTGATTCTATATTCTCTTTGGTCTGATTTTATCTCTTTTCGTTTCGTTTGAAGAAAGGAAGGATCCCAAAGAATCGATCTTTTTTTTGTTGTTGAATCTCTCTTTGATTAATTAATGTTTGATATTTCGAATTCTCATTACTAATGGAATCCAGATGATCTTTGAATTGATCAAAAGATCCTTTCAGTTGGCTAGAAATCGTTACTTGAACGAAATTAGATCTTGTGGAATCATATTGAATATTTGACGATAGATTCTGTACCTTACTAAAAAAAATCAATCTTTATTTACTAACCACACATTGTCTAACCAAATCCAATTCTCTCTCGATACATTGGCTTTTTTTGAATTGTTTGGACAAAATTATTGCATAGCTCTAAGAAAAGTTAATATGAGTGTGATTTGATAAATAGAGTGCTTATTAATTCTTTTCTCTCTCCATTTTATTTTAGTTGGACATATTTTATTTTATTCGGTGATTAAGAAATTATAAATGGAGTGATGTTTTTTACTATTTTATTCTTTATCCATATTAATGATATTCATTGGGCATAGGAATAAATATTGAAATTATAATTAATTGTAGGGGTAAAATGAAAAAAAAAAAAAAAATTAATTCTATCTTAATTTGATAAGTGATCAACTAATAAGTGATATTTATTTTTAGTAAGATGACCAAATAAAATAGAATGGAGAGAGTAGTATTTATATATCTATATATCTCTTAATTTTAGAATAATTAATGCTAAGAATAAAATTGAAAAAAATATTTAGTTATCTCTTAATTTTTTAAATAGACAAGTACATTTAGAAATAAATATTTTAAATACATATGATAACTAAAAAGAAATGGAGTAAATATGATAAAATTATAATTTTTTAAATAATATGCGAAATCAAACATTGATAAGTAAAAATGAAAGGAAAAAGTAATATTTTATTTGATTTTATTAAAAACAAAAATCAAATTAAAATGATATATTAAATACATAATTTTTATAAATAATAATAGCGGCTGACAGGGTGCATTAAATTTGAGGCAGAAGCCCTAGTTGACAGTATACTATATATAAATGGCATAGATACATCCGTGTAGAAAAATTTTATGGTGCAAGTCCACAGCTTCATGTGTCATATAATGGATATCCTTACATAAATATAATGTGGTGCGCCTCTTGCACCATGAAATTTTTCGCTGAAATATAACGTACGAAACCTCTGGCTTGACTTAACATCACTTTAGCAAAAAATAATCCAGCAACTTATATATTGTCTCCAGTATAAAATATTACCCCGTTCATTTCAAAAAGAATAACTTATATTTTTTTTAATTTATTTTAAAAAGAATAATCCTTTTTTTTTTAATAATACTTTAATTTTAACTTTTTACATGACATATTTAACATCACAAAATTAAAAGATATTTTAATATATTTAACATATCTTTAATTTAAGATTATAAAATTCAAAAAAAATATTATTTTTTTAAATTTTATGTCAAGTTAAAACAGATCATTTTTTTAAAAATAGAGGAAGTACTCCTTAAAATGAAGAGAAAAGTCTGGAATAAGGTTAAGAGCCGCCACTACTTTATAAATTTCCCTTCCTCTGCACCGGCTTTCCACTTAAAAATATGACTTACACATGTTATTAAAAATAGATTTTTAATAATATTTATTTAATTTAAAAAAAATAAATTATTTATTTATATTTATTTTATTTTTGATATTAAATACTTATTCATTATTTTATATAATTTTTAAAATATAAAATTTATTATATTTAAAAATTAATATGATAAAATTATTTTAATTATTTATTATTTCTTAAGAAATGTTGAGATATTATGGCTTAGGGGTCGACCCCGATAACAAAGAAGGAATTCATAAAATTTAGGATCCGACACCATGATAAAATTGGATGTTGGCAGAGGTAGTACTCCCGTTACCAAAAAAAAATGGAATACATAAATGAGACATTAATAGTTAATAAAAATAATATAAGAATATAATAGCCGCCAGTTATTTATTTATTTTTTAATATCGATAATAGCCGCCGCTTAGTATAGTTGCCACATGCCTGGATAAGACAGAGGACTATGAGATTGGCGCCTTTGTTTATTCAACATTTGATTTTGTCAAAAAGTCATTCCCTCACAACCACTAATAGATCAAATTAAGCAATGTCTCCATCAACCTTCCTTACTTATAAATACCTTCCACTTTGCCACTTTCTTCCCGTCACCTTTTACTACTACATTGAAATGAAGCTTTGTGAATTCACAGCTCTTTCTCTACTATTTTCTTTCCTATTGCTAACTGCCTCGGCAGAACAATGTGGTAAGCAGGCGGGAGGTGCACGTTGCGCCGCGGGACTCTGTTGCAGCAAATTTGGCTGGTGTGGTAAGACTAATGAATATTGTGGTCCTGGCAATTGTCAAAGCCAATGTCCTTCTGGTCCCTCCCCAAAACCACCTACCCCTGGCCCCGGTCCTTCTGGGGACATCGGCAGTGTCATCTCAAATTCCATGTTTGATCAGATGCTTAAGCATCGCAACGACAATGCTTGCCAAGGAAAGAACAATTTCTACAGTTACAATGCCTTCATCAATGCTGCCAGGTCTTTTCGTGGCTTTGGCACCACTGGCGATACAGCTGCCCGTAAAAGGGAAGTTGCTGCTTTCTTTGCCCAAACCTCCCATGAAACTACCGGTATGTCTCGTTGATCCTGGATTTAAATTTGATGTTTTTATGTTTTAGATGCTTTTGATGGAGCCATTACAATTTTAAAATTATAAATTCAAGCTCTATTGTTTATCAAAGTAACGTTTTTATGCGAACCAGTACAGTTTTTTAACTATATATGGATCTAAAAATTAATATTTGTTGAAGTTCAAGTGATGGTTCTCTAATTTCGAGTTTACGATTGTTTCTTAAATAACAATTGAGCATGTACCCTTGACAGGAGGATGGCCTACTGCACCTGATGGACCACACGCATGGGGATACTGCTTCCTTAGAGAGCGAGGTAGCCCGGGCGACTACTGTACACCAAGTGGACAGTGGCCTTGTGCTCCTGGAAGGAAATATTTCGGACGAGGTCCCATCCAAATTTCACAGTAAGTTACCTAATTTTGGCATAGAGTCATGGCGTTATAGTGAAAATAACTAATCATACAAATGAGATAGTTAAAGCTAAAGTTTCATATGGTAGAAATGTTCCCTTGTTAACCGACTAAAATGGAAAGAATTTTAACAAATTGAAGCAAAGAGAATAGTATTTTTAGAAATTTTATATATGAAGTTTCAACGATAGACTGAACCATAACGTGGTAACCAAGTTTTGGCTAATAAGTAAAATAAAACAGAGAATGGAAATGATTTGTTATGGATTTGTATGGTCTAATAATTAGGTGTGTTTTGAAACTAATAAACACAGCAACTACAACTATGGGCCATGTGGAAGAGCCATCGGAGTGGACCTCTTAAACAATCCTGATTTAGTAGCCACGGATCCAGTCATCTCATTCAAATCAGCTATCTGGTTCTGGATGACCCCTCAATCACCGAAGCCTTCTTGCCACGATGTCATCACTGGAAGATGGCAACCATCCGGTGCTGACCGAGCAGCCAATCGCCTCCCTGGATTCGGTGTCATCACAAACATCATCAATGGTGGCTTGGAATGTGGTCATGGAAATGACAATAGGGTCCAAGATCGGATTGGGTTTTACCGGAGGTATTGCGGAATTCTTGGAGTTAGCCCTGGAAACAATCTTGATTGCGGCAACCAGAGGTCTTTTGGCAACGGACTCTTAGTCGATTCTATGTAACAACTTCATCATCTGTTTTGTTGTATTCTCTTGCAATAATCCATGGCCCAGCTATAAATAAATTTACTTATGTAATTGTGTTGTAATATGATGGGACCATGACTTGCAATCGTTTTTCATTTTAATAAACAGAGACTTTGTCCACGATGGTGGATGGTTCAACTTCTACGGTTGTGACAGGTGTTAATGAGCATTATAATAGTTGGTTCAATTCAAACCACCTATACAAGTATCAAGTACTAAGTAGTCAGTCGAGCCACCATTATTTAGAAAAGGATTTAAGTTATTATGTATTAAAGATTATCTATTATTATCTCTTAAATAATCGATTATATAAATATTTTTTACAACATTAGTGCACACCTCCTCTTCCTCCTCCTCCTCCTCCTCTTTGTCTTTCTCATCTTCATCCTCTTCTTTTTTGTTTGTTTCTAAATGGTGTTTATGCGAGTAAAGAACTTTTGGATTGAAATTGATGAAGGTGTATTGGATGGATTCAGATGCTAGGAAGGAGGTGTATATTTGTGTATATTTCGTTGTACTTAGTTTGTATATATCACTGCATGTCTTTTAATTAACAAGTAATCTATACGTGATATACAATGTAGCAATAACGTTTTTCAGCTCATTTTAGCTTCGAAATTTGCCTCCAAACCGGAACAAATCAACTCCAATCTTCCACAAAATTTGTATCTAACCTTGTCTAGGTGTTCCCAATGAATTTTGACCACTTCTAAAAAACTACTAGAAGTTTGATTTTGAGTTGAGTTTCAAATGAATCTTTAATGTGGTTCTTCAAAATTTTCTTCAATCATTCACGAAATCAGAGGATATTGACATTGGAGGTCATTAATTAAAAACATTTATAAAAGAAGAAAACAAGCACTTCATACTAATATTTCTCTCCAAGTCTATGTAGAGGGGAAAAAAATGAAGAAAGAAGTTGAGGAAGCCATGAGAGCTATGTGTGAAAAATCCCCGAGACATAAAAGAACACAACGAATTGAGAGCTTCTAGCTAGAGGTTGCTAAGTTTTTGGGTTACAATGACAAAATGTATGTCTTGGCTAAGCAGGTGCAAATTGGGTGCATAGAGATGTACGTTTGTGCTAATTTCCTTATTTTTTCCATATAGTATCAATTTTAAAGTTTTGTAAGCTCATCGTAACTCAGAATTCACCTTCTTCCAAAATCATTCAGGCGAGTAAGTTTCAATGACAAAGTGATATGCTTACTCAAGCCGAGGGTCTATCAGAAACAGCCTCTCTACTTTTACAAGGTAGGGTGAGGCTGTGTGCACATCACTCTCCCCAAACCCCACTTGTGGGATTATACTAGGTATAGAGTTGTTTGTATTTAATTTTCAAAACAGGAAGAATTTAAAGGAGGCAAAGTTATCTATGGAACTTTCACTTTTGCTGGTGCTTGTAGCCTGTAGGAAGTTATCGGGTTCACCTACCCAGTCGGCTTTTAATTACAAAAAAATTCCAGATTTGCTATCATTGACGAAGTCATCACATACAAATGAGGCAATCTGGTTTTGTGTGAATACCAAACAAACATGCCCGACTAATCCAAATTTGTATTGAAAGAAAAATGGATTATCAAACGTTTTGACCTAAACAAACCTCCTACAGAGGTTGAGTGATGACATTTCCTTTGAGATAAGCCTTTAATTAATTGAACGTATTACACCTTAATCTCATGTCATTTGATGAGACAATTTCTCTTTTTTAAGAGATTTAAGTTAATGAAAACCTTTCAAGCGGATACATAATTGTATTAATAAGTTGAAACACAAAAAGAACTTTGAACCTCAAAATTTTAAGCATCCGAGCTGCAGCTACCGTCTCTGATTTTGAGTCTTGAGTTATGGGGACCAAACTGTATCATCAGACTTGGGACTAAAGCTATCAACTGCACAAGATGCACTTGGAAATCACTGTTAAGGTTGTGCGATTACTTCATCATATACTACCGCAACTCTTGCAGTGATTAGCTTACAAATAGGAAAATTAAAAAAGGAGGTGATAAGAAGATGGACCTGAACTAAAAAAGTTTGTTTAATTCAACCTCAAAAGCTAGTTCATAAGGTGATGATTTATTAATTGCGGATCCAAGTCAACAGTAGAAAGATTTGAATCTTACCCTAGGACCCCATCCCACCACCAATGTGGGATTGAACACTCCGGCATGCTCAGCCTAGATCTAACTCAATCCCAAAAAACAACTCATGAAGTGAGGATTGCCAAGACCATATAAGGAGACTAAGCTCCTCATCCGGTATAGATGTATTTTAAACCAAAGTGTATATCTATCCTTATACTGAAAGGAGGCATAGTGACTCCCCTACACCTGGAGGAACGCGACCTTCTGTTGCACGTCATCCCTCTCAGGAGATAATGTATGGCTTAGAAATTATAGGGCATTTTTCCATTGATAAAAATAGGGCATTCTTTAATTGTCTACCTCTCAAATTCTTTAGTATAGTGCTTACCCAAGCAAGGCCAACGCAGAACAAGTTGAATCCAGGATAATTGAATGGTGCCCTCTCAGATAAAAATAGATCTACATACAGGGAAACAAAGTACGGTTAATTTGACATTAAGATCATAGACTGCAAGTCCTACAAAGGCAGTATGCTATTAGTCATTGTCTAGCTGATTGCAGCAGACCACATTTAAAGGTGCACACTAGTAAATTGGTGTTTGTTTCAAAACATTCAAAAACAGAGTTTGCTGAACTACTTTCTTTTTTTTTTTTGTTGCAAATTCTGTTTGTTGGAGTCGTTTTTAGCCAATTAAAAAAACCTATAAATCTGCATGAAACTGCAAATTGCCTCAATAAAGATACTACAAAACTTTGATCATGAATAATACTCCCTCCGTTTCTATTTGTTTTACTTTCCTTTTTAGTCCCTTTCAGAAAGAATGTCTATTTTTTCGGGGCAACTCTTTAATTTTAACTTTTCACGTGACATATTTATGACCACAAGATAAATGGGTATTTTGGTACATTCTACATATCTTTAGTTTAAAACCACAACATTCAAAAGTCTTCTCTACTTTCTAAAACTTCGTGTCAAATCAAAACCAGACAAACAAATTGAAACTGAGGAATATTTTTGAAGTTTCAAGTTACCTGTTAGAGGAGTATATACTAATGGAGAAAGAATATTGCCAAATGAGCTTATTCCTGCAATGCACCCTTGAGCAAGTCCCTAGTACATTAACAGAAAAATATAACCATCCTGAGAAAATACTGATCCAACACATAAGTACATAGAAATTAAGGTAGAAGATCAGCAACATCTAAATTGTTCACCTGTTCATTTGGCCCAACTTGTTTTGAAACAATGCTTTGTAACTGCATTTTATAAACACTTAATCAGATCCAATAATCAACACAACTAATAAGTGTTTATCTTAATACCTAGAAGTATATAACAAAGAAAACTCACAGCAGGTCTTGTTAGGAAGGCAATGATAGGCAACAAATTAGCAACATAAGGAACCTGAGACCATGAAATGTCAGAAAATCAAAACATATCAATATCTTGAAATTGAAATATACCATACGAAAAACGAATAATGTGTTCAGCTGTTTGAATGATTAAGCTTACCCAGACTGCCCATGCAATGCTATCAATTAGCATCTGTAGAATAATAAGAACTACATAACTCAATAAGTTATTCCACTTATTAAGACAGAGGACCGAGAAAGAAAGGTTGTGTTAGAACATAGAAATGTAGAGAAGTTTGAAGAAGCACATACATTTATAAATTGAGCGATGAGGGATAAGGAGAGAATTGCCTCCTCTCCTACAATAGGACCCAACCGAGGCATCAAGAATAACTGCACCAAAATTTAACAAGATGTAACACTTGGAGTAGTACTACAACAATGACAATAAAATGCTCAGTGTGATCCCATAAATGGGTCTAGAGAAGGAGGGGTGTACACTGACCTTGCCCCTATCTTGTGTGAGGTAGAGAGGTTGTTTCAGATAAACCATCAACTCAAGAAAAAACATTTTTAAAGACTTATTTGACAAATACAAAGAGTAAAAATTATAGTGAAAATACTTGAGACATGTATAACAGAATGTGCCACTTAATCCAGCTATAATAGTTGCACTATATACTCTGTAAAGAGAAGGTAAACTTGAAAACGAACCTGGCCAATTGCTGCTGAACTGTAGCCAATAAGCATTACAACAGCAAAATTGTCTTTGTTATATTGAAGTCGAGCCTTTAAGAAGTACTACAAGAAATATAGTGAAACAATAAAACTTCATATAACCTATGAGATCGTCACTTATACTTGCAATTGACACTTCAAGGGAGCTATATAATGTGTACCAAAAATGGAGTTTGTTGTCCACCTTCCCCCAGACCATTCAAGAAAGCAATGACTGTTGCTAGTGAAAGCCTTACGCTGCACCAAAAAGAAAAAAAGGATGATATGATTAGAACCTGTAATTAATATTTGCAATTACCAGACAATAAAAAGGCAGCCCGGTGCACTCAAACTACCGCTATGCGCAGCGTCCGGAGAAAGACCCCACCATAAGGATGTATTGTATGCAGCCTTATTTTGCATTTCTGCCAGAGGCTGTTTTCAAAGCTTGAACCCGTGACCTCCTGGTCACATGACAGCAATTACTAGAATATGATTAAAGCAAAATCCACAAGATGGGAATAAAACTCAAGTTATCAAAATTCAGATCTTCTCATTTTTGGGCATTATGTGCGAGGCACCTACACGGAAACTAAACGATTTTAAAAAGTTGGTAAAGACTTTCATTGTTGGTAAATTATTATATACAAATTTTCTTACAATTAACATGAAATATATGTGCGACACATGCACACATGACAAATATCAATCAAACACTACTTTAATAGTACTAATACTTTTGATAATAAAGTACTACAACAGAAGGAAGGAAGAACTACGAGCGGATCAAATTTATCTTTAAAAGTTTGCCTTTATTAATACAGCGCACCCAAATACTAGTCCCATAATAAAATGAAAGTGGCAATCAATCGTTAGCAATAATTGTTGTCAATCAGCAATCTATGCGACGTGGAACTTCTACCAAACACTTAAAAATATGTTTGGTTGATAGGATAAAAATAATAATCTGTAATATTTTATGGAATTATTTTAGGGATAATAACTGAAATAGCCGCTCATATAAGTTATAAACTCAAAATAGCCATATTTTATTTTGACAATTCCATTATAGCCCACTTCTCCATGTTATTTACTTTTATTAGCCAATCTGCATAATTTTAGTACTTGTAAGATTTTAACTCTATTCACGTATTTTTAGGGATAAAGATAGGTATAAATCTTATTTTTATTTATATTCTTTTAAAAAAATATTAAATGGTTATAGGTCTATATTTAGTGTATAATAAGTGTATAATTAATGTATAAGGCATACATATAGATTATACATAGATTATGTAGTGATTATTCATCAATTATACACTATATATCCATGTATAATGTTTACAACTAATTACATCGATACACTAATTATACACTAAATACAATCCTGTAACTGTTTAATAAAAAAATTTATTTAATTTACCTTATTTTATGGGATAATAAATATAATTAAGATTTGTGCTTATCCTTATCCCTACAAATACATGGAAGAATCACATAAAAAAATAAACAACATGTGAAAGTTGGTTATTATAAGGTTATCAAAACAAAATATGGCTATTTTAAATTTAAAATTTATATGGGTGGCTATATGAGTTAATTTCTCATTATTATTTTATTCTGAATTTAATAATGAATACTTATTTAAAAACAGAATTATTTTATCCATCATTTTAATACTTCTTCTGTTTCATTTTACTCATATATTGAAAATAGTTGTTTCACTTTACTTGTTCAATTTATAAAATTAAGAGAATTTCATTATAATTTTTTCTTTTTACTCTTAGTATTAAATAATTATATAAATAATAATCTAAAATTTACAGCTTCAAAACCTCATTAATAAGGTGGCATAATATACCCTTTATTAAAATTTTATTAAAGAATGTATCAAGTCAATAAGGTCATTAATAAGGTTAATTTAATATAATATATCCTTCATTAAAATTTTCTTAAAAGATGTATCAAGTGAATAAGACCAATTAAAATAAAACAGATAAAATATAAATAATGAAATAAATAATTCAAAATTAAAAATAAGATAAAATAATCTCATAAAATATCCAACCGCAACCCGTTAAATCTTACCTACTCCTGAGCAAGCAGAAAATATCCTTGAGGGGTAGCACTTTCTTAACGCTCTCTGATACTTTCTTTGATGACTCATTTCCAGATTGAGAACATTTTTCACCACTATCGACCAATATGGGTTGATCTAGTGGATCACTTTTAATACGGCCACTCGTCTCCTTCAAAAATATTCTCATGAATACTGCTGCAACCGTCGAAGAAATTGCTGCTACCTTCATTAACACACAACCAAAAAAAAATAAAATTAAAAAGCAAAACAAATGTAATATTTCCTCCGTTTCAATTTATGTGACACTTCTGAATTTTGATATTCAAATAAGTCTTTTGCTGATCGTAATTTTTCATATACCTTTTATGGTCAAATTCACGATCAAAATTAAATTATTTGACTCACAGGGAAGTAGGAAGTAAAAAAGAAAAGGCCAATACCAACTGCGACAAAAAGAAAATAAGAAAGAGAAAAAAAAAAAGGACCAGAAAGATCTGAGCAGTGGAGAGGAAACGAGCAGCCATGGTACCGAAGAGAGATGCAGCAGAGCCTATACCAGCAACAATTCCAATTGCAGACACACGCTTTTCTTCTGATATGTTAGCTGCCTAGAAAAAGTATGCATCAGGAAACGCAACAAAAGATGAAGGAGGGTATTTGATTCAGTGGTTAATAATCAAATTTACCGCATAAGCAATGGAGAGACACTCAATTCCATTGTCACTGACCATACCAGTGAAGGTTTTTACAGCATAGTACGCATAGAAATAGTTTGTTGACCTCCCAATTGCCAATATTACTGCAAAACTTTATGTTAATTATCGCGGTAGATTCATCTGGATCTTCTTCAATTAAGTGAACGGAAGACAATAGTTACCTGATGGAATAATGGAGGCGGCCACGGGGACTGTGAGCAAGGCTTTCCTTCCGTATACATCGGATAAATGTCCAAGCAATGGCAACATCATCATTGATCCCAGTCCTAAGATCTGAAATCAGAAGACGTGCTAGTAAATAATGCATATTTATTGTGTGTCGAAATGAATGACAAGTCAGATCTGAGAAAGGAAGAAAAAGAGAATATTGGTACACACGGCCTGCTGGAAACCGGAGAGATAGATGGCAAGTGAGCACTCGTCTTGAGCAGGGCAGAGTGCGCCCACTGTGATATCAGTTATGGCAGGAGGGACCACGTTCAGGGCAAAGTTTGCGAGAAATACTGTAACAAACAGGTGCTTCAAGTCGCTCAATTTATCCATATCCACTGTTCTTATTGGATTGAGAAGAAGTGGAGATATAAAGAAAGCAAATACAAGTCCTGCTTTCCTTTGAAAGCCAAGTGAAGGTGATTTCAAAATCAATCGTGTATTAAGTAGGCGTTTCGCCATAAATATTATTCACTATATTTCAGAATATATTTTTATTTTATTTTAGAATATTTATTTGATCATAAAAACAAAAAATATATTTTAAAAAATATTTTCACAATTTTTTATTTTTTATAAAACACCTCTTGAGGTGTATTTTCTTTTTTTGGATTGAATTTTTTCTCTCACTTTATTCTTAAATACTATCCCAACCTTTTAGTTTATACAAAAAAACACCAACCAAATTTTAATGTCCAACTGCAACGTCCAACTAAAATGTTATAAATGTCTAACTACATCTGTCAACCAAAAATAAATGTCCAACTACAATCACCAATGAGAAGAAATTATTCACACAATTTGGGAGGATTTTAATAAAAAATAGCTACTTACTAATGTCATTAATTTATGCCTTGATAAATATTTATAACAGACTTATTTTATGCATGTATGTTGATTTTGGATGGTGAAAGATAAAAATTTGACATGATGTAGATTTTGATTTATGGGTGATGTTATGGGGGACGGAAACATGGCTCCATGTGATTGTTTTCAATGTTCAATAGTAATGTTGTTTACTTTTTGTATTATAATGGAGTTGTAAAAGTTAATTTGAATTATTTTGCTAGTTTTGAAAAATTGAGGGTATAAATCATATTTATAAAAAAGTACATCAAAAATCTAAAATATTTTTAAAAATATTATGATCAAACACAATTCTAATTCTATTTTTAACTTTAAAAATATCAAATAAAGTAAAAATATTTTTAATTTTTATGGCCAGACGAGTCCTAAATTTAGTATGTGCAATGATTTCCAAAGAAAGCAGACAATAGTCCTGTTTTCCTTTGAAAACCAAGAACCAATGGTTTCAAAATTAGTAATGGTTCGGTCGAATTAAGTAATTTTAAGTTAAACTCTTATATTTATCTTAAAATTTAGTGAATATATATGAATTATTAGTTTAGAACACAATAACTTAAAAATATTATAATTCAAAATTTATATTCTTTAAATTCTAGCTCCGTCTATTTAGACTTTTCAAAATTAATTTATAGAGCACGCACGTGATAAAAAAGGAAATGCCACTAAAGTCGTAGCACATGCATCCAAAACGTCTAAAATATTTTACGTTATTTATGGGTCAAGCATGAGACATGATTTTGAAACCCAAAGCTAAGAGCAGCCACATAGAGACACTTAAAAACCATGTCTCAATTTTTTCGTAATTCTTTTTCACTTTTTCACTTAGGATCTGTTTGAAAAATTACCTGTTAATTGAAATTAGTATAATTATTAAGATAGTAATTATTAGCCTAATAATTACAATGATTTATTTATTTGCCATAATATAATTACAGTGTAATTATAAGTATACTGTTTGATTACACAAATATAATTACATGGTTATATTAAAATTTTAAAATAAAAATTAATTATCAAAAATCAAAAATTTATATTAGACAAACAAGGACCTTTATAAATGATCTTAAATTAAATATTTAAGATATATATATATTGTCTTTTAAAAATATATTAATTAATAAACATATGTTTTTAACTAATATTATAAAAAAAAATCATTGATTTATATTTTTTAAATTAGTATATTTTAATTAAATTAATCATAAAAACTAAAAGTACATGATTTTTAAGAACATCATGAAATGCATGTTTGATAAATAAATTAATATTATAAATATAATATCATAAAATTATTAAAATATTTGACAAAAAGATAAATCTATCAAGTCTAACTAAAAGATGAATGACTTGCATTGTGAAATATCAAGTCAATACTAGTAAAACAAACAAATTGGAACTGAAAATATAACATAAGTCCAAAATTCAAAACAAAATAGTTAACATAATACTCTTATGTCAAATTTCAACATAACGTACATAAATATAATCAAAAGAAAAGGAAACGTCAGTCTATAATCTTATTCAACAATGAATTTTACTTTAATTTAAAAATTAGAATACTAACAAAATCATACTAAATGAAAAAAATAAATAAAAAATAGATAATACGAATAATTGCATGGAATCGCAAAAAGTAAAGGTTGAGAAATAAGAAGAAAATGCAAGAAGTAAGGGTTGAGAAATAAGAAGAAAATGAAAGATAAATAATATAAAATAAAAATATTTTTTAAAAAAATATTAGAATAATAAAAATAAAAAAGAATATAAAATAATAGAAATAAAAAAATAAATTAAAACAACAAAAAGAAAAATAGAAATAAAAGGAAAAAAAATAAAAAGTAATCAGCTTGTAATTACACCCCTGCCAATTACACCTAATTACCTGTTGATCAAGTAATTATCTGGCCAATTAAACATGCCAAATAGTGTAATTACATCCAATTACCAGAATGGCTTTTCAAACAAACCGTTAGGGAAAAAAAATGTGTACTAATAGTTCTGTTCTGTTAACTTATACTGTATGTATGCACTATGCAGTACATATCTCTGGTTTTCAGTTGATCTGGAAAAAGAATCTAAACAAAAGTTGACATATAGTCTACCAGTTCTCTTTTTGAGGGATAAGTAAAAAAAGGAAAGATATTTGGTGTAGTTAATTAATTAAAATCCTGGACAATGATGTAGGAAAAAGTTATACGTGCAATTCCGATTCCATATAGGGGTGTGCATCGGTCGGTTCAGTTCGATTTTGTGTATTATTGGTTCGGTTTATCGATTTTTGATTTGTAAACACGCTAAACCGATAACCAAATCAATAAGATATTCGTTATCGGTTTTCGGTTAATCGGTTTTTGGTCTTTATCGGTTCGGTTTTCAGTTTAACCGATAAGAAAATACTCTCCTAATTTTTTTACTTTATCTTATTTTCATTTGTTCTACACTAACTTAATGTATTAAGTCTATACAAATTATAAGAATTAAGACAACAACTATAAAATACAAAAGACAATAAGGTATGTATTTAAAATCTAAAGTCACAATTATACAATTACGAATAAAAATATAATTTTAATATAATCTTATTGGGTTATCGGTTTAACCGTTAACTTAGACCTTAAAACCGGAAACCGAACCGATAGCCCAATAAAAAAATTTATAAAACCGTTAAAAAATCGTTAACCCAATAACCCGATACCAATAAATCAATAATATTTTTATCAGTTTGGCTTATCGGTTAAATCAATTTTTACACACCCCTAATCCCATATATCTACGAGTAAATACTTACTTTTTGTTGTTTGAGCTTCAAAAACCAGGCAGGATTCATACCTTGTTAAAGATTCAAGAAAAACTATTCTCACCTTAGGTATACGCCAAAGTATATTCCGAAAGAGGAATTATGTGTTAGTGTTACACCTTGCATTTTAATTGATAATTAAGAATTCTTTTAATCCAACAATCACTTTAAATTTGTGCAGAGGAAAGCATTTCAATAGATGAGGGTATTTGATTTAATGAACTCCTATTAAACTGCTAAATAATGGTTGCACTAATGACAAATTAATTAGAAGGCTTTTCAGCTCTTACGTTGCAAAAGTCCCTTCAAGGGGCAATTTCGTCCCGCATTTCTTTTATATGCCCTTACATGCTTGAAACCCCTTTTATTTCATCAGATTTTATAAGTTTTTTTCCCCCAAACATCCCTCTCCTACTCTAACAAAACTCTCAAGAATCCCAAGAACAAATTCTCAAGAATCCAAAGAATTTGCTTCAAGAATCAAGTCTAGTTCCTCTTTTTCGGTCACCACTTCGTCCATTGTCCTGAGGTATGTAAGACCACTCCTCTTTTCGTGAATCTACGGATTTCGTCTTTTCTTAGTCTAAATCGTTTCTTATGACAATCTAGGGTTAAGAGTAAACCCATATGAAATTTTGAGTTCTCTAATTCCCAAGAAGACTCCATAAATCTCTATATCCATGTCTTCTCATCTCATGCTTTACTTAAGTTATGTATTTCTACGGATTCATCAATATGGACTTATGAATTGGTGAATTATATTAAATCGATATGAACCTCATGAATCATATATGTAAGATTACTTCCTTCATGTGTTCTTTTGAGTTTTATTGCTCCTCTTTTGTCTTTGCTGCCTATCTTACAAGGATTCCTCATTTTTCTATATATAGCTATGTTTAATGGGTATTAAATGGTTAGGTCCTTCAAAGTACTTAAAGAAACGAAAAACATCATTATAGAACGATGCTGCGATTTTAGATTATACTAAGTTAAAATGTTTATGGGTGAAATCTCTAATTGTCCGATTTGCTTTAGATTATATCAAATCATATGAACTGTATATATAATTCATATGCATTGGAAATTCTTCTGTTGTATAAATATATGTAAATCCATGAATCTCTTGAACTATTGAGATAATTGAATCTATTATTGTGAATTTCATGACCTTGACTCATATTAGTTCCCAAATTTTTTGAATTTGCTAAAGAATGAAACTTTTCTTGATTTTTAATATGGATCGTTTTGTTTATTCTCCAACATATATATTGTGGTTTGATTCTTTAATATTGAATTAAATTGATGATTTGAGCCTTCCCAATTACATATGAATATGAATCTTAATAATAATGCTTCCAATTAACTCATAATTCCCTCAAAAGCTATGGGAGACATATTCATGAACTATAACATAGCAAATTATAATTATTACCTCTCATGACTCTCCAATAATGATAATAACTCATGATTTATGATCTTATTATGGTTAGCTCTCAAGATGGGCCCTGAAGTGGCATTCCATGTATCTAAAAAAGCTAAACTATGAACATGAGTGTAACATGACTAATATTTTGATCAAGAACTAATAAGATAAAAATATAACATTATGACCTTAAGAGGGTTAGCTGGCTCACCGAGAAGGCATAGGTATAAATAAAAAATGCCCGAAAACTACGTTTTCCTACGTAGGATAGAGATTATTCCGCAATTCAGATGAGTCTTAATTTCATGTGTCCCAAAAGGGACTAATTATTAATCCTTGCTAGCAAATCATGTCATGTCATGTCCTATGTCCGGCAAGGTATAGGATGACTTAGTTGATCGGGCCGAGATCAGACTCCATATGCTCACATGGTGGTTTATGTGGGTTCACCACTTGCTCCCACAAATAACTAAAAGAATTAAATTTATCTTACTTTGTCAATTATTAATTCCGTTTATACTCTTGTTCCTTTTCATCTTGTCTTCACTTAAATTTGAAATTCATTTACATTGATAATCTCCTACTTTGATATTCTCCTTGAATGGTTTTACATACCAATACATTCCACGTATTGACTTTTTTTGCGCTACTTCATTTCATGATGTAGGTTCTGGCTCTCAAGTCTGTGACCAGGCGCATCATTGGGATCTCTGTTTTCTTCCAATAGTGAGCCTTTTTTCTACCTGGGTCCCGAATGAGATATGATGACTTATTTATATTTTTTTCAGTATTGGTACTTATTAGAGGCTTCACAGGCTAGTGTAGTTGTCCAACAAACTTTGTAATTTCCAGTCGGTAATGTTTAATATTAAGTGGTGTTTATATAACTTGATGAAAGTATTTCTCCTTTAAGGAATCATATTTCAATCTCATATTATTTCCATTTAATTTTTTCATGTTGATTGTATACTTATGTATTATGCCAGAACGTTCGCCGATACTAGCAATAGTATTGGGTGCATGCCATGTCTAGGGCCTCAACTCGGGACATGACAAACTTGATATTAAAGCACAAAGTTCAAGTGTCCTAGGATGTCTGTGAAATCGTGTCTAGTAGATTTCTTTTTATAGGTGTGAAGTGAGCCACACTTATAATTAGGAGGATACGGAACATTTGGGAGACGTTCTTTATTCTTTCATACTCTAGATCATGCAATAGAGCGGTGCCATAAGAAAATTACTCAGATTCATTTGTTGCTAAAATTCCTCCGTCTACGCCTCATCTTTAAGGTGGAAAGAGTTGTGAAGCTCAAATCCTTATCAATGTGGTGCTCTCAGATGGAGCAATAAAAAATCTAAGAGACCACATAAAGGCTCGGGGGAGCCCACTTATGTGTTCGGGTTCTTTATTTTGAAGGAATGCACTGTTGTTCATGTAAATCGTGTGTTTGACTATGCAGTAATATGGGCTCTTTTACCTTTTCGGACCTTGTTATTGATGACACACTTAAGGGGGAGAATATGTATCCCAGTGCTTAGGTTGTGTTGTTATCCGGTAGATACTGTAATTTGGGGCATTATAGGTCATAAATAATCGAGCTAACCCAGGGCCAGAAGTACGAATTCAAAAGTGTAGTAGCCTAAAGTGAGTATAATGATTGACAGAGGTATGTAGCTAGAATCACGTATCCATTAAGTAAGTAATGTGATGATGTTTTCTTAGGTATTGACTAAGTGTAATAGGTTTTGATAGGTTCCATGGCAGTATAGAGATAAAAAGTTGTAGGTTAAGATAACTTAAAATTGGCTATTGTTTTAGTAAAGACCAAGTATATGTTATGGATAGAAGTATATAATGGTTAAGAATTTATAGATCTAGATTACACTTTGTGATTTTGAAGAGGGAATCCCTTTGATGCTTATAGAGCTGCGGATATGGTTTAGACAATGAATGGATAATTAGTAGCAGCGACGTGAAAAAAGAAGAATGTGTTGATAAACTGTAATTAGATAGACTTTATAATTAATAGTGACTATTTTGCCATGAGGTTTTAGGTGACCAGTGATTCTTGATTTTTATTTAGTAGCGGTGAGCCAGAATAGTATGTAAAAGGGTGTGTTGCAATCCATGTTTAGTACTAGATATTGTATTTGAACCATAGATGATCACCGAGGTAGAAAGTGTGGTAATTCTGAAATAATAATGCTAGTTTTATGGAATTGATCTAGTTGGCTTGGCATAACGCATATAGGAATTTGAGTTGATTAGCTTACAGAGAGTGTGAAGATTTTGATATGATATATATGTACCCTAGATGAAACAATGAATTGTGGCTAAGTCATTAGATAGAGAAGAGTCGTAGGTTTTATAAAGAAAAGGTGTACCCAAAGTAGTATGTTGTTACACGAGATTCTAAGTTTATAAGTGCTATGTGTGCCTAGTTAGTACCATTTAGTTGCTAAGGGTGTAGAAGACTAATTATGTATCATATGGTGTTCTTGAGAGCTGATTTGAGGGGACTATATATAAAAGGTGTTGAGTCTCTTGGTATAGTGTTAATATCTATTGAATTGGGTGAACATGAATTTAGGAGTATGATGTTAGTAGTCTAATAAGAGAAGGTCAAATTGTTAAGTGTTAGAGGAAGTGGTTATGTATGTCAATAAGAGCATAAGTTTTATAATGATGACCGTAGAGGCAAGTGAAAGTTAAGGAAAGTATCTTAGAAAGAAGTCCTAGCAGTTTTGTATATGCAAATATAGTCTAACATGGAGAGTTTAAGCATTATTGTGTCTAGTGATACCCCGAAAATGTAGATTGTTGTGCTTATATTCTCTCACAGTTGGCTATTTCTGAGCTTGTAAGTTATGGGCTACCTGCAAACCTTAAGAAAAGTCCATTAGTAAAAGTTTCATTCCCTAATTCTTGAGCGTGGAGTTTTTTCATGAGTCTATAACCTTTATTCGAGGACGAATGATCCCAAGGGGGAGATATTATTATACCTTGTATTTTAATTGATAATAAAGAATTCTTTTAATGCATCAGCCACTTTGAATTTGTGCAGAGGAAAGCATTTCAATGGATGAGGGTATTTGATTTAATGAAATCCTATTAAACTGCTAAATAATGGCTGCACTAATGACAAATTAATTAGAAGGCTTTTCAGCTCTTACGTTGCAAAAGTCCCTTCAAGGGGCAATTTCATCCCGCCTTTCTTTTATATGCCCTTACATGCTTGAAACCCCTTTTATTTCATCAAATTACCTACATTTTTTTCTCCCAACATCCCTCTACTTCTTCTCTAACAAAATTCTCAAGAATCCAAATAACAAACTCTCAAAAATCCAAAGAATTTGCTTCAAGAATCAAGTCTAGTTCCTCTTTTTTTTCACCAGTTCGTCCATTGTCTTGAGGTGTTGTAACAACCCAAATCGTCGTTACGCTAAAACAGGAGGAAATTTTTTTGCCCAGTCCTTCCTTAAACAATTTTTGAGAAATTCAGAGTTAGCCTAGTGTTGGATAATTTTTGAGGGTGTACTAGACTAAGGAAATCTATTATTAATGAGAGCGTTGGTAGGGATGTTTAACTTGATTTTTAGATAGTTGACGACTTTAAGAAGTCCTAGCAACTTCTGGCACATAAAACGGAAGTATAGAACTCTAGTTATTGAGTTTACCATAAAAGGGTTGGTTCACAAAGTCATATTTTGAGGAATGTGTTGTAAAATGAGAATATCTGGAGAGGGCCCCCGAGATTCTACCTCAGGTTCGCTGCAGCAAAAAAAGGAACTGCTACAACAGTACCACCACGGTGAAAAAAACCCACTGCAGTGGGAGCGTGTTATAGTCGTGAATCACTACAACGATAACTTTACCGCTGCAACGGTAAATCAACTGCAACAGTGGTAACACAGTGTTTTTACAGATTTTTAAATCAGTTCCCCACTTTCTGAAAAATGAACCATGGCACCGGGGGCAATTTTCTGTAAGGTCTTAAAGGTTTTCATCTTTGGAGGTAATTTCTTACATTCTAACTTGAATTACTTCTTATAATCCCAGAAAATCATTAGAAAACTTAATTATTGTGTCATTGGGGTTTAGCCCTAATTTATGAATTTGATGTAGTTTGGTGGGAATAGGTATAAAACCAGTAGATAATGATTCTAAGGTGTTAGAGAATACTAATAGGAGTAGAATCATAGTTGTTCATGCTAAATGAAGTATGATTCAAGAGGTTTAAGGAGTAGAAAATCCTAAGGTGATGAATTAAGGCAATAGTATGGTCAAAATGGTTGCTATTAATCCCTATTGGTTAAAAAGTGATGAATTTATTGAAATGGGTGTGTAATCTTGTTGTTATAGATCAAAAGGGAAAAGAAAGGCAAGCTTGTGGCTGAGAAGTGACTTTGAGCAAGGAATCGAGGTAGGTTATATAGCAATTAGACTTGCCTGAATCTGTGCTTATATATGAATTGAGTAATTGTGATTGTTTTCGAGCACTACTTGTGATTATTGACTGCATTACATATTCATAAATATTGATGATAATGATGATACACAAATCAGGATGTTCATGATGTTGTTGATATAGATGTGATGATGATGTTATTGTATTCATGATGTTCATGATGAAGTTGATGAGAATGATAAGAGAAAGAGATGATGCGCACATCTTGAATTTATACATTCATTCATATGCATTGAATTTTGGTTATAATCATATGTTGTGGTACAACCTGTTGCTGAAAATGGTTGGTTGTAAATATATGTAATGTGAGCCTACAATTCCTCTAATGTGAAGTTTCATAATGTGTTGATGTCTCTGATTATGAGTTGTGTGATAAACATTTTGTATTTATTTGATTTACTTATTTGTATGATGTCGGGTTGAGTCGTTCTATGAGGCCTATCAGTACTTGTTGTTGTACTTATGCTACCTGTGCTCTTCTTTTTATTGAGTACAACGCGTGTTCCAGCATTTGGGACGAGACATCAGCTCTAACCAGCAGTTCTAGATTTCAATTTAATGATGAGCACCATGACCGACAGCCTTTGGATCTTTCGCCCATTATTCATTTCCTTTATTTCGGGACTAAGACATTCCTTTATTTATTTTCGTCTTTTGGGCAGTCGTTTGGTTTTGGACTTGAGAATTCATAGATGTTCTTGTAAGGTAACTTTAAGTCCCGGGGATTGTAATAAATAGAGGTTTCCACACTCTATTAGGGATTGGATAATATTTTTTAGTTTGACCTTGATTACTTATTAATTGAATAAAGACATTTTAGAACTTGTTTAATGATGAAATTAGTGTAAGGTGAATGTGAATTTGACACTTGGTTAATTGAGGGTTTGGGTTAAGCATGGTTCTCCCGCCATAGGTTAGGGTAGGTATCAATCATGATTGTTTGGGTCATGACAAAGATGGTATCAGAGCACTGGATTTGTAGATCTCGTCGTACAAGAACAGGTCTTGTAGTCTTGTGGAATGGAGGCTACAGGGCTTTAGGAAATGAAATTCCTTTTTTCTTCCTTTCGTGCTATTACTTGATTCCAATTGGTATTTGGTGATCCAAATTGGTATCTAACTCCTTCATTTTATTTTCACAGATGGTGAACACACATTCCTCCTGAGTAGCAATAGTAGCCCTAACACCGGCACCAGCAACAATGCCTACACCAACTATTGTAGCTGCATTCCAGGGCAGACCACGCGTGAGCGGCAGGGCCAGGAAATGAGGAAGAGAAGCAACACTTATTAGGGGTGGAGCCCAGGCAGCCAGAGGACTGGATAGAAAAAGGACTCCCTCCCTCCCCCAACACAAGATGCTTTGGAGCTAGCTAAAGAGGAGGACGTGGTAATTGAGGAAGATGAAGAAGCAATGGTTTCTAAGAATAGAGTGCCTATACAAAATGGTGTAGCCTAGTTACCTATGACAGCATGACTGATTCAACAAGTGTTGGGATACTTAGGCAGTTTGCTTGGCACTATGTTATTTTTGCTATTCCAGCCTTTCCATCCCTAGCCTTACAGCATGCAGCCGCTATGGCACCTGGGATGGATAAGGGCTCAGAGACAAGAGCGTATCCCCGATAGGTACTTGGAACGGTGATGATCGATTATGAACATGAACTTTTCTGTAAGTTCATGAAAATGAAACCCCCAATTTTTTCGGGTACAGAGAATGAAAATTCTTTTGACTTTTTGTTGGATTGTCATGAATGTTTGCATAAGATAGGTATTATTAAAAGATATGGTGTGGAGTTTGTTTCTTTTCAGTTGCCGGCCAAAGCCAAGCAATGGTGGAGGTCATTCATTGAGTGTAGGGTTGCTTTACCTCCACTTACTTGGGCACAATTCCAGAATGTTCTTGAGAAGTATGTTCCCCATGCTTATCGTGTTAGAAAAAGGGTGAGTTCTTGAGGTTACAGTAGGGTAACATGTCCATGGCGTCGTATGAGGCCAAATTTTATGCCTTGTCCTGCTATGCACTATAATTGATTACTTTAGAGGATGAGCGGATTAGGTATTTTATGAAGGGGCTGAGTTCTGGAATCCAACTGATTACTTTGACTGTGGCTACATTTGGTAAGTCCTTTCAGGATGTAATGTAATTTGCTAAGAAGGCTGAAGCACTTGAAAAATAGGAAGAAGTGGAAGCAGAAGAGAAGAAGGCCCGAACCTCAGGCCAGTTCAGCGGTACTATTTCAAAGGGTTGTGGTTCTTCTCGACCTTATAATTCAGCCATGCATATATCTGCAGGGGGCCAGTCTGGGGTCAGTTATCAGCCTTCATGGACAGGCAGCTATACACCTTCATCCTCTTCAGTTTAGAGGTTGGCTTTGGGCATCATGAGTCATGAGTGTGGGGGTTTGGCCCACATTAGAAGGGTGTGGGGGTTTGGGCCACATTAGAAGATATTTTCCTAATTTCTTACTTGCGGGTCAGTTGACTCAGCAATCGACTTCTAGTACACTAGTTTTGGTAGGTCGTGGTGGTGGATAAAATTGTAAGGGTCATCCAAAAGGTGAGCGTGGTGGCCAGACTGCAGAAAGGGGTGGCAACTAATCCAATCGAGGTGGGGGATAAGTCGGTAGAAATGGTGCTCAAGGTGGTAGAGGTGACTGCCAGAGGGTGTTAGAGCCCAACTTTATGTTGTTCAGACTCGTCTTGAAGCAGAAGCTTCTGATGTTGTGATCACACGTATTATTCTTGTCTATGATCGTATGGCTTCTGTATTGTTTGATACCGGGTCTATTTTCTCCTATGTGTATATGAAGTTTGCTTTGGGTTGGGAGTTGGACTGTGAATTACTTAATACTCCTATGTACGTATGTACCGCTGTCTATGTGTGTTGATCAGGTTTATAAGGCTTGTTCTGTGATGTTTATGAGGTACAAGACCTTAGCAGACCTAGTCATTTTAGATTTGGAGGAGTTTGATATTATATTGGGAATGAGTTGGTCGTCTTTTTACCGTGCCATTCTTGATTGTAATGCTAAAACCGTCACTGCAGCAATGCCCAGGATGGAAAAATTAGAGTGGGAGGGTACTTTTAAGCCTACTCCTGTGAGAATTATGTCAGCTATTCATGCCCGAAAACTAGTAAGTAAGGGGTGTAGGGCGTTTTTAGCCCATTTTCAAGAAGATAAGTCTGTAGTCCCTCCTATAGCTTCAGTCCCAGTTATGTGTGAATTCTTAGAAGTTTTTCCCGATAATCTTTTGGATATGCCTCCAAATCGTGAGGTTGATTTTTGTATAAATTTAGAGCCCAGAACTTGACCCATCTCTATCCCTCCCTATCATATGGAACCAACAGAGTTGAGGGAGGTGATATTTTAGTTACAAGAATTATTAGAAAAGGGGTTTATTTGCCCAATGTTTCTTCTTAGGGTGCACCTATTTTATTTGTGTAAAAGAAGGATGGTAGCATGAGGATGTGCATAGACTACCGCCAGTTGAATAAGGTAACCATTTGCAACAAATATGCCTTTCCTAGGAAAGATGACCTGTTTGACCAGTTGTAGGGAGCCGCGGTATTCTCCAAAATTAATTTGAGGTCAGGTTATCATCAACTCAAGATTAGGGCAGAGGACATCCCAAAGACTGCTTTCTGAACTCATTATGGGCACTACGAGTTTCTAGTCATGTCTTTTGGTTTGACCAATGCCCCAGCTGCTTTTAGAGTTTGATGAATGGGGTCTTTTAAGTCATTCTTGGAATTGTTGGAATTGTTCGTTATCATTTTCATTGAAGACATATTACTTTACTCCAATAGTTGAAGAGCATGAAGCTCATTTGCGTATAGTGCTGGGGTTGCTTAAGGAGAAGCATCTATATACTAAATATTCTAAGTGTAGGTTCTGGCTATCTTTAGTATCCTTTTTGGGTCACGTGGTTAAGGGGTTATAGTATACCCATAGAAGGTTGAAGCTGTTAAGAATTGGGCTAGACTGACGAATATGACAGATTCGTAGCTTTATAGGTTGGTCAGTTATTATTGTCGGTTTGTCTGGGGGTTTGCTGCCATTGCTTCGCATATGACCCGCCTTTCTTAGAAGGAAGTTCCATTTGTGTGGGATGACAAGTATGAGGAGAGCTTCCAAAAGATTAAAACTTTATTAACCTCAGCCCCAATTCTCACGTTGCCTATTAAGGGTAAATATTTCATTGTATATTGTGATGCCTCACAATTGGGTTTAGGTGTTGTTTTGATGCAGGATCAGAACGTGATTGCTTATGCTTTAATATAACTAAAGCCTTATGAGAAAAATTACCCCACTTTGAGGCCGTGGTCTTTATTTGAAGATTTGGACATAGTATCTCTATGGGGTGAAATGTGAAGTGTCCATTGACCACCGTAGCCTGCAGTATGTGTTCACCAAGAGAGATCTAAACCTAACACAAAGAAGGTGGATTGAGTTGATCAAATACTATAATATATTGATTCTATATCTCATGGGTAAGGATAATGTGGTGGAGAACATGTTGAGCAGGAAACCAGTGAGCATGAGAAGCTTAGCATGGATGGAAATGTCAAGGCGCCCATTGGCAAGAGAGGTACAGTCTTTGACTAGTAGTTTTATGAGATTGCAGGAGACTAGCGAAGGAGGGGTATTAGCATACGTGGAAGTTAAGTCCACATTCTTTAACCAAATCAAAAGTAGGTAGTTCAAAGACAAGAAGCTGAGCAACCTTTGAGAAAAAGTGTTGCAAGGTGAGGCTAGAGAGACCATCCTTGATGATGAAGGAGTGTTGAGGATTCGGGGCCGCTTGTGTGTATCTCAGGTAGGTAATTTGATTTTGACTATTCTTGCAAAGTCTCACAAATCTAGGTACTCTATACATCTGGGTGCCAATAAGATATACAAAGAATTAAGACAACATTATTAGTGGCAAAGAATAAAGCGTGACATTGTAGATTTTGTGACCATGTGTCAAAATTGCCATCAAGTTAAGTATGAGCATCGAAGGCTTGTGGTACATTTCAAAGGATGTCAATTCCTGAATGGTAGTGGGAAAGAATAACCATAGACTTCGTGGTTGGTCTTCCTAAGACCTTAAGGAAGTGATACTATATATGGGTCATTGTTGATCGATTGACTAAGTCGGCTCACTTTATCTAGGTAAGAGTGGATTGTAATATGGCTAAGTTGGCCAAAATTTATGTGAAGGAGATTGTAAGACTATATAAGGTACCTATTTCAATTATGCCAGACCAAGGTAACTAGTTTACCTCCAATTTTTGGGAGAAATTCCAGTCAGAGTTGGGTTTCAGATTGGACCTAAGTACATCTTTCCATCCACAGATCGATGGTCAGTCAGAGTAAACTATTCAAGTGCTAGAGGACATGTTTTGGACATGTGTAATGGACTTAGGGGGTCAGTGGGACCAATATCTACTATTTACCTTTGTGTGAATTTCCTACATTAATAGCTACCACTCTAGCATTGACATGACTCCTTTTAAAGCCTTATATGGTAGAAGATGTAGTCTCCAATCAGATAGTTTGATGTTTTTCAAGTGAGGCCTTGGGGCACTGACATGCTCAAGGATTCGATGGAGCGGGTAAGGTTTATATAGGTAAAGCTCATAGTAGATCAGAGACGACTAAAAGAGTATGCAGACACTAAGGTGAGAGATGTAAAGTTTGAACAGGGAGAGAAAGTACTCTTGAAGGTGTCACCCATAAAGGGTGTGATCCGTTTTGGCAAGAAGGGCAAATTAAGTCTGAGATACATTAGACCCTTTAAGGTTTTGAAGGGAGTAGGGTTAGTAGCATACAAGCTGGCTTTACCTCCTAGCATGCCTGGGGTCCACCCAATATGTCACGTGTCTATGTTAAAGAAGTATCACGGGGATGGTGATTACATCATTTGTTGGAACCCTGAGCTATTTGATAAAGAGTAGTCTTACAAAGAGAAACCAATTGCCATATTAGATAGAGTTGCGAGAAAGTTAAGAACCAGTATTATTCCATATGTAAAGGGTCAATGGAGGAAGCAACTTGGAAGACTGAGGTGGACATGCGCAAGCGATATCTGCACTTGTTCATTGTCTCAATTATTCTTTTGTTTCCTTCCTTAGCTATGTTATTTTGGCCTAGTTGTCGTTTGGGGATGAACGAGTGGTAAATTGGTATCTAATAATGACCTAAATCATTATTTCGCTGAAATAGAAGGCATAACTTTTGCCTAGTCCTTCCTTAGACAATCTTTGAGAAATTTATGGCTAGCTTAGTGTTGGATGATTTTTGAGGGTGTACTAATCTAAGGAAACATGGTGTTAATGAAGCATTTTTGGGTATGTTTGATTTGATTTTTAGATAGATGATGAGTTTAGAAAGTCGTAGCAACTTTCAACACGTAAAATAGAGTTATAGAACTCCGATTATAGAGTTTATCATTGAAGAATTGGTTTACGATTTCATATTTTGAGGAATGTGTTGTAAAATGAGCATAACTGGAGAGGGCCCTGAGATTCTGCCTTGGGATTGTTGCAGCAAAAAAGGTACCACTACAGTGGTAGCCTGTTCTAGTAGCAAACCACTGCAGCAGTAAATTTACCATTGCAGTGGTTAATTTAACCGTTGCAGCGGTAACACATAGTGTTCTTATAGTTTTTAAACAAGAAAAACATTTTTATTTTTTACTTTCTGAAAAATGAACCAAGACACTGGGGGAGGCAATTTTCTGTAAGGTTTTAGAGGTTTTCATATTTGGAGGTAAGTTTCATACATTCTAAACTTGAATTACTTCTTTGAATCCTTGAAAATCATTAGAAAACTTGATCATGGTGAAATTGGGATTTAGCCCTAATTCATGAATTTGAAATAGTTTGTTGGGAATGAGTATGAAATTACTAGATAATGATTCTAAGGTGTTTGAAAATACTAATAGGAGTAGAATCATAGTTGTTCATACTAAATTAAGAAGGGTTCATGAGGTTTAAGGAATAGAAAACCCTAAGATGATGAATTAAGGCAGTAATATGGTTAAAATGGTTGTTATTAATCCTTATTGGTTAAAGAGTGATGAATTTATTGAAATGAGTGTATAATATTATTGTTATAGATCAAGAACAAGTTTAAGTAAAAATAAAGGCAAGCTGGTGGCCTAGAAGTGACTTTGAGCAAGGAATTGAGGTAGGTTACAATTTAACAATTTATTGTAGCAAGTAAACTTGCTTAACTCTGTGTGTATATGTGAATTGAGTAAATGTGATTTCTTTTGAGCACTACTTGTGGTTATTGACTGCATTGTATAGTCATACATATTAATGATGATGATGATACACAAATCATGATATGCATGATATTGATAATGATGAGATGTTAATGGTGATGTTGATGATGTTATTTTAATCATGATGTTCATAGTGATGTTGATGAGAATGAGAAGAGAAAGAGATGATGCGTATATCTTGCATTTATACATTCATTCATGTGCATTGAAGGTTGGTTATAATCATATGTTGTGATACAACTTGTTGGTGAAAATAGCTGGGTGTATATGTATGTAATACGAGCCTGTAATTCCTCTAATGTGAAGTGTCATAATATGTTGATGACTCTGATTATGAGTTCTGTGATGATCGCTTTGCATTTATGTGGTTTACTTATTTATATAGTATCGGGTTGAGTCGACCTATGATGCCTACCAGTACTTGTTGATGTATTGATGCAACCTGTGCTCTTCTTTTTGTTAAGTGCAGAGCATGTTTCCGCATTTGAGACGAGACCTCGACTTTAGCCAACAGTTCCAGATTTTGATTTAAGGGTGAGCACTATGACCGAACATCCTTTTGATCTTCACCCTATTGTTCACGTCCCTTGTTTTGGGACTAAGACATTCTTTTATTTATTTCCATATTTTGGACAGTCGTTTGGTTTTGGACTTGAGTATTCATACATGTTCTTGTATGATGACTTCAGGTCCCGAGGATTGTAACAAATAGAGGTTTTCACACTCTATTAGTGATTGGATAATTTTGTTGGTTTGACCTTGATTACTTATTAATTGAATAAAGAAATTTTAGAATTTGTTTAATGATGAAATTAGTGTAAGGTGAATATGAATGTGACACTTGGTTAATTGAGGATTTGGGTTAAGCATACTACTCTCGCCATAGGTTAGGGTGGGTGCCAATCATGACCGTTTGGATCTTGATAAGTATGTAAGATTATCCCTCTTCTGGTGATTCTACGGACTTCGTCTTCTCTTATTCTGAATTGTTCCTTATGACAATCTAGGGTTAAGAGTAAACCCATATGAAATTTTGAATTCTCTAATTCCCAAGAAGACTCCATAAATCTCTATATCTATGTCTTCTCATCTCATACTTTACTTAAGTTATGTATTTCTACGGATTCCTCAATATGGACTTATGAATTGGTGAATTATATTAAATCGATATGAACCTCATGAATCATATATGTAAGATTACTTCCTTCATGTGTTCTTTTGAGTTTTATTGCTCCTCTTTTGTCTTTGCTGCCTATCTTACAAGGATTCCTCATTTTTCTATATATAGCTATGTCTAATAGGTATTAAATGGTTAGATCCTTCAAAGTACTTAAAGAAACTAAAAACATCATTATAGAAAGATGCTGCGATTTTAGATTATACTAAGTTAAAATATTTATGGGTGCAATCTCTAATTGTTTGATTTGCTTTAGATTATATCAAATCATATGAACTGTACACATAATTCTTATGTATTCGAAATTCTTCTGTTGTATAAATATATGTAAATCCATGAATATCTTGAAATATTGAAATAATTGAATTTATTATTATGAATTTCATGACCTTGACTCATATTAGTTCTCAAAATTTGTGAATTTTCTAAAGAATGGAACTTTCTTGATTTTTAATATGGATAATTTTGTTTATTCTCCAACATATATATTGTAGTTTGTTTTTTAACTATTGGATTAAATTGAAGATTTGAGGCTTCCAAATTATATGATATGAATATGAATCTTAATAATAATGCTTCCAATTAACTCATAATTCCCTCAAAAGCTAAGGGAGACAGATTCATGAACTATAACATAAGGAATTATAATACTACCTCTTATGACTCTCCAATAATGATAATAACTCATGATATATGCTCTTATTATGGTTAACTCTCAAGATGAGCCCTGAAGTGGCATTTTATGACTATTAGTCTAAAAAGGCTAAACTATGACATGAGCGTAACAAGACTAATATTTTGATCAAGAACTAATAAGATAATCATATAATATTATGAGTTTAAGGAGGTTAGCAAGCTGACCGAGAAGGCATAGGTATAAATGAAAAATGCCCGAAACTACGTTTACCGACGTAGGATAGAGATTATTACACAAGTCGGATGACTCTTTTTCATGTGTCCTGAAAGGGTATAATTGTGGATCCTTTCTAGCAAATCATGTCATGCAATATCCAATGCGCAGCAAAGTATAGGATGGCTTAGCAGATTGGGCCGAGATCAGACTCCATTCTCTCACATGGTGGTTTATGTCGGTTCACCACTTGCTCCTACAAATAAATAAAAGAATTAAATTTACCTTACTTTGTCAATTATTAATTCAGTTTATGCTCTTGTTCCTTTCTAGCTTGTCTTCACTTAAATTTGAATTTCATTTACATTGATAATCTCTTGTTTTTCTATTCTCCTGGAATGGTTTTACATACCAATACATTTCATGTATTGATCATCTTTGGTGCTACATCATTTCATGATGTAGATTCTAGCTCTCAAGTCCGTGACCTGGCACATCAATAGGATCTCTATCTTTTTTCAGGGTCCGAATGAGATATGATGACTTATTTATATTTTTCTTTCAGTATTAGTACTTATTAGAGGCTTCACAGGCTAGTATAGATGTCAAACAAACTTTGTAATTTCCAGTCAGTATTGTTTAATATTAAGTGGTGTTAATAAACCTTGATGAAAGTATTTCTCCTTTAACGAATCTTATTTCAATCTCATATTATTTTCGTTTTATTCTTTCATGTTAGTTGTATACTCATGTGTTATGCCAGAACGTTCTCTCATACTAGTAATAGTATCAGATGTGTGCCATGTCCACGGCCTCGGTTCGAGACATGACAAACTTGATATCAGAGCACTGAGTTCAAGTGTCCTAGGATGTCTGTGAAGCCGTGTCTAGAAGATTCCTTTTTATAGGTCTGAAGCACGCCACACTTATAATTAGGAGGATATGGGACATTTAGGAGACGTTTTTCATTCTTTCATACTCTAGATCGTGTAATTGAGCGGTGCCATACAAAACTTAATCAGATTGGTGCATTGTAAAAATTCCTCCGTCTATGTCTCATATTTAAGGTGGCAATAGTTGTGATGCTCAAATCTTTATCAATGTGCTGCTCTCAGATGGAGCTATCAAAAATCTAAGAGACCACATAAGGGCTTGGGGGAGCCCACTTGTGTGTTCGGGTTCTTTATTTAGGAGGAATGCACTATTGTTCATGTTAATCGTGCGTTTGACCATGCAGTAATATGTGCTCTTAGACCTTTTTGGACCTTGTAACTGATAACACCTTTAAAGGGGATAATATGTATCCCAATGCTTGGGTATCCGATAGATACTGTAATTTGGGGCATTATAAATCATAAATAGTAAAGCAAACCCAGGGCCAGGATTATGAATTCAAAAGTGCAGTAGCCTAAAGTGAATATAATAATTGATTGAGGTATGTATCTAGAATCACATATCTATTAAGTAAGTATTGTGGTGCTGTGTTCTTAGGTATGGACTAAGTGTAATAAGTTTTGGTAGGTTTCATGGCAGTATGGAGATAAAAAGTTGTTGGTTAAGATGACTTAAAGTATGCCATTGTGTTAGTAAAGACCCAGTATAGGTTATGGATGGAAGTATATAATGGTTAAGAATTTATAGATCTAGACTACAACGTTGTGATTTTTAAGAGGGAAACCGTTTGATGCTTATAGAGCTCCGAATGTGGTTTAGACAATGAATGGATAATTAGTGCCGCTATCCCTATTTTCATTAGGCGCAACTTCGGGACTCAAAAATCAATAAATAATTATTTCAAAAAATTTAGAGAGTCGCCACCTAATTTTAGGAAAACTAAAAAACCAATTAATTAAATTAAAGAAAAATAGTCTGTAAAACCAATTAGATTCTAGGTAAGGGTTCATGTTATTCCAAAGGAAAAGTGTTAGGCACCATTCGGAATCCACAAAGGTAGGTCCCGGCTGAAGTCATTTTTTCAATTGAGGAGGAGATAAAGTAACTCATTTGCATGTATAAGAAAAATAAAAACATGTACAAAATAAAGTAAAGAACGAATAATGAAGGCGGCCTAATATTTTTCTATCGTTAAACAAAATAAATAAATACAATAAACAACTCAAAATGATCCTTGAATTTTGAATTCGAGTGTCTTCTTCGGGAAGAAGCTCCATGTACTTGTAAAAACACTTGGTAAAAGTGTTAGTAATGAATAAATATAAATCAAAATAAATCAATGAAATAATAAACAAAAAAGTAAACCCCATCTTATATACATGGGAGGCCTTGGAAATCGATGAAAATTTCTTCATCGGCCAAGTATTGAAACTTAAATAAAATAAATAATCAAACAATTGAACTTAAAAATAAAATCTGTCTTTTATAATGGGGAGGCCTCAAAAATTCGACGGAGTGGATTTTATCATTGGCCAAATATATTAATACTTGAAAAAAAATAATCAAACTTAAATAAAATCCGTCTTTTGTAATGGAGAGGCCTCGAAAATCCAACGGAGAGATTTTATCATTGGCCAAGTATATTAATACTTGAAATAAAATAATTGAACTTAAAATAAAATCCGTCTTTTATAATGGGGAGACCTCAAAAAAATCTGACGGAGAAATTTAATCATTGGCCAAAATAATAATTAAGTTCATTATAAATGTAAAATGTTCAAAAATTACAAAAAATACCATCAATGAAATAACAACAAATAACCAAAGCAATATCAATAATCAACAATAATAATAAAAATGGCAATATAAGCCGAGTAACGGAAAGCAATTAAAGCAACATCAAATAATAAATAGGACAACATCAATATAATGAAACAAATAGCCAAAGCATCGCAAAAGGACTAACAAAGTAATTTAAAAATATGACCAAGAAGAATCATCAAACCAAATCAATCAATTATCCAAAATAAATAAATAAATAGTAATGAATCAAAGACCTACTAAAAGATTAAAATAATCATAGGTAGATTCTAAAACACATGAGGTCATTGAAAAGCTAACAGAATTATTTGAAAAATATAACAGTGAAGTTAAGACAATATAATAGGAGAAAACAAACCAAAAATAGTTGACTTATGAAGGTCATCGGAGATTTCAATTCCTCCAGCCAAATCTGGTTTGTTCCCGTCGGGTTGATTCACCGGAGCAGTGAGCTCGTTGGAGGTGATAAGGAGAAGAGAAATAGCAACAGCGTCGTGGGTTGATGTTTTTTGTTCGCCGGAGATGAAGGTTGTCCATGGTTTCATGGCTGTGAAGAAGAAAGTGAGGGGTTCGTTTGGTTGATGTGGTTGACTGGGTTTTGCTGGAAATGATGGTGTTGCTATGTTGTGGTGGAGGAGATACGATTTCGTGAGGGTGGTGGGACGGCAGTGAAGAGAAAAGGGAAAGAGAGAAAATCTTTTAAGTTTTTGCCCAATTTAGAAATTTCCACCACCATTTATTGTGAAGGGAGTGGATTAGTTTTATAGAAAAAATCAAAATCACTCAAGAGCAAAATCGTGTTCTCAATACCATGATTTTGTAAAACCATGGGCTATCCAAAATAATGACTGTTTGAACTTATCCAAAACTATGAATATTTAATTTATATGTGCAAAAAATATCTTCTCCATCTTTTATGAATTAACGGACTGTAATAAAAAATAAATTAACAAATGTATTTAATGCCAGATAAGAATATGGTTTGAATTTAAAACAGAAATAATTATTTAACAAAACTCAAACAGATTCGTTTATAAAAACAGTTGTGTAAAAAATCAGTGACAACCAATAATTAATTTTAAATAGTAATAAATTGATAAATATCCTAACATTTTCAAGAAAATGGATAATTACCAATAACTTGCGTTAAATTGAACCAAAATATGTAAAAATTAAATTTTATGCTCTTTAACAAATAAAAAAACACAAAAGTGTTTATTTTTGAAAATGTCGGTCCAAAATTGCGTGTCAACAACTGCCCCTCTTCATTCATAGAGGATGAAAGAGTCTTTGGAAAGGATGAAAGAGTCTTTGGATGAAGATGTTGACGTGTAGCCAATTTTGGCTATACGAAGAAGAAAAAGGATGACATGTGCACAAAACAATGTCAAACGTTGATAAAATTTTGACAATACTCTCCGTCCGTTGAAAAGGATGGATTGTCTTTTGATAAAAAGAGAAAGGGTTGTTCAAAGATAAAACATTCACGTACCTTCGACGTTGCTTCCAAAATTACGTCAGTGTCAAGCTTGTGAGACGCTGAGATGCAAAGCTGCATAATTGTTTGAACAAGGTAGTGGATCAACTTGCCTCTTTGAAGGGTGGACGACTCAACTTGAATTTGATATGCCATTTTAATGGGTGACGACCCAACTTTTCTCTTTAAAAGGCAGACGACCCATCTTGAACTTAGTATGTAATTTGAACGGGTGACGACCCAACTTGAATATGATATGCCATTTGAACGTGTTACGACCCAATTTGAACATGATATGCCATTTGAACGGATGACGACCAACTTGAACATGATATGCCATTTGAACGGGTGACTACCCAGTTTGTCTCTTTGAACGGTGGACGACTATTTTGAGCTCGATGTGTCATTTGAATGGGTGACAACCCAACTTGTCTCATTGAAAGGCGGACTGTCACGCCTCAACAAATAAGAGACACGTAAATAACAATTGCTAACAAACCTGAAATGAGATACTTTAAAACATTTCGGAGTGGAAACAAGTTTGGTAACGATGTGAACAATAGGTGGGGCCAAAGAATACGGAAAAGAGTAACTTTACATACATTATCTTTCCAACAAGTGACTACAACAATTCAGTTATTTCTTAAAGCGTTACTCTACAACACAAGTACGTAACGAAGCTAACATTAAAAGCTAATTACATTACTAGTTCACAAGGCGATAATTAGCTACTTGACGGGAAGTAAAAACTATCCAACATCCCAAACACATGGTATATCATTCCACCTTCCTTTCTACTGCCATATAACTTCATTCCACCCTTCTATACCATAACTTACTGCCTTATCAAGACAACAACACCAAAATAGTCCACCAACCAACATAGACGTCACAAACCGACAAGATTTCCCACCAAGTGCATACTTCACATTTTTACCTCAATGCAACTCCACATGTTTATTCCATAAAGTTACATAAATACCTTCCACAAAAATATACCAAAAACAGTCCACACAATTTCAGAATTCACTTTAACATAACAAGAAAGTATTTTCCTTTCACTACGCCAAACGTTCCATGCACAATTACGTATAAACATTTCCACAAGTCATACACAAGGAGTAACGAATTAGGTACATCACCACACTTAAACATACTAAAATTGCATCCATCTAATTCAATTCCTTCAATACCTTAAGTCCCCTTTCAAGTTTAAACCACATAGAGGGCAAATCCTTTACCGATTTAGCAAAAGTGGACTGTTTCACAATAAGTGGACTGCTCAACACATTTTAAACATAACCAACATGATATACACACCCTATTATGCATGTAATATATTAATATATAAGGTTAAACACTTACCAAGGCTTGCAAATGGAATATTTGTCCAAATATCCTTAGAGAAAATTAGGGTGGCTAGGGTTTGAGAGAGGAAAAAATGTTTGATTGAAAATCTGATTTTTGGCAAGTGAAATGTGTGGAAAATAAGCTTAATTTCAGCCTTATAAAGTCCCTCCAAACAGCCTTTCCTTTGGTCATCCTTATCCAATTATTTGGTTAAAAAGTCCAAGTAAACTTGGTCCATTTTTAAATGGATCATCTCCTTTTGGGCCCATGTCTTATTTACTTAATTTGGGCCTCAATTAAGTCCATAAACATAATATTAATTCAGCCCAATAAATTTAGTGGGTAATACACCAAGTATCTGAAGTTTAAATAATTCCATAAATGTTAAGGTAGTCAAATAAGTTCGGAAATGTACGGGGTGTTACATCCTTCCCCCCTTAGGAACATTCGTCCTCAAATGTTAGTAACATTATCTAATCTAAACAAGTTCAAGTCTAAGTTCATTCTTCATATTATCACATACACATAATACTTATATATACTTGTTATTTCTCCAATTCCGCATCTTGAACTCTCTCTTCAGTTTGAAATAAATGCGGGTACTTAGACTTTATCATTTCCTCGGCTTCTCATGTGATTTCTTCTACTTGCTGATTTTTTCAAAGCACTTTTACGGAAGCTACTTCTTTATTTCTTAACCTCTTAACTTGTCGATCCAGAATAGCAATAGGTATTTCTTCATAGTTGAGATCTTCTGTAACTTGTACATCTTCAGTGGGAGCAATACAAGATGGGTCTCATATGCACTTTCGAAGCATTGAAACATGAAACACTGGATGAACTGTGGAGAGTTCTTGGGGTAGTTCTAATTCATATGCAACTTGACCAAATCTTCGGATAATCTTATATGGCCCTAGATAACGCGGACTTAGCTTTCCCTTCTTCCCAAATCTCATTACTTCTTTCATTGGTGACACTTTCAAGAATACCCAATCACCTATGGCAAATTCTAGCCCCCTTCTTCTAACATCGGCATATGACTTGTACCGACTTTGGGCCGTTTGTAGCCGCTGTTGTATCACTTTAACCTTCTCCATAGCTTGATGAACAAGATCTGCCCCAAATAAGGCAGTTTCACCCGCTTCAAACCATCCAATTGGTGATCTACACTTTCTTCCTTATAAAGCTTCATAAGGCGCCATCTTGATACTTGAATGATAGCTATTATTGTAGGCAAATTCAATAAGAGTTAAATGATCATCCCAACTACCTTTAAAGTCCAATGTGCAAGATCGTAGCATATCTTCAAGTGTTTGTATGGTACGTTCTGTTTGTCCATCTGTTTGGGGATGAAAAGCCTTACTTAAATTCACCTGGGTTCCTAAACTCTTCTGAAAAGACTTCCAAAAGTGTGCAGTAAATTGAGCTCCCCTGTCTAATATAATGGAGATTGGAATTCCGTGTAGTCGAACTATCTCTTTAATATACAACCTCGCATAATCTTCAGCTGTGTAGGTGGTCTTGACGGGTAGAAAGTGTGCCGATTTGGTAAGCCTATCAACTATTACCCATATGGAATCAAATTTCCAAAGTGTACGAGGCAAACTTGTGATGAAATCCATGTTGATCAAGTCCCATTTCCAGATTGAAAAATCTATACATTGCATATAACATCCAGGCTTCTGATGCTCTACTTTTACTTGTTGATAATTTGGACATTGGGCTACAAATTCTGCAATGTTCTTCTTCATGTTACCCCACCAATACATTTCTTCCAAATCATGATACATTTTGGTGGCTCCCGGATGAATAGAATACCGTGAATGATGTGCCTCTGTCATAATCCGTCTCCTTAGCTCATCTACATCAGGTACACACAATCTACTTTGGCACTGAAGCACTTCCTCTTGCGTAAGATCAAATGCCTTTGTCAAACCTTGTTGTACATTCTCTTTCAGATGCAATAAAATAGGATCTGCATACTGTTTTTACTTCACCTCAGCTACTAATGAAGATTCTGCCGCATTTTGCACCATAATTCCTTCATTTGGAGTTTCAAGAAGACGAACCCCCAAACTGGCTAGTTGATGTAGATCCTTCACTATACCTTGCTTTTCCGCGAGCTGGCCATCAATGCTTCCTATTGCTTTGCGGCTTAATGCATCGGCTACCAAATTCGCTTTTCCCGAATGATATAAAATATCAATATCATAATCTTTTAATAGTTTCAGCCACCTCCGCTGCCTCAAATTTAAGTCCTTCTGCTTAAAGTTATATTGCAAACTCTTATGGTCGGTATATATGTCAACGTGAACCCATACAAGTAGTGGCGCCACATCCTTAAAGCAAATATCACAGCTGCTAGCTCAAGATCATGTGTTGGATAATTTCTCTTATGTGGTCGCAACTGTCTTGAGGCATAAGCTATTACATTATCGTGCTGCATCAATACACATCCTAAGCCGACTCCTGAAGCATCACAATATACCGCATACCCTTCTGTGCCTTCTGGAAGTACCAATACAAATGAAGAAGTCAACTTATCCTTCAGATCTTGGAAACTCTTCTCACATGTATCATTCCACTGAAACTTGGTTGCCTTGTGTGTTAGCTTTGTCAAAGGTGCAATAATAGAAGAAAACCCTTCAACAAATCTTCTATAATAACCTGCCAACCCGAGGAAACCACGAATCTCTGTAGGCGTTGTAGGTCTTGGCCAATTCTTCACAGCTTCTATCTTTTGAGTATCAACCCTTATTCCTTCATCCGACACAATATGACCCAAGAATGCTACAGATTTTAACCAAAATTCACATTTAGAGAACTTTGCATGTAACTTATGATCACGAAGAATTTGTAACACCTGCCGTAAGTGATTAACATGGTCTTCTTTTGAAGTTGAATAAACCAGAATATCATCTATAAACGCTATCACAAACACATCTAAGAATGGATTGAACACCCTATTCATCAAATCCATAAAACTACTGGTGCACTTGTTAGCCCAAATGACATAACTAAAAACTCATAATGATCATACCGTGTTCGGAAAGCTGTCTTGGGTATATCTTTTTCTCTAACCCTTACTTGATGATAACCCAATCTCAAGTCAATCTTTGAGAAGCATTTGGCTCCCTGTAATTGATCAAACAAATCGTCAATTCTGGGGAGGGGATATTTGTTCTTGACTATTACCTTATTCAGTTGTCGATAATCAATACACATTCTCAACGTGCCATCTTTCTTTCGTACAAATAACACTGGTGCACCCCACGGGGACATACTAGGCCTTATGAATCCCTTGTCCAGCAAGTCTTTTAATTTCTCCTTCAATTTTCGTAACTCTGCCGGGGCCATTCTATACGGAGGAATAGAGATAGGCTGAGTACCTAGAATCATATCAATACCAAACTCTACTTCTTGTTCTGGAGGCAAACCTGGAAGATCTTCAGGAAATACATCAAGGAATTCATTTACCACTGGAACCTATTGAAGAGTTGGTAGTTTCACATCAATATCTTGCACTCTTACTAGATGGCATATGTACCCCTTGGATATCATTTTCTTTGCTTTAAGATAATAAATAAATTTACCTCTCGGTGCTCCAACATTACCCCTCCATTCAAGGACGATCTTTTGTGGAAAATGAAAATGTACCTTCTTAGCTCGGCAATCTACCGTGGCATAACAAGAAGTCAACCAATCCATACCCATTATAACATCAAAATCTACCATTTCCAGCTCTATAAGATCAGCCAATGTATCATGATCACAGATAATTACTATGCAATTATGATAGACTCTTTTAGCTACAATAGATTCACCAACTGGTATAGATACTTCAAATGGCTTGACTAGTAATTCTGGTGTTCTTTTGAATATTTCAGCAATCAATGGAGTGAAATATGATAGGGTAGATCCCAAATCAATCAATGCATATACATTATGTGCAAAGATGGATAATGTACCTGTAACCACATCAGGAGAAGCTTCCTAATTCTGCCGATCCGCTAAAGCATAGGCACGATTCTGGACTCCACTAGAATTAGCTGCTTCTCGAACACCTCTACCACGCCCCAGTAGGCTGTACACCTGACGAGGATGATGCAATGACTGATCCAGCAGGTCGCGCCATACTACCCGTGCCCCTCCGTGGGCACTCTCTCATTATGTGCCCCGACATACCACACCAGAAACAAATATCTATCCCAAGCCATGCACCTAAATGAAGCTTTCCGTAGTACTGACACGGCTGACGAGAATACCTCGATTGACTCATTCTTTCTTGTTCTTGATACCCTGCTATATGTGAACCTTGAATCCCACTACTTTGCCCAACTTGACTGCCTCTAAACCCTCAAAATTGGGATGAAGTACTGCTGTAGAACAAGAAAATGAAGGTCTATGCGGTCTATTAAAAACCAGAGGCCTAAATTCTCCTTGGAACGCCATGAATTGTCCCATAGGTTTAGCCCTCTTTGACGGTCCTCTTTCAAATTCTTGCGTTCTTCTCCTTTGCCTCTGATCCTCCTTCTTCTGTACAAAAGCTTGTATCCTGGCTATATCCATGTCTCTGTTCAAAGCAGCAATAGTACAATCCCTAACCAAATATGGATCCAATTTATCCACGTACCGATGAACTCTATCGTCTATAGTAGCTACTGCATTAGGAACTTACCTGGCCAAAGAGTTAAACCACAGATTATACTCTCTGACGCTCATATTACCTTGACGAAGATTTAAGAACTGATCTGCACAAGCCTCTCAAATCTCATATGAAAGGTAATGATCAAGGAATGTCGCTTTGAATTCTTCCCAACTAGCTGGAAGTGTACTGATACCCCTAAATCGTTTCCAATCTTCATACCATAATATAGCCTCCTCTTTTAATCTATATGTTGTAAGCTCAACTATTTCTGTACCAGATACATGCTTAACATCTAAAGCCCTTTGAATTTGGTCCATAAAGTCTTGTGGGTCTTCATTAAGATCTGACCCGGTGAATGTGGGAGGGTCTAATTTAAGAAAATCCTGTGTCCGCCGACTAGCTGCCCTATACGCACCTTCATTACTTGTAGTTGGACTAGCTTGTCCTTGATTTTGTGCAGCAACAATACGAGTTAACATTTGCACCGCATTCCTTAAATCCTGCTCAGTAGCATTAACAGGTGATTTTGGGGGTACTCCTCTCCTTCTTGGCTCTCCGGGAGGTGGAAGAGTAGAAGAAGCCCGCGATGAAAACTCGTCTTCAGCTTCACCTTGATTAGCTTGTTTGGGTGGTGATTTACTGGTTCCTTATCGGGCAATCCTGTCTAGCTTCTTACTTTTACCCTTGTTTCTCCTTGTAAATGACATTTTCCTATACTGAGGAAGCAAAAACATAAAACAAATTCAGTGATTAAATATGACTCCACCTACAACTTTGGCTCTATTACAGGATCTAGGAAATAAAGAAAAGAGACAACTCCTAAATATCCTGTAGCCTCCTACGTAAAGATGTGGTGCACAACACATCCATAAGCAAGACTCTACTCAGATACGACTTTGTAGATACCCTAGGACGACCTGCTCTGATACCACTTTTGTCACACCTCAAATTCCATTGGGGCAAAAATGCACCCCTAGCCGTAAGGCCCGAGAGAACCAACCTATGATCAAGTACATTCATATGCATTCCATTAAACGAATAAAAATTCTGCCACATGCAGATATAATATATCGACGATGGAAGTTATGTAAAGATGTTCAAAATAGATACGAGACTTGGCCGTTGGGGCCACAACATCTAAAAGGTAAGACACTTCTACGTTTGGATTTATAATGTCTACAAAGCCTCTAAAATATATATAACCATGACTAAGGTCGGGACAAGTCCCCTCCTTATACAGTTACTACAAAGTACCAAAAATATATACAAATGACTCGAAAAGCCCCGAATCAACCTGGAGCTCACCAATAGCCTGCAGATGACCCGAACCCTACTGTGAAGGTCTACTAGCTCTTGTGCCTACAGCAGATAAGGTAGGTCCCCCAAGGGACGTCAGTACGAAAGAATGTACTGAGTATGTAAGGCTATAAGTAACTTTATGAAATATAGAAACTCAAATGGAATCAAATACAAGTGAATAGATAATACTGATATATCACTATACTGTATATGTGGAACCATGTACATTACATTCATTTCTTTCCTTTTACCTTTACTTCAATATACATCATACAATGCTCGAGACCAACTGATCAGTGGTAAATAACATTGGGATCGGCTCGAGCTAGGCTTATGCCCCCAGAGCTACCACCTATAAATCAATAAATCAAGTTCGGCTCGAGCTAGGTTTTCACCCCCAGAGCTACCCTCTGCATCCAATAATCAATTGGGATCGGCTCATGCTAGGCTTTCGCCCCCAGAGCTACCACCCGTACTCAACCAAATATGCATTACTTCACTTCTTTAATTTTTATGAGATTGTTACATCGGTGGCCATAGCATTATTGGAGCTTTGGAACAATAGGCAACAAATAAGAGACACATAAATAACAATTGCTAACAAACCTGAAATGAGATACTTTAAAACATTTCGGAGTGGAAACAAGTTTGGTAACGATGTGAACAATAGGTGGGGCCAAAGAATACGGAAAAGAGTAACCTTACATACCTTATCTTTCCAACAAGTGACTACAACAATTCAGATATTCCTTAAAGCGTTACTCTACAACACAAGTACGTAACAAAGCTAACATTAAAAGCTAATTACATTACAAGTTCAAAAGGCGATAATTAGCTACTTGATGGGAAGTAAGAACTATCCAACATCCCAAACACATGGTATATCATTCCACCTTCCTTTATACTGCCATATAACTTCATTTCACCCTTCTATACCATGACTTACTTAATTATCAAGACAACACCACCAAAACAGTCCACCAACCAACATAGACGTCACAAACCGACAAGATTTCCCACCAAGTGCATACTTCACATTTTTACCTCAATGCAACTCCACATATTTATTCCATCAAGTCACATAAATACCTTCCACAAAAATATACCAAAAACAGTCCACACAATTTCAGAATTCACTTTAACATAACAAGAAAGTATTTTCCTTTCACTACGCCAAACGTTCCATGCACAATTACGTATAAACATTTCCACAAGTCATACACAAGGAGTAACGAATTAGGTACATCACCACACTTAAACATACTAAAATTTCATCCATCTAATTCAATTCCTTCAATACCTTAAGTCCCCTTTCAAGTTTAAACCACATAGAGGGCAAATCCTTTACCGATTTAGCAAAAGTGGACTGTTTCACAATAAGTGGACTGCTCAACACTTTTTAAACATAACCAACATGATATACACACACTATTATGCATATAATTTATTAATCTATAAGGTTAAACACTTACCAAGTCTTACAAGTGGAATATTTGTCCAAATATCCTTAGAGAAAATTAGGGTGGCTAGGGTTTGAGAGAGGAAAAAATATTTGATTGAAAATCTGATTTTTGGCAAGTGAAATGTGTGGAAAATAAGCTGAATTTCATCCTTATAAAGGCCCTACAAACAGCCTCTCCTTTGGTCATCCTTAGCCAATTATTTGGTCAAAAATTCCAAGTAAACTTGGTCCATTTTTAATGGATCATCTCCCTTTTTGGGCCCATGTCTTTTTACTTAATTTTGGGCCTCAATTAGGTCCATAAACATAATATTAATTCAGCCCAATAAATTTATTGGGTAATACACCAAGTATCTCAAGTTTAAATAATTCCATAAATGTTAAGGTAGTCAAATAAGTTCGAAAAAGTACGGGGTGTTACAAGGACGACCCATTTGAACTGAATATGCCATTTGAATGGGTGGCAACCCAACTTGTCTAGTTGAAAGGAGGATGAACCATTTTGAGCTTGATATGTCATTTGAACGGTGACAACCCAACTTGTCTATGATATGCCATTTGAATGGGTGACGACCCAATTTGAACGTGATATGCCATTTGAATGGGTGATGATCTAACTTGAGTATGATATTCCATTTGAATGGGTGACGACCCAACTTATCTCATTGAACGACGGACGACCATCTTGAACTTGATATACCATTTGAACGGGTGGTAACCCAACTTATCTCGTTGAAAGGCGGACGACCCATCTTGAACATGATTTGCCATTTGAACGGGTGGTGTCCCATCTTGTCTCGTTGAAAGGCGGACGACCCATTTTGAACTTGTTGTGTTATTTGAACTGGTGACAACCCAACCTGTCTCATTGAAAGGCAGACGACCCATTTGAACTGGATATGCCATTTGAATGGGTGGAAACCCAACTTGTCTCATTGAAAGACGGACGACCTATTTTGATCTTGATATGTCATTTGAACGGGTGACAACCCGACTTGTCTCGTTGAAAGGCGAACGACCCATTTTAAAATTGATGTGTCATTTGAATGAGTAATAACCCAACTTGTCTCATTGAAAGGCAGACAACCCATCTTGAACTTATCATGCCACTTTGAATGAGGTGGCTACCCAACTTGTCTCGTTGAAAGGCGGGCGACCCATCATGTTACTTGAACTTAACATGATATACTATTTCAACGGGTAGCGACCCAACTTGCCTCATTGGAAGGAGAACGACCCATTTTGAACTTGGTGTGTGGAGTCACTTTGACATCGGTCTGGATACTTGGTCATCACCTTGATGACGGTCTAGATAAATGGTCATCACTTTGATAACGGTCTGGATAAATGGTCATCACCTTGATGATGGTCTGGATAAATGGAGTCACTTTAACGCCGATTTGAATACCATGTGTCACTTTGAACTGGATTACTTTCCAACGTGTCTCATTAAAAGGTGGATGACCTAGCATACCACTTTGAAAGGGGTGACTTCCCAACTTGTCTCATAATCACCTGCACTAAACTTATTAGTAGTTGATGAAATATAAGGAAAACTAAAAATTATGCATACCTTATGCAACATGTCACTTTGAATGGGGTAACTTCCCAATGTGTTTTATAATCACCTGCACTAAACTTATTAGTAGCTGATGAAATATAAGGAAAACTAAAAATTGTGCATACCTTATGCAACATGTCACTTTGAACGGGGTAACTTCCCAGCGTGTTTTATAATCACCTGCACTAAAATTATTAGTAGCAAATGCAATATGTCACAAAAAAGGAGGTGAAGATTCAACATAACATGTCACAAATAGGAGTGACGATTCAACATGTCACAAATAGGAGTGACGATCCAACATGTCACAAATAGGAGTGACGATCCAACATGTCACAAATAGGTGACGATCCAACAAAATATGTCACAAATATAGGAGTGATAATCCAATAAAACATGTCACAACTATATCATGTCACAAATATAGGAGTGAGGATCCAATATGTCACAAATAGGAGGTGACGATCCAACAAAACATAACATGTCACTTTGAAAAATGAATGACACGAATTAAGAAAATGAATCCCATCAAAGAAAAAACCAACAAATCACTTAGACGGGTATTCAAAGGTGGGTGCTTGCCCTAATTTTATTTTTTAACAGAAAAATGAATCAAGTCTTGACTGTAATTAATACCAACAGTTAGCATAGCATAGAAATTTCTCTTTTATTCCTTTTTTAACTGAGATCGACTTTGAGATAATTCCTATGGCTTCAAGTGGTACCTTAAATATACCTAAGTGTAGACAAGATTTGTTCTTCTTACTTCAAACAATGGTTTTGAACTAGACCTAACCTCATGTTTCAAGTGACCTCACCACAAGGAAAATCCTAACTTGCACACATTTGAAGTATATTTTAATTTGAGGACATTTTGAAAAACACTCTCACACTCAGAAGAATGTTCAAAGCATGCAACTATAATGCCATAGGCTTGGCCTTCATGTAAGCCTCCACTAATGTGGGAACATCTAGAATGGGATCATGTAGGGCTTGCTATCGGCTTGTAATGTAGGCTTAGGGACAGGTAGGATATTGGTTTGGGATAAGAGTGACTTAATCCCTCCTTGAGCATTAAGCTGAAGTTGTCCTTTTAACATTTGTCATGTCGTTGAAGCTTGATTCTTCTTTATTGTCCATTCCTTTTGTTTTGACTTCTTTGAGTTTTTACATGCTGGAGATTCTGATGCTTTATTTTCTTTTGAAGTTTCTCCTCTTTTGTTTGGAGTGTTCTCCCTTCTTTATTTGGAATTTCTCCTTGAATTAACTTGATCTTGTGGGAGAGTTTTTGATTCTCTTTCTTTTTATTGATGTCATTTTTGTATCCTTGAATTTTAGAGACTTTGCAAATTTTTGCCTTTGACAGCTTCAAACTTGAATCTTCTCTTGAATTAGCACATCTTCGGTGAGCTCAAAGAGGTAGGTCCAAGAGAAAGATAGTGTATGTAAGCACTTAAAAGGGTATTGTCTAAGATGTAGTTGTCCAAAGAAGAGGCTTCAGGCTCAAAAGGGGACTAACTAGGGATTAATGTGATTTGGTAGGCATTGAAAGGTGCAAACTGGTCAAAGAAGGCCTACGATCCTTTCCCAATCCAAATGTTACTCAGAATTTTGCCTCAACAAACATTCGGGCCAAGTTTTAGATCAAGAGTGCAATGCATTTGAATTTAAACTAAAACTCACTGCACAATGCACATGAAACAATGAGGTCATTTTTATTCTTAACCTGGATGGATGCAAGAGACATTTTCAAGTGTCGCAAAAGTACGAATGAGAGGTACCAAAAGAACCTAAGGTTCACAACAAAGTCGACCTTCTCAATCATATTAAATATTTGCATGCTTCTAATTATGTTGGCACCAACCAAGTCAAAGACAGGATTTGGATAAAAAATATATTTTTTTTTATTTTTATTTTTAAAATAAGGGATACAGACCCAAAGAGGGCTGCCTACGTATCTCAACCCAAAAGATCAGAATCAGGCGTGCATAGTTCGTGCAGATATAATATAAAATATATACACATAAAATAATGTAAAGATAAGGACAAACTCAGAGCGATACCTCGTATGTCTGATGTCGGTTGACCTCTTTGGTCAAAGAGCATCTCCCAATTATTTGCAGGACCATTCATTACTTTGAGCATCTCCCGTTGTTTTAGAGACAACACGTTATGGCTCCTCGATTGTTTCCGAGGGATCTTGTTCTTATACTCTTTTCTAGAGGGATTGTGAGATTTCCCAATTATCTACAGAAGTAGCACATTATAGTGACCATCTCCGATTGTTGGCGGGGACGATTTTCCTGCAAAGAGATGAGAATAGAGTGAATCAAGGAAGTCATGAAAATTATAACAAAATAAAAGAGTGTTATTGAATAGTCAAATACTCCCCTGATTTGTCTTTTGGATTGGATACTGGTGCCTCATGGAGTCCGAGGTCATATGTTTGTAAACTCATACAATCTTGAAGTGTAAGCTTGGTGGAATTTTTGAGTACCTTCCTCAAAAATTCTGCCCTAGTTTAGAATAAGAAAAAATTTCTTTAACTTCTTGACTGCTTTGAGTGGAATTTTTGAGACCTTTTCAAAAATTCTGCCCCTGTTTCGGCTTCAATGAACTCTTGTGTTGAATCTGTAACAAAATGTATACTTTTGTAGAATTTTCGAGACTTTCTCAAAAATTCTGCCCCAGTTTTCATTAAAAATGATGATGGAAAGCTTACGGGGAACATGACCGAGCCGTTGTGGCGCCTACGTATCCCATTGAGCCAGGAATCAGGTCAAATGTAGTTCAAAAAACTTCAACAATGGACAAATAATGTTTAAGGCAAAACAAGTGTATTAAACACAAAATCAGACAATCATGGATCGAAGAAAATCATATAAACAGTATATAACACATCCTAACATACATGTGACCTTTTTGAGACAAAGGTAAGCTTAACGATTGAAGGATGTGTATGTCGTTTGGGAAATGTTCCATTGCCTAAAAACATATTTATACAAATTTTATGAATAAATCAAATGGGAATCAAAATGAGGGAAAGGAATGTACAAATAAATATCATTCCCACACAGGGGAACAACACTAGACTAATCTGCCTCGGATGTCCTCCATCCTCAAATTTTTTGGACTTATTAGAATTTTCGAACACCTTTCGGATGAAGATCTTCCTTTGATTGTAACCAAAGAAACTAATCTAAGAAATAATAAATTCTCAACCCCGAGAGACAATGGTTCGTACAATCCGACATCACATCTTTCAATTTAAACACGTAATAGATGATGTCCTTTTAGGCCATTGACCTTTTGGACACAAGGTGGTCTCTATTGGACCTGCTACCTCTTGGTGTCGGGTCAACTTAGGTCAATGCCTATACATGAAATTTGGCTTCGCTCTAACCTAGTTGACTAAAGTGGTTTGTTCAAATTGACCGGGAACCCGAAATGAACTTATCGGGGTAACACACCAAGTGACTGTTGACCGACTCGAATCAACTACTTCACTTGGAGGTTCAAAGAAAGATAAGCTATTATATGGAAGGGCGGGTGTAGATACCCGCATAAACGCCCTTTTTCCTAATGCCTAATGCTTTGCCAGGAAGGTGGAAGATGCCATGAAATTGCAGCAATTAAAATATTATGAAAATTTAACAAATAATGAGTAAAATACAAAGTAACGTAAACAATATACAAGATACAAGTAATCTAAAAATATACAAGGCAATATAAAATTATAAAACATAAAACTCCTCAATTGAAAATATGAACTCATAATGGTACGCACCTTCCATCCCCAGCAGAGTCGTCATTCTGTCACATTCCCTATTTTCATAAGGCGCAACTTCGGGACTCAAAAATCAATAAATAATTATTTCAAAAAATTTAGAGAGTCGCCACCTAATTTTAGGAAAACTAGGAAATCAATTAATTAAATTAAAGAAAAATAGTCTGTGAAACCAATTAGATTCTAGGTAAGGGTTCATGTTATTCCAAAGGGAAGGTGTTAGGCACCATTCGGAATCCACAAAGGTAGGTCCCGGCTGAAGTCATTTTTTCAATTGAGGAGGAGATAAAGTAACTCATTTGCATGTATAAGAAAAATAAAAACATGTACAAAATAAAGTAAAGAACGAATAATGAAGGCGGCCTAATATTTTCCTATCGTTAAACAAAATAAATAAATACAATAAACAACTCAAAATGATCCTCGAATTTTGAATTCGAGTGTCTTCTTTGGGAAGAAGCTCCATGTACTTGTAAAAACGCTTGGTAAAAGTGTTAGTAGTGAATAAATATAAATCAAAATAAATCAATGAAATAATAAACAAAAAAGTAAACCCCATCTTATATACATGGGAGGCCTTGGAAATTGATGAAAATTTCTTCATCGGCCAAGTATTGAAACTTAAATAAAATAAATAATCAAACAATTGAACTTAAAAATAAAATCTGTCTTTTATAATGGGGAGGCCTCGAAAATTCAACGGAGTAGATTTTATCATTGGCCAAGTATATTAATACTTGAAAAAAAATAATCAAACTTAAATAAAATCCGTCTTTTGTAATGGAGAGGCCTCGAAAATCCAACGGAGAGATTTTATCATTGGCCAAGTATATTAATACTTGAAATAAAATAATTGAACTTAAAATAAAATCCGTCTTTTATAATGGGGAGACCTCAAAAAAATCTGACGGAGAAATTTAATCATTGGCCAAAATAATAATTAAGTTCATTATAAATGTAAAATGTTCAAAAATTACAAAAAATACCATCAATGAAATAAAAACAAATAACCAAAGCAACATCAATAATCAACAATAATAATAAAAATGGCAATATAAGCCGAGTAACGGAAAGCAATTAAAGCAACACCAAATAATAAATAGGACAACATCAATATAATGAAACAAATAACCAAAGCACCGCAAAAGGACTAACAAAGTAATTTGAAAATATGACCAAGAAAAATCATCAAACCAAATCAATCAATTATCCAAAATAAATAAATAAATAGTAATGAATCAAAGACCAACTAAAAGATTAAAATAATCATAGGTAGATTCTAAAACACATGAGGCCACTGAAAATCTAACAAAATTATTTGAAAAATATAACAGTGAAGTTAAGACAATATAATAGGAGAAAACAAACCGAAAACAGTTGACTTATGAAAGTCATCGGAGATTTCAATTCCTCTGGTCAAATCTGGTTTGTTCCCGTCGGGTTGATTCACTGGAGCAGTGAGCTCGACGGAGGTGATAAGGAGAAGAGAAATAGCGACGGCGTCGTGGGTTGATGTTGTTTGTTCGCCGGAGATGAAGGTTGTCCCTGATTTCATGGCTGTGAAGGAGAAAGTGAGGGGTTCGTTTGGTTGATGTGGTTGACTGGGTTTTGCTGGAAATGATGGTGTTGCTATGTTGTGGTGGAGGAGATACTCACCGGAGATACGATTTCGGTGAGGGTGGTGGAACGGTCGTGAAGAGAAATGGGAAAGAGAGAAAATCTTTTAAGTTTTTGCCCAATTTAGAAATTTCCACCATCATTAATTGTGAAGGAAGTGGATTAGTTTTATAGAAAAAATCAAAACCACTCAAGAGCAAAATCATGTGCTCAATACCATGGTTTTATAAAACCATGGGCTATCCAAAACAATGACTATTTGAACTTATTCAAAACTATGGATATTTAATTTATCTGTGCAAAAAATATCTTCTCCATTTTTTATGAATTAACGGACTGTAATAAAAAATAAATTAACAAATGTATTTAATGCCAGATAAGAATATGGTTTGAGTTTAAAATAGAAATAATTATTTAACAAAACTAAAACAACATTTGTTTATAAAAAAGACTATGTAAAAAATCAGTGACAATCAATAATTAATTTTAAATAGTAATAAATTTATAAATATTCTAACATTTTCAAGCAAAAGGATAATTACCTATAACTTGCGTTAAATTAAACCAAAATATGTAAAAATTGAATTTTATGCTCTTTAACAAATAAAAAAGCACAACAGTGTTTATTTTTGAAAATGTCGGTCCAAAATTGGGTGTCAACAACTAGTAGCAACGTCGTGAAAAAGTAGAATGCGTTGATAGACAGTAATTAAATAGACTTTAAAATTAAGATCGACTATTTTTCCATGAGGTTTTAGGGGACCAGTGATTCTTGATTTTTATTTAGTAGCGTTACGCCAAAATAGTATGTAAAAGGTTGAGTTGCAATCCATGTTTAGTACTAAATGTAACCATAGATGATCACCGAGGTAGAAAGTGTGGTAATTCTGAAATAATAATGCTAGTTTTATGTAGTTGATCTAGTAGGCTTGACATAACGCATATAGAAATTTGAGTTTCTTAGCTTACAGAGAGAGTGAAGATTTTGGTATGATATATATGTATCCTAGATGAAACAGTGAATTGTGGATAGGTCATTAGATAGAGAAGAGCCTTAGGTTTTATAAAGAAAAAGGTGTACCTAAGGTAGTGTGTTGTTACATGAAATTCTATGTTTATAAGTGCTATATGTGCCTAGTTAGTACAATTGAGTTGCTAAGGATGTAGAAGACTAATGATGTATCATATGGTGTTCTTGAGAGCTGATTTGAGGGGACTATATATAAAAGGTGTTGAGTCTCTTAGTATAGTATTAATTTCTACTGAATTGGGTGGACATGAATTTAGGAGTATGATGTTAGTAGACTAATAAGAGAAGATCAAATTGTTAAGTGTTAAAGGAAGTGGTTATGTATGTCAATAGGAGAATAAGTTATATAATGATGACCGTAGAGGTAAGTGAAAGTTAAGGAAATTATCTTAGAAAGAAGTCCTAGCAACGGTTTTGTATCTGCACATATAGTCTAACATGGAGAGTTTAAGCATTATTGTGTATAGTGATACCCCGAAAATGTAGATTGTTGTGCTTATATCCTCTCATGGTTGGCTGTTTTGGAGCTTGTAAGTTATGGGCTACCTGCAAACCTTAAGAAAAGTCCATTAGTAAAAGTTTCATTCCCTAATTCTTGTGCGTAGAGTTTTCTCATAAGTTTATAACCTTCATTTGAGGATGAATGATCCCAAGGGGGAGATATTGTTACACCTTACATTTTAATTGATAATTAAGAATTCTTTTAATGCAGCAATCACTTTAAATTTGTGCAGAGAAAAATATTTCAATGGATGAGGGTATTTGATTTAATGAACTCCTATTAAACTGCTATATAATGGTTGCACTAATGACAAATTAATTAGAAGGCTTTTCAGCTCTTACGTTGCAAAAGTCCCTTCAAGGGGCAATTTCGTACAACCCTTCTTTTATATGCCCTTACACGCTTAAAACCCCTCTTATTTCATCAGATTTCATATGTTTTTTTTTCTCCCAACATCCCTCTCCTTATTCTCTAACAAAACTCTCAAGAATCCAAAGAATTTACTTCAATAATCAAGTCTAGTTCCTCTTTTTGATCACCAGTTTGTCCATTGTCCTGAGGAATGTAAAACTATCCCTCTTCTTGTGATTCTACAGACTTTGTCTTCTCTTAGTCTAAATCGTTCTTAAGACAATCTAGGGTTAAAAGTAAACCCTTATGAAATTTTGAATTCTCTAATTCCCAAGAAGACTCCATAAATCTCTATATCCATGTCTTCTCATCTCATGCTTCACCTAAGTTATCTATTTCTATGGATTCCTCTATATGGACTTATGAATTGGTGGATTATATTAAATCGATATGAACCTCATGAATCATGTATTTAAGATTACTTCCTTTATGTGTTCTTTTGAGTTTTATTTCTCCTCTTTCGTCTTTGCTGCCTATCTTACAAGGATTCCTCATTTTTCTATATATAACTATGTCTAATGGGTATTAAATGGTTAGGTCCTTCAAAGTACTTAAAGAAATGAAAAACATCATCATAGAACGATGCTGCGATTTTAGATTATACTAAGTAAAAATGTTTATGGGTGAAATCTCTAATTATCCGAATTGCTTTAGACTATATCAAATCATATGAACTGTATACATAACTCTTATGCATTGGAAATTCTTCTGTTGTACAAATATATGTAAATCCATGAATCTCTTGAACTCTTGAAATAATTGAATCTATTATTGCGAATTTCTTATGCATTGGAAATTCTTCTGTTTTACAAATATATGTAAATCCATGAATCTCTTGAACTCTTGAAATAATTGAATCTATTATTGCGAATTTCATGACCTTGACTCATATTAGTTCCAAAAATTTGTGAATTTGCTAATGAATGGAAATTTTCTTGATTTTTAATTTGGATTGTTTTGTTTATTCTCCAACATATATATATTGTGGTTTGTTTTTTTACTATTTGATTAAATTGATGATTTAAGCCTTCTCAATTACATAATATGAATAAGAATCTTAATTATGCTTCCAATAAACTCATAATTCCCTCAAAAGCCATGGGAGACATATTCATGAACTATAACATTGCGAATTATAATATTACCTCTCTTGACTCTCTAATAATGGTAATAACTCATGATTTATGATTTTATATGGTTAACTCTCAAGATGAGCCCTGAAGTGGCATTTCATGACTATGAGTCGAAAAAGGCTAAATTATGAACATGAGCGTAACAAGACCAATATTTTGATCAAGAACTAATAAGATAAAAATATAAAATTATGATCTTATAGGGGTTAGATAGCTGACCGAGAAGGCATAGGTATAAATGAAAAACTCTTGAAACTACATTTGCCGACGTAGGATAGAGATTATTCCACAAGTCAAATGACTCTTTTTCATGTGTCCCAAAAGGATCTAATTATGGATCCTTGCTAGCAAATCATATTATGTCATGCCCTATGCCCGGCAAGGTATAGGATGACTTAGCTGATCGGGTCGAGATCAGACTTCATGCGTTCACATGATAGTTTATGTCGGTTCACCATGTGCTCCCACAAATAACTAAAAGAAGTAAATTTACCTTACTTTGTCAATTATTACTTCAATTTATACTCTTGTTCCTTTCCAGCTTATCTTCACTTAAACTTGAATTTCATTTACATCGACAATCTCCTTATTTGCTATTCTTCTGGAATGGTTTTACATACCAATACATTTCACATATTGACCGTCTTTAGCACTACATCATTTAATGATGTAGGTTCTGGCTCTCAATTTTGTGACCAGACACATCATTAGGATCTTTATCTTCTGCCATTGTGAGCCTCTTTTCTACTTGGGGCCGAACGAGATATGATGACTTATTCATATTTTTGTTTCAGTGTTGGTACTTATTAGAGGATTCATAGGCTACTGTAGTTGTCAGACAAACTTTTTAATTTCCAGTCAGTGTTTTTTAATATTAAGTGGTGTTAATAAACCTTGATGATAGTACTTATCCTTTAAGGAATCTTATTTCAGTCTCATATTGTTTCCGTTTTATTCTTTAATGTTAGTTGTATACTCATGTGTTATGCCAGAACGTTCGCTCATACTAGCAATAGTATCGGGTGCGTGCCATGTACACGGCCTCGGCTTGGGATGTGACAGTTAGCGTATACTTTTTCATCTCATATTAATTGTCGAGATTACTAAAAAATGCTCCAAAATACTTACTCCCACTATCCATCTTTACTAGTCTAGTATACTAAAAGTAGTTGTCCAGCTAGTTGGATAGTTTGGATAAGGGTAAATTTCACATATGGTAAGTTGACTATCACTTTTTTTCACAAAAGTAACTTAATTATTTTTTCTAGCACAAAAATAACTTAACTTTGGGTAAACTAAAACAAAAATCACATTGGCCAGAATATGTACTTTTTCGATCAACTCACTATTTTTCACTCTTTTATTTATTTTTAAATCTAATAAATAAAATTTAAAAAACACCCAATCCAATCCGACCCAACCAAAAACTCATTTAAAAAAGTGAATATCTTTTTAATTGTTAATGTCATAATCTTACTTTTTCGCTACCCTTTTAATGTGTTTGGTTTGAAATTATACATGGTAAATTCTTTAGCACCAACTCAATCGAAGTTAGCGTTCACCTGCTATACATATACTTTGAGCTATAATTTAGAAGAGATGTGATGATTATAACTAATAAACATGAAACTACTACTTATTTCATTATATAAATAGTAAGCATGTCCATTTCATAATCATCTTTTTTCTTTCATAATATTCTAAAAGTAAATTGTGCAAGACCAAAAAGTTTAGATAAATAAAGAGAAATGTGCATCAACAAAAAATAAAAATAGACACAACATATTGTATCATAATAATGTATGTCAGTTACGAAAGGCGAGACATTTTAGAGAAACAACACTATTTTTTCTTCTTCGACACAACTTGCACGTAATCATGCATTACTCTTTTCTTGACTTCTCTTCCCTTTTTGATACTTTCTCAAATTCAATAGCACCGTGCACAATTTTAAGATTATGTATACCTTTTATGACAACATCTTGTTTAACAACATCCTATAAAATTTCCTAAATTTTTTTAACAAATATCAAGATTGTATATTTCAGCTAAAAGTATCATGCATGATAGCACTATTGCTATTACAAAATATATATAGGTAAAATACATTATCTTTTTTCCTAATGGAGTTGAGGTAGCCCTATTGCAATGATACTTATTTAGAGTAAACTTAGAATGTGTTTTTTTCACATCTAAAGTTACTAAAACAAAGAGCAAAAAAAATTTCATAATTGACAATATTTCGGAGCTGATGCATATTCTACTTAAGGACACATCAATGAGCTTTTTGCAGAGATAGGAGGAAATACATCCAATATGCTTAATAGATTCACCCCTATCTGTTTCGATATAGAAAATCTTATTCTTCAGCATCTTGTAAAACATGTACAACACCACGAAAAAATAGCACCTTTTAAAGTATCAGAAATGTTTGTAAGTATTTGGCTGGATCAGGATAGATATTTTATAAATTTTATTTATTAGATTTAAAAATAAAAAAAGAGTGAAAATAGTGGGTTGATCGAAAAAGTACATATTCTGGTCAATGTGATTTTTGTGTTACTTTACCCAAAGTTAAGTTATTTTTGTGTTAGAAAAAATAGTTAAATTACTTTTGTGAAAATAAGTGATAACTAACTTACCATCTGTAAAATTTACCCTTTGGATAACTAAGAGATAATTTACTATTTTGTGTGTATTTTACCCTTATTATTATATTATTCATTTATCAATGTTTAGATGATTTATAATTAATAGGGGTAATGTATTAAAATTACCCTTTTATTTGTTGCTTTATAAAGGATGTGTCAAGTCAAATATGGACAAGTAAAAAATGTACTGAATGTGTATAAATCTATAAAATCAAAATAGAATTAATTAACTTTTTACCCTTAAAATTAAATACTTTTAGAAGTAAACAATATTGATACATTAAAAAAATAAAAAGTAAATTAGTGAAAAATATGTTTTTATTGTCGAGAGGAAGTTGCTCGGATGGTAAGCACCCCTCACTTCCAACTCTGGTGTTGTGAGTTTGAGTCATTAAGGAAGCAAAAAGGATGGAATCTCCTAGAGAGGGATTCAAAAATAATATTTTTTATTTATAATTTTTTAAACCGAACATAAAAGTAAAATGTGACAACAATCTTTTTAAGTTATATATATTGATCGTTTAAAAAATTATTCTATTAACAATTTATTTTGGTTGGTATATTAACAATTTTACTGGAGTAAAAAAAATTCTTATACTTAATAAGAGATTACTTATTATTTTTTTCAAATTACTTGCTCTGTTGCACACTTGCTCCAAAGAGTTTCCTGGGACAATGAATTAAGGGTGGCTAAAAAGTTTTAAAATTAAGTTGTAGTGACTCAAGTCTTAATTATTGAGTAGGGGTGACAAGTTTTAGATTAAGGATTAAAGGAGTTTGACTCATATGAATTTCATATCCCCAAGTTTTTTATTTTACACTTTGGCCCATTATAAAACCCTAATAACTAAAAATGGAGGGAAAAGAGGGGGAGGGGGGGGGGGACACGGTTTCTGGCTCTCCTCTCTCTTCACTTTTGGTTGATTTTCTCTCGCTTTTCTCCATTGTTGTTGTTCGTTACTGCCTGCAACTGCTTTTCTTCTTCTTCTACTACTACTTATCGTCATTGTTGTTGTTGCTTTTGCTGCTGCTGTTACTGGACCAAATTTTTGGATCAAATTTGTTCGTATATCACTGGGCATTACTTAGTAGGTGATTTTGGTAATTAAAATAATAATTTTCAGTTTAATTTCTCATCTGGATATAGCTACTATTTTTCCAACAATTTACAGTAGCAAATCCAACAGCTGTTGTATTCATTTACAACAGTTGTTGGATAGTTTCCACTAATATTAAAGTATTTCCAACAGGTAATCATCTATTGCAATAGATAAGAAATCTGTTGCAACATATGTCTTAAGTGAATCCAAAAGATTAGTAATATGTTGCAACAGATGACCTAGTTGTTGGATAGCTTTTATCAAATTTGGAACAAAACCAGAAGTTGAATCCAACAGATAAGTCATTTGTTGCAAGAGGTATGTAATCTGTTGCAGTAGATGGCTCATCTGTTGTAACAGATGACTTACTTGTTGGATTCATCTTCTGTTTTTGAACATGTATCCAAAGGGTAAGTCATCTATTGGAACAGATGAGTCATCTGTTATAATAGATGACTCACCTATTGGATACATATTACAGTAGCTGGCAAATCTGGGACAGAACCAGAAGTTGTATCCAATAAATAAGTCATCTGTTGCAACAGATGACTTATACGTTGCAAAAGATAACTTACTTATTGGATTCATGTTACAGCAGGTGGCAATACTGGATAGAATCAGAAGTTGAATCCAACATATTAGTCATATGTTGTAATAGAATAGTGATCTGTTGTAACATGTGACTCATCTGTTGCAACAAATGAGTTACTTGTTGGAACAATGATAGTGCATATAATTTTGTTGTTGTATATAGCCACTCAACTTTACTATACTATCATTATTAACTTTTTTTAACAAATTTCTTTAGGTACCATTAAAGGAGAAATCAATAACAATAGGATTTGATTGTCATGGTGAATGTTGCCAAGGTCATTGGTCACCGGTGATATTGCCAAGGTCGACTACAAATTCACTATCACTGGTCATGGTGATGTTGTCACGGTGGATCTTCAAAGAAGAACTTGTACATGTAGAGTTTTTGACTTGGACAAAATACCTTATCCACATGATATGGCAGCACTTCGAGCCCAATAAGGTGCATAATTTGGAAATCAGATTTATGAGTACTCATTTCCATATTATGTGGTGAAAAAAATACATAATTGAATATTATGAGGAAATTAATCTAGTGCCTCCTGGAAATTCTTGGATTGTTCCTTTGAAGATTTTAGAGAGAGAAATACCTCCTTCATATGTTGACTTAAGTAAATCGGGAAGAAGGCGAATGAAGAGGAAGCGTGGAGTCGGGGAATTATTTCCAACGAGAAAAAAAAAAGTGTCCCATATGTAAAATGGTTGGCCACAAAAGAACTGCATGCCCGGATCGAGATGCTCCATAATATTGTAATAGTAATTAGTGTTGTTGTGGGTTTTATTATGAACTTGATAAATTTAGTTGCTGATGTATGATATTTATTATATAAAATATATTTTTGTTTATGGTCCAGGATTTGTGTACGTATGGGAACAACTTCTATTGCAACATATGGTATATCTGTTGCAACAAATGTAACATCAGTTAGAATAATGAATTAGGTTGCAATAGATAAATAATCTGTTGCAATAAATTATTCATCTGTTGGAAATAATCAAACAAACACATCTGTTGCAGCAGAAGTCTAATATGTTTGATTATTTCCAACATACTCTACATATGTTGCAACAGATGAGTAATCTGCTGCAGCAAATGAATAATCTATTGGAAATAATCAAACAGATATAGACATATGTTGTAGTAGAAGTCTAATATGTTTGATTATTTCCAATATACTTTACATATGTTGCAATAGATGCATTATTTATTGCAACAGATGACTCATCTATTGGAAACAATCAAATAGATATAGACATCTTTTGCAACAGATAAAGACATCTGTTGCGGCAGATGTCTAATATGTTCTATTTCAGACTCCAGGAGGATCCTTGCAAGTGTCGTGGCTAGGTCTACCTTATTTGAGCAGATTCAGAGTCGCCAGTTTGAGGATAGTAGACTTTATGGCATCCATGATCAGGTGGCGAGGGGTGAGTCCAGTCGGACTACCCTAGATTTAGAGGGCATTCTGAGGTTTGATGGTCGTATCTGTGTTTGAGGTTTGGAGACTTGATTCAGTTGATACTGCGAGAGGCTCGTAGCTCCAAATATTCCATTCACCCTGGGACAGCAAAGATGTATAGAGATTTGAGGCAGCATTACTGGTGGACTGGCATGAAGAGAGATGTTGTGGACTTTGTAGCTCATTGCCTTTGTTGCCAGCAGGTAAAGGCCGAGCATCAGTGACTAGGTGGATTACTTCAGAGGCTACCCATTCCTGAGTGAAAGTGGGATACTATAGACTTCGTGACTGGTTTACCTCATTCTTCGTATGGTTCTGACAGTATTTGGGTCATCGTGGATCGGTTGACCAAGTTGGCTTATTTTATTCAGATTCAGATCTCCTTCAGTGCCAAGAGGTTAGCCCGTATCCACATCCAGGAAATTGTTCACCTTCATGGAGTACTTGTATCCATTATTTCTAATAGAGGCTCAATGTTTACTTTTAGATTCTGGAGGACCTGTCAGGAGGATTTGGGTACTCAGGTCGATCTTAGCACCGCATTCCATCCTCAGACTGACGTTCAGTCAGAGCGGACCATTTAGGTTTTTGAGGATATGCTCCGCGCGTGCGTGATGGACTTCGGAGGTCAGTGGGAGTAGCACTTAGCTTTGGCAGAGTTCGCTTATAATAATAACTACCATTCAAGCATTGAGATGGAAACATTTGAGGCATTATATTATAGGCATTGTCGATCTCTGATAGGTTGGTTTGAGACTTCAGAAAGTAGCCCCCGTGGAACTGAATTGCTTTGTGAGTCCTCGGATAGGGTGCGGGTGATTCAGGATAGGTTGAGGGAAGCTTAGAGTAGGCAGAAAAGTTATTTTGATCGTAGACTTCGTGCCTTGATATTTGGGGTTGGTGATCTAGTTTTCCTTCGAGTATCACCCATGAAAGGTGTGATGAGGTTCGGAAAGAAGGGTAAGCTCAGTCCCAGTTATATTGGCCCATTCGAGATACTTTGGGCAGTTGGAGAGGTAGCTTATGAATTGGCCTTGCCCCCATATTTCTCAGCTGTTCATCCAGTTTTCCATGTCTCTATGTTGCGGTGTTACATCCCGAATGAGTCTCACGTGCTTCAGTGGGACTCAGTTCAGTTGGATGAGAGGTTGGAGTTCGTAGAGGAGCTAGTCCTTATTTTAGCTAGGGATGTTAGGCGGTTAAGCACCAGGGAGATTCCAGTGGTTAAGGTCCAGTGGAGGCACCGTTCAATTGAGGAGGCTACTTGGGAGGTTGAGAGCGAGATGCGGACCCAGTATCCCCACCCGTTTGAGCCTTCAGGTACATCTTTACCCTTTATTTTTGCGGATGAAAGTCTTTTTAGTAGTGGATATTGTAATGACCCTCCAGGTTATTTTATGCATTTCCATAATATTTTGACATTTAAAGCTTTCCCATAGCTTCCCCAAGTCATTTATGACTCGCTAGTGCTGGCAGTTCGATTACTGGGCAGTTCGTTTGATTTTTAGATCTAATTCCCTGTTTTAAAGTCGACGTTTTTCAAATTTGTCTACCGGGCCTAAACTCTTGGTAAACGACCTTGTATACCAATTCTGACAATTCCATCAGCTCTAAAATGTTGATTTTAGGCTAGGAGGACCATTGGTCCCGGTCCCGAGGCTTTCGGACTCTTTTTGGGCTATGGGGTGGAAAGTGATGAAAACCGACATTTGGGTGTGGGACGATAGGAATTTTGATTGCTCTGTTGAGTCCAAAATGTTAAATTTGATAGGGTAGCATAGTTCGTTTGCTATAACGGGGTTTCGAACGAATCCCAAGGACCCGTTGCAAACTTGGCAAAATATTGCCAAGTGCTGATGCTGCTTCAGTTGGTGCAACCGCTTAAGTAGGCCTTTGGCCTCTTTAGCGGCTTGGGCACCGCTTTAACGTGTTGAACCTTGGAAACTCCTGTCCGCTTAAGCGGAGGCTTTTCCGCTTTAGCGGTCAAGTGGCTGCTTAAGTGGCACTTGCAGAGCATTTAATCCCCTTTCACCTATTTTTCTCTCATATTTTCTAAGTGTTAGAGCATAAAAGCTCTAGAGAGATAGTGGGAGAGAAGAGGTTATTCTTGGGTGTTCAAGGGAGCTTAGAGTGTTCGTTAACATCATTTTCTTCGTCTAAATCTTTGTAAGTTTCGTCTGATTTCTTGGTAAATTCTCCGTTTAAGCCCAAAACCCTAGCTAGCTTTGTGGATTTATTTTGGGTGTTGTGATGCTCAGAATTTACCCATTATTAAGAGTAAATTATCCTTGAGATTTGAGGGACGTTTTGACGGTTACAAACTTGTGATTCCCTAAGCGGGCTCCACATGAGATTTTCGACTCGATTTTGGACCTGACGCATCTTTATGCAATATGGGTATTGTTGTTCTCGTATTGATGAGTAGATTGTTATTTTGATAGCGTGGCATCATGCGGAAGCTTCTCGAAAAGGAAAGGCTCCACTTTAGCGGACTTTATCGAGTTTTCTTCGGCATCCAGGTAGGCTAGGCTTACCCTACTTATAGATTGAGCTTAATTATGGTATTAGTATGATATTATGCTAGTTTGGGGTTAGGATTTACGGTCGGTGGCTTAGTTACTAAAAGTTGGGTTATTTGGCCGATTTGAAGGCCGTTTAGGAGGTAGAATCGACCCATTTAACCTTCCCTTAAGTAAATTGATGCTTTGGGGTTGGGATATCACTCTTAGCTCCTTGTAGACGTAGGAGGCCTTCTTTCGCAACATTAACTTTAATCTTGAGCCTTAGACTACATAATATATACCTAGTATGGGGCTAGATTAATGATCTTGAGCTTATATTCTATTGATTTATGGTATTTAAAGATCGGTTCGATTCCGACACATTCTATTGACTTATGGCACTTAAAGACCGGTTCGAGTCTAGCACATTCTATTGATTTGTGGCCTTTAAAGACCAGTTCGAGTCCGACACATTCTATGACTTATGGCACTTAAAGACCAGTTTGAGTCCGGCACATTATATTAACTTATGGTGTTTAAATACCAGTTCAAGTCTGGTGTCTAAGGGTTATTCCATAGTATTACGATACTGGTTCGAGTCCAGTGAGTTGTGGTTCGGAAGAGATTCATAAGTATGGTAATAGTATATTCCTTGATTGCATCCATCGGGCTTATGGGGGTCCGTTTGTATTAGTCTTCTCTTGTTTGTACCCTCTAGGCTTAGGGGGGCCTAGTTGGGTTGCAATAGCTACTTTAATTTCGGCTTCGCATGTTTCTTTATTTATTTACCTATCTTAAAGCATGTTCTCAGGTTTGCCCCTCTCCCTTGACTTATCTTATATCCTCACATTTTATTATACTATTATTATGATTTAGCTCAGTCGACCGATGATGCCTACTGAGTAACCGTTGTTTTGGTACTCATACTACACTCCTGCATCTTTTCTGGTGCAAATCTGAGTACTAGCCACCGTCGTTGATATTTTAGCCAGCTATCGACAGGTCTCGAAGATAGGGTGAGCTTTCAGAGCCGGAGTTGATCCCCTCTCCTTCCCCTATTTTTGGATAGTCTTTCATTTTGAGATTATTTGTATATCGACATTACTAGTACTCTTATTCTTTTGCTTGTGGCTCTTGTATCGGCCTTACCAGGTCGTCGGATTCATTTTGTTCTTCTCCCTCTTTTATTTAGCCCTATATTTTTATGCACATATTATGGGCATGATTTGTATTACTTTTGGTATCCTTCCGCCATTGCGCCCATTACTTGTCGTTCTGGGCTAAGGCTTAGCTTACCTACTGGTGGAACATAGTAGGTGCCATAATGACTCTGAAATTGGGTCGTGACATTCGGTCCATAATTAACTTAAACAAATTTTTAGTTGCCTTTGACCTTAGGCTTTCAAGTTGTCACCTTTCCTTCATTTTGAATTTAAGGTACACCTTTTATTGAATTTTCTCGAGTTTCCTGCAATTAAATTTTAAGTAACCTGACACCATAAATGTAATTTTTTCTTGTAAAAAGATTAGGGAAGGAGAAGGAGAAGTGGGGGAGGAAATTATACAAAGTAGGGAATTAAACTGTCACTAACAAGGTAAAAGATCAGGTGTTTAACCAACTGCGCTACTACGATTCTCGAACACCATAAATTTATTTAAATTAAGTAGGCATTTGGACATGCGATTTCATGTCTGTGATATAAAATCATGAGATGAAATCTGCGTTTGGTCATGCAATTTCATCTCATGATTTCATATCATGACATGAAATCCCAAATTCTCCAAAAAACATGATTTGAGAATTTCAAATCATGATTTATGATACAAGCCAAATCGACGTTAACCTTTCAAGGACTATAACTCAAGACCGACACGAAGGGACCCAAGCCACGATCATCTCAAGGATGCAAGGATACATTTGGAGGACCCTTTTTAAGATCCCAAGAGTTCAATACTACGTGTGGAGGATAGCTTGGAGCCAAGAGCCAAATCCACCTCAAAAGCAAGCCCGAGAACGACAAACACTCCAAGTATTATTGATGAAGCTAGATGTGTTCCAAACCATTTTTTTACTATTTAAGGAGTGTTGTGTATTTCCCAATACATTCAAGAAGGATCGAGGACATTGGAGAGGTTGTTGGAGGGTCAAAAGGAGCTCGAAGATGATCTGGAGTGACCTGCGAAGTCACCTGCGCCCACAGATGCAACCTACGCCAGCAGATGGCCATCCACATGGGCATGTGGACCAAAGTGACCAGCTTGTTTCATTTTGTTGAATTGGGTCACTTTTGGGCCCATAAATGTAATAAATAGCCCATGGCTAAAAATAGTAGTTTCCTCCTTCATTTTCACAAGTTTTTATTGAATTAAGATGAGATATACACTTGAAACTGTGAGAGCTAGGATTAGCTTATTTTGAATTATCATTTTGAAACGTTGGTTACGTGGGAGATTGATTCCCTCGTGGTTTACGTTAGAGAATTGGTGCATTGTAGGATTAATTCAATAGAGGTTTTAGGGTTTAAAACACCCTTTGGTTTCATTGATTTTCCTATCTTTGTGTCATTCTATCTGTCCTTATTTTCTTGTCTTGTTATCTTAGTTATTCTTGTGTTTTTCGTGTTTGTTTCTCTTTTTGTATTTTGGGGGTTATCATTTGGTATCAGAGCCAGATTAGATTCGTTCTTACGATTCTAGTCTTGGGTAGTGATATTGAAGAAAATAAAAAAAAATAGGGTTTCAATTTTTTGGGCCTTGTCCAAATTTTGGTTTGTTGATTTTTGTGTCTTCTTGAGTTTCTTATGCTAGATTAGTATTCTCTAGCATAAATAGAGTCTAGATCTGAGATTTGAGCCTGTTTGGGTTTGATTGTAAGAATCCACCATTATTGGAGGTGAAGAACTTGAAAACTCTTCAAGTGGGTTTGTAAATCTAGGTGAATTGGGATTTGTTCTCCTTCACATTTGGAGTTCAAATCTAAAATTTGGACAAAAAGGAAGAAGGAATCCATTAGGGTTTGATTTGGGTGTTCTTCATGTTCATGGAGGCTTCATGACTTGAAGAAATTACAAATGGGTTAAAAAATCTGAAGATTTTGGCTTTAAGTTGAGGGTTAAAGAGTATTGGGGATTTATCCTCATATCAAAAGGAGCCTAGATTTCAAATTTCATTGAATTTCGAACTAAATTGAAGAAGATATGAGTTTTGAAGTTCAACCATATTCTTGGTGTTCTTCATGAAAGTCATACCTTGTTGAAGAAAAATCTTTGAAAAGAGTTGTTTGATCCAAGGAAGAAAATAAAAGTTGTTGGTACAAAGGAATATCCAATAAAAAGGGAATATTCAAGGAGAGAGAACCCAAGAGGGCCCACAAAAGAGTAAAAAAATCAGAGTTTCAGCTATTCTTCCAAGGGTACCTGCGGCCTCACCTGCCCACGCAGGTCATCTACCTTCCCACATAGGTGGCAATGTAGATGGTTTTCCAGCATTCTGTTTTGACATGAGACCCCCACCTGCGAGAGCATGTCATCACCTGCGTCCGCAGGTCATCCAAAACCCGAGTAAAATTGGTTTTGGAGTAGCAACACTTTTTTTCATTCATGCGATAAATGCTTGGTGTTACTACTTGATTACATTATGGGTTTAGGTGCAATATGTTTGTTGACTTGTATGGGAAATACCTTTGTATTTGACCCCAGTGATGATTTGGGAGAAATCCCATTCTTGGAGATAACTAGTGCATTGAGTGAAGTCTTAACTTGGAATGATCTTGTTCATGACATTGCTCTTAGCTTTAGAGATTTTCATGAGACTTTTGACTTAAAGGGGATTTTATGCTTGTTGAAACATAGAACTAATGTGGGTTTTCATGTGTGGTTGAATAATTACCATGGTTCTCTTGGCTTTTCCCTTTGTCAAAGTCTCTTGAGTGGCCAAGTAGCTTTTATTTTGTGGGGTTACACACCCTTAATTGATCATTTTGATTCTTGGCTATATGCTAAGTGTGTTCCTCCTTGGGTTGGTGATAAGTTTGATATTGCTAACTCTAACCCTCATGCCATAAGGGTATTGTGCTTGCTTGTTTTTCCTATGATTTTGTAAGGATTGGATTCGAGGTCAAATTCTTCTCAAGAAGGGGAGGATGATACAAGCCAAATCGGCGTTAACCTTTCAAGGACTATAACTCAAGACCGACACAAAGGGACCCAAGCCACGATCATCTCAAGGATGCAAGGATATGTTTGGAGGACCCTTTTCAAGCTCCCAAGAGTTCAATACCACGTATGGAGGATAGCTTGGAGTTGGGAGCCAAATTCACCTCAAAACTTCAACTAGGAAGCAAGCCCGAGAACGACAAACACTCCAAGGACTATTGATGAAGCTAGATGTGTTCCAAACCATCTTTTTACCATTTAAGAAGTGTTGTGTATTGCCCAATACATTCAAGAAGGATCGAGGGCCATTGGAGAGGTCGTTGAAGGGTCAAAAGGAGCTCAAAGACGATCTGGAGTGACCTACGAAGTCACCTGTGCCCGCAGGTGACTGACCTGCGCCCGCAGATGGCACCTGCGCCCTTCACCTGCGCCAGCAGATGGCCATCTGCGTGGGCATGTGGGCCAAAGTGGCCAGATTGTTTTATTTAGTGAAATTGGGTCACTTTTGGGCCCATAAATGTAATAAATAGCCCATGACTATAAATAGTAGTTTCCTCCTTCATTTTTTACAAGTTTTTGTTGAACTAAGATGAAATATACACTTATGAGTGTGAGAGCTAGGATTAGCTTGTTTTGAACTATCATTTTGAAACATTGGTTACGTGGGAGATTGATTCCCTCGTGGTTTACGTTAGAGAATTGGTGCTTTGTAGGATTAATTCACTTGAGGTTTTAAGGTTTAAAACACCCTTTGGTTTCATTGATTTTCTTATCTTTGTGTCATTCTATCTATCCTTATTTTCTTGCCTTGTTATCTTAGTTATTCTTGTGTTTTCCGTGTTTGTTTCTCTTTTCGTATTTTGGGGGTTATCAATTTAGAATTTTTCAAACACAAAAATTAACCCACAAGTTTATATTTTGTAAAAAGAACTTCACCATTTATATTTACCAACCATTTATTTCATATGTAAATAAAATTTATAGTTCATATTATTTTGACCAATCTTTAAACCATTTATAGCTCATTTAACCATTATTCTCACCAACATATAGCCCCTGTTTGGTCATGAGAAATGTTTACTCTTTTTTTTTTTTGAATTTTTTTTTCATTTTAGTAAAAAATGATGTTTGGCCATAAAAACTCCTAATACAACTTGAAGTTCTATTTGGAAAAGTGAAAACAAGTCTCAACTTGTTTTCACTTTTTTCTAATTTCAACTTCACCTTTATAGTTTAAAAAATCTCTCCAAAAAGATATGACCAAACACAACTCTGATTCCAACTTCAACTCCAACTCCAATTTTTTTTTATTTGCAAGGTCAAACGCCTACAAATTTTATTATTACTTCAAATCAACTCCTACTTTATCATTTATTATTGACCAAATTTATCATTTGATCAATAAATATTATATTTTTTTAGAATAGTTTTGTGATAGTGTATATACTTTTGCCATGAATTTTTGCTTATTTAGTAAGATTGTATAAAGAATGAGAGCAATTTTGATAATTTTCACAACTTATGAAATTTTTTTATTTATAAGAAAAAAAAATACAACTTAAAATCCCAAATTGCATGTCCAAACAAAAACTTCAACTTCATCTCATGATTTCATATCATGATTTTCAATCATGATTTCATCTCACATGGCCAAACGGACCCTAAGTAGGATGGCCATGAAAACTAAAAAATTTTGGAGTTAGAGTTGGAATTGGAATTGAAGTTAAAGTTGGAGTTGTGTTTGACCATGAAAATAAATTGGAGTTGTTTTTTTAATTTTTATGAGAGAAATGGGAGTGAAAAAAGTGAAAACAAGTTTTAGTTATTTTTACTTTTTTAAATACAATTCTAAATTGTATATGAAATTCTCATAGTCAAACACCAACTTGAAGTTGTATTTGGAGTAAAGTGAAAAAAATTTCAAAAAAAAAGGAAAAATTTCTCATGACCAAATGGGTACTAAATTTTCTTTTTTGATAAATTTATACCACTAAACAAAGTATTTAACTATCTTTTATTAATAATAAAATAAAAACCTCAATATAAATAAGTACAAATAGAAAGGGCTAGCCGTTATCTTATCAACTTTAACGAATTGGAATTTTTGGGTCAGGTCACATATGTCTCATCTGATTCTTGTTTCTTTCGTTTTTTTAGTCGGCATTATTCACCGTAGAAATCAGAGGGAATAACTACTAAAAAGAAATTAGAAGAGGTCCTGAGAAGCACTAGTAGAAGAATTCTTGATTTTATAAATGGCAAAAGTGCATGACTTGGTCTTTGTTTGAACTTTCCCATACTTCATAACCATTAGTCTGATTAATTTAAATTCATATCAGTCGTTAATTAAAGTGAAAATAATGGTTCTATGAAAAAGTTTCTTCATTCTAGGTTCAAATTTAAAATTTTTAATTAACGATAAAGGGATGAAATTCATTCCATCATATTTTTTGGTATCAATTGTTTTTCTAGCTACACATTCTCATACTTGTATACAGTACACAATTTTAAATTACTTTTTTTTTTTTAACTGTATTTCTGTTGCTAGTGTAATATGCACTCGTTGGGGAGCCCATCTTATGCCAAAGAAAATTTTGGTTCACCCATCCACTAGGCTTTTATATTTATTTGCATATATAGATTATAGATAATAGAATTAAAAGATTCGTTATAACTTATATATAAAAGGAATGAACCCACTTGCAATGAGGTTGAAGTTGAACCCAGAGAATTTAAGACCTTCACTTTTGGAGAAATTGCTTTGTTTTTGTCCTTTTCTCTTCTTTAAGTTTAAACCCAACAATATTATGGTCGCACAAGTCATGCATGGACATAGGGCGGCCGGACGCATCCTATGTCAAGTGATGTCATCCGACATCACTTTATCGAATATTATAAATATAAATCAGAATGTATGTACATAGACATAATAAAATGACATTGCTTGACTAAAAGAGCTTCTTTGTTTCATTGGCCTGACGCCTCGCTAGTACATCAATCCTCCCAAGTTCGAGCCTTAGCAAGTGCACTATCGTGTTCTGTTTAAGAACAATCATTCTTCAGTTTGCAACTTCAGAATTCAGGGGATGCTGACTGGTGGCTACTGGCTGCTGGTTGATTCTATTTGTGAATTGTATGTTTACTTTGTTCTTGCCTCTTCTTAATTCTGATTGAAATTTCTTGAATATATTCCATGAGATTACTTGGGGTTATCTAAATTATTATTTAATTTGTAACTTAGATTAGATTTCAATATAGAGATATTTTCTTAAAGTATCTTCCCATATTTCAAAATCAAGTTCCACATTTTAAAAAAATAAAATTAACTTACACGAAGAAAGCGTCAATGAGTTGGAACAAAATTAACAAAGTGAAGAGTTGATTTAAATTCCTTAAAATTTGATCCTGAGAAAAGATTAGCAATTTAAAGATATCATCCAGTTGATCGTGATGCAATAAGAAGAGACATATCTTCAAAATGTTCCTTTCCGACCTCGAATTTATGATTTTTCTCAAACAATTTTTCCTGGTCAATCGGGTCGTTCTATATCAATTTTGGAGTTGATTTGGATCGATTTTGAAGCATAAAAGTGTTGGTGAAATTTTTACACAACATGTTACGCCGAGTGTCAGGATTTTGTGGCCAAATTTGGGGATTTGTCAAGATTTGGCCACAAACCCTAGCGATTCATTAAAATTTGGCCTGAATTATTGTGACAGGGCAAGTTTTGCATGTCAATTTGGAATCCAGGCGATTTGTCAGAATTTTGCTACGTAATGCTGGCCGCTAGTCTATTCTTGCCAAAAAACTTCTTAACGAGGTCAAAACTTAAGTAATGGCACTAGAAGATCCTATTTGTGCCGATCATCCGACGAGTTATCCCCACATACTAACCAGACTAAGCCCATCACAAGTATATCTCTGGGAGACTATATGGCCCAGTCCACATATGAAGTCTGCAGTTGACACTTATTATATGGCCCAGTCCACATATGAAGTCTGCAGTTGACACTGATGAATAAGTATACTCTTTCTTCTTCGCATTTCTTTGCAAAATTAGACTTAACATGAAAGTTAATAACGTATTTTTTCAATATTCATTGATGAATTGTCTGTAGCGCTTAGGCGACATTACTAGTTTATGCTAATTATAGTTTTTATGGGATGTTCCCTAAGGGACTATGGACATTACAGTAGGGAACTGAAACAATCATCAGCAGTCAGTACTATAGAAATTAGAAATTACCATTTAAAAATTTACATTAAAGCTCGAGTTTCAATACACAGAATTTATCAACCAAGATATTATACCAATTCTTGGGAAAAAGGAAAAAGAAAACAGCAAGGCAGTTGCTATACTACTTATGGAACCATTAAGGTTACTATGAACACCTTACGTAGTCAGCTGGTTAGGTGTTGGCAGTGAGCATATCACAATTATTCTTGAAAAAATCCCAGGGAAGTGGGAAGGATGGTTAAGAATACTGAGACAAGTTTAATTAAAACTGACTACTGATTAATTAACCATTCAAATTTATTTGCCTAAAAGTTATGCACAAAGGCAGAAGGTGTCGAACTGAAATTATCAAGCCAAGGACTACGCAATTGCATCCAAACTGGGTCTTGACTAAAGTCCATGATGAATTTAGGGACTTGTAACTCAGCCAGGTTATCTTGCCCATTCAGTAATTTTGGCCTAAAGCAATTACTCTTGCCTTGGACTTCTCCTGAAACTTCGTATTGGTTGTTCTCAGTAACTGATAAGATGTCGTCTTCTACTTCATCCTTAGCGATTGACATCAAGAAGTTGGGGCTTTGATTAGTTATTGACGCTGTTATTAGTTCATGATGTTCGTTGCAAAATGACATGGTGTCGATGGGCTGGGTTATTGAACTAGGAGAACCGTGTACGTGCTTTGTGGTTTTCATTTCCTCTTCAATTGCAGCCCTCTGCTCCAACACCTTCAAGGAGGTCGCTTTCCTGTATATTTTGCACAACACTATGTCCTGCATTTACAATATTGAATTCAGTATTGACAACATGCTTTTATAACCATAGTAATATCATGTTATATTCAAAATCTACAAGTTTCAAGAAAAAATATTGACAAAGGCAGATTTAAAATTTGAATTTTTTGGCTTCAGACTCAAAATTCTGCCATATCCCATCTTTTGGATTCGCAATCTATCGTTTGTACTTATATAGTGATTTTTAAACACATACGTGATCTAAGCAAAGGCTACTGAGTTTAAATTAATGTGTCAAAGATTCTTTTTCTTTCTTGAACTCTGCTTATTCAAGAGCCATCATATAAAATGAAACGTAGGGAATATACTGAAGACTGAAGTATAGAATACCTGAGGTGATGAGACAGTATCAGGCAACCGAAACTCATTCATGACCCAATCTGTCTTAGAGCCTCGAGGCGCTCTGCCAGTATAGAAAACCAGAGTCTTCTTGAGGCCAATTATATTCTTAGGATGTGATAAACCAAAAATTTTCTTATCAGAACCAGTCGCCTTCCAAAATCCCTTTTGAGTAGTCCTGTTAGGCCTCCCTCCACTGCCATGTTTTCTATCTCTTGGAACAAAAAAGTACCATTCTCTCTCGCCAATAGTCGCCAGGCCTGCTCGATTCATTAACCACATAAAATTAGGCATACGGCGACATTATATAAATGTTATCATATGTTGTATAAATGTTACAAAATCATTTACTAACATTTGTTTTACGAATTGTGTAAAATGTTGGGAAGTTTTTGATATACCTGGCAGGTCCCAAGGATCATGACGATAAATGTTGAGAAGACCAATTACATCGCAGCGCAATTTTTTACCTAAGACCTTATTTTTGAGGTAAAACTCAAGAAGCTCTTCTTCTGTTGGGTGAAAGCGGAAGCCTGGCAGATCAAGCTCCATTGCTGATTGTTCCATTATTCGGAAGGATCGATCACCTTTCCTGATTTAATTTTGTTTGTCAAGTTGGGTGATGAGTACAGTAAAGTATATTTATTAGATTGCTAAGTTGTAGAAAATCATATCACACGAAGGGATGGATTTATAACAAAGAAGAATAGTTTGTTATAAGAAAGACTTTTAGAGTAAAAGTTTCAAGTCTTTGGAGTCTTTCTACGAGACTAGAATGACGCGTTTATGGGCAGTGTTGTTATGCCTGTGGGGCATATTCTGGACTGACATCAAATGTCTCTATCAGGTTCTGGTTTAATTAATTGCTTAATTATCCCTAGATAGAAGCGTATTCAGAATTTCGAGAGGATAATTACACAATTATAAAAATAATTTAAGTATGGGTTCACACATTTATATTTAAATATTTTTAGAAAAATATAACACTAATATATATGATTTAGGGAGGGGAGCATGAGTTCATGTGAACTCAGTGACCCCCACCTAGATATGCCCCTATCTCTAGGATGATAGTATTTCTACCAGTAATCTCTGAAAATTAGTCGTGCTTGACCATGCAAGATGAAATCATTTGAGATGAATTTGAAGTCTTGTTTGGACAGGCAATTTAGATTTCTTAAGTGTATTTTTTTTCTCACAAACATAAAACCTCCAGGAAAAACAATCAAAATTTTTTCAATCTTACACAATCTTACCAAATAAGAAAAAGTTCACAACAAAGTATAATGCATTATCACAAAGCTATTCTAAAAAAAATAAATATTTATTGATCGAATTACAATTGAACATGAGTTGTAGTGTACTACTCTTTAATATAATCCCCCACATAAATAGTTGGCAAAGGTTGGTAAGAGTAATAATACCAACTATAAATTTTGTTTATCTGAAATAAATGGTTGGTAGATATAAAATAGTGATTTTTTTTTTTAATAAAATATAAACTTGTGGATCAATTTTTATATTTAAAAAAAGTGAAATCATGATATGAAATTCCCAAATCAAGATTTTTGGAGAATTTGGGATTTCATCGCATGATTAGAAATCATGACATAAAATCACATGTTCAAACACTGATTTCATCTCATAATTTTAAATCACGACATGAAATTGCATGACACCTAGTACTTAGAATAAACAACAACATACCAGTATATTCCCATATAGTGGGATTTGGGGAGGGTAGAATATACGCAATCCATACCACTACTTTAAAAGTGAGGTAGAAAGATTGTTTCTGATAGACTCTCGGCTCGAGACTAAACAACATAAAAAAATAAAACATAATATAAGAATAAGAAATAAAAGATAGTAACAAAACAACTTTCACTAACACCTCCTACTTAAAATCTTTGAACAATTCTAAACCTTCATTAGCAACTGTCAAAGTCAAGAAATTCAATCAAGTATGACCCAATACTTCTTTAGTTTGAATCAGTCATACTACTAACTAGGGGTACATATCAAATCGAAAAACCGCATCAAATCGATAAAAAAAATTATTTGGAACTTTTGTCCCCACCACATTCCTAAAAGGATCGATAATGTTCTTACTTATCCTCCAACAAGACTCGACCCTCCAATTTATTGATTAATAGTGAAAGTGTTCAACCACTTGAGTAAGTCTCACTTGTCAAGAAATCAATTTGATTTGATTTGACATTGCAAAAAAAATCGAATCAAACCGATTTATATATATTTTTAAAACTTTATGTAGGATTTTTCTTTAAAAATATATATATGAAGAATTAATTTTGATTCTCTCGTTTGATGTTTAATAGGCTGCATCCATTTTTATATACTTTAAATAATATTTAATTTGTTATCAAGTGTTATTGGAATATGTCAATTTATTTGTTCTTACATATTCATATGTCAAGATATATTAAGCTCTTATATTTTCTTTAACTTTGAGATTGTGTATTTTCGGTAATTTTTAAATTAAACAAAGAGTATCAGTTTTTAGGTTTTATGTTGATTGTTGTGTTAAATTTTTAAAATTTAGTTAATTTGAATGAGTATATCACTGAAAAATTATTGTTAGACTAACAAAATAACTATCATGTTTTTAGTAGTACATATGCTTGTCAATTTGTCGATTTCTACTAAACATGTATTGGTTTATTAAAATTATATATATATATTTATAACTCCAAAAGAAAAATATTGAAATGGTATTCATGTGATAAAAAAGAATCGAAAAAAACCCTCAAGAAAATGAAAAATCGAACCAACCAAACCAATATAATTGGTTTGGTTGTTTGGTTTTGATAAAAATCAAACCACACCGTCCCATGTACACTTCTACTACTAACTTGTCACTGTATCTAGTTGAAAATTTTATTTTGTGTACAACTAACATAAATTATATGAAGCTTCTTTTTGGATAAAAATTACAAATATAGAATACTATGAGTCGTTTGGCTCAAGGTATTAGATGAATTATTTCAGTTTAAATTTGATTGGAGTTATTAATTTAGATAGGTATTTAAATGAAGACTATAATCTAAATAACTTATCTGTCTTATCCTTATAGAAGGTGGAAATAAGTTACTTATCAAAGTTCTAATCCTAGGCTAATATTCCTATAATCCCGGAATATCCTGATTTTCGACAAAACGACCCCTAAAGAGTGATCTTTGTTTAGCAAGGGTTAACAAATTTTTTAAATAATGATCTCAACTTAAATTATCTGTTGGGCAAAAGTTCTAATTATAATATGTGCATAAGTTAGTTTTATTTATGAGCATGATAAAATTCAATTTTTTCAATAACTATTTAACATAGTATTTTTAGTTTAAAAGGTTTAGAATATTATTTTGTAGACTATAAGAATGACTTTTTATAAAGTGAAAGAAATGATTGTGAATAATCAAACAATACAAGCAACTTTTGTCAAGAGAACATGTGACCAATTTAACACAATAGGTAGGATGAATAATACTAAGTCTTGCTCATATGTCACAACTTGTGAATAATTGAGCAACACATGCGATATTTGCATGTAAGGCAAAAATTTTGGGTCAAATTAAGCAAATTCACTGTCTCTAATTTATTAAAATGCCCCCAAAACTCTTTCTTTACAGACCAAATTAATTTATACCAATTATAAATACTTTTACCTAGTTAATTTTCTGAAATGAGGGTAAGTTTTAAATTTTTTTTTTTTAAGCAATGCCAAGAAATTAAAATCATCCCCTAAGGGGGTTATTTTATAAGTCGTCGTCTTTTTGTTTCACAATTTGGACCAAAAAAGTTTCAGATTTGAGCCCTCTAATTTATGAAACAAAAGAAGGTATTAGTTGTGTGAAACAAAAATAAAGTTTCTCCATCATACGAAGGATCCTACCCGTATCCATTCAAAAAAACTATAACCTTAATAATTTTTTTTTAAAAAAGTTATCTGCTGGAAACATCTTATTTAAATACATATATTACGTAAAATAGATTTTTTTGAAGTATTTATATACATATAAGTTAATTCCGTAAAAAAATAAGTTAAGCTGACAATCGTCTCCCACTTGCTTTAGGCCTTTAGGGCTCTTGTATATATTAAAAAAAATATATGAATTATAAGTATTTTGGTTGAGTAGTTTTGGCAGCGCTTCATTCAAGTAAGTTAATGGATATCCAAATGTGTAGCAATTACTCCCTCCATTTTATTTTACTTGGCCTTTTTTGAATTGGCACACTATTAAGAATATATTAATTAGAAGTGTATTTTATAAAATTAATTCTATTAATGATATTTTGAAACTCTAAATCTAACTATTACTATTTTCTTTAATTATTTAATACTGATATTAATATAAGAAAAAAGTAATAAAATACTCTTAATTTACAAAAATAAATAACTAATTTAAAACAAACATATTTTAAAAAAGGACCAAGTAAATAGAACGGAGGGAGTATTATCAGTGAAAACAAATTGCATTGCTTAAGGACACCTACAAACAAACAAAGTTAATTCCATAAAAAGACGTGAAGGTAAAAGACAAATGATATTCAAATTTAAGGAGTACTATAGAAGGAAATTGGAATAACCGATATAAATGTTTTCCCGTTCCAATGTTGGTAAATTCAAAGTACAAATACGCGTTAAATTACTAAGGTTTGAAGATGGCAGAGGAATATTGATATAGAAAAATTTTCACCCTGTTTTATTGGAAATATTGACTTGGAAGTCTACCCTTATCACCTTAACTAATTAACAAAATTGGAGAGCCCACAATTGTCATTATGATGCAAGTTGCAGACCCCACTTTCCCATTTATATCCTCCTTCCCATTTCCATTCATTTTCTTGCTACTGTACATTCAATAAATATTTATTAATATTTGATGTTTATACTCTCTTGAGTCGGCACTTTCAAAAATATTTTCATCCCATAAAAATAGGAGAAAGGTTTGAGTACACTTCATCTTTTTCAAATTTCACTTATAAAATTATATTGAATAAGTTATTATTATTATTATTATATTCAATGTTTATACTTAATCACAAAGAAATAATGTCTTAAATTATGTATAAGTTAAATAAAAAAAATGATTTCACAATGATATCCTATATTGTGTAAGATTTTCGGAAAAGAAATATTAGAAGAAAGGTTAAAAATATGGATGAAAATCTGAACTCCTGTTACAATTAAATTATTAGACTCTTACTATAATTATGAAATTATATATTTTACTAAATTAAATATTAAATTATAACTAAATAACTAATTATTCTAGAAAAATTGAATGCAACATTTGACACCTCCTTGCTTCTGGTACTGCAATCTAAAAGATTTGTCGTTCCTTAATTTCTATTTTGACGGTTTATGCTTGTGGATTCTTTTTGAGTTTTTAAGCTTGCATACTATTGTAAAATGACTTCTCTTCCTTCTTCTCCTCCCCCTTCCCCTTCTTCAATGTAGGCTCTGGCCTTTGATACTATTAAGAGAGATGCAAGTAACAAGATTGAAAATCTGAATGCAAATCTGTCTCTTAAGCTTTATTAATTAGAGGGTTTTAAATAGCAACATAAACAAAATGGTGGACTCCCCCTATTACTAAAATAATATAGTAGTGAGAAAACTATAGTAGTCGTAGATGCAAGATTTGTTGTGTTATTTGTTTTTACAACTAAAATAACATTCTTAATGAACTGCATAAAATAAAATCTTACCATAATCATGTTACTTTACCAAAGTTAAGTGATGAATAGAGGTGAAAATGCACGTTAATTAACTTCATTGAGTACTAAACTTAGATAAAAACAAACACTCGCATTCTATTGGGAAAAGGGTCCAATATACCCAAACTTTGATGAAAATTGCTGTAACAAGCTTGAACTTTGCGGGGGTCCTATGACCCCCGTATACTATTTATTAGCATATTTTAAGGACATTTATACGCTAATAAATAAATAAAAAATATGTTAAAAAATAAATAGATAAACAAATAAAAGAGTTTAGTGCAAATAAATGTCACTAAAATAAGCTAATAAATAGTCCAGGGGGGTCATAGGAACCCCGCAAAGTTCAGACGTGTTACAACAATTTTCGTCAAAGTTTGAATATATTTCAGACCCTTTTCCCTATTCTATTTTTCTTAAAGGGAAGTTCTATTCTAAAAGTTGAAAACAAAAACTTGTCTATTCTACAGATTTTATGAAATGATCATTTAATTTTAATTTTTATTGCAGTTTTACCGAACGGTATTAATGTCCCAAACATCTAAAAGAAGTGCATAGCAAATTTGCTTGTGCCCCTTCAAGGAAAAAACCACAAAATAAGCAGTGAAGTAACATGCTTGGCAACTTCTTGGCATCTTCATGGAATGTGGTTTAAGTCCATTATTGGTACTTGGTAGGTTGAGTATTAATGCTTTGACAAGCACATAGTATGTCCTTTGTATTGTTTTAAACTGGCCAATTTCTACTTTCGATATTTAAGGTCCAAAGTTAGCTTGTCTGCTTAGTAAAACTAACAATAAATTAAAGTGGTTGGCTCACCGCTGTAATGACTCTCAATCCGGATCATAGTAAACTGGTATCTGAAGCTGAATTTTGTAAAATTACATAAAAGGAGGTAGGAAAAAAGTGAGAATGAACGTACTTTATAAGTTTCATCCAAGGGTTGTGGTGAGAATTATGCAATATATATAGGAATACATATAATAAACTGTATTTACAAATCTAATAATCATATCCACAATAACTAGTATAAACACCCAAAAATCGCATACAACTTTGTGCACGGATATAAGCGTATTATGATATGGACAGTGCAAAAGCATGTAAAATAAAGGCTTAATACATAGTCAGACTGTTGATAGATGAGCTTAACAACTATAGTTGATCAGTCATTTACTTAGTCAGCATAGTTTAAAAGTTAGTTTGGAAGTTAGTTGTTTACTATTACAATTGTAAGTTGACTATGCTCAACTTTAACTGTCTAGATGATTAGTAGTAACCGATTAATCATAGACTCATCTAGTATATATACACACTTCATAGTGTATTATAATTACTACTTTGAATACATTCAATACAAAATTACTCTTCTTCCTTCCTTCCTTCATCTTTCTCTTCTTCATCCTGTTCATCGTAGTAGTTTTAGAAACTAGTAACTAATCTTCTGATTAGATCATGGTATCAGAGCAGGAATTCGCGATTGCTGAATCAATCTTGGTTCGAGCATAGTAGAATTGGATTCTTGTTATCTGTTATCTCTTAATTTCTTGGTTCAAGAAATCCTTCTTCTCTCATTCTTCATTTTTTCATGTTCTGAGTTCTGAACTATTCAGTTCTCAAGTGTTGAAATTCTTCAAATCTTGCTTTGCTTCCGCTACAAATTCTGACAAACAATGGATCCTGTACGAACAAATGGAGTACATTCTTTTGGAAATGGACATGGGAATCTTCAAGATGAGGCTTTTAATGCCAAAATTGACTATACTCATCCTCTGTTCTTGTCACGTTCTGATGTGAGTGGAATTCAAATTATCTCATTCCAGTTATCAGGTATTGAGAATTTCTCAATCTAATTTCAATCCATGAGAATAGTGTTAGGTTCTAGTGGAAATGTGAATGAAAAATGGAGGAAAAACAACAGGAGGGAAAATGAGTGAATTGTGGTTTCACTTTATAAAAGTGTTTCTCCCACATTGGTGGGAGAAGGAAACATTCTTGTGCTTAAGTATGGAAGTACTCCTCCTTGTTGTTAGTGAGGCAATAAGAAAGCAAGCCTCGCGTCTTCGTAGTCGTCGCTAGATCGGCTAGGCTTTGGCTTCGGCTTCGAAAATCGATCGAGAGTTAATGATGTTTTAATCCAAAAATCCGATCTAAAATATTCTCCATTTATGGATGCACACGAGCATATGTGGACGTATGTCTCAACACACCTCAAAGGGACGTGATCCTTCGAGGCACTGTTTGAAACCAAAAAAGCAACCTGCGGACGTAGGTCACCATCTGCAGACACAGATAGAGTCCACAAGTGGAATGTAAGTTTCTGGTTTGTGCCTAACAATGACTGCGCCCACATGTGGGCCATCTGCGGACGTAGGTGGGGTTCATAGGTCGATGATGGTTTGAAACAGTGCATCTTTTCAAAAACAATTGCTTCTTTTCTGAAGCACCACCTTTTTGCTATAAATACCTAATTGTTTCCTCAGGTATAGGCATGAAATTTTGAACTGAAAAACATCTTCTTCTTCCTAAAAACTCAAGTGTGATTTACGAATCGTTGAGTGCATTCATTGTTTGACAGAGTTTGAGGTACCACCATTCTATCGAAGTGATTCATTTTATCCTGGGAGGACATATTAAATAACGTCGGGTATTTGAGGGGAATAATTTCCTTAGGACATACCGTGAATTCGGTGGACTTGAATCTTCTAATCTTCATCTCTTTCTAAATGTTTGATTTTGCTATTTTCCAGAAAATAGTTTGAACTTCAATTTGTATCTAAGTTGGGTTGAACTTATTGTTAAAGTTCAAAGTTGTGAATACAGAGTTACAACTTCATTTGATTGTTCATATGTTATTTTGAACATGTATTTGAAGTTATTGTTGAAAAATACAGATTTTACCAAACCGAGAAACAACAATCTTAAGGAAATTATTAAGTACTTGTTAATCTATATTGTGTCTGATTTTGTGGAGACTAAAATCTTTTGATTTCTACTCCCTCGATTAGAAGAATATAAAAACTTCACCGAGAAATTGGATTGGGAATTCGGTTCAAAGAATATAAAAACTTCACCGATTCATTGAACTCTCTGTATTGGTTTCTGGAGTTTAAAACCTATGGTTTTCACTATGTTTGAATTTGATTCTGATTTGAAGAACATAAAAACTTCGTCGGATTTTAAAGTTCATTCGGTTGACGATTTGAAGACATAAAAACTTCATTATTGAAATACTAAAGTGTTTTGTCAAAGCTTGATAGGAAAATGACAAGTGAAACTGAACAACAAATTGATTCGGTTGTGAATGGTGGTGTCTCAATGGTAAACAATGTTATGTCAATAAGCCATTCAGATTTTGCTCTAGCAATAGCATCGACAGAGAAACCATAAATTTTTTTTGGTGTAAACTTTAAAGAATCACAGCAAATGATGTTCTTTTGGTTGACCAAACTTGAAATACAATTGTTCACAAGTAGAGATCCTCATATTCCTAAAGAAGGAATGTTTGCAAACCAATTGTATGGTTTGAAAGATCCTGTGATTCGTCTCAAGATAGAAGAGGATATTAAGTTGCGTGAGAAATCAATAGTGTTGAGTGCTAATTTTGTTAAAGATGATGTTACACATAATAATAATAATAAGAGATCTTCTGGACAAGAGAAAGAGTAGAACAAGGAAAGGTTCAAAGGCAAGTGCTACAATTGTAGTGAAGTTGGCCACAAAGATCTAAATTATCAAGTTCTGAAGAAGAACAAAAAATGAAATCATGGTGGAAGCAACTAGAAAGATTGAAAATCTGTGTGCTATGATCACTGAATACAATCTAGTTGGAAATCCAAATGAATGGTGGTTTGATTCAGGAGCCACTAAATATGTTTGTGCAGACAAAGAAACTTTTGCTACTTATGATACCGCTGGTCCCAAAGAAGTGATCTTCATGGGAAATAATGCAACAACTAAGGTTGAAGGAAGTGGGAAGATATTCCTAAAAATGACTTCTGGCAAGGTGTTTACTCTCAACGATGTTCTCCATGTTCCTACTATTAGGAAGAACTTAGTGTCGACAACACTTCTCGTTAAAAAAGGTTTTAAATATGTGTTTGTTTTGGAGAAAGTTGTAATAAGCAAGAATGAAATGTATGTAGGAAAGGGCTAACTCTATGAGGGCCTTTTCAAACTTGATGTAATAGCTGTTAAAATGAATTAAGCTGAGGCTTCTTCTTACTTTCTTAAGTCAAATAAATTATGGCATGACCATTTAAGACATGGCAATTACAAAACCTTGTGAAAACTGATTAGTTTGAAAGTTTTGCCTAACTTTGATGAAATAAATCAAAGTGTCAAACATGTGTTGAATCGAAGTATGCTAAGCATCCGTATAAGTCTGTTGAAAGGAATTCCAATTCCTTAAACTTATTCACACAAACATTTGTGATATGAAGTCAATGCCATCTCGTGGTGAGCAAAAGTATTTCATAACTTTTATTGACGATTGCGCTAGATGCTGTTATGTTTATTTACTGAATGGTAAGGATGACGCAATATAAGCATTTAGGCAATATAAAACTAAAGTTGAAAATCAATTGGATAAAAAGATTAAAAATGATAAGAAGTGATAGGGGTGGAGAGTATGAATTTCCTTTTGCGGAGATATGTTTGGAAAATGAAATTGTCCATTAAACTACTGCCCCGTACTCACCTCAATCAAATGGAATTTTGGAAAGGAAAAACTGAACATTAAAGGAAATGATGAATGCCTTACTTATAAATTCAAGCTTAATGCAAAACTTGTAGGGGGAAGCTATCCTTATAGCAAACCGAATACTCAATAGCATACCCCATAGCAAGACACGATCTATTCCATATGAGAAATGGAAAAAAAGAAAACCCAACTTGAAATATTTCAAAGTGTGGAGGTGTCTGGCCAAAGTCCAAGTTCCTATACCCAAAAGGATAAAGATGGGATCAAAGACTATGGACTGTGTTTTCATCGGATATGCTACAAATAGTAAAACATGTCAATTTTTGACTCATAGATCCGAACATCCAGATATTCATGATAATACGGTAATTAAATTAGATAATGCTGAGTTCTTTGAACACATTTATCTGTATAAAACTAGATATGAGCTGTCTAGAGATGGGTCTAAATGACCTAGGGATGAATCAAAGGAGAATGTACTTAATAAAAAGAATCCAAGGCGTAGTAAGCAACAAAGGACGTTGAATTCCTTCGGATCAGATTTTATAACATTTCTTCTTGAAAATGAGCCTCAAATGTACAAAGAAGATATGTCATATATGGACTCATCCTTTTGGAAAGAGGATGTTAATAGTGAGATTGATTTAATCTTGAGCAACCATACTTGGGAGTTGGTTGATCTTCCTCCAGGAAATAAACTTTTAGTTTCTAAATAGATCTTCAAAAGGAAAATAAAAGCTAATGGAACTATTAACAAATACAGGGCAAGACTTGTTGTGAAAGGATTTAGACAAAAAGAAGGCCTTGATTATTTCGACATATACTTGCCAGTAAAAAGGATAATGTCCATTCGAATGTTGGTTTCATTAGCTGCAGTATATGGTCTTGAAATCCATCAAATGGATGTGAAAACAACTTTCTCAAATGGAGAATTGGAGGAAGGAATTTACATGGAACAACCCGAGGGTTTTGTAGTTCCTGGTAAAGAAAGAAAAGTGTGTAAACTTGTAAAGTCACTTTATGGACTAAATAAAACACCCAAACAGTGGCATGCAAAGTTTGACCAAACCATGTTGGCAAACGAATTCAAGATAAATGAATGTGATAAATGTGTTTACATTAAATACACTCCAAATCACAAAGTCATTGTTTGTTTGTATGTGAATGACATGTTGATCATCTGTAGAGATATTTCTGACATAAATGCTATGAAACAAATGCTTAAGTGCAAGTTTGATGTGAAAGACCTTGGAGTTGCTGATGTGATCTTAAGGATAAGTGATGTCTCCCAAAATATACCTCCAAAAAAGTATAATGTGGTTGATGTACCAAATATTGAACCAAACTAGGTTGGGGTCGATTCCACATGGAATAGGATGAAGTTATGTCGAGTGCTTGTCCGAGTAATTGGAAAGTAAGCAAAACTAGGGGGGGGGGGGTTATAAGTAAGTAGTAACAGTAATGATTGTCTATTTTCAGATTCGTAATCAATATGAGAAAAACACTAGGACTGTGATTCCCATTGATTCCTTAACTCCACTGGTTAATTGTGCTGACAAAACTGTCCCACTGTGTTGCATGAAAAATATAGCAAGTTAAGTTCATATAAACGTCTCTCAACCTTGGTTAGATGAATTTCACTCTTCTCCTCTCGGTCTCCGAGTGTCGCACTACTAACCCTTGTCCTGGATCTCAGATAACTATCCCTGTTACGGCTCAAGTTATTAGATGAAGGTTGATAGCTTAAAATATCTGTTGTTATTCCCTTTTCCCAATCTCTACCTCTCTCTCGAGCAAGTCTAGAATATAGGCTAGTTTCTAACATTTGCAATCGTTAGAAGATCAATTATAATGAAGGTAATAATAATACATGCATTCATAATGGTTCAGAATTGCTTTGCACTTAACCCGTTTAGTTAATTCCTCATGGTTCACACAACCCTAGTTGATGGGTTTAGTTACTCATGATTGCAAGAACACAAGAAGAATTCAATGATGAAAACATAATTGTAAACTCACAATAAGGAGAAAACTCTGAAATTTCAATATCAATAAAACCCTAGAATCGATGTTCCAAGATTACAAAATCAATAATATGTTTATGAACTCAAAAATAATGGAAAATATCTCTAAAAAAAATGTACTGACCAACCCCTAAACATAGGACAATATAGGGGTATTTATAGATACAAGGTGAATCCTATCCTAAATAAAATAGGAAAACAGAGTCGCTACTTTTCCACGGCACCAACCCACGCCACGTAGGTCGACTCACGTGACGTGGGTCCTACCGTGAGTCACTCCTCTGGTGCAGGACTTGGCTCTTTCTTCTTCAGATACTTCGTTCTCGAGCATGATCCTTCTTTTTTGTCTATTTTGCCTCCAAAAAACCTATTCTCCTGTAATATATAACAAAAAACACATCATACCAATAAAACATACCCAAGTTATTGCATATTTTCTTTGTTTTAAGCATCGAAAGTGCCATGAAACCCCGAAAACGATGCCAAAACTTTATGTCGCCCAAAATATACCTCCAAAAAGTATAATGTGGCTGATGCACCAAATATATAACCCAACTAGGTTGGGGTCGATCCCACAGGAAATAGGACGAAATTATGTCGAGTGCTTGTACGAGTAATTGGCAAGTAAGTAAAATTGGGTTTTCTTTTATAAGTACGTAGTAACGGTAATGATTGTCGATTTTTGGATTTGTAATCAATATGAGAAATACACTAGGATGGTGATCCCCACTGATTCCTTAACTCCACCGATTACTTGTGCTGGCTAAATAGTCCCGCTGTGTTGCATGCAAAATCTAACAAGTTAAGTTGATCTAAATATCTCTCGACCTTGATTAGACGAATTTCACTGTTCTCCTCTCGATCTCTAAGTGTCGTACTACTAACCCTTGTCATGGATCTCAGATAACTATCCCTGTTATGACTCAAGTTATTAGATGAAGGTTGATAGCTTCAAATCTCTGTTATTATTCCCTTTTCCCAATCTCTACCTCTCTCTCAAGCAAGTCTAGAATACATGCAAGTTTCTAGCGTTTGCAATCGTTATAAGATCAATTATAATGAAGGTAATAACTATACATGCATTCACAACGGTTCAGAATTGCTTTACACTTAACTCATTTCGTTAATTCCTCATGGTTCACACAACCCTAGTTGATGGGTTTAGTTACTCATGATTGCAAAAACACAAGAAGAATTCAATGATGAAAATATAATTGTAAACTCACAATAAGGAGAAAACTCTAAAATCTCAATATCAATAAAACCCTAGAATCGATGTTTCAAGATTACAAAATCAATAATATGTTTATGAACTCAAAAATAATGGAAAATATCTCTAAAAAAAATGTACTGACCAACCCCTAAACATAGGACAATATAGGGGTATTTATAGATACAAGGTGAATCCTATCCCAAACAAAATAGGAAAATAGAGTCGGTACTTTTCCATGGTACCAACCCACGCCACATAGGTCCTGCCGTGGAAATCAGGCTGCTCCAACTAACTACAGGAGTTGACCTACGACACAGATACACACCACGTAGGTCGACTCACGTGACGTGGGTCCTGTCGTGAGTCATTTTTCTGGTGCAGGACTTGGCTCTTTTGTCTTCAGATACTTTGTTCTCGAGCATGACCCTTCCTTTTTGTCTAGTTTGCCTCCAAAAAACCTATTCTCCTACAATATAGAATAGAAAACACATTATACCAACAAAACATACCCGAGTTATTGTATATTTTCTTTATTTTAAGCATCAAAAGTGTCATGAAACCACGACACATCAATAAGAATTCATAAAACTCCACAATTGTTGGCATTGTCACAGTCTCATTTCATTAAAAAGGTACTTGACAAGTTCAGGTATTTGAATTTCAATATTTCCAAGACACCATTGGATGTGAGCTTTGCACTTCGAAAGAATGAAGGTGAAAGTGACTCACAATTGGATTATGCAAGAGTGTTAGAAAGTTTGATGTATATCATGAATTGTAGGTGACCATACATAGCATATGCTATTAGTAAATTGAGTCAGTACATGAGTAATCCTAATCAAACTTATTGGATGGCAATGAAAAGAGTTTTGGGGTATCTAAAACATACTCAAGGCTATGCTTTGCATTATACTATATATCCTGCGGTAATTGAAGAATATAGTGATGCAAATTTGATCACTAGATTAAATGAAGTAAAATCCATGAGTAGATATGTATTTACTCTTGGTAGAGGAGTAGTCTCTTTGAAATCATTCAAACAGACATGTATTGCCCGCTCTATAATGGAATCTGAATCTATCATGTTAGATAAAGCTGGTGAAGAAGCTGAATGGCTCCAGAATTTCTTGGAAGATATTCCTTATTGGCCTAAACATTTGGCACCAGTATGCATACAGTGTGATAGGCAAACTGCAATAAGTAGGGAAGGGAGCATGATGTATAATGATAAATCTCGTCATATAAGATGGAGATATAATAGCATTAGAGAACTACTATATAGTACCATTAGAGAACTACTCTCTAGTGGAATTATCACGATTGACTACGTGAAGTCAAAGAATAATATGTCGGATCCACTTACAAAAGGCCTATCTAGAGAGAGAGTTGAGAGATCATCAAAGGGAATGAGTTTACAGCCTAGGACAAGTTATCACGGTGATAACTCTACCTAGCAGACTGGAGATCCCAAGATCTAGGTTCAAGGACATAAAATAAAGTATTGACGGTTCAACATTGTCAATTAACTCAATCCATTCTCATGATGAAGACAATATTTAGGAAATAAGGATAAAGCTTATGGATTGGAGCTTTTTAATGGTTTCTAAGTTCGGCAGGTATGACCAAATAGATTGATCTATAGGATTAAGGGTTTAGGAATCACCTATGTGAGGGTGAAGTGTAAGCCGCTTCAAGGAGAATGATTGTAAAGGCCTGTTCTCTAAGCTCTTATGAAGCCAGGTTATGTTCATGCATGAAATGAACAAAATCATGAGAACCATAAATGGTAAAAGGCTGGTTGTGTGACTTATGTTGTCCAGGTGTACATTAAAGTTTGACGGTTCAAAGATATTGCATCTACCGATTGACCGAGTGCATCCGATGCAAGTTCACCATGGAAAGTTCAAAGGAAAATCTACTTATCCAGATGCAATTAGTCTTTGCTTGTAGATCACACACTTGTCCATATATTTTTTGATGAAATAGCCTTTCCCCATTCAAGTGGGGGATTGTTGGGTTCTAGTGGAAATATGAATCGAAAATAGAGGAAAAAGGAGTAAATTATGGTTTCACTTTATAAAAGAGTGTTTCTCCCACATTGGTGGGAGAAGGAAACATTATTATGCTCAAGTATGGAAGTACTCCTCCTTGTTGTTAGTGAGGCAATAAGAAAGAAAGCCTCATGCCGTCGTCGTTATCGCTCTCTCGGCTTGGCTTCGGCTTCAGAAATCGATCGAGAGATTATCTTTTTTAGACAAAATTCATTTGAAAACTTGAGAGTTAATGATGTTTTAACCCAAAAATCTAATAAAAAAATTATTCTCCATTTGCAGTCGCGCACGAGCATGTACGGATGTATGTCACAATGCACCTCAAAGGGACGTGACCCTTTGAGGCATTATTTAAAATTAGAAAAGCGACCTTCGGATATAAGTCACCATCTACAGATGTAGATAGGGTTCGCAGGTGGAATGGAAGTTTTTGGTTTGTGCCTAACAGTTACCTGCGGCTATATATGGGCTACCTGCGGGCACAGGTAGGGTTCGTAGGTCAGTGGCGGTCTGAAACAGTGTGTCTTTTCAACCTTTTCAATAGTGTGTCCGAAATAGTGTGTCTTTCCACATTTGTCCAAGGGTTGGGAGAGGCGACTTTAGGAAATTTCAACCTATTTTCTATTAATTTACTTTGTTGAGGTAAGTTAATCCATCCCACTAACTTGTTTTTCAATTATTAATTCTTAAAATCCTAGTTTTCAGGTTTTTGGCAGGATTAAACTTGACCTAGGTAAATTTTTTGGTGCAATTAGGTGAGTTAGGTGGAAAATCTTTGGGTTTTGTTTAAAGATTGTTAAATTATAATTGCATGCCTAGAATTCACCATTACATTCATGAAATTGGTAGAATTAAGGTGGAATGATGAGAGAAAACCCTAGAATATAAGGAATGATCATGAATTTGATCTTGGGGTTAAGGGATTAGGTTGTAATCCATGAATCTGTCAGGTCATTATTTGAATTACATTTATATTGTTGTTGTTAGACCACAACCAAGCCAAAATTACACAGAAAGGCAAGGTTCAAGCTTGTTAGAGTGGTGCAAGCTTGGATTGAGGTAGGTGATGGTTAAGTGTAGTTGAAAACCCAACTTGGTTTATCTGTGTATGTTAACTATTTCTTCGTATACTTATTACAATGCATATTCAAAGAAAGTAAATCGTTGAATGATATCCTAAGTGTTAATCACATATAATGAGGTTATATTAAAGGCTTGTTGATTGTACAAGTGTGGTTGTTTATTCTCAGTGTGATTGTGATTGTTCTGATATCTGTTGCTATTTGTGGAATAAGCCAGTAATGGACATCTTCACGGGATTTATACTTATTATTGTAGGATGTGTTGGTATTTGGACATTTTTATAGGATTGGTTGATATTACATGGACAAGAGCTCATTTCCTGCAGATCATGGCTAGTAGGTGACCATAAGACCCTTAGCATGTGTGTACAAGTATTGGTGAGTGTGACAATTTCATGAGTGAACCGGGGTTTATGATTATTGCTATTGTTGTTGTTGAATTGGATCCTTGAGTGGTACGGGCTGAATATAAAAATGATTGGTGTATCTCCTTTTGTTGTCTACTTACTTGTGTAATTAAGGCAAGGTGTAACTTATTATTGTTGAGTCATGATTTTGTTGACTTGGTTAATGCTTGTAGTCATGGTTTTGACTTGGTTTATTGTCTATATTGACTTGCACTTGATTGAATTCTTTGGTGGTTTTTACAAACGATAAATGGTGTATATATGAGGTAAAGGTAATTGGTAGGTGTTCATGGTTGTACTTGTTTACTGAGTTATGGTTATTTGTTCACATTCATTATCTTGAGTTGGCCGATGACCCTACCAGTTCATAGTGGCTTTGTACTGATACTACCTATGCTCTTCTTTTTATTGAGTTCAGAACATTTTCTAACGACTGCATCTAGACCTTAGCTTTAGATCAGAGCGCATTTCGATTGTAAGGTGAGCTACTTCTTCTGGGCATCCATGAGTCCTCTACTTAGTTTCTTGTCTATTTGTTTTGGACATAGATATTTTCATTTTGTTTTGGGTTGAACCCGCTTATTGATTATTATAGTGTTTTGGTATAATGACTTTCAGTTTTTGGTGGTAATTTAGACTTTTCTATTTTTCCGCATTGGTTTTATTTTTTAACTATTCGAGATATTGAATTATTCAAAGGAATGGTGGGTTTTCTTAAATTTTGACTAAGTGTTGGTATTGAGTAGTTCGGGTTAGATGGTTCTCCTATCGAAGGGTTAGTGTGGGTGCCACTCTCTATGGGAAATAATACCTATGGGAACAATAGTCACACTGGAAATAATAACAGGTTCAAGAAAGTTTATAGTAACCACAATGTGGTCTGTTGCAAAGGGTATAACAAGGATCAGGGTTATAAGTTAATAGGCTATCCTGCTGATTTCAAGTCTAAAAAGAATGGAATCACAGGCACTGGAGCTTCTTATCATGTGCTGAGTGATGTTAGGAATGAAGATCATCAAACTGGCTATGAGAATGAAAATAAGTCTGGCTATGTTCATGGTACAACTATTCCAACAAAAGGATACTTTCCACCTGCTGGATCCAAGAATGCTATTGGTGAGACTTCCAAAAGTCAGGCTGGAGATGGTTGACTCACTCATGTTGGACGCAACTATTTTTCAAAGGAACAATATGAGCATATTCTGCAGTTGCTCAGTCAAGAAAATTCCAACTCTTCTACATCTGTAGCTGCAAATATAACATGTTATTCTGTACCAACAAAGAGAAGACATATGATTATGCTAGTTCCCAATAGTCATGAATGGATCATAGACACTAAGGCTACTAATCATATAGCTTCAAAACTAGAACTATTAAATAAAAATTCTATAACTAAAAATAGTAATCCCACAAAGGTATATCTACCAAATGGTGATGTAGCTTTAGTACCACACACTGGTACTAGTTCAATATCTCAAACAAATAACATTTCATATGACTTCTATGCACCTCACTTTAGTTACAACTCCTTATTTGTTTCAAAAATGACAAGAGAATTGCAATGCTTTATTTCTTTCTTTCTTGATTTTTGTCTCTTTTAGGATCTCTTAATTGGGAGGGTGGGTGAAGGAGGTTGTTAAAGAAGAAAATTGATTATATCTGCTACTAAATCATCATGATTCATATAGGATAAATCTCAATTTAGTTTTCAGAAGTCACAAGGGAGTTGCAAAGAGGATATCGGCCTTTGGCATGCAACACTAGGACATAGTTCTTCTATATTCTTGAATAAACTGTTTCAATACACTTTACAACGTATTACGACTGATTTAGTTAAGTGTAGTGTGTGTCCATGTGCTAAGCAAACCAGATTGTCTTTTCCTTCTAGCAATATACAAAGTGTGGTTTGCCTTGAAATGTTACATGTAAACTTATGGGGACCTTATAAAAATGCTACTTTTGATGGAAACAAGTTATTTCTAACTGTTGTAGATGATTATTCCAGATTTACATGGGTATTTTTTCTTAAACATAAGTCTGATGTATGTGTATGCCTTCAATATTTCTTTAATTTTCTCAAAAATCTGTTTAACAAAGTTATAAAAATGATTATTATAGGTAATGACACAGAAATCCTAAACTCTATCTGTAATAACATGTTCAAACAACTGGGAATAATTCATCAAAGGAGTTGTCCGTATACACCACATCAAAATGGAATGGCTAAGAGAAAACATAGACACATTCTAGAGGTCACAATATCTTTGAGAATACAGTCTCACATTCCTGTTAAATTCTGGGGACATTTTGTCCTTGCTGTAGTATATTTGATTAATAGACTACCTAGCACTGTTATTAACAATGTTTGTCCCTTTTCAAGGTTGTATTATAAGCAACCTAATATAAGTCACCTTAGAGTACTAGGTTGTTTAGCCTATGCTAAGGATTTGAAACAACATGACAAGCTATTATCTAGACTTAAAACTGAAGTACATATGGGCTATTCCAGTGTACAAAAAGGATAAGTTTTACTAGATCTCTGTACTAACATGTTCTTTGTTAGTAGGGATGTTGTCTTTAAAGATGATGTGTTTCTATTCAACAAAGCAGACAACTCCTACAAATAAATTTTCTTAGACACTTCTTTAGGAGTTACAACTTCAGATGATTGGTTTTCTCACAACATTGAGTTCAATTCTTCCATCATACAACCTATACCTACTATGCTGCTTAGATAATTCAACAAGCACTACTAGAAGAAGGTGGTGATGTTCTTCAAAATGATTATCATAAAGTGGTACTTGCAGTAGTACCTATAGAGAATCTAGTGGTTGAGTCTGAGAATAGAAGATCAGGAAGAGACAAGAGACCACCTGTGTGGTTGAAAGACTTTGTGTCCCTTAGTATTCATGATAGCTCACCATATGAACTAGACAAGTATCTCAGTTGTACATGTCCACATAACAGATATTAGGCTTTCATTATTGCTTATTATACAACTATAGAGCCTAGTTCCTATTCAAAAGCTGCAAAAGATTGTAAGTGGATTCTAGCTATAAAGGAAGAGATATAAGCTTTAGAGAATAATCATACTTGGGATCTAATTATATTGCCTCAAGGGAAGAAAACTATTGGCTACAGATGGGTATATAAGGTTTACAAAGCAGATGGTGAAGTAGAAAGATTTAAAGCTAGATTGGTTGCTAAAGGTTATAGTCAAAGATAAGGAATAGATTATCAAGTGACCATTTCTCCTGTGGTTAAGGTGGTTACAATTAGAACTATTTTAGCTTTGGCAGCATCTTCCAAGTGGCATATCCATCAGATGGATGTTTATAATGCCTTTCTTCAAGGTGATTTGCATGATGAAATATATATATGGATCTTCTTCAGAGATTTAACAGCCAGGGGGATTCAAGGAAGGTAAGTAGACTTGTTAAATCCCTATATGGACTAAAACAAACCCCTAGACAATGGAACACAAATCTATTAGAAGCTTTAGTTAAGCCGAAGTTTCATCAAAGTCAATATGATCATTCTTTGTTTATCAAGAAGATAATTGAAGGAATTATAGTTGTGCTGGTATATGTTGATGACATGTTAGTCACTGGTGATAACTTGGAACAAATAAATGCCTCTAAGAATCCCTGTGCTAATAAGAGGTCCGATAGGAGAGCTTGAAACAAAATTTTATTTAGAGAAAGGTAGGGTCCTAGTGGTTGAATTAATTAGAAAAGAGTTCAAGTCCAGTTTTATTGAGCTAAGCACCAGAATTCAAGATGTTAGATATACCAAAATATAAAGGGACCATGTATCCAAATGAAAATATTTTATCTTTTAAAACCGCCATCAAAAGGAATAATTTGACTAGAGATGAGGTTGAATCAGTCATGGTTAAGAAGTTCGGAGAAAATTTATCCAGAGAAGCAGTTGTACAATATTCCTTGTTACCTGAAGATTCAATTTACTCATTTAATATGCAAATGTACACAGTCTTTATCAGTCAAAATTTGGGTTGAAGATTATCATTGTGGTACAATGACAAGGTTCCCTAGGTATTAGCAGTCGACCTAAGGCCAATAATGAGTCGATGGCAGACAATTACAAAACTGATGAAAGGTCAATTCCAAAGCTATTACTCCCCATATTCGACAACATCAAAAGTAAATTTAGCCAAGGCCTTGGTTTTCAGTCAGCAGATAAACCTTGATTTGATAATTAAAGTGAGAAGGACCACAAACACAAGGGAATATAAAATAGATAGGTGATCAACCCCTTGGTGGGTTAATTTTTGTAGGTGATGTAGTTCTGAAGCTGTTCGAATACATTTTCAATGTCAGTCTAACTCAACCAGTCTCAATTATCTGAAACATCAAGAACTCTAGTTTCCAAAGCATATTTAATCATATTATAAATTGAGAGATCAATATCTATGGTATTGCTACCACATAACTCATGTACATAAGATCAGAGACTACCGATAACACTTGGAAGAAGTTGCCATACTTTTGAAAAATGGTCACCTAAAAGAGTTTTTGAAAAATAGAGCCAATAAAAATTATGGAGGAAAAGCTAAGGAGAACAAGAAACATGCAAAAGTCAATCCCCCTGGATGAACAATCAATTATTGAAGGATTTGACATCATCGAGGGTATCCCATAAGGTTACCAAATGACACTCAGATAATGTTTTTCTTTAACTTAAAATTCCAATTTCAATAAGTTCTTTTTTGTGTTTATTAAGTCTAGGTAGCTCGGATAAAATCACTTGAATGTGGATACGAGAATGATAAAACACAAAAAAGAAGATTCGAATACAAAAAAAAACTAAATAGCTGCAAAAAAAAATTCTTTTTAACAATGTGGAACTTAAAGACTTAAAAAAACATATTTTCAAAATGAAATGTACTTTAAAATATAAATTAAAACATTCAAATAGAAGTTTCTAGCCTATAAGGCTACCACAACTTCCTCTTTATCATCAGAACCCTCACTCGAGAGGTCATGGCCTGAGGCCTCTTCCTCGGAAGAATAGGTGTGATACTCTAGGTGTAGTTTGGGTAGATCAATTCGGCTTAACAAAGATCGGGATTTGCTGATTTTGTTTTCAAAATTGATGGTCCCAGCCTCGACCTTTTCTAAGGTCTATAAACTTAAGGACTAAACCTCTTGATCCCCTGGAAAAACGCAAAATCGGTCCCTTTGAGACTTGGCTTTAGCTATCTTGACTTTTAAATTTTTCTTCAAAATAGGGTTCTCCTTATCCAAAGTTGACCCCTCTGTCACCACTACACTATTTTAGGTAAAACCTTTTTTGCCACTTTGACCTTCTCCTTCAGATCATATTCTTTGCTAATTTTGGCGATGACTATCACTTCGATTTCAGATCGCTCCTTTTTTAAAATGGCCACATCTGAAGACATATAATGGCCTCTTGGCTATAAGCATCCTTCTCTTTCTCTATTGAGACAAACTTACCCTTTATGGCCTATGCTTCAGAACCTTGGAGGACCCAAACCTTCTATAACAACCTTTTCATCATTATAGGTGAGTCAATCGTGTAAACATTTGGGTTAAGTTTTTCCCCCAAATTGATGTTGAAAATTTTAGGCTAGGGTAGTTTCGAATAAAAATCTGAGTGAGGTATGGTCTAGGGCAATCCGCGAATGGATTGGGCAAATGTCATAAAGTTTAGCTTGATTTTATGTTATCTACGACAATAAGGAATCTGTTGAACTTTTTGAAAGTGAATTCGGGTGAGTAGAACTCTTGATATCAAACTTGATGCAAAAAGGTTAGTCCAGAATGTCATGGTTTGAGGGTTTGTTGTGAAAAAGGCAAAACTGAGAGATTTTTTGAGTTTTTACCTCTCCACACCTGCTATAGCGGGTGGCAGGCCTCTATGGGGCTACTTCTATAGCAGAAGTCAAAGATGGTCAATCCCACTATAGCAGACACATTCTCTTATAGCAATACCGCTATCGCAGGATCAGGTCACTATGACAAGGTAAATCGCTATATATGTAGAAATTTCTCCAAAATCAATTTACTATTTCTAAACACATTTTGGGGAGGGCTCAGGCGATTTGGGGCAATTTTCATTTATTTTTCACCAGAATTCTTCATAATGCTAAGTTATTTATCCCTATTAACTAGTTTTTCAATTTTTTAACCCTAGAATCACTAGTTTATCAGTCTTGGGGAGGGTTTAAATTGACCTAGCTGAATTTTCTAGTGCAAGGAGGTAAATTTGGTGTAAATCCTTTGGGTTTTAGCTTAAGTTTGATAATTTACTCTTGCATGACTATAATTCACTGTTGTAACCATGAAATTTGTTGTTTTAAGGAGAATTTATGGTGGGAAAGCCCTAGAATAGGGGAAATGATCATGAATTGGCCTTGGGGTTTGGGATTAGGTTGTAAATCCTTGACATTTTAGGTTATTTGATTGATTATGTGTTTATTCCTATTTTTAGACCACAACTAAGCAGAAATTACATGGAAAGGCAAGCACAACTACAATTACGCATATAATTTCCTATTTTATGGGATTGGTTGATATAAGGTTGGCACACACTTGTTGTCTGGGATTTGGTACATGGACAAGAGCTCATCCCCTGCAAGTCATGACTAGTAGGCACACACGTAAAACCCTTACCATGTATTTACAATAGGTGTGTGTGATGGTTTCTTGAGTGAACCTGGGATTATGTGTTTTCTTGATTATATTGGCTCCTTGAGTGAACCAGGCTTAAATATTGTCCTTATATGTTTGTTCCTTGAGTGAACAGGGTTTATATGCTTAATTTCTAAAGGAGGTTTCTTTATATAAACCGTTATGCATGATATTTTCCATTGTTGTGTCCTTGTGGTTCCTTGAGTGGTCCGAGTTAATTGCAAGTTGTGAAATAACTCTGTGTTGTATACTACTTATGTAATTGGGACATTAATTATATGATAGTTGTGTCATGAATTTTGAATTAGAGTCTTATTGGTCGTCATAGTTGACTTGACTTGTTATCCTTATTGACTCATATTGACTAAACTTCATGTTGTACTTGTTTACAAGGTTAAGTGTTATGAACTTGAGATAGAGTTGCATGATAGGGTTTATGGTTGTCCTGTTGTACTATGTTTTGGTTATGTGTCCATATTTCTCATTTTGGATTATCCAAAGACCCTACCGGTAAACCATAATTGGTTATGTGCTGATACTACACGTTCTCTTCTTTTTGTTGAGTGCAGAGCATATTCCAGCAACTGTTCTGTACCTCAGCTGTGATTTGGACCATATTCAAACTCAAGGGTGAGCTGCTTCTTTCGAGATACCATGGTTCTTTTATTATTTTTGGTCTATTTTTTTGGACTTAGATATTACTTTGGTTTTGGGGTTGCATCCCCTTTTTTGACATTTATTAGAACTTTGGTACAATGACTTTCAGGTTCTAGGAGATTATTTAGTTTCGTATTTTTGCTTATATCTTTATTTTGAGATGTTGAATACTAGTTTTTATTAATGAGATTGGTTTAGTAACCTATTTTCAGCTAAGTGTTGGGTTGATGGTTTGGGTTAGTTGGTTCTCCCATCGGAGAGTTAGTGTGGGTGCCACTCACGATGGGTTTGGGTCGTGACAAAATTGGTATCAAAGTCCTAGGTTTGTTGATCTCGTTGTACCAAAATGAGTCCAGTAGAGTCTTGCAAAATGGTATGGAAATGTTTGTACTTTCCTTCGAGAGACTATAAGACTTTAGGAAACTATTCTTTCTTTCTTCTTGTTTGCTGTAATTTGATTACAACTTGTATCTGGTGATCCAAATTGGTATTTGACCTTCTTCATTCTTTTATCTGCAGATGGTGAACACTAGATCGAATGGAGTACGAGCAGCAGCCCCAGCACTAACAGCTCCATATGTAGGATCAACTTTTAAGGATGAGGATGAGGCAGGGGTAGGGAAAAGGGAAGATAAAGAGCAACACTCGCTAGGGGTGAAGCTTAGGCAGTAGCTGAACAGGCCCGTTTGAGGTCAATATCACCTCCCCACCCCATGATCATTTTGAGGAGGATGAGTCAGTGGATGAATATTGTTTGGAACTAGAGGCGGCAACATCAGATGTCGGTGCAGCCCTTCCTCCGATGTCTTCTGAGGTTATTCGATAGGTTTTGACTTTTTTGAGTGGGTTGGATGGTACTAGAGCCGCTCCCATTATGCCAACTTTTTAGGTTCTAGGTACTTATCCCATTGCCACTTTAGCTTCCTGTCACGCCCCAAATTCCAACGAGGCGTGATTGGCACCCAAAGCCGACAAGGCCCGAGAGAACCAATCTTTGCTTCTATTCATTCGTATGCATGTCATAGGAAACACTACTATCACATAGAAACATGAGAGGCTAAAATCGGAAAGCATAGAACATGTGACGTATATACATATGAGAAACTTGGCCGTTGAGGCCATCAAGTCAAGATTTCATCTATCATCTTATACACATACACCCACATACGTATACAAAAGCCTCTAACAGATGCATTGACCAAAATCAACTGAAAGTCGGGACAAGTCCCCGCTTTATACACAATGTACAATATCAAAACATTTATACACTCTGACTCGGAAAAGCCCCGAACTAACTGGAGCTCACCAATGAACCGCAAACAGCTGGCAACCTACTGTGGCGGCCTACTAGTACCTGTGCCTACAACAAGTAAGGTAAATTCCCCGAGAGGGGTCAGTACGAAATAAGTACTGAGTATGCAAGGCTCAGATGAAACTGTACAATACATGAATATTTCAATGAGTTCAAATACAAATGACTCATCAATATGAGTAAGTCACCATGTTGCATTTTGGAAACCATGTGGATTGATTTCATTACTTTCATTACTTTCTTTACATTCAATGCTCACTTGTCAATACATGTGTCACAATGTACCCAGGCCCCTACTGATCAGTGGGTCTTTCCATGACTTATCGTCATGTTGGGATAGAGTCGAGCTAGGCTTATGCCCCTAGACTTACCACCCATAAATCAATGCATCGGGATCGGGTCGAGCTAGGCTTATGCCCCTAAGACCTGCCACCCATAAATCAATACATCGGGATCGAGTCGAGCTAGGCTTATGCCCCTAGACTTGCCACCCATAAATCAATACATCGGGATTGAGTCGAGCTAGGCTTACGCCCCTAGACTTGTCACCCGTACTTGATCATTGACCATATATGCATTACTTTGTTCATTACTTTGAGATTGATACTTTGATAGTCATAACATCACTAGAGCTTTGGAACATAACATTGTTGGAAACTTTGAATCATTAACCAATGAGTGAGAGACATGTGAATAACTTGGCAACATAACATTATGAGAATCATAACACCATGGGAACTATTGGACAATAATCCATGAAAAAGAAACATAAGTATAATCACTATTGGAACATGACCTTATTTGAGCTTTTGGAACATTAACCATGAATATGAGACATGAGATTCACAATTGATCAAAGAGTAGGAAATTTATAACAATGATCATTGCTAACCGGATATGGAATACCTTAGCACATTTCGGGATAGGACTAGTGACATGTCGATGTGAACACTATTTGCCGCAGAAAGATACGGACAAAGTAACCTTACATACCTTGGATTCACAATATGAATATATAATCCTAGAGGTGCATACAATAGTCCCTCTCCTTCTTATGTGTCACTCTACAACACAAATGCATAACAAAATTCACATTAACCACCAATTCCTTTACAAATGCATACAATGTCAATGAGTCACATGTTTGCCTTTACACATGCCATTTCCCCTTGACAAAACCATTGATCATACTATTATTCCAAAAATTCCATAATATTTCCAACATTGACCAATACATGATAATTGATACATTTCACCACAACACTTCTCCTTTACACTTTCTTATCCACAACACATCACAAATAACCCATCAAATGACCTTAATACAACTCATAACACATATCGGCCAAAATCCCACAATTTTCACTTATAGACAAGAACAAGTTTAATACCAAAAATAACACCATACATGTTCATATTTTGTCCATACCATGCTTTTTCATCAAAGGCACAAGTCCTAATTCAAGTTCAAATTACCAAGATGACACATCTTTCACCAAAAGCAAAATATACTATTCACCACCTTGCCAACACAACTAGCATAATATACATAATCTTCCATGCATATAATATGTTAATTCATGTGAATATATACTTACCAAGGCTTGGAATAGGATGATCTTGTCCAAAGAGTCCAAAGGAATTATTTTGCTTTAGGGTTTGGAAATGAGAAATGTTGAGAAAATATCATAAAGGCATGAGAGGTTTTTGATGATAAAAATCTGATCTTGGGGCCTTTATATAGACCCCAAGTCAAGATTAGCCACACTTGGCACTAAATGATATGTTTACTTAGTCAATTATTGGAAGAATGGGTTATTTCCTCTTTGGGCCAAGTCTTTTAATCCCATTTTGGGCCTAACTTTGGGCCCAATAACACATATCCATGTAACCCATCAAATTTCATGTATTATTCACCATATCTCTCATTTTTACATAATTCCATAATGTCGTGACAATATTCTCTTACGAGATTCTCATTCGTCGTTTCGATCGCAAAAATAGGAATTCTAGTCGCCCTTGGCTTCATTGGAAATTTTGGATCACTATTCACATTTCATGATTTGATCATGTAGGAGTATGTAGGAGTGTATTTAAGTGTTTGAAGCTTTAAAAATGCTCAAAGAACTCCAAAGGACCAAAAGAAACCATCCAAAAATCGTCGTAAAATTGCGTTACAAAACGGGTCCGGAAAGGCACAAAATTTGTGCCTTGTGCCACTAGCTACAAAGCAAGCTGTGGTGCAAGAAATGAGGCCCCTCTGAATCAGTGTCTTGCGCCACACCCCCTGAAATAGGGTAGTGGCGCAAGTTTTCATGCTTTGCTGAATTTTTCGGCATTTTTTTCCAACACTTGCGTATCGTCCAATACCTTATCAAAACACTATAAAATACTTACTTAGTGACCTTAATCATCAAGTAAAAGTGACTCCAAGTCACCAAATGAGGTTAGAATGTGTACAGGGTATTGCCCAAATGCTCCACGAAATCACAAAATACTTTATACAACAATATGGTGTTGAGTTCGTGACTTTCCAACTGCAAGGTGATGCCAAGTAGGGTGAAGAGCCTATGTTGAGTGTCAGTTATCGACCCTACCTCCATTAACTTGGGCTCAATTTCATGCTCTATTATTGAGAAGTATGTGCCCCTGACAATTCGTGACTGTAATAAAGATGAGTTTTTGGCTCTTGAGTAGAGGAGTATGTCAGTTGCAGCCTATGAGGCTAAGTTCCATGATTTGTCTCGCTATGCTACCCAACTGTTGGGCATTGAGGAGGAGCGGATCCAGTTATTTGTTAAAAGTTTGAACACTGATATTCAGGTATTGACTGTTTGTAGAACTTCTGCAGGAAAGGTTTCAATGATATGGTTGATTATGTGAATAAGCTTGAGGGAGTTATTCATGTTAGTCAAGGTAAGGTATTAGCCAAGAAGTCTTGAAATACGGGTAACTTCAGTGGTTCTTATTCTAGGGGTCATAGACAGCAGGCCTATCCAATTTGCCCCATTCAGTCAGCTTTACCAGCCTCCACAGGTGGTCATTCAGGGGCTATTCAGTAGTCCTCAATTGCTAAAGGCCAAGGGGCTTCTTATTTTTTAGCCAACAGGCCTTCTCTTGAGCGAAATTATTTTTATTGTAGTGCTAAAGGGCACTTCAAGAGAGAGTGTACTTTGAGGTAGGTAGGTAACCAGGCATAGTAGTAGACTAGGCCATCGTTCCAGCAGGTAGAAGTAGAGGTGATAACGGTAAGAGTCGTCCACAGGGTGGATGGGGTATAATTAGAGAGGTCGTGGTGGAAACAAAGGTAATGGTAATACAGGGAAGGGTGGAGCTCAACATTCTAGAGAGTTTGTGTAATTACCCTCTTCGTCGTTACGCATGAGTCCTATGTTTAAAATTTCACGTCCAAATTCCTTATGGTTTGAAAGTTGCAAAATTCAGGCTAGGCTAGTTTCAATCTAATTTGGAGCCAGGTGTGGTATTGGAAAATTTGGGAATGATTTAAACTATATTGGTGGCATTTTTATTGATTTCTAGTTAGCTAAGATGATAAGGAACCCGTAGGAATTTACAGAATCAAATTTGGGTAGGTAGAACTCCCAAAAATTGATCTTAGCGTAAAAGAAATTGTTTGGAATGTCCCAGGTCCAAGGTGTGTTGCAAAAACTGGGATTTTGAGTGAAGATGGACATTCTGTCCAATCGACTCAGTTATAGCGATCGGTACACCACTATAGCAGAGAAATTCGCACTATAGTGGAGGTTAAGGGCGGTCAACGACTACTATAGCTATTGGTACAGCTATAGCGGCACCGCTTTAGTGGTCACGTACCGCTAGAGCAGTGAAAACTGCAAATTTATGAAAATATTTTCCCAAAATAGTTTATTTTTCTAAGACTCATTTTGGGGCAAGGGAAGGGCGATTTAGGTCTAAATACACCAGAAATTCATCATTTGGCTTTGTTAAGGTAAGGAATTCATCCCCATTAAGTCATATTTAATTATTAATACTTATAATTTTTAATTCACAAAGTTCGGGGAGGATTTTTGTTAATTGCTGGTGCAAGGGGAGAATTAAGGAATAAGTTAATGGGGTTTGATTATTAACGGTTAAATTACCCTTCTATTTCGTTAATTCACTAATTTATCCATAAAATTGGTAGTTTTAGGTTAATTATGGTAGAAAAGCCCTAGAAAGGTAAGAGAATGATCATGAACTTGACTTTAATTATGTATTTATAGGCATGTTCTAGACTAGGAGCAAGCAGGAATTGCACGAAAAGGCAAAACTCTAGCTTAAAAGGTTGTGCAAGCTTTATTCGAGGTAGGTGATGGTATTGTAGTTTAATCTAACTTGTATTATATGTGCATGTTAACCACTTTGTAGTGTGGCTGGTTAATACATGTTGTTTGGTGTGGTCAATGCAATGATTTTACTTGCTTATTGATTTGACCTGCCTTATTTTAAAAATGTGAAATGTTTTGGTATTTGGGACGTTCTCACGGGTTATTGGTGAAATAAGGTTGGCAGACACTTATGTATGGGGTTTTAGTACATAGACGATATCTGTTCCCTACAGGTCATGGCTAGAGGGTAGATGTATAACCCATAGTGTGTATGTACGAGGTTCAGGTGAGTTTGTCGGTTCCCTGCGTGAATCGGGGAATATGTATTTATCTATTCTTGATAATGGTATATGTGTATTGACTTGACTTGACAGTACTTGACTTAGTATTATTTGTTGACTTGCTTTTTTTTTAATCTTGAACTATCTTTTTGGTGTTTACGTGCTTAGTATATAATGTTTTTAGAATGGATTAGCTTGTACTATTTTGTTAAGTGTCCATATTTTCATCTTGGATTGGCCAAATGACCCTACCAGTACACTGTTGTTCTTGTGTGGTAATACTACACTTGTATTAACTTTTATAGGTGGAGAGTATATTCCTGCGGCTCCTATGAGACCTCACTTGTGATTTCAGTCGTTGATTCCAAATTTCAGGGTGAGCAGCTTATCCGTGCTACCATGGAATCTCTCTCTCTTGGTATAGTTCTCTATTTTTGGACTTATGATTATCTTAGTTTTGGGGTTTCATCTCCTTCTTGACATTTATAGATGTTTTGGTACAAACGACTTTTTAGTCCTAGGGATGTTTTGCTAAGCATATTTTTTGCTTTGAGTTATACTTACGATTTTTGGATTAGAATGGATATTATTCTATGGATGGATTAGTTTTGCTTAATTATTCTATGTGTTAATTTTGGGATAGTCTTCTGGGTAGTTCGTTCCCCCCATCGGATGAGTAGCCTGGGTGACACTCACGACGGGTTTGGGTTGTGACAAAGTTGGTATCAGAACCTAGGTTCATCGATCTCATTATACCAAAATGGGTCTAGTAGAGTCTCACAAAATGGTAAGGAGGCGTTTTTACTTTTCTTCGGAAGGCTATGGAACTTTGGGAAAATCTGTCATTCTTGTTTATTTGTGCTATAACTTGATTCCAATTGGTGTCTGGCGATTCAAATTAGTATCTGATCTTTAACTCTTTTGTTTGAAGATGGTGAATACTAGGTCTAATGGAACCCTAGCAGCAACTCCTGCACCAACCGCGCCAGCTGAATAGCCAGCCGTAAGGGGAAAAGGACGAGTGATGGGGAGAGAAATGAGAGGAAGGGGAATAGCCACACCCACCAGGGGTGGAGCTCAAGCAGCTGCTGGCCATACTCATGAAAGATCAGTATCCCCTCTCCCACCCTAGGATCATTTTAAGGAGGGGGAAACAGTAGAGTAGTAGGAGATAGAGCTCGAGGTAGCGGTACCAACTGGGGGTGTAATCTTACCTCATATGTCTACTGAGGCTATTCAACAAGTGTTAGCTTTTCTGAGTAGGTTAGCAGGGACTGGAGCCACTCCTACTATACCAGCTTTCTAGGCTCCAATTGTTCACCCTACTATTGCTATGGCTTTCCTCCGTTGGTGTTGGGTTTTATAATGACAGGTACAAAGCATGATCTGTTGACTTAGTGTCGGAAGATGAAACTACCTACCTTCCAGGGTACTAAGTCTGAGGATGCTTTTGAGTTTATTATTGATTGCTATGAGAGGTTGCACAAAATGCGTATTGTTCAACAACATGGGGTTGAATTTGTGACTTTTCTGTTAGAGAAGGATGCTAAATAATGGTGGAGGGCGTATGTTGAATGTCGGTCACTGATTTTACCTCCTATGACTTAGGAGTAATTTCATACCTTGTTCTTTGAGAAATATGTAACACGAGCCCTCCGTGATCACAAGAAGGATGCATTTTTGGCATTGGAGCAAGGTGACATGTGAGTTATGGCATATGAGGCCAAGTTCCATGCCTTGTCTCGCTATGCTACTCATTTGTTGACTTTTGATGAGGAGAGGATTCAAGTGTATATCAAGGGTTTGAACTATGATCTTCAGGTTTTCATTGTTCATATGACTTTTGCAGGGAAAAGGTTCAATAAAGTTGCAGATTACGCAAAGAAGTTTGAGGGGGTTACACAAGCGGGTCAGACTAAGATGTTAGCCAACAAGTCCCGTAATTTTGGGAATTTTAGTGGATTTACTCTAAGGGCCACAGACAGCAGGCCTATTTAGCTTGTCCTAATCAGTCAGCCTTGCTAGCTTCTACCGTGGTTCTAGTTGAGAATTTTCTCAGACACAGTTTGTTAAGGGATAAGGGGCTTCTTACTCTTCTTCCAGTTGTTCTTCTCTTGAGCATGGATGTTGCTATTGTGGTACTGGTTGTTATTTTAAGAGAGAGTATCCCTTGAGGCAGGCAAGTGTCCAGGAACAACAGCAAACTCAGGCTATAGTTCCAGCAAGTAGAGGTGGAGGAGGTTATGGCATGGGTCGTCCACAGGATGGGCGGGAATATCAGACAGGTAGTTAGAGAGGTCGAAAAAATGATAACGCCGGGAGAGGAGTACAACTGGGAAGAAAGTTAGCTCAGATTGATGACCGGGCTCAATGTTATGCATTTTCGGGAAAGACTAATGTCGAGGCTTCTGATACGGTGATCACAGGTACTATTTCTGTTTGTGATCGGATGGCTTCTATCTTCTTTGATCTGGGGTCTACTTATTATTACGTATCTGTTAAGTTTGCAAAGGGTTTGACTCTAGTTTATAATATACATGATCACCCTATTTATGTGTCTACTCCGATTGGTGAGTCTGTGGTAGTATCCCATGTTTTTAGTGCTTGTTCTGTGTTATTTGTGGATTTTCGGACTTGGTTAGATTTGATTATTCTGGATATGTTGGAATTTAATTAATTCTGGGTATAACCTGGTTATCTCTATATCATGTTGTTTTAAACTATAATGCTACGACAATAACTCTAGCGATATCGATATCGGATAAACTAGAGTGGGAGGGAGTGTATAAGGCCAAGCCGATGAAAATTATATTATTTTACCGGGCCAGAAGGTTAGTGGGGAGGGCGTGTTTAGCGTTTCTAGCCCATATTCGGGATATAGACATGGTGTCCTCTTCTATAGAGTCAATTTCGATAGTTTTTGAATTTTAGGATTTGTTTCCTTCAGACCTATCGGGTATGCCTCCAAATAGAGATATCGATTTATGCATTGACTTAGAGCCGGGTACTCACCCTATATCTATTCCCCCTATGGAATGGCTCCAGCTGAATTGAGGGAGCTCAAAACTCAGCTGTAGGAGCTACTTGATAAGGTTTTTATTCTTCCAAGTGCTTCACCTTGCGGTGCTCCGGTTCTGTTTGTTAAGAAGAATGATGGTTGTTTGAGGATGTGCATTGACTATAGGCAGTTGAATAAGGTTATTATCAAGAATAAATACCCTTTATCTCTCATAGATGATTTGTTTAATCAGTTACAGGGTGCGTCAGTATTTTCAAAGATTGATTTGTGGTCGGGTTATCATCAGTTAAAAATTAGACTGGAGGATATACCAAAGATAACTTTTAGAACTCGGTATGACCATTATGAGTTTCTGGTAATGTCTTTCGGGTTGACAAGTGCACCTGCAACCTTTATGAGTTTTATGAATGGGATCTTTAAGTCATTCTTGGATTCTTTTGTCATTGTGTTTATTGATGATATTCTGGTTTATTCTAAGAGTAAGAAAGAGCATGCACACCATCTTTACAAAGTTTTAGAGATTCTAAGGGAGAAGCGATTATTTGCTAAGTTTTCAAAGTGTGAATTCTGGTTATCTTCAGTCGCCTTCTTGGGGCTTGTGGTTTCTGAAAAGGGGTGATGGTGGATCACTAGAAGATCGAGGCAGTAAAGAATTGGACTCAGCCTAGTTCAGTGACGGAGATAAAGAGCTTTGTGGGTCTTGCCAGTTATTACCATAAGTTTTTCAAGAACTTTGTATCCATTGCAATGCATTTGACAAGGTTGACTCAGAAGGAAGTTCCATTTGTTTGGTCAGATTAATGTGAAGAGAGCTTCCAAAAGCTCGAGACACTTTTGACTACAATGCTTAATTCTTTCATTGCCTGTTAAAGGTAAGGACTTTATAATGTTTAGTGATACCTCACTTTTGGGCTTGGGTGCTATGTTAATGCAGGATAGGAGTGTCATTGCCTATTCTTTGAGGTAGTTGAATCCTCATGAGAGGAATTACCTAACCCATAATTTAGAGTTGGCAGCGGTGGTGTTTTATTAAAGATTTGGAGACACTATCTTTATGATGTCAAGTGTGAGGTCTTCACAGACCACCATAGCCTACAATATGTGTTTACTCAAAGGGATTTGAACTTAAGGCAAAAGAGATAGATGGAACGGTTAAAGGATTATGATGTGAGTATGCAGTATCATTCGGGTAAGGCCAATATGATGGCAGACACATTGAACCAAAAGGCTGTAAGTATGAGTAGTTTGTCATTTTTCAAGGTGTCCAAGCGACTTTTAGCTAGAGAGTTTCAAACTCTAGCATCTCAGAGCATGTAGTTTGGGGTCTCAAACATGAGCGGAGTACTGGCTAGTGTTTAGGTGAAGTCATCATATTGGGATCAGATTATGGCCAAACAATTTGAGGACAAGAAGTTGAATGCACTCTGGAATAAGGTGGTGCGTGGAGAGGTGGCAGATGATGCGGGTGGGGTGTTGAGGTTTAAGGGAAGATTATGTGTTTCTTGGGTTGGTGATTTGATTCGTGATGTACTTTTAGAGGTCTACGGTTTGCATTATTCTATTCATCCAGGTAAGACCAAGATGTATCGTGACTTGAGGCAGCTTTATTGGTGGCTCAGGAAGAAGAGAAAATAGTGGACTATGTTTCCAAGTGTCACAATTGTCAACAGGTGAAGTATGAGCACTAAAGGCCTGCAGGTTTACTTCAGAGGATGCCTATATCCATATGGAAATGGGCGCATATCGCCATGGACTTTATGGTGGGTCTTCTTAAGACCTTGGATAATTATGACTCTATTTGGGTGATAGAGAATCGACTGGCGAAATCAGCTCACTTCTTACTGGTTTGGGTAGACTACATCTCTCAGTAGTTAGCTAAAAGCTACATCAAGGAAATTTTCATACTTCATAGGGTGCCGCTTACTATTATTTCTGATAGGGATGTTAAGTACACTTCTAAGTTTTGGGATATGTTGCATGAGGAGTTGGGCACCAAGCTCACTTTTAGCACAACTTTTCATCCTCAAACTGATGGGCAATCAAACAGGAAAATTTGGGTATTAGAGGACATATTAAGGGCATGTGTAATTGATTTTTATGGTCACTGGTACTAGTTTCTTTCGTTGTAAGAGTTTTCATACAACAATAGTTATCACTCCAACATTGATATGGCACCATTCGAGGCACTTTATGGAAGGAAGTGTAGATCACCTATTGGGTGGTTTGAGGAGAGAGATGTCAAGCTTTTAGGCACAGTCTTGGTAAATGAGGCTCAAGAAAAGGTAATATTCATTCAAACCAAGTTGTTGGCTGCTCAAAGTAGATAAAAGGTGTATGCAGACCATAAAGCAAGAGACATGGACTTCAAGGTTGGGGAGCAGGTGTTGGTTAAAATGTCTCTCATAAAGAGGGTCATGAGATTTGGTAAGAAGGGCAAGCTCAACCCTCGGTATATCTGTCCCTTTGAGGTTTTTGAGGATATAGGTCCGGTGGTATACAAGTTAGCTCTACCATCGGGTTTGTTAGGAGTCCATCCGGTATTTCATGTATCTATGTTGAAATGGTATCATGGGAATGAAGTCTACATTATTAAGTGGGATTCGGTGCTTCAAGATAAAGATTTGGCTTATGAGGAGGAGCCAGTAACAATTTTAGATCGGGATATTTAGAAATTAAGGATGAAGGAAATTCATTAGGTAAAAGTTCAATGGAAGCATAGTCTGGTTGAGGAAGCCACTTGGGAAATCGAGAAGGACATGCGGGACAAGTACCCTTAATGGGTTGACGATAAAAGTACTCTCTTTCTTCCTCTTTGTTTACCCTAATTTTCTAATTTGATCATTTGAGGACAAACGATGGGTCAATTGGTATTTGTTGTAATGACCCTCTTCGTCATTACACATGAGTCCTGCGTTTAAAATTTCACGTCCAAATTCCTTATGGTTTGGAAGTTACAAAATTCATGCTAGGATAGTTTCGATCGAATTTGGAGTAAGGTGTGGTCAAGGGAAATCTGGGAATGATTTAGACCGGGTTGGTGGCAATTGTATTGATTTCTAGTTAGCTAAGATGATAAGGAACCCGTAGGAATTTACAGAATCGAATTTGGGTAGGTAGAACTCCCAAAATTGATCTTAGCGTAAAGGACATTGTTTGGAATGTCCCAGGTCCAAGGTATGTTGCAAAAAGTGGTATTTCTAGGCGAATATAGATGTTTTGTCCCGTCAATGCGGCTATAGTGGTCAGACACCACTATAGCTCACTATAGCAGTAAGCGCTATAGTTGAGAAATTTCCACTATGGCGGTGGTTAAACATAGTCAACGACCGCTATAGAGGTTGGTAATGCTATAGCGGCACTGCTATAGCAGTCAGGTACCGCTATAGTGGTGAAGATCGTAGATTTATTAAAATATTTCTCTAAAATAGATTATTTTTCTAAAACTCATTTTGGGGTAAGAGAAGGGCGATTTAGGGTGAAATACATCAGAAATCTATCATTTGGCTTAGTTAAGGTAAGGAATTTATCCCCGTTAACTCATATTTAATTATTAAGTCTTAGAATTGTTACTTCATAAAATTTGAGAAGGGTTTTAGGGTGGATTTTGCCTAATTGCTGGTGCAAGGGGGAAAATTAAGGAATAAGTTAATGATTTTTGATTATTAACAGTTAAATTACCCTTGCATTTCATTAATTCACTAATTTATCCAAGGAATTGGTAGTTTTAGGTAAATTATGATAGAAAAGCCCAAGAACGGGAAGGGAATGATTATGAACTTGACCTTAGGGGTTGGGTGTGAGTTATAAATCCTTAGATGTTAATGACATTTATTTAATTATGTATTTATATGCATGTTCTAGACCACGAGCAAGCGGGAATTGTACGAAAAGGCAAAACTCTAGCTTAAAGGGTTGTGCCAGCTTGATTTAAGGTAGGTGATGGAATTGTAGTTTAATCCAAGTTATATTATATGTGCATGTTGACTACTTTGTAGTGTGGCTGGTTAATGCATGTTGTTTGGTGTAGTCAATGCAATGATTTTACTTGCTTATTGATTTGACCTGCCTTATTTCTAAATGTGGAATGTTTTGGTATTTGGGACGTTATCACGGGTTATTAGTGAAATAAGGTTGGCAGACACTTATGTCTAGGGTTTTAGTAAATGGATGGTATTTTTCCCTTGCAGGTCATGGCTAGAGGGTGGATGTATAATCCATAGCATGTATGTATGAGGTTCAGGTGAGTTTGTCGGTTCCATGAGTGAACCGGGGAATATGTATTTATCTATGCTTGATAAAGGTATGTATGTCTTTACTTAACTTGGCTGTACTTGACTTAGTGATATTTGTTGACTTGCTGGTTTTTAATCTTGAAGTATCTTTTTGGTGTTTATGTGCTAAGTGTATGGTGTTTTTAGAATGGATTAGCTTTTTATACTATTATTTGGTTAAGTGTCCATATTTTCATCTTAGGTTGGCCAAATGACCCTACCAGTACACTGTTGTTCTTTTGTGCTTATACTATACTTACATTTATTTTTGTGAGTGCAGCGCATATTCCAGCGGCTCCTACGAGACCTAACTTGGGATTCCAGCCATTGATTCAAAATTTTTGGGTGAGCAGTTTATCCGGGCTACCATGGAATCTCTCTATCTTGGCATAGTTCTCTATTTCCAGACTTATGATTATCTTAGTTTTGGGGTTGCGTCCCCTTCTTGACATTCGTAGATGTTTTGGTACGGATGACTTTTGGGTCCTTGGGATGTTTTTCTAAGTACATTTTCCGCTTTAAGTTGTACTTACGGTTTTTGGATTAGGATGGATATTATTCTATTGATGGATTAGTTCTGCTTAATTATTCTAAGTGTTGATTTTGGGATAGTCTTTGGGGTAGTGGGTTCTGCCACCGGGTAAGTAGTATGGGTGCCACTCAAGACGAGTTTGGGTCGTGACAATTTGCCTAGCTTAGTGATGGATCTCACTACTATGCCTTCTTAGGAAAGATCGAGGCCGAGGCATTTGACGTCGTTATTACAGGTACTATTCTCATCTATGATTGGATGGCTTCTATTTTGTTTGATGTGGGTTCCACTTACTCTTATGTTTATGTTAGATTTGCTTTGGTTCTGGATTTGGTCTGTGATGTACTCGAGTCTCATGTAGATGTTTCTACTCCGATTGGAGATTCTGTGGGGGTAACCCATGTGTATCGTGAATGCTCTGTGTTGTTAATGGGTTTTCAGACCTAAGTAAACATGATCATTTTGGACATGATTGATTTTGACATTATTTTGGGTATAACTTGGGTATCTCCTTATCATGTTGTCTTAAACTATAATGCTGAGACACTGACTCTAGCAATACTTGGGAGGGATAAACCAAAGTGGGAGAGAGTATATATGTCTAAGACGGTGAAAATAATATCTTTTTTTCTGGCTAGAAAGCTAGTAGGGAGGGGTTTTTCATCCTTTCTGGCTCTTCTTCGAGATGCGGAGTCCCCTTTTATTGAGTCGGTTCCTGTGGTTTAAGGGTTTCAAGAGGTATTTCCTATGGATTTGCTTGGTATGCCTCCAGATAGGGATCTTGATTTGTATTGATTTGGAGCCGGGCACTCGCCTAATTTCTATTCCTCCTTATCGTATGGCTCAAGCAGAGTTGAGGGAACTCAAAACGTAGTTACAGGAACTCCTTGATAAGGGATTTATTCATCCCAGTGCTTCACCTTAGGGTGCTCCGGTTTTATTTGTTAAAAGGAAAGATGGTAGCATGAGGATGTGCGTTGATTACAGGCAGTTGAACAAGGTTACCATCAGGAATAAATATCCCTTGCCCCGTATAGATGATCTCTTTTACCAGTTGCAGGGTGCTTCATTATTTTTCAAGATTGACTTAAGGTTGGGTTACCATTAGCTGAAAATTTGGCCTAAGGATATACTAAGACAATTTTTAGGACTCGGTATGGGCATTAGGAGTTCTTAGTTATGTTTTTTTAGGTTGACCAATGCGCCAGCAGTTTCATGAGCTTAATGAATCATATTTTCAAGTCTTTCTTGAATTCTTTTGTGTTAGTTTTTATTGATGACATTTTGGTTTCTTCCAATAATAAATAGGAACATGCAGGTCATCTTCACATTATTTTGGGAATTTTAAGGGAGAAGCAGTTGTATGCAAAGCTCTGTGACCGAGGTTAGGAGCTTTGTGGGTTTTGCTAGTTACTATCGCAGGTTTGTCAAGAATTTTACTTCTATTGCTACTCACTTGACCAGGTTGACTCAGAAGGAGGTGCCATTTGTATGGTCGAATAAGTGTGAGGAGAGCTTCCAAACGCTCAAGACACTTTTGATTACAACTAGTATTCTTTCATTTCTCGTTGAAGGTAAGGATTTTGTTGTATTTTGTGATGCTTCAATCTTGGGTTTGGGTGTTGTGTTGATGAAGGAAAGGAATGTCATTACTTATGCTTTGAAGCAATTGATACCTCATGAAAAGAATTACCCAATTCACGACTTGGAGTTGGCAACTGTGGTGTTTGCACTTACGATTTAGAGACACTACCTTTATGGTGTCAAGTGTGTGGTATTCACGAACCACTGTAGCCTGCATCATGTGTTCATGCAAAGGGATCTAAACTTGAGACAGAGGAGATGGATGGAATTATCTAAGGACTATGATGTGACCATCCAGTATCATCCGAGTAAGGCAAATGTAGTGGCAGACGCATTGAGCTAAAAAATGATAAATATGGATAGTTTGGCCTGTTTGAAGGTGTCAAGGTGACCCTTAGCTAGGGAGTTTCAAGATCTAGTATCTTAGTTCATGCAGTTTGGTGTTTCAGAAAGGGGTAGAATTTTTGCTAGTGTTGAGGTAAAGTCAACATTCTTTGATGAAATCAAGGCCAAACAGTTTGAGGATGGGAATTTGAATAGACTCTAGAACAAGATGGTGTCGGGTGAGGTTTCAGATGCCACACTTGATGCCTGTGGAGTATTATGGTTTAGAGGGCGAGTATGTGTCCCTTGAGTTGGTGGTTTGATTCAGAATGTGCTTGCTAAAGCTCATGGTTCACGATATTCTATTCATCCAGGTGCAACCAAGTTGTTCCATGATTTGAGACAGCTTTATTGGTGGCCTGAGATGAAGAAGGACATAGTGAAGTGCGTATCCAAATACCACAACTATTAGCAGGTAAAGTACGAACATCAAAGGCCTGCAAGTTTTCTCCAAAGGATACCCATTATTGAGTGGAAGTAGGAGAGGATAATTATGTATTTTATGGTGGGTCTTTCTAAGACCTTGGGATTAATGACACGATTTGGGTCATAGTGGGCAGGCTGACTAAATCAGTCCATTTTATTTTAGTTCAAGTGGATTTCAGCTCTAACGAGTTGGACAGGATCTATATCAAGGAGATAGTGAGACTTCATGTGGTGCCCCTTTCCATTATTTTAGACAGAGGTACATAATTTACTTCTAAATTTTAGGACAAGTTGCATGAAGAGTTGGGCACCCAACTCACTTTTAGCATAAATTTTCATCTTCAGACTGATGGACAATCGGAGAGGATAATTTAGGTGCTTGAGGACATGTGTAATCGAATTCGGTGGTCATTGGGACCAGTTCTTGCCGTTGTGTGAGTTTTCATACAACAACAGCTATCACTCCAGCATTGACAGGGCCCCATTTGAGGTACTCTATTGGAGGAGGTGTAGATCACCCATAGGATGGTTTGAGAGTGGTGATGTGTAACTTTTGGGCATTGATTAGGTGATGGTTTTAATGTAGTTAAAATCCAATTTGTGTTATGTGTGCATGATAAATATTTCCTATATTACTTGTACAATGCATGTTCAAGGAAAGTGAATGATTGCTTGATATCCTAAGTGTTAATAGCGTGCAATGATCTTATATGATAACTTGTTGGTTTTACAAGTGTTGTTTCCATTATCATTATAGTTGTGATTGTTGTGGTATCTGTCATTATTATGAAATGTACCGGCATTTGGACATCTCCACGGGATTGGTTGATATAAGGTTGGCAGACACTTGAAGTTTGGGATTTGGTAAATAGACAAGAGCTCGTCCCCTGTAGGTCATGACTAGTAGGAGATCATAAGACCCTTATCATGTATGTACAAGGTACAGGTGAGTTTGACGATTCCTTGAGCGAATCGGGGATTATGATTTTTCAGGATTATATTGGTTCCTTGAGTGAACCGGGCTTAATTGTTGTTATTATTATGTTGGTTCCTTGAGTGAACCAGGTTATGTGCTTAATTGCCAAATATGGTTTCTTTATGTTAACCGAGATGCATGATAATTGCCATTATTATTGTTCTTTTGGATCCTTGAGTGGTCCGAGTTAATTGCAAGTTGTGACATTACACAGTGTTGTCTATTACTTGTGAAATTGGGACATGATTTATATGATATTTGCATCATGGGTGTGTTGACTTGGAGTCTTATTGGTGGTCATAGTTTGACTTGACTTGTTATCCTTGTTGAATCATATTGACTAAACTTCATGTTGTACATGTGTATAAGGTTAAGTGTTATGAACTTGAAATAAAGTTTCATGATAGGGTTCATGGTTGTCTTGTTGTACTACATTTTGGTTGTGTGTCCATATTTCTCATTTAGGGTTGACTGATGACCCAACCAGCAAACTGTTGTTTCTTGTGTACTGATACTACACGTGCTCTTCTTTTGTTGAGTGCAGAGTATATTCCAGCAACTTTTTCGAGACCTCAATTGTGATTCAGACCATATTTGAACTCAAGGGTGAGCTGCATCTTTTGGGCTACCATGGGTTCTTCTATTATTTCTGGTCCATTTGTTTCAGACTTCGATATTACTTTGGTTTTGGGGTTTCATCCCCTCTTTTGACATTTATTAGAGTTTTGGTACAATGACTTTCGGGTTCTAGGGGATTATTTAGTTTTGTATTTCTACATATATCTTCGTCTTGAGATGTAGAATATTGGTTTTTATTAATGAGATTGGTTTAGTTGCCTATTTTTGGCTAAGTGTTGGATTGATGGTTTGGGTTAGTTGGTTCTTCCATTGGAGAGTTAGTGTGGGTGCCACTCACAATGGGTTTGGGTCATGACACCTTCACCACAACATACTGAGTAGATTTGGCCGTGAGTGCCTTCTTGAGCTTATCATATTTTCTAGCTATCTCGCTTTTCTCTAGGAGCACTTGTTGGAACCCTTCCTCATCCAGACCACTAGCTTAGAAAAGGAAGCTAAACTTCAGTATCTGGATCAAAGAATTCAAAACAAAGATGAAATAGAGAAACATAAAAATGGTTCACTTACCTAGCACTAACACGTGTATCTCATTTAGGAGGGATCCAAAAAATGATAGTAATTCTCTCGTGTGTCCTTGGATATGACTAGATGCTTTAGATAGCTAGGAACCTTAAGAAGGAGGTCAATTTTATCAAGAATAGACAAGGTTATAAAATGCCTCCTATTAGGGTGATACACGAGGCTGGGTAAGAATCAATCGACACCTATGGGGAGTCAAAAGACTCTAAGGTTGCTGAACTGGTATTCTCATAGTACAGGCATAGAGTTTGGCAGTTGTGGTAAGATTAATTAGACCTCAAAAAGTTAAAACCCTTACTCTGATACACCTAAATTACACCATAAAAATAATATAAAGCGGTCGTTGTTCAAATAAAAAATCCAACAAGGTTGTGGTCAAATCCCACAGAGATTACAAGGTAGAAATTAACCAAATCAATGTATCATTCAACTACAAGCCTTAATTTCTAGGTAACAGGGGGAATGAATTGAATATTTGATTTTTACACTAATATTGGTATTGATTAGAAAGTAGGTTTGACAAGGATAAAAACACCTAGGATTGTATTTCTAATGGGGAAAAGTATTTCTGTTAGGTTCATACCAGTTGTACTTAAGAAACCAATTTTAATTCCATAATAAAGAAAATTGGTTTCTTAAGTACATTCAAAGTATCTCCACCAAATGAATGAATTTCACCTTAGGCTATATTGAGCGCTAAGGTGTAGAAAATAATTCAATCAAATAAATTCTCAAGTAACTATCCTATTTCTAGCTCAAGTTATTAGATGAGTATAAGGCCTCAAATTCTTGTTAGTTACTCTTTTCCTTATCTTTTCCTTATTTCTCAAGCAAAGTAAAGATTCTAAGGCACATTTAACATTTTAACCATTAGAAGATTTCAAATATTGAAAAAGTAAATAGGCAACATTAATGTCTTTACTACAGAAGTATATTTTTAAAATCCTATCACATAACTAATCTCTTGGTCCCACAATCTTAGATATGAGATTAGATATGCATAATAATAAATGTAAGAGTTATGCCCAAATTATCTTAAACTTGTTCATCCATAGTTAATTCAATCTCTATAAATGCATGTTTTCGAAGTGTATTCAATGTTCACAATCCTCATTGTGATTTTTAACTTTTGGGGCGTTCTGACTATTTACTTCTCTCTATAAATGTATTTTTGTATTTGTGATTGTGAGAGTGGGTGGCATAATTCCTGAGGTTCTGGGTTATATGTTAAGTGAGTTTTTCATTTTGGATGGTTTTGGAGTTGGTATGGTTGAATTTGGTCAATATTTTGTGATTTTAATATCGTATGAGAATTCTGATAGCTCCGTTAGATTTCGAATGTTACTTTTGGGTTAGTAGTATTTGGTTCGGGTACCAAGTCGATTGGATAAATTTTGAGTAGTTGATTGAAAATTTGGAAAGTTAAGGTCTAAAATTGACTTTACTCAACATCCACTGATAAAGACCTTTGTTGGCAATTTGACGATTTCATTGAGTCCGTAATGTCGATTTTGGTTTACTAGCATAGTTGGTTTGTATTCACAGGGTTCTGAATACATTTCGAGGGTCCATTCGAGAGATTTGTGATTTTTTCCCTTCAGCTGTGTTTTTGTCATTTGGTGCAGACCCCCTCCCTTATTCACTTCCGTGACTTCCCTTTCACGTTTGTGAAGGACAGATGAGTTTACTGTCTCGATCATGAAGGAGTGACGCGATCGTGAAGAAGGAATGCTCTGGGTTGGGGTCAAGTCTGATTCCTTCATCGCGAATGCAATTGAACCCTCACAAACACGATGACCCAGGTCAAAAGTCATTACAAATGCAAAGACAGTTCAAAATCCTATAACTCTAATTTTGAATCTTGAGAACTCGATTTTGAGAGATTTGAAAGGAAATTTTCAAGATTTCATCATTGGATAAGTTTCTAAACCTATATTTTACCATTTCCCAATGATTATTTCAAATTTTTTACCTTCGGATCTTAGTTTTTCAACTCAAAAATTTGGAGATTTTCTCTTTGAAGTTAAAGATTGCTAAATTAATGATTTCAAGGTCGATTTTAACTCCGATTTTGATGAACTTTTAGATTTGGACTCCTTAAGTTATGGGTAACATTAGGGGTGTCAAATGGACGGGTTGGGCTGAAATTGGAGATATTAAAATGAGTTGAGTTTGAAATTGGGTTGGCTCATGACCAACCTAAATTTACTTTGGATTCAAATGGGTTGGGCTCAAGTGGGCTAAAAACTGGGTCGGGTCTTGACCCGCTTAATCTAAAGAATATTAATATATTGATATTTACCTCTTGTAACTTCAATTTGAATTTCAACTAAAAAAAAATAACAAATAAGTTCTTAATTTTGAAAAGGAAAGTCACCAAACATTGTACCAATGAAATAAAATATACTATAGGTGTGTTCGGTATGGAGGAATATATTTTCCAAGAAAATATTATCCATGAAATTTTTTAAAAAGAAATTTAAAAAAATAATCTTGTTTTTTTTCGGGGGAGGGTTGTGTGTGTGTGTGTGTGGGGGGGGGTTGGAGGGTGGGGATGGAGGGGTGTGTTTGGGTGAGAAAAAATATTTTTAAAAAGTTTTTAAAAAAACTAAATAATTTTTTTTTTGGGCGGGGGAGGGGAAGGGGGTGCAGTGGGGGTAGGAGGGGGGGGTTGGTAGGAGTTGGGGTGAGAAAATAATTTTTAAAAACGTTTTATAAAAAATAATAAAATTTTAGTTTTACCCTTGTGGACTCGGAGTTGACTATTGGTTGAATTTTTGGATCTGAAATTTAAATATAGATATATGTGTGTCCTTGATTTTGTATTCTTATGTGGAAATTACGTTTGACCAGATTGGGTTTGCCCGGAGGAGAGTTGGAAAGGAAAGGATTTGATTTGACTTTGTAGGTCTTCTCTTAAGATAAGTTGATTTTTTTTGACTCTCTTTCAAAGTGCTTATGTGTTAGTTATTTGTAAGGGGAGCTATGGGAATGGGGGTCTTATATAGATAAGATGACGAGCATTTATATGTGTACCAGTGTATTGTAAAGGGCTAAAAATGGAATCAATGACTTATGTTGGATATTTTTTTTTATGCCTGATTGTTAGATTATGATATGGATAGTGGATTAGTGATCCTGTTGGCCTTGATAGGTGTTGACATTAATAGTACATTCCCTTTATGGGCGAGATTTGCATCACTTGAGCTAGATTGATAAATTTTGGACTTGTGCCAGTGTTGTTGAGTTGAGTATGGCCTTGTGAGCCCCAAAATTGAGATATTTGTGTTATTCCTTATTATTGTGTTTCATGCTTACTTATTCATATTCATACCAATGTATTATGCAAATGATAATTTGAGAAAGAATGATTGGAAACAACATGCATACCCAATGAGAAAGTATTATGGGTGGAATTTTACTAATTTTATAACTTGCATACCCAACAAAAAGTGTTCCAGGTGGATTTCTACTAACTTTTGTAAATTACTTGCCCGATGAGAAATTATTCCGAATATATTTACTTATTCACGGCATATATATACCGATGGTAAATTCCAATTTGGATGCCCGATGAAAAACTATTTAGGGCGGGTATATGGACCTCGTGAGTCCCCCATGGGTAGCTAGCCTAACAGAGTAGTGGGTATATACTGTAGCATGCATTGCATCATTTACATTCATCTCATCATCTTCATTTGATTTGTTCTACTATTATTGTGTATAGTGATTGAATGGATTTTTAATTTTATTAGATTTAAATTGTTGTGGATTTCATCCAGTGTGGTTTCTATATTATTGTTGTATATCTCTTAGAATAGGTGTGACCTTCCTGTTTGCAGGTGTTCGAGGGTATAATAAGTAGTAGGGTTTTAGGTTGTTCTTGCCATTCTTTTGAATTAGGGTCGATCTGTCACGACCCAAGATTACCTCCTAGTCATAACACGATGCTTAGAGTCACAAGTGACCCCAAGCTAACCCATGGCCTGACATGACACTAAGAATACTGTATAAAACTGAATAACACTGTGCATACCAAATGTCAATGTTAAACAAAAATGGAAATCACCGAACATGGCATAAAACTAAACCTCTATTATCTGTCTGAAAGCCTCTGTTTAGACGAGTTGCTGGGATAAGCCCCCACCTAACTCTAACTGTCTGAAAATAAAATGAGGATAAAAAGAAATACTGATACTAGTCCTCAAATGATGAGGAATCACCAAAACACAACTGCTGAAGTGATGCTGGACGTCCGAACCTATATTATAAGACAATATAGTGCAAAGGAAAGTATGCGATCAATACTTTGAATGTACTGAGTATGTGAGTTAGGAAATAACTGATATAGGTTGAACATGATGCATATAACATGATAAACTAATGGAAGACCAAGTAATAAACATGTACTGTATAATATACTGAATAACTGAATGCGAGGTCATGCAACTATCTGAATCTGAGCTGTTGATTATGGGAGCTGTCGTTAACCGACACACCTCAATCTGAGCTAATCGGGGTCCAACCTGTAACCCCAGCTGGAAGGGTGTTCAGTACCTTTCCAAGTGTACAAACAATGATTGACGTGGATCCACTAAACTGATGTCCAATAGGACTAAGGTGTCAAGCCTGGTCTGACAGGTGACCTTTTAGAACTTATGATGGCACCGTAGTTCTAGGACTTAGGGACTTATACTAAAGGTCTCAACCTAACTGACGGATAAGTCTTCATCCGTGCATCCACTTAGTGCTAAGTACTACTCCCAACTGAATAACAACTGAAAACTGAAATGCTCAATAATATTAGTATTCTGAAGAGTAAAAATAAGCACTTTATCTGAAAGCATTTAAATCATAAAAACTGACGGATTGAACATAAAAACTGACGGATTAAACATTCATAAATATATGTCTGCAATCCTAGGTCATAGGGTGTTCATAACCCGCCATCTCTGAAAAATGCAACTGATATGACAATTCCCATAAACTGAATAAATATTGACATGATACTGGGTCTGTTACTGATACTGAATTCGTGGATGCATGGTATGACATGAGAGCCACTGGGTGACATGAAACAAAAAGAATTAACTAAGGGAAAACTATTACCTCATGCTGGAATTGAGTTTGAAGAGAAAAGATGGGGGTACTTGGTTATCATATCTACCTCTACTTCCCAAGTAGCATTCTCAACTGACTGATTCCACCAAAGAACCTTTACCAATTCGACCTCCTTATTCCTCAACTTATGAACTTGAGATCGAGAATCTCAACTGGGATCTCCTCGTAAGAAAGACTATCTTTTACACCCACACTCTCTAAGGGCACACTCGATATGGGATAACTAATGCATTTCTTTATCAAGGACACATAGAAGACCGGATGCACTAATGCTAAGTCAGCAGATAGATCTAACTCATAGGCTACATTGAGAAACAACCCACAGATCTTATAAGAACCAAAATAGAGAGGACTGAGTTTCCCTTTGTTACCAAATGTCTTCACCCCTTTCATGGGTGAAACTTTCAAGTAGACAAAGTCACCAATTGCGAATTCAGTATTTCTCTAATCAACTAAAATTTCTCCATTGCCTCATGGATTGAATCAGGCCCTATCAAAGTAGCTTCACCAACCTCAAACCAACCAATAAGAGATCTACACATCCTACTATAAAGTGCTTTGAATGGGGCCATCTTAATACTAGAATGATAACTGTTATTATAAGAAAACTCAATCAAAGGTAAATGGTCATCCCAACTACCCTTGAAATCAATCACACACACTCTCAACATGTCGTCTAAAGTTTGAATGGTCTTCTCTACCTGACCATCTGTCTGCGGGTGAAAAAGTTGTACTAAGGTGAACTTAGGTACCAAGACCCTTCTGAAATGTCTTCCAGAACTGAGAGGTAAACTGAGTACCCCTATCTAAAATGATGGAAAAAGGTACACCATGTAACTTCACTAACTCCCTAAGATAGAGTCTAGCATAATCTTCGACTGAGTTTGAAGTGTTAACTGGAAGAAAATAGGCTGACTTAGTCATTCGGTCTGCAATAACCCAAATAGAGTCATGATGTTGGCGAGTATAAGACAAACCTATAATAAAGTCCATATTAACCACTTCCCACTTCCAACTAGGGATACTGATATCCTAAAGCATACCACTAAGTATCTGGTGCTCAATCTTAACCTGCTGGCAGTTTGGACACTTTGCCACAAATTCTCCAATATCTTTCTTCATGCCATTCCATAATAGACTTCTTGTAGATCATGGTACATCTTAGTAGCTCTTAGGTGAATAGAATATTGAGAACTATGAGCTTCTGTCTGGAACACATAGTCTTCCCTAACAATGAAGAACAACATCTCCCCTCTGGGAGAAAACCTCAACCTTCTGACTCTGGAATGCTTCTTTCAACTTAAGAAAAATAAGATCACTATCTTTCTTTCCCTTTACCTCAACTATTAATGAATATTCTGAACCATTTTGAGCCAAGATATTACCTTCGGTTGAATCAACCAACCGAACTCCCAATCTAGCAAGCTGGTGAACCTCGCGAACTAACCTTTTCTTCTCATTTTATATATAAGCAACACTTCCCATAGACAACCTACTAAGAGCGTCAACCACAACATTGGCTTTACCCAGATGGTACAAGACACTCATATCATAGTCCTTCAACAACTCTAGCCATCTCCTCTGACGAAGATTTAGATCTTTTTGGCTGAGTACATACTAAAGGCTCTTGTTATCAGTGGACACATCAACATGAATCCCATAAAAATAATGCCTCTAAATCTTTAAGGAAAAAACAACTAATGCCAATTCAAGATCATGAGTCGGGTAATTCTTCTCATGAGGCTTGAGCTGTCTAGAGGCCTATGCTATAATCTTCCCGTGCTGCATCAACACACAACCACGAATAACTTTGGAAACATCACAATAAACCATAAAACCATCTGAACCCTCTGGGAAAATCAAAACTGGAGTGGAGATGAGTTGAGCCTTCAACTCCTAAAAACTCTTCTCGCAAGAATCGGATCACTGAAACTTAACCTTCTTCTGAGTCAATATGGACATAGGGGAAGCAATAAAGGAAAATCCCTCAATGAACCTTCTGTAGTAACTATCTAAACCTAAGAAACTCTTGATATCTGATGGAGAGATGGGTCTAGGACAATTCCTAACTGCTTCGATCTTTTTGAGGATCAACCCGAATACCTTCACCAGAAATGATATGACCAAGGAATGATACTGATTTCAACCAGAATTCAAATTTACTGTACTTAGCAAATAACTGGAGATCTTTGAGAGTTTGCAAGATAATCCTTAAATGGTCCGCAAGTTCATTGTCACTTCAAGAATAAACGAGAATGTCATTAATGAAAACTATAATGAACATGTCCAAGTACTTGAACACCCCATTCATCAAGTACATAAAAGTTGCAGGAGCATTCGTTATTCTAACAGGTATAACAATAAATTCGAAGTGACCATACCTAGTTCTGAAGGTTGTATTTGGAATGTCACATTCCCTGACTAAGTTGATGATAGCTAGATCTGAGGTCTATTTTAGAAAAGCAATTGGCAACCTGAAGCTGGTCGAATAAGTCATCAATCCTTGGGATGGAATACTTATTATTTATTGTGACTTTGTTCAACTGACGATGGTCGATACACATTCTGAGATAACCATCTTTCTTGCGCATCAAAAGAACTGAAGTATCCCATGAAGAGATGCTGGGTATGATGAAACCCTTGTCTAGGAGGTCTTTCAACTGCTCTGTCAATTCCTTAAGCTCAACTAAAGCTATTCTATAGGGTGGAATTAAAATAGGTTGGGTATATGGAAGGAGATCTATTCTGAAGACAATTTGCTATTCAGGAGGAAGTCCGGGCAGATATTTAGGAAACACTTTTGGGATTTCATTAAATACTGGAACTGACTCAAGAATTAGGGTCTCAGACTTTAAATCCTTAACCCAAACAAGATGATAGATGCACCCTTTGGGAATTATTTTTCTAGCCTTGAGGTAAGAGACAAACAGACCTATAGGCACTGAAGTACTACCCTTCCACTTTATGACTGGCTCATTTGGAAATTAGAACTGGACTACTCAATTTCTACAATCAATTGAGGTATAACAAGAGTAGCGCCAATCCATGGCAAGAATAACATCAAAATCTATTATGTCTAACTCTACAAGATCAACTGAGGTGACTTTTTGAGGAACTGTGACTGGGAAATTTCTATATACCCGTCTAGCTATTACTGAATCACCAACTGGAGTGGAAACTGAGAAAGGTTCTGAAAGGATTTTGGGACTAACACCAAAGTCTACTGCTATATAGGGAGTCATGGAAGAAAGTGTGGCTCCGAGATTTAATAATACATAGACATTAATATGAAAGACCTGTAACGTACCAGTGACTACATCAGGAGAACCCCCCTGATCCTGTTGATTCTGAAGGGCATAGAACCTATTCTGACACTGTCCACCTGCTACACTAGATGAGGCACCCTGCTGAGTCAAGCAACCTGCTGGAGAAAATAAGAAGTTAGAATGATTCTGCTGACGAGTATCTCTGCCTCTCTGCGAAGCCACTTGATACTCCCTCAATATGTGGCCTGGCTTGACACAACCAAAACAAATATCACTACCAACCATTCACTCACCCTTGTGGTTCTTACCATACTTCTTGCAAACTGATTTAGTACGACTACTATTCATACTATCCTGGGACTTAGAGCCTGGTGCTCTATCCCAATTATTTTTCCTGAACTTAGGCACTGGAGCACTAGCAAAAGATGGGGCTTAAGCTGAAGATTTCTGGCAGATCTGAGAATGATTACCACCATCTGACCTCTGCTGAGAGAAATTAAAGCTACTTATTCTATCCCTCGTACTCTTCCTTTTCTTCTCCTTGATTTTATATTCTTTAATCTATTGAGCATGAACCATCAACTTGGAGATGTCCATCTCCTTAATCAACATAGCAGTCCTACACTATTTAACCACATCCTCAGAAACACCTGTCACGAACTTACTCATGCGAGTTCTGGATTTAGCAACCGTTGTCAGTGCATACTTAGCCAGTTGAGTAAACTTAAGAGAATACTCTTTTACACTCATGTTACCCTAATTTAGATTAATGAACTCCTGAACCTTGGCTTTCTTCAACTTAAATGGGAAGAACCAGTCCAGAAAAGCAGCAATAAACTCATCCCATTCTACTGGTCCTACATCTACACCTCTATCCTCCTTTCACTGCTTGCACCAAGTGTGAGCTACTCCCTTCAACTGATAAGAAGCCAAGTCAACACTCTTAACTGGAGTGACACCCATAATCTGGTTAACCTTACAAATATCATCAAGTAACTCTTACAGATCTTCCTCAGTCTTCAAACCATAGAATTCAAGAGGATTCATTTGAGTGAAGTCCTAAACCCTAGCCGCTGCTGTAGTACCAGTGGGTTTGACCAAGGCAATAGCCTGTTGATTAGCCTGAGTGATCATGGCCTGAGCTAGCACCATGAAAGCATTCCTGCATTCATCATGAGAGACTTGCTCGTTCAATGGGTCAGCTGGAGTTGGTGGTACTTGCTAGTTCCCATTCCTGTTACCATTTTTGTTTCTTCTTTCGTTGGCTCTTCTGGGAGGTATTTTCTGTATATGTATAGAGAAGGAGTTAGAGGAAGGTCTTAATAGAGTTCACACTCTATCTCATGATATGAACATAAAAGAAGTGAAACTTTTCCTAAAACATTTCATGGCCTCTCACTCATAAGTGTGGCGTGTTTCACACCCATGAACTCTACTTAATACGACTTTCAGACACCCTAGGATACTTTAAACCTGATGCTCTGATACCACATTTCTCACAACCTGAGACTGCCCCCTAGTCGTAAAATGATGCTTAGAGTCACAAGTGACCCTAAGCTATCCCATGGCCTGGCATGACACTAAGAATGCTGTGTAAAACTGAATAAAACTATGTGGAAGCTAAAGTATGAATGATATTCGAAAATCAAACCAAATATCAATGTTAAACAAAAATGGATATCTCTAAACAAGACATAAAACTGAACATCTACTATCTGTCTAAAAGCCTCTACTAAGACGAGTTGTTGGGACAAGCCCCCAGCTAACTCTAACTGTCTGAAACTAAAATTAGGATAAAATAAAATATTGATACTAGTCTACGAATGATGAGGACTCACCAAAACACAACTACTGAAGTGATGCCGGATCAAGCTAATAGTGATCGGGATACTGTACGTTCGAACCTAAATTATAAGACAATATAGTATAAAGAAAAGTATGCGATCAGTACTTTTAGTGTACTAAGTATGTGAGATAGTAAATAACTGATATAGGCTGAACATGATGCATGCAACATGATAAACTAATGCAAGACCAAGTAATAAATGTGTGCTGTATGATATACTGAATAACTGAATATGAGGTCATACATCTATTTGAATTTGAACTGTGGACTGTGGGAGCTACCATGAACCGACATACCCCAATCTGAGCTAATCGGGGTCCAACCTGTAACCCCAGCTGGAAGATTGTTTAGTACCTTGCCAAAGGTATGAACACTGACTAACGTGGATCTACTAAACTAATAACCAAAAAGACTAAGGTGTCAAGCATGGTCTGATGGGTGATCCTTTAGAACCTACCGTGGTGTTGCAGTTTTAGGACTTAGGGACTTCTACTAAAGGTCTCAGCCTAACTAATGAGTGATCTTTCATCCCTGCATTCGCTCGGTGCTAAGTACTACTCCCAACTGAATAACAACTGATAATTGAAATGCTCAATAATATTAATATTCTGAAGACTAAAAATAAGTAGTTTATTTGAAAGCATTTAAATCATGAAAACTAATGGATTGAACATTCATAAATACATGCATGCAATCCTAGGTCATCAGGTGTTCATAAACTTCCATTTCTAAGAATGCAACTACTATGACAATTCCTATAAACTGAATAAACTGAGGAATTCTATAACTCAAGTTTGAAAATTATAAATTTCATAATATAATGAGGGTTTGCAACTATACACATGCAATAATACTGAAATTAATGGTAAAACATGGGTTTATATCTCAATGATAACAAGGAACTGAATTATCAAGGAATTCACCACATTCATGAATCCTAGGCTCTAAGGAAGGAATTTAAAATGAGGATTTGAGTTAACTTTGGGACTCAACGGGTGAAAGGAAACCCATTTATGAAATCCCACATACCTGGATATGAGAATCTCTAAGAAATCTTTGAAATTAGAGCCTGAGATTGGAGAACCCTAGTTTGCTTTGAAGGGAGTAAATCCCCTCTTTCTTTCTCTGTGATGCTAAGTGTCAATTATTTTTTGAGTAATGAGAGACTTAGGATAATATTAGGCTTAATAATCTGCCTTGAAATAGCTCAAACGAAGTAGTTTTGATGTTAAAAGAGTGGGAAAGACTAATGTGCCCTTTTAAATTCGTAACTTGAAAAGCTCCTGAATGATGACGCACGGACCATTGCATGATTGTGAGACCCACCTATTATCGTGGGTGGTACTCATGGTTGGGTGGATGCACTGAAGTCCCTCTAGACTTGATCAGATGAACCATGGTACGATCATCGGACCCACTCATGATCGTGCCTTGGTTCGTAGGTTGGAAGTCCAAGCTGGATCAACTTTAAGACTCACGATCGTGCCTAAGATCGTGGTTCCTAACCATGGTCTGGTTCCCGTGGCTGCAAGGTAAAATTTTCAACTTTCAGGTATGTGGGGCTGTGTACGGTTGTGGTTTCTAACCACGATCGTTGTTACTTTTGTGGTATCTCACTGTTGGATAGTGCTCCACTAAAATGGCCATAACCTTTTACTCCGATAACTGATTAAGGCAAAAATTGATGCATTGGAAAGAAGACTCAAAGAACTTTAATTTTATGGGTCTTTAGATTAAAAATACCTTAGAATATGGGAGTTATGTTCATTTGAATTCCACTACAGTAAGATTCTTCACAAGAAATCAATCGGTAAGGGAGGTATTGACTTGGCTATGAGCTAAGAGTTACTTGTAGCCTTAATACATGTCTAAATCACTTCTAATACTACTAAAACGTGAGGTTTGGTTCTACAAGTACTTGAAACATGGTTATAATCTTAGCTTAGATTTTTGGGGTGTTACACGATCGACGATGCTGTTGAGAACATGTGGTTTGGTACTTAGGATTGTTTATTTTTTTGTTTCTTACGTACAAGTACTGAGTTGGTGGTCCTCGAATGCTGATTCATTGATTGTTGTTGGTGATCTAATCTCTAGAGATTCTATGGTAAAGGTTGTTGATTCCAGCGATTCCTGTATTCTCCTCGATCTTAGTCATATGTTTTTATTCGCATGTTAGACACTTTTGAACCATTTATTGTATTTCTTCTCTTAGAGTTTTGGACTTGTGACTACCGAACCTTGGGTTATTGTTGATATTCATATTCTCTTCTATATGTTGTTTTTATGTGATTATTTCTGGGTTTTATTCGTATTTCCTTTTCTTTTGCTTCTTATTATTTTGGTTAATACGTTGGGTTGGGTTTTCATTTACCTATCACTATGGGTGTGGTATATGCCATCATGATCCTAGGTGTGGGTCCTGAAAGTCGCTAAATAATAGAGGAAGAAGAGAATATTTTATGGAAAGTAGTGATAATGGTTCAAAACGCTAATTTTTTTTTAAATACCCATTATTTTGGAGCAAAAAAATTACAAAAATGTCACCATGATCCCATTATGCAACCTCAAAGTGACCGCACTTCAAGAGTGTGGTCTGTATTTTGGTCAGGAGGTCTGCATAATAGGTCTTTGGCTTGATGCCCTAAGTCTACTTAGGAGAAAAGAGGCCACATTCCAAAAGTACAGCTCGCAGAGTCCACACATAGGCCTATTTTAAATTTATGCTCTTGACTACCTTCTTGAAGTGTGGATGTCGTACTGTTGTCCTTCCAGCTTTGATTCTTCTATCTCTTTTTTCGGTCCTGGGTCCTTCCTCTTGTTGTGTGGTCCTTCTTCAGGTTGTACGGACCATACACTGGTTGTTTGGCCGCACTTTAGGTATGTTTTCTTCATCCAAGTTTTGCTACTTCCTGATATCTTTCTCTCTTTTATAGTTTCATGGGTCCATTTCCTAAAATTAAACAAAATAACATAAGACACTATTTAATCATTCATTGTGGACATTTAAAGTCTATAAAAATAGTGTCAAATGATCTTTAAATTTATGGCTCATCACATACTGGGGAATCCAATAGCGCCTATATTTCGAGAATCCTCAAAAGAAGTTGTTCTTCTGTAATGACCCATTCTGTTGTTACTAAAAACATATGTAGTAGATTTATAATATGTAGTAAATTTATAAAAATCTTATTCATTATAGGTGTTAGGATCAATTATTTAGTATGGGTGTGCATTAGATATAAATTAAGGTCATATAACACCCCTAGCACAAAGTTAAGTTGGAAGTGCCCTTATCGATTGAGTTTTGGTCTATGTTTAAACTAGGGTCAACTTTAAATGATCACTTATCCTAGAATATGAAAATTTATAGAACCCAATCCCACCAAATTAAATATCTTTGAGTCTTCTTTCCAACACCACTGACCGTTTGTTAATCCACTTCTTGAGTAAAAAGTTATGGTCATTTTACTGAAGACTATATGTGCTAAAAAACTGAGGCCGCTATAGCAGGATTCAGGCTGCTATAGCGGGATGCAGGTAGTACATAAGCCTATTTTGGCTGAGTTTCAGGTCATTGATTCAAAAACTTTGTTCCAAAGCCCTAGAGGGACGATTTTCCAAGGTCTAAATTCTTCGTTGAGGTAAGTTCTTCTATCATCACCTTCTTATTCTAATCCAATGGCATCTTAAAATCATTAGAATGATCTTTTATAGTGGAATTGAGGGTTAGAGCCCTAAGTTCATGAGATTTTGGGGAAAACTTATAGGTTGGGGCAATATCACCTAGAATTACTTCTAGATCTTTAATCCTAGCACAAATTTTTTATTCTAAAATATGAATTTTAATGGTTGAGGACCTTGAATTCAATAAAAATGGGACCTTTAGCTTTAAAACTACATTAATGGAGATAAGTTGAGCATGATAGAACTAGTTAATGATTAATCAACCCTTGGATAATCTTGTAGCTAGTGAATAAGGGTAGAACTAGTGTAATTGAATTCCCAAAGTATTTGTTTGAAGAGTAGTTGATTAGTTACTCTGATAATTGCTTGTTTGTTTGATGATTTAGAGTTCGTAAACATGAAGAAAAAAGAAAAGTATCCATGGTATGGCTTACTTGTGGTAGCATCTTGGTGCCCAGGTAGGCTAGGTTTATTGAGTAGTAGATCTTGGTTAAATTGCATAATTATAATATAGTTTGACAGGAGATTTCATACTTAGGTTTACAGGCATGGTGAATGGTTGGTAATAGTCAGAATATGATGTGAAATTGAATCTAATTTGGTATAATTATTGTTTTGTCCCTGGATGATTTTGTGAGTTATATATTGTGATAATTTATGGAAATACATGTATGTTGGTGTCCAACTTTGGGACTATGGGTTTTGAAGCTAGTAATTGGTAATTTGGGCACTGTCTGAATTTATAAGGTGTTGATGTATCTGGTTTTAGTAGAGCAGAAATGATAGAGTATAGGTTGGAAAATTTGTTTGAACTGAGGCATTGTCATATTAAGTGATTAGGTGACAAATTGGTTATGCTAATACTTATGGAGAATCAAATTGAGGCCAATTGTCCATAAATGAGTATATTTAAATTAATATTTGATGTTGCTTGAGAGGCTATTAAACCTGCTAAATGATTTATTACAAATGTTGTTGAATAATGAAATCATAGTATTTCTGGATAAGGATCGTGTTGTTGTACAAGTGATTATTTACAAACTTACTTGATGATTGAAATTGATCCATTATATGGTTGATGTGATTATTTATGCCGAATGCATAGCTGATTGATTGTGATTGTGGTTGTGAAATGGCTAATGCTATATGATTGACCTGTGATTTAATTGGAGTCAAAACTCAACTTGATTTATGTGTGCATGGTAACTGACTATTTGTCTTCTTGTTGTAATACATGCTATTGAATGTTGAACTTGTTGGATGTATATACAAATTGGATTTTGATCACCTGTAATAAGATTATATAAAAAGGACTTGTTTTGATATGCAAGTGTGGTTGAATTATCTCATTATGTGATTGTGCATGTTATGGCATTGTTTGATATTATGAGATGAACTAGTAAAGGTTGATTGTCACAGAATTGATAGATTTTAGGAAGTATAAGGATGGATACATTGGAATAAGAATGGTATAACACTTGATTTGAGATTAGGGGAAAACATAGTTTTCTGAATTATTTGGTACATGGACTGAGCTCTTCCCCTGCAGGTCATGTCTGATGTGCATATATAAGACTCTTAGCATGTGTGTACATGTTATTGGAGAGTTTGACAGTTTCTTGAGTGAACCGAGTTTACCTTGTTGTTTATTATATTTGGATCCGTTTGAGGCCTGGTTTATTAGCATATAATTGGATCCTTGTGTGGTCCAGGTTGATGATAATGATATTTGGGATCCTTATGGTCTGAGTTTTGATAATGATATTTGGTATCCTTGTGTTGCCCAGGTTTGTATAATGATTTTTGGTATTCTTGTGTGGTACGATTAATGATAACGGTATTTGGGATCGTTGTGTGGTTTGATGTAATATATATAAATGTGGTGCTCCTTGTGTAACCATTACTGATATTATTGAGTTGGGTTCCTTGAGTGAATTATTGAATTGATATTCCAACTTACTATTTTAACTTGGGTTTCTGGTGTGAATTGATTTTCTTAGCTTGTAATTATCCTTGCCATGGTGAGAATTGTAATTTCGATATTGGAAGAGACTTCGTGAAATAAAGAACAACTAGAGTTGGTTGTTAATAGTATTGTGTGTTGACTTGTGGTTGGCTATCTAAGTATAGACATTGTTATTGATATTTTAACTATATGCTATGGTTGTTTCCTGTAATATGGTAAGTGGAGATGATAATAGTGGTTTTACTTGATATTGATAAATTGATCCTTAACTGTGTAATTGACAATTAAGTAGTTATCTGGTTAATTGAATTGAATAATTTTATGTTGGTAAAAATATTGATGTCCTAAAGGAAGCATAACCAATTGTATAAAACCCATGGTGGCTATAAATGAAAAAAATTGGTTAAGTTTTAAGGATGTAAAATAAAGTTATAATTGGATATTGGATTGTTGGTGGGGTTGAATGAACAAATGGTTTGAGAGTGATGATTTAAGAATAGTGAAGGTTAAGAAAATATTAGGTAGTTAATCCTTGCAGTCCTGGCTCGGTTGTGGAGTTGGTGCTCTCATATTTGACCTAAGCTGGAGATCTAAAGGCTGGTATAGTTGAGTGATAAATAAAAGTTACTTACATCAAGTGATGATATGAATTATTGACCGAGGGAAGTTAAACTGTCACATTATATGCACATGATTTATCTTGAATTTCTATATTATATGTTATGTACTTTAACCTTGGTCAGCCGATGATACCTACTAGTATGTGTGGTTGTCTGATACTACTCTTGCGATACCCTTCTTGAGGTATGGCTTGTTGCAGAATCAGTTGATGTTTCTTGGTTGATGTGGTTAAAGATCTCCAACAACTTCTGTCCTTTCATCCTTATGGTGGAAGCTGAGTCTTATATCATTCTGGCCTTTTGTAGTAGCTCTTGTACATGTCTAGACTAGATCCTTCGGAAAGATGTTTTTATTCTTTGTATTTTGAAACCAGGCTGTAATATTTGTTAGACTTTGAGATCTTACTGAAATTGCTTAAAACTTCTGCATGTTTTCTAAATGAGTAGTAAGGGTTCTCCTATCTAGATGGATTAGAGTAGGTGCTCACACGATCTGGTTAGTTGGGGCATGGCATCTTAGAATTTTGACAATAGTCATTCTTTGGGGAGCCTCAAGAAGAGTAGGACTCTCAAAGGAATCAACACTCCTCCTTCTATGATGTCTTCTCTATTTGATTGAACACGTGTGAATAGGTATTATTATAATTGGTTGAAATCATCTAAACAAAGTTATAAATAAAATTTAAGAAAGATTAGAAGTGATTTGGACTTGTTTTAAGTAAAAAATTAGACCTAGAAAACAGCTCCATTAAATGTATATATTATGTTGTATATCGTGTATAATGTATATCACAAACTAATTTTCATGAACTCCACTATGATTTAGGCATATCATGTTGTATATTATGTATTTCAGTGTATGTTATGCATAATTTTTCATGAATTTATATAGAAATACATGATACACAAGATATAAATGAATATATAGTATCATATACATTGATATATAGAGATATACACAAGACACAATGAGTGATAAACAAATAAAATTGTCTTCAATCTCTAGTTTCAATTTGATATCTGGCTGACTCAAATCATCTCCAAACACCCCCACAATTGATATTGATTCCAAAAAACCTCAATATCACCTAATAAAGACAAATCACAAATATGCAAAAAAAAAATAAAAAATTCAAATCATGTCTCTATAATTTTTAATGGTGTTTTCAAGTCCCTGTCTTTAAAATATTGATGGTGAGAGTTTTATGTACTAAAAAACTATCAAACAATAAAGAAATCTTATTGGATTTTATAATGAGATACTGATGAGGAGAATTACGGATATGGTTAAAATTTTTTGCAGTTATGAGTTGAGTGATTTGAGGAGATGATTTGAGAGAGTGGAAAATTTTCAAGAGAGAGAAAGAATGAGTTGGAAATATTTGAACCTATTTTTATTGAACATTTTGCAGTTATGTAATGCAAAAACCAATAGTTTAAAACTTAAAAATGACTATCCAGTGCCAATGTTTTAATACTGGTGCTATTTTATGTCATTTATGATGTTTATCTGTGTTGAATACTCTTTTTTAGTGTAGAAAAGAGATTCTCTCTAAGATTAATAGACTATATATTTTCTTTCTCTGATTAAACATTGTCCAAAGAGGACTAAGAGACAAATGTTGTACTTGCAAGTAAGCTAGATCAATCACGTTTATCATAAGTCAATAATAGAATTGTTGTACCAGCAAAGAGTCATATACATTTTATCGTAACATCTAATGATGTACCTCATAGTTGGGTGGTACCTTCTTTTAGTTTTCAATGTGATGTTGTACCTAGTCATTTAAATCAGACCTCTATTTTGGTACAACAAGAAAGAGGTTATTATGGTCAGTGCAGTGAGATTTGTGTAACTAATCTTTCCTTTATGCCTATCATAATAGAAGTTGTTCTTAAGAAAGATTATGGGTCTCGAGTACTCTTACAGTTAGTTACTGTGAGTGATTAAGGAGAGAGTGCAAGGACGCAAGCTGTAAGCACCTACTCCTATCAAAATGAAAAGCAACAAGCAGAACTTGAACTTAAAGAAGTGAGCCTCTGTTAGAGAAATTGCACTTTAGCCCCTTGTATAGGGTTCCAAACCTGTGCACCACTTGTTTTTTGTTAAGTAAAAAGCATCAGAAAACTATTGTATTTACAACAAGCTAATTTTTCATTTAACGTAGAAAGCCATGGAAATCACAACAAGCACACTTGCCTAGTGTTTCCTTCCCCCACTACTCTGACCAAAGGACCAGACTTTCCATACCTTCAAGTGAGAAGAACAAGAGAGAGCTTTTAGCCAACAAACATTTTATTCATCACACTATATTGTTCAAAGAGAGGGATGACTAAAGATGGAAAACTAAAGATTTCCTCCAATTATGGCCTATGCTTCCTTTATGTATGAGTAGGAAGCCTATTACAAACCGACTTACTAATAAAAACATTATCTTACATAAACTCTATCCTGTCTAAAAATAGTAATTCCTAACCAGGCACACAATTCCATCCTAAATAATATAAAAGACATGTAAAATTAAATATGTTGTTGTTATATGACAACATGTGCAAGAAGGTCGGTGAGTAGCTTGTAGGCAACTTGCAAGTAGGTGGGTAAGTAGCTTGTAGGTGTTTTGCAAGCAGGTGGGTAAGCTACTTGTAGGTGTTTTGTAAGAAGGTGGGTAAGCTACTTGTAGTCATTTTGTAAGTAGGTGGGTAAGCTACTTGTAGATGTTTTTTAACTAGGTAGATAAGCAGCTTGTAGGAAGATGGTAGTCAAACTTAACTAGGAGATTTGTGGTAAACTTTGGTGGGTAATTTGGGTATGTGGTAATTTTGTGGAGGTTGTGGTAAATGGTAATTTCTTACATATACCATCAGACATCATTCGACAGCACCGTGGTTGAAGGTGTAGATAGCGGGCTTGTGTATCCTTCGACGCCATGTTTTTCTTTGAGCAACTCCTTATTTTCCATGCTTCATTTGAATGCTTTGGTGAAGTATCTGTTCCGTTTGATGGACTCGATCCATTGTGTTCCCAATTTTATGGTAGAATATTTATCCTGATGCTTTTGATGGCCTGAGTAACTTCATTCCCGGTGACTTCTTATAGAGGTTGATACTCCTTGGCTGCTTGTCGTACTTTTCCTAGTGTAGATGTTGTTAGTGTAATTCCATCGCATCCATTTATTTGGTCATGTTTATTTTGGGATACACCTATTTTGTTAGAGCTTCATGATATTCGTATTCCAATGACAAAATTAAAATGGGGAATTTCCAATAAAAGGAAATCTCCGGCTGGGTATGGACCTGGTTGTTGATAATCTTTACCAAACAGTGTAGCATGAATATCTTAGCATTGTAGGAATTTTGAAACAATGAATCTACTATCTTCGTGGTTGGAACCAAAACAAAAACCTTTGAAGAAGAGGTTGGATTATGTAAAAAATCCTTAAATAGGTTGCACTTGAACTCCATGGGGATGTCATGTTGATGACATACGTACAAAAATAGCCATAGGAGTTCTTGAGAGAAATCATTAGTCAGTGGTATGAACACATGGTAGAATGGATACTCCGAGTGGACCCCGAAAGGCTTGAGGATGGATCCTCTATATTTTCTAAACATCTAGAGCTCGTACAAGTCCTTCATTCCACAATAATGGATGGATCAAAAGGGATTTATGCACAACATAAATAATTTCAGTGGATAATCGACAATTTTAGATGGAGTGGCTCTTGGTGTGTTTAACATGAAGTTGTAACTGGTGGGTTTCTCTATACTTTCTTCATCATTGGTGATGTGGAATAACTTTAAGATCAATGTATATGGCTTGAACTGTTTCCTAAAAGCTATTCCTTTGGTTCTTTTCTCAAGTCAATCCTTGAGTTGTTTGTATATGTCAAACCCAAGAATAAAGTCTCTTCCTAGGATGGCTGAACCAAGTAGTTTGGCTCTGCATTGTAAACCTGGGAATAATTCAATTATAATTGGGTGCTTTGATATGACCTTGGTCATCAAGATTTTCTTTGAAGGTGTGCAGATGTTCTTGAAGTGATAAATCCATTAATCAACAGGAAAACGATCGAGTTGAGGATGGACGATGCGAAACCTGTATCCATAAGAGCAATGACATGTACTGGTCTATATAATTTGGATGGGTAGATAGCCAGCTTAACATATAGGGTGTCTACCTCTAAGTTGAGGTTGACATCTTCTTCTTTGTGTTAGATATCTGGTATAAACCATAGCTTGATTCTTCATTGATTCATCCTCCAAGGAGAAGACCAATTCAAGATCATCTTCTCTACTAAGATAGATGCTTGTATGGTCTGCAATGTTATCAAAGAGCTAGAGGGACTTGATGGACCTCTTGGATTACGGGAAATTCCTTGTAAAGTGTCCATGTTTTTTGCAGATGAAGCAACAATCATTTTTCCTGTAGTTGCTTCGACTTCTTCTCCTGAAGTACTTAGTGTGCTTGGTCATCTTGGATCTATCATCTGGAGGCCTAGGTATCCTGAATCTCCTTTACTGCTTGTACCTGTTGTGCCTTGTCTGGTGACTTGACCAAGGTCAATTGTACCTAGCGACTAGATCACTTCGAATGCATTCTTTGTCAAGGGCTGGATTGTTTTGGATGACCCATTTTAGGATAGATATCTTTGTGTAAATACTATCCAAGGCATGAAAGATAGCCTACCTGATGTAGCCAACTTGTGGGAGGGTGATTGATTTGAACTTTTCTTTGATGATCATCATAGTATGTCCTGCTAGCATCTTTGGACGTGATGATACAAAGTATTGCTTCAAACTAGGATCTCCTTCAAGCTGAAAGTAGATTCTTGCCATCTTTTGGAAATGGATATCAATGATACTTCTATCAAATGATATGCACTTCATCTAAAAGAGTTGTCTCTGCAGCTTTTCTTATCGTTGGCTTGTATCTCCACAGAAGACTTCTTGTAGGATCCGAATGTTGAAGGTGAAGTTTTGGGATGCGTGGAAAGTATTGTTGTCTATACTCCCAATCGTGTTCCACTAATCTCTGAGTATGACTAAAAACCTTGAGGTGAATTCTGACAGGATCATGTACTTCTCTCATTCGACCATATTTTTGGTTACCATCTAAGTAAAGAAATCTTGGATTCTCTATGGCCAGGCTGAGACTTTGGCATCATTGAGAGTGACAGTGTGGGATCTAGTTCCAATGGGTTTTGATGTTGATATAGTTGGTTCTGGTCTACTTTCTGGGATTGGATCATTTTTCATTCCATCTTGATTTTCATCTACCTCTGATACTTCTAGTTCTTTGGTTTAGTTCATGAATATGGGTGGATAGTCATCTTCTTCTAATTCTAGTGTGGATTCAACAATCTCTTCAACATATTCATGGGAATCAGTAACATATTCCTAGGACTTATCTGAAGAATCTTCACTATCTTTGATGTATCCTTCAATGGGATTGTTATCACCAATTTCAGAATATTCATCTGTAGGGTTGCTATTAGATGAATCATTTTCTTGTTCCTCTAGAGTATCATCAGGACCAAAGACATAAAAATCATCAATGGCTTTCAAATACTCCTCCATAGGATCATCATTATCAGGATTTTAAGTACTGAAATCTAGGATATCATTATTTCACAAGACATAAAGATCTGGAACAACTTGATTGGAGATAATCAATTTGTCAGTTGGGTCTGGGATCTTCAAGTCATCATCACAGATAGGTGGACCTAGATCTGAGAAGATCAGTTCATCTTTTGGAGCTACATAACTTGAGATCATCACGTTTTCTCAGTCTGCATCTTTTGGACTAGTGCCAAAATCTTTCTTTCGTTGGACTATTTCTATGCCACATCAGTTGCTTTTGAGCTGCAATGGCATCTTTTCTTTCCCATACTAGTTTGGAAATGTCTAACTCCTGTTCATCTTTTGGTGTCGGAGTGTATGACATAGGCATATGTGAACAGGAAAGGAAAGTGGAAAAGGTACAACCTAGTTTAGGCGGTGAGCATGTTTGTGGTGACATGGGAAATAAGGTTGGCTTTATGGGAGAGCTTTGGGTTCTTTGTGGTTCAAAGCTACCATTTTTCAAAAGTTGGTTTTGTACTTTGATGGAAGCCATTTCTTTTTGTTGTTGGTTGAAGAAATGGAAAAGTGAGGTTCCTAGCCAACATATATCAAAATGTATGTTTTGCAGTATGTTTTCTAGTACTTTGATAAGTCCGACCTGTTGGGTGGATGCTTGTTCCATTTTTTTCTCCATCGTATTTACCTTGTTCACCATCTTGATTTGTGTGTGGGCAACATTTTTGAGAGATCGACCAATATTAGTCAATGTTTTGTTTTGGCATACTGCGTTCTCAGATTGATAGTTAAGTGTTGCCTCTATGTTGCTTTATTGAATCTTCTCTCCTGATGGCAGGATACCATTCTTTTATAATATTTTTAGAGCATGACTCAGGTTATCCTTTTCAAAATTTTGGTTTGTGGGAAATCATGTGTTACTGAAGCTAGTAGGGGATATCATAAACATTTGAGACTCAGGTTAATTTATAGTTTGTGTAGGTTGATAATATTCCATGACATTCTCCTGACACTCTTTACAAGCACAGTTGATGTTCCGCAGGCAATGTCATGTAAAAGGACATTTGTACCACTGGACACCGCATCCATCATGACCAAATCATTGTATCCAATAATGATCGCTCATCAAGCAACTAAGGAACCAAGAGATGGTTTTTGAGTTCTCCTCATTTGGAAGGTTATTAGTAGGTTGGTACATATAGATAGAGAAGGCTATTTTATGAGTTTTTTTTAGGAGAGAGTGGTCAAAGCTTATGACAACTGTGTTTTCATGTTTTTTTGGTGAATGTAGGTTCAGTGAACTTGAGAGGTTGAGGATGGTATCTCAAATTCTCATAATTTGTGACCCATGTATCTGGAAGAATTTTGAAAATTTCTTCCCTGGATATTTGTCTAGGGATCTGGGTGCACTGAGTGGTTCCATTAGTGGCATCTATGTTTATAAACAAAGCATTGTTTCCACATGTAAGAGATAGATCCATAGTATGGTTCTGAACTCACCAACCTATCTGGTAGTGAAGAGCTGACTATATGGCATCTCTAGCTTAGGGAGCTCCGAGAATTTGTATCGGGATCTTTAACGACCCTGTCAGATACGAATCAAAGAGGGATATGTTGAAGTTGGGAGATATAGTGACAAAGACAGTCCTAGTGTTGAGGGAGATCTCTGATGTACCCAAGTTTGCATATTGTGTCACGATCCAAATGGTCGTTAATGACACCCACCCTAACTTTATAGTGGGAGAACCGACCAACCCAACTATTAACCAACAACTTAAACCTTAGACTTCAAAATTTACTAAACACAAACACCATTTAGTAACTTAAATGCATGACTAGAGTAATATCTATCCAATATCTCCAAAATATCTAAAGAATATCAAAAGTACAGAAGCATCTCTAAATTATTACATTCTCGTGGACCCGAAAGTCACCGTCAAGAACCACTAATCCAAAACAAAGTCTGGAAACAAGATCCACAACACTAAGTCAATAGATTAAAGAGTCATTATCCAAATTAAAGGATATGAGCAAGATAAAGATCCAGTGGTTTCTCGGACATGGTACTCACCCTTGAATCGAAGCTGCCGACCACAAACTAAAGCCGAGGTCTAGTCTCAAAATATGGATTACTCTCTACACTCAACAAAAAGAAGAGTTACAGGTATTATCGGTACAAAAACTATGAATTAGTAGGCATCATCGACCGACTCAACTTAACACCATATAAATAGTTAAGTTAAACAAAAGAAAGAAGTGATCAAGACACAACTTATAATAAAGTAACAATCCAATTCATATTCATAATCACATCAATTTACAAGACCACTGACTATACTCTTCATATCAATCCTTTTCAAGTTATTCATATCAAGCACTTACACTTACACAATTTAGTCAACAATTATCAATATAAGCAACCACATGTGCAATGCCACCAATGAATGCATGCAAAAAATAGTGAACATACATACTAGGGTCGGCAGGGATCCTTAGTCATAACCTGCAGGGAATGAGCTCAGTCCATGTATTGTATTAGTATGGGACCCAATCCCAATATCTACAAAATAGGTAGAACCTCAACAAAATGCTCAAGCACAATAATATCAATATTCATGTTCATAGTTCATACATCAACACTTAAATGTTCAAATTAATCATTTTGGCTTAACCATTAGCATCATCACAAACAATAATTACAAGCATGCCAGAAGGCTAATCACAATAATCTAACTCAAATACAAGCATAGAGTCAAATCAAGTCTACAACTACTTTCAAACCATAACCTACCTCGTATCCTCGTCAAAGTGCACTAATTAGCCAAAACCTTTCCCTTTCTCATAAGTTTTGCTCGTTCATGGTCTATAAACAACAAGTGAGAACAGTTTAATATATCATTCCCCACTTCTAGGCATTATAAACCTAACCCCATAAACGTTAACACATAAACTTTACCTAGTTCTTCATTCTAGGGTTTTCCAATTCTCTATATTTCATAATTACTATGAAAAATTCTATGCTAGGAAGTCAATTCTAACAACCTAGAGTCAAAAATAAGTGAATTAAAGCTATCTACCACCAATTCCCACCAGTTCATCAAACCTAGGGCTAAACCCCAGTTTCTTCCATGATCATGATTCTTCAGTTCTAGAGATTAACCAAAGTAAGCATAAATTAAAAAAGTGGAAAAACCTTACCTCGATGTTGGAAAACCCCTAACAATGGTAGAAATCACTTTCTCTATGCCTAAGGTGAAAAACTTAACTTTTTGGAATGAAAAATGCTAATTTTTGGGTTCCTTGTATAAAACTTCCTTATTATTGCTACAGCAATGGGTCTGCCGCTACAACCACACTTCTACTGCTACAGCGGTACCTCGGCTAAAACACCACATCACCATGGCGATCCTCTCCCTCACTGTGGCGATACTGCTGCAAGGACACTTCTACTGCTACAGTGGTACTAAACCAGTAACTCGGGTTTAGTTCCCATCTATGCCCATTTCATAATTATTTTCTCTAATTTTGACATTACATACTAACCCTTTCACATAAATTGCTATAATCGGAGTTCTACTAACCTATTATATGCACCAAACGTTTCTATGACTTTCTAAACTTGTCATCTAACATAAAACCAAATCAAATACCACAACTAAACCACCAAAAATCCCTAGATTTCCCTATACCATACAATACCTATAATTTGCCCAAAACTAGGCTAGCCCTAAATTTTAAAAATTTATTCTAAGGAAAGCATAAGCTGAAATTTTACTCAATAATTCACTGTAATGATGTTTTGGGTCGTTACATTAGATACCAATTAAACACTCGTTTGTCTCTAAATGACAACTGGTAATAAGAGATGATAAACAACAAGGATTACCTGAGTCGACGAACAAATAGGGATTGCATTTGATATCCACCTCAATCTCCCAAGTGGCCCATTCAACAGGACGATTTCTCCACTGAACCTTCATAGAAAAAATAAACTTAGTTCTCAACTTTCCAACATCTCTATATAGTATAGCAATTGGTTCCTCTTTATAACAGAGTTCCTTGTCAAATAATTCTGAATACCAATTACTGATGTAATCTCCATCTCTATGATACTTCTTGAGCATTGAGACATGGAATACCTGGTGAACTCCCAACAAATTATGAGGTAGAGCCAACTTATAAGCCATAGACCCAACATTCTTCAAGATCTCAAAATTTCTGATGTATCTTAAACTTAACTTACTCTTCTTTCCAAAATACATTACACCCTTCATGGGTGATACTTTAAGCAAAACTTTCTCACCCTTCTCGAAATGAAAATCTCTCACTTTGCTGTCCCTATACTCCTTCTGTCTATTCTGAGCTTCTACTAACTTTTCTTGGATGAATCTCACTTTCTCCATTGAATCCTTCAGCACATCAGTGCTCCAAGGTATTACCTCAAAGGTATCAAACCACCCAATTGGCAATCTATACTCCCTCCCATACAAGTCTTCAAAAGAAGCCATGTCAATACTTGAGTGGTAATTATTATAGTAAGCAAATTCACACAAAGGCAACAACTGGTAACAATGACCAGCAAAATCCCTTACATATACCCGGAGCACATGAATCATTCACTCTAATTGGCCATCAATCCGTGGATGGAAGGCTATACTTTGGTCCAACCTAGTTCCTAACTCTTTTTGAAATTCTCCCAAAAGTTAGAGTTAAACTGTGTACCTCTGTCTGACATGATGGAGATAGTAACCATTATGAAGTCTAACAATCATCTTAACATAGATCTTAGCCATCTTGGCTACATTATAATCCACTCGTACTAGAAAATTTTTTGTAGACTTCGTCAATCGATCAATAATTACCCAAATAGAATCACATTTCTCAAAGTCTTAGTAAGACCAACAAAAAATCCATAGTTATTATTTCTCACTTACATTCCAGAGTAGGCATCCTCTAAAATGTGCCACCAAGTTTTTGATGTTCATACTTAGCCTGTTGACAGTTTTGACACTTAGTCACAAAATCAACAATGTTCTGCTTCATTTGTCGCCACTAATAATGTTGCCTTAAGTCTCTATACATCTTGGTTTCACCGGGATGTATAGAGTACTTAGAATTATGAGCCTCTTCAAGGATAGTAGAAATCAAGTTGCCCATACGGGGCACACACACATTCCCTTATTCTCAACACACCTTCCTCATTAAGAAGGGCCTCCTTGGCCCTCAACCTGTAACACTTTAACCCAAATTTTATTCAAATTCTCATCCTCAAATTGCCTTTTTTAAATCTGGTCTAGGAAGGTGGATCTATCCTCAAAATTGGCTAAATATCCTCCCTTGTTAGTCACCGACAATCTCATAAAGTTGTTAGATAAGGTTTTCTCCTACCTAGCCAACGAACGTCTCAACACCTCCAACCATGCCAAGTTTACCATACTCACAAGCTACCGACTCAAAGCATCCGCTACCACATTGGCCTTACCTGGATGTTAAGGAATAAAAATATCAAAGTATTTGAGTAAATCCATCCACTTTCGTTGCCTCAAATTCAAATCCTTCTGTGTAAAATCATGTTGTAGGCTGCGGTGGTCTATGAACAACTCACACTTAACCCCATACAGGTAGCTCTAAATTTTGAGAGTGAACACCACTGCTGCCACTTCAAAATAATGGGTGGGGTAGTTTTTCTCATGCACTTTAAGCTACCTCAAATCGTAAGTAATCACATTGTTATCCTACATCAAAATAGTACCCAAAATAGAACGTAAAGTATCACAATACACAATAAAATCTTTACCTTCAACTGGCAAGGTAAGAATGAGAGATGACGTTAGCAAAGTTTTTAGCTCTTAAAAGCTCTCCTCACATTCATCATTCCATACAAAAGGTACCTCCTTTTGAGTCAACTGAGTCATATGCAAGAAATGGATGTGAACCCCTTCAGAAGATGACGGTAATAACTGGCCAACCCTAAAAAACTATGAATCTCTGTCACATTGGTCGGTTTGGACAAATTTTTAACAACCTCAATCTTCTATGAGTCTACTATTACCCTTTCTTTAGATACCAGGTGCCTCAATAAAGACACTAAAGACAACCAAAATTCACTTTTGGAATACTTAGCATAAATTTGCTTCTTCTCTAGATACCCTAACACAGAGTTATGTCACAACTTGTAATTAACTCGGACCACTCAAGGATCCACAAGAACAACAACAATGGCAATTATCATGCATCCCGATTAACATAAAGAAACCACATTTAGCAATTAAGCTCATAACCCAGTTCACTCAAGGAACCAACATAATAATGACAATAATTAAGCCCGGTTCACTCAAAGAACTAATATAATCAAGAAAACACATAATTCCCGATTCACTCAAGGAACCGTCACACTCACCTGTACCTTGTACATACATGGTAAGGGTCTTATGATCGCCCACTAGTCCTGACTTGCAGGGGACGATCTTTTGTCCATGTACCAAATCCCAGATGTCAAGTGCCTACCAAACTTATATCAACCAATCCCATGGAGATGTCCAATTACCGGTATATTCCACAATAATGACAGATACAACAACAATCACAACTACAATGATAATAGAAACAACATTTCTAAAACCAACAAGCTTTCATATAAGATCATCGCACGTGATTAACACTTAGGATATCAAGCAATCATTCACTTTCCTTGAACATGCATTGTACAAGTAATCTAAGGAATAGTTGTCATGCACACATAATATAAATTGGGTTTCAACTACATTAAAACCATCATCTACCTCAATCCATGAATGAAATGCTCTACTAAACCTGACCTTTCCCTTTTCATGCAACCTCGACTTGATTGTGATCTAAAAATAGTAATATAATGCATAATTAATCAAATGACTTACAATATCAAGGATTACAACCTAATCCCAAACCCCAAGGCTAATTTCATAATTATTCCCCTCATTCTAGGGCTTTTCCACTATAAGTTCACCTTAAAACTACCAATTTCATGGTTACATTAGTGAATTATAGTGATGCAAGAGTAAATAATCAATCTTTAACTAAAAGCCAAAGGTTTTACTCTCAATTTACCCCTTGCACCAGAAAATTCAGCTAGGTCAAGTTTAACTCTACCCAAGACTCGTAAACTAGTGATTTTAAGGTTTAGGGAAAAAAACTAGTTAATGGGGATAAATAACTTACCATTACGAAGAATTTTGGTGGAAAATAGGTGAAAATGGACTGAGCCCTCCCCAAAACATGTTACCCTCCCCAAACTATGTTTAGAAATAATAATCAATCTTTGGGGAAATTTCTACATAAACAGTGATTTACCCTACTATAGCGGCCCGGTCCCGCTATGGTGGCATTACTATAGCGAAATCCGCCTGCTATAGTGGGATTGACCGACTTTGACTCTTGCTATAGTGGAAATTTCTCTGCTATAGCGATAGTCCCATAGCAACCTACCACCTGCTATAGTGGGTGTGGCGAGGCAGAAACTCTAGATTTCTCCCAGTTTAGCCTTTTTTGCAATGCACCCTTAAACCATGACATCCCGGACTAACCCCTTTGCGCCAAGTTCAATATCGAGAGTTCTACTTATCCGAAATCACTTTCGAAAAGTACTACGGGTTCCTTATCGTCTTAGCTAACATAAACTTTATTACATTTACCCAATCCATTCCAAATTTCCCTAGATCATACCTTTCTTAGATTTCATCCAAGATTAGCCTATCCTAAGATTTTTACTTCCAATCTAGAGAAAAACTTAACCCACATTTTTGCGTGTTAGACTTACCCATAACAGCGAAAAGGGTCATTACCACAGATACCAATTTACACATCTTTCATTCCTAAATGATCAAATAAGGAAAATGTGCCAAGTCAAGAAAAGAAAGAGTACTCGTATCCTCAAACAAGTAAGGGTACTTGTCCCGCATATCCTTCTCAGTTTCCCAAGTGGCTTCTTCTACTGAATGATGCTTCTATTAGACCTTTACCGATCGAATCTCCTTTGTCGTCAACTTTCGGACATCCCAATCAAGAATGGAGATCGGCTCCTCCTCATAAGTAAGATCCTTATCTTATAAAACTAAATGCTCCTTGATAATGTAATTCCCATCCCCATGGTATATCTTAAGCATAGATATATGGAACACCGAATGGACCCCCGACAAGCTGGACGACAATGCCAACCTAGACGCTACCTAACCCACATCGTCAAGAACCTCGAATCGACTGATATACCAAGGGCTAAGCTTGCCTTTCTTTCCAAACCTCATGACTCCCTTCATAGGAGACACTTTCAACAAAGCTTGTTCACTAACCTTGAATGACATATCCCTCACCTTACGGTCTGCATACTCCTTTTGCCTACTCTAGGCTGCTAACAACTTGGTTTGAATAAATCGCACCTTTTCGTGAGCTTTCTTCACCAAATCTATGCCCAAAGGTTTCACATCACCAGCTTCAAACTATTTTATGGGTGATCTACATCTCCTCCCATAGAGTGCCTCAAATAGAGACATGTCATTACTAAAGCGATAACTGTTGTTGTATATAATTTCACAATGGAAAAAAGCCACCCCAATGGTCTTTAAATTCGATCACGCATGCCCTCAACATGTCCTCAAGCACATGAATCATCCTTTCCGATTGTCCATCAGTTTGAGGATGAAAAGCTCTGTTAAAAGTGAGTTGGGTGCCCAACTTTTCATGCAACCTATCCTAAAATTTGGAAGTGAATAGCGTACCACTATCTGAAATAATAAAAAAGGGTATCCCATGTAGTCTCACAATCTCTTTGATGTAGATCTTGGACAACCGCTTGGAGCTGAAGTCCACTCTAACCAAAATAAAATGGGCTGATTTAGTCAGCATGTCCACTATGACCCAAATTGAGTCATGTTTTCCCAAGGTCGTAGGAAGACCTACCACGAAATCCATATTTATCCTCTCCCATTTCCACTCGGGAATGGATAGATTTTTGAGCAAACGACAAGCTTTTAATGCTCGTACTTTAATTGGTGACAATTGTGATGTTTAGATACATACTCCACTATGTCCTTCTTCATCCCAGGTTTCCAGTAAAGTTGCCTCAATTTACGATATATCTTAGTTGCACCTGGATGAATAAAATATCGTGAACTATGAGCTTCAACAAGCACATTCTGAATCAAACTACCAACCCAAGGAACACAAACTCGCCCCCCAAACCACAATTCTCCACACGCATCAAGTGTGGAGTCTGAAGCCTCACCAAACAACACAATGTTCCAGATCTTATGCAATTTCCCATCTTCAAATTGTTTGGCCTTGATTTCACCAAGGAATGTTTACTTTACCTCAACACTAGCCAACACTCCTCCCCTTTCTGAAACTATAAAATGCATGAATTGAGATGCTAGAGCTTGAAATTCCCTAGCCAAAGGTCTCCTTGACACCTTCAAACATGCCAAACTGCCCATACTTACCACTTTCGACTCAATACTTCTGCCACCATATTGGCCTTACACGAATGATACTGGATGGTCACATTATAGTCTTTCAACAACTACATCCATCTCCTCTGTCTCAAGTTCAAACCTTTTTGTGTGAACACATGTTGCAGGCTACGATGGTCTGTGAATACCTCACACTTCACACCATAAAGGTAGTATCTCCAAATCTTATTTGCATAAATCGCCGCTATCAACTCCAAGTCATGAGTTAGGTAATTTTTTTCATGAGGTTTCAACTTCCTCAAAGCATAAGCAATGACATACCTGTCATGAATTAACACAACATTCAAATCCAAAATATGAAGCATCACAGAATACAACAAAATCTTTACCTTCAATCGATAATGAAAAAATAGGAGTTATGGTCAAAAGTGTCTAAAGCTTTAGGAAGCTCTCCTCACACTTCTCCGACCATACAAATGACACCTACTTTTGAGTCAACTTTGTCAAGTGAGTAGCAATAGATGAAAAATTCTTGACAAACCTATGATACCAAATAGCAAGACCCACGAAGCTCCTAACCTCAGTCATAGAGATAGGCTAAACCTAACTCTTAACAACTTTAATCTTCTAGGGATCTACCATCGCCCACTTTTCTGAGACCACATGCCCTAAGAAGGCAACCAAAGATAACTGAAACTTGCATTTTGAGAACTTTGCATACAACTGCTTCTCCTTCAAAATTCCTAAGGCAATGCGAAGATGACCTGCATGTTCCTCCTTTCTCTCGGAGTAAACCAAAATGTCGTTAATAAAAATTACCACAAAAGAATCCATAAAAGACATGAAAATACCATTCATCAAGCTCATGAATGTTGCCGGTGCATTGGTCAACCCAAAATACATCAATAACAACTCGTAATGCCCATACCAAGTCCCTAAAGTTGTCTTAGGTGTATCCTCAGGATGAATTTTCAGCTGATAGTAACCCGACCTTAAGTCAATCTTGGAGAATGCTGAAGCACCCTACAACTGGTTAAAAAGATCATCTATGCGGTGCAAGGGATACTTATTCCTGATAGTAACCTTGTTCAATTGCCTGTAATAAATATACATCCTCATGCTACCATCTTTCTTTTTAACGAATAAAACTAGAGAACCCCAAGGTGAAGCACTGGAATGAATAAATTCGTTATCCAGTAGTTTCTGCAATTAATTCTTAAGTTTCCTCAACTTTTTTGGAGACATTCGATAAAGCGGAATAGAAATTGGGTGAGTGCCCGACTCCAAATCAATACAAAAATCAAGATCCCTGTCCGGAGGCATATCTTGAAAATTTGTGGGAAATACCTGTTGGAACTCCAAAACCACATGAACTGAGTCAATAGAGGGGGACTCCGCACTAACATCCCAAAGATGATCCACGAAAGCTGAACACCCCTTCCCTACTAGCTTTCTACCCTTACAAAAGATATGATTTTCACCTACTTAGACTTATACACTCCCTCCCACTCTAGTTTATCCCTCCTAGGTATTTCTAGAGTCACTATCTTAGCATTATAGTTCAGGACAACATGATATGAAGACAACTAAGTCATATCTAGAATAATGCAAAAATCAAGCATGTCCAAAATGATCAAGTCTACCCATGTCTGAAAACCCATGAACAAAATAGAACATACAGGATATGCATGAGTCACCACCATAAAATCTCTATTTGGAGTAGAAACATATACAGGAGAATCGAGTACATCACAGACCAAATCCAGACCCAAAGAGAATTGAACAGATACATAAGAGTAAGTGGAACTTGGATCAAACAAAACAGTAGCCATCTGGTCAAAGATAAGAATAGTACTTGTAATAACGGCGTCAGACACCTCATCCTTGGTCTTACCTGGGAAGGCTTAATAGTGAGATCTATCATCAAGCTTGGCAACCTCCCTAATAGGCTGTGCTCCTCCCTTCCCTGCATTACCATTACCTTTGTTTTCACCACGACCTTCCTAATTATTACCCTGTCCACCCTATAGACGACCCTAATCCTTACCACCTCCACCTCTACCTGCTAGAACCAGATTTCTGGTCTGCTGCTGTGCCTGATTAACTATTTTCCTCATAAGACACTCTTTCTTGAAGTGTCCCGTAGTGCCACAATAATAACAACCCTATTCAAGAGAAGGTCGACTAGCAGTAAAATAAGAAGCCCCTTTGCCTCTAGCAGCTGAAGGCTACTAAATAGCCCCTAAATGACCACCTGTAGAGGCTGGCAAACCTGACTGAATGGGGAGAGCTGGATGAACTTGCTGGCTGTGGCCCCTAGAATAAGAACTACCAAATTTGCTCGTATTTTGAGACTTTTTGGCTAATGCCTTAGCCTGACCAATCTGCTCAACTCCCTCAAGTTTTTTTCAGATAATCAGCCACATCATTGAAACCCTTTTATGCAGAAGTCATATGCACCGAAAATACCTGAAGATCAATGTTCAAGCCTTTAACAAATAACCGGATCCTCTCCTCCTCAGTGCCCAATGGCTTAGTAGCCTAGCGAGACGAAGCATGAAACTTAGCCTCATAGGCTGCAACTGACATACCGCCCTACTCAAGGGACAGAAACTCATCGTTGTTGCAGTCATGAAGAGTATGGGGTACATACTTATCCAAAAATAGGGAGTGAAACTGAGCCCAAGTTAATGGAGTCAAAACTGGTGACCAACACTCCACATAGACTCTCCACCACTGCTTGGCATCCCCTTGCAGTTGAAAAGTCACGAACTCAACACCATGCTGTTGCACAATCCCTAATTTATGTAGCCTTTCATAGCAATCGATAATGAACTCAAACGCATCCTCAGTCTCAGTACCATGAAATGAAGAAGGTTTTATTTTCATAAACTTAGTCAGCAACTCATATTTGGTACCATTCATGATGGGGCCTAACATAGGATAGGGGAATACATCATTCCCCGAAGCCTCATCCACTCTGAGAGCTAAAATGGCAGTGGGATAAGTACTCAAAACCTAAAAAAGTTAGCATAATAAGAGTGGCTCCAGTACTATCCAACCCACTCAAAAAATCCAAAACCTGCTGAATAACCTCAAAAAATACCTGAGAAAGGGCTGTACCTCCAGCTGGTACAACCACCTCCTATTCCAATCTGTCTTCATCTACTGCCTCAACCTTTTCAAAATGATCCTGGTATGGGGAGGTTATACGGTCCTCTGACGAGCTTGGTTAGTTTTTGCATGATCTCCACCCCTGGAAGGTGTTGCTCTCCCTCTTTCCTTCCCCTACCCCTTCTTCGTCCTCATCCCTAAACAGTCGATTTTGCAGCTGGAGCTGCTGGTGCTAGGGCTACTACTCTTGCTCCATTCACTGTGGTGTTTACCATCTGCGAACAAAAGAATAAAGAAGTTCAGATACCAATTGGAATTAAGTTACGACATGAAAGAAAAAAGAAAGGACAGTTTCATAAAGTGCTATAGCCTCTCGAAAAAAAGTACAAAGTCTCCGTACCGTTCTGTAAGACTCTACTGGACCCATTTTGGTACAACGAGATGAAAAAACCTAGGGCTTTGATACCAAATTTGGCACGACCCAAACCCATCGTGAGTGGCACCTATATTAACCCCTCAATGGGAGAACCAACTAACACCATAAAACATCCAACACTTAGCAAAAAATAGGCAACTAAACCAATCTCATTAGCAAAACCAATATTCAATATCTCAAATAAAGTGTAACAATAAAATATGCGGAATAACCATCCCTTAGAACCTGAAAGTCATTGTACCAAAACTTTAATACTTGTCAAAAAAGGGATGCAACCCCAAAACCAAAGTAATTTCTAAGTCCAAAATAATAGACTAGAAAACAAGTGAAGAATTCAAGGTAGTTAGAAAGATGCAGCTCACCCTTGAGTTCAATTATGGTCTGAATCACAGTTGAAGTATATATATAGTCGCCGGAATGTGCTCTCCACTCAATAAAATGAAGAGCACATGTAGTATCAGTACACACGAAACTGCAGTGTATTGGTAGGGTCATCGACCAACCCAAAATGAGAAATATGAATATATAACCATAAAATAGTACAACAAGACAACTATGAACCCTATCATGCAACTCTATTTTAAGTTCATGACACTTAACCTTGTAAACAAGTACAACATGATGTTTAGTCAATATGAGTCAACAAGGATAACATGTTAAGTTAAACTATGACCACTAATAAGACTCCAAGTCAACACCCATGACGTAATGATCATATAAATCAGGTCATAATTTCACTAGTAATAGACAACACAGAGTTATGTCACAACTTGTAATTAACCTAGACCACTCAAGGATCTATAAGAACAACAATAACAATGGCAATTATCATGCATCTCGGTTTATATAATGAAACCACCTTTAGCAATTAAGCACATAACCCGGTTAACTCAAGGAACCAACATAATAATGACAACAATTAAGCTTGATTCACTTAAGGAATCAATATAATCAAGAAAACACATAATCCCCGATTCACTCAAGGAACTGTCATACTCATCTGTACCTTGTACATATATGCTAAGGGTCTTATGATCGCCCACTAATCATGACCTGCAGGGAACGATCTTTTGTCCAGGTACCAAATACTAGACATCAAGTGCCTACAAACCATATATCAACCAATCCCGTGGAAATGTCCAAATACTTGTACATTCTACAATAATGATGAATATCACAACAATCACAACTATAATGAAAACAGTAAAAATACTTTTAAGACCAACACGCTTTCATATAACTTCATTGCATGCGATCAAAACTTAGGATATCAAGTAGTCATTCACTTAACTTGAACATGCATCGTACAGGCAATACTAAGGAATAGTTATCATACACACATAATACAAATTGGGTTTCAACTACATTAAACCGTCACTTACCTCAATCCAAGCCTGAAATAATCTACTGAATGTGAGCTTTCCCTTTTCTTGCAACCACGGCTTAATTGTGGTCTAAGAATATGAATATAACACATAATCAATCAAATAACCTATAATATCACGGATTACAACCTTATCTCAAAAACCAAGGCCAATTTCATGATTATTCCCCCATTCTAGGGCTTTCCCACTATAAATTCACCTTAAAACTAGTGATTTCACGGTTACATTAGTGAAATATAGTGATTCAAGAGTAAATAATCAATCTTTAACTAAAATCCAAAGGTCTTACACCCAATTTACGCCCTTGCACCAGAAAATTCAGCTAGGTCAAGTTAAACCCTCCCCAAGACCCATAAACTAGTGATTCTAAGGTTTAGGAATCAAAAAACTAGTTCATGGGGATAAGTAACTTACTATTATGAAGAATTCTGGTGGAAAATAGGTGAAAATCACCTTAAATAGCCTGAACCCTCCCCAAAACTTTTTTAGAAATTATAAACCATTTTTGGGGTAATTTCTGCAAAAATAGCATTTACCTCGCTATGGCGGCATTGCTATAGTGGAATTCGCTTGGGATAGTGGGATTGATTGAGTTTGACTCCCGCTATAGCAGAAATTTCTCCACTATAGCAGTAGCCACATAGAAGATTGCCACCCTCTATAATCGGTGTGGCAAGGCAAAAACTTCAGATTGCTTCTAGTTTGGACTTTTTTGCAACGCACCCTCAAACCATGACATCCCAAACCAACCCCTTTGCGTCAAATTTTATATTAGGAGTTCTACTTATCCAAATTCACTTCCGAAAAGTCCTACGGGTTCCTTATCATCTTAGCTAACATAAAATCATGCTAAACTTGATTACATTTACCCAATCCATTCCCAAATTGTCCTAGACGATACCTTGCTCAGATTTTGTCTAAGACTAGCCTAGCTTGAAATTTTTAACTTTCAATCTAGGGAAAAACTTAACCCAAATTTTTGCACGTTAGACTTACCCTTAACAATGAAAAGGGTCGTTACAGCTTCATGCTCCTTATCAGTCTTAGAATAGACCAAAATATCATCAATGCAAACAATTACAAATAAATCCAAATAAGGTTTAAATACCTCATTCATCAAACCCATAAAAGCGGTTGGGGCATTGGTCAATCCAAAAGACATCACCAAGAACTCATAATGGCCATAATGATACCAAAAGTCAGTCTTTGGGATGTCCTCTACCCAAATATTATGCTGATGATAACCCGACCTTAGATCAATTTTAGAAAACACTGCGGTACCCTACAACTGGTCAAAGAAGTTATCTATCCTAGGCAAAGGATAGTTATTAAGAATTTTAACCTTGTCAACTGTCGAAAGTCTTTACAAATTAACATACTACTATTTTTCTTTTTAACAAAAAGCACAGGAGCACCCCATGGAGAAGTACTAGGATGGATAAAACCCTTCCCCAACAACTTTTGCAAATGAGATTTCAGTTCTTTTAACTTTGTCGGTACCATTCTATAAGGAGAAATGGAAATAGGGCGAGTGCTCGGCTCTAAGTCTATACAAAATTCAATGTCACGGTCAAGTTGTATCTCAAGAAGATTATCAAGGAACACCTTTAGAAAATCATACACTATAGAAACTGAAGCAATAGAAGGGATGACTGTACTATTATCCCAAATATGGGCTAGAAATATCCGACACCCCCTCTTAACAAGCTTTTGGGTACAAATAGCACAAATAATTCTCAAGGAAGAAGGTTTATATACACCCTCCCACTCTAACCTTTCCATTCTGGGCATAGCTATGACGACAGTCTTAGCATAACAATCAAGGACAACATGGTAAGGAGACAACCAACTCATCCCCAAAATAATATCCAAAACTTGCATGTATAAAATCACTAAGTCTACCAAAGTTTTATACCCTATAAACACTACAGTACAATCCCAATAAACATGATTAATACACACAAAATCCCCAACCAGTGTAGATAGATACAAGGGTGTATCCAGTATTTCACAAACTAAAGCCTAGACCATAGCAAACTTCACAGACACATAGTAAAAAGTAGACCCCGACTCAAATAACATAAAAGCCATACGATAATAGACAAGAATGGTACCTGTGACCACAACATCAGAAGCTTTAGCTTTAGGATGACCCAAAACTACATATAGATGAGCCTTATTATAAACTTGAATACCACCTCTACCAGCCTCACTACTCCAAACATTTATGGTCTAAAGTAGTGCATGGATTGAAGATGCTAAAGGTGTATAACTATCTTCCCCAGGGGGTTGATAACTGACCCCTGACAAGCCCCCAACAGATAAGGGCATCACAAAATGAATTTATTGAGTAGAGTAGCTTTGAGAACCATGACCCCGCGAATAAGCACCACTAAAATGGCTCTATTTCTGGGCTCTCTTCTCCTCTACTCTAATACTACACTGATGCTTCACACCTTCCACCATATTTACAAACTCCACCATCTCCTAGAAATTCTTCCCTAGAGAAGCAACTTGAAGACCTGTGGTCAAATCCTTCATGAAAAATCTAATTCTTTCCTCTTCAATAGATCAACTACAAAGCATACCGGGAAAAATCATGAAATTTGGCCTCATAACCCGCCACTGACATATCACCATGCTCAATTATCAGGAACTCATCCTTCTTTCTATCCTGCAAGGTACAAGGAACATACTTCTCAAGAAACACAACCTGAAATTAAGATCAAGTTAGTGGAGGTAAAGCAGCCCTACACTCAACAAAGGATCTCCACCATTGCTTGGTATCTCCCTGCAACTTGAAAATCACAAATTCTACCCCATATCTCTCTATAATCCCCATCTTGTACAGATTCTTAAGATAGTCAATCAAAAATTCATAAGCATCCCCCGACTCAGCACCTTAAAACACTGGAGGTTTCATTTTTAAGAACTTACAAAATAAATCATGCTTATTACCAATCATTACCGGCCTCAATACCTGTTGGGAAAAGACTTCCATCTTAGAACCTTTATCCATATGGGGTGGTATAGTAGCGACATGCTGTACAACTAGGGTTGGAAGGTCGAAACTATCTGAGTAGCTCCAATGCCAGCTAATTCGTTTGAAAATCCCATTACCTTTTGGATCACCTCTAAAGATAGAGGCAACTGAGTTGCACCACCCCGCGCAGGCACAACATTTTTTGGAACTAGGAACTCCTCCTCCACAACTACCACTTCCTCATCTTAAACTAAGTATCGAGCATTCTCATGTGGGGAAAGGGATAATGATCTCTATCTAGCCTGTGTTCTAGCTGGCTAGGCTCTACCCCTGACGGGTGCTGCCCTTCAACCTCCTCTTCTGGCCTTTCCCCTCAATATATCTCTACCCTGAACTGCGGCCCTAACACTCAGTCTAGGTGGTGATGCTGCAGTAGCACTTGATCTAACTGAATGAGTATTTATCATCTACAAACAAGAATGAAAGATATTGGATATCAAATTAGATCACCACATACCAATTGGAATCAAGTACTAGCACAAAGGAAAGAAAAAAGTGAAAGTTTTTCCTAAAGTCCTGTAACCACTTGAAGAAAAGTGCAAACGTCTCTGTACCATTCTATAAGACTCTACTAAACCCATTCTTGTGTGATGAGATTGGTAAAAACCTGGATTTTATACTATCTTTGTCACAACCCAAATAATCGTGAGTGGCACCCACTCTAACTCTATAGTAGGAGAACCGACCAACCAACCCTTAGCCAATAACTTAAACCTTACACTTAAACAATTGCTAAACAAAAACACCAATTATTAACTTAAATGCATACCAAGAATAATATCAATCCAATATCTCCAAAATATTTAAATAATAACAAAAGTGTGGAAGTATCTCTAAACTATTACATTCCCTGGGACCAAAAAAATCACCGTCCAAGAACTAATATTCTAAATTAAAGTTTGAAAAAAAAACCAAAATACTAATTCAATAGATAAAGAAGTCATTGTCCAAATTAAAGGACATGATAAAGATGAAGATACAATGGTTGACCAAACATGGTGCTCACCGTTGAAATAAAGCTGCTGATCACAAGCTAAAGCCGAGGTCTAGTCTTAATCTTGGAACATGCTCTACACTTAATAAAAAGAAGAGCACTATTAGTATCAGTATAAAAACTATGTATGGTAAGCATCATAGATCGACTCAACTTAACACCATACAAATAGATAAGTTAAACAAAAGCAAGAAGCGATCAAGTCACAACATATAATCAAGTAACAATTCAATTCATATTCATAATCATATCAATTTACGACACCACTGACTATACTCTTCATATCAATGCTTTTCAAGTTATTATTATCAAGCACTTACACTTAAGTAATTCAGTCAACAATAATCAATGTAAACAACCATATGTGCACTGCAACCAATAAATGCATGCCAAAAATAGTGTACATACATGACCTGCAGAGGACAAGCTTAGTTCATGTATTATACTGGTGTGGTACCCAATCCCAATATCAATCTGTATTGTGTGACACTTGATCCCAATATCAACAAAATAGGTAAAACCTCAAGAAAATGCTCAAGAACAATAATATCAACATTCAAGTTCATATTTTATACATCAACACATAAACCTTCAAATTAATCATTCTAGCTTAACCATTTACATCATCACAAACAACAATTACAAGCATGTCAGAAGACTAATCACAATCATCTAACTTAAATATAAGCATAGAGTCAAATCAAGTCTACAAATACTTTTAAATGATAACCTATCTCGTATCCTTGTCCAAGTGCACTAATTAGCCAAAGCCTTGCCCTTTCTTGAAAGTTTCGCTTGTTCTTGGTCTATAAATAAGAAATGAGAATTATTTAATATACCATTCCCCACTTCTAGGCATTATAAACCTAACCCCATAAACGTTAATGCATGAACTTGAGCAAGTTCATCATTCTAGGGGTTTCTACCTTTTAATCTCTTTGAATTCTCCATATTTCATGATTACAAGAAAAAATTCTATGTTATGAAGTAAATTCTAACAACCTAGAGTCAAAAATAAGTGAATTAAATCTATTAACCATCAATTCCCACCAGTTCATCAAACCAAGGGCTAAACCCCAATTTCAGTCATGACAATAATTCTTATAGTTCTAGTGATTAAGCAAAGTAATCTCAAGTTAAAAGTGGAAAAATCTTACCTCAATGCTAGAAAACCCCAAACAATGGTGGAAATCACCTTCTCTACACCTTAGGTCAAAAACAAAGTTTTTGGACTGAAAAATGCTAAGTTTCAAATTCCTAGTATAAAACTGCCTAATCATCTCGACAATGATGGTTCTATCGCTGCAACAGCACTTTTACCACTGCAACGATATATAGGACAAAACATCCCGTCACCATGGTAACCCTCTCCCTCGCTGTAATGACATTACTGCAGTGGCACTTCTATCACAACAATGATACTTAAACAATAGCTCAGGCTTAGTTCCCATGCATTTCTTCGATCTTGATATTACGTACTAACCCTTTCTCAAAGATCGCTATAATCGGAATTCTACTAATCCATTTTATGAACCAAAAGTTTCTGTGAATTAGTGCACAAATTTTTAGCTTAGCTTTTCCATATACTAAATTTGTGAATTCAAGGCTATCCAACTTTTGGGCAAATTTTGGGTTGTGTAGTGTAGGAAGATCTAGTGATTTTTGGTGATTTCATTTTGGTGTTTGATTTGATTTTATGCTAGACGATGAGTTTAGGAAGTCACAGAAACTTTTGGTTCATAAAATGGAAAAACACGACTGGGAAAGTCACGAAAACTTTTTCGATGCTTGAGAACTTACAAGATGAAGCACGACTCCGGAATAGAGGCCAAAAGATAATTAGATGTGAGATAGAATTTTACCAAAAAGAGAATGAAAGTTTAGAGAAAACTAATCAAAAGAGAAAAGAGAAAGGATAATTGTGTGAACACTATCTGAATACTAACTGAGGGAGAAGGGGAACATGGATCAATCATTGAAAGCTCCAAAAGTTGACTAGCTATCCATACTCGTTGTTACCTTACAGTCATAACCTAATTTATCGAATCATGAGGGCACCTATTCTAAACCACCTAGATAGGAGAACCCCTTACCACCTAACCAAAATACATGTTGAAGTCTTTACTCATTGGAAATAACCAGGTTTTATTATAACAGTGGTAAGAAAATGAAATACGGAAATGGAAACTACCCTAGTACCTAGTCTAAACAGGTATAAGAGCTGTTAAAGAGGAAATAGTCAAGACACAGCTTCCATCATGAATGGGAAGTGAGAGATGCTGAATGAAACTGCTGCTAAATGATCACAATCGCAATAGTCAAGAATCCAACACTGAATCCTGCAAAATACAATACCCCAAAAAAGGTATAGCAAGAGTAGCATCAGTACAAACCACAGGTACTAGTAAGCCTCATTGGTTGACTCGAATTGGATTACACAAATATAACATAATTATCCAAAAGAAACATACATTCTGTTACTCTCATTTCCAAACCCTTAGGACTACCCCATCCCCATTACTGAACTCTATTCACGAACCCCGAAGTACAACACCTTCCCTTACGACTCTACCACCACTGAACTACTAAGACTAACCTCACACCGGGGATTACCCTAACATCAGAAGACAACTACGACAAGAAAATCCTAGACCTGAATCCTTGATTTAGTAAGTCGCATAGCATGCCTGGAGAAGACTCGGTAGGACATGTAACTTGTCCTTCCGGCCCGAATACTAGATCAAAATTAATCCTTAACCCACACTCAATCTTCTTCCTATCCTTCTAGCATATTATTTCTTGCCCAACCCCCACGTCTTGGTTATTCCACTACCAGAGTCCATATGATGAGCCAAGACAATATAAGAAATAAGAATTACATTATAGACCGACCACCCTTAACCACATTACAGAACTCGAAACCAACATACATTTAGTATAACAAGAAACAAAGGCATTTAGGGGATCATACCAACAAGCCAACACCTTAGCACTAAGTCAAGTTCAGACAGACTATACAAGTAACTTCAATAGATGATTAGTTAAATCAAACAATAATCAAGCATAGATAAATACAACATCCAGGGCATTCCAATACCCCATAGAAATCCATTCCATAAATACCAGTTGAAGGATCATGCTTAATTCCAAGATCAATTTCAACACACCATGACCCCATTACCGATAATCCCCAATATATAAGACCATACCCAGACCATGCAAGAATTCCAAACATATAACCACATATAAATGTATTCTCCAGTCCATTCATGGAACCGTCAAACTCACCTGACCCTTGTACATATATGCTATAGGTGATGTATCCACCCTCTAAACATGACCTGCAGGAGACAAATAACATCCATGTACTATAACCGTAGACCTAAGTGTCTGCCAACCTTATAACACATTTATAACACATGTATTATCGCAAATCTTTTAGCCATCAAGTCAAGTTAAGATAGCCCCAAAATAATACTTTACCCAAACTTTAACCAATTTTAGCCGTCCCAACTCCGTGCCCTAAGGCCTAGAAATGAAATCTCCCATCCATCTACGTTATACACATACTCTCTAACCCGTGTCTAAGCTACTTAATTAAACTTAGCTTACCTGGATGTCAAGCAGCTGTAGAAAGGATGAATATATGTAATTCTAGCCTAAAGTCAAGATCACGGATGACTAATGCTCGAAAATCCATAGATTTACACCCATTCACACCCTTTTCTCCTTTTCTCCATGGTTTTAAGACATGGAAGAAAGCCCTTAGGGTTTTTGGAGCCTCCCACTTTGTTTATTTCAGCCAAAATTGAGAAGGGGAATAAATCCCACTTAAGTGGGATTCTAGACTGCGTCACCCCGCTATAGTTGTAGGTTCACTGCTTTACCAGAATAAATCCCGCTATACGAGCTGACGTTAGCCCAACCTAATTGCTTAAGTCTTTAAATTTTAAATACTCATGATCTCACATAAGCTTTCAAATAGTATCCTTATGATTTCCTAACTCCAAACTACTATCGAGGTGTTTTCTAATAACAACGGATTTGTACATTACAACAGATACTAATTTACCCATCGTTCTTCCTCGAACGAACAAAGGAAGGAAGGGTCTAAGTCTAGATAGTTTGGACTTAACACCATCCCCGTAAGATCGTACGCCACTAATTACTACTACCTGGATCGAAACACAACCACCCGAACCCCAATTCACTAATTGTACAAATTGAGACCCTGCCACCGGTCAATCTGGGAAATGTCCTTTGTGCCTACATGAGCACGATGTGAATAAGGAATTACCCTTCGAAGGCCAAAATTACCCAAAACTAGTCGAAATACAAATATCGAAAGGGGTATTAAAGGATTGAAACTCAAAAATATGCGGAGCTCGAGGCGGGACCCTGCTATAGAGGTCAGTACCTCGCTATAGCTGCCATCACCCTGATATAGCGGTCAGAAGTAAAATATTGAGGGGAAAATGGTTTCATTTTCCATTTTCCATTCTCTACTAAAAAATTTACTCTCCCTCTCCCTCAATCACTTTGCCTCACCACCGAAAAAGGTAAATATTTGACTCTTTTACTCCCTATTACTTAGTTACTCATGAAATTGCATACATTAGGTTCGATTTTAAGTTGGAAAAGAGAGTTTGAGTGAGTTTCAAGTTTCAATTTTTTAATCTTTGGGGCTTGGTAGCATTGAAAATTCTAAGCATGGTTGCTTTCCTTATGTTCACAATGCTTCTATTGCGTTCTGGGTGTAAGAAACTAAATGTTTACAGCCTAAATGGGCCTAAAACATAAGAGAATTTGAAGGGACCTTTTTGGGTTTGAAATGGCGATTTGGGCATGATGTCGGAGTTTTCATGCCCGAATGTTTGAATAAACTAGTTCTAGGACATTGTTGGAACACTGATCTGAGTCCAAAATTTGAAAATGGGAAAATTGGAGTCAAGGGGCGCCATTGATACACCACTTGAATGCTGAGGATGATGAAGACCACTATATAGAAGTCTTCGTCGCTATAGCAGAGAAATTCCCACTATATTAGGAGGCCGCAGGCAGTGGCCTCCCAATTAAAGCTAGAGTTTTAAAACTTTTTTATTCGGTCTTTCCCTGATGCTTGATGAATGCTAACGAGTTTCTTTTGTCAATTTTTACAAATTAACATATAGAATGACCAGAAACCAAGCTAATGACCCCGTTTACAAAAGATTTCCTTACGAGGCTTGTCGGGAATGATATTGGGAGTATCGGCGATTGGGGCTTTGCTTTGAGTGAGGCTTTAACATGACAAAAGTGGAGGAGAAAGTGCCAGAGTTCTATGAGCGACTACAGGAGTTTGAATGGGACCCACTGGTGGTAGGTCCCCCAGATGGGGTCGCTACTTGGACAAGGGAGTTCTTCGCCATACTTCCTACCGTGCTTTGGGATTCCCTTAGCCCTAGTATCCACATTTGAGGAGTGGACATCCCCATTAACTCTCATACCATTAATGAGGTGCTCGGGGTACCCCACATCTCCAATGTAGACTACATAGCAAAGGTCTAGGAGATGGACATGGTGTGGCTGGGAGACACTTTGATTTCGAAGGAGTTCAGGGATCGAGTATACTGGCCCTCGAATAAAGGCATCACCGGTACCTATTTTTTAGCCGATACTAGGAGGTGGATAAACCTGGTGACCTGGAGGATTTGTCTGTCGAATAATACCCCTGACATGACCTATCCTCGAGCCTTGGTAGTGGCTTGTGCTATTAGGGGCATTTGGCTGAACGTGGGAGAGCTGATTGTGATGGAGTGGAAGGACTTCTAGCGGGGCCTCAGGAGAGGTGCCTTCCTTCTCGAGCTGGTGTCCGAGTTGTGCAGAAGATCGACGGTACCAGAGGATCCCAAAGATTTTGCGACGGAGATAGACATCCCCTTTCACCCCCTCTTGGTGAAAGCACCCTCATCCTAGAAGAGAAAGAAAAAAAGGGTTGATGGGGCATAAAGTAGTTGAGTGGCGGAGGAGGTCCCTTAGGTGGACAAGGATGATAATGACGATGTCCCTCTCCCAGTCCCATTGATCCCTAACAGTCAGCTAGAGGCAGGCCTGGTCGCTATATTAGGAGGCCTATAGTTAAGTAACCCTCCAGTTCTACAGTCCCATATACTATCTAGGATATCACAGTGCTCTGCTGAGAGCTCGCTGAGGAGAGGCAGAAGGGACACTCCCGGGATCGGCTGCTTGCCCGCTTATGGGGCAGGGTCATCTCCTTCCGCTGATGACCCTGCCCCAGCAGCCCAGGACTGACAGGGCATCCTGCTTGGTTCCTTTCCCCCATTTATTTTTATGATTATTTGGGTTGCCTCCGTTTAGGGTATAAACTAGACATTTCAGCCTTCTCTCTTTATTTCCTACACATGGATACGATTTTTATTCTTGCATTAATAAATAATAAACCTGCTTATATGGTATTTATGCAATTTTTATATTAATGCAATGTCCCGCACCCTGAATTTCAAAAATAATCAAACAAACACGAAAGTCAAAAATAGGGGAAAATAGGGCAGGGCTACTACCCCGCCTATACCGCTATAACGGTGTGCCCTTTGCCATAGTGGTACCGCTATAGCAGAGAAATTTCTGCTATAGCAGCGTTACTACTATGGCTGTGCTTCACGCCGCTGTGGCAGCCAGAACAGGGGTTGCCCAAAATTTTAAACAACTTTTCCTATGTTTTTTTCCCTAGCTCCTCAATACTCATAATGCAACCCAAAAAAGCTAAGACCTTGTTAATTTTCCCAAAAATGAGCTTTAACCAACTACAAATCGACCATAACCTTACATTATAACACATATTGTTTAACAAAATCATAAATACACGAGATAATCCTTTATAAACTAACCTCACTATTGCGAATTCCAAACCTTGTTTTTTCATAGCATGAAATTTAACCTTGTTAACAACGAACCACACAAATTCCATGTGTTTAACTAGGATTAGTATAAGTTTCCCGGGGTTCAACAACAAGAAGTTAGATTCCGTATACTGACACCTTCTACCTTATCTCAAACAGGTATGTCTTTTGCGTAAGCACCTCCGTTCCTTATCCTTAGGCACCAGTTTAAACTCTTATAACACTATCAACCAACAGTACCATCATAGTCTAAGATTACCTACCACCACACAACATATAACAATTCACAACATTCATATATCATAGACTCAAGCAAATCAAGAAACTACAATCACCACATATAAAATCACGGAAAGTCAAAATCAAACATTACTTGCCTAAGCCTTAATAATACAATACCTAATTGTGCATGTGACGACCCTAATTAGGTTGTCTAATATAATTACATGGCCCGGAGGGCCAGATACCAATTGGGACCTTCCCAGTTCCAATTAACATTGCTTATATCCCTTTAAATGGAGTCAAGTGAAATACACTTGCTTAGCCAAGATACCAATTGGAATCATGAGATACCAGTTGGACTCAACCTATACAACAATTGAACAATAGCATGAAAGAAAAGAAGGAAGTGAAATAGTTTCCTATAATGCCCCATAGGTTCCCAAATATTAGATGTGGACATCAACATACCAATCCGGAGGACTCTAATCGACATTTGCTCTTGTACTAGGAGATCGGTAACTTAGGCTCTGATACCAAATTATCATGACCCAATTTACCGGATCATGAGGGCACCTAGTCTAAACCACCTATATAGGAGAACCCCTTTCCACCCAACCAACGTACATGGGGAAGTCTTTACTCATTGGACATAACAAGCTTTTATTACAACAATGTTAAGGAAATGAAAATGCAAAAATGGAAACTACCCTAGGAACTAGTCTAAACAGGTACAAGAGCTGCTAAAGAGGAAATAGTCAAGACATAGGCTTCCACCGTGAATGGGAGAGTGAGAGCTGCTGAATGATCACTACTGCAATAGTCAAGAAACCAATACTGAATCCTACAAAAGACTATACCCCATAAAGGGTATAGCAAGAGAAGCATCAGTGCAAACTACATGTACTGATAAGCCTCATCGATTGACCTAAATTGGATTACACAAATATAACATAAATATCTAAAAGGAAAATGCATTCTTTTACTCTTATTTCTGAACCCTTAGGACTACCCCATCCCTATTACTAAACTCTAGTCATAAACCCCAAAGTACAACACCTCCCCTTATGACTCTACCACCCCTGAACCACTAAGTCTGACGTCACACTGGGGATTACCCTAACTTTAAAAGACAACTACGAAAAGGAGATCCTAAGCCTGAATCCTTGATTTAGTAAGTCGTATAACCTTTCTGGAGAAGACCCGCCCGAACATGTAACTTGTTCTTTCAGCCTGAATACTAGATCAGAATTAATCCTTAACCCACACCCAGTCGTTTTCCTATCTTGCTATCGTAGGATTTCTTAGCCAACCCCCATCTCTTGGTTATTCCGCTACCCGATGCCATATAATGAGCCAAGACAATATAAGAAATAAGAATTACACTATAAACTGACCACCCTTAACCACATACAAGAACAACAAGTTAATCCAGACTCAAAACCAACACACATTTAGTATAACAAGCAACAAAGGCATTTAGGAGATCATACCAACAAGCCAACACCATAGCACCAAGTCAAGTTAAGATAGGCTATACATGTAATTCAAGAGACGGTTAGTTAAATGAAACCACAATCAGGCATAGATAAATACAACATCCAGGGCATTCCAATACAATATAGATATCCATTTCATAAATACCAATTGAAGGATCATGCTTAATTCTAAGATCAATGTCAACACACCATGAATCCATTATTAATAATGCCCAAAATATATGACTAGACCCAGATGATACAAAAATCCCAAACATATAACAACATATAAATGTATTCTCCAGTCCACTCATGGAACCATCAAACTCACCTGACCCTTGTACATACATGCTATGGGTGATGCATCCACCCTCTAGACATGAACTGCAGGGGAAAAATACCATCCATGTACTAAAACCCCAGACATAAGTGTCTGCCAACCTTATTTCACCAATAGCCCGTTAGAACATCCCAAATACTGAAACATTCTACATTTTAGAAATAAGGCAGGTCAAACCAATAAGCAAGTAAAATCACTACACTAATCACACCAAATAACATACATTAACCAGCCGCACTACCAAGTAGTTAACATGCACATATAATACAAGTTGGATTAAACTAAAATACCATCACCTACACTACTGGCTAGGGCCTTTGCCATGGAACACATCTACTACTACGCTCCTAAGTCCACCTCAAGGACTTCCACCTTAGAATCTTTGGAGGTTCACTATTACCTTACTTGGTGTAATTAATTACATTAAGCATCAATATATAATAGGTAGATTACCATTTCACTTTACCAAAAACAAGTAAACAACCGCCAATCATCCAATTTATACCACAAGTATATCATAAACATGATAGGCATATAGATAGCCCCAAAGTAATACTTTACCAAAACTTTAACTAATTTTAGCCATCTAAGCTAGGGCGTATTTATACGCCCTATTGCCGTCTTCGACACATGTTACCTTAGTTTTGAGAGAGCAATAAGTGCATATTTTATATTGTTTTGATGGAATATTTGATATTTCGCTAATAAATGTGATTAGACCCTTGTAGCTAGAATTTGCGACTAATTAAAGCATTTTTAGAGTGGAAAGTGAGGCTTGGAGGAGCTACGAGCGAAGGATATTGAAGATAAGAGGAAAGCCAAAGATTTGAACTTGAAGAATCCAACCAAATCCACAAAGAAAAGTCGAAGAAAGGAAGAAAATCAGAGTCTAAGTGCCAGGCGCGCCCAGGGCTTGCCGGTCTACTTTTGACAAAGATTTTGCTCAGTTGGACAGCATAGGGGCGCGCCCAGGGGCGTTTCGGGCCGCTCATGCACTACCTTTCAGAGGCAAAAATTTCCTAAGTGCAAGGCGTGCCCAGGGGCGTGCCGGGCAGCTTTTTGGCAATTTTTGCCTCCGAGTTTTTGTCTATAAATAGGGCTTTTGGGTTATTGTATCATTATTCCATCTTTGTTGGAATACTCTTAGGTGATTTTGGCATCCAAATTAGGGTTAATACTTCTTCTTTTCATCTTTTATTTATTTTTATGAATTTTCATCAATTTATGATGTTAATTCAAGTTATGAGTGGCTAAAATCCTTCATTATTGGGGTTGAGGCTACGAAGATGAATCTCGTGAGTTGATTATTATTGGTTTTTGCTGAAGTTTATCAATTATTGGTTATTCTTGTATTCTTGATTTTACTATTTTAATGCTTAATTACCATTGAAATAAATCTATTGTCTTGAGAGGAGCTCGAGAGAGAAATTGAGAGATAGAACGTGGAATATAAGGAGCATGATATTTAATCAAGGAAGGACTTCAGAGATATTGATTTGCGGTTAGGACTGAGAGGTACCTAATTCGCCACACTTGTTCAAATGCGAGAAGATAGCTTAAAGGCGTTAGAATTGGTTAAATCTATCCCCGCTCAACGATGTAGTTAGGTTTCCAATTTCAAATAGAAGGTTATAGTTTGGAGACGAATATAATCATATTATCAACCTCATGATCAATAACCACAATAGACAGCTCAATTTGCTTAAACCATTAATATTCATGTGCCCGAGATGACGTTCGGGATGCCTTGACCCTGGGAATTCAACTTGCCATTGTTTATACCCCAAGTTAATCATGTTAGTTTAGTTCATAGTTATTTTATACTTTAAAACAGTCATATCTCTGTATTCCACCGCTTAAATAAATAATCAAGAACTAGTTTAGTCTAGTGAATAGTTAAACGACAAGTCCCTCCGGGTTGGACATTCGGCTCTTTTAAAGGAGCCATTATATTACTTGAATGGTCACGTGCACTTGCGTGTATAGCTGGGCCACAACAAGTTATTGGCGCCGTTGCTGTGGACTTTGGTTTTAATTGTTTATCTAAATTGGACTTTTTCTTTTTTATTTGTTTGAGTTGTATATAATTTATTTTTGTACAAAGTTTTGTTTACTTTTCTACCACTCTTATTGATATGTCAGTTTGGGATAGATGGTCATTTTATGATGAAATTTTTTGTTGTTTTTGTGGAGGACCACACTTGGATGATAATTGTCATGATGTTCAAGAGAGAGGGTTGTGCGCACCTGCCCAATCTTTTGAATTGAATAGATGTTAGATGCGTGGTGGTCAGGATAGCAATGGAAGTGATTGTAAAAACTATTATTACCCTCCCATGAGCCCCTATTATGATCAGTCTGTTATTTGTGATATTGGCAGGGCTAATGGAGCTAATGAGGCAGAATATGAGGCTCACTTTATGGATATGCTGAAGCGAGTAATGGAGCTGTAGACACAACAAATGGAAGACATGCAGAGAATAAGGGAAGCCACTGAGAAAATGCAGTCCCAAGTCACAAAGTTACAGGCTAGAGCTGAAACTTGTGTTGATCAACAAGTTACAGTCTTATCAAAGGAACCCCGGATTGATCATGAAAGGGACACTTGTAGAAGAAAGTTGTGATGAAGAAGTCATAGTGAGCCAGGAATTGCTAATGGAGCAAGCACAACAATTAAAAATTCATGAGTGTCTCCGGGATGGTCTCACAACCATGTCAACCCAATTAAAAGTGGGGAGAGATGAGCTTATTTCAGAGATAGATCAATTTTCTTAGATATCCGTGACTTGAATGTTCAATTGATGAAAAAAATTGAGAAGTCAGATGTCCAATCACCAATAGTTTTAGAGACTAGCCATTCTGTGGAGAAAGAAGAAAAATATCAACAATTCGACTATCTTTCTTTGATTGAGGCTGACGTTGAGAGGGAGTATAAATGTGAGCATGTTGCAGCTAGTGCAAGTGGAAAAGTGAGAGGTATTGGATCTCATTCAAAGCATTTTTCTACATTATGTTTATATGATGACATATATTTTGAGTCATTTGAACTGGTGGAGGATTGTGGAGATGAGAAACAAGAATCCTACATTCTTAAATTTGCACCAGAAAAATAACAAAACAACATGCCTCACCTCAGGGCTAAGAAATTTAACATGCACCATCCATCACTTGGTCCCTTCCACCACCCTATGAGTTAAGCAAAAAGATGGATGAAATGTTGGGGGTGAAATTTATATCCTCAAGGTGGAGGGAAAAGTTGATGGGTCATGCCACGACGTTAAATTAGGTGCTTGTGGGAGGCACCCCAATGTTTAGTAAGTAGTTTGTTTTTATTTTTATTTTTTTTATTAGTGTCACCTTTGTTTTTGTTTTGTTTTGTGAGTACCCAAAATATAAGCTAAGGAGCATTGCAAAAACTAAGTGGGGGATCCTCCGGACCTCTTTGATGGATAAGATGCTACTAGCTAGGACTAGAAGTCTTAGGGAGTATTTCTCTTTCTTTATTATTTGATTTATACTTTGGGGACAAAGTATTATTTTAAGTGTGGTGTGGAAAATCTTCCGATTTGGTTAGGGTGGAGTGTGCTATAGGAGTCTTTTGGTTATTTTCTTTATGCTTATGTTGCTGAAAATTTGAAAAATACAAAAAAAAATTCTTTTAGTAATTTTTATTTTTATTTAGGAGCACACTTCATCCACCCATCGATTTTTCTTTTCGGTTCTTTTCCGAGGGGAAGCCCTTTGAACCCAGTATCCTTTTTATTTTTAGGAGTAATTTTAAAATTTTAGAGATGCTCTAATCAGATGCTATGCATGATTGCATGATGGAAGTTGGTTTTGAATGTTGAAGCATGTGTAGTGAATTGAATGACTATTGTTGAGACACCTAGGTTCATTTTTTTGACTCTTTTGTGATGTTGGCTTAATGTGGAATTCTTGTTATTGCTTGGTTGAGAGTCTTTAGGGATCCATCTTGATTTAGACATGTGCCATGTGTGAGTGAGGTTTTTGTGTTATTCCATGTGCATATTGATGTATAGAACTTGCCCGGTGTGTTTGCAAAGAAAAATAAAGGGTGTTGAGTTTAGGAGATGATTTAGGCATTTCTTTGATAGCCATATTTTATACCTACTTTATCTACCCTTTTTGCATTGCATGATCTTAGTTAGCCCTGTTGAGCCTTTAGCCTATTCTTTGGTAGCCTTATCTGTAGTTTAATCCTTTTCTTTCAATTAACTGTCATTTGATCCAAAAATCCTAAGTGCTTTAGTTGAGAAATTAAGATGTTAAGGAGTATAAAAATTGAATAAGAAAAAAATGAAGTTGAAGCCCCAAAATAATAGATTTTGGTGTGTGAAAAAGTTTATGTGTTGTTGGTAGGGAGTAATGTAATGAAAAGTAAAAAATTGACCAAAAAAAGTTACTCATGTGTTGATAGCAAATACTCCTTGCCTATTATATGCAAGCTAGCTTAAAGAGATGGGGCAAAACAAAAGAGAGTTGGGAAGATAAAAGTGGTGTAAAATAGGTTGGTTGGAGGTGATCTTAATGTAAATTGTAGTGTATTAAAGAGCTTAGGGAAGATGGTCACTATTCTTGACCAAATAGTTCCTACCCGTCCCTTAGCATACATTACAACACTTAAAGTCCTCCTTGATCTTAAGTTTTGACATTGTGATACTAGTGGAGTACTACACTAAGGGCAAGCTTATGGTTCATCGTATGTGGCATATGAATTCTATGTGAGAGTGAGCGGAATTTGATTCTTACACCCATTATTGTGATAAATTGTATATCTGTGAGTGAATATGGGTGACTCTCTTGTGGTGAGGGCACATGTTTGATGATAGATAGGTGACTTATATGATCACTTTGTTGAGTAATGTGCATGAGTTTACAAACTTGGTAGAGTCAATTCTTGAGGCTAGGAAGTTTTGAAGTAGTATTCATGTGTTTCAAGTTGTAATATAGCATGCCGAATGTAGAGCTTGCTATTCATATGGTCGTTGTAGTGATAGCTTGAGTGTCTTAGTTGTAGTAGTAATTATTGAGTCTTCCTTGATTGTGATTAATGTGAAGATTTGTTCGAGGACGAACAAAGGTTTCAGTGTAGGGTGGTGATCTAGGGCATATTTATACGCCCTATTGCCGTCTTCGACCCATGTTTACCTTAGTTTTGAGAGCAATATGTGCATATTTTTTATTGTTTTGATGGAATATTTGATATTGCACTAATAAATGTGATTAGACCTTTGTAGGTAGAATTTGCGAATAATTGGAGAATTTTTGGAGTGGAAAGTGAGGCTTGGAGGAGCTACGAGCGAAGGATATTGAAGATAAGAGGCAAGCCAAAGATTTGAACTTGAAGAATCCAACCAAATCTGCAAAGAAAAGTCGAAGAAAGGAAGAAAATCAAAGTCTAAGTGCCAGGCGCTCCCAGGGGCGTGCCGGTCCGCTTTTGACAAAGATTTTGCTCAGTTGGACAGCATAGGGGCGCACCCAGGGGTGTGCCGGGCTGCTATGCGATACTTTTCAGAGGCAAAAATTGCCTAAGTGCCAGGCGCGCCCAGGGGCGTGCCGGGCAGCTTTTGACAAAGATTTTGCTCAGTTGGGCAGCATAGGGGCGCACCCAGGGGTGTGCCGGGCTGCTAATGCGATACCTTTCAGAGGCAAAAATTTCCTAAGTGCCAGGCGCGCCCAGGGGCGTGCCGGGCCATTTTTTGGCAATTTTTGCCTCTGAGTTTTTGTCTATACATAGGGCTTTTGGGTTATTGTATAATTATTCCATCTTTGTTGGACTACTCTTAGGCGATTTTGGCATCCAAATTAAGGTTAATACTTCTTCTTTTTATCTTTTATTTATTTTTATGAATTTTCATCAATTTATGATATTAATTCAAGTTATGAGTGGCTAAAATCCTTCATTTTGGGGTTAAGGCTACGAACATGAATCTCGTGAGTTGATTATTATTGGTTTTTGCTGAAGTTTATCAATTAGTGGTTATTCTTATATTCTTGATTTTACTATTTTAATGCTTAATTACCATTGAAATAAATCTATTGTCTTGAGAGAAGCTCGAGAGAGAAATTGAGAGATAGAACGTGGAATATAAGGAGTGTGATCTTTACTCGAGGAAGGAATTTTGAGAGATTGATGTGCGGTTAGGACTGAGAGGTACCTAACTCGCCGCGCTTGTTCAAATGCAAGAAGATAGCTTAAAGGTGTTAGAATTGGTTAAATCTATCCCCGCTCAACGATGTAGTTAGGTTTCCAATTTCAAATAGAAGGTTATAGTTTGGCGATAAATATAATCATATTATCAGCCTAGTGATCAATAACTACGATAGAAAGCTCAATTTGCTTAAACCATTAATATTCATGTGCTCGAGATGTTGTTTGGGATGCCTTGACCCTGGGAATTCAATTTGCCATTGTTTATACCCCAAGTTAATCATGTTAGTTTAGTTCATAGTTATTTTATACTTTAAAACCATCATATCTCTATATTCCACTGCTTAAATAAATAATCAAGAGCTAGTTTAGTCTAGTGAATAGTTAAACGACAAGTCCCTGCGGGTTCGACATCCGGCTCTTTTAAAGGAGACATTATATTACTTGAATGATCACATGCACTTGCGTGTATAGCTGGGCCGCAACACCATCCCAAATCTGTGCCCGAAGGCCTAGACACGAAATCTCCCATCCATTTATGTTATAAACATGCTCTCTAACTCGGGTCTAAGCTACTCAATTAACCTTAGCTTACTTGGATGTCAATCAGCTGTAGGAAGGATGAATCAATACAATTCTACCCTGAAGTCCAGATTAAGGACATGCTAATCCTTGAAAATCCATGAGTTTGTACCCATCTGCACCCCTTTCTCCTTCTCTCCATGGTTTCAAGACACAAGAGACACCCCTTAGGGCCACCTTGTTTATTTCAGCCAAAATGGATAAGGGGAATAAATCCTGCTTAAGTTGGATTCTATACTTTGTCACCCCATTATAGCGGTAGGCTCACTACTATAGCGATACTGCTATAGAGGAATAAATCCCGCTATAATAGGCTGACCTCAACCTAATTGCTTAAGTCTCTGAATTTTAAATACTCGTGGTCCCTCGTAAGCTTTCAAATAGAATCTCGATAATTTCCAAACTCCATACTAATGTTGAGGTGTTTCCTAATAATGACGAATTCGATCATTACACTTACACTACAAATTTTCCAATATTATTGAATATCATTGCGTTGGGCTAAAATAATTCAAGTGGGAGAGTCGTGATATGATTGACCTTATTGCACTATTCAGAGAGCACTTGTGTATGTAATGTGACTGAAAGTCTATGAAAAAGCTATCATAAAGGTTCATTCTTTGTCAATTTATTCCTACTCTGACTCACCGTACTCCATTTGACTACTCCTCAGATATAATGGAATGATTTTTTATGGAGGAGAGTGGGGAGTGAAAATACCAATGCATAGAGAAGGATTACATGAATCGAAATCCACTTATTAAGACAGATGACTGATATAGAAAGGCTCCATATTTGAACATTAGTTAATCTTAGCTTACCATGATAGCACTTCTTTATTTTGTATAGTGATAATACTTTCTCTTAAGCTTGGATATGGTATCACGATTGGAGATCCACAAATCATAAATGGTATCTCCCTGTAGTCTTTTGCCTCTGAAAGCGTCCTTCTTTCTCAATGCCCGGGCATCCATCCAATGTATTCTTTTTGATCTTGTACCCTATGTAGTCTTGCAAAGCATAGGCTAGACAAGCTGTTTACTTCACAGGAACCTAATCTCGACAAAAACAAAGAAAAATCAAGTACATCCTTAACAACCTCTATTTAATCTCAAAGTCAAAAAGAAATCTTTTTTTAGATATGTGTTTCCAATTTAATGGCTTGAAAACCATTGGAATATTGAGTTTCTCTATGTTGATATTCAAAACCAAAATTTTTGCCAAAGACACTAACTTATCCAACAGTGACCCAAATCTCATTAATATCCTAAACTAATTCTATTTGATGAAGAAAAGTTCATGGGACTGGGATTCGAGGAAATGGAACTATTATATGATCCTACAATATCTTCCAACTAGATTCTTTGATCTTGTTAAATAGAATATGAATAATATTGGCATTTAGATCTAAGTGACAAGCTATTGTGGGTATTAATAATCACAAAAAGGTTTAGTGTAAGTAGTCCTTGGAGCTATTTAAGAGTAGAGATACTATCTCAAACCATTATAATCATATCTGGGTGAAAGGTTTTTCTTTTATGATATCCTTATTTGTTTGGAGATTACTAAAGGTCAAAGTACTTGTGGTTGTAGTACTAACCAGATTCCTTACTGGTGAATTTGCTATGAAGGTTTGGGAATACTATAAAATACAACAGAGCTACAACGTCCTTGGATTCAAGTGAAGGAAGTAGTGGTAAAGTGGTGGGAAGCCCTAGGAAATTCCAAAATCAAAATTGTTTACCAAGTTGTACCTATCATTAGTTTGTGGTATATCTGAAAGAAAAGAAACCCAGTTTTATATGGGGGCTTATTCTTTCTTAACGTTGATTTATGATAATAATTCAACATATCATAAATTCACTAAAACTAGACACCATTGGCTGCAAAATGTCCAAAAGTCTTAACCACAACTTGTATGGTTATTGGAAAGATACAAGTAGACAATAGGCTATAAACTAGTTAGGTGGTTCACTCTACCAATTGATTGGCTTAAATATAACATAAATTAGGCGTCTAAAGGTAATTCTGGTTCTAGATCTACTAATTTATGTGTTAGAAATAGGGCAGGAGATATGGTAGGTGTTAAGGAAATGAGGTTGGCTAACTCTACAAATATAGTTACAGAAGCTATTGCAATTATAGAAGGATTAAATTTTTTGTGAAAGATAGTTTATCCCCCTTATTATTGAATAGATTCTCTAACCATCTTGCACATATTGGATGGTAGATGAGAATTCCATTGGAGTGTGACAATAGAGGTCAACTCAAAAAATAGAACTAGGAAAGGAGTCCCAATCTAGATTCAACAAATTTTGGGAGAGATAAATGCCCTGACAATTTATTTTGCTAATCTAGCTATTGATTTTGCATGTACATTTGAGAACACATTTCAATAAATCCCACCAACTAGGAGAAGGATCATTAACTTGGATAAACAAAATACACCAAATGTGAGAATTAGGAAAATTCATATAAGTTCAATAATATAAAATTTAAGTCTATAGAGATAAGTACGCTACACAATACAAGCAATCCTTTGTACAAATTTCATAAAAAGTCAATAAAAATCTTATAAAGCCATAATAGATTCATATGCAGTTCAACCTATTGTCTATTGCATGACAGTTAATTATAATTATTTGTGCATACCATCACACCTTGTGAGAGATTGAAATATCTGCAATTGTGATAAATTGTAATAACCCTTGTGGTGATTTTAGCCTTTTTTATATTTTTACCATTTACCCCCTTCCCATTGTTGCCTTATAGCATTTGTGAGTTATGGGAGTGGGTGGCATGGTACCCGAGCATTTGTCAGGATACAGTTGACTTTGATCAACATTCTGAGATCCAAGCATTGGATGAAAATTCTTTCAGCATAATTAGTTCTGGAATGTCTATTTTGGGTTAGTAGCATGGTTGTTTGGGTTTCGAGGCCCTATTTTGATTTTTGAGTGTTTAAGTGAGAAACTAGTTTTATTGGCCTAAAATGGTTTTTAAGTGAAACTTGTTGATAATGACCTTTGTTGGTGATTCTGATGGTTCAGTTGAGTCCAAAATGTTGAAATTAGCTTAGTAGCATTATAGTTTTGTTTCTGTGGGGTCCCAATCAAATCCCAGGGTCCAATTAAGACCCTTTGTGAGCTTAAATTTCTATTGGTGCAAACTGTTGTTGCAGCTGACCATCCTTCTTCACGTTCGGGGAGTAAGAATTTATTATTATTCACAATCACGATGGTAAGGACTATGAACATGAAGAGTTAAATTAGAACCAGGTCAAAGCTAGCGCTTCATGAATGCAACTGGTCTACTGCAATCATGGTGGTTCTGGACCGATTTTCTTTGCAACGCGATGGGTCGTTGCGATTGCAGCCTACTATTCACAAAATAGTATAACTAGCCCAACTTTGACCTAAATCCCCATTTTCACTATTTTCAAGGCCATCGATTTTGGGTAATTTCAAAGAGGAATTTTTCAAGGTTTCTCAAGTGGTTGGGTTTCACTTGTATTTGATCATTACCCTTTCATTAAATTTTGAAATCATCTTTAATCATGGTTTTGAAACTTGAGATTTTTGGGTTTACCCGATAAAGGGAAAAATAGATATTTCATGGATTTCTAACTCAATTTCAACTCTGTTTTCGATGGGATTTCAGATTTGAGACCATTAAACAATGGTTAACGTAATTTTCTACTAAAATTCTAGATTTTATCTTTAATTTTGGGGGTTAATTTTTGGACTACAGACTAAAATATGCCAATATGGGTATCAATGAACTCGTATTTATATATAGAAGTTATTATTGATAGATTAGGAGTGTTTTGAGGTCACTAAGAAAGGGAAGTCTTTGATTTACATATTTTTGAGCCTGCGGTGCTGCCTTGAGGTAGGTTATGGCTTAAATTTGTTCAAACTTAGCTAGGTAGAGAACTTATCATGTAAAGCATGCTACAGTTGGATGAAATCTCATTGTTTACATTATTAGAGGTTGTTTATTATTATCGTAATTCTCGAGTGGGAGATTTTATTGACTTTATTATTGATAAGAGGTCATATATTACAGTAATACCCGAGTGGAAACTTGTGTTGACAAAACTTATTATTATTCTGATGTCAGAGTAGGGGCTTGTGTTGACTTTATTTTTGATTAGAGAGCTTATTCTTATCTTATTGCTTGAGTGGAGCTTGAATTGACCTCTTTAGTGTCTTATTTGACTCTTTTACTTTTGTGGTGCTTGTATTGAGGGCTTGTAGGGAATTTTGTCATTACCTAGCATTGATCTTATATTGTGTTGCCATGAGGGGGCTTGTATCATGATTTACTAAGATTTGGGAGACTTGATTTCATTTATACCGTTGTTGAGCTGATTATTGTGCATTACTGATTTTTCCATAATCATGAATACTCATTCATCTCTCATTTTTATGAAACTAGTTTTACAGTTGAACTTGAATTCTTTGTTAAAGAAAATGAATAACTTGACCAAGGAAAGTACCATTAAGGTCTAATATTGAGATTGTGATTAGTATATGGACTGCAAACCCCCCATGGGTCGTATCTTGGAGCTTAGGCTTAGAAGGTATATACATAGAGGACATGTCGCCATCTCTTCCATTCCATATCATTGTGTTTCATTGTGTTGCACTTCTTTTATTTGGGTGATAGTGTAGTTTGGATATCTTCATACATGGTGTATATATTGTTGTTGTGATTTATTCTTATATTATTTAATTGTGGCAACTTGATCTATTTGGGACTTTTTTGCTTGCAAGTTTTTTCCTTCAGTCACAGTTTACTTTACTTGATTTAGTTGTCTACTCTAGCTTGATCAGCCTATGATGCCTACTGAGTATAAGTTAACCATACTCACTCTTATTTTTTGTGCCCTTTTATTATAAATTCTAGTACGAGTGCTACCTGTAGACAATGATTGTGTATTTCTGAGTTATCAAAGCCATGGTGAGCTCCCCATTTGGAGCATGTTTCCAACTTCATCTATCCTACTTAGGTCTTTATGTCATTTCATAGGAAGATACTTTCTGTACTTGTACTTTGATGTTGGTTTAGAGTCGCTGTATTCTTATGACACTACTTCTTGACACTACATTATTTAAAGTCTTGAGTTTTATTTCATTATATGATCTATAATTTGGTTTATTCTATTTGTGAGTCAGGCTTACATACCAAGGTCCAGTACGGGTAGGTGCTATCATGGCCTTGGGTTTTTGGTTTGTGAAAATTTAGTACCTGAGTGCTAGGTTCACCGGTCTCAAAAGTACAAGAGTTAAGTATCTAGTAGAGTCCCATAGAACGATATGTTGACATTTGTATCTATCTTTGGGAGGCTATGAGACATTTTTAGTAAAGTTCTCTATTTTGATTCCTTATTATACGCAATTGTTCACAGCTAGTATACTAAACTTATATCTCACCTTTTCTACCAATATGGTGAGGACTCGATCAGGTAATTTTGATGATATTGAGCTAGCACCCGCTGTAGGGCCGAAATCAAGGGATGAAGTAGGGGTTATGGCTATGAATAAAGTATTGGTAGGACTCATGGAGTAGCTTCAACTAAGGGACATTCCAGGGTGACATCTCTTGAGCCAGTAATTGAGCATGTTGATATATCTTACAAGCCAGAGGGTGTTGGACTAGCCCAGGCCCCTCAGGGTTTCATTACTACTATAGTTGCAGAATGTTTTGATTCAAATTTTGAGTCATTTGGATGGTACTATTTGTTTCCCTGGATGATTCTCAGACTAGAGAGGGTATTTATCCACCAAAGCAGGTTCCATTTCAGGTATTTCAGACTCCTAAGGCACAATCAGATGTTGTTGTTTCCCCATTGGTTGATGTGTTACCTGCCATACTTATTTTTACCCCATGGGTCCTAAAACAAGAATGTCAGTCGATGAGCAGAAGAGTTTCAAAAGGTTTATAAGATTGGCTCCTCCCAAGTTTGGTAGTGCTCTTAAGGAGGATGATTATAAGTTCTTAATCATCTGTTAGGAGAGGTTACGTAACCTCAGTTTGCATGAGTCTCATGGTGTTGATTTTTTAATTATTTTGGGCAACCAAGTAGTGGTGTAGGTCTTTCATGGGTTATAGGCCAGTGGGTTCTCTACCTTTGACATGGACTTAGTTTTTAGAGATCTTTCTCAAGAGGTATGTTCCCTTCAATTTGATAGATAGGTTGAGGGATGAGCTTGATAATCTGGAGCGGGGCTCCATGACTGTTGCTGAGTATGAGGCTTATTTTCATGCCTTTTCTAGGCATGCCATGGTTAGTATTTTGACGGAGGGTGAAAGCATTAGAAAGTTTGTGAAGGGATTGACTACTACTCTTCAGTTTGATATAGCTCTGCTAGTGACTATAGAGGGCTCCTCTTAGACTATTATGGAGCATGCTAAGAGGGTTAAAGGTATTTGTCATGAGGCTTATGGTGGTGGTGGTAAGAGGTTTCGTAGGTAGGGTGGTTTTAGTTGTCAGGCATCCTGAGGTAGGGAGTATTCCGGCAGAGGTTATCATGGGTAACAAAGTAGGATATTTTAGGTAACTTTATGGGGTTCAGATTGCATATTTTATGTTTTGAGACTTTAGGTGGTCAAAGGTTAAGTTATTCTGGCAGTGGGGATTGTTCCAGTTCTTTTGGTCATAGAGGGTGGTTTAGTTCTTATGTACCCTTGCAACATGATTCGTCTAGTGGGTGGGTGTGGTGAGTTTGTACACTTAGCGAGGGACTTATCTGAATGTGTGATGAGTTCTCCCCAGCAGGGTTTACAATTTCAGACTTACCAGGCACCGGCAACTCTGACCAAAGGGGTATACAGAGTGGTAGAGGTTGATCTATAGGTACCAGGGGTGGAGCTCAGAGAGTTATTAGTAGTGGACAATGAGTTGCTAAATCTATAGGTGGATGTGGGTAGTGTTATACATTTCTTCAGAGACCTGAGGTGGAGGTCTCTAATGCTATTATCACAGGTATTATCCTAGTTTGCCATAATCCTGCTTCAATGTTATTTGACCTAGGGTCTACATTCTCTTATATGTCTGTATATTTTGATTTTGTATTGATTCAATTTGTGAGTCCCTTGTTGTACCTGTCCATGTTGCTAACCCTGTGGATGACTCTTTAGTGGTGGATCGGGTGTACCGATCTTGTGTAGTGACTCTTTTGGGGGAGTGATACCTGAGTAGATTTGATTATCTTAGATATGGTTAATTTTAATGTTACATTAGGGATGAACTGGTTGTCTTCTTATTATGCAGTTTTGTATAGCCATGCCAAGAGATTTACACTAGTAATGCTTGATGCACTGAGGTTAGAGTGGAAGGGTACTCCTAGATCATGTCTTAAGGGGGTTATATCATTTCTTCATGTATGTCAGATAGTGGAGAAGGGGTGTATATTTTACTTGGCTTATATGCAAGATATCCGTGTTGATTCACCACCTTTTTGGATTCTGTGAGAGTTGTTAGAGAGTTCATGGATGGATTCCCTATGGACTTGCCTGGTGTTCCTTCAAATAGGGATATCAACTTTGCTATTGATGTGGACCTGGGCACCATCCCCATTTTTGTTTCTCCTTATAGGATGATCCTTGCAGAATTGAAAGAGTTGAAAGAGTAGTTGCCGGATTTATTTAGTAAAGGATTTGTTAAATTGAGTGTTTCTCCTTAGAATGCTCCTATTTTGTTTGTTAAGAAGAAGGATGGGACAATGCGTATGTGTATTGATTATCGACAGTTGAACAAAGTGACCATCAAGAACAAGTATCCTCTTTCCTGCATTAATGATATTTTTATTAGCTTCAGGGTTCTATGGTGTTTTCTAAGATCAACTTGCGTTCTGAGTATTATCAATTCAAGATCCAAGATTAGAATGTTTCGAAGATAACTTTTTGGATGCGTTATGGCCATTATGAGTTTTTGGTTTTGTCTTTTGGGCTGACTAATGACTCGGCGACATTTATGGAGTTGATAAATAGAGTATTTTGGCCTTACCTCGATTCATTTGTGATTATATTCATCAATGATATCTTGGTATATTTCAAGAGTGAGGCATTTAAAGGCCATACCTCATAGGTTTAGATATGACAAGTCATATACCAAGTTCTCAGAGTGTGAATTTTAGTTGGACTCGATGTCTTTCTTAGGTTAGTTGGTGACCAAGGATGATATTATGGTTGACCCAGACTAGGTGGTGGCAGTTCGTGATTTGTCTAGACTTACTACTTCTGCAGAGATATAGAGTTTTGTTGGATTAACAGGCTACTACAGACGATTAGTGCAGGGTTTTTCTTTCATTGCAGCCCTTTTAACTATATTAACTTAGAAAAGATTGTTTTCTAGTGGTTGGATGAGTGTGAAAGGAGATTTCAAAAGCTCAATACATTGTTTACAACGGTTCCTATCTTGACTTTGCTTGAGGGCGTGAATTTCATAATGTATTGCAATGCTTTTGGAGTAAGCTTGGGTGGTGTGTTGATGCAAAAGGATAAGGTGATAGATTATGCCTCTAGACAATTGAAGGTCTATGAGAAGAACTACCCTACTCATGATTTAGAGTTAGCGGCAGGTGTGTACTTGTGAAAGATGTGGACTTATTATTTGTATAGGGTTCATTGTGAGATTTTCACCAATCATCGTATCCTTTAGTACTTGTTCAATCAACGAGATCTTAATATGAGACAATGTAGATATTTGAAGTTGCTTAAGGATTACAATCTCTCTATTCTTTATCATCCGAGTAATGAAAGTCCAAGAGGGGGGGTTGAATTGCTATTTTTTGTTTCCTTTGTCGACTAGTCAAGGTAGTTAGTCGACTGATAGACACAGAACTATAAAAACAAATGCTGGAAAGTAAAGTGCTAAAATGTAAATGATACAAAATATTTTATACTGGTTGGGATCCGATGTGGATCTTACGTCCAATCCCCTTAGGTTGAAAGGGTGTTCTCTTCTAAGTCTTTGCAAATGTTTTGGGTTTGTTATAATTTTGGGAAAAGAGATCCTACAACTACTCTCAATCTTTTTCTTCTCTCTTTTTTTCTCGTAATCTTTTTTTTCTTCTCTCTTTTCCTCTCAATCTTTTTCCTCTCTTTTTCTTTTTCTTTTCTTTCTTTGATACAATGCCTCACCAACAATATTTTTCTCTACCTTTTTTTTGTTACACAGTAAAACACTAAGTAATACAATGCTTGTTTAAAAGTAGAGCAAAGACTTGTAGTTTGCTAAGACTGTTTGTATATTCAGCTGATTATGTAAGGGCTTCATTGTATAGTGATGGAAGCTAGCCGTTTGGAGGATTTTGAAGAGATAGAAACCCAAGAGATTTTTTATCCTTGGAAAAGTGAATGATTTATTTTCCAAGAATAAAGCAAAGTCACACCTTGACTTTAATTGGCATGTTTTGGTTTTGGTTTTTAATGTATTTCTTCTCGAATTTTGAAAGTTGAAATTTAAAATTTGAAATTTGAACTTGAATAGATGTAGTTTGAATGCTTCAAGTTTCTCGACTCCATTAATTGATTTATTCTTCATCCTTTTGAGTCTTCAATGAATGCTCTTTGAAATGAATGACCTTGGAAGTTGTTTCTTGAATAATTTCATCTTGCTTGGATCAAGTACCTAGCTCATTGGTACTTGTTTATTCTTTAAAGCTTCCAACTATTGTACTTTAGTTTTTATTTTGTTTTGCTTCTATCCAGCACAAAAACCAAAGTCATCATTAAAATTATACCTCAATGATCTCCTTCTTTTTGATGCTGACAAATTTTAAATGCAGTATACTTTCCTTTCTAATTCCCTTGAGTCAACTGCTCCACTTTGACTTCTTTGGAGTTGACTTAGTCAAATCCCATTGAATGTGATAGCTCCCCCTGCATTTATACATCTCTTCTCTCCCTTTTGGCATTAGCAGAGGTTTAAAGAGACCAAAAAACAAAAGTTGTTTTGAGCTTATGCTTAGTTACAGTCATCCAAATAAAAAAACATAAAGATTGTCTTAAAAAGTCACACAAAAGTCACAAATTTCACAGAGGCTGCTAGAGCTGCTTCGGTTCATAACGATAAAAGAAGTTGGAGATAATGTTCACACATCCATCCTTGAGACATATAAATTATTCAGAGAGAGTGGTGGATAAGGTAACACAATTTGCTTGAATTTTGGAGGTACTTTTGACCACTTCCTTGATAACTTGATCCAACTTGATCCTTAGTCTAGCAACATTAGTACCTATTTCCTTGGTTACATCACTTACCTTCTGTATCTGAAAGTGAGTGGCACCAACAAGTCTTTAGGTTCATCCACTTTAGCTTCCAAATCAGACAATTTTTCAAGAACAAAACTAGAGGATGAGGATGAAGGAATATCAGTAGCAACAACAGGCTTGGAGGAAGAGGTAATTACATAAATATCCCCTTAAACTTTCAGATACCATTACTGATAAAAGCTTTAGTATCATAACATTATATTTTTAATGACCAACCGGGTCATTTTCTACATTTTCACACTATTTCCATGTTTAGACCTTTCCCATAGCTGTCCCAAGTCATTTATGACTTATTGGAGCTGATAGTTTGATTACCGGGCAATTCATTTGGTTTTTAGAGTTAATTCCCTATTTAGAACTCTTTGCTGTTCAAATTTGGATATCAGGCCTAAATCTCAGGTAAATAGCCTCGTATTCTAATTCTGATAGTTCCACCTGCTCCGAAATGTCTAGTTTAGGCTAGAGGGATCTTTGGTTTGGGTCCCAAGGTTCCAAGACTCATTTTGGGCTATTGGGTGAAAATTGGTTAAAACAACCATTGTGTGTGGGACCCATATTTTATTGAAATGACCTCGGATGGGAATTTTGATGGCGCCATTGAGTCCAGAATCTTGAATTTGGTAGGGTAGCATAGTTTGTTTGCCTTCGTATGATTCTAAATAAATCTCGAGTGTCCGGTCAAAACTTATCAAAACTTGCTAAGTGCTGGTGCCTAGACTCAGCTGGTACAACCGCTTAAGGGGACCTTTGGTATCTTAGGCGGAGGTCGCTTTAGCGACCAGGGCACTGCTTAAGCAAACAACCCTGGTCCCCACCTATCCGGTTAAACAGAGGCCTCATCGCTTTAGCGAAGGTTACTTAAGCGACAATAGTCTGCTTATATGGAGGTCGACCTTTGAGGCTTGGCCGCTTAAGCGACAGTTTGTCATATTAGCGACGACCACTTAAGCGGTCGAGTGGCTGCTAAAGCGGTCATTGCTGGTTCATTTCTTCCTTTACCTAATTTTAGCTCATTTTCTCCAAGTCCAAGTCCGTAGAAACCCTAGAGAGATTATGGTGAGTTGGGAACGCCATTTTGATCACTTTCTCATCGATATTTCTGTGAGTTCCCATTAATTTCATGGTTAATTTCCAATTTAAACTCGAGTCCCTAGTTTACTTTACGAACTTATTTTGGGTTCGTTTATGCTCAGAATTTACCCATTTTTTAGGATAAATGATCCTTGATCTTTGAGGGTTGTTTTGAAGATTTCAAAGTTGTGATTTCATAAGTGGGCCCTACATGAGATTTTTAGCTTGATTTTGGAACCAGAGTAATTGTATGGAATATAGGTATTGTTATTCTTCTATTAATGTGTAGATTATTATTTTGATAGAGTGGCATTATGAGAAGGCTTCTTGAAAGGGAAAAGCTTCGATTTTGTGGACTTTCTCGGGCATTCATTGGCGTCTAGGTAGGCTAGGCTTACTTTTCTCATAGATTGAGATCTATTATTGTATTAATATAGTATTATGCTAGAGTTGGGTTGGAATTTACGGTTTGGTGGCATGCTAGTGATATTTGGAATATTTAGCTGATTAGAGAGCCATTTTAGGTAGAATTGACCCATTCATATCTCCCTTGAATTAAATTTTTGCCTCAGGACTTGTTTAGACATATCTAATACCTTAAGATGTAACTTTGATGCATTAGTCTAATTTTGGGTAGAAATTACCTTAGTATGGACTTTTGGGGTTTGTAGCGGCCCTCTTGTAGGTCAATTATCCTAATTAGCTCCTTATAGACCTAGGAGGCCATCTTTCATCATCTTGTGTGTATTCTTAGAATTTATTGTGACTTGGACATCTTTCCAACTTCTGACTAGACTTGTAACCATGTATTTACTTTAAAGACCGATTCGAGATCGGCAACTACTATTAGCATATGGTACTATCTTCCCAGTTGAGTACGGTATACACGATACTAGAGTTTGGTTCGAGTCCGACATTTGTTGGTCACTGATAATATTAAAGACAGGTTCAAGTTTGATATTTACGATTTATGTATGATGCTAAGAGTCTGATTCGAGTCCGACAATTATGGTATAGGAAGATTCAAAAATGATTTCGGTTGTTGGTAACTTCATACTTATTATTATTAATGTTTCTACTCTTGTTTGCATCCATCGGGCTTATGGGGGCTTGATTGGGTTAATCATTTCTTATTTGCACCTTCTAGGTTTATGTGGGCCTAGTTAGGCTGTTGTTAGCTTGCCTTTTTTTTTTTTTTTTTATTTATACTGTTATTTATTATCTGTCAGCTGGAGCATTATTTCAGGTTTGCCCCTTATTCCTTGACTTAGTTTACATTCTTGCATTCTATTATACTTTAATTATGATTTAGCTTAGTTGGCCGATGATGTCTCTTGAGTACCTGTTGTTTTGGTACTCACATTACACTTCTGCATCTTTTTCTGATATAGATTCGAGTACTAGTTGTCGCCACTGACATTGTATCTAGCTGCTCTCAAGATTCAGAGATAGAGTGAGCTTTCGAAGCCTGAGCTGATCCCCTCTCCTTTCATTACTTTTGGACAGTCTTTAGTTATCGAGACTTTCTGTATATTGATACTATTCAGTACACTCATTTTGTATTTAGTGGCTTTTGTATCGGCTTTACTAGGTCGTTGGATATTTCTTTTGTTCTTCCTCCATTCTATTTGACATTTGTATTATTGTATTCTTATTTGTATTGCTTACAAACTTATTGTATGCTTATTTTTTGGTATGTACTTTACCTTCCACCAATTAGCCCATTACTTTTCATTCTGAGCTATGGTTTGGCTTACTTACTGGCGAGTTAAAGTAGGTGTCATCATGATTTCAAAATTGGGTCGTGACAAATTGGTATCAGAACCTAGGTTCACTTGTATTATTGGTACAAGAGCAAATGCCTAGTAAAGTCCTGGGGATCATAGCGATGACGTCCGTATCTTATTTTAGGGAGGCTATAGGACATTCTTAGGAGAATCTCACTTTCTTTATTCATTTTGTATGTCGAGTCTGTGTTTGTTTCTAAGGTTCTTATTGTTTCACACTTTCACAGATGGTCAGGATGCGAGCTACGATGATCAGTGATGAGGTCCCCGAGTTTACTACTAGGACACCCACTAGAGGTCGTGGCTGAGCTAGAGTTTGCGTCCAAGATAGAGCTGTAGCCCCAGCTAGGGTCCAGGATAGGGAGCCTTCACCAGATCTGATTATTGCTCCCAAGGCAGAGGTAGCTCCACAGGTTCTGCCACCCCAGCCATTGGTGGGCTAGGGGTAGCCTAGGCTCCACCGAGGTTTTTTTCTTCTTCATTACTTAGAGATTCCTTGGTCTAATTATTAGGATTAGTTGGTAGTGCATCATCTGATGGTGCTCAGTATATGGATCATAGTCGTACAGATGTAAGGGCGCAGCCTGTAGCTGCGGCTTCCAAGGTTATGGTCCCTATAGCGCTGGTAGTTGCTCATCTGGAAGCCACCTATCCAGTTATATCTATTGAGGAGTTAAAGATATTGGGCAGATTTCAGAAGTTGACTCTGCCTAGGTTTTTTAGGGCTCTAAACAAGGATACATTTGAGTTCTTAACTATTTGCGAGGATAAGCTCCATAATTTGGGCCTAGTACAGGTTCGTGGGGTTTACTACACCAATTTTTAGTTGGATTTGGCAGCTAGACATTGGTGGAGAGTTTATCTTGATTCAAGGCCTGCTGGATCTCCCCCTATGACATGGACTCAGTTTTTTGAAGCTTTCTTGGAAAAGTATATGCCTCATACTCTACATAAGCACTTGAGAGATTAGTTTACCGACTTACAATAGGGTTCTATATTGATGGTTGAGTATGGGGAATGATTACACGAGTTGGCCAAACATGCTACTGCGATCTTGCCTACTAAGTATGAGAGAATTCAGTGTTATCTTAGAGGGCTGAGACTTCCTCTTTGCATGGCTACTCAGTGTTTGGTTGTAGCTGTCAGGTTTTTTTTAAGGTTTCTGATTATGCCCAGACTATGGAGGAGATGTATCACGAGGCCTAAGGGGGCAGTGATAAGAGACCACATCATCAGGGTAGTTTCAGTGAGAGTCATAAAGGCTTGGTATAGTGGAAGAGGTTCTCAGGATAGGTACCCTCTATGTCAGTCTTATCAACATCACGGATAGTCTAGTAGACCCATTCAGGCATAATTTCAGATTACTGATGGAGGTCAGTCCAGTTACAGTGATTAAAATGGCCCAAGCAGTGGCCAGTCTTCTGGAGGTGCACATTCTGAGTCTTCTAGCTGAGGTGGCTATTCTAGGTCAGTTGAATCTTCTGGATATAGTAGAGTGTCTGGGGCTTTCTATAGTTGTGGGGTTATTGGTCACTGGAGTATCCCCAACATAGAATGATTTTTCCTGCTGCACAGAGAATTTAGCTGATCAGATCAGTTCAACCTCCAGTTAGAGGTGGTGCTCAGGGTCGCAGAGGTGGACCCCAAGGTTCTCGAGGAGGTTCTTAAGCAGGTAGGATAGGTAGTCGGTCAGGTGCCCAGCCAGGTGGCGGGAGAGGTCATTTGTGTGTTGTACTTGGTAGGTTGGAGGCAGAGTTTTTAGATGTTGTTATTATATGTATAATTTAAGTGTGCCATCAACTAGCTATTACCTTATTTGATCCGAGATCCACTTATTCATATGTTTCTGCTTATTAGACACCATAATAAAAGTTGTCTTGGGAGCCTTTATCTGTGCCATTACGTGTATCTACTTATGTGGATGATTCTTTAATAGTTGATCAGATTTATAGATCATGTGTTGTGATCGTATAAGAGTTTGATACTCGGGCTGACCTTATTGTGCTAGATATGGTGGACTTCAAAAAGGCATGTACTGGTTATCCCCCTATCATACAATCTTGGATTGCTTTGCCAAGATCGATACCTTAGCCATGCCTGGCATACCCTCAATTGTGTGGCAGGATTATTTTAGCCACACACTTATGGGTATTAGTTCTTATGTTCAGGCTAGGGGATCGGTGTCTAGGGGTTGCAAGTATTATCTTGCTTATGTTCGTGATGTTAGCATGAAGAGTCCCTCATTTTATTCTATTCCTATTATCAGTGAGTTTTTCGATGTTTTCCCTACTGAACTGCCTGGCCTTCCTCCTAAACATGATATTGAGTTTGCTATTGATCTTGAGTCGGGTACTCAACTTATTTCCATGGTACTTTACCGTATTGCTCCTGCTGAGCTTAAGGAGCTAAACTCTCTGCTTCAGGATCTTTTGGGTAAGGGTTTAATTAGGCTGAGTGTGTCACCTTGGGTGCTTCTATCTTGTTCATAAAGAAAAATAGTAGTTCTATAAGTATGTGTATCGACTATAGGCAATTGAATAAGGTGAAAGTGAAGAATAAGTATCTTATGTCTCATATTTATGATTTATTTGACCATCTTCAGGGTGCTATAGTGTTTTCTAAGATTGACTTGAGATTCAATTACCATCAATTGAGGATTGGGGCTAAGGACATCCCTAAGACAGCTTTCAGGATTCGCTATGGCCATTATGAGTTCATGGTGATGTATTTTGGGTTGAACAATGCCCCAACAACATTCATGGATCTGATGAACTGTGTGTTCAGGCTCTATCTAGATTCCTTTGTTATTGTCTTCATTGATGACATCCTTGTGTATTCGAAGAGTAGGGAGGAGCATGAGAAGCATTTGAGGATTGTGCTCCAGGCTTTGAAAGATCATACATTTTTTGCCAAATTCTCAAATTGCAAGTTTTGGCTCTATTCTGTTACATTCCTAGGGCATGTGGTGTCTAAGGATATGATTATGGTGGATTCAGCGAAGATTGAGGCTATTCGTGATTGGCCCAAACCTATATCTCCAACTGAGGTTCGTAGCTTTATTGATTTGGCAGGTTACTACAGGAGGTTTGTTGAGTGTTTTGCTTGTTTTGCAGCGTCTATGACCAAGTTGACTAGGAAAGTAGTGGTTCGATGAGTGTGAGTCGAGCTTGCTCACTTCAGCTTTTATATTGAATCTTCCTATTGAAGGCGAGGGGTTTACAGTTTACTGTAATGCGTCTGGTGTTGCTTTGGGTTGTGTTTTGATGCAGTAGGGCCGAGTTGTTTCTTATGCGTTGAGGTAGCTGAAGGTTTACGAATGCAACTACTCCACTCATGATTTGGAGTTAGCGGCATAGTTTTTATGCTTAACATGTGGAGGCATTACTTTTATGGTGTTCGTTGTGAGATCTATACTAACCATCATAGTATTCAGTATATTATGAATCAGAGGGAGCTTAATTCTAGATAGTCCAGATTGATTGAGTTGCTGAAGGACTACGACATCTCTATTCTATACCATCCAGGCAAGGCGAATGTAGTAGCAGATGCCTTGAGTTGGAAGGCGGTGATAATGGGTACCTTGGCTTCTATTTCAATTTTGGAGCGGCCGTTGGAATTGGACATCTAGTCCTTAGCCCACTTGATGGTTTGACTTGATATTTCAGACTCAAAGAGGACTCTTGCTAGCGTTGAGGTTAGGTCTGTCTTATTTGAGAAGATTTAGATCCACCAGTTTTAGGATAGTAGCCTTTGTGGCATCCGTGACTAGGTATTAAGCGGTGAGTCTAGTCGGGCTATCTTAGATCCAGAGGGTATTATGAGATATAATGGTTGCATTTGTGTTTTAAGGGTTGGAAACTTGATTCTGTCGATATTGCGGAAGGCTCATAGCTCTAGATATTCTATACACCCTAGGACAACTAAGATATATAGACATTAGAGGCAGCATTACTGGTGGAGTGGTATACAGAGAGATGTTATAGACTTTGTAGCTTGTTACCTATGTTATCAACAGGTAAAGGCTAAGCATTAGAGACCCAGTGGCTTGATTCAGAGATTAACTATCCCAGAGTGGAAGTGGGAGTGGATTACCATAGATTTTGTGAGTGGTTTACCTCGTACCTCCCGTGGTTTCGATGGCATTTGGGTTATTGTAGATTGGTTGACCAAATCGGCCCATTTTCTCCCTATTCAGATCTCTTTTGGTGTCGAGATGTTTCCAGTATCTATGTTGGTGAGATAGTTTGCCTGCATGGAGTACCCATATCTATTATTTCAGACAGAGGCTCAGTGTTCACTTCTAGCTTCTGAAGGGTATTTCAGGAGGAGTTGGGTACTCATGTTGATCTTAACATCGTATTCCACTCCTAGTCTGATAGTCAGTTAAAGCAGACTATTTAGGTTTTAGAGAATATGCTCCACACATGTGTGATGAAATTTGGACGTTAATGGGAGCAACACTTAGCCTTAGCAGAGTTCGCTTATAATATTAGCTACCATTCGAGTATTGAGATGGCATCATTTGAGGCATTGTATAGTAGGTGTTGTTGATCTCTAATTGGCTGATTTGAGACTTTTGAGGTTAGTCCTCGTGATACTGACTTACTTCATTTGTACTTGGATAGGGTGTGGGTAATTCAGGATAGGTTGACGACAACTCAGAGTAGGCAGAAGAGTTACGCTGATCGTAGACTTTGTGCCTTGAAGTTTGGAGTTGGAGACCGAGTTTTCATTCGAGTATCGCCCATGAAGGGTGTGATGAGGTTCAAAAGGAGGGGTAAGCTCAACCCCTTGTATATTAGGCCATTTGAGATACTTCGTACCGTTAGAGAGGTAGCTTATGAGTTAGCCTTGCCCCCAAATTTTTCAGCTATTCACCCAATTTTCCATGTATCCATATTATGGTGATACATTTGAAAGGAGTCACACGTGCTTCGGTGGGACTTAGTTCAGTTGGACGAGCAGTTGACCTTCGTGGAGGAGCCAGTGCTTATACAGGCCAGGGATGTGAGTTAGTTGAACTCTAGAGAGATTCCAGTAGTTAAGGTTCAGTGGAGGCACCACCTAGTTGAGGAGTCTACCTTGGAGATCAAAAATAAAATATGGGCCCAGTATCCCCACCTGTTTAAGCCTTCGGCTATATCTTGATCCTTTACTTTTGTTGCTGAAAGTCCTTTTAGTAGTGCATATTGTAATGACTCTCTAGGTCATTTTCTACATTTCTACACTATTTTGATGTTTAGAGCTTTCCTATAGACTCTCCAAGTCATTTATGACTTGCTGGAGCCGACAATTCAGTTACCGGGCATTTCATTTAGTTTTTAGAGCCAATTTCCTATTTAGAAGTCTTCGCTGTTCAAATTTGGGTATCGAGCCTAAACCTTAGGTAAACATCCTTGTATGCCAATTCTGACAGCTCCAGCTTCTCTAAAACATTAATTTTAGGCTAGTTGGACCTTTGGTTTGGGTGCCAAGGCACCTGGACTTGTTTTGGGCTATTGGGTGGAAATTGGTTAAAATGGCCATTGGGTGTGGGGCCTATAATTCATCAAAACGACCTTGGATGGAAATTTTGAGGGTATCATAATTCATTTGCATTTGAAGGATTATGAACTAATCTCGAGGGTCCAATCGAAACTTGGCAAAATTTGTTAAGTGCTGGTGCCTGTACTCAGCTGGTGCAGCCACTTAAGCAGACCTTTGGTCGCTTAAACGGAGGTGGCTTTAGTAACCAGGGCACCGCTTTGGCAACCAGTCCTGGTCCTCGCCTATCCACTTAAGAAAAGGCCTCATCACTTTAGCAGAGGTTGGTTAGGCGACAATCGTCCGCTTTAACGGAGGGTGGCCTTTGAGGCTTGGCCGCTTAAGAGACAGTTTGTCTCCTTAGCGATGATCACTTAAGTGGTCGAGTGGCCGCTAAAGAAGTCATCGTTGGTTCATTAAATTCTCCTTTACCAGATTTTAGCTCATTTTCTCCATGTCTAAGTCCATAGAAACCATGGAGAGATTGGTGATCTTAGGCGTATTTATACACCTAAGTGTCATTATCTACGCACGTTTAGCTTAGTTTTGAATATAACTTGGTGTGCTTAATGAAGTTTAAAGTGTTCTTTGAGTATTTGTGTACTAAATTACATGTTTAGAGTTTTTAAGATGCATTTTAAATAAGTCAAGAGTCAAAATGATCAAATAGAGCTTATACGAGAAAACTAGTAATGCTAGCTTGAGGTATGCTTGTTCTAGTGTACTTTGATGAGCTTTATTGTTTTGTATGGACTAATGTTTGTTATGATATGTTTTAGGAAACCATTTAAGCAGTTATGAAAGTTAATTGAAACCTACAAACAAGCCACAAGGAGTGGGTAAACAAGGAACGAGAAGATGAGAAGAATAAAGCAAGAATTGGGCGAACCCTCACCCTATGGAGGGGGCCTTGCACCGCACCCCTCTTTCCTTGCAATGGCCTTGGGACGCAAACCCTCCCCCCCCCCACCATACGTCTATAAGTTTGTTTTTTCTTGGTTTAAGTTGAGGGCAAGTTGGTAATGCTTATAATTCGTTTGGGGCAGCCGATGGACGACCTAAGGGTCTATATAAGGAGTACTCAGCGACATTTACAAGATTTCTTTGAAATAGACACGAATTGGAGAAGAGGAGAAGGAAACGAAGGCTCTACGTTAGGGTTTTTCTTCCGTTGTTTATAGTTTCTTGTAGTTTTACTTATGAATTCATTAATGGTGATTCTTTCTATGTCTATGAGTGGCTAAACACCCTCATTCTAGGGTTGAAGCTACAACATGATTTCTTGATTATGGTTTTATAATGGGTTTACCTGTTTATCAAGTTATGTGATTATTCTTGCATTCTTGTTTTACTATTCTAAAAAGTCATGAACTTTAGGATAAATCTAAGTCTCGAAACGAATTGACCAAAGGAATAGAGGGACGAAATCAAGAACGTAGGGAGTGTGAATCATATCTTTAATTGTTAGATACTAATTGTTAAAAGATAATTTGCGGTACGGATAAAGATATACCTAAACAACCCACTTGGTTAATGAAACTGAAAGATATTTTAATGCATCTGAATTAAAGACTCACATCCCTGCTCAACGATGTAGTTTTCAGATTAATTTGGGTAGATGACTTAGAGGATGACCATTCTCAAGTTGTAATATCAACCCCGTAGATCAATAATCACAATAAACACCAACGCCGGCTAGAAACCATAGTTATGCATGAATGTGAAGTAAATGCCTCAAACCTAGAACTCTCCTTATATTGTTGACAATCCGAATTTTAATATTATTGTTATTTCTATTCTTTAGTTTATAAAAACAAAACTCAAACTCTTCTTGGTTACAAATTGCACTTGTTTAACATGAATAGTAATATTTGAATTAGATCGTTTGCTCAACACCAAGTCCCTGTGGGATCGATATTCGGCTCGCAAGAGCCACTTTATTACTTGTACAACCAAGTACACTTGCGTGTGTTCTTGGACTCAACATGTTTTTGGCGCCATTGCCAGGGACTTGAAAAATTAGAGACCTTCTAATTTCTAGTTTTACTAGTTTATTTGATAAGTGCTGACAACTTGGTCTTAGCTACTAAATTTGTAGGTACAGGTTTGAATCTTAAGCAAGCTGGAAAGTGAGAGGGAATTGGTTGAACCATATCCAAAACCTGAGTGATGCTTGCACCAATTAAGGAGAGAAGCGACACTTCTCTATCCAATCCCGCAAGTTCAATAGGACGAGCCCATTCCTGCAGTCTTGGGTGATGAACAACCACCCTGCAAAACAATGCCTAAAGTTGCAATCCCACTTGAAATCAATAAGACCCCCAGTATCAAAAAACCAGACGCAAGAGGTAGATTTGAGCTTAAACAAAATATGGTGCAATTGTTGCACACAACCGGGCAGTTTACAAGCTTGTCTCATGAGAATCCACAGGTCTATCTACAGTTCTTGGAGATCAGTGACACATTCATTCCTGCATGAGTCTCCACAGATTATGTGAGGCTCACTCTTTTCTTATTCTCACTCTTAGGAGAAGCAAATAAATGGTTGAAGGCAGAACCTTCAAAATCAATCACAACTTGGGATGACTTGGAAAAGAAGTACCTCATTCAATTCTTTCCATCTGACAAAACTGCAAAGTTGAGGAGTGAGATATAAAGTTTTAAGAAAAATCTAGATGAAATTCTCTATCATTCATGGGAGAGATTCAAATCTCTTTTCAGAGATTGCCAGCATCACCAACAGACAAATGAGGTACTAGCTTATACTTATGTTGAAAGACTTGACCATAACACAAAGATTTTGCTCGATTCAGCAACAGGTGGTCAAGCTTTGGAGAAAACCTATGATGAGCTGTATACTCTCCTCAACTATATTACATAGCTGTATACTCTCCTCAACTATATTACATAAGGTAATCAAAAGTGGTAGGGTGATGTATCTAAAAGTATGGTGAAGAAGCCGGTAGGTATGATTGAGGTAGATAATATCACAACATTTTCTACAAAGTTGGCCACTCTTCAGAATCAAATGATGACTCAGTTCAACAAGCTGAGTGTGGCTCAACCTCAGGCCCAGGTTAATACATTGCAGAAGGTTTAAACTTGGTGTAAAACTTATGGTAATAGTGGTCATTCTGCAGACTTATGTTGAGAAAATCTGGAGTCGGTATATTTTGTGGTCAATGCACAAAAATGTAATCTTATGGTAAATCCTACAATCGTAACTTACAAAGTCAGCCCCACTACTCCTGGGGAAATAATTAGGTTTAATCTTAGCAATTTCAGCAGCAGCAAGGTATTCAAAACAACACTCAGGCCATCAATATAGAAGAGACTTTAAAAAAGATTGTGGCTAACCAATAACAAATGGCTGGAGAGATTAAAAATTAGCAATTGGCTCAAATGAATTTGGATACGCAGATAGGTCAGTTAGCTCAACACAAAACATAAGACCTCAAGGGGTCTGCCTAGTGATATAGAGCAAGCACCAAAGAAATTTATGGCAATCACCTTGAGGAGCGGTAGAGATTTGATTGATGCACACTCTAAAAAAACATGAGGTGCAAGAAGAATTGATCACACCTAAGCAGATAGAAAAGCAAGATGAGTCCAAAGAATATGACAAAAAGGGGATGTTTGAGTACCCGAGTAAAAATCATACTGAGCAAACCCAAAATAGACCACCACCACCATTCCATCAAAAGCTTAAAAAAGCCAAAAAGGATTCTTATTTTAAGAAGTTTTTTGAAACTTTCATAGAACTTCACATTAACCTTCCTTTGTTAGACGTTTTGCAGAGAATGACCAAGTATGCTAAGTACTTGAAGGATGTAGTGGTGAACAAAAAGAGGCTTAGTGATATTGCGACTATAACACTCAATGAAGAGTGCAGTTTTGTGGTTATGAGCAAGATGCCCAAAAAGCTCAAGGACCCTAGGAGTTTCACCCTCCCCATATAAATTGGTAAAAGTAATGTTGATCGAGATTTGAGTGATTTAGGGGAAAATATCAACTTGATGCCCCTTTTTGTGTTTAATACTCTTAGATTAGGAAAGCCAAGGCCTGCATCAGTTGTGCTCTAGATGGCGGACAAAACTAGAGTGGTCCCCGAAGGAATTATAGAGAATATTCTCATTAAGGTTGGTAAGTTCATTATTCCTTCTGATTTTATTATTCTTAACTATGATTCAGATGACAAGGTACCAATCATATTGGTATGTCCATTATTGGATACTAGTGGAGCTTTGATAAATGTTAGAAAGGGCACGCTAAAGATGATATTGAATGATAAAGAGATGGTCTTCAGAGTATACAAAGCACTCAATACACCCTCACACTACAGAGATCTATGCATGATCACAGCTATAGAAATAGATGAGTATGGGGTGGAGGAGTGCAAACTTCCTATTAACTCTTCAGACTCTCTCATGGAGTTGCACAAATTGATGAATATGCATGAGCTTGAAAAACTAGAATGAAATCTTGAAAAGGTGAATGTAAAAGAATATGCAAACCTTAAGTGTGAGCACTGAAGAGTTCATAAGAGAAGGAGAAAATGGGCCCTAAAAGAAAGGGAAAGGATGAGAGACTGTGAATGATAGTTGTGAGGTGAGTCGTGTCGCGACAATAAATCTGGCACTGCTTGGGAGGCAACCTAAGTTAAGGTAGTTTGTTTTTATTATTTTTATTATTTGGTATCACCTTTGTTTTTTCTATTTTTGTTTGTGTTTACAAGTTTAGGGAAGTCTGAGTACTTGATATCTAACCTAAGGAGCATGACAAAAACTAGGTGTGGGGTTTTTCGAATCTTTTGATGGATATGATGCTACTAGCTAGGCCTAGAGGCCTCAGAGAGTATTCCTAATTCTTATTCTTTGATTTATACTTTGAGGAAAAAGTATGATTTCAAGTTTGGGGTGGGAATCTTCTAATTTGTTTTGGATGAAGTGCGCTATAGGATTTTAATTTTTATTTATTTGCAAGTTTTTGACTAAATTTTTAAAAAAATACAAAAAGATTTTATCTTTGGTTATTTTTAGTGTTTGTTGTTTTGTCAGTTTAGTAGAAGCACACTTCAGCTACCCCTCGGTTTTTCTTTTTGGTTCTTTTACGGGGGAAGCCCTTTGAACGCAGTATCCTTTTTGATTTTTAGGGGTAATTTTAAAATTTTTGTCATTAGGAATAAATAGAGATGCTCTTGCTAGGTGCTACACATGATTACTTGATTAAAGTTGGTGTTGAACTCTAAGTCATGATGTAAAAAATTGAATGACTTCTGTGAAACACCTAGGCTATTTTATCTGACTCTTTTGTGATGTTAGCTTTAGATTGAATTCCTACAATTGCTTTTTTGAGAGTCTATAGGGATCTTTGTTGATTTGAACATGTGCCAAGTGTGAGTGAGGTTTTTGTTATACTCCATGTTTACATATTGATATCTAGAACTTGCCCGGAGTTTTTTCAAAGAAAAATAAAGAATGTTGAGTTTAGGAGATGATATAAACATTTCTTTGATAGCCATGTTCTATACCCACTTTGTCTACCCTTTCTGCATGACCTTAGTTAGCCCTGTTGTGCCTTTAGCCTATTCTTTAGTAGTCTCATATGTAGCTTATTCCCTTTTTTTCAATTGACCGTAATTTGATCCAAAAACTCCTAAGTGCTTTAGTTGAAAATTTAAGATGTTAAGGAGTGGAAAAATGAAGAAGGAAAAAGTGAAAGTGAAGCCCCAAAATAATAGATATTGACGTTTTGAAAAAGTTTGTGTTATTGGTAGGGAGTAATGTAATGAAAAGAAAAATTGATCCAAACTGAATCATGTGTTGATAGCAAATAGTCCTTGCTAAAAATGTGTAAGCTAGCTTAAAGAGATGGGGCAAAACAAAAGTGAGGTGGGAATATAAAAGTGGTGAAACATAGATTGGTTGGAGATGATTTTAATGTAGAGTGTGATGTATTAAAGCACTTAGGAAAGATAGTCACTATTACTGGCCAAAATAGTTCCTACCCGTCCCTTAGCCTACATTACAACCCTTAAAGTCCTACTTGATCTTGAGCTTTAATATTTTGATATTAGTGGAGTACTGTAATAATGGCAAGGTTATGGTTCATCCTGTGTGACATGTGAATTCTTTGTGAGAGTGAGTGGAATTTGATTCTTGCACCCATTTTTGTGATAAATTGCATATTTTTGAGTGAATATGGGTGACTCTCTTATAGTAAGAGCGCATGTTTAATGAAGGATAAGTGATTTATATGATCTCTTTTTTGAGTAATGTGAATGAGTTTTCCAAATTGCTAGAGTCAATTCATGAGGCTAGGAAGTCTTGAAGTAGTATTCATGTGTTTAATTGCAATATGACATAGCTATTGTAGAACTTGATATTCATGTAGTCATGGTAGCTCTAGCTTGAGTGTCTTGGTTCAAGTAGTGATTTTAGAGTCTTTCTTTGATTGTGATTATTGTAAAGATTTGTTCGAGGACTAACAAGGCTTTATGTATTGGGTGGTGATCTTAGGCGTGTTTAAACACCTAAGTGTCATTATCTACATGCGTTTAGCTTAGTTTTGAGGATAAATTGGTGTGATTAATGAATTTTAAAGTGTTATTTGTGTATTTGTGTGATAAATTACACGTTTAGAGTGTTTAATATGCATTTGAAACAAGTCAAGAGTCAAAATGATCAAATAGAGCTTAGACAAGAAAATTAGTGATGCTAGCTTGAGCTACGCTTGCTCTAGTATACTTTGATGAGATTTATTGTGTAGTATGGACTAACGTTTGTTATGAGATGTTGTATTATACCATTTGATCATATATGGAATCTAAATAAAGCCTACATACAAGCACAAGGAGTGGGGAAACAAGGAACGAGAAGACGAGAAGAATAGAGCAAGAATTGGGTAAACCCTCACCCTGTGGAAGGGGCCTTGTGCCGCACCCCCATAGAATTGGAGGGGTCCTTTAAACACAACCCCTAGGTAGATGGGCTAATTTTTTTGCCTCTCCATAGGCCATGCATCACACCCCTCTTGCCTTGCGATGCAACCCCCCAATACGTCTAAAAGTTGGTTTTTACTTGGTTTAAATTATGGGCAAGTTGTTAAATGCTTATCATTAGTTTGCGGTAGACTATGGATGACATAAGGGACTATATAGGGAGTACTTATCCACATTTACAAGATATCTTTTTAATATACACGAATTAGATAAGAGGAGAAGGCAACAAAGGCTCTACGTTAGGGTTTTTCTTCCTTTGCTTCTTCTTGTAGTTTTACGTATGAATTCATTAATGATGATTATTTGTATGACTATGAGTGGATAAAAACCCTATTTATAGGGTTGAGTATACAAAATTATTGATTGATTATGGTTTTATAAAGGGTTTACATGTTTATCAAGTTATATGATTATTCTCGCGTTCTTATTTTACAATTCTAAAGAGTCATGAACTTTAGGATAAATCTAAGTCTCGAAATGAATTGACAATAGCAGTGGAGAGACGTAATGAATAACATAGGGAGTGTTGATCATATCATTAATTATTAGGTACTAATTATTAAAGGATGATTTCTGGTTAGGATAAAGATATACATAAACGCCCCACTTGGTTAATGATACAGGAAGATAGTTTAATGCATCCAAATTAAAGACTCACATCCCCGCTCAACGATGTTGTTGTGAGATTAATTTGGGTAGATTAATTAGAGAATGACCATTCCCAAGTTGTAATATCAACCCCGTAGATCAATAATCACAATAGACACCAACATCGGCTTCAAACCATAGTTATGCATAAATGTGAAGTAAATGCCTTAACCCTAGAACTCTCCTTATATTTTTGATAATCCAAATTTCATATCATTGTTAGTCACTTATGATATTAAATATCGGTTTGAGTACTGCATTTAGGATTTATGTATGATGCTAAAAGTCCAATGCGAGTCCGACAATTATGGTATGGGAAGATTCAAATATGATTTTGATTGTTGGTCACTTCATACTTATTTGTAACACCCTGTACCTTTTCGAACCTAGTTGATTACCATAACATTCATGGAGTTATTTAAACATGGGAGTTTTGAGGAATTATACATCAAATGTAATGGGACAAATTAATCTTGAGCTATTGGGCTCAATTAAGGCCCAAAAAGAGACACAAAAGACATGGCCCAAAAAGGGGTATTTGACCCATTCTAGTGAGACCAAGTCACCATATTCATTATTGGACCAAGTGTGTGGTTAAGAAGGAACATTAAGGGACTATATAAGGTGGAAAATCAGATTTTAAACCCACAAAACACACATGCCATTTCTAGATATTTCCTAAAGTTAGTTCTTATCTCTCAAACCCTATGCAATCAACTCTTGGGCAAGATCATCATTTTTCAAACCTTGGTAAGTGTTTATATTTATGGTTTAATATATTATACACATTTAATATGGTGTATATCATTTTGGTTATGTTGGTGAAGTGTGAGAAGTTCACTATGTGTGAAACAATTTATGTTTGCTTAATCGGTGAAGGTTTTTGCCTTGTAAACTTGAAAATGGACTTGTGGTCTTGAAGGAAGTGAACTTGAAGGGTTCAATATTGACATGTGAGATGTGATTATAGCCTTAACTTGTTTTATTATTGTACATAATGTTTGGAATTGTTATTGTAAAATTGTGCATGGATTTGGTGGTGTATTGAAGGAAAAGTGTGATTTTGGTGATGTTCATGTATGTTGTGAAACCATGGCTGATTGTTGGAATCCAATATGATCTAAAATATTTCAAGACAAGTTTAGTTATGATCATGGACCATTCATTGCATAAAAAGACCCAAAAGAGACCCTTTTTGGCCGAAACGGGCACCCGCCCTCGCAGACAAAGCACCTGCGGGCGCAAGTGACTTCGCATGTACCTATGGATACTGCCAAAGGTCACCTTCGGGCGCACCTCAGCTACCTTCGGGCACATGTGGCTTCGCAGGTCAGCCCAAAACCCCGAATTTCTTGTTTTTGCATCCCTTTGACCCTCCGAAGCCCCTATACCCTTCATGGATGCAATTATCAACTTATGGTACCTTTTAAATGACTATAAAGGAGTATCCCAGAGGTATTTTGAATGGTATAAAATATTTATTTGTTGTTAATGTGTTATTGTGAAAGCTATCGAGTGACTTGACGGAAAAAAGGTAACGTAGTGTTAATGAGGAAGTGTAAAGGGTAAACTTGGTGTGAAATGTTATTGGTTTATGATGTCTTGGTCAATGTGTGGAATGTTATGATGTTGTTGGCATGTTAATGCAGTGGATTGTATTGTGAAAGACGAAATGATGCTATATAGTAGTCACGTAACTCATGGTGACACTTATACTTTGTAAGGTAGTTGATTGTTAACGTACGCCGGTTATGTACTTGTATTGTAGAGTGAAAAGTAAGGAAGTAACTGGACTTTTGTGTTCATATATGGGCTTATGTATTCATACTTGGAAGTGAAGGTATGTAAGGTTAATCTTTCTGTATCCTTCTGTAGCATATCGCTCATAGTGGCATTGTACTTATTCGATTCCGAAATGTCCAAAGGTATCTCATTTCAAGTTGTTATCTATTGTTAGGTCACATGTATTCCTCATTCATTAGTCATTGTTGTTCATGAGTTACATAATTATGGACACGGTTCCAAAGTCTCAATAATGTTATGCTTCAAATAATGTTTTGTCAAGTGAATGTACCAATCTCTCACAAGTAAAGGTATCAATCTCTCAAAAGTAAAGAAATGAAGTAATGCATATGTGGTTGAGTATGGGTGGCAGCTTTGGGGGTATAAACCTAGCTCAAGCCGATCCCAAGATTATTGGATCAGGGGGCAGTCCTAGAGGAATAAGCATAGCTCGGATCGAACTTGACAGGGGGCAGCTCTAGAGGTATGAACCTAGCTCGAGCCGAACCTGACACATTGATTTATGGGTGGCAGCTTTAGAGGTAAAAACCTAGCTCGAGCTGAACCCGATATATTGATTCTTAGGGTGGTCGGTCTAGAGGCATAAGCCTAGCTCGAGCCAATCCCAACATAACGTTATGTTATGTAAACCCACTGATCAGTCGGGGCCCGGATATCACAGGTCACAGGCAAAGATGAATAAACATAGAAGCAAAGAAGCAAAGAAAGTATTGAAAGTAAAGTACATGATTCCAAAATCCCAGATTGATGGTTTATCAATATTTACTATGCTCCTATATTTGATTCCATTGATGTTCATCTGTATGTAACAATTGCTTAAGGCCTTACATACTCAGTACATTCTTGGATGTGTTGCGTGCCACATTTTTAAGTAGGAGGCTACGGGACATTTAGGAGTTGTTTCTTTTCTTCACTTCTAGATCGTGCAATAGAGCCAAAGTTCTAGGTGGACGCATATGTATGCATTGACATTGGTTTTCTTTTGTATAGTCAAATGCTGATTATCAGACAAGATAAGAGCAAAGGTAAGCAGGTTGATATGCCTGCCTGAGAAGAAATGAGTAAATCACAACCTGACCAAGCTAGTCAAGGTGGGGCTGACATGGAATTTGCAATACGGGTTTCTCTTAGCCAAAAGGTAGAGAAGTACCCACTGAACCACCTATAAATGCCACTGAACAGGATTTAAGAAATGTAGTGCATATGTTGACTCAGATAGTTACTGTATAATGTCACGGGCGAGCTGGCCCAATGACGAGTGATGATGGTGCGGCTAGGGCAGCTAGTCGTCGAACACAAGATTTTTTGAAATTAAACCCTCCCACGTTCACCGGGTCGGATCTGAATGAAGACCCACAGAACTTTATAGACCAAATCAAAAGCGCTCTAGATGTTATGCATGTGACTGTGTATTGATGTACTTCCAGCTAGTGGGGAGGAACTTTAAATAGCATTCCTTGACCAGTACCTCCCATATGAGGTCCAAAAAAAAGCTCATGCGGACCAATTGTTAAATCTTTGCCAAAGGACTATAAGTGTCAGAAAGTACAGTATTCGGTTTAATTCTTTGGCTAGGTATGATCCAAATGTGGTAGCTATTATGACCGATAGAGTGCATCGGTATGTGGACAGATGGATTGTACTATTGTGGCCTTGAAAAGAGATATGGATATAGCCAGAATACAGGCTTTTTTGCATAGATAATGGAGGATCAGAGGCAACAGAAAATGTTACAAATATTTGAAGAAGGGTCGTCAAAGAGGGCTAGAACTGTGGGACAGTTCATGGCGTCCCAAGGAGTATTTAGGTCTCGGGTGTTTAACAGACCGCATAGACCATTATTTCCTTAATCTATAGTAAATCCTCTCCCTCGATCCCAAGGGTTTAGAGACAATAGGTTTGGGCAAAGAAGTGAGATTCAGGATTCATGGGTAATAGGGTATCAAGCACAAGGACGTAGAAAGTAGGAGCCAACCGAAGTTTCCTCGTCAGCCGTGTTAGTGCTGCGGAAGTTGTCATCTAGGTGAATGTCGGATGGGGCCGAATGTTTGTTATTGGTGTGGTATGTCGGGACACAAAATGAGGCTTCTCCTGATGTAGCCACAGGTACCGTATACGTATTAATTGACCCATATTCGACACTAGCATATATTATTTCATTAATTACTGAAAATTCAAAAGAACACCAGAATTACTAGTTATGTCACATGAAGTCTATACATCAGTTGATGAATCTATTGTAGTTAAAAGAGTATATCATAAGTGCATAGTAATTGTTTGTGGTCATAAGACACTGGTTGATCTTATTGAGCTGGAAATAGTGGATTTTCATGTTATAAAGGGATTGTGCCATAGTAGATTGCCGAACTAGGAAGTTATATTGTCATTTTCCCCAAAAGAATGTTTTTGAATGGCCAGGGAAATGTGGGGGCACCAAGAGGAAAATTTATTCCCCATCTTAAAGCAAAGAAAAGGATACTCTAAGGGATACATATGTTACTTAGTAAGAGTGAAAGATACTGATGTGAAGCCACCAACTCTTCAATCCGTTCTGGTGGTAAATGAATTCCTCGATGTATAAGCTGGTATTACTATGATGTTAGGTACTCAACCTATTTTTATTTCTTCATATAGCATGGCCCCGGTAGAGTTATGGGAATGAAACAAGAAATTAAAAGACGTGATGAACAAGGGATTCATAAGACCGAGTACGACCCCTTGGGGTGCATCAGTGTTTATAGGACAACAAAAAAATAAAAATAAAAAAATGGCATATTGAGAATGTGTGTTTACTATCGGCAATTGAATAAGGTGACAACGAAGAATACATGTCTTCTCCCCGGAGTTGATGACTTATTGATCGGTTATAGGGTGCCAAATTCTTCTAAAGATTGACTTAAGGTCAGGAGATCATCAAGTAAGGGTCAGAGAAAATAAAGATACCCAAAATAGAGGTATGGTTGTTATGAATTCGTAGTTATGCCATTTGGGCTAACAAATGCACCAGCTGCGTTGGTGGGTTTGATAATTAGGGTGTTTAAGCCATCGCTAAGCGTATTCGTGATAATGTTTTATATGTTATACTAGATTACTCAAGATCACAAAAGGACCATGTTAATCACTTGTGACAGGTGTTACGGATTCTTCGTGACCGTAAGATATATGCAAGTTCTTTAAATACAAGTTTGGTCATAATCTGTATCGTCCTTAGGACACATTGTATAGAATGAAGGAATCAGGATTGATATACACAAAAGGAGTGACCAAGTCCTATGACGCCTACGAAAATTCGTAGCTTCCTTGAGTTGGCCAGTTATTACAGAAGAATTGTTAAAAAAAAAAAAAAAGCAAAAAAAAGCTTTCTGCCATTACCCTTCACAAAGCTAACACACAAAGTAACTAAGTTTCAGCGGAATGATGTATGTGAGGAAGTTTGCAAGAGTTGAAAGATGAATTGACTCCTACACCTATACTAGTACCTCACAAAGGCATATAAGAGTATGCAGTGTATTGTGATGTTTTAAAAGTTGGTGTGGGATGTGTATACATGCAGCACGACAATGTGATAGCGTATGCCTTGAGACAATTGCGTCCATATAAGAGAAATTATCCCACATATTATTTTAAGTTAACAGTTGTGACAATTACGTGTAATAGATGGCACCACTACTTGTATAAAACTTCAGATAACAAAATTATAGTGTCAAATGTGGCAGAATTTTCATGGGTATCTGAGATAAAGGAAGAGCAATATGTAAATCCTATTTTTAGTTCAATTGAAAAAGAATGTACAACAAAGTTCGACAAAGGTATTTGAGCAAACACAAGGGAGAGTACTTTAACGCCAATGTAGATTGTGTGTACCGGGTATAGACGAGTAAAGAAAATGGATTATGACAGAAGAACATCGTTCACGGTATTTTATTCATTCGGAAGCAACCAAAATGTACCATGGTTTAGCAGAGATGTCTTGGTAAGGTTGCATGAAAAGCACATTCTTGAACTTGTAGCTCAATGTCCAAGCGGTCATTGATTAATAGTATGGCATCAGAAATCTGTATGTTTTATGCAATGTATTGCCCTTCCAGTTTTGAATCGGAACATGAATAACATGGATTTAATCACAGGGTTGCCTCGTACACTGTGAAGGTTGATTCCACATAGGTAATAGTTGACAGGCTTACCGAGTCAGCGTATTTCCTACCAGTTAGGACCACCGATACAGCCGAACATTATGCAAAGTTGTATGTTGCAGAGATAGTACGATTACATGGGATTCCACTCACTATTATATCAAACAGGAGAGCTCACTTTATTGCACAGTGTTGGAAGTCTTTTCAGTAAAGCATGGGTACACAGGTGGATGTAAGTACAACTTGTCATCCTCAGATGGATGGACAAACAGAACATATTAAATGAACATTTGAAAATATGCCACGAGTTTGTACTTTGGACTTTAAAGGTAGTTGGGATAAACATATATCGTTTATTGAAATTGCTTACAATAAAAGTATCAAAAGGCACCTTACGAAGCTTTATATGAAAGAAAGTATAGATCATCAATTGGATGGGTTACAGCTGATGAAATTTGCTTTGCTCGGGCCAGATTTTGTTCATCAAGCTATAAAGAAAGTGAAGGTGATCTAACAGCATCTACAAATGGCCCAAAGTCGATATAAATCATATGTTGATATTAGAAGAAGGGAATTAAAATGTTCCATAGGTGATTAGGTATTTTTGATAGTGTCATCAATGAAAAAAAAAGATAATGAGATTTGTAAAGAAAGGGAAATTGTCCAAAGATTTGAGCAAATTCCGTATCGATTAGCACTAGTCCAAGAACTCTTCACAGTTCATTCAATATTTCATATTCGATGATTTGAAAGTGTAGAGGAGATTATCCCGTATTGCTCCCTGTGGAGATATACAAGTTACAGAAGATCTAACATGTGAAGAGGTACTGCTTACTATTCTACATCAATAAGCAAAAGCAATGAGAAATAAATAAGTAGCTTCCGTAAAGGCACTATTGGAGAAATTAGCACGTAGAAGAAATCATAAGGGAAACCAAAGAAATAATGAAATCTAAAGTCCTCGTAATTGTTTTATACGGAAGAAAGAGTTCAAGATACAGAATTGGAGTCATAATAAGTAAGTCTTTACGTGTATTATGTATGTATATGATAATGTGAAGGATTCGCTTCGACTTAAGTTGTTATAATGAGACAATGTTACTAACATTCGAGGACGAATGTTTCTAAGGGGGGAAGATGTAACACCCCGTACCTTTCCGAACCTAGTTGATTACCGTAACATTCATTGAGTTATTTAAACATGGGAGTTTTGAGGAATTATACATCAAATGTAATGGTACAAATTAATCTTGAGCCATTGGGCTCAATTAAGGCCCAAAAAGAGACAGAAAAGACATGGCCCAAAAAGGGGTATTTGACCCATTCTAGTGAGACCAAGTCACCATATTCATTATTGAACCAAGTGTGTGGTTAATAAGTACCATTAAGGGACTATATAAGGTGGAAAATCAGATTTTAAATCCACAAAACACACATGCCATTTCTAGATATTTCCTAAAGTTAGTTCTTATCTCTCAAACCCTATGCAATCAACTCTTGGGCAAGATCATCATTTTTCAAGCCTTGGTAAGTGTTTATATTTATGGTTTAATATATTATACACATTTAATATGGTGTATATCATTTTGGTTATGTTGGTGAAGTGTGAGATGTTCACTATGTGTGAAACAATTTATGTTTGCTTAATCGGTGAAGGTTTTTGCCTTGTAAACTTGAAAATGGACTTGTGGTCTTGAAGGAAGTGAAATTTATGGGTTCAATATTGACATGTGAGATGTGATTATAGCCTTAACTTGTTTTATTCTTGTACATAATGTTTAAAATTGTTATTGCAAAATTGTGCATGGATTTGGTGGTGTATTGAAGAAAAAGTGTGGTTTTGGTGATGTTCATGTGTGTTGTGAAACCATGGATGATTTTTGGCATCCAATATGATCTAAAATATTTCAAGATAAGTTTAGTTATGATCATGGACAATTCATTGCATAAAAAGACCCAAAAGAGACCCTTTTTGGTCGAAACGGGCACCCGCCCTCGCAGGCGAAGTCCTTGCGGGCGCAGGTGACTTCGCATGTGCCTCTGGCTACTGCCAAAGGTCACCTATTGGAGTACCTCATCCACCTCCTGGGGCAGGTGGCTTCGTAGGTCAGTCCAGAACCCCGAATTGCTTGTTTTTGCATCCCTTTGACCCCCCGAAGCCCCTATACCCTTCATGGATGCAATTATCAACTTATGGTACCTTTTAAATGACTATAAAGGAGTATCCCGGAGGTATTTTGAATGGTATAAATTATTTATTTGTTTTTAATGTGTTATTGTGAAAGCTATCGAGTGACTTGACGGAGAAAAGGTAACGTAGTGTTAATGAGGAGGTGTAAAGAATAAACTTGGTGTGAAATGTTATTGGTTTATGATGTCTTGGTCAATGTGTAGAATGTTATGATGTTGTTGGTATGTTAATGCAGTGGATTGTATTTTGAAAGATGAAATGATGCTATATAGTAGTCACGTAACTCATGGTGACACTTATACATTTGTAAGATAGTTGATTGTTAACGTATGCCCGCTATGTACTTGTATTGCAGAGTGAAAAGTAAGGAAGGAACTGGACTATTGTGTTCATATATGGGCTTGTGTATTCATACTTGGAAGTGAAGGTATGTAAGGTTAATCTTTCTGTATCCTTCTGTAGCATATCGCTCATATTGGCATTGTAATTATTCGATTTCGAAATGTCCAAAGGTATCTCATTTCAGATTGTTATCTATTGTTAAGTAACATGTATTCCTCATTCATTAGTCGTTGTTGTTCATGAGTTACATAATTATGGACACGGTTCCAAAGTCTCAATAATGTTATGCTTCAAATAATGTTATGTCAAGTGAATGTACCAATCTCTTACAAGTAAAGGTATCAATCTCTCAAAAGTAAAGAAAGGAAATAATGCATATGTGGTTGAGTACGGGTGGCAGATTTGGGGGCATAAGCCTAGCTCAAGCCGATCCCAAGATTATTGGATCAGGGGGCAGTCCTAGAGGCATAAGCCTAGCTCGGACCGAACTTGACAGGGGGCAGCTCTAGAGGTATGAACCTAGCTCGAGCCGAACCTGACACATTGATTTATGGGTGGTTGCTCTAGAGGTAAAAACCTAGCTCGAGCCGAACCCGATATATTGATTCTTAGGGTGGCAGGTCTAGAGGCATAAGCCTAGCTCGAGCCGATCCCAACATAACGTTATGTTATGTAAACCCACTGATCAGTCGGGGCTCGGGTATCACAGGTCACAGGCAAAGATGAATAAAAATAGAAGAAAAGAAAGTATTGAAAGTAAAGTACATGATTCCAAAATTACAGATTGATGGTTTATCCATATTTACTATGCTCCTATATTTGATTACATTGATGTTCATCTATATGTAACAATTGCTTAAGGCCTTACATACTCAGTAAATTCTTCATACTGACCCCTTGGGGGGATTTACCTTACTTGCTGTAGGCACAGGTGTTAGTAGACCTCCACAGTAGAGTGCGGGTCAGTTGCATACTTTTGGTGAGCTCCTGTTGGTTCGGGGCTTTCCGAGTCATAGTGTATATTGATTTTGGTTTTGGCATTGTAAATATTGTATAAAGCGGGGAGTTGTCCCGACTCTAGCTTGGCTATGTATATGTATCTGTAGAGGCTTTGTAGACATATGTGGGAAGAGGAATGTAAGAGATGCATGTCCAATTTAACTTGATGGCCCTATCGACCAAGTTTCATATATATAATATATGTTTCCATGACTTTCGCATAGTTGTATGAGATACAATGACGTTATTATTGAGGCATGCATATGCATGTTCATGAGCATAGATTGGTTCTCTCGGGCCTTGTCGGCTTCGGGTGCCAGTCCGCCTCATTGGAATTTGGGGCGTGACATTATTATTATTGATGGTTCAGCTCTTGGTTGCATCCATTGGGCTTATGGGGGCTAATTTGGGATAGTCTTTTCTTGTTTGTGCCTTCTAAGCTTATGGGGTCCTAGTTAGGCTGTAGTTAGCTTGCCTTTCTTTCGATATTATTTATACTGTTATTTATTATCTGTCAGCTGGAGAATTATTTTAGGTTTTCCCTTTATTCCTTGACTTAGTTTGCATTGTCGCATTCTATTATACTTTTATTATGATTTAGCTCAATAGGCCAATGATGTCTACTGATTACCCATTGTTTTGGTACTTATACTACACTTTTGCATATTTTTCTGATGCATATATGAGTACTAGTTGCCACCGTTGACGTTTTATGTAGCTGCTCTCAGGATTCAGAGATAGGGTGAGTTTTTAGAGCTGGAGCTGATCCCCTTTCCTTCTTTTACTTTTGGATAGTCTTTAGTTATCGAGACTTCCTGTATATTGATACTATTTAGTACTCTCATTTTGTATTTAGTTTCTCTTGTACAGACTTTACCAGGTCGTGGGATATTTCTTTTGTTCTTCCTCTATTTCATTTGACATTTGTATTGTCGTATTCTTATTTATATTGCTTACAAGTTTATTGTACGCTTATTTTCAAGTTTTACTTTACCTTCCACCAATGAGCCCATTACCTGTCATTCCGGGCTACGATTTGGCTTACCTACAGGTGGGTTAAAGTAGGTTTCTTCATGACTATGAAATTGGGTCGTGACAGTTTTATAGTAATAGGAGAAAGGTCTTCAAGATTAATGTGATGAGATTTAAGGATTTTAGTGAGAAGTAATCCGTAAGGAAGAATGGATGGATTAGCAGCAGATTCAATCATATAATTAAGAATAAAGAAAGACAACTTAACCTTATGTTTATTGATAAGACAGTAGGTTAAGAAAGTATCCCTTCAAGCCAGAGTAGAATGAGAGCCAACACATGAGTAAAGGGTTGTAGCAACAATGTGGGCAAAAACACGAGTTTCAAAAGATAAAACCTTAGGACCTAACTGTAATGGTAAAACCCCAGCATTGTCCAAAGTAAGATTTTTCTTTGCTTGATCAAAGTATACTTTGAAATCAGAGGGCCAAGAGTTCTTGGAGGAGGGATAGTAACCAGTACATTTAATATGAAACATTTCATTAAACAAAGAGTAGTCTAAAATGATTCTTTTATCCAAAACCCGTGTTTCAAGTTCATCAGTCTTGGAAGATCTGAGATTTACATAAAATACCCTGACAAGAGGTTCATAAAAGAAAAAAATATTTTTCCATCCCTAAAATTCAAAAAACTCTTTTATGGAACAAGAGAGATAAATAGAAAGATCTAAATCAACAATTCTGCCATGCAATGAGTTTTATCTTTGTGAGATTTGAACAGAGATTCATGAGATAGATTCCAGAAGTCATGTTTCACATCAAGAGAGCTTACAAAATCGAACTTGATTTTATTCATTGAGCACCCAGAGTTATAGATTAGAGAAGAGTGTTTTCCTAATTTGGGATGAGATAAGTCAGTAGAGGTGGCTGGAGAAGAATAGTCAGAATCAACAGGTACAAGAGAGAAAGCTTTTCCTTTTCCTTTTACCCTAGAACTCTTTCGAGCAGGAAAGGGTTTCTTTACCATTTTTACTATTAGGAAAAAGGAAGTGAATGAGAGTTTTTGAGTGAAGAAGGAAAGAAATAGAAGTAAGGAATTTAAAGAAAAAAATTAGTAAAGGAATATGAAGAGGCGGACAAAGAGTATTAAAGAGGGAATATAAAGAGGTGGAGAAAAAAAGAAAAAAGGATGATGGATTGATTTGAAAGGTGGAAACTTGGGGAACGAAGCGGCATCATGATGATTTTTTGGAAAAGAGGACTAACACACTCAATCGACAACACAAATACTAAAATAATTAATGGAAGGGTCTGTTCACAAATACATAAATAAAAAAATGCAATTATTTTAGAAAAGGATTTGAAATTATTCCAAGAGATTTTCATAACGTACAAAATCTTTCTTCCATTAAAGGCTTAGTAAAGAAGTCAACTAGTTGAAATCAGTACCAATGAAATAAATTTCAATGTCACCTTTAAGAACATGAACTCTAATAAAATATTGTTTGATATCAATATGCTTAGCTCTAGAATGATGCACAAGATTTTTTGAAAGACATATAACACTAGATTTATCCCCAAAAATTTGAATAGGTTTAAAAATTAAATCATAATAATTAATTGATGGGTCATCTACAAAAGTTGAGCACAACATTGGCCAATGGCTATGTACTCAGCTTCAGTGGTTTATAAGGATACATTTTCTTATTTATTACTGTTACAAGAAATCAAGGATTTTCCCAGGAATTGATAGGATCTACTGTAACTTTTCCTATCCTCTTTCTTTCCAGCAAAATCAGCATCTGAAAACCTTTCTAGTTTAAAATTATCACTCCTTGGATACCATAATCCTAAGAACGGGTGCCTACAAGATATCTGATAATTCTTTTAACAACTGTAAGATGTGAATTTTTGGGAGTTGACTGATATTTAGCACACCTGAATACACTAAACATGATATCTGGTTGACTAGATGTTAGGTAAATTAAAGGACCAATTATACCTCTGTATTTTGATTCTTCCACAAACTTTCTTTCATCATCTTTTTCAAGAGAGCAAGTGGAACTCATTAGAGTTCCTATGGCTTTTGCATTTTCCATGCCAAACTTTTGAATAAATTTCTTAGTGTACTTACTTTGACACACAAATGTACCTTTTTTAGATTGATGAATTTGTAACCCCCAAAAGAAAGTTAACTCACCCATTATGCACATTTCAAATTCACTCTGCATAAGCTTAAGAACTCCTTGCAAAGAGAAGTATTAGTACTACCAAATATTATGTCATCAACATAAATTTGAATAATAAGATTTCCATATGAGTTTCTTTTAATAAACAAGGTAGTGTCAATTTTGCCTCTTGTAAAACCATGTTCACTAACAAAAGTATTGAGTTTATCATACCAAGCTCTAGGAGCTTGTTTTAGACCGTAAAGTTCTTTGGATAATTTGAAAACATGATAAGGAAATTCTAAATTTTCAAAACCAAGAGGTTGTTTATCAAACAGTTCTTCAATCAATCCATTTAAAAAAAGAACTTTTGACATTTATTTAAAATAATTTAAAGCCAATGTGAGTAGCATATGCAAGAAGTGTTCTAATTGATTCTAACCTTTCAACAGGAGCAAAAGTTTCATCATAGTTAACTCCCTCCTGTTGTGAGTAACCTTGAGCAACAAGACAAGCTTTGTTTCTAATTACTTTATTTAGTGCCAATGATAGAGAAATTTTCAAGTTTAGGCACAAATGTCCATACTTTATTCTTTTCTAACTGATCTAGTTCCTATTTCATTACTGAAACCCATTCTTTTTCTCTTAGAGCCTCATCAATTTTCTTTGGCTCTAGTTGTGAAATAAGAGTAATATTTGCAGATCTCTTGCTTGATGCTCTAGTATTTATTCCTTCTTTTGGATCACCAATGATAAATTTATTTGGATAGTTTGGTTCTCCTCACTATTCATTTATAATGACTTCTAGTTCAGATTATTTTTTAGTTGACTCAGTCTGTGGGTCGACTGTCTTTAAAGGCGAAATAGCAACTTGAAGAGTTAGTCCTTTCTCATCATCTGTATTAACTCTTTTCTCAACAATGTGGTTAGATTCATCAAAAACAACATGAACTGATTCTTCAACACATAGGGTACGTTTATTGTAGATTCTACAAGATCAACTGGAATTTAAGTAACCAAGAAATATACCTTTGTCGCTTCGTGGATCAAACTTACCAATATTGTCCTTACCATTATTATGAACAAAACACTTGCATCCAAATGGATGGGAATAACAGATATTTGGTTTTTTATCATTCCATAATTAATATGGAGTCTTCGTTAGAATAGGTCTGATGAGACATCTGTTCAAGATGTGACATGCAATACTTACTTGTGGGACCAAGTCTTCGTTAGATAAAAATATAACCCAAGTAATCATGAATAATCATCAACAATAACAAAAACATATCTTTTACCTCCAATATTTGTAGTCCTTGTGGGACCAAACAAGTCCATGTGAAGCAGTTGTAAAGGTTTGATAGTAGTCACGACATCCTTTGAAGTGAAAGCGTTTCGTGTTTGCTTACCTTTTTGGTGACGCATCACAAATGTGATCTTTGGTATAATCTAGTTTGGGTAGTCCAAGAACTAAATCAAGCTTTGCAAGTTTCTCTATGAGTCGCATGCTAGCATGACCAAGTTTCGTGTGCCATACCCATGGATCCTCAGACATAGATGTAAGACCAACGTGTTCCTTACTCATTTTGATGGAGTCTAGGATGTACACATTTCTTTCTCTGTTTCCAGGAAGCATAATTTTTCCTGATTTGTCTTCTATTATACATCCTATCTTTTTGAACTTGACTTCAAGATTAACATCATATAGTTGACTGATGCTTAGCAAAATGTATTTCAAGCCCTTCACAAGATAAACGTTAGTGATATCACATGATTCATTAAAAGGAATAGTTCCAATACCTATTACTGTTTCCTTAGAATTATCACAAAATTGAATGCTTCCTCTATCATAGTAGCAACTGATTTAAATAAGTTCTTGCTTCCTGTCATATGATTTGAACACGCACTATCAAGGTGCAATTTCCCTTAAGCTTTTGAGTGGTGTTCCTACAAAACAAACTAGTTACTTATTCTTAGGTACCCAACCTTCTTGGGTTCTTTTAAGTTAGATTTTTGATCATTTGATCCATCTTTGGGTCTCCAAATCCATTTAGAAGCACTATTCATGTAAAATTGCCAGTATAATGTTCATGCCCAGATTTTCCACAATAATAACATGAGAAGGAAGAGTGTTTTTCAGTGAATTTTATAGAATGACCATATTTGCGATTTGCACTCTTAGTCGACTCTCCAGAGCTAGTTGACTTGGATGTCTTATCACAACTATAATACTTGTAACTAGATTCAGGTTTATCACTGTCAAAATTTTTATCAGTCAACTTATATGAAGAAGTCAACTGATTTGATCTGACAACACTGTGGCAGGGTGATTTTTTAAAACTATTTATTTTGATATTTAATTCATCAATTTCTTCTTGTAAAAAATCTTTTTCAATTTCACACACTTCAGGTTTTATTTCTCGGTCTTTCCTTTCTTTTAACAAAGCTCTATTTTGATCATAAGCCTTGTTTAAGTCAGCTACAATTGATCTAACAATCTTTTCATATCTGAGCAATCATGGAAAAAAATTGTCCTTACCTCACTTGTCTCTCTAATTACCATAAAGCAGACATCTCCAATCTTTTCATTGTCATCATCTGAATAATCTTCATCACTCCAACTGTTGAATGCCCTATGCTTGGAGTTTCTTTTAGAGGATCTTTTCTTCTTTTCTGGATAGTCATATGCAATGTGGACATATTTTCCACAAGTGTAGTGTTTTCCATCATTTCTGTAGTCAATCATTTTGCCTTTTAAGAAGTTTTGTATACCTCTCCTCTAGCTTCCAGATCTTCTGAAATTGTCCACCAAAGTTCTAGTGATGAAAGTAATTTCATCTTCACATAGTGGTTCCTCTTCTTCTTCATCAGTTGTGGCTTGTAAAGCCATAGTTTTTTTCTTGTTTTCATCTTGATTTTTGTTTAGATGAGCTTTCTCAAATGTAATGAGATCTCCTCTAACTTCATCATAAGATAAAGTGTTGAGATTCATGCTTTCAAGAGCAACTACCTTAGAGATCCATTGGGAAGGTAGGCTCCTAAGAATTCTAGTGATTTGATCTGACATATGATGAGTTTTTCCAGCAACTTTGAGTTCACTAATAATTTTCCTAAAATGAGTAAAAGTATCTTCAATTTATTCTCCTTCTTTCATTTTGAATAACTCATAATCACATACTAATATCCCAATCAAGGTTTGCTTGACTTTTTCTGTTCTTTCATATGTGACTTCCAATTTATCGCACATTTCTTCAGCAGTGCCATAACAGGAAATTTTCTTATATTGCTCACTACTTATAGAATTATACAACACATTCTTTTCCATTGAGTTAATCCGGATAATTTTCATTTGTTCATCAGTGTAATTCTCAATAGAAGGAATTACAATAGTTGATGGTTGACCATTTTAAGTGTTTGTCACAGTTTCCCTTGAAGGAGGGATAGGTATATCACCAAGTTTGATGATTCGTTAGACTTTAACATCATAGGACTTCATGAATGTTTCCATTATGATTTTCTAGTAAGGGAAATGCTTGACATTGATATAAGAAGGACTTGTTTGGGAAGTTTCTTCTGAAACGAGTGCCCCAATTACTGATGGTTGAGCCATAATATTTTCTCACTTGCTGTTAGGCAATTTAATATGAGTCCAAGATCTGATAATAATTGAAAGTGAAAGAGGGGGGGGGGAGGCGAATTACTATTTTTCATTTCCTTAGTTGACTAGTCAAGGTAGTTAATCTACTGATAAATATAGAACTGTATAAACAAATATTGGAAAGTAAAGAGCTGAAAAGTAAATAACACCAAATGTTTTGTACTGGTTAAGATTCATTGTGGATCTTACATCTAGTACCCTTGGGTTGCAAAAGTGATCTCTTCTAAGTCTTTGCAAATATTTTGGGTTTGGTACAATTTTGAGAATAGAGATCCTACAACTACTCTCAATCTTTTTCTTCTCTCTTCTTTTCTCTCAATCTTTTTTTCTTCTTTCTTTTTCTTTCAAAATTTTTCCTCTCTTTTTCTTTTTATTTTCTTTCTTTGATACAAAGCCTTACTAATAATATTTTTCTATCTTCTCTTTTTTTGATACATAGTAAAATGTTAAGTAATACAATGCTTGTTTAAAAGTAGAGAAAAGACTTATAATTGGCTAAGACTATTTGTATATTCAACTGGTTCTCCAAGAGCTTCATTATATAGTGATGGAAGCTAGCCGTTTGGAGTATTTTGAAGAGATAACAACCCAAGAGAATTTTGATCCTTGGAAAAGTGAATGATTTCTTTTCTAAGAATAAGGCAAAGTCACACCTTGACTTTAAATAGCATGTTTTGGTATTCTGAAAATTGAACTTTGAACTTGAATAGATATAGTCTGAATGCTTCAAGTTTCTTGGCTTTATTAATTGTTTTATTGTTAATTCTTTTGAGTCTGTAATGAATGCTCCTTGAAATGAATGATACTTGTAAGTTGTATTGTGAATGATTTCATCTTGGTTGGATCAAGTACCAGCTTATTGGTACTTGTTTTATTCTTCACATCCAGCCATTGTACTTTAGTTTTCCTTTTTATATTGTTGATATCCTACACAAAAACCAAAGTCATCATTAAAATTATACCTCAACAGGTAAGACTACTATAGTAGCGGTTCCTTGAGTTGGAAGTCAATGAGCATGAGGAGTTTAGCTTACCTTGCTGCTAAGGAAAAAAATTTGGCCTCAGACATTCCTTCTTTGGCCAACCAAGTAGTTCGACTTGATATTTCAGTACCTGGGCATGTTTTGGCTTATGTCGAGGCTAGATCCTCATTATTGGAGAAGATTCAGGCACGACAATTTATCGAGGAGAATTTCAGGGTGATTCGAGATTAAGTGTTAAGTGGAGAGGCAAAAGCAGTATTTCTCAATTTTGAGGGTGTTTTGAGAATTGATAGTCAATTTTATGTGCCATGAGTTGGTGACTTGATTAGACTAATTTTAGATAAGGCTCACAGTTTGAGCTATTCCATCTATCCAGCATCAACTAAGATGTACCATGACTTGAAGCAACACTATTGGTGGTTTTGATGAAGAAAGACAGTGTAGAATTTGGGCCCAAGTGTCTTAATTGCCAAAAGGTGAAGTATGAGAATCAGTGGTTGGCTGGTTCTATGTAGTGAATTCCTATCACTCAGTGGAAGTGGGAGCGGATCACCATGGACTTGGTGATTGGTTTACCTTCGACTTCAGGAAAGTTATATTCTATTTGCGTGATTGTGGATAGGTTGAACTACAATGCAGAAAATTGGCAAACATCTACATTCGTGAGATAGTTTATTTAAATGGCATGCCTATTTCTATCATTTTTGATAGAGGTACCCAATTCACCTCGAACATTTAGAGTTTTAGACAACATGAGTTGGGCACTCAAATAGAAATGAGCACGACATTTCACCCTCAGATAGATAGCCATATGGAGAGGAATATTCAGGTATTAGAGGATATGCTTCGAGCATATGTTATAGATTTTGGTGGTCATTGTGACCATTTCTTTCCATTAGTGGAGTTTGCCTACAACAACATTTACCATTCTAATATTCAGATGCGTCATTCAAGGCTTTGTAAGAGAGGAGTGTAGATCTTGCATGGGATGGTTTGATTCCTTGGGGTTAGACCTTGGGGTACTAATTTGTTAAAAGACTCGATGGATCAAGTGAGACTGATCTAGTATAGGCTTATGGTAGCCTAGAGTAGACAGAAGAGCTACTCCAACCAACGGGTCCATGATGTAGAGTTCATGCAGGGTAAGTGGGTTTTGTTAAAAGTGTCACCCATAAAGGGTGTAATGAGATTCAAAAAGATAGAAAAGCTTAGCTTGCGGTTCATTAGGAATTTTAAGATTCTTGAGAAGGTTGGGGAGGTGGCTTATAAGTTGGCCTTACGTTTGAACTTTTCAGCGGTTCATCTGGTGTTTCATATTTTTATGTTGAAGTGACACCATCGTGATGATTCTTATATGATCCATTAGGATTCAGTCATTTTAAGACCTTGATTTGACCTTTGAGGAGGAGCCTATAGCTATTCTGGATAGGTAGACTAGAAAGTTGAGGTCCAATAATATCTACTCATTAAAAGTTCATCTGAGACATCACCCAATTAAGGAAGCTACATGGTTTGTTGAGTCTGAACTGTGAAGTAGCTACCCCCATTTTTTTATCGGTTTCGATACATTCGAGGACAAACACATGTTTTAGTGGTGGATAATATAACAATCCTCGTCGTGATTTTTATCCTTTTTTGTATTTTAACTATTTTACCCCTCCTCATTGTTACCTTATTGTATTTATGAGTTGCGGGAGTGGGTGGTACGATATCCGAGTTGTTCATAAAAGTTTTTATGCGAGTTTTGGTTTTGAGAAGCTTATAAATTGATAAAGTTGAGTTTGGTCAACATTCCAAGATTCGAGCATCGAATGAAAATTTTATCAGTTCCATCAGTTTTGCTGGTGCAGCTGACCATCCTTCTTTGCATTCTTCACGATTGAGATGGTGGAGACTGCGATTGCGAAGAGTTAAGCTGGGATTGGGTTGAAGCTAATGCTTCATGAATTTTGTTGGTGTGCTGCAATCATGGTGGTTCTAGACCAGTTGCCTTCACAAATACGATGGGTCATCACAATTGCACGCTACTGTTCACAAAACAGTATAAATAGCCCAACATTTTTTGTCATCTTAAAACCGCATTTTCAACATTTTCACGGTTTAGGAGCTCAGTTTTGGGTAATTTCAAAGGCTTTTTACAAGGTTTCTCATGTGGGTGAGTTTCTAAACATGTATTTGATCATTACCCTTTGATAAAATTATGAAATCATCTTTAAATCATGGTTTTGAAACTTAAGATTAGGAGTGGCGAATGAGCAAGTCGAGTCGAACATAAGTTGATTAAAATTGGGTTAAACAAAAATGAATAAAATACCCGACTCAACCCATATTTATAGTGGATAAAAAATGAGTTACCTCATGGATAATATGGGTAAATATGGTGTAACGACATATTCTGTCGTTACTAAAGGCACCTTATCTATGGGCACGGGGTACAAAGATTTTTGGAAATATGGTCTCGAACTAGTACTGATTGACTTAGTTGAAAAATTTCAAAATTTTAATTTTTTGGGTTGGGCTGATGTTATCCCGCTATAGCGGCATCGTGGCAGCGGCCTACCGCCTACTATAGCGAGCCAAGAACAGAAACTAGTTCTCTATTTTGTTAATTTTTTCTCCTCTTTTTCAGTTATAAATAGGATGATGGAGGCTTTTAGGAACCCCCTAGGGTTGCCTCATAGCCTTGGAGAAATGGACAGGGGAAAATAGGCTTGAATGGGGTAAAACCCATGGTTTTCTCAAGAATTTCATGATGGAAACCACTAGTATGGAGTTAGAAGCTCGCATTCATGCCTCCTTAGCAACTTATTGGCATCCAGGTAGGCTAGGTTTAGTTGAGTAGTATATACCTGGGTTAGAAAACATAGTTAGGACATAGATTGATGGGAGATTACATGCTTAGGCCTGCGGGCACATTGTTGGGATGGATAAAAATGGTAAATTCAATTTGTTGAATGAAAAGCTATTGCTACGTGTGAGTTTGAGTCTGCATTATGAATTAATGTCTATTATGGTTAATGTTGTTCACTCATGAATGCTCGTAATGGTATTGTACCCAAAAAACTGTGATAGAACCTAATAAAAGCTAAAACTAGAGGTGATAAATGTTGGTGGATTCTAAAGAATCTATGGTGGTAACCAGAGGAATGGCTGTCTTGAAAAGGTATTTAGTGTAGGATAGAAGGTTGGATGTGTTTGGATGTTAACCTTGTGTGTGGAAATATACCTTAGACCCTTAGGTCCTAGCCTAGTCCTAAATTAACCTACGAATTATAGGTAATGGTTTAACGTAGTTGAAACCCAACTTGATTTATGTGTGCATGTTAAATGTTTCTTCGTATACTTGTTATAATGCATGTTCAAAGAAAGTAAATGGTTAAATGATGTCCTAAGTGTCTATCACATGCAATAAAGTTATATTAAAAGCTTGTTAGTTTTATAAGTATGATTGTTGCTTTGATTGAGGTTGTGATTGTTGTGATATCTTTTGACTATTATGGGATGTACCAATAATTGGACATCTTCACAGGATTCATATTTATTATTGTGGGATATACCGGTATTTAGACATCTTCATAGGATTGGGTGATATAAGGTTGGCAGACACTAGATGTCTAGGATTTTTTGTACATGGACAAGAGCTCATTCCTTGTAGGTCATGGGTAGTGGGTGACCATATGACCCTTAGCATATTTGTACAAATATTGGTGAGTGTGATAGTTCCTTGAGTGAACTGGGTTTACTTGTTAACTTATTATATTTGGTTCCTTGAGCGAACCGGGATTTATGATTATTGTCATTGATATTGTTGGATTGGATCCTTGAGTGGTCCCGATTAAATTGCAAATGATTGGGATATCTCTGTTGTTGTTTACTCACTAATGTATTCGAGACAAGGTGCATCGTATAGTTGTTGAGTAATGGATTATTGGCTTGGTTTATGCCGGTATGTGAGAGTATTGACTTGAGTTGTTGCCTATATTGACTGGATTCCATGGAGTTGTTGAAAGTGGTAAGTGTCACATAATTGAAATGCAGTTATATGATAGGTATTCATGGTTGTATTTTTTTACTATTAGTTGGATATGTGGTTACATTATGTGGGTGTTGCCTCTAAATTGTGAACAATCCTAAAGCATGATTACTTCAGAGCCAGAACCTATTATTGTTAATGGTTGGAATTCATTGAAACTATGTATGGTTGAGTTCATAATAGAGTAAGTATTAAATGCATAGTTATGGTTGACAAGACCATTGGAAGGTAGTGTATTAGAGTTGAATATGGTGCGGAAGTTGACTTGCGGGTTAGTGAGATTGGCATAAGGCTAAGAGAGGTAGGGAATTATGGGATAAAAGGTTTGACTAATAAAACTTTTAAGGGGTATGTTTTCTTTTCGATATTTATGTGATGTTTATGTGATTTAATTCGGGTAGACCGATGATGCTTACCAGTACGTGTTGTTTGTATTGATAGTACTCTTGCTATGCCATTTTTTGGGGTATAATCTGGTTGCAGGATCAATAGATGTTTCATACTTAATGCGATAGAGATCCCCAACAACTTCTATCATAGCCTCTTATGGTGGAAGTTGTGTCATGTGTATTGTTCTGAATTCTCTTGTAGTAGCTCTTGTACCTGTTTAGACTAGGTCCTTGGGTAAAGTATTTACTTTTGTACTTAAAGATTTGTAAATAAATTGTAATAAATGAAGAATTATTTTTTCTTTAATGTTTTCCATATGTTTTCAATTGGGTGGTAACGATTCTCCTATCTAGGTGGATTAGAGTAGGTACACGCACGATCCGGTTAGTTTGGCTGTGGCATATGGATACCCATATTTATTAGGGATCTATATTAAAATATTCAAAAGCCTCAATGTATATAGTTTGTATAAATTATAATCCCTCCATTTCATTTTATATGACATCGTTTGACTTGACACAACATTTAAGAAAAAAAGAAAGACTTTTGAAATCTGTGATCTAAAATCATTCTTAAATATTTATGTAGTTATAAATCATTTCATCAAGGGTAAGAAAATAATTCTAAACTTAAAATATTTCTAATTATAGTAAAGTAACATTTTTTTGAAATAGATTAAAAAGAAAAAAAACATACCACATAAAATGTGAAGAGGGAGTATTATTTATAAACATAGTAGTTCAATTCCATAATAAAAAGAAGATATTGGAAGAGGGAATCAGGGAAAATATGGCAGAGGAAGGACATGAGTGTTTGATTGGGCCTCTTTTACTCAATTACATATTAAACTACCCACATTTTAAATGGGTGATATGAGTTTTATTCATATGTGGCCCATCTTATATGGTCAGGTATCCAACCCATTTAAGATGGGTTAAATTGAATGAATATCCATATAAATTGCCCATTTTTCCAACCCCACTTAAGATTTTGGGGTTTACCCCGTAAAGAGGAAAATTGATATTTCAAGGATTTCTAACTCAATTTCAACATCGTTTTTGATGAGATTTTAGATTTGAGACCCGTAAACTATGGATAATGTAATTTTCTACTAAAATTCTAAATTTTCCTTTTTATTCTCGAGGTTAATTTTTGGACTGAGTTTTTGGATCCCAAACTAAAATATACCAATATGGGTATCAATGAACTCATATTATTTGTAGAAGCTATTTTTGATAAATTGGGAGCATTCTAAGGACGATGTAAAGAGGAAGGCTTTGAGTTGAGTATTTTTGAGCTTGCGGTGCTGCCTCGAGTTAGGTTATGACTTAACTTTCTTCAGACTTAGCTGGGTAAAGAACTTATCGATCATGTAAAGTATTCTATGGTTAGGTGAAATCTCATTGTTTACATTATTTGGGGTTGTTTATTATTATTGTGATGCCCGAGTGGGAGCTTGTGTTGACTTTATTATTGATTAGAGGGCTTATTATTACCGCGAGGGCTTATTTTGTCTTTATTATTGATTAGAGAGTTTATTATTACTGTGATGCCCGAGTAGGGGCTTGTATTGACTTTATTATTGATTAGAGAGCTTATCATGATGTCTGAGTAGTGGGTTGTGTTGACCTCTTCAGAGTCTTATTTGGTTCTTTACTATTACGGCGCTTGTGTTGGGGGCTTATAGGAATGTTTGTCATTATTTTGCATTGATTTTATATTTTGTTGCCATGAGGGGTCTTATATCATGATTTACTGAGATTTGGGATATTCGGGTTCATTTATACCATTGTTGAGCTGATTATTATGCATTACTGATTTTTTTTTTGATCATGCATACTCATTCATCTCTCATTTTCATGGAACCAATACTACTGTTGAACTTAGATTCTTTGTGCAAGAAAATGAACCATTTTATAAAACAATTTGACCTAGGTAAGTGCCGGTAAGGTAGAATATTGAGATTGTGATTAGTATATGGGTTGCTAACCCCCCATGGGTCCTCTCCTGGAGTTTATACTCGAAAGGTATATTCATAGAGTACATGTGGCCATTGCATACATTCCATATCATTGTGTTGCATTACATTGTTCTTTTTTTATTTGGGTGATATTGTACTTTGGATATCTTCATACTTGGTGTATATATTGTTGTTGAGAATTATTATTATATTATGTTACGTGTCATCTTGATCCGTATGAGACTTTTCTACTTCTAGGGCATTTATTTCCCTCGTAGTTAACTTCACTTGAGTTAGTTTTCCACTCTAGCTCAGTCGCCCTATGATTCCTACTGAGTACAAGCATACCATACTCACTCCTACTTTCTATATCCTTTTGGTGTAGATCCTGGTACTAGAGCGACCTGTGAACAGTGATCGTGCATTTTTGAGTTATCGAAGTTATGGTGAACTCCCTGTTTGGAGCACATTTCTGGCATCATCAACCTTACTTCTGTTTGTATTTCATTTTATAGTTAGATACTTTATGTACTGGTAAAACCCCAAAAGTCCAAGCTAAGATCAGAAACCAATCTTCAAGCATATATAGAACAAAACTCAGTAATTTGGTGTTATGAGTAGTGATTTAGGCATGAATTAAGGCCACAAGTAACTCCTAGCTCATAGCCAAGTTGAATGCTTTCTTACCGATTGAATTTTGGTATAAAATCTATCTATAGTCAACTTCAAATGAGTTTAACTCCTACATTCTGAAGAGTTTTGGAGATCATGACCCATCAAAAGAAAGGTCTTTGAGTCTTCTTTCCAATGCATCAAATTGCTTATTAATCTGATATCCAAGTAAAAACGTTATGGCCATTTTACCAAAGCATTGTCCAGTAGTGAAATACCACATCGGATCCCACGATCGTGGGTAGAACCTACAATTCATGGGATTGGCTCATCTGATGAAGTCTAGAGGCCTGAAAAGGCATCCTAGAACCCACGACCAATACCACGATCGTGGGTAGAAACCACGACCGTAGGATGGTCCGTCTGACGCCCAAAAGGTATTCCAATTTTTTCCCATCATTTAACCTCCTAAACTACGTCTTTTTAAATATACTAAGGCTGAATATTAAGACTAAACTACTCCTAATCCCTTATTCACTTCAAAACATACAAAAATACTCAAAGAAACATGAGAACAACTCCTTCTTCTCCAAAGAAAGAAAATAGGGTTCCTTATCTTCAAGCTCAAATCCTCTAAACTTTAGTTCAAGAATCAAAACAATCAGGTATGTGGGTACTCAATAAGGGATTTCTTTCACCCTTATGACCAAAACTGGTTTGAAATTATAGATTTCATTTATGATTTTATGAACTCAAGAGCTAGGAGTCACACCCAATTATGCCAAATTATTTAAATTCAATTCCCTCATGTTATTTTATTATTATAGTTCCCATTCAAAGTTATTATTCATGATTTTCATGGATTTAAATCAGTTATTTTAATACTTGAAGTATTTTACATGTTTTATAGATTTCAACCTCTTTCAGAATAAATTATTCATGATTTGATGGATTTCAGTCTATATTAGTTTGACATGCCATGTTTTCCCATGAAATTTAGTATCTTTGCATACTTGTGATTCATGAACCCTCAGTATATTGAATAATTCATAATTTTGGACTTGTGTTATAAAATTTCACATTTCCCTCAGATTGTAGAATTTGTTATGATAGTTACATTCTTCAGAGATGGTGGGTTATGAACACCTGATGACTTAGAATATCATGCATTGTTAGTTGAACACCCAATCCTTCAGTTTTCATGATTTAGAATGCTTTGAGCTAAGAACTTATACTTCAATCTCAGAACATCGATATTATTGAGCTATTTAGTATTTCAATTTATATTTAGTTGGGAGTAATACTTAGCACCGAGTAGACGTAGGGATGAAGGCTCACCCATCAGTTAGTCTGATACCTTTAGTAGAAGTTCCTAAGTCCCAGAACTACGGCGCCACCATAGGTTCTAAATAAAGGGTCACCCATCAGACTACACTTGACACCTTAGTCCTTTGGGCATCAGTTTAGTGGAACCACGTCAGATCAGATCAACCTTTATACCCTGACAAGGTATATTTGGCCTTTTTCGATGGGGATTATACATCAAACTCCATATTTAGCTCACATGGTTATATGTCGGTTAATAGTAGCTCCCACAGTTCAGAGTTAGTTATTGCATGACCTAGTATTTAGTTTATTCAGTACAATATTGATTAGTACATGACTCTCAGTTCAGTTTTACATACTTTTAAACTATGACCTTTTAGATTATCATTGCATATTGGTATATGTGTATTTCATATAGGGTATTTGTACTCCAGTTTAGTTCTTTGCATTCAGTTAACATTTAGTACAATTTTACAGCATGTTCAACACCAGTTTTAAATTATATGAAACATTTATGCTTCTACAGCTCTTCAATTTTTTCCAGAAATGTTTTAACTCATGATTCAGAGATTTCACTATGCGTCATAGTTTTTACGTACATACATGTTTTAAATGCATATTTCAGTACATGGCTTATGTCCTCAGTTTTAAAGCATGTTTTAAGTGTTCTTCATGATTAGTGCATTTATCACATACTCAGTACATTCAAAAGTACTGATCACATACCTTTTCTTTCTATATTTTTCATGTGATGTAAACTCAGGTGCTTACTATCATGATCTCAGGCAGGCAGATCACAGCTTCTAGCCAGCACGTGATGAGTTCTCTTGATTCGGGGGCTCAAGTCAGTTTGTAGTTGTAGTATTTTATGTCTATTCATATGTATTGATTAGGCATAGCTGGGGGTCATGTCCCGGCTACTTACAGTCATATTAGTAGAGGCTTCATAGTAGTCAGTCAGAGTTGTCATATTCAGTTTCTCTTTCTTTTCAGATTACAGATATTGTAAATAAACTTTCTAATAGTAAATGAATTGAACAATTTTATTTCATGATTATGATTCTGCTCAGTCAGTTCAGCTCTTCTGCACATTTTAATCAGTTGCACATGCATTATTCCAGTTCCATGGGTTAGTGTTGGATCTCCTGTGGTTCTAAGCACTGTGTTACGACTAGGGGTAGCCTTAGGCCATGACAAATTTTGTATCAGAGGACAAGGTTTAAGTGTCCTAGAGTGTCTATAAAGCCTTGTCTAGTAGAGTCTTGCAAAATGGTACGAAAACGCCTGTACTTTTCTTTGAATGGCTACAAGGCATTTAGGAAATATTTTCCTTCTTTTATATCCCAGATCATGCAGTAGAGATGTTCTTAAAGGAACTTATACAGATCTGAGTATTGCTCCATTTCCACTAACTATGCCTCATTTTTTGAGGTGATAGAAACTGTTAAGCTTAAATTTCTAGTGATAAAGTTTTCTCAGATAGTCCCTACAGACAGTTCTGAGATTGCACACTAGCTTGAAAGGATCCCATCAGTGCCTATAAAATTTAGAATTTTGAAAGAGTTCACACTTGTTCATAAAAATTATGCGGTGAGCTAAAGTCAGATGTGCTCTCAGATCCCTTCTCAGAATCCTATGACAGAATCACCCAGAGTTAGGAGCATGACCCTTGAAATGTAGTAGCAGTAGAGTGGGAATATTATTTATCTAGATATAGTAGATGAAGTTTTGTATCCATTGAACCAACAAGGTGTTGTGTATACCTTATGATATTACTTTAAGAGATATTTATCGGTTAAGGTTACTTAGAGTATGTCAATGTTTTAGCAAGGATCAAGCCTAGGCAGTGACTATAAAGATAGAGAAGCTTGTTAAGGTTGAGTATGTTCATAAAAATTTGAATAGACTAGCGTTTCCTAACTTCTCTCCAGTATTATTAAGTTGGTATAGTGTATGAGGAACTATGTGGCTATCTAAATTAAGTGTTAGAATCTATGTTTGGATAGTGGATGATCAGGCTAATAGAGAGAAGAGTTTTGAATTTCTAGAATGGAAAGGTATGTACTCAAGGTATTGTGATACTATATCAGATTCTAATTTAATAAGCATTTAAGTTTATAGTATGATGACTATTGAAGCTAGAGAAAGTTAAGAGTTGTATCTCCAAAGGAAGTATTAGCAGCGGGTTTTACACTTTCAAATATAGTCTTTCAAGGGAGTTTAGTATTTATTAGAATATTTATACCCTAACCACTAGAGTGATATCATTTTAGTTCAGTCTAGAGTTTATTGAAGAGGTCCACAAACGTAGAATGATGGCTTAAATCTAAGGGGAGATAATAGAATAAAGAACCAAGTCAGGTTTTCAAATTCTAGTAGTGATGCTAGTGAGTTCTAGAGTAGCACTAGGGGAGGCAGATACCTGACCCATTCTTATCTCAGTGTGTTTCTTTTACTTTAGTCACTACGACACACTACTCATGGCATGTATGTAAGCACCATGATTATATCTCATATGTATACAACTTATACAAAATTATGTCCATTCTTTATTCCTAGTATAAGGAGTAATAGTTCACTTAATAGAACGAATCATACTCTATAAATCTATGATTTTCAATTCCATGTCATACAACTCATGACTCATGCACTCATGTTTTACAGTATGCTCTGTTCCAGGTACTCAGATACCTTCTTAATGACTAGTGAGATCACACTACATCATGTATGCTCTCAGACAGATCTCCTAAATAAGTTCGTTCATATTATACTTTACCCCTCAGGCCCCAGTTGAGTGTTAAAGTTATGAAAATCATTAAGTCAAGATTTCTCTGCACCCCCTCTAATACCATATCTTCATGTTCTAGTTCTTCAGTAACCCTTCTCATATTTTGATGGTGATGTTAATGGTAGTTGAGTCATAGGCTTGAATGATTTGTTGATATACATGTGGCTAATGACTTATGGTGGTTAGTGACTCTTTGATTAGAACTTAAGGTTGATTGTTTAAGGTGGCAAGGAGAAGTATATTTTTAGATGATTGCCCCTAGTAGTTTAGAATATAGATTCCCAAAGTTAAAACCAGTGTAGACCTTTTTGATGTAGAGATTTGTATCTATGGTTTAAGATTGAATAGGGTAAGAGCGTTCAACTAGACTAGATATAGCCTTTAGCAGCCATATGTGGTGTACCCTTAAGAGGGTTAGAAGTTTCAACTAGTTAAGTGTGGTATATACGTAAGAAGGATCATGGTTGAGAAATGTTGCTAAGTTGGAAAGTAATCAGTCACATTGATGAAAACATATTAGTCCCATCCTTACTTTCGACCTAAGATACTCTTGTTTCATGATAGGTAGTTTCAGACCAAAGGTGTCTCATATTCAACTCTAAGTCGTCCCTATTCTATAATCTCAAATCATCATACTAGAATGCTCAGACCATGTTACAATCCTTATTCAGATATCTTACTCAGATCATACCTTAGATTCATTCCCCCTAATGTTATTAGAACCTCTGATACGGAGCATTGAAGGTAACCTATATTCCTTTCTCTGTGACACTCTGAAATTTCTTGTCATTATCTATCACTTTGTAGTTACACAATTATGTAAATTCCATGAATGCTTCACTTGAGTTATATATGAGTTAGTCCTTATAGCCAGTAATTCAGTTAGGAGATTAGATAGACAGTTCCAATAGTTTCCCATCTTTTCTTCTAGTCGTACTCTCCTAAGTCCATATCTATGCCTATTCCTTACGAGCTTTGATATGTATTCATGCTTTGTGTAAATACAGTTGATCCTTATTCCCAGCCTAAAATAAATTCAAGATAACAATTTCCTCCTTATTACTTCTCTTAGTATCATCTCACTCAGTTGCTTACATGTCTTAGTATGAATTCATGAATTTGGTCCAGTCCATGTTTCATTTAGAGAGTCAGTTATCATGTTAGTATTCAGCTCTTAGAAAATTAGTGTTGGGATTGCAACTCTTTCCCTATATATTCAGCTTAGTTGGTCTTGATTCGAGGACGAATGATCCCAAGAAAGAGATATTGTAATATCCCCAAAAATCCAAGCTAAGATCAGAACCAATATCCAAGCATATATAGGACCTAATTTAGTGATTTGGTGGTATGATAAGTGATTTAAACATGAATTAAGGCCACAGGTAACTCTAAGCTCATAGACAAGTTGAAAGCTTTCTTACCGAGTGAATTCTTGTATAGAATTTTTCTATAGTCAACTTTAAATGAGTATAACTCCTAGATTATGAGGATTTTTGGAGCTCAAAGAACTCACCCAAACAATATGCTGACAGTGTAAAAGGTTATAGCCATTTAACTAAAACAATATCCAGCAGTGACATACCACTACCGGATCCCATGATCATGGGTATAACTTACGATTCATGGGATTGGCTCGTATGATAAAGTATAGAGACCTGAAAAGTCCACCTAGAACCAATGACCAATACTACAATCGTGGGTAGAAACCAAGACCGTAGGATGTTCCTTCTGACGTCCAAAACCAGATTTTTCAGCAATGTTTTTAAAGGGGTATCCCAGTCTTTTCCCATCATTTAACCTCATAAAATATGTTGTTTTAACTACCCTAAGGATGAATATTAATCTCTTATTTACTTCAAAACATATGAAAATAGTCAGAGAAACATGAGAACAAGTGACTCCTTCTTCTCCAAAGCAAGAAATTAGGGTTTTTCATCTTCAAGCTCAAATCCTCCAAACATTAGTTCAAGAATCAAAGTAATCAGGTATGTGGGTATTCAATAATGGATTCCTTTCATCATTATTCCCAAAACATGGTTTGAAATTATAGAATTCATTTATGATTTTATGAACTCAAGATCTAGGGTTCACACCCAATTATGCCAAATTTTTGAAATTCAATTCCCTCATGTTATTTTATTATTATAGTTCTCATTCAATGTTATTATGCATGATTTTCATGGATTTAACTCAGTTATTTTAATACATGAAGAATTATCCATGTTTTATTGATTTTAACCTCTTTCAGAATGAATTAGGCATGATTTGATGGATTTCAGTCTATATTAGTTTGGCATTCCATGTTTTCTCATGAAATTTAGTATCTTTGCATACTTATGATTCATGAACCCTCAGTATACTGAATAATTCATGATTTTGGACATGTGTTATGAAATTTCACATTCCCTTCAAATTATAGAATTTTTCATAATAGTTGCATTCATCAGAGATGGCGGGTTATGAATACCCGATGACTTAGAATATCATGCATTGTTAGTTGAACACCAGTCCTTCGATTTTCATGATTTAGAATGCTTTTAGATAAAGCACTTATACTTTAATCTCAGAACATCGGTATTATTGAGCTATTCAGTATTTCAGTTTATATTTAGTTGGGAATAGTACGTAGCACCGAGCGAACACAGAGATGAAGGCTCACCCGTCAATTAGGCTAACAACTTTAGTAGAAGTCCCTAAGTCCCAAAACCTATGGTGGTAGAACTATGGCACCACTGTAGGTTCTAAAAGGTCACCCATCAGAATAATCTTGACACCTTAGTCCTTTGGACATCAGTTTAGTTGTACCACGTCAGATGAGATCAGCCTTTATACCCTGGAAAGGTATATTGGGCCCTTTTTTATGGGTATTATACATTTGAACTCCATGTTTAGCTCACATGGTTATATGTCGGTTAAAAGTAGGTCCCATAATTCAGAGTCAATAACTGCATGACCTAGTATTTTGCTTATTCAGTACAGTACTGATCAATTACATGTTTATTTAATTGGTCATTGTATCAGTTTATATCATAGTTTCAGACTCTGTGTTTGTACATAACCCTCAATTCAGTTTTACTTGCTTTTAAGCTATGACTTTTCAGATTATCATTTTGTATTGGTATATGCGCATTTCATATAGAATCATTTTACTCCGGTTCAACTCTTTGCATTCAGTTAGCATTTCATACAGTTTTAGAGCATGTTCAGCACCAGTTTTAAATCATATGAAATATTTATGCTTTTATAGCTTTCTAGTTTTTTCAAAAATATTTTAGCTCATGATTCAGAGATTTCACTGTGCCTCATAGTTTTTATGCACAAACATGTTTTAAATGCATATTTCAGTACATGGCTTATGTCTTCAGTTTTAAAGCATGTTTTAAGGGTTTTTCATGATTAGTGCATATCTCACATACTCAGTACATTCATAAGTACTGATCGCATACCTCTTCTTCCTTTATTTTTCATGTGATGTCTACTCAAATGCTTACTATCAGGATCTTAGTCAGGCAGATCCCAACTTCCAGCCATCTGGTGATGAGTTCTTCTGATTTGGGGACTCAAGTCAGTTTGCAGTTACAGTATTTTATGTCTATTCATATGTATTGATTTGGAATAGTTGACGTTCATGTCTCGACTACTTACAGTCAGTATTAGTAGAGACTTCATAGATAGTCAGCCAGAGTTGTCGTATTCAGTTTCTCTTTCTTTTTAGATTACAGATGTTGTAAATAAACATTCTAATAGTAAATGTATTAAATCAGTTTATTTCATGATTATGCTCCCACTCAGTCAGTTTATCTCTTATACATATTTTAATTAGTTGCTCATGCATTATGCTAGTACCATGGGTTAGCTTGGGATCACTTGTTGTTTTAAACACCGCGTACAACTAGGGGTAGTCTTGGGTTGTGACAACACTAGTACTTGATGTTGGCTTAGAGTCGCTATGTGCTCATGACGCTGCTTCTTGAGATTTTTTGGGTGTATTTTAGGATATTGAGTTAATGTTGATTGTTAGTTCAACTTTATTTAAAGTCTTGAGTTTTATTTCATTATTTGATTTTCAATTTGGTTTATTCTATCTCTAATTCAAGCTTACTACCAAGGTCGGGTCGAGGTAAGTGTCATCATTGCCTTGGATTTTTGGGTCATGACACAAATTAAGGTAGAACGATATACTGTTTTGCGTTAGAGATCTACTACATAGTCCTCCTACTTTCTTTTCTTTAATTTATGATATCATGTTAACAAGTGGATTAAGTACAAGTCTATTCTCGATATTTCACCTAAACGTTTTTCTATCTGATATGTGGTATCAACCTTATTTGAGGTTCATATCCTTGAGTAGCAAATTAGTATTGATATGAGTAAATACATACCCTAAGAGACAAGAATTTATTCTATGCTTTGAAAATAGTGACCTAGGCCTCATCGATAGGGTTTTGGTAGATTCTATTCTTGCCTTCAACCGCGTACAATACTTGAGCTTAATCCAACTGATTCATAGCTATTGAGATAGATTTTATACCTACATATACATTACCACATGGAGAATAAAATGAAAATAAGGGTTAAAGCTCACCTGGAAAGCAACAAAGACTATCTAAACAGATGTATCAGCCCGTATAGTGATTTTTTGGATTTGTATGTATTTTGATAGTTTTACTCCTCCTGAAGTTATATTATGATATTTGTGATCTACAAGAATGGATGTCACGATTCTTTCACGACCCGAGACTACCTCTAATAGAGACACGGTGCCCAAAACTACTAGTGATCCCAAACTAACCCTTGGCATATCATACTAAGAATAATAAAAGAGATTTAAGCAGAAGTATAAAATCATAAGATGAGTTCTAAAACCTCTATGAAAAATCATAAATGGACAAGTAGCAAGCTTGAAGGGCAAACATAAAACCATACTCTATGTCTGCAAATTTCTAATAGCTAAATAACATAATCTACCAGGACAAGTCCCTAACATAACCATAAAACAATGTCTAAAAGTAGAATGGGAAGAAACACTTATCTATGTCCCAGAATTATGAGGACTTACCACTACTATAAGTTGAACTGATATCAACTAGCCACAAGTCTGAGCTTGATCACCAGAATCTACATCTCATGAAAAATGTAAGCAAAGAGTATGCAATCAGTACATTTAAATGTACTGAGTATGCAGGAATAATAATAAATAACATAAAACAGCTTAACTAAAATCATAATAAAACTTTCTGAGGAAATACATATCTGAAATCACACTAATTGGAAACATAACGATGACCATATTAAAGATGGTTAAACAAAGTAGATAAATTTAGGTGGTGAAAATATAAATAAAATCATAATAGCTAAAATCTGAGTAAAAGCTCATTCAAAGATAAAGTAATGAAGTCATAAATCTATAATAACTAAAACTGAATCGTATATGAAGCTACATATTTGAAAGATGCATATCTAAAATCATGCTATCTGAAATTATATCATATTCATATGGAGTCAAGCATGGAAATGAAGAAAAATTTTATAGGTGGGAGTTTCTTATAATCGACAGTCATCACTTGAGCTAATGATGTCCAACATCATACCCATTTGGGAGGGCTTCCCCATACGTTGCCTACGTATAGGACCTATCTATCTATATGTAGATACATTAATCTGAGCCTCTCAGAGCCAAATGATCAACCGACATTGCGGTGAAATAAAATTCTACGGTGTCGCACAGTTCCAGAAATTGGGCTATGTAAAACACTTGTTCTCTCGGTGCCAAATCCTACTCTAAAACTATTATGATAATCATATCTTGAAAACTACCAAAAATTCACCCTTCTATGGGTCTTTCTTTATTTTCTGTGAATATCCAAACTGTAACTATAATGGAAATTTCATGCTTTAAAACATAAAAACTTGAAAATTCATATACAAGTTCATATCAAAATTGAAAAGATAATTGGTAAAATTTTTCTATTCATGGAAACTATTTCAATGTTCATAAAGGCAAGAGCCATAAACAAATACTCTAAAGTCAAGAATATGATTCAAGAAACATAAGGATTTAAACATGGATTTTATAACCCTAACTATGGTTTAAAATTCATAAAAACAACTATGTTTTGGACGTGGGGATGAACAGAACACCCTATTGAAGTCTTACATACCTGAGATTAGAAACATTTGTGGAGAAAAATCTTGAATTTGGAACTTTTGGAGCTTTGGACTTGGAAACCCCTTTTTCTACTTGTTCTTTCATTTCTTTGGAGGAGAAAGGAATTGGCAAAGGTTATTGAAATTGATTATAAGAATATAACCCTTATTGGGTGTTTTAAGATGTAGGGAGAGGTTTTGGGGTAAGGAAAGGACCAAACTACCTCTTAAAAACTCTTAAAAATTACAGAAAGATCTTATCAAATGGTTTTGGAGATGGATCGTGGGTCCCCAGTGGACTATGGTCCAAACCGTCAACCTGCGGACAATTTTAAAGTTCATCGTATAGGCCCCACATCCAAAGGGATGGAGCGTCGTCCTGGACACGGACCGTCGATCTTTCCATAGGCTGTTGGAAGACAGACACCCTCTTGTAAAATGGTCATAACTTTTTACTCTGAAATTGGTTGACAAATGGTTAGTGGTATTAGAAATAACACTCGAATAACTTTAATTTGGTAGGTCTTGAGCTACAAAACTCTTAGTATTCTAGAAGTTATGTTTGTTTGAAGTTGACCCTAGTAAAATATTATACAAAAACTCAATCGATAGCAAATTTTTCAATTTAACCTTGAGTTAGAAGTTCCTTATGACCTTAATTAATTTTCAAAGCTCTTGTCACACTAAGAAATTGACCTTAACATCTACGTACAACTAGAAATCATCGGGTTTGGTTCTATACGTATTTGAAGAACGATTCAGATCTTAGTTCAGCAATTTTGGGTGTTGCAATATCTCCCCATTAGGATCATTCATCCTCAAATGAAGTCTAAATCATAGAGTGAAAAGATGAATGAAACTACTCTCTTTTTGACTATCAAAAATTAAACTTATTAATACCAAGATGTGGCTAGAGTGAAACATACAAGGGTCGAACATAATGTCACGATCAAATTACCAGATCGTTAGGGCACCTACTCTAATCTACCTAGAAAGGAGAACCCTTAACACCCATTTTAAAATATATATGGAAGTTAATAAAAACCAATAAATACTTCATTTATTACAATCAATCTACAAAACTTTAATTACAACTGAAAACATTCCCAAGAAACTAGTCTAAACAGGTATAAGAGTTACTAATAGAAAGTACAAACAAAAGACACAGTTTCTACCGTAGAAACAATCACAGAAGTTGTTGGAGATCTTTATTCTATCAAGCATGAAATACCTACTGATACTACAACCAGACTATACCCCAAAAAGGGTATAGAAAGAGTAGAATTAGTACAGAACCACACGTACTGGTAAGCATAATTGGTCGACCCTAATTAAATCACATAAACATCACGTAAATATCCAGAAGAAAACATACAAATTGAGAGACTTTAAATAAGAATCTTCATTAAACTATTCCTTAATACCTTTGGATATTAAGAACCACAGTCACCAAGTATACATTACTTTGTCAAGTCAAATCTCATTCCGTAATTATATATTTGTTCTACAATACCCTACCCTCATGATTCTTTACCCTCAACCATTAGTAACTAAGACCTTTATGTAACCCTTAGACCCATTCCACAAATTCGGTAATACCTTGATACTCTAGCATCTTTCGATTCATTTGTCTATAAGTCACAACAAACATGATAGTGACACCAGCCTTCTAGGCCTGAAATACAATAACCACTAGACCACCCACCATGTCATGACATACAAACACAAATAACTATCTTTTAACCTTAGCTCAATTCATAATACTTGACCCTGGTTTACCGCTCAATCGAGTTTAATCCAGCAAGGGTTAACATAGATAGTAGCTCAAGTCAACACACCACTACCCACCTCAAACATTCAGACAAGCATAGTCAATATAGGCACATAACAGGTTAACAATCATGACTCATCCATAATATACCTCCCATTCCCATTCCCCTAAGTAAGTAGGCAATGTAGATAAAACATCTTCTTTTATTAACCTTAATCTGATCCTCTAATGGATTTCTCCCCAACAACTGGAAAATGTTATAATCGTATGTCCCAATTTATAGAAGGTCCAGTACACATATCATCACATAGACTGGTTCACACAAGGAACTAATATACCAAAAAAACAAATAATCCAGTCCACTCAAGGGACCAATATAACATAGTGTGTATCAACTAAGAAAGTAACCCTGTCCTTTCAGGAAACCAAAATAACATATCAATGGAAAATATAATGCGTCTCGGTTTACATAAAGAAACAACCTTTAGCAATTAAGCACATAAAACTGGTTCACTCAAGGAACTAACATATAATGAGAACACTTAAGCCTAGTCCACTCAAGGAACCAATATAATAAAAAAATACATAATCCCCAGTTCACTTTAGGAACAGTCCCACTCACCGATATCTTATACATTCATGTTAAGGGTCTTATGTGTGTGCCTACTAGTCATGACTTGCAGGGGACAAGCACTTGTCCATGAGGTAAACCTCCTCTCCATTTCTCCCAGACCATGAGGTAACCTTAGTAGGGTTTTTGAATAAACCTCATCATTTGTACAACTTAAGAAGAGACAAGACAATATAAAAAAATCTCACTTGGGGTTACTGGTCCAGTCATCCCGCTATAGAGGACTGCTGGCTGCTATGGCGATGCTGCTATATCAGAAAAATTCCCACTATATGGGGATGAAGTCAGTCTGACTAAAATTTCAAATTCCAAAATTTTAAGTTGCATCGTCCCATACAAATTTGAGATCGTATTTTCAAAAGTTTCTATAACTCGTACCCATAACGAGGTGTCTTTTAATAATGACAGAATAGGTTGTTACAATAGATAATATTTCACGAATTGTTCATCCCCAAACTATCTTAATGATAAAGAATGGTAAATCCCCAAATAGGACCTTATGCCCTTACCACGAAGACATAATTACAGATGCTATGTGGATAACAAAATTTTGTTTTCCTTAGTACATTAAAATTTCAAACCATAACCATAACCTTCCTTACGAGTCGCATGAGACTAATTAGAGTATAACATTTCCTGTGCACTCAAGGTATCCAGGGCCTTGTCAATATTTTGGGGCGAAAAGAATTCAAACACAATGGATGAAAATTTTCTGCACTTTATGGAACGGGATCCCGCTATAGTAGGTTAGGGCTACTATAGTGGGTCTAACAACTTTAAAGGGGTGAGAAATGGGTTTCTCGCCCATTTTTCCCTATTTCACTCAAAAAAACTCCCTTCCCCTCCCTGATCACATTAGCCATCAGAAATAAGGTAATTATCGATACCCTTACTCTCTTTATTTACATATACGTATTTATGCTAGTTTAATGCTTGAATTCATAGAAATAGGATAGGTTTTGGGTTAGTTTTAAAAATTTCAAAATTGAGATTGATTTGACCAAAATTTTGAAGCATGAGTGCTTCCCTTATGTTTACAATGGCTAAAATGGGCTCAAAATAGTAGGGAATATAAAGGGTTATTTTTTTTTTGGTTTTGGAAAATTTGGCATGTTTTAAGAGTTACCATGCCTAAATTTTTGTATAAACTAGTGCTAGGGTACTTTATAAACACTAATCTAAAGTCGGAATATTAAAAATGGGATTTTTAATCAAAAGGCGCCATTGTTGCACCTCTTGAGCTGCTGGGGATGAAGAAGGCTGCTATGGCGATGTCGCTATAGGGGGATACAGCCCGCTATAGCGGGAGGCTACAGATAGTAGAGAATTGGCGTTTTTCTTAATTTTGATTTCTTAGCACTTTATGAGTTCTAACATGCTTCCATATAATGATTTCGCAGATCAAACACCCCCAATGGCTGAAAACCAAGAGAACGCTTTTGTTCCAGCCTACGATAGATTCCCCAACGAAGCTTGTTGGGAGAGATTTCTTTAGTACAAAAAAATGGGTTTCTATTATGAGAGGTCATTCACTATAAGAAGGGTAGAGGAGAAGGCGCCTAAATTTTACACCCGGCTCCAGGAGTTTGGCTGGGGTACACTGGTGGTGGATCCCCTATTTGGTATCTCGGGATGGGTTAGGGAGTTTTATGCCATACTCTCTGCCGTTCTTTGGGACAACCACAACCCCACCAGCTACATTCGGGGAGTGGATGTCCCCATTGATATTTGTACTATCAATGAGGTAGTCAGGGTTTCATACATATCTAATATGGGGTACTTAGCCAAAGCCCGAGAGATGGACATGAAGTGGCTGCGAGACACTATAGTTCTGGAGAAGTTCAGGGACCAGGTTTACTTGCCCACTAATGAGGGCATCACAAACACCTTCTTTTTATCCGATGCTAGTAGGTGTATGAATATGGTGTCTCAGAGGATTCATTCGTCGAGCAACCGTTTAAACGAGAACTACCATCAGGCTATAGTGGAGGCCTGTGCTATATAAGATTTTGGGGAACAAATTGGGATGGAGTGGAAGGACTTTTATCTGGGCAGCAAGAAGGGCCCCTACCTTCTTAGTCTGGTTTCTGTGCTGTGTCGGCGCATTGGGGTGCCCGAGAAGGAGGTTGACCGATATGGAGATGGACATCCCCTTTCACCCCTTCCAGGTGAAGGTGGTTTCGTCCAAAGGAAGAAGATGAGGAAGGTAGGTGAGACCTTGGGTAGCCGTCCTACAAAGAAGGAGGAGGAAGATGACGATAATGATGCTGCTCCTCCCTCACAATCCTAGCCTCTACCCCAGTCCCAAATTTCTAGCATCCACCTCGAGGCGAACCTAGGTGCTATTAGGAGATATATAGAGAATGCCCCATCTAGCTCCGTAGCCCCACCTCCTTCTTCCCAGGACTATGCAGTGCTTCGCAGATAGCTTGATGAGAAGAAGAGGAGAAGGTGCTCCCAGGACTATATGCTTGCACTTATGTGGAAGATTGTAAGGTCATGTTCAGGTGTGCATTCCCTGATCAGGAGCTTCCCCAGTTAGATCCAAGGGATATGCGGGAGTTTCATTTTCTGAGTGATATAGAGGGAGAGGAACCCACCCAGAGAGTCTGTGATAGTGACAGGGCATCAAGCTAAGGCCCTCGGTACAGCTTAGTCTCGCACCCCCCTTTATACGTTTTTATTGATTTGGGTTGCCCCCATATGGGACATGTACTAGACATTATTCCTCCCTTTCCTTTTCTTTATTTCATCGTACATGGATGCTAGTTCTAATAATTTTTTATATTGAATGCATGCTTCACCTTTCCATATGCAATTTCTATAATTTATGCGAGAGTTCGTAGCTCAAACTAATGATTAAAACAAGTAAGGAATGAAAAATACAAACAGAGGAAAGCAGGGCAGAGGTTCTTCCCCGCCTATCCCCATATAACAGCTTGCATATTGCTATGAAGACACTGCTATACTGGAAAAATTCCAGCTATAGCGGGATTGCCATAGCGGTTCAGTACCGCTATGGCTTCCCCAACAGCAGCAACCCAGAATTTTACTATTTTATGCAATTTCCCTCATTCCTCTTCCCTATTTCCAGCATTAGAACATGAAATCGCATTATGGCCTTAATATAATACAAAGGACGAACCTAACAATGCATAACCAAGAATTTAGCATAACATTCTTTAGAATCAGTTAAGAACTACAATAAGAAATTTCATAACAACTAATCTCGCTATTTTGTAACAATAGCCCTTCTTCCCATGGTCCTCAACCAGTTTTTGACTGTTCTGAAACGGGAGTTTCCCATAGTTATAGACCATTTTCCCCTTATCATTTTTAACATTGACAAGACCATGCCAAGCAGTTAGAATACAATTTCCATTTAAACCACATACCAAATAATTCCCTTTAACCATCAACACATAACCAAGTTATGACCATTCACCAACCATGACTTTCATAGCAATTCAACAAGCACATTTCACACATTTACTATCATTCAAGTAATACCAATACACATAAGTATCAATCGCAAGTTTCATCATTAAACAAGACCTTTTCATTATCATTTACTCACCTCATGGATAAAATTAGCCGATAGTCTATGCATTTACAGTGCCTCTATGGCTACATCCCAATTGGAACCTTGCCGGTTCAAACATCCCTTGCTTGTGCCATTTCAATCAGAGTCAAACGACATCCATTTACCTTGATGAGATTCAAATAGGAATCCAGAGATACCTTTTGGACTCAACTTTTAAAAGAAGCACACAAGCCACATGAAAGGAGAGAAAAAAACTGAAATAATTTCCTTGAATACCTCATAGCTCCTCGAAGATTAGATATGGATGTCAACACACTAATTCCCAAGACTCTACTAGACATTTGCTCTTGTACTGGGAGACCGATAACATAGGCTATGATACCAAATTGTCACGAACAAATTACCGGATCGCGCGGGCACCTACTCTAATTCATGTAGATAGGAGAACTCTTATCACCCATTTAAAAATATATACAGAAGTCAATAAAATCCCAGAAATACTTCATTTATTATAATCCATTTACAAAAATTTAATTACAACTAAAAACATTCCTAAGGAAATAGTCTAAACAGGTATAAGAGCTACTAAGAGGAAGAACAAACAGAAGACATAAATTCTACCATAGAAACAATCACAGAAGCTAATTGAGATCTTTACCGTATAAAGCATGAAACACCTACAATACCCCAAAAAGGGTATAACAAGAGTAGTATCAGTACAAAACCACAAATACTGGTAAGCATCATCAGTCGACCCTAATTAAATCACATAAACATCACGTGTATATCTAGAAAAAAACATACAACTTGAGAGACATTAAATTAGAATCTTCATTAGACCATTCCTTAATACCTTTGGATATTAAGAAACATAGTCACCAAGTACACATTATTTTTTTAAGTGAAATCTCATTCAGTAATTATCTATGTGTTCTATGATACCCGACCATCATAATTCTTTACCCTCAACCATTAGTAACTAAGACCCTTATGTAAGTCTTAGCCTCGTTCCTCAAATTCGGTCATACCTTAACACTATAACATCCTTTGGTTCATGAAGGTATGTAAGTAACAACTAATAGGATAGTGACACCTGGCTTCCCAGCCCAAAATACAATAATAGCTAGACCACCGACCAAATCATGACAAATAAATGCGAATACCTATCGGGTAACCTTACCTCAATTCATAACACTTGACCCTCGTCTACCCCGCTACCAAGTTTAATCCAATAAGGGTTAACATAAACAATATCTCAAGTCAATACACCACTACCCACCTCATACATTTAGACAAGCATAGTCAATATAGGCATATAACATTTCAACAATAATGACTCATCCATAATATACCTCTCCTTGTCCCATCCCTCTAAGTAAGTAGGCAATGTAGATTAAACCTCTTCTTGTATTAACCTTAACCCAGACCTATCATGGATTCCTCCCCAACAACTGGAAAATGTTATAATGGTATGTCCCAATTCATAAAAGGTCCAATACACCCATCATCACATAGCACGGTTCATGCAAGGAACCAATATACCAGAATAACAAATAACCTGGTCTACTTAAGGGACCAATATAACACAGTGTATATCAACCAAGCAAGTAACCTGATCCAATCAAGGAACCAAAATAACATAGAAATGGCAAATATCATACATCTCAGTTTACATAAAGAAACCACTTTTAGCAATTAAGCGTATAAACCCAGTTCACTGAAGGAACGAACATATAATGACAACACTTAAGCCCAATCCACTCAAGAAGCAAATATAATGAAGAAAACACATAATCCTTGATTCAATCAAGGAACCATCACACTCACCTCTACCTTGTACATATATGCTAAGGGTCTTATGCTTGCGCCCACTAGTCATGACCTGTAGGGGATGAGCTCTTGTCCATGTACCAAATCTTAGACATCAAGTGTTTTGCAACCTTATATTAACCAATCTCATGAAGATGTCCAAATACCATTACATTCCATAATAATGACAGATATCACAATAATCACAACCACCATGATGACAGAAACAACACTTGTAAAGTCTACCAAGTTTTATATAAGTTCATTGCATGCAATTAAAACTTAAGATAACAAATAGTTATTCACTTTCCTTGAACATGAACTGTACAAATAATACTAAGAATTAGTTATCATGCACACATAACACAAATTGGGTTTCAACTCTATTAAAACCATCACCTTCCATTCACACGTATAACCTGTGGGTAATGACCCACTCCCAACCATTCATCCTAACAGTTTGATATATTACCATTTTTCCATTCTTCTAGTTATCACCGTAGATGCTTCTAAATCCACCAACACTAACCACCCTTAATGAATAAGCATCTACTTAGGTTAACCCAAATTTTGGACACTACATCATTATTAATCATTCAAGGATGAGCAACTACAATAAGGTAACACATAATTCTATGTACAATTTTAATATCGCAACATAATAGCAATTTCCCACCTTATTAATTGGGTTTTTATCAATTTTACTATCCGCACACCATTCCTGAAGGCCTAAGCATGCAATCTCCCATCAATCTATGTTATGCTTATACTTTCTAACCTAGGTATAAACTACTCAGTTAAACCTAGCCTACCTAGACACCAAACAACTGCTATGGAGGCATGAACATGACCTTTTGATTCCGTAAAGGTGAATTCTGTAGTAAAATATAGCAGGAAACCATGGATTTTACCCCATCAATGCAAAAATCCCTCCTCTCCTTTTCTCCTAGGCCATAAGATAACCCTAGAAGTGTTTTTGAATAAGCCTTATCCTCTTTATCAGCAAGCTTTTAATAACTAAATAACATAATATGTAGGTACAAGGCCTCCTGGCTAACCATAAGACAATATCTAAAAGTAGAATGGTAAGAAACAACTGTTGATGTCCCTGAATGATGAGGACTCACCACTACTAGAAGTTGAACATATATCAACTAGCCATGAGTTTGAGCTTGATCACTACAATCTACATCCCATGAAAAATATAGGCAAAGATTATGCAATCAGTATGTTTGAATATACTGAGTATGCTGGGCTAATAATAAATAACCTAAAACAGGTTAAACTAAAATCGTAAAAAACTTTCTGAGGAAATACATATGTAACAACCATTTTCGTCATTATGTATAAACCTTCAGTTGGAAGTCCCATGTTAAAATTCATCCTGATTTGGAAGTTATAAGTTTCAAGCTGGGCTAGTTTTGAACAATACCAGAGCGAGGTGTGATCTAGGAAATTCTGAGAATGATTTGGGCAAATTTGGTGGTGTTTAAATTGATTTCTAGTTAGCTAAGATGATAAAGAACCCGTAGGAAGTTAAAAAATTGAATTTGGGTGAGCAGAACTCCCGAAACTAGTCTTAGCGTAAAGGACATTATTTGAAATATCTCTAGATTAAGGTGTGTTGCAAAAATTAGGATTTTTGGGATTTTTACGTGAAACTGGATATTTTGTCCAGTCGATGTTGCTATAGCGGCAAGCCCGCTGCTATAGCGATGTATCGCAATAGAAGAGAAATTTTTGCTATAATGGCGGTCAACTCGGTCAAGGACTGTTATAGCGGCACCTGCCGCTATAGCGACTCCTGCCGCTGTAGTGATGTATGTCTCTATAGCGGCAAAAGTCGCAGATTTTATTTAATATTTTCCTAAAATAATTTATTTCTCTAAAACTCATTTTGGGAAAAAGGAGGGGGGATTTTTGATGATTTCCACCAGATTTTTATCATTCAACTTCGTGAAGGTAAGGATTTCATCCCCGCTAACTAGTAAATGATAATTAAGCCTTAGATTTACTAATTTATGGTGTTTGGGGTGGTTTTTAGGGTTGTTTTTGGTTGTTTTTGGGTGCAAGGGAGAAAATTAAGTAACCAGTTAATGGTTTTTAATTTTTAACAGATAATTTACCCTTACATTCCGTTAATTCACTAATTTATCCATGAAATTAGAAGTTTTTGGTGAATTATGGTAGGAAATCCCTAGAATGGGAAGGGAATGATTATGAACTTGACCTTAGGGATTGGGTGTGAGTATAATTCCAAACATGGTAGGTTATTTCATTAATCTTTATATGCGTGTTCTTGACCAAGAGCAAGCGTAAATTGCATGGAAGGGCAAAGTTCTGGCTTAGAGGAGTTATGCAAGCTTGGTTTGAGGTAGGTGATGGTATTGTAATTTAATTCAATTTGTACTATATGTGCATGTTAACTACATTGTAGTGTGGCTTGTTAGTGCATGTTGTTTGGTGTGGTCAATGCAAATGATTTTATGTTATTGTATGGCTTTGACCTACCTTGTTATTATTAAATGTGGAATGTTTTTGTATTTGGGACTTTCTCATGGGTTATTGGCAAAACAAGATTGGCAGACACTTGTGTTTGGGGTTTTAGTACATGGATGGAAAAGAAATTATTGCCTATAGGTCATGACTAGAGGGTGGATGCATTACCCTTAGCTTGTATGTACGAGATTTAAGTGAGTTTAATGATTCCATGAGTGAACCGAGGAATATATATATTTATATAGTTGATAACTATTTAATTGTCCTGACTTGTCTTGATTTGGCTTGATTGAACGTGACTTGGTGTTATTTTGTTGACTTGTTGCTTTAAATCGTAAATTGATTCTTGGTGTTGATGTACTAAGTATATGTTAGATTTGAGCATGGATTAACTTTTTTTTCTATACTTTAGTTAAGTGTTCTTATTCTCATCTTAGGTTGGCCAAATGACCCTACTAGTACACTGTTGTTTTCTTGTGTGCTGATACTACTCCTGCTCTTACTTTTGTAAGTGCAGTGCATATTCCAATGGCTCTTACGAGACGTCACTTGTGATTCCAATGGTTGACTTTAGATTTCAGGGTGAGCGGCATATCCGGGCTACCATGAGATCATTCTTTTATGACATCGTACTTTATTTTGTACATTATACACTTTCTTTTCATTTTGGGGTTGCATCCCTTTCTTGACAATCTTAGATGTTTTTGTACAGATGACTTTCAAGTCCTAGAGATAGTTTTATTTAACTACAATGTTCCGCCTTAGTTGTGCTTATGTTTTTGTTTTAGATTTGAATATCTTTATTGATGGGTCAGTTCTAATTATCTCTTTTAAATGTTGATTAAAAGATGTCATTTTGGGGTAGATGGTTCTCCCACTAAGTAGTGTGGGTGCCACTCACGACTGGTTTGGCTCATGATAAAATTGGTATCAAAACTAGGTTTGTCGATCTTGTCATACAAAAATGGGTCCAGTAGAGTCTTGCAAAATAGTACGGAGACGTCTGTGCTTTTATTTAGGAAGCTATAGGGCTTTAGGAAATTCGTCATTCTTATTTTTTTCATGCTATAACTTGATTCCAATTGGTATCTGACGATCCAAATTGGTATCTGATTTCTTCACTCTTTTGTGTTCAGATTGTGAATACTAGATCCAATGGAACTGGAGTAGTAGCCCTTGCATCGACCACTCTAGCTGAGGAGCCTACCATAAGAAAAAGAGAATGAGTAAGAGGGAGAGGTAGGAGAGGAAGGGGACGGGCCATACCCGCCAGGGGTGGAGCTCAAGCAATGCCTGGCCAGGCTCCTGAAGAGTCAACATCTCCACCCCCACCTTAGGAATATTTGAGAAGAGGGAAGCAGTAGAGGAGCAGAGAATGGAGCCTGAGGTGGCAGCACCACCTGGGGTTGCAACCTTACCTCCCATGTCTGTAGAGGTTGTTCAATAGGTGTTAGCTTTCCTGAGTAGATTAGCTGGGCCTGGAGCTACTCCTACTATGTCATCTTTTTAAGATCCAGTTATTCACCCTACGGTTGCTATGTCTCCAAGGATGTATGAGGCTTCAGGGATTGATGCTTTTTTTTATCCCGTTTTGGGTTATGTGATGATAGGTACTGAGCATGATCTGTCGACTAAGTTTCTGAAGATGAAAACACCTACTTTCCAGGTTACTGAGCTTGAGAATTCTTTTAAGTTCATCATTGACTGTTATGAGAGGTTGCATAAGATGGGTATTGTGTAGGAACATGGAGTTGAGTTTGTGACTTTTCTATTAAAAAAGATACTAAGCAATGGTGGAGAGCATATATTGAATGTTGATCGCTGGCTCTGCCTATATGGACTTGGGAGCAGTTTTATGCTTTGTTCTTAAAGAAGTACGTGCCTCGTGCTCTCTAGAATTGCAAGAAGGATGAGTTTTTGGCATTGGAACAGGGAGATATGTCAGTTATGGGTTATGAGGATAAGTTTCATGCCTTGTCTCTCTATACTGCTCAGATATTCGCTATTGAGGAGGAGAGGATTCGATGCTATGTTAAGGGTTTGAATGATGTTCTTCAGGTTTTGTCTATGCATATGACTTCTACAGGGAAGGAGTTTAATGAAGTGTCAGATTATGTGAAGAAGTTGGAGGGGGTTATTCAAGCAGGTCAGGCTAAGATATTAGCTAAGAAGTCCTGCAATGTTGGGAATTTCAGTGCATCTTACTCTAAGGACCACAGTCAGCATGCCTATTCAGCTCGCCCAATTCAGTCAGCCTTGCCAGCTTCTATTGTGGTTCCAACTAAGGTTTTTTCGCAAGCACAGGTTGTTAGGGGCCAAAGGGCTTCTTACTCTTCTATCAGTCGGCCTTCCCTCAAGCGAGGATGTTATTATTGTGGTGTTGTTGTTCACTTTAAGAGGGAGTGACCTGTGAGACAAGCGAATTCCTAGGTGCAGCAGCAGACTCGAGCTATAATTCCAGTGGGTAGGGAAGAAGGATGTAATAGCAGGGGTCATCCGTATGGAGGACATGGAAATCAGGTAGATGGTCGGGGTAGTCGAGGAAATAGCAGCGTAGGGTGGAGTACAGCCAGGGAAAGAATTAGCTCAGATTAATGACTGGGCCCACGGTTATGCATTTTCAGGAAAGGTTGATCTAGGCGTTTCTGATGCAGTGATCATAGGTACCATTTTTATTTGTGACCGAATGGCTTCTATTTTATTTGATTCAGGGTCTACTTATTCTTATGTGTCTGTTCAATTTACAGTGGGTCTGAATATGGTTTGTGATGTACTTGATTATCCTTTTTATGTGTCTACTCCAGTTGGTGAGTCTGTGGTAGTAACCCATGTTTACCACTCTCGTTTTGTGTTATTTATGGGTTTTCAAACTTGGGTATACTTAATTATTTTGGATATGTTGGACTTTGATATAATTCTTGGTAAGACCTTGTTATCTCCATATCTTGCTATTTTAAACTGTAATGCTAAGATAGTGGCCATAGCTATGCATGGAATGGATAAGCTAGAGTGGGAGGGAGTGTATAAGGCCAAACAGGTGAAAGTTAGTGGGGAAGGGGTGTTTAACATTTTTAGCTCATCTCTGGGATGCGAGTGAGGGGTTCCCTTCTATAAGGTCAGTTTTGGTGGTTTTTGAATTTCCGAATGTGTTTCCTTCAGACTTATCGGGTATACCTCCAGATAGAGATATCGATTTCTGTATTGACTTAGTGTCGGGCACTCTCCCTATATCAATTCCTTACTGTAGAATGGCTCCAGAAGTATTGAGGGAACTCAAAACTCAATTGTAGGAACTACTTGACAAGGGTTTTATTAGCCTAAGTTCTTCACCTTGGGGGTGCTCCGATCCTTTTTGTTAAGAAGAAGGATGGCAGTATGAGGATGTGCATTGATTATAAATAGCTGAATCAGGTAAATATCAAAAATAAATATCCCTTGCCTCACATAGATAATTTGTTTGACCAGTTATAGGGTGTGGCGGTGTTTTTGAAAATTGACTTGTGGTCGGACTATCATCAGTTGAAAATAAGACCGAAGGACATATCAAAGAAAGCTTTTAGAACTCGCTATAGTCATTATGAGTTTCTGGTGATGTGTTTTTAGTTAACTAATGCACCTGCAGCCTTTATGAGCTTAATGAACAATATCTTTAAGTAGTTCTTAGATTCTTTAGTTATCGTGTTTATTGATGATATTCTAGTCTACTCCAAGAGTAAGGAGGAGCATGCAGGTTATCTTCGCATAGTTTTAAAGATTCTATGGGAGAAGAGGCGATTTACTAAGTCTCCAAAGTGTGAATTCTAGATATATTTAACTATTTTTTTGGGGCACGTGGTTTCTGAAAAAGGGGTAATGGTAGACCCTAGAAGATTGAGGCAGTTAAGAATTGGATCGGCCTAGTTCAGTGACCGAGGTAAGGAGCTTTGTGGGTCTTGCTAGTTATTACCACATGTTTTTCAAGAATTTTGCATCTATTGCAACACACTTGACAAGGTTGACTCAGAAGAAAGTGTTATTTTTTGTCAGATCAATGTGAAGAGAGCTTCCAGAACCTGAAGACACTCTTGAATACAGTGCTCATTTTTTCGTTAGAGATTGAAGTTAAGGACTTTATAGTGTTTTGTGATGCTTCACTTTTAGGCTTGGGTGTTGTGTTGATGCAGGATAGGAATGTCATTGCTTATGCTTTGAGGCAACTGAAGCCTCACGAAAGGAACTATCCAACCCATGACTTAGAGTTGGCAGCTATAGTGTTTGGATTAAGATTTGGAGACACTATCTTTATGGTGTCAAATGTGAGGTCTTCACAGACCACTGTAGCCTGCAACATGTGTTTACTTAAAGTGATTTTAATCTTAGAAAGTGGAGGTGGATGGAATTATTGAAGGATTATGATGTGACTATTCAGTATAATCCAGGTAAGGCCAATGTGGTGGCAGACACATTGAGCCATAAAGCTGTAAGTATTGGTAGACTGTTATTCTTGAGGGTGTTCAGATGACCTTTAGCTAGAGAGTTTCAAACTTTAGCATCTCAGAGCATACAATTTGGGGTTTCAGATAGATGTGGAGTATTGGATAGTGTGGAGGTCAAGTCAACATCCCTGGATCAGATTAAGACCAAGCAATATGAGGATAAGAAGTTGAAAGCACTCTGAAATAAAGTGGTACATGGGGAGGTGGCGATGCCACTCTTGACCGGATTGGGGTGTTGTGGTTTACGGGAAGGTTATGTGTTCCTCAGGTTGGTGATTTGATTCATGATGTACTTTTAGAGGCCCATGGTTTGCGTTATTCTATTCATTCGGGTACGACCAAGATGTACCGTGACTTGAGGCAGTTTTATTGGTGGCCTGGGATGAAGATGGACTTAGTGGATTATGTGTCCAAGTGTCACAATTTCCAATAAGTGAAGTATGAACATTAAAGGCCTGCGACTATGTGGAAATGGAATCATATTGCTATGGATTTTGTGGTGGGTCTTCCTAACACTTTGGGAAAATATGACTCTATTTGGGTGATAGTGGATTGGTTGACAAAATCAGCTCACTTCTCACCATTTTAGGTAGACTACAGCTCTCAGCGGTTAGCTAAAATCTATGTCAAGGAGACAGTGAGACTTCATGGGGTGCCACATACCATCATTTCCAATAGAGATAAAAATTACACTTCCAAATTTTATGACAAATTACATGAGGAGTTAGGCACCAAGCTCACATTTAGCATGACTTTTCATCCTTAAACAGATGGGCAATTGGAGAGGATGATTTAGGTGCTAGAGGACATGTTGAGGGCCTGCGTTATTTATTTTGGTGGTCATTGGGAATAGTTTATTCTATTGTTTGAGCTTTCATACAACAACAACTATCACTCTAGCATCAATATGGCACTATTTGAGGCACTCAACGAAAGAAAGTATAGGTCACTTATTGGGTGGTTCGAGGCTAGAGATGTTAAACCTTTGGGCATTGACTTGGTAAAGGAGGCTCAAGAGAAAGTAAGGTTCATTCAAACAAAGTTGTTGACCGCTCAAAGTAGGAAGAAAGAGTATGTGGACAGTAAGGTAAGAGACATTGACTTCAAGGTTAGTGAGCAATTTTTTCTTAAGATATATCCTATGATGGAAGTCATGAGGTTTGATAAGAGGGTCAAGATCATTCCTCGATATATTGGTCCCTTCGAGGTTCTTAAAGATGTGGTTCTGGTTGCCTTAAAGTTAGATCTACCGTTGGGATTCTTGGGAGTCCATTCGGTATTTCATGTCTCTATGCTCAAGAGGTACCATGGGGATAGATATTACATCATTAAGTGTGACTCAGTGCTTCTAGATAAGGACCTGACTTAAGTGGAGGAACCAGTAGCAATTTGAGATCGGGATGTTCAAAAGTTGAGGACTAAGGAAATTCATTCAGATAAGGTTCAGTAGAAGCATCGTCCGATTGAGGAAGCCACTTGGGAAACTAAGAAGGACATGCGAGACAAGTAACCTCAGTTGTTTGAGGATACAAGTACTCTCTTCTCTCCTTATTTTAGCTTATTTTTGCATTTGAATGTTCGGAGATGAACGATGGGTAAATTGGTATCTATTGTAGCAATCATTTCTGTCATAAACCTTGCGTTGAAAGTCCCGTGTTAAAATTCTTCTGATTTTGAAGTTATAAATTTTAGTCTCGGTTAGCTTCGGATGAAATCAAAGTGAGGTGTGGTCTAGGAAAATTTGGGAATGATTTAGGAAGGTTTGGTGGTGTTTGAATTGATTTCTACTTAGCTAGGATGATAAGGAACCTATAGAAAGTTACAAAATCAAAATTAGGTGAATAGAACTCCCGAAACTGGTCTTAGTGTAAAGGGCATTGTTTGTAATGTCTCAGGATTAAGGTGTGTTGCAAAAATTGGGATTTTTTTGGAGAAACTGGACATTATGTCTCGTCGATGCAGCTATAGCAGCATGCACGTTGCTATAGCGATGTATCGCTATAACGGAGAAATTCTCGCTATAGAGGCGGTAAACCCGATCAAGGACTACTATAGCGGTAGGTGCCGGTATAGTGAGGCCGCTATAGAGATGTATTTCACTATAGCGACACCGCTACAGCAATGTATGTGCTATAGTGGCGAAAGTCGATGATTTTATTTAATATTTCCCCAAAATAGTTTTTTTTCTAAAACTCATTTTGGGTTAAAGGAGGTGCAATTTAGAGCGAGTTCCATCATATTTTCATTGTTCGACTTTGTTAAGGTAGGGATTTCATCCCCGCTAACTAGTAAATGATAATTAAGCCTTAGAATTGCTAATTTAAGGAGTTCGGGGAGAGTTTTGGGGCTGTTTCTGGTTGTTTTCTGGTGCAAGATATAAAGTTAAGTAACCAATTAATGGGTTTTGATCTTTAAAAGATAATTTACCATTGCATTCTATTAATTCACTAATTTATCCATGAAATTGATAGTTTTAGGTGAATTATAGTAGAAAAGCCCTAGAATGGGAAGGGAATGATCATGAACTTGACCTTAGGGTTTAGGTGTAAGTATAATTCCCAACATGGCAGGTCAATTCATTAATTATGTGTTTATATGCGTGTTCTAGACCAAGAGCAAGATGTGTTCTAGACCAAGAGCAAGCGGAAATTGCACGAAAGGGCCAAGCTCTGGCTTAGAGGAGCTGTGCAATCTTGGTTTGAGGTAGGTGATGATATTGTAGTTTAATCCAATTTCTACTATATGTTCATGTTAACTACTTTGTAGTGTGTCTTGTTAGTGCATGTTGTTTGGTGTGGTCAATGCGAATGATTTTATGTTGTTGTTTGGCTTTGACCTACCTTATTATTATTAAATGTTTAATGTTTTGGTATTTGAGACGTTCTCATGGGTTATTGGTGAAACAAGGTTGGCGGACATTTGTGTATGGGGTTTTAGTACATGGACAAAAATTGTCCCCGGCAGGCATGACTAGAGGGTGGGTGCATTACCCTTAGCTTTTATGTACGAGGTTAAGGTGAGTTTGACGGTTCCATGAGTGAACCGGGGAATATATATATATATTTATATGGTTGATAGCTGTTTAATTGTCCTGACTTGTCTTGATTTGGCTTGACTGAATGTGACTTGGTAATATTTTGTTGACTTGCTGGTTTAAATCCTAAAATGATTCTTGGTGTTGATGTACTAAGTGTATGTTAGTTTTGAGAATGGATTAACTTGTTGTACTATACTTTAGTTATGTGTTCATATTCTCATCTTGGGTTGGCCAAATGACCTTGCCAGTATACTGTTGTTTTCTTAGGTGCTGATACTACACTTGCTCTTACTTTTGTGAGTGCAGTGCATATTCCAGTGGTTCCTACGAGACCTCACTTGTGATTCCAGCAGTTGACTTTAGATTTCAAGGTGAGTGGCATATTCGTGCTACCATGAGATCTTTCTTTTATGACATAGTGCTTTATTTTGGACATTATGTACTTTCTTATAGTTTTGGGATTGCTTCCCCTTCTTGACAATCTTAGATGTTTTGGTATGGACGACTTCGGGTCCCTAGGGATAGTTTTACCTAAGTACAATGTTCCGCCTTAGTTGTGCTTATGTTTTATGTTTATATTTGAATATCTTTATTGATGAGTTAGTTCTAATTATCTCTTTTAAGTATTGATTAAAAGATGTCATTTTGGGGTAGATAGTTCTTCCACCGGGTGAGTAGTGTGGGTGACACTCATGACGGATTTGGTTCGTGACAACATATATGAAATCATACTAAATGGAAACATAAATATGACCATATTAAAGATGGTAAAATAAAGTAGATACTTTTCGGTGATGAAAATCTGAAGAAAATCATAATAGCTGAAATCTAAGTAAAAGCTCATTAAGAGATAACATAATAAAGTCATAAATCTATAATAACTGAAACTGAATCGTATCTAAAGCTACATATCTGAAAGGATGCATATATGAAATCATGCTAGTTGAAATTATACCATATTCTTATGAAGTCAATTCTAGAAATGAAGAAAAATCTTATAGGTGGGAGTTTCTTACAACCGACATACATAACTTGCGCTAATGATGTCCAACATAAAACCTAGTTGGGAGGGCTGCCCCATACTTTGCCAAGGTGTAGGAACTATCTATCTATATGTGGATCCATTGATCTGAACCTCTCAGGCCAAATGATTAACAAACATTGTGGTGAAATAAAATCCTACGATGGCACGTAGTTGTGAAACTTGGGTTATTTAGAACCCTCGTTCGTTCAGTGCTAAATACTATTCCTAGAACTATTTTGATAATCATATGCTCAATAATGATTTAAAATTACGATCTATCTACTGTAAAGATCGAAACTTTAGTAAAAATAATATCTTGAAAACTATCAAAACTTCTCCCTTCTGTGGACTGTTCTTTGTTTTCTGTGAATATCTGAACTGTAACTATAAAGCCAACTTCATGCTTTAAAACATAAAAACTCAAAAATTCATATACAAGTTCATATCATAATTGAGAAGATAATTTCTCAAGTTTTTATTTTCATGGAAAGCATTTCGATGTTCATAAAGGAAAAAACCATAAATATATACTTTGAAAAGTCAAGAATATGATTCAAGAAACTTAAGGATTTAAACATGGGTTTTGTAACCCTAACTATGGTCTTGAAAATGCAAGGGAGAAATTTGAGTCCCAGAGACACAATAAAGGAGAATTAACATTCATTTGATACCAATCAAATAATTAGAAAAAAGGGAAAGAAAGGTGCTGCCAGTTAAGAGAAAAACTAAGCAAGTATCTTTTCAAATGTTGAAGAATAAAGCTAAAATAGTTTAATCAGCACACACTATTGCAATCAAATAAAACAAATTTCACCTAGTTGATTTTTGATCAATTGATTCTAAACTAAAAGCTTTGAAAAAGCTAACTCACTGATCATAAAGTATTAAAGTAATATACTTGAAATCCAACAATTACATAGTGAAAAAATTTCAAATCTTAATCAAATGCACAAAAGAGAAGGACTTAACCCTTCCAGTTAACAAGTTAAGATCAATCTAGAGACTCATGCTTTCTTAAGGGAAAAAATCCTCAATAATCAAACATGGATAACAAGAGTAGAGAAAGCTAGAATTAACTAACAAAGCAAGTTGGTTATGATATTAGAAACATATAGCAGTCTTATAATTAACTTAGTGTTGCTAGAAAATTAGAGGAATTGAACGTGTAACTACCTAGCTTGAAGAGACCAAAAAGCTAGGGAATATGTGGATTGGGGGGGATTTGGAATGCAGTCAAGTTTTCAACACAGAGCCTAGCCTACATATCCTAATTTTTTAGGAAATCAGGTTGCTTGTAGTTTGACTCGATCGGTAGGAAAAGTACTCTTATTTCAAATAACCTTTGGCCTAGGATGAGTGATAATTAACTTTAGATATGAAAAAGATGCCTCAATTACAAATACGGAGCCTCTTACACCCATAATTGAGAGCTATATGGACATAATTTCCAAGGCTCTAGGTGTATTGTCACCCTGATTTGAAGGAAAGGGTAGGTTACCTTCGGTGTGAGTTTAGAAATACTCCAGAAGTAAAATTGAAATAGAAAACATCCCAAAATAGCAACATTCCTTCTGATAGTGGTCTGGTCAAATGAAGGTGGAAATTATTCTTTAGCTCGCATTCAAAGAGTTTGATATTCCTCTTTGGACATGTCCCAATTTTAAAAAAAAGTTCCATATTGTGTTGTATCCTTTTTTGAGTCATCCACACCTGGGGTGTTGGTTTAAAATTTTTAACCTCTCGGATGCTCTCGACAACATCTTAAACAAAATTGTTAGTGATAACATAATTCATGAAGGGATTGATAGTTTTTACCATATCTCTATGTGTGTTGTTTTTGGGCCAGTAGTCCTAGCTTTTCTTGTCCCTGCTTGGAATATAATGTTTTCCACAATATTATAAACATAAAAACTCTCTTGATTTTTGGATATTATGGTCCTTTAGGTGATTGAATTTTTTTCAAAATAGGGTGGCCCCTTTCAGCCACCAATGACATTTTGGGTAGAAAGGTCCCTACAACCGTTTGTGATCTTTTGTTTGATATGATATGATAATCCTTTTGGGTACCAATAAATTTTTGTGTTTAATGTGATAACCCTCTTGGCTACCGATAATGATCTTTTGCATATGACCTCGGGTAAGTCTTGTGCATCTCTTATTCAATACAACTCATAAATATCCCTCAAATCATCATTCTTCAGGTAATCTTGCACATCATCCTATGTTGGATATGAGATGACTTATATATATCCTTTGATCTGCCAGCTTTTGGATAATCCTACACATTATTCGACCTTAGACAAGAGATGACTTACATATTTTTCTTGAATTGCCAGCTTTTGGGTAATCTTGTACATCATCTGACCTTGGATACAATGTGGCCTATAGATGTCCCTTAAAAATATTAGTCTTTGGGTAATCTTGTGCATAATAAATCTTTGATATGGTGTGGCTTATAGAGATCCCTTTAGCTGCCAATTTGGGTAATCTTGTATATCATCCATTAAGGATTTTCTTTTGGCTTATGGATAACCTTTGAATAGTCAACTCTTGGGTAACCTCGCATACTATCTATTTTGGATATCATTGTTTCTTATAGATGACCCTCGAACTATCAATGTTTGGGTAATATTACACACTATCCTGTCTCAGACATTATGGCTTACATATGACTTTTGGACAATAAACTTTTTGGGAAAACTAGTACGTCGTCCATCTTTAGATAGTGATTTATAGACATCGCTTGGACCATATGCTTTTTAAATTTTTATGTGTGTCATCCTCTTTCGGTGTTATGCAATATAATATCCCTTTTGGATGATCCACATCATTTTATTTTGATATCGATATGGCTTGTCATCCCCTTTCAGTTTGACTGGTGCCAACCTCTTTCAAATTTGACTCAATATAATAGCCTCTTTTAGTGATCTACATTATCCTCTTTTGGATTTAATGTAATATAATAGCCCTTTATGGCGATCCATATTATCCTCTTTCGATGTTGACATGTCTTGTCATCCCCCTTCAGTTTGACAAGTGCCATTCTCTTTCAAATTTGACGCCATATAATAACCCCTTTTTGGTGATCCACATCATCCTCTTTTGGTATTGACATAGATTTTTCATCCCCATTTAGTTTGAATAATGCCATCTTCTTTCATATTTGACTCCATATAATATCCACTTTCAATGATCCACATCATCCTCTTTCGATATTGACATGGCTTTGTCATTCCTCTTCGGCATTGGTAGGCATTAACCTCTTTTACATTTGACGCAATATAATAGCCTCTTTTGGCAATCCATATCATCCTTATTTGATATTCACATGGCTTTTTCATCTCTCTTAGATATTGAAAATTGTCAACCTCTTTTGCATTTGACGGATATATAACGACTTTTTTATCATTCTATTAACGTGTCGACTCCTTTGTGTGTACCTGCTCTCAAGGTAAATGATTAGTAGACAAAATGTCGCTTTCACTGGTGACTTTAGCCAAATTTTTTGGAATGCTTTAAAGAAAGCATCCACAATATAATTGACTTCTTTTGCAAACATCATCCTCTTTTCAAGATGAATAGCTAAACAAGAAATCATTTTCAATGTAAATAGATGGTCGAACCACGTTTTTGAGAACAACTATAAATACCACTTTTAAACGTTAACAATTCATTTTGATCTATTATGGATTTGGGGAGGATGTCCTTGCTCTCCTTATCAGGTAATCTCTTTGACTGCTCTATTATGCTGACTTTTTTACGTGAACCTGCACTCAAGGTAAACGGTTAGTAGATACAGTGTCACTTTTGCAAGCAACTACAGTCAAACTTAGAGGAAGTTTTACATAAAACATTCATAAGATAGATTGAATGACTTTGTTTGTCATCAAAATCCCTTTATTGAGGTGAAATAGACAAATAAGAGGTCTTTCAAATGTAAATGAACGACTAAATCCTGCCTCCAGGGACAACTACAAACCATTTTTGAACATCATGTGCTCATTTTGATCTTATGATTTGCTGGGGATTTGAGAAGGCTAGCATTTTTACTCCCCATCTGTTGATCGCTATGACCGCTCCATTATGTCGACTCCTTTACATGTACCTGTATTCAAGGTAAATGATTAGTAGACAAAGAGCCAATTCTGCTAGCGAATATAGTCCAATTTAGGGAAAGATTTAAATAAAATGTTCATAACATAGATCGAACGACTTTGCTTGTCATTAATATCCCCTTTTTCAAGTGGAATAGACAAACAAGGGGCCTTTTGAATGTAGATGAATAACTGAACTCTGCCTCCAAGGACAGTTATAAACTATTTTGAAACATTGTATGTTTGTTTTAATCCTATGATTTGTTGGGGATTTGTGAAGAATGTCATTGTTCACTCCTCATCCGTCGATCCTAGAAACCTCATAAAGATTGTTAGTTTTGGAAAGCTCTACCGCTTTCGGCTCTTTTTTATCATCTTGGCTCCTCTTTCCCTAGCCTAGGTATTCAGCTTCACTGTATTCCTTTTTGAATAAAAGGATATGCTAAACAATTGGAATATTTTGTTGATCCTTTTCATTCTTAGCACAACCTGCATCAAAAGAAAAATTATTAGTTTTTATGAAACTGATCTGTGTTGACCTCCTTTAGTCTTCTGTTCCCTTCTTGCCATTCTCTAGGCTCTTGTCATCTCGGGCACTTGTCATCTTCGGATGCTTGCCTTGACTCCCATGTTCGGTAGATATAAGACATAATTAGTTTAATAAAATAATTTAAAGAAAAGACTTTTTCAAATAATGTAAATTTTTTTAAAAAAAAAATAAATTTTGAAAGAATATGGGGAGGGATCTCTGCTGTCATGCACTAGATCAACAAACATCCTTGGTTTGAGGCTTTGACATTTCTAACGTTTGCTATCAAGCTCTAGAGATCTTTCGGCATTGTAGGCAGGGAGTTTAAAGATGATTTTTCAAAATTCTCTCGTAGCTGAGAATTGGCCCATTTGGAATTTGTTGCAGTTGGTGATTTCTTGAAGTCGACTCTGATCTCTTGGTGCTGGGAGTTTTTGAAGTTTGAACTCATGAAAGAACATGGCAGAAATTTTAAGGTCCTCCTTAAAATTTCTGCCCCAGTTAGACATTGCAAGGCAAGTCTTGAGTTGTTGACCATGTGTGTATGTTGAGTCCCTCCTCAAAATTCTCGTTGGTTGTACCCTTTGAATGAACTTCATTCTGACTTATTGAAGGATGAACTTCTTTTTTGGATTTTTTGATATTCTTTCTTGAAAATTTTGCCCCAGTTCTATTTACCGGGGTGATGTGATAGAGTAGTTGGGGTACATACTTATCCCGTTGAAGCAGGAATCAGGTCATCACGTAGTTTAGGAATAATAAGGGGAATATAGGGAATTCTAAAGGATTGATTGAAGCCGAAAAAGGTCGCATACATATCTTGGTCTTGGGAATTCAAGTCAGATGTAGTTTGTACAAAAGGGAAAGATAGATTTTCCGAAGGGATTGACCAAAGTCGACATATGTTGCCTATATATCTCGCTTTTGGGAATTCAGGTCAAATGAAGTTCGTACATAAAGGATGAGGATTTTAAGCTATTACAAATCATAAAACGATTAAATTCAAAAAGTCCAATTACAAAGAAATTCAAAGAAAAGACTATCCTTAAACGTAGTATCTCTTCACTACATTGGAGTTGATCGACTTGGGTGCTTTTGGCCTACCATCTCGTATAGGGTTAGGTCTCTCTACGTATAACACCTCGAGGATGACATGATGCTGTAATCATATAAATTTTAAATATATTAATCTAAATAAATATTGTAGATTCATATAATTGAATTATTTATTTGAGTCCAATAAATATGAATTTAATTAAGGGCCAATTTTTATTAGGGTAATCCATTAATTTGGACTACAAATAATGAGCCCATTTTACTTAGTCCAAGATTTCATCTTATTCTAAAAGCATAATTTGGTGTCATGTGTCAAATGAAGTGAATGCCAAGTCAAGTGAAGGAGCCAATAGGATCTTGCCACATATCAAAATGATGCAGCTTGCCTAGTGAAATCAAAGGTTAGTAAAAATGCACAACGTGTACAAGTGACATGTTCTGGCCAATCAAATATGGTCATGTCACTTCAATATTATTGGCCGAAAAGAGTTTGTAATTACCATAACTCTTCCCTCCTACAACTATAAATGGGGGTCTCTATAATTCAGAAAGAGGACTAAGAACTCTAACAAGAAGCCAGACAGAGCTCGTGGATCAAACGTCGCAAATTTATCTACGAGCTATAAGTTCAAACATTCAAGCACTCAAGTTCATACACAACTCATGATCAAGACAAAAATTCAAGATCAAGCTCAAAAGACGTTGGATTCAAGATCAAGCTCAAAAGACGTTGGATTCAAGTTCAAGTCAAGATCAAGACCACTAGATTCAAGATCAAGCTCAAGAGCCCTTGGATTCAAATACAAGTCAAGATTAAGACCACCAAATTCTATATCAAGCTGAAAAGCCCTTGGATTCAAATGCAAATAAATATCAAATCAACCAAATTCAAGATCAAGCTTGAAGTCCCTTGAATTTATATTTGAAAAGAAGAATCAAAGGATTCATAGAGATTGTAAAACTCACATATTTGAAATCAAATAAAACAATTGTTGCGATACTTTCTTGTCCTAATTATTTATTTTCTCGACTAAAATTTTATAGTCTAGAAATTCTGGCACGTCCAGTGGGATAATCTTTACCTCTTATATCTTCCTTTTAAAGTTTAAGAACATCAAAATGACTTAAATGAAGATCAACTCCAAATACAATACTACCGCGGCTATTCACTCCAAAAGCTAGTTGAAAGTCGTCATGGAGATTATTGGTCGAATCAAAAGAAATTTTGCTCCACTTGATCTTTCAAAAAATGTCATCAGAAGTCTGATAACTCATACATGCAAGAAATTAATGTCTTAAATGCTCGATATGGTCCAATATGCAATCAAATTATTTCCCAGTCCAAGCTCTATTCAGATGGAGATCCATATCATTCTTCATCCTCTATGATGGTTGTACAAGCTATGATGGTTGATGCTCCCACCTTAGAAGAACAACGTTCCAGCTTAATCTAAGCAGTTGAAGTCGTGACAAATCATGTGCAAGAACAAGATGCTAAACTTTTCAAGCTGAAAAATAAGATGGAGAGTATGACTGAGAGAGGATCATGTCAACCACCTATGAAGCTTCCTAAAAATCAAGAGAAATAAGAGTCTTTTATAAAGAAAACAACAACAATCAAATGGATCAATCTCTCTGCTGAAGATTTGATTCTTATTGACTAATTAAAAGACTTCATCATAGAGTCTATTGAATATAAATATGAGTGCTCATCAATATTTTTTCTCACATATGCAAAACTGTATACACAAAAGATTGATAACCTAAAGATTCCTGATGTTTGTCCACCTCCTAAGCTCCAATAATTTGATGGAAAAGGGAATCCCAAATAACATATAACATATATTATCAACACTTGCACTGATGCTGGAACCTACGGTGGTTATCTCATCAAAAAGTTTATTCAGTCTCTCAAAGAAAATGCATTTGATTGTTACACATAGCTCAAACCTGGTTCTATAGATAGTTAGGAGCAGTTGGAATAGAAGTTACTCAATTATTTCTATATCACAAGATGTGTCGTTAGTATGATTGAACTTGCAAAGGCTTGCCAACATGAAGATGAGCCATTTGTTGACTTTATCAATCGCTGGAGAAGCTTAAGCCACAATTGCAAAGATCACCTTAGTGAAACTTCTAGCATTGAAATGTTCATTTAAGGCATGAATTGAGGTCTTCATTACATCTTGCAAGGATTAAAGCCAAATGGATTTGAAGAGTTGGCAACTCACACACATGATATAGAATTAAGTATATCTGCCAGAGGAGATAAATGGTTGCCTTCCTATAAGGCTTGCAAATATGGAGATATACAAGAAATTCATACTAGGGGTAAGGTTGCATCCGAAGATGAATGTGAAGAATCTATGTATACCTCAATGATCCTTAACGCATGAGCCTAAAATAAAAGTTGCAATGATCCTTAGCGCATGAGCCTAAACTGCAAGTTACAAAGCTCCTCACCGCACGAGCCTAAACTGCAAGTAACAAAGATCCTTATTGTATGAGCCTAAACTGCAAGTGAAAGTGCTCCTTGATGAACGAGCTTAAACTGCATATCATAGAGCTTCTCAAATTCAAGCCAAATATTAAAGTCTTGGAGTTTCTTAAATCCAAACTAAATCTCAAGTTAAAATGCTCTTAGACAAACGAGCCTAAATTATATGTCACGAAGCTTTTCAAATTTGAGTTAATTCTTTGAGTTGGAAAGCTGTTCAAATTTGAGCTTAATCTCCAAGTTGTAAATCTCTTCAAATCTGAGCTAAAACTTCAAATCACTATTCAAATCCAAGTTAAATCTTGAAATCACAAGGCTCTTCAAATTCGAGCTAAATCATCAAGTTGATATGCTCTTGGACACACAAGCCTAAACTGTATGTCACAAAGTTTATCAAATTACGAGCTAAATTTTCAAATCCTGAAGCTTTTCAAATTTGAGTAAAATCTTCAAGTTGAAATGCTCCTTAGAACACGAGCTTAAACTGTATGTCACAAAGCTCTTCAAATTTGAAATAAATCTTCAAGTTGAAAAGCTACTTGAAACACGAGCCTAAATTGTATGTCACATTGCTCCTTATATTTAACCTAAATCTTCAAGTGGTGAAACTTGTCAAAACCAAGTTAATCTTCAAGTTGCAAAACTCTTCAAATTTGAGCCAAATCTTAAAGTTATAAAACTCTTCAAATTCGAGCTAAATCTTTAGAACTACCTTTTGACTTTACCCTCTTCACCAAGTTATGTAGGAACTTAGATTTTTATTCTATGTTTAGTTGCATGAGTGCCAAAAACTACATATTCTCACTTGATTTGTCACATAAAAGTTAGGTCTATAAGCACTGTTTCATCAAACTTCGAACTTTCACCAAATATTGATGGCTCGATGGGGGTAAATCTCAATGGAAAATGAGTTTCTTCAATAGAATTTTAAATCAAAGTATTTAATGCTTTGATTCACCAAGCCTACAGTTTGAAGTCGAAAATCTACCAAGCTTGTGAGGTGGAGGGTTCAAAATTTTCCAAGTTTACAAGTTGAACTCTCAAATCTGCCATGTATTCAAGTTGAACTTTCAAATCCACTATATATGCAAGTTGAAATCTTCAAAATTGCTGAGTTTGCAAGTTGAAGTATTCAAATCTACTAAGTATGGAAGTTTAAGTTTTCAAATTTGTCAAGTCTACACATTGAAGTATCCACATAGCTCAAATTTGCAAGTTGAAGCCTTCAAATTCAACAACTCTGTAAGATAAAGTCTCTAATCTACCAAGTCTGCAAGTTGAAGTCACTAAATTTACCAAATCCATAAGTTAAAGTTGTCAAATCCATCAAGTCTGCAAGCTGAAGTCTCCAATCTGCTAAGTTTGCAAGCTGAAGTCTCCAAATCCGCCTAGTTTACAAGTTAAAGTTGTCAAAACCTCTAAGTCTTCAAGTTGATGCCTTTTAAATTTTCATTCCTTAAGGTGAATGAAATTTGTCCCTTTGGACCTTAAGTTGGCCTCTTACGAATTTGTCCTTAAAAGGATGTATAAATAACATGCCTTAAGGTGGATAAAATTTGTCCCTTTGCACCTTAAGCTGGCCTCTGACAGATTTATCCTTAAAAAGATTTGCAAATTTCCATGCCTTAAGGTAGACAAAATTTGTCCCTTTGCACCTTAAGCTGGCCTCTCACGGATTTATCCTTAAAAGGATCACTAAATTCTCATGCCTTAAGGTGGACAATATTTGTCCCCTTGCACCTTAGGCTGATCGTTTTATGAATAAAAGTAGCCGAACTTAAAGTCGATCTTGTCAGTTTCATGATGTCAGAAGCGATGTTAAACTCTCGCACCTTAATCTAATTCCCCACAAACTTTATTTAGTATTAAACTACAAAAAAATAAAGGGACAAGACAAACAAATCAAAAAAAAAGGAAAGAAGAAATTACCTTGCTGTTGATTGGTAATCATACACAAGCCTACTGTTGAATATATCATTATGTATATGCGTTCAAAAATAAAAGTGACATTTTCATGAGTTTTTATAGACACAGTGAGGCGATTTATATTCCCTAATCCTTGGTAAATTTGGATAAAAATCATAAGAATCTTAGTGAAGCAAGGAAAGGACATGACTGTGAGGTGGTGGATATAAGGTGGTGAAATCACTTCCAAGCCATATTAGAATCAGATTGGTTCACCTCTTAAGCCTAGTTAATATTGATTCTCTTCTTATGAAAGTCAAAGGGTGCATTCCTAATCCATTAAGACAAAAAGCTACAGTCGTAAGAAAAGTAATTCTTATTGAAGTTAAAAGAAGGAAAGGTGACTTATGGGGACCACTTGGCTGAGAGTTCTTGGAAATAATATTGTCGCTCATGATTAAAAAAATGAAAAAATACTGCCTAGTAGATTCACACTGACAACAAAGAAGGAGTTTCTATATTTGGATACATCAAAACCTAGTCATGGGTAATTGATAACCACGACAAGTCTTGAAGTGGGAGAATTTGTAATCATATAAATTTTAAATATATTAATCTAAATAAATATTGTAGATTAATTTAATTAAATTATTTATTTGAGTCTGATAAATACGAATTTAATTAAGGACCAATTTTATTGGGCTAATCCATTAATTTGGGCTACAAATAGTGGGCCCATTTTAGTAAGCCAAGCTGTCATCTTATTCTAAAAGCCCAATTTGGTTCCACATGTCAAATGACATATACTCCAAGTCGAGTGAAGGATCCAATAGGATCTTGCCATATATCAAAATGATGCAGCATGCCCAGTGAAATCAAAGGTCAGTAAAAATGTGTCATGTGTACAAGTGACATGTTCCGGCCAATCAAATATGATCATGTCACTTCAATATGATTGGCCAAAAAAAGTTTGTAATTACAATCTCTTTATTTCTACAACTATAAATAGGGGTCTCCATAATTCAAAAATAGGACCAAGAACTCTAACAAGAAGCCAGAGAGAGCTCGTGGATCAAACACCGCAGATTTATCTACAAGCTATAAGTTCAAACATTCAAGCACTCAACTTCATACACAACTCCAGATCAAGATGAAGATTCAATATCAAGCATAAAAGCCCTTGGATTCAAGTACAAGTTGAGATCAAGACTACCAAATTCAAGATCAAGTTCAAAAGCCCTTGGATTCAAATTCAAATAAAGATCAAATCAACCAAATTCAAGATCAAGCTCGAAGGCCCTTGAATTCATATTTGAAAAGAAGAATCAGAGGATACATAGAGATTGTAACACCAACATAATTGAAATCAAATAAAATGATTGTTTTGATACTTTCCTGTCCCAATTATTTATTTTCTCGACTTGAATTTTATTGTCTAATTGGTGCAAACTCTCCTTTAAGTTTATCTTGATTGGAGGAAGGATCAATTTTCCACTTCTTGAATAAAGCTCTAAATCAATCGACAACTTATGGGAAATGATGCTTGTACTCTACATTGGCATATCATCATAAGACCAGGAGAACATGTCGATGTATTCCTTGAGAGAATTGATAAGTTTTACCTTTCTTGCTTTTGTCAAATGGACACTGATTGTGGACTTTTTAACTTTGTTGTTGTCTCTCAGATTAACCGCTTGGGTCACTTCTAGGTGTTACTTTTCATGATTCTCAAAATCTTTTAAGTTTTCTGTTATTATCTAACTTATCTTATTTATGATTTCAGTAATAATAACACAATAGGAGGAGACTTTTTGTTGAATTTAGGAAACATTTACAAGCAGGCTGTGGCTTGCACGATTGTGGATTTGTTCCTTTTGGAAAGAAAAAATAGTATAAATAAGGTAAATAAGATTTAAAGCGTGGGTATAGCACCTAATCTGGACTACCACCAATTTTGTAGAGATCAAATTTCAGCTTTTTTTCATCTACCACATTAACTGGGGAGTCATGAGTGGACCAGAGGTCTAATTCTGCAACTACTCTCCAGATTTAGCTTTTCTAGTATCGGATACCTCCAAGAAATCCTCCAGGATCATGGCATAATTTTTGAAAAGGTTTCTTATTCCTTTCCCATGACCCTCGCTTTCATTCCATGATTGAACAAAGAAAGACTGGTATAGAAGAGGCAAAAACATTAGTAGTTCTTGACCAATCTTCTTCTTGGCCTTATCCTCAAAATTATTTTGTTCGGTTGTGGTATAGACTAAACAAAACTTGAGAGGCTCCTGTAGAAATGTTTGATAAGGTACATTCATTATCATAAACATAGGCTTCATCACTTTCTCTATTGTGTAAGAACTTCCTTGGATTATGGCTTTACTCACTAGCCATTCTTTATTAGTGTCGACCATGTTTAAATGTACTCCTTTAAAGTCTAGTGCAAATGTCTGGAGAGTGAGTACCTTCTAGTCGAATAGATTTTGAATTTGGTGTTTCATATTGAGGCGATCTTCAATGGTGTGTCTGACACTTTCTAAATGATATGCACAATGATGATCAGGTGTAAAGAATTTAGATGTTGGATTTGCAGGCTTTGGTGCAATGGGTTGAATCAGTCTATCCGATTTTAGTCTCTCAAAGTTATGAGTTCAGCTTTCAATTAATGGAGTAAAAATTTCAGGAGGTTTTTTCAAAATTTGGACGGGGAAGATTGTAATTGTTTTGGTTGGCATTGGGAGGTACTTGATGAATGTTTTGAGGTGCTTGGACATTGGGTTGGTGATTTAGGAGAGTATTTTTGACATTGGGTTGATAATTTGCCTGTGGAACTTGGCATTATGATCGGTAATTTGGTTGTAGAGCTTGGTATTATTGTTGAGCACAGAAGATAGGTTAGAAATTATATGGTGGTAGAGAGTAGATGGGTAGAGAGGGATTCCTTCCAGGCTTAGAGTTCCTCTACAGTTTGGCATTTGGACTTAAGGATACTACGATCATATCTTCTTTCTTCTTCTCTGAGAAGCTCAAAGATCCTGCATGTGATGGGGTCTTGTTAATCTTGCCTGTTTTGATACCTTCTATGACTGACTCGCCAATTTAACTGTATCCGCGAATGTGGTGTAGACTGTTAATATTATTTTGTTGTAGGACTTCCTTTTTAGGCATGAAAAAATATCGACACAATCTATTCTTCTATCATGGAAGGTTTAACCTTGGTCTCTTCTTTCCTCCATCGATGAGCATATTCTTAAAATTACTCAAAATCTTTCTTCTTGATCTGATTCAAAGAGTATCAATTTGGCACTACTTCCATATTGTAAGTGAATCTTTCAGCAAAATCTTTAGCCAGAGCCCTCCAACCGGGCCATTTCTTTATCTCTTATAATGTAAATCATTCCAGAGCTTTATCACTCAAGCTGTGGCTGAACAGCCTCATTAACAAAGCTTAATTTCTACTGGCCCCAACCATTTGATCACAGTAACTTCTCTTATGAACCATGGAGTTCCCAATTCCATTAAATGTCTCAAACCTTGGGATCTAATAACCCTCATGTAGATCCAAATCAGGATGGATGCATAAGTTGTCACAGCTAAATCCTATGTCGACTGTTGATCCATAAAATTCTCTGATCCTTTCGATCTCTTCTTTTATCACTAGCATGTCCTTTTTAATGGTCCTACACTCTTGTTCCTTCTCCACATAGTGATCAACCTCAGGGTTTTGAAAGGTATTATATGGTTCTAGAGTAGTGGTGGTATGGAATGTAGTTGGTGCTATGCGTTGGATATAAGGAAGATTTTGGATAGTTGGATTAGGACTCTAGTATGTGGGGACATAATTTATGGATGGTTGATGTTCTGGTTGTAGGTGTAAAGGATATTTTGGGGGTCGTGGGTATTTTGTGGAGTTGGATAGGTTTGGGAATGATTTTTCTTATTATAGATATCTAGGTTATTTGTCTCGATTGGTGTTTTGAGTAGGTAGGGTTTGAGTCTGATATGCTAGTCGAGAGTTGACAATAGATTCTATGGGAAGTCTAGGTGTGGAGGGAGGAGTATCATACATTACTTGGGTGATTCCCAAGGTTAGATCAAAGGCCAATGTCTTTCTGGGATAGGAGCGTTGGCAGTGATGGCTAGATTGGCCAGATCTCTAGTACATTTCATCTCCTCTTGGATTATCTTCACTATAACAACCTATTCAATCATTACTAAAGGCAACTCATCCAAGGTCATGGGATGCAGGAATTCTCATAAAATATGGTCTCAATCTGGTGTGCATTGACTTGATTGAAAATTTTGAAATTTGAAATTTTGGGTTGGTCTGATGATCCCGTTGTAGAAGGAATTTTCCCGCTATAGCAACGTCGTGCTAGCGGCCTACTGGTCGTTATAGCAGGACAACGAGGACCAAAAATCAGTCCCTCATGTTATTTTTTTTCTTCTCTTCTTCAGTTGTAAATAGGATGAGGTTTACTTTTAAAACCCTCCTAGGGTTTCCTCATGGCCTAGGAGCAATGAAGAGGGGGGAGATGCTTGAACGTTGTAAAACCCATGGTTTTCTCATAGATTTCACACAGGAAATCACTAGCACAGAGTTGGAAGTTTGTATTCATATCTCCGTAGCAACTTCTTGGCATCCAGGTAGGCTAGGTTTAATTGAATAGTATAGACCTGGGTAAGAAATCATATGCATGACATAGATTGATGAGAGATTCCATGCTTAGGCCTACAGGCTTGGTGTTAGGATGGATAAAAATAGTAATTTCAGATTTATTTGAATACGACATTGATATTGTGTAGAATATTGAATTTGTGATATGAACTAGTGTATATTGTTGTTAATGCTAAACCAAATTGGTGGATAATTGTAATGATATTATGCTTGGAAAATGTGTCAAAATCTAATGAAGACCAATTTACAGATAATTGGCAATTTACCCATAAGCTGAAGTGCTACCTGTAGGGCCTAATAGGCTGCAAATTATGCTGACCTCTGTTGGGAAGATTCCGACCTCCAGACGAAATACCCCTAACACTGAACTACTAACATAGCCTCTTACTGCCACCTTTGTATGCCTCAAATAAAGCCCTCTCTGTAGCTCTTGCATGATCAACAACCTCAGAGAAAGAAAACCCAGCTATTAGCAAATGCTTCAAAGCCAAGCGGAGTGGTAAAGTCAACCTTATGATAAATCTCTACATTATCTCATGCTCAGTAGAAAATAAAATAGGAGTATGTGTGGACCATTCAAGAAACCCAATCTCATACTTTTAAACAGACAGAGAACCCTACTGAACACCAATAAATCTAACTTTGGTCTGAGAATTACTCGATGGACCTGATATCACCTATAGCTGGGAGGTATCCAGAAATAGACTCAGAACCCCTAATATTGAATCCTGAAAAGTTGAGGCAGTCACAAACTCTGTAAAAACCTGGGCTGACACCAGACCCTCTGGCTGACACTGAAGATCCTCGTTATCAATCTCTAACTCACTTGTTGGAACCTGAGCTGAAACTCTGGTAACACGCGCCGAAATGTCGTCTGCATCTATCGATGACCTCGTATGATCCATCTAGGAGAGAATGGAGTAAAAATAAGAACTTAGAGGTTCATAAAAGTACGGACACACGACAAGGAGTCAAGAATAGAATTTTCAAAGAATGCCCTGTAGCCTCCTGAAGATAGGATACAGACGCCTCCGGACCAATCCGTAGAACTCTATTAAAAACTTAGCTATTGTACCAACAACATCGATAAACCTGACTCTGATACTAATTTGTCACGACCCAATTTCTCAGGTTATGATGGTGCTTACTATAACCCACCATTAGGTAAGCCAACCCGTAGTCTGAAATAACTAGCAATAGACTACTGATAAAAATAAATGAAATAGCGAAATAAATACAATAGCAAGGCTAATATAACCCTAAAACCTGGTAGATCCAGTACAAGAGCTTCTAATACAACAGGAGTACAAATTAAATATAGGAAATATATATATATACAAGCCGTGTCTGACACAACATAGAGAATAGTTTAGCAATAAGAAGGAAGGCAGGGATACTCCAAAATTTCTGGAGCTCACCCCAAATCTTTGATCCATAGCTGCTCTGCACGATACACACACCAACGGTGATAACTCGTACTATAACCTATCGGCTGAAAAAGTGTAGTATGAGTACCAAAAATGTGGTACTCAATAGGCAACGACCGACTAAGCTCCAAAAATAATGCAAGCATAAATACCACGTAAGGTATGAATATAACCCACGGGCAACTATCAAAGAACTAAGCATAATAATGCTAATGGAGAAATAAGGATCAACTATCCTATTTTGACAACAACCAGGGCCTAAGGTGGAATACCGTATATCACTAGTCAATATACAAATGAAGAGTGGAAGAAAGATATATTGTAGTATACGCTGCCAAAGAATACATATACGATATGAATAGGCAAAGAAAAGAGGGATATACGGTAACACCATTTATCTATCTATCTATATATATATATATATATACAAACATATAGGACTAGGTCAGTGGTAAAAACCTGAGGGAATCACCCTAACATCTCAAGGCCCATAATCAAGTAGGGAAGTTAACTTTAGCATAACTACAATCTCTAACTAGGCATGACTAAACATGAGATAACCAAACCATAATGTAACTCACTGCAAAAGTAAAGGAATCAGAAATGTACCTCTAATCGCAGGTACTAGTCCACTACCAACCTGCCATGAACTAACCATAATAATTAATAATAAAGTAACCGGCTAGTCCGGGAAAACAAGTACCTAACAGGACCCTCATAAACCCGAAAGGTTTACAAAAAAACTCAGCAAAAAGCAACCATAACTTGTACCTATACAGCCCCCATAAGACCTATAGATATAGGCACCAAATAACTATACTGGTGATAGAAAATGCATATGAATAGATGAATGCAACATAAACCTAAATATCATAACCATATCGGGGACACCGGACTCGAACTGGTTTAATAATTTCAAACCATATTGTACCATGTGTATACACCTCCTCCAGCTCACCTAGCTTGAACAGGCAGGACTTACGATGACCAAAAGCTTATAATCTAGTAAATAAGGTGGAACGATTCTCGTTATAAAATAATTCATAGTTAAAGTAACAAGGTGGGAATAAATCCCATTTTGGAAATAGTAGTAAAATCAAGGTTTTGGTTGGAATCATACCACTAAGTGAGCATGAATGTTCCTAAAAGTATGCATGCCATCACCAGTATTCAAACAATACACTATAAGAGCCTAAGTGTCTGTAATCTATAATCATACCCCCTTTAGGGATAAAATACTCACATGGAGTCCAACTGGCATCGTAACCACGACCTCGGGACCAATAATACATAATCGATGAAATAACGCCTAATGACTTAAAAAACTACGGTAAATGAGGGTGTAAATTCACTAAAGGATTTAATCGGGGAAAATACTACCCCATTCACTAAGTTGAATGATAAACCTTATACTAAAGGATATTTACTCATCGACTATATCATGCTTATAATCAAGGGTAATAGGATTCTATTGCCTTAACAAGCAAACTATGCTAAGGTTTGGGTCACACTTATACCCTGAATTTCCTAAATAGGCTAAGTCATGATTTACTAGCCATAATCATATTCTATAATCCCTACCTAGCGTGAAATCTACACCATACAAAATCTCATAGAGGAAATAGACTGAAACCTACCTCGATGCCAAATCGGAACACTTGAATCATCCACAATTTGTCCGTCCTTGATCCACGATCCCGAAATGCCGCCACGCTGTCAAAATAGTAACCTACATGTCAACACGAGTAAAACAACACCCATATTGCAATATAATACTCCGGGCCTAAAATTGGGTCAATAATGGGCCCGTAGGGCCCGTGAATGGAATCCCAAAATTGAATCCGTCATGAGGTCCTTCGAAGGACAAGAAATGTGTGCTCAAAAGTTGAGCATAAACGGGATACAAATCAGGGCCCAAATCAGTCCCCAAAGATTAGCATTTCAAAAACCTAATTTCTAAGAACTTACAATGAAATGGGACAAAATTCAATAGGTAAAATGATGAATAATGACCAAGGAGTGATGAGCTAACTTACCTTAGCTTTAATGGAAGATTCTCCATACTTTCTCTCTCTTTAGACACTCAATAATATTGGAAAAGGGTTGAGAAAATGAGAGAGAATAGGGTGAAGAAGGGGATTTATGAGCCCTCAGGTGCTGCTAAAGAGGACACCTGGCCGCTTAAGCGGTCACCGATAAAAGGGCAGAGGCCGCTAAAGTGGCACCCCGTCGCTTAAGCGGACAAGGAAGCGCTTAATCAGTCCTCATTGAAATGGCCAAGGGGGCTAAAATAGCTACTTCTAAAGCGGCTCCTTGACCTCTTTAGCAGTCACACCAAATATTAACTACCAAATTTTAGCTATGTTCAAAATGGACTTTGATCGAGTGCTCGAGATTCATTCAGAACCCCGTAAGTGCAAACAAACTATGATACCATACCAAATTCGACATTTTGAACTCAATGGAACCATCAAAATTTATATTCAAGGTCGTTTTGATTAAATGTGGGGCCCACACCTATAGTTCCATTTTTTACCAAATCTACCCAATTGCCCAAAACGAGTCCGGAAGCCTCGAGACCCAGACCAAGGGTTCCCTAGCCTAAAATCAACACTTCAAACTGATGGCGCTATCAAAATTTCCATCTGAGATCGTCTACTAGGAGTTTTGGTCTGAGACCAAATCCTTAACAGTGAAAGCTCCAAAATAGGGAAATGAGACTAAAAGCCAAACGAATTGTCTGATAATTGAACTGACAGTTACAGAAATGTATAAATGACATGTAGCAGCTGTGTTTTGGTTCGAAGCCATATCCTTATCAGCAAAAGCTCCAAATTAGGAAAATGAGCCTAAAAGCCAAACGCACTGTTCGATAACCAAACCGACAGTTCCAGCAAGTTATAAATGACCTATATCCACTATAGGCAGGCTTGAAATTCAAGTAAAACAAGAAAATGACCTGGAGGGTCATTACAAAAAACTCGATCAAGATAGAGAAAATTAGTGTACGACATAAAGGGGAATCAGAATAAAGGGCTAACAAAAATATCGAAAGACATACCTCTAGCTGAAATTTTTGTAGAAGTAGCTGCCGATCCTTAACTTAACAATGCAAGCAAAAATAATTTCTAAAAACCAGTGCAATAAGGCAAAGAAACTCCAAGTTAAAACCTCAACAACGAAAGACTAAAATTAACAAATCTTGATTCACTCGGAATCAACTTTTCGTATTCTTTATATGATTTTTGAATATCAAAAAGGTAAAATTTTCTTCCATTTAAATACACCAAAAATCCATATGAACAGAGAAAGTTCAAAGGAATTGTGAAGAAAGAAGACTAAATTAATTACTGCATGTGACAAAAATGCTTTGAAATGCAACATGGGCGAACAAAATATGAAATAACAAAGCACAAATTGAAATTAGGAAAACCCAGCAAATAGCATCCTGAAAATGCAAAATTGGACAGCAAAAACACAAAATAACAAAATAAAAATTGGAGCTACAATGATCCAAAATATTGGGGTCTCCAAAGCAAAAGCAAAATTGAACATCACCATCAGCTTTGAGAAGAAGGAATCCCAAGAAAAAAGAAATGAAACACAATGCTACATTTTGTCTTGTTTGTAGTGTCTTTAATAGCATTTGCTAAATTTTACCTTGGAAAAAAGAGGAGAAATGAAATCAGACTCAATCCAGGAGCATTTAGCTTTAACTCAGCATACATGAGGGAGTTCTAATAGATGGTTAAAAGAGTAAAAGCTACATTAAGGAAGATCAACTAATTAAGGGAGTTTTTTATAGTGATATGGCTAAACTAGTCTATTGAAGGGATCTGTAGCTAAAAGTTCTTCTGTTCTTCACTTAGAAATCTGGAAATACAATTAAGAAGAGAAGGGCCAGGAAATTGCTTTGATATTGTTTGCAAGCATGGTCGCATTATTGAAATCACATAAAAATATTATTTACATGCTATACTATATGGATTGAGAGGCTCCTCCCCAGACCCCACTTGTGGAAACCTACTGGGTATGTTGTTATTCATAAGCGGTATATAAACCTGATTAAGTACAGACCCCACAATCCACCTGAACAATTCCATCATCTCCTTCACACCATTAATACCAAAAATACTCCACTCCAATTCTAATCCATCGAAGAAACATACCAATGATCTAAGGCGTATTTATATGTCTTATTGCCAACTTTGACCCATGTTTACCTTAGTTTTGAGAGCAATAAGTATGTATTTTGTATTTTTTTGATGGAATATTTGATATTGTGCTAACAAATGTGATTAGACCCTTATAGGTGAAATTTACGACTATTTAAAGCGTTTTTAGCGTGGAAAGCGAGGCTTAGAGGAGATACGAGCGAAGGATATTGAATATAAGAGGCTAGCCAAAGATTTGAACTTGAAGAATCCAACCAAATCCGCAAAGAAAAGTCGAATAAAGGAAGAAAAATAGAGTCTAAGTCCCAGGAGTGCCAGGCAGCGTGCTGGGCCGCTTTTGACAAAGATTTTTTTCAGCTGGACAGTAGAGGGGCACGCCCAAGGGCATGCCGGTCCACTTATGTGCGACCTTTTAGAGGCAAAATTTGCCTAAGTGCCAGGCGCTCACAAGGGCGTGCCAGCCCACTTTTTGGCAAATTTTTGCCTCCGAATATTTGTCAATAAATAGGGCCTTTGAGTTATTTTATGATTATTCCATCATCATTAGACTACTTTGGGCATTTTTTGGCATTGAAATTAGGTTTCATTCTTCTTCTTTTCATTTTTTATGGTTTTTTATCAATTTATGATGTTAAGTCAAGTTATGAGTGGCTAAAATCCCTCATTCTTGGGGTTGAGGCTATGAACATGAATTTCTAGTGTGGAATATTATTGGTTTTTGCAGGAGCTTATCAATTATTGGTTATTCCTATATTCTTGATTTTACTATTTTAATGTTTGATCACCATTGAAATAAATTTATTGTCTTGAGGTGAGCTCTAGAGAGAAACTAAGAGATAGAATGTGGAATATAAGAAGCGTGATTTTTACTCAAGGAAGGGATTCCAAGAGATTGATATGAGTTTAGGACCGAGAGGTACCTAATTCGCCGCACTTGTTCAAATATGAGAAGATAGCTTAGAGGCGTTAGAATTGGTTAAACCTATCCCCGCTCGATGATGTAATTAGGTTTCCAATTTCTAATAGAATGTTATAGTTTAGAGATGAATATAATCATATTATTAACCTCGTGATCAATAACCAATATAAACGACTCAAATTGTTTAAACCAGTAATATTCATACTCTAGAGAGGATGTTCGGAGTGCCTTGACCCTGGAAATTTACTTTTTATTGACTTTTAAATCATATTTGTGAAAACTGAAGTTACGGTAGAGAAGATAGTAGTTTATAGTCCACAATCATTTAAGTTTTAGTAACAAATCCCTCTTTCTTTTTGCAGGACTAGTTTTTAATTACTGTTTGACGTCTAAAATTGATTTTTGTTGATGAAAGTCCCTTGGGTTCGATATCCTGCTCTTTTAAAGGAGCCATTATATTACTTGAACGATCACGTACACTTGCATGTGTAGCTGGGTCGCAACAAGTTTTTGGTGCCATTGCCGGGGACTTTCAAATAGATAGATTTCAATTATTGATGTTTTTACTCTAATTTTCAGCTAAGTGTTGACAACTTGATCTTAGCTATCCTATTTTGCAGTCTCACTTCATCTAAATGCTGGGAAGGAACAAATATTTGGTAACCCCACAGTTTGAACCTGAAAGATACTTCCACAGATTGAGGAGACAGGCTGCAGATTACCCAATCCCGCAGTTTGAACTGGCTGACGAAGGCATACAGGGTGATCCCGTAAGAATTAAAGACCCAGTTATGGATATACGTGAGCCAGTAGTGATGGTATCTAGGACAGTTCGTGATGTGGAAATCCCACTCGCTACTAATGTGACCTCTAGTATTCAAAAATGGGCAGCTGGAGGTAGATTTGAGCTTAAACAGAACATGGTGCAACTCTTGCACTCAAGTGGATAGTTTATAGGTCTTGCTCATGAGGACCTACACAGGCACATCTGAAATTTTTTGGAGATCAGTGACACATATATTCTTGCGGGTGTGTCTTCGGATTATGTGAGACTAACTTTGTTCCCCTTTTCTCTATTGGGGGTAGCAGAGAGGTGGTTAGATACAGAGTCGTCGAATTCTATCACTACTTGGGATGATCTTGCAAGGAAATTCTTGATAAGGTTCTTTTCATCCGAAAAGACAGAGAAGCTGAAAAGTGAGATATTGAGTTTTAGACCGAGAGATGATGAACATTTGTACCAATCCTGGAATCGATTCAAATCCATGTTGAGGGATTACCCTCATCACCACCAAGCAAATGAAGTGTTGGTGCATACTTTTATTGAGGCTCTGGATCCCAACACTAAAATTCTACTTGATTCAGCTGCAGGTGGACAAGCTTTAGAGAAGACTTACGATGAATTATATGCTTTGTTGAATCATATTTCACAGGGAAATCCAGATTGGCATGGTGATAACTCTAGAAATTCTACAAAGAAGGTTGCTGGGAAACTAGATGTGGATGCAGTCACTGCATTATCTGCCCAAATTTCAGCCATGCAAAACATGATGAACAATCACTTTAGCAGTTTGAATTTGGGGCAGCAACAAGCTCCCATAAATGCAGTACAACAACAGGTTTCTGTGTGGTGTGAAGTATGCCGAAATGGGGACCATACCAGCGAGTTGTGCAGTGCAAATACGAATTCCGTAAATTTTATGGTTAATACCCAAAGAGGAGTTGGAGCATAGAATTATAAAAATACTTACAATGCTGGGTGGAAAAATCACCCGAACCTATCTTGGGGAGGTAATCAGAATCAATATAGGCCTCAAGGATATGCACCACAATACAACCAACAGCAAGGTCAAGGTAATCAATTGGATGCTAAGCCGAAAAATATGAGCGTAGAAGATATGTTGAAGCAGATCATGGCAGAGCAAGCTAAGCTGGCAGCAGATGTGAGGAACAATCAGTTGGTTACTCAAAATTTAGAGAAGCAAATTGGTCAGTTAGTGAATGCACAGAATACAAGGCCTCAAGGAGGTCTTCCAAGTGACACTAATCCTAACCCGAGGCAGGTGAGTGCTATTGTTACTCGTAGTGGTAAGCAGTTAGAGAATACAGTTCCACCAGTAAGAGAGTTGGAGCTGAAAGAAGTTGTGGTTGAAAATGAACAAGTTGAGTCTGACAAAAGCTCCAAAGATGATAAAGTGGTCCAGAATGTAAAGTTGCCTCCTCCTTTTCCCCAGAAGTTCAAGAGGAAGAAGGAAGATGAATGCTTTGGTAAGTTCATTGAATTACTTAATTAAGTGCACATTAATCTGCCACTTGTGGATATCTTGCAGGGTATTCTCTACAAAAGAGGGTGGATGGGAACCTTTGAATCGTCCACTCGGACCTCCACCCAAGACATCAATTGAGGAGGCACCGAAGTTTGAATTGAAAGAACTTCCATACCATCTTCAATATGATTTCTTAGGTGACAATAAGAACCTTCCTATTATTCTTGCAACAAATTTATCAAGGGAACAAGTTGATGCAGCATTGGTGATACTCAAACAAAGAAAGAAGGCTATCGATTGGCAGATGTCTGACATCCATGGTATTAATTTGGGTTTGTGTATGCATAAAATTTACATAGAGGAAGGGCATAAGTCGAGTGTACAACACCAACGATTCTTGAATCCTGTAATGAAAGAAGTGGTAAGGATAGAGGTAATTAAGTGGTTAGATTCGGGCATTGTCTACCCTATCTCTGACAGTACATGGGTTAGTCCAGTACAGTGTGTCCCAAAAAAGGGTGGTATGACGGTGATCACGAATGATAATAATGAGTTGATTCCTACAAGAACTGTGAATGGGTGGTGTATTTGCATGGATTATCGAAAACTAAATGATGCCACGAGGAAAGATCATTATCCAATCCCTTTTATTGATCAAATATTGGATCGTTTAGCCGGGCAGGAATATTATTGCTTTCTTGATGGGTATTCCGGGTATAATCAAATTGCTATAGATCCTCAAGATCAAGAGAAGACTACATTCACATGCCCTTACAACACTTATGCTTTCAAGCATATGCCCTTTGGCTTGTGCAACGCACCGGCCACTTTTCAGTGTTGCATGATGGCAATTTTCTATGACATGGTGGAGGAGTTCGTGGAGATTTTTATGGATGATTTTTTGGTCTTCGGTAACTCTTTCGAGGTATGTTTGCAAAACCTTGATAGAGTCCTTGCTCGGTGTGAAGAAACTAATCCTGTTCTCAATTGGGAAAAATATCATTTTCTTGTAACGAAAGGTATAGTTCTTGGACATAAAGTGTCAAAGAAGGGGCTCGAAGTTGATACAGCAAATATTGAAGTTATCAAGAAATTACCTCCACCGATTTCAGTGAAAAGGGTTCGTAGTTTCTTAGGACATGCTGGATTTTATAGACGGTTCATTATAGATTTTTCCAAGATTGCACGCCCCATGTGTACGCTCTTAGAGAAAGACGTTAAATTTGTCTTTTGTGAGTCATGTGTGAAGGCATTTGAGATCTTGAAAAATGAGTTGGTAGAGGCACCTATCCTTATTGCTCCGGATTGGGCTTTACTATTTGAGCTCATATGTGACGCGAGTGATGTTGCAGTTGGTGCAGTTCTTGGGCAGCGGAAGAACAAGTTATTTCACTCTATTTATTATGCGAGTAAAACTCTTGATGCAGCCCAAGTGAATTACACGGTGACTGAAAAGGAGATGTTAGCTTTGGTGTACGTCTTTGATAAATTTAGATCGTATTTGGTGGGCACTAGCGTCATTATATACACAGATCATGCTTCCATACTTTACTTGTTTAATAAAAAAGATGCTAAGCCGTGATTGATTCGATGGATATTTTTATTACAAGAGTTTGATTTGGAGATTAAAGATAGGAAGGGGTCAAAAAATCAGTGCCGACCATCTTTCTAGACTTGAGAGCTTGACATATGTAGCTGATGATGGCCATATTTGTGAGGAATTTTCAGATGAGCAATTGTTAGTTTTGGGGGTTGATGAGTTTCCATGGTATGCATACATTGTGAATCTATTGATGAGTGGGCTATTTCCTCCTGATTTGAGTCCTCAACAAAAGAAGAAACTTTCATATGAGGCACGTTCTTATATTTGGGACGAGCCTTATTTATTCAAGCAAGGTCCTGATCAAGTGGTGAGACGATGTATTCCAGATACGGAGGCGAATCATGTGTTGGAAAGTTTTCATGCATCACCTTATAGTGGTCATCATGGTGGTGAACGCACAGCCCGCAAAATTCTGCAATCAGGTTTCTTCTGGCCTTCTCTATTTAAAGATGCACATGCCTTTGTGAAAAGTTGTGACCAATGCCAATGTATGGGGACGATTGCAAAGAGACATGAGATGCCTTTAACTAATATCCTAAAAGTTGAAATCTTTGATGAATGGTAATCAATACATACTTGTAGCAGTGGATTATGTGTCTAAGTGAGTAGAGGCTGTTGCTCTTCCTATGAATGATTCCAAGGTTGTGGTGAAGTTCCTTCAAAAACATATCTTCACAAGATTCGAAACTCTAAGAGATATTATTAGCGATGGAGGGTCACACTTTATAAACTATTGGGTGAAGCGTGTGTTGGCTAAATATGGTGTTACACACAAGGTTTCAACAGCGTATCATCCCCAAACAAGTGGCCAAGTTGAAGTGTCTAATCGCGAGATAAAACAAATCTTGTAAAAGACTGTGAATAATTAGAGAAAAGATTGGTCACTATAGCTGGATGATGTTCTGTGGGCTTATCGAACTGCATATAAAACACCTGTAGGGACTTCTCCATATCATATTGTCTTTGGGAAAGCATGTCATCTCCCGGTTGAGCTTGAGTACCGAGCATATTGGGCGGTGAAGAAGTTGAACCTAGATCCGGAGTTGGCTGGTCAAAAGAGGTTTTTGCAACTACATGAGTTGGAAGAGTTTCGTTTCCATGTGTATGAAAATGCAAAGATTTACAAGGATAAAACGAAGCGATGGCACGACAAGCACATTCTCCACCGCACTTTCGAGCCAGGCCAATGGTACTACTGTTTAATTCTAGACTTAGGTTGTTTCTGGGCAAGCTACGATCTAAGTGGAGTGGTCCTTTTGAGGTTCGTCGTACAACTTCTCATGGTGCGGTGGAAATCATGAATAAAGGTGACGGTACTAAATTTCTTGTAAATGGCCAAAGATTGAAACACTATTTTTGTGAAGAAGAGAAGCACAAGGATGACGTGGTTCACCTTGATAATGATTGAACTGAGCTTGGTCGAGCCGCGACATTAAACAAGGCGCTTGATGGGAGGCAACCCATTAATGTATTGTAATAGATAGGAATTATAAAGTAAAATTACAAAAAGAAGAGTCGTGCCACGACCAAAACTAAGGCGTTTGATGGGAGGAAACCCATTTCTTTTAAAAAAAATTCTTTTCTAACTTAGTTCTTGGATTTATTTTTTATGCAGAGACACACGGAGTATTCTGCCATGGAAATCCAAGAGAAAAAGGCATATTGGAGGATAGATGATATTTTGAAGGTGCCGGGAAGGTAGGAGATGCTTTGGAGTGAAGTTTTACGTCATGGGACTTGAAAAAGCCCCAAATTATGTGGAAAATGTGGAAAACCGCCTAGGTATGATGTCAAGTATGGAGTGCGCCAGGCCGCGTGCCAGGCCGCTCTTGGCTAAAATTTCATGTGCCTTGGCAGTTAGCAGGCGCATCACCAAGCATGCCAGGACGCTCCTGCCCAATTTTTTTGTGGCCTTGGCAGTGAGCAGGCACGACACCTAGCGTGCCAGGCCGCTCCTGCTTTAAGTTTTTGGGCTAATTTTATTTTTTAAAAAGGGTTACTCAAATACCCGACCCACCCCACCCCCTATCCTTTAAATCCCCAAATCCTTTTAATTCATCACAAACCTCACCCCAAAAACCAATTTTTCTCAACACACCATCAAATTTTCTCTCTTAATTTTCACTTCTCTTTTCACACAAAGCACGATTCTCCCCCTCTCATCTTTGGCTTGTGATTGCAAGACTATATTAAAGCTACCAAGGTATGTTTTCTTTAAGCTTTCTCTCTCTTGATTGCTATGAGAATGTTGAAAATATGGGGAATTCTTGAATTTTGAATTTTTGATGCCATGTAGGTTCTTTGTATTTTCCCTTGATTGTTCTGCTATAGTTGGAACTTATGGGGTGTCATGAATGAGAACTTGAAGTGCAAGTGAAAGTTTTCTTATTAATCTTGTTTTTAGTTGAATAACTTGCAAGTGGGTTTAGCTTAGATGGTAGTGATTGAGAAAATTGCTTGTTGTAATCACTTGATATAACCCATATATTATTGAAAATGCATGGATATTGTTTGAATTCTTGAGTAAAACAAGTACGCCATTCTATTGATAATTATGGGAATGTGGAACTTATGTTGGGGATGTTGAATTTGGATATGGGTTGGACTTTGTAATTTGGCATTAAGTGATGAGGGGAAGTCTAAGTACCCTCACACCCATATATTTTGACTTTGTACTAAGAAACTAAGTGTGGGGTGGCTTATTTTGACTTTGTACTAAGAAACTAAGTGTGGGGTGGCCCTTATAGCCATCACACATTGAGTTGGTTGGCTATCTTTACATGGGTAATTGACATACTTGTTTGAACTTTGTCATAGGTACCATGTCGGAATCAAACGTGGCAGCTTCAAGTTCACACAAGCGATGACGGTCAGGAAATAAGGTCCCAGTGGCTCCCCCAGTCCCTAAAGGCCAGAAAAGAAAGTATGGGCTAAATGTTGTATCTAGTGCCGGCAAGAATTGGTATAGAAGTCACCCCGAAGAAAAATACTTTCCGGATGAGTGTATTGATAGGGCCAGTCTAGCTCGGACTCACCCTAAAATATTGGATCAAATTGTGAAATTGGGTATGGGGTTCATCTTTGACAAACCAACGGATTGCAACCTACATCTTGTGAGGGAATTGTATGCTAATTGGAACCCAGATGCACCTACCAGCTCAGTGGTTGTACGAGGGTTGGATGTTATACTGGATTCCCTAGGCCTTAATGCATTATTGGGAGCACACACTAGGGCTAGTCCCTACGACTTCCACAAGATGAACGTTAGGCCTCCCTATACAGAAATTCGCCACACACTTTGTGGCCAACGGTCGACAGCAAGATGTCTTCGCCACCACAAAAAAGGGTATCACATGAGTTTACCCTATGCTCATTTCAATAAAGAGGTGCGGATTTGGTTGAAGATTGTGTGTTGTTGCTTGATTTCGGGTAGCCACATGACGGAGGTTACTAGGGACCGAGTCTGTTTGGTGTATGCTCTAATGACCGATGTTGAAATTGATGTGGGGTCTGTGGTACTATCGGCTATGCGCCAAGCTCGTCTACAGGGTGGTATTTGATATGCTTTTGGCGGTGTATTGACTAAATTAATGAGAGCATTCGAAGTGGCTGAGGAGTTATTTGATTATCACCCTCCTTTAGTGATGACACTTGTTGATATCACCCAAACCAAAGCACCTGATGCACTCGGCCCCACTCTCACACTAGCGGAGCAACATGCTCGTGATGACGGGATCTTAGCCCGTATGCATGGTTTGGAGATGCTACGGCATAGGACTGGGGGTAGGCCCTCTATGGCAGACGATCTGAGCCAGGTTGAGAGGGATTATCCTCTTAACAAGTATGCCATGGTATTGTTGCGAATTGGGCCAGATTTTGTTAAGCCTGTGGATGATGATGTCCCCACAGATGAGAATGACCGCCAGACCGATTCCGATGATGACGAGGTAGAAGTGGATGATACACCGCTAGCAGTCTGTGGGCTGGAGGATGACTATTTCCTTGAATGACTAGGGAGCTCCTTACACCCTACTCTTGCCTTGTTTAATTTTTGTAGCATTGGGGAAAGTGCTAATATTTTAAGTGTGTGGTGGGGTGTTATGGGATTCCTTTTTATGTATGTATATGTGTGTTTCTGTATGTTTCTAGTTGTTTTATTTTGGGTTCCTTAGCCTTTGTTTTCGGTTCTTTTACTAAGGATAGTCCCTTTGAACCGTAGAAAAGCACAAAAGTTTTTTTTTTTTAGATTGAGTCTTTTTTAGTCATAGTATTAGGAGCTTTGCTCTATGATGGATGGATGACGACTGTCTTAAGAGAAAATTAGTCATGTTGTTGTCGGGTGTTCTTGCTTGCTATGTAATTACGCACACACATTTGGTATAATTGTGGAACATGCTAAGTCATATGATAGCAAGCGTTGAGACATTTAATGCTCACTTAGTCAACTTGATAAGTTGCTTAATATTGAACTCGTGCATAACTTCGGATAAAGTGTATGGTGAGCCTGCTTGAGTTAAACATGCGCCATGTGTGAGTGAGGTTTTTATGTTATTCCATGTGCATATTGATGTCTTGAACTTGTCCGGTGTGTTTGCAAAGCGAAATAAAGGGTGTTGAGTTTAGGAGATGATATAGGCATTTCTTTGATAGCCATGTTTTATACCTACTTTATCTACCCTTTTTGCATGATCTTAGTTAGCCCCGTTGAGCCTTTAGCCTATTCTTTGGTAGCCTTATATGTAGCTTAATCCTTTTCTTTCAATTAACCGTGATTTGATCCAATACTCCTAAGCGCTTTAGTTGAGAAATTAAGATGTTAAGGAGTGAGAAAAAAATTGAAGAAGGAAAAAGTGAAAGTGAAGCTCCAAGTAAATAGCTTTTGGGTGTGTGAAGTTTATGTGTTGTTGGTAGGGAGTAATGTCATGGAAAAAAAAGGAAGAAAAAATTGACCAAAATAAGTGAATCATGTGTTGATAGCAATTACTCCTTGCCTAATATGCTTAAGCTAGCTTAAAAAGATGGGACAAAACAAAAGAGAATGGGGAAGACAAAAGTGGTGTAAAATAGGTTGGTTGAAGATGATCTTAATGTATTTTGTAGTATATTAAAGCTCTTAGGGAAGATAGTAACTACTCTTGACCAAATAGTTCCTACCCGTCCCTTAGCCTACATTACAACCTGTAAAGTCCTACTTGATCTTGAGCTTTAACATTCGACTATTAGTGGAGTACTACACTAAGGGCAAGCTTATGGTTCATCTTGTGTTGCATGTGAATTCATTTCGAGAGTGAGAGAATTTTTTTTATGCACCCATTTAACAGTTACTTTGAAAGATTTGTGTGAAATATTGGGTGATTCTCTTGCGGTGAGGGCACATGTTTAGCAAAGTGTGGTGATATATTGGTAACATGTCGTGCATAAATTCACAACTATTAAAGTTGTTTTGTGAGGATAGGTCGTTTCAATTTGCTATTCACTTGTTAGTGATGTTAGCGTGTTAAGTGTATAATGCAATGAATGTGGTTGTGTAGCTATGCAGGAATATCTATTGTGTGTCGATTGTCTAAAGTCGCCCGGGGTTGAGTGTGGTTATTGCTCGAGGACGAACAAAGTTTCAAGTGTGGGGTGGTGATCTAAGGCGTATTTATATGCCTTATTGCCAACTTTGACCCATGTTTACCTTAGTTTTGAGAGCAATAAGTATGTATTTTGTATTGTTTTGATGGAATATTTGATATTGTGCTAACAAATGTGATTAGACCCTTGAAGGTGAAATTTGCGACTATTTGGAGCATTTTTGGCGTGGAAAGCGAGGCTTGGAGGAGCTACGAGTGAAGTATATTGAATATAAGAGGATAGCCAAAGATTTGAACTTGAAGAATCCAACCAAATCCGCAAAGAAAAGTCGAAGAAAGGAAGAAAAACGGAGTCTAAGTCCCAAGAGTGCCAGACAGCGTGCCGGGCCACTTTTGACAAAGATTTTGTTCAGCCGGACAGCAGAGGGGTGCGCCCAAGGGCGTGCCTGGCTGCTCAGGCGCGAACTTTCATAGGCAAAAATTTTCCTAAGTGCCAGGCTCGCCCAAGGGCGTGCCTGCCCGCTTTTTGGCAAATTTTTGTCTATAAATAGGGCCTTTGAGTTATTGTATGATTATTCCATCATCATTAGACTACTTTGGGAATTTTTTGGCATTGAAATTAGGTTTCATTCTTCTTCTTTTCATTTTTTATTTCTTTTTATGTTTTTTTATCAATTTATGATGTTAAGTCAAGTTATTAGTGGCTAAAATCCCTCATTCTTGGGGTTGAGGCTATGAATATGAGTTTCTAGTGTGGAACATTATTGGTTTTTGCAGGAGTTTATCAATTATTGGTTATTCTAATATTATTGATTTTACTATTTTAATGTTTGATCACCATTGAAATAAATTTATTGTCTTGAGGTGAGCTTGAGAGAAAAACTGAGAGATAGAATGTGGAATATAAGAACCGTGATTTTTACTCGAGGAGGGATTCCAAGAGATTGATATGCGGTTAGGACCGAGAGGTACCTAATTCGCCGCGCTTGTTCAAATACGAGACGATAGCTTAGAGGCGTTAGAATTGGTTAAACCTATCCCCGCTCGATGATGTAGTTAGGTTTCCAATTTCTAATAGAAGGTTATAGTTTGGAGACGATTATAATCATATTATTAACCTCGTGATCAATAACCAAGATAAATGGCTCAAATTGTTTAAACCAGTAATATTCATACTCTAGAGAGGATGTTCAGAGTGCCTTGACCCTGGGAATTTACTTTTATTGACTTTTAAATCATATTTATGAAAACTGAAGTTACGGTAGCGAAGATAGTAGTTTATAGTCCACAATCATTTAAGTTTTAGTAACAAATCCCTCTTCCTTTTCACAACACTAGTTTTTAATTACTGTTTGACGTCTAAAATTGATTTCTGTTGATGAAAGTCCCTTGGGTTCGATATCAGGATCTTTTAAAGGATCCATTATATTACTTGAACGATCACGTACACTTGCGTGTGTAGCTGGGTCTCAACAACCAACAACTAATTTATTAGTTTAGGGTGCCTTTTGAGCATTACGTTGTTCTGTTTATAATGTTTTTGCTGCAAACATATGGAAATGACGGGTGTAAAGGAGATAGGACCCAAAGTTTAAACAAATCAATGGCCACATTATACAACAGGAAATACAAATCAATATTTAACATCAAGCAGTGGAGTATGTTTTGCTTTCAAATTCAAACAATTCATTTTACACTTTTAACAATGAACATAACAAGCGGAAAGAGGAGAGTTGGGAAAGAATCATACTTCCAGACAAGTGGCAATCCAAATCTTACCTCAACTACGAGAATAAAATCACCCAAAAATATCCAATTCACCAATATACTCCCTTCACTCCATTAACAACCAAAACCATGAACACCCACTTTCATATTCTCCCAAAACCATGAACACCCACTTTCATTAATTCTCCCACCACTCGCCAGGAAAACACCAACACCCATTTTCGGCCATCACTAAAACAACCAGTCATCTAACAAATAAGCTCTACCATCCACAACCACCGACCTTCACTCAACTAAATTGTCCCCATCTCTTTGAAAATCCAACTTCAAAGTCCCATCTCCTTAAAAGTTCGACGAAACATTAACCACTCCTTGAAAGTCTAATCTCCTTAAAAAGCCAACTGAACCTTCCCCATTAACAATAAATAGACCTCGCCAAAAGAATCAATCGAATCAGGAAAAACATACCAAATTTTGGTATCTAATAGACTAACACGTAGCAAATTTTTGAAAAAGCTAATTTACTTTTGTGATTGGTTATTACAACCTGTGATTAGTCTTCATAACATTCATCTTTATTACATTGCTAATTCTACTGCCTATGCAACTCTTATCATCCCACAAAAAGTTTAGAATCAACCAAAAAAAACTTATCATCAACACTTTACTGCTCTCTGAAGCTGGGCTATTAACACGTGTCATTGATTTGAATCTCATCTTTCTAACTTCTTTGTCCGAATATCCAACAAGAAATTAGACAAATTCTCAGTGCAACAAATACAAACATCAAACAGCCCCACCTCTTTATCTTCGTCGTTGCTCCTGCGAGGAGCTCCAGCTCTGATGAACCGGAGCAAACCACAAACACCAAATAGCCCCGCCTCTTCTTATCCGTCCTTGCTCCAGCGAGGAGCTCCAGCTCTGATAAACTGGAGCAAACCACAAACACCAAACAGCCCCACCTCTTAGAGGTGGGTTTGAGATGGTTAGAATTTTGGAAGCCCCGGTGGAAATTCAGGTGTAAAAGGAATTTTGGAATATGTGTGTTATTACCTAAAATATACAAAATGCCCCAAAATGAGCTATTTCGGGTAATTAACTTAAAGTTGGTCTATTTAAGTTGTAAATAATTTTGATGGGCTGACATTTTGCATAATTATCCCTATTAAAAAAGCTTAACAATAATTAAAAGACATTTTCAAGAATTTATATATTTAGAAATTTACATAATAAGTACTATAAATCACAATAATTAATAATTAAATGTATACACGTGATTTTTTACCCTCCCCGAGCTTTAACCTATTTTTAGCGTTAAATATTTATTATTTGTCTAATCTTTATTTTATCTTCTATTTCATGTTTACTAGGCTTCTTTGAAAAATTGTGAAAAAAAATTTCAAAAAAAATAGAGTTACATTTTAGGATATGTTTTATTTTTATTTTTCAAATAATAATGAAATTTTCAAAAATATTTTTTTCTTTTAATTTAGGTTTTAATAAATAAGCTACTAGTTAACTTTGAAAATCAGCTGATTGTAGCGGCTTTTGTAGTAAATTATTTTTCGCAAGAGGTAACTCTCCATCTTTCTTTATATAATTTAAAATCGCGATTATGCGAGACTTGATCCGAATATTATGAAGTTGTTCAAATTTTAAATGTGTTTATGCTATTAATATTTTTTTTTTATTTTTTTGTTATAATAAGATGAAGTTAGTTGATATTTTGGTATCATTAAAGAGAAATTGGTAACCCACAATTATTTCTTCCACGCTCTATGTCCCCTTTTCTCACTCTCTTCCTTTATTAACTGTGAACAGTTTTTTTTTTTTTTGTATTTGTGTGTTACCAAGTTAAATAAATTCTCTGTTTAGTATGTGTTTAGATAAGTGATAAATTGTTATCATGCTAAAATATATACGTGTGTAGTTTTGATCTTTGGGTGCAAAAAAATAAAAAATAAAAAAATAACTTTAGTTTATTTTAAATTAATAATAAAACTTCCATGAAATTGTAACTAGTAGCCTAGTACTAACTAATGTTTGTATGTTTAAGTTGGATAATGTTTTTTTTTTTAATAACGGAGACAATGATAAATGTTGGTATTTAATAGTTATAGTTCTATACCCAATTGGTTCTGTATCCATGTTTAGTTAAAATATTGTGGTTTAAGCTATTAATTTAAATAAATGTTGGTGTTCCAAATAAGTTAGATCAAATATAGTATTTTAATCATTTTTGCTTACTGTTTTGCGTTAATTTCTTGTCGCAACGTGTGGTTCAATTTGATCGGATACATTATGCATTTATCAAGAGTCATAAACGTAATTTGGTTCTAGGTTTGGACAGTGTTTGCCCTTGCGAATCACATGGGTCACGAGTTCAAAGTCTTTGTTTATGAACAATATTAATTAGTAATTTATTATTAAAGTGAGAATGAGCGAGAGGGGTTGCAGATTTATTCAAGACCCGTCGCCATAAGAAAAAGAAAAGAGAGGAAAAACCCATTTGTGAGGGACCGAGGCGAGTTGTGGATTAATCCAAAACTTGTTTCCAATTTGAAAGAAAAGAGCGAAAAAAGAATTAAAATAGATAAGAAAAATGGTCTCAAGTTTACAAGAGACGAACAAATGCCTTTAACGCTAGATTATAGGCCCAATAAATTTTGTTTCGATTAAGAATGCAGTTATATATCTTTCTCGATATGCTTGATAACAAATAAAGAACTTCAAGGATGTAGTTATGCACCTTGGCAAAGATTGTCCTAAAATTAACTTTATAATGACCCTCCAGCTTATTCCCAGTGCTTACGCATGTTTACGCATGTTTACGATGTTTAGAGCCTTTCCATGACTGCCTCAGGTTATGTATGACTTGTTGGGACTGGTAGTACGGTTACCTAGCAATTCATTTGACTTTTAGAGTCACTTTCCTATGTTGAATTTTTAGGTTGTCAGGTATGGCTCCCAAACCTAAACCCCTGTTAAACATCCTCGGATTCCATTTCTAACCATCTCATCAGATTTGAAATGTCGACTTTAGGTTAGGTATACCTTTGGTTTGGGTCTTGAGGTTCCCAAACTTATTTTGGGTGATAGGCCTACTATTGGCTAAGTCGAGTCAGGCCTTGGGGCGTGGGCCCCTATTTTAGTCGGAACGACCTCTTATAGAAATTCGGACAGTGCTATTAAGTCTAGAGCATCAAAGTTAGTTAGGTAGCATAGTTCATTTGTGTGCATAGGACTCCGTATCGATCCCGGACACATAGTCGAAATTACCTCGACTTATCCATTTTTGGCATTGGCCAACCGCTTAAGCAGCCATAGGTAAGACTTAGCTCTAGGAATTTAAGTGGCCCTAGGCACGCTTTAGCGGCCAAGGCAAGCTAGACCAAGGCGCTTAAGTGGCCAAGGGCATGGCTAAAGCAGTCATAGGCGCTTAAGCGACCCTTAGCTCTGCTTTAGCAGCCAAGCAGTGAAAGTGGTGGAGCGCTTAAGCGGCCAATTATGGCGCTTGAGAATTAGGCCCTTGAGCGGCTATAAGGACGCTTTAGCGCTACCTGCCTTGGCTATATATAGACATTTCACCTTCTCTCTCATGTTTAAACGAACAAATTCCATAGAAATACCATTTTCAGAGCTTTAATCTCTTATATAAGCTTGTATAGCAAGGTACAAGCTTGGATAAGGTTTTATCAGGTTGAGTGTGTCATCGTGGGGTGCTACATTTCTATTTATAAAGAATAAGAATGGATCTATGCATATGTGTATCGATTACAGGCAGCTAAATAGGGTGACGATGAAGAATAAGTATCATATGCCTCGCATCCATGATTTGTTTGATCAGCTTCAGGGCGTAGCAGTGTTCTCTAAGATAGATTTGAGATCTGGATATCACCATTTGAGGGCTAGGGTGGCGAATATCCTAAGACAACATTCAGGACTCATTACGACCACTATGAGTTCTTGGTGATGTCTTTTAGATTGACTAATGCCCTAGTAGCCTTCATGGACTTGATGAACCGTGTGTTCAGGATATATCTGAACTACTTCATGATTGTGTTTATTAATGACATTTTGGTTTATTCGAGGAGTAGCTAGTAACATGAGCATTATTTGAGGATTGTGCTCCACACTTTGAGAGATCATCGGCTTTATGCCAAGTTCTTATAGTGTGAGTTCTGGCTTGAGTCTGTAGATTTCTTGGGGCATGCTGGATCCATACACGGTATCATGGTAGACCCAACAGAGATTGGGGCTATTCGAGGTTGGTCTAGGCCCATGTCGCCTACTGAGGTTTACAATTTTATTGGGTTGGCAGGGTATTATAGAAAGTTTATTGAGAGTTTCTCAACCATTGCAGCTTCTATGACCAGATTGATCAGGAAGAAGGTTCCATTTCAATGGTCTGAGGGTTGTGAGATGAGCTTTCTAAATCTCAAGAACCGACTTACTTCCACTCTTGTGTTGACTCTTGTATTTGAGAATGAAGGTTTCACTGTCATCTGTGACACTTTTGGTGTCAGTTTGGGTTGTGTTCTAATACAGCGAGGTCTCATGATTGCTTATGCATCGAGACAGCTAAAGGTGTACGAGCGTAATTACCCTACTCATGACTTAGAGTTGGCAGGGGTAGTGTTTGCGCTCAGAATTCGAAGGCATTATCTGTACATGGTTCATTATGAGATTTATACTAATCACCGTAGTCTTCAACATCTTATGACTCAGAGGGATCTTAATTTGAGGCAGCACTAATGGGTAGAATTACTGAAGGACTATGACATTTCTATTCTCTATCATCCGGGAAAGGCGAATGTAGTTGCGTACGCCTTGATCCAGAAGGCAGTGAGTATGGGTAGCTTAGCCTTCATTCCAGTCTCTCAACGGTCATTGGCTTTAGACATTCAGTCCTTAGCTAATTTGATGGTGCATTTGGTTATCTATGATCCCAGGAGTATTATTGCTTGTGTTGGGGCGAGGTCTATTTTGGTAGAACAGATTCAGAGTCGACAGTTTGAGAATAGTGAACTTCATGGTCTTCGAGAGTAGGTAGTGAAAGGTAAGTCCCAGAGGGCTACTTTGGGTTCTGCTGGTGTACTGAAATATGATGGTTGTGTGTGTGTTTCGAGGGTTGGAGACTTGATTCATTTGATCTTGCGCAAGGTGCATAGTTACAGATACTCTATTCACCCCGGGACAACTAAGATGTACCTAGATCTAAGGCAATACTACTGGTGGAGTGGTATACGATGAGATATTTTTGATTTAGTAGTTTGATGCCTCTGTTGTCAGCAGGTGAAGGTCGAGCGCTAGAGACCCGGTGGTTTTCTTCAATGGTTGCCTATTCCTGAGTGAAAGTGGGAGTGAGTCACTATGGATTTCATTAGTGGATTACCTCGTACATCCTGCGGTTTTAATAGTCTTTGGGTCGTTGGAGACCGATTGATTAAGACGGCGTATCTTATCCCTGTTTGAGCTTTCTACAGTGATGAAAGGTTAGCTTATGTATATATTCAGGAGGTGGGTTGCCTACTCGGAGTGCGAGTATCTATTATCTCAGATTGAGGATCTCAATTTACCTCCAGTTTTAGGTAGACTTTCCAGGAGGAGTTGGGTACTTAAGTGGAACTCAATACTGCGTTTCATTCCTAGACCGAGAGATAGTCAGAGCGGACTATTCAAGTATTAGAGGATATGCTCTGTGCTTGTGTGTTAGACTTTGGGGGTCAGTGGGATCAGTTCTTGCCTTTAGCAGAGTTCGCGTGTAATAATAACTTCCACTCCAGCATTCATATGGCTTCGTTTGAGGCTTTGTTAGGTATAAGGTGTTGTTATCAAGTTGGTTGGTTTAAAACTTTGAAGATCAGTCCTCGTGGCATAGATTTGCTCTGTTAATCTTTGGACCAAGTTCGGGTGATTCTGGACAAGGTACAGACAGCGACAAAGAAGTTATGCTGACCGTAAATATCGACCATTGAGATTCAGAGTTGGTAATAGGGTCTTCTTACGAGTACCACCCATGAAGGGAATGATGCGATTTGGTAGGAATTGTACCCTTTGAAATTCTGCGGATAGTTAGGGAGGTATCATATGTGTTAGCTTTGCCTCCAGTATTTTTAGCTATTCACCAAATGTTTCATGTTTCTATGTTGCGACAGTATGTTCTGGATGAGTCGCATGTGCTACAGTAGTACTCGGTTCAGTTAGATGAGAAGTTAGTATTTGTGGAGGAACCTGTGTCTATTCTGGCCAGAAATGTCAGACGATTGGCCTCCCAGGACATTCCAGTGGTTAAGGTACAATGGCATCACCGTTCGGTTGGGGAGGCCACTTGGGATCTTGAGCGTGATATGCGAGCCCAGTATCCCTACTTGTTTACGTTTTCAGGTATGCACTTATTCTTGACTTTCGCGGATAAAAGTACTTTTAGTAGTGGATACTGTAATGACCCTCCAGGTCATTCCCAGTGCTTATGCCTGTTTACGATGTTTAGAGACTTTCCATGACTGCCCCAGGTTGTATATGACTTGTTGGGACTGGTAGTACGTTTACCTGGCAGTTCATTTGACTTTTAGAGTCACTTTCCTCTGTTGAAATTTTTGGTAGTCAGGTATGACTCTCAGGCCTAAACCCCTGTTAAATTGCCTCAGATGCCATTTCTGACCATCTAATCAGATTCGAAATATCGACTTTAGGTTAGGTAGACCTTTGGTTTGGGTCTTGAGGTTCCCGAACTTGTTTTGGGTGATTGGCCGACTATTGGGTAAGTCGAGTCAGCCCTTGGGGCGTGCGCCCCAATTTTAGTAGGAACGACATCTGATGGAAATTTTGACAGTGCTATTTAGTCCCGAGCATTGAAGTTTGTTAGGTAGCATAGTTTGCTTGCGTGCACGGGACTCCGGATCTATCCCAGACACATATTCGAAATTGCCCGGACTTTGCCATTTTTGGCATTGTCCATGCGCTTCATCAACCATAGGTACGCCTTAGCGCTAAGCGCTTAAGCGGCCCTAGGTGCTCTTTAGCGACCAAGTCAGGCTAGGCCAAGGTGCTTTAGCGGCCAAGAGCATGGCTAAAGTGGTCATAGGCACTTAAGTGACCCTTGGCTCTGCTTTAGCGGCCAAGCGGTGGTAGCAGTGGAGCGCTTAAGCGGCCACTTATGGCGCTTTAGAGCTAGACCCTTAAGCGGCCATAAGGGCTCTTTAGCGCCACCTACCTTGGCTATATATATACATTTCACCATCTCTCTCATGTTTAAACAAACAAATTCCATAAAAACACTATTTTCAGAGCTTCAAGCTCTTATATAAGCTTGTATAGGAAGGTCCAAGCTTGGACACTTACATATTTAAGTTAGTGGCTTCGTTCTCAACATTTCTACGGTATATTTTCCCGATTTTATGGTCGTGTATGTTTCCATTGGATTTGTTGGTACTGTTATTGGTATTTGAGCTGTGTATTAATCTCAGATGATGAGATAAATGTTGTGACTGCTGGTCACGATGAGATTTGGGATGTTATGACGAATTTAGTTTGGCGGGTTCCATAAATGGGCCCCACATGAGTTGTCTGGTCATTTTCCTACCTAGTGACATATGGGTATCATTGGTTATGTTTTGACATCTAGTATACCATTTTGATAGTGTGGTAGCGATTGGAGGCCTCTCAGAAGGGGAAGGCTCCAGCTTAGCGGGTTCTTTGGCAGGCTTACGGCGGCGTCCAGATAGGCTAGGCTTACCTTCCCTTACATATAGATTGGGTTTATATGTGATGTATATATGTTGTTGTGCTGGTATTGTAGTTATGGTGTTGGCTTGCTGTATTTAGGCTTGTTGTATAAATACTTTGATTTCACAATTTTACTTCATTTTTGGACCTCCAAGCTTCGAAAAAGACTATTTCACTAGGTTTTCTTCATCATTTTCGTATGGGTAACCTATAAACTCATCTCTCATTATTTCCTATTGATTATTCCTTCCAAAATACCTTTTAACCTTGATTTTGAAATGAATTTTTTGGATTTTAATCGGTAAAGCATAAAAATGGTTTTTCTTCAATTTGGACCTCTTTTTTAACTTGTTTTTGCATCGGTTTTCAACTTTAGACTCCAATAACTTTGGAAAAGGTGTTATAAAATAAAATTCTGATTTTTATGCCTTTTATTTTCGAACCCATTTTTTCAAACCTATTTTAAATATGGTCAATATGGGTATCATTAGCTTCTTTTTGATACTTAGATGGTGTTTTTGATAGTCTTAGCTTGTGATGAGGTCATTTTTGAGGGAATAACTCTATGTTGAAGGTTTTAGGCTAGGATTTTGAAGCTTCGAGGTAGGTTATGACTTAACTTTCTACAGACTGGATTGGGTAGTTAATGAATAAGTAAAGCATGCTATGGATTGGGGAAAATAACCACGAAAATTGTATTTCAAGATTTTTTTTACTTTTATGTGCCCTTGGGGGGGCCTTTATTCTTCTTATTATTATTATGTGCCTATGTGAGGGCTTATATTCTTGTTGTTGTTGACTTGAGATATTATATATTGAGTGTTGCCCATATGGTGGCTTTATTTGACATTATTGGCCATATTTGTGCATTTGAATTTCTTTATTCTTAATGTGATGCACGTATGGGGGCTTGAATTAATATTATAGGCCTTATTGAGCATTATTGGTCTTTATCATGATAGAAATTCCCAAATTATGAGTTGATATGATATTAATGATGTCTTACATACATATTTATTCCAATGGTGCCAAACTAGAATTGATACCATGAAGTATATACATATTGAGTTGATTTCTGGGCTCACTTATACACGTATTAAATGGATTTGTTATGTTCATATTGATTTGACTGTAAGCAGTATATCCTCATTTCATACTTACACATTTATGAGATATCGGTACCATTGAGGGATACTGTTTTGAAAGAAAATGAGATATTTTTATAAAAACCTTGATCCGTGAACACAAGCCAAAGAGGTGGGTTGAGATTTTGAGATAGTACACGGGTTGCGAACCCTTCATGGGTCCTATGCATCTTCAACATTTCCTTTATGTTTCTTGACGTGTAATCAGTTTCTATTACGTTTCGTAAATACTTTCTTTCATTTTAATTCTGTATATATACTAAAACTATTGGTGGAGATAGTGTGAGCTACCCTTTGGGAACTTTTCTATTTGCAGGTGACGTGCACATAGTATTTTCTTTTCTTATATTATTTTCTACATTTCTCAGTCGGCCTATGCTACCTATTGAGTACATATGGACCGTACTCACCCTTACTGTACCTTTTCAGTGTAGATCCCAGTTTGAGTACTAGATGTGGTGGTTGATTATCACACAGAGATTGCGGATTATTGAGGTACTGGTCCGCTCCAGCGTTCGGGGCTGATCTGGACCTCATTTATTCCCATTTGTCTATACTTGTACTTCTGAGACAAATTATGTACTTTCAGATTTTAAGATATTTTTAGATGCTTTTATGCTTATGATATCAGATTCTGGGGGATGATTATGTATTTCATTCAGATTTTTGCTTTTATCTATATTGATGCCTGACTTCGTTCTAGAAGTCTCATATTTTGTATTGTTAAGTCCTTTCCTCATTTTCTTTATATTTTGGCGATTTGGCTTACTTATCAAGGCTACGCCGAGATAGGTGCCATTATGTCCTCAATTTTTAGGTCGTGACAAATTGGTATCAGAGCACCAGGTTCACTGGTCTTATAAGTTTAAGAGTGGGATGTCTAGTAGAGTTTTGTTGATTGATATGTAGATGTTCGTACCTATCTTCGAGCGCCTATAAGATGTCTTTAGGAAAAACTTCTCTAATTTGATTCCTTATAGTGTGGGTTGTTCATACCCAACTATCCAAACTTATATTCCATTCTTTTCCACGCAGATGGTGAGGACTAGTTTCACAGATGATATGGATGTTGAGCCAGCACCTGATTTAGGAACCCCGATTAGAGGGAAAGACAGAGATCGCGATTTACCCAAAGGTAAAGTAACAGGCACGAGGAACTGCCCCAATCAGAGGACATGTTAGGGAGGCCTCTCTCGAGCCTGAGGTTGAGTATACCGAGAATGACTATCAGACAAAAGGTGTGGGACTGGCTCAGGTTCCTCAGGGTTCAGTTGACAACCCAGTGCTTCAAGATCTTTTAAGTCATCTCTTGAGTTATTTAGAGGGTGTTCCCTTGAGTGTACCTGGTATTCCTCAAACTTTGAGTTGTGTTCCACCATCAGTACTGGTATTTGCTTATAGTATTCCTACTTCAGGGGTACAACAATCATTTATAGTACCCCACGTATAGATTCATTACCTGTCCGACTTACTATCCCTCCAGCTGCTTTGGGTACAGTGATGTCTTCTGATAATCAAAAGAGATTTGAGAGGTTTATTCATTTGGCTCCTCCCAAGTTCAGTGGAGTGATTGGCAATAATGCGTATGAGATTTTGTTTGACTTCCAGGAGGAGTTACAAAATTGTGGATCCCTTGAGTTGGACAGAGTTTCTTATACTACCTATCAGATGACAGATGTGGCTAGACATTGGAAGAGATTGTTTTCTAGTTGTAGGCCTTTGGGTTTGCCAGCTATGACTTGGGCTTAGTTGTCTTAGGCCTTTTTGGAGAGGTTTGTGCCGTATAGCTTGAGAGATCAGATGCGAGATGAGTTTGATCACTTAGAGTAGGGCTCTAAGCATATTACCGAGTATGAGGCACACTACTATGCTCTATCCAGATACCAACTGCCATTATCTCCATCGTGTTTAAGAGGATTTTGATGTTTGTAAAAGGGTTAGAGGGTCTTTATCAGTTGGCAACTGCCCAGATAGTTTTTTCAGGGGTTTCTTTTCAGAGCATTATTGAGCATGCCAAGTTGACCGAGTCTATTACCTAGGTTACTCAGGGAGGCACCAAGAAGATGTATTGTCATAGAGAGTTTATTGGACTTGCCTCCCGAGGTAGAGTTTTCTCTAGTAGAGGTTCCTGTGGTTATCATGGTAGGTCAGTTCAGGCCGCTTTATACGGATTATGTGGTAGACCTTCAAGTTCTGTAGCTTCAGGTAGCCAGGTAGCAAGTCATGCTAGTGGAGGTTCCAACTTCAGTTCTTCGGGATAGGTCGGTCGTTTTAGTTTGTCTGTGCCCCCTCAGATTGAGTCAGGCCGTAGAGGATGCTATGTGTGTGATGAGGTTGGCCATTTGGCTAAGGATTTTCCTCGACATCTGTATGGACTTACTTAGTAGGGCTCTCAGCTTCAACTTTTCCCTACTCTAATATTTGCAGTGAGAGGTGGCCCACAGAGTGGTAGAGGTGGTGCTAGAGGTTCTATTGGTAGAGGTAGGGGAGCTCGTGGCAGTTGTCCCGAGGTTGCTCAATTCAAAAGTGGACGTGGACAGCTTTATGCTATACCTAGAAAACCCGAGGTAGAGGCCTCTGATGCAATCATTATAGGTATCATCCTGGTTTTCTATAGATCTATTTTTCATATTATTCGACCGTGGGTCTATATTTTCCTATGTGTCTACATATTTTTCTTCTGGTTTTGATGTTTCCTTTGAGCCCCTTGCTATGCCTCTTCATGTATCTACCCCTGTAGGAGATTTTTTAGTAGTGGATCAGGTGTACCGATCTTGTGTAGTTACCTTTACGGGGTGTAAGACTTAGGTAGACTTGATCATCTTAGATATGGTAGATTTTGATGTTATATTAGGTATGGATTGGTTAGCCCCTTATCATGCTATTTTTAACTATTATGCCAAGATCGTGACCTTAGCTACGCTGGGTGTGCCAAGGATAGCTTGGAAGGGTAAGCTTAATTAGGGTCTGAAGGGAGTTATATTTTTTCTACGTGCTCATCGCATGATAGAAAGGGGGTGTTTATCTTATTTGGCTTATGTTTGTGATACTAGTGCCTTCTCACTGTCTCCTTTGGATTCTATTTGGGTTGTTCGCGAGTTTATGCATGTATTTTCTACGTATTAGCCTGGTATGCCTCTGGATTGTGATATTAACTTTGCTATTGATGTGGAGCAGGGCACCAAGCCCATTTTCATTCCTCTTTATAGGATAGCCCCAGCTGAGTTGAAGGAATTAAAGGAGCAGCTTCAGGCTATGTTGAGTAAGGAGTTAATTAGACCTAGTATATCTCTTTGGAGAGCTCCTATCTTGTTTGTGAAAAAGAAGAATGGTTTTATGCGTATGTGTATTGACTATCAGCAATTAAACAAAGCGATGGTAAAGAACAAGTATCCTTTTCCTCTCATTGATGATCTTTAGGACCAGTTTCAGGATGCTTTAGTATTTTCCAAGATTGACTTGAGATTCGGGTATCACCAGATAAAGATTAGAGCTTTAGATGTTTCGAAGATGGCTTATCGAACTCGATACGGTCATTATGAGTTCTTGGTCATGTCTTTTGGGTTGACCAATGCCCCAGCAACATTCATGGAGTTGATGAATTTGGTATTTCAATAGTAGCTCAACTCCTTTGTGATTGTCTTTATAGATGATATCTTAGTTTATTCCAAGAATAAGGTCGATTATGTGAGACACTTGACGACTGTATGTCAGAGGTTGCATGATGAGAAGTTGTACGCTAAGTTCTCCAAGTGTGAGTTTTGGTTGGATTCCATCTCTTTCTTGGGTGATGTGGTGACCAAAGATGGCGTTATGGTTGATCCGGCTAAGATTGCGGCAATTCGTGATTGGGCTAGGCCTACTTCTCCTATAGAGATTCAAAGTTATGTTGGTTTGGTGGGTTATTATTGGTTTTTTGTAGAGGGTTTCTCTTATATTGTGGCTCCTTTAATCAAGTTGACTAAGAAAGAGATTACCTTTTAGTGGTTGGATGCTTGTGAGGCGAGCTTTAAAAGCTCAAGGAGTTAATGACTTCGGCTCCTATCTTGACTTTGCCCAAGAAGGGTGTGGGTTTTACCATGTTTTGTGATGCTTCTGGTGTGGGTTTGGGTGCAGTGTTAATGCAGAAGGGTAAGGTGATTGCTTGTGCTTCCCGTCAGTTGAAGCCTCATAATAAGAATTACCCTACCTATGATTTAGAGTTGGTTGCGGCTGTGTCTGTGTTGAAGTTGTTGAGGCATTACTTGTATGGAGTCTATTATGATAATTTCTTGGATCATCGTAGCTTTCAGTATTTCTTCATCCAGCAAGATCTTAATATGAGGCAGCGACATTGGCTTGAGTTGTTTAAGGATTATGATCTCACTATTCTTTATCATCCGAGTAAGGCTAATTTGGTTGCAGATGCCTTGAGTTGGAAGGCGACTAGTATGGGGAGTTTAGTTCATCTCTTGACTCAGGAGTGGCCTTTAGACTTAGAGGTTCAGTCTTTAGCTAACCAGATGGTTAGGCTTAATATATCGACACCCGGATGTGTATTAGCATTTGCTGATGCTACGTCTTCTTTGATGAAGCAGATTTGAGCTCACTAGTTTAACTATGACAGCTTGAGGGTGATTTGAGATAAGGTGTTGAGTGGCAAAGCTAAGGTGGCATCTCTTGATTCTGATGGTATTTTGAGGATTGGTGGCCGAGTTTGTGTGCCAAGAGTTGGTAGATGGGCGAGATTGATCGTGGAGGAGACTCATTGTTCCAGATATTTTATTCATCCTGGAGTGATTAAGATGTATCATGATTTAAAGCAGTTTTTTTGGTGGGGTGGTATGAAAAAGGATGTAGCGTCAGTAGGTGAAGGCCGAGCATTTGATACTGGCTGGTTTGCTTCAGAGATTACCCATTCTTGAATGGAAGTGGGAGCAGATCACTATAGACTTCATGAGTGGTTTGCCTCATAAATCTCGTGGTTCTGACAGCATTTTGGTCATCGTGGATCGATTGACCAAGTCGTCTTATTTCATCCCTATTCTAATTATTTTCAGTGTCGAGAGGTTAGCTTGTATCTATGTTTGAGAGATAGTTCGTCTTCATGGGGTACCCGTGTCTATTATTTCAGACAGAGATTCGGTGTTCACTTCTAGCTTTTGGAGGACATTTCAGGAAGAGTTGGGTACTCAGGTTGACCTTAGCACAACTTTCCAACCCTAGACCGACGGTAAGTCGAAGTAGACTATTCAGGTTTTGGAGGATATACTTCGCGTGTGTGTTATAGACTTCGGAGGCCAGTGGGAGTAACATTTAGCCCAGTGGAGTTTACTTATAATAATAGCTACCATTCGAGTATTGAGATGGCACATTTTGAGGCATTGTATGGTAGGTGTTGTAGATCTCTGATTGGTTGTTTGAGACTTCCGAGGCTAGACCTCTTGGTATCGACTTATTTGCGAGTCTTTGGATAGAGCTCGGGTGATTCAGGATAGGCTTCGGGTAGTCCAGAGTAGGCAAAAGAGTTATGCTGACCACAGGATTCTTGTCTTAAAGTTTGGGATTGGTGATCGAGTCTTTCTTGGAGCATTGCCCATGAAGGGCGTGATGAGGTTCGAGAAGAGGGGCAAGCTCAGACTCAGATATGTCGGGATATTTGAGATTCTTGGAACAGTTGGGGAGGTATCTTATGAGTTAGCTTTACCCTCAGATTTTTCAGCCGTTCATCCTATGTTTTATGTATCCATACTACGACGATATATTCCAGATGAGTCTCACATGCTTCGTTGGGACTTGGTTCAGTTGGATGAGAGGTTGACCTTTGTGGAGGAGCTAGTTTCCATATTAGCCAGAGATGTTAGACGGTTACCTTCTAGAGATATTCCTGCAGTTAAGGTTTAGTGGAGACATCGTCCCGATGAGGAGGCTACTTGAGAGGTCGAGTCCGGCATGCATAGTTGTTACCCCAGCTCTTTATCGATTCAGGTATTTCTTTTGCTTTTTAGTTCGAGGATGAACTAAAGTCTTAGGGGTGGATATTGTATTAACTTGATTCGTGGGTTTTTTCTTTTTATGTGATATGACCATTTTTCCCTTCCCCATAATTTTTAAATATTTATTTTGGGATGTGGGGATAGTTGGTACGGTCCCTGAGGCATTCGGGAATGATTCGAAAGAGTTTGGGACTCTTTGAGGCTTTAAAGGCCATTAGTTTGACTTCGGTCAACATTTGATGTTTTGAGTGCTGGATGACAATTTAGACAGTTTCATTAGATCTGATATGTTGAATTTGGGTTAGAAGCGGGGTTGGTTCAGGTTTGGAACCTTTAGTTTGCATTTCGACCCTCCATTTGAAGACTAGTGAAATTTACCACAAAGGGGTCCGTGAGTTAATTTGTTGAAACGATCTTTTTTTAAAAATCTGACGTTGCCATTGAGTCCGGAACGTCAAAAATAGCCTAGTAGCATATATAGGTTATATCTGTGGAGTCCCGAATGAATCCCAAGGGTCCGTTCAAAAATATTTCAACTTGAATTTTCAGCTGAATTGCTGATATATGGTGCAAACCATTTCCTTCTTCGAGATCGCAGCACTCAGGTTATGAACGCGGAGAAGGATATATTCTTTCATCATGATCGCGAGGAGGGAGCCGCAATCGCGAAGAACAATTGAGGTCCGGGTCAGGTCGTCCATTCTTTGTGAACACGGCAAGGCTGTTGTGAATGTGAAGGTCCAATTTAACGACCTTCGCGAATGCAAAGCCCTGGCCACGAACACGAAGCCCTGGCTGCGAACCTGAAGGCCAATATTTTAGGGTCCGCAATCGAGAGGTACTGTTTACAGAACAATATAAATACTTCAATTTTGTAATTTTACTTCATTTTCAGACCTTAAAGCTTCGGGAAAGACGATTTCACTAGGGTTTCTTCATCATTTTTGTGTGGATAACCTATAAACTCATCTTTTCATTATTTTCTATTGATTATGTCTTCGAAAACACCTTTTAACTTTGATTTTGAAATGGATTTTTGGGGGTTTTGCCAGTAAAGATTAAAAATGGTTTTTCTTCAATTTGAACCTCGTTTTTGCATGGGTTTTAAACGTAGACTCCTATAACCTCGGAGAATATGTTTTTAAAATAAAATTCTGATTTTTACCCCTTTCATTTTCGAACCTATTTTTTTGAACACATTTTTGGGCCCGTCTTTAATATGGTTAATATGGGTGCCATTAGCTTCTTTTTGATGCGTAGATGGTGTTTTTGATAGTCTTAGCTTGTAACGACGTTGTTTGTGTGGGAATAACTCCGTGTTGAAAGTTCTAGGCTTAGATTTTGACACTTCGAGGTAGGATATGGCTTAACTTTCTTCAATCTAGGCTGGTGGTTAATGAATAACTAAAGCATGCTATGGGTTGAGGAAAATAACCATGAAAATTGTATTTTAGGAACCCTTAGAATGTTTAAAACCAATCCCATTCGGGTTAGGATTGACCCCGAGTCGCGCCACAAACCCAAAATGCGAGTTGTGGAGCAAGAAACAACCGAATTTCCAAAATAGTGCCCAATATCGTGCCACACCTTGCTTTGGTGGGTGTGGCACAAGATCCCTGATTCATACAAACAGTAAGATTCGCGCCACTGCTTGTTTGCAGCAGTGGCGCAAGGAAGAACTATTTTAGAAAAATTAGAGTAAACTGAGACCCTCGATCCAAGATAATAGATACTAGCATTCCATGTAGGCGAACCACCACCTGAATATATACATAAGATAACCTTTCAGCACTGTACGAAACTTGAACAAGGATAAAATGCGTCGTCTTAGTCAACTACTATCAAAACTGCGGGACGTATGAGGTAATCCACCAATGAAATCCATAGTGACTCGCTCCTACTTCCACTCAGGAATGTGCAACTGCTAAAGCAAACTACCGGGTCTCTGGTTCTTGACCTTTACCTGCTGACAACACAGGCATCGAGCCACTAACTCAGAAATATCGCGCCACATACCACTCCACCAGTAGTGCTTCCTTAGATCTCTATACATCTTAGTTTTCCCAGGTGAATAGAGTATATGGAACTGTGCACCTCGCCCAAAATCAAAGGAATCAAGTATCCAACCCTCGGAACACAGACACGGCCATCATATCTCAGTACACCGTCAGAACCCAAGGTAGCCCTCTGGGACACATCTCTTACTACTGCTCTTGAAGACCACAAAGTTAACTATCCTCAAACTGTCGACTTTGAATCTGCTCTAACAAAGTAGACCTCGCCCCAACACAAGCAATAATCCTCTTGGGATCAGAGATATCCAAACGCACTATTGAATTAGCTAAGGACTGAATGTCCAAAGCCAATGACCGCTGAGAGACTGGAATGAAGGCTAAGCTACCCATACTCACTGCCTTCTGGCTCAAGGAGTTTGCAACTACATTTGTCTTTCCTGAATGATAGAGAATAGAGATGTCATAGTCTTTCAGCAATTCTACCTATCTATGCTGCCTCGAATTAAGATCCCTCCGAGTCATAAGATGCTGAAGACTGTTGTGATCAGTATAAATCTCACAATGAACACCGTACAGATAGTGACTCCAAATTCTGAGCGCAAATACTACCGCTGCCAACTCTAAGTCATGAGTAGGGTAATTACGCTCATGCACCTTTAGCTGTCTCGACACTTAAGCAATCACGTGACCTCGCTGCATCAGAAAAAAACCCAAGATGACACCATAAGCGACACAGTAGATACTGAAACCCTCACCTTCAACTAGAAGAGTCAACACAGGAGTGAAAGTAAGTTGGTTTTTAAGCTTTAGGAAGCTCGTCTTATAACCCTCAGACCATTAAAACTGAACCTCATTCCTGGTCAATCGAGTCATAGGAGTTGTAATAGATGAGAAACCCTCAATAAACCATCTGTAATACCCTGCCAACCCAATGAAACTACAAACCTCAGTAGGCGACATGGGCCTAGCCCAACCTCGAATAACCTCAATCTTCGTTGGGTCTACCATGATACTGTGTTTGGATATAACATGCCCCAAGAAAGCTACAGACTCAAGCCAGAGTTCACATTTCGAGAACTTGGCAAAAAGCTGATGATCTCTCAAAGTGTGGAGCAGAATCCTCAAATGCTACTCATGCTCCTTGCTATTCCTCGAATAAACCAAAATTTCATCAATAAACACAATCATGAAGGAGTCCAGATATGGCCTGAACACACGGTTCATCAAGTCTATGAAGGTTGCTAGGGCATTGGTCAATCCAAAAGACATCACCAAGAACTCATAGTGGCCGTAACGAGTCCTAAATGTTGTCTTAGGGATATCCGTCGCCCTAACACTTAACTGGTGATATCTAGATCTCAAATCTATCTTAGAGAACATAATTACGCCCTGCAGTTGATCAAACAAATCATCGATGCAAGGCATAGGATACTTATTCTTCACCGTCACCCTATTTAGCTGGCTGTAATCGATACAAATACTCACAAATCCATCCTTATTCTTTACAAACAAAATTAGAGCACCCCACGAAGACACACTCGGCCTGATAAAACCTTTCTAAGGTCCTGGAGCTGATTACTCAACTCCCTCAACTCAGCAGGATCCATACGATATGGAATCATAGAAATAGGTCTGGTGCCCGGCTCGAGGTCAATACTAAACTCTATATCACACTCATGAGGAAGGCCAGGTAGGTCAGTTGGAAATATATCAGGATACTTATGAACAACAAGGACGGAGTCAAGTGATGAACTCTCAATACTAGCATCCCAAACATAAGCAAAGAATGAATCACATCCCCTTGACATCAATCTACGAGCCCAGACGTAAGAAATAATCCCCATCGATGTGTGGATAACAAAACCCTACCAAACCACCGGGGGTATACCAGGCATGTCTAAGGTAACGGTCTTGGTAAAGCAATCCAAGATCGCATGATGAAAAGACAACCAGTCCATGCCCAGAATCACATCAAAGTCTAACATGGAAAATACAATAAAATCAACCTGAGTCTTAAACTCTCGAACAGTCACCAGACAAGATCTATATACCTGATCCACTAATAAGGAATCACCAACAGGGGTAGATACACGTAAGGGCACAAATAATAACTCAGAACATAAACCCAACCGTGGTGCATAATAAGTAGATACATAAGAACATATGGATCCGGGATCAAATAATGCAGAAGCCGGCTTATGGCATACGTAAATCATACCTATAATAACTGCATCCGAAGCCTCAGCCTCCAGCCTAGCTGGCACGACATACAACTAACGTTGGCTACCACTAGTATGAGCACCGACCTGACCACCAGTCCAACCTTCCTACACTTCACCTTGGGAACCCTGGGGACCACACCAAGGACCCTGTGCACCATCTTTTCTTGCTTGCAATATAGATATGATGGGTTGTGCCATCTGAATAAAAGGCTCAATCGCCCTGTGTTGAGGACACTCACGCACGAAATGATCGATAACCCCACAAGTATAACATGCTCCTGGATCCCTGCTTGGCCAAGTAGATCCAACTGATCTAGTATGACCACCTCTACTCAATGAATTGAACTGACCACGTCCGTGAGGTTGACTACTAGAACCACTATAGGCGGGATGACCAATTTCAGAAATCTGTAAGGCTGACTGTACGAGCTTACTAGGCTGACCCTGTCGCTGAAAACACTGTTGTTGCTACTGAGGGTACCTACCCTGAAACCCGTGGCTTCTAAACTGCGAGCTGTTGTGACTGCCACTGTAAATTCCCTGAAATTGGGGTCTCTTTTCGCTGCCCCTTTGGACCTCGTGATCCATCTCCTCAATCGAATACACATGCTCATCTCTCTCAGCAAATGACTTCCCCGGAGTCACTAAACTCTGTGTAGCTCTACGAAGTGATAACCGCAATCCTCTAACAAAACATCTGATCCTCTCATGCTCGTCAGGTTGGATAATCGTAGCATTCCTAGCTAAGTTATGGAATCTCGCCTCATACTTGGCTACTAACATCGAACCCTGTATCAATCCAAAAAACTCATCTCGCAGCCACTTGCGCATACTGCAGGGCATATACTTCCCTAAGAATGCCTTAGAGAACTGAACCCAAGTAACCAATAGAGATCTAGCTAGTATGGAATCAAGATAACCTCTCCACCATCTCTTCACGACTGTATCAAACTGATAAGAAACAAAATCTACCCCACACGACTCCACTAATCCCAAATTCCTCAACTTCTTCTCTCAGCTGGATAAGAACTCATAAGCGTTCTCTCCTGGAGTACCTGTAAATCTAGGTGGAGCTAATCTAAAAAAATGACTCAACATCTTTTGCTCCTTGGCAGACATAAGTGGCTAGGCTACTACCGGCTGTGGAACCATCGGTACAGGCGGATCCTCTACCCTGGGTGTCGCAGCTTTAGATTACGCCCCAATACCAACTCCCTGTGCGACTAGCTGTACTCCCACAACAGGCGGACCTCTAACTAATCCTAGCAATTGTACCAACGTACCTCAGAGCACTGTAGCATCAATAAATCCAGGTAATGGCTGGGCTTTCCCCTAACCCACCGGCTGCTGTGGGTGCGGAGTATCAGGGGCTATAACGGGATTGGGTGACTGATCCCTAACATAATCTCTGCTAGGGACTACTGCTCTATCTTGTCGCCGAACTCTAGGTCAACCTCAGCCCCTAACAGGAGCCCTCGCTGTAGGCTCAGGGTTCTACTACCCAGCTTTCGAGCCACAAGTCCTAGCCATCTGCGAAAATAGTGAACCAAACAAGGATTAAAAACCAACACTGACTTTATCGCACAGAAGTGAATCAAGGAATGAAACTATCCCCTAAAAATGCTCTGTATTCTCCCAAAGATAGGATACAGGTGTCCCTGTACGGATCCGCAGAATCCTACTACACATTGGTTCATGTACTGACACTGCCCATAAAACCTCGGCTCTAATACCAAGCTTTCACGACCCAATTTTTGAGTCATGATGGTGCCTACCAAAAACCACGAATAGGCAAGCCAAGCCCTAGCCCATGGAGACAAGCGACGGGCCAATAGGTCGGATCTCATAAGAAAGGAGATGAAGCAAAACTACAACCATCAACATGTTACGAATATAAAAACAAAGAAAGTATAAATACCAAGACAAAAAGGAAGAGGACAGTATATAACGTTAAAACCCCTCCCAAGACCTGATGAGTCCAGTATATGAGCCACTACTAGACATATCCAGAATACAAGAGAGAAACCAAATATACACAACATATATACAACAGTCTCGAATCTAAAAGACTATACATCAGAAATGGAGTAGGATCTGCCTCGGACGTCAGTAAGCTTTTCCTGCTCTGGAATTAGTGCTGAGAAGAGTCACGTCATGGCCGTCGTCTAGTGCCTGGATGTGCATCGGTAAAAGATGCAGAAGTGCAGTATGAGTACCGGGGCAACGGGTACCAGTAGGCATCATCGACCGACTGAGCTCAATGTAATATAAATAAGTTGAAGTACGGGGGTGCATTATAGGTCTGGGTATAACTGATAAGAAAATGTGATACTGAACAATATCTAAGTAACAGCACACTGAACACATAAGTCAAACATAACCCAACTGGGCCTCCATAGGCCCGCTGGGCACATGGAAGAATACAATACCCAGCCTAGCCCCTATAAATCGGTGGGACACATAAAAATAGTAAATGCATAGTCACTAGTGTCTCAAAGCTATACCAATATCCAGTAATCACAATAACCAATGGGGCGCATCAAGCTTGAACCGGCACCAATAGGAAATAACAAGAGGCCAGACACCAGAATCGAACCGAATACAGTGGGTAATAACAATAGGCCACATATATATCATATCTGTCGGACTCAAATCAGAATTCAGAGAACAATAATATCATAATAACGGTACCAAGTACCAGAACTCTTAGTGCACCACAATTCGGGGCCGGACTTGAACCGGGACACACAATAGTCAATAAGCAAAATCATCACAACTGAATTAGTAGTCAGAATCAAACTGGAAATCATCATAGCCAGTAACTAGAACAGAGCCCAATGTCACATCATTACTAATAAACAGGGAACATGCTAGTCCCAGGCCGAAGCTGAAGTATAGGTAAAGGAGCTAGCCCATCATCTGCTACAAGGTAAGTCCCCGGGTCCTCCTAGGTCCATAGTATACCACCATGCAATATATAAGTCAGTCCAGGTATCTAGGGTAGCTCATGGCAAGGCGGGTCCAGATTCTAAGCCAAGGCCAGCAATCCCGATCAAGTGCAATGCTATCAGGGATTAAAAACCTAAACAGGACAATCGGGTATAATTGGGGTGACTCAATCCCGTCACAATCTTAACAGGTCATACTAGGGTTTAACTAAGCCCAAAGATGTCAAAGTTCTGACAAGTCGACAAAAAGGGTAATGGGGCCCACTATCGGGTTTTGAAAACCAAGTCTAGTTATACCTGTTTAAGTCTAGGCTAAGTTTTTCTAAGCCTAGAGTAAGTTCCAATAATAACATTCCCCAACCAGAAACAACAACATCAATGCTATCCGACTCCAAATAGGTTATCTGTGGTGTACCATGAGGATAACGGGCCTGGAATATATCTGAATAGCCCTATCCGGCCTAGAAGGCCTAAATCACAGCAAAGCACCACCAAGCCTATAGTACTATTGTAACACCCTGTATATTTTCGAACCTAATTGATTACCGTAACATTTATGGAATTATTTAAACATGAGATGGTTGGTGTATTACACATTAATTTTAGTTGGCGGAATAATTCTTGTGCTAATGGGCTCAAAAGAGGCCCAAAATTAACAAGAAAGACATGGTCCAAATGGAGAAATGATCCATTCTAAAATTGACTAAGTAAACACCTCAATTATTGACTAAGTGTTTGGCTAAATATGACCATGAGACACTATATAAGGCACAAAATTAGATTTTTATTCACCAAAAGACACATGCACATTTCTAGAATTTTCGAACAATATTTCACTTCTCTTACAAACCCTAAGCAACCATTTCCTTTGGACAAGATAATCCTTTTGAAAGCTTTGGTAAGTGTTTAATATCATGGTTTAGTATATTATATGCATAATATGGTGTGTAAATCATGTTGGTTATATTGACAAAGTGTTGAGCAGTACACTATGTGTGAAACAGTCTACTTTTGCTTAATCGGTAAAGGGTTTTGTCTTATAAAATTGAAAGGAGACGTGGTATTGAAGGAAGTGAATTTGATGGATTAAATGTCAACATGTAAGATGTGGTTATGTCCCTAACTTTCTTCCTCTTTGTGTATAACATTTGGAATTGTTGTTGTGAAATTGTGCATGGAACCGGTGGTGTATTGAAGGGAAAAATGTAGTTTTGTGATGTTCATGTGCTTTGTGAGACCATGGTTGTTTTTTGGCATCCAAGTTAACATAAAATATGAAAATATAAGCTTACTTATGGCCATTTATTGCAAAAAAGGACCCAAAAGAGACCCAATTTGGCCTAACCGGGCATCCGCCTTCGCGGATGGGGCACCTGCGGGCGTAAATGCCAATGCAGGTAGCCCTACACAAGGCCAATGGGAACCTGTGGCCGTACCTCACCCACCTGCAGGCACAGGTGGCTTCGCAGGTCCCTCCAGAACTTTGTTTCGATTGTTTTTGCTTCTCTTTGACCCCCCAAGGCCCTTATACCCTTCTTGGATGCAATCATCAACTCATGGTACCCTTTTAATGACTTTAAAGGAGTAGTCCAGAGGTATTTTGGATTGTACCAATTATGGATTGTATTTAATGTGTTGTGGTGAAAGGTGTTTAGGTGAGGTAATGAAGTAAATGCGACGATGCATTGAAAAGGAAGTGTAAAGTGTGAACTTGTCATGTAGTTGACTTCTAATGTAAGTTCTGTTATGTATTCCTATTGTAGAGTAGCGCTTTAAGGAAGAGCTGAATTGTTATAGTTACGCATTGGAAAGATAAGGTATGTAAGGTTACTCTTTTCCGTATCCTTCGGCAACACCTATTGTTCACGTCATTACCGTACTTGTTTCTATTCCAAAATGTTCTAAAGTATTTCATTCCAGGTTGCTACCAATTGTTATTCATATGTCTCATATTTATGTCTATTGTTCTAAAGTTCAAATATTGTTATGACCACTGAATGAACTATCTCAAAGATTAAAGAAGTGATGTAAAGAGAGTCTATATTCTTGGGTGGTATCCCAGGGGTGAAAGGAACACCTAGCATGGGTCGATCCCAATATCACTGGTGGTATTCCAGGGGTGAAAGGAACACCTAGCATGTGTCGATCCCAATATTATGGGTGGTATCCCAGGGGTGAAAGGAACACCTAGCATGGGTCGATCCCAATATCAAGGGTGGTATCCCAGGGGTAAAAAGAAAGCCTAGCATGGGTCGATCCCGATTGATTATTGAATATGGGTGGTAGCTCAGAGGGACATAAGCCTAGCTCGAGCCGATCCCAATGTTATGCTATTTTATGTTATGACCCACTGATCAGTTGGGGCCCGGGCATTATATGAATGATGATGATAATGAAGAAACGTAAAAGCAAAGAATGTAATGAATGTAATGTGCATGGTTCCACACATACAAAATGGTGGTTTATCCATAATGTTTATTCACTTGTATTTGATTTCATTTGAGATCCTATGTTTCATGCAGTTTCTTATAGCCTTACATACTCAGTACATTCTTCATACTGACGTCCTTTGGGGGACTTACCTTACTTGATGCAGGCACAGGTGCTAGTAGACCTCCACAATAGGATACGGGTCATCTACAGACTGTTGGTGAGCTCCAGGTTGATTCGGGGCTTTCCCAGTCACATGTGTTAATTTATTTTGGCACTGTATAAAGGTTGTATAAAGCGGGGACTTGTCCCGACTTTAGGTTTTGGTTATGTATCTATTAGAGGCTTTGGAGACATTGTGGGACAAATGAAGGAATGTATACTTTTGACGTGGTGGACCTAACGGCCAAGTTTCATGCCTATTGAATGTTTCTCTATGACTTCCGCCATTGGTATCTTGTATTTACATGTGATAGAATGTTGCTCGCTCAGGGATATGTATATGAATGTACATGGACGCAGGTTGGTTCTCTCGAGGCCTTAACGGCTTAGGGTGCTAGTCTGCCTCAATGGGATTTGGGGTGTGACAACCATCCCACAACAGCAGCACAATAGCATACATATATCACACATAAGCCCAATCTAAGTATAAAGGAAACCTAGCCTACCTGGACACCGCTGTAAGCCTACCAAAGAACCCGCTAAGTTGGAGCCTTCCCCTTCCGAGAGGCCTCCAATTGCTACCACGCTATCAAAATAATAAAATCCATGTCGAATCATGACTAGTGATACCAATATGTCACTAGGTCAAAAAATGAACGGACAACTCACGTGAGACCCACTTGCAGAATCCGCCAAACCAAAACTATCACAGCGTCCCAAATATCACCGTGACCAATAGTCACAACATCTATCCTATCATCTGAGCTCAATACACAACTTAAATACCAATAACAATACCAACAAATCCAACGAAAACATAAACGACCATAAAAATGGGAAAATGTACCATAGAAATGTCGAGAACGAAGCCACAAACTTAAATATGTAAGAGTCCAAGCTTGGGCCTTACTATATAAGCTTATATAAGAGCTTGAAGCTCTGAAAATGGTGTTTCAATGGACTTTGGTCGTTTAAACATGAGAGAGAAGGTGAAATGTGTATATATAGCCAAGGCAGGTGGCGCTAAAGCGTCCTTATGGCCACTTAAGCTCCTAGCGCTAAAGGGCCATAAGTGGCCGCTTAAGCGCTCCACCGCTTCCAACGCTTGGTCGCTAAAGCGGAGCCAAGGGTTGCTTAAGGGCCTATGGCCGCTTTAGCCATGCCCTTGGCCGCTAAAACGCCTTGGACTATCTTATATTAGACTCTAAAGAGCACCTAAGGATGCTTAAGTGCCTAGCGCTAAGGCGTGCCTATGGTCGCTTAAGCGTATGGCCAATGCCAAAAATAGCTAAATCAGAGAAATTTTGACTATGTGTTCGGGATCGATCCGGAGTTCCGAGCACGCAAACGTACTATGCTACCTAACTAATTTTGATTCTCCAGACTCAATAGGGCTGTCGAAATTTCTATCAGAGGTCGTTCCAACTAAAACTAGGGCCCACACCCCAAGGGCTGACTCGACTTAGCCAATAGTTGGCCTATCACCCAAAATAAGTTCGAGAACCTCAAGAACATAACAAAAGGTCTACCTAACCTAAAGTCGACATTCCAAATCCAATGAGATGGTCAAAAATGGCATCCGAGGCCATTTAACAGGGGTTTAGGCCTAGGAGTCATACCTGATTACCAAAAAATTCAACATAGAAAAGTGACTCTAAAAGTAAAACGAACTGCCAGGTAACCGTATTACCAGTCCCAGCAAGTCATACACGACCTGGGGCAGTCATGGAAGGGCTATAAATATCGTAAACACATGTAAGCATTGGGAATGACCGGGAGGATCATTACATTATTGTTCTTCGCATTCACAGGACCCCCACCGTGTTCGCGAAGAATAAATTTTGGTGTTGACTGGTCAAACAAATGATCCTTCTTTGCATTCGTGGGTCCCCCACCGCGTTCGCGAAGAAGAACCTCTGCACCAGAAAATCAGTAATTTTCAAAACTTGGTTTTGAATCTCGAAACTCATTCGCATCCTATAAATATGAACCAACAATGCAAATTGATCATAAAACGCGTTCCGGGCCCAATGGAATCATCGAATTTGTGAAAAAAGGTCATTTACAACAAATTAATCCTCGAGACCCCTTATAGGCTATTTTAACTAGTTTTTGAATGGAGGGTCGAAATACAAAATAAAGATTCCGAACCCGAACCAACCCTGCTACTAACCCAAATTTGACATTTTGAATATAATGGAACTGTCAGAATCACCATACAATGCTTGGATTATTAAATATTTAGCGAAGTCAAACTAATCCCTTTAAGGATATCCAAAATCGTAAATTCATAATAAATATTTCCGAATACTTCGTGGACCGTGCAAACTATTCCCGTAACTCATAAATGAGATAAAGCAACTATGGGGAAGGGCAAAATGGTCAAAACATTAAAATTTCTAAATATCACTATAAGGGTCATTACAGTATCCACTGCTAAGATTCACATTCGTCCTCAAACGTACAAGTAAGGAAAATGGCAAAATAGACAAAGGATAGAAATACCCTCGATAACCTCAAGCAAGCACTCCTAAGCTGAGTCACAACTATAGAACTATCGGTCTCACTATAGAACCAGAAATGCTTCACAAAATGACTCACAAGGTCACAACACTACTATCTAAGGCCAAATTTCTCAATAAAACTGAATTCCTTATTATCAAACTTCCTCTATACCCAAAAACTAGATCGACCACAGTAGAAGCTCTGAACATACCCGACTAACCTTAACCTAACCAAGGCACCATAAGACACTGGTTGTAACCACAAGACCAAAAATCTTCCTCAGACCACAAAAGCTAAGGAACCCATAAATCACATAACTACCCACCAAAACACTGAATCAACCTACCTAAGGCTGATCTATCACTATCAAATCAAACCGCACTCTGGCCTCAAGCTAAAGCTACTAGGCCAGAATTTACTATCAAAATCATACAAAACCCCAAAGGTCACTCTTAGCACACTAGATCACCATTCCATAGTCAAATCCGTATGCTCAATCCTTGAGATAATCGAGAATCATCATAAAGTTCTATATACCATAGACATAAAATCTCTAAATGACACCGAATACTCAAGCTACTCATCGCAATAACATGGGCAGCCCTCACTATCCAAAAGCCATCAAACAACCCAAAGTTCTTAATAATCTGGTAGAACAAGGAGTCTTTCTGAGCCCACACGCATAAGCAACCTGTCGTAACAAGAAAAAACCAATCCATAGAAGAAGTGAAACAACCACAATATCTTATTGACGGACGCATAAATCACGAATCAAAACTCAGAAAAATCACCGCTAAACTCTGCATAAGCTACTGATGAACCACACTATTAGGACTTTAATTTCTATCTCAAGCCCAACTCTGAATATAACAAATTTAAGTATGCACAAGAATCCTTATCCTTTTCCTTAACTCTCTTCCCATTCAATATTCTTTAACACAAGAGTCGTGGAATAATAAGGTACAACTTAAACCAGCTTAATTCTCATTCAACATTCCCTAACACAAAGTCCATGGAGAATAACACATACTCTAATTGAAGCTTATGAGCACGAATATTGCACCAAGCCACTTAGCTACTAAGGAGCAACTCCACGACTAAATTTTCATTTTCATTTGAAACTCTTTTCAAATCAAAGAAAGGATTCCTTATAAGCTGAAGTCCTTCATATCTGACCATCCATACCCATAAGTCTTTCCATGCAAGCAAAACTAATCACTAAGAGAGTAACAAATCACAAGGTAAGAACACTTGAAAATTTTCCATTATCCAACTAAAATCCTTCACTTGCAATCCTTTCAAACTAGTCACATCACAAGTCCAGGCTGTCACAAGGCCTACCACTGATAAGTAAGTCTAGACATACTAAAATCCAAAATGCCAAAACCACAATCGATCCACCAGTATTCCACAACATAACCATTCAAAAAGATCAAATCCAAAATGCACCAAAATCCATAATACCCACAAAAGTTAATTCTAATCCGGCAATATACTCTAAATGAGTCAAACATAGTATCTACATACTCGATCCACCACTAAGGAACCATCAATAGGGTAGCAATATCAGTAGACCCAACAAAATTCCATGAATCATATCAAGACTCAATGCTGAATAAATAAACACATAGCCGAATGAAGGACCATAGTCAAATACTACCAAGATAGATCAAAGGCAGACTGAAATCATACATGTGGCTACTGTACCAGAAACTCCTGCATCGTGTCCATCTTGTGGAACCTGATATTAAGACTTGTCATCTCTCGAAGCAACTGATGAAGCATCTTTCTATCTAAGTTGTGGGCAATCCATCCTATAGTTCCCAAGATTCCCATATAAAAAGCAACCCAAAGAAGTCGGAGCTCGCCGACTTAGGCCTGAAGAACCCAAAAGACCACCCTGATCTAACCCTCTCCAAGCATAACCAGAAAAATCCTGACCTCCATCATGCATATCACTATGATCATCAAATCCCTAGGCCCTCTAGCCTGCAAGCCTCTCATATCTCCACACAAACTTCTCTAAAACACTCAAGCAAACTGATCCCATGAAAGAGGAGGTGATACAACTGGTCTACCCTCTACAAAGGTCCTTCTCCACTGTCTAGCTGGCCCAAAAACTAAAAAAAGTAAAGTCTACTCAATTAGAATCCACCAAACCCAACATGTGCAACCTATCACGGCAACCAAGCAAGAATATGTAAGCATCAAACCTAGGATCTCCATCGAAATTAGATGGAACTGTCCTCATGAACTCTATATACCTAATTTATCCTTCCATGGACATGAAGGGTAAAGTCACTGGATGTGGAGCAATCACCAGAAATATCTCATTAACACTAGAACAACCCATAGTATTCATATGTGCATTTAGAGTCTGAAGCCCCGAAGTACCATGCTGAATCAAAATAGGAGCCACCCTCTAAAGGAAACCTAACACTCAAACCAATAATCCTCAAGCATAGGTATGGTCATAGGTGGTGTCTGCAATAGCCTCAACCCCTCTAACTCAAAATACTAGCAACCCTAGAACCTAAAGAGGCAACTTTAACCTGACCTCTAGCTGTCTGGACATCCCAATCCAACCTCTGCCTCGAACCCTGCTCCTATCGTGTACTGAAGGTACAGGCTCTGAATCTCTAGCTAAGGAAGAACGCATGCTCACCATCTGTAAGAGAGAGTGAATAAGATATTTTTCAATTATACAAAGCTAAAAACACATAGATAAGAGGAAGAAATGGAAATCTCCTAAAGTCATGCAGCCTCTTGAAGATAGATAACAGCTGTCTCTACATTGATTTGTAAGACTCTACTAGACTCGGTTTATACTAATGAGACCAATAAAACTGGGGCTCTGATATGAATTTTTCATGACCCAAAATAGGCATGTGATGGCACTTGTCACACCCTCTGGACAAGTAAGCCTAACCCATCCCAAAGAACATAATTTAAGAAAAAAATCAAAAGCAGAAAGAGTAGATTAATCCCAATTTATATAAACAAGACTCCAGTCTGCAAAGTACATCCCAAGTATGGTTGTAATTAACACAAGCCTATAATACAGATTAAGATTTTAAGTAATCATGTAAGTATCTTAAATTCAATAAATGCATAAGATAATAGTAGAGATATCCGAGAAGTCATGAAGGTCCGTCAGCCACTACCTCAATCTCCGCAATCTACAATGTCGAAGGAACTCAATCTATGATCTACTACTCGAACCAATACCTACACGGAGTGCAGAATAAAAAGGAAGGAAAAGAAAGGGTGAGTACGAAACCACATGTACTCAACAAGCATCATAGATAACCAACTCTAATCCAAAACGATGGTGGTTCCCCAACTACCCAAGGTTTCCCAACAATCTATAACCAGTATATATATCCCTTTATCCTATCAAAGTAACCCATCACAACGGTCAACGAACTTACTAAGTACAGGGTAGGCACATTAATCTAGGCGAGTCAACACTATTTATTTCATGATCAACCAAAAGAGAAATCATTTATGAAGAAGACTCACTAATATGATATGTCAGGTTTAATCAATTATAATCAACCAATAATACAGGATAAGAAAATAAAGAGAGTGTACATATATAAGAGTGTATCTCATGCTACAAAAAGGTGCTACACAACTATCTCTCCGATCAAGCCATAGCCATACCTCATGTCTCTTAATACCTCAACCCCCAACCAATATAAGATGATATAACATAATGTAATGAAGTGAAATGAATGCTCAAACACAATATCACAAACAAGGTTCTATCACAGTAATATAATACAAAAGTAAATACTAACACAATACCAAACCATACCAAGGAATGTCAATGCAATGCAAATGATGCAATGCAATGTAGTGATGATGATGGAATAATGATGAATATTTGAAAGTTATCGCATAACTTTGTGTACACACTAACCGAGCCTCGTTGCTCCCAAAGTAGGACCTATGGGGGGTTCCCAACCTATATACTTTCCATAATCTAAATCCACCACTCTGGATAATGTTCACAGATCAAGGTTCCTATAATATCTCATAAAATGTCTCAATCAACCTTGCCGGCAAATAATCTCGATCAAGGGTTTTATAAAAATATCATTTTCTTTTGAATGAGGAATCTCAGTGGTATCAATCTCATGAACACGTATGAATGATATAAGGATATAATTCTCACAACCAAATCAGTATAAAAATATGAATCAATTCAATACAAGTATAAGTGAGCTCAGAATCAACTCCATATGATAATGTTCCATGATGTAAGCCATCGTAAAGTACTACTGGTATAAATAGTCATGCATGACATTAATATCATTTAAAGTCCCTCATTCAAGTATCATCAATATGATAAAGGATTTTTAATGCACTGACATGGTCTATGATAATAAGTCATGCCCTTAATAGGTGACACAATAATAAATATGGCAATTAAATACACAATTATAGCCAGCAATATCAACTCAAGCCCCCACTCGGGCATCACCACAATATATACTCTAAAAAATCTATAACAATATGCACATAAGCCCCCACTCAAGCACATGATGATAAATAATTTCTCAAGTAAATAATAATGTTCATATAAGCCCCCACACGAGCAACACGAAATTAACAATAATCCCAATAACAATATATAGCGTAACTACCCAAACCTAGCTTGTTCCATATGATAGGTCACATCCACTATTACAAGTCCATTTATACTCTAAGTAGTCTCTAACAGTTGATTATTCCATCGCTAACTATAATAACATAATTATCCCCTAAAGGTCACTAAGCCCTGATCATCACAATAAAGTCCACTAAACATGATTCAAGCTCTAAAATTGATTCAAGCTCTAAAATAGGCATTTAATATCAATTTATTCAAGGTCAATAAGTCATCTATCTACAATCTACTCTAAGAATGTTGCAAGACTAACTAAGGTAAGCAACTATCTAACTACAATCTAGCAAAAGACTCTGGTACCCATGAAGATTCTTGCCATTTCATCTAACAGGGACCCCTAAGGCTAAGCGATTCACAAATTACAAGTAAGAAAACATACAACACATAAATACTTCAGAGAAAGTCAAGGTACCTCTCAACTTGCCTTAGAAAAAGATCGGCAAGCCAAAATATGGTTCAAGACATCAACTGAAAGCTCTACTCCATTGAATCAACACCAAACACATCCACTCTAATCAAATATAACATCTACAAGTCAAAAGGAGTCCAACGATACCCATATCGACAATATTTGTTCTGGGTCCAAAATTTGCTTCGAAAATCATTTCTAAAAATTTAAGGATACAATTGGGATTTTGTTTAAAAATAATATTCTCCATAATCATAGGAGTCTATATTCAAAAACCCACGCGAAAGCAAAGTGAAATCGGACTTTAAATCGAAGAAAAACTCTTTTTGCACTTTACCAGATAAAACCCCAAAATTAAGTTTAAAATCAAAGATTTGAAGATGCAAACATGTATTAATACAACAACAACAACAGCATACCCAGTATTTTCCCACAAGTAGGGTATGGGGAGGGTAAAAGTATACGCAGTCCATACCACTACCTCAGATAAAGTAGAGAGACTGTTTTTGATAGACCCCCGGCTCAGGACAAATAATAGTATAACAAGCAGAAAACATAAAAACAAACAACAAGATGGAGTAACACACCACTAGATAAAAGAAACAAAACACCCATAGAGTAATTCTATAAACTATCTATCCAAAATCACAAACATCACCAAAACACCACGAATAAGAAACTACAAGACACCGATATCACACTATGACTACAGGTACACCGACAAACAAAGCACTCCTCCCTATTAGTAAGGACGCACTCCTACTCACTAACCCTCTACCCTAATTTGTATCCTCCATACCTTCCTATCAAGGATCATTTCCTTTGTAAGTTATAACTACTCCATGTCATGCCTATTAACTTTCCTCCAATATTTCTTCGGCCTACCTCTACCCCGTCTGAAACCATCCATAGCGAGCCTTTCACACCTCCGTACTGGGGCATCCGCGCACTGCCTTATCACATGCCCAAACCATCTCAACCTCACTTTTTGCATCTTATCTTCCACTGAAGCTACTCTCATTTTCTCTCAAATAATATCATTTCTAACCCTATCCATCCTAGTAAGTCCGCACGTTCATCTCAACATCCTCATCTCCGTCACCTTCAACTTTTGGATATAAGAGTTCTTAACTGGCTAACACTCTTCTCCATACAACATAGTCGGTCGGACTGCCACTCTGTAGAACTTACCTTTAAGCTTAAGAGGCACCTTTTTATCACACAAGACTCCCAAAGTGAGCCTCCATTTCAACCACCCTGCACCAATACGGTGCATGACATCCTCATCAATCTATATATTTTCCTAAATCATGGACCCAAGATACTTGAAACTATCCCTCTTTCGAATGGCCTAAAAATCCAGCTCCACTACCACATCAGCCTCATGCGTCAAATGATTGAACTTACACTCCAAGTATTCTTTCTTGGTCTTGCTCAACGTAAAACCTTTAGACTATATGATATGTATCCACACCTCCAACTTATCATTAACTCCTCCCCGTGACTCGTCAATAAGCACTACATCATCAGCAAATAATATACACCAAGGTACTTCTCCTTGAATATTTCGTGTTAATACATCCATCAACAAGGCAAATAAGAACTGACTAAGAGTCGATCCCTGGTACAACCCAGTCACCAAGGCGAATAAGAAAACATGAATTAATCAATGTAAAATAATGAAATACTAGTTTAGAAGCTCACCTAAATCAAAATCTTGAAAACCCATGTTCAAACTCTCAAAAACGAGCTTGGAAGCTTTGAAAATAGTGGAATGGGGTTTTTGTATCTCAACTTTGGCTAGAAATCTTGAAAAATAGAGTAGATATTCTTGGAAAATGAACAATATGAAGGTATAATCACATAGATAATTATCATACATGGAGATTCCTAGCTCCAGTAATGTCAAAAATACTAAAACTTTGCGATCTTGCGATTTAAGCACTATCCAGGTGAAATTATTATTCTTTGCATTAGCGAGAACCCCACCGCATTCGCAAAGAAATTTTTTTGATGTTGAACGGTCAAAAAAATGGTCCTTCTTCTCATTCGCGGGTCCTCCACCGCGTTCGGGAAGAAGAACCTCCGCACCAGAAAACCAACAATTTTCAAAACTTGGTTTTGATCCTCGGAACTCATCCAAAACCCTATAAATATGAACCAGTAGTGCAAATTTATCATAAAATACATTACGAACCCAATAAAATCATTGGATTTATGAAAAAAAATCATTTACAATAAATTAACCCCTGGGACCCCTTATAGGCTATTTTAACTAGTTTTCGAACGGAGGGTCGAAATGCCTCTAATAACCCAAATTTGATATTACAAATCTAATGGAACTATTATAATTACCATCCAATGCTCGAATCATGAAATATTGACCAAAGTAAAATTAATCCCTTTAAGGATATCCAAATCCACAAATTCATATTACATACTTTCGAACACATCGGAGACCGTACCAACTATTCCTACAACTCATAAATGAGATAAAGCAACTACGAGGAAGGAAAAAATAGTCAAAATACAGAAATTTCTAAATTTCACTATGAGGGTCATTACACAATGAAACAAAATACTTCATCCATAAGGGTGGTTTTGTCCCTCTAGTTGACTTTATCGTAGGTATTTGAGGTGCTTGTATTACTTGGTCACATGTTTGTAGGTCTGCAGGAATATGTACATCAACATTTGGAGTAGCTGTATTTTGTATACTACTATGTTGCTCATGTTGATGTGACACATTACTATCTAGCCTCTTTTCTAAATACTCAGTGTTTATGCCTGTGTAATTAAGGAGTGGAACTAACTCTTTAGGCTGTGACTTGAAAGGAAACACCTCCTTTTAAAACACTACATCTCTGCTAACAAGAAAACCATGACTAGTTAGATCATATAACAGATAACCTTTCTGATTTTCAGCATATCCCATAAGTACACAAGCAACTGATCTAGACTGTAATTTGTTATTTTCATGCAGTTTCTTAGCAAAGCACAGACAACTAAATACTCTTAAATAATGTAAAGATTTTTTGTTGTATAGTTTCTCAAAAGGTGAGACATTGCCGATAACACTACTTGGTAGTCTATTGATAATATATATACAGCAGTTTTGACACATATACCCCAAAATCTTAAAGAAATATTTGCTTGAATTCTTATAGCTCTTGTCACCTCTAATATGTGTCTGTGTTTTCTTTCTGATATGCCATTTTGTTGAGGTGTATAGGCACAAGAGGTTTGATATATTATCCCTAAAGTTTTGAAGAGTTCATTACAGTTAGCATTAACAAATTCAGTTTCATTATCACTTCTTACAGCCTTTACAAGCTTATCATATCAAGTGTTTATGTAAGTAAAGAAGGATTATAAAATAGTAAACATATCATATTTCAATTTTAACAAGAACACCTAAGTCATTCTAGAAAAATTATCCACAACAGTTAAGAAGTACTTGTATCCATCAAAAGTAGCATTGTTCTAAAGGTCCCCATATATCTATGTGAAGCAAATCAAAGACATTTGAACTACTAGATATGCTAACAGGAAAAGGAGGCCTAGCTTGTTTTGCACAAGGGCATACAAATGCACTTGCTACAGTTTGAGTAATATCAGCTAGGCCTAAGTTCAACAACTTTTTAAGAATAGAACTAGATACATGTCCTAGTCTTTGATGTATTAAATGCACATCTAATTTTCCAGAAATTTCAACATCAGAAGTAGTATGACTAGCTGTTAAAATGACTGCATCTTTGTCTAAATTACTTGAAAATATGTACAGTCCTCCATCTTCTTTACCAATCATTTTCACCTTCCCACTAAAGAGTTCCTGAAACAAGCAAAAGTCAGGAAAAAAAGAAGCAAAACACTATAATTCCTTAGTTAGTTTACCTACAGACAGTAGATTAAACTTAAACTGAGGAATATAGAAAACTCTAGACACTTTGTCTTTGTCATGTAATGTACTTGAGCCTAAGTGTGTAACTAAGGCTATAACACTATTTGAAAGATGCACTTTCTTTGAATTTTCAACCTTGGATATAGACTAACTATCTAGTAGACTCAGGTCTGCAACTATATGATTGGTAGCACCTGTGTCTATTATCCAATCTAGATTGCCCTTATGGGCTATTAGAATAGTGTTCATACCTGCCACATTAGCACAATGTGGAACTTCAGATGTCTTATTGAGAAACTGAAGCACTTGATTGTATTGTTCTCTAGTTAAGGTGCAAGATTCCATAGGATTCTGCCGGTGAGGCTTGGTTCCTGAAGTCTAGACTCCATCATACATCACATTCCTTTGTCCTACGGTCCTATAGCTGTTAGAATTTGCACTTTGACTCATCTACATTTGACCAAATGACTTCACAGTTTCTTCAGGGTCAGTAACCACATTGTAAGCAGAACTATTTCATTTTTTCTTAAACTTGGAATCTTATGGAGAACCAATAGACTTATAGCAGTTTTCTCTAGTATGACCCTTCATCTTGCAGAGGTCATAAAATAGACCATTAAGGTTCTACTTGAACCTTTGTTGATTGACACTACTTCTTGAGTACAACACAGCATCAAATGACCCTTGAATACCCTGCAAGGTTGAAGGAGCAGATCCCAATACACCTGCATTTGCTACAACTGACTTCTGACTTTCATCACTAAGGATCATGGAGTAAGCCTGATTCACAGCAGGGACTGGATTCATCATCAAAATTTGGCTTCTAGCTTGCAAGTATGAGTCATTTAAGCCCATAAGAAATTGAAACAGTTTAAGTTTTTGAAGATGTAAAATATATTCTCTTAATCGTTCACAAGAACACCCAGGTACTAGGACTAAGGCTTCAAATGAGTTTTGAGTAATACACAAACACATAACTGGTACCCTGACTCAGAGTTGCAATTTTCTTATGAAGATTAAAGGTTCTTGAACCATCCATTTTATTAAACGTCTCAAACAGATCATCCTAGATAACTTTAGCACTTGAAGCATACATGATACCTCCTAAGAGTATTTTAGAGACAGAATTCATAATCCAAGATAACACAATAGCATTGAACCTTTTCCAATTTGACTCTAAGCCTGAAAATCTATCTTTCTTACATGATCCATCAACCAGTCCTAACTTATTTCTACCTAATAACGTGATATTCATTGATCTATTACCATATAGTGCAGTTCTCAACCCCAGTTAATTTAAAAGAAATGATTGGAACCCCACTTACATCTGATGAGTGCAAGAACAAAGGATGGTTGTGATCCATTCCAGTTAATTACTGCTTCCAGCATTGTTAGCTTGAGTATTTCCAGAATTGGTGGCCATTTCTTGAATCTTCAACAGAAAATCTTGACAGCTAATTCAACTAATAGCGCAGAATATCCAAAATGGAGCAATGAATTTCTTACTCAAAGCTCTGATACCATGTATTTTTTTTTTATAGAAAATCAATAAAACAGTGGCAGCTCTTTATGAACTCCACAATGCAGAGAAGAATTTAGAGAAAGGAAGAACAAAAGGAAGAGAATAGAGATGTTGCAGAGAGAAAGAAAAAGAATTATCTCATTGAATCATTATTCAACTAACTTGGAATGTAGTACATAATAGTGTATTTATACACTTCAACTAACCGACTTCAATAACTAACTTTTGAAGTGACTAACTAACTGTTTCCAAAACTAACCAATGGGCCACTAGTTTCACTAATAGGCCATACAGATTTTCTTCACTATTAACACCTTAACCGAGATTTACATCACTAATATTAACATATATATTACATATTATGCAAAAATTTTATAAGATACTGTCAGATTCTCTTAGGCGAAATTTCATTTTAATAATTTGTCACGACCCAATATTTGAGTCATGATGGCGCCTACCGTAACCCACCGATAGGCAAGCCAAACCCTAGCCCGGAGCGACAAGCGATGGGCTAACGGGCGGAATCTCATAAAACAGAGAAGAAGTGGAAGTAACCACATTTATAAACATGCTATAACGCTAAAGACAGAATTAGAATGTATGTCAAGAACCCCTCCCAAGACCTGGTGGGGTCAGTACAGGAGCCACTACTAAATACCCAAAATACAAGACAGAAACCAAATATGTATAACAAGTACAATAGTCTTGAGAGCAAAAGACTATACAGTAGAAGATGGAGTAGGATCTGCCTCGGACATCAGTAAGCTCACCCTGCTCCGGAGTCAATGCTGAGAAAAGAGTCACGTCAATACCGTCGACTAGTGCCTGGATCTGCATCGGGGAAAAAGATGCAGAAGTGCAGTATGAGTACCGGGGCAACGGGTACTCAGTAGGCATCATCGGCCGACTGAGCTCAAAGTAATATAAGCAAGCTAAAATGCAAGGGTGCATGCTAAGTTCGGGGTATAAGTAACAAATACATAAGTAACTGCCGAGGCGTGTAGATATAAATAAATAAATGTGATACCGAATAATTGAGTAAGTAAATACGTATGTAAACACACAAGTCAAACATAACCTATCTAGGCCCCCATAAACCCGATAGGCACACGAAAGAAAATAATAACCCAGCCTGGCCCCCATAAACCGGCAGGACACACAAAAATAGTAAATGCATAGTCACTAGTGTCTCAAAGCTGTATCAGTATCCAGTAACCACAATAACCAACAAGAGTGCACCGGGCTTGAACCGGCACCAATGGGTAATAACAAGAGGCCAAACGCCGGATTCGAACCGGAAGTAGTGGGTAATAACAAGAGGCCACATATATATCATATCTGTCGGACTCGAACCGGAACTCATAGAACGACAGTATCATAATCACGGTACCCAGTACCAAAACTCTCCAATCATATCATAACCAGATGCCGGACTCGAATCGAAACTCATAATAATCAGTGGCCGGACTCGAATCGGAACTCATAGTGTATCACAATCCGGGGCCGAACTCGAACCGAAACACCCAATAGTCAATAACCAAAATCATCATACCTGAATCAGTAGCCGGACTCGAACCGGAACTCATCATAGCCAGTAACCAGAACAGAATCAAAGGTCATATCATATGAAATAAACGGGGAACGCCCTAGTGCCAAGTCAATACTATTATATAGGTACAGAAGCTAACTCTACAACATGCTACAAGTCAATCTCGGGGTCCTTCTAGGTCAACTACCTACTATAAAAATATGTATATAAGAGTCTGGGTATACATTACAAGTCATGGAAAGGCGGTTCAGCGTTCTAAGTCAAACTAGCCGACCCCAATCAAATACGGTGCTATCAGGGACGAACAAAGCTAGACAGGCCAACCGGGTATAATCGGGGTGACTTAATCCCATCATAATCCTAATAGTCATATAGGGCTTATCTAAGCCCAAAGATGTCAAAGTTTCGACAAGTCGACAAAAAGGGTAACGGGGCCCGCTACTGGGTCCCGAAAACCAGGTCTGGTTATACTTGTCTAAATCTGGGCTAAGTCTGTCTAAGCCTGGACTAAGGTCCAACAATAACATTCCCAGACTAGCAACAACAACAACAATACTATCCGACCCCAAATAGGTCATCTGTGGGGTACCACGAGGATAACGGGCCTGGAATATATCTGAATAGCCCTATCCGGCCTAGAAGGCCTAAATCACAGCAAACCACCACCACCAAGTCTATAATACCAGCCCACAATAGCATACATATATCACACATAAGCCCCGTCTAAGTGCAAAGGGAGGTAAACCTAGCCTACCTGGACGCCTGCCGCGAACCTGCCAAGAAAACCAGCTAAATAGGAGCCTTTCCCTTTCGAGAGGCCTCAGACTGCTGCCAAACTACCAAAATAATAAAATACATGTCAAAACATGACTATTGATACCCATATTGCATTAGTTCGGAAAATGTCCGAACAGTCCACGTGGGGCCCGCTTGCGGAATAACAAAATTGAAACAGTCACAGCGTCCCAAATAATGCAGTGACCAATAGTCACAACTAACACTCAATTTGAGCTCAAAATATAGCTCAAACATCTACACCAATCCCAACAGTATCACCGTGTAAATAAAAATTATCGTAAAAATAAGAAAACGTACTGTAGAAATGACGAGAGCGAGTCCACGGACTCAAATATATATACTTCTAAGCTCAAATCTTAACATAATAGCTCAAGATTGAGCTTAAATAATCAATAATGATGAGAGGTAATTGGAAAAAGTGGACAGAATGTAAAATATTACATTCTGTCCACCACCGAATACACATATATATATAACCTCACATTACTACATATACACTACACATATATGTGGTGGCAGCATGCCATTATGCTAATGAAGGGTGTCCAACCCCTTTCACTCCACGTGGAGTGGAGGTGGCCATGCCACCAAATTCTTATCTCATTATATATATATTCGGGTATTGCATAAGTCCGTGGTAAAATAAATATAATATTTTGAATATACCATAATTAATAGAAAATTATTTCTAACAAAACCTCTATAAAAGAAAAATATTATTTTAACATATTTAAATTCACTATCTCCGTTTTAATTATTAATAAATTATAAAACTATTATAAAATAGTATAGATATCTCGTAACTAAAGAATTGTATAAATTTCAAAAACATTTTCGAAAGGTCATTAACTATGTCATTTTACCAAATTCAAATTTAATTTAATATTTTACAATGTGCTCAGTCTAGATAATATTCTCAAACGAACTGTCTGGGAACCGAACTGTCAGTCCCAGCAAGTCATAAATAACTTGGGGCAGTTATAGAAAATCTCTAAACGTTTAAACACATGAAAACGAAGAAAATGACCGAGAAGGTCATTACACAATTATATTTTTTTTTTGTGGAATTGATCTTTTATTTTATAAAAAAAATCCAAATAAACAACTATAGTTATAAAGAGATTGACTGTAATATGTATTGCTTGGCTCATTCCCTTGATGTTTTGATTGAAATGCTCAAATTTCCACTATAAGCTTGTGATAATTAGACAAAGGACAAAACAGACGTGTAAAGTACTTGGCGTGGGTGTATCCACTACTAAATTAATGGAAAGTAACTTTATATATTTTGTTGATATTCTTTAATTGAAAATTATATATCTAGTTGAGATTATTTTATTGAAAATTCACATGATATATTCATATTATTAAATGCGCGTTATATTTTCAAAAGATTGCTGGATGTAACATTGTGCCTGTTGTATTAAAACCAAATCTCAAATATGCAGTTACTAAGTGTGTTTGTTTGTTTGGTTCGAATTCTAGTTATTTATGTCTTAATTAAGAAGTGTGTTATTTTTCTTTTTTTTATAATCACTTTATGAGTTTAATTAAAATTGATTTGAATAATTAAGATTTATAGCAAAGTCTTGACATCATTAGGTGTTGTTTTCTATTTTCATCACTAATTACTTTCCCTACGTATTATTCAATTTTCACCACTCATAATTACTACAGTCAACAACCAGTGCAGTAACCATCATTTATAATCATCACTATCAAAGACGGGATATAATTTGAACCTATGGGTTCTGGATTTTAGGACACGTCTTCAAGTGCTAGTGGTTGGAATATGAATTTAATCGTTGTACATATTTATTTATTTATTGAAATATATAAGGTAAAGTTGTGTTTTGCCAAACCCACATATGATATACTACATCTAATCACCATCAACCCTCATTACGCATAACCACCAATGATCACTATTGACAATTTGTATAATCATCATCAGCATTATATGTCACCAACTATTACTATCAATTATCACCATCACCCTAATCGGTAAATCTAAACGAGCGCGGTTAGACCCTATTATGTTATTTTTTATAAATATTTTATTTGATATAGTATTAAATTAATTACTATTTTCTTTTAATTTTATATGAAAGAAAGATAAGTTCTATATATTTAGATATTGAAAAAAAAAACATATTAAAAGTTTTAATTTATTCAGTATTCAAATTTTAATATCATCTTAATATCCAGATGTGCATACAAATTCAGACGTCATAATCATACAGATCTTTATATTCAAATATGTCAAATTAAAGAATTTTAATCTTAATATAAATAAATGAGAACTAAATTAATTTTCCAAAAGCCTAATTATTGTCCCTAGGCTGCAAATGCATTTAGCGCATGTAGTCCAACCATAATTCATACTCCGTGTATCAATTTATTTATCTTATTTTTCTTTTAAATTTGGTTTAAAAAGAATGTTTTTTTCAGGAGTTATGAAATTTGCCTATACGAAATAAATTGAACCCACATTGATCAAATAGATGCTCTGGAGCAGCAGTCAGGGGGTTTCAAATGAATGTCTAGTGCGCGGGTTTGTACCTCCATATTGGCATTTTGTACGTTGTTGTCTGCTGTTTTTGGCTCACTAATAATATTCACTGTGGTATCTGCTACGGGTAGGGGTACATGATCGGGTTTGTTCGGGTTTTTAAAAATATCAAATCAAACCATTTGTATCGAGTTTTTAAATCTATATACCAAACCAATAAAATTCGGGTTTTTCAACCTCGGATTTTTTTGGATTTTTTCGATTTTCTCGAATTTTTTGGATTTTTTCCGTTAAAGTCTTTATACAAACATATAATTAACTTGTGTTTCAAATATTTCTTTAGTCCTAACAAGATACAACTATCTTATGTGTTCCTTAAGAAAATAACACAAAATATGAAATGAGCTATGATTATAAAATATTCAATAAAAAATAATAATATAATCGTATAAAATAAATATTGCATATTAATAAGTTATAATAAAAATAATCATAATTTAAAAATATTAAGTCTTGTTAAAATAAGTCTAGTAAGTATTAATTACATAGCTAAATATTAAATAGAAAAATAAATTTAGGTTATGTATTTATACAAAACTAAAGAAAATATATCCAACATTATTATCATTCCTGGTGTTTTAATTGAATATTTTTTTGGCCAAACAGCAAAATTTTATTCAACCAAATTAGCATGTGTACACAGCCTGCTCTGATGGACTATAGAGACAGGACTCTCAAAATAGACCTATAGGAATCAAGCTAAACTATTATGCCTAATCAATAACCAGGTAGTCATCTACAAGGAAATCTATTAAGTTTAGCTAATATTGGCTGCCATTTGCAGTAGCTTTGGCCTACAAGATGAACCTGTAAGACTATTTCATTTGTTCTATCTTCATTACTTCGACTTTTTTGCTGAAATCTTCGTGCATTCCTTTCCATCCATATGTGATATACAGCAGCAGTAAAGATGAAGCCCAACACAGCCCACTTGGGATTTTTGTTATTCACTCTCCAGGCCATCCATCGTACTTCATTGTCCCAGCCTCGCCCTTGTCTGCTAATATCAGCCCAATAAAGAAGTGTGTGCCACATGAATTTGGAGTATGCACACGCGAAGAAAAGGTGTTGATGGGTCTCCAAATGTCCATGTGGACAAAGAACACAATTCGGTTCCACTTGCAAGCCCCATTTAGCTAGTCTATCTGCAGTAGCTAGCCTATTTTGTATCGCCATCCAAAGAATAAATTGTTGTCTGGGAATAGCACCTTTGAGAAGTGCTAACGTTTTCCATTAAACTTTAGGCCATTAGGGAAGGAAAGATTTGTAAGCTAGTTTGATGCTATATTTGCCTGTAACAGCAAACTTGTCCAAATCATCTAGCTCATGAATCCACTTCCTAGCTTCAAAAATTTTCCTTACCAACCATGTAGCTTGTTTAGGAGTTTCCATATTCTTTAAGTTGTTGCCCTTTATATACTGATTGTGAATCCATAATACCCATAATTTATCCTTCTTATCAATAGCCCAAAGTAGTTTACTGATGGCAGCTTTATTCCAATGCTCAAGGTGAATGATATTTTTATTAAGCATTAGTATTGATTTAGATTTTATTTGAGTTACTAATATTTATGGGTTATAAAACTTGTTGGACCATTCAAAATTCTATGTTTAAATTTAAAATAATATTTTGAAAGATAAAAACAATGAAAAAGTTTAAGAAATATTTATAAATTACATCACAGTAAATATTTTTATGCATTAAATATTTTTAAAAATTGTATAAATGTAATATCAGGTTAGTTCGGGTTGGTTTGATTTTTTTAAGTTAAAATCAAACCAAACCAATTATAATCAGATTTTTCTTTTCAAAACCAAACCAAGTCAAACCAAACCATTAGACAGGGTTTTTTTCGGTTTGACTCGATTTTCTGTTTGGTTTTGTTCACCCCTAGCTACGGGAAAAACCCAACAGAATTGGAATATAAGTGCTACAGCAACAATTTACTACTTTTATATATATTTTTTAAATTTCACTTTGGGTATTTTGTTTTCTTACTTAAATTCAATAAATATCTATAATCTATTACTTCAAAACACATTTAACTTTTTATTAATTGAATTTTTGTATTCTCTTTCATAAATTTATCTATTTTACTTCAAAAAACATTTAACTTTTTATTAATTGAATTTTGATACTCTCTTTCATAAATTTTTGCTAAAACATGCAACTATTTTTCGTTGAAATTATATATAGTTTGTCAGTTTACATTAATTTAGGTAAAAAAATGTAAATAGGTTAGTTGTAAATTTTAAATTTTTTTCTCAACTTTATTAAATAAAAAGTGTTTACATTTAACCAAAAATAACAATAAAAAAAAGGACTGGATGAATTATTTATTGTGTTAGACGTTACTTACACTATTGGTTATACCATCGATCCCTATTAGCTGATTTGAACCCGCTTATGTAAAATTTTGGATCCACCACTGGTCTCTTCCCTTTATAATAGTTGAAACAGAGAGGCTCAAGCAGAGAGCTTAATTCTCGTATATGTTTTGTATATAATTATAATGGAAATCAAGTCCTATAAATACAAGTGATACAACTCTCATCAGATAAGAAATTTTGTCACGACTCAACTAATCGGATCGTGCGCGCACCTATTCTAATCCACCTAGATAAGAGAACCCTTACCACCCATTTCAAAATATATGGGACAGTCAATAAGAAACAAGAAATACTTCATTTATTACAATCAAATTATAAAACTTTAATTACAACTAAAAAACGTTTTCCAAGAAATTAGTCTAAACAGGTACAAGAGCTACTAAGAAAAAGTACAAAACCAAAGACACAACTTCTACGGTAGGAATAATAACAGAAGCTGCTGGAAATCTTAACCGTGTCAATCATGAAACACCTATTGATCCTGCAACCAGATATACCCCAAAAAGGGTATAGCAAAAGTAGTATCAGTACAAACAACACGTACTAGTAAGTATCATCGGTCGACCCGAATTAAATAACATAAACATTATATAAATATCCAGAAAGAAGCAGACAACTTGAGAGTCATTTAGCCAGAATCTTTCATCTAAACAAATTTCCTTAACACCCTTGGATATTAGCCGCCTTGTCATAGAAAAAAATGTCCTGGTTATTATGTTCAGCCCTAGTCACCAACTATCCATTACTTCATCAAGTCAGACCTCATTTCGTAATTAATCTATGAGTCCTATAATACACAACCCTCAAGGTTTCTTACCCTTAACAACATTTAGTTAAGACCCTTACGTAATACTTAACCTAGTTCTACTAATCTGATCATACGTAGACACCCTAGAATTTTTAGGTTCATTTAAGTCTATCCGGCACCAATAATAAGACAGTAACACCCTGACTTCTCAGCCAAAAGTGCAATAACCGCTAGACCACTGGTCATACCCATGTCATGTATACAAACACAAACACCAATTGGGTAACCTTTCCTTAATTCATAAAACTTAACCCCACAACATAATTTAATCCAGCGAGAGTTAACATAGACAGCAGCTCAAGTCAACATACCACTAGCAACCTCAAAAATTCATAAAAGCATGGTTAATATGGGCACATAATAGGGTCAACAACCATGACTCAACCATAATATACCTCCCCTTGTCTCATTCACCTAAGTAAGTAGACAATATAGAATATAAACTCTTCTTTTTATAGTAACCTGGACCTCTCATGGTTGATGTCGCCTAAAATATACCACCAGAAAAGTAGAATGCAGTTGCTGTATCAAATATAGAATCCAATTAGGTTGGGGTCGATCCCACACGGAATAGGATGAAATTATGTTGAATGCTAGTCTGAGTAATTGGCAAGTAAGTAAAACTGGGGGGGGAGGGGAGGGGGGGGGGGGTTGTAAGTAAGTAGTAACAGTAACGATTGTTGATTTTTGATTTGTAATTAATATGAGAAATACACTAGGATTGTGATCCCCAATGATTCCTTAACTCCACCGGTTACTTGTGCTGGCAAAACTGTCCCGCTGTGTTGCATGCAAAATCTAACAAGTTAGGTTCATCTAAATGTCTCTCGACCTTGGTTAGATGAATTTTACTCTTCTCCTCTCGGTCTCCAAATGTTACATTACTAACCCTTGTCCTGGATCTCAAATAACTATCCCTATTACGGCTCAAGTTATTAGATGAAGGTTGATAGCTTCAAATCTCTGTTGTTATTCACTTTTCCCAATATCTACCTCTCTCTCGAGCAAGTCTACAATACAGGCGAGTTTCTAACGTTTGCTACCATTAGAAGATCAATTATACTGAAGGTAATAATAATACATGCATTCACACCGGTTCAGAATTGCTTTACCCTTAATCCATTTAGTTAATTCCTTATGGTTCACACAATCCTAGGTGGTTGTAAGTAAGTAGTAACAGTAACGATTGTTGATTTTTGATTTGTAATTAATATGAGAAATACACTAGGATTGTGATCCCCAATGATTCCTTAACTCCACCGGTTACTTGTGCTGGCAAAACTGTCCCGCTGTGTTGCATGCAAAATCTAACAAGTTAGGTTCATCTAAATGTCTCTCGACCTTGGTTAGATGAATTTTACTCTTCTCCTCTCGGTCTCCAAATGTTGCATTACTAACCCTTGTCCTGGATCTCAAATAACTATCCCTATTACGGCTCAAGTTATTAGATGAAGGTTGATAGCTTCAAATCTCTGTTGTTATTCACTTTTCCCAATATCTACCTCTCTCTCGAGCAAGTCTACAATACAGGCGAGTTTCTAACGTTTGCTACCATTAGAAGATCAATTATACTGAAGGTAATAATAATACATGCATTCACACTGGTTCAGAATTGCTTTGCCCTTAATCCATTTAGTTAATTCCTTATGGTTCACACAATCCTAGTTGATAGGTTTATCTACTTATGATTGCAAGAACACAAGAAGAATTCAATGAAGAAAACATAATTGTAAACTCACAATAAGAAGAAAACTCTAAAATCTCAATATCAAATAAAACCCTAGAATTTGTGTTCCATGATTACAAAATCAATAATGTTATTACTAACTCAAAATAATGAAAATATCTCTCAAAACAATGTAATAACCAACCCCTAAACATAGGAAAATATAGGTGTATTTATAGATACAAGGTGAATCCTATCCTAAACAAAACAGGAAAACAGAGTTGACACTTTTCCATGGTACAGTGACTTGGTGTCGTGGAACCAAGTCACGCCACATGGGTCCTGCCGTGGAAATCAGGCTGCTTTACATAATTGTAGGAGTCGACCTACGGCACCAACCTACGTCACGTAGGTCGACTCACATGACGTGGGTCCTGTCGTGAGTCACTTCACTGGTAAAGACTCAGCTTTTTCATCTTCAAATACTTCGTTCTCATGCATGATTCTTCCTTTTTGTCCATTTTGCCTCCAAAAACCTATTCTCCTACAATATAGAACAAAAAACACATCATACCAACCAAACATACCCAAGTTATTGCATATTTTCTTTGTTTTAAGCATCGAAAGTGCCAAGTAACCATGGCACATCAACACCCTCAACTTAGAATGTTTGTATGTCCTCAGGCAAACAAAACAACATAAACACATACGATTCTTAACTAAGAGAAACCTAAGAGACATATGGCAGTCGACTCATTGCTTTTGGCACCAAAATTTTTTTGACCCCTCCTATTTGCAAATCAAAACTACGGTGTGTATACATGCAATATATTATCATGACACAGAAGGGATCAAGTGATGGCATCAGATTATGAACAAACAACTAAGAATATATGCAAATGACATTATCCGAACAAATAGCAGCTAACAATGCAACCCATGTACTCTCACAATAAAGAAGTCCCATGCACTCACAGTACACCAATGAATATCAAGGTAGGGATTGGGTTAAAACACTCTCTCACACAAAGAAGTTCAAACAATGTGCGTGAAATACCATATGCTTGCCTTTATTTTCTATGCCTTAGTTTTTTGGACAGTTGGACTAGGATCACTATAGGACTTTCATTGGCTTGTAATGTAGGCTTGAGGATGGGTGTGGTACATATTCAACCCTCCTTGACACTACCCTATTTTTGGCTCCACTTTCCAACCATTCTCATTTTATTCTCCCTTATTCTCCTTCATTTATTTTCAGATTTTGGGTGTGATTTTATTCATACTTTCAAAACACACTTTTTCTTTCTCTTTTGCTCTTTTTTCAATTTCTATTTATTTCAATCATTTTTTTTCTTCTTTCTTCACACCCAAATTTGTTCTCTTTTTCTTTTACTAACCCCTTCTTCATACTCAAGTTAAACTACGCAACTCTATAATAGCCACCCTCAACTTAGGCGATTTGCCTGAGTTGAGGTACACAATGTCCAAGGAGGGACCAGAGCCAAGACAGGTTCATTTTAAGTCAAAACAGGAAGGTGAATAGGCTAATGAAAGAAACAGGTCAGCTAAGGCTCAAAATCGGGATCAAAGGATATTTACTTTATTTGGTCGGGCATTTAGGGTAAAAGTGGACTTATTCAAGAGCTACCTATGATTTTTTCCTAACCACTATCCAATAACCTAGGCAAGACTAACTGGGCAAGTTCTTGATCGCACACACAAAATGAACTAGGTAATGACCTCACACACACATAGCACAGGGTTACACTATTAGCTACTGCCTATTCAGTTCATGTAGTTCTAGCTACCATCATGTTGCCTATAATACTAATGTCATAACAAGATTCAACGACTGTCACAAACTAACATACTACACACACGGTTCAAAACAAAATTTTTAGGAGGGATGTCTTTTAAACAATCAAAAAGCATCATTATCAAAAACTTGTCCAAAACTAAACTGCACTAAGGTTCCTCTATTTTTCTCCTAATTAAACACGAAAACACATAAATAATATAAATAACCACCTAAAAATTTTGGTTCTACTATGATAGCATATTTGGGAAAAAAGAAAACATGACAACTAAAACTCCCAAGTGGTGGTATACCCCCAACCCCAACTAAATAATGGTGCACTGCCCTCAGCGCACAGCTATCAATATGATAAGTGTAAGGGAGTGAAGACATACCTGCGGCGTGCTAGGCATCGTATGTGGGCCCATCCACAGTAGGATTATTTATATACTTTTGGGGCTCCATGCTAGGTGCTTTTGGTAGAGGGGGTGGCTGACTAGAGGATGCACCCTGTGCTCTCTGCTCATGGTCAATCTAGCTAATATGGTACTCTGCCGAGAGGCCTTAGTTTCCCTATGTATATCACTCTCAAACTCTTTTCCACTATCAGTCTGGCCCTCAGGACTCAGTGGCCTCTTACCTCTAGCAACTTGAGGCTCCTCATCAGCAAATAAATCCACCTCAAAAACCAGTGCTGAAGGTACCGATGTAGGTATGGGTGGAATGATAAGAGCATGGCTAAATGCTAAATCTAGAACCTCTTCCCGCAATGCAGCAACCTCCTTTGTCAACCCCATAAAATTTGAAATATGGGCCTCTCTGAACCGGCTACCCATCCGGTACTCAAAACTGTTAATCCGTCCATGTAGCTCACACATAAAATTCTCTATAGCAGAAGTCATGCAAGCCTCAACTCTCATCTCAGAAGCCTCTATCGACGTCCTCACCCATGGCTTATGTTGAGATACCAACTTAGCCATCTGGGCCTCTGTGTGAGTCTGTCGCTCAATAACCTGCGTCTGTCTATCCACTAACTACTACAAAAAATCTTGTGAAACTGCAACCATGCCAGACGAGGGTGGTGGTGCGGTAGTGTCTGCTACCCCCTCATTACTCACGGGTTTTGTGCCCTCGGTTGGAAACTTCCCAGCCTCGGGGTCACTAACTGGTGCTAAAGTTTTGATCGATTCCTCATGATCTACTTGCCCTTCAAAAATAACGGTGCCTAACGAAGTAGAGGGATGAGACCCCCTCTGCGAAATCAAAATACCACCTCACTGTTGCATCAATCCTACATCAGCTATATGGGTCACTTCAATAGCGTGATCTACTGCAAGTATCGTAACCATACCAGCACTATTACATAGGCCCTGAATCAGACATGGGAAAGGGATACGGGTATAATATCTAAAGGAGCGCTCATGAATCTCCCTAATAATGTAGCGGGCGATGTTGATGTCATATTCGGCGATGATGCTTGCTACTAGAACAACTAGGTCAAGAGTAAGAGAATTATATGTACCTGTGGGACCAAGATGGTGTCGTACAACTAACCACCATAACCTACCCATAAAGTGAAGCGAGGACTTCTTAATATCCAACTTCTCAACTACCCATTTCACATCTACTCCATCCTCAGTGATGTACTGTACAACCCACCATAGCAACTCTAAATGTTGATCGACATCCTTCATTTTGTTTCAATTTTTCACCGTCTCCATGTAGTGATCAAACTCAGCAGTACTAGCTGGAAGTGGATGTTCAGCACCAAATAAAAACCTATGGATAGTCTGCTCAGAGATGTCTACTATGGTCTCACAAACCAAAGTGTGAGTCAATGGTGGTTGGTCCCGATATCGCTGCTCAATTGGTGTGATTAATTCAATAGAAGTAGCATATGAAGCATAAAATATACGGACCAACTCTGGGCTATAGCTACCCAAAGGCTCCGTCATCTACCCGAATCCATAGCGATCAAACACTGCCTTAATCTCAGGTAGTGCCTTTAACTCATCTAATCGATATCAGGTCTCCTCAGTGATACTTCATCTACACACACCCCGCTCAGTTGGCTCTGCATCCCTATCATAAATGGCCTTCATACCCTGAACACATCACCTCTTATTTTCCCTTCGTACTGCAGTTGTGGCCTGCTGTGCAGCCACCTGTCTCTATGAGGAAGTCGTGGAATCCTGAACACCAGTGCCCGAAATAGATACTGTCTCATCAACCTCACCACTACAAGCGAACTCAAAATCATCTGCACCCGTAGCAATCTCATCGGTCCCAGGTGAATTAGCCTCATCTTCAGTATTACCTATTGCAGAAGCATCCACCCCCTCTTCAGACTTGGGGGGAGGAACCAGATGACTGAATAGGAGTCACCAATAAAGGTTGAGTCGTCGCCTGGGCTCCAACATGTGCCCTAGTTTGTTGTCTTATGGCGCGAGGCACAAGAGCATAATCATCCCTAGCGATCTCATAAACCTTTTCGAACCCACTTTTCTCCAGCTCCGAAGGCTCATCTCATAGCCATGTTGTGACTTCTGGATTCTTGGTGCGGATTCTCTAAAAGAAACTCATATCTCCGTGTTTATGGTTTCCTTTAGGAGGTATTATTCAAACTGGTCGGGTCTTTGGTGGGGTTTGGTTGGGTTAGGTATGGGTTTTGGGTTAGGGTTCGGTGGTGTATGGTCCGGTTGGGTTTGGGGATTTTGGAGTGATGGGACTCAAAATTTCTTGCAATTGGAGTGGTGGGGGTACGAATTTGAGTGTTTGGTACTTGGGAATTTTAGTGATTATAGGATTGGAGGAGTTAATTTGGATGAAATTGGGGAAAAATTGGGTATTTGGAGGCTTGGAAAGTCGAGTTTAGGGTTTTTGAATGGGTAGAGTCGGGTTTTATTGAGAGTAGGCTAAAATTCGGGTTGGGTTTGTCGGATTTTAAGTTTTATTGTAGGTTTGATTTTCACGATACCGACCCACGTCATATGGGTCCCTATCGTGGGTCGAATTCCGTAATAAAAAATACCCTCTAATTCCTATGATACCAACCCACGTCATGTGGGTTTACCTACATCATGTGGATCCCCTTTCAAGGGTTGGATTCCGCAATCAAAAATTGTCCTCTGATTGTCACGATAACAACCTATGTCACGTAGGTTGACCTACGTCATGTGGGTCACCACCGTGGTTTAAGCTGCACACTTTTCAGTTCACATCTTTATTTTAAACTCACGACTGGTAACAATCCTTGGGTTTCCTCCCAAGAAGGGCTTGATTTAACATCCCGGTACGACGTAACTAGGTTGGTTACTCAGACTTCACCAACCAGCCCATGGGTTGCCTCCCATGAAGCACCTGATTTAACATCGCGGCATGACCCAAATTGCTTGACTACTCAGACTTCGTCAAGACTAAGCTCTCGGGTGAAACTCTCATCGTTTAATCTTCTGATCATGATATAATTTCATCATCTCTTTATACAGTGCTGAACTTTCATAAGCCCGGAGACGAAATTCATCCATCTCATTCATCTGCCCTAGTCTCAATTTTGCCGCATCATTCCATTCCAGAGTCAACCTATTCAATGCCCATAATGCCTTGTGTTCAAGTTTGACAGGAAAATGGCACAATTTACCAAACACCAGCTGATATGGAGATGTACCAATCGGTGTCTTAAATGCAGTTCGATATGCCCATAATGTATCATCCAATCATCTTGCCCAATCAGTCGTATTGGCATTCACCATTTTATCCAAAATAGACTTAATCTCACGATTTGACACCTCAACTTGCCCGCTCGTCTGAAGATGGTAAGGTGTTGCCACCTTATATTTGATACCATATTTTTCAAGCAGGGCTTTGAACAGCCGATTACAGAAATGGAATCCTCCATCACTAATGATAACTCATGTTCTTTTTCAAGAATGCCTTGACACTTCTTCCTTCAATATTGGGAAGAAATATTGCCTCCACCCATTTAGAAACATAGTCAACGGCTACCAAATTGTATTTCATCCCATGTGAGCTCACAAATGGGCCCATAAAATCAATTCCCCATACGTCAAATAATTCGAGCTCAAGAATAGTTTTCATAGGATGTTTGTATCTGCGTGAGATGTTCCCTTGCCTTTGACATTGGTCACAAGCCCGGGCATAGTCATGAGCATCTTTATAGATGGTGGGTCAATAATATCCGCATTGTAAGATCTTATGAGCGGTACGCGTACCTCCATAATGACCCCCAACTGGAGATGAATGACATGCTTCCAAAATACTCATCATCTCGACTTTGGGAATACAACTTCGAATTATGCCATCTGCACACGCCCTAAATAAATAAGTCTCATCCCAAAAGAACTTTCTCACTTCATGCATAAATCTCTTCCTCTGCTGATGTGACATATCTTTCGGGACTAGATCACTTGCCAAAAAGTTGGCAAAATTTGTAAACCAAGGGATTAATTCTTGTAACGCTGCCAACACTTGTTCGTCTAGAAAAGTATCATCACTATCAAGAACATCCCTCAATCTAAGAATGACCTCCTCTTTAAGGCATGATAAATGGTCTGCAATCTGATTCTCAGTCCCCTTTCGGTCCTTGACCTCAAAATCAAATTCTTTCAATAGAAGTACCCACCGAATCAGTCTTGGTTTGGCTTCCTTCTTTGACATAAGATACCTAAGTGCTGCGTGGTCTGTATGCACAATCACTTTCGTACCAATCAAGTAAGATCAAAATTTCTCGAAAGCAAAGACCACTGTTAACAATTCTTGCTCGATTACAGTATAATTTTTTTGAGCTGGATTAAGTGCTTTGCTAGCGTAATAAATTGAATGTAGAATCTTCTCACATCTTTGGCCAAGGACTGCACCCAAGGCCACGCCGCTAGCATCACACATAACCTCAAATGACATAGTCTAATCTGGTGAAATAATGATAGGGGCTGAAATCAACTTCTCTTTTAGACATTCGAATGCTTTTAGACACGCCTTATTAAACACAAACTTCACTTTCTTCTCTAAAAGCTTGCATAATAGATGTGCAATCTTAGAGAAATCCTTGATGAATCTTCTATAGAACCCTACTTGTCCCAAAAAACTTTGAATTCCTTTAACCAAAACAGGTGGAGGTAACTTTTCAATCACCTCTATCTTGGATTTGTCAACTTTAATACCTTTATTTGAGATCTGATGCCCCAATACGATACCCTCATTAACCATAAAGTGACATTTTTCCTAATTTAGCACTAAGTTGCACTCCTCGCATCTTTGCAACACATTAGCAAGGTAGGCCAAGCAATTATCAAATGAGTCTCCCACAACACAGAAATCATCCATAAAAACCTCAATAGTATCTTCCACCATGTCAGAGAAAATGGACATCATGCAACGCTAGAAAGTGGTCGGTGCATTACATAAACCGAAGGGCATCCTTTTGAACGTGAACGTCCCATATGGACATGTGAAAGTATTATTCTATTGATCCTAAGGCACAGTGACAATTTGATTATACCCTAAATAACCATCAAGAAAACAATACCATCCTCTACCAGAAAGATGGTCTAACATCTGATCTATGAAGGGAATAGAAAAGTGATCATTTTCGGTCCAAGAATTCAGCTTTCGATAATCCATGCAAACGGCCTCATTGGGATTAACTCATTCTTGTCATTTGGAACCACAGTGATTCCTCCCTTCTTTGTCACATACTGAACTGGGCTCACCCACTTTCTATCAGTAATAGGGTAAACCACACCCACATCTAACCACTTGATGATTTCTTTCTTCACACCCTCTTGCATAGGGGGGTTCAGATGACGTTGGTGCTTGATGCTTGGTATGCTCTCAGGATTAAGCTAGATTTTGTGAGTGCAAATACTGGGTGAAATCCCGATAATGTCAGTGATGGACCAACCAATGGCCCTTTTAAACCTTTTCAACACCGAAACAAGATCCTCTACTTTCTATTCCACCAACTTAGCAGAGATAATCACGGGTAAGGTGTTGTTGTCTCCCAAGAATGCATAGCTAAGGTGAGACGGGGGAGCCTTAAACTCCAAAATTGAAGGCTCCTCAATAGAAGGTCGAGCCGGTAGGGTCACCCTATTCTTTAAATCGAGATCAAGTTTCTTAGGAGCATAAGTGTATGATCCCCTACCAATGAGTACACCAACCATCTCATCATATTTCTCAATACCATCGCTATCAAAATTTATAATCACGATCATAAAAGCTTCTACCCCCAACCTTTTTTCAATAGGTACGACAATATCACTCTCATCAACTGTATTCATTACAGAAGTCACCCGCATATATTTTGGTTGCTTCATGGAACGACAAACATTGAAAATGACATGTTCATCATTCAACCTAAATTTCATTTGCCCAGTTTCCATGTCAAACACGACCAGTGACAAAGAATGGTCTTTTCAAGATGATGGGAACCTAGAAATCAACTTCACAATCTAGAATCACAAAGTCAGTCGGGAAGATGAAGATGCAACCTTCACCAAAACATCATACAAAATGCCCACCGACTTTTTCACAGTTCTATCCGCCATAAGGAGTCTCATAGAAGTTGGTTTCAGTGCTTCCAATCCTAACTGCTTAAAAATGACTAGCGACATTAAGTTAATGCTAGCACCCAAATCACATAGAGCTTTTGCAAAATTATAGGACCCAATAGTACAAGGAATTGTGAAGGCTCCCGGATCTTCCATTTTCTCGACAAGTGAGTGAGAAACAATTGCACTACAATGGTGTAAATTATCTATTGGCTCAAAACTAACAGTTTTCTTCTTCGTCACCAAATTTTTCATGAATTTCGTGTAACCTGGCATCTGTTCTAAAGCCTCGACAAAAGGAATATTTACTGATAAGTCCTTTAACATTGAGATAAATTTCTGATATTCATGCTCTTCATCTTTCCTTTTCAACCTTTGAGGAAAGGAAAGGGGAGATCGAGGAATTTATTTGTAAACTAGAGAGACCTCCTTTTCATTCCCGTTATCATACTTTGCCTTTTTGTCAACATCATGAGGCTTTTGAACTGCATCACCCTTTGAAATCTCTGGCTCTATCTCAATTTCTACATCAACTATCATCGGCTCATATTTCTTACCACTATCCACCAGTATGGATGGGTCAGTCGTGTACTTTCCACTTCTAGTAGTAATGGCCACAATGACTATCATTCTTTGAATTCTGGACGGTGTTGCTCGAAAGGGTACCTGGCTGACGCTGGTTTAATGCCACCGACATCTGCCCAAATTGTTGCTCCAATTATTTAATGGCAGTCGAATGGGATTATACTTTCTAACTTAATCCTAAAATGTCTGACCTAATCTCCTTCAAGCAACTCTCCTGACACTCTGACCCTTTTACCAGTTTATTAAGAAGGACTTCTATTCTTAAATTTCCATAGTCATCATCGTGGTTCCCTGGTGGAACATATGCATCCCTCTTCTCTTTATAATCATCCTTTCACCTCCAATCACAATCACAATCTCATTCTCTGTCTCTATATCCTGGCTTGTTATAATTGTAGTTCCGACCTTGATTCTCTTGCCTTGAGCTCCAAGAGTCTTGAGTAGACCCTTGACCCTTGGTTCGAAAATCCACCACCTCTCGATCCAAGTACTTAGCCTCCTTATCAGATTCATAATCGTCATGCCTAGGTGTTTTGTCTTATGCACCTACGACATACACCTTTTCAGCAGCTCCAGCCACAATCTGTTTGGATAGCAAGCCAATTTCTATCCTTAACTGTGCGACCTCTAGAGCTACAGATTCATCCAAAGACCATTGTGCTGCCGAGGCTCTAATAACATACGTCCTCGCAGGTGTATCTGCCTCCCAGGTATGCCATCCTCGGTTGGTCTTAGTGATATAATCTAAAATCTCTAAAACTTGTTCCCACCTCAGACTCATAAATGATCCGCCAGTGATAGATTCTGTTACAGCCTTGGTATTGGCGTTTAAAGCCCTGTAGACGATTTCAAGTAAACTTCTACCACTCATCTATGATTTGGAACATTATGCATCTTCTTCTTAAACCTTAGCCATGTCTCTTAAAGTGCTTCAAAATGTAGTTGTCTGAAGTTATAAATCTCATCCTTCAACTGCAGCATCTTGGAGGGTGGGAAAAATCTCTCCAGAAATTAATTTCTCAACTCTTGCCAAGTAGTGATGGAACCTCATGGTAACTCGGCTAACCACAAAGTCGTTTCTTCTGTTAGAGAGAATGGAAACAATCTCAAATGAATAGCCTATTGGTCAACTCCTGGCAAATGATATGAAGTGCAGGCCTCCACAAAGTTCATCACATGAATGTTCGGAACTTCTGTAGGAAAACCAGCGAATACACCTTTCAAGTTTAGCAGGTGGATCATGGCACTTGTAATGTCAAACCTAGTGCCCTGAGGTAACTAAAGTGGAATAATAACACTAGTCTCAATCGGCTCGAGATAAGCCACATCTTCTTCTTCGGGATCATCATAAACCGGCACATATGGTATTTGAAGGGGTTGTTGCACCCTCAGTCTTTTTTGTCTCTCTTCAAGTGCAGTGAGACGTTGTGTTGCTTATTGTATTCCTTGATGATCTCTATCCACTTGTCTAAAAGCTGCTTATCACGTATTTTCCTCAGTCGTCAATCAAGCAGTGATTTTTTAAGCAGTTTCATGACCAACTGGCTGAATTGGTTGGTTCTGAATATCTCCCGCAGTCGTGGGATTCTGAACTCCTTTGATATTCACCATTCTTCAATTTGCTCTCAGTATTCATTCGATCCTAGTATCAAGTGGAATCAGGAGATTGCCTTGACTCCTAGCGTTGGGCATACATAGGCATGTGCCCTTACAAGTAAAAAAAATAAAACCAATCAACTCCAACAAGCAAACTAATCAACTCCATAACCGTACTCCCTGGCAACGGCACCAAAATTTGATGTCACCCAAAATATACATCCAGAAAAGTATAATGCGGTCACTATGTCAAATATAGAACCCAACTAGGTTGGGGTCGATCCCACATGAAATAGGATAAAATTATATTGAAAGCTAGTCTGAGTAATTGGCAAGTAAGTAAAATTGGAGGGGGTTTGTAAGCAAGTAGTAACAGTAACGATTGTTGATTTTTGGATTTGTAATCAATATGAGAAATACACTAGGACTGTGATCCCCAATGATTCCTTAACTCCACCGGTTACTTGTGCTGGCAAAACTGTCCCGCTGTGTTGCATGCAAAGTCTAACAAGTTAGGTTCATCTAAATGTCTTTCAACCTTGGTTAGACAAATTTTACTCTTCTCCTCTCGGTCTTCGAATGTCGTATTACTAACCCTTGTCCTGGAACTCAGATAACTATCCCTGTTACGACTCAAGTTATTAGATGAAGGTTGATAGTTTCAAATCTCTGTTGTTATTCCCTTTTCCCAATCTCTACCTCTCTCTCGAGCAAGTCTACAATACAGGTGAGTTTTTAAGGTTTGCAACCGTTAGAAGATCAATTATATTGAAGGTAATAACAATACATGCATTCACACCGGTTCAGAATTGCTTTGCACTTAATCCATTTCGTTAATTCCTCATGGTTCATACAACCCTAGTTGATGGGTTTAGCTACTCATGATTGCAAGAACACAAGACGAATTCAATGAAGAAAACATAATTGTAAACTCACAATAAGAAGAAAACTCTAAAATCTCAATATCAAATAAAACCCTAGAATTTGTGTTTCAAGATTACAAAATCAATAATGTAATTATTAACTCAAAATAATGAAAATATCTCTCAAAAAAATGTAATGGCCAACCCCTAAACATAGGATAATAGTGGGGTATTTATAGATACAAGGTGAATCCTATCCTAAACAAAACTAGAAAACAGAGTCGGCACTTTTCCACAGTACCGTGACTTGGTGTCGTGGAACCAAGTCACACCACGTAGGTCCTGCCATGGAAATCAAGTTGCTTCACATAATTGCAGGAGTCGACCTACGGCACCGACCTACGTCACGTAGGTCGTCTCATGTGATGTGGGTTCTGCCGTGAGTCACTCCATTGGTATGGACTCGGCTCTTTCGTCTTCAAATACTTCATTCTCGTGCATGATTCTTCCTTTTTGTCCATTTTGCCTCCAAAAACCTATTCTCCTGCAATATAGAATAGAAAACACATCATACCAACCAAACATACCGAAGTTATTGCATATTTTCTTTGTTTTAAGCATCGAAAGTGCCAAGTAACCATTGCACATCAATGGTTCCCTCCCACCAATGGAAAACGTCATAATCCTAAGTCTAGTTCATAGAAAAGTCTAATACACCAGTTATCACATAACTTGATTCACGCAAGGAACCAATATACCAGATAACAAGTAAGCTCGGTTCACTCAAGGAACCAACATACTAGGTCAGTAAATAAGCCCGGTTCACTCAAGGAACTAATTTATCAGATAAATAAATAAGCCCAGTTCACTTAAGGAAGCAACATACCAGATTAGTAAATAAACCTAGTTCACTCAAGGAATCAATATAACATAGTATATGTCAAATAATCAATTAACCCGGTCCAAACAAGAAATTGTGACTCTCACTAATACCTGTACACACATGCTAAGGATCTTATGGTCACCCACTATCCATGACCTGTAGGGGACGAGCTCTTGTCCATGTACCAAATCTGAGACATCAAGTGCCTGCCAACCTTATACCAACCAATCCCGGGAAGATGTCCAAATACTAGTATATCCCATAATAGTAAATATAATCCTATAAAGATGTCCAAATAACGGTACATCCCACAATATAATAGATATCACAACAATCACAAACACAATAATAACATAGCAACACTTATAAATTCCATCAAGCTTTCATATAAGTTCATTGAATGTGATTAACACTGAGGATATCAAATAGTCATTCCCTTTCCTTGAATATACATTATAACAATCCATACTAAGAACAGTTAGCAAACACATATAACTCAGGTTGTATTCCGATACTGCAAATCATCACCTGCAACTTGCACATATAACTGGTGGCATAACCCACCCCTAACTGTTCATCCTAGCATCTAATACATTACTAATTTTCCATTTCTCTGGTTACCACCATAGATTCTTTTGAATTCACCAATATTTACCACCCTTAATTTAGGCCTTTAGTTAGTTTAACCCAATTTTCGGGTGCAACACCATTATTAAATTATATAAGGATGAACAAAAAGAAGGTAAACACATAAATTCATAAATAATTTCAATACCACAATATAATAACAATTTTCCATCCAATTAACTGGGTTTTCATCAGTTTTATCCATCCAACACCGTGCCCGAAGGTGAACACGAGCAGATGCTACAGAGGCATGAAAGCGAGCTTTTGACTATGTGAAGGTGAATTCTGACTTGAATTTCACAGAAAAACCAGGCATTTTTCCCTATTAGAGTGAAATCCCTCTTCTCTATTGCTTTCAGGCCATGAGGTAACCCTAGGAGGGTTTTAGAGCAAACCTAATCCTTTTACAACTGAAAAGGAGAAAAGAGAAATATAAAATCACACCTGAGGAGATGTCTCTATAGCGGTAAAATTCCTGCTATAGCTGGATAATGTCAGCCCCCGACCCAAAATTTTAAAGTCTAAAATTTTTAGTCGTGACGTCCCATACTAATTCGAGATCGTATGTTCAAATTTTCCTGCAACCCGTATCCATAACGAGGTGTCTTTTAATAATGATAGAATGGGTCGTTACAACAGATACTAATTTACCCATCGTTCATCTCTAAACGATTACGATAAGGAAAGGACGGTACGAGTCCAAATTAAACCGTACACCCTTACTACGATCACTTATTTACAGACTTAAGCAAACCACTGTATTTTCATTTCCCTCAGTGCACTAAAATCCAACCCGTATTTTATTACTACTCCGCCCCTTCAAGGAATCTTCCTTCCTTATGAATCACACAAGACTAATTGGAGTAACCATTTCCCAAGCGCCAAAGGTATCCACAGCCTCATTAATATACCAGAACGAAAAGATTTCAAAATATAACGGACAAAAAAAATTTCACACCCGAGCGACTGGATCCCGCTATAGCGAGAATATTTCTACTATAGCGGCATCACTATAGCAGGTGAGGGCCACTATAATGGAAGCCATCATTTTAAAGGGGTGAGAATTGGGTTTCTCGCCTATTTCTCCCTCTTTCAATCAAAACCCCCCCCCCCACTCCCCTATCACTTTGCTCCTGTCGTCAGAAACAAAGTAATTATCTATATACTCCCTTTTATTATTGCATTAAGCAAATTTCTGCCTGTTTTACGCTAGAATTTGTAGAAATAAAATAGGTTTTGGGTTTGTTTTCAAAATTTATAAATTAGAGTTGATTTGGCCAAAATTTTAAAGCATGGGTGCTTCCCTTACGTTTACAATGCTTCTATAGCATTCTGGGCGTAAGAATTACAGAGTTCATGGATAAAATAGGCTCGAAAAATTAGGAAATGTGAAGGGTTGTTCTTGATTTGGTTTTGACAATTTGGGCATGTTTTAGGAGTTATCATGCCCGAATATTTGCATAAACTAGGGTTAGGGCACTTTAGAAACACTGATCTAAAGTCGAAAAGCTAAAAACAAAACTTTTCATCAAAAGGGGCCATTGTTGCACCTCTTGAACTTTTGGGACAATGAAGGTCACTATAGTGGCCTTATCCCTCTATAGCAAAAAAATTCCTGTTATAGCGACATCACCATAGCGGGAGGCTGCAGGCAGTAGCCCCCCAGTCAGGCCAAGGCATTGGCCTTTTACTGAAATTTGATTTTTTTAACACTATGAGTTCTAACTTGTTCCTTACCATGATTTTAAGATCAAACACCCCAATGGATAAAAATAAAGAGAATGCCCTAGCCTTCGAGAGATTCCCCAACGAGAACTGTCGGGAGAGATTTCTAGAGTATAGGAGGATGGGGTTATTTATGAGAGGGCCTTTTTGATGAGAAGGGTAACGGACAAATCGCCTGAATTTTACAATCGGCTATAGGAGTTTAGTTGGGGCCCACTAGTGGTGTCTCTTCCATCTGGGGTCTTGGGCTTGGTCAGGGAGTTCTATGCCATACTCCCTACCGTGCTTTGGAATGACCCCAACCCCACCATCCACATCAAGGGAGTGGATATTCGTACTATAAATGAGGTACTGAGGGTATTACACATCTCAAATGATGGGTACCTAGCTAAGGCTAGGGAGATAGACATGCAGTGGCTGCGGGACACTCTGGCCATGGAGAAGTTCTTGGACCAGGTCTACTAGCCTACTACTGAGGTCATTACGAGCACCTTCTTCATAGCAAATTCTAGAAGGTGGTTAAACCAGGTGTCCCAAAGGATTTTTCCATTGGGCAACCTTTTCGACGTGACCTACCATCGAGCTCTGGTGGTGGCCTACGCTATACAGAGTATTACGTTGAATATAGGGGCACAATTATGATGGAGTGAAAGGATGTTTACCAGGGCAGTAAGAAAGGCCCCTACCTTCTCGGTATGGTTTCTACACTGTGCAGGTGTATCGGGTGATCGAAGAAGATGTTGATATCGAGGTGGAGATTAACATCCCCTTTCACCCTCTTAGGGTGAAGGTGGTCGCATCAAAGAGGAAAAAAATGAAGAAGGTAGGTAAAGCCAAGAGAAGCTGGCCTACAGAGGAGGAGGAGGAGGACGCTGTTGCCCTCCCTTCCAGTCCCAGCCCCAGCCCCAGATTTCTAGTAGTTGCCTAGAGGTGAACTTGGCTGCGGTTATGAGATACAAAAAGAATGCCCCTTCCATCTCTGCAGCCCCACCACCCTCTAACCAAGACTATGCAGCGCACCATAGAGAGCTTGATGCAGAAAATAGGAGAAGGTACTCCCTGAACCGTATGCTTGAACGAATATGGAAGACCGTGAAGGTCATGTCTAAATGTGCAGTTCCTGATCAGGAGCTTTCCCAGTTTGAGCCGGAGGATATGCGGGAGTTTCTCTTCCTGAGTGATGCGGAGGGAGAGAACCCTGCCCCGATAGCCCTTGATGGGGCATCCATCTAGGGCCCTTGGTGTATATCAGTCTCGCTCCCCCCTTTTATACATTGTTATGGACTGGGTTACTCTCATTTGGGGCATGTAACAAGTAATATTTCTCCCTTTCTTTTCCTTTATTTTACTGCACATGGATGCTAATTTTCATTTTGAATGCATGTTTTTCCCTTTCTTTATGTGATTTCTACAATTCATGTGGTAGCTCGTAGCTCAAATTAATGAAAATTACAGGCCAAAAATGAAAAACAAATTAGGGGAATACAGGGCAGGGATTCTTCCCCTCCTATCCCGCTATAGAAACTTGCACGCTTCTATGGCATTACCGCTACAGCAAAAAAATTCCCTCTATAGCGGGTTCAACGTAGCGGGTTAGTGCCGCTATGGCTGCCCCAACAGCAGCAGCCCAGAAACTTTATGTTTTCTGTAATTTCCCTTCCTTGTTTTTCAGCAATAAAGCATGAATCGCACTATGGCATTTAGTATAATCCCAAGACCGAACCCAGCAATACATAAACAACAACTTAGCATCACATCATTTAAAATCATATATGAATCACAACAAGAAACTTTTTAATGACAATAAATCCCCCTATTAAGAAATAATAGCACTATTTCCATGGTCCTAAACCAAAATTCTGACTGTCCTGAAACAAAGGTTTCCAAAGTCATAAACTATTTTTTTCCCTTATCATTCCACCAATGACAAGTCCATACCAACACTTAGCATATAATTCCCATTTAATTCACATAGAAAATAATTCCTTTAACCATCAACACATAACCAAGTGATGACCTTTCACCAACCACAAATTCCATAGCAATCCAACAATCACATTTATATGCACAGTCACTCAAGCAACATCAATACACATAAATATGAATCTCAAGTTTCCTCATTAATAAGCCCTTTTAATTATCCTTTATTCGCCTCATGGATAACCGTTAGCCGATTGTCCATGCATTTACATAGCCTCTATGGTCAGATACCAATTGGAACCTTTCCAGTACCAATTTCCCTTATTTGTGTCATTCCAAACGGAGTCGAATGAGATCCATTTAAAATGTTGAGATACCAATTGGAATCCAGATATACCAATTGGACTCAATGAATACAAGCAAGCACACAGACCATACGAAATAAGAAAAATAAGTAAAACAATTTCATAGAATACCTCATAGCTCCCTGAAGATTAGATGTGGACGTGAACACACCAATCTGCAGGACTCAACTTAACATTTGTTCTTATTCTTGGAGACTGATAACCTAGGCTCTGATACCAACTTGTCATGACCCAATTAATAGCATCATGCGGTCACCTACTCTAATCTACCTAGATAGGAGAACCCTTACCACCCATTTTCAAATACAAGCAAAAGTCAATAAGAAACAAGAAATACTTCATTTATTACAATCAATTTATAAAACTTTAATTACAACTAAAAATACATTTCCCAAGGAACTAGTCTAAACAAGTACAAGAGATACTAAGAAAAAGTAAAAAACCAAAGACACAACTTCTACCGTAGGAACAATAACAGAAGTTGCTAGAGATCTTTACCGTGTCAAGCATGAAACACCCACTGATCCTGCAACCAGACTACACCCCAAAAAAGGTATAACAAGAGTAATATCAGTACAAATAACACGTACTAGTTAGCATCATTGTTCAACTCGAATTAAATCGCATAAACATTATATAAATATCCAGAAAGAAGAAGACAACTTGAGAGTAATTTAGCCAAAGTCTTTCATTTAAACAAATTTACTTAACACCCTTGGATATTACTCGCCTTGTCATAGAAAAGTCTGTCCTGGTTATCATGTTCGGCCCTAATCACCAACTATCCATTAATTCATCAAGTCAGACCTCATTTTATAATTTATATATGAGTCCTACAATACACAAACCTCAAGATTTCTTATCCTTAACAACAGTCGTTTAATATTCTTACGTAATACTTAACCTTGTTCCACTAATTCGTTCATACATTGACACCCGAGAATCTTTAGGTTCATTTAAGTCAGCAATAACAAAACAGTAACACCCTGTCATCCAGGCCTAAAGTGAAATAACCATTAGACTACCAGCCATACCCATGTCATGGATACAAACACGAACACCTATTGGGTAACCTTACCTTAATTCATAACACTTAACCCTGGTCTACCCCGCAACTGAATTTAATCCAATGAGAGTTAACATAGACAGCATCTCAAGTCAATACACCACTACCAACCTAAGAAATTCATATAAGCATGGTAAATATGGGCACATAAAAAGATCAACAACCATGACTCAACCATAATATACATCCCCTTGTCTCATTTACCTAAGTAAGTAGACAATATAGAATATAACTCTTATTTTTATAGCCTTAACTCGGACCTCTCATGGATCCCTCCTAATAATGGAAAACATCATAATCATATGTCTAGTTCATAGAAAAGTCTAATATACCAGCCTTCACATAAGCCGGTTCAGCAAGGAACAAATATACCCGATAACTAATAAGCTCGATCAACTCAAGGAACCAACCTTCCATATAAATAAATAAGCTCGTTTCACTCAAGGAACCAATTTATCAGATAAACAAATAAGGCTGATTAACTTAAGAAACCAATATACCAGATAAGTAAATAAGCTTGGTTCACTCAACGAACTAATATTACACAGTGTATATCAAATAAGCAATTAACCCAGTCCACTCAAGGAACCGTCACTCTCACCAATACCTGTACACACATGGTAAGGGTCTTATGGTCGCCCACTCTCCATGAGCTGTAGGGGACGTGCTCCTGTCCATGTACCAAATCTCAAACATCAAGTGTCTGCCAACCTTATACCAACCAATCCCGTGGAGATGTCCAAATACTGATGAATCCTATAATAATAAATATAATCCCATAAAGATGTCCAAATATTGGTACATCCCACAATAATAACAGATATCACAATAATCATAAACGCAATGATAATATAGCAACACTAGTAAATTCTAACAAGCTTTTATATAAGTTCATTTAATGCGATTAACACTGAGGATATCAAATAGTCATTCACTTTTCTTGAACATACATTATAACAAGCCATACTAAGAACAAGTAGCAAACACATATAACTCAGGCTGTATTTCAATTTTGCAGACCATCAAGTACAACTTACACATATAACTAGTGCAATAACCCACCCCAATCTATTTATCCTAACATCTGACACATTACCAATTTCTCATTCCTCTGGTTACCAGTGTAGATTCTTTTAAATCCACTAACACTAACCACCCTTAATTTTGGCATTTAATCGATTTAACCCAATTTTTAGGTGCAATGTCGTTATTAAATCATACTAAGATGAAAAAAAACAAGGTAAACACATTAAATTCATGACCAATTTTAATACCACAATATAACAACAATTTCCCACCCAATTAACTAGGGTTTTATCTATTTTATCCATTTCATCACCTTGCCCAAAGGCCTAAGCATACAATCTCTCATTAGTCTATTTTATACTTATGTTTTCTTATCCAGGTCTAAACTATTCAGTTAAACCTAGCCTACCTGGATGCCAAGCAGCTGGTATGGTGGCATGAACGCGAGCTTTTGACTCCATGAAAGTGAATTCTGACATGAATTCTTCAGTAAAACTATTGGTTATACCTAATTAAAGAAAAATCCCTCCTCTCCAATGTTTTCAGGCCATAAGGTAACCCTAAGAGGGGTTTTAGAGCAAACCTCATCCTTTTTACAACTGAAGGAATGAAAAAAAAAAATATAAATCACACTTGAGGTTCTAGTCCGGTCATCCCAGTATAGCATCATGCCGGTTTCTATGATGACGTTGTTATAGCAAGAAATTCTCGCTATAGCGGGAGGATGTCAGCCAACCCAAAATTTTAAATTTTGATATTTTTAGTCGTGACATCGCATACTAATTTGAGATCATATTTTCAAATTTTCCTGTAACCCATACCCATAATGAGGTATTTTTTAATAATGATGGAATAGGTCGTTAAAAATTCTAAATATGTTAATAGTCATTGCCTCTTCTAGTTGGCAATCCTACAGATACATGAATTTGAGATTTAGTTGGAGAAGTATCATTATCCTTAACATCCCCCCGCAAGTGCAGTGTTGGTGTAGTAGCAACAACAAGCTTGTCTCGAAGGAAGCTAAACCTTCTCGTTGACAAACTCTTTATTAGAATGTTAGCAAGTTGGTCAACATAGCTAACAAACTGCACATCTAAGTCTTTAGAAGCAACCTTCTCTCTGACGAAGTGAAAATAAAGCTCAATATGCTTAGTACGAGCATAGAGAATGCAGTCAATTAAGTAGAGGATAGATTGTCACACCATAAAGTAGGAGCATGGGGCAGTGGAACACAAAGTTCTTTGAGAAGACTCTGAATCCATGTTATCTCCTTCGAAGAAATAGCAAGTCCACGATACTCAGACTTAGTGCTCAAGCGAGCAATAACAAATTTTTTGGAGCACCAGAAGATAGATTAGGACCAAGGAAAAGGTAATAGCCATGAATTGATATCCTATCATCTGGGTAGCCTGCCCAATCCGCATCAGTATAACCAGTGATATATAGAGAAGGAGCGACTTTAAGTTGTAATCCAAGTTGATGGTCCTTTCAAATATGAAAACAGACGTTTTATAGCGCCAAAATGAGCTTATGTAGGTGCATGCATAAATTGGTACAATTAATTTACGACAAAGGTAACATCTGGACTGGTGATAGTTATGTATTGCAAAGTACCTGCTATACTTTGATACAAAAAGGGGTCATGAAAAAGGCTAGAACCATGCTAAGACAAGTGTAGTCCTCTAACCATATGGGTAAAGATGGGATTGTCTCCCTCCATAGAAGTTCTGGATAGTAAATCTCGTATGTATTTAGCTTGACAAAAAATAAAACCTTGAGCTGAAAATAATGCCTCAATATCGAGAAACTAAACATGGAACCTAAGTCCTTAATGGCAAAGGCAGATTCCAATTGATTAATCAGTTTGGAGATTTGATCATTAGAATTTCCTATAATCAAAAGGTCATCAACAAACACCAAGACAATTGTAAAATGAGAATCATATTGTCGTATGAACAAAGAGGATTTAGACTTAGAGCAGGAGAATCCAAACTCAAATAATGAAGATCTAAGACATTCAAACCATGCACGAGGGACTTGTTTAAGGCCATAAAGAGCTTTGAGAAGTCTGCAAGCATGATGAGGATATGATAGATTAACAAAGCCCGGAGGTTGTACCATGTATACCTCCTTATTTAATTCACAATATAAGAAGCATTTTTAATATCAAGTTGACGAACAGACCATCCTTGAGAGAGTGCCATGGTTAACATTATGCATATAGTTGTAGGTTTGACAAAAGTACTGAAAGTATCATGATAGTCCACTCCGACATATTGATTAAACCTTTTTGCAACAAGATGAGCATTGTAGATTTATAGAACCCTTTAGACCCTCTTCTACTACATTATCAGTCCAAATTCCAGCACTCCACTATTTCGAACCCATTTGACCTGCAAACACCCAAAACCCATTATATCCACATAGAAAGACCCTCGTACTGGTAAATATTCACCGTCTTAAGCGTCAAAAGTGCTATAAGTTCATGGAACATCAACACCCTCAACTTAAACCATTTACTTGTCGTCAGTTAAATAAAACACATCTATACTAACATGGCTCTTAACCAAGAGAAAAACTAAGATTACTAGGGTAGTCAAATGTTCACAAATACAGGTTTAGCATGCATTCCCAAAATTTCAAGTCAATACCCTCTAGTAACATTAAAACTCAACCTATGTTGTGTACATACAAATCATCAACCATAACACAATAGGATCAAGAAATGGCATCACATTATCAATAGACAAACCCAACACTTAAACTAATGACATTACCCGAACAAGCATTAACCTTAATACAACCCCTACGCCCTCACAAAAAACAAGTCCCTAACACTCTAAATTTGCAATACATGCCATGATTGGGCCTGAATCAAATCTCTCACTCTCATAAAAAAGTTCGACAGTGTGCGTTTGATACCATAAGCTTGCCCTTATTTTCTATGCCTTAGCTTTCAGACAGTCGGATTAGGATCACTATAGGACTTTTTATTGGCTTGTAATGTAGGCTCGGGGATGGGTATGGTACATATGGATACAATTACTTATTCCTCCTTGGCACTACACTCATTTTGGTTCCACTTTTTCAATTTTTTTTATTCCTTTTCCTTTTTTCAATTTTTCAGACCCTGGTACGGTTTTATTTTCATAACATTCTCTTCTTTTTTCTTTTTCTTCTTTTCTTATTTTTTTTCATTCATTATTTTTTATTTTCTTGTCTTTTATTTCACCACACCCGAATCCTTTTTCATTTTACTAACTTATTCTTCATACCCAATATATGTGTAGTAATACTCTGTACAGAGTGTCTTATTTCTTTTATTCTTTATTGGTGTGTTATTACATCTTGTTTTATGTTTTATTACATCTTTGTCTACTATTTTGTGTTTTGAGCTGAGGGTCTATCAAAAACAGCCTCTCAACATCTTGATGTAGTGATATGGACTGTGTACACTTTACCCTCCCCAAACCCACTTTGTGGAAATTCACTGGGTATGTTGTTGTTGTTGATTCTTCATACCCAAAATTTTTACACACCCCTACAATAGCCACTCTCAACTTAGACAATTTGTCTGAATTGAGGTACACAGTATCCAAGGAGGGACTAGGGCCAAGGCAGGTTCATTGTAAATGTTTGGGAAAGTGAATAGGCTAGTTCAATGAAAAGGTCTATTTAGGCTCAAACTTTGGAATCAAGGGATATCACATTTATTTGGTAGGATTTTAGGCTTTTAGTGGACCATTTGAAGAACAACCGATGATCCTTTCCTAACCTCCTATCCTAAGACTTCAGTGAGACTAACCAGGCAATTTCTAGATCACACACACACGTCAACTAGGTAAAACCTCACACTCATTTGGCTCAGGGCTATGTATTCAATCACTACCTATTTGGTTTATGCAAATTATACTACGGTTGTCAAGTCCATACTACTAATGTCATTTTGAGATCCACATTAGTTACAATCCAGATAAGCACACAACACAGTATAAAAATTAAAAATTTTAGGAGGGGTATTATTTAAATCAACAAAAACATTTTTGCATGATCTTTTTATTCCAACTGCACCAAATTCTCTTTTTTTTCTCTCGATCACACACCAAACATCACATAACACCAGAAACAACATAAATAGCGCAGCAGAGAGAAAACAAACATGCACCCCCACCCCCAACTTGAAAAGCATGTAATATCCCTATTGAACGATACATAGAAAATGTACAACTAGGGCAAGGGACATACTTGAGGTGCACTAGATGCTCATCATACTCTAATCCACTGGGGTTTGAGAGGGGACCCCTCTAGTAGCCTCTGCACTCATGGCCTCGACTGTGGCTGGGGCATTCTCTGATAAGTAAGCACTGGTGGTGGCTGGTGCACTCAATGATGTCAAGGGGGCGGTCTCCTCACCCCTACCAGTCTGGAATACCACCTCAGCTGGTGGGATGTCAATCACATTTTCTAGTAACCCTGTCCCAAAGGTATGCTTACCCTCTTTCGCTCTCTTCTTCTTTTTCTTTGCACTCTTATCTCTTCTTTTTTTTTACCCCTTTCTCTCTCCCTATCTTCTTGCAGGGCTGCAAATTATCACCCATCTTCTCAATATCAAAATCATTGCCCCTAACCAGCGGGGTACCACAATAAAAATCTAGGACCAAAGAGTCTACATCTATGGCCAAACCAGCCAAGGATGGCATAGGGGGAGGTGGAAGAAGTACAATTAGGCCTGTCCATTTAGTAAGCTCCTTGACCACTTCCTTCAACGTGGATAAGTCTGTAGTGATAGTGCCCATCTTAGGAGCCTGGATCACTGCCAACTTAGTTATCATCCATCTCTTAAATCTATCAAAGTGGGTCTGAACTACCTGCACAACCATCTTTATCTCATTAGCTATGTAAGGCTTCACCCCTACCTCCAACTTATGGATCCGAGCATCATGCAATAGTTGGTTCCGTATAATCTGCTCCAACTGGTACCTATAATTGTTATGCCCTACTGGGATAATAATGAAGTAGCACTGGCATCAGATGTCGGGATCTTATTAGCTGGGGCACCTCCCGTTACCTCAAATCCTTAGTCAGTACGATATGTGTGTTCTTCATAGGCTGGATAAACCTGTGCACCTCCGGGATAGTTGGTACATGGGCATCCTACATCAACTGTGTGAATAGACACGAGAATGAGAGCGTGGTACTGAACTGTAGTATTCTATCTTGTATCTTATCCGCAATAATCTACGGGTTATTCAACTCCATCTCTGATATAAAAGTTGCGGCCATACATATATTTGTGGCACCCAATGTATTATCATTGGCTGTGGATGCTATATGATGCCTAACAATAGACCACCAAGCCTTGGCCATAAACTTTAAGGTATGCTTATAAATGGTGTACTTTTTCACCCTGTAGTGCATATTTTTATCATCCGCAGTCAATTTGTTTACTTTTTTAGATCATTCATCCGAAAGTCATATTCTAAAGTCTCATCCACGGTACAAATGAATCACCAAATAAGGCTCTAGAAATGGCCTGGACTGAAATATCAACCTCATGATCATAAACTCTCACTATATCCAGTATGGGTTGCTTCCTGACAGTTGCGTCTTCGTCTAGGGAGTCATATTTTTCAGCATTGCTACATAGTTGACATAGAATTCCCTCACCATCTCTAGGCCATAGTTTCGAAGTGATCTTGTCATCCACCCTATCTCATACTTATCAAATACCCAGCTCAGCTCCAGGACCCTTTGAATTAATTCTGGCAAAATTTGAGGCTCCTCTTGAATGCTCCTTTTCTTGTCGCCCTGGTTTTTCAAGGAGACACCGTCAATGTAATAATCATGGGAGTTTGGTACACTCCACCGCCTCAGGACTACACCCCTTTGAGGAAAATTCTTAGTTGAACTCTTGGAAGACTTGAGGTTTGCTTTTTCCTCCTCCTTCAAGAAACTCCCCTCCTCATCACATCAATATGTGCTCCCCCATATGGGTTAGTATCTTGACCTCCCTCTTTACACTAGGGTAGATTGACATGGGTAGCTGCGAGCACCAAAGCAGTAGATGTAGTTGCCTTGGCCTTCTCAATTCCCTTGGACTTAGCTCTAGTGGTCCGAGATGAATGTTGGTCATCAGAAGCATTAGTAGAAAATTCCACCTCAGACCCACTTGAACTACCGAACTCAATTTTTGAGCCCAAAGATGTGTCCTAGGGTTCCCGCTTCTTTGAAATGTCTTATTGTATCTGCTTGAGGGTCTTAGAAGCCATCATACCTTTAGGGAAAAGATTAGGCTCAATTCTGAAACAGTAATACTGGTTCAGGAACTTTCAAATATGAGCCTTCTCACGATCGAGCCATGAAGGCATGATCGTACCTTTCAATCATAGGAAAGATTCCCCAAAAGTACTGCAGATTCATCAATCAGACGAGCACATACAACGATCATACCATGAAATAACGATTGTGGGATGTGATCGTCTGATGATCTTCCTGCAAGTCAATACCTGGCACCCACAACGATCCAACCCACGATCGTAAATTGAAATCATAATCGTGGGTTCTATCGTGGATTGTGCACTGACACTTAGTAACTTGAAATACTAGATTTTTACTCTTTTGACCCTTTTTTAGACTTCATTGACCAAATTTTGTCAACAATGGGTACTCATACTTCTCCCTTATTTTTATTCATTCCAAAAACTCACACCCAATACTGATTTCAATGGCCCAATTTCTATACTACACCTATTTAACCAAATTATCACTCATTACTTGCTAAAAAAGACTATTCAAGTATGATCAATAAACTTACTTGATTGCAAATTCAAGTGATAGGAGAGTGCAGAAAGTTAAAACTGAGGAGAAGCTAACTTCGCACAAATCAAAGGTAACAAATTTGCACTTTTTACTCTTTTGATCGCTTGAAGTTGAGTGAAATTGAGTTTAAAGGAATGGCCATTTCAATCAGGTCTCAGGTATATCAAATTAGGTCTAAAAACTGAGTCGGGTCGGGTCGGGTTTAATCTTTATTTAAATAGGTGGACCCAACATATGACTCTTACCCACGATCATCATTTCTCACCATAATCATGGGTCCTACTCGTACCAAGAAGGTTAAAGAAAACTTACCTAGAAACCTATGAGCCTTAAGGACAATCGTGATATGTAACCACGACCGTTCCTTAAAATTGTAGGTTGATATCCTGAATGTTCATTTTCAGGAGTTGGATCAGACGATTGATACCATGATCATGACATCTAAGTATGATCGTGGTGACCAATCGTAAGATAACTCCTGAGATTCCTCCTGTTGGACTTTGTGCAGACGACTGAACCCATGATCGTGGGATCCTTCCACGATCGTACTATCCTTTCATGGGTTCAGTGCTGAGTCCAGTTCTACAACTTTTTTTTCTGCCCAATTCCTGCATAGTTAACATACGTTACCCTATAATATTAAAAGTACAAAATCATGGGATGCCTCCTACGAATTGCTTGATTTAAAGTCGTGGCACGACATGGCTAAGTTGGTTACTCAGACTTCATCAACAAGCCCATGGGTTGCCTTCTATGAAGCGCCTGATTTTACGTCGCGACACGACTTAGTCCCTTTGATTACTCAGACTTCATCAAGGGTGAATTTCTCAAATGATTTAATCTCTTATGTAGTTCCAACATAGTGTTTCACACGCTGATCATTCACTTTGAACTGAACACTATCATGCCTTTTCAGTTCAATCGCCCATGTAGAAACACATTTACCACAGTGAACGGTCTAGACCTTTTGGACCTTAGCTTGCCAGGAAACAAGCGCAACCTTGAATTATACAACAAGACTAAGTCACTTGCATTAAATTCTCTCTGTTCAATCTTTCGGTCGTGGTATAATTTCATCTTTTCTTTGTATAAGGCTGAGCTCTCATAGGCGCGGAGATAGAATTCATCCATTTCATTCAATTGTTCTACTCTCAACTTTACCGCATCGCCCTAATCTAGATTCAACTTCTTCAGTGTCCACAATGCCTTATATTTAAGTTCGAAAGACAAATGACATGCTTTTCCATATACAATCTGATAAGGGAAAAAACCAATAGGGGTCTTGAATGTTGTTCGGTAAGCCCATAATGCATCGTTTAACTTCCTAACCTAGTCTGTTCTATTGGTATTCACAGTCTTCTCCAAGATAGACTTGATCGTACGATTGGACACCTCAACTTGCCTACTTGTCTGAGGATAGTAGGGTTTTGCAACCTTATATTTAACACTATATTTCTCAAGCAAGGCTTTAAATAGATGATTGCAAAAGTATGAGCCTCCATCGCAAATGATAGGCCTTGGTGTCCCAAACCTGGAGAATTTTTTCTCAAGAACTCTGTGACACTCTTCCCTTCATTGTTTGGAAGCGAAACTGCCTCCACCCATTTTGAAACATAGTCGACAGCCAACAAGATATACTTCATACTATGCGAGCTCACAAAGGGGCCCATGAAGTCAATACCCTATACGTCAAATAGTTCAAGTCAAGAATAGTGGCTATTGGAAGATCTTGCCTTCGCGAGATATTTCCTTGCCTTTGGCATTGGTCGCATGCACTTTCATAATCATGAGCATCCTTGTAAATAGTAGGCCAATAGTATCCACATTAGAAGATCTTGTGCGCAATTCATGCACCACTATGATGACCCCCAACTGGGGACAAACTTTCCAAAAGAACTTCCTCACATCATGCATAAACTTATTACGTTGCTGAAATGACAGGTCTTCAGGAACCACATCACTCACCAATTAATTTGCAAAGTCTGCAAACCACGGAATCAAATCTTGGAATGCGGCCAATACATATTCATCCAAAAAAGTATCATCAATCTTAAGTTCATCTTTCAGTTTCAGTATGGCCTCTTCTTCAAGGTGTGCTAAATGTTCGGCCACTTGACACAACTAAAAAAAGACCCAAAAAATGACGGCCAAAAGTGACGGAAGACGTCATTTTTTGGGTCAAAATTGATGGAAAAGCAACGCAGTCACTTGCGCCAAAAAAAGGCTCGAGGATTTTTCCAAATGATGGACAGCGTCGCTTTTTTTATAATGGACATCGTCCCTTTTTTTATGATGGATAGCGTCATTTTTTTATTACAGACAGCGACATTTTTTGAAGAAAACAAAAAATATTTTTTTTCAGAAAATCCGACATTGTTCGTCGCTTTTTGTTCTTCATATGAAGAACAAATGATGAACAAAAAGAGACGGACAACGTCGTTTATTGGAAAAAAATTAAATTTTTTTCATAAAATTTGACCAAAAAGTGACGGACTGCGTCGCTTTAGAAAAGCGACGGAAAAAACGACGTTGTCCGTCGTTTTTTAAATTTATTTTAAATTTTTATTTATTTTTTTATTAAAATTGACGGATAGCGTCGCAATTTTCGTCGCTTATTTTTGCGGATTATTGTGCCAAACAATTAATAAATAATTTATAGTTTTTTTTTAATAAAAGTGACGGAATGCGTCGCTATTAATTTTTAAAAAAAAGAAAATTAATTTTAGAAAAGCGACGCTGTTCTTCGCTTTTTTAATTTAAATTAAATTTTTATTTATTTTTACAAACATCGATGGACAACGTCGCTATTATTTTTTATAAAAAGAAAATTAATTTTTAGAAAAAACGATGTTGTTCGTCGCTTTTTAAATTTATTTTAAATTTTTCTTTTTTTTTACTAAAGGCGACGGACAGAGTCGGTTTCGTTAAAAATAAATTAAAAATAAGTTTATGAAGACGACATTGTCCGTCGATTTTTGATATTTTTAATTTATTAATAAATAAATAATTTTTATATTTTAAAAAATTAATTCATATATATATATTTTTTTAAAATCGATGGACAGCGTCGATTTTGTCCGTCACTTTTTTAGTAAACTTTTTAGTCTCCCATATAATTAGGGCAAGACTCTCTTCTCTCTCTATCTGTTTCTTTCTTTGGCAAGACTTTCTTCTCTCTCTATCTCTTTCTTTCTTTTCCTTCTCTCAAATATCAAACAAATCTCTCTCTCTCTCTCACGCTAATCTACACCGACATCGCCCCCGACAGACAGCAGCAGCAGTAGTCGCCGACCAGCAGTTGCAGCCGACGATGACCACCAACAGCAGCAGCCAACAGCAGCAACATCCTCTCTCTGCTCCTTCTCTCACCAACGACAACAACAACAACCAAGTAAAGGTAAGTTGATTTCTCTTTATTTTCTTACATTGAAGTCCCTAAATATAGTGTTATGGTGAGATTATTTATTGTAGAAGGCTTTGAAAACCATAGGTTTTGTCATGATTATATGGTGTGAGAGGGACATGCGACACCTCTACTTATTTGCTTTATTGAATTTGTTGAATTGTTTGACTTATACTAGAATTGAAAATTTGAACTAGTGATTTGAAAATGTTTAAATGTACCGATTTGAAATTGTGAACTTATTTCTTGAAAATGGTTAAGTGTAGTTACTTGAAATGTGAATTAGTGACTTGAAAATGATTAAGTCTAGTTACTTGAAATGTTATTTAGTGACTTGAAAATGGTTAAGTGGAGTTACTTGAAATGTGAATTAGTGTCTTCAAAATGGTTAAGGTTAGTAACTTGAAATGAGAACTTGTGACTTGAATATGGTTAAGTGTATAGTGACTTGAAATATGAATTAGTGTCTTGAAAATGGTCAAGTGTAGTTACTTGAAATGTGAACTTGTGACTTGAAAATGGTTAAATGTAGTGATTTGAAATTGTGAACTTGTTTCTTAAAAATGGTTAAGTGTAGTGACTTGAAATGTGAGCTTGTGAATTGAAAATGGTTAAATGTAGTGCCTTGATATTATGAACTTGTTTCTTGAAAATGGTCACGTATAGTGACTTGAAATATGAATTAGTGACTTGAAAATGGTTAAATGTAGTGAATTGAAATTTGAATTAGTGACTTGAAAATGGTTAAGTGTAGTGACTTGAAATTGTTAAATTGTTTCTTGAAAATGGTTAAGTGTAGTGACTTCAAATGTGAACTTGTGACTTGAAAATGGTTAAATGTAGTGACTTCAAATTGTAAATTAGTGACTTGAAAATGGTTAAGTGTAGTGACTTGAAATTGTGAACTTATGTTTTGAAAATGGTTAAGTGTAGTGACTTGAAATGTGAATTAGTGAGTTGAAAATGGCTAAGTGTAGTGACTTGAAAATGGTTTAATGTAGTGAATTGAAATTGTGAACTTGTTTCTTGAAAATGGTTAAATATAGTGACTTGAAATGTGAATTAGTGACTTGAAAAAGGTTAAGTGTAGTGACTTGAAATTGTGAACTTGTTTCTTGAAAATTGTTAAATATAGTGACTTGAAATGTGAATTAGTGACTTGAAAATGGTTAAGTGTAGTAACTTGAAATGGTTAAGTGTAGTGAATGGAAATGGTTAAGTGTAGTGACTTGAAATGTGAAATTGTGACTTGAAAATGGTTAAGTGGAGTGAGTTGAAAATGGTTAAATGTAGTGAATTGAAATTGTGAACTTGTTTCTTGAAAATGGTTAAGTGTAGTGACTTGAAATGTGAACTTGTGACTTGAAAATGGTTAAGTGTAGTGACTTGAAATGTGAACTTGTGAGTTGAAAATGGTTAAGTGTAGTGACTTGAAAATGGTTAAATGTAGTGAATTGAAATTGTGAACTTGTTTCTTGAAAATGGTTAAGTGTAGTGACTTGAAATGTGAATTAGTGAGTTGAAAATGGTTAAATGTAGTGACTTGAAATTGTAAACTTGTTTCTTGAAAATGGTTAAATATAGTGACTTGAAATGGTTAAGTGTAGTGACTTGAAATGTGAACTTGTGACTTGAAAATGGATAAATGTAGTGACTTCAAATTATGAATTAGTGACTTGAAAATGGTTAAGTGTAGTGACTTGAAATGTGAATTAGTGACGTGAAAATGGTTAATTGTAGTGACTTGAAAATGGTCTGTGAACTTGTTTCTTGAAAATGGTTAAGTGCAGTGACTTGAAATGTGAACTTGTGACTTGAAAATGGTTAAGTGTAGTGACTTGAAATTGTGAACTTGTTTCTTGAAAATGGTTAAATATAGTGACTTGAAATGTGATTTAGTGACTTGAAAATGGTTAAATGTAGTGAATTGAAGTTGTGAACTTGTTTCTAGAAAATGGTTAAATATAGTGACTTGAAATGTGAATTAGTGACTTGAAAATGGTTAAGTGTAGTGACTTGAAATGTGAACTTGTGACTTAAAAATGGTTAAGTGTAGTGACTTGAAATGTGAACTTGTGACTTGAAAATGGTTAAATGTAGTGACTTCAAATTGGGAATTAGTAACTTGAAAATGGTTAAGTGTAGTGACTTGAAATGTGAACTTGTGAGTTGAAAATGGTTTAGTGTAGTGACTTGAAATGTGAACTTGTGACTTGAAAATGGTTCAACGTAGTGACTTCAAATTGTGAATTAGTAACTTGAAAATGGTTAAGTGTAGTGCTTTGAAATTGGAAACTTATTTTTTGAAAATTGTTAAGTGTAGTGACTTGAAATGCGAATTTGTGAGTTGAAAATGGTTAAATGTAGTGAATTGAAATTTTGAACTTGTTTCTTGACAATGGTTAAATATAGTGACTTGAAATGTGAATTAGTGACTTGAAAATGGTTAAGTGTAGTGAGTTGAAATTGTGAAATTGTTTCTTGAAAATGGTTAAGTGTTGTGACTTGAAATGTGAACTTGTGACTTGAAAATGGTTAAATGTAGTGACTTCATATTATGAACTAGTAACTTGAAAATGGTTAAGTGTAGTGACTTGAAATTGTGAACTTGTTTTCTGAAAATGGTTAAGTGTAGTGACTTGAAATGTGAATTAGTGACTTGAAAATGGTTAAATGTAGTGCGTTGAAATTGTGAACTTGTTTCTTGAAAATGGTTAAATATAGTGACTTGAAATGTGAATTAGTGACTTGGAAATGGTTAAGTGTAGTGACTTGAAATGTGAAATTGTTTCTTGAAAATGGTTAAGTGTAGTGACTTGAAATGTGAACTTGTGACTTGAAAATGGTTAAATGTAGTGACTTCAAATTATGAATTAGTGACTTGAAAATGGTTAAGTGTAGTGACTTGAAATGTGAATTAGTGACTTGAAAATGGTTAATTGTAGTGACTTGAAAATGGTCTGTGAACTTGTTTCTTGAAAATGGTTAAGTGTAGTGACTTGAAATGTGAACTTGTGACTTGAAAATGGTTAAGTGTAGTGACTTGAAATTGTGAACTTGTTTCTTGAAAATGGTTAAATATAGTGACTTGAAATGTGATTTAGTGACTTGAAAATGGTTAAATGTAGTGAATTGAAGTTGTGAACTTGTTTCTAGAAAATGGTTAAATATAGTGACTTGAAATGTGAATTAGTGACTTGAAAATGGTTAAGTGTAGTGACTTGAAATGTGAACTTGTGACTTAAAAATGGTTAAGTGTAGTGACTTGAAATGTGAACTTGTGACTTGAAAATGGTTAATTGTAGTGACTTGAAAATGGTTAAGTGTAGTGACTTGAAATGTGAATTAGTGACTTGAAAATGGTTAATTGTAGTGACTTGAAAATGGTCTGTGAACTTGTTTCTTGAAAATGGTTAAGTGTAGTGACTTGAAATGTGAACTTGTGACTTGAAAATGGTTAAGTGTAGTGACTTGAAATTGTGAACTTGTTTCTTGAAAATGGTTAAATATAGTGACTTGAAATGTGATTTAGTGACTTGAAAATGGTTAAATGTAGTGAATTGAAGTTGTGAACTTGTTTCTAGAAAATGGTTAAATATAGTGACTTGAAATGTGAATTAGTGACTTGAAAATGGTTAAGTGTAGTGACTTGAAATGTGAACTTGTGACTTAAAAATGGTTAAGTGTAGTGACTTGAAATGTGAACTTGTGACTTGAAAATGGTTAAATGTAGTGACTTCAAATTGTGAATTAGTAACTTGAAAATGGTTAAGTGTAGTGACTTGAAATGTGAACTTGTGAGTTGAAAATGGTTTAGTGTAGTGACTTGAAATGTGAACTTGTGACTTGAAAATGGTTCAACATAGTGACTTCAAATTGTGAATTAGTAACTTGAAAATGGTTAAGTGTAGTGATTTGAAATTGTGAACTTGTTTTTTGAAAATTATTAAGTGTAGTGACTTTAAATGTGAATTAGTGAGTTGAAAATGGTTAAATGTAGTGAATTGAAATTGTAAACTTGTTTCTTGAAAATGGTTGAAGATAGTGACTTGAAATGTGAATTAGCGACTTGAAAATGGTTAAGTGTAGTGACTTGAAAACCTTTACGATTGTTTAAGTGATTTAGATGTTGTTGGATTGACTGTTTAATGTTTTGAATGTTGTTGGATTAATTGTTTAAGTGTTGTTGACTAGTATTATGTGTTATATGCAAAATGTGTGTTTCTTGGGGTTGTACATATTAAATTGCATTTTTAAATTCCATCGCTTTTCTGGAATTTTTTTTTAAAAAAAAAAAAACATCGACGCTGTCCGTCGCTTTTTGTTCATCATTTGTATGAAGAACAAAAAACGACGGACAGCGTCGCATTTTCTGGAAAAAAATTTTAAAAAAAATTCTTCAAAAAAACGACGTTGTTCGTCATTTTTAAAAATCATTGAGCCTTTTTATGACGCAAGTGACTGCGTTGCTTTTCCGTCGATTTTGACCAAAAAAATGACGCGGTCTGTCGCTTTTGGCTGTCTTTTTTTGGTCTCTTTTTAGTAGTGACACTACATTATCAAAACATTTAAGTAATCCAAATCAACAACACTTAAACAATCAATCCAACAACATCCAAAACAAACAATCCTAAAGGTTTTCCAAAAGTTAAAAGTTACGTTCAAGAATGTCTGAAAAGTTTCTAGAAACATCAAAGTCGGCAACACTAAGGAGAGTTATCATTTTCAAGTTAATAGTTCACAACTTCAACAATCACTATGCCACAACTTCAATTCACTATACACTTCACTATTTCAAGTCACTACTTAACATTCTTAATTCATTACTTAAATATTTCAAGTCACTAGTTGACATTTTCAAGTCACTACTTAATATTTTCCACAATCACTAGTCCACAACTTCAATTCACTAAATACTTCACATTTCCAAGTCACTAGTCCACAACTTTAACTCACTAAACACTTCATATTCTTTAAGTCACTAGTCCACAATTTTATGTCACTAGTTAACATTTTCAAGTCAATAGTTCACAATTTCAATTCACTAAACACTTCACAATTTTAAGTCACTTCCAAGTCAATATATACAAAGTCACTTCTTCATAATTTCAAGTCACTAAACACTTAATATTTTTTAAGTCACTAGTTAACATTTTCAAGTCACTACTTACATTTTCCACAATCACTAGTCCACAACTTCAATTCACTAAACACTTCACAATTTCTAGTCATAACTTAACATTCTCAATTCACTAAATAGTTCACATTTTTTAAGTCACTAGTTCACAATTTTAATTCACTAGTTAATATTTCTAAGTCACGAGTTCACAACTTTAACTCACTAAATACTTCATATTTTTAAGTCACTAGTTAACATTTTCAAGTCAATAGTTCACAACTTCAACAATTACTAGTTCACAATTTCAATTCACTAAACACTTTAACATTTTTTAAGTCACTAGTTAACATTTTCAAGTCACCACTTGACATTTTTCACAATCACTAGTCCACAACTTCAATTCACTAAACACTTCACATTTTCAAGTCACTACTTAACGTTCTCAATTCACTAAATATTTCACACTTTTATGTCACTAGTTCACAATTTTAATTCACTAGTTAATATTTTCAAGTCACTAGTCCACAACTTTAACTCACTAAACACTTTACATTTTTTAAGTCACTAGTCCACAATTTATGTCACTAGTTAACATTTTCAAGTCAATAGTTCACACTTTCAATTCACTAAACACTTCACAATTTTAAGTCACTACTTCACTATTTCAAGTCACTAAATACTTAACATTTTTTAAGTCACTAGTTCACAATTTCAATTCACTAAACACTTAACATTTTTTAAGTCACTACTTAACATTTTTCACAATCACTTCTCCACAACTTCAATTCACTAAACACTTCACATTTTCAAGTCACTACTTAACATTCTCATTCACCAAACATTTCACATTTTTTAAGTCACTAATTTATAATTTTAATTTACTAGTTAATATTTTCAAGTCACTAGTCCATAGCTTTAACTCATACACAATTCATGTTTTTTAAGTCACTAGTCCACAATTTTCAATCACGAGTTAATATTCTCAAGTCAATAGTTCACAATTTCAATTCACTAAGCACTTCACAATTTTAAGTTAGTACTTCACTAATTTTAAGTCAATACAAAGTCATGACTTCTTCACTAATTAAATTCTAGTACAATTCAAACAATCAAATAAGTAGAGGCATCGCGTGTCCCTCTTACACCATATAAGTTCAAACAAGACCATACCCAAATGAGATTCACACAATTTCAATACTACAATGTATATTTATAATCAATGATAAATTATAATAAACTAGAGGGAAATCAACTTTTTTTTTCCCGGAGTTGAAGAGAAGGAAAAGGAGAAGTCGGAGTTCCAATTCAACACCGGAGATCTCAACCTTAAACAGAAATAGAAAGATTTATTCTAACAATCTCTAGGAGTGACAATTTCAATCAATATATTTATGCCTTTGGCCATTCAACAACAAAGATAAATTGGCTTCAATATATAAAATATAGTGTTTCTAATATAAAGTAATTAATTATTTTTTCTTTAACAAAATTAAGCAAGAAAAAGAGCTACATTTACCATTAATTGTTAGTTCAAAAATGTACAAAAACCAAACACGCCCACATAGCAAAAAAAGTTTACCATTAATTGTTAGTTTAAGAATGGTGAAAAGTAATGTTAACCTTTATTAATTTCATCGTTAATTTCCTTTTCTTGTTTGAGAAATCCCCAATTTTAAGGGCATGTCAATTCAAACACTTCATTATTATTTTTCTTTTGTGGAATAAGATCAAACCCATTCCTGCAACCCCTCAAACCTTCCATCAAATGTCAAGAAGGACAAGTGTTAACAGTAGAAGAATATGAGTGCTAAACATTCCATCAAATGCCAATACAAAGGTGGACCCGAAATATAAGCTAATTCCCATAGTAATTTTTTGTTTATTTATTTATTTGGTGGTTTCAAGTGTAATTTATTAAAATGGAGAGCAATGGCATATGAAAGAGAGAGAGCTCAGATCTGCTGACATAAACATACACAACACAAACACACAAACAGTTATTAAAGAGAGAGAGCTCAGATCTTACCAGCAACAATCGAGGCAGCGGAAGCAGCGGCGAGACAGTGGAGGAGAGGAGAGGAGAAAGGAAAAGAGAAAGAGAGAAGAGAAATTTGGAGTGTTTCCCTAATAAGTTGTTGACTAAAAAAGCGACAGGCAAAATCGACCGTGTCCCTTGCTTTTTTAAAAAAATTATATATATAATTTAATTTTTTAAAATATAAAAATTATTTTTTATCGAAAAAGACCAAAAATACTCCTGAACAATCTGAAATGGAGAAAAAATAACCTCCATTATTTTTTTGGCTCAAAAATACCCCTCCGTTAAAGTTTTGGCTCAAAAACATTCCTCTCTCTAACGAAATGACATTAAGCACGCCACATGGACAAAAAAGGCCACATGGTCAGTTCACATTAGCGTCCACATGAAAAATCATCCCATTTAATCCCTTGTTGTTGTTATTGTCCATGTTCATTCATACTAATAATATTTGTTTTGCTTATTGTAGTTTAATTGCTTTTTCTGTTACCAGTAATGAATTTGCTTCGCTTTCTTTGGATTGGAAACAGGGGAATTTGAAACAGGCGCAAAAATGTGAGGGGGATTGTTCTTCATTAAATCATACTTAATAAAATAATTCACAGTGTTTAGGTTTATTGATGATAAGAAAGACACCAAATGGTGGTCGTGCTTAATCTCCGGTGTTTGCTTGATTTTTCACCTTTAATATTATTGTTGGGAGCGTGATCATCGTTATCTTCTTCTTCAATTTCTCAAACCTACAGAGCTTGTATAGAAGTTGTTGTTGTACTCCTATTAGCAATGCAACACAATCAATATAAGTTCCACTCATTTTCAAGAGAAAATTCAATTGCAACTATAAATGAAAGCTATTTTTTTAACAAATACAGTAAGAATATATACAACTCAAATGTCTGACAAAAATTAATTTGAAGATGGGTCGGGTTCGGGTTTTAAATGGATAAAAAATGGGTTGATGGTTAGTGGTATTAAATGGGGTGATTTTCCAAGTGGACTGGCCATGTGATGGTTTTTGTCCACGTGGCGTGCTTGGTGTCATTCAGTTAAAAAGAGGGGTATTATTGAGCCAAAAATTTAACAGAGGGGTATTTTTCAGCCAAAACTTTAACAGAGGGGTATTTTAAGCCAAAAAACTATCGGAGGGTATTTTTGCTCCATTTCTGATAGTTCAGGGGTACTTTTTTCCTTTTTAATGTCAAAAAAGACGGACAGTATCGTTTTCATTTTTATTTATTTTTAACAAAACCAGTCCTATCCGTCGCTTTTAGTAAAAAATAAAGAAAACTTAAAAATAAATTAAAAATGCGCTGGATAGTGTCGCTTTTTTAAAATTAATTTTCTTTTTTTAAAAAAATAGTAGCAACACTGTCCATAGATTTTAGTAAAAATAAATAAAAATTAAAATTAAATTAAAAAAGTGACGGACAGCGTCGCTTTTCTAAAATTAATTTTCTTTTTTTAAAATAATAGCGACATTGTCCGTCGCATTTATAAAAAAAACATAAATTATTTATTAATTGTTTGACACAATAATCCGCGAAAAAAGCGACGGACATTGAGACGCTGTCTGTCGATTTTAATAAAAAATAAATTAAAGAAGCGATGGACATTGTCGCTTTTTTCGTCGCTTTTCCAGAGCGACACTGTCCGTCGCTTTTTTATCCGACGTTTTTTTACCTTTTTTTAGTAGCCTTTTGATCCTTGACTTCAAAGTCAAATTCTTGCAACAAAAGTACCCAACGAATCAACCTCGGCTTCGCATCCTTCTTTGCCATAAGGTATCTAAGCGTTGCATGGACAGGATGCATAATTACTTTCGTGCCAAGCAAATACGATCGAAATTTCTCAAATGCAAACACCACAGCAAGCAACTCTTGTTTAGTCACAGTGTAATTTTTCTACGCAGGGTTAAGTGTTTTGCTAGCATAGTAGATGGGATGTAAGATCTTCTCTCATTTTTGATCTAGGACTGCACCTAAAGCCACGCCAATAGCATCACACATAACCTCGAACGGCATGGACCAATCGAGAGACACAATAATCGGGGCTGAAATTAACTTCTCTTTAAGGAACTCAAATGCCTTCAGACATGCATCATGAAACACAAATTTCACCTACTTCTCCAATAGTTTGCACAAGGGATTTGTAATCTTAGAGAAGTCCTTGATGAACCTTCGATAGAAACCCGCATGCCCTAAAAGGCTACGAATACCCTTCACAGAAATTGGTGGAAGCAACTTTGCAATTACCTCAATCTTCGCCTTGTCAACTTCAATACCCTTTTAAGAAATCTTGTGACCAAGCACTATTCCTATTTTAACCATGAAGTGACACTTATCCCAATTTAGGAACAAGTTACAGTCCTCGCATCTCCTCAGAACATTAGTGATATGTGCCAAACAATCTTTGAATAAATCACTAACAACCGAGAAGTCATCCATGAACACCTCATTAGTGTCCTCAAACATGTCAAAAAATATCCATCATGCAATACTGAAAGGTTACATGTGCATTACACAGACCAAACGACATCCCCTTGAACGCGAAAGTCCCATTTGGACAAGTGAAAGTGGTTTTCTCTTGGTCCTCGGGAGCAATAGAGGTTTGATTGTAAATCTAATAACCATCAAGAAAATAATAACATCCTCTACCAGCAAGACGGTCTAACATCTGGTCCATGAAAGGCTATGAGAAGTGGTCATTTTCAGTCCACGCGTTCAATTTTCTATAGTCCATACAAACATGCCAATCAGTGACTAGCCTTATAGTAATAAGCTCATTCTTCTCATTTGGAACCATAGTGATTCCACCCTTCTTCAGAACACATTGGATCGGGATCACCCACTTGTTGTCTGCAATTGAATAAGCCACACTCGCATCCAACCACTTGATGATTTCTTTCTCACCACCTCTTGCATAGGCGGACTTAATCTCCGTTAATGCTCGATACTGGGCACACAATTTGACTCAAGTTAAATTTTGTGTGTGTAAATTCCAGGCAAAATTCCAATGATATCAGCAATGGACCATCCAATGGCCCTCTTGAACCTCTTCAAAATAGGAACTATAGCCTCAACCTGCCATTCCACCAAATCAGCTTCAATAATAATTGGCAAGGTATATTTGGCTCCCAGAAATGCATAACAAAGATGAGATAGAAGAGCTTTGAGCTCTAAAATCGGAGGCTCCTCAATAGACGGCTGAGCTGGTGGGGTCACTCTATTCTTCAAATCAAGATCTAACTTTTTTTATGCAAAGCTGTATGAACCCCTACCGTCAAGTGAGCTCACCATCTCATCATAATGCTCAATATTTCATCACTCTTAAAATTCATGATTACTGTTGTGAGGGACTCGACTCCAAGCCTCACCTCAATAGGAGCTACCAAATCATCTTCATCAATTGTATCTATCACCAAAATCATGCGCATATCTCTTAGTTGCTTCATGGATTTGCATACATTAAAGGTAACTTGATCGTTATTCAGCCAAAACATCATCCACCCAGTCTTCATATCAACCAACGCACGCCCAGTCATAAAGAACGGTCTCCCCTAAATAATGGGACCTCAAAATCAACCTCACAATCAAGAATGACAAAATTACCCAGAAAGATGAAGGATGCAACCCTCACCAAGACATCACACAAGGTTCCCACCAGCTTCTTCACAATACGGTCTGCCATTAGAAGTCTCATCGAGGTCGATTTAGGCGATCCTAACCCCAACTGTCTGTAAACTGCTAGAGCATCAAATTAATGCTAGCACCCAAATCACACAAAGATTTTGTAAAGTTGAAACTCCTAATAGTACATGGAATCATGACCGCTCCAAGGTCTTCCTTCTTCTCAACCAAAGATCTAGAGGCTACTGCACTATAATGGTGCACATTCTTAATGGGTTCAAAACTCACCGTCCTTTTTTTAGTCATCTAATCCTTTATAAACTTCGCATAACCTGGTATTTGTTCAAGGGCCTCAACTAGAGGGATATTCATCGTCAACTTTTTCATCATAGAAATAAACTTTTGGTACTTTTTCTCTTCGTCCTTCTTCTTCAGTCTTTGCATAAAAAGAGAAGGAGGTCATGGAATAGGAGTTAATACTTTTGGGATCTCCTTGTCCTTCCCCTTTCTTGCCCTAGCCTCATGTTCATCAGCTTAAGGCTTTTTAAGTGCATTCTCATCTCCTAATAAGTCTTTGAATTTGGCAACCTTCTCACCATTGACAACTATCGGCTCTACTTCTTTTACAACAGTCACAGGCATAGGTGGATCAGCGGTTATCTTACCACTCCTAGTATTGATAGCCAAGTAAGGATCATCATTCTTCAGATTTTGGATGATGTTGCATGGGAGTGTACCTTGTTGATATTGATTCTATGCCGCAGAAATCTGACCAAACTGCTACTCAAGATGTTTGATGGAGGTAGCATGTGATTTAACTTTCTAATTCATACCCAAAATATCCGCCTTAATCTCCTTAAGGAAGTCTTTTATTTTCTCTACCCCTTTCACAACCTTTGTAAGCATCTCTTCCATTCTTGAATTGCTCGAACCAGTATCACAATTTCCGAATGGAATATAAAGTCCACTCTTATCTTTGTAGTCATCCTTTCTTCTCTAATTACCATCTCGATCCCTAATCCTATCTTTATACCCAGACTTATTGTAATTGTTATCTCCGTAGTAGTTCTGACCTTTATTTCCTTGCCTTAAGTTCCAATTGTCTTGGTTAGACCTTCGGCCCTTAGCTCGAATATCTGACATCTCTTTTTCTATATATTTTGCTTTCTCCTCAGAGTTCAGATCTTCATACCTAGGTGCCTTACCTTGTGCACCAACTGCATTCACCCTTTTTGCTCCAGCTACTGCAAATTATTTAGTAAGCAACCTAATCACAGTCCTCAACTCTGCTACCTCTTGAGCTACTATCTTATCTAGTGCTCGATGTTCTGTAGATGTTCCAATTGCATAAGTACCTATGGGTCTATCTGCCACCCGAGTATGCCAACCTCGATTAGTTATTGTGATCCGATTTAGGATCTCAGAAGCATGCTCCCAACGTAGACTTATGAATACCCCACCATTGATAGTGTCTGCTACAGCCTCAGCCTTAGCATTCATGACTCAGTAGAAGATCTCGAGCAAGTTTTTACCAGTCATCCTATGATTTGAAACATTCTACAGCTTCTTTTTAAACCTCAACCAAGTCTCATATAGTGCCTCTGAATACAACTGCCTGAAATTGTAGATCTTATCTTTCAACTGTAACATCTGGAAGGCTGGAAAAATTGGACCAAGAACTAAGTTCTCAACTCATTCCAAGTAGTAAAAGATCCACATCGTAATTCAGCCGACCACAATGTAGCTTCTCCCGTCAGAGAGAAAGTAAATAGCCTAAATTTAATTTTGACTCACTCCAGGCGAATTGTATGGAGTGTAAATCCCCCAAAATTTATCACATGTATATTCACATTATAAGTAAGAAGGCCTGAGAATACCCCCTATAAGTTCAACAAGTGAATCATGGCATTTGTAATTTCAAACTTAGTCTCTGGAGGTAATTTTGGTGGAATAATTGCACCCATTTCAATCTACTCCAAATAAGCCAAATCTTTCTCTGGATCTTCATAGTAAGGGAGATACTGTCGTAGAGGTTGTTTCCACCTTTGCCTTCTCTTCCTTTCACTCTCATCAAGTGCAGCTAGATGGTTTATTTTATCTTGTCTAGCCCTTTTTCCCTAGCTGCCCGTATGGCAGCTTTTTGTATAGCATTCTTCTCAGCCATGAACCGATTCATGATTTATGTTGTAGTATTCTAACCATCATGCTGGTGTATTGGCTAATTCAAGATTGTTGGATCGTCGTGAACGCCCTCATGAAGGGCTCCTTAATTATGAACTCCTTTATTTACCATTCTTCGATTTGTTCTCTGGGTTCTCTCAAGTTCCATATCAAGTGGAATCAGGGGATTGCCTTGACTCTGAGTATTGGGCATATACCGGTGTGTACCCTAAAAATGACAAACAAGTAAAATCTAGAAACAACAATTAACAACCCTAACAAACACAATCAAATCAACTCTGTAATCGTACTCACCGATAATGGCACAAAAATTTGATATCGCCCAAATTACACCCCTAAACAAAGCATAAAGTGATCGTTGATCAAATATAGAACCCAACAAGGTTGGGGTCAATCCCATAGGGAATAGGTCAAAGATCAATCACTACATATGTCGAAGCAAGTCAATAGTAATTTCTAATAAGCAAAGAGGGAGGGGTTTGTGAATTAAACTTCAATAGTGACAATTTTTGACTTCTTTGGATTTGTAATCAATGGATGTGAGGCACTAGGAATGTGTTCCCCATGACTTCATAACTACACAGGCTGCTTGTGCTAGCAATTTATTCCTATGTGTTGCATGCAGAATATAACAAGATAGATTCATCTAAACGTCTCTCGAACTTGATTAGATGAACATCACTCTTCTCTTCTCGGTATCTGAGTGTTGCACTTCTAACCCTTGTTCTTGATCTCAGATTAACTCTCCCTACTACAGCTCAAGTTATTAGATGAAGGTTGATAGCTTCAAATCTCTATTATTATTTTCATTTCCTAATCTCTACTTCTCTCTCGAGAAAGTCAAGAATTTAGGTTAGTTCTAACTTTACGCACCTATTAGAAAGCAATCATAATGAAAAAAATAACAATACATCCATGCACACCGATCTAGAATTACCATGCACTTAGCCTGCTTTGTTAATTCATTATGGTTCCCACAATCCTAGTTGTGGTGTTTAGCTACTCATAATTGCATGAACACAAGAAGAAATTTGATAAGAAGTAATAATTATGAACTTACAATAATGAGAAAACAAACTCCAAGATCCCACTTTGAATTAAAACCCTAGAATTTGATGTTTTTGATTCAAAGACCAAGAATGTGCCTTAGAATCTTACAAAAATGTAACAGAATGTAAACTAGCACAATAAAACGAATAAGAGTATTTATAGACAAAATAAAACCTATCCTAAATATAACAGGATTTCTGTGTCGGTCAGCTCGGACCAATGAAAGGTACGATCGTGGTTTGATTCCACGATCATCCTTGGTGCTCGTGGTTTTCTCATGGACTTGATCATCTACAAGTCTACTTGGTATGATACTTAGGTAAGACTCTGTATCTTTCCTACGACCGTACAATGTGGTCGTCTGATCCTCCTATACTTCAACTCCTGCAGACTTGTTTTTAGAACCTTCCTCCTATGACACCTTGGTAAGACCGTCATTTATAGGAATGGTCGTGGGATCTAATTGTTTGACATTCTCTTCACTTGGGTCTTGTACCCTAGCTTTCAGGAACTTTCTCCCACGATTAGACTATACGATCATGACATTAAAGCAAACTTTTGGGAAACTTCCATCTGATAGGGTCCGGAGAGATGTTTAATTACCCTCAAGGTCATTCTCAATTTTTCATGTTTCTGGTGTTTTGATTTTTCCCATAGTGACTACAAGTCATTTATGACTTATCAGAACAGTCAGTTCGATTATCAAATAGTTCATTCGGATTTTAGGCTCATTATTCTGTTTTGGAGCTTTTGTTATTAAGAAACTGGTCTCAGACCACAACTCTTAGTAAACAACCTTAGAAAGAAATTTTGACAGCTCCATAAGCTCCAAAATGTTAATTTTAGGCTAATAAGACCCTCGGTTCAGGTCCCAAGGATTCTCAACTCATTTTGGAATATTGGGTAGATTTGATGAAAAATGGAACTATGGGTGTAGGTCCCACATTTAATCAAAACAATATAGGATGAAAGTTTTGATAGTTCCATTGAGTTTAGAATGTCGAATTTGGTATGGTAGCATAGTTCATTTGTGCACATGGGGTTCCGAACGAATTCCAAACACCAGGTCGGAGTCCATTTGGACTTAGTAGTTTTGCTGGTTTTCCAGCATCTAGGGCAGCCACCTTTTTCTCTTTGTGTTAGTAAGGCTAGGGCTGTGTTTGCAAAGGTTCATATTCTTGACCTTCGCGATCATGAGCCTCATCTCTTGCATACACGATGTGGGTCAGCCCTGACCCGGTCAACTCCCTTCTTCGTGATCGCGACTGGTTGTTTGTATTTGTGATAGACTGATTCCTTTGACTTCACGTTTACGAATGAAAATGCCCTCGTTCATCTCATTTTCAACCCTTGGATCTCGCGTTCACGAAGGCCAATTGCCTAGCAGTATATATACTCTCTTTCCTAATTTCTCTTTATTTCTCAACCCTTTTTCCACCATTAGAGACCCTTAGAGCTTGAAAATTATTAGTATTTCATCCCAATAAGCTCAAGTATATTAACCCATCATCCCTTTATAGTTTTCCTTTATTTTCTCCATCAAATTCCATCCATTTCCTTGTTAATTCTTAGGATTAGGGTCTTAAAATCCATAAACTTTGGAGGCTGATTTGAGCCTCGATTTGTACTCAACTTTTGAGCACACATTCTTTGTCCCTTGAGGGACCTCGTGACGGATTCAAATTTTGAATTCCATTAGCGGGCCCTACAGGCCCATTATTGACCCAATTTTGGGTCCAGAGTTTTATTATTACAATATGGGTATCATTTTACTCGTACTAATGCATAGGTTATGATTTTGATAGTGTGACATCATTTCGAGATCGTGGAGCACAGATGAGTAATTTGTGGATGATTTAAGATTGGGAATTCAGCATCAAGGTATGCTTCAGTCTACTCTTCTCTATGAGATTGTGTATTGCATAGATTGCATGCTAGATAGGGATAATTGGATCAGATTATGACTAGTATATCATGACTTAATATATTTAGGGAATTTGGGATAGAAATGTGACCCAAACCTTAGCATAGGATACTTGTTATGGCCTTAGAATCCTACTATCCTTGATTATAGGCTTGTTTAGTCATAGATTAGCATTATGGATCCTTTAGTATAAGGTTTACCATTTGACTTAGTGACTTGGGTGGTATTTCCCAAATTAGATCTTTGTAGTGGCTTCATGCCCTTGATTACCATAGTTTCCCGAGTTATGAGGCTTAATTATGTTAATTATGCATTGTTGGGCCCGAGGCCGTGGTTACGATACTAGTTGGACTCCATGTGAGTATTCTATCCTTGAGAGGACATGATTCTAGTTTATAGATGCTTAGGCGCTTATAGTGGTATTGTTTGGATATTGGTTATGGCATGCATACTTTTAGGTATATTCATGATCACTTAATGGTACGATTCCAACCAAAACCTTAATTTTACTACTGTTTTCTAAAAAAGGAATTATTCCTACTTTTCACTTTTAAAATGTATTCTTTTATAATGAGAATCATACCACCTTATTTATTGGACTATGAGCTTTTAGAACTAAAAGTGATGTTTTGGAAATTAGACCGAGATTGAATTCGGTCCATAGTTTACCCACTGTTTTACCACTACTATTTACTACGGTCGGGGGAGATTATAACTTTTTCTATATTATTATGTCGATTTAGTCCTGACATCGATCTCAGGCAATAAATTTATAGGCTTACACTATTTTAGTCATGGTGTGAGTTTGTGCACATATTATATTTATATATCTCTTTGGTACTAGATGGAGTAGGTTGAATATGATGATTATTGAAAGTCTTGATTTGGGACCAGGCAGTGTATATGGATATCCCGAATCCCCTACGGGCCCCTTCGTTCGCGAGCCACAATACCGGAGAAGGATGGTCGCCGTAGGTCCTGCCTTTGCAAGCTCTGAAACTGGAGGAGGTGTATACACTTGGTACTTTATGGCACTTGGATCGGTTATGGTATTTCAGTTTATTTTGCATTCACTCATTTAGATGTATCGCCTATCACCAGTATAATTGTTTGGCGCATGTATCTATCGATTATGGGGGGCCGTGTAGATACAGGTTATGATTGTTGTTTATTTAGTGCTTCTATGAACCTTCTAGGCTTATGGGGGCCCGATTATGTATTGTTTGTCCGGACTAGCTGGTTACTTTACTGTTAGTTATTATGGTTAGTTCGTGGTAGGATGGTTATGGCTTGGTACCTGAGGTTATCGATACATTTCTTATTCCCTTTCTTTATCATGATAGAATATGTTATAGGTAAGTTGTCCCATGTTTAGTTACCCTTTGGTTGGAGGCCCTGATCATGGTGGTATTAGCCCCTTTACTTGGCTGTGGACCTCGACATATTAGGTTGACTTCCTCAGGTTATATTTTTTTTGAGTTAGTCCTATATATGTACATCTATATGTATATATGGCATTACCATATATCCCCCTCTTTCTTGTCCATTCAAATTGTATATGTATTTTTTGGCCTTGTATAATACCATAGATATACTTCTTCACTCTTCATTGGTATATTGGCTAGTGATATACAGTAATGTACTTAGCTCTTGAGCACTGTTGGAATAGGATAGTTTACCCTTATTACTTCATTAGCCTCAGTATGCTTAGTTTTCCTAGATAGTTGCATATAGTTATATTCATGCATTATATGTTATTTATGCTTGCATTATTTCTGGAGCTCAATTGGTCGATGCCTACTAAGTACCACATGTTTGGTACTCATACTACACTACTACAGCTTGCGGATCATAGTACAAGTTATTATCGTTGATATGTACAACGTGCGAAGCAGCCATGGATCGCAGATTTAGGGTGAGCTCCTGATACTCCCACTCTCTCTCTCTCTCTCTCTCTTATTATTAGACTGATTTCTATGTTATATTCAGAGACATCTTTATATATATATATATACCTTGTATTTCACTTGTACTCCTGATGTGTTAGAAGCTCTTGTACTGGCTTCACCAAATTTTTGGATTATATTAGCCTTTTTATTATATCTATTCCATATTTTTTTCTTTTATCTTGGTAGTCTGTTACTAGCCGTTTCAGAATATGGGTTGACTTACTTACTGGTGGGACAGAGTAGGTGTCATCATAACCTAAGAAATTAGGTCGTGACAAATTAGTATCAGAGTCTAGGTTTATCGGTGTTGTTGGTACAAGATCTAAGTGTCTAGTAGAGTCCTGCGGATTGGTACGGTATGGAGACGTCTATGTCCTATCTTCAGGAGGCTATAGGGTATTCTTAGGAAATTCTATTTTTGACTCCTTATTATGTGTCTATATTTCTATGAACCTCTAAGTACTTCTTTGACTCCACTCTGTACCAGATGGATAGCACGAGGTATTAGATAGATAGAGACAGGACCTTCGCGCGTGTTTCTAAAGTTTCAGCTCAGCGTCGGCCTAGGGAGTTAGAGATTGATAGCAAGGATTTTCATTATCAACCAGAGGGTCTAGGGCCAACTCGAGCCTCAACATAGTTTGTGACTGCCTCAGTTCCCAGGATCCAGTGTTAGGGATTCTGAGTATTTTAGTAGATACCTCCCAACCATAGATAATGTTTGATATATCGAGTGTTTCTCAGACCAGAGTTGGATTTGTTGGTGTTCAGTAGGGTTCTTTATCAATTTCAGAGTACGAGGTTGGGTTTCTCGAGTGGGCCAATCAGACATCTATGCTATATCCTACTGAGCATGAGATAGTGCAGAGATTTAATAGAGGAGTAGCTTTACCACTCCGTTTTGCATCGAAGCATTTGATAGCAGCTGGGTTTTTTTTCTCTGAGGTTGTTGATCATGTGAGGGCTACAGAGAGGGCTTTCTTTAAGACATATAAAGGTGACAGTAAGAGGCCATGTCAGCAGTTCAGTGTTAGTAGTATTCCTTCTAGAGTTCGGGATTCTCTAAGCAGAGGTCAACACCACTTTCCACTTATTTGGCTCGTATAGGTAGCACCTCAGCTTATGGGTAGCTCTCAGGCAGATCGTGGTAGTATTAGTGGATAAAGTTTTGACAAGGCAGTACGGTTTATTCGGTCTAGCTTGTCAGGCCATGGCGGCTGTTTTAGGTCAGCAGGTATAGTATATCAGAGAGTTCCTGGGGCATGTCTCAATTATAGTGAGATCGGTCATTAGTCTAGGGAGTGACCCATATGTGAGTTGGTCAGCCAGTTGGGATCAGCTCATATTTCTCACTCGGTTAGGGATTCAGGGGTTTGTTACGACTGTAGAGAGACCAGTCACTAGTCTAGAGAGTATCCCCGATGTGGGATTATTAATCATTTAGCTCATCTAGATCAGTCTCTTAGAGATATGGAACCTTCAATTAAAGGTAGTGCACTTAGTGCCTTGATTGGTGATTCAGATGCTCAGTCCGAGTTTAGGCATGCTTGGATTTACACTTCTTCGGGCATGTCAGGGACTAAGACTTTGGATCTATCATATAGGTATGATTTTGATTTACTATATTTTTAGCTTCAATTTGAATTATTTTGGGGTTTTCATACCATCGGTGGTTACCTACCTTGATATTACTTTGACGACTGTTGTATGACTTGGTGTTTTTATAATGATTTTCGAATGCCTTTGTATAGATTTATGCATATATGGATACCCCCATATATGATTTCTTTTAGTAGTAAATTGAGTAGATCAGTATCGTGGGTTCCTTAGGGGTGTAGCATTTGGGTTCAAGTCCCATTTCATTTGGCATATTGGCCTTGTTATGGCCCTAGAGTGGTACTTTTATTGATTTCCATTTTTGGTACCACCTGTATCTTATGTTGTTAATATCATAGCCATGGTTTGATGTCGAGTGATTCTTTCTTGATAGATGGCTAGACTAGCACTATCTAGTTAGCATTTCCACTTCCTTGCGATGTTATTTCATTGGTTTAGATGGCTACCTTGGTTGGTTGGCCTTCCTTTTCTATTAGCAAGGTCTGTTGTAGAGAGGATTATGAACTGAAGGTAAGTTTGGCCTTCCGTGGATTTGTTTGGATTTTAGCATAGGCTATCTTCTTCTATAGCCCATTTCTATTAATGATAAGTCTGAGGTTTGTATTTAGATTTGTCTGATTCATCACCCGATTGTAGTCTTGATCTTGATGTTGATAGTGAGTTGCCCTTGCAAGGACCATTGAGTATATGCTCAATTTTTGATAGTGAGACTGATTTGGGTATTCGACCCTAGTGAAGGCTTGTTGACTCCAGTTTTGGATTTGATGACTTCGGATGACGGCTTGGAAGTTGCGATAGATCTTGGTATGTGGATACTTTCTCGTACACAGGATCAGTTTGGATGGTTGAGTTTGAGTAGTTCGGCTTCGGTGCTGAGATTATAGCTATGGATTGTGTAGCTTGGCTACAGTCTCCATTTCTGAATTTATTTCAGTTGAGCATTCGTTTATAGGCTGACTAAGCCTACTCTTTTCCTATCGGCTCAATTTCTTTCAGTTCGAATGGGTCATACTTGATATATGCTCGGAGGTTGGTCCATCAGTACATGGTATTGGTTGCTACTACAGTTGGCCTCAATTCTTAATTTTTGTCAGAAATTTTGTATGCTTACTTAGTGGAGGAAGTGTATTTTAGTTTGACTTAGCATGGTTTCGCCCACAGTTGGTGATACCTTCTCGATCAGATCATTCGATTTCAAGCGATTGTGCTTTGGACTCTTGACTACCAGTTTTGAGGGTCATTTGGAGCAGTTGTAGCTTTGTCTAGGGATCGCAAACTTTCGCCATCTCCATTTATGTATCCAGGTAGCACCTTATGGGCTTATTCTTATGCTTGCCATTATGAATTTTTAGTAGATCGGCTTCAGTCTTTAGAGGACAGTGCAATGGGTTTACGCTAACAGTACTCGAATGATATTTTGTATGGTTCAGAGTAGATAGCAGGTTTGGAAATGCAAAAGAAGGTTAGATTTAGGAATTGGAGTGGTTGTATGATTCATGCCTTGGATTGCCTTTAGCTTGGTTGAGTTTTCTCTTGGATATGCTTGTATTGATGTGTTGTCAGTGTGTTGGGGTTTGGATTTGTGTGCATCAGTTGTTCTCGGTTCAGTTGGAGGACAGTTGGTTGCTGAGGACAAGTTTTGCCTTTTTGGAAAGTGAAGTAAGGAAGTTGGTTGAAAAGAGGATACCAATAGAAAAATCCCTTGGAAGTATTATGTCTGCTTGGAGGTTATCTGGGGAGACATGCTCGGGGCATGCGGGCCCAGTACCTCATCCTTTCGAGCTTTCGGGCTCTTTCTATCCATTGATTTTTGTGGATGACAGTCCTTTTAGTAGTGGATATTATAATGACCCTCTAGGTCATTTTCTCAATTTTGGCATGTTTTTGGCATTTTGACTCATCCCACAGCAGTTACAGGTCATTTATGACTTGCCGAAACTGTCAGTTCGATTATCGGATAGTCCGTTTGGGTTTTAGGCTCATTTCTCTGTTTTGAAGCTTTTGCTGTTAAGAAATTGGTCTCGAACCAAAAATCCTAGTAAACAACCTCAGATGGAAATTCGAACAGCTCTATCAGCTCTGGAACATTGATTTTAGGCTAGGAGGATCCTCAGTTCAGGTCCTGAGGCTTTCAAACTCATTTTGGGCTATTAGGTAGATTTGATGAAAAATGGAACTATAGGTGTAGGGCCCACATTTAATCAAAACGATCTTGGATGAAAGTTTTGATGGTTCCATTGAGTCTGGAATGTCGAATTTGGTGTGGTATATAGTTTGTTTGCACACACGGGGTTCCGAACGAATCCCGAACACCAGTCGGAGTCTATTTAGAATTAGTAGTTTTGCTAGTTTTCTAGCATCTGGTGTAGCCACCTTTTGCTCTTCGCGTTCGCAAGGCTAGGGCCGCGTTCGGTAAGGGTCAAGTTTTTGACCTTCGCGATCGCGATCCTCAACTCTCCCATTCGCTATGCGGGTCAGCCCTGACCTGGTCAACTCCTTTCTTCGCGATTGCGGCTGGTTGTTCGCGTTTGCGATAGCCTGATTCCTTAGCCTTCGAGTTCTCGAAGGGCAATACCCTCGTTCGTCGCATTCACGAAGGCAAATTGCCTGATAGTACATATACTCTCTTCCCCAATTTCTCTTCATATCTCAACCCTTTTTCCACTATTAGGGACCCTTGGAGCTTGGAAATTATTGGGATTTCATCCCAAAAAACTCAGGTATGTTAACCCATCGTCCCTTTGTCGTTTTTCCTTATTTTCTCCATTAAATTTCATCCGTTTCCATGTTAATTCTTAGGATTTAGGTCTTAAAATTCATAAACTTTGGGGGCTAATTTGAGCCCCGTTTGTGTTCAACTTTTGAGCACACATTCCTTGTCCTTCGAGGCACCTCATGACTGATTCAATTTTTGGATTCCGTTAGCGGACCCTACAGGCCCATTATTGACCCATTTTTGGGCTCGGAGTTTTCTTATTGTAATATTGGTATCGTTTGACTCGTACTAATTTGTAGGTTATTGTTTTGATAGTGTGACATCATTTCGGGATTCTGGAGCAAAGACAACCGATTCATGGACTATTCAAGATTGGCAATTAGGCATCGAGGTAGGCTTTGGTCTACTCTTCTCTATGAGATTGTACATTGCATAGATTCTATGCGAGGCAGGGATCATTGGATCAAATTGTGACTAGTATATCATGATTTAGTCTATTTAGGAAATTTGGGATAGAAATGTGACCCAAACCTTAGCATAGGATACTTGTTATGGTCTTAGAATCCTACCATTCTTGATTATAGGCTTGTTTAGTCATAGATTGGCATTATGGATCCTTTAGTATAAGGTTTACCATTTGACTTAGTGATTTGGGTGGTATTTCCCCGATTAAATCCTTGTAGTGGCTTCATGACCTTGATTATCATAGTTTTCCGAGTTATGAGGCTTAATTATGTTAATTATGCATTGTTGGGCCCCGAGGCCGTAGTTAGATACTAGTTGGACTCTAGGTGAGTATTCTATACTTGAGAGGACATGATTCTTATAGATGCTTAAGTGCTTATAGTGGTATTGTTTGTATACTGGTGATGTCATGCATACTTTTAGGCGCATTCATGCCCACTTAGTGGAACGATTCCAACCAAAACCTTGATTTTACTACTGTTTTCTAAAAAGGAAATTATTCCCAACTTTTCCTTTTTAAAATGGATTCTTTTATAATGGGAATCGTACCATCTTATTTATTGGACTATGAGCTTTTGAAATTAAAAGTGATATTTTTAAAATTAGGTCGAGATTGAATCCGGTCCATGGTTTATCCACTCTATTACCACTACTATTTACTTCGGTAAGATAAGATTTTGACCTTTCCTATGCTATTATGCTGATGTAGTCCCGACGTTGATCTCGGGCAATGGATTTACAGACTTACACTATTTTAGTCATGGTTTGAGTCTGTCTACTTATTATATTTATACATTTCTTTGGTACTGGATGGAGTAGGTTGATTATGGTGATTATTGTAAGTCCTGGTTCGGGATCATGCAGTGTATACAGATATCCCGAATTCCCTATGGGCCCCCTCGTCTATGAGCCACAGTGCTGGAGAAGGATGGTCGCCTAGGTCCTACCTTTGCGAGCTCCGGAGCTGGAGGAGGTGTATACATTTGGTACTTTATGGCACTTGGATTGGTTATGGTATTTCAGTTTATGTTGCATTCATTCATTCATATGCTTCGCCTATCACCAGTATAATTGTTTGGCTCCTGTATCTATCGGTCTTATGGAGGGCCGTGTAGGTAAAGGTTATAATTGTTGTTTATTGAGTGCTTCCGTGAACCTTCCGGGCTTATGGGGACCCCGATTTTAGGTATTGTTTTTTCGGACTATCCGGTTACTTTATTGTTGGTTATTATGGTTAGTTCGTGGTAGGATGGTTATAGACTGGTGCCCGAGGTTATCGGTATGTTTATTATTCCCTTTCTTTATCATGATAGAATATGTTGTTGGTAGGTTGTCCTATGTTTAGTCACCCTTTGGTTGGAGGCCCTGATCATGGAGGTATTAGCTCGTTTACTTGGTTATGGACCTCGAGATGTTAGGTTGACACCCTCAGGTTATTTTTCTTTGAGTTAGTCCTATATATGTACATTTATATATATATATATATATATATATATATATATATATGTATGTATGTATGTATGTATGTATGTATATATTGCATTACCATATATCCCCCTCTTTCTTGTCCATTCAAATTATATATGTATTTTTTGGCCTTGTATACTACCAAATATATACTTCTTTCACTCTTCATTAGTATATTGACTAGTGATATACGATAATGTACTTTAGCTCCTGAGCACTATTAGAATAGGGTAGTTTACCCTTATTACTTCATTAGCCTCATTATGCTTAGCTTTCCTGGATAGTTGCATGTAGTTATATTCATGCCTTACATGTTATTTATGATTGCATTATTTTTGGAGCTCAGTTTGTCGATGCCTACTGAGTACCACGTGTTTAGTACTCATACTACACTACTGCAGCCTGTAGATCATAGTACGATTTATCATCGTTGATGTGTGCATCGTGCGGAGCAGCCATGGATAGGAGATTTAGGGTGATCTCCTGAGTGCTCCTACCTTCTCTATCTTATTGTTAGACTGATCTCTATGTTGTATTCAGAGACATCTTTGTATATATATTTACCCTGTATTTCACTTGTACTCTTTATGTGTTAGAAGTTCTTGTACTGGCTCCACCAGATTTTGGGATTATATTAGCCTTTTTATTATATTTATTCTGCAGCTTGTTTTTGCTCTTGGTAGTCTGTTACTAGTCGTTCCGGACTACGGGTTGGTTTACTTACTGGTGGGTTAGAGTAGGTGCCATCATGACCTGAGAAATTGGGTCGTGATAAGATGTCCTCTGATCATTCCTACGATAGCTTAGCACAATCGTGATCAACTTCCACGGTCATGACATGGTGTCTCTGCTGCATTATCAGTCCAAATTCCAGCACTCCACTGGTCCAAACTTATTTGAACCTGCAAACACCTATAAATCCATTATATCCACATAGAAAGACCCTCGTACTTACAAATATTCACTGTTTTAAGCATCAAAAGTGTCGTAAGTTCACGGTAAATTAGTAAGGTAGAGGGATTAATTGAAGAAGGGAAAGTGACATATAACGGTGATGAGGAAATAGAGGATAGACTTGGAGAATCAATTGAATGAGAGATGGACAAGTTATGAGTTCTGCCAAAGGTTTGACATGGTGCAATAATTTCTAAAAAGGGTAGAAATAAAGCTCTTGGACGTATCCTTTAAGCAAAAGGAGCATGAGTTGGAGAAGGGAAATAGGTGTTCATCAAAGATGACATGCCGAGAGATATACCTACGGCTTGAAGGGATGTGATAACACTTGTACCCTTTGTGATTTGGACTACACCCCAGGAAAACATATTGTTTGGATTGAAGATCAAATTTATGAGTGTTATATGGCCTTAAATAAGGGCAATAAGCACACCCAAAGGTTCTTAGAAAGTGATAGTCGGGGAGTTTACCAAATAGTTTCTCAAAGGGAGATATATTTTTCAGAATCGGTGTGGGCATCCTATTGATCAGGTAAACAACGGTAGTAAAAACATCATTCTAATAATGTAATGGAATGGAAGCATGGGTAAGCAAAGTTAAACCAGTTTCAATAATATGCCTATACTTTCTTTCGGCGGATCCATTTTGTTCATGAGTGTGTGGACAAGAGACATGATAAATAATGCCTACTTGAGCAAAGTAAGTTGAACATTTTTTATACTCCCCACCCCAATCAGCGAGAACAACTTTAATCTTCCATTCAAAAAATTCAACTTGAGACTTAAAATATAAGAATATGTTGAACACTTCATAATAACAAAATTTATTATCAAAAAGGTAAAGAGCAGGGCCCCATACATTAGAATGAATTAATTCTAAAGGATAAATAGAACTAGATAAAGAACTAGGAAAGGGAAGTTTATGACTTTTGCCATATTAGCAAGAAGAAAAACCGATTGGAGCATGACCCAAATGATTGTGCCAGATCAAACAAAGTTGTTGAAGCTAGAAGGGCTTGAAGTTGAGAATTCTTGTGGCGGGAGGCTTGATTTAAGTGAAGCTGATACAAGCCATGCTTAAGAGTGCCTTCCAGTAATACCTTCCTCGTTGTCAGATCCATCACAAGATAAACACGAGGGTGAAATTCAAAACACACATTATTAACGGCAGTAAACTGAGCCAAACTTAATAAATTCTTAGTAATTTCAAGCACGTGAATAATATTGGGCAAAGATAGACGACATGAGGGAGATAAAAATAGTGAGTCACCAATATGAGAGATCACCAAACCTGCACTATTACCAGCGTAAATGGGTTCATTGTCGGTGTATTAACCACGTACGTTGAGATTGGCTAGGCCATTAGTAATATGATTTGTGGTTCCTGAATTGGGAAACCAAGATGAATCCAGGACAATTGAGGGCTGAGCAACCATGGTTGCCAACTGTTATTTACTTGCTGCTTGATAAGCGTGATTAAATTTATGATGACAATTAATTGTAGAGTGGCCAAACTTTGAGCAGACCTGACATTGAGTGATTCCATTACTAGAATTAGGATGATTAGTGGAGTAGTGGCTTGATTGGTTTTGATTTGTCGTGGATATCTGCCACGACCTCTACCACCTCGTCCACCATTGAACTGTCCCGAGTTTTAGTTCCTTTTGGAGTAGATATCCCTTTTGAATTATTGGAATTTTTTGTAGATAAATTTACCTGAGCAAGTCCATGATTAAGCAAATTTGCTTGTTCAAGCCTAAGTTCATGGCTAAGTAGTAGTCCATGGAGATCTGTGATAGTAATAGGTTCCACTCTAGAGGTTACTGATACCACAAAGGCATTATACCCTGGTCCTAGATCTCCTAGTATATAAAGAATCAAGTCATCATTCAAAATTGGTTGAGATGTCGCTGCCAAGGTGTTAGTAAAAGTTTTCATTTTCTCCAAATAGTCAGTCATGGTCATGGTGCCTTTCTTTGTGTTTTGTAAATGAAACAACAATTGCATAATCCTTGCTCTGGATTGAGACTCAAACATCTGTTCTAGGGCCTGCCAGACTGATCTCGAGGTTACACAACCTACAACTTGTGCAAGCACTCCTTCAGTAAGTGAGGATAATAACTAACCGAGAAAAATCCTTAGGTAGTGCTACCGGTTACCAACTTTGATGGGCATTCTTGTGAACCATCAATTTAACCTTCCAAGTCGTGGCCTCACAGCATTGAAAGAACTTGTGACTACCACAAAATATAATTGTTCATGTCCAATTTGATAAGATGAGAATGTGATATGTTAGGGACAAAATAACTACCATTGTTAGCAGTTATTGAAGTCGTGAGAGTGGTGCTGGTAAGGGAGGAAGAAGTCATGACGTGAGTCGTTAGGGCTCTAATACCATATAATAGTTGAAACACAGTGGCTCAAGCAAAGAGCTTAATTTTCGTATATATTTTTATATAACTAGTTTAGGGTACGTGCGTTGCACGTGTATTTCCCATTAGTACAAAAGATTGTACCACCAAAAGAATAAAGAATATTACTATATTATATACTCTCAACCCGGACTCGACCCCGACCTCTCCGACCTCAATTTTCTATCTGGGACCCGACCTCGACTACTGACCCCAACAGCCAGCCCAAGATCCGACCCCGACTCTCAATCCTAGACCCAATCCCAACACCTGACTTGAGATCCGACTGCGACACCCGATCCAGGACGTGACACCAACTCTTGACCCGGGACTCAAGTTCTGACCTTTCCACCCAACCGGAGAACCGACCCCGATACTTTATCCAGGACCCAACCTTGACTTTCGACCTTGACACCCAACTGGGAACCCGACCTTGACTCTCAACCCGAGACCGACCCAAAATACAACCCTGACTCCCAATCCAAGACCCTAGATCTGACCCCAACTCCCAATTTGAGATTCATCCTGACACCTAACCTGGGACCCGACTTTGACTCTCAATCGGGGACTTGACCCCCACAACAGATCCGGGAACCGATCCCGACTTTTAAAAAATATTTGCATTAAAATCCAAACCTTAAACCATACAACTAATATATTTGCTTTCTATTTTCTTTTTTCTTTTCCCCAATTGTTTCTCCCTTATTTATTTTTAATTTTTGTTGCTCCTACCTTTACTCCTCTAATATGTCCTTATCCTTAAATTAAGCTTTAACACTTAAGTCTATTTTCTTAAAATATTAAGTTTGACAGAGTTGATGCATGATTATGTCTTATTTTATTGATTAGTATGAAACTGATATTAATATTTCATCACATACATAGCAATATGCTACCAATGTGAACTAAGACCAAAAAAAAGTTTGCCTCTTTTGTACGTAAAAGAACAGATAAAATAAGAACAATAAAGAATCAGAATGTGAATATTTACCCTATGAACCAAGTTCAAGAATTTCAAGAACAATATCATTAACATAGCAAAATTCAGAAGCAACACTTTTCTTCATATGTTGCAATCCACATGCCCAATTTATAGTTATATCAGTATCTTGCCGATTAAATTTAGCGACGGCGCCGATAGACCCACCAGCAGAAGCTCGACAAAAATCAAAAAGCCTATAAAAAATAGGGCATCAGTCTAAATCAACATTGAAGTGTTTAATATGGGTAAAATCGTAATGTTCGTAAAGTGTCTCCGGTGAAATGGAAGAGAGAAAAAGACAAATGTAAAGAGCTACCTATTATATGGTTCTTTTTTCCTTTTGAATTGAAGCCAATTTGACGACTTCTAAAATGGGTATATTGTAATAAGTTTCCTACTTGTAATACATGATAATTTATTATTGTAAATATCAAGAACATACTAAAATTTTAGAAAACTTACCGCAAATCACAAGCAAATTTGTGTCTCTTCAACCCTAGATACTATCAAGATTTCACAAAAATTTTCTCAATTAGCAATTATCTATCAAGAATACATATTTTAAAATTCTAGAAACGTAAACTAAATTAAACAAAGAAAAAGACACAACATAGATAAATATTAATTAGTTGGTACTTGGTAATATAAAAGAATCCTAAACTTACAATAGTAATTAACAACCTACAGAATAATTAACTTTAACATTTGCAATAATAAAATCCTAAACCTACACCAAGAACAAACCTAATACACGAAAACCTAAAGGAAAGTATATTATTAGGTAAAATAATAGCGTGTGTAATTTAAGTATGGAAATATTTGACATAACGTAGAATCTTATTTGGTTTTGAATTAAAATATTATTTTATTAAAAATAATTAAATAATAATTTTGAAAAAAAAAAGAAAGTAAAAAGACGATTTTCTCTATTGGGGAGACTTTTAATGAAGAGCAAAAAGTTCAAATAATATTTCTAAGGTCCTTCACAATTTTAATATATTATAGATATAGATTATAGATATAGATATAGATATAGATATAGATTATAGATATAGATATAGATTATAATGGAGATTAAGTCCTATAATTACAAGTGATACAACTCTAATCGGATAGAAATTCTAACTATGTTAAGAGTCCTATCCGTTGCCTCTTCTAGTTGGCAATCCTACAGATACATGAATTTGGGCTTTAGTAGGAGAATTATCATTATCCTTAACAACCCTTTTTGGCAACTCTTAATTTCAATTTTTTACATGACATATTTAACTCCATAAAATTCAATAACATTTTAGCACATTCTACAAATTTTTAGTTTAAGGTCATAAGACTCAAAAGTTTTTTTTAGTTTTTTAAATTTTATGATAAGTCAAAATCAAACAAACAAATTGAAACGGAGAGATATGTAACTTTAGTTTTCTTTTGTGGAAATGTTGTCCATATTATGATTTGAAAAAAATAAAATAAAAAATGAACTACTCTATTTTAACATATGTTACTGTGGCAACCATATGTCGGCCATCTCCAGTTTTGACTAGCAATTTATTTCTTCCTTACCTTTGCCTTCCTAGTACTTAATAAACTTCCATAATATGCCTAATTTGTTAAATGGGAGTGCTTGCAATCTTTTTCTTTATGTTTGTTGGTCCAAACCTATTCCTAAGAACAAATCTAATCATGTAATTATGGTCTAAAGTTCTAAACACATTCAAATCAACAACTTTTTATCAAATATGGCATTAGTTTTTAAATATTATATTTATTTGAATTTTTAATATAGAAGAAATGTGTGAATATATGACTCTTAACAATTTGAATAGAAAATATATAGGGCCTGTTTGTAAAGTCACACTGGTAATTGGATTTGGTGTAATTGGGCGTAATTACACTATTTGGCATATTTGGTTGGCTAGGTAATTACTTGGTTAGCAGGTAATTGGGTTTAATTGGTAGGAGGTAATTACACACTCTAATTCCCCGGGGGGGGGGGGGGGGGGGGGGGGGGAGGGAGCTGTGAATTGCTGGTAATTACATGGTGTAATTACAAGTTGGTTACTTTTTAATTTCTTTATTTTATTTTTATTTTTATTTATTTTTATTTCTATTATTTTAAAAAGAATTTATTTTTTATTAATATAATATTTTTAAAAATATATATTTTTATTTTATATTATTTATATTTTGTTTCCTTACTTCTTATTTCCCAACCTTTACTTCTGGTGATTCCATGCAATTGTTCGTATTATTTATTATTTATTTTTTTCATTTAGCATAATTGTGTTAGTATTCTAATTTTTAAATTAAAGTAGAACTCATTGTTGAATAAGGTTATAGACTCCGTTATGTTGAAATTTGACATAAGAGTATTATGTTAACTTTTTTTTGTTGAATTTTAAACTTATGTTATATTTTCGGTTCCAATTATTTATTTTAGTAGTATTGACTTGATATTTCACATTGTTTTTGAAGTTAGAATTGATAGATTATCGTTTTGTCAAATGTTTTAATAATTTTATGATATTATATCTATAATATTATTCATTTTGTCAAACATGCATTTCATAATGTTCTTAAAAATCATGTACTTTAAGTTTTTATGATTAATTTAATGAAAATATACTAATTTGATATATATATATATATATATATATACAGCTTTTGGGGGGCGAATACATAGGCAGGCCCCTGAACTTGTAAGTTTTTTCCGTATTGGTACCTCAATTAAGTTACGTACCTATTGAACCCTTTAGTCATTCACAAACTGTGTCAATTAAACACAAGCGTCCGACGTGGCTCTTTGCATGTTCTCAAGTTTCTGAAGCGCGTGAAATCAATAGAGAAGCATCTGATGTGGCACTCCCCAACGGTATTCTTTCCCCTTTTTTTCTATTTAACCCTAATTTCTTTCCCTCTTACCCTAATTGATTTCCCTCTTTCTTCCTCTTTTCTTCATATCCACCATTTTTTTGTTTGAGGTCATCTAATTTTTCTCCTTCTCCTCTTAATTTCTCATTTTCTTCTGCCTAATTTTAAATAGCAATGTCGAATTCATCTTTCTCATCGTCTTCATCTTCTTCACTTTCAAAAAGGGTATGTCGATGTGGGGTCAACACTGAAATTAAGACCTCATGGACACAACTCAACACTGGACGCAGATTCTTTTGCTGCAAAACTTCAAAGGTATTCATCTTACATTTCCGTCAAATGACCATCACTCAATGTTTTAGTTCAATTTTTTCTTTAATTTTGTAGGCGAGAGGTGGATGCAATTACTTCGATTGGTTCGATGACGAAATGCCTTCTCAAGCAAAGAGGGTGATATGGGGTTTGCTGAAAAAAGTCAAATCTTTTGAAGAAGAGAGGAATCGATCAAGAAAAATAATAGTAATATACATTGCTGCAGTTGTGATTTTGGCTACATGGAATTTCTTCAAGAAATGTTCTTAAATTTTGGCTAAATTTGTGTTAGGCTACTGTATGAGACTATTTTGGTTTGGTTTTCCTATTGTAATTGATTTGGTTTGTTTTGTGACTTAAATTGTGTACGAAGGAATGAAGACAAGTTGTATAATGTGTATTAGTCTGCTCTGTTTATTCAGTGTTCAAATGATTTACATAATAGTAACTAATGATTAATGATTTAACAAGGTTAGTGTGAAATGATTCACAAAAAATGAAGTTCCTTTCGTCCACAAAAATACTGTAAAGCACAAGAGCACAAGTGTAATTGATCAATAGTTATCACAAAATAAACTACCATTCAACTGCTCTAATGATCTTAAAACATACGTAAGTATCCAACAAAAACAAACTTAAAACAGACCACCAAAGATAGTTTAGAATCTTCAAATACCCCAACAAAATATCAAAGCAGTCACACAACTAATGTTTTTACTGCTTAAATTAAAAGTAGTACTTAAACAAAAATTTGATTCAACAACTTCATATGTCTGCTGGTGCACTAGAACTTCCAACTTGGCTCCTCTTTGACTGACTCATACTTTGCAATTGCGTAGTTGTGACAGCATCCTTTCCCTTCCACTTTATTCCTCGAGGCTTGTAACCAATATCAATGTTTGTTTGACCTGCATCTTTGTAAATATCTAGAGTGACAACTCTTTCACCTCTAGTACCAGGTTGTGCATACAATGAAGTAAAATGAGATTTGTTAAATAAGAATTAAGAATTACATGAATTTGTAAGTCATACTTACATTTAGAGTTTGACTGTCACTCATCTGATCAGTGTAGATGTCAAATCCCACAGTCTTTGACCTCTTTTGTCCTACTGTTGATGTTGATGCTCCACTGGTCCTTTTATCCCCAGATCGCTGACCAGATACAACTCTTTTTCCCCTTCATGTACCCCTTTCAGTGCCTCTTCCAGTGCTCATGCCTCTTTCAGTGCTCTTGCCTCTGCCAGATCCCTTACCTCTGCCAGTGCCTCTACCTCTACCTCTTCCAACTGGATGCACTCTTATAACAGCTGAAGTATCAACACACATAGAGCTGCCTTGCTGGCTAAACATTGGTGGCTGGCTGAAGCTTGATGGTTGATTAGAGCTTGGTGGTTGGCTATAGGTTGGTGGCCTGCTAGAACTTGCTGCATGGCTAAAGATTTCAGGTTGTCCCATCTCAGCCTAACAATAAAGTATGTTAAATGTGTGGTATAAATACGATTGTTTAATTATTGCATTAAAAGAGAAGAATGTATTACCTGAGTTTTGTCACGCCCCATTTCGAACCGGTCGAAACAGCACACGATCGTGTGGTGGTGGTCGTTGTGACTCTCTGGTTTTGAAAATTTATTTTTTAGAGGGTAATTTTATAACATATGATATAAGTAATTTGGTATAAGAATAACAATTATATAAAAAATATATATATTATTCTGGAAAAATTGCTATCGGCGTTAAATTTATTGAAATTAATGTTTAAACAATAAGAAAAACTAATATTCAGGACTCATAAGCATCGGGAAATTAATTTAGGAAAAAGGAGAGCAAAAATTGGGTGTCAACAACTTGCCCCTCTTCGTGCATAGATTATGAAAGAGTCTATGGACGAAGACGTTGACATAAACCAATTTTGTCTCGATTGGCAAATTAGATTAGTTTCAGAAAAGTCGCACCCAAAAGACGGAATGGTGAAGCTAAAGCCACCATGATTGTGATTATGGATTCGACCGAACTCTGGTCTCTGAGTAGCCTACATATCTCAGGTTTCATGAGAATCAGGCCGATGTAGTTCGAAAAAACATAAAATTTTGAGAGGTCCTCAAAATTTTGCCCCAGTGTCGGGCTTATGACGACACTAGTATTATTTGTGCCAGAGATAAGAGTGCTTTGGCATGAATAGAGTGGATTTGACTGCGTGAGATGGAGATACATACATATCCCTAAGAAATCAAGTCGGGTGTAGTTCTGGAATAAAGAACTATGACAAATTTAGAGGCGACCCTCAAAATTTGCCCAGTGTAAGATTTTCGGTCGGTACTGGATTCCTTGGAAAGAATTTCATGGTGTTAATGGTAGAAATGAACTTTTGGATGACATAATTCTTTTGGGATGGGGCATACTTTATAGTCTCCCAATTATAAATGTGGTGCACAACACAACTATAAACGGGGCTCTACTTAAGTGTGTCCTGCATCTCTACAACATCATGTCAGATTATAGGCGGGGGGTAGGCCCTCAAATGTCTCTGATGAGGATCCTGAAAGAAGTACTAGAGAAGAGTATTGACATTCGTAGGAGTGGATGTGCTCCAATTTGGAAGTGCGGATGATTGATTATGAGAATCGGAGTCGGAATGCTAGTTTTGAACTCTAGCTTGTGAGTTTGGTATTCCTCATCAAGCAATACCTCAATCGTTGCTTAGAGGTAGTTACGCGTTGTAATGTGTTGTCCTGTAAAACAGGTAGAAAGGTGACAATGTACCTGTTGCGGTATAAAATTATAAATTAAAATTATAATGTAAAGAGTAGAGTATAGATATTCAAACTAAGATTGTAATCTTTGTTCTGTAGTGTAGATGCCTCCGACTGGCGGGGCGATTGTTGGAATGTAAAAGCCTTCATCGGCTGGGAAATTGCTGGAATGTAATAGCCTCTGTCAGCAGAGCAATTGCTAAAAAGTGAAAGCCTCCGACTGGCGGGGCAATTGCTAAAAGTAAAAGCCATCCGACTGGCGGGGCATTTGTTTAAAAGTAAAAGCCTCCGACTGGCGGGGCAGTTGCTTATAAGTAAATGTTTTCTTCTAGCAGGATAATCTCCAACTCAAACTCGATGATAATGTTGCGTATTGGAATCTGATGCTGCTATTATGGTGAATTTCTAATGCTGCTTTGCTATGGTGTGAATCTCTAATTGGCAGAGCGTGCTTTGCTTGCTGAGATACAATTTTCCGATACGACGGAGCGTCATTTTGCCTATTTGTAATCTCCGATGTGCCGGAGTGTCATTTTTCTCATATACAACCTCCAATATGGTAGAGAGCATTGCTTATTTACATCCTCTGATATGGCAGAGGGTCGCTTCACTTGCTTATGTACAATCTTTGGAATAAGGGAGCTTGAATTTGTTTGCCTATGTACAGTCTTCGAAATACGGGAGCTTGAATTTGTTTGCTTATGTACAGTCCTTGGAATGTGGAGCCTTTGATGAAGTTAGACGCCATTCTCCGATTGGCGGAGTTATTCGACGCAATTAGACGGTGATTCTTCGATTGGAGAAGTTATTCGACACATTCAGGTGGTGACCTCCTATTGGTGGGGTTTATTGAAAGAAGCAAAATAGCCTAATTGTCCCATCGAGGGGCCCCTTTCTTTGTCACCTCTGGTCCGGACAATTGACGTACCTGCAAAAGAATTCAAACAAAACTCTTAGAGCTTGTGAGGATTAGTATAATTATCCTAAAAAATAGTGTAGGAAAAGAATATTTTGGCTCATGTCGTCATGATAAGTCGTATGATTTTTCTGATCATGTCCAAGAGCTTGACTTGATATCATCTCTCCTATTTCCTGTTTTCCTGCGCTCAAAGAAAAATTCTTAGTTTGGAGGGGGTGCTGATTTGTGTCGACTCGGGGATCTTGGCTTTGTCATCGAAATCCTTCATCACTTCCTCAGCTTGATCGATCTTACCAAAGTTGGAGACTTGGTAAGTGTAAAGGTAGGAAAGTAATTTTTGAAAAATATTTTTCGCAAATATATCATGTATATATTGAGTATATATATAGTAATCCTTTATTGTTTTCAGATTATGACGTGTTCCGAAATCCATCGAGCCTCTATTTGTTAGTCGTATACGCATGTAGCCTTATCCTTCGAAATGACGCTTCTCTGGCTACGCAGACGCTAAGACGATTTTGATGGCGAGATCTCTTACATTTTGAATCTATGCAGTGGGTAAAGGGGGTTTTCCTAAAGGTAAGACCGAACCTTTAAGGTTGCCTACGTATCCTCAAATGGGAATCAGGTCTGTACGTAGTTCAATGGTAGAGAAAGTAATATGAGATGCAACGACCGAGCCTGACTCAGGCTGCCTACGTATCCAAGTGGAATCAGGCCAGAACGTAGTTCAAGTACAAAGGGAGAAATAAAAATATGAAATGCAATGACCGAGCCTGACTCAGGCTGCCTACGTATCCAAATGGAATCAGGTCAAGCCGTAGTTCAATACAATAAAAGAGTAAAATATGAAGGGACCGAATCCGATGAGGATTGCCTACGTATCCCACCGAGGGAAGTCAGGTCGAACGTAGTTCTAAATACATGAAAGATGATATTTTGGTTTTTTCTAAGGGAGACCGGACCCGATAAGGGTTGCCTACGTATCCCGCCGTGGCAAGTCAGGCTAATACGTAGTTCTATTACATTGGAGTAAAATGCAAAATTACAAGGGAATAACAACTAGTCCTAGTGTCTTCAAATATGGTATTTCTTGATAGCGTCTGAATTGATCGGCTTCGTACTTACTGTGCCATCCATTTCTGCGAGGATTACTGCTCCTCTTGAGACTACTCGGTGAACCATGTAGGGACCTTGCCAATTTGGCGCAAATTTCCCCTTAGCTTCATCTTGGTTAGGGAATATTTTCTTTAAAACTAACTGCCCCGGTGTGAATCATCGAGGCCTGACTTTCTTGTTGAATGCTTTGATCATTCTGCTCTGATAGAGTTGACCATGACAGACTGCGTCCATTCTTTTCTCATCAATGAGCATCAACTGTTCGATTATGCTACGAATCCATTCAGCATCATCTAGATCTACCTCTTGGATGATTCTCAAGGAAGGTATTTCCACTTCTACGGGTATCACTGCTTCTGAACCGTAGACCAACATGTAGGGAGTTGCCCTAGTGTATGTCCTGATTGTGGTGCGATAGCCGAGCAAAGCATAGGGTAGCTTCTCATGCCACTCTCTGTTACTGTCCACTATTTTCCTCAAGATCCTCTTGATATTCGTATTCGCGGCCTCAACTTCTCCGTTCATTTGTGGACGATATGCTGTGGAATTTCGGTGGGAGATCTTAAATCTTTCACAAGTCTCTCTCATGCGATCACTATTAAGATTAGCCCCATTATCTATTATAATTGACTCTGGAATTCCAAATCGACAGACTATGTTGCTGCGAACGAAATCTGCTACCACTTTTTTTGTTACTGCCTTGTGCGTTGATGCTTCAACCCATTTTGTGAAATAGTCGATAGCTACCAGGATGAAACGGTGCCCGTTCGATGCTGGAGGCTCAATGGGCCCAATAACATCCATGCCCCAAGCAGCAAATGGCCAAGGAGAACCCATCACATTGAGCTCGTTCGGTGGAACCCGTATAAAATCCCCATGAACTTGACACTGATGGCATTTCTGCACGTATCGGATGCTATCCCTCTCCATGGTCATCCAGAAGTATCCGACTCTCAAAATCTTCTTTGCTAGTATGAACGCATTCATATGGGGACCACAGGTCCCTGCATGTATTTCTTCCAACAGCCTGGTTGCCTCTGTGGCGTCTACACATCGCAACAATCCCAAATCCGGAGTCCTCCTATATAGGATTTCTCCATTGAGAAAGAAGTGATTGGCCATCCTTCTCAAGGTTCGTTTTTGCTTGCTGGTGGCGCTTTCTGGATATTCTCCTGCTTCGAGCAACCTTCTGATGTCACAATACCACGGCTTTCCATCTGGTTCTTCATCTACGTGGAAACAGTATGCATTTTGATCGTGTATCTCTACCTTGATGGGATCGATGTAATTCTTATCTGGATGCTGGATCATTGAAGATAGTGTGGTTAGGGCATCGGCAAACTCATTTTGGACTCGAGGGATATGTCTGAACTTAATTTTCGTGAACCTTTTGCTCAGCTCTTTGACACATTGCACGTAAGGAAGGATCTTGACATTCTTAGTGATCCATTCTCCTTGTACTTGATGAATCAACAAATCAGAATCTCCTATGACCAACAAAGCTTTGATGTTCATGTCTATAGCCATTCTGAGTCCGAGAATGCAAGCTTCATATTCTGCCATGTTGTTCATGCAAGTAAACCTAATCTTTGCTGAGATCGGATAATGTTGACCTATTTTGGATACCAAAACGGCTCCGATTCCAACACCTTTAAAGTTTGACACTCCGTCAAAGAACATCCTCCATCCATCATACGACTCTGAGATGTCTTCCCCTGCGAATAATACTTCTTCGTCGGGGAAGTAGGTCCGTGTCACATACACAATATCAAACTCGCTTAACAAAATCTGCCACTTTGCTAATTTTCCAGTAGGCATCGATTTCTGAAAGATTTACTTGAGTGGATCCATTCTTGAGATCAAGTACGTGGTGTATGCGGACATGTAGTGCCTCAACTTTTGCGCCACCCAAGTTAACGCGCAACAGGTTCGTTCCAACAATGTATATCTTGCTTCGTACGGTGTAAACTTCTTGCTTAGGTAGTAAATGGCTTGTTCCTTCTTCCCTGTTTCATCATGCTGTCCCAACACACACCCAAATACGCTATCCATAATGGATATGTATAATAACAATGGCTTCCCGGGTTCTGGTGGAACCAATACCGACGGGTTGGACAAGTATTCCTTGATTCTATCAAAAGCTTTTTGACATTCTTCTGTCCATCTCGCGGCGGTGTCCTTCTTCAGCAACATGAATATGGGCTCACATATTATTGTGGACTGAGCTATGAACTGGCTGATGTAATTGAGTCTTCCCAAGAAACTCATAACGTCCTTCTTGGTCCTAGGGGGTGGTAACTCCTGGATTGCCATGATTTTTGACGGATCCAACTCTATACCTCTCCTACTAACAATGAACCCTAATAATTTCCCAGCGGGAACTCCAAAAGCGCATTTGGCTAGATTCAACTTCAGGTCGTACCTCCTCAACCTTTCGAAGAACTTTCGCAAATCATCCAGATGGTCCGAACTCTTCTTGGACTTGATAACAACATCATCCACGTGTACCTCAATCTCCTTGTGAATCATATCATGGAAAAGGGTAGTCATGGCCTTCATGTAAGTTGCGCCGGTATTTTTGAGCCCAAATGGCATCACCCTATAGCAATATACTCCCCACGGAGTGATACAAGCTGTATTCTCAGCATCATCTTCATTCATCAAGATTTGATGATATCCCACAAAGCAATCAACAAATGACTGCAACTCATGTTTTGCGCAATTATCAATGAGTATGTGAATGTTTGGAAGAGGAAAATCATCTATAGGGCTAGCCCTATTAAGATCTCGATAATCTACACATATCCTTATCTTTCCGTCCTTCTTCGGCACCGGCACAATGTTGGCCAACCATGTAGGGTAATTTGTGACCTTTACGACATTTGTTTTTATCTGCTTGGTCACCTCCTCTTTGATTCTCAAACTCAAATCGGGTTTGAATTTTCTCGTCTTTTGCTTCACGGGCGGACATGCGGGATCAATTGGTAACCTGTGCGAGACTATATCGGTGCTTAACCCTGGCATGTCGTCATAAGACCAAGTGAACACATAAACGTATTGCCTGAATAATTTTATCAGTTCTTGCTTTCTTTCGGCCTCCAAATGTATGCTGACTCACGTCTCCTTCATCGTTTCTTCATCGCCCAAATTGACAACCTCAGTTTCATCCAGATTAGGCTTCTTCTGACTTTCAAGTTGCTCAACCTCATGTGGCTGGTTTTCGGGCATCATGCTTTCGTCATATTCCTCATAATCATGCTCATTGCTCGTATTTTGCTCAGTGGATTCGTTACACGTCATAATCGTTGAACGAGGATTGTTATTAATATTAGCACTGAAAGTGTAAAAGGTGAGTAGAATAAATATATTTTAATGGAAAATAATGAAAGTATATATTTTAGAAAATAAAGACTTTTATTAAAGAAAAAGCACTTGGCTTTAGCAAGAGGCGAGTAGAAAAAAGGGCTTAGGCATGATTCAAGCCTCAATTGATCATGCAAAAATGATTTTGAAATTGACTACGATTCCACACTACCAGGACTCCTACCGAAACAGGGTTGGGCTGATGGTCCAATTCTGCAAGACTTCCCCAGGCTCAATGTCACGGATAGTCAGCTCTTTGAGATCTATCTCCAATCCTTCCTCGATCACGGCTACAAACAGATTCCCTATTCCTTCTATGATGTCCTCATCAACTGCTTGCTCTGAAGCTGGAACTTGGGCTGGCGCAAACACTGTATTACCCGATCCTATACCATGCACCTCTCTAGGAGTGGGTTCGTATCCTAGCCCAGTGGTACCTCTCTGATGTTTTAGTTGGATTGGCTCAATTATACCGTTGGCATTTAGTACTAGTCCTGTCTTAGGCTGATACCCATACTTTAACATCTCAGATGCAACCATCTTTGCTGCACTCAACCTTTTTACTTCAACCGACTCTACTTCCTCATTGATCCTTGCAGCTTGCATGATCTCCAGAGTATGAAAAGTGGCTCCATCTAACTCTTCCGTGACTGGAACAGAATTAATAGAATATATGGGATGACTGAGCTCCCCATGAATGGTAACTTCCGTGCGACCCCACTCAAACTTTACACACTGATGGAGAGTTGAGGGAACTGCTCTCGCCATGTGGACCCATGGTCTTCCCAACAATAGGTTGTAGCTGGACGCTACGTCCATCACTTGAAATAAAATGGGAAATTCAGCTGGCCCTACTTTCAATGTTAGGTAGATTTCTCCAATGACGCTCCTTTACGATCCATCAAAAGCTCTGACCTTCACCCGACTCTCTCTTATCTCTTCTATATTCACACCTAAATCTCTCAGAGTGGAGAATGGACAGATATTACACCCAGAACCACCATCAATTAGAACCCTATTCACAACCTTATTGCAGTATCTGACGGTGATATAAAGTGCTTTGTTGTGCCCAGCCCCTTCTGACGGCAACTCATCATCATGAAAAGAGACCTTATTTGCTTCCACCATACGTCCGATTGTAGCAGCCAAAGTTTCACTCGTGGTTTCTTTAGGTATGCTAACTCCGCTTAATACTTCCATCAAAGCGTTCCTATGGGCTTCAGAACTCATAAGCAAGGACATAATGGATATGTGGGCTGGCGTTTTCTTCAGCTGCTCCTCGACCGAATAGTCCTTAGGTTGCATCTTTTTCCAAAATTCTGTGGCTTCAGCATCAGTAACATTCTTCTTTGGATTTTGTTCTTTCCCAAAAACTTCTCGATTTGAATCCCCTAGGGCATAACACCTTCCTGACCTGGTCATCCCTTGAGCTACGGCCATATCTATCGTCTTGCCTTTGGTTTCCACTTGATAGTCCCATGGGACTACTCTAGTGTCATAATCAGGCTTTTCAGCAGCTACAGTGGTTACTACAACTTTCGGCAGGTAGGTTTGAACAGTCAACTTCTCCCTTAACTGAACTGTGATAAAAGGTTGCGCTGGAGATGTAGTGGCAACTTCTTTTGTATTCCAAGTAGGCACAATAGCTCCCTCCAAGTCATACTCTTCCTCTAGAGTAATCCTGTTGACTTCTCGATTCTCATGATTCGGTAAAGGGTTATTATTCACGTTTGGAGAAGCTGTGGTGCATTTGATTACTCCTTTTCTGATTAGAGACTCAATCTGGTTCTTCAAACCGTAACACTCTTCCGTGTCATATCCCTGGACCCCCGAGTGATAAGCACATCGTTTGTTTCCGTCAAAGTTTTGAGAGTTTGGATCAGGGGTCTTCCCTTCAACTGGGTGCAACAATCCTACTGCTCTCAACCTTTCAAATAGTTGAGCCAAAGGTTCGGCAATAGGTGTGTAGGTGCGGGTATTTCGGGCTTCAAGATTTGAATGTGGCCTTGGTGCACATGTTGGTCTATTTTGGTGAACTGGAGCTTGGACAGGGGCATATGGTCTTGGTGGATTTTGGTGTGCTGGAGCTCGAGGTGGATTATAGTGGGGCTGAGTATTGTACACGGGGACATGTGTGATAATTTGAGGGTTGTTAGGGTAATGGTAGGAAGAACTTCCAGGCTGGTAGTAAGGGTAACAGTTGAGACATCCTCTTTCTTCTTCTTGTTACTTCCAATGGAACCTAACTATATGTCTTTACTTGCTGCTTGCAAAGCAACCATAGACTGAATCTTTCCTGACTTGATGCCTTCTTCTATAAAATCCCCCATCTTGACCAATTCTGCACACTTTTGTCCCATCATTAACATCATCTTGTCAAAGTAAACACCTTCCTGGGCTCGAATAAAATACTTGGAAAGTTCACCCTCATCCAGCGGGGGTTGGATCCTGGCAGCCTCAGTCCTCCATCGCCATGCATATTCCTGGAATGACTCCGACGGCTTCTTCTGTATATTGGCCAATGAGAATCTATCTGGGGTGATTTTGGTATTAAACCTGAAACGACTCATGAAATCTTCAGCCATCTCCTGCTAATCACGCCATTTACGAGGGTCTTGGTGAGTGTACCAAGTTAAAGCTTCTCCTGACAGACTTCGAATGAACAACTTCATCCTCAACTTCTCGTTCCTTCCTACACCGACCAGCTTGTCGCAGTAGGCTCTTAGGTGTGCATGAGGATCACCCTTCCCATCAAATACATCAAACTTTGGTGGTTTGTACCCAACTGGCATGTCGATGTCCGGATGGATGCATAAATCATCATAATCCAAACTCTTGGCTCCTCTGGTGACCTGCATGTTTCTGAATACCATTTTAAGACTTTCGAGTTGAGCTACTATTGACCTATCTCCATTCCATTGGAAACTTTTCTCCAACCCCATATACTGATCAACCTCATACGGGACTTTGACAGCCGCGGATGTTGCAAAGGTAGGAGCTTCAATAGCATACACCGGTGGCACAAGTATCTCACGAGCGACGTGTACCTCAGGTATGTGCTGCATTATTGGGTAAATGGGAACAGTGAAGTTTTGAATAGGTAATGAAACATCAAGTGCAGCCCTGGTGGTAGGTGGAGGAGCAAGTGGAGCTTGAGTATAAGCGGGAACAAGTGGTGTTTGCGTAGGTGGATTTGTTAAATTCGCGGGGGAGACTGGAGGTAATTCAGCATTTGGAAATTGGAATTGAGTGGGGAAGGTAGCGGCCATAAGCTTAGTCAAGTCCCCCACTTGACGCAGTTCTTCTTTTAGGATCTCAATTTCCTGGGCCATGTTGGCTATTTGTTCGTCGTTCTGAGTATCTATCGACTTTTGGGAACTTTCGGCACCATCTATTGGTACTATCGAGGCGTTGTTGGATTCTTCCATCATCTTTCCTTTTGATCGAAGGTTGTACTGTGACTCAGCCAGTTTGCAAGTCGACACAAATCAACGTTCTTTTTGTTGGGATTAATAATAAATAAAGGAGAAAAAAAAAAGAAAGAAAGAAAAAGGAAACCATGTTAGTTTGGGAGATATTAAAAGATGTAACAAATATGTAACACATATATACGCCAAATTGGCGACATTCACAAAACGCATCCTAATATGGATTCTCTTTTTGCCAGAGATGGCCCTACGATGCAAAAATTAATGATTAATCGACTCAAAGTTTTCAACACGTCTTTAGATTCAGGACAAGTCTTACTTCATTAATATCCTAAGAGGGGTGGAAAACCCCAAGTTACAGAATGAAAATTGAATTCAAGAGAAAGTCTTGAGTTCAGGATTACATAATAGTTGGCATACCAATACGAAAATATCAATGTAGGTCATGCAAAACCTTTAGGAAAAGTAAAAGATAAAAGTACGGAAATATCAAGATAGGTCATACAAGACCTTTAGGAAAACTAAAGATAGGAAATAAAAGCCTAAGGCCAGGCTGGGGGATCCTCGTCATCGTCATCCAAATCATAATAAGGCCCAGGGTGGTACTCTGGAGACTCGTCAGGATGCCACCCCTGGTGATCCGCATCCTCTTCACTTCCAAATCCTATGGGTTCATACTCGGAATGCACATCCGAAGTGAGTTCACTTCCTTCTAAGTCCACATGCATTACTCACCCATCTCTAGGGTCATACTCATCTGGATCATGTTCTGACTCTTCTTCTGGATCTTCCTCTATTTCCTCTATTGGCTCTTCCTCTGGATCTTCCTTCGGATCTTCTTCTGAATCCTCCTCCGAATCTTCTTCTAGGTCTTCCTCCATCTCTTCTTCTGGTTCATTGTCAATTAAAGGTATGAGATGGTCAACTGACCCTAGAGTCACTTGTTGGTACATAGCAGTAGTGATGCGCATGAGGTGCAAGAGTTGGTTCCTGATCTGATTTGACCTGTAGCTATCGCCGATCCCCTGTAGTACTTCATAACTAGGCCTGACTAAAATTCCTCCAGCCGTATACCATGTGTAGTATTCTGGAGTACACCGTGAATCGACTCCCATGCTTGGGCTAAAAATGTCTCCCCATTCTTCCATCAAGCTCCCGAGTCTCTCAATAGGGATCCTCCCTTCATAGTCTCCTTCTGCTAGAGCCATGTTTGACCATAAAGGGACATCCTGTGTTATCCCAAACTGCCGAAGAACTCTCAACGGTGCGTAGGGATGGATCCCTTCTAGCCCGATCAATTCAAGAAAATAACAATAATGTCTCCTCAACATCACTCGACCGTTGACCCATAGTAGCCGCCATTGGATGAGATTTCCAGTGAGGTGAGTCAGAAAAATACGCCATTGTTCTTCGTTATTTGGGACATCCCACATGTCCATCCTAAGCTCATGACTGCGAATTTTGCTGCACCCACCCTCTCTGATGCCATTATGTGCATTCCTCCTATAAAAGTGCTCCAATACCCATACCTGCAGTATCAAATTGCATCCTCTGAAAAAATCATACCCCCTAGAGCATGTAGACAATGATCGAAAGATTTCCGCTAAGATCATCGGCACGATTGTCACCCTGAGTGGTCCTATGAACATGAAAAGAACCATTGGAAGCAAATTGATATTTATTCGACTTTTCCTCATTGGGAACACCATGATACCCAAAAAAGCCACTATGAAGACGATAGCCCTGTGTCTTTCCCAATCAATCCTGGAAACGAAGAAATCATTCTGAAATCGATCGTAGCTTTCTCTCCGACCAAATCTCTCAAAAAGATATTCTAAGTTGACCCAGCCTGCCTCGACCATTCTCTATCCTGGACCAACTCTTGTCCCAACGAACGAAGGAAACCACTTCCGGATGTAGTACGTGGGGACAAGGGTGCCCGTCCAACCAATGGTAAATTAGCAATTTGGCTCACTTCCTCCAATGCAGGCGTGATTTCAAAGTCTGAGAACCTGAATGTAACCGTGGTAGGATCCCAAAATTCAATCATTAGCCGAATGAATAACCCGTTCACCCTCAGCTCCAACAAATCGGTCAAGGATCCTAGATGCGACATTATCTCTTCTCCATGAGCTACACGAACATTTCCCCACCAATGCCTTAGAATGCGAGGGACCTCGGACATCATCTGGATATTTGCAAGGTTTTGATTGATTTGCATCTGAGTAAAAGAAAGAAGAAGTAAGCCTAATGTCCTGAATCTGTTACGGTTTTAACATTCGAATCAATCAATCATTTTTCACACAAAGAACGTCGTTGGGTTTATGAAGAACCCGTTGACGTAAAGGGTTGTTTCCTAATTGCAGAGACGATACCTTGGACCATCCTGCCTAAGGTATATGCAACACGACCTATTTCTAGAGTAAGAGTTTTCCCTAGATGTTTTAGAGTAGGACTGAATAATTACGAGAAGGCGCACTAACCTAATTGCACCGACTCTGAAGCTAAAGAATCCAAGAAAGGTTCGGAGGAGTGCAGGACACCCCTCGAGTGTTCAGTGTGTGTTTGTGTACGGCCAAAGACTCGATAGAAAATGCAAATGAGAAAGCGATAACAAGTAGTGTTTTCAAGCAAATGAGGAACGTAGGTTTGGATTTGGCCTGCGTCCTTTCAAACAAAGCATGATATAAATAAGGCAAGCAATGTACGGAAAATAAACAAATATTCCAAATAAAATTCCTAAACTAAGCCTAATAAGATAAAAACCTAAGTTAGTATTCCCCAGCAGAGTCGCCACGCTGTCGCGCCCCATTTCGAATCGGTCGAAACAGCACACGACCGTGTGGTGGTGGTCGTTGTGACTCTCTGGTTTTGAAAATTTATTTTTTAGAGGGTAATTTTATAACATACGATATAAGTAATTTGGTATAAGAATAACAATTATATAAAAAATATATATATTATTCTGGAAAAATTGCTATCGGCGTTAAATTTATTGAAATTAATGTTTAAACAATAAGAAAAACGAATATTCAGGACTCATAAGCATCGGGAAATTAATTTAGGAAAAAGGAGAGCCAAAATTGGGTGTCAACAAGTTTTACAAACTGTTCTGTTATGGCCAACTCGATGACACTTGGAGCAATTAATTTTTAGACCTTTCCTGGATAACTTCCCATACTTCTTCTTAGGCTCATCCTTCTCTTTTTTTCTACACTTTGCTGGTCTGCCGGGCATTGGTCTAGGTTCAGGAGGCTCAATCACTACACCACTTGTGTAAGGACACATTTTCATATTAGGTATTAGCTGAAGAAAGTAGTCATACGCCTTCATGAAAGTATCTTTCTTATACCAATGTTCCACATAAACTTCAGCTTCTATGCCTTTATGCTGATATGCCAATACAGCATGTTGACATGGTATGCCTCTCAACTGCCAGGTTCTACAAGTGCAAGTCTTTCCCCTAATATCAACTATATGGCTATAAGGACCATCCAAAATTTCATACCCAATCTGACCATTGAAAAAAACTGTGCAATTTCTAGCCATCTCTTTGTTCTCTTCAAGTACTAGCAAAGCCATAGGTGAGATGTCTGAAATCCAAGTGTCAGCAAATTTCCTCATTTCAACATTCCTAACCATTATCTTCTACCTAATCTCCTCTAACATAGTGATTATAGATTTATGTCTGGCAGCTAAAATCCATGAATTAAATGTCTCAGACATATTGTTTTCAACAATGTCACATTTAGCATGCTCCCTAAACTATGCCCTACACCATGATTTTTTCTCATAATGTAACAAGTCCTCACAGATATCCTTACCAAGTTCACTGAGTCTGTCCATCTCATCTTGAAACTTCACTTCAAAACTGGCTTTAGCACATCTCCAGAATTGCTTTCTTCTTTCTTCTCCTCTCCAGGTCTGATGCCAATTGGACCAGATATGTCTAGCACACCACCCCATCTCACAATCTAGTAGCAACTCAAGTATAGATGGCACAAGACCCTACATAAACATAAAAAATAAAATCAAAACAAAAAATATATGAAGATGACAGTCAAAATTAGACTAACCTTTTGCATATCTGACATGACAGTTAGTCCATGTCCAGTGCCTAAGTTCAGATCTTGAATCAAGTAGTTGATGAAGAAACTCCAACTATGTTTTGTCTCTTAATCAACCATTGCCCAGGCTATTGGAAATATTTGGTTATTTCTATTTCTCCCAACTGCAACTAACAATTCACCCTTGCAAGCACCTTTCAAAAAACATCCATCTAAACCAATGATTTTTCTGCACCCTGCCAACCAGCCTTTCTTCAATGCATCAAAGCAAACATAGAAATAAACAAAGAAATTTTTTTCTGGCTGAGACTCTCTATCTGTCCTCACCCAACAAGAAATTCTAGGATTAGTATGTTTAATCATGTCTGCATAGTCACACAACCTTGCAAATTCCATCTTCCAATCACCCAAGAAGTCCTGAATGACTCTATTCTTTGCCCTAGAACAAATAGTTCTTCCAACATACAAACCTAACTTTTTTCTCACCAATTCCTGAATTTCCCACAGTTTTATATAAGGTTGACAAGTTATCTCATCCTTGAACTTATTTGTAATAAACTTAGATGTACACAACTTGTTCTTGGTTGTAGTAGTGCATACATGTACAGGATAGTAGTTCTTTACCATAAAGTCACCAGAATCCTTATCTATGCTAGCAAATAACAACCATTTGCATCTTCTGTCCTCACATCTAACTCTAACTCTATGCTTCTCATTAGGATTAAGCTTTAATCTAACTTTGTATTCAACAACATATTCTGCCATAGCCTTTCTAAATTGCTTAGCATTTTCAAATACCATACCAAGCTCAAATATAGCAACAACACAATCAGGATCAAATCTTACCTTTTTACTTTTTCTTCTTGCTGGTAAATCAACACCCCTCACTGCTTCATGATCTAATTCGTCCCTACTGTCATCACTATCCAGATCTGAGCTATCTATATACTCCTCATCTCCCCCTAATCTTCCACTGTATCTAGCAGCCTTATTCCTTCCAATGTCTTCAAATCCCCTATCAACACCTGCTGTTCCAAGTTTTATTTCCTCATTTTGAACATGTTTCTTCTTTTTCACTGAGTTTCTCCTTTCATTTCTAAGAGATCTTAACTCTTCATCAACCTCAGAATCATCATGTTCTGGAATATTAAACTCTTGAGAGTCAGCACTACTAGCCAAATTTGTTTCAGCACCTTCTAGATCTGAGAGATCACCTACACCAACTTCTACATTTATGTTTTCTGTTTGGATAGGCCCCCCCATGTAACCCTTTAACATTAATATCATGAAATTTAGAGCTGCTCTCACCCAAATTACTACTTTAACCAACCACATGACTACATTCATCAACTACTGGCCCACAAAGAAAATCTGATGGGACCCCATCTTCCACCACTTCTAGGTCATCCACAACATGGTGCACATACAAGTATAAAAAGTCCCCATCTTTTAGGTCTTGAACAAGCCTTAGTAAATTAAAGTCATTTTCTACTTGAATAAAGGCATTCTTTTTAGGGTCTTTAAAGTAGAACCCACCAACAGTCATATAGCCAAATTCTTTTGTATAATAAAGCAACTCAATTAAAGAAAAGTGGTCCTTGTCGATACTTACATATTCCACCTCACTTTCCCCTATGTAACGTGGACCAGATTTTCCAGAGACAAACTTGCCACCATGATGAAAACGAGTTATAATAATGCTATCCATAAGATTCCCTGAAACAAAGCCCCAAAAATTCCTGACATATTATGAATAGTAAAAACCCTAAAAAAAACTCTAATTTTTTCAGAAATTTCCAAACTACCATTACTATTGTAATATACTAAAAATGCATTAACAACAACAGTATATAATAAAATAATGACATTGTTGACATTTGAAACATACCTGACGAGATTGAACTCCAAATCAGCAACAATTCTTGAGTGAAATCAGTCGCGACCTTCAACGGATCACTCAAAAACACTACGACATTTTAGGATTTAGAACGTAGAAAGCATAAATTACTAGCCTAGATCGAAGTGAAATTGCACAGATTAGAATTTTTGTTTAGAGAGATTTGGGGGTGGGTATCAAAGGGTCTGATGTTTTGGTGGGAAATGAAGTGGATATTGACCCTTTTGTGTATTAATATTTATGAAGGTGACGTGTATGATTTCAGTGGGTTTAATTGGTTATAATTTTCATGTAGGACGCGTTTGGTTTCACTCACCCAGCACTAAAAAATTGCAGGCTATAAAAAAGAGCCACGTCGGACGCTTGTGTTTAATTGACACAGTTTGTGAATGACTAAAGGGTTCAATAGGTACGTAGCTTAATTGAGTTGCCAATACGGAAAAAACTTACAAGTTCAGGGGCCTGCCTATGTATTCCGCCTTTTTTTTTTAATAATATTAGTTAAGAACATATGTTTGTTAATTAATATATTTTCAAAAGACAATATATATCTTAAATACCTAATTTAATATCCTTTATAGAGCCCTTATTTGTCAAATATTAGTAATTTTTAATTTTTGATTAACTTTTATTTTTAAAAATTTAATATAACCATGTAATTACATTTGTGCAACCAAACAGTACAATTGTAATTACACTGTGGCAAACAAACAGGTCGACGTAATTACTAGGTTGTTAATTACTATACTGTTAATTACTACCCTAGTAATTACATCAATTCCAATTACCAGGTTGCTTTCCAACTACCCCTAATGATTCATGCAAAGATGATATCTTACATGAAAAAATAAAAAAACTTTTATGTAATTGTTTTTGATTAAATTTTAAAAACTTCACGCGAGAGAAAAGTTATTAATGATAATGAAAATCAAGTCTTTGATGATTTAACTTAACTGTAATTGTAATAGGATCATTAAGAATAAATAATTAATGGCCTGAATTGGATGATCATCGATATATGATCATCAGACTAACTTAAGATTCAAACATCTGCATTCAAATTTGAAATTGATTTAACCTGTATAGTCTAAATGAAAGCACATGCCCTTTAATCAATCACTTTTATGTATATATCTTGCATTGTTCACTTCAGTATTTGAATTGTGATTAAAAAAATAATTTACTTGGATCTCGATAAACAAAACTCAAATTTCAATAGTTCGACATAAATCTTTCTGAGTTATTGGACCTAAATGAAGTGGTATAATTGAGGTAATCACGAAAACTTATGCTTTTGTTAGAATTGTTAGATTGCATACATGAATTGTAAATTATTTTTCATTTATTTAAATAAATGTTCGACGCGTAATGTATTTGCTTCTCCTTTTTCATCACAAGCCACCCTTTCGCGAATACCCTCTGTCTCATATTATTTGTTTATTTTTTGATCTTTTATATACCCTTTAAAAAATCACAAATAAAAAGGATATTTTCATCAATATAACTTTTTTGAAACTTTACGATATTTATACTTTTTAAATAAAAATTAATTTAATTAAAGACTAACGAGAAAAATCAAGATCAATTTTATCTTGATTTTGTAAATTAACAAATAATTCAAGATAAATATTTTAATAATGTGGACAAATAATATGAGATGGAATTAAGGAGTACATCACATCGTTTTAAATTTTTTAAAAACAAGAGAAATATAATTATGCATGTCATTATAAATGTCTTACGGTAGGGCATACCAACAATTTTAGAATGACTTTGCCATAAATATTTGTCGATCATCATTTACGAGGTCAGTGAGATTTCGAAATTTCCATTCTCCTTATGTCATTCAGCATACGTCATTTAGCCCTTGTCATATAAAGAAATATATTAAAATTATACTAAGTAATATTTGAACTCATAATTTTAAAAATATAATCAAATATTTTTAAAAATTTAAATTTATAAAGCTTAAAATCTGAAAATTGTCCCTACGTGTCACTGTTGGGGTTTCAATATTCCTATTTGCCGCACACCTTTGAAGACCTAACAGGACCGGCAGATCAAGCAAGACTTTGAAATAGGGAAAAGGGAAAATAATTTGACTCTAGTTCTATACTCACGAATCATATACTATTAACTTTCAAATGCTAAATTTGGAAACTATTCAAACACTATTAACTTGACGAATGTGATTTTTCAACTAAGATTGTAGTTTAATGGTTAATGACGCGTGTTAAGAAGTAAGAGATTTCAAGTTCAAATTTCAGTAAATTGTGATGAATAAGATTTGAAGTTTATAGGTTCATTCCGTCTATTTTTACTTGTCTAGTATATTAAAAATAGATGTCCAACAATACTTATTTAGTTTAAAAAATCAATAGATAATTTATCATTTATGCCCATTATACCCTTGATATTAAATACTATTCATTACTCAATGTATTTTCCAAAGCATTAAATTTAATATATTCAAAAGATGATATAGTAAAATTACCCCTATTATTTATTATTTCTTAAGTTATGTGTCAAATTCATAGTGGACAAGTATTGTTGGACGGAGGAAATAAATATTGATAGATATTTAATAATTGTTTTTAATGCATCTATGGAGTATAGGCAAAAGTTACTCAATTCCCGTGAACCCACATGTTATACTGTAAATTCGTGTCAGTAGAGACGAAAACACTATAGTGGCATGATGGGAGATAATGGAAGCCTAATTCATTGAAGTGCACGCAAACTGATTCGAATCAACACCATCTACTATAAAAAAAAAAAAAGTATTTAAAAATGAATCCGCAAAAAATACTCCTTTCGTCCACTTCATGTGACACTTTTTGCACATCGGGAGTCAAATTGACTAATCTTTGAAGCTAAATTGAAGTAAATCAATTTAAATATTTTACAAATAAAATCTAAATTATATTTTAAAAGTATACAAAAGAAATACCATAAATTACAATTCTTCTCATATATCAATATATGCATTTTAATATATTAATCAAAATTATATAGTTTAAATTTTGAAAAGTAAAAATCACTTAATTTCGGTCAGAAAAATGTAAAAAGAAAGGTAAAAAGCATAACGATTCACTATTATATACAAGGGGGAGGTACTGAATGTGTGCTTACGCATCCTCTCTATAACGTCATCTCGTTAGAGCGGCCTGATTTTCTTCGTAATCAATTTTTCATGTTATATTTTACTTCTCTATAACGACATTATTTTTTTACCTATAACACCAATGACATTTATTATAGCGGTACACTCTTTGTAAAATTACCTCTCTATAATAGCATACTCAAATATTATGTAATAATATTTTGTAAGAAATAAATTATGTATAAAATAAAATACCAAAATATTTATGTTAATCACCATTAATGTCATGCACACAGTAAGTTTCAAGTACAAATATATACTAAAGGAAAAAAAATTGCATTTAAATGATGCATATCAATTACTTCATAACTTCACGAGAAGACTACTAATGCTTGCCTTTTTTATATTCATGTTCTTTCTATTTTCATACTTTTGTTTATAACAGCTAAATGAGATCTTAACGTCAAATGTCATTTTACATATATAACAGCACATCTCTATAGCAGCCACGAAATCTTCGGACAAACATTGCCACTATATAGAGAGGTTTGACTGTATTGCTATTAGTATTTGTTACAGATATTTTACTACTTCTCCCGTCTCAAATTATTACTTTTAAAATAGTTATCTTTAGAATTTTAAGATATATATATATGTATATATTATTTCATTTTATTGTAATAGTAATTGCTTTTGAATACTATATACATTTCAAGTTGACACATAGAGTAAAATAATTATTTAAAACATGAATAAGGGTACAGTACATAAAATAATTAAAAATTCCTCTTTCATAAGAAATGTGTAAAATAAAAATACGATAAAATATTTGAAACGAAGGATGAATATACCATGGGTTAGCACCAGCTGTAGAGGAAATTGTTGGTTTGCTATATTCCTTCTTTTAAAATGAACAAATTGTAGACTAGTTTGTGAAATTTTAGGAAAGAAGTAAAATCTTCCAATAACTTTTATTGGCCTTATTAATCCAGGGCCATCAAATAATAATTAGGTCATTTGGTTTTGTACCAGAAAGGTGAAGATGAAAAAGTCGGTAGGATTTTTTATTTTTTTTAACATAGTATTATTTTTGATATGGACTTTGGAAAAACTTATTTGTGTTTAATATTTACGTTGAATTAGTGAATGCCAGATAAATTTATTTGGATACTTATAAACTTTCATATAATTATGACTAAGCTAAGTAATAATTGTGTGTTCTCTCTTTAATTTATAAGTTTTGGTCCAACGTAACATGAACTTTCACATGTTGGTGTTGCAATATAGTTGCCGTTTTACACTGTAGACCATTACAAAATAATTTCTTGTCTTTAGAATCTACACATTTTTTAATTTAAAATTCAATAATTCAAACATTAATTTTTCGTTATATTTCTTAATCATTTCGAACAAACATAATTGTGAGTAGTCAGAGCCAAGGATAAATCTAGTGAAGCAAGGGTTTTAGACCCCAAATTTAATTTGGAGGTCTCTTTTTACTACTAATAGGTTAATATATTAAATTTTCTTTTAAAATTTAAGTGTTTGATTAAAAAGGTGCAATTTTTTTATGGAAAATATACTTGAACAATTCGAAGTGCATGAATATATTTTTGATTTTCTATTATCTACATCTACATCTTCATCTACATCTATCTACAATATATTAAAAGTGTGAAGACCCTTAGAAAAGTGATTTGAACTTTTTGCCCTTCATTAAAAACTTTAGACAAAATCGTCTTCACTTATTTTAATTATTTTCATAATATTTAAAATTAAGGAGTCCTAAAATATATGGTAAGAGAAAAATATATTTTAAATATTAAATAGTCCTAAAATATTTGGTAAGAGGAAATATATGGCAAGAATTATTAGGAGAATTAATAATTAAGGAGTCCTACAATATATGGTAAGACTCCTAGAATATATGGTAATTTTCTTTCATCACACCAAATATCATTTGCGTGTATATTAAAATTCTAAAATTTTATTCATCAAATCTAATCTTATTTAAATCCTAATACATATTAAACTTGTGCTCAATTAATGTTGGTCGGGTTTGGGTCTCTCTATAGTCTATATTATAGGAAAAATTGTCTATTTACTGAAATTAGTATTATTATTACTAACTTGGGTCATAGGTATAGGAGAAAGGTAAAATTACCATGGATTGTTAAGGTGATGTGGAAAACCAATTGACAGAGAATGAAATTGGGGTTTTAATCTAAGTCATTAATTATATAGTTCACACGTACTTTATTAATTAGTATATGCATTGAACATTATAGAAGAATTTGTCATCGGAGAGGATCTCCAATTTATTTTTTTGTTTTTAGTTACTTTTTCTCTTTCTTTTTGTTTATGAGGATCAAGTTTTATTTTGCTTTTTATTTAAAAAATTAATCTTATCATATTTATGTTTGTGTTCATATTTTGTGGTAATTATCGTGTGTTTTGCAGTCGACCAGGTTGTAGTTTTATGGGTTCTTCAAATTGGATAAAATTTATGCCGTCTCCTTTTCTATGTAATTTGTGGATAATTTGAGACAGTCAGATTTTCTATGTCTTCTTTAGAATTTGCTGCAAGTGATTCAAGGATTTTTCCATCCGTATTTGATATATATTAAATGCAAAATTTTCATATATAAATATTAATTTTGTCATAATTTATTCTTTTTATAGACGTTTTATTATTAATTAACACGATACACACGTGCAAAGCACGTATACTTGACTAGTAGTTATAAAAATTGAGTTCTTAGGTGATGAAAAAGAATTTTAAAAAATATATATTGCCTTAAACTTGATAGCGTGATAGTTATATTGATATTCGATGATTTAGACTTCTTTTGCCAAAGTAAGAGTGCTAAGGAAAATTGTCAATAATTGACTGAGTTATAATTTTTTATTAAGGGAATTAAAAATATAAAGAAATAAACATACAAATAAGTCAAGGGGATTAAAAATCTAATCTATATACATAAAAATTGTTATAAATGTATTACCATATATAATGAATGTCTATTTCTAGAAAAGTTAGAAATTCTAACTTCGGGACAAAGTCAGTTTTTCCCTATAAATAAAAGGGTTATTCCTTCATTATAATTCACTCCTCAATCCCTCAATACAAGAAATAAGAGCTTCTCTCTTCTCTCTCTTATTCTTCTTGTTCTTATTTTTTATTGTTTTATAATACGTTATCAGCATGCTAGCTAAACTCGTGAACATATGCCACGAATTCTTTGTGGGAAAAGGCATAACTGCCAACTGACCGTATAATTTTAATAAGTTATATATATAGCAATCATTCATGCAACTGTTGAGGTAAGCAGTACAGGTAAAATTTTACCTTATTTTTCAGTTTTGAAATTCTTAAAATCTTTCAACTTGAAATATCTGATAACGAGAAAGTCTAAAAATCATGTTTCCACATTAACAAACTAACAAGATAACGTGAAATATTTTAATTACATGTGACATTGAAAACTTACAAATTGTGGAATATTGTAAACAATATTCTTTATGCCGTTTATATTTGGTGGTTTGCATTCATGTTTATGATATATTTGAAGGTATCAAACTTATTGTACAAAATTATTCATAATGATGTGATTTGGTAATAACTCTTGTTGCCGTGTGTCTGGGTTTTGGTGCTCCATAATGATTCGATTTTGCATTTAAATCTCATGACACTAAAAGGGTAAGACATCGGGTTAGAGTCCCGTTGCATCATGATGATAAAATATTGGGTTCATGTCCCATCGATTTATGACCTAAGACACCTTTATATGGATAAGACGTTGAGTTTGAATCTCAATGCACCATATTGATGATATAATGATGGCTAAGGTTAAATAATGTATTTTTGGCAAAAAACATGAAATTTGTTCTATTGAAGATGCTCCTTTCCTGAAGTGAATGTGGTAGCAACATAATATGTCTGAAAGAAGTCAAGTGATTGAATGTACGAATATAAGCGTGGAGGGACAATATGTTAATAATCATCATAAGTGATGATATTTTCACACACTTATTATGATTATAAGATATGTTAGAGAAAAGTTTTCTATATTATATGTACGCCTCGATTTGCTCCTGAAGTAGCAATATCTTTAAAAGAGGCTATAAGTTATCATAATTTGATAGGCTTAAGGTACAATTATATTCCATTCCTGGGGAATGAAAATTTTGATTGTTATAAGTACATATCCATTCCATGGGGTGAATGTGATAATATTTAGTAAAGCTTATCAATCCAAACGTGCACTTGATTGTGATGGTATCACAACTCACCTCCGGAAGAGGCAGAATAATTGAGAAGAGTTATTTTGAAATCTACTTCTGAAGTAGTAAAATCTGAAATTTATTCATGACATAGTAAATCTGAAATTTACTAAAACAAAAGCACATGTCAAGGCAAACTTGGAGTTTACTAGTACAAATAGCTTCATATATTGGCATGAACAATTTGGCCATCCCGAAAATGTGCATATTGTTAAGTATTAGACATGTATCTAAGAATTAGAAGATTCTTCAAGACTTGTTTATGTTGATTGTTCTCATGATAAGTTGGTTGGACCAACTAATGTTGGGATTGGATCCCTTAAAGTATGGAAAGTATAAAAGGTGAATAAGGGTCCGTTCACCTGTCATGTGATCTATTAAAATGCATTGATATAAGATGATCGCATGTGCGTTTATTGTCAACCTGCAGTTTGGCATTCATAAAGTTGCTTGCTCAATAAAATGAGTTAAGAGCATAATTTTCAAAGTGTGTAATCAAGATAATTCCTCTTGATAATGCTGGTTTGGCATTGAATGCCTCCGATAAACAGTTGAACCATTGCTTATGAGAACAAAGCTTCATGTATTGGTCTGAAATGTGATATATTGCATACAATAGCACTTGCATGTATTGGATCAATAAATTATGATTATTCCTCCCTCTTAATTGGTTCAAGGTCAGGAACCAAATATTCCATCTAGTAGTTTTTGATGTGCGGTATACGATTAAATGGATATACCATGATGCACAAAGATGGATTCTCTAAAGTAAATTGAAATGTATGTTAGTTTTCCTAACATAAGGGGGAGATAATAAGTAGCTAAGAAATATGTTGTGAATTATCAATATGATCCTCATTCAAAAAATAATTCAAGTCAAATGCTATGAGCATTTGCTGACCCTAAATTGATTTCATATTTAGCTGCGGATGCTCCTATTGTGTGTCCTTAAGGACAAAGTTTACAACATGCATGAAGCGTGGTAGACCATAATTGGTTCCAAATGAAAAAAAATCCTTTAAAAGGATTAGGAGCAATTGATCATAATAAAGAGAAAATGTGCCCTTGAAGAGCCTACGACATAACACTTCATGAAACCTTATGAGAGTTTCAGGTACCTGAAAATAATGAAGTGACGAGATCTCAAAATGTTATGTCACATTGTGAATCGATACAAAATGATATAATATTGACAATATTTTTATTACAATATGGCGCAATATTGTAAAAGATTATGAGGATCTGAATTCTACGTTTATTTAAGTATGCTGCCGTAGAAATATTTATCAAGTGACATGAGAGGATGCATCTTGGTAAGCATAAAACTTATTTGATTTGAAGTCCATACACTAGAAGATGTCATACATTTAGTACTGAATGTTGTCACTTGACAATTTATATGAAAATCCTTGAAGGATTCAAAATGCATGAAGCATATACAAGGTTTTGAAAAACTTGTTTATAATCCTCATGTGGATTAAACCAATCAAGGTTGAGGTACTAGAAACAACATTAATGAATACTATTGCAACTCTTGAAGAGTTTTCAAAAGTGATATTATCTTCTGAAAGAAGTTGAAATGAGAAACATGCAGAATTGGATTGGTCATAAAGTACCATATCTTGTACAATTGATGCATCTATACATCTTGCTATAACTATGAGCATGATATAGTTTTACTTCTACATGGATATAGTGAAATAAGATCACTTGCATATTGCAAATGAAATCCCTTGTATAAATATGTTTATCCTAACAAATATTGTCAAGTTTTTGAATATATAAAATATTCATTTGATCGATATAAGGATTCGATACAAACATATTATCTATTGTCATGAAGGATTACTGTCATACCATGTTTACATGACATTCATATTATGCTAAGATGATAGCTATTCATAAAACAAGTTGAGAATGTATGTGGCTGAGGTCAATGATACATATCATTCGAAAAAGATGTGGTTTGAAAAGTGACAAAGTACCCACGATTTTACATGAAGATAATGCAACATGCATTGCACAACTCAAGGGAGGATTCATAAAAGAAGATAGAACGAAGCACATTTCGCGAAAGCTTTTCTACATTCACGAGCTCCAAAAGAATAGTGATATCAACGTGCAATAATTTGTTCGAGGGATCATATGACTAATTTATTCACAAAGTCTCCATCAACTACAACTTTCGTGAAGATGATGCACAAGATTGGAATGTGAAGATTCAAGATTCGGAATTAATGTTCTCATCAGAGGGAGCCAATACGCGTTGTACTCTTTTTTCCTTTCAAGGTTTTGTCCCACTGGGTTTTCCTAGTAAGGGTTTTAATGAGGCAGCAGAAATGCGTATTATTAGAGATGTGTACTCTTTTCACTTCACTAGATTTTTTTCCCAATGGATTTTTTCTAGTAAGGTTTTAACGAGGCACATTATTTATCAATTAGACATTCAAGGGGGAGTGTTATAAATGTATTACCATATATAATGAAAGTCTATTTCTAGAAAAGTTAGGAATTCTAACTTTGGGACAAAGTCAGTTTTACCCTATAAATTAAGGGGGTTTTCCTTCATTGTAATTCACCCCTCAATACAAGAAATAAGAGCTTCTCTCTTCTCTCCCTTATTCTTCTTGTTCTTATTTTTTTATTGTTTTATAACAAAAATAATAATTTTAACCTTATTTATACAATATAATTACTTTTCGATGAATCGGTTTAATCGACGAATCGGTTTAATCATTTCAAACCTAAGCGTACAATTCTTGTAATTAGGACGGAGGGAATACAGTCTGACCTCTCTATGTATAATATAACAACATTTCACTGTAAAAGTAAAATTTTTATGTTATATTTTACCTCTATCTAACTTTTTTTTCCCTATACAACAACTTCCACCTTTATAATAGAGCTGCTCCTTATAAAATTACATCTTTAAAACATTTACTCAAATATTAATTATAATTTACTAAAAAAATTTTCACTTTAGCCACTAGCTAGTCATTTATTTTTATGATAAAGAATGCAATACTAAGTGCGTTATTATTATGAAACTCTATAGAAAATTAGAATTAAAACTTCTAAATTAACTAATAATATAGATCTAGCATACTGATCAAATATTTTGCATTTTTATACATTACCCCAGTATGACAAAGAATATCATATTGGTGCATACTTTGGTAATTAAAAAACATTGAAAGATTACGCGCATATTTGTATTCCGTTGGACAAAATTTTCCATCTTTAAGGATCAACTTTTAATAATTTTTTTAAAAAAAATTTCAACATTGAAATATGAATACTTTGAGATTTTAAATAATTTTATTTTTTATAGCATTAAAAAATAAAAACTTAATATTTTGCATCCTTTTTGCCTATAACAATTAAATAAGCTTTGTATATCAAATATTTTTATAAGTGTACGACAATCAATCGTTATTAAACGTTAAAAACTCTTCAAATGAACAAGATTATTACAGAAAGGTTTCACTGTAATATAATTGTTTTACAATGCAAAATACTTACATACTACAGATAAAGATAATTTCCTTATCTCAAAGGGGTCATATAAGCTTCTTTTTTTTTTTTTTTTCATTTAGCGTCTGATACCCATATTAGTGTTCGACTAATTCAAATTCATACCGAGCAAGGCTCAATGTATGGGGTAAAATTAGAACAGAGACATGTGGTCGGATCCGCCTAAGAAACTTGAGTGTGGAGCAACACGGTGGACGTTACGATTACAAAGAGATGCCCTCGGCAAAGCCACAACGAGGATACCCTCTCGAAAGGATAAGGAAGTTTCCACCGGACACCATCAGTGACGTTGCACAAGAAGACAGGAAGGAGGCAGAAGTGTCAGTACTTAGAGGCACAGACGAGCTCATGCAGAAAAGAGCCAGGAGAATATTAGCCAACCCACTAACAAATCAGGACAGATGGCATACTTATAGAAGCGGAAATCCTTCAGAAACTTTGTTGCTAGAATATGATTGGCTAAGGCTTAAATGTGTACACGGTAAATAACCACCCTTACACACTTGTGAAGGGATCTTCTCCTCCCTCTTCCTCACACTCTTCATCAATATAATTGTTTGGTCTCTGAGTTTTTCTATACTGTGATATCTAATTGTTTTCTAGTCTTACTTAATCCTAACCAATAGACTCCTATCTTACCTCTTGGTAGCATTTGTGGACGACTGTAGCTCACCCAAACTTGTTTGTCTTACTTGTTTATTATTGTCTTTCTGATGTAGTTAGTTTTTCTTAGTCGTTAAATACTCTAATCGCTAACAAATCAAATCCCGAGCAAGGTTGAATCGTAATGCATACTCTTGACTTACTTACAAATTCAACTGTACGAAATCAACCACAAATAGTTTGGCGCCTACAACGGAGCACTTGTGTGGGTTTAATCTTGCTTGTTCTTTGTTTGCTTATTTGTTTTGTGTTTTAGCAGATTTGTACCGAAGCAATGGCTAATGATGGAGATCAGATTGAGGGGGTACTTGCGGCACAAAATACAACAAGGATTCAACCCCTAGTACCGACTAACTTCAGTGGACAAATGGTCATTTATGGAGAGAATAGCCCACATATCAACATGGATCTCACGAACATAAACACTCATAAGAGGGGTCGCAACCTCTTCGACAAAGGAGAAGAAACTGAAGGAGCAGTTGACAAAAAAAGCCTCTAACAGATCCTTAAGAGCTTTGCAGAAGGCCAAAAGAAGTTGATGGAAAGGATGGAACCCAGGATCAGGGGATGGATGAGTTCCAGCGATATCCGGCTCAAGAAACTCCAAAATCCTTCAAAGAAAATGAGTAGGATAATGATGATAAGGAGTTTGAAGACAGGTCTAGAGGACACAAATTGAGAGAGCTGGGAGGAGAGCTTGAAGCCTCAACCCCTACACTAGCGTCTATGGTAAAGATGTTAAGGGAAGAGAAGAAGTTTCCACACCCAAATGAACTGAATTCTGGGAGTTCCTCCATTTTCCAAGGGATCAAACCTAAAGAGCTATGCGAAGGTGCCTTACAAGTCTAGGGTAGTGACCAAGCCCATCTCAAAGAGGTTTAGGATGTCGAACATCACCAAATATGATGGAACCACCGACCCTCAAGAACATTTATTATTCTTCACTACAGTTGTAAATAAAATGACCTGATGATGGAGGAAAATGAGTTGGTGATAATCAAGAAATTTGGCGAAACTCTCTCGGGTGGGGCTCTGGTCTGGTAATCTCTCCTACCTAAAAATTTCATTGTTTCTTTTAATATGTTGGCACACAGATAACTTCCTCAGAGCTCATGCTGGAGCTATGAAAGTGTGACCCCCTAAAGGGGATATCTTTAAGATAGGGTAAGGAGACATAGATCTACTCCGTGAGTTCATTGACAGGTTCGAGAAGAAGTGCATGCAGCTGCCGATGGTGTCGGATGAATGGGCCACAGAAGAATTTACTAAGGGACTGAATCCCGAGGGCTTGGTTGCTTCATACAAACTAACAAAGAGCCTGACAAAGTTCGAGGCCACAACATGGGTAGAAGTGCACAACTAATACGAATCCAAGATTCAAACCGAGGACAATTGCAGGTGAGTCAAAGACAGCACCCCTCAGGTAGGAAATGACACGAAGGCTACAAAGAAGGGTAATTCGAAGGGCTCGACCTAAGGATAGTATGCTTCCTACAGATCATATTCAAATGTGGGTTTAAGTCGAGACGCCGGCCCTCACTCCACAGTCTGACCTTGTTTTGAGAAAAAGGACTTCTAGCATAGGGGCCTCCAGGCTAGGGAAGTTCAAAAACCCATAGTATATGCCACTGAGAATGCTCCCCCTTTTTCAAAACACTACTTCACCATCAACCCAAGGGAGCTAGTATCGGCCATTCGAGATATTAAAGGGACCAAGTTTTAGAGACCTCTTAGCGCCAGCCATGATTCTTGCAACTAGAATGCATGGTGCAAATTTTATGGAACACAAGGGCATGACACCGGGGATTGTCGCTATCTTAGTAAAGTTATGCAAACAATTAGCCAACCCAGGACCCCCTCGCAAAATGATAAATTGAATGACCCTATATGGAGCAGTAGGTACGTCCTCTCCCTTTTCCAATTATTTCTAATTGTCTATTTTCTACGATTTAATAGATTCACAAAAATAGCTTTCGCTCTCGGAAGGAAGACAGACCCCTTAATAGAAACCTAAACTCAACACTAATGTCCTGGGGTAAACAAACCCCTCAACAACATCAAGGAAAAAGGAACCCATCAAACAAAAAGCACAAAGGCCCGAAAGGATGAGCCACACTATTTTTTTCTTCGACTAAAATTTTTATCGCCTAGGAAGGTTTTTGCTAACAAGGTTTTTAATGAGGTAGTAGTAGGCACTTCTAGGAGGAGACTAGGATAAAAATACTCTCAAAATCATATTAACAGTCTCGAAAGCCTAAAATAATGAATGAAAAAGGTTTTTTTGAAATATTGACTATTGCACGAGTAGCATAAACTTTGGTCAAGGAGGACAAGCCCCAAACTTAAGTGCACAACGACACGAGAGCTAAGCCACGAGTCCCTCAACTAATTGGACAGGCTCTCTCGCTGGCACTCACTCTCTCGAGCACTCATAGGGAAAAATAGATCTATGATAGGAACTCTCAATCCCGATAATGCAGCCCCCTGAGATCCTGAATGTTAAGGGTAAGCCAACACCTAAAAGCTTCCCAAAACAAGAACACTAGGGACTGCTACCAATGTCACGAAATGACTCTTAAAAATATTGGACACGACATTTATTCAAAATGAAACCAATATGTCACCTCACTGAACGATCTTTACTCCTACTTAATAAGAGATTGATCATCCAAAAGCGAAAAAATGCCCTCGGGGCAGACTCAATCATGAAAAATCCTCAAATCATTACAAAATATAAATAGTTCCTATCTCAGAGTCCTAAATAAAAAATGACTAAAATAAAATAACTTTTCTCTTCCAATACCACGCTCCAGAGCTCTCGAAGATGTCCAGACTTAGCAGCATAGCGATAAAAACAAATAGAGATCCCTCCTCGAATATGATGTCTTAAATAAATAAACTAAAACAAATCTCCAATCGGACTAAGAGCTAACTACTCGCCAACCTCATAGATGATTTCGCAAGCAATGGTAAAAACATAACATCGGTTAGTGACTGTCTTCAATTATCGATTAAAACAACTCGACACTTACTAATTCATCCTCAAACCCTATCCGAGCTCAATAATAGAGCTTGCTTAGGGTGTGACCTCCCTGGGAAAAAAAAATGCAATCACTACCACATCGCATGGGAAACCATCTCTAAGAAAAAAACATGCCATAATAAGCCTCAGAGTTAACAAATTTGAGTTAATTAATTACAAAAGGAATATGGTACAATGCTTTCGTATGTAAAAATGGCAATTTATTTTGCCTAAGAAAAAGCATCAGAATCGTACATTAAAGTGTTAAACATCTTGCTGAACCTGTATGCCTCTAGCCAATAAGCCCCCTCGAAAGCAGTTTAGAGCTTGGACACCACACCAAAGAAACTACGGAGATGGATGCCTATCAGTGTATCCATAAGGCAATCACGAGAGCAACCCTTGGAAGAAGAGCAGAATGGCCCAAAGATATCCTTTTCACTTGATGTAACCTCAGAACCTACTGACTTGGGCTACCTGCCACAGCTAGATCAGATCACCTGCAGCTCAGTGCAAGAGTCAGCTTGCCTCTAAGAGTTTGTGCCTAAGGTCAATACCAAACTCGGAGATCAAAGATGAAGGTCTCAAGGGGCCAAGTCACCACCTCTAAGAGATTGAAGATGGAAGAGACGTAGGGACTTACTTCAGACCTATCTTTCCCTCGGCCTCGCCTACAGTATCTACCTTACCCTCATCAACAAACCTAGTGGAACAGAACAAAGCCAAACACTGGGACTAACGACAAGGATAAGGCAAAAACTATAGGAGAAACCTAGTTCAAAGTGTAAGCATTGGAGGAGGCAGGAAAGAAACGACATAAAGAAAAAACATTTTCTCATTTTTCTCTCTCAATACTAAAGAAGGAAAGCTCAGAATGATGTAGGAGACTAGACCTAAAAGGATACTAATTATAGTACAAAGATAATTAATGTATAAAAAATAAAAGGTCTAACGTGGTTGTCGCATGGTTGGTTCAGATTACCTCTAACAAAATTCAAAGAGATAATACACAGGAATCGAGGCATCAAATTTGTTTCCCCTCCCTATATATCTAACAGCTCAGACCTCAAAAAGAGAAGTCATCTCAACTCCTTACCTTTATCTAAAAGAAGGGAAAGATCGAACAATTTTATTAATACATTAAATATCAAATACAGAGTTTTGCCCTTAATATCTCGAGAAAGAGACCCAAAACAAGCAAATGAGTCATACAAAGATACGCATGGATAAAAGGACCCTCTGTACTACTCGGCCCTAATCATTAAGGCCTTGAAATTATCTACCCGCTGACACTTCACCTTTGATAGAGGGAGTAAACGTGCCTTCGTCATCTAAGGCCAATTGATTAACATGGTCGACTATACTTTGGGACTCGACATTCTCTTTGTCTAAGTTGAAACACTTATCTTAGACTCCCAATAGGTCCCCTAGGGGAGCGATCTGAGTATCCCAGCCTCTTCTCACACCAAGACGCTTATCCATGAGCCTAAGTTTCTAAAAAAACTCTGACCTTCTCTAACAAACACAGGATTTCATCTCTAGACGACTTTTGAGAAGGCGAAGCCATGGACAGGAGTAACGACTTAGCTTCAGTTGATCGAATACACCCTCTACATTCAGATTTCTTAATTAATAGCCTCTTAATAGCTTCAGCCTGCTCAATATTCTTCCACTGCAAGACCTTTACCTCCTCGAACCATTTAAGTGTATCCCACCTATACACGTGTTTCTCATTCATAATTATTTCCTCTCGAGTCTTAGCGCCTCAATCTCAGAGGCTTGTTGAGTAAGGGCTTGCACGGGAACCAAATGATTTCCCAAAGTAGCTAGATTTTTCTCAAGATAGGAGCATCTTGACATAAGATTCTCTTATCTCTTAAGAACGACTGAATACTTTCTACAAAAAATACCTGCGAAGACACTAAGAAAAGTCAAAATTATTCACTCTGGCGGTGGCATGAGCACAACCATTGATCAGGAACTTTATCGAGGAAATGTCTATTTTTTAATGATCCCTCGCAGAGACCACAAAATTTAAGTAATCAACCACTCTTACTGGTCTTGATATCAAGCTAACTTCATTGGCAATTTGTAAGAGAGTCGTTCGATACTACATTGAACTCGAGGTTGAATCAGGAGAAACATGAAGGACAATATGAGGTATAGCCAAAGCCAACAGCAAACAAACACTTGGTGCCGGTAAACTATGAGGTGCCAGATTCTGGTGATACATAGGGACTCACGAAGAAGATAGGAAGGAAACGATATGCTTTTCCTTTGGGGACCTTATGGCGAAGGGTGTCCCTAGGCCATAAGCTTCGCTCCCTTCTCTATTTGTGATTTCCAGTTTTAATAACAAATAATTTTCCTTAAAGTCAATCCCAACAGGGGCACCCACTTCTCGAGCAGGCGGCAAACTTCCTATACTCTAGGCATCATCATTTGGAATGACACCCCAGAATTAGTGCTCCTCATAGAAGGCCTCTTTCGTTTGGCTGGATTGGGCGTGACCTTGGAGAAAGGGCCACTAGCGGTGCCTGCAAGAGCATGCAACCTCTGGCAGGGCTCTCTGACCACCAATTTAAGGTCAATGACTCGAGGTGGAAAAATCACAGGCCAGATGACAGACTTGGAAAGGTGAGGCATCAAAAACCGATTGTAAACGAGGAATAATTACAATTGTAGGACAACAAGATTACTGTAATTCTTAGAGTTCTAGCCAAAGTGATTGGATAAATGAATCCATGAATGCTTTTCGACAGTAGATACACTCAAAATCTTCTCAACCCACTAGTAAAATTTCTCAACTAAATGGATAAAAGACATCTTTGAGGGAGGAACCCATTTAGGAGCTGCATAAAACTAAGAATGATCAGCAGATATCACTAAAGAGAGATGCAGGGAATAGAAGGTGATAGTATGTATCACTTACGGTTGGAATTCCAAGTTGCGGAATGAATATTCTTAGACAAATCAAGATGGGCCCATGCCATAAATTGATTAGCCCAGCCTCGATCTTTGGGATCATCCAAACCTCTAAGGAGATATTTTCTATAATGACCAGACAATTTAATTATCCCTCCTCGAACTAGATGATGTTAATAAAAAAGAAGTAAATGAGTCAGAGAAAACTCCTCACCCACCGAGACGGCCAATGCTTAGAGGCATGCAATGATCCTCCGAACCCCTGGCCAAGATGACTGAGGCACACTTTGAAGATATTACAAAACAAAGTAATCACTTCATCTACAGGATCACCTAGGCACATGCTGAATGGATAGGTATAGACAAAGACCCAATCAGGCTGAGGTAGCATGATACTCTCGAAAGGATGGGGCACTTTAATTTGGAATCCATCGATATGCCAACCGTAATCCCTCCTGACGGTAGCTAGGTGACTTTTCTTAACAAGAAAGCCCAGTTCGCTTACTGTTCTATCCTCTTCTTTTGTACCCCTACTACTCAATAATCTGAAGTTCTTATCAAAATAGTAAGAATCAGGAAGGATCTCATCAATGTTCAGCTCAGAGAAAGCTGACTCTCTATCCCTACCTCACAACTAAAAAAAACTAAAAACCGACCACAAAAAGCTACCACATGTGGTCGGTTTTGGCTATTTACCTACCACAAAAACCGACCACAAGTTGTGGTCGGTAAAATAGTGGTAGCTTTTGCAAAACCGACCACAAGTAGTCGGTTTTTCCAATTTTTTATTTATGTATTTATAAATCAATATTATTTATTAAAAATAAATTTTTATAATAATTTTATTTATATTAAACAAATAAAATTAAAATTTCCGACCACCACGTGTGGTCGGTTTTATTTATTTATTTAATTAATTTTTTTTAAAAAACGACCACATGTGGTCGGTTTATTTTAATTATTTAATTTATTTAAAAAGAAATCGATTATTTTTTTAATTATATTTTTTTAGAAAATGTCCGTTAGCGGTCGTTTTTATTTAATTATTATAATTTTTTAATTAAAACCGACCACATGTGGTCGGTTTTGTCTAATTATTTTTTTTAATAAAATCGACTACAAGTAGTCGATTTTTTAAAATTTTCCAGAAAATCCTGTGGTAGGTTTTTACTGGTAAATTTCCAGAAACCGACCACTTGTGGTAGGTTTTTCTGGTAAATTTCCATAAATCGACCACTTGTGATCAGTTTTTCTGGAATTATTCTTAAAAAAATTGCAGCATATATGCTGCATTTTCAAATAGAACGTGCTACACAAATATTACCGCCCACCAATTCAGATATAAATCATTCAAACATCAAAATCAATTCATTCAAACATTAAAATCAAATCATTCAAAAATCATAATCAAATCATTCAAACATCAAAGTTTACAAATCAAAAATAAACTACAAACCACCAAAACGTATAAAAGAGTAAGCTACAACTCAGTCTCATCATCCTCATCCTCTTCCTCCGTAGTGTAATCGTCAAGTAGACTTAGGCCTCTCGCAGTCCGAGGTGCATCACCGGGACATGGAGGAAGAATCCTTGGAGAATGAAGAAAACTTAGAATCTACTCCTACATCATTTTCATTTGTGCAGCAGTTTCTTCATCTTTATTCCTCAACCTCTCAGCCTATGAAGCAAGCTCTCGAGTGAGCTGAGAAACCGTATTCTGTAACAAAATAACAGTTTCTCTATCAACCGATGGGGTAGAGGAGGATCCACAATGCGAAGACCTAATATTCTCCATAAAGTATTTTTGGGGTAGCCGTAGGCTACACCTCTAATCGGATAACCCGCACACTCTAGCCAGTACTTTTCCTCTACATATTGAGGTATTGGGTTCTCCCGACTTCTAGGAGATCGAGTACCACGTAATTCAGTAATCTTCATTACATATTTGTCCTATATTTAAAATAAAGTAAAAATTTAATCATAAAAAGATACTAAGCTATTCATAGTTAAATAATATAAACTTTAGTAAAAAAAATCATAAGTACGAATGTAGTTCTTACATGTGTAGCTTTTGCACGTGGCTCAACCCACACATCTTCATCCGTTGGGTTCTTTTTCTTATTTATGTGGGTCTCCATGAATAACTCATCATGAGCTATCTTCCGACCAAATTATTTTTTCCTGCATATGATAAAATTATTAATCTTCAAAAATAAAAATATTTAAAATAGAAATAAACAGTTAAATTGATAAAAGTTATGTACCATTTTTTCCTTAACAGTAAGCTGACTGATAGCTCCCGCAGTGTGTAGAGAGCCACCCTTCTTAAATGCTCTGGCTTTCTTTCCTTTTTCGCTCAACTTCTGATATTCTTCGCTATTCCAGTAGCGAAGAAAATCTTTCCACATGTCTTCATTTATAAACTCAGGCATCACCCTGTTTGTTCTTGCATAATTCAATAGTCCATTAAGTCTGAGCCTGACTCTTCTAAAAAAAAATCTTCCTTATTGCATAATGATTCATTGGATCATACCAGAAATATTTCTACAATAAAAATAATAATTTAATATTCAATTTTTTTAATAACAATGTGTTAAATAGTTGATAAGACAAATGTTTACCTGAAATTTTTTGAGCATTTTCTCTCTATAAAATTCTAGAACCTTTTGCCAATTTGTCCAATAACCTTACCTACCATCTAAATTATTTAAAGTCAAACAATAGTTTGTTAAATATCACTTTGTTAAGATTGTGGAAGGAATTAATCAATTAATTAATAAGTAAACTAAACAACACTTAAAAATATAATACCAATTCTTCTGCAAGATTAAAATAAACAACACTTAAATTCCACACAGAATTTCAATAGGTAAAAGACTTTGATTCAAGTGCAGTAATCTTACCAAAGCTATTACATGTCAAACTTAAAAAAAACATAAAAGGTAAGTAGTACAAAGCATAAAGACATCAATAATAAAAAATAATGAATACAACTAATAAAGAGTTAATCCTCCTCTCCCAAAGATTCTCTACTAAACCATTCACCCTCTTCGGAAGTTTCCTCCTCTTCTACCCATTAAGCCTCTTCTGCAATATTTACTTCTTCAAAAATGTGTCCCGGATGGTTCAAATTATCCACTAAGTCAGTGTCAACTAATTGGTGATCAGTCTGCATTTCATTTTGATATGCAGTCTCCAACACATTCTCAACTTCCACCCGCTCTATAGGTTTGGTTTTGATTACAGCCCACCAATCCGACTTGTCCCTGCGCAACGGATAAGGATCATAGTACACTTGTTTATTATTTTGTGCGAGAACAAAAGGATCGTAAACAGGATACATCCTAGTGTGCTTAACTTCAATGATGTTATGCTCCTTAAGTACTCTTGTGCCTCTTGTACTTGAATCAAACCACTTACATCAAAAGAGTACTATCTTTTTAATTGGCCAACCAGCATACTTCATGTCCAAAATCTCTTGTATGATGCCAAAGTAATCAACACCATCATCGCCCTTAACCCAAATACCACTATTGTTTGTTTTCCTTATTTTGGAGTGTTCCTCGGTTGAAAATTTAAAAACATTTACTGTGTAGTGGGATATTGTATGAGCTTTAACCGGTCCCAAAGAAATATCCTTCAAGAACTGATTATATGTAGCCGCATTTGGTGAATGGAATACCTATATATATATATTAGTTGAAGAATGCATAAAACTCTTTAAATTTGTTGTGTGATTATTAAAATTACACACCTGATATATAAACCATGTTGCAAATGACTCATACACTTGATTTTGGTGGAATTGAGCCTTAAATGAACTGAAGATTCACATTTCAAACACAATTAGTTTCCTTAGTGAAACGATTAATTAAATTTAATATGTAAATATTTAATATCCTTACTTTAAAAAGGGCTCAACTTTTGGGCAATTCAATAAGACATACAACGTCACTGATTTGTGTTCCGTGGCAGTGAGCCGACGAAAATTGCTACTTTTTGCCCTACTACCTGATTGATTGAAGATTGATATTGGTTGCAGCTATGGATTATTTTCAACATCCTGTTGTCGATTCGGTCTGTTTCTCAAACAAGCGACTTGATCACCAAAATAGTAAGAAAAAAATTGGGATGTTTCTCTAGCAAGGTATGCTAGAACTATAGAACCTTCCACCCTATATTTATTTTTAGGACCCTATTTTAATTTCCCAATGGTCCTGCATAATTTTACGTTAGGTGTTTAATATATAAAAATAGATATATACTTGTACAATTAAGAAATAAATTAATTGTGTTCCACTTTCTTACAGCTCACCTGGATACATCCATCTGATTTGAACTGGACCGCCTAGCCGGACTTCGTGGACAAGGTGGATGGGAAGATGTTCCATCACATCGAAGAATCCAGGTGGAAAAATCTTCTCCAACTTGTTGGTGATAACAATAATATTACCTTCCATTCGAGCCAGATTTTCTTCTTTTAATGTGGTGGAACATAAGTCTTTGAAGAACAAACTGATCTCTGCTATCGATTTTCATATGTTTTCAGTTAAACCAATAAAATCAATTGGAAGTAATGGTTCCATGAAAACATGGCAATCATGACTTTTCATTTCCTGTAAGATTCCATGTTCTATATCAACTCTCTTTCCCAAATTCGAGGCATATCCATCCGACATCTTTAAACTTTGGACCCACTCACATATTTTCCGCATTTGGTCCAACTTGAATGTATAACTAGCCTTGGGCTTAAGCAAATTTCCATTGGATCCCTCCTGCAAGTGTAATTCCCTGCACTTGCAATATTTTAGTAAATCAAGTCTAGCCTTAGGATTATCCTTTGTCTTTCCAGTCACGTCCATAACTGTGTTGAACAAGTTATCAAAATAGTTCTTTTCAGTATGCATGACATCAATATTATGTCTAAGTTTATTATCAAGCCAATATTCTAACTCCCAGAATATGTTTTGCTCAGTCCAATTATGTGAAACGCCATACCCATCAAACTTATACAATGGTTCCTCACTAACCTTTGAAAAATGTTGAACTCTCTCCCAAATGTCATGACCACTTAATCTTGGAGGTGGACCATCAGGTTCAGTTCTATTCTTTCTAAATACATTCTTGAGTCTCTTAAACTCATGATCAGGAGGCAAGAAACAACGGTGACAATCAAACCATGAATTTTTTCGGCCATGTTTCAATGTGAACGATTTTGTATTTTTCATGCAGTATGGACAAGCTAACTTTCCAGCTGTTATCCATCCAGACAACATTCCATAGGCAGAAAAATCATTAATAGTCCATAATAGATAAGCACGTAAATTGAAATTCTGTTTAAGTGAAACGTTCCAAGTTTCAACCCCCTCATGCCATAACAATTGCAGGTCATTAGTCAAAGGTTGCAAGTAAACATCTATCCCACTTTTTGAATTACGCGGACCAGGAACAACACAATTCAGAAATATATATAGACTGATCATCAATATTTTAGGAGGAATATTATATGGAGTGATAAACACAGGCCAACATGAATCTAGCGTAGCACCAACAGAAAAAGGTGAGAAACCATCCCCACACAAACCCAACCTAATATTTCGTGGTTCAGCTGCAAAATCTGAATAAGTTGCATCAAAATGCTTCCAAGTCTCTCCATCAGACGGATGACACATGACACCAGGGGGCTTTCTATTTTCAATGTGCCATCTAATATGGGGAGCTGAGCTATTTGATGCATACAACCTGTTCAACCTTGGTATAAGAGGTAAATAATGCATCTCCTTAATAGCAATTTTATTTTCTGTACAACCACGCTTATAGAGAGGGTGTTGACAAAACTTACAAGATTCTAATTGAGCATCATCCTTAAAGTATAACATGCAACCATTTTCACAACAATCAATTCTAATCGAGGAGAGACCTAACTTTGACACCATTCTTTTTGCCTTATAGAAAAAATTAGGAACCTCTAAAGTGGGGCCAACCAACTCTTTAATAAGGTCTATCATAGAGTCCATTCATCCTTCAGCAATATTCCAATCAGATTTGATACTTAATAATCTAATAGAAACAGACAATTGAGAATGCGAACTCCCGTCAAACAAAGGATGACTAGCAGCACACAATTCTTAATAAAAATGGTGTGCTTCTACATTGGGAACATCTTCTACATTTTTCCTGAATTCAACCCCTTCTTGGATCCCAAAATCATCATGCACCATTTCTGTCATCCTAATATCTGGATAGTTATTATGCCCTACAAAACTACTACTTTCACCAACAACAAAGTTATTTTGCCCAACTTCTTCATGACTAGTATTCAATCTTAAATAGTCTTCATGAAACCCCTTTCTAAAAAGATGATCCCTCACAACCTCTTCTTTTAGAATCTTTGTACCATCACATTTTACACAAGGATAGCGAATCAATCGAAAAACAGACCAATCATCAAGTGTCTTGCCATGTTCAATAAATTGATTGACACCGTCCGCATATTCCTCCCTCATTCCCACTCTATTATCATTATTTCATTGATATATCCAACTATAATTAGATTCCATCTACACAAGCAATCACAATCTTAATTAGTTCAAGACAATAATTCGCATTTTCAAGTGACTACCTTAACCATTTTCAAGTGACTATACTTAACCATTTTTAAGTGACTATACTTATATTCAAGTCACTACATTTAACCATTTTCAAGTCACAAGTTCACATTTCAAGTAACTAACCTTAACCATTTTCAAGACACTAATTCACATTTGAAGTCACTACACTTAACCATTTTCAAGTCACAAGTTCACAATTCAAGTCACTACACTTAACCATTTTCACGACACTAATTCATAATTCAAGTGACTACACTTAACCATTTTTAAGTTACTAGTTCACATTTTCAAGTCACTGCATTTAACCATTTTCAAGTCACAAGTTCACATTTCAAGTAACTAACCTTAACCATTTTCAAGACACTAATTCACATTTGAAGTCACTACACTTAACCATTTTCAAGTCACAAGTTCACAATTCTAGTCACTACACTTAACCATTTTTAAGTCACTAGTTCACAATTGAAGTGACTACACTTAACCATTTTCAAGTCATTAGTTCACTAGTCCAAGTTACTACACTTAACCATTTTCAACTCACTAGTTCACTATTTTAAATGAATACACTTAACAATTTTCAAGTCACTAGTTCACATTTCAAGTGCATACACTTAACCATTTTCAAGTCATTAGTTCACTATTTCAAGTTACTACACTTAACCATTTTCAAGTCATTAGTTCACTATTTCAAGTTACTACACTTAACCATTTTCAAGTGACTACACTTAACCATTTTCAAGTCACAAGTTCACAATTCAAGTGACTACACTTAACCATTTTCAAGTCATTAGTTCACTAGTTCAAGTTACTACACTTAAGTAGAGGGGCCGCATGTCCCTCTCACACCATATAATCATCACAAAACCTATGGCTTTCAAAGCCTTCTACAGAAAATAATTCCACCATAATACTACGTTTAAAGACTTGAATATAAGAAACTAGAGAGAAATCATCTTCACGCCACCACCGAAAACTAGTTTTAAAGAACTTCAAAATTAGGGCAACCAATAGATGGAGTAACTGCTTTACAATTCGAAAGAGAGAGCCCTAATCTGTTATCAATCCTCACTTTTGGTATTTCAAGTCAAATTTTGTCTTGTAATTTTCCACTTCTTTATGTGTGTTCAACAAACAAATATTGAGAATCAATGCACAAGAACATCAACAAACAAATATTGAAACCAACACAGCGAGCTAAAATCTTGAAACAAAACATATTGGGCCAAAACAGTGAATCGAAAAGAAAACAAAAACAGAAATATTTAAGCTAAACTAAACAGTGAACCATAATCTTTATCACAAAACCTATGCCTTTCAAGACATTCTACAATAAATAAACCCATCATTCTCACTATAACAGTAGCTAAAAAAATAAAATAAAGAGAAAGGTGTTTACCTTTTCTGAAGAATTTCAAAATTAGGGCAACCAATAGAGAATTACTGCAAAAGCAACTATCCAACATCCACTACCGGAGTAACAGCAACGGCGACGGCAGGAGCAGCGACCGGCCACGGCAGCAGCAGCGAACGACGACGGCGTGACGACTTCTCCGATTCAGCAGCGAACGGCGACGGCAACAGCAGTGAACGACGACAACAACAACAACAAACGGCGACGGCAACAGCAACATCAGCGGCAAACGGCGACGGCAACACAGCGGCAGCAGCGGTGGAAAGAGAAGAGAGACGCTAGAGAAGATAAAGGAAAACAAAGAAGAGAATATAAGTGTTGCCCTAGTCTTTAAATTTTTTTGACCAAAAACTGACCATAATTGGTCGGTTAGTTAAAAAAATAATTAAATACTCAAAAAAAGACCACTTGTGGTCGGTTTTTATTTTAAAAAATTAAAAAACATAGTAATAGTTTGCATAATATTTCTAATAACATACAAAATAATTTAATACAATTTATATAAATCGAATAATTAGTTAATTCATCATCATATTAATACGACCAGTATATTACCTCAATAATATCAATGTATTTCCTATACTAGGATGGGTTTTTGGTTAATTATCTTTTGAACTATATATCTCGTAATACAATGTACTCCATATACTCTGATAATTTTTTGATTAATTAGCTTACATTATTATAACTCCACCAATATATTATTACCTCGATCATACAATGTCAACGTATTAAATATACTTGGATAGATTTAGTTAGCTTTTGACTACTGCGTACATCAATACACGAGATATACATACATATATACAATGTATTTCATATACTCTGATGAATTATTGATTAATTAATTAGCTTACATTATTATAACTCTAACAATATATATTACCTCGTTCATATAATCTCAACATATTAAATATACTTGGATATATCGACTATCAACTTCTGAATACGTACTATATACATCACATACACGAGTATTACCCCAAAATAAAGTGTATTTCATGTATTCTCTGATGAATTATCGGTTAATTACCTTGAATTATTAAAACACCAACAGTATATTATTACATCGATCATATGATATCAACGTATTCAATATATTTGGACAGATTCAATCAATTTTTCACTACTACGTACATTAATGCACGAGATATATGTATATATACATATACTCTATCAAGTATCAGCTTCTAAATACGTATGATATACATCACATACATGAGTATATTACCTCGTAATACGTGTTCCATGCACGTATATACTATGTTGAAATACCATTTTATTAGCTTACATTATAATATAATAACTCCAATAATATATTATTACCTCGATTGTATGATATCAACGTATTATTCAATATACTTTAATAGATTCAGTTAGCTTTTGACTACTACATACATCAGTACACGAGATATGCACATATATATACGTATTGCATCGACGATCAGCTTCTGAATACGTACTATATATGATCGCATACACGAGTGTATATATTATCTCGTAATACAACACATTACATATACTCTAATGAATTATCGGTTAATTAGCTTACATTATTATAACTCCAACAGTATATTATTACATCAATCATATGATATTAACGTATTCAATATAATTGGATAAATTCAGTTAACTTTTGACTACTACGTACATCATTACACGAGATATACGTATACATCATATGCACGAGAATATTACCCCATAATACAACATATTCCTTATACTCTGATGAATTATCGATTATTTACCTTACATTATTATAACTCCAACAGTATATTATTACCTCGATCGTATGATATCAACGTATTCAATATAATTGTATACATTCAATTAGTTTTTGACTACTACGTAAATAACTACACTAGATATACTCATATGTATATATATATATACACTCGATAGACAATATATTTATTTTATTGAAACGTAAGTAAAAAGTAAAGATTATGTTTATGTTGTTTATTTATTTAATTTAATATACTTAATATGTCTTGATTTATTTTTAATATTTTTTTTACAAAAACTGACCACATGTGGTAGATTTTTCTTAATTCTTTTTATAGAAACGGACCACTTATGGTCGGGATTTTTAATATTAATTTATTTTAATATTTATTAAAAAAAAACGACCACAAATAGTCGGTATAATTAAAAAAAATATTAATATCTTTTAAAAATATATTCGGTTTTACGTTGTCTATTTATTTTATTTATATTAATTTTGTGGGAATCAAAAAGTGGTCGGTTTTTCATAAAAAAAAATTTAATCAAAAACAGACCACTTTGTAAAAAACATAAAATAAAAAATTTTACTTGTTTATTATTGTCTCTCTGATATAGTTAGTTTTCCTTAAACGCTAAATACTTTAATCGGTAACAAATCGAATCTCGAGCAAGACTGAATCGTAAAGCATGCTCTTGACACAAATTTAACTGTATGAAATCCACCGCAAACACTCAGCACTAAAAAATATTTATACCCAAAACTCAACATTGGAACCTCTAATTAGAAAGAAACATCCTAGGGTTGTGCAAAAACTGAACCGACCAATAAACCTAACCGATAATGCTATTGGGTTATTGGATTAACGATTTTGTAATGGTTTTATAAATTTTTTTATTGGGTTATTGGTTCGATTTCTATTTTTTCTTATTGGGTAAACCGATAACCCAATAAGAATATACTAAATTACTACTTTACCCCTACTTATATTATATAATACGTAATATATAATATTAATATATATATATATATATATATATATATTACGTATTATATATTTTTCTTAATTTTTCTTTAATTTCTACAAACTAACAAACCTATTCAATTTTTTGAACTAACATTCAGTTCAAGCTTGAAGATTCTTGTAAATTAAAATACATCATGTAGGATTTCGGTTACAACTAAGATTCAGTTCCTTTTCATGTTAGTTGCTACTATTTCTATTTTATGAGTATTTTCTTATTGGTTAAACCGAAAACCAAATCGTTAAGGACTAAAAACCGATAAACCGAAAAAGCGATAAAAAATATCAAATTGGTTTGGTTATTGGTTTAGAATATTTAAAAATCGAAACCAATAAACCGAATCGATAATACATAAAATCGAACCAAACCGACCGATGCACATCCCCAAACACTCCCTTCAGTCCATTGCACATCCTTTGATGGTAGGGGTTATAGAAGCTACTCCTACTCGTACGCGTATATTAGTAAGGCGAAGTAAACTAGTGATGCAAGACTCAAAAACAGCAATGATTAATTAATGTTAAGGCTAACTTAATTTTTTCTCTCAAACTAAATACTAAATTAAGACGTGGAATTACATGTATTGACTACTATTTTAGACCAAAAGTTTTTTTTTTTTTTTTTATTTAATTAATTTCAAAAGGGAATGGGAACGTAAGCAGGGAAGTCATAATTTATATCATACATAATTTACGTCACATGCTATAGTCATTAAATACGTCATAACTCACAAGACAGCTATATATATACACATCACAACAACCATTATCCTCGTAACATACATTATAATTACTTCAGAAACTGAAACAAAAAACACATATATCGTCTCTTAATATTATTTCATAGCAATGGGAGATGTAGAGGTGGCTGATCAACGACGTCGTTTAGAGAGGATGTCGTCGTCTTTTTCTTCCTTCAAAATTACACCCCTTGATGATTCTGATGATCACTTTCACAATACTCCGTTACCGTTGGTTGACGGTGGCGGAGACGAGGAGAAGAAGGATACAAATATTGCAGAAGAAGTAGAAAGTTGGCTGCCTATAACCGAATCGAGAAAGGGGAATGCTTATACGGCAGCGTTTCATTTACTGTCTTCTGGTATTGGAGCTCCTGCACTTGTTCTCCCCTTCGCTCTCACCTCGTTAGGATGGTAAGTAATTATACCTCTTTTAATCTCCTTTTGTTAAATCAAAAGAAAATATGAGTATTTGTTACCGGTTTCTCCGTTTTAATTTGTTTATCTTAATTTTATTATGCACGAAGTTTAAGAATTTAAAGAAAATTTTTGAGTTTTGTCATCTTAAATTAAAATGTCAGTTAATCTTGTCGTTTTAAATATGTCATATAGAAGTTTGACATATTAGAGAGTTGTTAAATTAGGAAAGAGATATTCCTTTTAACATACTCCATCCGTTTTATTTTACTTGGCTCCTTACCATAAATAGTTATTTCAATTACTTGTTCAATTTACGGAATCAAAATAATTTTATCATGATTTTTCAATACAACCCCTATGATTAGAGTACTACGTAAAGTATTACTCCCTCCATCCCATATTAGTTGACCATTTTTCTTTTTACACGCATGTTAAAGGATCATAAATAAGAAGGTAATTTTATTAATTCACCCCTTAAAAAACTTCTTAGGAACTTTACAAACAAGTGTGAACACTTTCAAAAAGAATTACATTGCAAGGTAATATGGAAAAAAATTTAATTATTATTTTCTTGATTTAGTAAGGTAGACAGCTATTTTTAATAAGATGACCAACTAATATATGGGACAGAGGGAGTAGTAGTCAAATTTAAAATTTCAAAAACATAAATAATAAGGTTAGTTTAGTAGAATAATCGCATTAGTATTGAATGGAGCATTAGTATTGAATGTCATGCTCTATTTTGTACTTACTGATCTGGGATTCAGTTACTCCTACGTTTACGTGCAAGAAAAAATCATCTCAATAACTGATCGAAATTATTTAAAAGTAGGAGTAATGCTAATGCATGAAAATAGAATAAATAGCAGATTTAACAATCCTTAAAGGAAAAGTAATCCAAGACAAGTAGGTTTTTAATTAATGTATTGACCGTATAAAGTAAGTCGTCTTTTAAAAGAAATTGCAATAATTTTTCGGGATCTTTAATACTTTTCCTTTTTTATGCTTTTGGTGTGATTTATGTAAAAGGATAAATAAAGCAGTGGAGGAACCTACAAACGTAAAAGATTTTCTTGTCCTATTGTTTGCCACTAGCTAACTGAATACTGAATAGTACTGGAGTTATGTACTATTGCTATCGGAGATTTTTCTGCAAACGAAAGAAAAATGTGCCAAATGGAATATTCAAACAAGACACGCCAAGACACGATAATATATATATATATATGTATGCGCACTCGTTTTAATTCATGTGATGACAATTTGAATTAGCGTGAAATTTGGAAATTAAAAAAAAAGTATTTTGAAACTTGGCATTCGTAGGACTATAAATTCTTTAACTTATGATCTTAAATATACATGTCATAATATTCATATGATTAAAAAAAGTTATTATTGATAAAATAGAATAACTAAGGCTAAATATTTTTAAATATAAAAATATATCATTCTCCTTAAAATAAATTAATAGATTACATATGTTTGAACCAATGGAGTATTATATTTTAATATTCATATTTTAATCAGGTAGCATGACTAGCTAGATCACTTTAATTCTTTCTAATTATCAGTGATCCTCTTCTTTAATTTTCTTTGTCCTTTCTGTATGCTTCAACCTTTAATTTGTTTCTCACATATCTTTACGTCTTCCTTTTGTTTCCTCGCTTCTTCTTATTAATAATGCTTTTCGTGGAAAAACTGCCTGTATGGGTAGAGATCATAGATAGAAGGCAATAATTGTGTAAACACTACCTATACAAATAATTGTGTATGGGTAGAAGGCTATATATATAAAGAGCCTGTATGGGTAGAAGGCAATAATTGTGTAACCGACTACCTACAATTAATTGTGCATAGGTAGAAGGCTATATATTGCGCATATAGGTGTATGCAGAATTTAAAGCTTATGAATTTAATAATTCACCAAAAAATTATTGGAATTTGTTCGTAGCTAACAAAAATATGCAACTAAATAAGATTAGCGACGAATTTTAGAGCTACTAAATTTGTCCATCACTGAATCTTTTGTTTAGTAGTAATTAGGGTTTTTAATCCTTTTTAAATTTCTTAGTTCTAAACTATCAATTTATGCATGTGAAATGATTTTTTTTAAAAAATAAAAGATCTTGGCCAAAGTTAATGAGTTCGGCGAAAGCTATACTCTAGCTCGACCCTGTATGCATGATAATATAATCAAATAATTTAATTTAATTAGTAAATACAAAAAATACATATTAAGCAATCATAGTTGAACAATAAAAATATATACAAAATCAAAGATAAATCGTGAATATGTTTTACGGCACGAAGAATATGTTAGAACTATACATAATTAAAGTTTGCACTTTAATTCTATTATTATATATATTCTCTTTAATTATACTACACATCCTGCATCATCCTATCGTTTATTTAATGAGAATGATACGCACAATCAATAGCTAGCTGGGGGAGGGATCTTCCCACATGTTAAAATATATGCTTCTACTACCTATTGTCTTCCTACATATATCATATCTTTTATGAGTTTAAATTTTGTGCACTGTCAGTGTACAAAATATTTTTTACTCTCAGATAAAAGTGACCTGCTATTGTAGGGGTTATCCATTTTTTTCTAAGTTTCTTTTCTAATTTTTTTTTTCTTTTTACTAAAGTTGAAAAAAAACTTTCTCAACTCATTTATTCTTAAAATCATCCATCTAAATCAGATTCTTTGTCAAAATCTTCCGTCCATGTTATATTTCTTTGCTTGTCTTTCTACCCCATGTTCATTTCTCCTTTATAATATGATTGAAGGACATATTAATTTTAATGGATGTCTCTTAGCCTTTTTTTCTTCTTTAAAAAAAAAAAAGAAAAGGAAAAACAGAAATTCATTTGCAAAGTTTTCACAAATTTGAATGTTGATGCACATATTTATTTCCCCCCAAGATCAACAATTTCTAGCATGGAGTAATTATTTCAAGCAATTTTAATAGCATTTGAGGCGTGAAGAATTTGAAGCATGAAAAATTTACTTCTTGCAAACTTAATGTCATTTGAGTGATGAAGAATTATTTCATTATTTCTAATGATTTTCTTGAGAGAGAATATGGAAAAGTTAGATTTTGATTTAGGTTATAACAGAAAATAGTAACTAATTTTGTTAGAGTACAATTAGGATTCTATTTTTAATATTATTTCCTAAATTTTAATTATATAAATTTGATGGTAATTATTTAATTTACCTGATGATGTAGAATATTTTGTACACTAACGTGCACAAAATTTAAACTCAATCTTTTATATGCTATAAAAACTTTCTTATTTCCTATAAAATAAACGAGCATATCATAGATGTGTTATGTGATGAAACAAAACCGTAAATAAATAGTATAAATTGGATTTATTCAATCATCTAATGATCTAAATCATTTTATATATACAATTTTTTAATTGATGCAGGTCATGGGGAATAGTGGTTCTCACTGTAATTTTTGCATGGAGGCTTTACACCATGTGGCTCTTAGTTCATCTTCATGAATCTGTCAATGGAACTCGTTATAGCAGATACCTTCAACTCTCTATCGTAGCTTTTGGTTAGTTCAAACGAAGAATTCTTTTGAGTGAGCATGCATGGAATTTTAAGAATAAATAATAATATTTAAAACTTGCGTTTCTAAATGTTAGATGATTCCTTGGTATTTTTATGACTATAAAATCATGTCATTAAGGATTTATTCTTAACTTGATTAATTTTTTTAAAAAATGTGTTTGGCGAATATTTGCATTGATCTTTCTTTCTTTTTTTTTTTTCCTACAAAACCCACTTTCTCATTTGTTTTTGTTGTCTGAGAAATATTCTCGTTAGATTTGTGCATTGTGCCTAACATACTAAATCTATAAAAACAAAAACAGATGTTTGCAGATAATTAAAAAAAACTCTCAAAAATTATTTGGACATAGAATTGTTATAGTTTTCTGAAATTTTAAAAACTCCAAAATTGTTTCACCATTTTCATTACGATCATGCACAAAAAATCAAAACAACTGAAATTAGTATTCATGTCCAAACACAACTCCAATTTTCAAATACCATTTTCAACTTGAAAACAAATATTACTTTTTTCTAAATTCCATGATTCTTATGTCCAAACTCTCACTTAGGGACAAAGAGAGAACCATACATTTTTTTTTTTTGATGAATTTGTACCACTAGACAGTGTGGCTAACTATATTTTATTATTAATAATAAAAAAATCCTCGATCAACAGAAATAAATAGCAATATAATGAGGGCCTTGGCGGCATTACCTTAACATTTCTACTTTATTAAGTGCATTGTGATCAGTTGATACATACAAATTGACATTACCACTTTTTGAAGTGCATCCTCAATAGACCCCCACTGTTTTTACTTTTTTCCTGACAGTGAAACTAATGGAATGTCTAATTATTGTTTACCATTCATTTCAGGAGAAAAATTGGGAAACTGCCTTTGTATCTTCCCAATAATGTACCTATCAGGGGGCACATGTGTAATGTCTATTATTGCAGGGGGACGCACCCTACAACTTTTCTACAATTCCATGAGTGGAACTGATCAGCATTGTCTTAACAAATCTCTAAGTGGAGCTCAATGGTTCTTGTTGTTTGTATGCCTTGCCATTTTAATTGCTCAATTCTTTCCCAATTTGCACTCCTTGGCTTGGGTGTCCTTAATTGGTTCAGTCTTGGGTGTGGCCTATTTCACTTTGCTTTGGGCACTCTCCATTGGCAAAGGTAGGCCTAATGGAGTCACTTACAATCCATCTGATAATGTAACAACAACTATGGCTCGATTTCGTGCTGTCCTAAATGGTGTTGCTATTATTGCCATTGCTTTTAGAGGTCACAATCTTGTTCTGGAGATACAGGTACTAATGTTATTTAAGTCTTGCTTTATGACTTTATCATTATTGTTTTCCTGAAATTGTTTTTGCATGTTTTCTAAAACTTTTTTATGTAGGGGACATTATCGACAAATCAAAAACATCCTGCAAGGACTAATATGTGGAGAGGAGTGATAGCATCGTACTCTTTTGTCGCAGTGTGTGTATTTCCCTTGGCAATTGGAGGATATTGGGCTTATGGAAATCTGGTAATATATCTGACATTTGGATAGCTTAGGCTTTAAGCTGAAATTATCGTATACTTTGATATAGTATCAAAGTTCAAATGATACTTTTATTTACTTAGTTATGTTTTCAATACGTACGTCCCCTCACATGTGGGTTTTCTTTGTTTACTTTGATATTTTATATTGAAATATGGGACTATCTTAAACTTTTACATTAGATGGTCGTAAACAGTAGCAGAATTAAGTAGTGTCAAGCGGGTTTACTTCCTCAAAAAATTAAAATTTGCAAACATAATAAAATTGATCTTTTTTGGTTACATGTGCTCTGTTGAATTTCCTTGACATGAAGAAAAATACAAGTATAGTGATAAAGGGGGTTTAAACCCTTTAGATTTTTAAAATCCCCTTATATAAAAATCAGGGGCACATGTGTAATACTTTTATTTACTTAGTTATGTTTTCAATACGTACGCCCCCTCACGTGTGGGTTTTCTCTGTTTACTTAGATATTTTATGTTGAAATATGTGACTATCTTAAACTTTTACATGCGATGGTCATAGACAGTAGCAAAATTAAGTAGTGTCAACTGAACCTCCTTTCTCAGAAAATTAAAATGTGCAAATACAATAAGAATGATCTTTTTGGTTACATGCATGCTTGTGAGCTATTGAATCCCCTTGACATTATTCAAGTATAGTGGTTAAGGGGGTTCAGAATTGCTTTAGGTTATATGCTCAAATTACAATTGAGATACCTCAGAATTTTTTAAACCCTCTTGTATAAATTTTTGGTTCCGTCACTTGTTACAAACTTCAATAATTTCTTTGTATGTACAAATTTGTTTCAATGTCTGAACCACTCTAGTGAGCTATAGGGGTAGTGAGGATTCACATAATCGATCACAACTTACTTAAGACTGAGACATAATTATCATTATTATTGTTCAATACATGGGAACTAATATAACTAATATTAAAATGATTTGGCAGATGCCTGCAAATGGAATTATGACTGCAATTGCCAAGTACCACCAAGAGAGTACACCAAAATGGTTCACAGGCACAATATACATGATGGTAGTGACCCAATGTTTATGCTCATTTCAAATCTACGCCATGCCTGTCTTCGACAACTTGGAAAGGATATACGTAAGCAGGCAGCACAAATCATGCCCAAGGTGGGTTCGATCATGCATCAAGCTCTTCTTTGGAGGATTGACATATTTTATATCCGTGGCATTCCCCTTTTTGGGAAGCCTAGCAGCATTTGTGGGCGGGATCGCGCTGCCATTGTCTCTGGTTTACCCTTGCTTCATGTGGATTTCAATCAAGAAGCCTCAAAGAAACAGCTTAATGTATAGCCTCAACATGTTTCTTGGGTGTTTGGGCATATTGATCAGTATTATGCAAGTTGTTGGTGCATTGTGGAATCTGGTAGTTGATAAATTGGACGCCAATTTTTTTCGTCCTTAGTGGAAAAAGTATCAAGGAAATTCTTCCACTAATACTGCAAGCTAACTTACTATCCACTAATAGTGCAATTTAACTTACTATAAAAAGATACTTGCCTTAATTAATTTTATGGTTACATGCTAATTCCACTTATTATGGATAGGTAACTGTAATTATAATTAAATTGATGATTTAATAATGTAAAAAACTTTTAACACTTCTCGTGTATATAAGTTTAACTTATTTTGAACTGAGGGTTTATGAGAAACAACTTCTTTATCACATAAAGTTAGGGATAAGATCTGCGTACATTTTATCCTCTTTATTCTCTAGATCCTACCTACTTGTAGGATTACATTGAGTATGCTAGTGTATATAAGTTAACCACAAGTGAGAATAGTACTATTAAAGCAAAATAAAAATTATCAACTTCAGATTTCTACCTCTAAACAAGAAGATCAAGCATAAAATAGAACGATGAAAAAGAGTTGGAGAAGAAACGTAAGAATGAAAAGAGTAAAAAACTAACAACAAAGTTAAAAGGGAACAAAAAAAATTTCCCAATATTTGACTATCTTTTATCCTTAGTTCTTTGTTTAAAGTTCCACTTGCGTAATTTTTTATTTTTTTTGGTTTCTCATTCGGTGTACGATATCTGCATTGGGCCTCGACTAATCCGGATTGCGCACTACAGGGCCCATTCTGGGGGTGACACTCCTAACAGGATTTTCTTCATACCCAGGACTCGAACCTGAAACCTCTAGTTAAGGGTGAAGCAGTTTCACTACTGCACCACAACTCATGTTGGTTACTTGCGTAATTTTAGGTCCTAGCTAGATGTGTCCAAATGTCGGCTAGCTTCTATAAACTTAATTTCCTCCAACGATAATTGTGAGAAAGTTAATTATCAGGATAAATGCTAACTTGGGAATTTCTTCTTTGATTAATGAATTCACTCGACTCTTAATAATTCAAAATAAATATTGTCTCTGGAGATCCATGTGGGAATCAATTTTATTGGTCATGATATGATATGAATTATGATATGACATTATATACTTATTCTTTTTGTCTCCAATAATAATTATTTATATGTTTTCATAGTGATTAGTGACGGGACCTCATTTAATTAGTGGTAGAATTTGAGAGATAGTAATTATTAAAGTTTTGTTCTATTCTTAGAAAAACTTTTATTATAGAATAAGATTCAACACACTTGTTAATAACTTTACTTGAAATGAAATATACTTTGGTTGAAGAGAAGTTTAAATAGTCAGCTATTTATTAATAAACAACTTTGCACATGCATTGTGTGTGATGGGAAAAGGCAAGGGAGAAGTGGAAGACATCATATATTTTAAAATAGTTACATATCTTATAAGTAATTTACTTTTCTTTTCAACTACTACACACTCACCCAACAATTTCCACATGATCCATCACTATTTATAGGTTAATTTAAAGATTAACTGTGTATCACTCACATTAACTAAATAAAAATAACTACAGGGATTGGATTGATGATAATTTCAAAACTTTAACAACAAAATCTTGTAATTAAACTGATGCATAATGCTAAATTGGTACTTCTATTCCATACATTGAGCTACCAAAGGCACACACTTTTGTTATTTGCATGTTAAACTTCACTCCCACACTTTCTGGCTTCGTAAATTTTCTAGTTACGGTAGTTTTTAGAGAATTCAGAGTAGAAGAAGAGAAGCACTGTAGTTCTTGATGAACCAGTAAGAGAGAGAGGAAGAGGAAGAATGAGACAGAGAGAAAGATCAAGAAGGAGATGAGAGTTCCATTGGAAATTAAAACTTATGTCAATACATCAATGTACCTTGTGTATATATACACAGTGCTAACCGCCTACTTGTAACTAACTTGTGAAGTGTTTAACTAACTTAGCTAATAACTAACTTTGTGAACTAATCATCTCCTAACTGAAAATACATACTTCCTCTTTAACCAACTACTTTAACTAACCTTCACATCACCTATATCTACACTCCCCCTCAAGCTAGGAAGTGAGAAAATGTTTTGAACTCCTAGCTTGGTGCTGAGTAGTTGATGTTGAGCCTTTGTCAACCATTTGGTTAGCATGTCAGCTGGTTGTTCTTGAGTAGGAATATATTTAGTGCATACCAAACCTTTCATAATCTTCTCCCTTATAAAATGACAATCAATCTCTATATGTTTGGTCCTTTCATGATAGACAAGATTTGCTGCCAGTTGAATTGCTGCCTTGCTATCAGTGAATATTCCTACTGGTTGTTGCACTTCAATGCCCAAGTCTTTCATTAATCCAACCAGCCAAATGATTTCAGTCACAGTAGTGGCAATTCCTCTGTATTCAGATTCAGCTGAGCTTCTTGAAACAGTAGGTTGTTTCTTTGATTTCCAGGATACGACAGACTCTCCAATCTTAACAAGGTAGCCTGTCACAGACCTTCTTGTGTTGGGACATGATTCCCAATCTGCATCACAAAAGGCTGTAATGGTAGTGTCTTGAGTACTTGATAATAATATGCCTTGACCTGGTTGTCCTTTTAAGTACTTGACAATCCTCAAGGCTGCATCCATATGAGACCTTTTTGGTTGCTGTAAGAATTGACTCAGATGTTGTACACCAAATGAAATATCAGGTCTGGTCATGTTCAAGTAGAGTAGTTTTCCAATCAATCTCTGATAAGTTCCTTGATCAACTAGTGGATCAATATTAGTCTCTTCTGTCTTAAGATGTTCATCATACAGCTTTGTAGTTAGCTTGCAGTTAGCATCAATTGGAGTTACTGCAGGCTTTGCATTACCTAAACCAGCTTCAGAGATCAGTTCCAATGTATACTTTCTTTGATGCATAAGTATACCTTGACTTGATCTTGCAAACTCAATTCCCAAGAAGTACTTTAACTCACCTAAATCCTTTATCTTGAATGTTTGATTCAGCTTAGTTTTAGTTTCTTCAATAAGTTGAACACTGCTACCAGTAATCAGCATGTCATCCACATAGATCAAGACAAATATGGAGCCTGCTGCTGTTTGTTTGATATATAATGAGTGATCATACTCACATTGTTTGAACTGAAACTTTGTCAATGCCTCAGATAGTTTAGCATTCCACTGTCTAGGAGCTTGTTTCAAGCCATAAAGGGATTTATTGAGTCTGCATACTTGATTCTCCCCCTGACTCTTAAATCCCTGAGGCAACTCCATGAAGATTTCATCATATAAGTCTCCTTGTAGAAAGGCATTGAACACATCTATTTGATGGATGTGCCAGTTTCTTTGTGCAGCAATAGCCAAAACAGTTCTGACAGTCTTCATCTTAACTACAGGACTGAAAGTTTCTTGATAGTCTATACCTTCTTTTTGACTATAACCCTTGGCAACTAACCTTGCCTTGAATCTCTCAACTTCACCAGTTGACTTGTATTTTATCTTGAAGATCCATTTGCACCCTATAGGTTTCTTTCCTGCAGGCAAATGTACAATGTCCCAAGTATTATTATCTTGTAAGGCTTTGATCTCTGCATCCATTGCTTCTATCCACCTCAGATCAGATGCTGCTTGTTTGAAGGTCTGAGGTTCAACCTCACATGACAACTTTGATAAGTAGGCTTGATAGGTTGGTGCAGGCTTCTCATAAGTCACATACTTATCCAGGCTATATGGACCTTCATGGATATTCAGTGAGACAAAGTCCTTCATCCACAAGGGTGGTTTAGTGCCTCTTTCTGATCTTCTAGATGGTGCTTGAGTCCTAGATGGTTGTATATCTGGTGCAGCATTTTGTTGAGCTATGTCTGCATCAGCTGCAAGTGTATCATGCAGAATCACTTGAGGTGCTACAAAGTTCTGCATAGACTGATTAGGGACAGATGGTTCTAGATACTCTGACACATCATTTATTCCAGTGTAGTTGAAGATTGGTGTAGAATCCTTTGGTTGGAGTTTGAATGGAAAGATGGTATCTTTAAATATGACATCTCTGTTAACAAATAATATGTTGTCAGTTAAGTCATACAAAAGATAACCCTTTTGAGTTTCTGCGTATCCCATAAGCACAGATGCAGTAGATCTTGAACTTAGTTTATCAGATACATGCACTCTTTTGGCAAAACATAAACACCCAATAACTCTTAAATGATGTAAAGAAGGTTTCCTGTCATATAACAATTCAAATGAAGACTTATTTCTTAAGTTAGTACCAGGTAATCTATTTATAATGTAAACAGCTGCTTGAACACATAGGCCCCAAAATTTTAGAGGAATAGCTACTTGAAATCTAAGGGCTCTTGTTACTTCTAAAATGTGCCTATGTTTCCTTTCAGCCACCCCATTTTGTTGGGGTGTATAAGCACAAGAGGTCTGATGAATTATCCCTAGATTAGTGAATAAAGTACTACAGTTGGAGTTGACAAACTCAGTACCATTGTCACTTCTTATGACCTTAACAGTTTTCTCAAACTGAGTTTTTATTAAGACAAGAAAGTTTTTTAAAACCTCATACACATCAGACTTTAATTTTAATAAGAACACCCATGTAAATCTAGAATAATCATCCACAATATTCAGAAAATACTTGCAACCATCAAATGTACTCATTTTATAAGGACCCCATATATCCAAGTGTAACAATTCAAAACAGCTTTTACTACTGGAAGTACTACTAGGAAATGGTAACCTTGTTTGTTTGGCACAAGGGCAAACAGTACATTTGTTCAAAGTACTAGTAATAGCATCTAAACGTAGATTTAGCAATCTCTTAAGGGAAAAACTAGAAACATGTCCAAGTCTTTGATACATTAGATGAATAACTAAGTGAGTGTGTGATTGAGTATCAGAATGAGAATGACTAGCTGTCAAGCTGAGTGCTTCTTTATCTATATTGCTTGATAGAATGTATAAGCCTTCTTTTTCTCTACCAATCATCTTCACCTTGCCACTGAAGAGTTCCTGAAACAGACAAAAATCAGGAAAGAAGGAAGCTGAACAATTCAATTCCCTAGTTAGCTTTGCCACAGATAGTAGATTGAACTTAAAGGCAGGTAGATAAAACACTCCTGACACTGTACTATCTTTAGTAAGGGTGCTTGACCCTGTGTGTGTAACTAATGCAAGCTCTCCATTTGGAAGATGCACCTTTTTTGGTACTCTTGCCATAGATTGGTTATCAAGGAGACTTAGGTCAGCTACCATATGATTGGTAGCCCCTGTATCTATTATCCAATCTACCTTGATCGTGTGAGTTGTTCGAGCCTGGGATATACCTGCAACATTTGCACAGTGAGGGACTTCTGAGTTTTTATTCAAGAACTGTAGAACTTGGTTATACTGATCTCTGGTCAAGGTGCAGGGCTCATCCATGAGAGGCTGAGAATAAGACTTTGTTCCTGAACTTTGACTTGCATCAAACATCACTTGTCCACCAGCACCACCAGTACCTTGAGTACCATAACCTGAACTTTTAGTGTTGTAACTTTGATTATTAGATAGTAGACCAGAACAATTTATTGATTCATCAGTATCAATAGACACATTGTGTGCAGAGCTGTTTCCTTTCCTTTTGAACCTTGGGTCTTGAGGATATCCTACTAGCTTATAACAGATATATCTAGTGTGACCTTTTATTTTGCAGAAATCACAGAAGAGATTGTGATTTTTCTTGAACCTCTGCTGGTTCCCATTGTTTCTTGAGTACATCACAGCATCAAAAGGACCTTGCACACCTTGTACATTTGCAGGACTGACCCCCAACACACCAGCATTCATTACTACTGATTTTTGACTTTCATCACTCAAAATCATAGAGTAAGCCTGGTTAACACTAGGTACATGATTCATCATGAGAATTTGGCTCCTTGCATGCATGTAGGAATCATTTAATCCCATAAAAAACTGAAACAACTTTAGTTTCTGTAAATGTAGAAGATATTCTCTTGAACCATCACATGAGCAACCCGAGACTGGAACAAGAGCTTCAAATTCTTCCCAAAGTCCTTTGAGTCTTGAGTAATACATTGAGACAGAACTAGTTCCTTGATTCAGAGTGACAATTTCCTTGTGCAGATTGAAAATTCTTGATCCATCCATTTTATTAAACCTTTCATATAGATCATCCCACACCACTTTAGCACTCGATGCATACATTATACCCCCTAACAAATTTTTAGCAACAGAGTTCATAATCCAAGACAAAACAATGGCATTTACTCTTTCCCAATTTCCTTCTAGCCCTGGAAACTGTTCTTTCTGGCATGAACCATCAACCATCCCCAATTTATTTCTGCCTAGTAAAGCAATTTTCATGGATCTAAACCAAACTGAGTAATTCTCTACTCCCGTTAATTGAAAAGAGATAATCTGAATGCCACTTACATCAGATGAATGCAAGAAAAGCGGATGATTGTGATCCATACCACCACTGTTGCCAGAGCTTTGAGGTTGGGCATCTGCAGAATTGTTATCCATGGCTATATCTTCAAAAATCGTATACAACCTTCAATATGCTTTCCAGTGAAATTTTTCCGAATCGAGCAAAGAATTTCTTGCCCTAAGGCTCTGATACCATGTAGTTTTTAGAGAATTCAGAGTAGAAGAAGAGAAGCACTATAGTTCTTGATGAACCAGTAAGAGAGAGAGGAAGAGGAAGAATAAGACAGAGAGAAAGATCAAGAAGGAGATGAGAGTTCCATTGGAAATTAAAACTTATGTCAATACATCAATGTACCTTGTGTATATATACACAGTGCTAACCGCCTACTTGTAACTAACTTGTGAAGTGTTTAACTAACTTAGCTAATAACTAACTTTGTGAACTAATCATCTCCTAGCTGAAAATACATACTTCCTCTTTAATCAACTACTTTAACTAACCTTCACATCACCTATATCTACAGTTACCTCTGCTACTTTATACTTCATAAGCTTATAAAAGTACTCTTTTCATAAAGAAAGTGAAGGAAAATTATTATCAGTTGAGCTAATTAATGACTTTAGTCTTGTTAATGTGGGATATGACGTGGTTCATTACTCATGTTAAATGAATGTTTATGCTTAATACATACCCCTTGGCAGTTTTCGATCCCCACATGACAGCTACCTACTTTACTAGAACCAGAATACATCTAGTAAAAATTTATCCGCATCTGGTATTCATATCAAGCCAATAAACATTTGACATATATTTTTCATACACATACTTATTAAATGATATATTTTCATAGTTTATTTTTTAGTGATTTTGATTAAATTGTTTGATTTAATATAAATATTCGATGCATCCAAATTTTTACCTATCAATCCAGTATGATATTAGAACTCTTATGAGTAAATTTAGAAATAAAAACAATAATGTATTGACGTTCATAGTAATGTAATTTTTGATTAGTTCATGAAATATGGTGCAATTAAATTTATCATTTATTAAGGATGGTCTTTTATACTAGACGACAATAACCTCCCCGTAACGAATAGCGTCAGTGATTTGATTTAATATGACACGCGCCAATACGTTTCCCTTTTCTGATTCAACAGATTATTATATTATTATAGCTTTAATAATAAGAAATGAAAAGGCATTTTTTTATTATCATTACATTATTTGGTAAAAGAATCATGGCTTACATCACATTGTAGTGGCCTGAGCACCTACGTAAGGGAACTAGCATATAGAGTTCGTGGGATCCTAAGAAAGGTTCTGTACCATAAGGCTCCCATGGCGGATTTAGAATTTTTATTGTGAGGGTTTGAAAAATAAAAAGTAGTACTTGAGTGAATTTGGATTCTTAAAGTGAATTTTGAACCCTCTAAATCGTTGAGTCTGCTGGAGAATATGAATAATAAACACAAAAATTGAGGCTTAAAATACCCACAAAACTCTTTTCTAAAAATAATATTTGCTCACTCTTTTCTGCGAGATTGTTATGAGATTATATGCAAATAGTTTTAATGAATACAGAGGTGGATCTAGAATTTATAGTTTGTGGGTTCCCCACATTAGACAAATTAGACAAAAATAAAACCAAATAGTAACTAAGGGAATTCAAACCAACAACGAAGAGGTAAACAAAACATTAACAAGTATCTCTGCTCCACTAGACAAATAACACACTTTGATTATGAGTTCTCAACTTATAATTCTTATATATTTACTAAATTTTTCAATATAAATATAAGATCCACACGAAAGTTACTGGGTTATCGAGAACCCCCACCCAACCCCCCTGGATTCTCCCCTGAGTGGATATAACAGGCCTATAAATTTCTGCACTAAGCAAATAGTGAAGAAGTCCTATTGGAAAGCTGGAAGTCTGAAACTTGATATTATTGAGGAAGAAAGAGTTTTTCAGAAGGTTGAGAAGAAAGAAAGTTACTCTGCAAAGTAACGCTTCATTAGTCTATATAGAAAATAATTTAAAATTTTTAACCAACACACCCTTTTAATAAAAGACACACTCTTTCAATAAAAGATATATCCTTTCATTTAACTTTTTAAATTAAAATATTAATTATTTATTTAAACAATAATTAATAACAATCTTCCACTTATTTAAATGTACATAATGACTCAATCAAGTTATGTCTATGCATAAAGTAATGTATTTTTCAATTTGAACAGTACCTTAGTGTAATGTCACAGCACGAAATAAAAAATTCACGCAGCATAATAGCCTTGAACGTATTATTCCTTGTGATAACATCACTGACACTACATACAAAAATATTTCATTCCTGCTTTCCACTCAAGCATGCTTAGTACTTTTATGGTCATGTGCTATCCAAAATTCATGAACATTTATAAGAGTAACTTCAACTCTCAATTGAAGCGGCACCACTTCGATGTTCATATAGGTGAAGTTCTTGTAGTGTCTTTGTCACACTTAAGACACCTGTTCCTTGAACTGAACCCCATTAAGAGTATTTTAACTTAACCCCCCTCACGGTGACAACCAGTACTTGTTTATCTCTTACTTTAGTACTGCTACGTCCATTTATTAATAACTTGTTGTTACCCTTTTAACCCAAAACTACTAAATTTATAGTGTTAGGTAGGGTTGTCATTATTGATGGACTTAATTTAGGAGTTTTACTCCAATTAAACATGAAGCACCAACTCTTTTGTAAAAGGTTTAGTAAATGGATCAGCCAAATTACTTTTTGAGTTCACATATATGAGAGAGATAATTTCAATTAATTTTCTCACACAATCATGTCGACAACTTATGTTGTAGCGATCGATTCCATCGCTATTGAAAATATATGCGGTAAAGGTATACGAATCTCATTCGTCTTATGTGATAGGATTAATTCTTTAGTATGGGAGTGCATTTGATATGTTCTAAGGTCATACAATACCCCTAACACAAAGTTAAGTTGCAAGTGTCCTTACCGCTTTATTTTTGGGCTAAGATTAAATTAGGGTCAACTTTAAACAAGCATTTCTCCTAGAATATAAAGAGTTAGGGGGCCAATAGCCACCAAATTAAAGATCTTTAAGTTTTCTTTCCAACGCAACTGACCGTTCGTTAATCCGTTTCCTGAATAAAAAATTATGATCGTTTTACTTAAGACTATACGTGCTGAAAAACTGAGGGCACCATAGCAGGTTCAGGTCACTATAGCGACGTAACAATAGTTTATAAACTTATTTTGACGGGTTTCAGCCCCCAAACTCCAAAATTTCATTCCTAATCCCTAGAGGGGAGATTTTCTCTTGGTTTGGGTGGAAATCCTTCGTTGAGGTAAGATTTTTACTTCTTTGTATTATTAATTAATCCGTTTATCTTCTAGAATCACTAGATGAGGAATCTATGGTGAAATTCTTGTAGTTTATAACCCTAAGTTCATGAATTTGTGGGAAAAACTTATGGGTGTATGTATTTTCACCTGGATTTGAGTTTAGATTGTAAATTAATTCCTTCTAGTGTGAAATTAATGTTCAAAAAAATGAAAGTGGATAGTTGGGGACCTTGAATTATAAAAAGGTGGAACCTTTAGCCTAAAAACTCCATTAATGGAGTTGGGTTGAGCTTGAAGGAACTATTTGATGGTTAATTGAGTCTTGGGTAATTCTATAGACCATAATTAAGGGTAGAACTAGTGGGTTTGAATCCCCAAAGAATTTGTTTAAAGAGTAATTTATTAATTACTCTTATAATTATTGTTTATTAGATGATTAGCCTTCTGAAATGTGAAGAAGAAGGAGGATCATCCGTGATATAGCTTACTTGTTGCAACATCATGTCGCCCAGGTAGGTTATGGTTTATGAGTAGTAGATTGTGGTTAGTAATCGTATCCATAATATAGATTTGATGGGAGAAATCATGCTTAGGCCTGCGGGCACAGATTTTAGAGGTATAAAACATGGAATTAATGTAATAAAGGCTTGATTATGTATTATTATATTGTGTATGAATCCTTGAGGGGTGTTGTGTGTTTGTATGACTCCATTGGTGGATTGTAACGGAATTATGTGAATATAGATGATGATAAGGAGATTATAATCTAGAGATTCGGCCTAAATACCATAAAGAGGGTAACCTTCATATTATTTGTGTTGGAAGATGGGATAATCTTGCTTAAAGTTAGTGATGAGAACTGATTATGGTATGAGAAGGCGGTGACATAACTTAAGAGCCTAAAGTCAAGTTAGGCTAAGCGTTAGGAAGTAAAATGTATAAAGGTGTATGACTAAAACTAGATTGTAAGTTGAATTGAGTTGAATGATTTGGCTAATGGAGTAGGTCTTGAACCAAGTAATGACTTGAATGTAGGGGTTGTTGGATAATAGCGGAAATCAACGGTCTCAGTATAAATAAACAAGGATTGGATTAGTGAATGAGCTTATGAATGCTGAACTAGAGTTTAGACTCCTTTGGGTTGAATGTGCTCTCCTAAAATAAGTACTTGGATTTAATGAATATGGCTTGATAATGCTAGCTTGAATAAGCCATGGATTGGTCGTAGGACATGCTATAATTGATGAAACTAATGATTCATATCTACTTGCGATTTGGTGTGTTAAAGTATGATTGTTGTTAACCTGAAATGATTAACTCAAGTTGACCAAGTGTTTGAGTGGTTTCCTATTGTTGCAATGAATACTTAAGGAAAAAATTTGTTAAATAATATTCTAAGAGTAATCGCTTTCAATAAATTTATATGTAAAGCTTGTGGTTGTTATCATTGTTTTCTGTGATTGCTATGATATTCTATTGGTTATTGTGAGATGTACCGATATTTGAACATCTTCACAGAATTGGGTGGAATAAGGTTGGCAGGAACTTGATATCTGGGTTTTGGTAAATGGACAGAGTTCGTCCCCTGCAGGTCATGACTTGGGCAACCATAAGACCCTTAGCGTATATGTACAAGGTTCAGGAGAGTGTGACGATGCCATAAGTGAACTGGGGGTTATGTGATTTATTATTATCTATGGATCCTTGAGTTGATCTTGGTTAAATTGACAAATGCTTAGCATATCTGTTGCTGTTATTCTCATGTTTGGATTGTTGACTTGGATATTGTTGAGTCATGGTTGCGGACTTGGCTAATGATTGATAGTCAGGGTTTTGACTTGGTTTAATGTCTTTATTGACTACACTTGATTGAACTATTTGGTGTTGTTTGAGAAAGGCTAAATGATATTTATATAATTTAAGTAATTGTTAAGTGTTTATGGTTGTACTTGTTACAAGGTTATGGTTATTATGCTCATTTATTATTGAGGTTAATTGAGACTGGTTGTCTTATAATAACTATTGGGATTAAGCAAGTAAGAGTTATGATGGATGACCTTTAATATGAAGAGTGATGTATGATTAGTGAGATTAAGTGCGAAAGGTTTAAGGGGATGGTAATGGTATTTATTGTCTACTAGTAATGGATTAGATTCAACTAAGTAAGCAGGAATAAGAATGGAATACTTTTAGGTAACACAAGTCGATGAAAGTGATGTGGATTGAATTGTTATATAAGTTGTCATGGTTTCTTTTTGTGATTTCTATATTTTGTTTACATTATCTAACCCTGGTCGGCCGACGATACCTACCAGTTGTGTTGTTTGTACTGATATTACTCTTGCTATACCCTTTTTGGAGTATAGTCTGATTGTAGGATCAGTTGATGTTCCTCAAGTGACGTGGATAGTGATCTCTAACAGCTTCTACTCCTCTCATTCATGGTGGAAGTTGTGTCTAGTCTTATCTTTCTTAACTTACAAACTCTTGTGACTATTTAGACTAGGTCCTTGGGTAGTTTTTATTCCACATTTATATATGTTATAAAATCTGTTGTAATAAGGATTTGGGTATTTTGTTATTTATTTTCAGACTTTCGTATATCTTGTTGAAAGGGTGGTAAGGGGTTCTCCTATCTAGGTGGATTAGAGTAGGTGCCCTCATGATCTGGTAATTTGGGTTGTGACAATTTGGTATCATAGCCTAGGTTATCGGTCTCCCAGTACAAGATCAAAAATCGAGTAGAGTCTTGCAGATTGGTGTGTTGACATCCACATCTAATCTTAAGGAGGCTATAAGTCATTCTAGGAAATTATTTCACTTCTTTCTTTCCTCTCGTGCGGTTTGTATAGTTGCTTATATGGGTTCAATCCAATTGGTATCTCTACAGTCATAATTGGAATCTAGTCAATTCCAATTGGTATCTTGAGGAGTTCGAAATTGGAATCTAGTCGTTTTCAATTAGTATCTATCTACAAGGGCTGGAAATTATGATTTTCATATGAATTATGATGAAATTGGTTAGTTGTAACTTTGTTGGTGTAATATAAGATGTGATTATGATTTTAAGTTATTTTGTTAAATTTGAACAATGATAGGTGAGAATTGTAAATTGTTATGCATTTTTATGGTGTGTGAAGGAATTTAAGTAGGACTATTGCTTGTCTTGTTGGTAGTATCATGAAGTTTTGATTTGGTGTTTAAGTTTGACGAAGTTGATGCTTATATTAGTTGTGGTTGATTGACTTGAGTGAATTTTGAAAATTGTGAAACATGGTAACTTAGTTATATGTTGATGGTTAAAGAAAATTATTTGCTATGTGGTTTAATGAAAATAGTATGCGAAATGCTGGCCATGGTCTTATCATTGGTAAAATGGTATATGATTGTGGAAACTTATGTTTCAAGTGGTTGGTATATGAATAAGTACCATGGACAAAGGGCTATTGTTGCTTGATAACGGGAATTGCAATAAGAAATTTTTTGTGGTAATTCATGATTATGACTTAATGAAAATTTGTTTTGGTTTTGAATTTTGTGATAACTTGAAGGTTTAATTGATGACTGGATTGACGGTTAAGCAAATGAAAGGGTGGATAGGGTAGCTCTTGGCATGAAAGTTAAATGTTTGATGTAGGTGATATTGTCTGTTTGAGGAAACATATATATATTTGAATGTCATACTTTATTTAACGTGGTGGTTTTTACTGTTGATTGAGTAACTACTTGCATCTTGATGATAATGTGTAGTTGATAAGGAAATCATGAGATTATGGTGGGACCAAGCTTCCTGATATTTGTGAAACAATGATTATGGTTGTCTATTGATAGAAATAGTCACCCGTGTATTGATTAATAAAATGACTTGTCATTGACAGGTTATTGTTTGACATTACTTATATGCTTATTATATGACAATAATTATCGATTATTAATATCCCTTGGGGATGGTATAATTGAATTGCTAGGGTCCTTACAATGAGATATATCGATTATGATTGATGATCCTTAGTTGAGGGTCAAATAGACTAGTGTAAGTGGTGGTGGAGAATCTACGTGTTAATAAAACTCATAGTGGTGTGTTGGTTAGTGGTTGTACTCTAATTGATCTATTCTTGCGTGTTGATCATGGAGGTGTGAAAAAGAGTCATAAACTAGCTATACCGAAGGAAAAACATAGTGTAAGTGTTTGGCAATAATGGGTTTGCTATAGCATTGGATAGGGTGTAGGTGCCGAGGTAGAGTTTCCCTAGAATGAGAGTTCTTAAAATATCAGGCTAGGGTGAGTTTCAATGAAAATCTGGTGTTGTGTGTCATAGAAATATTTGGTGTCTCGAGGTGTAATGTTTGATGAAATTAAGGTGATATCATTATATACGAGGGACATAGTATCCCAAAAAAACTTTCAAAATAGGGTTCGGGTTAGTAGAACTCCAGATATAGCGTTTAATGTAAAGGGGTTAGTTCGAAAAATCGTGGGTTGAGTTGTGTTGTAAAATAGGAAAATCTGGGAGGATTCCCAATATTCTGCCTCGCCTAAGTCACTATAGTGACGTGTTCCAAAGCGAAAAAAGTCCTGTTATAGCGACGGTTAAACTTGGTCAATGTCTCTATAGCGGCAGGTCCCACTATAGCTACTATGTCACTATAGAGGGGTAAATCCTGGTTTTATTAGAATTTTCCCTAAAATATTTGATTATTTAAAAAACCTGTTTTGGGGAAGGGCAAGGGCGATTTGGGGCTATTAAGTTGATAAACAATAGCAAGTGGGTAAGTAAGGTGTTGCCTAAGCAACTTTGAAAATAGTGTCTTTCTAATTCCGACCTCGTGCTTCTCTTCACTCAATGCCCGTTCGAGGACAAATGGATGGTAAATTGGTATATGTTGTAACAACCAATTTAGTTGTTACTGAAAATATATGCGATAAAGGTATACGAATCTCATTCATCATATGTGTTAGGACCAATTCTTTAGTATGGGAGTGCATTTGATATGTACTAAGGTCATACAATAGCCCTAGCACAAAGTTAAGTTGTAAGTGTCCTTATCGATTTAGTTTTGGGCTAAGATTAAACTAGAGTCAACTTCAAACGATCATTTCTCTTAGAATAAAAGAGTTAGGGGGACCAATACCCACAAAATTAATGATCTTTGGGTCTTCTTTCCAATGCAACCGACCGTTTGTTAATCCACTTCCTGAGTAAAAAGTTCTTACCATTTTACTGAAGATTGTCTGTGCTAAAAAACTGAGGGCACCATAGCGGATTTAGGTTGCTATAGCGACATGCAAGTCGCTATAGTGACGTAACAATAGTTTATAATCTTATTTTGATGGGTTTCAGCCCCCAAACTCCAAAATTTCATTCCTATGCCCTAGAGGGGCGATTTTCTCTTGGTTTGGGTGAAAATCCTTCGTTAAGGTAAGATTTTTACTTCTTCGTATCATTGATTAATCCGTTTATCTTCGAGAATCACTAGAATGAGGAATCTATGGTGAAATTCTTGTAGTTTAGAACCCTAAGTTCATGAATTTGTGGGGAAAACTTATGGGTATACATATTTTCATCTAGATTTAAGTTTAGATTATAAATTAACTCCTTCTAGTGTGAAATTAAGGTTCAAAAATATGAAAGTTGATAGTTGGGGACCTTAAATTCAATAAAGGTGGAGCCTTTAGTCTAAAAACTCCATTAATGGAGTTGGGTTGAGCTTGAAGGAACTATTTGATGGTTAATTTACCCTTGGGTAATCTTATAGACCGTAATTAAGGGTAGAACTAGTGGGTTTGAATCCCCAAAGAATTTGTTTAGAGAGTAATTTATTAATTACTCTTATAATTATTGTTTATTAGATGATTAGCCTTCTAAAATGTGAAGAAGAAGGAGGATCACCAGTGATATAGATTACTTGTTGCAACATCATGGTGCCCAGGTAGGTTATGATTTATGAGTAGTAGACTGTGGTTAGTAATCGTATCCATAATATAGATATGATGGGAGAAATCATGCTTAGGCCTGCGAGCACAGAGTTTAGAGGTATAAAACATGGAATTAATGTAATAAAGGCTTGATTGTGTATTATTATATTGTGTATGAATCCTTGAGGGGTGTTGTGTGTTTGTATGACTCCATTGGTGGATTGTAATGGAATTATGTGAATATAGATGATGATAAGGAAATTATAATCTAGGGATTCGACATAAATACCATAAAGAGGGTAAACTTCATATTATTTGTGTAGGAAGATGGGATAATATTTCTTAAAGTTAGTGATTAGAACTGATTATGGTATGAGAAGGTGGTGACATAACTTAAGAGCCTAAATTCAAGTTAGGCTAAGGGTTCGGAAGTAAAAGGTATAAAGGTGTATGACTTTAACTAGATTGTAAGTTGAATAGAGTTGAATGATTTGGCTAATGGAGTAGGTCTTAAACCTAGTAATGACTTAAATGTAGGGGTTACTGGCTAATAGCGGAAATATCCGATCTCGGTATAAATAAAGGAGGATTGGATTAGTGAATGAACTTATGAATGTTGAACTAGAGTTTAGACTCCTTTGGGTTGAATGTGCTCTCCTAAATAAGTACTTGGATTTAATGAATATGACTTGATAATGCTTGCTTGAATAAGCCGTTGATTGGTCTTCCGACATGCTATAATTGATAAAACCTATGATTCATATCTACTTGTGATTTGGTGTGATAAAGTATGATTGTTGTTTACCTGAAATGATTAACTAAAGTTTACCAAGTGTTTGGGTGGTTGCCTGTTGTTGCAATGAATACTTAAGGAAGTAATTTGTTAAATAATATTCTAAGTGTAATCACATTCAATGAATTTATATGTAAAGCTTATGGTTGTTACAAATGTTAGTTGTTATCATTGTTTTCTATGATTGATGTGATATTCTATTTGTTATTGTGGGATGTACTGGTATTTGGACATCTTCACGGGATTTGGTGGAATAAAGTTGGCAGGCACTTGATTTCTGGGTTTTGGTAAATGGACAGAGCTCGTCCCCTGCAGGTCATGACTAGTGGAAAATCATAAGACCCTTAGCGTGTATGTATAAGGTTCAGGTGTGTGTGATGGTTCCATGAGTAAATCGGAGGTTATGTGCTTTATTATTATTTATGGATCCTTGAGTTGATCTTGGTTAAATTGACAAATTCTTAGCGTATTTGTTGTTGTTATTCTCATGTATGAATTGTTGATTTGGATATTGTTGAGTCATGGTTGCGGACTGGGTTAATGATTGATAGTTAGGGTTTTGACTTGGTTTAATGTCTTTATTAACTACACTTGACTGAACTAGTTGGTGTTGTTTGAGAAAGGCTAAATGGTATGTGTGTATATATATGTATATATATATAATTAAAGTAATTGTTAATTGTTCATGGTTGTACTTGTTACAAAGTTATGTTTATTGTGCTCATTATTATTGAGGTTAATTGAGACAAATTGTCTTATAATAACTATTGGTATTAAGCAAGTATGAGTTATGACGGATGACATTTAATGTGAAGAGTGATGTATGATTCGTGAGATCAAGTATGAAAGGTATGAGGGGATGGCAATGGTATTTATTGACTACTAGTAATGGATTAGATATAACTAAGTAAGCAGGAATAAGAATGGAATACTCTTCGATAACACAAGTGGATGAAAGTAATGTAGATTGAATTGTTATATAAGTTGTCATGCTTCATTTTTCTGATTTTTATATTTTGTTTACGTGATCTAACCCTGGTCGGCCAACGATACCTACCAGTTGTGTTGTTTGTAGTGATATTACTCTTCCTATACCCTTTTTGGAGTATAGTATTGTAATGACCTTCCTGGTCATTTCCTTCGTTTTCGTGTGTTCTCGGCGTTTAGAGCTTTTCTATAACTGTCCCAAGTTATTTATGACTTGCTGGGACTAACAGTTTGGTTCCCGGGCAGTTCGTGTGAGAATATTATTTAGATCGAGCATGTTGTAAAATATTAAATTAAATTTGAATTTGGTAAAATTACATAATTATTACCTTTTGAAAATGTTTTTGAAATTTATAAAATTCTTTAGTTATGATATATCTATACTATTTTATAATAGTTTTATAACCTATTGATAATTAAAGCGGAGATAGTGAATTTAAATATGTTAAAATAATATTTTTATTTTTTAGAGGTTTTGTTAGAAATAATTTTCTATTAATTATGGTATATTCAAAAAGTTGTATTTATTTTACCACGAGTCTATGCAATACCCGAATATATATATAATGGAACAAATATTTGTGAGGGTGGCTTATCACACCACCACGTGGACAACAATTGGCTAAGGCTTGCTGCCACTTAGCATGCAACATAGTCCTAAACTAACAAATGTCGAGTGAATGACATGCAGTAATCATATATATATATATACACACAATTGTGCCTATGATTTATATTTTGGATAAAATGTAGAGCAATACATTTCCCCACTGTTTCTATCTCATTCCTTCACCATTTTTGATTATGTATTGTACCTAAATCATAGCTTAGCGTGAGGGTTGAGCCTGGGATTGAGTTTGTGGACTCGTTCTCATCGTTTCTTCGGTAAGTTTTCTTATTTTTATGGTAGTCTTCGTCTGCGATATTATATTTTGGGATTGATATTGATGTTTGAGCTTCATTTTGAGCTCAAATTGAATGGTGCTAGTTGTGACTATTGGTCACAGAGTTGTTTGGGACACTGTGACGATTTTAGTTTCGTGATTCCGCAAGCGGGCCCCACGGGGACGGTTCAGACATTTTTCCGAACTAATGCAATATAGGTATCAATAGTCATGTTTTGACATGTAGTTTATTATTTTAGTAGCTTGGCAGTAGTCTGAGGCCTCTCGGAAGGGGAAGGCTCCTGAATAGCTGGTTCTGTTAGCAGGCGTTCGGCGGCGTCCAGGTAGGCTAGGTTTACCTTCCTTTGCACTTAGATTGGGCTTATGTGTGATATATGTATGCTATTGTTCTAGTGTTGTGGGCTGGTGTTATAAACTTGGTGGTGGTGTTTTGCTGTGATTTAGGCCTTCTAGGCCGGATAGGGCTATTCGGATATATTCCAGGCCCGTTATCCTCGAGGTACACCACAGATGACCTATTTGGGGTCGGATAGTATTGTTGTGTTGATTTCTGGTTGGGGAACGTTATTGTTGGACCTTAGTCCAGGCTTAGGCAGACTTAGCCCAGACTTAGACAGGTATAACTAGACTTGGTTTTCGGGACCCGTTAGTAGGCCCCGTTACCCTTTTGGTCGACTTGTCAGAACTTTGACATCTTGGCGTTTAGTGAAGCCTCTATGACCTGTTAGGGTTCTGACGGGATTGAGTCACCCCGATTATACCCGGTTGGCCTGTTTAGCCTTATTAGTCCCTGATAGCGCCGTATTTGACCGGGATCGGCTAGTTTGATTTAGAATACAGACCTACCTTTCCATGACTTATAATGTATACCCAGACTTGTATATACATATTGCTTATAGTAGATATTTGACCTAGAAGGACCCCGAGATTGACTTGTAGCATGTTGTGGGGTTAGCTTTTATACCTATAAACTAGTATTGACTTGGAACTAGGGTGTTCCCCATTTATCTGATATGATATGACATTTGATTCTGTTCTGGTTACCGACTATGATAAGTTCCGGTTCGAGTCCGGCTAATGATTCAGGTATGATGATTTTGGTTATTGACTATTGGGTGTTCCGGTTCGAGTCCGGCCCCGAATTGTGATACACTATGAGTTCCGGTTCGAGTCCGGCCACTGATTATTATAAGTTCCGATTCGAGTTCGGCATCTGGTTATGATATGATTGGAGATTTTTGGTACTGGGTACCATGATTATGATACTGGAGTATTATGAGTTTTGGTTCAAGTCCGGTAGATATGATATATGTATGTGGCCTCTTGTTATTACCCACTGCTTCCGGTTCGACTCCGGCGTCTGGCCTCTTGTTATTACCCATTGGTGCCGGTTCAATCCCGATGCACCCCTGTTGGTTATTGTGGTTACTGGATACTGACACAGCTTCGAGACACTGGTGACTATGCATTTATTATTCTTGTGTGTCCCGCCGGTTTATGGGGGCCAGGCCGGGTTATTGTTTTCTTCCGTGTGCCTATCGGGTTTATGGGGGCCCAGATAGGTTATGTTTGACTTGTGTGTTACTTATGTATTTATTTGCTCGTTATTCAGTATCGCATTTATTTTTCTCTTGAGCGTATCTGTACGCCTCAGCAGTTATTTATGTATTTATTACTTATAACCCGGACTTAGAATGCACCCTCGCATTTTAGCTTGTTTGTATTACATTGAGCTCAGTCGGCCAATGATGCCTACTGAGTACCCATTGCCCCGGTACTCATACTGCACTTATGCATCTTTTTCCCCGATGTAGATCCTGGCACTAGCCTACAGTTTTGACGTTACACTCTTCTCAGCACTGGTTCCGGAGCAGGGTGGGCTTACTGACGTCCGAGGGAGATCCTACTCCATCTTCTATTGTATAGTCTTTTGCTCTCGAGACTGTTGTACTTGTTATACATATTTGGTTTCTGTCTTGTATTTTGGGTATGTTTAGTAGTGGCTCCTGTACTGACCTCACCAGGTCTTGGGAAGGGTTCCTGACTTTATATACTGTCCTCTTCCTTCTCAGTCTTGGTATATATACATATTCTGATTCTGTCTTACTTCTCTGTTTTATGAGATTCCGCCCGTTAGCCCGTTGTTTGTCGATATGGGCTAGGGTTTGGCTTGTCTATTGGTGGGTTACGGTAGGCGCCATCATGACTCGAAAAATCGGGTCGTGACAAGTCTAATTGTAGGATCAGTTGATGTTCCTCAGGTGACGTGGATAGTGATCTCCAACAACTTCTACTCTTCTCATTCATGGTGGAAGTTGTGTCCAGTCTTATCTTTCTTAACTTAGAAGCTCTTATACATGTTTAGACTAGGTCCTTAGGTAGTTTTCATTTCGTATTTATATATGTTGTAAAATATATTGTAATAAGGATTTGGGTATTTTGTTACTTATTTTCAGACTTCCGCATGTCTAGGTCGTGACATATGTATCTTGACTTTTTATTGTATTCATTGCTATAAGCTCGAGCTAGAGTGGCTTGGCTATCACAATAATTGATATTAAACTCACACCTTTTGAGATCAATGGAATTTCTAAAAGAAAATCCCTCAACCACTCTGCTTTTTTTTCTGCTTATGCTAGTGCAACAAATTCTGACTTCATGGTTGAACGCATTATGCAAGTTTGTTTCTTGGATTTCCAATAAATTGCACCTCTACCCAAGGTAAATACCCAATCAATAGTAGGCTTATTTTCTCCTAAACTTGATATCCAACTTGCGTCAGTATATCCTTCTAAAATAGCCGGAAACTTTGAGTATTGAATACTCAAATCTTTTATTTTTTTAGAAAGCCAAGAACTCGTTTAATGGCCATTCAATGATCAATACTCAGATTACTAGTAAATCTGCTTAAGTTATTAACTACAAATGTTATGTCTGGTCTTGTGCATTGCATGACATATATATGACTTCCAATAGTGCTTGTATACTCAAGTTGAGCCGCAACTCTTCCTTCATTCTTAATTAACTAGATGGTTGGATCAAATAGGATATTAACCTCTTTTATATTTAAGTGACTAAATTTATTTAACACTTTTTTAATATAGTGAGATTGACTGAATTTGTATCCCCCACTATTTCTTTTAATCTTAATACCTAATATGATATCAACTTGTCTAAGATCCTTCATCTCAAATGAGGAAAATAGAAACCTCTTTGTTTATATTATTCCATTCATATCGTTGCTTACAATTATCATGTCATCAACATATAAATAAACTAGTACTAAATAATTATTACAACTTTTAGAATAAAAATATTTATCAGCAATATTATGATTAAAGACAAAGATAAAATTGCTCTATCAAATTTTTCATGCCATTATTTAGGGGGTTGTTTTAATCCATACAAGGACTTAACAAGCTTACAGACTATGTTCATTCTCTGATAGAACGAACCCCTTTAGGTTGTTCCATGTAGACCTCCTCTTTGAGATCACCATTTAGAAATCCTTTTTTGACATCCATCTGATGAACATGTAAGCTGTAAATAGGTGCTAAAGTAAATATAATTCTAATCAAAGTTATTCTTGCTACGGATACATATGTATTAAAATAATCAATTCCTTCTTTTTGTCGAAAGCCTTTAGCAATTAACCTAGCTTTGTAGGTATGTAAAGTCCCATCAGTATGGTACTTTATTTGAAACAACCACTTACAACCGATAGATTTAGAAGTTGGAGGCAAGTCAAAAAGTTTTCAAGTGTGATTTGACATTATTAAATCTATTTTATCTTTAATAGCATCTTTCCAAATGGTTGTATCTCTAGAAGACATAACTTCTTTATAAATATTAGGATCATCTTCCACTTGAAGAATAATGAAAATTATTCTCTCAACTATATCTGTATTACCTTCAACAAGATTAAAAGAAATGCATTGGGAGTCAATCTCATCTAATCCAAGTATTTTAGCCTTTCGACCTCTAGATAGCTCAATAATTCATTAAGATGCTTCTTCAATGGTTATATCAGTTGATGAGGAATTAAATCTTTTACCCAAAGTTAATAGGTATTCAAAAAATTTCATATCTCAAGATTCAATAATCACATTCGACTCTAAATTAAAAGTGGATAAGCTTTGCTATTAGAAGAATAACCTACAAATGCACACATAATCCCTTTAGGACCCAACTTGATCCAATTTGGATCATTGTTCTTGTAACATGCAAGACACCCCCACACTTTAAAATATCCTATATTAGGTTTCCTGTCCTACCACAATTCATATGAAGTTATTTGATTATTCTTCCTAGGAATCCTATTAAATATATGACGTGTATCAAGAAGTGCTTTTTCCCACAAATTAAATGGCAATTCAGCATGTAGTAACAAAGCATTAATCATTTCTAAATAAGTTCTATTTTTTCTGCTAAACCATTCTATTGAGGAGTATGTGTCACGATCCAAATCATTGATCGTACGGGCATCTACCCAACTCTATCCTAGATAGGAGAACCTTTACCACCCAATCATTCAGTTAATGCGGAAAACACTAAAATAGCCTCAAGTAGAATAATTAACAAAACTCTGTTTTAAACACACTAATTTCATTAGTATCATGCGGAAGTTAAGTACAACTCTTGTAAAAACAAGAAACATCCTTAATCATAAATCAACCTTTGCTCAGTATATTTGATAAGTAAAAACAATGCAGAAAATAATAAGCACTGATTCCCCAGAATCTAATCTAAATTGGTACAAAAGAACTAAACAAGGAACAAGAGAGTCCAAGAACAACTTCCATATAAGAGTGAAAGGACAGAAGTTGTTGGAGAGTGATCACCGTTGCTTCTATAGAAACCCCAGATGACCTGTAACATGGCTATACCTCCAAAAGAAGTATTGTAAGTGAAGTATCAGTACAACCACACGTAATAGTAGGTATCATCAGCCGATCAGGGTTAGAAATAAATAAAAATAATAACAAGTAGGACATAACTTATGACATCAAGTAAAGTTCCAGTTACTAAATCCCTTTTTCATACAATGGTTGGCATATTGCCTTTAGCATCTCTGTGACCTACTTGTCATTTAATATTTTTGTGTATCTTTGTCCTTTGACAAGCCTCTTTTTACCTTATCTCCCTTCCTAACCTCGTGATCCTACTTCTAACAATTTCAAGCAATTCCCTAGACTTCACTATTCTAACTTCCCAAAGGTACTCCCTGGGTAACCCCAATTTCATTATCACTGTCTAATGTGTATTATAACTAGTATAAATGTCACTATTCCTTACCACAAATATACATACACATAATAAGGCACTTCTGTTAAGCAAGTCTCATAATCAAGATCATCACAACTTACACATGTAGACATTATGTAAGGTATAAAGCATGTATGTATGCAATATGCACGTATCTCCCTATCATCAAATCATCACCATTATCAATAATACCTCACCTTCACCTCATTAACATTATGACATCATCTTAGTATCATTGACAAATTAATATCATCATCATTATAAACACATCATCACCTCATTATCATCATAATTTCAATACCATAATCAGTATTATCTCCTCATCTCCACAATAACACAATATCCACCATCAACTTCAATGAAATGCAATGCAGTCAATAATCACAAGTAGTGCCCAACAATAATTACAAATATTTAATTTACGCATAAGCGCAGCATCAAGCAAGTTCTTTCACTACAATAATAATTCACACAATACCAAAGGTTACTATACTCTTTATCCTACACTATTAGATGCTTGGGATTCCTATAACCATATTAATGAACTCATATATTGCACTACGTGAATGACACCAAAAACTCAACCTTATCGACGTATGCTCATACTCTTAGGTTTTAATCTTGCCTTTACCTTACACCCCAGCCCCAATATTAAGTCCTTATCTAATTTTATTACACTTATTCGGCGAACATCTCTAGACTATTGTTTGATGTATTACGTCTACTTAAGTGTGTGCTTATGACTCTGTAGACTCAATTAAAACTAACAATTGTACTCCTACCCATACTTACACTCTTTTCCCAATCTCCAATCAACTTCACAAAGCCCCTAGGGTCCCACAAGCAACCTACCTTAAACCTATTTACCCTCTTTTCTTTTGTCGGTTACTCGTACCCTCATACTAACCCTATAGAATTCCTTTTATTCTTTTGATTAACTCTAAATCATATGAAACTATAATTTCAATCCATAATAGTCACACCAGCTCAATATAATGAGCATATAATAAAGCCTAAACCGATTCTTATTATTCAGTCCATCCAAACTCCATACTCGAAGGCCTAAGACATGAAAACTCCTTATATTACTATAATCATTATATGTATCTAGCCCAATTCTACTGTAATTAACCATAACCTACCTCATAGACAAATCACACTGCTACAGAGAATGGAGAGTTTTCCTGTATACACGTGGTCTCTTTTCGTATTGGAATCTCGTCGAGTATGCCTTGATATCGCTCTTATGAAGTGTGTCCTTCGAAACCTCATTACTCAGGGTGTTAGGGTTGCTCTAGGTGTTTTTGGAGAGAGGGGATGACTTAAAGAGGGTTTTAAAATAAACTCGGGATGACTACTTCCCTAGTACCGCTGCAGCGGTGGGCAGCAGGTCGGTCCATTTCTTTTTAATTTTTCAGCCCAATTATGTTGGGCCCCGCTTTTACCCATGGAATAATTTCTATCAATTCTGGAAAAGGACTTCCTTCGTCCTAAAATTTTTCTGGGATGGTTTTTTTGACATGACAATTTGGGTTATTACATTAGATATCAATTTACCCATCTTTCGACCCCGAATGATTACGGAGAGGGGGTAACAGGATTTGAAGAACGACTTGAAATTCATGTACACGACGTGTCATAAGAAAATGATGCTTACTTCTCATTAACTCACTTCATTGAACCCCAATTAATTTTACCACCAACCCTACGAAATTGACCCACCTACGTGTTAGTAAGTCTTTAAATTGTTCTAACCAATCACACAAAACTATAACACTCACTGAGGAAATTATGAGTCAATTTCTACAAAATGGGTTATATTAAAGATACTACGGACATCGCAACATGTCGTAACGCATGAAAGTGGGAATAAAATACAATCCATATAGGACTTACTATTGCAGTGGTGGAACTACCGCTATAGCGGTACTGTTGCAGCGGTACCGCTGCAGTGGTTAATTACCGTTGCAGTAGATTGCGATAGTTCAACTGGGGAAAATGTTTTATTTCTCCCATTTTTACTTCCACACTTTGAAAACTCTCTCCATTCTCTCTATGCAACCTTTTTTCGATGATAATTCAAGGTAAATTTCTTGTCTCTACCCTTTCATTTACATTTTTATCTTCTTAGAATCACAAAATTTAGAATAGAAGAAGATTTTTTTTAACGACCCTCTTGGTCGTAATGTAAAAGTCTTACTTTCCAAATTTCATATCTAAATTCTTTCCAATTTAGAAGTTATAAATTTTAGACTAGGCTAGTTTCTCTTCATTTCGAGCGAGGGTAAGTGATGTGTCATGATCACATGGCACTTTTGATGCTTAAAACAAGGAAAATATGTAATAACTTGGGTATATCTTATGGGTATGATGTGTTTTTTGTCCTATATTGTAGGAAGATAGGTTTTGGAGGTTAAATAGAGGAAAAGTGAAGAAGCATGCACTAGAGTGGAGCATATGGTGAAGAAAAGAGCCAAGTCAAAGATAAGGAGTGCCCCACGGCAGGGACTCACGTGCCGTGAGTACACCCACATGATGGGGGTGGCTGCTGTGAGTCACCTTCTGCAGCCTGGACAAGAGCTTGATTTCCACGACATACACTCACGTGACGTGAGTCCAGCCACGTGACATGGGTGGGTGACGTGAGTCGACTTCAGAGATGTGCTATGTTGCCTGATTTCCACGAAACTGATCCAAGTGACGTGGCTTGGTTCCATGATGCCAAGTCATGATACTGTGGAAAATTGCCGACTTTAGTCTCCTACATTGTTTAGGATAGGATTCATCTTGTATCTATAAATGCCCCTGTATTGTCCTATGTGCGAGAGTGAGTCATTACATTGTTTTGAGATAGTTTTTCATTATTTCGAGTTCAGAAACACATTATTATTTTGCAATCTTGGAACACCGATTCTAGGTTTTATTCAAAATTGAGATTTCAGAGTTTCTTCATTATTGTGAGTTTACAATTATGTTTTCATCCCTGAATTCTTATTGTACTCTTGTGAACATGAGTAGCTAAACTCATCAACTAGGGTTGTGTGAACCATGAGGTATTAACGAAAGGGGTTAAATGCAAAGCAATTCTGAACTATTGTACATGCATGTATTGGTACTTCTTTTGTTGTGATTGATCTTCTAACGGTTGCAAACGTTAGAAACTCACCTTTATTCTAGACTTGCTCAAGAGAGAAGTAGAGATTGGGAAAAGGAAATATCAACAGAGATTTGAAGCTATCAACCTTCATCTAATAACTTGAGCCTTAGCGGGAATAGTTATCTGAGATCCAGGACAAGGGTTAGTAGTGCGACGCTGAGATCGAGAGAAGAAGAGTGAAATTCGTCTAACCAAGGTCGAGAAACATTTAGATGAACATATATTGTCAGATTTTGCATGCAATGTAGTGAGACAGTTTAGCCAGCACCAATAAGCAGTAGAGTTAAGGAATCATTGGGGATCACAGTCCTAGTGTATTTCTCATATTGAAAACAACTTCAAAGAAAACACTTTTTACTATCACTACTTGTTTACAAATATTCCCCCCTTTTTACTTATTTGCCAATTTCTCGAACAAGAACTCAGCCTACTTTCGTCCTATTCCCTGTGGGATCAACCCCAACCTAGTTGGATTTTATATTTGATTCAGCGACCGCTTTATACTTCTTAGGAGTCATATTTTGGGTGGGTAGTCTTGAAAAATCTGGAAATAATTTAGACTGGCTTGGTGGGAACGATGTTTATTTCTAGTAAGCTAAGGCGATAAAGAAATCATAGGATTTTACGAAATTGATTTTGGGTTAGTAGAACTCCTAAAGTTAACCTTAGCGTAAAGGGCATTGTTTAGAATATGTCGGGATCAAGGTGTGCTGTAAAAAATGGGATTTTTGGGTGAAGACGGACATTCTGTCCCATTGACACCGCTATAACGGAATAATTACCGCAATAATGGTGGTCAAAAATGGTCAAGGTTGCTATAGCAGTGGTCTACCACTATAGCGGTACTGCTATAGCGGTCACGTACCGCTATAGCGGTAAAAACTGCAAATTAAAAGGTAAAAACCCCAAAATAGTTTATTATTTCATAAACTCATTTTGGGGCAAGAGGAAGGCAATTTAGGTCAAAAATCACTATTTTACCTCTGTTTAACTTCGTTAAGGTAATAAATTCACTCTATTTAAATTGTAATTACTTTTTGATCTTTAGAAGGCATAAGTTATGGAATTTGGGGAGGGTTTTAGGGCTGATTTTGGTATGTTTTTCTGGTGCAAGGGTGAAATTGAGCCTTAGGTTAATGGGTTTTGTTTATTAACCATGAAATTTCCCTCACATTTTGTTAATTCACTAATCATTCGATGAAATTGGTAGTTTTAAGTGAATTATGGGGGAAATAACCCTAGAATGGTTAAGGAATGATTATGAACTTACCGTAGGGGGTTGGGGGTGGCTCATAACCCTCACCATGTTAGGTCATTTCATTAATGCAATGTTTGTATGCATGTTTTATACCACGAGCAAGTGAAAAGGGCACAAAAGGGCAAAGTTCAAGATTAGAGTTGTGCAAGCTTGGTTCGAGGTAGGTGATGGGGTGTATTTAATCTATCTTGTGTTATGTGTGCATATTAACTACTCTATAGTGTGATTGGTTAATCCGTGTGGTGTGCTTGGTCATTGAAATGTTTACTTGTTTTATGACTTGGCCTTCTATATTGTATGTTATGGAGTGTTTCGACATTTGAGACGTTCTCACAAGTTATTTGGATTAAGGTTGCGGACATTTATGTTTGGATTTTGTACATGGATGGTAATTGTCCCCTGCAGGTCATAGCTAGAGGGTGTGTATATAACCCTTAACATGTATGTACGAGTTTTCAAGGTATGTATTAGTATGACGGTTCCTTGAATGAATTAGAGGATTTATATTATTGTGTTTGTCCTTATTTGATTGTCTTGGAATGAGTTGCATATTATTGCCTAAATGACATTTTTTGACTTGTTGACTTGTCTTTTGAGTGCTACTTGTAAATATATGTTGTATGTTTGATGTGTAAGTATGTGTTAGCTAATGGTACTGCATTTTGGTTAAATGTCCACATTTCCATCTTGGGTTATTCAAATGATCCTGCCAGTATACTGTGGTTTATTTGTGTAGTGATACTACACCTGCATTTACTTTTGTGAGAACAATACATTCCAGCGGATTCATCGAGACCTTGCTTGTGATTTCAGTAGTCGATTCTGAATTTCAGGGTGAGCAGCATTTTCGAGCTACCATGAGATCTCTCCTATTTAGACAGTGTCCTTTGTTTGGACTTGTTACTTTTGTTTTGTTTTTGGGGCTAAATCCCCTCTCTTAATATTCTTAGTGTTTTGGTACAGACGACTTTCGAGTCCTAGGGTTGTTATGTTTAAGTACAATATTTCTGCTTCAGTTGTACTTACATTTTTATGCTAGTTGGATTATTATTTATGGGATAGTTCTCGTACTTTTACTTGAGTGTTGATCAATGCTTCCAGGGTTATTGGTTCTCCTATCGGGTGAGTAGTGTAGGTGCCACTCACGACGGGTTTTGGTCATGACAAACTTGGTATCAGAGTCTAGGTTTCGTCGATCTCGTTGTAACAAAATGGGTCAATTAGAGTCTCATGAAAAGGTACAGAGACATCTGCACTTTTTTTTGGGAGGCTATAGGACTTTAGGAAATATGTCGTTCTTGCTTCTTTCGTTCTACAACTTGATTCCAATTGGTATCTGGTGATCCAAATAGGTATCTGATCCTTCACTCTTTTGTCTGCAGATGGTGAATACTAGGTCAAACAGAACCTGAGCAGCAGCCCTAGCATCGGCCGCTCCAGTTAAGAAGCCATTCGTGAGGGAAAAAAGACGAGCGAGAGGGATAGGAAGGAGAGGATGGGGATGAGCCACACCCGCCAGGGGTAATGCTCAAGCAGTTTTAGGTCAGGAGAATGAGAGGGAAGCATCCTCTCCCCCGCCCTAGGATTATTTTAAGGAGAGGGAAGCAGTAGAAGAGCAAGAGATGGAGCCTGAGGTGGTGGCACCAGTTGGGGTTACAGCTCTACCTCCTATGTCTGCTAAGGTAATTCAGCAAGTGTTGGCTTTTCTGAGATGGTTGGCTGGGACTGGAGACACCTCCACTGTTCATGCTTATCAGGCTCTACTTGTGCACCCTACTGTTGCTATGGCTCCTAGGATGGATGAGACTTCGGGCATGGATATTTTTTCTCGTCTGATTTTAGGTTCTGTGATGACTGGTACTTAATATGACCTGCTGATTAAGTTCTTGAAGATGAAACCTCCTATATTTTAGGGTATAAGATCTGAGAATTCTTTTGAGTTTATTATTGATTACTATGAGAGGTTGTACAAGATGGGTATCGTGAAGCAGGATGGGGTTTAGTTTGTGACCTTTCTGCTAGAGAAGTATGCTAAATAGTGGAGGAGAGCATATGATGAGTGTCGATCATCTATTTTGCCTTCTTTGACTTGGGAGCAGTTTCATGCTCTATTTTTGGATAAGTATGTGCCTCGTGCTCTCTGTGATTGCAAGAAGGATGAGTTCTTGGCTTTGGAGCAGGGTGATATGTCAGTTGCAACTTATGAGGCTAAGTCTCATGCCTTGTCTCATTATGCCACTCCACTGTTGACTATGGAGGAAGAAAGGATTTGGCTCTTTGTTAAGGGGTTAAACTATGACCTTCAGGTGCTGACTGTGCAAATAACTTCTATAGGATAATGATGTGTCAGATTATGTGAAGAAGTTGGAAGGTGTGGCGCAAGCGGGACAGGTTAAGATGTTATCCAAGAAGTCTTGAACTATTGGGAATTTCAATGAATCCTATTCTAAGGGCCAGCAGGCCTTTTCAGCTCGCCTTATTTTGTCAGCTATGCTAGCTCTACTATGATACCAGCTAAAGGACCCTCTTAGACTCAGGTTGTTAGAGGCCAAGGGATTTTTATTCTTCTGCCAGTTGTCCTTCTCTGGAGATGGTGTTACTATTGTGGTGTTGCTGGTCATTTTAAAAGGGAGTGTCTGGTGAGACAGGTGAATGCCCAGACACAGCAGCAGGCTCAGCCAGTAGTTCCAGCAGGTAAAGGGGGGGGGGGAAATAGCAGGGGTCATCCACAGGGTGGATGGGGAAATAAGGCAGGTGGTCGTGGTAATGGTGACATAGGAGCACAGTCGAGTAGAGAGTTAGCTCAGATTGATGACCGGGCCTATTATTATGTATTTTTGAGAAAGACTGATGCCGAGGCTTCTGATGTAGTGATCACAGGTATTATTTTTGTCTGTGACCGGATGACTTCTTTCTTATTTGATCCGGGGTCCACTTATTCTTATATGTCTATTCAGTTTGCTATGGGTCTGGGTCTGGTTTGTGATATTCTTGACTATCCTATGCATGTGTCTACTCTGATTGGAAAATCTGTGGTAGTTACTCATGTTTATCGGTCTTGTCCTATTTTGTTTGTGGGTTTCAGACTTGGGTAGACTTAATTATCTTGGATATGTTGGACTTTGATATAAATTTGGATATAACCTGGTTATCTCCGTATCATACTATTTTAAATTGTAATGCTAAAACAGTGACTCTAGCTATTCTTGGGATGGAGGAACTAGAGTGAGAGGGAGTGTATAAGGCCAAACTGGTAAGAATGATATCATATGTCTGGTCTAGGAGGCTAGTTGGGAAGGGGTGTTTAGCATTTTTATCTTATCTTTGAGATGCAGGTGCGGGGTCCCCTTCTATTGAGTCAGTTTTGATAGTTTTGAGTTCCAAGATATGTTCCCTTCAAAATTTATCGGGTTTGCCTCCGGATAGGGATATTGACTTCTGTATTGACTTAGAGCCGGGCACTCACCCTATATCTATTCCACCATATCGAATGGCTCCGACAGAGTTGAGGGAACTCAAGGCTCAATTGTAGGAAATCCTTGATAAGGATTTTATTTGTCCAAGTGCTTCGCCTTAGGGCACTCCAGTTCTTTTTGGTAAGAAAAAGAATGGAAGCTTGAGGATGTGCATCGACTACAGGCAGTTGAATAAGGTCATCATCCAAAATATATATCCTTTGCCTCGTATAGATGACTTGTTTGATCAGCTAAAGGGTGCAACAGTCTTCTCAAAGATTGATTTGCAGTTGGGTTATCATCAGTTAAAGATTAGACCAGAGGATATTACAAAGATGGCTTTTAGAACTCGGTATAGCCATTACGAGTTTCTAGTAATGTCTTTTGGATTGAATAATGCACCTGCAACTTTCATGAGTTTTATGAATGACATCTTTAAATCCTTTTTGGATTCTTTTGTTATTGTGTTCATTGATGTTATTCCTGTGTACTCCAAGACTAAGGAAGAGCATGCAGGCCATCTCCATAAAGTTTTGGGAATTCTGAGGGAAAAGAGGTTGTTTTCTAAGTTTTTCAAATATGAATTCTGTCTAGCTTTTATTGCCTTCTTGGTGCATGTGGTTTCGGAAAAGGAAGTGATGGTGGACCCTCAGAAAATTAAAGCAGATAAGGGTTGGTTTCAGCCTAGTTCAGTGACCGAGGTAAGGAGTTTTGTGGGTCCTGCCAGTTATTATCGCAGGTTCATCAAGAACCTTGCATCTATTACAACTCATTTGACAAGGTTGACTCAAAAAAATGTGTCGTCTATTTGGTCAGACTAGTATGAAGAGAGCTTCTAAAAGCTCAAGGCACTTTTGACTACAACACCTATTCTTTCATCGCCAGTTGAAGGTAAAGATTTCATTGTATTTTGTGATGCAGGATAAGAATGTGATTGTATATGCTTCGAGGCAGTTGAAGCCTCATGAGAGGAATTACCCAATCCATGATTTGGAGTTGGCAGCGGTAGTCTTTGAAGATTTGGAGACACTATCTTTATGGAGTCAAGTGTGAGGTCTTCACTAACCATTTTATTCTACAATATGTGTTTACTCAAAGGGATTTGAATCTAAGGAAGATACGGTAGGGGGAATTATTAAAGAACTATGATGTGACCATTCAGTATCATTTGGGTAAGGCTAATATGGTGGCAGACTCATTGAGCCGAAAGGCCATAAGTATGGGTAGTTTGTCATTCTTGAGAGTATCCAGGAGACCATTAGCTAGAGAGTTCCAGACTCTAGCATCCTTGAGCATGCAGTTTAGGGTCTCGGACAAGGGTGGAATACTGGCTAGTGTTAAGGTAAAATCAACCTTTGTGGAGCAGATTAAGGCCAAGAAATTCAAAGATAAGAAGTTAAAGGCACTCCAAAACATGATAGTGAGTGGGGAGGGGGCGGACGCCACCCTTGACGTTGGAGAGGTGTTGTGGGATAGATGTAGGTTATGCATTCCTCGGGTTGGTGACTTGATTGGTGATATACTTTTAGAGGCTCATGGTTTGTATTATTCTATTCATTCAGGCATGACCAAGATGTACCGTGACTTGAGGCAGCTTTATTGGTGGCCAGAGATGAAGAGGGACATAGTGGATTATGTGTCCAAGTGTCATAACAATCAACAAGTGAAGTCTGAACACCAAGGGCCTGCGGGATTACTTTAGAGAATGCCTATATCTATGTGGATGTAGGAGCATATTACATGGATTTTTTGGTGGGGTTCCCTAAGACATTGGGAAAGTATGACTCCATTTGGGTGATAGTTGATCGGTTAACGAATTCAACTCATTTCTTGCTAGTTCGAGTAGATTACAGCTCACAACAGTTGGCAAGGATATATGTTAAGGAGATTGTTAGGTTTCATGGGGTGCTAGTTTCTGTCATTTCAGACAGGGATGCAAAGTTTACTTCTAAATTTTGGGACAAGTTGCATGAAGAGTTGGGCACCAAGCTTACTTTTAGTATGGCTTTTCATCCTCAGACTGATGGTCAGTCAGAGAGGACAATTCAGATACTAGAGGATATGTTAAGAGCCTGGGTGATTTATTTTGGTGGTCATTAGGACCAGTTCCTTATGTTGTGTGAGTTTTCATACAACAACGATTATCACTCCAACATTGATATGGCTCCTTTTGAGGCACTTTATATGAGAAAGTACAGCTCACCTATTGGATGTTTTGAGGTAGAAGACGTTAAACCTTTGGGCACTGACTTGGTGAAAGAGGCTCAGGAAAAGGTAAAATTCATTCAGACTAAGATGTTGGCTGCCCAAAGTATACAGAAAGAGTATGAGAACCGAAAGGTGAGGTACAAGTACTTCAAGGCTGGGGAGCAAGTGTTGATTAAGGTTTTTCTTGTGAAGGGAGTCAGGAGGTTTGGAAAAAAGGGCAAGCTCAGCCCTCGATATATTGGTCCCTTTGAGGTTCTTGAGGAAGTGGGTACAGTTGCGTACATGTTAGCTCTACCAATGGGTTTGTTGGGGGTTCATCCAGTCTTCCATATTTCTATGTTAAAATGGTACCATGGGGATGGAGACTACATTATTAAGTAGGATTTAGTGCTTTTGGACAAGGACTTGACTTATGAGGAGGAACCAATAACAATACTTGATCTTGCTGTTCATAAGTTGAGGATGAAGGAAATTTATTTGGTGAAGGTCTAGTAGAAGCATTGTCCGGTTGAGGAAGCCATTTGCAAAATCGAGAATGACATGCAGGATAAGTACCCTCAGCTGTTTGAGGATACATGTACTCTTTTTCTTTCTCATTCTGGGCTATTTTTCTAGTTTGATCATTTGGGGACGAACGATGGGAAAATTGGTATCTATTGTAACGACCCTCTTTTTTCGTTATGTAAAAGTCTTACGTTCCGAATTTCGTATCTAAATTCCTTCTGATTTGGAAGTTATAAATTTCAGACTAGGCTAGTTTCTCTTCGTTTTGGGCGAGGGGTAGTCTTGAAAAATCTGGGAATAATTTAGACCGCCTTGGCGGTAATGGTTTTTATTTCTAGTAATCTAAGGCGATAAAGAAATCATAGGATTTTATGAAACTAATTTTGGGTTAGTAGAACTCCCAAAATTGACCTTAGCGTAAAGGGCATTGTTTAGAATGTCCCGAGATCAAGGTGTGTTGTAAAAAATGGGATTTTTGGGTGAAAACTGACATTTTGTCCCATCAACACCACTATAATAGGTGGCACACTACTATAACGGTGGTCAAAAGCAGTAAAGGCCGCTCTAGCGGTGATCTACCACTATAGCTGTAAAAACCACAGATTAAAGGGAAAAACTTCAAAATAGTTTATTATTTCATAAACTTGTTTTGGGGCAAGAGGAGGCGATTTAGGGCAAAAATCACCGGTTTATCTACGTTTAACTTAGTTAAGGTAAGGAATTCACTCCTTTTAACTTGTAATTACTTCTTGTTCCTTAAAAGTCGTAAGTTACGGAATTTGGGGAGGGTTTTAGGGTGTATTTTGGTATGTTTTGCTGGTTCAAGGGTGAAATTGAGCCTTAGGTTAATGTGTTTTGTTTATTGACCATAAAATTGGCCTCGCATTTCATTAATTCACCAATCATTCCATGAAATTGGTAGTTTTAGGTGAGTAATGGGGGAAGTAGCCCTAGAACGGTTAAGGAATGATTATGAAATGAACTTAGGGGGTTAGGGGTGGCTCATAACCCTCACCATGTTAGGTTATTTCATTAATGCAATGTTTGTATGCATGTTTTAGACCACGAGCAAACATAAAGGGCACGAAAGGGCAAAGCTCAGGCTTAGAGTTGTGCAAGCAAGGTTCGAGGTAGATGATGGTGTGTATTTAATCCATTTTGTGTTATATGTGCATATTAAATCCTCTGCAGTGTGATTGGTTAATCCATGTGGTGTGCTTGGACATTGAAATGTTTACTTGTTTTATGACTTGCCCTTCTATATTGTATATTGTTGAGTGTTTCAGCAATTGAGACGTTCTTATAGGTCATTCGGATTAAGGGTTACAGACATTCATGTCTGGGTTTAGTACATGGATGATAAGTGTCCCCCACAGGTCATAGTTAGAGGGTGGGTATATAACCCTTAAAATGTATGTACGGGTTTTCAATTTATGTATTAGTATGACGGTTCCTTGAGTGAACCGGAGGATTTATATTGTTGTGTTTGTCCTTATTTGGTTGTCTTGGAATGAGTTGCATATTATTGCATAAATGACACTTTCTTGACTTGTTGGCTTGTCTCTTGAGTGCTACTTGTACATATATGATGTATGTTTGATGTGTAAGCATGTGTTAGCTAATGGTACTGCATTTTGGTTAATTGTCCATATATCCATCTTGGGTTATTAAAATGATCCTGCGAGTACACTATTGTTTATTTATGTACTGATACTACACTTGCATTTACTTCTGTGAGTACAGCACACATTCCAGCGGATTCATCGAAACCTTGCTTGTGATTTCAGCAGTTGATTTTGAATTTCAGGGTGAGCACCATTTCTGGTCTACCATGAGATCTCTCCTATTTAAACAGTGTCCTTTGTTTGGACTTGTTACTTTCTTTTCATTTTTGGGATTGCATCCCCTCTCTTGATATTCTTAGATGTTTTGGTACAGACGACTTTCGGGTCCTAGGGTTGTTATGTTTAACTATAATATTTTCTCTTCAGTTGTACTAACATTTTTATGCTAGTTGGATTATTATTTATGGGATAGTTCTCGTACTTTTACTTGAGTGTTGATCAATGCTTTTGGGGTTATTGGTTCTCCCACCGGGTAAGTAGTGTGGGTGCTACTCACGACTGGTTTGGGTCGTGACATTTTTTATTGGTTTTCATTGGTGCAATTTGAATTTGAATTTCGGTAGTGTTCTTGCATGAAATGGCATGCATGTTAGATTCTCTTACGTCTCCAACGTTCCTACAACATTCTAGACATAAGATTAATGTAGTTCATAGTGAATTTCAACCACGTAAAGGGTGGAAGGTGAAGGGCCATCTTCTCCAATGAATTTGGATGATTTGGGCTTGATTGTGGGTGTTATCTACTCCCATTTTAGTATACAAAGGTTCATACGAACTTTACCAAGCCTGATCTATGCTTAGAATTCAAAAATACAGAGAAAAATTGAAAAATCCATCATGGGAGGGGGTTTGGCTGGTTGGGGATGATGGTACCGCTTTAGCGATAGATTTATTATTGCAGCGGCACCTGGTATTGGCTCTAGGTTTTTGCCCTTTTTTTGAGTTTTCGAATTTCCCTCTGTCCTGTAGCATCCCGAATTGGTTTCTCATACTGAATTTTTCAATGTTTGCAGGATTATCATAGAGCATCAACCCCAATACCAAAGATTTCCTGGTTCTGTCAGGCATGATCATTATGAGTATGGGCGGCACAACAGGGGTTTTCTCCGTGAGAGGGGTTTTGTGATGAAGAAAATAGAGGAAGACATACCTGAATTTTATGAGCTGTTGAAGGTCTTTGTCTGAGAGATATTGATGGAGCCTATCCCTGTGTGGGAGATATTGATGGAGCCTTACCCAATTGTAGAGTGGTCAGTATTGACACCCAATTTTGACCTCCCGATATTCCTCCCGGGCTGCTATTTTATCAAAAAATATTAATTTTAAATTTTTAATTATTATTTTGGTATCAAATAATTTCTGACATTTCGTATCCATGATTTTAAGGTATGCAATTTATTTTTAGCATTTAATTTTTATTCTTTTATAATATATATAATTTACTAATATAATATTTTACATTATTTTGTAAATATTTATTAAATTATCTCCGCAAAATATACATACTCATAATTTACAAACACATAGTTTATTGCTTATTATTATTATTATCATTATTACTATTATGATTATTATTATTATTATTATTATTATTATTATTAAGTTTCATATTCATAGTTTCCTAATTTATTTCAAATTATTATTACCGTCAATTTTAATTAATATATTTCATATCATTGATTTTATATACGTAATTTATTCGTAGTCAATTTAGGCATAATGATTTTCATGATGATTGTTAATTTTATTATTATTATTATTAATTTATTACTGCATTTATTAAATAGCAGTCTAATTCAATTCAATTTTCCCAATTTATTTAAAATCTAGCCATTTATACCTATTTTTTGTGTCAATTTTAGCCTAAATTGATTTTAATTTGACCCCAATTTAATTCCCATGACCCAATTCAATTGACCCATAACCCGACCCGTTTCTCAATGTTTAATCTCATCCGTCCATTATTTTGATCTAACGGTTGAGATAAATCCCACCTTATTTCCTTTTTAATCAACCTAAAAACCCCAAATCCCTAAACCTAATTTCATTATTTTTTCTCCACCCTAGCCGTCACCCTCTCTCTCTCTCTCCGCTATCTCCCCTCCGCTGTCACCATCGTCGGCGAAGACACCAGCAAGGACCAGCCAAACCCAACAGCCCCCTCTTCTTCCTCCTACCATCATCGTCATCGCACCACCACCACAGGTGGTATGGTAAACCACAGCCTCCATTCTCTCTCTCCCCAATCTTCCTGATTCCTCTCTCCCTCACTCCTCTACTGCCGCGCCACTACTGGTCGGCAAACCAGCCGCCATAGCTGCCTCACTCCGGCGAACCCATGCCCGCAAACACAAACTCCAGCACTGCCACCACTGCTCCGGCGAACTCCATCTCGCCGCCGCCTACTTTCAGTCAACTGCGGTCATCGAAAAATACTCACCCCCCAGTCGGCAGATCTTCTTCTCCTCTCAAACCCGAAAACCCCAAGTTTATTTACTCTCCGATGAACTTTGGGTAATCCGACGAGGAAAAGAACCACGTGTAGAATGTCAATGGTTCTCGGGTTGAGTTTCAAATGTCAAGAGATGTTAAAATCATTTGTTCCGACTGTGTTAAAATTTTGAGGTTTCAATGTTAAATTCTTCTTCGGTATGATCTTCTATGCTTATTATTGTGTTAAAGGTTGCTGATTTGTGTTAATTTGCTCTTGGTTGTTATTTGTTTCATCTTTAGTTAATCATATTTTACTGGTCTCAAAATTGGCTATTGTGATTACAATTCGGAGATACTTAGTTACGGACTAGTATGTCATGTGATCTCTGTGTATTGTTGTTCATGATTAATCTCGTTTGGACTCTAATCCTTTGACATAATCAACCCCAATTTGACTACTCTCCTTCCTAAATCAGATTTGTAAAAGTCTTGTGTGCAATTATGGTAGTTAGAGATCTTTGCTCTGTATAAATTATTTGGTAGTATGTGATAGCTTTGGGCATTCATTTATTTTTGTCAGTCTTGACTCTAGCTGCTAATTGATCCTTACCATTCTTTTCCTTAATTATACCACAACTCCATCACTTGTTTATTTATGGTAAATGTTACACTTGATTGATTCAGCAATTTTTTTTAAGGAAAACAAAATTCTTTAATTGATTGCCAGAATATCCTTTCTTCCTATTATTTTTATGATTGCCTACAACTCCTTTAATATATAATCAGCCCCTTTTATTCTTTAGGAGACAGACTTTTTATCATCACATATTCCCTCTACACTTAAAAATATTTCACTACTTTTGATCCTGAGAGATTATTTTGGTTGCTAATTATTATCACTGGTTCTCACTTTGGAAGTACGGTTTCTTGTTTGTGTTTTATTATTCTTGCTACCAACTGGTTAGTTTTCTCTAACGATGCACTCATTCCTTTTGTGCTAATCCCGTGTGATTATGATCTTGTTTTGATTTATCTTGCAATTAAATCTTTCCCTATCGTGGTGTTATGTATGTGAATCTGAAACGACCTTTGCGTATCTCATAACCCCTTTGGTGTGATCCTGCCTGGGATCCTTGAGATCCTTAGGATCTCGACAACACCTAGGGTTGGTTATGGGCTGCCAAAGGTATGTTTTTGGATTCTCGGAGTGTTTTGATGTCTTTGTCCATGTTCAACAGATTGAAGGCGAGAATTTAGATAAGACGAAGAGTTGCCAGGGGTTTGGAGTAGTGAAGGGTTGTCCCACTTAGCCTTTCTCCGTTTCTTCTTTCTTTATCCATTTGGGTAAGTAATAATTATTGTACAAACTCTATATTTACATAATAAAATATTACAGGGACTGCTTATGGGGGTAGGGATTATGTGATTCGAATACCTTATCACTTAGATGCCATGTCTATAGGATTATTTGATAAATTTCACATATTCATTGTTTTATCACTTAGGCAAACATTCTAGGGTCATTAATTAATTGCTTTATCACTTAGAAATCATGTTTTAGGATCACTAATTAATTTTTGACTTATTTAACTTATTTCGAGTATATCAATTAATTCATAGCGTGTTAATCATTTTTTAAAACTTGTTTAACAGATTGTTTGCATGTTATAATTAATTTTCGGCATGTTACTTGAACATTTTCTCACTTAGAAACCATGTTTATAGGTTTCTAATTACGTTCTAGCATTCCCAAATCAACATTCAACCTCTAAGTAATTTTGTTAGTTTAAATAATTTTAGGCGTAAGTAATGTTAATTTTCTACACATAAATTAATTTCCTGCACTTGTGATAATTTCATGACATTTTAATTTCTGTCTATTTTAATTAATTTCCTGCACATTTAAGAACAATTTCTGCATGAACAAAGGAAATATTTTTTTGCATGCTTTGATTAATTTTTTGCACTTAATATTAATTTTCTGCATATAAAAATAATTTCTTGCATACTTTTAATTAATTTCTTGCACATTTAAATAACTTCTTGCATATGTAAAATAATTTTCTGCACACTGTGATTAATTTTCTGCACATTTAAATAACTTCCTGCATATTTAAAATAATTTTTTGCACACTTTGATTAATTTCCTGCATATTTAAAATAATTTTCTGCACATGGAAATATTTTTTCTGCACACTTTGATTAATTTCCTGCACTTTAAATTATTTTTCTGCGCACTTTTAACTACTCTTCCGCACACCTCAATTGATTTTCTGCACATTTTTTAATAAATTTTGTACATACTTAAATTAGTTTCCGGCATCCTTAATTTAATATTTAGCACATTAGTTTAATTTTTGGCACCTTGATTAATATGTCTCGCCTAGAAATCATGTCTATAGGTTCTAATTATGCAACGTGAATAATTGTCTTTTTAAGCATGTTAACTGCCTAGTCAACTTAATTAACCAAGAGGCTTGCTTGAGACCTTTACGTGCTAGTTGCTTGTCCTATTTGTTTTGTTTGGCGTAAACCCAGTCTAATTAGGAAGCCTAAGATTTTCTTTGCGTCTAGATCTTTATCCAAAATATGTCGTCCAACGCCTCTTGGATATTAAGTTGGGACGGGTAGACATTTTTAGGGAACACTAGTTTTGTCGTTTTGTTTAGAACGCTTTTAGGCTTAATAACCAATTAGGTGGGGTGGGTAGTACATTCGAAAATGATGGAAGTTGAGCCGAGCAGAATTCGACAATGCGATATGCGACATCATCATCCATTAATAAGCCGGGCGCTGATCCGAATAAGATAAAATTAACCTTTGTCCAAACCTTTTAAAACATCGGTTATATTTTACTCTTTGCATGTTCCTTTTTGCTTTGGGGTAGTCTAGGTTTACTTTCTAAATAAAAATTTCTTTTTATATAAATTGTGTCTCTTCTATCTTCTTGCTTATCTAATTTACCTTTACGTATTTTACTATGTTATCACTTAGATAATGGCTAAAAATTAAGATGTATGTTTAGTTTATTATTTATTTTTACACTTAGTTATTATGTAGTTAGTAAAATAATCGACCTTTTTGCTTATCACATAGAATTTTCCCACGTAATATATGAGTTTGGTCGGGACCTACATTTGTGGACCTCGAAAGGTGCCTAACACCTTCCTTTCGAGGTAACCTGAACCCTTACCCGAATTTCTGGTTGACGTAGACTAATTAATTAATCGTAATTAGTTTAGAATGGTGCCCTAACGCACCTTACTTCGTTAGGTGGCGACTCTTCTCTAATTAATCCTAAAATAGAGTTGTCACGTCGGATCCCGCTTTTCGAGAGAAAAATGGGGCGCGACAGTCAGTGCCCTTCCCCACCATTCGCATTGGGGGGAATGACGTCCCGGTGGATGCTGCCACCATTAATAATGCCTTAGGGGTCCCAAACCCCTTAAATGTCGCTTTTGAGGATAAGGTCTGGGAGTCAGACTTGAAGTGGGCGACTAGGGTCTTGGCACCGGAGGGTTTGGCGGGTAAGGTGAAGTGGTCCAGCCTCAAAGGGACCAATAATATGTACTTTTTGGTGGAGGCAAGGGTGTGGCTGCAACTGATATCCCAGAGGATTCATTCATTAAGAAATGTGATGGATCTAACCTTTTATCGGACTATAGTGGTGGATTGTGCCCTCTCCGAGATCGAGATGAATATGGGGCCACAGATTGTGGATGAGTGACGACACTTCTATTCTAGGGAGATATCTGCGAGGGATCTTTTCTTGCCCTTCCTGATTACCGAGTTGTGTAAGAGGATGGATGTGTCTTAAGAGGATCATGATACCTTAGAGGAGCACGACATTGCATTTAACCCACTGAGTGGTCGGGGCACTGAGGAGGAAGCAAAAAGAAAAGAAAGGTGGGAGAGGAGGGTGAGAGCAACAGGGTCGGAGGGGGCGAGGAGTCTAGCACCCCTTCCACTCAGGGTCTTGCATCTCTCGGTGGTTGGGAGGCCGACTTTGCTTCTGTGCAAGGTTATTTGGAGAGGAATCATTTGCCTCCACCGAGGTTGACTCCTTGAGCTCGACTGCCCTACTGGACCCAGCCTAAAGCCTATGCAGAGCTTTGAAGGGGGCTAAATAAAGAGAAGAAAAATCACCGCTCCCGAACTGCATGCTGGTAAGGATGAGGAAGGTCGTGCAGGTGATGTTCAAGTGTTCCTCCCCTACCAAGAAGCTCCCGAAGCTGATGAAGAATGATGTTGAGGAGTTTTCCTTCTTTAGTGGGATAAAATATGAGGGTTCAGATGCCTCGTACCTCGGAGATGGTGCCAGCAGCTAGGTCCTTCCCCCCCCCCCCCCCTCTTATTTTATTTTATTGATTTGGGTTGCACCCGTTTGGGGTATGTATCAAACAATTTCCTTTTTATTTCTCACACTTTTAGGACATATGTTGCTATCGATGCCTTAATAATAAAATTCATCTTGCTATGCATTTCCTAATTGATTCCTACCCTTAAATAATGCAAACACAGGGTCATTTTTAAGAAAGATTTAAAATCACAAAATAGGGGAGGCCACTGGAAGCTTACTTCCTAAGAACCGCTGCAGCGAAAAAGATATCGCTGCGGTGGTACCTACCAGTAGCCCAAATTTCCACCCAGTCCCAGGTCCTTTCTCACACGATTCTATCCCACAAATACTTTTATAGCTTCTACACCTCACGTCTCAAAATTTTTAAAAAATCAGAACACTTGAGTTTAAGGATCTAAGTTGTTGTTAACGCAATACTCATCCTTCAATTCGATTAACTACACCACAATTCCCCTTCTACTTCCCAAGTACCACAACCCATATAACATTTACCCATACAACAGAAAGGTACCTCAGTTATTCATCAGGATTCAGATGGAATTTCAAGGAATACTTCTAATCACGGAGAAATGAGACGTGCCCTTAATCGCAAAAATGGAGATACACCCCGAGATCACACCCGGCCCTTACAATTCCAGAGTCCCTAGCAATAATTCATTCTAAACCAACTCACTAACCAATTGCGGTTAAGTAGTTCAGACATCAGACAATACAATAATCATACAATCAATGCAATAACAATCCATATAAGGAATACACGTAGTATTCTATCATAACACAACAAAGTTGTTAAAACAAAAGTATTCTTCTAGTAAACAGAGCCGATAATGTAATGAAAGAGTTATTCTTACCAAATGTACTGATAACTACAACATTCACTACATCAAACAACACAACAATCTAAAAGATGCATGTATCACTCATTCAAAACACAATTCACCACATTAGAATAGAAATCATATGCCTCTTATTGACCTCTACTGGTTAGGATAATACCATCTCAACCTTTTAAACATTTTAGAGATGCCAATTGGGGCCAACTAATTCCGATTGTGATTGTTGAGATACCAATTGGACTCAACTCGGGAAGACAACACTGAAATAAGATAATAGGAGGGAAGAAAGTGAGATTAATTTTCTATATATCTTGTAGCTTCCTCATAGTTGATGTGGATTTCAACAAACTAATCCACAGGACTCTACTCTGATATTTGCTCTTGTACTGGGAGACCGGTAACCTAAGCTTCGATACCATCTTGTCACAACCCAAATCACGGATCATGCGGCACCTACCCAACTCTATCCTAATAGGAGAACCCTTACCACCCAACCATTCAGTTAATGTAGAAAACATTAAAATATCCTCAAGTAGATATAATCAACAAAACTCTTATTTTAAACACAATTATTTCATTAGTAAGATGCAAAGTTAAGTACAACTCTTGTAAAAACAAGAAACATACTTAATCATAAATCAACCTTTGCTTCGTACATTTGATAAGTAAAAACAATGTGGAATATAATAAGAAGTGATTCCCCAGAACCTATTCTAAACAGGTACAAAAGCACTAAATCGGTAGACCAGGGTTAGAAACAAATAACAATAATAACAAATAGGAAGTAAATCATGACATCAAGTAAAGTTCCGGTTACTAAATCCCGTTTTCATACAATGGTAGGCATGTTGCCTTAAGCATCTCTGTGACCTACTTGTCATTTAACATTTTTGTGTATCTTTGTCCTTTGATAAGCCCCTTTTTACCTTATCTCCCTTCCTAACCTTGTGATCTTATTTCTAATAATTCCAGGCGATTTCCTAGATTTCACTATTCTAACTTCCCAAAGGTACTCATCGGGTAACCTCAATGTAATTATCACTATCTAACATGCATTATAACTAGTATAAATGCAACTATTCCTTCCCACAAATGTGCATACACATAATCAGACACTTCTGTTAAGAAAGTCTCACAATCAATATCGTCACAACTTACACATGTAGGCACTACATAGGTGTAAAGAATGTATGTATGCAATATGCATGTATCTACCTATCATCAAATCATCGCCATCATCAACAATACCTCACCTTCACCTCATCAACATTATGCCATCATCACAACATCATTGACAAAGCAATATCGTTATCAATATAAACACATCATCACCTGATTATAATCATAATTTTAATACCAGCATCAGTATCTTCACCTCATCACCACTATAACACAATATCCACCATCAACATCAATAAAATGCAATGCATGCAGTCAATAATCACAAGTAATGCCTAAAAACAATTACAAACACTTAATTTATATACAAGTACAATGTCAAGCAAGTATTTTTACTACAATAACAATTCAGACAATACCAAAGGTTACTATACTCTTTATCCTACACTATTGCATGTCTGGGATTACTATAACCATATTAATGAACTCATAGATTGCAACACTTGAATGAAACCAACAACTCATCCTTACCAATGCATGCTCATACTCTTAGGTCTTACTTATGCCTTTACCTAACACCCCAGCCCCAACACTAAGTCCTCATCTCGTTTTATTACACTTATTGGACCACCATCCCTAGACTATTATTCGATGCATCACGTCTACTTAAGTATGTGCTTACGACTCTCTAAAATCCATTAAAACTACTAATTGCACTCCTACCCATACTTACACTCTTTTCTCAATCTCTAATCAACTTAACAGAGCTCCTAGGGTCCTACAAGCAACCTAGCTTAACCCCATTTACCCTCTTTCCATTCGTCAGCCACTCTTACCTTTATACTAACCCTATATAATTCCTTCTAATCTTCTGATTAACTCTAAATCATACAAAACTATACTTTCAAGCGATGATAGTCACACCAGCTCAATATAATAAACTCGTAATAAATCCCAAACCGATTCTTATTATTCCATCTATACAAACTCATTGTACGAAGGTCTAAGACATGAAAACTCTCGACATTACTATCATCATTATATGCATCTAGCCCAAGTCTATTATAATTAACCATAACTTACCTCTTAGATAAATTATGCTAATATAGAGAGTGGAGAGTTGTCCCGCGTGCACATGACCTCTTCCCACGTTGGAATCTCATCGGGTATACATCGATATCATTCTCATGAAGTGTGGACTTCAAAAACTCATTGACCAGAGTATTAGGGTTGCTCTGGGTGTTTTTGGATAAAGGGGATGACTTAAAGAGGCTACACAAAAGAAGGGTTTTAAAATAAACTCAGGCTGGCTACTGCCCGAGTACCGCTGCAGCGATAGATTTATTGTTGTAGTGGTGGGCAGCAAGCCGGCCTATTTCTTTTTAATTTTTCATCCCAATTATGTTGGGTACCGCTTTTTACCCATGAAATAATTTTTATCAAGTCCGGAAAAGGACTTTCTTCGTCATAAATTTTTTTTGGGATAGTTCTTTTGACATAACAACGTTTTGGATCGTTACAGTATGAGGTGCATAACATTCATGAATAATACTATTTTCTTCACAAAAAGTATCAAATTCTTGAAAAAAATATTCTCCTCCTCTATCGCTTCTTAAAACTTTAATTCTTTTTCCTAATTGAGGTGCAGAACATTCATGAATAATACTATTTTCTTCACAAAAAGTATCAAATTCTTTAAAAAAATATTCTCCTCCTCTTTCACTTCTTAAAACTTTAATTCTTTTTCCTAATTGATTTTCCACTTCATCCTTTTAATTTTTAAAAGTATTAAAGGTCTCATCTTTGTGTATCAATAAATATACATAAATATACCTAGAATAATCATCAATAAATGTTATGAAATATTTATTTTCTGCTCTTGGTAGCATGTCATTTAATTCACATATGTCAGAATGTACTAAATCTATCAAGTTAGTGTTTCTTTCAATACTTTTAAGTGGTTTCTTAATCAATTTAGATTTAACACATAATTCACATTTTTAAATTCATTTAAATTACAAGAAATCAATTCATTTTTAACCATTCTTTTCATAGTACTTCGGCCAACATGTGCTAATCTATAATGCTATAAAGAAATTGAATCCAACATATAAACAAAAATATCATTCTTATTATTAATAAACTTATCAGTTACAGATTAATTAACCATTCCATTAGTAAAATAGTCTTTTTAACAAATACATCATTTCAGGATAAAATTAATTTTTTCAATTCCATTACAGATTTGATACCCGATTTTACTCAAAAGTACCCCACTTCTGATATCTGAGTCTTTCTAAACCTGCAATCTTTAGCATGACGGCCTGGTTTTCCACACACAAAGCAGCCTTCTCGCTTGGACTTCTTGAATTTCTTTCTATCCATTTTAGGACCAAGAAAATTGCCTTTGCTTTATTTTTCTTTGTTGGATTTATTTGAGGGCTTATACAAAGCATTAGCCTTATTATTGCCAGTGTAAGAATTTTCATTCTTATCTCTCTCCCTCGATTCGAAGGTACTTTTTAATTTCTTCCAAAGAAAATTCTTTAGAATCATGAAAAATTTTCTTCCTATAGTCCTTCCAAGATGTTGACAATTTTGTTATAATTGCTACAACTTGAAAAGTTTCAGGAAGTTCAATTCTTGCAACCCTCAATTGATTTACTATAACCTGTCATTCATAAACTTGTACCAAAATTAACTTATCATCATTAAACTTGAACTCAAAATACTTAGAGACAAGAAACTTTTTAGTACCTTCCTCCTTGGCTTTGTATTTGAATTTCAATGCATTCCAGATTTTCTTTGCCAAAAATTTAATGGTGTAGAGATCATAAAGATGATCTGAAAGAGTGTTGAGAATGTGGCCTCTACACATGATTTCAACTTCCTCCCTTTTTTTATGCCTTGAGTTCTTTGAAATCATCATCTTTCAGTGGAAGAATTAGTGTAAGACTTGAATCAAGCACATAAAATATCTTCAAAGCAGTCAACATAAACTTCAATTTGTTCCTCCATCTAGGAAATTCTCACCATCAAAGCAATCAATACAAACAAAGTCTTGGTTCATGAGTTTAATTGTGTCGGAATCCATAATAAAAAATTTAAGTACTAACCAATACTTCGAAACCAGTAAACTGGTGAAACAAAATCCAGAAATTAGAGAACAATCAAATTGGCATAAGTCAATTAAACAACACCCGGATTCTTTCTTCCTGTCAAACACCCAAGACAAAAACAAACTTTAGTTCTTCCAATCAAACACCGAAAGACCAAAACAAAGTTTTAGTCATCCCAGTCAAATAATTTATATACTTATTTATTTATTTTGACTTGAAGTAAACTGTTCTCGATGAAAGCAAAGAGAACAGTGACTCTTGAAATAGTCACAACCAAACGTATCAAATACTTCTCTGTTTTAGGAATAAACTTCTACAAAAAACCTCCTAAGCCAAAGGAACACCAAATTTCTGGAGAAAACAAAATACGCCCAGCAAATATCAAGGATGAAACCAAGATAAAGAACTGAGTTTCTATTTTTCCTGACAAACACATCCACAAGAATTGGTACTATATACCCAATAGAACAAAAAACCAAAATTCAAACTTCAAAGGAACAACACTGTCGAATGACTCAATCCCCAAACAAAAAAAATATCATTTTCAGATTGTTGGAGAATATGAATAATAAAAATAGGAATTGAGGCTTGAAACACGCACGAAATTCTTTTCTAAAAATTATATTTAGTCCCTCTCCTCTGCGAGATTGCTATAGGATTATATACAAATAGTTTTAATAGATACGACAAGTTTATGAATTTCTGAACTAAGCAAATAGTGATCAAATCCTATTGAAAAGAAGAAAGTCTGAAACTTTATATTATTGAGGAAGAAAGAAGGTTGAGAAGAAATAAAAGTTACTCTGCAAAGTAACGCTTTATCTGTTTATATAGAAAATAATTTAAAACTTTTAACAAACGCACCTTTTCCTAAAAGACACACCCTTTCAATAAAATATACGTACACTCTTTCAAAAAAAGACATATCCTTTCATTTAACTTTTAAAATTAAAATATTAATCATTTTATTTAAAACATAATTAATAACAGAGTCAACCTCTTATCTTGTATTCAAGGGATTCAAAATCTACATATATACACTAGGAAAATCCTTATATATATACAAATATTTTTTTATCGAGCGGTTTTGAGTGAACTACTTCTCCCCCTCCTAGATCCGCCCCCGAGGGGGGGGTATTAGTATGTCAACTTTTATGTGGTAAAATTAGGAGTGAACTGATTACAACTAAATTTTTAACTCCATCAAGTTCGTAATTTTATAAGTATTTTAAGAAACTATGTTGTTACTTAATTATACATAGTATATTGTACTAGTTGTCTTTTGATTCTTCTCATCGAGTTAGAAGAATTATTGTACTATATTCACAAGCAATAAGCATTAATGGGAGAGGTAGGGGTGGAACTCTGTATACAATCAAAAGTGATGTGCCTTTGATGATCACATTGATATTGATCTATCATCAGAACAAAGTAATGATGTGCCATCATGCACGGTGGTTAATGGCGGTGAGAGGAAGAAGGTTAAGAATGTTCCAGAAGAAGTGAATAGTTTGTCATATATATACAATCAGTAAATACACATTTGTCATATATATACAATCAGTAAATACGCCAACTCCAATATGTGTGCGTCATCACTTCACCATAATAGTATAAAAATTCAATCAAATTTAACAAAATCAGATGCAAATGAAATCTAGTATAATACAATGAAATGATCATAACAATTGATATACATACTAACGCCAAGGGGTGTCTAGAAGTATTGTGTCACGACCCAATTCACAGATCATGCGAACACCTACCCAAATCTACTCTAGATAGAAGAACTCTTACTACCCAACCATCCAATTAAGTATAGACATGGAATGACCCAAATCATCGTTACACTGAAAATAGAAATTAAAAAACCCGCCAAATTTTTCCTTAAGCGATTTTTAAGAAATTCAGGGCTGGTCTAGTGTTAGATGAATTTTGAGGAGGTATTATTCTAAGATAATATAGTATTTATATGAATGTTTATGGGGATATTTGACTTGATTTTTGGATAGGTGACGAGTTTAGGAAGCCGTAGCAACTTTCAGCACGTAAATTGGAGTTATAAAACTCTGGTTATAAAGTTTACCATAAAAGGGTTGGTTTGTTGTATTTCGAGGAATGTGTTGTGAAATGGACACAATTGAGGAGAGTTCCCGAGTTTCTGCTCGGGACTGCTGCAGCGGAAAATGAAACCGCCTCGGTGATCTACGGCATATTTATATGTCTTAGTATCGACTTTAACCCATGTTTACCTTAGCTTTGAGAACAATACATATATATTTCGTATGGTTTTGATGGAATATGTGATATTGTGCTAACCAATATGATTAGATCCTTGTAGGTGGAATTTGCGACTATTTGGAGTGTTTTTGGCGTGGAAAACGAGGCTTGGAGAAGCTACGAGCTAAGGATATTGAAGATAAGAGGCAAGCCAAAGAGTTGAACTTGAAGAATCATGCCAAATCCGCAAAGAAAAGTCGACGAAAGAGGAAAACCAAAAATTAAGGGCCTGGCTTTTGTGAAAAATTTTGTTCTAGGAGGCAGCAATGGGGCGCGATTCAGGGCGTGCCAGGCCGCCTGGGTCGCACCTTTGCAGAGGCAAAAGTCGCCTAAGTGCCAGGCGCGCCCAAGGGCGTGCCGGGCCGCTTTTTGGCTAATTTGTGCCTCGAAATTCACTCTATAAATAGGGTTTTTGAGTTATTGTATCATATTCCATCTTGACAAGGATACTTTGGGCGTTTTTGGGCATTGAAATTAGGTTTCATTCTTCATCTTTTCAGTTTTTATTTCTTTATATGGTATTTTATTACTTTTGGATGTTAATTAACATTATGAGTAGCTAAAATACCTCATTCTTGGGGTTAAGGCCAAGAACATGAATCTCTTGGGTTAATTTTAGTGGTTTTGGCTGAAGTTTATCATAAATTGGTTATTCATATATTCTAAATTTCACTATTTTGATGCTTGATCACCATTGAAATACATTCCTTGTCTTGAAGTGAGCTCGAGAGAGAAACTAAGAGATAGAACGTGGAATATAATAGGTGTGGTCTTTATCGGGGAAGGAATTCTAAGGTATTGACATGTGGTTAGGATCAAGAGGTACCTAATCCACCACACTTGGTCAATTACGAGAAGAAAGCTTAAATGCGCTAGAATTGGTTAAGCTTATTACCGCTCACTGATGTAGTTAGGTTTCCAATTTCTAGTAGAAGATTATATTTTGGAGACGAATATAATTGTAAAATTAACCTCGGGATCAATAACCAAGATAAACAACTCAAATTGCTTAAACCAATAACAATTGTGCTTAAGAGACGATGTTCGAAGTGCCTTAGCCTTGGGAATTCACTTTTTATTGATTTTTCAAGCATATTTGTGAAAACTAAAGTTACGGTAGCGAAGATAGGAGTTCATAGTTCGCAAACAATTAATTTTTAGTGACAAATCCTGTTTCCTTTTTGCAACGCTAGTTTTTAATTATTGTTGGACGTCTAGAATTGATTTCTGTTGACGAAAGTCCCTTGGGTTCGATATCCGGCTCTTTTAAAGGAGCCACTGTATTACTTGAACGATCACGTACACTTGTGTATATAGCTGGGTCGCAATAAGTTTTTCGCGCCATTGCCGGGGACTTTCAAATAGATAGATTTCAATTATTGATGTTCTTACCTTAATTTTTAGCTAAGTGTTGACAACTTGATCTTAGCTGTTCTATTTTACAGGCTTACTTCATCTGAACGCTGGCAAGGAACAAATATTTGGTAACTCCATAGTCTAAACCTGAAAGATACTTTCGTAGATTGAGGAGACAGGCTGCAGATTATCCAATCCCGCAAGTCGAACTGGCTGACGAAGGCATACGGGGTGATCCCGTAAGAATCAAAGAACCAATTGCGGATAGACGTGAGCCGATAGTAATGGCAGTTAGGATAGTGCGCGACGTGGCAATCCCACTCACCACTAATATGACCTCTAGTATTCTTAAACCGGCGGCTGGAGGTAGATTTGAGCTTAAACAGAATATGGTGCAACTCTTGCACTCAAGTGGATAGTTTACAGGTCTTGCTCATGAGGACCCGCAGAGGCATATCCGTAATTTTTTGGAGATCAGTGACACATATATTCCTGCGGGTGTGTCTTCGGATTATGTGAGACTTACTTTGTTCCCCTTTTCTCTGTTAGGGGAAGCAAGGAGGTGGTTAGATGCAGAACCGGCTAATTCTATCACTACTTGGGATGATCTTGCTCGAAAATTCTTGATAAGGTTCTTTCCATCTGGAAAGACAGAAAAGCTGAGGAGTGAGATAGTGAGTTTCAGACAGAGAGATGATGAGAATTTGTACCAAGCTTGGAACCGATTCAAATCCATGTTGAGGGATTGTCCTCACCACCACCAAGCTAATGAAGTGTTGGTGCATACTTTCATTGAGGCTCTCGACCCCAACACTAAAATTCTACTTGATTCAGCTGCAGGTAGACAAGCTTTAGAGAAGACTTATGATGAATTATATGCTTTGTTGAATCATATTTCATAGGGAAATCCAGACTGCATAGTGATAATTTGAGGAATTCTACAAAGAAGGTTGCTGGGAAACTAGATGTGGATGCAGTCACGACATTATCTGCCTAAATTTTAGCTGTGCAAAACATGATGAACAATCACTTCAGTAGTTTGAATTTGGGGCAGCAACAAGCTCCTGTAAATGCAGTACAACAACAGGTCTCTGTGATGTGTAGTGTATGTGGAAACGGGGATCATACCAGCGAGTTGTGCAGTGCAAATCCGAATTTCATAAATTTTGTTAGTAATGCCCAAAGAGGAGTTGGAGCACAGAATTACGAAAATACTTATAATGCTGGGTGGAAAAATCACCCGAACTTGTCTTGGGGAGGTAATCAGAATCAATATAGGCCTCAAGGATATGCACCACAATACAACCAACAGCAGGGTCAAGGAAATCAAGTGGGTGCTAAGTCTGGAGATATGAGCATGGAAGATATGTTAAAGAAGATTATGGCAGAGCAAGCTAAGCTGGCGGCAAATGTAAGGAACAATCAGTTGGCTACTTAGAATTTGAAGAAGCAAATTGGTCAGTTAGCTAATGCACAGAATACAAGGCCCCAAGGAGGTCTTCCAGGTGATACCGAGCCTAATCCAAAGCAGGTGAATGCTATTGTCACTCGCAGTGGTAAACAATTAGAGGATACAGTTCCACCAGAAAAGGAATTGGAGCCAAAAGTAGTGGTGATTGAAGACGAACAAGTTGAGTCTGCCAACAGTTCCAAAGATGATAAAGTGATCCATAGTGTAAAGTTGCCTCCTCCTTTTCCTCAGAAGTTCAAGAAGAAGAAGCAAGATGAATGCTTTGGTAAGTTCATTGAACTACTTAAACAAGTGCACATTAATTTGCCTCTTGTGGATATCTTGAAGGGTATTCCAAAGTATGCTAAGTTTGTGAAAGATATTGTGGCAAACAAGAGTAGATTGATAGAGTATGCCACAGTTGCACTGACTGGGGAGTGTAGTTCTCGCATTCAAAACCGGTTACCAACCAAGCTGAAGGATCCTGGAAGCTTCACTGTGAAAATTACTCTGGGAGATCGTGTCTGCGCTCATGGATTGTGTGATTTGGGGGCTAGTATAAATCTGATGCCCACTTCAGTTTTCAAGGAGTTGGGTTTGGGTTGTCCTAAGCCTACTACTATTATTTTGCAGCTTGCAGACCGATTCGTGACTAGACCTGATGGTATTGTTGAGGATGTTCTGGTTCAAGTGGGTTCGTTGATCTTTCCGGTTGATTTTGTGGTGCTAAATTTTGAGCCTGACCCGAAAGTCCCATTTATTTTGGGGAGTTCGTTTCTGTCCACTGGAGGTGCGATCATTGATGTAGCAGCCGGGAAACTAATTATGCGAGCTCATGATAAAGTTGAGGTCTTTGATGTTTATAGGGCTTTGAAGCTACCAGAGATTTATGAGAACTTGTCAGCTATTACAACTATAGATTTGGCGGTTGAAGACATCCAAACTTTGTCTACAGATCCTTTGGAAAAAGTGTTGATGGGGAAAGATATTTTTGGTGATGCGGAAGCTATAGATATGGTGTAGGTTCTTGATCTTTGGGTATCTATGCTAAAGAAAGTGGATGGGAACCTTTAAATCGGCCACTCGGTTCTCCAACCAAGCCATCAATTGAGGTGGCACAGAAGCTTGAATTGAAAGAACTCCCATCTCATCTTCAATACGCTTTCTTAGGTGACAATGAGACCCTTCCTATAATTCTTGCAGCAAATTTGTCAAAGGCACAAGTTGATGCGGCATTGTTGATACTCAAACGAAGAAAGAAGGCTATTGGTTGGCAGATGTCTGACATTCATGGTATTAATCCAGGTTTATGCATGCATAAAATTTACATGGAGGAAGGGCATAAGAAGAGTGTGCAACACCAACGATGCTTGAATCCGGTGATGAAGGAAGTGGTAAGGAAAGAGGTAATTAAGTGGTTAGATTCGGGCATTGTTTACCCTATTTCTGATAGTACGTGGGTTAGTCCAGTACAATGTGTTCCAAAAAAGGGTGGTATGACGGTGATCACGAATGATAATAATGATTTGATTCCTACAAGAATTGTGACTGGGTGGCGTATTTGTATGGATTACCGGAAATTAAATGATTCTACGAGGAAAGACCATTATCCAATCCCTTTTATTAATCAGATGTTGGATCATTTAGCCGGGCAAGAATATTATTGCTTTCTTGATGGGTATTCCGGATACAATCAAATTTCTATAGATCCTCAAGATCAGGAGAAGACTACATTCACATGCCCTTATGACACATACGCTTTCAAGAGCATGCCATTTGGATTGTGTAACGCACCGGCTACCTTTCAGCGTTGCATGATGGCTATTTTTTATGACATGGTGGAGGAGTTCGTAGAGATTTTTATGGATGATTTTTTAGTCTTTGGTAACTCTTTCGAGGTATGCTTGCAAAACCTTGATAAAGTCCTTGCTCGGTGTGAAGAAACTAATCTTGTTCTCAATTGGGAGAAGTGCCATTTCCTTGTGACGGAAGGTATAGTTCTTGGGCATAAAGTGTCAAAGCAGGGTCTCAAAGTTGATAGGGCAAAGATTGAAGTTATTGAAAAATTACCTCCACCTGTATTGGTGAAAGGGGTGCGTAGTTTCTTGGGACATGCTGGGTTTTACAGAAGGTTTATTCAAGATTTTTCCAAAATTGCACGCCCCATGTGCATGCTCTTGGAAAAAGATGTGAAATTTGTATTTTGTGAATCATGTGTGAAGGCATTTGAAGTGTTGACGAAAAAGTTGGTGGAGGCACCTATCCTTATTGCTCCTAACTGGGCTTTACCATTTGAGCTCATGTGTGACGCGAGTGATGTTGCAGTGGGTGCAGTTCTTGGTCAGCGAAAGAATAAGGTATTTCACTCTATTTATTATGCAAGCAAAATTCTTGATGCAGCCCAAGTGAATTATACGGTGACTGAAAAGGAGATGCTAGCTTTGGTGTACGCATTTGATAAATTTAGATCGTATTTGGTGAGCACGAGCATCATTGTATACACGGATCATGCTGTAATACTATATTTGTTCAATAAAAAGGATGCTAAGTCGCGGTTGATTAGATGGATCTTGTTGTTACAAGAGTTTGACTTAGAGATTAAAGATAGGAAAGGGACAGAGAATCAAATTGCTGACCATCTTTCTAGACTTGAAAGCTCGACACATGTAGTTGATGATGGGCGTATTTGTGAGGAATTTCCAGATGAGCAATTGTTAGTTTTGGGAGTTGATGAGTTGCCATGGTATGCAGACATTGTGAATCTATTGGTAAGTGGGCTATTTCCTCCTGATTCGAGTCCTCAACAAAAGAAAAAGCTGTCATATGAGGCACGTTCCTATATTTGGGATGAGCCTTATTTATTCAAGCAAGGGCCTGATCAAGTAGTACGAAGATGTATTTCGTATGCGAAGGTGAAGGAAGTGTTGGAGAGATGCCACGCATCACCTTATGGTGGCCATCATGGTGGTGAACGCACAGCCCAAAAAATTCTGCAATCAGGTTTCCTCTGGCCTTCTATATTTAAAGATGCTCATGAGTTTGTGAAGAGTTGTGACCAATGCCAACGTATGGGGACGATTGCAAAGCGACATGAGATGCCTCTAAACAATATCCTAGAAGTTGAAATCTTTGATGTATGGGGGATAGATTTTATGGGCCCTTTCCCGAAGTCAAATGGAAATCAATACATACTTGTAGCAGTGGATTATGTGTCTAAGTGGGTAGAGGTTGGAAATCTCCCTACAAATGATACCCAGGTTGTGGTAAAGTTCCTCCAAAAACACATCTTCACAAGATTCGGAACTCTAAGAGCTATTATTAGCGATGGAGGTTCACACTTTATTAACTATTGGGTGATGAGTGTATTGTAAAAGTATGGTGTGAGACACAAGGTTTCAACAGAGTATCATCCCCAAACAAGTGGCCAAGTGGAAGTGTCTAATCGCGAGATAAAATAAATCTTGCAAAAGACGGTGAATACACAGAGGAAGGGTTAGTCACTCAAACTGGATGATGCTCTTTGGGCCTATCGAACTGCATATAAGACTCCTATAGGGACTTCTCCATATCATCTGGTCTTTGGGGAAGCATGTCACCTCTCGGTTGAGCTTGAGCACTGAGCATATTGGGCGGTAAAGAAGTTGAATCTAGATCCGGGGTTGGCTGGTAACAGGAAGCTGTTGCAACTCCATGAGTTGGAAGAATTTCATTTCCATGCATATGAAAATGCAAAGATCTACAAAGAGAAAACGAAGCGATGGCATGACAAACACATCCTCCACCTCACTTTCGAGCCAGGACAGTTGGTACTTTTGTTTAACTCAAGACTTAGGTTGTTTCCGGGCAAGCTAAGATCTAAGTGGAGTGGGCCTTTTGAGGAAAGTCGCACGACGCCTCATGGTGCGGTGGAGATCTTGAATAAAGAGGATGGTACGAGATTTATGGTACATGGCCAGATATTAAAGCACTATTTTGGTAAAGAAGAGAAGCAAAAGGAGGACGTGCTTCACCTCGATAATAATTGAGCGGAGTATGGTCGAGCGGCGACATTAAACAAGGCACTACATGGGAGGCAACCCATGAATGTATTGTAATAGTTAGGATTTATAAAGTAAAAATACAAAAAGAAGAGTCGTGCCCCAACCAAAACTAAGGCGCTTGATGGGAGGCAACCCATCTCTTTTAAAATTTTCTTTTCTAACTTAGTTCTAGGATCTTGTGTTTATGCAGAGGTACGGAGCATTTTGCCATGGAGATCCACGAGAAAAAGGTAAAATTAGTGGATAGATAATTCTCTGAAGGTGCCGGGCAGGTAGGACATGTTTTGGAGCGACGTTTTGAGTCTTGGAACTTGTGAAAGCTCCAAGATTATGTGAAAAATATGGAAAATGGCTCAGGTATGAGGTTAAGTGTTGGGAGCGCTACCTGGCGTGCCAGGGCGCACTTGCTCAAAAAATTTCTCCATTGGCAGTGGGCAGGCGCAACACAGGGCGTGCCAGGCCGCCTGCCCCTAAAATTTTTTATCGTGACCAGGCACGATACAAGGCGTGCCAGGCCGCCTGTGTCCCTTTTTTTTAAGCGATTGGCAGTGGGGTAGCACGCTAGGCAGCGTGCCAGGCCGCTACCCCCTTAAGTCTTTGGCACAAATTTTTTTTAAGTCTTTGGCTCCATAACCCGACCCACCCCACCCCTTCTCCTTTAAATCCATAATTTTCTTTAGTCTTCACATGTTTTCCAAACTCAAACACCAAGGAACCGATTTTACTCCCCAAAACTTCAAAAATTATCTCTTCTGTTTCTCTACTCTTGCCCACACATAGCTCGATTTCTTGCCTTCTCCTCTTGGGATTGTATTTACAAGAATCCCTTCAAGCTATCAAGGTATGTTTTCTTCAGCTTTCTCTCTCTAGATTGCTATGAGGATGATGCGAATTTGGGGTATTCTTGGATTTTGTTTGTGATGCCAAATATGTTCTTGGTATGTTGACTTGCTTCTTATGTTATGGTTGGAGTTTATGGGGTGTCATTACAATGAACTTGAAAGGCATGTGAAATTGTGTTTAATAATCTTATTTTAGTTGGAATAAATGGAAGTGGGTTTATCTTTATTGGTGATTATTGAGCAACTTGGTAGTTGATATCACTTGATACAACTTATATGTTGTTGAATATGTATGAGTCTTGTTTCAATTCTTGAGTTAAACAAGTAAGTCATTCTAATATGTATGGGATTATTGAACTTGGGTTGGGTATGTGCAATTTGTCTATGGTTTGGACTTGGTAATTGGGCTTTAAGTGATAAGGGGAAGTCTGAGTACCCTATACCCATATATTTTGAATGGTGCTAAGCAACTAGGTGTGGGGTGGACCTTAAAGCCAACGCCTATTGAGTTGTTTAGCTATCTTTACGTGGTAAATTGACTTGCTTGTGGATCTTTGCTACAGGTACAATATCGGATGCTAATATGGCTGCTTCTAGCTCTCACAAGCGATGTCGTCCAGGAAGTAAGGTCCCCGCGGCTCCCCCAGTCCCGAAAGGCCAGAAACGCAAGTATGGGATTCATGTTGTATCTAGTGCTGGCAAGAGTTGGTACAAAAGCCACACTGAAGCTAAATACTTTACAGATGAATGTATTGATAGGGCGAGTCTAGCTCAGACTTACCCTAAGATTTTGGCTCGGATTGTCCAAGTAGGCATGGAGTTCATCTTCGACAGACCTACGGATTGTAATCTCCATCTGGTGAGGGAATTATATGCTAATTGGAACCCGGATGTACCTACCAGCTCGGTGGTTTTACGAGGGGAGGATGTTAGCCTTGATTCCCTAGGCTTAACTGGAATATTGGGAGTACACACTCGTTCTATGCCCCAAGAAATCCTCAGGCTAAATGCTAGGTCCCCTTATGCTGATATTCGACACACTTTTTGCGGCTAGCGTTCGACAGTAAGATGGTTGTGCCATCACAAAAGAGGGTACCACTTGAGTCTACCCTATGCTCATTTGAATAAAAAGGCGCAAATCTGGTTGAAGATTGTGTGATGTTGCTTGATTCCGGGTAGCCACATGACGGAGGTCAAGCGGGATCGTGTCTGTCTGGTGTATGCTCTCATGACTGATGTGGAGATTCATGTAGGGTCTGTAGTGCTATCGGCTATGCGTCGAGCTCGGTTGCAAGTTGGTCTTCGTTATGCTTTTGGTGGGTTATTGACTAAATTGATACGAGCATTCGAAGTGCCCGAGGAGGCATTTGATTATCATCCTCTTATGGTGCAGACCCCTGTAGATGTTACCCAAACCAGGGCACCTGATGCAATCGGCCCCACTCTCACCTTAGCAGAGCGTCATGCTCGAGACGATGGGATTTTAGCCCGTATGTATGGGTTGGAGATGCTACGCCACAGGACTGGGGGTAGGCCCTCGACGGCGGAAGAGTTGAACCAGGTTGAGAGGGATTATCCTCTTAACGAACACGCTGTGGCATTGTTGAGAATCGGTCCTGATTTTGTTGAGCCTGTGGATGATGATGTCCCCACAGATGAAAATAACCAACAGACCGATTCTGATGATGACGAGGTGGAGGCAAATGATACATCGCTAGAGGTCCGTGGGCCGGAGGACGACGACTTCCTTGACTGATCAGGGAGCTCCTTACACCCTACTCTTGCATTGACTATTTTTGTAGCATTGGGGACAGTGCTAATCTCTTAAGTGTGGGGTGTGGTGTGATGGGATTCCTTTGTATGTATGTCTATGTATGCTTCTGTATGCTTTTATTTTGGGTTCCTTAGCCTTTGTTTTTGGTTCTTTTACCAAGGAGAGTTCCTTTGAACCGTAGAAAACCATAAAAAGATTTTATTTTTTATGTTGTTTCTGGTGTTTATTACTTTTGAGTCGCCCTTAGTCATAGGACTAAGGGATTTTCTCTATGATGGATGGATGACGATTGTCTTAAGAGCGAATTAGTAATGTAGTGTCGGGTGTTCTTGCTTGCTATACAATTGTGCATACACTTGTGAAACATGCTAGGATATACAATAGCAAGTGTTGAGACGCCTAATTCTCACTTAGTTGACTGGCTAAGTTGCTTAATGTTGAACTTATGCATGATTTCGGATATTTTATGGTGAGCCTGCTGAGCTGAACATGTGCCATGTGTGAGTAAGGTTTTTGTGATATTCCATGTGCATAATGATGTCTAGAACTTGCCCGGTGTGTCTGCAAAGCGAAATAAAAGATGTTGAGTTTAGGAGATGATATAGGCATTTCTTTAATAGCCATGTTTTATGCCTACTTTATCTACCCTCTTTGCATGATCTTAGTTAGCCCCGTTGAGCCTATAGCATATTCATTGGTAGCTTTACATGCAGCTTGATCCTTTTCTTTCAATGAACCATAATTTGATCCAAAACTCCTAAGCGCTTTAATTGAGAGATTAAGATGTGAAGGAGTGAAAAAAAAATTAAAGAAGGAAAGAGTTAAGTTAAAGCCCCAAGTATATATCCGTTGTGTGTATTGGTAGGGAGGATGGTAATGAAAAAAAAATAAAAATAAAAAATATATATATATATATAATTATTTTTTTTTGATAGCAGTTACTCCCTACCTAATATGCTTAAGCTAGCTTTAAAATGTGGGGGCAAAACAAAAGAGATTTGGGAAGATAAAAGTGGTGGAAAATAGGTTGGTCGAAGGTGGTCTAAATGTAATTTGCAGTGTGTTAAAGTGCTTAGGGAAGATAGTCACTATTCTTGACCAAAGAGTTCCTACCCGCCCTTTAGCCTACGTTACAACCCCTAAAGTCCTACTTGATCTTGAGCTTTAACATTTTTACATTAGCGGAGCATTACACTAAGAGCAAGCTTATGGTTCATCTTGTGTTGCATGTGAATTCTTTTTGAGAGAGAGTGAACTTTTATTCATGCACCCATTTAGCAATTACTTTGTGTGAAATGTGGGCTGATTCTCTTGTGGTGAGGGCGCATGTTTAGCTAAGTGTGGTGATCTATTAGTAACGTGTCATGCATGAATTTGCAACTAGTAAAGTTGTTTTGTGAGGATAGGTTGTTTCAATTTGTTATTCATTTTTTTTTATACTAGTATGTTGGTGCATAAGTGGATAAATGTGGTTGTGTAACTATGCAGGAATACCTATTGGGTGTCAGTTGTGTTAAGTAGCCCGGGTTTGAGTGTAGTCATTGTTTGAGGACAAACACAAAGGATCAAGTGTAGGGTGGTGATCTACGGCGTATTTATATGCCTTAGTATCGATTTTAACCAATGTTTACCTTAGTTTTGAGAACAATACGTATATATATCGTATGGTTTTGATGGAATATGTGATATTGTGCTAACCAATATGATTAGACCCTTGTAGGTGTAATTTATGACTATTTGGAGCATTTTTGGCGTGGAAAACGAGGTTTGGAGAAGCTAAGAGCAAAGGATATTGAAGATAAGAGGCAAGCCAAAGATTTGAACTTCAAGAATCATGCCAAATCCGCAAAGAAAAGTCGACGAAAGAGGAAAACCAAAAATTAAGGGCCTGGCGTGCCAAGGGGCGTGCCAGGCCACTTTTGTGAAAAATTTTGTTCTGGGAGGCAGCAATGGGGCGCGATTCGGGGCGTGCCAGGCCGCCTGGGTCGCACCTTTGCAGAGGCAAAATTCGCCTAAGTGCCAGGCGCACCCAAGGGCGTGCCGTGCCGCTTTTTGTCTAATTTGTGCCTCGAAATTCACTCTATAAATAGGGCTTTTGAGTTATTGTATCACATTCCATCTTGACAAGGATACTTTGGGCGTTTTTGGGCATTGAAATTAGGTTTCATTCTTCATCTTTTCAGTTTTTATTTCTTTATATGGTATTTTATTACTTTTGGATGTTAATTAACATTATGAGTGGCTAAAATCCCTCATTCTTGGGGTTAAGGCCAAGAACATGAATCTCTTGGGTTAATTTTAGTGATTTTTGCTGAAGTTTATCATAAATTGGTTATTCATATATTCTAAATTTCACTATTTTGATGCTTGATCACCATTGAAATACATTCCTTGTCTTGAAGTGAGCTCGAGAGAGAAACTAAGCAATAGAACGTGGAATATAAGAGGTGTGGTCTTTCTCGGGGAAGGAATTCTAAGGGATTGACATGTGGTTAGGACCGAGAGGTACCTAATCCACCACACTTGGTCAATTACGAGAAGAAAGCTTAAATGCACTAGAATTGGTTAAGCTTATCACCGCTCACTGATGTAGTTAGGTTTCCAATTTCTAGTAGAAGATTATATTTTGGAGACGAATATAATTGTAAAATTAACCTCAGGATCAATAACCAAACAACTCAAATTGCTTAAACCAATAACAATTGTGCTCAAGAGACGACGTTCGAAGTGCCTTAGCCCTGGGAATTCACTTTTTATCGATTTTCAAGCATATTTGCAAAAACTAAAGTTACGGTAGCGAAGATAGGAGTTCATAGTTCGCAAACAATTAATTTTTAGTGACAAATCATGTTTCCTTTTCGCAACACTAATTTTTAATTATTGTTGGACATCTAAAATTGATTTATGTTGACGAAAGTCCCTTGGGTTCGATATCCGGCTCTTTTGAAGGAGACACTATATTACTTGAACGATCACGTACACTTGCGTGTATAGCTGGGTCGCAACACTCAGCTGTACCGCTGCAGCGGTAGCCTCAATTCCGTCGCGAACCGCTGCAGCAGTAAAATGCACTAAAATTTTAGTATTTACAACCCAAAAACATTTTCAGTCCCCACTTTTTGAAAAACAAACCAAGGCTCTAGTGAAGGGGATTCTCTAAAAATTTTCAGAGGTTTTCATCTTTGGAGGTAAGTTTCTTTCATTCTAAACTTGAATTACTTCTTAGAATTACTTAAAATCATTAGAAACTTGTTCATGATGGAAATTGGGGTTTAGAATTAATTCATGAACTTAATGCAAATTTGTAGGAATGAGTATAAAATCAGATTATGATCCTAGGGAGTTAGAAAATACATGTTTTCATAGAATTATTGTTGAAAATGCTAAAATATGGAAAAATTCACAAAGTTTAAAGGGTATAAATCCCTAAAAGGATGAACTAGGGCAATTTCATGGGTTAAATTGATAAATGTAAGTTCTTAATAATTGGGAAAGGTGAATTATTGAAATGGATATAGTACAATTGTTGTTTATAGATCAAGAATGAGCTGAGACTGAAAGGAAGGCAAGTTTGTGGTCAAATAGTATTTCAAGCAAGGAATCGAGGTAGGTTATGACTTATTGTATCAATTATACTTGCTTGACTTTGTGCTTATACGTGAATTGAGTAATTGTGATTGCTTTTGAGAACTAGTAATTATTGCCTGCATTTGCATATTCATACATATTGATGATGATGAGATGATGAATATAATGATGATATTAAAATCATAATATTGTTGATGATATTGATGATATTGATGATATTGATGATGATGAGTTGATGATATGAAAATCATGATATTTATGATGTTGTTGATGATGTTGATGAGATTAAGAAGAGAGATATGATGCGCACATCTTGCCTTCATATATTCATTCATGTGAATTGAATGTTTGGTTATAATCATATAGTGTGATACAACTTCTTATTGAAATTGGATAAGCGTAAACATACATAAATATTAGTTTGTATTTCCTTTAAAGTGAGATGTTACAATTGTGTTGTTATCTTTGATTATGAGTATTGTGATGATCGTTTTACATTTATTCGGTTTACTTATTTGTATGGTGTCAGGTTGAGTCGACATATGATGCCTACTGGTACTTGCTGATGTACTAATGCCACCTGTGTTCTTCTTTTTGTTGCATGCAGTGTGTGTTCTAGCATTTGAGATGCGACCTCTGCTCTAGCCACCAGTTTTAGATTTTGATTAAAGGGTGAGCATCATGACCGGATAGCCTCTAGATCTTTAGCTTATTGTTCATGTCCCTTGTTTTGGGACTAAGACACTCCTATATTTATTTTCGTATTTTAGACATTCATTTAGAGTACTCATAGATATTCTTGTATGGTGACTTCAGGTTTCGGGGATGTAATAATGTCACGACCCAACCCATTGAGTCGTGACGGGCACCTACCAACACCTACTCCAGATAGGAGAACCCTAATAATCCCATGATTTAACCAAATGCCGAAGTTAAAATGATAAACACTTAGTTAATTTTATATCCTCCAACTGAATGTCTAATCAAATTGAAATAGTATTGTTCACTTAACTCTTCCCAAAACCTATTTTAATACATCGGATATGAAAAATAAATGCGTAAAATAACTACAAGTGACTCTTCAGAACCTAGTCTAAACCGGTACAAGAGCAGTAAACAAGAAGTAGGGACATCCATGATGCAGCATCCATGCAGGATAAAAATGGTAGGAGCTACTGCTGAATGATCGACATCGCTGCGATAGAAACTCCAACTGACCTGCACGATGGCTATACCCCCAATTAGAAGTATAGTAAGTGTAGCATCAGTACAATCACACGTACTGGTAAGCGTCATCGGCAGACTAGGGTTAGAAGCAAATAACATCAATAATAAATATGGAAAAATCACAACATCAAGTAAAGTTTCGATTTTAAACCCTCAGATTATCAAGTCTTATTGACCCTCATTTAGCATCTCTATGACCTACACTTAGCATTTTTGTGACCTACCTGTCATTTAACATTTTCTTATATCTTTGTTCTTTGAGTATATTTCATATATCTTTGTCATTTAATATATTTCATACATCTTTGACCTTTGACTTATATTTCCTATATCCTTATCCTTTGACTACCCAGTCCAATCGGTACCCCTTTCCTCTCACACCAACCCGTTTCCAGTTGTACTTATAATTTCTTAAGCTATAATCAATCGAGTATGCTTGGTACTCGCAACACTCAGCATTACCTTAGGATCTCACATCTAACTTGGTCTGCAGAATGGAATATCTTTACCTTCGCAATAATTTTCCATAATTCACCATAACATGCAATATGTGCACATCATTTCTCCTTATCCCTCCTTATCATAACTTACTAGCATGGTACCCAACCCAATATCATATTGTATCAGTGTGGTACCCAACCCAATATCATAACATATTGCATTGTACCGTCATGGTACCCAACCCATCATATCAACACCTCATCATAATGCATATGGATGTGTGCAAGAAATCAACAATCATAATTCATACAAAATATAATCACTAGTGTCAGCCCAAAATGCATCACTGTTCAATCCAGTCTACTGTTACGTCAATCGTCTAATTTATTTGTTTAGTAACCTTAAGCCTCACATAAATATCATAATCACGACTTACCAAGCACCCCTATGGGGCTGTCATCACCGAGTTCACATTACCTTTTAATTGCGGCAAATGTTAACTGCGACAATATGACAAGCAATACCAATGCTGCAACCCAGTTAAACTCAATAACTTCTTACTCACTATCTCATCTTCTAACAATACCTTTTTACTCACTATCTCGTCTTCTATCAATACCTTTCTATTCACTATGTCATCTTCTAACAATACCTTTTTACTCACTATCTCATCTTCTAACAATACCTTTCTACTCACTATCTCATCTTCTAACTCTAGAAAGCATAAATCATGACCACTCAGACATTAGGACTAAACAAGTTCCACTAATGCAATTCAACCATTAAGCATTTATGCACTAGTCGGGTCGCCTTATACTTTCCATTTTACCATTTCAAATTATATCAATTAACTTCCACCGTACTCGACTTCGGTTAATAATAAGCTACGCACTTCCGCCCCATATCCTAACCACCACTTATCCCAACCAACATTAATACAAGATACAATAAATTAATATATTCAAGCTTATTTGGATGTTAACATGTCCATCCAACCAACTCCATGCCCCAAGGCCTAATGCATGATAATCTCAATAGTACTATTAATATTAAATGCATCTAGCCCAAGTCTAGTAGCTACAAGTGATTAAACCTTAGCTTACCTCTTAGACAAAACGTACTCCTATGGAGAGGAGTGAGTTGCCCCACGTGTACTAGACATATTCCCATGTTGGGTTCCATCCTGGTGTGCCTCGAAACTGCTCTCATGAACCTTGCCTTTGAAACCTCATGGTTGGAGAGTTAAGGTTTTTCAGAGTATTTTTGGAGGAAGAGGGCGACCTAGGGAAATAAAAAGAAGGAGGGTTTTTTAATTTTTCTCGGCTGGCACACTATTTTCTACCACTACAGAGGATCTTTTACCACTGCAGTGGTACCGCTACAGTAGCTACTGGCAGTACGGCCCAGCCTTTTATTAGGCCTCTTGTCCCAAATTTCCTTAGGCCCTGATTTTCTCCCTAATTTAAATTTTTTCTAGTCCATTTTGAGCCTATTCTTTATTGTAAATTATTTTTGGGGAATTTTTACATGTAACGATGATTTTGGTTGTTACATTAGATACCAATTTACCCATTGTTCATCTTCGAATGACCCTACGGGTGAGGTCAGAATATTTGCACAAACGCTCGATGAGTTTTTAACCATAACTAGCCACTGAGTTTTTAACCATAACTAGCCACTAAGAGAATCACTCAATGTATGATATCTCATTATACAATTATGTTTCTTAATGAGAGACCGTTACGACATGTCCTAATCTAGGCCCGATGATTATTCCCACATTTTTTCCCGATTTGATGTACGTAATTAACTTGTGGGATAATTCTCATTTATGATTTCCTAAACACGATACGACACCACAATGAACAAAGAGTCGGGACTAAATGTATTATGGGGAAATTTTACTGCTGCAGTGATTAATTTACCACTACAGCGGTTCGCGGTAGTTTTATAGGGGAAAACTTCATTTTCCACCATTTCACTCTTCTTTCTCTCAAATTCTCTCAACTCTCTCTACAAAATCTACTCCCATCGATGAATTTATGGTAATATCATCATCCTTGCTACTTACTTTAATTATATTCCATCGTAGAATAGTAGAATTATGTTAGAATAGGGAGGATTTGAGTGGGTTTGGATGTAACTTGATGAACTTGATTTTTAGTGGTGTTTTTGAAGGTAGTAGTTGGAATTCTTAGTTTTGTTATATTTTCAATGCTCCTAAAGCATTCGGGATATAAGATTGACGTAGTTCATGGTGGTTTTCGTCCATGGGAGGGTTGAAAATGAAAGGTCATCTTCTCCAACGAATTTCTTTCAATTTGGGCTTGATTTTGGGTGTTTCACACCCCTATTTTTTTGTAAAAAGGTTTGCACGCACTTTCCCAAGCCCAATCTATGCTTAATTTTAGAAAATACAGAGAAAAGTCAAAAATCCACCATGGGAGAGGAGGTTGGCAAAATGAAGTTGATGAACCGCTGCAGCGGTACAGGGCAGTGTGTCCCTAATTTTCTACATTTTCTAAAACTTTGAATTCCCTTTTCCCACCCCTGGTGTTTTGACATAGTTCTAACTGTCTTTTATGGTATGTGCAAGATCATAATGGACCAACAACCCACCTATCGTAGATTTCCCAATGCCTTTTGCCGCACCAAGTATGAGAAAGGATGGCACAGTAGGAATTTCCTTAATAAGCGATGGTTTGTGATGGATGAGTTGTAAGAAGGGTTGCTTAATTTCAACAATCATCTAAAAATGTTCGGGTAGAAGATGCTAACCGAGCCGGTCTCAAAGTGCAACCTGGCCTGAGTCCAAGAATTTTATGTCATACTTCCTACAGTGGAGGGGTCAGTACCTCTGCTTACCATCCTGATCCGAAAAAAGAGTGTGCCCGTGGATGGTACTACCATCAATGAGGTCCTAGCGGTCCCCAACCCCTCTAATGCAGACTTAGAGGCTAAGATTCGATAGTCAAACTTGGGGTAGGTGGCTAAGTATTTTGCGCCTGATGGTAAGGCTAACGAGGTGAAATGGTCTAATCAGAAGGGGACCAAGAGTGCATACTTTTTGCCCGAGGCCAAGATTTAGTTTCACCTAGTGTCTCGAAGAATCCTTCCTTTGGTAAATGTTATGGACGTGGTGTTCAACAGGGCTATGGTGGTGGCGTGTGCTATAGCTGAAGTTGAGATGAATGTGGGGGCTCAGAACATAGATGAGTGGTGGTACTTTTATGCATGAGAGAGGTCGCCAAGGGACCTCTTTTTACCTTTCTTGATCATGAATCTATGTAACCAGGTGAGTGTTCCCTAAGGTGACCATGATATATGGGAGGAATGCGATGTACCGTACAACCCCCTTAGAGGAAGGATTACTCGAGGTGGAGGCAAGAAGAAGAGAAATATGAAAAAGGAGGGTGAGAGTAACAGAGTCGTTGGGAGTAGAGGTACTCCCCATTCTTAGACACACGCTCCTCCTAGTGATTGATGTGACTTGGTATCATGGCACTTTTGATGCATAAGACGAGGAAAATATGTGAGAACTTAGGCATTTTTTGTAGGTATGATGTGTTTTTGTTAAACTTTGAAGGAGAATAGGGTTCGGAGGTAAAACCGAGGAAAAAGAATCAAAATATGGTAAAAAAGGGTCTCATAAAATCATCCACGGATCATGGAATCATCCAAGAACTGTCAAACATGCTCGTGAATGAAGTTCTGAAGAAAAAATCAAAATTCTGATTTCCAGAGATGGTGTTCACGATTGATAGACTGAGTCTATGATTGGTAGACTTGATAGTGGTAAAGATGCCCAGAAGTTCAAGTAGAGTCTGATTTCCATGACTCTGGTTCACGATTGGTAGACTGATTCACGACTCTTGTTCACGAATAATGGAAACCTACCGATTTTCTTCTCCTACATAATTTAGGATAGGATTCCTTTTGTATCTATAAATACTCCTATTAGGTTTTATGTTTGTTAGACGTTCTATTACATTATTGTAAGGTTCCAAGGCATATTCTTGGTCTTGGAATTACAAACATAGATTTTTATGGTTTTAATTCAAAGTGAGATTTTGGAGTTTTTCATATTTTTCTTGTAAGTTCATGCTTGTGTTTTGTTCTATGAATCCTTCGTGTGTGCTTACAATTATGAGTAGCTAAACACCACAACTAGGGTTGTGGGAACCATAATGGATTAGCAAAGTAGGGTTCATAGTATGGAGTAATCTTCCAACAGTGTACATATGTATTGATGATGTGCCATGGTTATATGGCACTTTCGCTGCTTAAAACAAGGAAAATATGCAATAACTTGGGTGTGTTTTGTTGGTATGATGTGGTTTCTGTCCTAATTTGCAGGAAAATGGGTTTTAAAGGCAAAATGATCAAAAGAGGAAGAATCAAGCCCAAAAACGAACTGTCTGAAGATGAAAGAAGGGATCTGCACCTGAGTGTGACCTACGACATCACTCACGAGCCGTGATTACCACTCACAAGTCGTGAGTTGCTGTCGTGAATCGACTTCCAGAGGACCAACATGTTACCTGAGTTTCACGACAGGACTCACGCCACATGAGTCCACCTCCGAGGCGTGACTTGCTGGCGTGAGTCCACTTCAGAGATCCAAGAAAAGGCCTGATTTCCACGACACATGTTACGGGTCGTGAATGGGTTCCACGACACCAAGTCATGACACCGTGAAAGCTGCCGACTCTGTTCTCCTATTTTGTTTTGGATAGGACTAGTTTTGTATCTATACCCCTAGGTAGTCCTAAGTACGGGAATTGGAAAATTAACTACTTTGAGAGTTATTTCATACTGTTTCAGACATATTTTTGGCTTTGTATTCAAAAACCCTAATTTGAGGTTTATTGATAATTGAAATTTCAATTTTCCTTCATTCTTGAGAGATCATAGTTATGCTTTCATCTTTGGATTATTCTTGTGTTCTTGCAATTATGAGTAGCTAAACCCATCAACTAGGGTTGTGTGAACCATGAGGAATTAACGAAACCGGTTAAGTGCAAAGCAATTCTGAACCGTGGTGTATGCATGTATTGTTGTTTCCTTCGTTGTGATTGATCTTCTAACGGTCGCGAACGTTAGAAACCCTCCTGTATTCTAGACTTTCTCGAGAGAGAGGTAGAGATTGGGAAAAAGAGATAACAACAGAGATTTGAAGCTATCAACCTTCATCTAATAACTGGATCCTTAGCGGGAAAAGTTATCTGAGATCCAGGACAAGGGTTAGTAGTGCGACACTCGGAGACCGAGAGGAGAAGAGTGAAATTCGTCTAATGAAGGTCGAGAGACAGTTAGATGAACCTAGCTTGTTAGATTTTGCATGCAACACAGCGGGACAATTTTGTTAGCACAAGTATCCGGTGGAGTTAAGGAATCATTGGGGATCACATTCCTAGTGAATTTCTCTTATTGTTTACAAACTCAATACAACAAGCAATCGTCGTTGTTACTATTTACTAGCAGAACCCCTAGTTTTATTTACGTTCCAATTATTCCATCTGGTAGTCTACTCATACTTTGACCTATTCCCTATGGGATCGACCCCAACCTAGTTGGGTTCTATATTTGATTCAGCGATCGTATTGTACTTTTTCGAAGGTATACTTTGGGCGATATCAAATTTTGGCGTCGTTGACGGGGAATACGGTTACGAAGTTGAAAATTCCTGGTTGGAGTTGATTGGGTGTGTTTTTACATACTGTTGAGGGCATACGTCGGTGTATGCCAAATACAAGGAGTCAAGGCAATCCCCTGATTCCACTTGATCTTGAAATCGAAAGGACTCTAAGAGCTAATCGGAGAATGGTGAATACTGAAGGAGTCCAGGATCCCGCAGCTGCGGGAGACATTCACAACCATCCACTACATCCGGCTAGTCAGGAAACAGCGGAACAACCTACTGCTCGATTGACACGAGAAGAGCATATTAGACAAGCTGCTCTTAGACAAGCAGAAAGAGATAATCAAGCTATGCAGGAAGCAGCACAGCGTCTGGCTGATGCTGAAGAGCGACAAAGATGACTAAGAGAACAACCAAGACCACATATGCCTGTGTATGATGATCCGAAAGATGAATATGTGGCCTACTTTGAGCCAATCGAGAACGGTGCCATTGTTCCACCTGAGTTACCTCCGGGGACTAAGTTTGACATCACTAGTGCCATGATCCATCTGCTGAACTTGAAAGGCATATTTGTGGGTCTTCCTACTGATGACCCAAACATACATGTCATGAATTTTGTGGGGGTCTGCACGTCATACAATTTGCCTGGAGTTAACCAAGAAGCGATATGGTTGAGGTTGTTCCCATTCTCTCTTATAGGAGAAGCCACGTTGTGGTTGGCTGAACTGCCAAGAGGTTCCATCACCACTTGGCAGGAATTAAGAAATCAATTTTTGGAAAGATTTTTCCCACCGTCTAAGATACTACAGTTGCAAGATGAGATCTATAATTTCAGACAGCTTCATTCGGAAGCACTCTATGAGACTTGGCTGAGATTTAAAAAGAAGCTGCAGAACGTACCAAATCACAGGATGAGTGGCCGATATTTACTGGAAATATTCTACAGAGCTTTGAATGTCAACACAAAAGCAGTAGCATATACTATCACTAGTGGCACATTCATGAGCTTGAGATAGGACCAAGCGTCTAAGATATTAGACCATGTCACTAAGACCAACCGAGGATGGCATACTCGAGAGGCAGACACGCCGGCTGGAACATATGCCATTGGAGCTTCAGCAGCTCCAAGGGCATTGGATGAATCTGTGGCATAAGAGGTTGGTCAGTTGAGGATAGAAATTGGTCTCCTGGCTAAACAGATAGCGGCCAGAGATGCAGAGAAAGTGCATGCTGTTGGTGTACAAAGTAAATTAGCTATACACGATGACAGTGAGTCTGATGAAGAGGAAAAGCATCTGGATAGCGAAATGGTGGGTTTTCGAGCCAAGGGCCAAGGGTCTAATCAAGACTCTTGGAACTCAAGTCAAGGGAATCAAGGTCGGAACTATTATGGTGACAGCTACAATAAATCGGGCTACAGAGATCGAGAACGGGACCGTGATGGTGATTGGAGGCGGAAAGATGATAATCGAGAAAAGAATGACATATATGTACCACCTGGAAGACGTGATGAGGAGTCTGGAAGTTCAAGGATGGAGGCACTCCTCAATAAATTGGTTAAAGGAGCAGAAAGTCAGGAGAATTGCTTGAAAGAGATTAGAACTGACATTTCGGGCATAAGTCAGAAAGTGGAGTCCCATTCAACTGCCATTAAATAGTTGGAGCAACAGTTTGGGAAGATTTCATTAGCACTGAATCAACGTCAGTCAGGCACCCTTCCAAGTAATACCGTCCAGAATCCTAAAAATGATAGTCATTGCCTCGCCATCACTACTAGAAGCGGGAAGTGCACAACAGATCCACCTATGCCTGCCGACAGTAGTAGGCCTAATGATCCAGTGATTGTTGATGTAAAAGCGGAGTTAGAGCCGGATAATGCAAAGGGTGATATGGTTCCAAATCAGAACGATAGTGATAATGCAAAATCTAAAAAGAGGAAGGAAAAAGAGGTACCAAAAGTGCTCAAAACTATCCCGCAACCTCCTCCTCCCTATCCTCAAAGGTTGAAGAAAAAGGCGGAGGAAGGAAAGTATCAGAAGTTCATCACCATGTTGAAGGAACTGTCAGTTAACATCCCTCTTGTCGAGGCATTAGAGCAGATGCCAGGTTATGCCAAGTTCATGAAAGACTTGGTGACAAAGAAGAGAACTGTCAGTTTTGAGTTTGAGCCAGCTGATAACATTCATCATTGTAGTGCAGTTGCTTCCCGATCCTTGGTTGAAAAGAAAGAGGATCCAGGAGCTTTCACAATCCCGTGTACTATTGGGTCCTACGATTTTGCCAAAGCACTGTGCGATTTGGGTGCTAGCATCAACCTAATGCCATTAGTTGTGTTCAAGCAATTGGGGTTGGGAGCACCAAAACCAACCTCCATGAGACTTCTCATGGCTGATAAAACTGTGAAAAATCCGGTTGGTATTTTGTACGATGTGTTGGTAAAGGTTGCTTTTTTTATATTTCCGGCTGACTTTGTGATCCTCGATTGTGAAGTTGACTTTGAGGTTCCCATCATATTGGGAAGACCATTCCTTGCCACGGGTCGTGCATTAGTGGATATGGAAACTGGGCAGCTGAAATTTAGATTGAATGATGAACAGGTTACCTTCAATGTCTATCGATCAATGAAGCAGCCAAGAGATAAGAGAGTAATTTCAGTAATAGATGCGATTGATGATATTGAGGTTGATGTGTCCATTGAAGAAAGGTTGGGAGTAGAACCTCTGGCGGCCGTGATCATGAACTTTGAAGACGATGGTATAGAAGACTATGATGAGATGGTGGGTGCACTAGCTGGTAAAGGAGCGTATACTTATGCGCCCAAGAAACTGGATCTTGATTTAAAGAAAAGGGCAACTCCACCAGCTCGTCCATCTATAGAGGAGCCTCCAGTGTTAAAGCTTAAGGCTCTTCCGGCCCACCTTCGCTACACATTCTTGGGAGCAAATAATACCTTGCCAGTGTTTATTTTTGCTAAATTGGTAGATTGGCAAGTAGAGGCTTTGGTTTCAGTTTTGAAGAGATTCAAGAGGGCCATTGGTTGGTCCATTGCGGATATCATAGGTATTCCACCCGGAATTTGCACTCATAAGATACAGCTTGTTCCTAAGTGCATACCTAGCATTGAGCACCAGCGTCGTCTGAACCCACCTATGCAGGAGGTTGTAAAGAAAGAGATCATCAAAGGGTTGGATGCAGGAGTGGTTTACCCCATTGCGGATAGCAAATGGGTGAGCCCGGTTCAGTGTGTGCCGAAAAAAAGGGGAATCACTGTGGTTCCGAATGACAAAAATGAGTTGATTCCAATGAGGCCGGTGACCGGATGGAGAGTTTGGATGGACTATCGAAAGCTGAATTCGTGGACTGAAAAGGATCATTTTCCTATGCCCTTTATGGACCAGATGTTAAACCGTCTTGCTGGTAGATGATGGTATTGTTTTCTTGATGGTTACTCGGGGTATAATCAGATTTTTATTGCCCCCGAAGACCAAGAGAAAACCACTTTCACTTGTCCATAGCGGACGTTCGCATTCAAGAGGATGCCTTTCGGTTTGTGTAATGCACCGGCCACCTTCCAACGCTGTATGATGTCTATTTTCTTCGACATGGTGAAAGACACTATCGAGGTGTTTATGGATGATTTTTCTGTAGTGGGTGACTCGTTTGAGTGTTGTTTGGCACACCTTGCTAATGTGCTGCAAAGATGCTAGGAGTGCAACCTAGTGCTGAATTGGGAAAAATGTCACTTTATGGTCAATGAAGGTATTGTATTGGGGCATCAGATTTCGAAGAACGGCATTGAGGTGGATAAGGCAAAAATCAAAGTAATTGAAAAACTGCCCCCACCTATCTCTGTAAAAGGTATTTGGAGTTTTCTAGGTCATGCTGGTTTTTATAGAAGGTTCATCAAAGACTTCTCCAAGATTGCTCATCCCTTTTGCAAACTTTTAGAGAAAGAGGTGAAGTTTGTGTTTGATGAAGCATGTCTTAAAGCGTTTGAGTGTCTTAAAGAGAAGTTGGTGTCAGCTACTATCATTGTGTCACCGGATTGGACTAAGCCTTTTGAGGTTATGTGTGATGCTAGTGGAGTGGATTTGGGTGCAGTCCTTGGCCAAAGATATGAGAAGATATTACACCCGATCTACTACGCTAGCAAAGTGCTTAACCCAGCTCAAAAGAATTATACTGTGACTGACCAGGAGTTGTTGGACGAAGTATTCGCTTTTGAGAAATTCAAATCTTACTTGATTGGTACGAAGGTGATTGTTCATACAGATCATGCAGCCCTTCGGTATCTTATATCGAAAAAGGATACCAAGCCAAGACTGATTCGATGGGTACTTCTGTTGCAAGAATTTGACTTTGAAGTCAAGGATCGGAAGGGGACCGAAAATCAAGTGGCTGACCATCTTTCACGCCTTGAGGAGGAGGCCATGCTGAAATTGAAAGATGATCTTGAAATTGATGATACTTTTGCAGATGAGCAAGTGCTGGCAGCATCCCAAGACTTAATCCCTTGGTTTGCTAATTTTGCCAACTTTTTGGCAAGTGATCTAGTCCCGGAAGATATGACATATCAACAGAGATGAAAGTTCATGCATGAGGTAAGAAAATTCTTCTGGGATGAGCCATATTTGTTCAGAGTGTGTGATGATGGTGTAATTCGAAGATGTGTCCCAGAGGTCGAAATGATGAACATTTTGGAGGCATGTCACTCATCTCCAGTTAAGGGTCATCATGGAGGTGCGAGGACTGCCCATAAAATCTTGCAGTGTGGGTACTATTGGCCCAGCATTTACAAAGATGCTCATGACTATGCCCGTGCTTGTGACCGATGTCAAAGGCAAGGTAATATTTCACGCAGACACGAACTTCCCATGACAACTATACTTGAGCTTGAATTGTTTGATGTGTGGGGAGTTGACTTTATTTGTCCTTTTGTGAGCTCACATGGAATGAAGTACATCTTGGTGGCTGTTGACTATGTTTCTAAGTGGGTGGAGGCAATTACGCTTCCTAATAACGAAGGGAGAAGTGTCACAGCTTTCTTAAAAAAGAACATTTTTTCACGATTTGGGACACCTCAAGTTATTATTAGTGATGGAGGATCCCACTTTTGCAACCGTCTGTTTAAGGCCCTTCTTGAAAAATACGGTGTTAAGCATAAGGTAGCCACAACTTACCATCCGCAGACTAGTGGGCAGGTTGAGGTATAAAATCGTGAAATCAAGTCTATCTTGGTGAAAACAGTTAATGCTAATAGGACTGATTGGGTTCATAAATTGGATGATGCGTTATGGGCATATCGGACGGCTTTCAAAACACCAATTGGTACATCACCATATCAGTTGGTTTTTGGAAAAGCTTGTCATTTGCCCGTCCAACTGGAACATAAAGCGTTGTGGGCGTTGAAGAGGCTGAATTTAGACTAGAATGATGCGGCTCAACTGAGACTAGAGCAGATGAATGAGATGGATGAATTTCGTCTCCGGACTTATGAAAGTTCAGCATTATATAAAGAAAAGATAAAATTGTATCATGATCATCGAATTGAGAACCGAGAGTTTCATCCAGGAGATTTGGTGTTACTGTATAATTCCAAGCTTCGCGTGTTTGCTGGAAAACTAAAGTCTAAATGGTTCGGGCCATTCACAGTAGTTAGGGTATTCTCACATGGTGCTATTGAGCTGAAAGGGGCAGACGATGTTATATTCAAAGTAAATGGCCAGCGGGTTAAGCATTATGTGGGCGTTGCGGAAGATATACAGACAGTTGAAGATCTTGAGCTTGATGAAGTCTAAGTAGTCAAGCTAGCCATGTCGTGCCGCGATGTTAAATCAGGCGCTTCATGGGAGGCAACCCATGGGATAGTTGGGGAAGTCTGAGTATCCACGTTAGCCATATTGTGCCGCGATATTAAATCAAGCGCTGATTGGGAGGCAACCCAAGATCTGTTATGCGGAGATAGGATTATTGAGGAACAGTTAGCTGAAAATCAAAAAATTTACCTGAATGAGTGAAAGACCACCCACGACATGAACCACGTCACGTGAGGGTATTATACGCCACATGTTTGGTATCGTCAAAATCAGAGGAAACTTTCCAAGTTCTGAATCTATTCCATGGAAGGCATCCACGTGACGTGGATGGAATCCACGCCACGTGAGTCGTGTCGTGGAAATCAGACCTTCAGGCCAGTCTCAGAACATCAGTCACGACAGACCTCACGTCACGTAGGTCACACCCACGTGGCGTGGGTTGTGTCATGAAAAGTAAAAACTTCAGCAACCCAAATTCGACCCGACCCGATCCGAATTTTCTCAAAATAAATCCGAATCCTTTCTTCCTTACCCAATATATAGTCCGATCCATGTTCCTCTTTCCCCACTTTCAAATCCTTAACCTAAAACCCTAAAATTCCAATTTTCTCCTCTTCTCCCTCCTAAATCCGAATCCCCTCCTTCTCAAACTCACAAAATCCTAACCCTTCCCCAACAAACTCATAAAATCCGACCCCCATTGCCAAACCCATTAGAAAATTCGAACCCTAAGTCCGAAAATTCGAATCAAACATACCAAACCCGACCCAAATCTGACCCGAATACCCAAAATTTGATCCAAACCCATTACCATACCTCTAAAATCCAACCCTAAGAATGACCACCTTGAGGCTTCATCCCGAATTCGGACCAAAAATCTGGATTTACCGACCCGACTGCGGGATGAACCAACTGAGTCTGAGCCGAGTGGTTCTATGGAGGAGTCTGATATTAGTCATGACGACACTGCCTTAGTCCCTCGAGCTATGAGGTTACATACGCAGACCCGAGCGGCTGCCCGGGCAGCAATTCAGCCGGCCCCACCACCTATTGAGCCAGTTGTCCAAGCTGAGTCTTCTGAGTCCGCCCCCCAGTCTGAAGAGGGGGAGGATGTTTCTGGGTCAGGATCTAAGGATAATGCCACGGGTCAGGGTTCGTCTGCGGATGAGGATACGGGCCAGGATACATCTGTGGCGGAGGCTACAGCCTCTCTTTCCGATACTGGTGCCGAGAGTGCCCCGACTACTGCACAGGATAGGGAGGTTCAGCGGTGGTGTGTACAGGGTATGCGTACTATTTGTGATTGAGATGCTGAGCTGACAGAGTGTGGTTTGTGTCGGAGGAGCCCCGATATCGGGTGGAGGAATTGAGGACATTGCCGGATATTTGGCCTATTTTTGAGCGATATGGCTTGGGTTGGATGGCGTAGCCTTCTGGTCGGTATAGTTCGGAGTTGGTCCGAGAGTTTTATGCTTCCTATGTTGTATCGGTTGGTTTGAGCACCCCAGTTGGGCAGCAATATATTTTGCAGCAAGTGCTGACTCATGTCATGGTGCGCGGTACCCGAGTAGACATTTCGGAAGAGACCATTCATCGCTTCTTGTTTGGGCCTGACCGTCCACTTTCGGCTTCGACAGCTGAATTTGATCATAGGATGGACACGATTAGAAATAGAGTTTGGATGGGAGATGCGGAGCAGAAATTGGAGTTGATTAAATTGATTGCAGGTTACATAGCCGAGGAGGGTGTAGCGGCTAGTTGGGTGACTGGGAAGCTGGATATCAAAAAGTCCACGCTTTATTTTGCTGGTCGATTCTGGTGGTAAGTGGTTCGTCATAGGTTGGGTCCAACCAACGCTGATAACTCACTCACATTGGACAGGGCTGTAGTAGTAGCAAGCATCTTGGCTGGTTATGAGATTTATTTCGCAAGGTACATCGTCTAAGAGATCCACGAGCGAGCGTTCAGAGATCACACGAGTATCCCCTTTCCATGCTTGATCCAGGGGTTGTGCGATAGGGCGGGGGTGGCCAGGATACCTACCCTAGACCATTATATCGAGGTGACCCGCATTGCATACATTGCCATGATGCAGCAGAGGGGTTCACACCGCGTGGTCCCACGTGAGTCACAACCGTCTGAGTCGGCGGGTGCAGCCCTGGATGAGTTGCATAGTGCCCCGTTGCCTATTCCTGCACCAGTTAGGGTACCTGTATAGACTGAGGGCAATGGCCCTGTTGATGAGAGAGTACCCAGTACTAGTGCCCCACCGACTCCTGATGGGATGGTTTCAGTATCACGAGATTTTCTGCAGCTGGTGGATAGGCAGACGGAGATGTTTGAGCGCCAGGCTCACACTGAAACTCAGATGGCTAAGTTGGTATCCCAGCTTAAGCCTTGGGTTCGATCTACAGTCGAGGCTATGGAGACTAGGGTGGAGGCTCAGATGAATGCAACTATGGACCAGTTTATGCGGGACCTGCATGGGCGAATTGACAGTTTTAAGGCACGTATGGCCTCCCGCTTGAGTGCTGCACCAAGCCCTGATATGGCTGGCCTGACCCAGGAGGTAGTTGCATTGAGAGAGGAGGTTCGGGCACTGGCATCGACTAGCACTCCCATTATACCACCTATGCCTGTCCCAACCTCTGTACGACCAGCATTTGAGGTCGATTTATTTGCTGACGAGGAGCCGCAGATGGATAGAGGCAAGAGACCACGTAGTCCGGAGGAGCGGGGTGCTAGTGATGAGGAGTTCGATACTGATCTGAGGAGGGATGTTAAAGCCTCTCGGGTAGAGTACCATGCGAGCCAGATTGAGGCAGAGCAGAGGGCGCGTGGTGCATCTGCCAGTCAGGCTATCCCCCCACCGGATGCATCTACTGCACAGTCTGATGATCCCGCTGATAGCGGGCCCACTTCCGATGCTTAGAGCGCCACAGGTATGTCTTCACTCCCTTGTTTTTGATTTGATATTGGTGCATTGAGGGCATTGTACCATGTTTAGTTGGGGGTGGGGGTGTACCACCACTTGGGGGTGTTTGTTGTCGTGTTTCTTTTCCCCCCTAGTGTGCTATCATAGTAGAACCGCATGTTTAGGATGTTGTTGATGATGTTTTTGTGTTTCTTGCTAAATTAGGAGAAAAATAAGGGAACTGTAGTGTAGTCCAGTTTTGAAAGATTTTTTTGTGCTAAGGATACCCCTCCTAAAATTTTGGTTTTTGAATTGTGTGAATAGCATGCTTGTGTGTGACAGTTGTTGGATCTTGTTATGGCACTAGGATTATAGACAAAATAACCAAAGCTAGCATTGCATGAACAGATAGATAGTAGTTGGTAATACAACCCTGTGCTATGTGTGTGTGAGGTCATTACTTAGTTAACTGTGTGTGTACGATCCAGAACTTGCCCGGTTAGTCTTGCCTAAGTTAAAGGATAGGGATTAGGAAAGGATCATAGGTCGTTGTTGAAAAATTCCACTTTTTAGCCTAAATGCTAAACCAAAAGAATAAGTATCCCTTGATCCCGATTTTTGAGCCATAATTATCCTATTTCTTTCATTAGCCTATTCACCTTCCTATTTTTAACTACAATGAACCTGTCTTGGCCCTGGTCCCTCCTTGGACATTGTGTACCTCAACTCAGGCAAATCGCCTAAGTTGAGGGTGGCTATTATAGGGGTGCGTAGATTGAGTGGGGTATGAAGAAGAGGTAAATAAAAGAAAAAGGGGAAACAGGTTTGGGTGTGAAGAAAAGAAAAAAAATATATAATAATGTGAAAAAAAAAAGAGAAATTTCAAAAAAAAAAAAAAGGGTTGTGTTGAGAGGTTTGAGAAAAAGAATCACACCTAAAATCTGAAAATAAAATAATGGAGAATACGGGAGAAGAAAAATGAAACGGGTTGGAAAGTGGAGCAAAAAAATAGTGTAGTGTCGAGGAGGGTTTTGTAACACCCCGTACGTTCCTAAACCTACTTGACGACATTAAATAATATGTACTTAGGTCTCGAGAGCTATAAGTATGCATTTGGTAATGTTATTGGCGAGATAATTGAATTTGGCTCTTGTTATGTGATTAGGCTTGCATAGATGGTGTTTTGCAATTGTCATTGTGCATTTGTGGGATTCAAAATGAGTCTAAGAGGACCTCAAAATGAAGTGTATTAAGGTTAATAAGTAAGATAAAGGATAGGACTTGAAGTATCTAATCAAACCCGCGAAGAAAAGTCGAAAAATGAGATTTTTGAAAACTTTTAAGGAGGGGAGCATTTTTTACAGTGCCACGCTGCTCTGGGATAAAGTTTTTAGCCCAGAGGCAGTAAGTTGGCGCGCCCAGGGGCGTGCCACCTTGGGTTTTCCACTTTTTCAAAAGTTGGAAATTTCTAAGTCCCAAGGGTATCCGGGGACGTACCGAGTCGATTTTTGCCACGTCTCTTCTAAAACATGTATGAAATAATTCAAATATTATATTGGTATGATAAAATTACTCGATAACGAATTTAGGGTCAAAATGACGATTTTACCCTTTTGGGCAAAATAGGCCATACGTGGCTAGAATCACTTGTTCTTGGGATCGAGGCTACGGATATGAATAACATGAGTGGGAATATTTTTGTAACCCATATGAGATGACTTGAGCACGAGAAATTATTGATTTTACTGGGTTAAGTGAATTGGGCCCAAAAAGGACCCAAAAATGAAAAGAATGCATGGCCCAAAATGGGTCAAATGACCCATTCTTTCAAGACCTTCTAGACCAAGCATTTAATACTTTAGAAGTGGCTAAGTATGGACATAAATTCCTATAAAAGGGACCAAAAATCTGATTTTTTGGTCATTTGGAAGCTCATGCCTTTTGGTCTATTTTTCAACATATTTTCTCTTAAACCCTAGAAGCTCAAAGACAACTCTTGAAGCAAGATCATCCTATTCCAAGCCTTGTTAAGTATTCATTCTCATGGATTAACATATTATATGCATGGTAGATTATGTATATCATGATATTTATGTTGGCAAGGTGGTGAATGGTGTATTGTTGCTTTTGGTGGAAGATGTGCCATCTTTGTGAATTGAAGGTGGAAAAGAGACTTGATGTCTTAATGAAAAAGCATGGTATGGATAAAATATGAACATTTATGGTGTTATTTTGTTGTTAAACATGCTATTTTCATATAAGTGTAAATTATGGGATTTTGGCCAATTTGTTGTTGTGAGGTGTGTTGAAGGAAATTGATGGCATAAGTATGATGTTGTGATAATGGAGAGTGGAAAGTGTGAACTTGGAATGACATGCTATTGGTTATCATGTGTTGGTCAATGTTGGGAATATTGTGGGATTTTTGGAATAATACTTTCATGAATGGTTGTGTCACGTGGGACATGGCATGTTTAAAGGCAAACATGAGAATTATACTTATTATATGCATTATAAAGTAGTTGGTGGTTAATATTGGCTCCGTTGTGTATTTGTGTTGTAGAGTGGAACATAAGGAAGGAGCGAAACTATTGTATTCACATTTACGATTGTGTGTTGGTATTGACAATACAAGGTATGTAAGGTTACTTTATTCGTATCTTTTTGCGGTACATCGTATTCACTTTGGCATTATGCTAGTCCTATCCCGAAATGTGCTAAGGTATTCTATATCCGGTTAGAAATGGTTATTATCACATATTCCCTACTCATTGATCACTTGGGAATTGTATGTCTCATATTCGTTAGTCAATGTTCCAAAAGCCCAAAAAGGTTATGTTCCAAAGTGCCAATAGTGGCTACACACATACCTCTTGTTCATTGACTTGTGTCTAATGATTTCACTAATGTTATCTATTGTTAGGTCCTATACTCCTCATTCATGAGTTATTGTGGTTCATGGGTTACATAATTATGGACATGTTCCAAAAGTCCCAATCATGTTGTGTTCTTGAGTTTCCAAGAATGTTGTGGCTATGTACATACGTTAATCTCTCATCACTAATTGTATCACTCTCTCATAAGAGGATGAATCAATTCCTCACAAGTATCAATCTATCAAAAGTAAGTATAAATTAATACACACTTCTTGTTGGTTATGATTTATGGGTGGCAAGTCTAGGGGCATAAGCCTAGCTCGACTCGATCCCGATGTGTTGATTTATGGGTGGCAAGTCTAAGGGCATAAGCCTAGCTTGACTCGATCCCGATGTGTTGATTTATGGGTGGCAAGTCTAGGGGCATAAGCCTAGCTCGACTCGATCCCAATGTATTTATTTATGGGTGGCAGGTCTAGGGGCATAAGCCTAGATCGACCCGATCCCAACATCACATGATGTGATGTTAAGACCCACTGATCAGTCGGGGCCCGGGTACGTTATGATATAAGCAATGAGGAATAAATCATAAAGAGAAGAACTTAATTTATGTAAGCTACATTGTTCCACATATGCAAATCGATGAGTTGTTCATGTTGCCTATCCTATTACGTTTTGATTCTATTGATGTATTTATAACAAGTTTCATATGGCCTTACATACTCAGTACATTCTCCGTACTGACCCCTCTTGGGGGCTTACCTTACTTGCTGCTGGCGCAGGTACTAGTAGACCTCCACTGTAGGTCGCGGATCTTTTGCCAACTTTTGGTGAGCTCCACTTAGTTTGGGGCTTTCTGAGTTGCCATGTACATTTATTTTGGTATTGTATATGAGTATAGAGCGGGGTGTAATCCCGACTCTAGGTTTCCATAGTCATGTATTTCAGCTAGAGGCTTTTGTAGATTTATGTGGGAACAGAATGTAAGATATGTATGCTCATTTTGGTTTGTTGGCCCCAACGGCCAAGTTGATATAAATATATATATGGCATATGTTTCCATATCCGTTTCCATATCCATGACTTTTGCATAGTTGCATGGGGTTTCATAAGGTCCATATGAGGAGATGCATGTGAGTGTTCATAAGCAAAGATTGGTTCTCTCGGGCCATGTCGGCTTCGGGTGCCAATCACGCCTCGTTGGGACTCGGGGCATAACAAAAGTGGTATCAGAGCAGTTCGTTCTAAGGGTGTCTACAAAGCCGTGTCTGGGTAGAGTCTTACTTATCAATGTGTTGTGCACCACATTTATAAGTAGGAGGCTACGGGACATTTAGTATGTTGTTTCTTTTCTTCATTCCTTCATTCCTAGATCGTGCAGTAGAGCCAGTGTTGTAAGTTAGATTATATCTGACCATGGCGATTGGTTTTCTGTGATATAGAAACTGCCGATGACAAGAAGAGATAAAGGCAAGGGTAAGCAGGTTGACATGCTTGCCGAGGAAGGAGCGAGTAGATCACCACCTGACTCATCTAGTCAAGGTGGTGCTGATACCAAATTTGCATCACGGGTTTCTCCTACTTTTCCAACTCCAGAAGAGCTGGGAAAGAGAGTAGTATCTTCGGGACTGCCCGACAATACCATTGAGCAGGACTTGATGAGTGCGGTGCGAATATTGACCCGTGTAGTTGCTGCACAAGCTCAAAGACAAGCTCTTATGCAACAGCAGGGGGGAAGAGGCAGAGAGAGAGGATGAAAGAAGTGGAAGAAAGATTGCCAAAAAAGGCTAAACCCATGGGACAAAAAATGACGTCCCAAGGAGGATTTGGGCAAAGGACTTTTCACAAACCACTTAGGCCATCATTTCCCCATACCACCACAATTACTCCTCCTCTATTCCACGGGTTTCGAAGCAACCAGTTTGGGCAAGGAGGTGAGATTCAGGGTTTACGTATAGTGGGGTACCAAGCACAAGACAGTATGAACCGCACGAGGTTTCATCGTCGGTTGTGCCAGCGCTGCGGGAGGTTTCATGCCGGTGAATGTCTGTTTGGACAAAATGTTTGCTATTATTGTGGCATTCCAGGGCATGTGGCAAGGGGGTGTCCACGAAGGAACACAGGTGGCATGGCACGACCCACGGGACCAACCTTCGCATCGACATCATATATGCCTCCTCTAGGTAGAGGTGCACAAGCTGCTGGTCATGCCAAGGGTGCTAGAGGAGAAGCTAGTTCTAGTAACATCTAGGGCAGTACCTACGCCGTGTTGGATCGGCAGAAATTTGAGGCTTCTCCTGATGATGCAGCAGGTATATGCTCTGTTTTTATTTCTTAACGTATTTACATTGATTGATTTGGGGATTTACCCTATCCTATGCTATTCCATTGATTGTTGGAAAAAAAAAAAAGAAGAAACTTTGTGAAAGGATAGTAGAAGTTTTAGTTCATCCATTTGAAACAACTCTACACCAAAAGGGAAAATTATTGTGGCTAAAAGAAATGCGTCATGATTATGTGGTAACGACGGGAGGTATAATACATTGGCTAATCTTATGAATTGAAAACGGTGGATGTTCATGTGATCATGGGAATGGATTAGTTGGTTTCTTGTTATACCACGGTGACTTGCCAAGGTATATTTTCACTATCCATACGAACATGTTCCTGAGTGGAAGAGTAATGTGGGGGCACCAAGGAAACATTTTATTGTCTATTGTAAAGTGAAGAAATTGATAGCCAAGGGGTATGTATGGCAGTTAGTCCAAGACCGGAAGATTGATGCGAAACCACCAAGTCCTCAATAGATTCCGATGGTCAACTGACTTTCTTGATATATATGCCTGATGAATTTCCAGGCTTACCCTCGAAACAGGAGGTAGAGCTTAATATTGACGTGATTTTAGACCCTCTGCTTATCTCTCTTCCTCTATATACCATGGCCCAAGTAACGCTATAGGAATGAAACAAAGCAATTAAGAGAGCGCATCTATGTGAATGTGGGAAAAAAAAATAAAATAAAATTGGACTTGAGAACATCCATTGACTATTAGCAGTTGAGTAAAGTACCAATTAAGAACAAATATCCCCTCCTAAGAATTGACGATTGGTTGATCAGTTACAGGATGCCAAGTGTGTTGTTCCTACTAACAAATGTACCAGCTGCTGCTCTGGAGCGGATGAATAGGGTGTGCAAACTATTATTCGATGTATTTGTAACCGTGTCCATGGTTGATATTCTGGTTTAATCAAGAGCACGAGAGGACCATGTCAATTATGTATGGCAGGTGTTACAAGTTGGGATCGTCAGTGGAATGCAAAGTTCTCCAAGTATGAATTTTGGATAAAATCCATAGCGTTTTAGGGTCACATTGTATAGGATGACAGAATGAAGGTCGATACACTAAAGATAGAAACAGTGAAAAACAAAAATTGGCTAAGGCCTACGATGCTTACAAAGATTCTTTGTTTCCTTGGGTTGGTTGGTGATCGAGGAGAATGACTAAAGGAGTTTATTCTATCCCTGGACCCTTACCAGTGCTAATATACAAAGTAACTCAGTTTCAGCGGAGTGATGCATATGAGACAAGTTTCAAAGAGTTAGAAGGTAAATTAGCTTCTACACTAGTTTTATATTTCGCTAAGACACAAAGGTTATGCAATGTATGGTGATGCTTCCGAGGTTGGCCTCAGATGTGTGTTGATGCAGTATTCGCTAACAGCGTATGCCTCACGGCAGTTGTGGCCATATGAGAGAAACTATAGCACACATGATCTTGAGGTAACATGTGTGGTAGTTATTTGACAGATATGAGATATGAAATATGACACTACTACTTAGGGTTCATATTGAGATATGACTATTAATCGTAGGAGCTTGCATATACTTTAAACAGAGGGACTCAAATTTGAAGTAGGGCAGACGACTCAAATTATTAAGAGATTAAGATAAGATACTGAGATCGCATTCGGGAAAAGCAAATGCAGTGGTCGATGCAGTAGGCCGCAAAGCACTAGGAAGTACTGATGGTCGGTCCATGGGGACACAAGGTATAGGAAGAATCTATATATTAGACTGCAGTTACTAGAAACTCCAGATCAAAGGGTTATAGCGCAAAATACGGTAAAGTCCTTATTCGTAGAGGTGAAGGAAAAGCAACATGCGAATCCTATGTTTGATTCGGAAAAAAAAGAACGTACCACAAGGGTCGATGAAATTTGACCTTACGCACGAGGGAAATGAAGTAGAACCAAAGTACATCATTCACAGAATTCTATTGTCATTGGGAGAGAAACAAAAACGTACCATGGTTTGGTAAGAAGACATTGGCGAGGCAATATAAAGAAAAAGAACAAGCAAGTGTAACTCCTTGACCAAATTATCAATAGGTAATAGTAGAGCATCAGAAACCTGGAGGTTATATGCCATGTATATGTTATCCAGGTTAAAATAAGATATGGCTAACGTGGGTTTTATTGCAAGTTTGCCTCCTATACATAAGGGTTGCCGTATATATAGTTTGGGAATTTTGATTCCGCATGAGAGCTAGTTGACAGGTTTACCTACATAACACATATGTTGCCTTTCAAGACCACTTACATGGTTGACGAATATGCGAGTTTAGTTATTAAAGAGGAAGTACAACTATACAGAGTTCTGAAATGCTCAATTTACTATATAGGTTTGGAAGTTGGTACATACGTGAATTTGAGTGCAACTTTTCACCCTCATATGAACGGACAAATAGAGTAGACTATCCAAACATTTGACAGTATACTACGAGTCTGTGCGAGAGACTCAAATGGTAGTTGGGATGAACATTTACCCTTTATTGAATGTGCTTATCATGATAGCTATTGTTCAAGTATCATCATGGTATCTGCGAGGGTCGGTTTATACAGAAGAAAGTGTAAATCGTCAATTGGGCGAGTTAAACCGAGTGGAATTGCCTTATTTGGGGCTAGATTTTATTCACTACGCTACGGAAAAGGTTAAGATGGTAAAACAGTAACTATGGGCTAACACAAGTCAGATGCTGAGATTCATTAGTTTATTACATGGACAAGCTATGCGGGATGTCCCTTATGAAGGGATATATATATATATTGCCATATAAATAAAGGAAAAATAAGACTAGCTTTGGTAAAGATACGGCAGAGAAATCGAATCACATAGGGAGCCAAAGAAATCATGAAGTCAAAGTACCGCGGGAGAAAGTTCAAGGTATGGAGTTAGAACAATAACAAGGAAGTATGCATAAGTATTGTGTGTATATGCGTATATATGCTAAGAGAGAGATGCATGGGATGTACATGAGATGATGTTACTAACATTCGAGGACGAATGTTACTAAGGGGGGAAGAATGTAACACCTCGTACATTCCTAACCCTACTTGACGACATTAAATAATATGTACTTAGGTCTCGAGAGCTATAAGTATGCATTTGGTAATGTTATTGGCGAAATAATTGAATTTGGCTCTTGTTATGTGATTAAGCTTGCATAGATGGTGTTTTGAAATTGTCATTGTTCATTTGTGGGATTCAAAATGAGGCTAATAGGACCTCAAAATGAAGTGTATTAAGGTTAAGAAGTAAGTTAAAGGATAGGACTTGAAGTATCTAACCGAACCCGCGAAGAAAAGTCAAAAAATGAAATTTTTGAAAAATTTTAAGGAGGGGCGCATTTGGGACCGTTCCAAGCCACTATGAGCTAAATTTTAAGGATAGGCAGTAATTTGGCGCGCCCAGGGGCGTGCCACCTTGGGTTTTCCACTTTTTCGAAAGTTGGAAATTTCTAAGTCCCAAGGGTATCCGGGGATGTACCGAGTCAATTTTTGCCACGTATCTTCTACAACATGTATGAAATAAGTCAAATATTATATTGTTATGATAAAATTACTCGAGAACGAATTTGGGTCAAAATGACGATTTTACCCTTTTGGGCAAAATAGGCCATACGTGGCTAGAATCGCTTGTTCTTGGGATCGAGGCTACGGATATGAATAACATGAGTGGGAATATTGTTGTAACCCGTATGAGATGACTTGAGCATGATAAATTATTGATTTTACTGGGTTAAGTGAATTGGGCCCAAAAAGGACCCAAAAATGAAAAGAATGCATGGCCCAAAATGGGTCAAATGACCCATTCTTTCAAGACCTTCTAGACCAAGAATTTAATGCTTTAGAAGTGTCTAAGTATGGACATAAATGCTTATAAAAGGGACCAAAAATCTGATTTTTTGGTCATTTGGAAGCTCATGCCTTTTGGTCTATTTTTCAACATATTTTCTCTTAAACCCTAGAAGCTCAAAGACAACTCTTGAAGCAAGATCATCCTATTCCAAGCCTTGGTAAGTATTTATTCTAATGGATTAACATATTAAATGCATGGTAGATTATGTATATCATGATATTTATGTTGGCAAGGTGGTGAATGGTGTATTGTTGCTTTTGGTGGAAGATGTGCCATCTTTGTGAATTGAAGGTGGAAAAGAGACTTGATGTCTTAATGAAAAAGCATGGTATGGATAAAATATGAACATGTATGGTGTTATTTTGTTGTTAAACATGCTATTTTCATATAAGTGTAAATTATGGGATTTTGGCCGATTTGTTGTTGTGAGGTGTGTTGAAGGAAATTGATGGCATAAGTATGATGTTGTGATAATGGAGAGTGGAAAGTGTGAACTTGGAATGACATGCTATTGGTTATCATGTGTTGGTCAATGTTGGGAATATTGTGGGATTTTTGGAATAATACTTTCATGAATGGTTGTGTCACGTGGGACATGGCATGTTTAAAGGCAAACATGAGAATTATACTTATTATATGCATTATAAAGTAGTTGGTGGTTAATATTGGCTCCGTTGTGTATTTGTGTTGTAGAGTGGAACATAAGGAAGGAGCGAAACTATTGTATTCACATTTACGATTGTGTGTTGGTATTGACAATACAAGGTATGTAAGGTTACTTTATTCGTATCTTTTTGCGGTACGTCGTATTCACTTTGGCATTATGCTAGTCCTATCCCAAAATGTGCTAAGGTATTCTATATCCGGTTAGAAATGGTTATTATCACATATTCCCTACTCATTGATCACTTGGGAATTGTATGTCTCATATTCGTTAGTCAATGTTCCAAAAGCCCAAAAAGGTTATGTTCCAAAGTGCCAATAGTGGCTACACACATACCTCTTGTTCATTGACTTGTGTCTAATGATTTCAACAATGTTATCTATTGTTAGGTCCTATACTCCTCATTCATGAGTTATTGTGGTTCATGGGTTACATAATTATGGACATGTTCCAAAAGTCCCAATCATGTTGTGTTCTTGAGTTTCCAAGAATGTTGTGGCTATGTACATACGTTAATCTCTCATCACTGATTATATCACTCTCTCATAAGAGGATGAATCAATTCCTCACAAGTATCAATCTATCAAAAGTAAGAATAAATTAATACACACTTCTTGTTGGTTATGATTTATGGGTGGCAAGTCTAGGGGCATAAGCCTAGCTCGACTCGATCCCGATGTGTTGAATTATGGGTGGCAAGTCTAGGGGCATAAGCCTAGCTCGACTCGATCCCGATGTGTTGATTTATGGGTGGCAAGTCTAGGGGCATAAGCCTAGCTCAACTCGATCCCAATGTATTTATTTATAGGTGGCAGGTCTAGGGGCATAAGCTTAGCTCGACCCGATCCCAACATCACATGATGTGATGTTAAGACCCACTGATCAGTCGGGCCCGAGTACGTTATGATATGAGCAATGAGGAATAAATCATAAAGAGAAGAACTTAATTTATGTAAGCTACATTGTTCCACATATGCAAATCGATGAGTTGTTCATGTTGCCTATCCTATTACGTTTTGATTCTATTGATGTATTTATAACAAGTTTCATATGGCCTTACATACTTAGTACATTCTCCGTACTGACCCCTCTTAGGGGCTTACCTTACTTGCTGCAGGCGCAGGTACTAGTAGACCTCCACTGTAGGTCGCGGATCTTTTGCCGACTTTTGGTGAGCTCCACTTAGTTCGGGGCTTTCTGAGTTACCATATACATTTATTTTGGTATTTTATATGAGTATAGAGCGGGGTGTTGTCCCGAATCTAGGTTTCCATAGTCATGTATTTCAGCTAGAGGCTTTTGTAGACTTATGTGGGAACAGAATGTAAGATATGTATGATCATTTTGGTTTGTTGGCCCCAACGGCCAAGTTGATATAAATATATATATATGGCATATGTTTCCATATCCGTTTCCATATCCATGACTTTTGCATAGTTGCATGGGGTTTCATAAGGTCCATATGAGGAGATGCATGCGAGTGTTCATAAGTAAAGATTGGTTCTCTTGGGCCATGTCGGCTTTGGGTGCCAATCACCCCTCGTTGGGACTCGGGGCGTGATAGGTTTAGTCACTATACCCATATACACCATACCCGTCCCTAAGCCTACATTACAAGCCGAGTAAAGTCCTATAGTGATCCTAGTCCGACTGTCCGAAAATAAAGGCGTAGAAAATAAGGGCAAGCCTATGGTATTTCATGCACACTATTTTAACTTCTTTGTGAGGGTGAATGTTTCGACCTCGTCCCTTTGTTGATATTCATTAGTACATTGAGAGTGAATGGGACTTCTTTGATTGTGAGAGCACATGGGTTGCATAATTAGCTGCTAGTTGTTCGGGAAATGTCAATCGCATATTCGCTTAGTTGTTTGTGCGTAAATTGGTGCCATCACTTGATCCCTGTTGTGTCATGATCCTATGCTTATTACATACACACTTTGGTTTTACTTTGAAAATAGGAGGGGTCGAGAAGATTTTGTGTCAAAAGCAACAAGTAGACTGCCATAAGTCCCTTAGGTTTCTCTTGGTTAAGCATTGTGTTTGTGTATTTTTATTTTGCTCGCCTGAGGACATGCAAACATTCTAAGTTGAGGGTGTTGATGTGTGATGTGCCATGGTTATATGGCACTTTCGATGCTTAAAACAAGGAAAATATGCAATAACTTGGGTGTGTTTTGTTGGTATGATGTGGTTTCTGTCCTAATTTGTAGGAAAACAGGTTCTAAAGGCAAAGTGAGCAAAAGAGGAAGAATCGAACCCGAGAAAGAAGTGTTGGATGAAGAAAGAACAAGAGGCTGTAGAAAAGAGCCACTCAAGCCACAAGTCACGTGGCGTGGAACCCACTCACGCCACGTGAGTGGCTATCATGAGTGAAGCCCAGAGACAGAAAATCCAGCCTGATTTCCATGGCAAGGGTCACGTGGCGTGACTGACACCCACGTGACGTGGAAGACTGTCGTGATCCAACTTCTGAAGACCCCAAATTGAGCCTGATTCCCACGTTACATGCCACGTATCGTGACTTGGTTCCACGACACCAAGTCACGACACAGTGAAAGCTGCTGACTCTGTTCTCCTATTTTATTTTGGATAGGACTGGCTTTGTATCTATAAATACCCCTAGGTAGTCCTAAGTGTGGGAGTTGGAAAATTTACTACTTTGAGAGTTATTTTACACTGATTAAGATATATATTTTGGTTTTGTATTCACAAACCCTAATTCTGAGGTTAATTGGTAATTGAAATTTTGATTTTTCATTCATTCTTGTGAGATCATAATTATGCTTTCATCTTTGGATTATTCTTGTGTTCTTGCAATTATGAGTAGCTAAACCCATCAACTAGGGTTGTGTGAACCATGAAGAATTAACGAAACCGGTGAAGTGCAAAACAACTTTGTACTGCTACGTATGCATGTATTGTTGTTTCCTTCGTATTGATTGCTTTTCTAACGGTTGCAAACGTTAGAATCTTGCCTGTATTCTAGACTTGCTTGAGAGAGAGGTAGAATTTGGGAAAAGGAGATAACAACAGAGATTTGGAGCTATCAACCTTTATCTAATAACCGGTGCCTTAGCGGGAAAGGTTATCTGAAATCCAGGACAAGGGTTAGTAGTGCGACACTTGGAGACCGAGAGGAGAAGAGTGAAATTCGTCTAATGACAGTCGAGAGACAGTTAGATGAACCTAACTTGTTAGATTTTGCATGCAGTGCGGTGGGGCAGTCTTGTTAAGCACAAGTCACCGGTGGAGTTAAGGAATCATTGGGGATCACAGTCCTAGTGAATTTCTCTTATTATTTACAAACTCGATATCAGCCAGCAATCGTCATCATTACTATTCACTAGCAAAAAACCCCAATTTTAGTTACTTGCCAGTTATTCCTTCCAGTAGTCTACTCATACTTCGACCTATTCCCTGTGGGATAGACCCCAACCTAGTTGGGTTCTATATTTGGTTCAGCGACCACATTGTATTTTTTTGGAGGTATACTTTGGGCGACATCAAATTTTGGCGCCGTTGCCGGGGAATTTTGGTTACAAAGTTGAACATTATTGGTTGGAGTTGATTAGGTGTGTTTTTACATACTGTTGAGGGCATACGCCGGTGTATGCCAAATACAAGGAGTCAAGGCAATCCCCTGATTCCACTTGATCTTGAAATCGAAAGGACTTTAAGAGCTAATCAGAGAATGGTGAATACTGAAGGAGTCCAGAATCCCGCAGATGCGGGGGATATCCACAATCATCCATTGCATCCGGCTGGTCAGGAAACAACGGAACAAACTACTGCTCGATTGACACGAGAAGAGCATGCTATACAAGCTGCTCTTAGACAAGCAGAAAGAGATAATCGAGCTATGCAGGAAGCAGCACAGCGTTTGGCTGATGCTGAAGAGCGACAAAGACGATTAAGAGAACAACTGAGACAACGTGTGCCTGTTTATGATGACCCCCAACCGAGACAACGTGTTCCTATTTATGATGATCCTGAAGATGAATATGTGGCCTATTTTGAGCCAATCGAGAACGGTACCATGATCCATCTGTTGAACTTGAAGGGCGTGTTTGCGGGTCTTCCTTCTGATGATCCAAACATGCATGTAATGAATTTTGTGGGGGTCTGCACGTCATACAATCTGCCTGGGGTTGATCAGGAGGCGATTCGGTTGAGGTTTTTCCCATTTTCTCTTACAGGAGAAGCTACGTTGTGGTTGGCTGATATGCCTCGAGGTTCTATCACTACTTGGCAAGAATTGAGAAGCCAATTCTTGGAAAGATTTTTCCCACCATCCAAGATACTGCAGTTGAAAGACGAGATCTACAACTTCAGACAGCTTCACTCTGAAGCACTCTATGAGACTTGGCTGAGATTTAAAAAGAAGCTGCAGATGGTGCCAAATCATAGGATGAGCGGCAGGAACTTACTTGAAATCTTCTACAGAGCTTTGAATGTCAACACAAAAGAAGTAGTAGATACTATCACTGGTGGAGCATTCATGAGTTTGATATGGGACCAAGCTTCCGAGATATTAGATCGTGTCACTATGACCAACCGAGGATGGCATACTTGGGAGGCAGATACGCCGGCTGGGACATATGCTATTGGAGCTTCAGCAGCTCAAAGGGCGTTGGATGAATCTGTGGCGCAAGAGGTTGCTCAGTTGAGGACAGAGATTGGTCTTCTAGCCAAACAGATAACTGCTAGAGATGCGGAAAAGGTGTATGTTGTTGGTGCACAAAGCAAATCAGTTAGACATGATGATAGTGAGTCAGATGAAGAGGCGAAGTATCTAGATCGTGAAGTGGCGAGTTTTCGAGCCAAGGGCCAAGGGTCTAATCAAGACTCTTGGAACTCAAGGCAAAGGAATCAAGGTCGGAACTATTATGGGGACAGCTACAACAAATCGGGATACAGAGATCGTGAACGGGACCGTGATGGTGATTGGAGGCGGAAGGATGATCATAGAGAAAAGAATAACCCTTATGTACCACCTGGAAGGCGTGATGAGGAGTCTGGAAGTTCAAGGATGGAGGCACTCCTAAATAAATTGGTTAAAAGAGCAGAAAGTCAGGAGAATTGCTTGAAAGAAATTAGAACTGACATTTCGGACATAAGTCAGAAAGTGGAGTCCCATTCAACTGCCATTAAAATGTTGGAGCTACAATTTGGGCAGATTTCGTTGGCACTGAACCAACGTCATCCAGGCACCCTTCCAAGTAATACCGTCCAGAATCCTAAAAATGATAGTCATTGCCTCGTCATCACTACTAGAAGTGGGAGGTGCACGATAGATCCACCTATGCCTGCCGACAGTGGTGTGCCTATTGATCCAGAGATTGCTGATGTAGAAGCTGAGTTAGAGCCGGATAATGCAAAGGGTGATATGGTTCCAAACTAGGACGGTAGTGATAATGCCAAATCTGAGAAGAGAAAGGAGAACGAGTTACCAAAAGTGCTCAAAACTATTCCGCGACCTCCTCCTCCCTATCCTCAAAGGTTGAAGAAAAAGACGGAGGAAGGAAAGTATCAGAAGTTCATCACCATGTTGAAGGAGTTGTCAGTTAACATCCCTCTTGTAGAGGCATTAGAGCAGATGCCAGGCTATGCAAAGTTCATGAAAGACTTGGTGACAAAGAAGAGAACGGTCAGTTTTGAGCCAGCAGATAACATTCATCATTGTAGTGCAATTGCTTCACGGTCCTTAGTTGAAAAGAAAGAGGATCCAGGAGCTTTCATAATCCCGTGTACTATTGGGTCATACGACTTTGCTAAAGCACTGTACGATTTGGGTGCCAGTATCAACCTAATGCCATTAGCCGTGTTCAAGCAATTGGGATTGGGTGCACCAAAACCAACCTCCATGAGACCTCTCATGGCCGATAGAACTGTGAAAAAGCCGGTTGGCATTCTGTACGATGTTTTGGTAAAGGTTTCTTCTTTCATATTTCCAACTGATTTTGTGATCCTTGATTGTGAAGTTGACTTTGAGGTTCCCATCATACTGGGGAGACCATTCCTTGCCACGGGTCGTGCATTGGTTGATATGGAAACAGGGCAGCTGCAATTTAGATTGAATGGTGAGCAGGTTACTTTCAATGTCTGTCGGTCAATGAAGCAGCCAAGAGATAAGAGAGTCATTTCAGTGATAGATGCGGTTGATGATATTGAAGTTGTCGTGCCCGTTGAAGAAAGGTTAGGAGTGGAACCTCTGGCTGCCGTAATCATGAACTTTGAAGATGATGGTATAGAAGACTATGATGAGATGGTGGGTGCACTAGCTGGTAAAGGAGCATACACTTATGCGCCCAAGAAACTGGATCTTGATTTAAAGAATAGGGTAACTACACCAGCTTGTCCGTCTATAGAGGAGCCTCCAGTGTTAGAGCTTAAGGCTCTTCCGGCCCACCTTCGCTACACATTCTTGGAAGCCAACAATACCTTGCCAGTGATTATTTCTACTAAGCTGGTGGAATGGCAAGTAGCGGCTTTGGTTTCGATTTTGAGAAGATTCAAGAGGGCCATTGGTTGGTCCATTGTAGATAGCATGGGTATTTCGCCCGGTATTTGCACTCATAAAATTCAGCTTGTGCCAGAATACGTCCCTAGCATTGAACACCAGCGTCGTCTAAACCCACCTATGCAAGAGGTCGTAAAGAAAGAGATCATCAAGTGGTTGGATGCAGGAGTGGTTTACCCTATTGTTGATAGAAAATAGGTGAGCCCGGTTCAGTGTGTGCCAAAAAAGGGAGGAATCACGGTGGTTCCGAATGACAAAAATGAGTTGATTCCAATGAGACCAGTGACTGGATGGAGAGTTTGCATGGACTATCGGAAGCTGAATTCCTGTACTGAAAAGGATCATTTTCCTATGCCCTTCATGGACCAGATGTTAGACCGTCTTGCTGGTAGAGGATGGTATTGTTTTCTTGATGGGTATTCGGGGTATAACCAGATCTTTATTGCCCCCGAAGACCAAGAAAAGAACACTTTCACTTGTCCATATGGGACGTTCGCATTCAAGAGTATGCCTTTCGGTTTGTGTAATGCACCGGCCACCTTCCAATGCTGTATGATGTCTATTTTCTCCGACATGGTGGAAGACACTATCGAGGTGTTTATGGATGATTTTTCTATAGTGGGTGACTCGTTTGAGGGTTGTTTTGCACACCTTGATAATGTGCTGCAAAGATGCGAGGAGTGCAACCTAGTGGTGAATTGGGAAAAGTGTCACTTTATGGTCAATAAAGGTATCGTATTGGGGCATCAAATTTCGAAGAACGGCATGGAGGTGGATAAGGCAAAAATCGAAGTAATTGAGAAGTTGCCCCCACCTATCTCTGTAAAAGGTATTCGGAGTTTTCTAGGTCATGCTGGTTTTCATAGAAGGTTCATCAAAGACTTCTCCAAGATTGCTCATCCCTTGTGCAAACTTTTAGAGAAAGAGGTGAAGTTCGTGTTTGATGAAGCATGTCTAAAATCATTTGAGTGTCTTAAGAAGAAGTTGGTTTCAGCCCCAATTATTGTGTCACCGAATTGGACTAAGCCTTTTGAGGTTATGTGCGATGCTAGTGGAGTGGCTTTGGGTGCTGTCCTTGGCCAAAGACTTGAGAAGATATTACATCTGATATACTACGCTAGCAAATTGCTTAATCCAGCTCAAAAGAATTACACTGTGACTGAGTAGGAGTTGTTGGCAGTAGTCTTTGCTTTCGAGAAATTCAGATCTTACTTGATTGGTACGAAGGTGATTGTGCATACAGATCATGCAGCCCTTCAGTACCTTATGTCGAAGAAGGATGCTAAGCCAAGACTGATTCGATGGGTACTTCTATTGCAAGAATTTGACTTTAAAGTCAAGGATCGAAAGGGAACAGAAAATCAAGTGGCTGACCATCTTTCACTCCTTGAGGAGGAGGCCATGCTGAAATTGAAAGATGATCTTGAAATTGATGATACTTTTCCAGATGAGCAAGTGCTGGCAGCATCCCAAGATTTAATCCCTTGGTTTGCTAATTTTGCCAACTTTTTGGCAAGTGATCTACTTCCAGAAGATATGACGTATCAGCAGAGAAGAAAGTTCATGCATGAGGTAAGAAAATTCTTCTGGGATGAGCCATATTTGTTCATAGTGTGTGCTGATGGTATTATTCGAAGATGTGTCCCAGAGGTCGAAATGATGAGTATTTTGGAGGCATGTCACTCATCTCCAGTTGGGGGTCATCATGGAGGTGCAAGAACTGCCCATAAAATCTTGCAATGTGGGTACTATTAGCCCAGTATTTACAAGGATGCTCATGACTATGCCCGTGCTTGTGATCGGTGTCAAAGGCAAGGTATTATTTCATGCAGACATGAACTTCCCATGACTACGATTCTTGAACTTGAATTATTTGATGTGTGGGGAGTTGACTTTATGGGTCCTTTTGTGAGCTCGCATGGAATGAAGTACATCTTGGTGGCTGTTGACTATGTTTCTAAGTGGGTGGAGGCAATTGCGCTTCCTATTAACGAAGGAAGAAGTGTCACAGCTTTCTTGAAAAAGAACATTTTCTCATAATTTGGGACGCCTCGAGTTATTATTAGCGATGGAGGATCCCACTTTTGCAACCGTCTGTTTAAAGCCCTTCATGAAAAATACGGTGTTAAGCATTAGGTAGCCACAACTTACCATCCGCAGACAAGTGGGCAGGTTGAGGTATCAAATCGCGAAATCAAGTCTATCTTAGCAAAAACAGTCAATGCTAATAGGACTGATTGGGCTCGTAGATTGGATGATGTGTTATGGTCATATCGGACAGCTTTCAAAACACCGATTGGTACTTCTCCATATCAGTTGGTTTTTGGAAAAGCTTGTCATTTGCCCGTCGAACTAGAACATAAAGCTTTGTGGGCATTGAAAAGGTTGAATTTAGACTGGAATGAAGCGGCTAAAAAGAGACTGGAACAGATGAATGAGATGGATGAATTTTGCATCCGGGCTTATAAGAGTTCAGCATTGTATAAAGAAAAGATGAAATTGTATCATGATCGACAAATTGAGTATCGAGAGTTTCATCCGGGAGATTTGGTGCTACTGTATAACTCCAAGCTTCGCCTGTTTGCTGGAAAATTAAAGTCCAAATGGTCTGGCCCATTCACGGTAGTTCGGGTATTCTCACATGGTGCTATTGAGCTGAAAGGAGCAGATAATGTCCTATTCAAAGTCAATGGACAACGTGTTAAGCATTATGTAGGAGTTCCGGAAGAGATAAGGACGATTGAAGAACTTGAACTTGATGAAGTCTGAGTAGTCAAGTTAACCATGTCGTGCCGCGATGTTAAATCAGGCGCTTCATGGGAGGCAACCCATGGGCTAGTTGGGAAAGTCTGAGTATCCAAGATAGCCATGTCGTGCCGCAACGTTAAATCAAGCACTGATTGGGAGGCAACCCAAGATTTTGTTATGAGGAGATTGGATTATTGAGTAGCAGTTAGTTGAAAATCACAGAATCCACCTGAAGTGGTGAAATTTCCTCCACGACATGTGAGGGGGTTCTACGCCACGTGGATGACATCGTCAAACTCAGAGAAATTTTTTCAGGTTCTGAATTAGTTCCGCGGAAGTAGTTCACGTGACATGTATGGGATCCACGCCACGTGACTGGTGTCGTTGAAATCAGACACACAGTTCAGTCACAGCATACTCAGTTCAGTCCAGACCACGTGATAGGATGTTATTGTGATGTTTTTATGTTTCTTGCTATATTAGGAGAAAAATGACGGAACTTTAGTGCAGTTCAGTTTTGAAAGATTTCTCATGTGTTTTTGTTGCTAAGGATACCCCTTCTGAAATTTTGTTTTTTGGAATTGACATGCTTTGTGTGTGACTGCTGATTGGATCTTGTTATGGCACTAGAATTATAGGCAAACAACCGTAGCTAGCATTGCATGAACGGATAGGTAGTAGTTGGTAATATAACCCTGTGCTATGTGCGTGTGAGGTCACTACTTAGTTAGCTGTGTGTGTGCGATCCAGAACTTGCCCGGTTAGTCTTGCCTAGGTTAGAGGATAAAGGATTAGGAAAGTATCATAGGTCGTTGTTGAAAAAAAAAGTCCACTTTTAGCCTAAATGTCAAACCAAATGAATAAGTATCCCTTGATCCTGATTTTTGAGCCTTAATTGACCTATTTCTTTCATTAGCCTATCCACCTTCCCATTTTGATTACAATGAACCTGTCTTGGCCCTGGTTCCTCCTTGGACACTGTGTACCTCAACTCAGGCAAAACGCTTAAGTTGAGGGTGGCTATTATAGGGGTGCGTAGATAAAGTTGGGTATGAAGAAGGGTTAATAAAAGAAAAAGAGGAAAAGAGATTTGGGTGTGAAAAAAAGAAAAAAAAATTAAATAAATATATGTGTTTACAAGTTTGAGAAGAAAAATCACACCCAAGATCTGGAAAAAAAAATGGAGAATAAGGGAGAAGAAAAATGAGAAGGATTGGAAGTTGGAGCCAAAAATAGTGTAGTGTCAAGGAGGGTTGAGTCACTATACCCATATACACCATACCCGTCCCTAAGCCTACATTACAAGCCGAGTAAAGTCCTATAGTGATCCCAGTCCGACTGTCCGAAAACTAAGGCATAGAAAATAAGGGCAAGCCTATGGTATTAAATGCACACTGTCTTAACTTCTTTGTGAGCGTGAGTGTTTTGACCTCGTCCCTATGTTGATATCCATTAATATACTGAGAGTGCATGGGACTTCTTTGTTTGTTAGGGCATATGGGTTGCAGAACTAGCTGTTAATTGTTCGATAAATGCCAAGTTGCATATACGCTTAGTTGTTTGCACATAAATTGGTACCATCACTTGATCGCTATTGTGTCATGATCCTATGCTGCTTACATACACACTTTGGTTATATTTTGAAAATAGGAGGGGTCAAGAAAAAGTTTTGTATCAAAAGCAATAAGTTGACTGCCATAAGCCCCTTAGGTTTCTCTTAGTTAAGCATTGTGTTGGTGTAGTTTTGGTTGTTTGCCTGAGGACATGCAAACGTTCTAAGTTGATGGTGTTGATGTGCCATGGTTATATGGCATTTTCGATGCTTAAAACAAGGAAAATATGCAATAACTTGGGTTTGTTTTGTTGGTATGATGTGGTTTCTGTCCTAATTTGCAGGAAAATAGGTTCTAAAGGCAAAGTAAGCAAAAGAGGAAGAATCGATCCCGAGAAAGAGGTGTCGGATGAAGAAAGAACAAGAGGCTGCAGAAAAGAGCCACTCAAGCCACAAGTCACGTGGCGTGGAAGCCACTCACGCCACGTGAGTGGCTATCGTGAGTGAAGCCCAGAGACAGAAAATCCAGCCTGATTTCCACGGCAGGGGTCACATGGCGTGACTGACACCCACGTGACGTGGAAGCCTGCTGCCGTGATCCAACTTTTGAAGACCCCAAATTGAGCCTGATTCCCACGATACATGCCACGTGCCATGACTTGGTTCCACGACACCAAGTCACGACACAGTGAAAGCTGCCGACTCTGTTCTCCTATTTTGTTTTGGCTAGGACTAGCTTTGTATCTATACATACCCCTAGGTAGTCCTAAGTGCGAGAGTTGGAAAATTTACTACTTTGAGAGTTATTTTACACTGATTAAGATATATATTTTGGTTTTGTTTTCACAAACCCTAATTCTGAGGTTAATTGATAATTGAAATTTCGATTTTTCATTCATTCTTGTGAGATCATAATTATGCTTTTATCTTTGGATTATTCTTGTGTTCTTGCAATTATGAGTAGCTAAACCCATCAACTAGGGTTGTGTGAACCATGAAGAATTAACGAAACCGGTGAAGTGCAAAACAACTTTGTACTGCTGCGTATGCATGTATTGTTGTTTCCTTCGTATTGATTGCTTTTCTAACGGTTGCAAATGTTAGAATCTTGCCTGTATTCTAGACTTGCTTGAGAGAGAGGTAGAGATTGGTAAAAGGAGATAACAATAGAGATTTGGAGCTATCAACCTTCATATAATAACCGGAGCCTTAGCGGGAAAGGTTATCTGAAATCCAGGACAAGGGTTAGTAGTGCGACACTTGGAGACCGAGAGGAGAAGAGTGAAATTCGTCTAATGACAGTCGAGAGACAGTTAGATGAACCTAACTTGTTAGCTTTTGCATGCAGTGCAGTGGGGCAGTCTTGTTTAGTACAAGTCACCGCTGGAGTTAAGGAATCATTGGGGATCACAGTCCTAGTGAATTTCTCTTATTATTTACAAACTCGATATCAGCCAGCAATCGTCATCGTTAGTATTCACTAGCAAAACCCCCCAGTTTTAGTTACTTGCCAGTTATTCCTTCCAGTAGTCTACTCATACTTTGACCTATTCCCTGTGGGATCGACCCCAACCTAGTTGGGTTCTATATTTGGTTCAGCAACCGCATTATACTTTTTCGGAGGTATACTTTGAGCGACATCAATGTGCCATGGTTATATGGCACTTTCGCTGCTTAAAACAAGGAAAATATGTAATAACTTGGGTGTATTTTGTTGGTATGATGTGGTTTCTGTCCTAATTTGCAGGAAAATAGGTTTTAAAGGCAAAATGATCAAAAGAGGAAGAATCAAGCCCGAAAATGAATTGTATGAAGATGAAAGAAGGGATCTGCACCTGAGTATGACCCACGACATCACTCACGAGCCGTGATTACCACTCACAAGTCGTGAGTTGCTGTCGTGAATTGACTTCCAGAGGACCAACATGTTGCCTGAGTTTCACGACAGGACTCACTCCACGTGAGTCCACCTTCGAGGCGTGACTTGCTGGCGTGAGTCCACTTCAGAGATCCAAGAAAAGGCTTGATTTCCACGACACATGTTATGGGCCGTGACTGGGTTCCACGACACCAAGTCACGACACCGTGAAAGCTGCCGACTATGTTCTCCTATTTTGTTTTGGATAGGACTAGTTTTGTATCTATAAATACCCCTAGGTAGTCCTAAGTGTGGGAGTTGGACAATTTACTACTTTGAGAGTTATTTCATACTGTTTCAGACATATTTTTGGCTTTGTATTCAAAAACCCTAATTTGAGGTTTATTGATAATTGAAATTTCTGTTTTCCTTCATTCTTGCAAGATCATAGTTATGCTTTCATCTTTGGATTATTCTTGTGTTCTTGCAATTATGAGTAGCTAAACCCATCAACTAGGGTTGTGTGAACCATGAGGAATTAACGAAACCGGTTAAGTGCAAAGCAATTCTGAACCATGGTGTATGCATATATTATTGTTTCCTTCGTTGTGATTGATCTTCTAACGGTCGCGAACGTTTGAAACCCGCCTATATTCTAGACTTGCTCGAAAGAGAGGTAGAGATTGGGAAAAGGAGATAACAACAAAGATTTGAAGCTATCAACCTTCATCTAATAACTGGAGCCTTAGCGGGAAAAGTTATCTGAGATCCAGGACAAGGGTTAGTAGTGCGACACTCGGAGACCGAGAGGAGAAGAGTGAAATTCGTCTAATCAAGGCCGAGAGTCAGTTAGATGAATCTAGCTTGTTAGATATTGCATGCAACGCAGCGGGATAATTTTGTTAGCACAAGTATCCGGTGGAGTTAAGGAATCATTGGGGATCACAGTCCTAGTGAATTTCTCTTATTGTTTACAAACTCAATACAACAAGCAAGCGTCGTTGTTACTATTCACTAGCAGAACCCCCCTCCCCCCAGTTTTATTTACGTTCCAATTATTCCATCTGGTAGTCTACTCATACTTTGACCTATTCCCTGTGGGATCGACCCCAACCTAGTTGGGTTTTATATTTGATTCAGCGACCGCATTGTACTTTTTTAGAGGTATACTTTAGGCGATATCAATTGATTGTTTCCTTAGGTTTAACTACTTTTTGATGGTGCACAATGTCAGAACTCATCTAATCTGTATTCTGGACAAAAGGATGATTATGGATGGAAAGAAGAAAAATAAACAACAGAGACTTGGAGCTATCAACCTTCACTTTAAAGCTTGAGCCGATAATATGGGATAGCTATCGGGGATCTAGGATAGGAGCTAGTAACGCAGGCTCAGGAGAAGAGAAAACTTACCTGAGGATATTGCGTAGACAAGAACGTGAAGCTGTTCTAAGTATACATAACTTATTGATTCTGCAGATTAAACACACACAGAGATTGCAACGTATGACGAACCTATAGAGTTACAAAGTTATTGGGGAACACAGTCCTAGTTTCTTTTGCATACTAATTACAAATCTAATAAATCAACAACTGCTACTATTGAATTACTTAATTACAAATATCCCTCTTTTACTGGAAATTGTCATTGATTTCCTTGACGTCAATATTGATTGATGTTTTGACCTACTCTCTGTGGGATCGACCTCAACCTAGGTTGGATTCTATATTTGACAGCAACCGCATTATACTTTGTTTAGAGGTGTAATTTGGGTGACAACAAATTTTGGCAATGTTGTCGAGGAATATGGTTACGGAGTTGATTGATCGTGTTTGTTAAGGTTGATTGGTTGTTTCTTCCTGGTTTACTTTTATGTTGTTTTTAGAGGGCACACACCTGTGTATGCCATGCACTCGGAGTCAAGGCAATCCCCTGATTCCATTTGATAACAAACTTGAGAGAACTCTGAAAAATGCATGAAGCATGGTTAATGAATGAGTTCATGATCCAACATCTTTGTTGGAAGGTGTTCAGGTTAATGAAGGAGTTCATGATCCAGCATCCTTGTTGGAAGGTGTTTAGGGTGGTGGTGCAATTCATCACCAGCCAACACTTTATTATGTTGGCCACAAAACTACTAAACAAACAACTGCTAGATTGATGGCTGCAGAGAATGCTAGACAAGAGGCTGCCAGGTAGGCAGCTAGTGAAGAGAGGGGGCCAAACAAGATGAGGCTAACCGTCTAGCTCCACTTAATGCTCTAAAGAGATAAAGAAGGCATAGGGGGTAACAGCCTCCACAACAGCCTCTACAACAGTATCTGTCTCAATAAGAGAATTCAGAGGAGGACTTAGACTATTTGGAACCGGTGGAAACTGGTGCTATCATTCCACCAGAATTACCTTCGTGGACTAATTTTGATATCACGAGTTCCATTATTTACTTGCTGAGCTTGAAAGGGGTGTTCGCTGGCCTGCCCACTGATGACACAAACCTACATGTAATGAATTTTGTTGGAATTTGTACACCTTATAAGCTGGCTGGAGTAACCCAAGAGGCAATCAGACTGCGCCTTTGTCCATTCTTTTTGATAGGGGAAGCCACACTATGGTTAGTAGAGCTATCATGGGGATCGATTACTAATTAAAATGAATTGTGAAATCAGTTCTTGAAAAGATTTTTCCCACCTTCCAAAATGTTACAGTTGAAGGATGAGATTTATAATTTCAGACAGTTTCATTAGAAGGCATTGTATGAGATATGGCTGAGGTTTAAGAAAAAGCTACAGAGTGTTCCAAACCACAGGATGATTGGTAGAAACTTGCTTGAGATCTTCTATAGAGCCTTGAATGCTAACACCAAGGTTGTAGTAGAAACTATCACTGGGGGAGTATTCATGAGTCTGTGTTGAGAGCATGCTTCTGAGATTCTAGACAGGATCACTAAAATCAATCGAGGCTGGCATAGTCAGGATACAGACAGACCCACAGACACATATGTAATTGGAGAATCAGTAGAGAAGATAGCACTAGATGAGATAGTGTCCTAGAAAAGGGAATCAAGGTCGGAACTACTATGGAGACAATAATTACAATAGGTCTGGGTATAGAGATAGGAGTAGAGAATGAGATGGTTATTGGAAGGAAAAAAGATTATTATAAGGATAGAAGTGGCCTCTATGTTCCACCTAGGAACCGTGATATTGGTTCAAGCAATTTGAGGATGAAATATGTGCTTGCGAAGGTGGTGAAAGAGGTAGATAAAATGGAAGACTGCCTCAAAGAGATTAGAGAAGATATTTTGGGGCTGAGCCAAAAGGTCAAATCACATGCTACCGCCATTAAGCAGCTTGAGCAATAATTTGGTCAAATGTTTGCCGCATTGAATCAGCGTCAACAAGTTACACTTCCAAGCAACACTGTCCAGAACCTAAAAAATGATGCTCATTGTATGGATATCATAACTAGAGGTGGAAAGGCTCTTGTTGAGTCACCCAAAGAGGTTATTATTGAGAAAAATAATGAAGGTGTTCATACCAAAATAGAAGAGCAAACAACTGTAAAGGGAGGAAAGGTAAAGGAAGTTATAAGAAAATATTTTCTATTCCCAAAATTCTCCAACCTTTCTCTCAGTGTCTTAAGAAAAAGGTGGAGGAAAACAAACTTCTAGTGGGGAGAGACTGAAAGATGTTGTAAAGCCTCAAACTGATGAAAAAAGGGCAAACACTAAAACAAAAAAGGAAGAAGAAGCCCAGCAGATGCTAACTCCTATTCCTAAGCCTCCACTTTCATGCCCTCAGTGCTTGAAGAAGAAAGTGGAAGATGGAAAATTTCATGAGTTCATGTCTATATTGACGCAACTATCAATAAACATCCCATTGGTGGAAGTGCTTAAAAAAATGTCGAGATATGAAAAGCTTATCAATGAGTTGGTCATAAAGAAAAGAACTATCAGTTATGATCTATTGGTAATTTGCATCATTGTTGTGCAAGTGCATCCTATTCTCCTGTGCAAAAGAAAGATGATCCCAGTGCCTTCATAATTCCTTACATAATTGGGTCATCTAACTTTGCCAAAGCTTTGTGTGACCTAGGTGCAAGCATTAACTTGATGTCGCTGGCTGTGTTCAAATAATTATTCTTGGGAAACCCTAAACCAATGAAGATGCGGTTATTAATGTCGGATCGTATGGTGAAGAAACCTATGGCCATATTGTTTGATGTCTTGGTCAAGGTAAGAAACCTTATCTTTCCTGCCAACTTTGTTGTCTTGGATTGTAAGGTCGATTTTGAGATGCCTATAATTTTGGGGAGACCATTTTTAGCCACTGATAGAGCATTGGTGGTTATGGAGTAGGGTGAGCTGAAATTCAAGATGAATAATGAGGAAGTCACGTTTAATGTTTACAGAACTATGAATCAACCAAAGAACATGAGGGTGATTTTGATAATAAATAGTTTAGATGACTCCAAAAACCAACCCCAGGGATATCTTGATAAAGTCTAAGTAATCAAGACACTCGCATCGTGTCGCGATATTAATCAGGAGTTGTTTGGGAGGCAACCCAAGGTGTCTTGTTATTCCTACATTTGTTATGATTCTTGTTATTTTGATCGACATTAGACCCACGAAACTAGGGTGCCATAGGTGTGTTCCTAACTCCCTTGTTTTACTTTGGTCTAATGTGTTGGGGACAATGCATGCTTATTTGATGGGGGCGGGGGTACTTGTGGGTATATATATCCTCTTGGGGGGTTTTCTTGCTTTGTTTATTTTCCCTTAAGTGCTATCTAGTAGAACCGACATGTTTAGGATTTTATTTTACGTTCTTTTGTTGTGTTTATATTGTTTTTGTTGTGTTTAATTACGGGAAAATAGGGGAACCTTAGTGCAGTCAAGTTTTGAATGTGTTGATTTTGGTTTTTGATGTTTCAAGGATACCCCTCCTAAATTTTTGTTTTAGACTGTGTGTTGTAGTTATGTCAAATTGTGACCATTGTTGAATCTTGTTATGGCATTAGTATTATAGGCAGAATAACCGTAGCTTACCAATGCATGAACTGGATAGGTTGTAGTTGATGGTGTGACCCTGTGCTATGTCGGTGTGAGATTGGTTATCGAGTTCACTTTGTATGTACGATCTAGAACTTGCCCAGTTAGTCTTGCCTAGGTTGTATGATGGTGGGTTAGGAGAAGATCATAAGCCGTTATGAATAAGTCCACTCTTAGCCTAAATGCCCGACCAAATGAAATGAGTATCCCTTGATCACGAATTTGAGCCTTAATTGACCATTTTCTTTCATTAGCCTATTCACCTTCCTGTTTCTACTTACAATGAACCTGTGTTGGCCCTGGTCCCTCCTTGGACATTGTGTATCTCAACTCAGTCAAATCGCGTAAGTTGAGGGTGGATATCATAGGGGTGCATAGTTTGATATGGGTATGAAGAAGAAGTTAGTAAAAGAAAAGAAAATAGACTCGGGTGTGGTAAACAAAAAAAGTGATGAATAAAATTGCAAAAGAAAAAAAAGATTAAAAAAGATTAAAAAAAGAGAAAAAAATATAGAAAGTGTAAAAAAGAAAACCACACCCGAAATCTGAAGGGAAGCGTAGGAGAATAAGGGAGAATAAAATAAGTAAGGTCATAAAGTGGAGCCAAAAATAGTGTAGAGTTAAGGAGGGCTGAGTCACAATATCTTTAGCTACCATACCCATTCCCAAGCCTACATTACAAGCCGATGAAATTCCTGTAGTGATCCTAGTCCGGCCGTCCAAAAACTAAGGCATAGAAAATAAGGGCAAGCCTATGGTATTTCAAGCACACTGTTCAAACTTCTTTGAGAGATTGAGTGTCTTGAATCATTTCCTATTTATATCTACATCTATAGACTGTGAGAGTACGAAACTTTTTTGTTGTGAGAGCACACAGGTTGCATTATTGGTTGCTACTTGTTCAGGTAATGTTATTTGCATATATGCTTGGTTGTTTGTTCATAATTTAATGCCATCACTTGATCCCTTTTGTGTCATGGTAATGTGTTGCATGTATACACCCGGTGCGTTTTGATTTTTGTATAGGAGGGGGTTGAAAATTTTGTGCTAAAAGTGATAAATTGACTGTCATAGGTCTCTTAGGTTTCACTTAGTTAAGAATTGTATATGTTTATTTTATTTTATTTGCCTGAGGACGTGCAAATGTTCTAAGTTAAGGGTATTGATGTGACATGGTATCATGGAACTTTTGATGCTAAGACGAGGAAAATATGCAAGAACTTAGGTGTTTTTGGTATGTATGATGTGTTTTTGTTAAATTTTACAGGAGAATAGGGTTCGGAGGCAAAACGGAGGTAAAAGACTCAAAAGAATGATAAAAAGGGGTCTCTTGGACAGGATCCATGGATTGTGGAATCATCCACGAATGGTCAAACATGCTCGTGAATGAAGTTCTGAAGAAAAAATCAAAATTCTGACTTCCACTGATAGTGTACACAATTGGTAGACTGAGTCTACGATTGGTAGACTTGATCAGTGGAAAAGATGCTGAAAAAGTGCAAGTAGAGTCTGATTTCCACGACTATAGTTCACGATTGGTAGACTGATTCACGACTCTGGTTCACGATTGGTGGAAACCTGCCGACTTTCTTCTCCTACATAGTTTAGGATAGGATTACTTTAACATCTATAAATACTCCTATTAGGTTTTATGTTTGTTGGACGTTCTATTACACTATTGTAAGGTTCTAAGGCATAGCTTGGTCTTGGAATTACAAACATAGATTTTTAGGGTTTTAATTCAAAGTGAGATTTTGGAGCTTTTCATATCATTCTTGTAAGTTCATACTTGCGTTGTCTTCTATGAATCCTTCATGCGTGCTTACAACTATGAGTAGCTAAACGGCACTACTAGGGTTGTGGGAACCATGATGGATTAGCAAAGTAGGATTCATAGTACGGATTAATCTTCTATTGGTTTTCATATGTATTGATTGTTTCCTTGGGTTTAACTGCTTTTTGACGGTGTGCAACGTCAAAACTTGCCTAATCTGTATTCTGGATGAAAGGATGATTATGAATGATAAGAAGGAAAATAAACAACAGAGACTTGGAGCAATCAACCTCCCCTTTATAGCTTAAGCCAATAATATGGGATAACTATTTGGGATCTAGGATAGGGGTTAGTAATGCAGGATCAGGAGAAGAGAAAACTAACCTGAGGATATTGCTTAGACAAGAGCGTAAAGTTATTCTAAGTATACATATGTAAACCAAACACCGAGAGAGATTGCAACGTATGACGAACCTATGGAGTTACAAAGTTATTGGGGAACACAGTCCTAGTGCCTTTCTCATACTAGTTACAAATCAACAACTGTTACTATTGAATTACTTAATTACAAATCCCCCTCTTTTACTGGAAATTGTCATTGATTACCATGACGTACATATTGATTGATATTTTAACATATTCCCTATGGTACTGACCTGAACCTAGGTTGGGTTCTATAGTGGACAGCGAGCGCATTATACTTTGTTCAGAGATGTAATTTGGACGACATCAGTGACTGAGTGGCTAGCCTCACTGCTATGTGCGGCTACATGGAGAGGGCCCAGACGTTCTAGCTGAGGTTGGCTTCTTTAAGCTCTACTTCCCCAGTGGATCCGACCCGAGCTTATACTGAGCTCCGAAAGGAGTTACACAGAGATAAGAAGAAACGCTAATCTCGGAACCACATATTGGTGAGGATGTGAAAGGCCGTGCAGGTTATGTTCCCATTCACTTTTCCTAGTAGAGCTCTCGAAGCTGAGTGAGGAGGATGTCGAGGAGTTCACATTCCTCAGTGGTATAGATGAGGAGGTTCCGAATGTCGCCAGCCATGGGGATGATGCCACCAGCTACACACTTCCCCCTCCCCCCTTTATGTTTTTAATTCTGGATTTGGGTTGCCTCCGTTTGGGGCATGTAACAATTAATCTCTTTTTATTTTCTGCACTTATAAGACATTTTTCCTTCCCACCCCCTTTTAATAATAGTCATACTTTCTTATAATATGTGTTGGATGCCTTTTCTATCATTTTATATCTCGAAAATAGGGTTGCTTCGCAACAACTGAACATTACAAAAATAGGGAATGTACATTAAATTTGCAATCCTATTAACTCCGAACCATAACCAATACAACTTTTTGTCTACTAAATTAATTAGTGCTACACTTCCGTCAATCTCCTTACTCACTAATTCGTGACCCTCCAAGTACTCTAACAATAGCCAGGCATCCAGATGGTCCATATGTGATAGGATAGAAGACAAGTAGTACACCAAATCACATAAAGACGAGTCGTGGCTCAAGTCACAAAAATGAAGACACTCTTGGGAGTGCACTGGGTCTTTAAGTCTGCCAGTTTACTCAGCTACACACCATCGAATCACACATACACTCAACAATCATATGCGAGTGGTAAACATCACAAGAATTAACATATATCACCATCAACAACTATACACATAGTATATATATTTAACACATAATTGGCTTATCACAGTAATTAACTCCATATCAAATACACATCACAATCTGCTTCCTAGGTTCTTACTGGCTCCTATTCATTGGGCATTTTGTCCCAACCTTTCCATACTAAAAGATACCAATTGGGACCAATTTGTTCCAATTATGATGATTGAGATACCAATTAGAATCGACCAGATACCAATTGGACTCAACTCGAGAATACGATACTTAGATAGCATGGTAGGAAAGAAAAAAGTGAGGTAGATTCCTAGATGTCTTGTAACTCCCTACAAATTTGATGTGGATGTCAACACACTAATTCATAGGACTCTACTTAACATTTGCTCTTGTTTTGGGAGAACGGTAACCTGGGCTCTGATACCATCTTTGTCACTACCCAATCCACCGAGTCATGCCGGGCACCTACCTACACTACTCCAGATAGGAGAACCCTAATAGTTTGATGATTCAACCAAATTCAGAAGTTAAAATGATAAACACTTTTCCTTAAGACAAAGATAGTATCAGAGCACTGGGTTTGTAGATTTTTTCATAGAAGATCAGGTCTAGTATAGTCTCGTGGAATGGTACGGAGAAATTTGTACTTTTCTTTGAGATTCTACAAGGCTTTAGGAAACAAAATTCCTTTCTTTCTTCTTTTCATGTTATTTCTTGATTTCAATTGGTATCTAGTGATTCAAATTGGTATCTAACTCCTTCATTCTTGTTTTGCAGATGGTGAATACACATTTCTTTAGAGTACCAATAGCAGACCCAGCACCAGCACTAGCAGCAGTGCCTGTACCTGCCGCTAAGGTTGCAGCATAGGGTAGACCCAATGTGAGGGGTAGGGCCAGCAGAAGAGGAAGAGGGGCAGCACTTGCTAGGGGTGGAGCTCGGGCAGTCGAAGGACTAGCTAGGAAAGGACTCCCTCCCCGCCCCCACCACAGGGTGCTCTGGAGTTAGCTCAGGATGAGGAGGTGGTGATTGAAAAGGAAGATATAATGACCCAAACCATCATTATATGTAAAAACACCACTAGAATATTTTACAAAAAATAATGGGCTCAAAATAGACCCAAAAAAAATTAAATCGGGGAGGAAATTGGGGCCTAAGGGAATTGGGCCAATAATCCTAATAATAAGTTGGGCTGGCCAGCCAAAAACCACTATAGCGGTCAATTAACCATTGCAGCGGTAATAGGTAGTAGCCCAGCCGAGAAATTTTTAAAAATCCTTCTTTTTTTACCTTCCCTAGGTCGCCCCCTTCCTCCAAAAACACTCTGAAAAACCCTATCTCCCCAACCATAAGATTTCAAAGTCCAAGGTTTATGAGAGTAGTTACAAGGTACACTCGGAGGGAACCCGATATCAAAATACATCTAGCACGTGTGGGGTAGCTTACTCCTCTTCATAGTAGTATGTTTCACCTAAGTGGTAAGCTAAGGTTTATTTTTTAGCAACTAGACTTGGGATAGATGCATTTAATGTTAATGATGATGTCGGGAGTATCATGCATTAGGCCCTCGGGCACGGAGTTGGATGGATGAACATGTTAAAAATTCAGATAGGCTTGATTATATTGAATTACTTAATGTTATGTTAATGTTTGATTGGGTCGAGAGATGGATAGGAATGTGGAGTAATGTGCGTAGTTTATTATTTTAAGGGTTTGAGAATGGCAAAAAGTTGAATAAAATAGTGTGAAATGGTAAAATGGGAAATTTAAGGTGACTCGACTAATATATAATTGCTTAAAATGCTCAAATTATGTTAGGTAAACTTGTACCATTCTAAGGACTTGATAGTTAGAATTGATGTTTTCTAGAATTTAGAAGATGAGACAGTGAGTAAAAAGGTATTGAAATGAGATAGTTAGTAAAAAGGTATTGCGGTTAGCGGATTTGTGGGGTTGTGGGGTTGGGATGGCTTGTCATATTGTCATGATTAATTCTTCAAGAGTTTAGAAGATAATGTGAAAATATCGAGGTTGGTTGGGATTCGGTTAGAGGGAAAGTGCATAATAACAATAACTTGGGTGACGACAATGATCTTAGGCGTATTTGTACTCTTAAGTATCATTATCTATGAGCTTTTAGATTAGTTTTGATGATAACTTGATGTGCTTATTAAGTTTTTAAGTATGTATATGTGTATTTGTGTGTTAAAGTACATGTTCTTAGTGTTTAAGTTGCATTCGAAACAAGTCTAGAGTCAAAAAGATCAAATAGAACTTAGATGAGGAAACTAGTATCGCTAGCTTAAGCTATGTTTGTTCTAGTGTACTTGGATTTGTTCTATTATGTTGTATGGACATATGGTCTTTGTGAGATGTTGAATAAGACCAATGGAGGAGAAATTGAAGCTAAATCAATCCTACAAACAAGCCACAAGACGTGCGGGAGCAAGGGACGAAAGCACGAGAAGGATGGACGCAACCCCTCACACAATGGAGGAGGGCATGCGCCGCACCCTCCATGGCGTGTGGGAAGGCATGCTCCGCACCATAAATAATGCATGAGAGGTTGTGATACACACCATTTAGCGTACCATGCTACTGGTTTGCACGTGCGATGAGCCACGCGGCGCACCACTCCCAAATTCGACCCAAAGTTAGTTTTTAACTTATTTTTAAGTGGGGGCAAAGTTGTAAATGTATGGGATTCATTTGGGGAACTGAATGACCTAAACCACTATAAAAGGAGTACTTAGCCACATTTATTAACATCTTTTGAAATCACTTGGAAGACACACGAATTGGAGAGGAGGAGAAGGCAAGGAAGGCTCTACACTAGGGTTTTTCTTCTTTTACTTTTCATTCTTGTAGTTTAAAGTTATGAACTCTTTTATGGAGATTGTTTGTATGAATATGAGAGGATAAACACCCTCATTATAGGGTTGAGTATACAAACATGATTGCTTAATTAAGGTTTTATAGTTGGTTTATTTGTCTATCAAGTCATATGATTGTTCTTGCATTCTTATTTTACTATTCTAAAGTGTCACGAACTTTAGGATAAATCTTAGTCTCGAAACGAATTGACCATAGGAGTTGAGAGATGGAATGAAGAATTTAAGGAGTGTGTATCATATCTTTAATGGTTATATAGTGATTGTTGAAGAATGATTTGCGGTTAGGATAGCAATATACCTAAATGCCCCACTGGGTTAATGAAACTGGAAGATGGTTTAATGCATCTAAATTGAAAACTCATATCACCACTCAACGATGTAGTTATGAGTTTAATTTAGGTATAATACTTAGAGTATGACCATACCCAAGTTGAATATCCTAAAAAAACAATGACTGACAGAGTTTATCCTTCATCCAAGCCTAATGGCACAGCAAATCTAAATGTCGCCCCCGTCAAGAACCAGATGTACAATGCAAATAACATCCCTTATCGACAGACACCAACTACCTAACACCGACAAAATCGCCGCTATTGCATTTGCCGTTGTTATTTCTGTGTGTGCTATTTTTGGTCCATCCTTATTATCTGTATCATTCTCCTCCTTGCATCCATTGTGGTGTCATATTCTACGTCCTTTACCATCATCAATGATGTAGTTATGAGATTAATTTGGGTAGAATACTTAGAGGATGACCATTCCCAAGTTGAATATCAACCCCGTAGAACAACAATCATGATAGACACTAACACCGGCTAGAAACCATAGTTAGGCATAAATGAGAACTAAATGCCTCAACCCTGGAACTCTCCATATATTGTTTATAATCCAATTAAATAGTAACGCTTGAATTAGATCGCTTATTAAACATAAGTCCCTATGGGATTGATATTCGGCTTATGAAGAGCCACTATATTACTTTCATGACCACGTACACTTGTGTGTGTGCTTAGGAGAGATAAGTTTTTGGCGCCGTTGCCGGGGACTTGAAAATTAGCAATCTTCTAATTTTCAATTTTACTATTTTGTTTGATAAGTGCTAACAACTTGGTCTTAGGTACTGAATTTGCAGGTACAGGTTTGAATATTGAGTAAGCTGGAATGGGAGAGGGAGTTAGTTGAACCATATCCCAAACCTGAGCCACGTTTGCACCAATTAACCAAGGAAGCAACACTTCTCTATAAAATCCCACAAGTTCAAAAGGACGAGACTAGTTCTACAGCAATGGGTGATAAACAACCACCTCGTAGGATAGTGCGTGATGTGGCAATCCCACTCGCAACTAATGTGACCTCTTGTATTCAAAAGTCGTATGCAGGGGACAGATTTGACCTGAAGCAAAACATGGTGTATTTGTTGCTCACAAGCGGATAGTTTACAGGCTTATCACATGAAGATCCACAGGTCCATCTACAAAACATTTTGGAGATCAGTGATACTTTCATCCCCGCTGGAGTCTCCACAAACTATGTGAGGCTCACACTTTTCCCATTCTCACATTTGGGAGAAGCGAAGAAATGGTTGAAGGCAGAACCTTCAAACCCAATTACAACTTGAGATGATTTGGCAAAGAAGTTCCTCATCTGACTCTTTCCTTCGGGCCAAACCGCAAGGTTGAGGAATGAGATTCTGAGTTTCAAGGAAAAGCCAGATGAGAATCTCTATCATGCATGGGAGAGATTCAAGTCACTTCTCAAAGATTTTCCACATTACCAAAAGAACAATGAGGTATTAGCTCATAATTTTGTTGAAGGTCTTGACCACAATACAAAAATTTTGTAAGATTCTGCAGTAGGTGGTCAGGCTTTGGAGAAAACTTATGATGAGTTGTACACTCTCCTAAATAAAATTGCACAAGATAATCCAGCTTAGAATGGTGATATGTCTGGAAGAATGGTGAAGAAGCCTGTAGGTTTGATTGAGTTAGATGGTGTCACTGCATTGTCCGCACAATTGGCTAGCTTCAAGAATCAAATAATAGCCCAGTTCAACAAGTTGAGTGTGGTTCAAACTCAGGCACAGGTTAATGCAGTTTAGCAAGTTTAGACTTAGTGTGAAATTTATGGTAATAGTGGTCATTCTTTAGACTTATGTGCAAAAAATTAAGAGTCTATGAATTTTGTAAGCAATGCTCAGAGAGGTAATCAAAACTATGGTAATGCCCTACAACCGCAACTGGCAGAGTCAGCCTAATTACTCATAGTGTAATAATCAGGCTCAATCTCAGCAATTTTAGCAACAGCAAGGTATTCAGAATAACACTCAGGCTAGCAATATTGAAGAGACTTTAAAAAAAATACTGGCCAACCAAGAACAAATGGCTGCAGAAATCAAAAATCAACAACTTGCCCAAAAGAATTTGGAGATACAAATAAATCAGTTAGCTCAGGCGCAGAACTCAAGACCTCAAGGGGGTTTACCTGGTGATATAGAGAAAGATCCAAAGCAATTCATGGCAATCATATTGAGAAGTGGTAAAAATTTGATTGATGTACCTCCAAAGAAAAATTATAAGGTGCAAGCAGAATTAACCACACCAGAGCAAACAGAGAAGCAAATTCATCCCAAAAAAACTGACAAAAAGGGAAAGTCTGAGTACACTAATAAAAAGCCGGTTGAGAAGCCTCAAAATAGACTACCACCACCTGTCCCTCAAAGACTCAATAAAGTAAAAGAAAATGCTTGTTTTAAGAAGCTCTTTGACACATTTATCGAACTTCACATTAACCTTCCTCTTATAGATATTTTGTAGGGAATGCCAAAGTACACTAAGTACTTAAATGATATGGTGACCGACAAAAGGAGGCTTGGTGATATTGAGACGGTAGCACTTACTGAAGAGTGCAATTCTATGGTCATGAGCAAGATGCCCACAAAGCTCAAGGAACCTAAGAGTTTCACCCTCCCTATACAAATTGGTGAAAGTGACATTGTTCATGCCTTGAGTGATTTGGGGGCAAGCATCAACTTGATGCCCCTTTCAGTTTTTAATACTCTTGGTTTGGGAAAGTCAAGGCCCTCCTCAGTCGTGTGACAAATGGCGGACAGAACAAGAGTGGTCCCTGAAGAAATCATAGAGAATGTTCTCATTAAGGATGGTAAGTTCATTATTCCTGCTGACTTTATCATTCTTGATTATGATGCAGATGACAGGGTACCAATGGGCATCCATTCTTGGCTACTGGTGGAGTATTGATAGATGTGAGAGAGGGCACACTCAAGATGAGATTGAATGATGAAGAGGTGGTCTTCAAGGTGTACAAAGCACTCAACACACTCTCACACTATAGAGATTTATGCATGATCACAGCTATGGAAATGGATGAGTGTGGGGAAAAAGAGTGTAAACCACCAATTACTTCTTCGGACAGTCTCATAAAGTTGCCTAAATCGACCAATAATCCTAAACCTGTACTACCTGAATGGAATTCTAAAAAGGTAGGTGTAAGAAAAGTTGCAAACCTTGATAATGAGCATTCAAGAGGTCAGAAAAGAAGGAGAAAATGGGATCCAAGTAGGAGGAAGAGGATGAAAGAATATGGATGATGAAGTTGTTATGTGAATCGTGCCGTGATAATAAATCAGGTGTTTCTTGGGAGGCAATCCAAGTTAAGGTAGTTATTTTATTTTATTTAGTTTTCTTTAATTTCACCTTTGTTTTTGTTTTATTTTTTTTGAGTTGACAGGTTGAGGGGAAGTCTGAGTACCCGAGATCTTAGCTAAGGAGCATGGCAAAAAACTGAGTATGGGGTTCCCCCGAACCTCCTTGATAAATATGATGATACTAGCTAGGCCTAGAGGCAGCCTCAGCCAGTATTTCTATCCTTACTTTTTATTTATACTTTGGGGACAAAGTATGATTTTAAGTGTGGGTGGGAAATCTTCCGATTAGTTAGGGTGGAGTGTGCTATAGGAGTCTTTTGGTTATTTGCTTATTTGATTTTTTCGTATGTTGCTAAAAAAATTAAAAATACAAAAAAAAATTCTTTTAGTAATTTTTAGTTTTATTTAGGAGCACACTTCATCCACCCCTCAATTTTTCTTTTCAGTTCTTTTCCGAAAGGAAGCCCTTTGAACCAAGTATCCTTTTTGATTTTTAGGAATAATTTTAAAATTTTAGAGATGCTCTAGTTGGATGCTACACATGATTGCATGATGCAAGTTGGTTTTAAATGTCAAAGCATATGTAGTGAATTGAATTACTACTGTGAAACACTTAGGCTCATTTGTGTGACTCTTATGTGATGTTGGCTTAATATTGAATTCTTGCTATTGCTTGGTTGAGAGTCTATAGGGATCCCTCTTGACTTAAACATGTGCCATTTGTAGGTGAAATTTTTGGTATATTCCATGTTGTATATTGATGTCTAGAACTTGCCCGGTGTGTTTGCAAAGCAAAATAAAAAAAATGTTAAGTTTAGGAGATGATATAGGCATTTCTTTGATAGCCATGTTTTATACCCTCTTTAGCTACCCTTTTTGCATCATCTTAGTTAGACCTGTTGAGCCTTTAGCGTATTTTTTGGTAGCCTTATATGTATCTTATTCTCTTTCTTTCAATTGACCATAATTTGATCCAAAACTTCTAAGCGATTTAGTTGAAAAATTAAGATGTTAAGGAGTGAAATTGAAGAAGGAAAAAAGTGAAAGTGTTGCTCCAAGTAATTAGGTTTTGGTATGTTGAAAAGGTTTATGTGTTTTTGGTAGGGAGTAATGTAATAAAAAGAAAAATTGATCAAAAGTGAATCATGTGTTGATAACAAATGCTCCTTACTTAATATGTGTAAGCTAGCTTAAAGAGATGGCGAAAAATTAAAGAGAGTTGGGAAGATGATGGTGGTGTAAAATAGGTTGGTCGAAGATGAGCTTAGAGGAAATTGTGATGTATTAAAGCACTTAGGGAAGATAGTCACTGTTCTTGACCAAATAGTTCCTATCTGTCCCTTAGCCTACATTACAACCCTTAAAGTCCTACTTGATCTTGAGCTTTGACATTCTTATATTAGTGGAGTACTACACTAAGGTCAAGCTTATGGTTCATCTTATGTGACATGTGAATTCTTTGTGAGAGTGAACGAAATTTGACTCTTACACCCATTCTTGTGATAAATTGCATGCTAGTAAGTGAATATGGGTGACTCTCTTGTGGTGAGGGCACATGTTTGATGATATATAAGTGACTTATATGATCTCTTTATTGATTAATATGCATGATTTATCCAACTTATTAGAGTCAAGTCTTGAGGCTAGGATGTTTTGAAGTAGTATTCATGTGTTTCAAAGTTGTAATATGACATGTCGAATGAAGAACTTGCTATTCATGTGGTCTGTGTAGTCCTATCTTGAGTGTCTTAGTTGTAGTAGTAATGTTAGTGTTTTCCTTGATGGTTATTAATGTAAAGATTTGTTCAAGGATGAACAAGGCTTCAAGTGTGGGGTGGAGATCTTAGGCGTATTTGTACTCCTAAGTGTCATTATCTATGCGTTTTTAGCTTAGTTTTGAGGATAAATTGATGTGGTTATTGAGTTTTTAAGTGTGTATATGTGTATTTGTGTGTTAAATTACATTTTCATAGTGTTTAAGGTGCATTCAAAACAAGTCTAGAGTCAAAAAGATCAAATAGAACTTAGATGAGGAAACTAGTGTCGCTAGCTTGAGCTATGCTTGTTCTAGTGTACTTGGATTTGTTCTATTGTCTAGTATGTACTTATGGTTGTTGTGATATGTTGTAAGGGAAAAATTTAGGAGCTATGGAATCTAAATCAATCCTACAAACAAGCCACAAGACGTGCGGGAGCAAGGGATGAAAGCACGAGAAGGATGGATGCAACCCCTCACACAATGGAGGAGGGCATGCACCGCACCCTCCATGGCATTTGGGAAGGAATTATCTGCACCATAAATGGTGCATTATAGGGTGTGCTCTGAACCATATAGTTTACCATGCTACTGGTTTGCGCATGCGATGAGCCACACGGCGCACCACCCCCAAATCCGACCCAAAATTTGTTTTTAACTTATTTTTAAGTGGGGGCAAAGTTGTAAATGTATGGGATTCGTTTGGGGAACCGAATGACCTAAACCACTATAAAAGGAGTACTTAGCCACATTTATTAACATCTTTTGAAATCACTTGGAAGACACACGAATTGGAGAGGAGGAGAAGGCAAGGAAGGCTCTACACTAGGGTTTTTCTTCTTTTACTTTTCATTCTTGTAGTTTAAAATTATGAACTCTTTTACGGAGATTGTTTGTATGAATATGAGAGCATAAACACCCTAATTATAGGGTTGAGGCTAAAAACATGATTGCTTAATTCTGGTTTTATAGTTGGTTTATTTGTCTATCAAGTCATGTGATTGTGCTTGCATTCTTGTTTTCCTATTCTAAAGTGTCATGAACTTTAGGATAAATCTTATTCTCAAAATGAATTGATCATAGGAGTGGAGAGATGGAACGAAGAACGTAAGGAGTGTGTATCATATATTTAATGGTTATATAGTGATTGTGGAAGAATTATTTGGGGTTAGGATAGCAATATACCTAAATGCCCCGCTGGGTTAATGAAACGGAAAGATAGTTTAATGTATCCGAATTAAAGACTCATATCACCACTCAATGATGTAGTTATGAGATTAATTTGGGTAGAATACATAGAGTATAACCATTCCCAAGTTGAATATCAACCCCATAGAACAACAATCATGATAGACACTAACACCGGCTAGAAACCATAATTAGGCATAAATGAGAACTAAATGCCTCAACACTGGAACTCTCGATATATTGTTTACAATCCAATCTACTTATTGTTGTTATTTCTATTTTGTAGTTATAAAAACAAACTAAATCTCTCTTGGTTACAAATTGCACTTGTTGAACTTGAATAGTAATGCTTGAATTAGATCGCTTGTTAAACACAAGTCCCTTTGGGATTGATATTCGGCTCACGAAAAGCCACAGTATTACTTACATGACCACGTAAACTTGCGTGTGCACTTGGGAGATGCAGACAACCCAATAGGGGTGTTTTGTAAGTTATGAATATGTTATATATATATATATATATATATATATATATATATGTCAAGAGTGAGGTCACCAAGTTAATAAATTAGATGGTTGATGTAATTGTAGACTGGTTTAACCCGTATTGGGTTGTAAACTAACATTGTTATCATCTTTTACATCAATTATGATTTACTGATTTCATACACACATTTATATGTATTGGGATAATATATTGTGATATGGGTCGGGTACCACGCCAGTACAGATATGATAAGGGTCAGGTACCACATCAATACATTGTGATGTTGTTGATGATAAGATAAGGAGAGATGATACGCACATCTTGCATACATACATTTCTTGCATCTGTTTGAATGTTTTGTTATTTTATTGTGGTTTCATACATGCTATTGTTGTGGTAAAGGGTGGAAGATGATATGAAGGTACATTAGGTCCCTAAGTGGGACGAGTTGAGAATGGGATTTTACGGTCCCCCTGAGATGATTTGGTGCTATAGTTTATGATCGGTAGAATCCAAAATTTTGAGTGGATGTGAACTAAGGAATTGTAGGCATTATGAGAATGGGCCGGTATTAGAGGAAAGGTATAGGTTGGAATAGGTGGTCAAAGGACAAGGATATACAAAATGTTAAGTCAAAGGACAAAGATATACTAAAATAATAAATCACAGGTAGGTCACAGAGATTCTAAGTGTAGATCGCAGAGATACTAAGTGTAAGACACCGAGATGCTAAGTGTAGGTCACAGAGATGCCAAATATAGGGAAATAGGAGTTGTTTATTTGAGGATTCGAAACTGAAACTTTACTTGATGTTGTGATTTGTCCCTTTTTATTATTGATGTTATTTGTTTTTAACCCTGATTGGCCGATGATGCTTACCAGTACGTGTGGTTATATTGATTCTACACTTACTATATCTTCAATCGGGGGTATAGCCATGGTCCAGGTTAGTTGAAGTTTCTAAAGCAGCGATATCGATCACTCAGTAGTGGCCCCTGCCCTCTCTATTTTGTATGGATATTGTGTCATGGATGTCTCTACTTCTTGCCTAGTCCTCTTGTATCAATTTAGGCTAGGTTCTAGGGAATCACTTGTAGTTATTTTCTGCATTTACTTTTCATATTTTATGTATTAAAATAGGTTTTGGAATAAATGTAATGAGTAATCGTAAACCAACTTTGATTAGTTATTCATTTGGTGGTTATTAAATTAACTAAGTATATATTGTTTTAACTTCCACATTAATTGATTGGTTGGGTGTTAAGGGCTCACCTATCTGGAGTAGATGTAGGTAGGTGCTCGGCACGATCTGGTAGGTTGGGTCATGACAAAGATGGTATCAGAGCCTAGGTTACCGATTTTCCAGTACAAGAGAAAACATTGAGTAGAGTCCTATAAATAGATGTATTGACGTCCATATTAAATCTATAGGAAGCTACAATGCATATAGAAATTTATCTCACTTTTTTCTTTTCAATCGTACCCTCTCAATGTCGTATCCCCGGGTTGAGTTTAATTGGTATCTAGTTGATTCCAATTGGTATCTCAATCATCACGATTGGGATTAGTTGGTCCCAATAGGTGTCTCTTAATGTGGAAAGGTTGGATAAGATGCTCAACTGATAGAGGTCAATAAGAAATATAAAAGTGGATTGTTATGTTGTGTCCAATACAGTGTTGAGTATTTGTGATGAGGCAATGATGTCTTGAAATATGCTATGTGTATTGCTGTTGATGGTAGCATATGGTAACTTGCTAGGCGATGTTTAAATTCTCAAATAAGATTGTTGAGTATTTGTGTGGTTGGATGGTATGTATCCAAGCAGACCAGTGGACGTAAAGACCGGGTGTGATCTCGAGAGTGTCTTCATTTCTGCAATTTGAGCTACAACTCATCTCTCCATGATTTGGAGTACTACTTGTCTTCTAGCCAATCCCTTAAGAACCACTCGAATATCTGGCTGTTGGTGGAACACTATTAAGGATACTAAATTGAGTAATTAAGAAGATTAATGAAAGTATAGCATTATCTAATTTGGTAGACAAAAAAATTATGTTGGTTGTGGTTCGAAAGCAATAAATTTGTGAATTCAATTTATACTAAGTATAACAAGAGATTATTAAGCTGCTTGAGCATGCATAAAAAGAGTATTGTGAAGAAAGGAACCTGGGACTGGGTTAGGGAAAAATCGAGGCAGAGCTACTGGAGGCTACCACTGTAACGGATCTTTTACCGTTGCAGCGGTATAATTAACTGCAGCAGTGGCTCCAGGCAGAATCCTGCTAGAGGTATTTCCTGTGTTTGTTATTTTGAAATTGTTATGAAGCAACCCTATTTTTGAAATAATGAAATGAAAGAATACATCCAACACGCATTATAAGAAAGTACGATTATTAATAAAAAAAAAGTAAAATGTCTTCAAGGTGCAAGAAAATAAAAATAAAAAATTATTTATTACATGCCCCAAACTGGGGAAACCCAAATCCAAATCCTTAAAACATAAAAGAGGGGGGAGGTAACTAGCTAGTGGCACTATCTATGAGGCTCGAGGCATCCGAACCCTCCTCCTTTATGCCACTGAGGAAGGAAAACTCATCAACATCCTTCCTCGACAACTTTGGAAACTTCTTTGGGGGTGAAGTGCAATCAAACATCATCTAGACCACCTTCCACATTCTCACAAGCATGTGGTCACGGGGGAGACATTTCTTCTTTTCTTTATTCAGCTCTTCTCAAAGCTCTGCATAATCTCAGGTCGGGTCCGAGGGGGCAGTAGAGCTCGAAGGAGTCAATGCGATGAGACCTCTCTAGATAACCCTAGACTACAGCCAGATCCTCCTTCCAACCATCAAGAGATGTAGGGGCCTGAGTAGAAGGAGCCCTCGACCCCCCAGTCCAACCAACCCGACTACTCTCACCTTTTTTCCCCACCTTTATCTTCTTCTTACTTCTTCTCCAAATACCCCTACCCCGCAAGGGTTTATATGCTACCTCACAGTTGTCTATAGTGTCTTGGACCTCTCGAGGTATGTCCACCCTATAACAGAGGGCGGTAACCAAAGAAGTCAGGAAAATATCTTATGTTGACCTCTCCCGAACATAAAAATATTGTCACTCATCCACAATCTGAGCCCCCATATTTACCTGGATCCCTGCAATGGCACAAGCCATCACTATGTCCTGGTGGAAGGCCATATTTTTGACATTCCCCAAGGGTCATATCCTTTGAGACACCAACTGTAACCACACCCTGGACTCGGCTGAGAAATAAGTGCTGGACTTTCTCACCTCAGCAGCTCGTCCTTCCACCGAGAAATAAGAGCCCGGTCGCACACTCTAAGTATGATTCCCAAATCTTTACCTCACGGGCAGCATTGGAAGGGTTTGGGACACCTAAAATATAATTGATGGTTGCCGCATCCACCGAGACCTTTTTTCCTTGAACACAGATAGTGGGGAGAGGAACAGACCAGTCACCGGTAGGAAGGCTAGCATAAAACTCCTGAACGACCTCCATGTTGTGCTGAGGGACTGGCTTAGTCAACAACTCCCACCCAAAATCTTTTAATTATTCATAGAACCCCGACAACTCCTCCTCTACATCCCTCATCACCATCCCCTATTAGCAAAGAAAACCCTAGAATGCAGCCCCTCCTCAAAATGGTCACGGCATTTGGTGTTAGGAAATCTTTGGTAGGTAGGTTGTTGGACCGTTATGATCCAGTAAATACCACGAAAATAGTTAAAACCATATCAAAAACAACAAGGGAAAGAGAATTCTAATTTTCAAAAAATACAAAACTTGGGGACACACTCCTCAATACCGCTGCAATGGATAATTAATCGATGCAGTGGTGCCGCAGTGACGATAAATTTATTGCTACAGTGGATAGTCATCTTCAAACTACCAACCTCCCCTCCCATAGTGGATTTTTGACTTTTCTCTGTGATTTCAAAAACTAAGCATGGATCGAGCTTGGGGAAGTGTGTGAGAAATTTTTTATACCAAAATGGGGGTGTGAAACACCCAAAATCAAGCCCAAATCGAAGGAATTCATTGGAGAAGATAACTTTTCTTCTTCAACACTCCCATGGATGAAACCCACCATGAACTACATTAATCTTATGTCTCGAATGCTATAGGACTGTTGAAAACGTAAGATATCTTAGCATGTCGACCAAAATACTCAAGAACACCACTAAATTTGATTTCAAAAAGTTGCACACAAAACCACCCAAATTTCCTCTATTCTAATGTTATTCTATGATTTTATAACGAGAAATAACTAAAGTAAGTAGAAGAAATGAACAAAATACCTTAGATTCATTGACGGGAAGAGATTTTTCCAGAGAGAATTGAGAGGATTTAAGTGAATAGAGTGAAAATGGGGGAAAATTTCACTCTACCCCAACTTAACTGCTATGAACCACTACCACAGTTAGTTACCACTGTAGTGGCAATTAACCACTCCAGAGGTAAACCTTTTTCTGAACTAACTTCATCTCGGCTTTTCGTGCTCTAAAATGGTATAATATATTCGGGTAGATGTTCCAATATTTAATTGTGTGATCCGTTTTGGGAGAAAATGTGGGAATAACTATCGGGTCAAGATTAGACAATGTTGTGACGGTCGCCCATTAAGGACCATGAATGTGTAATGAGCTAGTATACGTTGAAAAAATATCCCTAAGCTCCTATTGTATTAAAATCCATTAAACACTCGTGCAATTGCCCAGACCTCACTCTTACGACCATTTAGGGACGAACGATGGATAAATTGGTATCCAGTGTAACGACCCAAATCGTCGTTATGCATAAAAACACCCCTAGAATAATGTACGATAAATAATAGGCTCAAAATGGACCTGGAAAAAATTAAATCGGGGAAGCAATTGAGCCTAAGGGAATTGGCCAAGAGGCCCAATAATGGACTGGGTTGGCCTGACAGAAACTATTGTAGCGGTCGAATAACCGCTGTAGCAGTACTGCTGCAGTGATAAAAGTTTTGTTGCAATGGTAACAGGCAGTAGCCCAGCCAAGGGATTTTTTAAAACCCTCCCTCTTTTTATTTCCCTAGGTCGCTCCTTTCCTCCAAAAACACTCTGAAAAAACCCTATCCCCCAACCATGAGATTTCAAAGGCCAAGGTTCATGAGAGCAGTTATGAGGTACACTAAAAAGGAACTCGACATGGGAATACGTATAGCACGCATGGGGCATCTCACTCCTCTTCGTAGCAGTATGTTTAGCCTAAGTAGTAAGCTAAGGTTTATTTTGTAGCAACTAGACTTGGGCTAGATACATTTAATGTTAATGATGATGTTGGGAGAATTATGCATTAGGCCCTTGGTCACGGAGTTGGATAGATGAATATGTTTAAAAAATCTGGATAGGCTTGATTATATTGAATTACTTAATGTTATGTTAATATTTGATTGGGTCGAGAGATAGATAGGAATGTGGAGTGAATATCTGTAGTTCATTATTTCCAGGGTTCGAGAATAGTGGAAAGTTAAATGAAAAGTGTGAAATGGTAAAACAGGATATTTAAGGTGACTCGACTAATATATAATTGCTTAAAATACCCGAATTGTGTCAGGTAAACTTATACCATTCGAAGGCCTTGATAGTTATAATTGATGTTTTCCAGAATTCAAAAGATGAGACAGAGAGTAAAAGGGTATTGAAAAGAGATAGTGAGTAAAAAGGCATTAAGATGAGATAGTGAGTAAAAAGATATTGAGGTTAGCCGGTATGCAGAGTTTGCATGGCTTCTCATATTATCGTGATTAATTCTTCCAGAGTTTAGAAGATAATGTGAAAATCTCGAGATTGGTTGGGATTCGATTAGCAGGAAAGTACATAATAATAAGAACTTGGGTGATGACAACCCCATAGGGGTATTTGGTAAGTTATGAACATGTTATATATATATATATATATATGTGTGTGTATGTGTGTGAAGAGTAAGGTCACCGAGTTGATGAATTAGATGGTTGATGTAACTGTAGACTGGTTTGACCTGTGTTGGGTTGTGAACTGACATTGTTATCATATTTTGTATGAATTATGATTTATTGATTTCATGCACTCATTCATATATATTGGGATGATCACGACCCAATTTCATAGGTTATGATGGCACCTACTATAACCCACCAGTAGGTAAGCCAACCCGTAGTCCAGAATAGCTAGTAACGGACTACCAAAATGAATAAAGGGAAACAACGGAATAAATATAATAACAAGGCTAATATAATCCCAGAACCTGGTAGAGCCAATACAAGAGCTTCTAATACATCAAGAGTACAAGTGAAATACATGAAAATATATGTATACAAGCCGTCTCTAACATAACATAGAGAACAGTATAACAATAAGAGGGAGAGTAGGGATACTCCAAAACATCGGGAGTTCACCTCAAATCTCCAATCCATAGCTGTTCCGTACGATATACACACATCAACGGTGATAACTCACACTATAACCTGCAGGCTGCAGAAGTATAGTATGAGTATCAAACACGTGGTACCCAGTAGGCAATGGCCGACTGAGCTCCAGAAATAATGTAAGCATAAATAACATGAAGGCATGAAAGTGACTACAAGCAACTATCCACGAAACTAGGCATAAAAATTCTAATGGAGCAATAGGGATAACTATCCTATCCTGACATCATTCAGGAACTAAAGTTCAATACCGTATATCCCTGGCTAATATACAAATGAAGAGTGAAAGAAGGATATATAATAGTAGTACAAGGCCAAAGGATACATATACAATGTAAATAGAAAAGGAAAGAGAGGGATATACGGTGATACCATACATATAAGTAAACATATAGGGCTAACTAAAAGGTAACTACCTGAGGGAGTCAACCTAACACCTTAAGGTCCATAGCCAAGTAAAGGAGCCATCACTAGCCTCATCAAGCCTATACCCAAAGGGTGACAAAACCCGGGGGTAACCAACCATAATATAATCTACCGAAAGGATAAAGGAATCAGAAACGTACCTCTAATCTTAGGTACCAGTCCACAACCAACCTGTCACAAACTAACCATAATAAACAATAATAAAGTAATCGGCTAGTCCGGGCAAATAAGTACCTAACTGGACCCCCATAAGCCTGGAAGATTCACAGAAACACTCAGCAACAGTAACCATAACTCGTGCCTATACAGCCCCTCATAAGACTGATAGATACAGGCACTAAACAACTATACTGGTGATAGGCAATGCATATGAATGGATGAATACATCATAAATCGAAATGCTATAACCATGTCGGGGGCACCGGACTCGAACCGGTTCCACAATCTCAAACCATACCATACCAAGTGTATATACCTCCTCCAGCTCACCTAGCTCACAAAGGTAGGACCTACAGCGACCAGGATTCTCCGGCTCGACGGCTCTCGGACGAAGGTCCCCCCAAGGGGATTCGGGAAAATCCATATACACTGCCTGGTCCCAATCTAGGACTTCCAATAACCATCATAATCCATATATTCCATCTAGTACCGGAGATATAAATACGTAAATTCATATACGTAAATACGTAAATTCATTGCCCGAGATCATGGTCGGGACTAAATCATGTACAAAGGGTCAGAATATCCCTCGACCAAAGTAAATAGTAATGGTAAAACGAGTGGATAAATAATGGACCGGAATCATCCTCGATCGGAGTTCTAAAACATCATTTTCAGTTTCAAAAGCTCATAATCCAGTAAATAAGGTGGTACGATTCCCGTTATAAATAATCCTTTTAAAAGTGAAAAGTGGGAATAAATCTCCTTTTTTGAAAACAGTAGTAAAATCAAGGTTTTGGTTAGAATCGTACCACTAAATGAGCATGAATGAACTAGGTAGTATGCATTCCATCACCAGTATCCAGACAACATAACCATAAGCGCCCAAGCGTCAATAAATAATAATCTTACCCTTGCTAAGGGTAGAATACTCACCAAAGTCCAACTAGCCTCATAATTACTGTCTCGGGCCCAATAGCATATAACCAATATATCAGGGTCTCATAACCCGGGCAACCACAATAATCAAGGGCATAAAGCCACCACAAGGATCTAATCGGGGAAAAACCTCCTGAATCACTAAGTCAAATGGTAAGTCTCATACCAAAGGATCCTTAATCATCAGTTGTGGTTAACATGCTTATATTTAAGGGCAATAGGGCTCTATGGACATAAAAAGTATTTATCCTAGGGTTTGGGTCACATCTCTACCCCAAATTCCATGAAATAGGCTAAGTCATGCTATACTACCCATAATCATATCCTATATTCCCTACCTAGCATGTAGTCTATACTATACACAATCTCATGGAGAAAAGTAAAATGAAGCCTACCTCGATGTCGAACCGTAATTCTTGAAGTGTCCACAAATTGCTCGACCCTATTCCATGATCCCGAATCGATGCCACACTATCAAAATAGTAACCTACACGTCATTATGAGTAAAATGATACCCATATTGTAATATAAAACTCTGGGCCCAAAATTGGGTCAATAATGGGCCCGTGGGGTCCGCTAATGGAATTCCAAAATTGAATCTGTAACGAGGTCCCTCGAATGATAAGTAATATGTGCTCAAAAGTTGAGCACAAATGGAGCGTAAATCGAGGCTCAAATCAGTCCCAAAAGATTAGGATTTCAAAGACCTAAATTCTAAGAATTAACAAGGAAAAGAGAGGAATTCTATGAGGAAAATAATGGTAATGATCAAGGGACGTTAAAAAAACTTACCTTAGTCTCAAGAATGATTCCCCACACTTCCCCATGCTCCAAGTTCCAACAATGGCGGAAAGAGAGTTTTTGAATCGCAATTTTAGTCAAAAATCAGGAAAAACAAAATGTATATTCTTGTAAAATGGGATAAGTGAAGGTACAATCACATATACAATGATCATACGAGACCAACACAACAAGAATCGCCTAAAATGGAGCTTCCTAGCTCCCGGAATGTCAAAAATACGAAATGGGTTCGGTTTGGGTCTTATACTCAGCGATGGCTGCTAAAACGGCACTTTGACCGCTAAATAGGCCTGATCAGAGGGTAAAACTACCACTAAAGCGGTCAAATTATCGCTTTAGCGGTCGTTCAAATGGTCAACAGCCGCTAAAGCGGCCACACCAGCATCAACAACTTCCAAAACTTGTTTTTGACCCTCGGAACTCATCCAGAACACTATGAACCTAAACCAATAGTGCAAATTGATCATAAAACATGTTATGTATCCAATGGAATCATCATAATTTCTATAATAGGTCGTTTCAATTAAATATGGGGCCCACACCTATAGTTCTATTTTAACTAATTTCCAACCAATGGTCCAAAATGAGTCCGAAAGCCTTGGGACCTGAATCAAGGGTCCCTCTAGCCTAAAATCAACGTTCAGGAGATGATGGAACTGTCAGAATTTTCATCTGATATTGTCTGCTAGGAGTTTTGGTTCGAGACCAATTTCTTAACAGCAAAAGCTTCAAAATAGGGAAATGAGCCTAAAATCCAAACGGACTGTACGATAACCAAACCGACAGTTCCGACAAGTCATAAATGACATGTAGCCATTGTGGGAAGGCTCAAAATGTAAGAATTCATGAAAATTGAGAAAATGACCTGGAGGGTCATTACATTTTGTGATATGGGTAAGGTACCACGCCAGTACAGATACAATATGGGTCAGGTACCATGCTGGTACAGATATGATATGCGTCGGGTAACACGTTGGTATGTTGTGATGTTTTTGATGATGAGATAAGGATAGATGATGTGCACATCTTACATACATGTATTTCTTGCACCTATTTGAATATTTTGTTATTTTATTGTGCTTTCATACATGCTATTTTTATGGTAAGGGGTAGAACATGATACGAAGGTACATTAGGTCCCTAAGTGGGATGAATTGAGAATGGGATTTTACGATCCCCCTGAGAGGACCGAGTGCGATAGTATATAATCAGTAGGATCTGGAATTTTAGGTAGATGTGGACTAAGGAATTGTAGGTATTATGAGAATGGGTTGGTATTTGAGGAGATGTATAGGTTGGAATAGGTGGTCAAAGGATAATGATATACGAAATGTTAAGTCAAAGGATAAAAATATATGAAAATATTAAATGACAGGTAGGTCACAGAGATGCTAAGTGTAGGTCACAGAGATGCTAAGTGTAGGTCACAGTTATGCTAAGTGTAGGACACCAAGATGCTAAGTGTAGGTCATAGAGATGCTAAATATGGGGCTACATGAGTTGTTTATTTAAGGATTCTAAACTGAAACTTTACTTGATGTTGTGATTTCTCCCTATTTATTAGTGATGTTATTTGTTTCTAATCCTGGTCGACAGATGATGCTTATCAGTACATGTAGTTATATTGATGCTACACTTACTATATTTTCAATCGGGGGTATAGCCATGGTGCAGATTAGTTGGAGTTTCTAAAGCAGTGATGTCGATCACTCAACGATAGCCCCTGCCCTCTCTATTCTGTATGGATGTTGTGTCATGGATGTCTCTACTTCTTGTCTAGTGCTTTTGTATTGATTTAGGCTAGGTTTTAGGGAATCACTTGTAGTTATTTTTCGCATTTACTTTTCATATTTGAAGTATTCAAATAAGTTTTGGAGCGAATGAAATGAGTAATCATAATTCAACTTTGATTAGTTATTCATATGGTGGTTATTAAATTAACTAAGTATATATTTTTTTAACTTTCGCATTAATTGATTGGTTGGATGTTAAGGGTTCTCCTATCTAGAGCAGGTATAGATAGGTACCCAGCATGATCCGGTGGGTTGGATCGTGACAGAATAAGTAGTGGTCCTTGAAAATATAGTGTATGTACAATAAGATGCATCCCAGGTACTATGGCTGCAGGATTGATTCAGCAAGTATTGGGATACTTAGGCAGTCTGGCTGGCACTAATGCTACTCCTGTTATTCTGGTATTTCTATCCCCAGCCTTACATCATGCAGTTGTTGTGGCACCCAAGATGGATGAGGGCTCAGAGACACGGGTGTATCCCAGAAAGGTACTTAGATCGGTGATGACTGATGATGAATATGGACTTTTCTATAAGTTCATAAAGATTGAACCCCCAGTATTTTAAGGTACAGAATCTGAAAATGCTTTTGAGTTTGTGTTGGATTATTATGAACGCTTGCATAAGATTGGTATTATAGAAAGATATGGTGTGGAGTTTGTGTCCTTTCAGCTGTAGGCCGAGGCTAAACAATGGTGGAGGTCATTCGTTGAGGGTAGGGTTGCCTTACCTCCACTTACTTAGGCACAATTCCAGAATGTTTTTTCTTGAAAAGTATGTTCTCTATGCTTATCGTGAACAGAAGAAGGATAAGTTCTTGAGTTTAGAGTAGGGCAACATATTTGTGGTGGCCTATAAGGCCAAATTCCATGTCTTGTCTCGCTATGCACTACAGTTAATCACATCAGTGGAGGAAAAGATCAAGTACTTTGTGAAGGATCTAAATTATGGGATTCAGATGGTTAATTTATCTGTGGATGCATCTGGTAAGTCCTTTTAGTATATAGTTGAGTTTACAAATAATGGCTGGGGCACTTGAAAAATAGGGAGAAGTGAAAAAAGAAGAGAAGAAGGCCTAGACCTCATCCCAGTTCAGCGGTACTTTCTTGAAGGGTCATGGTTTTTCTTGGCCTTATAATTCAGCCATGCCTGTGTCTGCAGAGGGCCCATCTAGGGTCAATTATCAGCCTTTGCAGATAGGCAGTTATACACCTTCATCCTCTTTAATTCAGAAACCTGCTTTGGGCATCAGATGCTATGAGTGTGGGGGTTTAGGCCACATCAGAAGGTATTATCCTCATTTCTTGTCTGCAAGTCACTTGACTCAGCAACCTACTTTTAGTGCTCCAATTCCAGCAAGTCGTGGTGGTGGGAGAAATGGTAGATGTCATCCCCAAGGTGAGCATGGTGGACAGGTGGCAGAAAGGGATGGCAACCAAGCCAACTAAGATGAGGGACAGGTCGGTAGAAATAGTGTTTATGCTAGTAGAGGTGGCGAACAAGGTGGTGGTAGGGACCAACTTTATCCTGTTCTAGCTTATACTAAAGTGGAAGTTTCTGATGTTGTGATCACAGGTACAATTCTTATCTGTGATCGTATGATTTCTGTCATTTGATCCCAGCTCTATATTCTTCTATGTGTCTGCGAAGTTTGCTTTGGGTTAGGACTTGGACTGAGAATTGCTTGGTACTTTTATGTATATGTACACCAGTTGGTGTGTCAGTCTATATTGATTGGGTCTATAGGGATTGCCATGTGATTTTTATAGGGTATAAAACTTTAGCAGACTTAGTAATTTTAGACATGGAGGACATCCCAAAGACTATTTTTCGAACTTGTTGTGGGCACTATGAGTTTCTATTTATGTCTTTTGGCTTGACCAATGCCCCAACTGCCTTTATAAGCCTGATGAATAGAGTCTTTAATTCATTTTTCGATTCATTTGTTATCGTTTCTATTGATGACATATTAGTTTACTCCAAGATCAAAGAAGAACATGAAGCTTATTTGCGTACAATATTGGGGTTGCTTATGGAGAAGCAACTATATGCTAAATATTCCAAGTGTGAGTTATGTCTATCTTCAGTGTCCTTTTAGGGGCATATTGTTTCTAAGGAAGGGGTTATGGTAGACCCGTAAAAAGTTGAAGTTGTTAAAAATTAAGCTAGATCAACGAATGTGACAGAAATTCATAGTTTTATGGGGTTGGCTAGCTATTATTGTCAGTTCGTTAAGGGGTTCGCTACCATTGCTTTGCATATGATCCACCTTACTCAAAATGAAGTTCCATTTGTGTGGGATGACAAGTGTGAGGAGAGTTTCCAAAAGCTTAAAACTCTATTAACCTCAGCCCCAATTCTCACATTGCCTATTGAAGGAAAAAATTTCATTGTATATTGTGATGCCTTACGGTTGGGTTTAGGTGATGTTTTGATGTAGGACCAGAACGTGATTGCTTATGCCTCAAGGCAACTGAAGTCTTATGAGAAAAACTACCACACACACGACTTGGAATTGGCAGTTGTGGACTTTGCATTAAAGATTTGGAGACATTATTTTTATGGGGTGAAGTATGAGATGTTCACCGACCATCGTAGCTTGCAACATGTGTTCGCCCAGAGAGATCTAAAAATAAGACAGAGAAGGTGAATGGAGTTGATCAAGTATTATGATATCTCAATTCTATATCACCCTGTAAGGCCAATATGGTGCGGGACGCGTTGAGTCGGAAACCAGTGAGTATGGGAAGCTTAGCATGTCTAGAGGTGTCAAGGCGTCCATTGGAAAGAGAGGTACAGTATTTGGCTAATGCTTTTTTGAGATTGCAAGAGACTAACAAAGGAGGATTATTGGCACATATAGAAATTAGGTCCATATTCTTTGACGAAATCAAAAACAGGCAGTTCGAAGACAAGAAACTGAGTATCCTCAGAGAAAAAAGTGTTGCAGGGTAAAGCTAGAGAGGGCATCCTTGATGATGAGGGAGTGTTGAGGATTGGGGGGCACTTGTGTGTACCCTAGGTAGGCAACCTAATTTCGACTATTCTTGCAGAGGCTCACAACTCTAAGTACTCTATACATTCGGATGTCACCAAGATGTATAGGGACTTGAGGAAACATTATTGGTGGCAAAGAATGAAGCGTGACATTGTAGATTTTGTGACTAAGTGTCAAAATTGCCAGCAGGTCAAGTACGAACATTGGAAACCTGGTGGCACATTTCAAAGGATGCCTATTCCGAAATGGAAGTGAGGTCAATAGTATACAAGATGTCCTTTTCTAGATTTCCTTTCCTCCTAGCATGTCTGGGGTTCATCCAATAGTCCACGTATTCATGTTAAAGAAATATCACGGAGATGGTGATTACAGCATTCATGTGGACCCCGAGTTGTTTGATAAGGAGTTATCTTATGAAGAGGAACCAATTGTTATATTGAATAGAGACGTGAGAAAGTTAAGGACCAGAGTCATTCCATATGTAAAGGTTCAATGGATAAACCGTACTATTGAAGAAGCAACTTGAGAGACAGAGGCGGACATGTGCAAACGACATCCACACTTGTTCATTGACTCAGGTATTTCTTGCTTAATTATGCCATTGCGTTCTAGTTGTCATTTGGGGATGAACGAGGGGTAAATTAGTATCTAATGTAACGATCCAAATTATTTTTATACTGAAAATAGGAAGTGAAACCCCGACAAATTTTCTTTAGGCAATTTTTAAGAAATTCAGGGCTGGTCTAGTGTTAGATGAATTTCAAGAGGGTACTATTCTAAGAAAATTTGGTATTTATGTGAATGTTGGTGGGGATGTTTGACTTTATTTTTAGATAGGTGATGACTTTAGAAAGCTGTAGCAATTTTTGACACGTAAAACAGAGTTATAGAACTTTGGTTATAGAGTTTATCATGGAAAAGTTGGTTCGAAATATTATATTTTGAGGAATGTGTTGTCAAATGGACACAACTGGGGAGAGGTCCTGAGTTTCTGCCTGGTACCGCTGCAGCGGTAAAACGTAGTAAACGTTCAATATTTAAAATCCAAAAACATTTTCATTTCCCACTTTTTGAAAAACGAACCAAGGCTCTAGGGAAGGCAACTTTCTACAAATTTTCAGAGGTTTTCATCTTTGGATATAAGTTTCTTACATTCTAAACTTGAATTACTTCTTGGAATTACTAAAAATCATTAGAAACTTGTTCATAGTGGAAATTGGGGTTTAGCCCTAATTCATGAACTTAATGCAAATTTGTGGAAATGAGTATAAAATTAATAGATAATGATCCTAGGGTGTTAGAAAATACTTGTTTTCATAGAATTATTATTTAAAATGCTAGACTATAGAACATTCATGAAGTTTAAAGGGTAGAAAATCTTCAGAGGATGAACTAGGGAAATTTCGTAGGTTAAATTAATAAATGTAGGTTCCTAATGATTGAAAAAAGGTGAATTATTGAAATGGATGTTGTATAATTATTGTTTATAGATCAAGAACGAGTTGAGACTGAAAGAAATGGTAAGTTTGTGGCCAAATAGTGTTTCAAGCAAGGAATCGAGGTAGGTTGCAGTTTATTGTAGCAATTAGACTTTCTTGACTCTGTGCTTATACGTGAATTGAGTAATTGTGATTGCTTTCGAACACTACTTGTGATTATTGACTGCATTTTCATATTCATACATATTGATGATGATGATGATACTTAAATTATGATATTCATGATGTTGTTGATGATATTGATGATGATGAGTTGATGATGATGATGATGATATATAAATCATGATGTTCATGATATTGTTGATAATGTTGATGAGATTGAGAAGAGAAAGAGATGATGTGCACATCTTGCATTCGTACACTTATTCATGTGCATTGAATGTTCAGTTATAATCATATGTTGTGATACAACTTGTTGTTTAAATTGGCTAAGTGTAAACATACATAAATATGAGTCTGTATCCCCTTTAAAGTAAAGTGTTACAATTGTGTTATTGTCTTTGATTATGAGTTTTGTGATGATCTCTTTGCATTTATTTGGTTTACTTATTTGTATGGTGTCGGGGTGAGTCGACCTATGATGCCTACCAGTATTTATTGATGTACTGATGTACTTGTTGATGTACTGATGCTATCATGTGCTCTTTTTTTTTATTACGAGCGTGTTTCGGTGTTTGAGATGAGACCTCGGCTCTAGTCAGCAGTTCCAGATTTTGATTTAAGGGTGAGCACCATGACCGGGCAGCCTTTGGATCTTCAGTTTATTGTTCATGTCCCTTGTTTCGAAACTAAGACACTTCTTTATTTATTTCTGTATTTTGGACATTCATTTAGTTATAGACTTGTGTACTCATAAATATTCTTGTACGGTGACTTCAGGTCCCGGAGATGTAATAAATAGAGAGTTTTCGCACTCTATTAGTCATTGATGATGATGTTAGTTTGACATTTTTACTTTTTCATTGAATAATGGGATTTTAGAGCTTATTAATGATAAGATTTGGTAGAAAGTGAATGTAAATTGTATTACTTGATTAGTGAGGATAGGGTTAAGAATGGTTCTCCATAGTTTAGGGTGGGTTCCAATCATAACCGATTGGGTCGTGACAGGTAGTTAAACAAAAAGATCTTTAAAAGAAATAATCCTTTAATCAAAATAAAATTATTATCCAAATACATTTTTTTAGTTAAATACATTGTGGAAATAAAACAACAGCTTTTTCTAGAACCTAATCTAAATCGGTACAAGAGCACTACGCAATGCAAAAAAGAAGACCCGAGACACAACATCCATGTAAGAGTGAGATGACAGGAGCTGCTGAAGAGTAACTACCGTCGTACCTATAGAAACACCAACTGACCTGCAAAATGGCCATACTCTCCAAGTAAAGCTATAGTAAGTGTAATATCAATACAACCACATGTACTGGTAGGTATCATCAGTTGACAAGGGTTAGAAATAAATAACAACAATAGAAAATAGGAAGAAATCATGACACAAGTTAAGGTTCCGGATAGCTAAACCCTCCTAATGCCCCTCTCTTCAGGTCTTTGACACATTGCCCTTAGCATCTCTAAGACCTGTTGTCATTTAATATTTTCGTGTATCTTTGTCCTTTGACAATTTAGCCCCTCCTTAAGTTCCCTAACTCTTTTCCTTACATCCTTCACCAACAACCCTACGACTCTACGCCCAACACGATTATGACTCACTACTCCACCTCTAAATTATCAAGCCGACCATTAGACTGATTCCCTGGGATACTCCCAGGACTGGACTGGGTCACCCTATACCTCTCTTATATAACATATACATACTATGCATATTGAGATTAAGATAATTACTCAAATAAAGCACACCTAACACTACCCTTACGCTTTCTGGTCCACTACCCATGCCCACAACCTCAATACATGACACGAAACAAGTACAGTTATAATGCTTCATTTCAACAGATATACCGGTATACAAATACATTAATTACACTTAAGCAGATTCTTTCAACCATAGGCACCACAATAAATATGTTCAATGGAATGATGAATGCATGCATGCAAGGTGTACACACATACTAGAGTCAGTGGGGACTCTCAAATATGACCTGTAGGGGACGAGCTCAATCCATGTACCAGTATCGGTGTGGTACTCAATCTAATAACAGTGTTGGTGTGATATCCAATCCATATAACGGTGTTGGCGTGACACCCAATCCATATAATAGTGTCGGCATGTTATTTGATCCATATATCATCTCCACACCATCTCAAAACCATATGTTCAATCCATGATACAGTCAATAATCACAAGTAATGCTCGAAGGCTAAACACAACATCCAACTCACATATAAGCACAAAATAAATTGATTTCCATGTTACACCTAATGACTCAGTCTCACCCAACATAACGACCATACCTCCTAGCTATCACTTACGTTTCTACTAACGACCTAAACTTGGATACTAAGCCTACCCCTCACTTTCTATCCCCTCTACTACGTCTATACTTATTCCACTATGAACAGCTACCCACAAACACAATACACATACCACAGCTCTCCTGACTCCTCTCGAATCATCATGACATTTAGGCACCTACTACTCATTCTCTTCACTCTCAAACCAAGCTCTATCGGACTCCCATGAACCACCATATGCATACTCTGGCCCAAACTCACATTCATTACCTTCATAATCGCCCTAACCCTTCCTCTAACTCGTAAATACACTTTCTTTCATCGACTTACCTCTAGCTCATGCAAAACTTATACCCTTGGACAATTAAAGGAGCAAAAATAGTTCAATAACTTATCAATCAATTCACAAATTTGTTATCCTAGTCCAGTTATTATTCCATCCAACCAAACTCCATGCTCGAAGGCCTAAGGCATGAAATGTCCCAAAATCGCTATCGTTACTACGTGCATCTAGCCCAAGTCTACTATAATTAAACCATAACCTACCTCATAGATGAATTTCACTGCTACGAAGAACGGAGAGTTATCCCACGCGTACCTTTCCCCTTACTAATGCCGGAAACTCCATCGAAAATACTTCGGAATTTCCTCATGGAGTTTGGCCTCCAAAACCTCGTCGTTCTAAGTATAGGGTTCACTTAAGGTGTTTTTGGAGGAGGGAGACGACATAAGAGGCCTTATTTGAATGAGGGTTTTAATTAACCCTCGAGATGGCTACTAGCCGACTGCCGCTGCGGCAACTAAAGTGTCGCTGCAGCGGCAGGTCGGTGGCCCAACCCAATTTTTTCCAATTTCGGTCAATTGATTTGGGCCACGGATTTTTCCCATAAATTAATTCCTACAAGGTTCGGGACAAGAATTTCTTAATCGAAATATTTTTCGGGAACGGTATTTAGCATAACGATAATTTGGGTCATTACACATTGACTAGTGGAGACCCGCAAAGTCTATATACCTACATGGAATCATTTTCTACCAGGCCATTAATCATCACTTTGTCCGAAACTATTTTGAATATGGTATCATTAGACTTGTTTAACCTCGTAGAGTATTATTTTGAATAGATTGGACTCATTTGACGTATTCAGACACAGTGGAGCTTTCAAAAGATTAAAGCTTTACTTAGGTCGGGGTAAGTTTAGTCTTGGTCCGATTGGAGAAATATTTTTTTTTTCTAATTAGAATGATAATAAGGGTTAAGGATAAATTAAGGAGGTATCGTATATACGAGTTGACGAGCATCTACGCGGATACCGAGCACCATATTTGGGTATTTAGACTATTATGAGCTGATGTATGTAAGATCTGATATTATGTGTGAAGCATGTTTTAACTGAGTTGAGGTGATTAACGTTTATTTTGATTGCATGCTTAACATCACTTCAAATATCACATACACTTGATGAGGCATGGATTTCCTTCGGCACATTGTTTATATGCCTTTTGTGTGTGTAATTGGGGTCCCAAATCCTATGGTCAAAAGCCAACTTAAGTTACTTAAGTTATATTTTTCTCATAAATATAAAACTCCGTAATTTATTTAAATTATCAAAACTTCCCAACTCATACATAAGGTATCGAAATATCCTAAGGCACCGCATTAATAAAATGCATATATTCATATTATTTTTATTAATAAATATTTATAATTATATGTTATTACAAATTTTCAGAAACACATAATTTTTCAAAAATTCTACTTTACAAAAGTAAAATTTTAGAATTACGATATTTGATTTCAATAATAGGTACAAGCCATTAGTAATGTTCGGTATTCGGTATATACCATATACCGAATTATCAAATTGAATCACTCCTTTGTTTTTTCCTTTAATAGGAAGTGAATGAATATTGAAGAAAACTTTGCGATGAATTGTCTGTGTAGCATCATTCAGCTAACGTCGATGCAGTTGCTGCATCATTCTATTCTTGTAAGATCTTTATTTAATTATTTTGGTACAATTATATAGAGGAGTATATTTTTTTGGTACAGTTGTAAGATCTTTATGTTACTAGCTAGGAAATTGACCCAAAATTTACATAGTACCTTTAATGATTTTCATATTGTAAGAATCTGCTTTAATTTGTGCACTTGTCAGGCCTCTAATGTGATTGGATGAAACTGGGTAGTTGCTCCTGCAAACAGAAAAAGAAATACTAAAATCCCATCAACAATTAATTTAATCAATTGTGTATGTTCTTTTCTTCGAGTTCTGTCTAGTTAAGGTAAATTCAAAATTATAGTATGAGAATCAAATCGAAATTTGATTTGTACCAACGTTTGAAAGTTTGATATTTCGAGTTGTTGCTTGCTAGTGAGTATACAGCATAAGATTTTCTTTGTTGTTCAAGAACATTGACGCTAATCCAAAAACTTGAAGACAAAGAATAAAAGTTTTAGCAATGAAAAGACTAGATAAAGGATAACAATATATCTATCCTAATACTTAATTTCCTTTGCAACTAGATCTCCATTAGCAAGTGATTTGGATTTTAAAACAATTGGATGCCAGAATGTTACTCCCATGTTGGCATTGTATAAGAAAGTGGATGAAGCGGCGGCTATATAATCCAATGGCAGTAGCCAGTATAAGGTATCTTTGCTCTTTGGGCAATGATATGCAGCTAGTGAGGTTCTAACCGAGGGGAGGCGTGTTTATTGCTGGTTGAAAACTATTTCCAAACCCCCTCTTCGGCCTTGGTTCTGCCTTGGCCGTTGAGAATTTTTGGAAGGGCTTCAATAGTTGTGATGCAAAATGAGCGCTTCTAAGTTAAAAATACTGTGACGTAATTTGGGTTAAATGAAATTACTGTAAGAGAGAACGAAAAGAGGCATAACAGTATAAGATAATTCCTATGCTAATCTCTCTGCTCCATTTCTATATTTTCATTTATTTTCTTGACATAACATATTTATAAAAATACTCTACTAATTTAGATCTGTAAATAACATAAAACAACAGAGATATGGATTCTAAACATACCAACTTCTACACTTTGTCCATGGACGGCTCAAGTATTTTAAGATTTATGCCCACTTGGGTATTTCAAATGTTTTGACTAACAGTGATTCACTATTTTTCTACTACATCTGCCTTTGGCTCTAGCTGGAATATCAATATCCATTAGAAAACTTCTTTCTAAGATGAGGTCTTTATTTTAAGGAAGGATAATGCTAGAGTTGTCAATATGAATCGGTCCAGGTCTAGCTCAATCCAACACAACTTGTGCAGATCTTGAAATTTAACCAAATGAAATCGGGCCAGCCCACTATTTTGATTGGTCTTGAAATGGCCAATCCAACCTAACTATACGTGGGCCGGGTCCAGGTCAATCCAAAAAAATATTTTTCATAATCTTTTTAAAATCTAATTTTTGATCTAAAAAGGAAAAACATAAATATTGAGAAATATGATATTAATTAAAAGTGTCACAAGTTTTTTTTTTCCCTCAGTGAAATGACCCTCTTTTTAAATTATGTAAAATACCCTACTTGGGATTTAAAATTTAATTAATAATGGGAGATTATTTCTTATCTTTTAAAAATTACAAATATGTTAATTGAATTTAACTTGAGCTTGGCTATCTTTTTTCAAACTTTAAAATTATTTTTTTCTAAAATTTTAAAGAACTCTAGTTGAGAAAATCGACCTCCAGGGGGACGATTTTTGGAAGTCGATTTTCACCTTTTTTAGTAGTGTCAAAGAGTTTAGGACCTCAATAATTCACAATCATGTGCATAGAGGATAGATTGAGAGTGAAAGAAGAATAAGAAAAAATCGATGAAAAAAATTTAGAAATGAAAAAATAAAATAAAGTCATTTTGTCAATTGAAAACTCAAATAGCTCTAACAATGAAAAAAAAAAAGAGAGAGATGTTAACCAAATCTCAAATTAAATTAGCTCAATTAAACAAAAAAAAAAAAGAGAGAGAGAGAGGAGAGGGGGGAAAAGATGTGCTCTTCTTTAGGATTGAGAAATTTAGAATTTTGTTACTTGTTTTTATTCAACATAATAACATTGTGCTTAAAGTTTACAACTTTAGTCTATGGGCTTTGTAATATGATGGGATAAGTTGATTAGTTTGGGCTTCCCTTCTTGTTAATTAGTTCTCTACTTTCTTTTTATTTTAAATGTTTTTCCTTCTTTATTTTTTAAGTAAATATTTTTATTTAACCTATGGGCCGGCTCAGTCAGTCAAGCCTCATGAACCGGCAAGTTTACTTGAATCAACCTAAGATACCTCATTCTTAAATGAGCTTCAAACATATTTAACTCAGCCCTATTAAATCACGAGCCAGATTGAGCATGTCCAACAAGTCAAGCCCATATTGATAGCTCAGATAAGCTTAGCAAGGCGACATCTGACAAAATCACGAATGACACTAAAACTATAAGGGTAAAATTAAATAATCTTATTTCTTTTGTGGTAAACTAACTTATCTATGAAAAATCATATGTTTTGTGGTAAACTAACTTATCTATGAAAAATCAATACATATGATATGACCATACGAGTTTTGTGCATAGTAATTTATGTTTAGAATCCTTCAATAAATGAAACCTGAAAAGAAATTAATTTCCCCATTCACCAAATAAGCATTTAAACAGAAATTCATTCCTCAAATTTCATTCTGAAAGTTTGTTTTTCTCTCCCACTAGGAGGCTTTTAGTTTCATTATGTGTAATGGTCCTAATGGAAAGATATCTTCCATAAAGGAAAAGAAAAGAAATGGTCCAACGATATTGAATAAAGCAATCACCATCAACCTGTTTAATGTTTTTTTTTAATGTTTTCCTATCAACGTGTTGTTTAGTTAGCTTAATTAAGTTGAGAAAATTGATAAACAAGCATATCAAGAATATCTTTAGTCCACATCATGTATTTGTCAGTGTCATACTTGTTCTTATCTCCTTGTCATTCCTGTCTCAATAATTGTTCAAAAGAACTTTTTACTTTCATTTTCCTAGTTTAGTTCCTTATACTCATCGTCATAATATTTTGTTGCTCTAGTACTTTAACATAAGAGTGCACATGGTCGGATTGATTTACAACAACAACCACCCAGTATATTTTCACCACGTGGGATCTGAAGAGGGTAGATATACGCAATCCATACCACTACCTCAGAGGTGAGATAGAGAGGCTGTTTCCGAAAGACCCCCGGCTCAAGATACAACAATGTAGAAAAAAAATAATAAAGGGACAAGAAACGATATGTATAACCACACCCAATAATAATATACGCAGGACCCACCTAGTAATACACAAACAATAACACACTTTGAAATAATACAAATACTCTAGCTACAAGCACCACTAATGAAACAAAATTCTCCTATCTACTAACCATGACACCCCCTTCCTACTAACCTTCTACCCTAATCCGCCTCCTCCACACCTTCTTATATAGGGTCATGTCCTCGGTAAGCTGAAGCTGCTTCATATCATGTGTAATCACCTCCCTCCAATATTTCTTTGGTCTACCCCTTCCTCGCTTTAATCCATCCCTAGCCACATCTCACACCTCCGCATTAGGGCATCCGTGCCCCTCCTCAACACATGCCCAAACCATCTTAACCTCACTTCCCGCATCTTGGCTTCCACCGACGCTACTCCCACTTTATCTCGAATAATCTCATTCCTAATCCTATCTTTCCTAGTACACCCACACATCCACCGTAGCATTCTCATCTCCGCCACCTTCATCTTTTGGATGTGAGCTTTCTTGACTGGCCAACATTCCGCACCATATAACAAAGCTGGTCTAACCACTATTCTGTAGAACTTGCCTTTGAGTTTAGGAGACACCTTCTTATCACACAAGATTTCAGATGCGAGCCTCCATTTCATCCATCCTACCCCAATCCGGTGAGTGACATCCTCGTCAATCTCTCCATTTCCCTGAATCATAGACCCAAGATACTTGAAACTATCTCTTTTTAGGATGGCCTGAGTACCAAGCTTTATAACCACCTCAGCCTCATGCGACGACTCGCTGAACTAACACTCCAAGTATTCCGTCTTAGACCTACTCAACCTAAATCCCTTAGACTCGAGGGTTTTCCTCCAAACCTCCAACTTATCATTAACTCCACCACGGGTCTCATCAATCAAGACTACATCATCCGCAAAAAGCATACACCAAGGCATCTCACTTTGAATTTGCAAAGTCAAAACATCCATCACCAAAGCAAATAAAAACGGGCTAAGCGTCGATCCTTGATGTAACCCCATCAAGACAGGAAAGTGCTCAGAGTCCCCTCCCACCGTCCTAACCCGAGTCTTAGCTCATTCATACATATCCTTAATCGCCCTAGCATACACCATAGGGACACCTCTAGCCTCCAAGCACCTCCATAAAACCTCCCTGGGGACTCTATCATAAGCCTTCTCCAAGTCGATGAACACCATGTGCATGTCCTTCTTCCTCTCCCTATATTGCTCCACTAGTCTCCTTATGAGATGGATGGCCTCAGTAGTCGAGCGTCCTGACATAAATCCAAACTGATTCTCAGAAATACGCACAATCTTACGTAACCTCAACACTACCACCCTCTCCCAAACCTTCATAGTGTGGCTCAACAACTTGATACCCCTATAATTGTTGCAATCTTGAATGTCACCCTTATTCTTATACAATGGAATCATCGTATTCCATCTCCAAGATTCAGGCATCCTTGACGTCTTAAAAATGGTATTAATAAACCTAGTCAACCATTCCATCCCTGCCACTCCCGTACACTTCCAAAAATCCACCGGGATCTCGTCTGGCCTCGCCGCTCTACCTCTATGCATCTGAAGAATAGAACCCTTAACCTCCTCGACCTTAATCCTCCTACAATAGTCATATTCGTGAAGCCTCTCAGATTGCTCCAAATCCCCCAACACAATGCTAGTGTCCCTTCCTTCATTCAAGAGTTTATGAAAGTACGACTGTCATCTCCTCCTAATAAGAACCTCCTCTACTAAAATTTTACCGTTTGCATCCTTAATACACTTCACTTGGTCAAGGTCCCAAGCCCTCGTCTCCCTAACCTTGGCTAGCCTATACAACTTTTTATCACCACCTTTACCCTCTAACGCAGTGTATAAGCTTTCAAAAGCCGCATTCTTAGCTGTCGAAACAGCCAACTTAGCCTCTTTCTTAGCAATCTTATACTTCTCCCTATTCTTCCGCATCCCTACTCTCGACCAACTTTGCGTAAGCCTTCTTCTTCACCTCCACCTTCCATTTAACCTCTCCATTCCACCACCAGTCCCCTCGGTGCTTGCCAGCACGACCTTTCGAGACACCCAACACCTCTCTAGCCATCTCCCTGATGTAACTGGCAGTTTTAAATATTAAATTAAATTATTTGTATCAAATTTTTAAATCTATAAACCAAACCAAATCAATGAAATTTGAATTTTTCAACCTCGGGTTTTTTCGATTTTCTCGGGTTTTTCAAAAAAAATTCCGTTAAAGTCTTCATACAAACATATAATTAACTTGTGATTCAAATATTTCTTTAGTCTTACCAAGATACAACTATCTTAGGTGTTCCTTAAGAAAATAACACAAAATATGAAATGAGTTATGACTATAAAATATCTAACAAAAAATAATAATGTAATCGTATAAAATAAATATTGCATATTAATAAGTTATAATAAAAATAATCATAATTTAAAAATATTAAGTCATGCTAAAATAAGTCTAGTAAGTATTATTCAAAACTAAATAATAAATATCCAACATTATTATCATATTAGTATTGATTTGAGCTTTATTTGAGTTACTAATATCTATGGGCTATAAAACTTACTGAACCATTAAAAATTCTAAGTTTAAACTTGAAATAATATGTTGAAGGATGAAAATAATGAAAAAGTTTAATAAATATTTATAAATTACATCACAATAAATATTTTTATGTATTAAATACTGTTAAAAATTATATAAATATAATATCGGGTTGATTTGGCTTTTTTAGTTAAAACCAAACCAAACTAATTATGGTCGAATTTTTTATTTTCAAAATCAAACCAAGTCAACCCAAACCATTAGTCGGATTTTTTTTTCAATTTGACTCGATTTACCATTTGATTCGATTTTCGGTTCGATTTTGCCCTACTTTAACATATTCTTCAACAAGAAAAGTGTACATATACGTGCTAATATTATTTTATTTTATCTATTAACGAATAAGCAACATTAATTTTGATTTCATGTGAACTTAAAAAAACTCTTAATTAGGGGTGTGCATCGGTCGGTTCGGTTCGATTTTGTGTATTATTGGTTCGGTTTATCGATTTTCGGTTTGTAAACACGCTAAACCGATAATCAAACCAATAAGATATTCGTTATCGGTTTTCGATTAATCAATTTTTGGTCTTTATCGGTTCGGTTTTCGGTTTAACCGATAAGAAAATACTTCCCTAATTTTTTTTACTTTCTCTCATTTTCATTTGTTCTACACTAACTTAATGTATTAAGTCTATACAAATTATAAGAACTAATACAACAATTATAAAATATAAAAGACAATAAGGTATGTATTTAAAATCTAAAGCCACTATTATACAATTACGAATAAAAATATAATTTTAAAATAATCTTATTGGGTTATCGGTTTAACCGTTAACTAAAACCTTAAAATCGAAAACCGAACCGATAGCCCAATAAAAAAATTTAAAAAATCGTTAAAAAACCATTAACCCAATAACCCGATACCAATAAACCAATAATATTTTTATCGGTTCGGTTTATCGGTTAAATTGATTTTTGCACAGCCCTACTCCTAGTCACATGTCTATAGAAAAAACTAGAAAACACTTCATCACAAAATATACTCCTTAGGTCACAAAAGATATCACAAAATAGGTCAAATGTAAAAACATCTACATTCCACATGTTGTTGATGCTCCTTTTCTTTTCTTTTCCTTTCTTTCCTTCTGCAGTAGAACCTGTCTAAATTAATATTATCGAGATCATAAAATATTATTATTTTATAAAGATATTATTTAATTATAGAGATATTATTTAATCGGTAAATTAATATTTATTAATTTAAAAAGTATTTTCGAGATTCAATGAAGGTTAATTTTGATTACATCAAAATCATTATATCTTACTAATTTATATATCATATTTATTGAATTAATATAAAAAATAAATTCATTATACATAAAGTACATTGTATCGACACTACAAAATTTTGTTTGGGGGATGAAGCCTTAAGGAATTTAAATGAACCCACTTGTGAAAACGACATTCATGATCTTGATGTCATGATTAATGATCTCGATTATCGCAATAAAATGGATGTCAATAGCCTGTTAGATTACCCGGGTGAAAATTATACATGTTCAGAGGTCCATTGCTTAGACGAAATTGTGGATACCATTGGAGAAAACAGTGTTGATGATGAAGTTGAAGACGATATAATACCTTTAAAATCATTTACGCCTAAGAAAACACTTATCGCCTCTAGAACTCTTCACAATTTTTTGGTACAGTTCGAGAAGACAGCACCGGAACTTTTGGATGCAATAAGAAAAGTTAGAGATGATCGAGCTTCAACTAGATTTAAATTTTAACAAAAAACACTATAATCATATTTCACTAAATTGTCTTAGATATTTTTATAATTTTAAAAAATTATTAATTTATAACATTAATGGGATCTTATATTTATATAGGGGTCTTTCAAAAATATATTATCTTATTATCTTATCGAAATTGGTAGTTTTTTCCACTAGCCCAAGTCGAAACTGGAGAAAAATATTATCTTAGAGAGTTTATTAATTTACCGAATATTAACTTAGAGAGATTTTACTTAATTTGTGAACACTTGAAGGACCTTTTAAGTTTTTGGATTTTTTTTCATTTTCTTTATTTTTATGAATGTATGTTAGGTTTCTACTTATCACGCTGGGGTTTTGTGTTGCTTTCTTACAAAAAAAAATCACAATTTTTTCAAACACAACGTTTAAAATTTCTATTTAATGAAATTAGTATGTAACTGCAAATAGTACTATCAATATCATTAAAAACTTGTCTAAGTGTTGCGATTTCAACTTCGTCCTTAATTCTTGATAATTAATGTTTTTGTCTAGTGACCCGTGGGGATAACATGCAGTAGCCAGTAGCAACCGCGGTATATTTGTTGCCATGTAGTTTCATTCAAATGTACTACATCTTTATTTATTTGAACTCCTCCTTTTCTTCGATTATCAATATACTATATACTGGAAGTACGTACATTATATATTGTCATTTTACAACAGTTAAAGTATATCTTCTCTTTGATTTTTTTTCTTTTTATCTATGAATCTAGAAAAGATCAAGTAGAGTTAAAAAATAATAATAATAATGAGCTAGATGATGGGAGACCACTAAGAATATTCAATACAAATTAAATAGACATGTAAAATGTAGCTAGATGCATACAAACTTCTTCTCTTTTTTATGTTTTCTTTTTTGAAAAAAAAATAAAATTATTCTTGTTTTTCGAAGGTACGATACGACTTTTCTATTGAAACCCTTTGTGTCTGTATTAATTTCTTACCACACGGAATCTCCATAGCCAATTTTTCATTTTTGATAGAAGGTGTTGTCTTTGGTACTACTATTATTTTACACGATCCAGGAACTTTCATAACGTTGGCGTGATTCGGTTTGAGGGTTATTCGGAAATCCCTTTGCAACTTCCTGGACCGTTCATACTTTGTTTTGTAGTCTTTCAATTACCATATAGTTTCTATAATATAATAAAGGCTATAGGTCATCGGTTAAATTATTCTTGTTTTTCGAAGGTACGATACAGAAGAACAAAATATGGGGAGAAAGCTACTTTCAAATGGATCCACCAATTACTTGCCACGATACAACCTAGCAAGATAATATTACGTGTGAGCCTATGCTTTTTTGTTGGTTCATTGGTTAGTTCCAATCACGATCTACTACATATATACCTACCAATCATGGTCCTTTATATTTATCTAGCAATATGGTATGGCCTCGTGGTGGTCCTAAATTTCATGACATTATTTCTCATAAAGTAGCCCTTCTTATTTTAATAGGAGATGCATTATTATAGTTTGATGTTCAAATAGGAGAAAATAACAAAAATAGCCACTTATCTTTGATAGTGTAGTAGCCAGTAGATTTAAAATTGTCTTTTAAGTATTAACTGAACAATTTTGATCTTTTTAGTTTATCAAAAGTGAGCACTTTTGATGTCCGTTAAAGTTTTACCACACTCTGATTGCTAGATTTAATTGACTGCGAATTATTTTTAAACCAGAAGCACTAGAAATTTCTGTCAACATTCCAGAATTTGCAATATAAAAGAACTACACCAAGCACAAAAAAAAAAAAAAAAAAAAAAAAATACACCTCAAAAGGTTGCAGCAGACTTTTGAAATTGACCAAAAATAACATACACTACAAAATTTGTACTTTCAAATGTACACTTCAGTTAAATCTTTTCTGTGAAATATCTGACAGAGATCAAACGTACTCAAGTAATACTTAAGTGACTATTTTAAATCTACTATCAACTATAAGGGGCCATTTTTGTCACTTTCTCTTCAAAATAGAGATAAATTTAAGATTTTAAATCAATGGATATTAATGTCATGGTACTAACTAATTATTTTTTATCATAACATATGTCAATTTACAACCGCATGTATTGGTGTGCTTGCACTCGCATACATTTACCTTCACATTGTGTACAGGCACTGCAAATGCATAAAACAATGAATGGACAAAAGTTGGCCCAAAATCCTAATGAAAATAAGGAGGCCTGCACCCAGTACTACAAACTCTGAATTAATTAGGAAGGAACTTCGACTTCTTGAGCGCAAAAATTAAGAGATCTAGAAGTTAGCGACCGGTGCGGCCTAATTCAGTATAGCTTTAATTCAAAGATTTATTTATAGTATGAAGAAATGTACTAAATATGGATAAAATTAAATTTACAGCTTAGTTACTAACACCTAATCAGGGCCGGCCTAAGGGTAAGGCAAATGAAGCCTCTGCCTTAGGCCCCTTAATAGTTAAGGCCCCTAAATTACTAAATATATCAAGTATATATTATAATACTTTATATTTATTTATGTTACACACTTTATTTTAGTCAATTATAAAAAAAATGACATTTTTTTTATTTAGTAAATGTTTGACGATGCTATCAACATTTTATTAATTTGAGGTCCACTTATTTGACAAAAAATCCACATAATTATACTCTTCTATGTGTCATTTTTTTTTTAATCGAGAAATCAGCTGAAAGCAAATGACGTAACGTTAAAAAATACGGTGGATAATAGATCAATTTTTCTAACTTTCTACACTTAATGGTCATTCTTTTTGCCTACCACAAAGTTCAGAAATGTAATGTGCATGCTCCTTATATCAAAAATCTAAAGGTTCTTTCATATCGCAATATAAATTATATTAGAAAATAAATCAAAGATCTTTTTAATATATTTTGGCTTTAGGTCACCGATATCATTGAGCCGGCCCTGCACCTAATATCGAGAAAAATAATCCTAGCTAGCTAATGGTTGGAAATAGCTATTGGATGAGTTCATCCACAAGCAGTGCTAACTTTCTTGTTAGCTCATTAACTTGTCATCCTTCTAAATCCTAACACTAATGTATAAATACACCATTATGGGGTGTTGGAAAAATAAGTTTTTTCATATTACTCCCTCCGTCCATCTTTACTTGTCCACTGTTTTATTTTTGGATGTTCAATAATACTTGTCTAGTTTGGAAAACTAATACATAATTTATCCTTTTTTTCCCATTTTACCCTTGATATTAAATACTATTCATCCCTCATTGCATTTTTTAAAGCAAAAAATTTATTATATATTCAAAGGATGATATAGTAAAATCACCTTTCTATTTATTGTTTCTTAAGGTATGTGTCAAGTAAAAAATGGATAAGTAAAGATGCACGAAGAGGGTAATATGATAGCTAGGGTTTACAAAGAGAAAATTCTCTGCATCTTTCTAGAGCGGATTTTAATTTTAGGTTGTGGGAACGATAATATAAGTCATGGTTATTGCAAATCCAATTCTGCGAAGAAGAAACCCATAGATCCCTTAATTAATGTTTTTAATTAAATACGACAATAATAATTAGAGCTCACAAAACTTGAACATTGGCTCTGTCTAGAGCCCGGCCGACCCAACAACACCGACTAGTAGCAGGTCCACTCCCCACATCTTTGGTCTATAATGAACGAAAATGCATTATGTAATTTAACTTTGTTGTCATTCATTGATATTGATATCCTATTTACCAAAATAAACGTGTCTTTTTCCTGCTGAGGTTTCAATATGGAGTAATACTTATTAGTTATTGCAGAAGACATTTGACAATTGACATCGACTCTCCCTCACTCTCAAAAAATTTCTAACCATCCAGTACTAATCGTACCCCACATTTGAAAATCATTCTATGATCTCTGGTACTATATAATCTCAAAACTCGTTTCAACATAAATTTGTGACATTATTTCTTGACGATTGACGCGTTTTCTTGATCAATTCTACCATGAACGTTGGTATTATATATATGTGCTTCATCTATTAACTTGTGAATTTTTCAACAGTATAAAATAAGACAAAGACAAAGAAAAAATCTATATATATGTTGCATGCTCAATAGATGTCCTGCAAAATGGAAAGAAATGAACATATTTGTCGGTGCTTTACGTTAATTATGTTGGGTTCGAGATCGAGAGGCGTCATGCGGAAGCTTAAAGTTTGCAAACCATAGACACGATAATTCAGATGACAAAAAAAACTATAATAAAAGGCATATTATTGATAGGGTTTGACCAATTGGCCTACATATGAAAACTAATATTATTGAAAAAACATGAAATCTATGGGAGAAATCTCCCCCTAAACAAGATTCTTTAAAGACTCCATTGTGGATGCTATTATGTTATAATTTGAGAAGAAGGGTCTTCTATTTATAGAGGTTCCAGAAAGAGGTTAACTAATTATGGAAGAGATCTTTTCCTACAAGGAAACCTTTTCAACAAAAAAAACCCTTTTTGAAGTAAAACACAATTATGACAAAAATCAAGTAAACTAGGAAATTCAGGACAAATCCTAACAAATCTCCCCTTGGCCTGAATTTTCTGGCAAAATTGATCTCCATCTTCTTCTGATCTCCATCTTCTTCTTCTTCTTCTTCTTCTTCTTCTTCTTCACATAATCTTCATATATCACTACTGCTTGACATGCTTAAAAATTGAGCTTTTGGGGTTAAAAATATATGAGCCCTTTCGGGTTAAAAATATTGGAGCCCTTTGTAGGGTTAAAAGTGAGCTTTTATTTTCAAAGATGTAACAGCAGGATTGTTGAAAATATGATTGACAATTATCTCCACATGTAGTTTTTTGGACATATATCTTCATTATCATCAAATTGGTTGCAGCTTGATTTGAAACCGCTTTGAACCTGTTTTTAATCTCGTTTCACCAAACCATTGGACTTTTGGACCGTAGGCTCTGATACCACTTGTTGGGTTCGAGATCGAGAGGCGTCATGCGGAAGCTTAAAGTTTGCAAACCATAGAGACGATAATTCAGATGACAAAAAAAAACTATAATAAAAGGCATACTATTGATAGGGTTTGACCAATTGGCCTACATATGAAAACTAATATTATTGAAAAAACATGAAATCTATGGGAGAAATCTCCCCCTAAACAAGATTCTTTAAAGACTACATTGTGGATGCTATTATGTTATAATTTGAGAAGAAGGGTCTTCTATTTATAGAGGTTCCAGAAAGAGGTTAACTAATTATGGAAGAGATCTTTTCCTACAAGAAAACCTTTTCAACAAAAAACCCCCTTTTTGAAGTAAAACACAATTATGACAAAAATCAAGTAAACTAGGAAATTCAGACAAATCCTAACAAATTACTCATATAGCACATTAACAGTAAAAGGTTCAAGTAGGTGTTATTAATGAAATAATGTGGTCATATTGTCGAGTATTCCACAGCCAGCTCATTATGTACAACAAGACTTGATAGACAACAACGCCACTATCCAATACCAGCAGCCCAGATCCTTAGTCCTTTACCTTCTTGTGAGTTGCTGTCCATATTTTTGAAAAATCCCCTCGTGGCAAATTTATTACCCTTTTGGTCAAGCTTTGGAAAGTTGATATTGTTTATATTTGTAAAACATGAGTACTTATTTGGAATATTAAATGATAATACAATAATAAATAAATTTAATTATTGACCAAAACTCTAAAGATGTCTTACATGGTGGTAATATAATACAAGAAGCTAGCACTACACATGGAAACACAAGGATAATATTCTTTTAAGGATATACAATATAATGAATTATCTGCTAATGGTATTCTAATTTAGGAGGAGAAAACCGGGGAAAGTTCATACTGGTCACTGGAGACATCCTGCATGTTCGTTAATTTTTCCTAACAGCTCCATTTGTTTACTAATTCTTTTGTTTATCCACAACATTACCATAAGTCCACTGCCAAATGCATGGCCTCTTGATTGCTAATTAACTGGCTTTTGGGGTATTTCGAAAGGCCATTTTTGCCATGTAAGCTGCCTCACCTATCCATCCACTTGTCTGCCTCTTATTTGAACCTTTTAAAAAAGACTTAATACATAGTTAACCTCTTAATTTGTCAGGATATTTCATTTAGACACTCAAACTTAATATTATTCAATTTATTGAGGTGACTGCGCATAATTAAAAAAAAATAACATATTTTTATGTTGTTAACTTAATTACCTAATAGATGAATAAGAACACGCACAACAAAAAACATTCAAAATTTGAACCTAAAAGCCTCTAATTGGAACACTTTATTAGGAGTTGATGTGTTCAATGCAAACAAAACTTAGATCAAATGTATAAATGAAATGTCCTAACAAATTCACATTACAGTGTGTTAGAGTCCGACTAATTTGAATTCACGCATTGCATGAGCCTTTTTTGGAGGCAACGCTTCCAATAGGATTTATTTTCATTCCCAGGGCTCGAAACTGATGAGACCTCTATTTAAAGATGGAGGGATTTCAACCGTCTCACCACAACCCATAATGATTTTTAATATGAACTTGAATTAGCCGTAACCCAATCATCTAATCGCGTATCACCTAAAGATTTGATAGATTCAGTCTAATATGTGATTAAGCAGAGCCTGTTTGTCTAATTATATTATTCAATTTAATTATGTTGATCATATATATAGTTCATCACACGTGTCTATTTATTTCAAATATATTACTTTAATTCATGATAAGACTTTGTTTCACGTGAAATAAGAAGATGGTCGAGGTAGTTAAGATCTTTATAATTTACGTTAATGTCTTTATTTACTCGCAATATATAAATTTTTTTCACCTAAACAAGTCTAAACATCACTAAATCAACAAGACAGATCTTTTTTTCTTTTATTAGTGGACGTAAAATTCATAAATATTTCTTTTTGTTCCATTATAATTTAAAAATAGCAATTATTGTGGAGTTTTAAATTCCAAATATAAATCTTCAGGGTATTGTCTTGGAGTTTTATTCATGAAATTTGAAACTTCATAAAATTGCTTAATTTTCAAGATAGGGCTTAAAAAAGGCCAATGAGCACTATTTCCATGCCAATAACAACTTCTTCTTCTTTTTTTCTTTTGGTTAATTTGTTTTATAGTCCATCACAAAAGAAATAATTACGTTAAATTTTTCAAGAGAAATTTATTTTACTAGTAAAATTTCCAAATCTAAAATAAGAGAGATCTTTACAGAATTATTTTAGTCAATCAAATTATAAAAGCTTATATTTAGCCACCTTTTCCTTTGAAAGCGGAGATTGATGATTAATTTATTTTGGTGAACTAACCTATCATGAGAAGCACAATCCCATGTGATGAAAAAGGACATCAAATAAAGTAATGGCGCATCATGCATGATGCAACATATCTCTTTCCCTAAGATTGAGATTCTTATAAGCTATTTAAATTTTAATTTTCTTACGATCATATTAACTTTATCGTACTGATTTCTTTTACAAGTTACAAGTAATATAATATAAATATATGTTTGTTTATCGATTTATGTAATATCAATAAATGATCAGCAGAAAAATGTTATGAATTTAATCAAGAAAGTTAGCCGAAAATGGAAAATTTAAGGAAGGGATGAACTCTTACTTTAAGACAAATTCAACATTAGATTAAACATGTTTAGAATAGATACCATTTTTATCGAAATGAAAAATCGAAAATGCTTGCATTTTATAATTTTTTTAATATATGTATAAGTGAATCAATAAATTTTTTTTAATTGAATCTGTAGAACTCATTCTAGATCTATTTCAGCCAATTGGTGCTTTTGTTACTCATCAATTGATCGACATCTGGTTAAATATATTAATTTGAGTTACGTTTTATATCGTCTGTCATGCGTATTTCAAGTTTGACTTAATTCGGTCGTTGCAGTCCCATTGAAAACCAATTACTACCTAATTCTTTAGTATTGTTTCCAAATTCTCATGAATCACGACTTCTTCTTCCTCTTTTTTATTTATTTTTTTGAATCACTATAGAGTTGATGATGAAACAGTGATAGAATTAAAATTTAAAGTTAATAAATTTAAAATTTCAATTTTTTAAAATTACTGAATTCTAAATTATTATTTAACTTATATATACATATTAAATATATATTTTAAAAATAAATATAATATTTAAAACGAAATTATTGAGTTCCACCTAATCGTAATCTTGATCTATAGGTGTGTCCTCGTAGAAGTGCTAGTCTAGAGCCGACTGGGACCACTTTCTACACAAAAAGATTAGAATAATTGATCGAAGAGGAAAAGAAATTGGAAATTAGAACACATGTGATTCTCGACGTTTAGCAATCATTTTCATAGTTTTGTAGAACCTTACACCTACACAAGTGTCGATTTATGGTTGAAAAACAAAGAGTCATGTTTATACAACCACGTATTTATTTACTCACAACCTTAATTCTTGATTGAGAATCATTAGTTTCCTGGAGAAAGTAAAAAAATATATACTCCTGTCACAGCCTATATTTTATTCTCACAAAAAATTGACGTGCTAAACAGCTATTTGTAGTAGGAATACTAATGTAAAGAGGACGGTACCTTTTACACGGTTCAAACTATTAAAATTCTTTATAGGTTTCAGGATCAAATATTTTTCATAAGATTTTCAATCCTTAATAGATGTATGAATATGTGATTTCATCTTGTGATTTGAAATTATAAAATTAAATTAGTATTTGGTCCATGCGATTTAACACTGATTTCATCTCATGATATGAAATCATGAGATGAAATCTAAATTCTCCAAAAAACTTGCTATGAGATTTCATATCATGATATGAGATTTTTCAAATACAAAAATTGATCCACAAGTTTATATTTTGTAAAAAAAAAAAAAAAAGACTCCACCATTTATATTTACCAACAATTTATTTCATATGTAAATAAAATTTATAGTTCATATTATTACTTTTTAAATCTTTTATATCTCATATAATCATTACTCTTACCAACGTAAAATTTATTATTACTTCAAACCAACTCCTACTTTACCATTTATTATTCACCAAATTCATGATTTAAAAGTCATCGCTTAGAATAAATATTATTAGTTTACACAAAGCTATCTCATTTCCGTCACATGTCTTTTTAATAATTCTTTACAAAAATATTTTTTTTGTTGGTAGACAAAAATTATGTTGTTGATGCTGATTTTCGAAACATGAAAAGTTTTTTAGCTCTATACAAAGGACTAGCTATCATTTGCAAGATTACAGAGAAAGTGAAAGAGTCTCTCAGAACACTAAAAAATTGTTTAACTTTAGGCATTTATCTATGTGATAATGCAATGTGATTGAACGAACTTTTGGAGCTTGGAAAAATATATTCAGAAGACTGAAACAAGGCATGAACCATTATGATATTGACACACAAATGATAATTGTCATAGTTTGTGCAGTGTTGGATAATTTTTTGCGAGAATACCAAGGAGTGATGATATATTCACGGTATATGACATGAAGATATAGTTACTAATGATATTGACCAACAAATAACTCAAAGTAACAATGTTGGTTGGTCTTTTCGATCATTTGATTGAGAAATGCAAGCTCAACATGAGGAGATTGCCCATAATATGTGGGAGGATTATATTAAAGAGTAGTGCACTACAACTCATGTTCAATTTTGTTTTTTATTGAACTAAAGCTTGATCAATAAATGTTGTATTTTTTTTTTTAGAATAACTTTGTGATAGTGTATTATACGTTTGCTATAAACTTTTGCTTATTTGATAAAATTGTATAAAGAATTGAGGCAATTTTGATATTTTTCACAACTTATGAAATTTTTATGTTTATGTGAAAACATACAACATAAAAAATTCAAATTATATGTCCAAATAAAATTCAACTTTGTCTAATGATTTCATATCATAATTTTATATTATGATCATTTTATCTTACATGACCAAACAAGCCCTTTAATAAAGTCCATCTCCTCATCTGGTGAAAAAGAATTGCTATAGACTGCAGGGTCAAAGGTTTTTGGTTCCCACTGTTTACAAGACATGAATCGTGTTTTTGTGGGGGATAAAATAAAAAAAATTCTCATGAAGTTTTTGGTAGCTTAAATTAATGTTCCTATTCGGGCTCTATTTAATATTTTAATGCTTTATTTAATATTTTAATTATGACCTCCACGTTTTCGTTTGACTGTCATTGCGTATCTGATCGAATATAACTTGCGACTTTTCAAAACTCAATCTTGTTATCCAATTAGATGGCGTGGATTTTGTACAGGTTGAAAGTCTTACTTTGGAGAAGCAAAAAATAAAAAGGTGTATAAAGGTCGAAAAGATTCATATTTCCCAGTGGTGGCAAATGGACAGACGATAGAAAATAAATTGATCTAAAATAGATTGAATTATAATTCATCCATATGAATATTGATAAAAATGGATTGAGTAAGATATGAATTAGGTAAATGGTATTAACTCATTTTAATCTTTTAAAATAAAAAAACTTTTAAACTTTTAACTGAGTTACTTGAAATCAACTTTAACAAATACATTTTCTTTACACACAATACAAACCCAAAAACGTGTTTGACAACACTATTCTTGTTAGTATCCGTTAGACAGAAGATAATGACAATCAAAATAAAGTTAAAGAGTAAAAATTTGTTAATATATTCTTAAAAAAAAATATACTAAAGAATCTGATGTAATATCAAATCAACTGTTGAGATCGAGTATTTTTGGACCGCATGTAATTGAAAGGCAAAGATTCCATAAAATGGATATCCATATTTAATTTTATTCATATTTTTCTATATTCTTATGCGTTAAAATAGAATGAAGTTCATATTGATTTCATTAAAATATGAGCAATTCAATTTATTAAAATATGAATTAAATGAGCTAATTTATAAATAATTAAAAATGGGCTGAAATTGCCGGCTCTTAATCCCTTAAATTTGTCATTAACTTTTATTTAAGTACTAGTGAATTTGTCCGCAATTCGTGCGGTTATAAAATATTTATTTAATTTATAAAATATACTTTTTCTAAAGAGGAAATATTAAAAATATTGTAAAGGCACTTTTAGTCTATAACTCGAAATACACCACAATGGCGTTGGATCTACTCAATATCATATTTTATTCTTTTGACTTGTAAATTCAAATTTTCACATATAATAGGGTCTAGTAATTAAACAAAATCAAAGCCCTTGCAATACATCAATTAGAAAATTTATTTGTCCACTAAAGAGTTTCCTTGTTTTTGAAAAAAAAATAAAAAATTAGAACCAAAGCATTTAAGGAAATAACTACTAACGAAAAACAGAAGAAGAAAAAATACTACATAGCTACATAAATCACAAGGAAATAACTAGACAATGTGATATATAATCAACTTTCTAATACAATTAAAAAAAAAAATCACTATCTGGCGATTCTTTCTTTGGTGACATTGATTCTAATAGCTTAAGTTCTCCATTAAACGAACATGTATTCTGAAAAGAAAAGAAAAAGATAAAAATATATACAAGAAGCCATATTATCTGTCTTAAAAAATAATAGATCAGTCATTGACAAAAACAAAATATAAAAAATGAAGCCTTTTCCTATTGTTTTTCTAAAATTCACAAGTAGTTGAATTAGAAATTTTTAATTATACTCATGAATACACGACTTAATGTATTATAGAGAAACCAAGTAAGATTACCTGCTTGGTTTATGCGTGATTGTTATATCTTTACCAAAGAACAATTTTTGAAATTTTTTTCTTCATGAGCTTCATATAGGGGTGTGCATCGGTCGGTTCGCTTCGATTTTATGTATTATCGGTTCGATTTATCGGTTTTCGGTTTTTAAATATGCTAAACCAATATGTTGGAGTTTCTCCATCCCATGTTAATATTGATCAAACAACCGTAGTGGATCCAACATGATAGGCCCAATATAGCTTTGTATTTATTTTATATTGTAGCCCACTTGTATTTCGGGTAGAAGGCCCACATGTATATAAGGGTAATAGGTCATTCTAGAAGACAGATGAGTAGTAATCAGATATTTTCCTTCTCTTTCTTAATAAAATTCTCTCTCTACATTTCATATATTCATACCAAACCCTAATCGCATTTCATCAAATTGGATCGGTTTCACAACTTTGACACAATAATTAAGCCAATAAGATATTTTTTATCGGTTTTCGATTTATCGGTTTTTAGTCCTTAATGGTTTGATTTTCGGTTTAACAGATAAGAACTCATAAAATAGAAATAGTAGCAACTAAAATGAAAAGAAACTGAATCTTAGTTATAGCCAAAATTCTACATGAAGTGTTTTAATTTACAAGAATCTTCAAGCTTGAACTGAATGTTAGATCAAAAAACTGAATCCTAGTCGCTCGACCCTCACCGTCGTTGTCGTAAACCCTCGTCGTCGATTTAACAGAGAGAAAATTGAAAAAGTTTAACTTTATGTATTTATCGGGTTATAGGTTTTCAGAAAATTGAATAGTTTGTTTGTTTGTAGAAATTAAAGAGAAATTAAGATAAATATACATTAAGTAATATATATATATATACTCCATAATGTAAGTAGGGGTAAAGTAATAATTTAGTATATTCTTATTGGGTTATCGGTTTACCCAATAACCCAATAAGAAAAAACTGAAACCGAACCAATAACCCAACAAATTTTTTTATAAAATCATTAAAAAACCGTTAACCCAATAATAATAAATCAATAGCAATTTTATCGGTTCGATTTATTGGTTGGTTCGATTTTTGCGCACCCCTAGCTTCATATTTCAATGGGTAAAGAAAAACAAATAGAGAGAAGGAGATTAGGAGGCTGGCATATGCTTGAGAGGAAGAAGTAAGTGCATTGGACTCAAAAGAACAACATTTGCCAACCTTAAATATATTTTCAGAATTTATTGCTTTAAATAATATAATAAAGGTAGGTAATTGAAGAGACTCAAGATATAATGAGTATTTATAGAATTTATTGTGTTTTAAAGATAGTAGTAAGACAGATAACCAAAAGACACAAGTAATTATGTAGAGGATTTATTTAATCTTTTAACAAAAACAAATGTGGAAAAGAAAACAAAAAAAGGATTAAAAAAGAAAGATATGCAACCTCTAATTAAATTACTCCACTGTTTTTGTTACACTGATTTAATATGAGTTGTCTTATGAAAAAATAATGGACAATAAAATGAATAACTCACAATTTGATGAGTCTTTAAAAAATAAAATGAATAACTCACAATTTAAGTGAACTATGCATCTTATTTTATAAGACTCACAAAATTTATGCGATGTACAATTAATATTCGTCCAGCATGCGGACTGTTTTCGCAGGCTTTATTGTGATGTGACATATGAATATAACAACAAAAATATATGAGTTATGTATTAGAAAATTTTTCAGCCAAATCACGAAAACCTCCTATATAAAGAAACATATACACTTCATTATATATCATCAGTCCTTCATTTCATTCTTCTTCTCAAAAGTTGCTCAAATTCATTTCTTGTTTTTTCAAATCTTGTTTAAATCATTTGACTATCTTAGAAAAATGAATGTTGAACATGTTAAAGTTGCACTTTTTTGGGCTAGTGAAATTATTCACGAGGGTAATACAATATATTATAGTATTTCCCCCAAGTGCAACGTCAAGTATCCAACTTCCATTGTGTACAGAGAATTTGTAGATTCAATTTTGAGAAAAATAAAAATAAAAAGTGATGATTATAATTTATTTATAATCGGACAATATCCAAACTCTTTCTCATCACAAGGTTTGGTAAATTATGGAGAATGGATTATCAGGGACGATGAGTCCTTGACTGAATTTTTGAGGGCTCCTTATGATTATGCCAGTCAAATAAAGTTGAATATGCTTCAAATTTATATTAAGAAGGAGCATAGGACTCGTCGTGCTCACTCTCCTGAACAGACGGATGTCTATACGCAGTTTGATAATACAACTAATGTTGTTGACGCTCGCTTAACTCAGTATAGCACTTTTTCCGACATGAATGCTCCCCAATACATCATGTCGGGTAATATGCCAACACAATCCTCAATACCTGATTTGAACGAAACTTTGAATGAAAGTGACTGGTAATGCCTACTAATTCATGTCATTATTAATAATATTTATTTTTATGATTCGTGTGTATTTCTCATGTCATATGTTATATTATTTTTAGGGGATTAACTCTGCGTGATGCGAATAATGATGAATTTTTTGAACACGATTATAATTATGGTCAATCATCGCAGCCTGGATGGATGGACAATGCTGGAACATCTTCAAATGTTCCTCTCTCATTGAGTTTTGGTGTTGCCGACTATTATCGATAGGTCTAAAATATAGTTGATATTAATTTATGGTGATTGACATGTATTTTTTATTTATTTAGGTTTTTGGCATGTATTAAAAATATTTCATTATTTGTAATATAGGGATGATATCACGCGAGATGAGCCCGTTGTCCCCGACGATATTATAAATGTTGATCAGCCAAATTATGGGGAATTGTCACATGGTGATGATAGTGAGTCTAACAATTCTGAGGGAAGTGAATGCCCCTATGAATCATCATCGAGTGATGATGGTGTGAGGTCCAATTCCGATCAAAGAGCCATGTTCATGAGCCCTTATCCTCAACAAGAATCAATTCCACAGTCATCGATTCAAAGGCCGGCACCACAACCTCATTTTTATTCTAATGAAATTCCATTTCTTGATCATTTTCAGGAAGGAGCAGATGTGTTTATGGATATGCATGAAAATAATTTTATCCCTACAGGTGTGTGGCGTGAACCAGTAGATTTTCTAAACGATAATTTTTATCTTGCTAGCAAAATGTTGTTCAAATCAAAAAAAGATCTTCAAAGGGCGGTGAAGCTCTATCATATTAAAGAAGGTAGGGAGTTCTTTGTTGTTAAGTTGGGAAAGGAAGTCTTGAGAATTTGTTGCAAGCGTGTAGATCAAGGTTGTTCATTCAACCTTTGTGCTACTAAGGATAGTAGTAATAACTTCTGGAAAATCGAAAAATACATCGGCGAACACACTTGTAATATGGGTGAATGTCGCGGAGGTCACTTCAATTTGGATATAAACATGATTGCAAATGTTCTTGTGTCGTATATTGAAAAGACACCGAGGTACTATTTTTTTCCATGTTCATTTGACTATACAAATTAATATTTTATTTTGTTTATAATTATTACGCCAAATTATTCACAGGTATCCTATCAAAGATTGCCAAATATCCGTTCTCAATAAGTACCGCAAAACAATAAGTCGACGGAAGGCGTATCTTGGACGAAAGCGTGTCTTTGAACAAGTCTATGGTAATTGGGAGGGCTCCTTTCGTGAATTGCCAAGATTCATGGCTGCTATGAAATATTTCAATTCAGGCTTCGTCGAAGAATGGCGATTTGAAAGACGTGACGGATTTCATGACTTAAATACCTGAATCGTCCGCTCTGACTGTCCGTCGGTTTGAGGATGAAATGCAGTGCTGAGGTCCGCCTGGGTACCCAACTCTTCCTGGAAAGTCTGCCAGAAACTGGAGGTAAACTGAGACCCCCGGTCTGAGATAATAGATATTGGCACTCCATGTAGGCGAACCACCTCCTGAATATATACACGAGCTAATCTTTCAGCACTGTAGGAAACTCGAACAGGGATAAAGTGTGTAGACTTAGTCAACCGATCTATAATAACCCAAATACTATCAAAACCACGGGAGGTGCGAGGCAATCCAACTATGAAATCCATAGTGACCCGCTCCCATTTCCACTCGGGGATGGGTAATTGCTGAAGTAAACCACCGGGTCTCTGATGTTCGGCCTTTACCTGCTGATAACAAAGGCATCGAGCTACAAACCCTGCTATATCTCTCCGCATACCACTCCACCAATAATGCTGCCTCAGATCCCGATACATCTTAGCTGTCCCAGGGTGAATAGAATATCTGGAACTGTGCGCCTCATGCAGAATCAACTGAATCAAATCTCTAACCCTCAGAACACAAATACGGTCGTCAAAACTCAAAACACCATCAGAACCCAAGGTAGTTCTCTCAGAATTTCCCTTCAATACCTGATCTCGAATGCTACGGAGACCTCTATCCTCAAACTGACGACTCTGAATCTGCTCCAGCAAAGTAGATCTCGCACCAACACAAGCAATAACCCTTTCGGGGTCAGAAATATCCAAACACACCATCGAGTTAGCTAAGGACTGAATGTCCAAAGCCAACGGTCACTGAGAAACAGGAATAAAGGCTAAGCTACCCATATTCACTGTCTTCCGGCTCAAGGCGTCCGCTACCACATTCGCCTTGCCCGGATGATAGAGAATAGAGATATCATAGTCTTTTAGCAACTCAATCCACCTGCGCTGCCTCGAATTAAGATCTTTCTGAGTCATAATATGCTGAAGGCTGTGGTGGTCTGTAAAGATCTCACAATGAACACCGTAGAGATAATGTCTCAAAATTTGTAGTGCAAACATAACTGCTGCTAACTCCAAATCATGAGTGGGATAATTATGCTCGTGCACCTTCAACTGCCTCGATGCATAAGCAATGACACGACCCTGCTGCATTAGAACACATCCCAAACCAATACCAGACGCATCAAAATACACGGTAAAAACCTCGCCCTCAACTGGAAGAGTCAACACAGGGGCAGAAGTAAGTCGATCCTTGAGCTTCAGAAAGCTCACCTTGCAATCCTCAGACCATTAAAATGGAACCTCCTTCCTGGTTAGTCTGGTCATAAGAGATGCAATAGACGAGAAGCCCTCGACAAATCGCCTGTAGTACCCTGCCAACCCAACAAAACTATGAACCTCGGTAGGTGACGTGGGCCTAACCTAACCTCGAATAGCCTCAATCTTTGCTGGGTCTACCATGATACCGTGTCTGGACACAACATGGCCCAAGAAAGCTACAGACTCAAGCCAGAACTCACACTTTGACAACTTGGCATACAGCCGATGATCTCTCAAAGTGTGGAGCACAATCCTCAAATACTGCTCGTGTTCCTAGTTACTCCTCGAATAAACCAAGATGTCATCAATAAACACAATCACAAAGGAGTCCAAGTATGGCCTGAATACACGATTCATCAGATCCATGAAAGCTGCTGGGGCATTAGTCAACCCAAAAGACATCACCAGAAACTCATAATGGTCGTATCGAGTCCTGAAGGCTGTCTTTGGGATGTCTTCAGCCCTAACTCTCAACTGAAGGTATCCAGATCTCTAATCTATTTTTGAGAATACCGCTGCACCCTGAAGTTGATTAAACAAATCATCGATACGAGGTATAGGATACTTATTCTTCACAGTTACCTTATTCAACTGCCTGTAATCAATACACATGCGCATAGATCCATCCTTCTTCTTTACAAACAGAACTGGAGCAACCCACGGCGACACACTCGGCCTGGTAAAACCCTTTCCCAGAAGGTCCTGGAGCTGTGTACTCAACTCTCTCAACTCAGCAGGAGCCATACGATAAGGAGCCATAGAAATAGGTCGGGTGCCCGGCTCGAGGTCAATAATGAACTATATATCACGCTCAGGAGGAAGGCCAGGCAGGTCAGTCGGGAATACATCAGAAAACTCACGAACAACAGGGACGAAGTCAAGCGATGGACTCTCAATACTAGCCTCCCGAACATAAGCAAGGAATGAATCACATCCCCTCGACATCAATCTACGAGCCCGAACATATGGAATAATCCCAATTGATGTGCGGCTAACAGAACCCTGCCACACCACCGAGGGTACGACAGGCATGGCTAAGGTCACAGTCTTGGTAAAGCAATCCAAGACTCCATGATGAAAAGACAATCAGTCCATGCCCAGAATCACATCAAAGTCCACCATGACCAATACAATAAAATCAACCCGAGTCTCAAACTTCTGAACAGTCACCAGACAAGATCTATATACCCGATCCACTACTAACGAATCACCAACGGGGGTAGATACATGTAAGGGTACAGATAATAACTCAGAACATAAACCCAACCGTGGTCCATAATAAGTAGATACATAAGAAAACGTGGATCCCAGATCAAATAATGCAGAAGCTGGCTGGTGGCATACTAAAATCGTACCTGTAATCACCGCATCTGAAGCATCAGCCTCCGGCCTAGCCAGCACGGCATACAACTGACGCTAGCTACCACTAGTCTGAGCACCGACCTGACCACCAGTCCGACCTCTCTGCGCTCTATCTCGAGAACCCTGGGGACCACCCCGATGACCCTGTGCACCACCTCTACCTGCTGGCGGTATAGATCTGAGGGGCTGTGCTGTCTGAACTGAAGGCTCAATCGCCATGCGCTGAGGACACTCACGCGCGAAATGACTAACAACCCCACGAGTATAGCATGCTCCTGGCTCCCTACTCGGCCTAGAAGGTCCGGCTGATCCGGTATGACCCCCTCTAGTCGATGAACTGGACTGACCACATCCCTGAGGCTGTCTAACAGAACCACTATAGGCGGGCTGACCTCTATCAGATATTTGCAAAGCTGACTGTACGGGCCTACTGGGCTGACCCTGTCGCTGAAAAGACTGCTGCTGCTGCTGAGGGTACCTACCCTGAAACTGGAAACCACGACCTCTGAACTGCGAACCACTATGGCTCCCACTGAAACTACCCTGAACACGAGGTCTCTTATCACTGCACCCTTGGGCTTCACGATCCATCTCCTCAATAGAGTATACATGCTCAATAATCTCTGCGAATGACTTTCCTGAAGTCACTAAACTCTGGGTAGCCCTGCGGAGTGGCAATCTCAGTCTCCTGACAAAACATCTAACTCTCTCATACTCATCAGGAAAAATAGAAGTAACATGCCTAGCAAGATCATGAAACCTCGCCTCATACTCGACGACAAATAATGAACCCTGAGTCAATCTGGAGAACTCATCCCTGAGTCGTTCCCTCATAGTACGGGGCATATACTTTCCCAAGAAAATCTCAGAGAACTGGGTCCAGGTAACCGACGAAGATCCTGCTGGCCTGGAATCAAGATATCCCCTCCACCATTTCCTTGCTGCAGTATCAAACTGATATGCCACGAAATCAACACCACGAGACTATACCAATCCCAAATTCCTCAATCTATCCTCGCAGCTGGACAAGAACTCATATGCATCCTCACCCGGAGTACCAACAAATCTCGGTGGAGTCAACCTCAAGAAATGCCCCAACATCTTATGCTCATCGATAGACATAGCAGGATGATCTATAACCGTCTGTGGAGCTACCGGCGCTGGCGGAATCTCAACTCTGGGTGCTGCAGTTGCAGGCTGCGCCCCAACATCAACTCCCTGTACTGCTGGTTAGGTTTCCTCAGCTGACGGAGCTTCGACTATCCCCAACAACTGAAGTAATGTACCTCAGAGCAAAGAAGCATCTATAAATCCAGGTGGAGCCTGGGCTGCTCCCTGGCCCACCGGCTGCTGTGGAGGCGGAACATCTGGAGCTATAACGGGATCGGGTAACTGATCCCTAGCATGATCTCGGCCTGGGACTGCTGCTCTGCCCTGCCCTCGACCTCTGGGTCGACCTCGGCCCCTAACAGGAACCCTCGATGTAGGCTCGGGGTCCCGACCCTCGGCTCTCGCACCATGAGTCCTAACCATATGCATAAAGAGTGAACCAAATGAAAATCAGAAACCAACATAGACTTAACGCATGGACATGAGTCAAGAAAATAAGAGACTCCCCTAAGAATGCTCCATAGCCTCCCGAGGATAGGATACAGGCGTCCCTACACCTATCCGCAGGACTCTACTACACACTGGCTCATGTACCGACACTACCCATACAACCTAAGCTCTGATACCAAGTTGTCACGACCCAATATTTGAGTCATGATGACGCCTACCGTAACCCACTAATAGGCAAGCCAAACCCTAGCTCGGAGCGACAAACAACGGGCTAACGGGCGGAATCTCATAAAACAGAGAAGAAGTAGAAGTAACCATTTTTATAAACATGCTATAACACTACAGACAGAATCAAAATATGTATATATGCCAAGACTGAGAAGAAAGAGGACAGTATATAAAGTCAATAACCCTTCCCAAGACCTGGTGAGGTCGGTACAAGAGCCACTACTAGACAAATCAAGAATACAAGACAGAAACCAAATATATATAACAAGTACAACAATCTCGAGAGTAAAAGACTATACAGTAGAAGATGGAGTAGGATCTGCCTCTGACGTCAGTAAGATCACCCTGCTCCGGAGTCAATGCTGAGAAAAGAGTCACGTCAATACCGTCGACTAGTGCCTGGATCTGCATCGGGGAAAAAGATGCAGAAGTGCAGTATGAGTACCGGGGCAACGGGTATTTAGTAGGCATCATCAGCCGACTGAGCTTAAAGTAATATAAGCAAGCTAAAATACGAGGGTGCATGCTTAGTCCGGGGTATAAGTAGCAAATACATAAGTAACTGCCGAGGCGTGTAGATATGCTTAGGAAATAAATAAATGTGATACCGAATAGTTGAGTAAATAAATGTGTATGTAAACACACAAGTCAAACATAACCTATCTGGGCCTCCATAAACCCGATAGGCACACAGAAGAAAACAATAACCCAGCCTGGCCCCCATAAACCGGTGGGACACACAAAAATAGTAAATGCATAGTCACCAGTGTCTCGAAGCTGTATCAGTATCCAGTAACCACAATAACCAACAAGAGTGCACCGGGCTTGAACCGACACCAATGGATAATAACAAGAGGCCAGACGCCGGAATCGAACCGGACATAGTGGATAATAACAATAAGCCACATATATATCATAACCGCCGAACTCGAACCGGAACTCAGAGAACAACAGTATCGTAACCACGGTACCCAGTACCAAAACTCTCCAATCATATCATAACTAGATGCCAGACTCGAACCGGAACTCATAATAATCAATGGCCGGACTCGAACCAGAACTCATAGTGTATCACAATCCGGGGCCGGACTCGAACCGAAACACCCAATAGTCAATAACCAAAATCATTATACCTGAATCAGTAGCCGGACTCGAACCGGAACTCATCATAGCTAGTAACCAGAATAGAATCAAATGTCATATCATATCAAATAAACGGGGAACGCCCTAGTCCCAAGTCAATGCTAGTATATAGGTATAGAAGCTAACTCCACAACATGCTACAAGTCAATCTCGGGGTCCTTCTAGGTCAAATATCTACTATAAGCAATATGTATATACAAGTCTGGGTATACATTATAAGTCATGGAAAGGTAGGTCCGTATTCTAAATCAAACTAGCCGATCCCGATCAAATACGGTGCTATCAGGGACTAATAAGGCTAAACAGGCCAACCGGGTATAATCGGGGTGACTCAATCCCGTCAGAACCCTAACAGGTCATAGAGGCTTAACTAAACCCAAAGATGTCAAAGTTCTGACAAGTCGACCAAAAGGGTAACGGGGCCCACTAACGGGTCCCGAAAACCAAGTCTAGTTATACCTATCTAAGTCTGGGCTAAGTCTTCCTAAGCCTGGATTAAGATCCAACAATAACGTTCCCCAACCAGAAATCAACACAACAATACTATCCGACCCCAAATAGGTCATTTGTGGTGTACCTCGAGGATAACGGGCTTGGAATATATCCGAATAGCCCTATCCGGCCTAGAAGGCCTAAATCACAGCAAAACACCACCACCAAGTTTATAACACCAGCCCACAACACCAGCACAATAGCATACATATATCACACATAAGCCCAATCTAAGTGCAAAGGAAGGTAAACCTAGCCTACCTGGACGCCGCCGAATACCTGCTAAAGCCAGTTAAATAGGAGTCTTCCCCTTTCGAGAGGCCTCTGACTGCTGCCAAGCTACAAAAATAATAAACTCCATGTCAAAACATGACTATTGATACCCATATTTCATTAGTTCGAAAAATGTCCGAACAGTTCACATGGGGCCCGCTTGCGGAATCGCAAAACCAAAATTGTCACAGCGTCCCAAATCACCCCATGATCAATAGTCACAACTAGCAACGCTTAATTTGAGCCCAAAATATAGCTCAAACATCAATACCAATCCCAAAATATACCATCGTAACCGAAAATTATCGTAAAAACAAGAAAACGTACCGTAGAAATGACGAGAGCGAGTCCACGGACTCAATATATACAAACCCCTAAGCTCAAAACTTAATGAATCAGCTCAATATTTGAGCTTATATGACAGAAAGGGACGTAGATGAAACAGTGGAAAGAAAGAAAGAAAAGAAAGATATGTAATGTTCTGTACCTTCCAAAATATATATATGAACATATATGCCAATTTGGTAAGTCCCTAGGTGTGCACCTCCCCACTGTCCTGGTGGTGGAGGTGGCACCTCATGTGGTTTGATCCCAATATATATATCTATTCGGGTATTGTATAGGCTCGTGATAAAATAAATACAATATTTTAAATATACCATAATTAATAGAAAATTATTCCGAATAAAACCTCCATAAAATAATAATATTATTTTAACATATTTAAATTCACTATCTCCTCTTAAATTATTAATAAATTATAAAACTATTATAAAATAGTATAGATATATCATAACTAATTTTTTTTATAAATTTCAAAAATATTTTCGAAAGGTAATTACCTATGTCATTTTACCAAATTCAAATTTAATTTAATATTTTGCAACGTGCTCGGTCTAAATAATATTCTCAAACGAACTGCCCGGGAATCGAACTGTCAGTCCCAGCAAGTCATAAATAACTTGGGGCAGTTATAGAAAAGCTCTAAATGCTGAGAACACACGAAAACGAGGGAAATGACCGGAAAGGTCATTACACATAACCATATTATGTATAGTTTATCAACTTCATACTATCTCTCAGGATACAATACGGCATACTAAATTTACAAGTACACTTATAATCAGAAGGCAATTCGATCAAGTTCGATTTTTCATAATTATTCATGCAAGTATCAAAAATTCAAATATCATCAAATTCAAGTATGTCCGAAGATCAATCGACAAGCATCCAATTTAGGAGCATACACACAATTAAATTGACTCTAAACTTCAATTAAACCATAACCATAACCTAATATCACCACCCATAACTAGCACATTCAACCCTATAATTATTCTCTACCTCTCTCCGCATAATATAATGCACACAATGATTCAAGTCATCTATCCCTTAGGCCTCACAATTATCATGGCACAATATGCAACTTATACCTTTATAACTCAATTAGGTTCATCACTAGAACAACTAAGAAACATCATCTCCACATACTTCATTCACAATAATCCTCTTTCGGTCACATAACACATAATATTATAAACATGCTTTCTCCCATCAATTATAAATTATGAAAATATGAAATAACACAGTCTTCTACTTATTAACCTAGCCTACCTGGACGCCAAGCTTTTTGAAACAACAAGTCATATCAAGGATGCTCCTTCCCTTTCTTCATGCTTCGGAATGATCAATTATCTAAATATCAAACAATCATAAGAGTAATTAATCAATTACTCTTTAAATAAATATCTTTGGAAATCCAAAACCCACTAATTCTATCCTAATTCAAGGTCTATATCATTCTCCAAGGTCAATTAACGATTAACTAGTTCTTTCAAGCTTAACCCATCTCCATTAATGGAGTTTTTATGCTAAAGGTCTCATCTTTATGGAATTCAAGATTTCCAACCAACAAATACATAATCTAGTTTACTAAGTTCATGCTAGAAATTATTAATTTATAATCTAGAATTAGTTCTAGATGATATTAAGAACACCCATAAGTTTTTTTCAAAAATCCACCATTAAAGGTTCTAACCCAAAATTTCACCATTGAAGGTCTTTCTAATAATTCTAGGATGTTAAAGGATTAAAAGACGAAGAAGATGATGGAAAAAATTACCTCCACGAAGGACTTTCACCCTAAACCTTGGAAAATCACCTCTCTAGGGTTGGGGAATGAAGTCTTGGGGTTTTGGACCTGAAAATCGGCTAAAACTGATTTAAATACCACCAGAATTTTTGCTACAACGAAATTCCCGTATCAGCACGGACAGTGTTTGGTAAAACGGTCGTAACTTTTTACTCCGAACTTGAATTGATGAACGGTTTATTGCATTGAAAATAAGACTCATAGATCTTTGATTTGGTGGGTATTGGGACCCTTAAATCCTTATATTCTAAGAGATATGATCGTTTGAAGTTGGCCCTACTAGAAACCCATATCGAAACTCTGTCGGTAAAAAATGTTTTCAACTTAACTTTGTGCTAGAGATATTGTACGACCTTAATTCATATCTAAAGAACTTCTAAATTAAAGGATTGATATTAGTACTCATGAATAATTAATGGCTTGAGTCTATTTAGACACATCAAAAGGTTAAAATCTTCGTCGAAACGCTTGAGGTGACACAATGAACAAAATGATAGCTATTTTGGACTCAAGTTAATATTGAGGAATGGATAATTTAGTAACGACAAAATGGGTCGTTACATTTTCTTAAAATAAATTTAATTTATCAAAAAAATTATATTTTGACGTGTGTGATTATTTTTCTTAAAAATAAAATGTAAATTCCAATCTTAAGGGAAAAAAATTAGACCAACAAACATTACCTCCATAGCTCTGTCATGTTACTCCTCAATAAAACCTGGTTCCTACATAACAACAACAGCATGAAGCATTGATAATCGGCATAGGTAAATTAACATCTAATTTGACGTGTGTAATTATTTTCCTTAGAAATAAAATGTAAATTTCATATTAAGAAAAAAAATTAAACCAATAAAACCTTACCTACATAGCTTCTCATATTACTCCTCAATAAAAATTTGCTTCCTGCATAACAACAACACATGAAGCATTGATTAACTTATTAACATCTAATTCAATAAGTACATGTCATTTCAATGTAACAATTTGATCATTGTTTCGTGAAAGTATTAGATGTGAAAAAAAAAAGAGATAGTAACAAAGTTTCATACATGGTTTAGATCTACCAATAAACATGCTTATTTCAAAGAGAAAGAGCATCAACAATATCTATAGATACTGTTTGTAAAGCTCTGATTCTTAGTTGTTTGGTATAGAATGCGATGGATTGAGATATTCTATGAAATTAATTATCACATTATATATATGGAATAACCTAAGCAACTAAAAAGATTACAAAAACAACAAAGTTCGTAGCTGATCGAATTCAGAATAAGATTAAGATTATAGTCTTAAGAATGTAAAGAAAGGATAATGAAAATTAGAAGGAGAGGAGAAAACATATAGGATACAATCTTATGTATCTGACCATGTTTTGTTTATCTTTGAGGTGTGTATATATACAAGAAAGGATCCAAAGGGGTCAAAAACGTTTTGTAACCTTTACTAAATTTAGTTTGGTGTAACTGTAGATGTAATTGTATAGTTATTACCTTGTAATGTAGTGTCATTGATTGATAGTATTTTATAAATTTATAAATGAGGAAAAATTAAAGAAAAACTCAAAAAAAACACAAAAACGATAAATAGCATTCCTTGATTTTTAGGCATGCCGCATCACCTTGTCTACATTTTACTTTATTATTATATATAGATTGATTTGAACTATGAAATGATCTATTTGAACTATGACATGATCTAGTTAAACACCTGAATACATGATAAAGTGTTCTAACTAGACACTTTTGACTAAAATTTTGGAAAAAATTTCTACGTGTATTTTCAATGGCTCATTACATGAATAAGTTAATCACTTAAAATATATCTCGTTCTTTAATTACACGTATTAACCTGAACAAGTCGTAAATAACCTTAGAATCTTTACCAATTGATGTTGACGTGTACAATTAGATGTGATGATATATTTTATATGACCACAAACGTGATGAACGCTTGAGAGCATATATAAAAATTTCAAAAAAAATTTAGCCAAAAGTGTCGACTAATATCATATGTTTAGCCGATCAGATGTTCAATTGAACCAGATCATAGTTTAAATGTTTTAGTACAATTTAATGACAAGTTGAATGGTTGTCAATGTAGTTGTGCACCTGGACGAAACTAAGAGAGGGGGAGATGAGAGTGCACCTGGACAAAATTAGATTGAAGATAGTACGTGCTTATATGTTGCTCAAGTTAATTATATACAGAGATATACATACTTGGAGTTTTTAAATATATACTACTATATACCAACTCTAAACCCATTATCATAAATACGTATATACTGATTTAAAATTCTTGGATCTGTCCTAGACAAAATATTCAAAATGAGGCGATATTGGTATGTATTACTCTATTCCAATTTGCATACCTAAATAGCATGTAGATTATAATTTTAAAAAATTAAGTACATGTGCTGGAAAATGTATAAATGCATACATATCATTGACATTACATAGCACATATTCTATTATTTAATGTTAAGTGTGTTAACTTTAATTGGATATTGTGGATATTAAAATTAGAATTTATCAATAACTATAGAGATCTCAATCACAACTTTGTCAACTTAACTATTTCAAATTCTAATGTGAATATGATAATAAAGGGTCAAAATAAAATGGTTGCTTCTTACTTGAGCTTATTCGAGTCGAGGGTCTTTCAGAAACAGACTCGTAAAGCTACATACACATCACCCTCTCCGGACCATATTTATGGGACTAGACTGACCGGTGTAGTTTAACAACTGTCTCTTACTTGAAACTATTTGCAAAGAGGCTTGATTGAGCTTAATTGTTTTTCTCAACTTTTAGATAACCTAAACGATATTCATATTTGGGCATCTTAATTGTGACTTTCACGTTCGGGTAGAAAGTGTCTTTGAGTATCTTTTATTTTGATTTGAAAAATAAAATACTCAGCATTCTTATCCATTTGATATAGTAAAAATAGATTTTTGTGTAGGTTGACCCTTGAGAATATTATGTATTACTACCTGAGATGTGTTAGGGATAAATCCCGCCACAGAAATAATATTTGAGGTAATAACAACGGAATAATAACATAGCACCGTGATATGATAATCAACAAAAGGAATAACAAGGACACAAAGATTTTAACGTGGAAACCCTTCTGGTTAAGGAAAAAAACCACGGGCCCAAGAGGAGCAAAATAATCCACTATAATGAGGAATTTTACACTTTGTAGGTTCGAGTAAATACTCCAGGAACCACTACACACTCAAAAGAAATAACCCTCTTTTGATTTTTTCCACCTTACTATAATACCGCTCACACTCTCTATTTTTCCTCACACACTATTTCTCACACTCTCTATGAGATGATCCCCACAACTACTTCTTAGTTGTTGCTTTTGGGTGTATTCCAAATGAGGAAATGATACCTCCTATTTATAGGAAAGATAGCCAACATATGCTTGAATTTGTTGCAAGTTGTGCAACTTGACAATTTGCAAATCTTGCTTGGATTGGTTGCAAGTTGTGCAACTTGACAATTTGCAAATCTTGCTTGGATTTGTTGCAAGTTGTGCAACTTGACAATTTGCAAATCTATCCATAACAAGTTCATACAAGTTGACAAATTGTCACCTACCAAAAACAAGTGTTGTTGTCCACAACTTGTTTTGCTACTTGTATTTTGTTATTCATTTTTATTTTTCTTTTCCATCATATGGGTATGGACCCTATCAATCTCCCCCTCTAGACCCATTAACCGGAAGGAGATAGCACCGAGCTTCTAGTTTGAGTGCATACCGACAAGTTCCTTGCATAACTCGAACTTGTCTCTTGGTACCACCTTGGTCAGCATATCTGAAGGATTCTCACTAGTAAGGACTTTCTTGACCTGCATAGATCCGTCATCTAGCTTTTCTCGAATCCAATGATATCTCACGTCTATGTGTTTCGTCCTTGCATGATACATGGAGTTCTTGCTCAAGTCTATTGCACTTTGACTGTCGCAATAGACAACATACTCCTTCCGATGCAAGCCAAGCTCTTGAAGGAACCGTTTCAGCCATACCATTTCCTTGCCAGCTTCAGTAGCTGCAATATACTCCGCTTCAGTTGTAGATAGTGCAACACACTTCTGCAACCTCGACTACCATGATATAGCTCCCCCTGAAAAGACAAACAAATATCCAGTAGTGGATTTTTGATTATCAAGGTCACCTGCCATATCAGCATCGGTATAGCCCTTCAAGATTGGTTCAAATCCTCCAAAACACAAACAGTCTCAGGTACCTAGTATCCACTTGACTGCTTCTCAGTGTTCTTTTTCAGGATTTTCAAGAAACCTATTAACAACACCAACTGCATGAGCAATATCTGGTCTGGTACACACCATTGCATACATCAAACTCCCGACCGCTGAAGAATAAGAAATTTTTGCCATATTCCCTTTCTCCTCCTTTGTTGCAGGACACATCTTCTTGCTCAACTTCAGATGACCCGCAAGAGGTGTGCTAACAGCTTTAGCACTTTTCATGTTGAAGCGTTCGAGTACACGTTCAATGTACTTATCCTGAGATAGCCACAACTTTCTGTTTACTCGTTCTCGAACAATCTTCATCCCCAGAATTTGTTGTGCTGGGCCCAAGTCCTTCATATCAAATGACTTGGACAAATCTTCCTTCAACTTGACAATCAGCTCCTTGTCCAGTCCTACAATTAGCATGTCATCCACATACAACAACAAAATAATAAAGTTGTTGTCAGAAAATCTTTTGAAGTATACACATGGATCAGAATAGGTCTTTGTGTAAGTTTGACTTTGCATGAATGAGTCAAACTTTTTGTACCACTGCCTCGGTGCCTGCTTCAACCCATAAAGACTCTTATTCAGTTTACACACCATGTGTTTCTTTTCAGCTACTTCAAATCCTTCTGGCTGCTCCATATAAATTTCCTCTTCCAAATCTCCGTGAAGAAATGCAGTTTTCACATCTAACTGCTCCACCTCAAGATCTAGGCTAGCTGTTAAGCTCAAAATGGTTCGAATAGAAGTCATTTTGACAACAGGTGAAAAGATTTCATCAAAATCAATACCTTTCTTCTGTTCGAAGCCTTTTACCACCAATCGAGCTTTGTATCTGACCAGCTTGCCATTTTCATCTTTCTTGAGTTTAAAGACCCACTTGCACTTAAGCGATCTTTTACCTTTTGAAAGTTCAACCAGCTTGTACGTGCCATTTTTCTGTAGAGATTCCATCTCTTCTTGCATGGCTTTCATCCACTGGTTCTTTTCTGGATGGGACAGCACCTCCTTAAGATTTTCTGGCTCCCCCCCATCATTGATAAGGACATACTCTGAGGAAGGTTACTTGGATGACTCTACCCTTTGCCTTTCTGATCTCCTCAGAGGTTGAGATTGATCTTCTTGATTAGGGTACTCCACTTGCTCGGTATAATCACCAAGTTGCTCCCCCTGCTCGACAATCTCATCAGGTTGCTCCCTCTGCTCAGCAACCTCATCGGTTGTACTTTCTACACTTCTGGGATGGCTAGAAGTAGAAGGAATGGTAATAAGGTTAGGGACTATACCATTCCGTTTCTTGGCCTTCTCTGACAGATCATCAACAGTTTTGACTTCACTTTCTCGGAATACAACATCTCTGCTTCTGATGACCTTCTTCTTTACAAGATCCCATAATCTGTACCCGAACTCTTCATCTCCATATCCAATGAATATACAGGGAACTGATTTATCATCCAGCTTTGTTCTCTGCTCCTTCGGTACATGTACAAAAGCTCTGCAACCGAACACCTTCAAATGTGAGTAGGACACCTCTTTATTGGTCCAAACTCTCTCTGGAATATCAAACTCCAATGGAACAGATGGACTGCGATTGATCAGGTAACAGGCCGTCCGAACTACTTCACCCCAAAATGACTTAGGAAGTTTAGCCATTCTGAGCATGCTTCTCACCTTCTCGACAATGGTGCGATTTATTCGCTCAGCTACACTATTCTGTTGTGGGGTTCCAGGAACTGTTTTCTCATGTCTGATCCCATGACTTGAGCAGTACCCTTCAAATTCCCTTGAAGTGTACTCACCTCCATTGTCAGTGCAGAGACGCTTTAGCTTTCGACTAGTCTCCCTTTCCACCAGAGCATGAAACTTCTGGAATACTTGAAACACCTGATCTTTGGTTTTCAAGATATAAACCCACAATTTTCGTGAAGCATCATCAATAAAAGTAACAAAATATTTGTTACCGCCCATCAATTCTACCTCCATTGGACCACAAACATCCTAATATACCAAATAAAGTATATTCAACTTTCTTTCAGACGATGTCTGAAATGAGACTCTATGTTGCTTACCAAATAAACAGTAGTCACATGGTTTTGCTGTCGTATCTTTGGCAAAAGAGATGAGTGATTTCTTAGCAAGAATCTGCAATCCTTTCTCGCTCATATGACCCATTCTTTTGTGCCATAAATCAGAAGAAATCTCTTCTCGGGCCACATTTAATTCACCTCGGCATATTTCTGCATTTGTCTTGTACAACGTGCCACGAACAACTCCTTTTGCAATCACCAATGCTCCCTTGGTGAGTCTCCATTTTTTATTTGTAAAATAGTTCTCGTACCCATCTCGGTCTAAATCAATTCTCGAGATCAAGTTCAACCGTAAATCAGGTACATGACGCACGTCTTTCAGAACCAGTGTGCATCCCATATTAGTCTTGATACTAATGTCTCCGATCCCCACAATCTTTGAGTAACTTGTGTTACCCATTTTCACAGTTCCAAAATCACCTGCTACATATCTGCAGAATATATCCCTTACAGGTGTAGCATGGTAAGACGTTGCTGTATCAACTACCCATTCCGACTCTAGACCTGCCAAGTGCATGCACTCCTCTTCATCGTTTATGAAGAGAACAACATTATCATTGTTTTGTACTGTGGCAGCCGTGTTGTCGTCATTCTTCTAGCCACTACTTTCACCTTTGCCCTTTTTAAGAATTGGACAATCTCTTTTGAAGTGACCTGGTTGATTGCAATTGTAGCAATTTGTGGCTCTTGATTTAGATCGGACCTTGGACTTTCCACAACCTTTGGATCTGCCATAGTTACTTGAACTCCTCTGGTGACTCCTGCCTCTACTTTCTGAGATGAGAGCTTGACCATGATTTTCAGGCTTCTTTCTCATCTTCTTATTAAGTCGAAGAGCTGAAGTGACATCCTTCAGCTCAATAGAGTCCTTACCATGCAAGATGGTTGTTGCCAAAGCATCGTAAGAAGATGGCAACGAGTTCAAGAGCACAATGGCTTTATCTTCTTCCTCGATCTTTACCCCGAGGTTAGCCAGCTGCGTGATTAGTCCGTTGAGCACATTTAAATGTGACAAAAAATTCGTACCTTCACCCATATGTAGGGCGTACAATTGCTTCTTTAGGTACAATTTATTTGTCAGTGTTTTGGACATGTATAGATTTTCTAACTTTGTCCAAATGCCACATGCACTATCTTCGTCGATGATGTTATTGACCACATCATTGGTTAAGTGCAATCTGATTGCACTAGCAGCCTTTTCATCCATTTCTTCCCAATCCTCCATTTTCATGGATTCTGGCTTTTTGGATTTGCCACTTAGGGCCTTGTGTAATCCTTGTTGGATGAGCAGATCCCTCATCCTTCTCTGCCATGTTGAGAAACCGCTATCACCGTTAAATTTTGCTACCTCATACTTTACTCTGGACATTTTTATTTCTTCGAGTATAGTACGACCCACCGCAAAAAATTATTTTCGTGAATAAGCAGAACCTGTGCTCTGATACCAGTTGTTAGGGATAAACTCCGCCACAGAAATAATATTTGAGGTAATAACATCAGAATAATAACGTAGCACCGTAATACGATAATCAACAAAAGGAATAACAAGGACACAAAGATTTTAACGTGGAAACCCTTCTGAATAAGGGAAAAACCACGGGCCCGAGAGGAGCAAAATAATCCACTGTAATGAGGAATTTTACACTTTGTAGGTTCGAGTAAATACTCTAGGAACCACTACACACTCAAAAGAAATAACCCTTTTTTGATTTTTTCCACCTCACTATAATACCGCTCACACTCTCTATTTTTTCTCACACACTATTTTCTCACACTCTCTATGAGATGCTCTCCACAACTACTTCTTAGTTGTTGCTTTTGGGTGTATTCCAAATGAGGAAATGATGCCTCCTATTTATAGGAAAGATAGCCAACATATGCTTGAATTTGTTGCAAGTTGTGCAACTTGACAATTTGCAAATCTTGCTTGGATTGTTTGCAAGTTGTGCAACTTGACAATTTGTAAATCTTGTTTGGATTCGTTGCAAGCTGTGCAACTTGACAATTTGCAAATCTACCCATAACAAGTTCATACAAGTTGACAAATTGTCACTTACTAAAAACAAGTGTTGTTGCCCACAACTTATTTTGCTACTTGTATTTTGTTATTCATTTTTTTTTTTTATCATATGGGTATGGACCCTAACAAGATGCAACAGAAAATAAAAATGTCAAGGAATCTAAAATCCTAATTAAAAGCAGCCAAAAGAGAATCTTTTTTTTCTCATTGGAAAAGATGTGGTTTCCATGGCAGTGGATGATATCCACAAAGTTTCTCTACTCCTTTTTCAAATACTTTAACTTCATTTTAATTCTCCACCTCAGAACCCAAGCACTCATATTTGTTATAGTAGCACTATTTAGATTAATCGCAAACCAATTCTAAATTGTATTAGTTTACAAGTACTAAAAAGGAAAGTCCAATACACTAAAGCTTTTGCTAGTTGAATCTGTGGCCTCCTGATCACATGTCAATAACTTACCACTTAATCGGTTACTCCAAAAGCTCCCCTTCAATTAGTTTATATGTAGTGTTCAATTTTAAATAATATAAAATCATACATTGAATTGTTCATTTGTATCTAAACTGCAAATGAATGAAATAAGCCAGCCACCCTCACCAAGCAGAAGAGGCGGATGACAACCTTGAAAATCAAAGTTCCACTCCATCAACGCTGACACTGGCTTAATTCTTCCCATGTTTAAATTGGTCCGCACACAAATTTACAAGATACCAATATAAATTTCGTAGTTGTGGAGTGCTGCAAAATATTGATCAAAAGGCAGATTCAGTATATAAAGTTTGAATAAAAATTATTAATTTAATTAGATGAATCCATAACTATAATACCCTACATTAAGGGGCGTAGATGATTTAAAATTTTAAGAAGTGACACATTATCTTAAATTTACGAGTAAATTTTATTTCGATACTCGAATTATGACTTATTCTAAATTTTTGTTTGAGCACCTACGGTCCGAAACTTATAATAAAGTGTTCCTATATATTTGATACTTTGATTTAATTTTAATTTTTTTTTGCACGTGTTCTCAAGTGTATAATATGTAAATAAGCTAATCATTTAAAATATGTCACATTGTTTAATTATACACATTAACTTCACTTAAAATACCCATTACGTGGATAAATTAACCACTTAAATTATGTCACCTAATTTAATTATATATGAATTAGTCTCGACTCTCAATAAGCCATAAAATCCCAGACATATTCCAATTGCAGATGATGTGTATAATTAAAGGAGATGACATATTTTAAGTGGATAACTTATCTAAGTAATAAGCATTTGAGATCACGTGCAAATTTTTTCCAAAATTTAAACCTAAAATATCTAATATAAACATTTTATTATTTGTTTAGTGCTCAATTAGAACAAATCATAATTTGAGTATCTAAATGAAATTTGCTAGCAAAGTTTGAGACTATCAGGGGTCATTTGGTTGGAAACAAGTTATCCAGGCATTAGTTATCCTACCCTCAAGGTGGGATAAAAGTAATACTACAATTCCGGAATAACTAATTTCGGAATGAGTTATTCCATGCATTTTTGTTCTAACCAAACATGAAATAAACTCATCCTAAAATTAATTTTAAAATTAATTATTCCTTAACCCTTGTATCAAACGAGCCTCAATTATTAAGCCTAGAATTTACATTGTTATGCATAATATATGAAGCGATACATGAATGTACATGAATCCGTACCTCTTAATGAGGATCTAGATGTTGGACCCAAATCGCCAAAGTAATTTTGGACTTAGTTGGCTCCATAAAATTGAAATTCTTTTTTTTATTCACACTAATGTTTAGTTCAAAATGTTAGTGTTATTATAATTAAGGACTAGCAAGTTGAGATGAAAATATATATATCTATGTATATAAAGGTCGCATATATTTGTTGAGTTTATTACTCCTTCCGTTTAAAAAATAATGACCTACTTTTCTTTTTAGTCTGTTTAAAAAAGAATGATCCCTTTTTTTTTTGGCAATACTTTAATTCCAACTTTCCACGTGACATGTTTAAGACCACAAGATTAAAGGGTATTTTGGTATATTTGACACAACTTTAATTTATGACCACATAATTCAAAAGTCTTTTTTATTTTTTTAAACTTCGTATCAAATCAAAATAGATTATTTTTTTTAAAATAGAAAGAATAGTATATTTTACTCGTAATAAGTACTTTTTTTTTTTTTTAATGTAATAAGTACTCCTATTTTGGTAGATCTCTAGTTGATGGGGCCGTTTTGAAAATAGAAGCGCCAATTAATGGCACTGAAAGGGCGTTACTCGTTTGTGATGCGGCAGCTTGATCCGCTTTCTTTTCAAAGCAACTACCAATTCCTCGAGATTATCCATAATCTTTCTTCGGTCTTATACTCTGTACGGATTAGTGTTTTTTTTTCTTTCTTTTTTTTTTTTTTAAGTAGTATTCCACCTTACTAAAAAGTGATTGTTATATTAGTTATTCATCTTACTAACTTAAGAAAATATTAATTAATTTTTTTTTATATTAGCCTTGTAATTAATTTTTTTAAAAAATATTCACACTTATTTATAAAGTTTTCAAAAAGTTTTTTAAGGAGTGAATTAATAAAATTAGTTCTGATTTATGATTTCTTTACATGTGTGTAAAAAGAAAAATGCCCAACTAATATGGAATAGAGGGATTACTCTTTTCGTTCATCGGAAAAAAATAATTAATATTAAAAATAAAATAATAATAAAAATTATCTTTGTTGTGATATATTAAAATTGACAAATAAAAATGAAAATTATTTTTTTTTTAAAAAAATAATGTACAATTAAAATGCAATAGCTTATTCAGCCACGAGTTCAGCTACTTGAGAAAGCAAACACAAAAATAAGCATAAAACCCAAAGGTTAAATGGAAGCAAAGCTAATTAAGGTAATCAATCTCCTAAACACAAAGAAAATTGAATCAACACAATCAAACGTGAAGATTGTGGATAGAGAAAGAGAAAACCAAATGAATTGCTCCCTCAAAACCTCGCCACCCTTTCTTTCCTTGTATAATTCTGTATATACACACACCTAAATCGCTACAATAACTATTAATTTCTGTATTTAAACCTCTCAGCACATTGTTTCCTCTTCCACAGATTGTTCGTAGAGAGCGAAAAAAGTTGAAATGGTGATGGAGGATAACGAGAGTTGTGGTAGTAGAGTGGTGGATTCTGCGCCGACGAATAGCAGGCAACAAAGAAAAAAGTTGGAGGTTTATAATGACGTTCTTCGTAGACTCAAAGAGTCTAACAACGTTGAGGCTCAACAGCCTGGCTTTGACGATGAGCTTTGGGCTCACTTTAATCGCCTTCCTACTCGGTAATTCTCGATGTATTAACATATGATTGTCATTTGTCAATGTATTGGAATTGAGTTAATTGTGGCGTGGTTATATTTGGTGAGATTTGTTCGTTTTGGTCGACTCTTTTCATATTTTTGTCATTGTTATGCGGTTAATATTTTTGAGAAGTATCAGATCGAAATAATAGTTCGATGAAGCATGTCAATTTGCACCCAAGAGTGTGGCCTAAAAGTCAATGAGGTGGGTTGAGAACCAAGAGGTGTCTGGTTTAAATCCCCGCAGAGACAAAAAATATTAGGTGATTTCTTCGCATCTGTCCTAGCCTTGGTGGACAGAGTTACGTGGTACCTGTGGTTGGTGGGTGGTAGCAGGTATCCCGTGGAATTAGCTGAGGCAAGCTAGACACCACGGTCATAAAAGAAAAAGCATGTCAATTTGCTTTGTTGATAATTCTTATGGTTTGCAGATACATTCATTAGATGTAGGAATATGCGTGCTTTGGATGCAGGAAGTTGCAAATTATAGGGATACTTTGCAAATAAGCTGCTGCATAGTTTTTCAATTGATTTGCTGATTAATTTGTTTCTGCATTTAAGGTATGCGTTAGATGTGAATGTTGAAAGTGCAGAAGATGTACTCACGCACAAGCGGTTACTACATCTCGCACATGATCCAGCTAATAGACCTGCATTTGATGTCCGGCTGGTACAGGTTAGTTCCTTTTGCAGGATAGAACCTTCGTTTCAATGTGGTGTCATATTAATGACCACTAAAATGTTCATTTTTTTAGACTACTCGAATATTAGTAGCTCAACCGTTAGCATATTGTTATCATAAGTGCACGCATGATGCGTAGGAATATGTAAGGATTGAATTTGTAAGGTAAAACATCTGCATCTGGAGAGGTATACTTCACCAAACATTTCATTGAATTAGAATTCTTCATCTTCTTTCACCTGTACACCTTCAATTTATGTTTTATCTTCATACAATGAAGTCTCATGTTTCTGGTAATTTCATTTTAAAAAAATTCATTCCAACTGGTTCCTCTGGTACAGCACCAATTGCATGTTTTTCAAATCTTATGTTTTGCCTTGTTAGTTGCTTCATTTCTAACTTAAGCTACTCGTAGTTGCGTGTTGAAACAAATGTGGCATTATGCAGGTAAGTCCGGTGCCTGATGGTAACTCAACAGATGCTGCTCCATTTAACTCTGCAAACAAGGAAATTAGCCGAAGGTACCTGAGAAAACTGTCTCACATACGACATCTTACTGCCTTTAAGTACTGTTTATTTGATGCTTTGTCGCATCCTTCAAGTATACCTTCAGTATTACCTTCGATATTTGATTATGCTAAAATGTTCCCTCCATCTAAATGTGTAGTGGCCTTCCTCTACCTGCCTTTGGTTCTTCCCCGAATCTCGAAGCACTTGCTCTTGAAGTGAGCAAATCTGAAGTTCAAGATGAGGATGTTACTGTTACTTGTGGAAATTTGTTACGGTATACAATCTTGAGATTTAAATTTGTTGTCTTAATTTATGTACGGAACTGCCTTATCGCCATAACATGATGATGATGCATAGATGACACCCTCAAAAAGCTTGGAATAATCTGTTATCTTTCCCCACTTTACTGCTGTGATCATTCTCATTGTTTTCCGAAATCTTTGTTTTTAACTCATTCACTGTAATGCATACGCATGACTATCACTCATTTGTAAGTTATGACTACATTAATTCCATCAAGGTGGAAGGCATTTAAAGTCTGCTCCCTTTTTCTGCTTGCCTTTTCTGCTTATATTTTGGAGCTCATTCTAAACGTGGTACATAATTATGACAGGCCCATGCATGAAATTACGTTTTCAACTGATGACAAGCCAAAGCTCCTCAGCCAGGTAGTTGGATGTGCTTTGTTGTTTGATATACTAGTTAACAATATACTTGTTTGCTTGATAGAAATGTACACCCATGCTGGTATAGAGGTGGGATCAAAAGTGAGCTTTGAATTTGACAGTTAAGACTGCTCATGTTCTATGATTAAAACCAATTTCTACCAACTCATTTATAGTTTTAGTTATTTCTGAATCTTAACGATTCCTTTTCTAGGTGCTGGGATTTTTATTTGTGGGGGTGGGGTGGGGTATACTTATTTGACCAACATCCTTGAAGGTAAGGACTATAGTGGTTTTATGCCCTTAGGTTTCAAGAACAATAGGTGACACAGCAAACTTGGTTTTGGGGACACAATAATTCATAAAAGCCTGCAAAGCCTGCCTGTTCTTTTTGGATTGTGATGTGGTACTGTTAGAAGGTCTTTATTTTCCGAACTACAAATTTTGCAGCTTATATTAGTTCACCTATTGTTAAAATTTTAAAACTGTGAAACATTAATGAATCCCTTCAATGTGTGACAGTTAACTTCATTACTAGCCGAGCTTGGGCTGAACATCCAGGAAGCACATGTATTTTCCTCTGTTGATGGATACTCCCTAGATGTTTTTGTTGTTGATGGTTGGCCCTATGAGGTATATTTTCAGCCATTACTTCGTTGTTTGAATACTGTTGCAAAATTTCACTTGGATCTGCTCTTAGCTCAAGGTCCTATTATATCTTTCACCTAAAACAAAGAACTGGTAGATAATGTAACATCTTCCACCTCTATTTAGCTTTTTCTTCTGTCCTTTCTTGGGTATGAAGTAAATATCTCTCTCCAACAGAAGTTATGCAGCTGTTTCATGTTATTAGTTGGAAAAACGAATTTTGATTACTTTTCATCTTCAGTCTCTAGACTAGGGAGAAGAAAGTACTGGTCCAGAAAGTGCTTATGGAATGGGGCACTTTGTTTAGTTGCTTACTAAGTAAACATTCAATGTCGTATTTCCATGTTTGTGCATAAATTAGTATCTGTCTTCCCAAAAAGAGTGAATAAGTGCCAATTTTTACCTTAAAAAAGAGAGAATAAGTGGTGTGATGCTTATTTCAAATGCCACCTCTATCACTCAATTAAAGGTAAGGATGCTGAAGGATGGCTTTTTTTCCTGTGGTCTCATTTCTGGTGTTTTCTTGTCAGGAAATTGAGCAGCTTCGCATGGCACTGAAAAGGGAAATTCTGATGATTGAGGTATCTCCTGGTTTTGCCCTACCCAAATTAAGCCAGTCAATTTTCAGGAAAATCCGTAAATCTGATGCTTCAAAACTAGAGTATGTATATAGCAATCAAAATGATTCATCAAAATTCTAAATTTAGCAAAATTGTTTTATTAATGGGATTCTTTTTTAGTCTATGGTCAAATTCGTTCCTAATAGGAAAACTATAAACTAATAAATTGGGTTCTCTTCCCATTCATAAACGTGAAGCTTCCCATTGGTTGAGCAGTGGGTTGTCTCCTTATCTAGGATTGGGCAATTCTCGCCTCATGATCTAAGCTTTTGGGGTTGACTTAGTCCAAGATCCATTTTCTCAACAGGGTATTAGAACCAAACTCATCCCTATTTGCAATATGAGGCCCTCATGTCATGTTATCCATGTTTCAGTTGCCCTGGGCTAGGCGTGCTGGGGGTGTTAAGTGTCTCACATTGGCTGATGATATAAATTGTTGTTTCCTTATATAGTCTTAGGAAATCCTCATCTCACGTGTTGGTTAGGCCCAAGGTCCATCTTTTTACAATTATCTGCTGAAATAACTTTTACCTTATCAATAAAAAATATCAGCTGAAATAGTTATGTCTTGTTCAGCTCTTTTGCAAGGAATCATGTGTCAGCCGTGCGGTTATGCTTATGTAATCTGCAGATTTCTACTTTAGGGCATCAATCCTTGTGCAATTATATGCATATAACACACATTCTCAGGTCTCATTGTTTTGCTATCTGGATTTAATTCCTTCCGATGGTTGCTCATCTCGTTATGTTTCATTTTTTTTGATAAGGTAAAGGTTTATTGACTAAGTACCAAGAAGGTACCAAAATCAAAGGTTACAAAAGACTGCTGGGTATATCCATACAGTCAACTACAACATCTCCCTAGCAACTCCAGAAAGTTCATATATTGATCTATACTATCAATGAAACTACTTTTACACCAACAAAACAAATTATGTAAACACTTGTTTTTTAACTCTAGAAATATGAACTTTTTGCCCATCAAAACAAGTGTTGTTTCTTTCTAACCAAATAGTCCAGAATATGCACAAAGGTATAGTTCTCCATATTTGCTTCAAAGCTTTATGCATTCTCTGGTGCTGCCAACTCTCCAATAATTCCTTCACACTCTGAGGCATGATCGTTATGTTTCATTGTTAAAATGAAAATTCCAAAATACTGTACCCATCTCCCAAAACACCAAAATTGTGAAGCTTAAATTTTACATGCCTGGAAAAACTGAAATTGTAATTAAAACACTTGCCTGCATAATGAATAGATTTGTTCCTTTTACTCTTGACGAAATTCTGCAGTTACTCAGAAGTATATTTTGTTTCCATGTTTCCATTCTTTTGAGAATATTTTGTTGGGTCATATTTTATTATTGTTTAACCAGAGTAATGCGTTGCAGAAATCTTCACCAAGTCAAAGTCCATCAGAATCTTTTAGAAAGGAGACCAAAACACTCATCAAATGTGAACTTGATCCTGTGACAATACCTTGTGATGGTATTGACGTCTGGGAAATTGATCATCAGCTTCTAAAATTTGGCAACAAGATTGCTTCTGGTTCATATGGTGACTTGTAAGATTGTCGTGCACTGACTCATATTTATGATTCATTTTTTTGGTTTCGAAGTAACTTAATTAGTTGTCTGATTGTTTCAGATACAAAGGTACATATTGCAGTCAGGAAGTAGCTATCAAAATCCTCAAATCTGAGCGCTTGAACACAGAATTGCAAAAGGAGTTTGCCCAAGAAGTTTATATCATGAGGTTTGTTGGATCCTGTGGAGGATATGGCTGTTTTAGATGAACCTCGACTTCTTTCTATGTGCTTAGCTTATTATGATCTGACATCTTCATTCTTAGTTACCAATATCTTCTGTTTCTAGTTTTATTTTATCTTGAGATTACTTTTGTATCTTTTGACTGAGCAAGATCTGTGTTGTTGCAATAATGTTGGGAGAACTGCTTTTATTTCTAAATTGGGTGAGAGCTGGTGCTCATGTTTCCTACTGCTTTTTACTGCTGCATGTACACAGGCTGACATGCATATGTTCCCATCTTACTGATTTATTTTCCTTTCTTTTACTTTAGGAAAGAGTAACCTAAAGGAATAACAAATTGCTCATACTGAAGAATCACTATGTTTCAATAATACTTTATCATCCTTAATCAATCAGCCAACTTTTCTCTCTTTTTCTATGCATTTGTTCTATTTTCCTTTCTTGGATGCAGTTGGGTGTGTTGGGTAGGGAAGGACTATGTACAATTTCAAGATTTAATTTCTGACACTTCATTCTATTTTCCATTCTTGGATGCAATTGTGAGTGTTGGTTAGGCAGGGACTATATATGATTTCAAGATCTAATATATCTGACACTTTATTTTGCCCGTGCATGCAGAAAAGTTCGTCATAAAAATGTCGTGCAGTTCATAGGGGCATGTACTAAGCCTCCAAACTTGTGCATAGTGACAGGTATGTAAATAGCTCAATCAGGGAAAGTTTTAAGCTTCAGACAGCATATTTTATTTTGAAAGCATTGTCTTCCCCAAATGAGTTATCTTACTAATGGCTTTACTTTTATTTCCTTAACTGTAGAGTACATGTCCGGAGGAAGCGTATATGACTATTTACACAAACAAAAGGGTAGTTTTAAACTTCCTACTTTGCTCAAAGTAGCAATTGATGTATCAAAAGGGATGAATTACCTGCATCAAAATAACATCATACACAGAGACTTGAAGGCTGCCAATCTACTGATGGATGAAAATGAAGTAAGATATTATCTCAGTAAGCACAAAAATGTAAATATTTGTTGTCTATGGTCTTGGTAGATGTTTTCAGCTGTCAATATGTGTATTAACAGTATGTATATTAAGATTGATTAATCGCGTAATCAGTACCAGTCCAATTTTTATCACGACCAACTGAATATGAGAGTGAATCTTACTTTGCTAAGTTCTATTCTGTGCAACTTAAAATCAACTGCAGATACTGAAGGAGAGACAACCTCATAGTCCAAAGGATTATTTCTTCAATGACATATTGGGTAGCAATTGGAGATGTCATCCCAGAATTGGTTGGACTTATTAGGGAAAATTATCTCTACTTATCTTATATTAATAATGTTTCTTTTTGGCTCTTTTGCCAAGTGAAATGTTCATCTTATTAATGAGCTTCTTGAACTCGGGACATATCCAAAATAAAGATACGAGAAAAATAACTTATGTTTGGGTTTTGAAGTTTCCATGGAAATTTTATGCTTTGATTGTTTAAATAAGATATGAGAACTTAGCAAGATCTTTTAGTTTGAGCTTTATCATGAAATTTCAAGTTTCATGGGGTAGCCAGAACCCGAACTGCATGCTAGAAATATATTTGAGGCTGAACAAAATATAAGGCTATATTTATATCTTGTTCAAGAATGAGAAGGGAAAGAAAAGAGGGAGGGCCTAAACTCTTCCCAACACTTTTGGGGATAGGGTCAAGTGCGCTTTTCTCGTTATTTTCCTATGAATTTAGCAGGTAAGCTATAAGCAGTTTCCTAATTTGAAGCGAGTCAAAGAGAGAGGAATTAATGCTTCAAGGCTGATAAGTACTAGTTTATAACATACAATATAACGCATGGAAAAACTGAATGTGACGAAGCAATCAAAATCTTTACTGTCTGAAGACTCTTTTAGTAAAAAAGATAGGAAGGTTCAAAGAGGTTGACATGATATGCTTTGATGTTTACTTTCAGTTACCTCCTTGTCTGATAATGTACAATAGCTCTACCTCTCTCTATAGTACTAGTCTAAGACTGGAGATGAGAGTGTGCAAAATGGATTTAGGGTGTTCACTTTTCCTTTCAATTCTTTTAGTTTACATCAAGTTTTGTGAGTACAGTAATTAAACTCTGGTGAATTTGCTTGGACTAACCAAAATAATCTGAGTTTTTTTGACTTGGTTTGTTTGGTTGTACCACTAGTACCTTTTCTTGGAATCAGTTGTTGGTAAATTTTGAGTGTACAAGTTGGAATTTCAGTTGTTTGCACTCGACAGTCTGTTTCTGTTTTCCTACTTATAGCATAAAAGCTTTTATTTTTTAAAATTTCCTGAAAATTATATGCATCATGTCCCTTTTGCTACTTCATGGACCAAAATGAGCTTACCAAAGCCATGTAATAGCAAACTATCATTCTTCTCATCAGCTTTCATTTTCTAAAGTACTACTCATTTTCTAAAGTCCTTTCATAAATTTTCATTTTTTTTGCTTAGTTTCATCTAGCCGCATGCTAAAACAACATATTCTGTTTCATATGAAGTTTTACCCAGTACTCTATTATTTCAGGTTGTTAAAGTGGCTGATTTTGGTGTTGCCAGAGTGAAGGCACAGACTGGTGTCATGACGGCGGAGACTGGGACTTATAGATGGATGGCCCCTGAGGTAAGCTTTGGTCATCAATATTAATGTCAACAGTATATTTGGTCTTACAACTACCTAAGCTAGCACTGAACCTTGAGTAGGGAGTGAGCTGTGGGAGGGTAAATTTTGATGCAGATCTTAAATTTAACAGTGTGCTTATTAGGGATCAACCCAAAGTAGGTGATGTTATAAGAGGAAAGACGAGAGAGGGAGGGATAGAGAGAGGAACTATTGATTCGCACAATTGGTCATCATACTTGGTTGAGAATGCGACGATGATCCAACACCCAAAGAAGGTGATGTTATAAGAGGAAAGATATATATATATATATATATATATATATATATAGAGAGAGAGAGAGAGATGTTTGAACACCTCTAATCTAGGTTTTAGGCTGGAATTTGCTTCTAATGGAAAGGTCAGATTCTTAAGGAAGCAGATTAGACTTTTAGTTTCAGCATTAACTGTGGCTTCAGCTTAATTTTATCATTCAATTTATAAATATTATGTTTTAGCAGTTTCAGCACTCATATCCTTGTAGAATATTCTTCAGTAACTAGTATGTAATCCAATTTATGCAACAACTGTCCCATTAAACCAGTGACAATCTTCCCTTGATCTGGTACAGGATTATTCAATAATGCTCCTCCATTAAGTTCTGGTACGTCCATAGTTTGTCAACCTCGGTGGAATTTTATCAAGGGAGGTTCCAGCCTATAGACCAAGTATAGAAGGCTTTCTTTCATTTTCTTAAGGTCTTTGTTAAGTTCCTTTGCTCTATCCAAAAGAAGATATGTGCATAAGCATTTTGTTTGATTAGCCCAAAAGTTGCATCAATAGCAAAAACTCGACATGACATCTATTTGAGAAGTAGACCGAATTCCATGTATTTGTCCGAAACGAATAAGAAAAAATATTGTGGTGGGTTATAAGGTCAGTTAAACTGCTTCTTCTATCAACCTGTAGATTTTTATGCTGAATAGCTTTCTTTTGATAACCGTGGTGTCCAGGCCAGCTTGCTTACACCTCGACTAATTCCACATGGTACATGGTACCTGCTACCTTCCACCAGCACAAATATGGGGTAATGCATAATGGCTCTTCTCAAAGAATCTCCATACTTCAATAGATGTAGGTTTATTCTCTGGAGCTCTGGATCTTTGCATAAACAGATGGGAAAGGATTAACTAGAAGCCTGGTATTGGGAGGTTAGACTTTCATATACCAGAACAGAGCCCAATATCCCTGTCTATTTAAGCTCCATTTTGGGTACCAAAAATAATCTACTTCAACATCATCATACATAGTGTAATCCCACAAGTGAGTACGGGGAGGGTAGGATGTACGCAGATCTTACCCTTACCTTTGTGGGGTAGAGAGGTTTCAGATAGACCTTCGACTCAAAAGGTAATGTATCCAATGCAGGATTGTACCAAAAATAAAACAACAAATAGCAAAGATAAAATGTTACTTTCTAAATAAAAAAAAAGAATAGCAAGATACAAGACAAGTGCAACAACAGATAGTAATGCACATTGAAGAATAAGAAACTGCGTGATAACTAGATAATATTACTTAAAGAGAAGAGCAGAGGTGGCTTGTTCCCTGCCTCTCCTACACAAAGTGCGACAATACTCAGCTACCTACTAATCTTCTACCGTAATCCTCGATCTCCATATCTTCCTATCTAAGGTGATGTCCTCAATTAGCTGAAAATGTATCATGTCATGTCTAATCACCTCCCCTAGTTCTTCAGCCTACCTCTACCTCTTCAATTCCTACTACAACCAACCTCTCACACCTCCTCTTCACATGCCCGCAAGGGCGGACTTATGACCATTTTTTTGGTGCTCCGGCACCCGTTAAATTTGAGGCAAGTTAGGTATAATTATATTAAAAATTTATAAAAATTGGTACAAGACTTAGAAAAGCACCCAACAAATCAAGAAGATAGCTGGGTGTTTTAATTTTCAAGCAGAACCTTAAAGCTTTGGACATCAATATACTTGTTCGAATCTCCCGAGCACCCACGACCCCTAAATCCTGGCTCTGTCACTGCATGCCCGAACAATTTCTGCTTCACTTCCCTCATCTTGTCCGCCACGGAGGCCACTCCCACTTTACCCTATATAACTTCGTTGCTAATCTTATCTTCCTAGCGCACTCACACATCCATCTGAGCATCCTCATCTCCGCAACCTTTATCTTTTGAACGTGGACATTTTTGACTGGCCAACACTCCGCCTAATATAACAATGTTGATCTAACCACCACTCTGTAGAACTTACCTTTAATCCTTGGCAATACATTTTTGTCGCCACAGTACCCAGAGGCGAGCCTCCATTTCACCCATCCTGCTCCACTACGGTGGGTGACGTCATTGTCATTCTCCCGATCTCGTTAGATAATAGGAGATTTGGAGAGAGAAGACGAATTAACTGTTTCCTAGTGTGAAGATTTTCTTTGCCCTAATTTAATAGTTTACCTACATTTGCTTATAACAGCTCTTTGTTCTTGAAGGTTATAGAACACAAGCCATATGATCACAAAGCAGATATTTTCAGTTTTGGGGTTCTGTTATGGGAATTGATGACTGGAAAGGTATTTATCTGTATTCTGTGGTGGTTAAATTTTTATATTTAGTCACTTTTTCTTGTTTGTGTGTTTGGTTGTATTTATCTCTTTATTTGACTATCAGCTTCCATATGAGTACTTGACCCCACTACAAGCTGCCATTGGAGTGGTCCAGAAGGTACGATATATTATCAAATGTGACCATGACGGTTGGATGCGTATTACTTGTGCCTACACAAGCATGCAGATGCATATTAAAGAAAATACATATATGATGGTAGTTCTTTTCTAATGGATTTCAGGGGTTGCGACCAACTATTCCCAAACAAACTCATCCAAAACTTTCCGAGTTACTGGAGAAATGTTGGCAACGAGATCCAACATCAAGACCTGATTTTCCTGAAATAATAGAGATATTGCAGCAAATAGCAAAAGAGGTATGTGCTATTTTTCTTGTGCATTACCCAATCAATCCTATCTTTATTGTTGTTCCAGTGAAAAATATAGTGTGAATACATACAACACGAATGATTGATATATTAGAAGACATTAATCGATTCACCAGAGACAACATACATCTTTTAATCAAGTCCCAATGCATAGAGGTAGGTGAAGGCATTAGTTTTTTTTTTTGTTTGCGAAAAATCAAGTTGGCAAAAGGAATGGTCACTTTTCATGAAGTTCAACAAAATTGACACCCATAATGTGAATTTGTAATGAGTGGTTAAGTTAAGGATTTTTCCTGGATTCTTCCCCAATCTTCAGCATCCAAATTCCAAAATCACTTTCCTTCTTTTCTTCATTGTTACAGTTGTGTAATTGCCATGTAGCTGTACTTATTATTGCTTTGGTTTTAGGACCCGTTTCGCCATAGATTTTCCAAGTAACTTTTGGGAAAATTTTTGGCAAATTTTGTTTGGCCATAGAATTTGTCAAATTTTGGCCCAAAAAACCAAGATCTCCAAAACTAGAAAAGTGAATTTTGGGCCAAAATCTAGTTTTGGGTTCTTTTAAAAGTTTAAAACTTACCCTAAACTTTTATATTTTATAAAGAGAACCCACTAATTATTACTTCAACTGTAATCTATATACTCAACCAACCCCTCATTAAACCATCCCTTTCCTGTTGATGGCTCTTTCTTGTGGCTTTGTTTATGCTTAAAAAGATTTCACTATTGTAGTACTAGGGTCATTGATGGTTGTACGTTTTTTGGTTGGTTGGTGAGTGAGGTAATTATGTTATTAGTAGTTTTTATTAAAATATGGTATTATGATTTTTGGATAATGTATTATCTAGTTTATTATAAAAATGATAATGTTGTATCAAACTTATGGGTATTTTAAATAATTTTTAGAATTTATGGGTATCAATTATATTTCATGTTTTTTTTTAAAAAGAGAAAAATATGTTTCCCAAAAAACGATGGTCAAACACATGTTGAAACTTCACCCAAACTGACTTTCCAAAAATATTTGAGAATCTATGGTCAAACACTAGATTAATATTTCAAAAGTCCCCAAGTTCTCATGTGAAGACATGTTAAACATTAACATCCTCTTAACATTTTATATGGGTCAGGTTGCAGATGAGGAAGATGATCGTCGCAAGGAGAAGCCCTCTGGAGGATTCTTTTCAGTCCTCAGACGTGGACACCATTAAGTGGATACACTTATAGAGAATGTTGATAAAAAATTATGATCTGATAACGCGCATCTAGCTTCTTTATCCATATTGTACAGATTTTTTCATGATCAATGTTGTCATTTTCAATAGAAAGTTTTTGCTCATCTTTTGAGATACCTTTCTTTAGGTGGTCATTCTTTCTTTCAGCATTTTCTTCCTTGTGTTCAAGAAGCTAACCCAGAAGCTTTTGGGTCTTGTGTGGAGCTTGTAGAATTCGAGCAATAATTATCGTTCGGTTCACTCCTAATTTTTCCTTGGTCTAACATGTTTGTTGATTGTACAAGAACATTTTGTTTTTTATATCTTAACAAGCAGATCTTTTCCAGTTTTAGTCGATAGGTCTTTTGTTTCTGTTCTCTCAATGTGTTATTGCATTGCGAAAAGGTAGGAGTCCACTCCATGAGTAGTAGGACTATATATGCAAGTACAGATATGGTCTAACCATTGTCATTTCCCATGTACTCTGTCGGTCTTACCTAGCAATGAGCTTTGTCACTGGCGAGTTGCGGTCCTGGCTGTTTGAGTATTTCACCATTAACATAGCTTTTGGAGGGTCGCCCTTGTTTTGTATTGCTCTTTAATTTTTGCTCCTCATAACAAATAATATTTTGAGCGGGGAAAAAGTTTATATTTTCATATCATAATTTCTCACAAGTTATGTCTGAGCGTGACTTCAATTTCTAAAGAACTTGTGCTTCGCTAGACATAAGTTTGATTGCTAAAAAGTAAAAGTTAAAGATCAGCTGTTTGAAGGGCAAAAATTAAAGGTCAGCCCATTTGAAGGTTAAAGCGTGTAATTTTATGACTTTTGCAGTTTATGCTATTTTGTCAACCTCATCCTTAGCTATGTCATTCCCTTTGACAACCGTCGTAAAAGCCAAGATGTGCTCGTGTAGACCTGTTATTTAGTAGTTGTGCGTAGCTTGAGAATCCGGTATCTTTAAGATTAGGAGTGTCAATTCATGCGTGTAATTCCTTCATACCCACTCTGAGTTCATCCCTTATAGATTCTAGCACTGATATTCTAATCTCGGAACTGCTTCCTGTCCTGTTGGCTCTATATTCCGTAAGGATTTAACAATAATAGATTGTAAAATGTAAACAATCTAACATGAAATCCTATCAATTAATCAGGATCATAGAACTATATGATTTTCACATAGGCAATAATTTTGGACAAGAAAACGTACTGAAATCTATGGTAGTTTTCTTGATTTCTTGTGTGGAAATATTTCTTATTCCTGAGGAAATATTTCTCTTTCCCTTTACGTTATCGAACAATTTTTGATGGACAAACTGTTCTATTTTGGCAAAGAGACGACCATTATACATAAAATTTTCTGAAGCGGTTATCTACACGTTCCATCAGTATGTAGAAGTTGGGAGGGAGTGGGAAGTTAACAGTTAATGTAACTTATCCACATCTAATAGAATTTAACTTAATATATTTATTAAATCAAAATAATAATAATAATATAAGCATGTGGTTATTCTTACATTCTCCCACTTAGCACACGTGATACAATTCACATTATGATTTAGTAAATATTTCAAACATTATCTGCACAAATAATATTAAATCCAACATCATTTGTTGGTATTAAGTAATCAACTAATATGAGTCATGACGATTGTACATCACTTTATTCGACATAGTTCATTCCATGTACTATAATTATAATGACCTGATTTGTGGAATTTTACTTTTTATGTGATTCGACCATTTTGTCCTTCCCCGTAGTTGCTACATGTTGATTTTGAGGTGTGGGAATGGTTGACATGGTTCCCAATGCCTTCGAGAGGCGTTTGGGAGAGTTTGAGGTTTTTAGAGGCTTTGAAAGTTCTATAGTTGGCTTCGGTCAACATTTGACGTTTCGAGTGCCGGATGGCTATTTGGACAGTTCCATTATATCTGGAATATCAAATTAAGATTCGTAGCGCAGTTTGTTAGGGTTCGAAACCTTTATTTTGCATTTCAACCCTCCGTTTGGAAAATAGTAAAAAGAATTACCTAAAAGGGGTCCCGAGGTTTAATTTATTGAAAACGATCCTTTTTTGAAAATCCAACGTTGCCATTGAGTCCGAAAAGTAAAAAATAACCTAGTAGCATATATGGTTTATATATGTGGGGTCCCGAACAAATCTCGAGGATCCATTCGGAGATTTGAGAGTATAATTTTAGTTGGTGCAACAATTGATATCTGGTGCATCAGAATCTTCATCGCAATCGCATGGACACGTGTCGCGATTGCGGGCCTCGATGATGGTCTTCATAGCAATCCTGTGGTGGTGGTGTCGCGATCGCGATCGGTTAAGCGGTGGATCGGGTCGGGTTGACTCATGGCGATCGCGAGGCCCAGCTATGCGACTGCGATGACCAACTTAATGTCCGATCAATGTTGACTCTCGCTATCGCGAGGTGGGGTCCGCGATCGCGATGTACTGTTTACAGAACAGTATAAATACCTCAATTTCGCAATTTTCTCTATTTTTGGACCTCCAAGCTTCGGGAAAGACGATTTCTCTAGGATTTCGTCATTATTTTCATGTGGGTAACCTCTAGACTCATATTTTCATTATTTTTCATTGATTATGTCTTCGAAAACACCTTTTAACCTTGATGTTGAAATGGGTTTTTGGGGTTTTGCTAATAGAGTTTAAAAATGGTTTTTTCTTCGATTTGGACCTTGTTTTTAACTTGTTTTTGCATGAATTTTCAACTATGGACTCCCATAACCTTGGGAATGTGTTTCTAAAAGAAAATTCCAGTTTTAACCCTTTTACTTTCAAACCCGTTTTGGACCTGACTTGAATATGGTCAATATGTGTATCACTAACTTTCTTTTAACGCATAAATGTTGTATTTATATGTTCTAGTTGATTTCGAGGTCGTTCGAAAGGGGAAAGCTTCGTGTTGAAGGACTTTAGTCTTGGATTTCGACGCTTTGAGGTAGATTATGACTTAACTTTCTTCAGACTGAGCTGGGTAGTTAATAAATAAGTAAAGCATGCTATGGGTCGGGAAAAATTGGTAGTTAATAAATAAGTAAAACATGCTATGGGTAGGGAAAAATAACTATGAGAATTATTTTTGAGCTATTATATATTGCGTGATGCCCGTATGGGGGCTTATATTTCTTACTATTGTTGATTAGTGATATTATATATTGTGTGTTGCCTGAGTGGGGGCTTTATTTGATATCATTGACCTTATTTGTGCTTTTAAATGCATTATTTCTTAATGTGATGCCATGCGGGGGCTTGAATAGATATTATTGGCCTTATTGAGCATTGTTTGCCTTTATCATGGTAGAAATACCGGAATTAGGGGTTTGATATGATGTTAATGATGTCCTCCATGACTAATCTTTCGATGGTGCCAAATGAGAAATGGATATCTTGATTATTGATATATTGAGTTGATTCTGAGCTCGCGTATACATGTATTGGATAGATTATTATCTTCATACTGATTTGGTGGTGAGCATTACATCCTCATTCATACATACACATTCATGAGATATTGGTACCATTGAGATACATTGATGTGAAAGAGAAATGTGACACTTTTATAAGATTCCCTGATCTGTGAATAATAGTCGGAGTGGTGATTGACACATTTTACAAAACCCTTGATCCGTGACACTTACCGGAGAGGAAAGTTGAGATTGGTGGTAGTATACGGGTTGCGAATCTCCCATGGGTCCTATATTGGGAGCGCTAAGGCTCGGTAGGTATATACATAAAGTCATACGATGACTTTCAAATCATTCATAATGATCCCACCTTCATTGCATTGCATTGCATATGCATTTTTGTGTGTTTCCATATACTTGGTGCATATTTAGTTTTCGTACAGGTTTGAATGTATCTGTTGCTACTCGTCCCTTATTTATGTGTATATATATATATATATATATATATATATATATATATATATATATATTAGAACTGTTAGTGGAAACGGTGTGAGCTACCATTTGGGAACTTTTCTGTTTGTAGGTGACGTACTCATAGTATTCTTTACTTGTATTATTTTTTGCTTTGCTCAGTCGGCCTATGATGCCTACTGAGTACAAGTGGACCATACTCACCCCTACTGTGACTTTTTAGTGCATATCTGACTACAATTACTACACACGGTGGCTGAGTTCGTGCATATAAAATTGGAGATTTTGAGGTACTGACATGCTCTAGGATGTTCAGAGTTGACCCCAGGCCTCCTCTTATCTGTTGATGTCTTTATTTCCTTCATTGACAGACTTATGTATATTTCAGATTCGGATATGGTTTTTAGGTGATCTTGTACTTATGATACCAGTTTCTGGGGAGGGTTATGTATTTCATTCAGACTTTCATATTTATCTATATTTATGGCCTGACTTCATTTTAGAAGTCTCGTCTCATTCTATTTTATTACTATTTTTGAATTTTCTTAACTGTTGGAAACTTGACTTGCTTATCAAGGTTGGCTGAGATAAATGCCATAATGACCTCGCTTTTTGGGTCGTGTCAAATTGGTATCAGAGCGCTAGGTTCACCAGTTTCATAAGTGTAAGAGCAGGATGTCTAGTAGAGTCTCGTAGATCAGTACATAGATGTCCGTATCTATCTTCGAGAGGCTATAAGATGTTTTTAGGAAAAACTTCTCTTTGATCCCTTATCGTGTGGGTTGTTCATAGCCAATGTTCTAAACTTGCATTTCATTCTATTCTTCTCAGATGGTGAGGACTAGGTTCAGGGATGCTAGGGATGCTGAGCCAGCACATGGGAACGTTGGTCCAAGGATGAGGTATGAGTCGTGGCTGCCCCATAGGTAAAGGACGGGCATGGGGAGCTACCCCAGCCAGAGGACGTGCTAGGGAGGCCTCTCCCTAGCCTGAGGTTGTGTATGCTAGAGATGACTATCAGACAGGGGGTACGGGGCTAGCTTGGGTTCCAAAATTCAGTTGATACCCCAGTGCTCTAGGATTTGTTAGTTCGCCTTTTGAGTCGCTTAGATGGTGTTCCTTTGAGTGTACCGGGTGTTCCTCAGACTTCGAGTGGTGTTCCGCCATCGGTTCTGTCATCTGCTTATGGTATTCTTACTTCAGGGGTGCAACCTTCATCTATGATACCTCCGCGTATGGGTTCATTGCCTTTCAGACTTACTATTCCTCTAGTTATTTCAAGTATAGTGATGTCTTCTGATGAACAGAAGAGGTTTATTCTCTTGGCTCCTCCCAAATTCAGTGGGGTGATTGGCAAGGACGCCTATGAGTTTTTAATTTATTGCCAGGAGAAGTTACATAATATTGGATCCCTTGAGTCTCACGGAGTTGCTTATACTACCTATCAGTTGACGGATATGGCCAGGGATTGGTGGAAGTCTCTATCCAGTTGTAGACCTTTGGGTTCGCCTATGACTTGCGCCTAGTTTTCTAAGGCTTGTTTGGAGAGGTTTGTGCCTTATAGTTTGAGAGATCGGATGCGGCATAAGTTTGATCATTTGGAGCAGGGCTCCATGTCTATTGCCGAGTATGAGGCACACTTCCATACCCTATCCAGGTATTCAGGCGCCAGTATCTTCACAGAGCCAGGAAGGATTTGGAAGATTGTTAAGGGGTTAGATAGTTCCTATCAGTTGGCTACTGCCCAAATGGTTATTTCAGGGACTTCTTTTCAGACCATTATTGAGCATGCCAAGTTGACCGAGTCTATTACCCAGGCTACTCAGGGAGGTACCAAAAAGGTATGTCGATAGGGCGAGTTTAGTGGTTGCGCCTCTCGAGGTAGAGATTTCTTGAGTAGAGGTCCCCGTGGTTATCATGGTAGGCCGATTCAAGCCACTTTACAAGGATCAGGTGGTATACCTTCAGGTTCAGTGATTTTAGGTAGCCAGGCATTAGGTCATGCTAGTAGAGGTTCCAGCTTAAGTTCTTCCGGCTAAGGAGGTCATTCTAGTTTATCTGTGCCCTCTCAGATTCAGTCAGGCCGTAGAAGTTGCTTTTTTTGTGAGAAGGTTGGTCATTTGGCCAAGGATTGTCCTCGGCGTGTGTTTGGTCCTGCCCAGCAGGGTTCTCAGGTTCAGCTTTTCCCTACTCCTATTTCAGCAGTCAGAGGTGGGTCACAGAGTGGTAGGGGTAGTGCTAGAGGTGCTCGAGGTAGAGGTAGGGGAGCTCGTAGTGGTGGTCACGGGGTTTCTTAGTTCGAGAGCGGACGTAGACAGTATTATGCTGTACCTAGGAGACCCCAGGCATATGCCTCTGATGCAGTTATTACAAGTATCGTCCAAGTTTGCTACAGATCTCCTTTTGTGTTATTTGACCTTGGGTCTACTTTCTCCTATGTGTATACATACTTTTCTTCCAGTTTTGATGCTTTTTGTAAGCCCCTTGCTATGTCTCTTCATGTATCTACCCCCGTAGGAAATTTTTTAGTAGTAGATCGGGTGTACCGATCTTGTGTAGTTACTTTTGAGGGGCGTGAGACTTAGGTAGACTTGATTATCCTAGATATGGTTGATTTTGATGTTATCTTGGGTATGGATTGGTTAGCTCCCTATCATGCTATTTTGGATTGTTATGCCAAGACAGTGACCTTAGCTATGCCGGGTGTGCCAAGGTTAGCTTGGAAGGGTACGCTTAATTTGGGTCCGAAGGAAGTTATATCTTTTCTACATTCCCGCCGCATGGTAGAAAGTGTTGCCTCACTGCCTCCTATAGATTTTATTAGGGTTATTCGCAAATTCATAGATGTGTTTCCTACGGATTTGCCTGGTATGCCTCCAGATCGTGATATTGATTTTGCCATTGATGTGGAGTCGGGTACCAAGCCCATTTGCATTCCTCCCTATAGGATGGCCCTTGCCGAGTTTGAAGAATTGAAGGAGCAGTTATAGGATTTGTTGGGTATGGGGTTCATTAGACCGAGTGTATCTCCTTGGGGGTGCTCCTATTTTGTTTGTGAAGAAGAAGGATGGTTCTATGCACATGTGTATTGACTATCGGCAATTGAACAAAGTGACAGTCAAGAACAAGAAACCTCTTCCTCGCATTGATGATTTGTTTGACCAGCTTCAGGGTGCTTTCGTGTTTTCTAAGATTGATTTGAGATCCGGGTATCACCAGTGAAGATTAGAGCTTTGGATATCTCAAAGATGACTTTTTGGACTCGATACAGTCATTATGAGTTCTTGGTCATGTCTTTTGGGTCGACCAATGCCCAAGCAATGTTCATAGAGTTGATGAACCAGGTATTTCGATCGTATCTCGACTCCTTTGTGATGATATCTTAGTTTACTCAAAGAGTGAGGCCGATCATGTGAGATAATTGAGAATTGTACTTCAGAGATTGCGTGATGAAAAGTTGTATGCCAAGTTCTCCAAGTGTGACTTTTGATTGGATTCTATCTCTTTCTTGGGTCATGTGGTGACCAAGGATGGTATTATGGTTGATCCGTCCAAGATAACAACAATTCGTGATTAGGCTAGGCCTACTTTTCCTATCGAGATTTAGAGTTTCATTGGTTTGGCAGATTATTATCGGTGTTTTCTAGAGGGTTTCTCGTTTATTGCAGCTTCTTTTACTAAGTTGACTCAGAAGAAGAATGTATTCCAGTGGTTGGATGCTTATGAGAAGAGCTTCCAAAAGCTCAAAGAGTTGTTGACTTCGGCTTCTATCTTGACTTTGCCCAAGAAGGGCGTGGGTTTTATCGTGTTTTATGATGCTTCTGGTGTGGGTTTAGGTGCAGTGTTAATGCAAGAGGGTAAGGTAATTGCTTATGCTTCTTGTCAGTTGAAGCCTCATGAGAAGAATTACCTTACCCATGATTTGGAGTTGGCCGCGGTTGTGTTTGTGTTAAAGTTATGGAGACATTACTTGTATGGAGTCCGTTGTGAGATTTTCTTGGATCATCGTAGCCTTCAGTACTTCTTCACCCAGCAAGATCTTAATATGAGACAACGACGATGGCTTGAGTTGCTTAAGGATTATGATCTCACTGTTCTTTATTATTTGGGTAAGGCTAATGTGGTTGCGGATACCTTGGGCTGGAAGAAGACTAGTAGGGGGGTTTAGCTCATCTTTTGACTCAGGAGCAACCTTTAGCCTTGGAGGTTTAGTTGTTATCTAACCAGATAGTTAGGCTTGACATTTTGACACCCGAACGTGTGTTAGCCTTTGTCGATTCTAGATTTTCTTTAATGGAGCAGATTCAAACTCACCAGTTTGATGATGATAGCTTGAGGGTGATTCGAGATAAGGTGTTGAGTGGCTAGGCTAAGGCGACATCTCTTGATTCTGATGGTATTTTGAGGATTGGTGGCCGAGCTTCTGTGCCGAGAGTTGGTGGATGGGTGAGATCGATTTTACAAGAGTCGCATTGTTCCAAATATTCTATTCATCTAGGAGTGAGCAAGATGTACTGGGATTTAAATCAGCATTACTGGTGGGGTGGTATGAAGAAGGATGTAGCTGATTTTATAGCTCGTTGCTTGTGTTGTCAGTAGATGAAGGCCGAACATTTGAGATCGGGTGGTTTGCTTTAGAGATTTCCCATTCCTGAGTAGAAGTGGGAGTAAATCACTATGAATTTTGTGAGTGAGGTGCCTCGTACTTTTCGTGGTTCTGACAGCATTTGGGTCATCATGGATTGATTGACCGAATTGGCACATTTTATCCTTATTCAGGTTTCCTTCAGTGCCGAGAAGTTGGCTCGTATCTATGTTCAAGAGATAGTTCGTCTTCATGGAGTACCCGTGTCGATTATTTCAGATAGAGGATCAGTGTTCACTTCTAGCTTCTGGAGGAAATTTCAGGAAGAGTTGGGTACTCAGATTGACCTTAGAATAACTTTCCACCCCCGGACCAATGGGCAGTCGGAGCGGACTATTTAGTTTTTGGAGGATATGCTCCGCGCGTGTGTTATGGACTTCGGAGGTCAGTGGGAGCAGCATTTAGCCTTAGCAGAGTTTGCTTATAATAATAGCTACCATTCGAGTATTGAGATGGCACCTTTTGAGGCGTCATATGGTAGGCATTGTCTATCTTCGATTGGTTGGTTTGAGACTTCCTAGGTTAGACCCCGTGGTACCGACTTACTTCGCTAGTCTTTGGATAGAGTTCGGGTGATTCAGGATAGGCTTTCGGCATGCCCGCGTAGGCAAAAGAGTTATACTGACCGCATGCTTCGTGCCTTGAAGTTTGGGCTTGGTGATCAGGTTTTGCTTTGTGTGTCGCCCATAAATGGCATGATGAGATTCGAAAAGAAGGGCAATCTTAGCTCGAAGTACATTGGACCTTTTGAGATACTTTAGATAGTTGGCGAGGTTATTTATGAGTTGGCCTTACCTCCAGACTTTTCAGCCATTTATCCAGTCTTTCTTGTATCGATGCTTCGGTGCTATATCTCGAATGAGTCTCATGTGCTACGTTGGTACTCGATTCAGTTGGATGAGAGATTGACCTTTGTTGAGAAACTAGTTTCCATATTAGCCAGGGATATTAGACGATTGCGCTCTAGAGAGATTCCTGTGGTTAAGGTTCAGTGGAGACACCGTTCCATCAAAGAGGCTACTTGGGAGGTCGAGTCTGACATGCGTAGTAGTTACCCCCATATCTTTACCAGTTCAGGTACTTCTTACACCTTTTAGTTCGAGGATGAACTAGAGTCTTAGTGGTGGATACTATATTGACCTGATTTGTGGGATTTTACTTCTTATGTAGTTTGATCATTTTTTGCCTTCTCCGTAGTTTCTACATATTGATTTTGAGGTGTGGGCATGGTTGACACAGTTTTCAATGCCTTCGAGAGGCATTTGGGAGAGTTTGAGGTTTTTGGAGGTTTTGAAAGTTCTATAGTTGACTTTGGTCAATATTTGATATTCTGAGTGCCGGATGATGATTTGGACACTTTCATTAGATCCAGAATATCAATTTTGGGTTAGTAGCAGGATTGGTTTGGTTCGAAACCTTTATTTTGCATTTCGACCCTCCGTTTAAAAAATAGTGAAAAGAAATGCCTAAAAGGGGTCTCATGGGTTAATTTGTTGAAAATGATCCTTTTTAGAAAATCAGATGTTGCCATTGAGTCTGGAACGTCGAAAATAGACTAGTAGCATATATAGTTTATTTCTGTAGGGTTTAGAATGAATCCCGAAGGTCCGTTCGGAGACTTAGGAGTATAATTTCAGCTGGTGCAATTGCTGATATCTGGTACATTAGGCCCTTCATAGCGATCGTGGGTACAGGTGTCGCAATCGCAGGCCTCGATGATGGTCTTCATCACGATCTCGTGGTGGTGGTATCGCTATCGCAATGGGTTAAGTGATCGACCAGGTTGGGTTGACTCATTCTGATCGCGAGTCCCAACTATAGGACCGCGATGACCAACTTAATGGCCGGTCAACGTTGACTCTCGCGATCATGAGATACTATTCACAGAACAGTATAAATACCTCAATTTCACGATTTTTCTCCATTTTTGGACCTCCAAGCTTTGGGAAAGATGATTTCTCTAGGGTTTCTTCATCATTTTTGTATGGGTAACCTCTAGACTTATATTTCCATTATTTACCATTGATTATGTCTTCAAAAATACCTTTTAACCTCAATTTTGAAGTGGATTTTTGGGGTTTTATCGGTAAAGCTTCAAAATAGTTTTCCTTATATTTAGAGCTTGTTTTTAACTTGTTTTCACATGGGTTTTCAACTGTGGATTCCTACAAACTTGGGAAATGTGTTTCTAAAATAAAATTTTGATTTTAACCCTTTTGTTTTCAAACTCATTTTTCGAACCCGTTTTGGACCCGACTTGAATATGATCAATATGGGTATCACTAGCTTTCTTTTAACGCCTAGATATTGTATTTGTATGTTCTAGTTGATTTTGAGACCGTTCACAAGGGAAGAGCTCCATGTTGAAGGACTTTAGGCTTGAATTTCGACTCTTCGAGGTAGGTTATTGCTTAACTTTCTTCAGACTATACTGGGTAGTTAATAAATGAGTAATGCATACTATGGGTAGGGGAAAATACTATGGGAATTGTTTTCAAGCTATTATATATTGTGTGATGCCCGTATGGGGGCTTATATTTCTTGCTATTATTGATTAGTGAGATATATTGCGTGTTGCCCGAGTGTGGGCTTTATTTGACATCATTGGCCTTATTTGTGCATTTAAATTCCTTATTTCTTAATGTGATGCCTGCGGGGGCTTGAATAGATATTATAGGCCCTTATTGAGCATTATTTGCCTTTATCATGATAGAAATACCCTAATTAGGAGTTTGATATGATGTTAATGATATCCTACATGACTAATCTTTCGATGGTGCCAAATGAAAAATGAATATCTTGTTTATTGATATATTGAGTTAATTCTGAGCTTACGTATACATGTATTGGATGGATTATTATCTTCATACCGTTTTAGTGGTGAGCGTTACATCCTCATTCATACTTACACATTCATGAGGTATTGGTACCATTGAGATACATTGATGTGAAAGAGAAATGTGACACTTGTATAGAAACCCTTGATCTATGAACAATAGCCGGAGAGGTGATTGACACATTATACAAAATCCTTAATTCGTGAACACTAACTGGAGAGGGAAGTTGAGATTGGTGGTAGTATACGAGTTGCAAACCCCCCATGGGTCTTATCTTGGGAGCGCTGAGGCTCGGTAGGTATATACATAAAGTCATGCGTTGACTTTCAAATCATTCATCACGATCCTATCTTTATTGCATTGTATTACATATGCATTTTTGTGTGTTTCCATATACTTGGTGCGTATTTAGTTTTCCGTACTTGTTTGAATGTAGTTGTTGCTACTCGTCCCTTATTTATGTGTGTGTGTGTATATATATATACATATATATATATATATATATATATACATATATATATATATATATATATATACATATATATATATATATATATTATAACTGTTAGTAGAGATGGTGTGAGCTACTGTTTGGGGACATTTCTGTTTGTAGGTGATGTGCTCATAGTATTTCTTTACTTGTATTATTTTCTGCTTTGCTCAGTCGGCCTATGATATTGTAACGACCCATTTCGTCGTTACTAAAAATATTTGCAACAAAGGAATAAGGACCTCATTCATCATAAGTTATAGGACTAATTCTTTAGTATGCGAGTGCATTGGACATGTACTAAGGTCATACAATACCTCTAGCACAAAGTTAAGTTGAAAGTGTTCTTTCCGATTGAGTTTTGAGCTACGTTTAAACTACGGTCAACTTCAAACGACCATATATCCTAGGATATGAAAAGTTATGGGTCCAAATACCCACCAATGAAAGATCTTTTGAGTCTTCTTTTTATTGCATTCAAACGTTTGTTAATCCGCCTTTGGAGTAAAGAGTTAGGCTCGTTTTACTGAACACTGTCTGGGCTGAGAAATTTACCACCGCAGCGGTACCGCTGCAGTGGTAATGGACATTATTTAATGCTGATTTTGACAGGTTTCAGCCTTAAAAGTCATATATTTCATTCCTAAGTCCTAGACGGGAGATTTGCTCATAGTTGAGGTGAAAATTCTTCATTGAGGTAAGTTTCTTTCGTCATCTTCTTCATATTTCAATCTTTTAACATCCTAGAATCCTTAGAACAATCTTTAATGGTGAAATACTTGGGGATTTGAACCCTAAGTTCATAAGATTTTGGGAAAAACTTATGGGTTAGGTAAATATCAGCTAGAATCATTTCTAAATTATTCATTAACAATTCCCAGCATGAATTAGTAATTCTAAAACATATAATTAGTGGTTGGGGGTCTTGAATTCCATGAAAATGGAACCTTTAGTTTTAAAACTCCATTAATGGAGATGTGTTGGATATGATAGAACTTTTTAATGGGTAATTGACCTTTGGCTCATATTTTAGAGCATGAATTAGAGTAGAATTAGTGGCTGAATTCCCAAATTAGTTAATCGAGGAGTAATTGCTTAATTACTCTTATAATTGTATGATTTCTAGATATTTGGGCTAATGAAAGCATGAAGGACAGGAAAGAGCAATCTTAGTGTGGCTTACTTGTTTCGAGATCTTCGGTCGAGGTAGGTTATGGTTTAATGTATAGTAGACTTGGTTTAGATGCATGTAATAACTGTAGTTGATGGGGGATTTCATGTCTAGGCCTATGGGAATGGAGTTTAGGTGGATAGAATATTGAATTAATGTAATAATAATATAAGTGTATGTTATTGTGTTTTGTGTGGATCTCTCGATGGGTGTTTATAGTTGTATAACTTACCTGATGGTTTATAGAGCCTGATATATGATTGGGAATAATAATAATAGAAGAATTAAGTGACCTTCTAATCTATAGAGCTAGTCTTTAATACCTTATAAAGGGTGAACCCGATATTATGTATATTTGGAGTATGAAATAATCTTGCTAGAAGATAGTTAGGAGGATTGATTATGATAAGATGATGTGATGATATAAATTAATAAGCTAAAGTCAAGTTTGTCTAAGTGCTAGAAAGTAAGAGGTGTAAAGGTTGATGACTCTAGCTGGAATTGTAAAATGAATAGAGCTAAGAGGTTGAGTAGCTGGCCGAGTGGTTGTGTAACCAGCTAAAGGGCATAGTGTCTTGAGTTTAGTGATGACTTGAGTGTAAGTATTACTAGTTAGTAACTAAATTTACCTATTTTAATAGGAATAAAAGAGAGTTAGATTGTTGATTGGATTTGATAATGTTCTATTGAGCTAGTGGTGAATTGGCCTTTTGACATACTTGTGAATTCCTCTGTTAGTGGATATTTGTTGTACCTAGATGATACACTTTTGATTATTGACTACATTTACTTGGGTGTCATTGATTGCATGTATTGTTTTGATCGCCGTTGCTTGCATCTGATTTCAATTGGGTGTTTGCGATTCGTATTTAGACATTACTTATAATTTTGACTGCATCTTGCATTTACATTGATGAGGATTATGATGATATTGATCTCATGATGTTCATGATGCTGATGATATTGATGATGATTATATATCGGGTACCACACTAGTATGAATATGATATGTTGTGATAAAACGTCGGATACCATGCCGATACAGATATGATATGTTGTGATAAAGGGTCGGGTACCATGCCGGTACGTTATGATGTTGTTGGTGATAAGTTGAGAAGGGGAAGAGAAGTTGTGCATCTTGCATACATACATTTATCATATGCGTTTGAATGCACATTTATATTTATGGGTTGTTGATGGTTCCTTGAGTGGAGATGTGCCATGATTTCATGGCACTTTCGATGTTTAAAATAAGAAAAATATGCAATAACTTGGGTATGTTGGGTAGGTATGATATGTTTTCTGTTCTATCTTGCAGGAAAATAGGTTTTGGAGGGAAAATGGAGAAGATGGGAAGTAGCATGCACTGGAATGAAGTTTTTGAAGACAAAAGAGCGGAGTTGAATTTCACTAAGTGACCTACGGTTATGACTCACGGACCATAGGTAAAGTCCGTGAGTCAACTTTTGTAGTTGTGTATGGAGGCCTGATTCCTACGACCTGGACCCACGACCCGTGGATTGAGTCCAGACCTCAAGTCACGGTCCGTGGAAAGTTTTCGAATTTTTTCTCCTACATGTTTTAGGATATGATTCTTTTTGTATCTATAAATAATCCTATGTTGTCCTATGTTAGGGAGGTTATTATTACATTATTTGAGTTGTCTATTACATTATTTTGGATTCTATTACATTGTTTTGAGATTCATAAACACATTAATCTTGTAATCTTTTTACTTATTTGTCAATCGCTCAGACAAGCATTCAATAGAAGTCTGTCCTATTCCCTGTGGGATCGACCCCAACCTAGTTAGGTTCTATATTTGATACAACGATCGCGTTATACTTTTTTGGAGGTATAGTTTGGGCGACATCAAATTTTGGCGCCGTTGCCAGGGAATATGGTTACAGAGTTTGTTGACTTTGATTGTTGGAGTTGATTGGTTTTACTTTTTTGTCTTTTCGAGGGCACACGCCAGTGTATGCCCGATACTCGGAGTCAAGGCAATCCCCTGTTTCCATTGGACCTAGAAATTGAGTAGACTACAAAGAGAAATAGAAAAAGTAAAATAATGACCAACGATAGACCAAAGGATACTGAACTTCCAGTTGGGACTCACCCAACTGAGGACGTTCTGGGTCAGACACCACTTCATACGGTCGTTCATGTAACAGCTGATCAAACTACCACTCAATTGATATGGGAGGAGCAAGCAAGGCAAGCTATTTCTAGGCTGGCAGAAAGAGATAATCGTAATATGCTAGCAACAACACAACATCTGGCTGAGTTAGAATAGAGATAAAGGAGGCTGAGAGAGCAACAACCAATTTTTCAACCTTATTTTCTGGATTATGCTGAATAGGAAGAAGAGGAGATGGCTTATTTGGAGCTGGTTGAACCTGGTGTTATTGTTCGTCCAGCATTACCTCAGGGCACTAAGTTCGACATTACAAGTGCCATGATCCACCTGCTAAACTTGAAAGGTGTGTTCGCCGGTCTTTCTATAGATGATCCGAACATGCATGTGATGAACTTTGTGGGGGTCTGCACTTCATATAATTTTTCTGGCGTTGACCAAGAGGCTATTCGATTGAGATTATTTTCATTCTCCCTAATAGGAGAAGCGACTTTGTGGTTGGCCTAGTTACCACGAGGTTCCATCACTACTTGGCGGGAGATGAGAAATCAATTTCTGAAGAGATTTTTCCCACCCTCCAAGATACTACAGTTGAAGGATGAGATTTACCACTTTAGGAAGTTGCAGTTTAAGGTACTTTATGAAACCTGGCTAAGGTTCAAAAGGAAGTTGCAAAATGTTCCAAACCACAGAATCAATGGGCAAAACTTGTTGGAAATCTTCTACCGTAACTTGAATGCTAATACCAAAGCTCATGCAGATACCATCACTGGCGAAACATTTATGAGGCTGCGATGGGAGAAAGCATTGGAGATTCTTGATCAGGTCACTAAGACCAACCAAGGATGGCATACTCGGGAGGTAGACATACTAGCTGGGATATATGCTATTGGAGCCTCGACAGCACAACGGGCTTTGGATGAATCTGTAGCTCGAGAGGTTGCACAGTTGAGGATAGAAATTGTCTTGCTAGACAAACAGATTGTGGCTGGGGGTGCTGAGAAGGTGCATGTCATAGGTACACAAGGTAAAACACCTAGACATGACTATTTTGAATCTGATAAGGAGGCTAAGCACTTGGATCGAGAGGTGGCGGGTTTTCGAGCCAAGGGCCAAGGGTCTAATCAAGACTCTTGGAACTCGAGGCGAGGGAATCAAGGTCGAAACTACTATGGAGACAATTACAACAAGTCAGGATATAGAGATAGAGACAGGGATTGTGACGGTGATTAGAGGTGAAAGGATGATTACAAAAAGAAGAGTGGTGCATATGTTCCACCGGGGAACCGTGACATTAATTCTAGAAATTCACGAATGGAAGCCCTTCTTAATAAACTGGTTAAGGGGTCAGAGAGCCAGGAGAATTTCTTGAAGGAGATTAGGGTGGACATTTTAGATATAAGTCAGAAGGTAGAATCTTACTCGACTGCCATAAAATAGGTGGAGAAACCGTTCGGGCAGATATAGGTGGCATTGAACCAACGTTAACTAGGAACTCTTCCAAGCAACACCATTCAGAATCGGAAGAATGATGGTCATTTCTTGGCCGCCATTACTACTAGAAGCGGGAACAACATGACTGACCCATCTAGGCATGTGGATAGTGGTAAGAAAGATGAGCTGGTGGTAGTTTATGAAAAGGATGAGATAGATACAGAGAATTCAGAGGTTGATGGCGATGCAGCTCACAAGTCCTTAAGTATCGATAAGGAAGCTAAGTCTGAAAAGAGAAAGGAGAAGGAGGTTACTCAATTTCTGAAACCCATTCCACGACCTCCTTCTCTCTTTCCTTAAAGGTTGAAAAAGAAAGCTGAAGAGGGTAAATGCCTAAAATTTATTTCAATATTGAAGGAGTTATCAGTAAATATCCCTCTTATCGAGGCTTTGGAGCAGATGCCAGGTTACACGAAGTTCATGAAAGATTTGGTGATGAAGAAAAGAACTGTCAGTTTTGAGCCGGCATATAATTTGCACCATTGTAGTGCAGTTGCTTTGCATTTCCTTGTTGAAAAGGAGGATCCTAGAGCCTTCATAATTCCTTGTACTATCGGGTCTTACAACTTTGCAAAGGCATTGTGTGATTTGGGTGCTAGCATTAACTAGATGCCACTAGCCGTGTTTAAATAGTTAGAATTGGGAGTACTGAAACCGACTTTGATGCGACTTCTTATGGCGGATAGAACTTAAAAAAGTCGGTGGGCTTTTTGTATGATGTTTTGGTGAAGGTGGCATCTTTTGTCTTTCCAAGTGACTTTGTGATTCTAGACTATGAGGATGATTTTGAGGTTCCCATAATCTTGGGAAGACCATTCCTTACCATCGACTGTGCATTAGTTGGCATGGAAACTGGGCAGATGAAGTTCAGGTTGAATGAAGAGCAGGTTACCTTCAATATTTGCAGAACTATGAAGTAGCCAAAGGACATGAGGGTGGTTTCAAAAATAAATAGTTCAGATGACCCTGGAATCCAACCCAAGGGATATCTTGATGAAGTTTGAGTAATCAGGACACCCGCATTGTGCCGCGATGTTAAATCAAGCTCTGCTTGGGAGGCAACCCAAGGTGTCTTCCTCTTTCTACATTTACTTTAATTTTTGTTATTTTGATCGACATTAGACCCATGCATCTAGGGTGCCATAGGTATGTTCCTAACTCCCTTATTTTACTTCGGTATGATGCATTAGGAACAATACATTATTTGGTGGGGGCAGAGGTACTTGTGGGTCTATATGTCCTCTTGGGGGGTTTTTGTTGCCGTGTTTCTTTTACCTCAAAGTGCTATCATAGTAGAGCTGACTTGTTTAGGTTGTTATTTATATTATTATGTGTTTTTGTGTTTAATTAGGTGGAAACTAGGGGAACCTTAGTGCAGTCCAGTTTTGAACAAGTTTTGAAAGTGTGATGATGCTTTTTATGTGTTTAAAGGATACCCCTCCTAAAGTTTTTGTTTTGGACTGTGTGTGTAGTTTTGATAGTTTGTGACAGTTATTGGATCTTATTATGGTTTAGTATTATATGCAGAATGACTGTAGCTTAGCAATGTATGAACTGGATAGGTAGTAGTTGATAGTGTAACCCTGTGCTATGTGTGTGTGAGGTCATTACCTAGTTCACTTTGTGTGTGCGATTTAGAACTTGCCCTGTTAGTCTTGCCTAGGTTAGGGGATAGTGGTTAGGAAAGGATCATAGGCCATTCTTGAATAAATCCACTTTTAGCCTAAATGCCTGACCAAATGAAGTAAATATCCCTTGATCCCGATTTTGAGCCTTAATTGACCTATTTCTTTCATTAGCTTATTCACCTTCCCATTTTGACTTACAATGAACCTGTCTTGGTCCTGGTCCCTCCTTGTGCATTGTGTACCTCAACTCAGGCAAATCACCTAAGTTGAGGGTGGCTATCATAGGGGTGCATAGCTTGATATGGGCATGAACAAGGGATTAGTAAAAGAAAAAAGAACAGAGTTGGGAGTTAAGAAGAAAGAAAAGAAGTGAAAAAAATAGAGTTTTCAAAAAGAAAAAAAAAAGAGAAAAAAATATTAAAATTGTAAAGAAAATTACACCCAAAATCTGAAAACAAATGAAAGAGAATAAGGGAGAATAAAATGAATATGGTTGGAAAGTGGAGCCAAAAATAATGTAGTGTCAAGGAGGGTTAAGTCACCATATCCATACGTACCACACCCGTCCCCAAGCCTATATTACAAGCCGATGAAAGTCCTATAGTGATCCTCGTCTGACTGTCCGAAAAACTACGGCATAGAAAATAAGGGCAAGCCTATGGTATTTCATGTACACTATTTGAACTTCTTTGTGCGAGAGAGTGTTTTGACCCAATCCCTACTTTGATATTCATTAGTAGACTGTGAGTGTATGGGACTTCTTTGTTGTGAGAGTACATGGGTTGCATTGTTAGCTGCTATTTATTTGGATAATGTCATTTGCATATATGCTTAGTTGTTTGTTCATAATCTGATGCCATCACTTGATCCCTTTTGTGTCATAATAATATGCTACATGTATACACACTGTTGTTTTGATTTGCAAATAAAAGGGGGTCGAAAAGAATTTGGTACCGAAAGAAATGAGTCGACTGCCATAGGTATCTTAGGTTTCTCTTAGTTAAGCATCAAATGTGTTTGTTTTGTTTTGTTTGCCTGAGGAATTGCAAATGTTCTAAGTTGAGGGTGTAGATGTGCCATGATTTCATGGCACTTTCATTGCTTAAAACAAGGAAAATATGCAATAACTTGGGTATGTTTGGTTGGAATGATGTGTCTTCTGTTCTATCTTGCAGTAAAATAGGTTTTGGAGCCAAAATAGAGAAGACGGGAAGTAGCATGCACTGGAATGAAGTTTTTGAAGATAAAATCGCAGAGTTGAATTTCACCAAGTGACCCACGGTCATGACTCACGGACCGTAGGTGGACCTACGGACCACAATTCAAGTCCGTGAGTCAACTTCTATAGTTGTGCATGGAGTCCTGATTCCTATGACCTAGACCCATGGTCTGTGGGTTGAGTCCACAACCTCAAGTTACGGTCCGTGGAAAGTTGCCGAATTTTTTCTCCTACATGTTTTAGGATAGGATTCATTTTGTATCTATAAATACTCCTATATTGTCCTATGTTAGGGAGGCTATTATTACATTATTTGAGTTGTCCATTACATTGTTTTGGATTCTGTTACATTGTTTTGAGATTCATAAACACATTGATCTTGTAATCTCAAACATTGATTCTAGGGTTTTGATTTATATTGAGATTTCAGAGTTTTATTCTTCTTATGAGTTCATAATTATGTTTTCATCATTAAATTCTTCTTATGTTCTTGCAATCATGAGAAGCTAAATCTCTCAACTAGGGTTGTGTGAACCATGAGGAATTAACAAAATGGGTTAAGTGCGAAGTAATTCTAAACTGGTGTGACTGCATGTATTGTTATTTCCTTCGTTATAATTGATCTTCTAATGGTTGTAAACGTTGGAAACTCGCCTGTATTCTAAACTTGCTCAAGAGAGAAGTAGAGATTGGGAAAAGGGAATAACAACAAAGATTTAAAGCTAGCAACCTTTATCTAATAACTTGAGCCGTAACAGGGATAGTTATCTGATATAAAAAACAAGGGTTAGTAGCGCGACACTCAGAGACGGAGAAGAGAAGAGTGAAATTCATCTAACCAAGGTAGAGAGATATTTAGATAAGCCTATCTTATTAGATTTTGCATGCAACGAAGAAGGACAGTTTGCCGGCACAAGTACCCGGTGGAGTTAAGAAATATTGGGGATCACAGTCCTAGTGCCTTTCTCGTATTGATCACAAAACCGACAATCAATAATTGTTACTGTTACTATTTATTTACAAAACTCCCCTTTTTACTTACTTGCCAATCACTCAGACAAGCATTCCATAGAAGTCCATACTATTCCCTGTGGGATCGACCCCAACCTAGTTGGGTTCTATATTTGATACAACGACCACGTTATACTTTTTTGGAGGTATAGTTTGCGTGACATCAAGTGGACCGAGTTATGTTGATGATATATCATGGTTTCTTGTGTGGATCGGTTATTTGATGAGATATTATGGTTCCTTGAGTGGATCGATTACGTTAATGGTTGTGATTGTCATTGTAGCAGAATGTGAATACGAAGTATGATTTTGGATTGTGTATAAATCTTATTCCCCCGTGTATATAGTTATATAAGTGAGGTATATTGTAGTACCTTTTCTTGTAAAGTTGTTGATATTATCTATTGTCTTGGTGGTTATAATTCCAATGGTTTATGGTAGTATAATAAGGGCCGGGGTTGTCCAATAAAATGATTAATGTGAAGGAGAGAGAAAAGTATATATAGAGTTATTGTAATAAGGTTAATCCGTAAGAATTGTGGGATTGATTAATCTCATAAATATAGTTAGTTTGTTAATTTAAGGCAAAGTAATATTTCTTAAACAAACAAAGATGATAGGTTTTGAAAGTTGAAGTAAGTTAATTATGTCCAGATATTAACCTGTATGCTTGTCATGATCCCTCCTTGTTTGCTATATGTTGTCATATGTGTCTAATCCTGGTCGGTCAATAATACCTACCAGTACATGTGTTTTGTACTGATACTACCCTTACTATATCTCTATTTGGGGATATATCCATGTTGCAGGTCAGTTGGAGTTTCTATAGGTACAATAGTGATTATTCTTCAGCAGCTCCTGTCATTCTACTTATACGTGGATGATTTTTTTTGGGTTATCTTTCCCTTTGTTTGGTGCTCTTGTACCGGTTTAGACTAGATTTTGGGAAGTTGTTTAGTAGAATTCCGTAGTGTATCTTTTTATAACAAAGTTTTATTTTTGAAAACGGTAGGTTATTTATTCGTGGATTTATTTATGCTTAAGGATTAATAATGTCTTCCGCATTGATTACGTGATGGGGTATTCAGGGTTCTCCTATTTGGGGTAGGAGGTAGGTGCCCGCACAATCCGGGGTTTGTGTCATGACAAATACCTACTGAGTACAAGTGGACCGTACTCACCCATACTATGACTTTTTAGTGTAGATCTGAGTACGAGTACTATACGCGGTGGCGGAGGTCATGCATACAAAGTTAAGAGATTTTGAGGTACCGGCACGCTCTAGGATGTTTAAAGTTGACCCCAGACCTCTCTTATCTGTTTATGTCTTTATTTCCTTCGGAGACAGACTTATGTATATTTCAGATTCAAATATGGTTTTTAGATGCTCTTGTACTTATGATACCATTTTCTAGGGAGGGTTCTATATTTTGTTCAGACTTCCGTATTTATTTATATTTATGGCCTGACTTCGTTCTAGAAGTCTCATCTCATTCTATTTTATTACTATTTTTGAATTTTCTTAACTGTTGGAAACTTGGCTTACTTATCAAGGCTGGGCTGAGATAAGTGCCATCATGCCCTAGCTTTTTGGGTCGTGACAACAATATTAGTCTATTACTCAATGCAACCTTTCAAATACATAATAGGTCCAACAATTATGCTTAAAATATTTTTATCTAAGCCAAATTTTGTTATCATCATTCTCAACATAATGTATACAAGAGAAAACATGTAATAACAAAAACATATATAATTGAGCTCAAAGTGTCAATTGCATAAACATAATAAAGTCTTTACATAAAGTCATTCATTGCCATTAATAGTGCACATTCTTTCAACTTGTTCGATGAATTTTTTGGGCGGTAATTCTTTCGTCAAAGGATCAACAATCATAACTTGGTGCTAATATGTTCAATTATCACTTTATTTTTTTGGACTTCTTCTTTAACAGAAAAGGTTTTCAACTCCATATGCTTAGCACCATTTGAATACTTACCATTTTCAGAGAAAAATATGATGCAGTATTATCACTATAATTTTTCAACGATCTGGCAATATTGTCGATTAGTAAAGTTCAAAAATAAAGTTTCGCAACCAATTAGCCTAAATTGTGGCCTCAAAGCATACCACAAACTTAGCTTCCAAGTGGATGTAGCGATAACAGACTACTTCATACTCTTCCATGATATTACTCCTTCAGCTAACAGAAACAAATATCCAAATGTGAATTTTCTTGTCTCCAGACAACCAACACAATCTGAATCTGAATATCCAACCACATCAAGTTAATCAGATCTTTTTTAAGTGAGCATATGATCTTTCATTACTTGCAAGTATCACAACACTTTCTTTGCAGCCTTCCAGTGATCCATTACAGGATTACTTTGATATCGGCCTAGCATTCTAGCAACAAAATTGATGTCTGGTCTTGTACATGTCTGGTCATACATTAGGTTCCCAACTATTGATACATAAGAAATATCTTTCATTTTTCTTACGTTTCAATTCATTATTTGGACATTGATTGAGACTAAATTTATCTCCTTTCTGAATTGGAATGAGACTTGATGAGCATTTTTCCATTCTAAGTCTCTCTAATACTTTATTAATATAGGCTTTCTGAGACAATCCTAACAATCCTTGTGATCTATCCCGAAATATTTCTTTCCCAATCACATAGGATGCCTCTCCTATATCTTTTATGTCAAAGTTGTTAGAGAGATAATTCTTGGTATAATGCAATAAACCAAGATCATTAGTGGTAAGCAAAATGTCATCAACATACAGGACAAACATAATAAACTTACTTCCACTGACCTTCAGATATACATACCGATCAATTATGTTTCCTTAAATTCATAATTAACAATAGTTCATTAAACTTAAGATACCATTATGGGGAAGCATGTTTAAGTCCGTATATTTTTTTCTTAAGTTTACACACCATGTGTTCCTTTTCTATAATAGAAAACCCCTCAGGTTGATTCGTATAAACTGCCTCCTCTAAATTTATAATCAGAAAGGTTGTTTTCACACTCATCTGATGTATCTCTAAGTCATAATGAGCTACTAAAGTCATTATAATTCCGAGTGAACATTTCCTAGAGACAGGTGATAATGTCTCTTTATAGTCAATGCCATATTTTTGAGTAAAACCTTTAGCAACAAGTCTAGCTTTATCAAGTTCGATGTTGCCATTTGAGTCGCGTTTGGTCTTAAAGATCCATTTAATCCCAACTCTTTTGCAACCTTTTGGTAATTCAACAAGGACCCAGACTTTATTCTGTTCCATAGATTTAAAATCATCTTCTGTCACGACCACCCAAATTACAGAATCGTGAGGGAACCTATTCTAATCCACCTAGAGAGGAGAACCCTTACCACCCCCTTATAAAGTTAAGCAGAAGTCTTTAGATAAGTAACAAAATACCAAAACCTTATTACAATAGATTTTATTAATGTATAAATGCAGAATAAAAACTACCCAGGGACGGACCTAATCTAAATAGGTACAAGAGCTTCTAGGGGAAAGTAAAAATGGACACAACTTCCACCGTGAGTAAGAGGAGTGGGAGCTGCTGAAGATTCACTATTCACAACGACCAAGAAACCAACATTAATCCCTGCAAAAGACTATATCTCGAAAAGGGTATAGCAAGAGTAGTATCAGTAAAAACTACACGTATTTTTAAGCCTCATCGGTTGACCCAGATTGGATTACACAAACATAACATAAATATTCAAGAAACATGCATCTCCTTATTCGCATCACCGAATTCCACATCACCTGTTTCCCCCATCATGGGCACCTAGTAACTACTTAGCTTTACCTTTCCTATTTCCCAATTGCTCCAGTTACCTTCTGCTAATCTCCTAGTTCTGGACTCCGAGATACTACCTCTACCCTTATGATTCCACCACCCTAAACCACTAAGTCTAGACTTACGCCAAAGACAACCACAACTTCTAAAGAAATAACTACATTTAAGATGACCCTAACTCATGTCATGGCTCTAACAAAATCAGACCCAACATCCATTGAGGTAACCCACCCAGTTAACAAAGCTGTCAATAAGGTCTCGAATGATTAATTCAGACTCAACCGATAACTTACAACCACCTTCCCACTATCTTGCTTATACAAGAAATCGTCATCCAGCCTTAAAATAAATACCATTACCCTACCAGTGGAAATTTAACAAGTCAAGCAACCAACAAGAATTAATAGTCAAGTCAGACCAAATCAAGTCAAGCCAAATCAAGTCAAGTCAAACTTCAACTACAACAACACATATAAGTATGCTACTGGTTCTCACTCATGGAGCCGTCAAACTCACCTGTACCTTTTACATATATAATAAGAGTATAGTAACCACCCTCTAGTCATGACCTATATGGGATAAATTTTGTCTATGTACTTAATCCCAGACACAAGTGCTTGCCAACCTTATTCCACCAATAAATCTTAAGAATGACTAATTACCGAACATTCCACAATTAATAATAAAATATACAAAATAAAAAAAGTCAAGACATTGACCAACACTACAATATCCATGACATCACACATAGTTCATTGAAGGGTGACCGTACTTACATAATATGCCCTAACAAGCAATACTGAGAGGTAGTTAACATACCTATATAATACAAATGGATTAAACTATATAATCATCTCCTGAACTACCGTCTAGAGCCCTAACATATCACCAAAAACATTTCTCTATTCTAGAACAATAAAATGGATTAACACCCTAAATTATTTAGAGTTCACCAACACCCCATATAGAATTATCACTTTCTTTAAGGGTTTAAACTAAAGACTGGTAATTTTCCCTTTTTACTACCCTAAAATTCGAGTTTACAATAGTGAACCACCCAAATTATAGAATAACTGCAACCTAACATGACAAGATATACAACAACCACCTTCCTATACGTTACCCAAATTTTAACCGATTCTAGCCATCCTAACTCCGTGCTCGAAGGCCTAGACATGAAGTCTTCCATCCATCTACGTTACATTCATGCTCTCTAACCCAGGTCTACACTACTTAATTAACATTAGCTTATCTGGATTCCATTCCATTGTAGAAAGGACGAACAACTGTGAAATTTATTTGTTTTCAAGATCATGTACCCATCACTCCCCAAAAATCTATGGGTTTGCACCCATCCGCACCCTTGCCCCCTCTTCTCCATGGCTCCAATACATGGGTGGCTACCCTAAAGGGCTTTTGGATCCTCTCCATGACCTTGTTTCAATTGAAGTGGAGGGTATTCTGGTCACGTCATATCGCTATAGCAGCATGCATCACCATAGTGGCGCTACTATAGCGAAATAATTCCCGCTATAGCGGGATGGCATCAGCCTTACCAAAAATATTTTAAGTCCCAAAAATTCAACTTTTGTTTCCCCACATAAGTCTTACAAATGCAATTCTGAGACTTCCCATACCCCATACTAATTTCGAGGTGGTTCGTAGTAACGATGGATTTAGTCATTACAATAGATGCCAATTTACCCATTGTTAGTTCCCAAACAATTAAAAAGGAGGAGCGGCCCAAGTTTATAATTAAACTAAATAATTTTCCTCGCGATGATGTAAGTAACTAATTTACTGGTACCCGGACCCTAAACACCAAGAGAGAATTTTAAAAAAACCCTATGAGAATACGAGCACCCTGAACTTCCGATTAATAAAACCTCAGTACCAAAACCCTAATCCTCACTTTAGTGAAAGAGTTATTCGCGCTCAAGTATGGCACGATACAAAGCGACGAACCTATTCCTCGAGCTCCTAGGTACCTAGAACCCCGTTATTCTAACCAACCCAGAAAGGTATCTAAAATTTCAAAACTCAAAAATTTTCCTAGGACTTGAGGTGGGACCCTGCTATATAGCGACATGACCTATCCTTGGGCTCCAGTGGTGGCCTGTACTATTCAGGGCATCTAACTAAATGTGGGATCCCAAATCATAATGGAGTAGAGGGACTTTTACCGGGGCACCAAGAATGGCATCTTCCTTCCTAGGCTGGTATCGGTACTGTGCCGACGTGCCGGAGTGCCTCAGAAACCAGGGGATGTGGTGGTGGAGATGGACATCCCTTTTCACCCTCCCTAAGTGAAGATTCTCACCTCAAACAAGAGGAGGAAGAGGAAGCCAAGTGAGGCAGAGAGCAGCAGGGAGACAGAGGATGTCTTTGAGATAGAAGATGATGATGATGATGATGCCACTCCCTCCCAGTCCCAGCCCCAGATCCCTATTAGCCAGCTGGAGGCAGACTTAGCTGCTTTTAGGAGGTCCGTAGAGCATGCCCCTTACATCTCCACAACCCCTTCTACTGCTCAGGATATTTTAGCGCTCTGTAGGGAGCTTATCGAGGTGAGGAGGAAGAGACACACCCGGGACCACTTGCTTGCCCGAATGTGGAAGACCATGAAGGTCATGTTAGGATGTGTGGCTCCCAACCAAGAGCTTCCCCATTTGGAGCTAGAGGATTTGAGGGAGTTTCCCTTCTTGAGTGATGCGGAAGGAGACAACCCTACCCCAGCAGCCCACGACTGACAGGGCGCCCAGCTAGGACTTCCATTATCTCCACTCTTATTATACTTTTATGATTTAGGACTGCCCCTATTTGGGGTATGTAATAGATATTGCTTTCTTTCCTTTCATTTATTTTATACACATGGATGCTAGTTACTATTTGAATTAATAGTTCTTCATGTATTCATCTTGCTTATGCTATCTTTCATGCTCACATAACCCTTCGTACTCAAAATATTAAAAGAAGCTGGCTGAAAACAAAGGACAAAATAGTGGTAAACTTGGCAAGGCTACTGCCTTTACCATATCACTATAACGGCATGCATGTTGCTATAGTGGCATCACTATAGTGGGATAATTCCTGCTATAGCGGCATTGTCACTGTAGTGGTACTTCATGCAGCTATGGCAACCCAGGGCAGTGGATGCCCTGATTTTGCTAAATTTGATAATTTTCCCTTCCCAATCCTTTTAGTACCAACAATACAATCAAGAAGACACTTGAACTTTAATATTTTACCCAAGAATAAACCCAACCACTTTAAAACAAACACCTAACACCACATTGCAAACACATAATGCTTTAAGAAGGACAATCAACCCCGATGATAAACCAAGTCAAGACACTGACTATCAAACGATAATCCAATCCACAATCATGACTCAATAACCATACCTCTACTTCAATTCATAATGAGAATATTAACCGCCAATCTGCTAAGCGTTTCATCTATTTGACCCGGATCAACTCAAGGATCCGTAACAATATTAACGACACTTACCATGCCTCGGTTTACTTGAGGGACTACCTTCAGCAATTAAGTACTTAGCTAGTTGCGACCTTTTGTTGTTCATACTAGTTTCTATAAGTCAAGCAACTACGGTTCCATGAAAGTATCAAATTTTGTTAACCTTATGCACCAACTTAACGTTTAGGTTACTACTAACACAACAAGCAAAGATTGTAACCGAATTTTCTTTACACACCACACAACACATAGAAACTTGCAAAAATTCAATTATCACTAACTCAGAATCAATTAAGCAACTACAATTCATAAACACATGGATTCAGAAAAATCAAAATCAAAACTAATTCTTTACACCGTATTATTATGACTCTACTCGCGCACTTGATGACCCTGAATGAATCACTCGACATGTTAGACACCACCTTTATGGCCAGATACCAATTGAAACCTTTTCAGTTTAATTTTTTTCACTACTTGTATTCTTCCAAGCGGGGTCGAGTGACACCCACCTACCTAGTTGAGATACCAATTGGAATCAAGAGAAACCAGTTAGATTCAACTTATACAAAAGTTGAACAACCACATGAGAGGGAAGAAGATGTGAAATAATTTTCCTTAAATTCCTCAAAGATTAGATGTGGATGTCAACACACCAATCTGTAGGACTCTATTCGACATCTGCTCTTATACTAGGAGACCGATAACCTTGGCTATGATACCAAATTATAACGACCCAAATTATGGAATTATGAGGGCACCTATTCGAATCCACCTAGATAGGAAAACCCCTTTCTACCTTCTTATGAAGTTAAGCGGAAGTCTTTAGATAAGTAACAAATTACCAAAACCTTATTAGAATAGATTTTACAACTGTATAAATACAGAATGAAAACTACCCAAGGACCTAGTCTAAAAAGGTACAAGAGCTTTTAGAGGAAAGTAAAAATGGACACAACTTCCACCATGAGTAAGAAAAGTAGGAGCTGGTGTAGATTCACTATCCGCAACGACCATGAAACCAACACTGATCCCTGTAAAAGACTATACCCTAGACGGGGGTATAGCAAGAGTAGTTTTAGTACAAACCACACATACTGGTAAGCCTCATCAGTTGACCCGAATTGGATTACACAAACATAACATAAATATTCAAGAAACATGCATCTTCTTATTCGCATCACCAAACCCCACCTCACTTGTCCCCCCATCCCCCCCTCCCATCATGGGCACCTAGTAACTACTTAGCCTTACCTTTCCTTTTTCCCAATTACTCCAGTTACCTCCTGCTAATCTCCTAGTTTTGGACTCCAAGATATCGCTTCTACCCTTATGACTCCACCACCCTAAACCACTAAGTCTAGTGTTACACCAAAGACAACCACAACTCCTAAAGAAACAACTACATCTAAGATTACTCTAAATTATGTCCGGACTCTAACAAAATCAAACCCATCATCCATATAGGTAGCCTACCCAATTAACTAAGCCATCCATGAGGTCTCGAATCATTAACCCAGACTTAACCGATAACTTACAATTGTCTTCCCACTATCCTACTTATACAAAAAATCCTCATCTAGCCTTAACCATAAATACCATTACACTACCAGTGGCAATATAACAAGTCAAGCAACCAAAAAGAATTAATAGTCAAGTCAGACCAAATCAAGTCAAGTCAAACCAAATCAAGTCAAACTTCAACTACAACAACACATATAACTATGTTACCGGTTCATTCTTGGAACCGTCAAACTCACCCGTACCTTGTACATATATGATAAGAGTATTATAACCACCCTCTAGTCATGACCTGCAGGGGACAAATTCCGTCCATGTACTTAATCCCAGACACAAGTGCCTGCCAACCTTATTCAACTAATAAACCTTAAGAATGACTAATTATCGAACATTTCACAATCAATAATAAAATATACAAAATCATACAAGGACAAGACATCTACGAACACTAAAATATCCATGACATCACATATAGTTCATTGAAGGGTGACCGTACTTAAATAATATGCCCTAACAAGCAATACTGAGAGGCAGTTAACATACCTATATAATACAAATAGATTAAACTACATAATCATCACCTACACTGCCGTCTAGAGCCCTAACATATCACCAAAATAATTCCTCCATTCTAGAACAATAAAATTGATTACCTCCCTAAATTCTTCAGAGTTCACCAATACCTCACATGGTATCATCACTTTATTTAAGAGTTTAAACTAAAGACCAATAATTCGCCCTTTCTACTTCCCAAAATTTCAAGTCTACAATAGTGAACCACCCAAATTATAGAATAAATATAGCCTAACATGATAAGATATACATCAGTCACCTTCCTATACGTTACCCAAATTTTAACCAATTTTAGCCATCCTAATTCTGTGCCTGAAAGCCTAGACATGAAGTCTCCCATCCATCATGTTACATTCATGCTCTCTAACCCAGGTCTACACTAATCAACTAACCTTAACTTACCTGGATGCCATTCCATTGTAGAAATGACAAACGGTTGTGAAATCTATCTTTGCCAAGATTAAGTACGTGTTACTCCCCAAAAATCCATGGGTTTGCACCTATCCACACCCCTGTCCCCTATTTTCCATGGCTATAAGACATGGAAGGCAAGCCTAAAGGGGTTTTGGAGCCTCCCCACATCCTTGTTTCAACTAAAGTGGAAAAAAGAAATAAAACCCGTTTAAGAGGGTATTTCGGTCGCATCTTGTCGCTATAACGACACCGCTATAGTAGAACAATTCTCTCTATAGCGGGATGACGTCAACCCAAACAAAAATATTTTAAGTCCCAAAATTTGACTTGTGTTACCCCACGCAAGTTTTACGAATGCAATTTCGATACTTTCCATATCCCGTTCTAATATCGAGGTGGTTCCTAATAACGGTGGATTTGATCATTACATCTTCAGAGTATCTATTCATTTATCAGAATTATTACTTTCAATGGCGTATGAAAATAAAACTGAATCACTATCAATTTTCAAGTCAATTTCTGACTCGTGTAGATATACCAAATAATCATCAAAATAGCAGATCTTTTTTGTCTTTGAGATTTTCTTAAAGTTACTTCTTGTGGTTCATCTACTGCAGGTTCATCAATTATGGCTTCATTATGATTAGTAGGAGAGTTAATTTATTGTTCTTGTTGATTTTTAGGTTGTACAACAACTTCAGGAAACAATAATTTTTAGAAGAAATACAGGGTAGAGGATTTGCACCCTAACCTCTTTAATTTTCATGTTACGTGGTTTTTCACTCTCACTAACATTACCATTCTCAATGAACCTAGATTTTTTAGTTTCAACTATTCTTGTACTATGATTAGGACAGTAAAATCTATACCTCTTTGATATTTCTTGATAACCAATAAAGAAATCACTGATTGTTCTTGAATCCAATTTCTTTTATTGTGGGATATAAACTCTAACTTCTTTTGGGCAACTCCAAACTTGCAAGTGCCTCAAATTAGATTTTCTACCATTACACAGTTCAAAAGTTATCTTTAAAAGTACTTTACTAATAACCCTATTCAACAAGTAAATGATAGTCCTTAAAACATACATCCACAATGAAAGAGGTAAAGATGAATTACTCAAAATACTCTACCATATCCATTAATTTATGATTATGCCTTTATGCTATACCATTTTGTTGTGGTGTGCCAAGTATTATGTATTAAGCATATATGCCACGCTTTTTGAAGAACTTAGCAAATAAAACTGGGTGTTGTTTAGTTTTATCATATCTTTCGTAATATTCACCACCTCTATCAGACTTGATTATTTTCACCTTTCTGTCTAGTTGTCTTTTAATCTCAGTAATAAATGTCTCTAAGGTATTAATCGCTTGAGACTTTTCATGCAAGAAATCTGCATATTCATAACATGAAAACTCAATAATAAAAATGATAAAATATTTTTCCATACTGAAAGATGCGATATCAAAAGGACCATATATACCTGTGTATATAATTTTAAAAAGTTGTGTGTTTCTTATGAATCCTTCCTTTGTGTGCCTTGTTTTTTTTCCTTTAGTACTAGCCATACAAATGTTAAGATAGGTAAAATCCAAATCTAAAAGAATTTCATTCTTAACCAATCTTTTCAATGACCTAAACGTTTATGCCACGAGTAAGCAGATTGTTCATTCACCAAACTTTATTTGGTTCCAACATTTTGATCCAGAGTTAAGAGTGTTTTGAATAATAGATTATCAAGATTCAGTTTGTATAAATTATCACAAAGAGTACCAACATCAATGAGATAATTATGTTTAAACAAACTAAAATATCCATTATCAAAATTAAAAGAGTATCCAATCTTATCCAACTTAGATAAAGAAACTAAATTTCTAAAAAAAGAAGGTACACAACAAGTTTCAATGAAATTTAAGTGACGTCTAATATCAAGGATCAAACGATAAGTCCCGATAGCTTCAAATGGATACTCTATTCTACATATACACATATCTGTCATTCTTATTTATGGTTTGAGTTGTAACGAATCCATGTATCGTATTAGAAATATGAACAATACAACCAGATCCAAGACACCAAGTATTATAAGGAGCTTTAGTTAAATTTTTTTGATACATGTAAAAGCACTAGGCTTACCTTTCATGCCATCTTTCTAAAAGTGTCCAGATTTTTCATAAAAATAACACTTACCTTTCTTGTGTTCCTTCTTACATAAGAGGAGGACTCATTAACATTAAGTTGACTTTGTTTTCCCTTAACATGCTTTTTTCCTTTCTTTGAGATTCTTGATGACTTACAAAGTTAATGGAGTTGGTTTCTTGATTCTTCAGCCTTGTTTCCTCCTGAACTAACATGCTGTGCAATTCATGCACATTCCATTTGTCTTTCATGGTGCTTTAGTTCATTTGAAAAGGACCATACTCAGACAGTAATGATTTGATGATGAATTATATAACGAAATTTTGTTCCACTTATATCCCAAAAACTTAAGTTGTAACGATCTATTCCATTGTTACTAAAATCATCGCATCTGAAGGACACGGGGTATGGGAACTCCTTTAAAAATCCAAATCCTTAAGAGGTCCATTAAAGACTTGGGTTAGATGAATTCTGAGTAGAAAAACTCTGAGGAGTGGTCTGATGTCACCCTTCTATATTAGGACTTTTTTCGCTATAGCGATGCCACGGTAGCGGCATACCGGCCTCTATAGTGGCGTCCCAAAATTGTCCATCTAAAAATTTTAAAAGTCCTTATCTTTTCATATTTAAACCAGAACATTATCTCTCTCTAAAAACCTCTTAGGATTGCCTCAAGACCCTAGAATGAAGAGAATGAAGGAGTACACTTAGGAGGGGTGAATCTTAAAGTTTTCCTCACAATTTTCATATCGAAAGTTGATAGAACGGGTCAAGAAATGCGAGTTTATACCTCTGTAGCAGCTTCTTGGCACCCAAGTAGGCTAGGTTTAATTTGAGTAGTAGGCCTTGGTTAGAAAATGTGTTCATAAAATAGATTGACAGAAGATTGGATTCTTAGGCCTACGGGCAAGTGATTGGATGGATTAAACAAGTATATTAGAGCAATTCGAATGAAGTTAGTATTTGTATAATTGCGTGCTAAACTGTTACTACTGCTTACCTGCTATTTCGTTATGCATGCAAATTGGGTTGTAATGTGGTAATGAACTATTTATTATTTTGTGAGTAGTTTATAAAAGAAGACGAGTTAGTAGAAAAACTGGTGTTAATGCCCTAATCCTTATTCAGTTGGTGATACTTGAGTTGTACAATATAAGTTCTAGTTAGACAGTGTGAAATGTGGTGTGCTAACATACCGATAAGGAAACTTAGTAGTAATTGGGAAGTAACCCATCTATGATGATGTAGTAATTGATTTACTCACTATGTGATTGTACTTATTTTATGGCACTATTTGTTGTTGTGAGGTGAATCGGTAAAGGATGATCGTGATTGAATTGGTGAATTTCATAGAGGATAAGGGTGGGGGCATTGGAATAAGGGTGGTATAACACTTGGTTTGGGATAAGGGTGTAGGAACTAGTTGTTTGGGTTATTTGGTACATGGACTGAGCTCGTTCCCTGTAGGTTATGGCTACTGGACAGTTATAAGACCCATAGTATGTGTATCCACAGTAATAGAGCTTGACAATTCCTTAAGCAGAACAAATTATATTATTTTGATAATTATATTTGGATCCTTGTGTGGTCAAGTTAATTAATATTATACTGAAAATAAGTTAATTCTTATTGTTAGATAATAAAGAGGTGTTTACGAGGAAGTAATAAGTCGAATTATTTTATGAGATCTTGTGGTTGACTTGAGTTGAACTCTGCTCGCTTAACAGTGATTCATTTATTTTTTTGACTTAATTTTGTTAATATGGCATGATTTGACTGGTTTCATGAGGTATTGAGATGCTATTTGACCCCAAATTAAGTATTAAATATGTGTAAAGGTGATTTTGTGTGTTGTTTTCATTTCGGATGGTATTTCTAAAAGTATTGTTGCGAATGTGTTTGGCTCGTATGGTTTACTAATTGCCTTGGGTGTTCTTGGTTAATTATATGCTATTGAGTCCATTAATTGAATAAATAATATATGCGTAACTAGGAGTGGTATGGAATGGCGAGAAGGCGTTCCGTTAGTGATGATTGTTGTATGGTGAGTCGACTTGTGGTTAGTAAGGACTGCTATGAATTTATAAGGTTTGGTAGTGAGAATAATTGTAGAGAGAGTGGTGATAAGGAACCTGAGATTAGGTAATTGAATTGGCATATTATGTAAGTTTATGTTTGATTCTACCTATTTGTATTATGCTTACGTGATTTAACCTGATTGGCCGATGATGCCTACCAGTAAATGTGGTTGTACTGATACCACTCTTGCTATACCCTTTTTGGGGGTGTAGTCTATTGCAGGGTCAGTTGATGTTTTTTGCTTGATGCGGGTAGAGATCTTCAGCAACTTTCGTCTTTTATTCCTATGGTGGATGATGAGTCTTGTGTATTTATTCCTGTATTCTAGAAGCTCTTATACATGTCTAGACTAGGTCCTTAGGGTAAGTGATTTCTTTTATTGTATTTGAAGAATTTTTTTAATAGGTTTTTTAGAATTATGAAAAGATTAATGATATTCTTTTTTGACTTCAGCATATTTCTAAAAGGGTGGCAAGGGTTCTCCTATCTAGGTGGATTAGAGTAGGTGTCCACACGATCTGACTAGTTTGGTCATGACATAAGTCTTGCAACTATTTGGTCGTGACATAAGTCTTGCAACTATGTCTGTCATTTCAATGACATGCTCATGCATGGTTCATAAACCATCAAATTTCATGGTGGTCAAAGTACCCATTAGTGTCCCATCAAGAGATTTATCAGTAGTTTGAGAGGATTCTTCCACAAGTTTAAGAAGTTTTTTTGCATTCTCTATTTTGGGAAGAGAAGTCTTAATGTTGTCCGCAATATTCATTCACATAAACATTAGGCCTAATCTGTTAGACCAATCCCAGTGCTTATACTAGGATCTTTCTTCAGCATCACTAGTTTTAATAATAACAGTTGGCTTCTCAATGTAAAGTGCAACATTAAGATCTAAAACCTCGAGGTGCAATTTGATCTGTTCACACCAATCTGAGAAGTTAAAACCGTTAAAGGTCGTAACAAAGGAAGAGTGCAAATGAAGGGCAAATGTTGCAAATAGAACATGCTCATTTGTTAACACTTTGAGTTATGAGTTTAAACATACTATCAGGTCCAAAAATGGTCTATGTACTCTTAAATGTATGCTGATGTCCTCCTTTGGGCAAAATATCAAAATACAACTATAAACATAATGATCCTTAGAAGTGAATTTAACATAATTCGATAATATTTAATGCATCAATTAATAATATTTATTATCTTTGGATAAATAAATAAAATTAATGATACATCTAAATTATCTCTTTAATGTTTAATGGTTGTAAGAACAAACAACCAACCGTTGGGTAATTCATAAATATTTTATAACCAAAAAATTCCATTTATCCCTAATTGTTATATCAATTATAAGCATCAAAATTAATCAGTAATTGAAATTAAGTATAATCGTAATTTTGGAATTAATTTCATAAAGATTCGACCACTTTGGTGATTAACGAATCTCACGTATATATTTCTAAAATAATATTTAATTATGCATGACTATTGTGCTTCAAATAGTGTATGATTTGTACCCGGTACTTATAAAAAGTTTGTTAGCTGTAAACTACAAAGGTATATATGTTATCCATAACAAGAAATTATAGTTAACTTAATTCTTTTACTCTTATTATCTACGTGTTATTTAACCTTTTCCAGAATAATGAAGATATCACTTTATGTCTAAAGTAGAATCTAGAACATTATGGTTCAAACATACAAAAAAAACATATTCATATTTAGGAGTTTAATTGGCTCAATATAAATTACATGGATTGAGATGATAAGGAATCTCAATTCTTAAAACATTTTAATAATTAGATATCACATGAACTTAAGTTTTACTTATAGCTAATTTTTTATTCTTCTGTAATTCTTAACCAATAAAGCTAAAGGCAAGCAACATCTAGGAGTATAGATTGCAAAAATAAAAATTATCCTTCCATCTTCCGAATCAATTATTGTGCTCTATTTATCATTAAACTTTGGAGCAATTAACAACTTTTATAGATCATCTATAATCGTTATCAATATGAAGATGAAGTTAACAACTTCAAATAAGATAATACTACGTACATTCATGAAGAATATGAAGTGGTATTCTAACAAAATTTTAATTAAAAAATAACAAGTACACTTCTATTCTAATCTGTATGTTATAATAAAATCTATTACCCATGTGCAATGTACAAATTATTATAAAAAAATATTAGTTTCTAAAAGTTTGGACTCTGATACCATATGCAAAGATTTAGATTATAAAACGTAAACAATCTAACATGAAATCCTATCAATTAATCAAGATCGTAGAACTATATGATTTTCACATAAGCAATAATTTTGGACAAAAAAATTACTCGAATTCATGATAGTTTTCTTGATTTCTTGTGCGAAAGTATTTCTTGTTCTTGAGAATATATTTCTCTCTCTTTTCCCTTACGTTACAAATCAATTTTTAATACAGAGACTGTTCGATATTTGCAGAGAAAAGACCCTTATACATAGAGTTTTTTGAAGCGATTATCTTCACGTTCCATCAGCATTAGAAGTTAGGAGGGAGTGAGAATTTTTATAATCAGTTAATGTAACTTATCCACATCTAATAGAATTTGACATAATTATTTATTAAATTAAAATAATAATAGTATAAGCATGTGGTTGTTCTTACATATTCTTCTAAACGTACCTTAGCTTCGAGACCGATTTCTGGTGGCATCTGTTTATTTATCCCAAATTTATTGGAGGTCATCATGGTCAATACCTTTTATAACTCCACCACTCTTTGGTCCTATATGGATATGTGGTCCATTGTAGACCTGTGTTAAGGAGTCAAAATCTCTAAAGCCTCTTTAAGGTCATTCATATTGTATCAGTATTGTTCCTCTAGTGATTCTCTGCCTCATTGAATGGACCCTAGGGAGTTCCTTCTCTTAGACCCTTTTGCATTCTCATTCATCAGATCTACAACTTTTTAATGGACCTTACTGCATCAACAACGATATAGTGCTTCTCATGATAACCAATATGGCCCTGGATAACATTAGGGAGCAACACTTTTGCCACATTTCCGTCATTGTTGTTCACTATTGCCATAAATTAATATGTACATGAATAACTAAACTATATCATAACTAATCACAACATTAAATAATTCGACATAGATTTTCTCATAACTAATTCAATTATGTATTAATAATACCTGCATAAATCTAACCATCTGCCCAACAACTCTAAGTGCTACAGTCCTACTTATGTCAGAAATTAAACAATTAAAAATGGAAGTAAGATTAATAACCTAACAAATAACAACCCTTGGTTCTAATTTTTTTTTCATTAATTAAGCTTATTATGGCCACTGAGTTTGGATTTTGGGTGTATTTGGTATAGAAGAAAGTATTTTTTTTGATATTTTTATGTTTGATTGGTCATAAGTATTTTTTTAAAAACATAAGTTTCTTAAAAATAAGAAAAATAATTTTTCTAATGAAAATAGGGAAAATAAGTGATACTGAAGATGAAATGGAAGTATGATAAATGAATATGATGTATGCTATGATATTATATTATATTATGTGGATATACACTAAATGTAATGAATCTCCTACTACTCTCCATCATTATGAGTAGTAATACCCTCGATTTCACCACTTCCATATTAATCATCCACAACACCATAATCTTCCCATTTTCAAGGACTAATGTCATGTTTATTACTGACCTTTTGTATGCCTTTATGTAACACTATAAATAAAAGAGGTATAAGAGTTCATATTGTACACACTTGAAAAGTTGGGAAACAATTGGAAGAAATAAGAATGTTCTCCTCTTGTGTAATGACCCTCGAGGTCATTTTCTTGATTTCCACAAATTCTAGCATTTTGAGCCTTCCCACAGAGGCTACAGGTCAATTGTGATTTGCTGAAACTATCAGTTCGGTTATCGGACAGTTCGTATGGATTTTAGACTCATTTCTCTATTTTGGAGCTTTCACTGTTAAGGATTTGGTTTCGGACCAAAACTCCTAGTAGACGATCTCAGATGGAAATTCTGACAGTGCCATCAGCTCTTGAACATTGATTTTAGGCTAAAGGGACCCTTGGTCCGGGTCCCGAGGCTTCCAGACTCGTTTTGAGCTATTGGGTAGATTTGGTAAAAAATGAAACTATAGGTGTGGACCCATATTTAATCAAAACAACCTCAGATTGAAACTTTTATGTTTCTGTTGAGTTCAGAATATCAAATTTGATATGGTAGCATAGTTCGTTTGAGCGCACACGATTTTGAATGAATCCCGAGCACTCAATCAGAGTCTATTTTAGACTTAGCTAAAATCTGGTAGCTGATATCTGGTGTGACCGCTAAAGCAGTCTAGGAGCCACTTTAGCGGCCTTGGCCATTTTGGCAAGGACCGTTTAAGCGCACCCTTGTCCACTTAAGCGGATGTCGCTTAAGCGAGGGGGTGCCACTTTAGTGGCCTCGACCTTTTTGTCGGTGACCACTTAAGCGGTCAAAGTCCGCTTTAGCGGTAGCCGCTTAAGAGACCACCTGTCCACTTTAGCGGTACCTGAGGGCTGTTATATCCCTTTCTTCACCCATTTTCTCCCTCATTTCTCAACCCTTTTCCTTAATTTTTGAGAGCATGGTACGTGGGACAATGGGGAAAAACATCCATTGAAGTTAAGGTAAGTTAGCTCATCACTCCTTGGTCATTATTCATCATTTTACCCATTGAATTCCATCCCATTTCATTGTAAATACTTAGCAATTCGGTCTTTGAAATCCTAATCTTTGGGGACTAATTTGGGCCCCGATTTGTGTCCCGTTTCTGCTCAACTTTTGAGCACACATTCCTTGTCCTTCGAGGGACCTCGTGACTGATTCAATTTTAGGATTTCATTAGCAGGCCCCACGAGTCCATTATTGATCCAATTTTGGGATCGGAGTATTATATTATAATATGGGTATCATTTTACTCGTAATGACGTGTAGGTTACTATTTTGATAGTGTGACGTCGATTCGAGGTCGTGGAGCAAGGTCGAGCAATTTGTGGACAATTCAAGAATTGTGGTTCGACATCAAGGTAGGCTTCAGTCTACTTTTCTCTATGAGATTATGTATAGTATAAATTGCATGCTATGAAGGAATTATAGGATGTGAGTATGGCTAGTGTAGCATGACTTAACCTATTGTATGGAATTTGGGGTAGAGATGTGACCCAAACCCTAGTATAAATACTTGTTATTTCCATAGAGTCCTATTTCCTTGAATATAAGCATGTTAACCACAGTTGATGATTAAGGATCCTCTGGCATGAGAATTTCCATTGGACTTAGCGATTTGGGAGGTTTTTCCTCGATTAGATCCTTGTGGTGGCTTTATGCCCTTGATTATTGTGGTTGCCCGGGTTATGAGACCTTGCTATATTGGGTATATGTTATTGGACCCGAGATTGTGATTAGGAGACTAGTAGGACTCTAGGTGAGTATTCTACCCTTAGCAAGGGTATGATTATCATTTATAGATGCTTAGGCGCTTATGGTTATATTGTTTGGATACTATTGATGGCATGCATACTATCTGGCGCATTCATGCTCATTTAGTGGTACGATTCCGACCAAAATCTTGATTTTACTACTATTTCTAAAAAGGGGATTTATTCCCACTTTTCACTTTAAAAAGGATTATTTTATAACGGGAATTGTACCACCTTAATGATGTTTTAAAACTTTGACCGAGGATGATTTTGGTTCATTATTTATCCACTCATTTTACCACTACTATTCACTTTCGTCGAGGGATATTTTGACCCTTTGTACATGATTTTGATGATTTAATCTCCAGCATGATCTCGGGCAATGGATTTATATCCTTTTAGTCACGGTTTGAGTCCATGCACTGATTTTACATCTCTCTCTCTCTGGTATTAGATGGAGTAGATTGATTATGATGGTTATTGGAAGTCCTGGATAGGGACCAGGCAGTGTATATAGATTTTTCGAATCCCTTAGGGGGCCCTTCATCCAAAAGCCGTCGAGCAGGAGAAGCTTGGTTACCGTAGGTCCTACCTTTGAGAGCTAGGTAAGCTAGAGGAGGTATATACACTTGGTATGGTATGGTTTAAGATTGCGGAACCGGTTCGATTCTGGTGTCTTTGATATGGTTATGGCATTTCAGTTTATGTTGCATTCATCCATTCATATGCATTTCCTATCACCAGTATAGTTGTTTGACACCTGTATCTATCAGTCTTATGGGGGGCTATATAGGTACAGATTATGGTTGCTGTTTGCTGAGTGTTTTCGTGAACCTTTCGGGCTTATGAGGGTCCGATTAGGTACTTGTTTGCCTGGACTAGCTGGTTACTTTATTATTAGTTATTATGGTTAGTTCTTGGTAGGTTGGTTGTGGTTAAGTACCCGAGTTGAAAGTACATTTATGATTCCTTTACTCTTGCAGTGAGTTACATTATGGTTTGGTTAGCTCAAATTCAGTCATGCCTGGTTAGGGATCCTGGTTATGCTAGCGTTAACTTCCCTACTTGATTATGGGCCTTGAGATATTAGGTTGATTTCTCTTAGGTTGTTACCACTGAGCTAGTCATATATATATATATATATATATATAAATGGTGTTACCGTATATCCCTCTTTTCTTTGCCTATTCATATCATATATGTATTCTTTGGCCTTGTACTACTATTATATATCCTTGTTTCACTCTTCATTTGTATTTTGGACAGTGATATACGGTATTGCACTTTATTCTCGAATTACTGTCAGGATAGGATAGTTATTATTGCTCTATTAGCATCGTTATCCCTAGTTCCTTGGATAGTTGCCCGTAGTCACTTTCATGCCTTCATGTTATTTATGCTTGCATTATTTTTGGTGTTCAGTTGGTCGATACGTACTGAGTACCATGGGTTTGGTACTCATACTATACTTCTGTAGCCTGCAGGTTATAGTACGAGTTATCATCGTTGATGTGTGTATTATGCGGAGTAGCTATGGATCGGAGATTTGGGGTGAGTTCCTGACGTTTTAGAGTATCCCTACTCTACCTCTTATTGTTAGACTGTTCTCTATGTTGCGTCAGAGACAACTTGTATACATATATTTTTCCTGTATTTCACTTGTACTCCTGTTGTATTAGAAGCTCTTGTACTAGTTTCACAAGGTTTTGGGATTATATTAGCCTTGTTATTATATTTATTCCACTGTTTCCTTTATTTCTATTGGTAGTTCGTTACTAGCTGTTTTGGGCTACGGGTTAGCTTACCTATTAGTGGGCTATAGTAGGTGTCATCATGACCTGAGAAATTGGTTATGATAAATTGGTATTAGAGCCTAGGTTTACTGGTGTTGTTGGTTCAAGAGCTAAGTGTTTAGTAGAGTCCTGCAGATCGGTGCAGAGACGTCTGTATCCTATTTTTAGGAGGCTACAAGGCATTATTAGGAAATTCTATTCTTGACTCCTTGTCTTGAGTCCGTACTTCTATGAAACTCTAAGTACTTCTTTGGACTCCATTCTCTATCAAAGGGATATTACGAGGGCATCGATAGATGCAGACGGTATTTCAGCGCGTGTTACCAGAATTTCAGCTCAGCGTTGGGCTAGAGAGTTAGAGGTTGACATCGAAGATCTTCAGCATCAGCCAGAGGGTCTGGGGTCAGCCCAAGTTCCAACAGAGTTTGTGACTGCCTCAGTTTTTTAGGATTTGGTGTTAGGGGTTCTGAGTCTGTTTCTGGATACCTCTCAACTAGAGGTAATATCGGGTCCATCAAGTAGTTCTCAGACCAGACATACTCCTATGTTATTTCCTACTGAATATGAGATGGTTTAGAGATTTTTCAGAGGGTTGACTTTACCACTCCGTTTGGTATTAGAGCATTTGATAGTAGTTGGGTCTTCTATCTCTAAGGTTGTTGATCATGTGAGGGCTATAGAGAGGGTTTGCTTTGAGGAATATGGAAGTGGCAGTATGATGCCATATTAGCAGTTCAGTGTTAGGGTATTCCATTTGGAGGTCGGAATCTTCCCAGCAGAGGACAACATCATTTGCAGTCTATTAGGCTCGTATAGGTAGCACCCCAGCTTATGGGCAACTCTCAAGTAAATCATGATGGTTTCACTGGATAGAGTTTTGGTCAGACATTACGGAGTTTTTGGTTTAGGTCTTCAGGTCGTGGCGACCATTCTGGATCAGTAGGTTTAGTACATCTGAGAGTTCCAGGAGCATGTTTTGATTGTGGCAGAATTGGTTATTGGTCTAGCGAGTGCCCCCGGAATGAGTTGGTCAGCCAGTTGGGGTTAGCTCATGTTTCCTACCAGGTTAGAGCTTCAAAGGGTTGTTATGACTGCAGAGAGACCGGTCACTGGTCTAGAGAGTGTCCCTGACGTGGGATCATTAGTCATTCAGATCATCCAGATCAGTCTCATAATATGGTGGCACCTTCAGTTAGAGGTAGTGCACCTAGTGCCTCAGTTGATCATTCAGAGCCTCAGTCCGAGTTCGTACATGCTCAGATTCATACTCATCCGGGCACACCAGAGTTATGATTTTGGATTTCCACTATAATAGGTGCACCTTTGATTCTATACCTTTAGTTAATATTTGAGTTATGTTGGGATTTTCATACCCATCGGTGGTTATATGCCTTGACACTTCTATATTGACTGTTATATGACTTGGTGTTTTCATAGTGATTGATGTATGCCTTTGTGTAGGTTTAGGCGTATATGACTACCCCCGTAGATGATTCTTTAGTAGTGGATCAAGTGGATCAGTATGGTATTGTCCTTGGGGTATAGCAGTCGGGTTAAATTCCCGTTTCCTTAGCATTTCGACCTTATTGTGGCCATAGAGTGGTACTTGTTAATTTTTGTTTTTGTACCACCTGCATATTATGCTATTGTTATTATGCTCATTGGTTTGACTTTTACGAATTCTTAGTTGATAGACGGCTAGACTAGCGTTATCTAGTTAGCATTTTCCCTCTCTTGCAATTCTTATTTCTTTGGAATTGATGGCTACATCAGTTGTTTTACCTTCCCTTTCTGTTAGCAAGGTTGGTTATTGATTAGATTATGAGAATGAACGTAAGATTCACCTTCCAAGGCTTTGTTATGATTTTAGCATTGGTAGCTTTCTTCTATAGCCCATTTCTTTTGGTGATGCACTTGAGATTTTCCTTCGGATTAGGATAGTTTATCACCCAGTAGTGGTCTTGATCTTGATGTTGATTTTGAGTTGGGGTTGGCAATTTGGTTCTATCACCCATTTTCGAGATTAAGAGGTCTGAAACTTATTTTTTGTATTGTGGATTTGTATCCTGGTGAGGGTGTTGATCTTAGATTTGGTATGGAGTTGGATACTCCATTTTTCCTGTGTTATGGTTTATGCTTCAACCGATTTAAAGTTGATATAACTGGGAGAATTCTGAGAATTCTCATTTTGGCACTTATTCGGCCTTGTATGACTTCGCAGAGTGCTTCAGCTCGATGATATATGCCTATGGGTATTCATTGTCGTAGATTGAGTAGTGTTTTAACCAAACACAGGCTAAGGTTGTACCTCTTCTGAGTTACTCGAGTGTTGACTATCAGTAGCGCTTATTACAACCTTGGTGAGTTCTTGGTTATGCATTGATACGATCTGACCTTAGCGGATTGGGTCTTGATTGTTCGTATCTTTGTCATATTATTTTTCCCCAATTGGGATTACGTTCCTCAGTGACATTTTAGTTTCAGCTCTTGCGGAGATTGTTGGGCTTATACTTGATTTTCTGGTAGCAAAGTTGATTGGGGCAATTGGCCTTTGTAAGGTTTTGACCTTTTTGGATGACGACTTGGGAGTCATTATAGATTCGATTTGTGGATGCCTACTCATCAACATGATCAGATTGTATAGTTGAGATCGAGTAGTTTAGCTTTAGTATTGGAATTTTAGAGTGGGTTTGCATAACTTTGTTACATCTCCATTTCCAAATTTGCCTTGGTTGGGCATTCATTTTTAGGCTGGCTAAGCCTACTCCTTGCATACCGGTTCAGTTTTCTTCAGTTTGGATAGACCGTGCTTGATAGATGCTCGAAAGGCAGTCCATAGGTATATGGTATCGATTTCTACTATTTTTGACCTTGGTTTCTTAATTTTGGTCAGAATTATGAATTTTCTCCTCAGTGGGAGGAGTGCGCTTAAGGTGGGCTTAGCATGGCTTCATCCGTGATTGGTGGGACGTCTTGAAGCTGATCATTCAGTTTTATGAGATTGGTGCTTCGAACTTCTGACCGTCAGTTTCGAGGGTCATCCAAACTAGTTGTAGCTTTGGCCTAAGTGTGCAAACCTTGGTCACCTCTGTTTGTGCATCCTGGTAGCACTTTATGGGCTTATTCTTGCTCTTTCCATCAGGGATTTTTGGTAAGTCAGCTTCAACCTTTTGAGGACAGTGTGTTGTGATTGTGCGGATAGGACGGAGATGACATTTTACGTGATTCAAAATAAATAGTAGGTTTGGAAAGGTTAAGTTTGGATGTTGGAGTTGTAGCATGATTCTGGCCTTGGATTGCCTCTAGCTTGGCCGAGGTGTTGCTTATTTGCACTTGTAATAGTGTGATGTCGGAGTGTTATGGTTTGGGTTGCATGCATCAGCCATTCTCGATTCAGTTGGAGACCAGTTAGTTTTTGAGGTTGAGTTTTGGTTATTTGGAAAGTGGAGTGAGGAGTTGGTTGAAAAAGGGATACCTTGGGTGAAATCCCTTTGAATTGTTGCTTCTACTTAGAGGTTACCTGGGGAGTCATGCTCGAGGCATGCGGGCCCAGTACCTCGTCCTCTCGAGCTTTCGAGCTTTTTCTATCCATTGACTTTTGCGAACGAAAGTTCTTTTAGTAGTGGATATTGTAACGACCCTCAAGGTTATTTTCTTGATTTTCATGCATTTAAGCTTTTTGAGCCTTCCCACAGTGGCTACAGGTCAATTGTGACTTGTGGGAACTGTCGGTTTGGTTATCGGATAGTCCGTTTGGATTTTAGACTTATTTTTCTATTTTGGAGCTTTCGTTGTTAAGGATTTGTTTTCGGACTAAAACTCTTAGTAGACGATCTTATATTGAAATTCTGATAGTGCCATCAGCTTTGGAACATTGATTTTAGGCTAGGGGGACCCTTGGTCCGGGTCCCGAGGCTTCTGAACTAGTTTTGGGCTATTGGGTAGATTTGGTGAAAAATGAAACTATAGGTGTGGACCCCACATTTAATTAAAACGACCTCGGATGGAAATTTTAATGGTTTTGTTGAGTCGAAAATGTCAAATTTGGTATGTTAGCATAGTTCTTTTGCGCGCATGAGGTTCCAAACGAATCTCGAGCACTCGATCGGAGTCCATTTTGGACTTAGCTAAAATCTGGTAGTCGATATCTGGTGTGGCCGCTAAAACGATCTAGGAGCCACTTTAGCGGCACTAAGCCACTTTAGCAGCCTTGGCTATTTCAGGAAGGACCGCTTAAGCGCTCCTTTGTCCGCTTAAGTGATGGGGTGCCGCTTTAGCAGCTTCAGCCTTTTTGTCGGTGACAAATTAAGCGGTCAAAGTCCGCTTTAGCAGCTAGGTGTCCGCTTTAGCGGCACCTGAGGGCTGTTATATCCCCTTCTTCACCCATTTTCTCCCTCAATTCTCAACCCTTTTTCCTTAATTTTTGAGAGCATGGTATGTGGGAAAATGGGGGAAAACATCCATTGAAGCTAAGGTAAGTTAGCTTATCACTCCTTGGTCATTATTCATCATTTTACCCGTTGAATTCCGTCCCATTTCATTGTAAATTCTTAGAAATTAGGTCTTTGAAATCCTAATCTTTGGGGATTGATTTGGGCCCCCATTTGTGTCTCATTTGTGCTCAACTTTTGAGTATACATTCCTTGTCCTTCGAGGGATCTCGTGATGGATTCAATTTTGAGATTTCATTAGCGAGCCCCACGGGCCCATTATTGACCCGATTTTGGGTCCAGAGTATTATATTGCAATATAGGTATCGTTTTACTCGTAATGACATGTAGATTACTATTTTGATAATGTGACGTCGATTCAGGTCGTGGAGTAAGGTCGAGCGATTTGTGGATATTCCAAGAATTCCAGTTCGACATCGAGGTAGGCTTCGGTCTACTTTTCTATTTGAGATTGTGTATAGTATAGATTGAATGCTAGGAAGGAATTATAGGATGTGAGTATGGCTAGTGTAGCATGACTTAGCCTATTATATGGAATTTGGGGTAAAGATGTGACTCAAACCCTAGTATAAATACTTGTTATGTCCATAAAGTCATATTTCCTTGAATATAAGCATGTTAACCACAATTGATGATTTTGGTATGAGACTTACCATTTGACTTAGTGATTCGGGAGGTTTTTTCCCTATTAGATCCTTGTGGTGGCTTTATGCCCTAGATTATTGTGGTTGCCTGAGTTGTGAGACCTTGCTATATTGGGTATATGTTATTGGACCCGAGACCGTGATTATGAGACTAGTTGCACTCTAGGTGAGTATTCTACCCTTAGCAAGGGTATGATTACCATTTATAGATGCTTAGGCTCTTATGGTTATATTGTTTAGATACTGGTGATGGCATGCATACTATTTGGCGCATTCATGCTTATTTAGTGGTACGATTCCGACCAAAACCTTGATTTTACTACTATTTCCAAAAAGGGTAGTTATTCCCACTTTTCACTTTAAAAAGGGTTATTTTATAACGGAAATCATACCATCGTATTTACTAGATTATGAGCTTTTGGAACTAAAAATGATGTTTTAGAAATTCGATCGAGGATGATTCCGGTCCATTATTTATCCACTCATTTTACCACTACAATTCACTTCGGTCGAGTGATATTCCAACCCTTTGTACATGATTATGATGATTTAGTCCCGAGGATGATCTCGGACAATGTATTTATGGATTTATATCCTTTTAGTAGCGGTTAGAGATCATGCACTAATTTCATATATATCTCTCCGGTATTGGATGGAGTAGATTGATTATGATGGTTATTAGAAGTCCTGGATCGGGACCAGACAGTGTATATGGATTTCCCGAATCCCTTAGGGGGGTCCCCTTCGTCCCGATGTTTTGGTGTATCCCTACTCTCCCTCTTATTGTTAGATTGTTCTCTATGTTGCGTCAGAGATGGCTTGTATACATACAATTTTCTGTATTTCACTTGTACTCCTATTGTATTAGAAGCTCTTGTATTGGCTCCACCAAGTTTTGGAATTATATTAGCCTTGTTATTATATTTATTCCGCTGTTTCCTTTATTTTTATTGGTAGTCCGTTACTAGCTGTTCCTGGCTATGGGTTGGCTTACCTACTGGTTGGTTATAGTAGGTGCCATCATGACCTGAGAAATTGGGTCGTGACATCTTGTCTCTCTGTATATTTCTTGTCTACTTTCTTATTTCATATTATAACTCTTTTAATAAATTTATGAAGTTAAATAAACTAAGAATGACCGTATATTGTCATGATCATACTGCTAATGCAAAAGAAAAATACTTATGTTCTTTGGGACGTGGTTAATTACTGGCACATAATGACAAAAGTATTATAAACGACAGAAGTGCAATAAAAGAGTAATTCAATCTACTTATCGATTAGTAAATTTTAAAAAGTAAGTCTATTTACATTATTAGTTAAGATCATGTACAAAATACTTGGTTAACTATGACTAATTATTAATATTTATAATTAAATAATGTGATAAGTGTCATCTATTTTATTTATTAATTGGGTTTATATATAGGGATAATAAATCTAGTTAAATTTCAAATCATATTGTTGAAGTTTCAAAGCCCCCACAAATTTTTTTATTTATTTTTATCATTCAAGTCATTTACTTAACTTCCTTTATTTTGACTCAAAAAAACTCCTCAATTTAAAATTCATTTGTGGAGATTTTTGAAAAAATGCAACAAAATGCCTCATGGCTAGTTTTTGCTTGAAGTAATACATTATTCAGTTGGTACCGCCTAGGACTACACCTTTGATATTTGTATATCAACAATTATGCATGGCCAACTTTACAACTATCTAACCTATTATTAAATAATAATAGAAAGTTTGTAAAAAGAATTTTGAGATAGTAATTTAACGTATAAAAAAGTTAATTCTTTATGTAGGATAAGAAATAAATCTGCAAAAAGTATATTTATTTTTTGACACTCTTAATTAGTTAGCAGAGCAAAGGCACCAACATTGATATTTTGATCCTACGTTAAGGTAAATATGTATTTGCAGGGTCTTAGTTAGAAGAGTAACCAACAAACCAACACTCTTTTCATCTCCAATCTCCAATCTTTTTTTTTTTTTAGCAAAGTAAGTTACTAACACTCTTTTCATCTCCAATCTTCAATCTTTTTTTTTTCTCCAACCTCCTATCTCCACTTGCAGTATTGCAAAAGTGATTATAGTTCACTTTCATTGTCAAATCTCCAATTTTCAATCTTTAATCTTCAATCTCCATATCTCCACACCACAGAAATATGTACTTCTCTAAGTTTCTCATATAATATATATATATATATATATATATACATACTCGCTTCATTTCAATTTGTTTATCTGATTTTTTTATTAAAAAAATATTATTAGAAAATCCTTGAGTACTAATAGATGTGAAGCATATAGTTTGAAAATGCAGCAAAACAAACTAAAGTAACTTAGATGCTATGTTGCTCGGACTCTTCAAGAAAGTCAACGGGTACGTGTCGGATCCTCCAAAAGTAGTGTATTTTTGAAGGATCCGACACGGGTGCGGCAACAATTTTGGAGAGTCCGAGCAACTTAGCTTAGATGTAACTAGTGTTCTTCTTGCTTTGCTAGAGGCCTATTTGTCCTAACACTCTTCGTGGAAGGTGGTTATGGTAGTAACTGCTCTTTTGGTGTGTTTGGTTTTGTTTGTTATGGTAATCATTTACAGTTGTTACATCCCCCCTCCCCCCCCCCCTCCCCCCCCAAAAAAAAACAAAAAAAAACAACAACATAGATAACCAACAATAATGTTCTTATATACTGATTGAGATTTAATAATAGAACTAATAGCCAAGTTGAATTAAACTGAAAATATCCATAGGAAGTTTAAATAGCATAAGAGACTGTTTGGTTAAAGAACAAAGGATTGTGATGCTAGCAGACAAGAGCTAAGCCTATTATCCTATAGGATATCATGAAAGAAATTTCTAATATACACCCCATTATATTTTTCGCTGTAGAATGGGACCCATGGGAGATTCTCGAGATCTATATATCATGCCCAGACTCCAACCAAGACTTTCATGTGTGTGTGTATGTATATATATATATATATATATATTGTGTCATGCCTCAAATCCCTTTGAGATGGATAGGCACGGTAAAGACCCGAGAGAACCAACTTAAACTCATGCTTGACGTACATATAACTATGATAATTAATTATCTTTGACGAGTATAGGAGAGATTCCCAAATAAAAAACCAACGTAGATCCCAAAATCCCATACATGACTTGGCCGTTGAAGCCTCAATTACTAAAAGATAAAACACCACTGCGCTTTACTTTAATATTAGTCTACAAAGCCTCTAAAAGATAGATGAATTAGCTTAGGTCAGGACAAGACCTCCCCATACCCTTAACTTTAATGCAATAACTAATTATATACTAACTCGGTAAAGCCTAAAATCAACCTGGAGCTCATCAAAATTCGCTGAGTATCCTGTGATTCTATTGAGAGATCTACTAGCCGGAGTACCTAAACCTGCGGTATGAAATATAGTGTCCCCCATGTGGGACATCAGTACAAAAGAATGTACTAAATATGTAAGGCATAAAGTAACCATATGTGAAACAAGAGCTCAAATGAAACTAGGTACAAATGTATAGATAATGATAGAAGACCACCTTTTGCTTATACTTGTAGAATCATGTACATTACATTCTTTTTTTTGCTTTATTCTTCATTGCGTTATTAAATTTGTAAGGAACGTATCAAAATATTACCAGCTGATCAGTGTTAGAAGATGATGACCCATGCTAGGTATTTTAATCCTTGGGATATAGTCCTCATAAATATACAAATTGGGATCGACCCATACTAGGTATTATTACTCCTGGGGTACCACCCATAAACATATAGATTGGGATAGGCCCATGCTAGGTATTATAACCCCTGAGCTGTCACCATAAATACATAAATTGGGATTTGCCCATTCTAGGTATTATAATCCCTGAGCTGCCACCTATAAATACATCAATTGAGATTTGCCCATGCTAGACTTTTGCCCCTGAGATGCCACCCATAATTACATCAATTCACTTTATCTTGTTTCTTTAATCTTTGAGATTGTTCTTTTGGTGGTCGCGACTCTCTTGAGCTTTGGTACTATAGAACAGTAGTGAAGACATGTGGATAAAATACTTGAGGCAGCAACAATGATAATAGGAAGCAAAATGTAACTTCAATTTGATATTTAGGAACTTATATGACTCAATGAACCTCGTTAGGATGTTAGGGTATGTAGCAAATAAGCCACTAAGGTGTGTAAAAGTGGGCAAGTGATTCTACTTAGACATGTTTTATTTGAGACATATTTCGACATATCAAATAGGGGCATACGTGTATTTCATGTGGAGATATGTTACTCCTCAAATGGAGACATTTGGAATGTATAATAAATTCTTTCTAGGTGATAACAAATAAAAGGGTACATGAACATGGGAACTAATGGGGCACGTTGGCAGATTCCAATTAGGAACAAATGTACATCCCAAGTAAGGACATATAAACTGTATAAGAACAAGTAAGGATTCTATAAGGTAAAAGTATATCCTAACATGATAGAAGTGATATCCAATGAAAGGAACATGTGAACATGTATGCCAATGAAGTATATAACCAAATAAACAATTGGAGCAATTTGGCAGCCTATGGACAAATTGTATATCCAACATATGAATACTCTTAACATGTATAATCTAGGATCTTATTGACTCATATAAGGGAAGCCTGTAACACTTTGACATATTTTTTCAGGACCACGGGTAGTAGGGAAAAGGGCTTTTAACTACATTAGGAATTGTACACTATCACAATATATCTTTTACCATGAAAATCACATGGGACGCTCACTTTGTTGGTACACAAGTATATGACTTCATGTCAAAGAATGTGAAATTGAATAGCCTTCCATACCTTTCTGTGCAACCCAATTATTACGACGAATTAACCTTCTTTCCTTTAAGACGTTAATCTATAATATAAGTATATAATGAAACTAATATTAGCAACTAATCACAATGTGAACCTTGTAAAATAGTAGCTAAACACTTGACGGACAGTAAGACTATCCAGCCCCAAAACACTTGGTGTATCATCATGCCCTCCTTCTATACTTTAATATAATTTCACTTAACCATTCTATGAGGTCACCCACTACCTCCCAAAAAAGTACATATAGACAGACCCTAACAGTCCTAAAATCATTCAACACAATACAAACTCATGGCTTCCAATCACCATCCTGTGAGTTCTAATAAATAAGTACATCTAGAATTCTCAAATGAGCTAATAATTAAAGGTTGGGGTAGCACCTTACCTAGGATGTCTTAATCTATTATTTCCCTTCAATTACTTTTTTGGCAACCATCTCTAAACCACAAAATAAGAGATAAAAACTTAGCACAATCATCATGTGTAAATGAGGGAAAAAACCTAAGCTTGTAACATAAACTTCTTACCTTAATCTTAAAAAGAGAGTGACATTACCTTAGCTGCCAACACCCATGGCTCTCTCTACGTTACTCCCTTGAAAAACTCTCCAATATACTTGAAGGTAAGGAGGAGAAAATATGATCTTGTAAGCTGCTTTACGAAAATAAGTTGAAGAACACTAAGAACCCTAATGGGAAATTAAGGCTGCTATTTTATCTTAAGAGATAGAGATATATATGTGAGCTTGGATAATAGAAAAAAAAGAGATATTGTATCAGGTTTTTGTCCTTTAAAGGCCTCTCTTTGCTGACTCTTTCCTCTCTTTATTTCCAGCCACTATTTGGCCTAATATGGGCCATGCAACTTTAAGTAGGTGGTGCACCTACTCGGCCATTTTAATTACTTCATTGGGATTGGATAGATTGGGCCTTGGACTACCCATTCTTCATATTATCCTTTTCCTTTCCTATTACTTAATATGGGCTTCAATTGATCCATTAGTCGAAATACCTACTTGGCCCTTTTAACTTGGTCCATATACCTTAAGTAGGTAATGCACCTACTTGTCACCTACTAGCTTAATTAAGTCAACCAAGAACCTCACTTATTTTACTCCATATTCTAAAGCTTAATCTCTTTACTTCAACTTAACACTAATATACACTTGGCCACATCACACTTTAACATCAAATACATCCTTTTACTATCTCGAGTTCAAATATTTTTTTGTTAAGTTCACTTAGTCATATCTGTGTTGGAAGGTACAGGGTGTTACATCACCCTCCCCCCTTGGATCATTTATCCTCGAATGAGAGGTGTTGCTAAAAACAAGCTCAACTTTGGATGCTCTCCAAAAAATTTGCCAGAGTTTGCTTTGTAAATAAGACTATCCAAAATATGTCTACTGACTTGGAGCACGCATAAATAAGCCCCATAGGATGTTCATTGAGTATAGCACATGAAATAATAAAATGATCAATAAGGCTCCTCTTGATTACATATAATCAAGTGAAATAATTCTGTATAGCATAACTTACCTTTCTCTCCTTATTTTTACACCAGGCTTAGGTATCTAAACATATGACACATGAGCAAGGCAACAAGTTAACTAATAAGATACTAACTTATGTACAAGTGAATAGATGCATATGAGACTTATAATCATTTAAGAAAGACACATATTATAGGAACCTCTCATAGGTTCTTGGAACAAATATGGATACTTAAACTTAATAAAGTCCTCAAATTTTCAAGTGCCTTTGCAACACTCTATCTTCTTTACAATGCTTTGAAGGAGGCTACATTAGAATGGGGCATTCTACTTAGTCATCTATCTATGGGTAAGGGCTGCGATAAAATTTACTATGTGTCCAAACTTTATTTTTTTGGTAAAATCCTCACTTCATCATGATATGGGGAAACTTTATCCAAACATGTTTAATACTTAAGTACATAGGCACGGAGGGGCATCTAACATATGAACAATTAAGTCACATAGAGCCTATGATATATATGCAAGTAGGCATAGAAGATCACCTAATATATGAACAATGAGCCACAAAGACGTGCATTTAGCATTTGAATAGGTGCACACAAGAGGCACATACATAGACATTTGAGCTATAGGGACATTTGATCTATATGCAAGTCAGACATAACAACCTATAATATATGAGCATGTGAACTAGGTAGCATGTGAGAAAATGAACTATAATACATGTAGCATGTGGGACAATGAATTACAAAATTTTGGTACATGAGCAAGTGGATTGTAAAACACATTGAGCGAATAGACTAGATGAGCACATAACATGTGAGCAGTAAATCTGAGAAAGTATTTTACATATAAGCAAGTGGACTAGACATGTAGTCTCATAATAAAAGTAATATGTATTATAAATCATGTGGGCAGTAGACTATATCACGTGCATAAGTGGACTAACACATGAATAAGTATACTTTATAAAATATGAACAAGTAACCATATGATACATGGAAAAATTAACTATGGGGCATGTAGTGCTTAAACAAGTAGGCTATGAGGCATGTGCCATATAGGCAGTGGTATACAAAGCATATAACATGTAGACAAGTAAATTATGGTACATATAACCTATGAGCAAGTAATTATAACGTATAACATATGAGTCATTAATCTATGATTCATTTAAAATATGGACAAGTATATGTGGCAAGTAATTGGTGAAATAAAGCAAGTTCCTATGAAACATATAACAATAAGTGAGTTTTATGAAGTAGATAACACATATATGCAAGTGCTCTATGATATATATAACATGTGTGATAATAATCAACAAAGGGCACATGATGTACAAATAGATGAGCAATAGGACATTTAGCATGTATAAATGTATAAGCAACCAGAACCTTTAAAAACTAGAGACGTCTTATAGTCTAGTTCTAACTCATGGGTGGTGTAGTTTTATTCGTTCTTCTTTATTCACCTCAAAACATATGCAATTGATTTCCTATGTTGTCTCTTAGCTCCTGAAAATTTTTCTCACAAGTATTTTAGCCAGCAGAATCGGACATCTTTTTGAGTATATCCAAACATTGGGACAAGGGTAGGAGAAGCCCCTTAAAAATTATCTGTAGTAACGGGGGATCGAGGCTGCTATGTTTTTGTTATAGGTTGGAGACACACAATTAAACTAGATATTCCAATAAGAAAATCAACAAATGAAGTTTATTAAGAATATCATAACCAATGATCTTTTACACGTTGTCAATTACACATAATTTTAAGTACATGAGAACTCATCTCGTGATTTTGTAGCACGTGAGGAATAAACACTTTAGCTCAACAAGTATGGTCTATCCATGCTAATAGATTTGCCATAACGGTATGACAAGTAAGGATGCTCCAACCCTTTTCTATGCAAAGGAATCGATAGGATTAATTAGCATATGATCAATTGCCCTCTCCTTCAATAGAGCTATGTTGCTCTACTGTGATCATACATTAAATGAAAATTATAGTAGCTTTAATTAGTTGACTCCATACATATGCATAATGAACCACCTTTATTTTATGTTAATGATGCAAGTGCAACCTAGAGTACCACATGAGTCAACATATCTTTTATTAAGGTGATTTCAATTGTCCTTTTTGCTCTTGTAGCTATTGAGATCAGGTACCAAAATTCACATCAATACTAAACTGCTTTCTCTATCTAACAAAAGTTTAAAAAGTTGTTTAGGCAGTGCTTATGGTGTGCCTTTACAACTGGTTAGGATTGAGTCATCGATATCTTCTTCTTACTACACATGCTTAATAAGCATTCTCTATAATAAAGGCACAACCTATGTGATTTTAATACTCATATATGTCATCTTTCCATATTATCAGGGAACTTTAATAACTTATCTCTCCATTCTATAGTATACAAATGTCATTCTCCTTTATTTCATATAACCAAATACTCTCATACTAGTGATTAATTAACTTTGAGCCTTCCTTTACTCTGAATATTCTAGCATATCATAACTTATATATAACCTTCAACATTTTCAACCTAAATCTTTAGTCAAATTTGCTTCTATAATCAAAACATAGATCACAACTAGATACTATTATACATATACTGTTACTTGAAAGAATTGAAACACTTATCCTATGAGTTTTCTAACCACGAAAAGAATCACATGTTTTTACCTAGTTGGGGTGGTCATACGGACATATCTTATAATTCTAACTACTAACAGATCTGAGATGATGAGTAAGCACCTGAGCTCTATTGACAACCTAAGAACATTTGTACTAATACCATTGTGGTATATTCACCTACCAAACTATACTACTACCACATCTTTAAACTAATACAAATCTAGTTCAATAACCTCTATTTCCAATACATGCATAACCCTAAAGATTATATATTTATTACTAACAAAGGGTTGAATATCCTCTATAGATCAGATCCTATAACCACTGGAGGAGTCATGTTTGAGTAAATCTCGGACTTATGAACTGGTCGCATTCTGCGACTAGGTAACCATTTACTATGTAACACATGAATGACACTGTTATATCACACTCCAATGAACAAAAATGATACAAGTGGTACAAATGCAACTATAGATGCACGTAACATAGAAACTTCTACAAGCCTTTCTCTGAATTTTTGATAACATGAGATCTTTCTCAAGATTGCCTCTCGAGAAATACTGGTGCTGAACTTTGGTAACTTTGACCTTAGCTGCAGTATGCATAATATGGATGACATAAAGAAGAGTGTGAGTGGGAATGGACTTTTTATAACTTAGCTCTATTGCATGATTTAGATTATGAAAGAAGGTCATATCTCCTAAATGTCCAAGCAACCCCCAAATTATAAATGTGGCGCACAATATATTTATAAGTAAGGCTCTACCATAAATGACTTTGTAGACTTGCTAGGATGACCTGCTCTGATACTATTTCTGTCATGCCTCAAATCTCATTGAGACGGACAGGCACTCGATGCCCTAAAGGCCAGAGAGAACCAACTTAAGCTCGTGCTTGACGTACATATAACTATGATAATTAAACATCTTTGACGAGTATAGGGGAGATGCCCGAATAAAAGACCAACCTAGATAGGCCCAAAATTCCATGCATGACTTGGCCGTTGAAGCCTCAATTACTAAAAGATAAGACACCACTGCGCTTTACTTTAACACTAGTCTACAAAGCCTCTAAAATATAAAGACTTAGCTTATCTCGAGATAGGACCCTACCATATCCTTAACTTTAATGCAATAACTAATTATATACTGAAGACTCAGTAAATCCCCGAATTAACCTGGAGCTTACCAAAATTCGCTGAGTATTCTGTGCTTCTATTAGGAGATCTACTAGTTGGATTACCTGATCCTACGACATGAAACATAGTGTCCCCCATGATGAACGTCAGTACAAAAGAATTTACAGAATATATAAGAATAAAGTAACCATATGTGAAACAAGAGCTCAAATGAACTAAGGTACAAATGTATATATAATGATAAAATACCACCTTTGCTTATACTTGTAGAATCATGTATATTACATTCTTTACTTGCTTTACTCTTCTTTGCGTTATTAACTTTGTAAGGCACATATCAACAAATTATCAGCTGATCAGTAGTAGAAGAGGATGATCCATGCTAGGCATTTTAACCTTGGGATATGGTCCTCATAAATATACAAATCAAGATTGACCCACGCTAGGTATTATAACCCCTAGGATACCACGCATAAACATATAGATTGGGATTTGCCTATGGTAGGATTTTGCCCTTAAGCCACCACCCATAATTACATCAATTCATTTTACCTTGTTTTTTTAATCTTTGACATTGTTCTTTTGGTGGTCGTAACTTTTTTGAGCTTTGGTACTATAGACCAGTAGTGAAGACATGTGGATAAAATACTTAAGGCAGCAACAATGATATAGGAAACAAAATGTAACTTCAATTTGATACTTAGAAACTTATATGACTCAATGAACCTCGTTGGGCACAAAGCATAGACACGAATGAGACAAGAAGGCATGTGAAAAGTTAGGATGTTAGGGGATGTAGCAAATGAGCCACTAAAGTGTATAACAAGTGGGCAAGTGATTCTACTTAGTACATGATTTATTTGAGACATATTTAGACATATCAAATAGGGGCATACACGAATTTCATGTGGAGATATTTAACTCCTCAAATGGAGACATTTGTAATGTATAATGAATACTTACTAGGTGATTAACAAATAAAAGGGTACATGAATATGGAACTAATGAGGCACATGGGCAGATTCCAATTAGGTACAAATGCACATCCCAAGTAAGGACATATAAACTGTATAAAAACAAGTAAGTATTCTATTAGGTAAAAGTATATCCTAACATGATAAAAGTGATATCCAATGAAAGGAATATGTGAACATGTAAGCCGATGAAGTATATAACCAAATAGACAATTGGAGCAATTTGGCAGTGTATGGACAAATTGTATATCCAACGTATGAAAACTCTTAACATGTATAATATAGGATCTTATTGACTCATATAAGAGAAATAAGTAACACTATGACATTTTTTTTAGGACCACGGGCAGTAGGGAAAAGGGCCATTAACTATATTGGGTATTGTACAATGTCACAATGTATCTTTTACCCTGAAATTCATATGGGACACTCATTTTTTTGGTACATAAGTATAAGACTTCATGCAAAAGAATGTGAAATAGAATAGCCTTACATACTTTTTTGTGGAACCGAATTATTACAACGAATTAGCCTTATTTACTTTAAGGCATTACATGTAAGTATTATTTCCCTTTTCATCATTACATATAAGTCTCTCATTTAAAATTTCATGCTAAAATTCTTCCCGAATTTAAAGTTATAAATTTTAGGCTAGCCTAGTTTTGGATAAAATCTGAGTGAGGTGTAGTCTAGGGTAATTTGGGAATGAATTGGGAAAGTGTGGTGGAGTTTTAATTGATTTCTATTTAGCTAAGAGGATAAGGAGCCTGTAGGATTTTACAGAATTGAATTTGAGTAGGTTGAACTCCCGAAATTGATCTTAGCGTAAAGGGTATTGTTTGGGATATCTTGGATTTAAGGTGTGTTGTAAAAAGGGGGAATTTTGAGGGAAACCAGGCATTCTGCCTCACCCATATCACTGTAGCAAAGTGGCAAAGTGTATGTTGCTATAAAGACATGTCCAAAAGTGGAGAAAATCCTGCTATAGCGCCCAGTCAACGCAGTGAATATCATCAGTTAGCCATCATTTTCCTTCAATAAGGTAAGAATTTCATCCCCGTTAACTAGTAAATTGAGAATCTAGTCTTAGAATTGCTAGTTTACGTAGTTCGAAGAGGGTTAAGGCTAATTTTAGTTGATTTTCTAGTGCAAGAGAGTAATTTAAGTTTAAAATCAATTGGTTTTGGTTAATGATTGTTAAATTACCCTTGCATGTCGTTAATTCACTAATTTGTCTATAGAATGGGTATACTTAGTGAATTACGGTAGAAAAGCCCTAGAAGAGGAAGGGAATGATCATGAACTAGGGGTTGGATAAGAGTTATAATCCCCAACGTGGTAGTTCATTTCATTAATTATGTGTTTGTATGAATTTCTAGACATAAATCAAGCGAAAATTACATGGAAAAGCAAGGCTCAAGCTTAGTTGAGTTGTACAATCTTGGATTGAGGTATGTGATGGTATTATAGTTGATGTCGCCCAAATTACACCTCGCAATAAGAAATTAAGTGGTCGCTGTCAAATATAGAACCCAACCAATGTTGGGGTCGATCCCACGAGGATTAGGTTTAAATATCCAGCTGTCGTAAATTATTTAGTAAGCAATCCAATCTCAGTACTCAACTGTGCTACCTCTTGAGCCATTTTCTCATTTAGTGCTCGTTGTTCTGTGGATGCTCCAATTGCATAAATACCTACAGGTCTTTTTGCCTCCTTATTATACCAACCTCGATTGGTTTTCGTAATCTGATCTAGGATCTCAGAAGCATGCTCCCAACATAGACTCATGAATGCCCCACCTGTGATAGTTTCTGCTACAACCTTAGTGTTAGCATTCAAGGCTCTATAGAAGATCTCTAGCAAGTTTCTACCAGTCATCCTGTGGTTTGGAACACTCTACAACTTCTTCTTGAACCTCAGCTAAGTCTCGTATAGTGCCTCAAAATACAACTATCTAAAATTATATACCTCGTATTTTAATTGCAGCATTCCCGGGAGTGGGAAAAATTGGTCCAAGAATGAGTCCTCAAATCGTTCCAAGTAATAATAGATCCATGTGGTAATTCAGCCAACCACATAGTAGCTTCTCCCATCAGAGAAAATGGAAATAGCCTCAATTTAATCGCCTCCTGGCTCACTCCATGTAAATTATACGAAGTACATATCCCCACAAAAGTTCATCACATGCATATTCATATCATCAGTAGGAAGGCCAGTAAACACCCCTTTCAAGCTCAGCAAGTGGATCATGGCACTCATAATGTTAAATTTAGTCCCTTAAGGCAATTCTGGTGGAATGATTGCACTCATTTCAATTGGCTCTAAATAATCCAAATCTTTCTCCAGATCTTCAAACTGAGGGAGATACTGTTGTAGAGGTTATTTTCCCCTAGGCCTTCTCTGTCTCTCCCGATCATCAAGTGCGGTAAGATTATTTGCTTCATCTTGCTATGCTCTTTCGTCCCTAACTGCCTGCCTAGTAGTCTCTTGTCTAGCATTCTCTGTAGCCATCAATCTAGCAGTGGTCTGTTCCATAGTTTCCTAGATAATATGATAAAGTGTTGGCTGATCATGAATTACGCCACCACCATGAACGCCTTCCAACAAGGCTGTAACAGATCATGAACTCCTTTGTTAACCATCCTTCTATTATTTCTCAGAGTTCTCTCAAGTTTCGTATCAAGTGGAATCAGGGATTGCCTTGACTCCGAGTACTGTTTATACACCGGTGTGTGCCCTAAAAACAACAAAAAAGTAAAATTAGGAAACAACAACCAACAACCCCAACAAACACAATCAATCAACTTTGTAACCACAATTCCCGACAGCGTTGTCAAAATTTGATGTCGCCCAAATTATACCTCGTAATGAAATATAAAACGATTGTTGTCGGGTTAATATATTAATAATTTGGGTACTAGGTCGATATATCAATCCTTTAGTAGTTGTTGATTTGTTGGATTTGTAATCAGTATGGGAAAGGCACTAGGATTGTGTTCCCCAATAACTTCATAACTCCGTAGGTTCGTCGTACTTTGCAATCTCTTTCAGTGTTCAGTATGCAGAATCGATGGGTTATGTATACTTAGAATAGCTTTACTCTCTTGTCTACGCAATATCCTTAGGTAAGTTTTTTCTTCTCCTGAGCCTGTGTTACTAACCCCTATCCTAGATCCTAGATAACTATCCTTTATTATCAACTCAAGCTATAAAGTAAAGGTTGATTGCTCTAAGTCTCTGTTGTTTGTTCCTTTATTCCCATCCATACTCATCCTTTTGTCCAAAATACAGATTTGGCAAGTTCTATAGTTGCGTGCCATTAGAAAGCATTCAAACCCAAGGAAATAATCAATACACGTAAACACCAATTGAGGATTACTCCATACCATGATCCTACTTTGTTAATCCATCATGGTTCCCAAGATCCTAGTTGTGGTGTCTAGCTACTCATAATTACAAGCACACATGAAGAAATCTGAGATGAAAACATAATTATGAACTTACAAGAATGATAAGAAAAACTCCAAGATCTAACTTTTAATTAAAAACCCTAAAGAGTGTGTGTGAAATTCCAAATCCAATAATGTACATTAGAACCTTACAACAATGTAATAGAACGTAAACTTACAAAATAAAATGAATAAGAGTATTTATAGACAAAACAAAACCTATCCTAAATAAAACAGAAAATTTGAGTTTGTCACATCATACGAGTAGAAGGTACTATCGTGGTTAGATACCACGATCTTCCTTGGTGCTCGTGGTTTGCTTATGGACTTGGTCATCTTAAGTTTTTTTCTAGCACGATCCTTAATACAACTCCATATCATCTAGGTACGATTGTTCTTGGCTCTAGTCGAATCTTTATACACTTCCAACTTCTGAAAGCTACCAATCTGGACTTCCTTCCCACAACACTTTTGTACGATCTTGACTTCATTTTACGGTCATGGAAAGTAATCGTCTAATCCCCTTTTGACTTAGCATCTGCAACTACTATTTCCAGTACTCTTCCCGTGATCAGATTGTATGATCATATGATCAAGGTACGATCATGGGAACTGTCGTCTGATGCCTTATTTGTCCAAAATCTATCACTCCACTCTTACAGACCTATTTGACCTGTAAACACCCAAAAGCCCATTATATCCACATAGAAAGAACCTTGTACTTGCAAATATTCACCGTTTTAAGCATCTCTAGTGCCGTAATTCCAAGGCACATCAACACCCTCAACTTAGACCATTTGCATGTCCTCAGGTAAACCAAAAACATTATACTATCAAGATGCTTAACTTAGAAACCCCCCAGGAATACTATGGTAGTCAAATTTTCACAGAAACCATTTTCAGCATGTATCCATAAAACACAGTTAAACACCCTCCAACCTTATCAAAATCAACACTGTATGTACACAAACCATCAACCATAACCTAACGAGATCAAGAAATGGCATCACATTATCATTGGACGACCCAACACTTTAAACAAATGACACTACCCAAACATGAAACAACTAGAATATAGCCCGTATGCCCTCACTTCAAATAAGTCCCATCACTCAGTATATACAATGTAACTTAAAACTGGGACTGAATCAAATCTCACTCTTACAAAGAAGTCAGGCTGTGTATGTTTGGTACCATAGGCTTGACCTTATTTTCTACGCCTTAGTTTTCAGACAGTCGGATTAGGATCACTATAGGACTTTTATTGGCTTGTAATGTAGGCTCGGGGGTAGGGTCGTAAGGATGGTACATCTGGGTATAGTGACTAACCCTCATTGACACTACACTAATTTCGGCTTTCACTTTGTCTTCCATCTTTTATTTTTTTCCCTTATTCAACTTTTTCAATCTTTCAGCTCCCGGGTGCAGTTTATTTTCTTCAACATTTCTTTTTTTTTTTTTTTTTTCCTTTTTTTCACCATACCGCACCCGAATCCCTTTTTCCTTTTTACTACAGCTTCTTCATACCCAATCTTTTACGCACCCCTACATTAGCCACCCTCAACTTAGGCGATTTGACTGAGTTGGAGTGCACAGTGTCTAAGAAAGGGCCAGGGCCAAAGTAGGTTCATTGTTAAAATCGGGAAGGTGAATCGGGTAGTTCAAAAGAAAAGGTCTATTTAGGCTCAAAATCGGGTTCAATGGATAATTCATTTTTTAAGTAGGCTTATTAGGCATTTAGTGGACTCTTGCAAAAATGACGTATGATCCTTTCCTAACTTTCTATCCTATGACCTTAGCGAGACTAATTAGGCAAGTTCAAGACAACACACGCATGCCAGCTAGGTACATCCTTACATACTCTTGGCTCAGGGTTATTATTCCAGTCGCTACCTATTCGATTCGTGCAAAGTTAGGCCAGGTTATCACACTAACAATTCTAATGCCATGACGAGATCCAAATAGCAGTTACATTTTAGGTAAGCATACAACACAACATATAAACATAAAATTTTTGGAGGGGTATCATTTAAACAGTTCAAAACAGCTTGCCTGCACCTTATATTTTATCGACTACACCAAGTTTTCTCATTTTTGCTCTAAGTTACACATAAAACACAAACATAACACAAAAAAAACATAAAAATACCTAAAAATGTCGGTTCTAACAATGATAGCACAGGTGAGAGAAAAGAAATATGGCAACAAAAACCCTTGACTATGGCACACCCCACCCTAACTTAGAAATCAGGCAATGTCCCCATTGCATGAAATCATGAAAAATAAAAAATTATGGTAAAGGACATACCTGGGGTGCACTAGACCCTCATCATACTCTGATCAATCGGGTCTGAGATGGGACCCTTTTCTCAGGAGCTTCTCTCGTACCCTCGACTGTGGCAGGGGTACTCTCTAATATGTAGGCACCGGTGGTGGTCGGTGCACTCAATGATATAATGGGGGTGATGTAAGCACTCCCTACAGTCTGAACCACAACCTCTGTAGTAGGTGGAATCTCAACCTCCTCCGAGGGTTGTGCAACTTTCTTTGATTTTCTCTTTTTCTTATTCTCACCTCTATCTTTCCTCTTTTCCCCCATCATCTCTCAACCTCTTCTTTTGGGGCTGTAAATCATCACTCTTCGTCTCAGTGTCGGAATTTTCCCTTATAACCACCATAGGCCTGCTATAAAAATTGGGGACTATGGAGTCCACATCAGTAGTTAACTCTGCCAGGGATGGCTTGGAAGGTGATGGTGGAGGTGCAACTAGGATGGTCCTCTTAGTCAATTCTTTGACCGCTTCCTTTAGTGCCGCCAATTCAGTAGTAACATCTAAAGGCTGGACCTCCGCAATCTTAGCAGTTATCCAACTCTTAAATCTATCAAAGCAGGTTTGAACCACCTGCCATTCTGCCTTAATTTCAACAGCCATGTAGGGTTTGACCCCTACCTCCAACTTCCTAATCCTGGCTTTATGTAAGACTTACGTCTTCAAGATCTGCTCCAGTTGAGCAGTCAAAATCAGTGTGTATTTGGTAGGAGCATGTGTATGGGCACCCAAAGGTATGGTGGCCGACAAGGAAGAGGATAAAGTAGCACCAACTTTAGACGCCAGAATCTTAGGTGGTAAGTCGGGTAGAGGACCCCGGGATGGAGCTTCTGGGTTCTTCAAATCTTTAATTATCACCAAATTCATAGTCTTTGTTTGTTGGATAAATTTGTCGACTGTCGTGATGGAGGGCACACTCGAATCCTACAGCAACTGGGTGATCAAGCATGGGAAAGGCAGTTTAGTGCTAAATTATAGCACACAATTTTGTATCTCCTCCACAATAATCTACGGTATATTAAAATCCAACTCCACTAAAAAAGCAGCAACCAAGCACACATTGGTCACATCCAATGTATTATCATTGGCTGTGGGTGAGATGCAGTGCCTCACAAGTAACCACCAAGCCTTCAGTATGTGTTTATAAATTTTCACCCCGTCGACCTATGCGACATTTTCTTCAGCTTCAGTAATGTGGTCCGCCAACGACTTGTAATGTAAAACTTTATCATCCATGGATAATTTCTTCACTTTCTTCAGGTCATTCATTCGGTAGTCATACTCTAGAGTTTCTTTAATTGATTCAAAAGTCTCTCCGAACAAGGCTTTAGAGATTGCCTTGATAGAGATATCAACCTCTTTCCCCCGTATAATTACCATATTCAATCGAGGTTGCTTCTTTATATCCTTGTCTCTTCTAAAGGGAGTCATATTTTTTAGTGTCACAACATAATTTTCTTAAAACTCCCTCATAAGCTCTGGCCCGTAGATACAGAGTGACCTAGTCATCCACCCCAAACTGTATTTGTCAAACACCCGGACCACCTCTGGTACTTTCTTTAAAGACTCAAGCAAAATTTGGGGTTCTTTCTGAATACGTCTTTTTTATTTCCATTGTGCTTTAAGGACACCCCATCTGTGTAGTAATCTCTAGAGTTCAGCACACCCTAGTATCTTGGATCAGTGCCCCTTTGAAGTGTGGCAACAACAGCACTCTCGGAGGATTTAGGGTTGGACTCTTCCTCACCCGCCGAGGAGCTTATCTCCTCGTTAGAAACATCCTGCTCACCCCCATATTGTGGTGTGTTTTTCCTTCCATCTTCAGACTGGGGAAGGTTGACAGGGGCAACAACTTCTACCAAGGCCGTCGATGTAGTAGTTTTGGCCTTCTCCATTTCTTTGGCTTTAGATCTAGTAGTTCGAGGTGAGTGCTGCTCATCAGAAGCACTAGACTATAAGTTGATCTTGGTCCCACTAGAACTGTTAGACTCAACTCCTTAATAATATTTTCATGGAGAGCCTTGTCATGCATCTGCTTGAGTGATTTTGGGGCAATCGTACCTGTAACAGAAAAAATTAGTCTCAATTTTGAAATACAAAAACATTTGCAAAAAATCACTTAGAAGACCCTTTCTATAAGTGTGCAATGAAGGTACAATTGTACCTTGTGATCATCGAAAGGGTTTCCCAAAAGTACTGGGGAAACATCACATCAGACGATATTTTCTATGATCGTACAATAAAAGTACAATCATACCTTTCGATTGTAGGACTACCTCAATTTACTGAGGGTATGTCATATCAGATAATCTTATACCATGATCTTACCATGATAGGATGATCGTGGGATGGGTTCGTATGATGAGCTCCTACACTTTGGACTCTGCAACCCCACAACGACCCAACCTATGACCGTATTTTGATACTACGATCGTAGGTTGTGTCATGGAGTACATTGACACTTAGCAGATTTAAAACCAGATGTTTGATCCTTTTAGAACCATTTGAGACCAATCTTTGATTAAAATTTTACACAAATAGATACTCAGAATTCCCCTGTGCCTTCAATCATTCAAACTCACACAACTAATTTTTAATAATCTCAATTTTATGCTACTCCTAGGAACCCATATTTTTATAAAGAGATTTAAAGCTTAAGAGCATATGAACATTGACACTTACAAATTTGCTCTTCAAATTTGAGTATGGGAGAAAGAGTTTGAACTGAGGGAGTAACTTGAATCATGCGAATCAGAGGTATGATTTTTGGACTTGTTTTTGCTCTCTTTGATCGATTGTAAGTGAAGAGTAATTAGGTGCAAATGATTGGTGATGATTATGTTTCTTAATTGGGTCTCTATCATAGGGTTTAAGGGTTTAAAACCTAAGTGGATCGAGTCGGATCAGGCATTCGTATTTAACTAGACCTATCAGACGAGAGTTTCCTCTAACCACGATTGTGACTCCTTATCATACTATAAGTGTGTAGAAAAACTTAACTGGGAACCTACGAGCCTTAAAAATGATCATGATATGTAACCACGACCGTTCCTTAAAATCGTAGGTTTGACGTCCTAATTATTAGGTTTTAGAAGTTTGATCAAATAATTGGCACAATGATCATGACATCAAGGTATGACCATGATGACCAATCATAGGATAACTCCTGAATTGCATACCTCTGGACTGCAATGTTTTATATGCAGACAACTGATGTGTCATGATTTCATGGCACTTTCGATGCTTAAAATAAGAAAAATATGCAATAACTTGGGTATGTTTTGTAGGTATGATGTGTTTTCTATTCTATCTTGCAGGAAAATAGGTTTTGGAGGCAAAATGGAGAAGACGAGAAGTAGCATGCACTGGAATGAAGTTTCTGAAGACAAAAGAGCGGAGTTGAATTTCACAGAAATGACCCACGGTCGTGACTCACGGACCGTAGGTGGACCTATGGATCGTAGGTCAAGGTCGTGAGTCAATTTCTGCAATTTTGTATTGATTCCTAATTCCTATGATCTGGACCCATGGTCCGTGGGTTGAGTCCACGACCTCAAGTCACGGTCCATGGAAAGTTGCCGACTTTTTTCTCCTATATGTTTTAGGATAGGATTTGTTTTGTAGCTATAAATACCTCTATGTTGTCCTATGTTTAGGGAGTGGTCTATTATATTGTTTTGGATTTTATTACATTGTTTTGAGGTTCATAAACACATTGATCTTGTAATCTCAAACATTAATTCTAGGGTTTTGATTTATATTGAGATTTTAGAGTTTTATTCTTTTTGTGAGTTCATAATTATGTTTACTTACAATCATGAGTAGCTAAATCTCTTAACTAGGGTTGTGTGAACCATGAGGAATTAACGAAATGGGTTAAGTTCGAAGCAATTCTGAACCGGTGTAACTGCATGTATTGTTATTTCCTTCATTATAATGGATCTTCTAACGGTTGCAAATGTTGGAAACTCGCCTGTATTCTAAAATTTCTTGAGAGAGAAGTAGAGATTGGGAAAAAGGAATAACAATAGAGATTTGAAGCTATCAACCTTTATTTAATAACTTGAGCCATAACATGAATAGTTATTTGAGATCAAGAACAAGGGTTAGCAGCTCGACACTCGGAGACCGAGAGGAGAAGAGTGAAATTCATCAAACCAAGGTCGAGAGACGTATAGATGAACCTATCTTGTTAGATTTTGCATACAACGCAGCGGGACAGTTTGCCAGTACAAGTGCCTGGTGGAGTTAACGAATCTTGGGGATCATAGTCATAGTGCCTTTCTCGTATTGATCACAAATTCGACAATCAACAATTGTTACTGGTACTATTTGTTTACAACCCCCCCCCCCCCCCTTCCTCCTTTTTTACTTACTTGCCAATCACTAGGACAAGCATTCGATAGAAGTCCATCCTATTCCCTGTGGGATCGGCCCCAACCTAGTTGGGTTCAATATTTGATACAGTGACCGCATTATACTTTTCTGGAGGTATAGTCTTGGCGACATCAACGACTGAACCCATGATCGTGGGATCTCCCCATGGTCGTGCAATCCTCTTGTGGGTTCAATGCTGAGTTTTGTTTTGTACTTTATTTCATGCACAATCCATACGCCAGTAACACACATTACCCTATAAAAGTATTAAGTACACAATCATAGGTTGCCTTCCATGAAGCACTTGATTTAACATTGCGGCACGATGTGGTTAAGTTGGTTACTCAGACTTCACCAACAAGCCCATGGGTTGCCTCCCATAAATCCACATCATCAAGTACCTTCACTTTATCATCAGACCCTGTATAGTATTTCACAATTTGGCCATTCACCTTAAACTTAAGACATTCTTTATTTTCCAGCTCAAGTGCACCATAGGGGAACACTCTAGTCACTCTATACGGCCCTCTCTATTTTGACTTCAAATTTCCCAGAAACAACTTCAGCTTAGATTCAAAAAGAAATATCAAATCACCAATGGTGAACTCTCTTTTCTCAATCTTGCGATCATGGTGTAGCTTCATCCTTTCATTGTACAAAGCTGGTCATTCATAAGCTCAGAGATGGAACTCATCCATCTTATTTAGTTTCTCTAGTCTCAATTTCGCCGCATAATTCTACTCTAAATTGAGCTTCTTCAAAGCCCATAATGCCTTAGCTCAAGCTCAACCGGTAAGTGGCACGCTTTACCATACACAAGCTGATATGGAAAAGTGCCAATGGGGGTATTAAATACTGTTTGGTAGGCCCATAGTACGACATCTAATTTTCTTGCCCAGTTCGTCCTATTGGCATTCACAGTCTTTTCCAAGATGGACTTGATATCACGATTGGAGACCTCAACTTGCCTGCTTGTTTGAGGATGATAAGGCATTGCCACCTTATGTTTCACACCATATTTCTCAAGCAAGGCTCTGAATAGACGATTGCAAAAATACGAGCCTCCATCACTAATGATTACCCTAGGCATCCTAAATCTGGAAAAGATGTTCTTATTCAAGAATGTTGTGACACTCTTCCCTTCATTATTCAAAAGCGCAACTGCCTCTACCCATTTTGAAACATAGTCAACAACCACCAAGATATACTTCATACCATGTGAACTCACAAAAGAGCCCATGAAGTCGATGTCCCATACATCAAACAACTCAAGCTCCAGAATAGTAGTCATTGGGAGCTCTTACCTTTGCGAGATGTTTCCTTGCCTTTTGCATTGGTCACATGCCTTGGTATAGTCGTGTGCATCTTTGTAAATGGTGGACTAATAGTATCCACAATGCAATATCTTGTGTGCAGTATGCGCACCACTATAATGACCCCCAACTGGAGAAGAATGACATGCCTCTAAGACACTCATCATCTCAACTTTCAGAACACATCTCCGCACCACCCCATCAGCATAACTTCGAAACAAATATGGCTCATCCCAAAAGAACTTCCTTACATCATACATAAATTTCTTATGTTGGTGAAATGACAGGTCTTTAGGAACCACAACACTTACTAGATAATTTGTAAAATTTGTGAACTATGGAATTAAATCTTGTGATGCGGCTAATAATTGCTCATTCGAAAAAGTGTCATCAATCTTTAGCTCAAGTTTCAGCTTCAGCATGGCCTCTTTTTCAAGGCATGATAAGTGGTCAGTCACTTGGTTTTCAGTCCCCTTACGGTCCTTGACTTCAAAGTCAAATTCCTACAACAAAAGTACCCAATAAATCAACCTCGGCTTTGCATCCTTCTTTGCTATAAGGTACCGAAGAGCTGTGTGGTCAGTATGCATAATAAATTTTATGCCAAGCAAATAAGACCAAAATTTCTCAAAAGCAAACACCACAACAAGCTACTCTTATTCAGTCACAGTATAATTTTTTTGAGCAGGGTTAAGCACTTTGCTAGCATAGTAGATGGGATGTAAGATCTTCTCTCGCCTTTGGCCTAGGACTGCACCTAGCGCCATGCCACTAGCATCACGCATAACTTCAAACGGCATGGACTGATCGAGAGACACAATAATTGGGTTGAAATCAACTTCTCTTTCAAGCACTCAAACACTTTTAGACATGCATCATCTAACACAAATTTCACCTCCTTCTCCTATAGCTTACACAACAGAATGGAAATCTTAGAGAAGTCCTTGATGAATCTTCTATAGAAACCCACATGCCCCAAGAAGCTATGAATACCCTTCATAAAAATTGGTGGAGGCAATTTTTCAATCACCTCAATCTTTGCCTTGTTGACCTAATCCCTTTATTTGAAATCTTGTGACCAAGCACTATTCCTTGTTTAACTATGAAGTGACACTTCTCCTAATTTAGAACCAAGTTATATTTCTCTCATCTCCTCAGAATATTGGGGAGATATGCTAAACAATCATCAAATGAGTCAAGTTACATTTCTCTCATCTCCTCAGAATATTGGGGAGATATGCTAAACAATCATCAAATGAGTCACCAATAACCAAGAAATCATTCATGAACACCTCAATAGTGTCCTCAACCATGTCATAAAATATGGCTATCATGCAATGCTGAAAAGTTGTCGGTGTATTACACAAGCCAAAAGGCATCCTCTTGAATGCGAACGTCCTATATGGACTAGTGAAAGTGGTTTTCTCTTGGTCCTCAAGAGTAATAGAAATCTGATTATAACCCGAGTATCCATCAAGAAAACAATATCAACCTCTACCACCAAGTCGGTCTAACATCTGATCCATCAAAGGCATCGAAAAGTGATCTTTCTCAGTCCAAGAGTTCAGCTTCCTATAGTCCATACACACATGCCAACCTATGACTTTTTCATCAAAATAAGCTCATTCTTCTCATTTGGAACCACAGTGATTCCACCTTTCTTTGGTATATATTAGATCGAGCTTACCCACTTAGTATCTAAAATCAGATAAACCACACCCGCGTCCAACCACTTGATGATCTCTTTCTTTACCACCTTTTGCATAGGCGGATTCAACCTCTGTTGATGCTCAGTACTAGGCATGCTGTAACACCCCGTACCTTCCCAAACCTACTTGATGACATTGAATAATGTTTACTTAAGTGTCGAGAGTTAGAAGTATGTATTTGGAAATGTTAAAGATGAGAAAAATTGAAATTTGGCCACGTACATGCAATTAGATTTTCATAGGAAGGGTTTTGTGATTTCGTGGAGCATTTGGGTAATACCTCGTACACATTCTAACCTCATTTGGTGACTTGGAGTCATGTTTACTTGATGATTAAGATCACTAAGTAAGTATTTTGAAGTGTTTTGATAAGGTATTGGACGATATGCAAGTATTGAGTAAGTGGCCGAAAAATTCAGCAAGGTACTGAAACTTGCGCCACTACCCTATTTCAGGGGGTGTGACTCAAGACCCTAATTCAGAGGGCAAGGAAAACTTCGGCCACTACCTTGCTTTGCAGCAGTGGCGCAAGGCACAAATATTTTGCCTTTCCGGGCTTGTTTCGCAACGCAATTCTACGACGATTCTTAGATGGTTTCTTTTGGTTCTTGGGAGTTCTTTGAGTGTTGTTAAAGCTTAAAATACCTCAATACACTCCTATATACTTCTACATGATCAAACCATGAAACACAAGTAATTATCAAAAATGTTCAAGGAAGCCATGGACGATTAGAATTCCTATTTTTGCGATCGAGACGACGAATGAGAATCTCGTAACAGAATATTATCGTGATATTATGGAATTATTTACACATGAGATATATGGTGAATTATATATAAAAGTTGATGGGCTAAGCTACATGTGCAATTGGGCCCAAAATTAGGGCCCAAAAGGGAATAAAAGACATGGCCCAAATGGGTCAAATGACCCATTCTTGCCATGACTACTCAATTATTGCTCCCAAATGGCTAAGGATGACTTGGGGCCTATATAAATCCCCCAAAAATCAGATTTTTATTCTTCAACACACACAACACATTTTGAGAATTATAAGACATTTTCTTTTTGGTTCTCTCAAACCCTAAAGAACCCTAAGCCTTTGCTTTGGTGAAGATCGTCCTATTCCAAGACTTGGTAAGTATTTATTCTCATGGATTAATATATTATATGCATGGGAGATTATGTATATTATGATAGTTATGTTGGCAAGGTGGTGGATAGTGTATTTTTGCTTTTGGTGAAAGATGTGCCATCTTGGTGATTTGAACTTGAAAAGAGACTTGATGTCTTAATGAAAGATCATGGTATGGATAAAATATGAACATGTATGGTGTGATTTTATTATTACACTTATTATTTTTCTAAAAGTGTAAATTGTGGGATTTTGGCCGATATGTGCTATGAGGTGTATTAAGGTGGTTTGATGGCTTCTTTGTGATGTGATATGGATAAGAAAGTGTAAAGGAGGAGTGTTGTGGTGAAATGTATTGATTTTCATGTATTGGTCAATGTATGGAATATTGGGGGATTTTTGGAATAATGATTTCATAAATGGTATGGTCAAAGGGGAAATGACATGTTAAAGCTAAACATGTGACTTATTGTTATTTTATGCCATTGTAAGGTAATTGGTGGTTAATGTTGGTTTCGTTATGAACTTGTGTTGTAGAGCAAAACACAAGAACGGAGAGGGACTATTGTATGCACGTCTAAGATTGTGTATTCGTATTAAGAATACAAGGTATGTAAGGTTCCTTTTTCCATATTCTTCTGCAACATGTTGTTCACATTGACATTGGACTTGTTTCAATTCCGAGAGGCCTAGACGATATCAATTCAGGTTAACCTATATTGTGATTCATACGTGTCCTATTCTTAGATGAACGATGATTCACTTATCTCTTATTCATTGATTGAAGTTCCAAAGAGTAATTCCTAAAAGAACTATCTCAACGAGAGTAATGAGGTAAAGAGAGCTTGTTTAGTTTGAATAGCATTATTCCGATCATGTCTTGTTCCAAAGTCCTATAGTATGATGATTACCCTTGTACCAATCTTTCATAAGTAAGAGTACCAATCTCATAAGAGTAATAAAAGAGGTGATGTGCAAGTTAGTATAATTATTCCACATGAGTGAAGTTTTCAATCTCATAAAGTAAGGTAGTGAAGTGGGATGTGTATATAAGTGTGAGATTTAGTGTTATGATCTTTAACGTGTCACTCTCATAACTAAGTAGAGGGTATAAGATTGTAAAGAAGTAATGTGCATGGTTACTATATGTTTCATTGAGTATAGATCACATTCTAGAGAGTATAAGTTCAACATGGAAAACTCCCAATATTGTGATATGTCATTTATTATAGCCCACCCAAGGTGGAGGTCCGATATCATATACTTACTTATGTAAGATCTCATAGGATTAATGAAGGAGGTGAAGTGCGAGCTAATCTATCTATCCCTCACAAATTAAGGTGTTAATATCATGTAGGGTAAGAATGAGGTAAAGCGTATTTGTGTGTTTCAATTAGTGTCATGATCCTTAATTTTTTAATCTCTCATAAGTTGATATATGTATGTCTCCCCACCATACGAGTGGATGTATGTCTCCCCACCATGAGAGTGGATGTATGTTACCCCACCATGAGAGTGGATGTATGTCTCCCCACCATGAGAGTAGATGTATGTTACCCCACCATGAGAGTGGATGTATGTCTCCCCACCATGAGAGTGGATGTATGTTGCCCCACCATGAGAGTGGATGTACGTCGCCCCACTATGAGAGTGGATGTATGTTGCCCCACCATAGAGTGGATGTATGTTGCCCCACCATAGAGTGGATGTATGTTGCCCCATCAATAGAGTGGATGTAGGTTAAAACCACCAATAAAGTGGATGGACGTTAAGAGAATAGATGTATGTCATATTATTACCCCCACCACTAGAGTGGATGTATGTGGATGAGTGTTATTCTTCCTAACCAAGAAAGAATCTATTGGAGGCAAGTCTCTACAATAGTGGTAATGAACATAGAAGCAAGAAAGAATCTATTGGAGGCAAGTCTCCTGAGTGAAGGTAATCTCCCTTGAAGGAGAGTAGTTATAAAGATATTGTATAAAATGATGATTTATACACATTGACTATTCTCTCATATCTTATTTTGTTGACATTCTCATGTATGATGCTATTTTTTATGAGCCTTACATACTCATTACATTCTTCGTACTGACCCCCTCGGGGGACTTACCTTACATGTTGCAGGTGCAAGCACTAGTAGGCCTCCACAGTAGATTGTCAGTGTTGCAGATCTTTGGTGAGCTCCAGTTAGTTCGGGGCTTCTCCGAGTCACTGTTGTACATGTGTTTTGATTTTGTATACGTTGTATAAAGCGGGGACTTGTCCCGACTTTTAGTTCATTTTGGTCAATGCATTTGGTAGAGGCTTTCGTAGACGGATGTGGGTGTATAAATGTGAAGGTACATGTCATTTTGGACTTGATGGCTCAAACGGCCAAGTTTTACATATATAGCTATGACGACATATGTTTTCATGTCTATGACTTCCGCATAGTTGCATAAGGTGTAATAAGATTCATATGAGGTTATGTATGCGAATGTACAGGAGCAAAGATTGGTTATCTCGGGCCTTATTGGCTTCGGGTGCCAATCACGCCTCATTGGGATTCAAGGCGTGACACATGCAATACGACTCAAGTTGGATTTTGCATATTCTAGGCGAAATCCCAATGATATCAGCAATGGACCATCCAATGGCCCACTTGAACCTCTTCAACACAGAAACCAGAGCCTCAACTTGCCATTCCACCAAATTAGCTTTAATAATAACCGATAGAGTGTTATTGGCTCCTAAAAATGCATAATAAAGATGAGATGGAAGAGGTTTGAGCTCCAAAACTGGAGGCTTCTCAATAGAAAGTCGAGCTGGAGGGGTCACTTTATTCTTCATATCAAGATCTAAGTTCTTCGATGTATAATTGTATGAACCCCTACCCTAAAGTGAGCTCACAATCTCATCATAACCCTCAATATCATCACCCTCAAAATTCATAATTGCTCCTGTGAGGGCATTGACTCCAAGCCTTTTCTTAATAGGAGCTACTAAAGCATTCTCATTGACTGTGTCTATCAATGAGATCACATGCATATTCTTTGGCTGCTTTATAGACTGGCATACATTAAAGGTAACTTATTTACTATTTAATCGAAACTTTATCTGCCCAGTCTCTATATCAACCAACGCATGCCCAGTTGCAAGAAAAGGTCTTCCCATGATTATGGCAACTTCAAAGTCAACCTCACAGTCAAGGATAATGAAATTTTCAGGAAATATAAAGGATACAACCCTCACCAAAACATCATAAAATATTCCCACCGGCTTCTTCACAATACGGTTAGCCATGAGAAGTTTCATTAAAGTTGGTTCGGGCGACCCCAATCCCAACTATATATAAACTGCTAGCTGCATCAAGTTAATGCTAGCACCCAAATCACACAAAGACTTTACGAATTTGAAACAACCAATAGTGTATAGAATCATGAACGGTCCTGGGTCTTCTTTTTTCTTAACCAAATATCTAGAGACTATTGCACTACAATGGTGCACTTTGTCCACGGACTTAAAACTCACCGTCCGCTTCTTTGTCACCAAATCCTTTATAAACTTCACATACCCTGACATTTTTTCAAGTGCCTCAACTAGAAGGATGTTCACTGTCAACTCCTTCAACATCAAAATAAACTTTTTGTATTTACCCTCTTTGGCTTTCTTTTTTAGTCTTTGCAAAAAAAGAGGAGGAGGTCATGGAATTGAAGTTAATACTTGTGGGACCTCTTTGTCCTTCATTTATATTTCCTTGACCTTAAGATCATTAACTTGAGGCTTCTTAGATGCAATCTCATCAATCACTACTTCTTCGAAGTCAACTACTTTCTCATCATCTACAATCACCAATTCTACCACAACATCAATAATCACGGGCATAGAAGGATCAGTTATCATCTTACCACTCCGATTAATAATAGCCAAGCAATAACCCTTATTCTTTATATTTTGGATGGTGTTTCTTGAAAGTGTACCTTATTAATCCTGATTCAATGCCGCAGAAATCTGACCAAATTATTGCTTAAGCTGTTTGATGGTGGTAGCATGTGATTCAACTTTTTGATTCATACCTGAAATATCTGCCTTAATCTCCTTAAGATAGTCTTCCATTTTCTCTACCCTTTTTACAACCTTTGCAAGCATGTCTCCAGCATCACGGTTCTTTGGTGGAACGTAAAGGCCACTTTTATCCTTGTAGTCATCTTTTCGCTTCTAATCACCATCACGCTCCCTATATCTATACCCATATTTATTGTAATTATTGTTTCTATAGTAGTTTCGACCTTGATTCCCTTGTCGCGAGTTCTAATATCCTCGGTTAGACCCTTGGCCCTTAGCTCAAAAACCTGCCACTTCTCTATCAAGATACTTTTCCTCCTCCTCAGATTCTGAATCTTCATACCTAGGTGTCTTACCTTGTGCACCCACTACATTCACCTTTTCCACTCCAACCAGCATAAATTATTTAGTAAGCAATCCAATCTCAATACTCAGCTATGCTATCTCTTGAGCCACTATCTCATCTAGTGCTCGCTATTTTATGGATGCTCCAATTGCATATGTACCTGTAGGTCTTTCTGTCTTTCGAGTATGACAACCTCTGTTGGTTTTTGTGATCCGATCTAGGATCTCAGAAATGTACTCCCAATGTGAACTCATGAATGCCCCACCTATGATAGTGCCTGCTATAGCCTTAGTGTTAGCATTCAAGGCTCTGTAGAAGATCTCTAGCAAGTTTCTACCAGTCATTTTGTGGTTTGGAACACTCTGCAACTTTTTTTTGAACCTCAGTCAAGTCTCGTATAGTGCCTCAGAATGCAACTGTCTAAAACTGTATATCTCATGTTTCAATTACAGTATTCTGGGGAGGGAATAATCGGTCCAAAAACTGAGTCCTCAACTCATTCCAATATAACATAATGTGTCACTTTGGTAAAAGGACGACACGAATTAAAGAAAAGAACCCTGTTAATGAAAGGACCAACGAGTCGCTTTGACAGATATTCAATGATGGGTGCTTGCCCCAATTTTATTTTTAATAGAAAAAAGAATCAAGTCTTGACTATAATTGATACCAACAGTTAGCATATCATAGAAATTTCTCTTTCGCTTTTCTTCTAGCTGAGATCGACTTCGAGTTAATTCCTATAGCTGCAAGTGGTACCTCAAACGTATCTGAGTGTCCACAAGATTTGTTCGTCTTACTTCAAACAAAGCTTTTTGAACTAGACTTATCCCCATGTTTCAAGTGCCCTCACCACAAGGGAAGTCCTCACTTGCACACATTTGAAGTATTTTTTCTTGAGGACATTTAAGAAATATACTCACATTCGAAAGAAAGTTCAAAGCATGCAACTGTGATACCATAGACTTGGCATTTATGTAAGTCTCCACTAATGTGAGAAAATCTGGAATGGGATCATATAAGGCTTCGTATCAGCTTGTAATTTGGGATGGGTAGGATATTGATTTAGGATAAAAGTGACTTTAATCCATCCTTGAGAGTTGAACTGAACTTGTGTTTTTGACGCTTGTTACGCCTTTGACACTTTTTCTTCTTCTTGTCCCTTTCTTTGTTTTGACTCCTTTTTGAGTCTTTCTTTGTAAGAAAATTCTAATGCTTTTTTTTCTTTTAAAGTTTCTCCTCTTTTGTTTGGAGTGTTCTCCCTTCTTTATTTGGGATTTCTCCTTGACTTGACTTGATTTTGTGAGAGAGTTTTTAATTTTCTTTCTTTTCTTTGAAGTCATTTTTGTATACTTGGCTTTCAGGGATGTTGCAACTTTTGCCTTTGACAGCTTCAAACTTGAATCTTCTTCTAAAATTTGCACATGTTCAGTGCGCTCAAGAATATTGGGTCAAGAGAGAGATAGTGCATATAAACACTCACAAGGGTATTGGATAAGATGTGGTTGTCCTAAGAAGAGACTGTAGGTTCAAAGAAGGACTAACTAGGGATAAATGTCATTTAGTAGGTATTAAAAGGTACAAACGGGTCAATGAAGGCCTACAATCCTCTTTTAAACCAAATATTATTCAGAATTTCACCTCAACAAAACATTCGGCCCAAGTTCTAGATCAACAGTGCAATGCATTTGAATTTAAACTAAAACTCACCACACAATGCACATGAAACAATGAGGTCAGTTTTCTTATTAACCTAGATGCATGCAAGAGACATTTTCAAGTATCACAAAGTTACAAATCAGAGGTATCAAAAGAACCTAAGTTTCATCACAAAGTCGATCTTCTCAATCATATTAATTATTTCTTATGCTTCTAATTATGTTGGTACTAACTAAGACAAAGTCATGATTTCAATAAATTAATTTTTTTTAATTGATTTTTTAAATGAGAAATACCAAACCCGAAGAGGGTTGTCTATGTATCTCAACCCGAGGGATGAGAATTAGGTGTGCGTAGTTTGTGCAAGTATAGTATAAAATACATGCACACAAATAATGCAAATATAAAGAAAACTTGGAGCGATGCCTCGTATGTCCAGTGTCAGCTGACATCTTTAGTCAAAGAGAATCTCATGCATCATGGCCTCTTGATTGTTTAAGAGAACCTCTTCTTCTTGTACTCTCTTCCATGAAGATTTCAGCAATTATGGGATTTTTCAATTATCTATTGAAATAGTACATTATTGTGACCATCCACGATTGTTAGAGAGGATGATTTCCTACAAAAAGATGAGAAAAAAATGAAAGTAGGGAAGTCATGAAAAGATAATAAATGAGAGAGAGTGGTTACATAGTAGAACATTTCCCTGATTTGACTTCCACACTAGATATTGGTGCCTCATGGAGTCCAAGGTTAAATATAGTCTGATTCTTAAGGTGCGAGCTTGGTGAAATTTTTGAGGACCTTCCTAAAAAATTCTACCGCAGTTTAGAACACAAAAGAACTTTCTTGAACTTCTTGAAACTGCTTTGAGTGAAATTTTTGAGACCTTCTCAAAATTTTTGGCCAGTTTCCATTGTAAAGAAAGATGGAAAGCTTACGGGGAATATGATTGAGCCTTTAAGGCACCTACGTAATCCATTGAGCTAGGAATCAGGTCAAACGCAGTTAAAAAAACTTCAACAATGAAAAAATAATGTGTGAGACAAAACATGTGTATTAAACACAAAATTAAACAATCATATACGAAGAAAATCATGTAATATGTAAACAACATATAATGCATCCTAACATACACGTGACCTTGTAAGCCAAAGGTAAGCCTAATGATTGAAGGATGTACATGTCGTTTGTGAAACATTCCATTGCCTCCCCCCCCCCCCCCCCCAAAAAAAAATAAAAATATGTTAGATACAAAACAATATGAATAGATCAAATGGGAGTACAAAATAAGTAAAAAAGATATGCAATAAATATCAGTCCCACATAGGGGAACAATACTAAACTAATCCGCCTTGGAAGTCCTTCATTCTCGAACTTCTTAAAATTTTTGAACACCTTTCGGATGAAGATCTTCATTTGATTATAACAAAGAAACTAATATAAAAAAATAATAAATTCTCAACCCCGAGAGACAATGGTTTGTACAATCTGGCATCACATCCTTCAGTCACATAAGGGATAATGTCCTTTTAGGCCATGGGCCTTTTGGACATAAGTAGCCTCTATTGGACCCAATACCTCTTGGTATCGGGTCAACCTAGGTCAATGCCTATACATGAGATTTGGCTTCGCTCTAACCTAATTGACTAGAGTGGTTTCTTCAAATTGATCGGAAATCCAAAATATATTTATCGGGGTAACAAACCAAGTAACTGTTGACTGACTCGAATCAACTACTTCACTTGGAGGTTCAAAGAATGATAAAGTGTTATACGGAAGGGCGGGTGCAGATACCCGCATAACCACCATTTTTTCTAATGCTTAATGCTTTGTCACAGAGGTGGAAGGTGTCATGAAAATGCAACAGTCAATATATTATGAAAAATTAACAAATAGAGAATAAATGACTAAATAATGTAAACAGTATACAAGATACAAATAATCTACAGAATAAACAAGGCAACATTAAAATTGTAAAAAGTAAAAACTCCTCAATTGAAAAAATGAACTCATAATGATGAGAACCTTCACATCCCTAGCAGAGTCGTTATTCTTTCACGATCCCTATTTTCATAAGGCACAACTTCGAAACTCGAAAAATCATTTAATGAATTGTTTAAAACATTTAGTGAGAGTTGCCACTTCATTTTAAGAAAACTAGGAAACTAATTAATTAAATTAAAGAAAAATAATCTGCGAAACCAATTAGATTCTAGGTAAGGGTTTAGGTTATTTCAAAGGGAAGGTATTAGGCACCCTTCGAAATCCACAAAGGTGGGTCTCAGCTGAATTCATTTTTTCAATTGAGGAGGAGATAAAATAACTTTAACAAAATAACAAACATGAAATATACACAGTGAATAAAGTGAAGCAAGAATAATGAAGACGACCTAATATTTGCCTATCGCGAATAAATAACTCAAAATAATTCTCCAATTTGAATTCGAGTGTCTTCTTCGGGAAGAAGCTCCATGTACCTATAAAAAATACTTGATAAAAGTGTTAGTAATGAATAATTATAAATCAAAATAAACTAAAGAAATAATAAATGAAAAGTAAAACCCTTCTTATATACATCGGAGGCCTTGAAAATCGATAAAAATTTCTTCATCAGCCTAGTATTGAAACTTGGGTAAAGGTGATAATCAAACAATTGAATTTAAAAATAAAATCCATCTTTTATAATAGGGAGACCTCGAAAATCCGATGGAGAGATTTTATCATTGGCCAAGTATTAAAACTTGAATTAAAAAAGTAATCAAATAACTGAACATAAAATAAAATTCGTCTTTTATATCGGGGAGGCCTCAAAAATCCGACAGAGATATTTTATCATTGGCCATGTGTTAACTTTTAATCTGTTGATTATCAATTTAATTAAAATGTAAAAGAGAAATTAAACTGAACAAAATCTCAAACATCAGTGAAGTGTTGGATAAATTAATAAAATAACAAAAATTAGGATAAAATAAAATGCATCTAACAAACAAACAACCAATAGAATTATCATCATAAAGTAATGAGACAAAAATAATAACTAATAAAAATGCATCCATAAATGGAACATGTAATGGTGACATAGGTTGTTGGAGAACCAAATAAATCATCAGAAAGTAATAATGATAGAATAGCCAAAGAATAATATGAATCTTTATCTTTAAGAAGTTCAAAGAGGAACAAATGCAACTTAGGTTGCTGGAACAATAACAGGTCAACCATAAAATGGAAAATATAGCAACCAAATGAATACAATAACAGTAACACTGGGAAAGACATACATCCAATAAATATGGCGGTAAACAACGAGCCAACAAGAGAAGTAAACATTGATAAGCAACTTATGCTTAAAACACACGAAATAGAAATAGTTTGATAGAGATTACCGAAATTTCGAGTTGATATTCACCGGAGTATGAATTTTCTGGCCAGATCTAGTTTTTGTTGTCGTTGATGACTGGTTCATCGGAGTATGTTAAGTTGTTCGCTGCTCAGTGGTGTAGTAGTTGTGCTCCATCGGTTGAGCCTTGGGTTAATCAGAGTTCGCTCGTCAGCGATGAAGCAGACGAGGGAGAAAGAACAAGGAGGTTGTTTGGGGCTGGTTTTTGCCTGATTTGGCGACGTTGTAGAAAGATATGAAATCTGGAGATACTCACGGGAGCTTCGTAGTTCATCGGAGTTGAGCCTCGCTGGAAAAGTGACGGGTTAGTTGGAGGTGGGTTCTCCGATGGGTTTTGGTCGGAGATGGTAGAAGAGAGGTGAAGCAGCGATGGTTTTTGGGTGGTGTAGTGTCGGATTCCGGTGGTGGTGGCCGAAAAATAAGGAACAGGGAAGAGGCGGCTCTTTTGTCAAAAATGGAAAGAGAAAAGAATAATTTGTTTGATCTAATTTGGAAATTTTTACCACTATTAATTGTGAAGGGAAAGAATTAATTTTATAGAGAAAATAAGCAAAACCCGTGTGCTATTCAAAAATCATGGGCTATTCAAAATCATGATTATTTAATTTTATCTAAAACTATGAGTATTTAATTTATATGTGTAAAAATATTTTCTCTGTCTTTTATAAATTAAGGGACTATGATAAAAATTAAATTAACAAATGTATTTAATGTCACATAAGAATATGATTTGAGTTTAAAATAATATTGATAATTTAATAAAACTTAAACAACATTTATTTATAAAAATGACTGTGTAAAAAAACAGTTACAGTGAATAATTACAAATTATAATAAATTGATAAATATTCTAACATTTCAAGAAAAGGGATAATTACCAATAACTTGTGTTAAATTGAACCAAATTATATAAAATTAAATTTTATGCTCTCTAACAAATAAAAAGAGCAAAAGTATTTATTTTGAAAATGTTGGTCCAAAATTGAGTGTCAATACTAGTTGTATTCCTTCTACGATTCGCAGGATCTTGTATGAACCTAGATGACGCGTCTATCTTTCATCCTTTTAATGTGTCTTGAGTTCCATTTTTTAAATCTCCTTGATATGGAGAGTTACCAAGCTCTATCTCATACCTTTAAGTTTTACTGGATTTGGAATCTTTTGTTACCCTAAAAAATCAAGCACATTCTGTGGCTCTTTACTCATGGTACACTTATCACATCCCACTATCTCCACACCATTGGAATGAACATCAACCCCTCCTGTCAATTTTGTCATTTCCAAATAGAAGACATTCAACACATTTCTTCAAATTTCCAAACGCCACCCAGTTCTGGAATGCCATCAGCTTCAGATTCACCCACATCCCCTTAACTTGTAATTTGATAATACCACCACCCATTGGCATGACCTTTGGCAGGAAATAAAGAACAAAACTTTCAACAATTTGCTAGATTAGAGTCACATCCTCCCCTATTACGTCTAGCACATCTGGACCACCAGAAACAATGACCTCATCAACCATAAAAAGAATAATGTCAACAATGACATTACCACTGTCAAAGCAGTGGAGACTCATCACATCCTCAATAGACCTTTAAGCCACAATGCTAAAACTCTTACATACCTAAGATGGGAACCCCTACCCACCAATACCAACAAGCTTAACACTGATGGAACTTCCATCAAAAGTGTTGGTAAAGGAGGTATAGGTGGATTGGTAAGAGATGCCAATGGAACCTAGATCATAGGTTTTATGAGACCACTTCCAAACTCCATCAACAACTATGCAGAGCTTAGGACTCTTCACCTAGGTCTCACCATGGCCTGGGAACATGGACTTGTGCCCTTAAAAGTCAACATTGATTCCACTGAGGTTTTGAGAATGCTTAAAAATGGTCACTTACCTTATGATAACATTATTGATAAGTGCAAGACATTACTAGAGAGGTTGGGGAATTTAGCAATCAGACAATGCTACAGACAGCAGAACAGAGCAGTTGATAGCCTAGCAAAGGAAATATGTAGAGGATACCTTTTTGACAATATTAATTTTTGGCCAGTTCCACCAATGTATACTAAGGATGCAGTAGATGCAGACATTAGTGGAACTACTTTTGCTAGTATAATTCCTGAATGTAATATCAGATTAATCTAATAGTACCATCTTCTTGGGAAACCCTAAGAAAATGCATCATGCTAATATGCCTACTGCATTTATGGAACCTTAATCTATAAATACATTACTATCTTGTTTACGAAAAAAAAATAAGACGAGAGCATCCAACCCAGATATACAATGCTCTTTTTGGTGACTCCTTGAAGGTAGCTTTTCCCGATGACCTTATTATAAACTCTTCTTCGATTTTACTTTGATGTAAGGTGTTCCTTCGTACTAAACAACCATATATATATAAGAATTTTCCCTAATACAAATGTTACTAAAAATTAAAGCCATTTTAATTTTAAAATTTATGATTTCTTGCAAAAAAAAAGATTTTGATATCTTATGTTCGGGGTTAATAACCTAGATCAAGAACACAGTTGTACCATCCCTAAAATTTGTACATATTCGTAGTAGCTTTCCTACAAGTTTAGTCCCATAAAATAAAGTTAATTAACACTTGAAAGAGTTAGAAATCAGTTGGGGAGTGACTCGGGGTCTAAGGTAAGAGTTTTGAGTGTTGTGAGGTTGTTTTCATGTCTCGTAGGAGGGTATTGGGCATTGGGGTCCATGCCATTGACTAGTGGCAAATGCTGAGAACTCCAAACCAGTAGGGGTTCGCATTGGCAATGTGCCATGCTGCCAGATATAATGTGTTGGCAATGTGCCATGCATTGATTTGGTGTGATGTCCAGCTTGCCATGTTAGGCATGTCCCCGACGTTAAAATCACCTTTTCATCCATTTTTGTAAGGGTAATTTGGTCTTTTGTCCCTTAAATAACCCCTAAACCGATATGTAAACCCAAATTTTGACCACACACTTAAAAAATTTCATCGTTTCCTCTCTTTTCAAAGTTTAAGAATACAATAGCAAGCTTTTGCCAAATGCATCTCTAGGGTCCAAGTTCAAGGTCTCATCCCAAGGATTTCTTAAGTTTTAGGTATGTAGGACTTTGATGAATAATTTCTTCCATCCTCGTGTCCAAAACTTTGTAGTTTTCAGGAATTTAATTTCATATTTAGGATTTATAAATCCACTTTCAAAGTCACCATTTTTATTATCCAATTATATGATATCTTGAAGTCTTTACTCATGATTATGAATTTTATGACTATTGTATTTCTTTGTTACCCTTTTTAATTGTTGACATAATTTTGTACATTGTTCTTGAAGCTTATGTTTTAAAGAATGAATTTAGAACCTCTATGTTATTATGAATATGCAAGGAAATAGAATAAACCCATAGAAGGGTGGAGTTTCTGATAGTTTTCAAGATATGAATTTAGTAACGTTTCAAGCTTTGCAATAGATAGATAGTGATTTAAATCTTTTATTGAGCATGTGATTATATGAACTGTTTTATGAGGATTATTTAGCACTAAGCGAATATGGGTTTAGAAGATCCAAATCCCATAATTATGTGTCATAGTAGGATTATGTTTTCACCGCAATGATGATTGGTCATTAGCCCAAAATGTCCATTTAGTAGATCCACACATATATTGATAGGTCTTAAACCTTGGCAAGGTATGGGGCAACCCTTCCAATTGGGTTAGATGTTGTACATCATTAGCTCAAGTGATGTATGTCGGTTATAAAAAACTCCCACCTAAAAGTATTTACTTTGCTTTGACAATCTTTTTGATATGGTCATTTTATGACTCCAGATAGTATGATTTTAGATATATACTTCTCAAAGAGCTTTTCTTATGGTTTTAGCTAAACATACTCTCAGTTGATTATTATGTTTATAAAAATCCTATTTTTGGCTCTTTTCTCTATTTATGTCATATATATGATTTTAGTTATTTTGTATTATTCCTACATACTCAGTACAATCAGATGTACTGATCGTATACTTCTTCTATCTATATTTTTTATATGATGTAGATATGGGTAATCGTTTTTAGGCATGGGGCTAGTTGTTACCAACTTAGAGTTCAATAGTTGGTACGTCCTCTTCATTTGGGGACCTAGTTTAGTTGATTCTTTCTTTTATTTTTAACGTTGTTTTATGGGTAGTTGAGGATCATATCCTGACATATAGTTTTATTTAGATTTAGAGGCTTGACAGATATCAGAGTATGATTTATGTTAGCCCTTCAAGCCCAGTATTTCATTTTATTAAAACATTTAGTATGTTTCAAAACCTATGAGTTATGATTCTATTTACAGCTTTTGCTTAAGTTTTATATGATATGCCTAGATATTCTATGCCAAGGGTTAACTTAGGATCACTTGTTGTTCCAAGCACCAAATCTCAGCTAGGGTATAGACTCCGGTCTTGACAAACTTGGTATCAGAGCACTAGGTTCAAGTGTCCTAGGATGTGTGAAAAATCGCATTCAGTAGAGTTTTTTTTATGGGTGTGAAACGCACCACACTTATAACGAGGAGGCTACAGAGTATTTAGGAAGTGTTTTCCCTTCTTTCATGCTTTAAGTTTGTGCGATAGAGTTTAACTCTATAAATGCTTCCTAATTTCAACTTTGCACGTGTTTCAAATTATGCTTCCATGCAGAGCCGCCAGATGTCTACGACAGGCCAGGAATGAAAATCCTCAGGTGCCGTCAGTGCTACCTCAGGCTGATGTTACTAATGCCGAATTTTGAAATTCTATCTAAATACTTGCTCAGGCTATGACAAACTAGGTTGATCGTCAGGGAGCAGCACCTATAAGTCCTCGGGGTATTCCAGACACTAATAGAAGCCGTGAGTTTCTCAGGATGAATCCACCTAAGTTCTTTGGGTCAAAGATAAAGAGGACCCGTAGAACTTTATTGATGAGGTTCAGAGGATTTTTTATGTGATGCAGGTGAATAAAGTTGAAAGTGTTGATCTTGCTGCTTATCAACTTAAGGATATTTCTAGAACTTGATTTAACAAGTAGAAGAAGAACAAGGGTGAGGGTGCTACACTGCTAGATTTGATTATGTTTGAGGAAGCTTTCTTGGGATGTTTCTTTCTCTGAGAGTTGCAGGAGATAAGTACCTAAGAGCTCCTCAACTTAGAGTAGGGTTTTATGAGTGAAGTTGAGTAAACTGTTGAGTACAACCTCAAGTTTACTAAGCTGCCTTGTTACTCTTTGAATATAGTAGATGCTATGAGAAATAAGATGAGTTTTGTTTTGGGACTTTCCTGCCTTACTGTGAAGAAGGGTAGAGTAGTGATGCTAATTAAGGACATGGATATTGGCAGGCTTATGGTCCATCTAGAGAAGGTTGAGGGAGGCAAGTTGAAAGAGAGGGAGGGGTCTTATAAGAGAGCCTAAACATCCAGTCATAAGTTTAGTCAGTCTAGGAATGACAATGGGAATCGATCATCTTTTAGAAGAGGCCATCCAGGCCAACTCCGTCTTCAGCTTCTACCCATGTACCTAGACCCAGGTATGATCAGCAAGTTAAGATACAAGGTTCTCATTCTCAAGATAGTGTTGTGAAGGGGTTCACAGCTTATCCTCCTTGTAACAAGTATGGAAAATATCATCTCAATGAGTGTTTGTACGTTAGGGATAGTTGTTATAGATGTAGTCAGACATGCCACACGATTAAGGAATGTTCCTCTGCTAGGTAGGGAAATGGGGGTAACTAGGATACTTCATGTTGACACCCAATTTTGACCTCTCGATATTCCTCCCGGGCTGCTATTTTATCAAAAAATATTAATTTTGAATGTTTTATTGTTATTTTGATATCAAATAAATTCTGACACTTCGTATTCATGATTTTAAGGTATGCAATTTATTTTCAGCATTTAATTCTTATTATTCTTATATAATATACAATTTACTAATTTAAATATAATATTTTACATAATTTTATAAATATTTATTAAATTATTTCCGTAAATGTGCATACTCATAATTCCAAACACATGGTCTATTACTATTAATATTCATTAATTATATTATTATCATTATTATTATTATTATTATTAGTATAGTGTTATTATTAAAATTCGTATTCATAATTTACAAGTACATAATTTATTTCAAATTATTATTTATCGCCAATTTTAAATAATATATTACGTGTCATTATTGTTACTTATGTAATTTCTTCATAATGATTTTACAACATTGATTAATTTATTAAATAGCAGTCTAATTCCATTTCCCCAATTTATTTAACTTTTAGCCATTTGTACCCAATTTCATTCCAATTTTAGCCTAAATTGATTTTAATTTGACCCTAAATTGAAATCCCAAATTCAATTTCAACAAGACCTAATTTCTAACCCATGATCCGACCCATCCTAATTTCAATCGCAGCCTCTCACCATAGCCTCTCTCTCCGATCTCCCTTCTCTCTCCCTCTCCTCGAAACCTCTCAATAACCCTCACACCACCGGCGACCCCCGCTGGTGGACTGAACTACCCAAACAGGCCCTATACTCCCTCCGATCACCCTCTCCCGATCTCCCTCATGCTCCAACCGATGAACCCCGCTCCAGTACCGCCTCCATCTCAACAACCGTCGGCTACCCTTGACTGGAAAACCACCACGAACCGCCATCATTCACAACTCCGACCCCATGGCTAGTGAAACAGCAAGACGACATTGTCGTCGTCTCTTCCCCTCCTCCAGCCGGTAAACTCCCTCGGTCTCTCTCCTTTTTGTTCGTTGTTTCTTGGCCGAAACATCCTCGCCGGAGTTGATGACTGGCGAGGGTTCGATGAACCCCACTTCGATTGTTGACCAATTTTGGGTTTCAATTTGGATTGTCTTGCTTGTGGATTACCCCGAAATAGGTTCTTAGATTTAAAATTCGTGATGTTTGGGATGTGACTTTGACTTGATTGTTTCGATTTCATGCTTATTAACACCTTTAGATTATCATACTTGAAAAGCCCCAAATTTTGTGAACTTTGTTTAAACCTTAATTTTCTATGTTCGGTTTTAGTTTTGAATTCTGATGTGACATGGCTATGTTGAAGCACTTCACACTAATTCATGACTGCAAATATTGCTCTTTCCTTTTGCCTGACATGATTCCGAGACTTGTTTTGGTATGACTTTAGTGTTAGGTTTAGTGGAATTCTTTGTGCTAATATGTGCTTCCATCGTGTTCTTGTTTTCTGACTAAGTCGTATTTTCGAACACCTTGATTATAATCTTCTCCTCAAATTAAGCTACAACTTTCAATATCGTTGATGTGGTTGTTCCGTCCCTCTTTGAATTCGAATTATGACAGCTTTACATGCTAATTAAGGTAGCTTGTTATTTCATTCTGTCCTAATTAATTTTCAAACGTGTGACAGCTTTTAATTGCCTTATTTTTGGTAACGTTATCATCCGTCTTATGTTAAAATGGATTCGAATTATATTAGTTTAAGGAAAGCCTTTTATGAGTCATGTTCCCTCCTCTTGATTTTTCTTTAATTAATTGTGGACAGCTTTAGTATTTGTTAAAATTGGGAAAATCTTGAGTTGTTATGGAAGGAGTTGTTTTGCTATTCTGTCTAAGGAAAATCCCCTTGATTGCCTCTTTCAGTGATTCTCTTTTATTTTTATTGATTGACTGATAGTTTGAGGATATAAAAACAGTCTCTCCTCTCTCAGTATTGACACTTTTTCATCACATATTTTCTCTACTTTTAAAAAAAAATATTTCACTGCTTTTGATCTTGAGAGATTGCTTTGGATTATTATCATTGGTTCTCAGTTTGAAAGTGTGGTTCCTGTTTGGGTTTTATTATCACCAACTGGTTAGTTTTCTCTAACGATGCATTCATTCCTTTCGTGCTAATCTTGTGTGATTATGATCTTGTTTTGATTTATTTTGCAATAAAGTGTTTTCCTATCGTGGTGTTATGTATGTGAATCTAAAACGACCTTTGTGCATCTCATAACCTTTTTGGTGTGAGCCTGCTTGGGATCCTTGAGATCCTTAGGATCTCGACAGCACCAAGGGTTGGTTATGGGATGCCAAAGGTATGTTTTGGATCCTAGGAGTGTTTTGGTGTCTTTGTTCATGTTCAACAGGTTGAAGGCGAGAACTGGGATAAGACAAAGAGTTGTCAGGGATTCGGGAGTAGTAAGGGGTTGTCCAACCTAACCCCTTTCGATTTTCTTTTATCTCTTCATTCATTGGGTATGTAATAATTTGTATAAACTCCATGTATAATGAAATTGCGGGGACAGTTTATAGGGGTGGGGATTATGTGACTTGAATGTTTTGATAACATAACTATTTTGTCACTTAGAGATTATTAATTTAATTGTTTTATCGCCTAGAAATCATGCTCTAGGATTGTTTAAACAATTTCAAGTATGTATTAATAAATAATTTAATTTTTAGCATGTTTAAATTAATTTTCAGCATGTTTAAATTAATTTTAAGCCTATTTAAATTTATTTTTCAGCATATTCAGACTAATTTCCAGCATAATTTAAACCACTTTTCAGCAGTTAAAATTAAATTTTTAGCATATTTTAATAATTTTCAGTATTAAAAAGTTGAATTTCAGCATTTTTTAATCACTTTCTAGCACTCCTAATTAAATTTCAACATTTTTAATTAATTTCCTGAAAGTTAAAATTAATTTCCAGCATTCTAAACTAATTTTTCAGCACTTTTTAAAAAAAATATATTTTCAGCATTTTAAATTAGTTTTCTGCAATAATTAAATGATTTTCCGGCAACTGTTTAATTAATTTTTCAGCACTTTTAAAACAGTTTTCAGCATTTAAAAATCATTTTTCAGCAATTATTAATTAATTTTCAGCCCTCCTAATTAATTTTTTCAGTATTTAAAAATTAAATTTCTGCACTGTTAATAAACTTTTCAGCAACCTAAAGCCATTTTTTTTCTGCACTTTTAAATTAATTTTTCTGCAATTTAAACCAATTTTTTGCAACTTAAATCAATTCTCCAGCACTTTAAAATCAATTTACAGCATGTTTAAACTCAATTTCCAGCATGTTCAATTAATTTTCCTGCAATTTTAAATTAATTTCTTGCAACTTTAAATTAAAATCCTGCATACTTGTAATAATTTTTCTGCACAGTTGATTAATTTTCTGCACACTGTCAACGTATTTTCTGCACAGTTAATTAACTTTCTGCATACTTCTAACAATTGTTCTTCACAGTTAATTCATTTTCTGCACACTTTTAATAATTTTCTGCATATTTTGAACAATTGTTGCACACTTCAAATTGCTTTCCAGCGCACTTAATCTAATTTCTATACACTTTAATAATTTTTCCAGCATATTAATTATCGTCTCGCCTAGAAATCATGCTTATAGGTTTTAATCACGTAAAATAAATAATTATCTTTCAAGCATGTTAACCGCTTAATTAACTCTAATTAACCAAGAGGCTTACTGGAGACCTTTATGTGTTATTTGTAAGTCCTATTTGTTTACGTAAATTTCGAGTCTAATTAGACAACCTAAGAGTTCTTTTGTCTAGACCCAAATCCAAAATAGGTCGTCCAACGCCTCTTGGACATTAAGTCGGGATGAGTAGGCATTTAGGAAACGCTAGTTTTATCGTTTTCTTTAGAACGCCTTTTAAGATTAATAACCAATTAGGCAGGGTGGGTAGAACGTTCGGAAATGATGGAAGTTGACCCGAGCAGAATACGACAATGCAACATTTGACATTGTCATCCGTTAATAAGCCGGGTGCTGATCCGAATAAGATAAAAATTAACCTTTGTCTAAATCCGATTGAATTTATTTAGTTCTGCATGTCTTTTGTTTGGGGTAGTTTAGATATAATTTAATGAATCCTTTCATTATAAATTATGTATTTTTCTATCTTCTCGCTTATCTAATTCATTTCTTTATTTATTTACACATTTTTATTGCTTTATCACGTAGTTAATTATTAATGAGATAATAACTAAGTTGCATGCTTAATTTGTTTTATTATCTTTTATCTTTTAAACGCCTAGTTAAATGTTAGCTTAATTAATTGACCTTTGTTTATCACATAGTTTTCCCACGTAATATATGAGTTCGGTCGGGACCCACATTTGTGGACCTCGAAAGATGCCTAACACCTTCCTTTCGAGGTAACCTGAACCCTTACCCGAATTTCTAGTTGACGTAGACTAAATTAAAATAAGTTCGTAATTAGTCTAGTATGGTGCCCTAACGCACCTTAATTCGTTAGGTGACGACTCTTCACCCTAAATCAATTCCAAAAAGAGTTTGTCACGTCGGATCCTGCTTTTCGCAAGAAAAATGGGGCGCGACACTTCATCATCAGCTCCAACAGGCTAAAATGTCCAGAAAGGCACCACCTTAGGTGCAAGCGGTAGTCAGAATCACTTCTATGCTTTGTCCTCTTGTCAGGATCAGGAGACTTCCCCCGATGTTGTTACTGGTATGTTAAAATTCTTCTCTTTTGACATTTATGCAAGTTCCATGACCCCAGTTGGTAGTCGAAGATGACCCCTCTTTGCTAGATCCTAGAGCTATTTTTTCCTTTATCACTCCTTATGTTGCTGTGAATTTTGGAGTCAGTAATGAAAAACTCCTAAATCTCTTCTCTTTTTCCACTCCAGTTAAATAATCTATTGCAGCTAGAAGAATCTATCAAAGTTGTCATGTTTTCGTCCACCACAAGGACACCACAACTGACTTAGTAGAATAAGATATGATAGAATTTGATGTTATTCTAGGTATGGACTGGTTGTACTCATGTTATGCCTCAGATTATTGTAGAACCAGAATTGTTAAATTTCAATTCCTAAATAAATAAGTCTTAGAATGGAAGGGTAGTCCTGCAGTACCTAAGGGTCCTTTAGTGAAGGTTAAGGATTCTACTTCTGAAAGCACAACTCTCCAGTCAGTTCTTATAGTCAATGGATTTCTAGAAATCTTTCCTGAAGTTCCTTCCGACAGGGAAATAAACTTAGGGATAGACGTCCTTCCTGATACGTAGCCTATCGCTATTCCTCCATATAGAATGGACCCTACAGAGTTACAAAATTTAAAGGAGAAGTTAAAAGATCTTTTAGATAAGAGGTTTATCAGACCTAGTATTTCCTCGTGGGGTGCTCCAGTTCTATTCATGCGTAAGAAATATGGTTCCCTCAGAATGTGTATTAATTACTGCTAGTTGAACAAGGTCACTATTAAGAATAAGTATCCTATTTCTAGGATTGATGAGTTGTTCGACCAAACTTTAGGGTGCCACCTGTTTCTCTAAGATTGACCTCAGGTCAGGCTACTATCAGCTGAAAGTTAGAGAATGTGACATCCTGAAGACAACTTTTTGAGCTCGATATGGTCATTACGAGTTTCTTGTTATGTTTTTTAGACTAACCAATATTCCTGCAACTTTTATGGACCTCATGAGTAGGGTGTCAAATAGTATATTGACATGTTCGTTATTGTGTTCATAGATGACATCTTGATTTACTCCCATAGTGAGGATGAGCATGCTGACCATCTTAGAATTGTTCTTTAGACCCCTCAGAGAGAGACAGTTGTTCATGAAGTTTTCTAAGTGTGAATTTTGGTTGAGGTCAGTTGCTTTCCTTGGTCATTTTGTTTTTAGTAAGGAATATAGGTTGACTCTTGTAAGATTGAGGCAGTCAAAAGTTGGCTAGACTGATAATTCTGTAAGAGATCAGGAGTTTCTTGGGTTTAGCTAGTTACTGCCGGAGATTAGTAGAAGGTTTTTCATCTATTTCAGCCCCATTGACTAGGCTGACTTAGAAAAAGGTAAAATTTCAGTGGTCTGAGGCTTGTGAGAAAAGCTTTCAGGGGTTGAAGGCTCGACTTACTTCTTCTCTGATTTTGACCCTGCTAGAGGATACAAATTGTTTCATGGTATATTGTGATGCGTCCAGAGTTGGGCTGCGTTGTGTTTTGATACAGAATGATAAGGTGATTTCCTATACTTATAGAAAGTTCAAGGTTCATGAGAAGAACTATCTGACTCATAATCTTGAGTTGGCGGCAATAGTGTTTGCTTTGAAAATTTAGCGTCATTATCTCTATGGTGTGCATGTTATTGTGTTTATTGATCATAAGAGCCTATAATATGTCTTCACTCAAAAGGATTTGAATCTTCGACAGAGGATATGGCTTGAGTTCCTTAAAGATTACGACATGAGTGTGTTATACCATCCAGATAAGGCTAATGTAGTCGTTGATTCTCTTAGAAGGTTGTCTATGGGGAGTATGTCTCATGTAGAAGAGGGTAAGAAAGAGTTTACAAAAGATGTGCATAGACTCGCACGTTTGGGAGTCCTCTTACGAATTCCAATAATGGAGGCATGATAGTACAAAATGGTTCCTAGTCTTCATGAGTGATGGAAGTGAAAGAGAAGCAAGATAGTGGCCCCGTATTGCTTCAGTTGAAGGATGCAGTCCATAAGCAGAAAGTTAAAGTCTTCTCTTATAGGGAAGGTAGTATTCCTCGATACCAGGCTAGGTTGTGTGTGCCCGATATGGATGTGTTGAGGGCACGTATTTTGTCTGAGGCCCATAATTTTAGATATTTGATTTATCCAGGCTCTACTAAGATGTAACGGTACCTGACGGAAGTCTTCTGGTGGAGTGGTATGAAAAAGTATATTGTAGACTTTGTAGCAAAGAGTCTTAATTATCAGCAAGTGAAGATAGAACACCAAAAGCTTGGTGGTAAGGCCCAAGATATTAGTATTCTTATGTGGAAATGGGAGACAACAAATATGGACTTCATCACGGTCTTACCCATACGCGTTGCCACCATGATTCGATTTGGGTGGTAGTCGACAGAATGACTAAGTTAGCTCACTTCTTACCTGTCGAGACTAAAAATTTAGTAGAGGATTATGCCAAGTTGTATATTCGAGAGTTGGTCAGGATTCATGGAGTTCTCTTGTTTATTATTTCAAATAGGGGTACTCAATTTACATCTTAGTTTTGGAAGTCTTTTCAGAAAGGCATACGCACCCGAGTAGACCTCAGTACAATTTTCCATCCATAGACCGATGGACAGGTGAAGCCCACCATTTAGACTCTTGAGGATATATTGAGGGTGTGCATTATTGATTTCAAAGGTAATTAGGATGATCACTTGCATCTTATTACATTTGCTTATAATAACAGTTATCATTTTGGTATTTAGATGGCTCCGATTGAGGCACCTTATGAGTGGAGATATAGGTCTCCTATTGGTTGGTTTGAGGTAGGTGAGTCTACTTTGATAGGGCCAGACTTAGTTCATCAGGCCATGGAGCAATTCTTATTGATTAGAGAGCGGTTAAAGACTGCTCAGAGCCGACAGAAGTTGTATTCTACTATAAGGTGTAGAGACTTAGAATTTTAGGTTGATGATTGGGTTTTCCTAAAGGTTTCACTTACGAAAATATTGATGTGATTCGATAAGAAAGGGAAACTTAGTCCTTGTTACATAGGTCCCTACCAAATTTTGTGTAAGATTGGGAAGGTAGCATATGAGTTGGAGTTCCCTATCGAATTAGCAGCAGTACATCCTATATTTCACGTATCTATGCTTAAAAAATGTATTGGGGATCTGTCTTGTGTAATTTCTTTAAACAAGGTTGGGATTAGGGATAGTCTTTCGTATAAAGAGCTTTTGGTTGAAATTTTGGATCGTCGGGTTCAAAAATTAAGGACAAAAGAGGTAGCATCAGTTAAGGTATTGTGGAGAAATTAAGAGGTTGAGGAAGTTACATGGAAGTCGAAGAGGCTATGAAGTTTAAGTATCCGCACCTATTAGCTCCTCCTGATGTTGACGTTTCAGGTAATGACCTCCTTCTTATAGAAATTCATAATAGCTTCCATATCTAAGATCAGGTCTTGTAGTTCTATGTTTATGTTTGCACCATGTACACTTTGCTCTATTCCAAGCTTGGTATGGCTAAGTTCAGGTTATGATTAGTGAGAAAGGTTTGACAGTTAAACCAATAGTAGTCCCGTTCATTTCATTCCTTATGACTTTAGCTTTCATTCGAGTACGAATGAACCTAAGGGGGGATATTATAACATCCCCAAAGTTTGTACATGTTTCTAGTAGCTTTACTACGAGTTTATAACCCATAAAATAAAGTTAATTGACACTTAGAAGAGTTAGAAATTAGTTGGGGAGTGTCCCGAGGTCTTGGGTAAGATTTTTGAACGTTGTAAGGTCATTTTCGTGTCACGTAGGCGGTATGGTGAGTTGGAGTCCATTCCACAGACCCGTGGAAAATTTTGAGGACCCCAAACAAATAGGGGTCCATGTTGGCAATGTGTCACGCTGACAGATGTGGCACGTTGGCTATGTGTCATGCCACTAGTTTGGCGTGATATCCAGCGTGCCACGCTGGGCGTGTCCTCAACGTTAAAAATTTGTTTTTCATCCATTTTGGTGAGGGCAATTTGATCCTTTGGCCCTCAAATAACCCTTAAATCAATCTGTTAACCCAACTTTCGACCACACACTTAGAAATTTTCATTTTTTCCCTCTCTTCCCAAAGTTCAAGAACACAATATCAATGTCTTCCCAAATTCAACTCTAGGGTCAAAGTTCAAGGTCTCATCCCAAAAATTTCTTAAGTTTCAGGTAAGTATCACTTCAATGAGGATTCCTTCCATCCTAATGTCCAAAACTTTCTAGTTTTCATGAATTTAATTTCATAGTTAGGGTTTATAAATCCACTTTCAAATTCGAAGTCTTTACTCATAATTATGGATTTTATGACTATTGTATTTCCTTTTATACTTAGCAAGATTTTCTTGTTGCCCTTTTTGATTCTTGACATGATTTTGTACATTATTCTTGAAGCTTATGTTTTAAAGCATGAATTTAGAATCTCCATGTTATTATGAATATGCAAGAAAATAGAATAAACCCATAGTAGGGTGAAGTTTATGATAGTTTTTAAGATATGAATTTAGTAAAGATTCAAAGCTTTGCAAAAGATAGATAGTGATTCAAATCTTTTATTGAGCATATGATTATATGATATGTTTTGTGAGGATTATTTAGCACCGAGCGGATACAAATTTAGAAAATCCAAATCCCATAACTACGTGCCACCGTAGGATTATATTTTTACCGCAATGACAGTTGATCTTTAGCCTAAAAACCCCATTTAGTTAATCCACACATAGATAGATAGGTCCTATACCCTAGAAAGATATGGGGCCGCCCTTCAAACTGGGTTAGATGTTAGACATCATTAGCCCAAGTGATGTATGTCGGTTATTCCCACCTAAAAGTATTTACTCTGCTTTGACAATCTTTTTGATATGGTCATTTTATGACTCCGTATAATTTCAGATATCTACTTCTCAGAGAGCTTTTCTTATGGTTTTAGCTAAACTTACTCTAAGTTGATTATTATGTTTATGAAAATCTCATTTTTGGCTCTTTTCTCTATTTATGTTACAGATATGATTTCAGTTATTTAGTATTATTCCTAGATTCTAAGTACATCAGATGTATTGATCGCATACTTCTTCTGCCTACATTTTTCATCTGATGTAGATATGGTGTTTGCTTTCGGGCACGTGACTAGTTGTTACTAGCTCAGAGTTTGATAGTTAGTGAGTCCTCCTCATTCGGGGACCTAGTTTAGTTGTTTCTTTCTTTCATTTTTGATATTGTTTTATAGGTAGCAGGGGGCCTTTGTCCCGGCGTATTGTTTTATTCAGATTTAGAGGCTCGACAAACATTAGAGCATGGTTTATGTTAGCCCTTCGGGCCCAGTATTTCGTTTCTTTAAAACCTTAAGTATGTTTCAGAATCTATGAGTTATGATTCTATTTACAACTTCCGCTTTAGTTTCATATGATATGCCTAGATATGCTATGTCAAGGGTTAGCTTGGAATCACTTGTGGTTCCAAACATCGTGTTTCGGCTAGGGTATAGACTTGAATCGTAACAAAAGTCGAGTAACAAAAAATCAAACAAGTATTCCATAATGACAAACCAAATGAATATGCAGTATGTGAAGGATTTGGAGTTCCCATTGTCCAGACAGTATTATTGACTGTCGTTCATCAATTACCAAATTTATGATGTTTTGTGGGTTGTGGCCTGGCATGTTTGGCTAGGAAAGAAAAATAATGAGAAAATGATCAAAATGGTCCTTAATGCATGGGGTTGGATGATTTTAGTCCTTCATATATTCCACATAGTCAAAATGATCATTTTACTCTTTCATATATTTCATGTAGCCGATCATAGTCCTTAATATATAAAAAAGTAATATTTTACTCTTCCATATATACCAAGAATTAAAAGGATAATTTTTTATACAATACGCACTATGCAATTATGTGGTATATATGAAGGATAAAGTAATCATTTTTTATACATTAAGAACTATTTTGATTACATAGTACTATATATTAAGGAATAAAATATTGTAAGCCCAAAACAATAAGGACCATTTGTTCATTTTTTTTCAGAAAAAAAAACAAAACAGACAAACATGTGAGAGGCAAATGAAGAAAAGAACATTTAAGCCTCTTATATTCTTGATATTCTAAGAACATGTTAATGATTAATTAGATATTTCAAAATCTAACCACTTAAATTCTTATATGATAGTAAAGGCATAATATATAAACGTGTCATTTAACTTGATATTAGCTGATATTTATGTCCTTTAATTTTGGATGTGAACAATAGACACTTAAATTATCATAAAATTAAACAAGTAATACACGTACGCATCCTACATAAATCTCTATCTCTAATCTCTAATCTCTAATCTCTAATATATTAAAAGTGTGAAAACCATTAGAAAAGTGATTCGAACATTTTATCCTTCATTAAAAGTCTATGTTTTAGACAAAATCATCTTTTTACTATTTTTCTTCAACTATTGTATCATTATATTATAATATTTAAAATTAAGGAGTCCTATAATATATGATAAAAATAAATATCTTTTGAAATTTTTTTCTTATAAAACACAAAAACCAACGACTGCCCTAAAGTTCCCAAAAAAAAAGAAAAAACATTATTTAAAATTTTTGAGGGTAAAAAAAATAGAAAACACGTTCTTTTAAATTTTTTAGGAAAAAAAATCCAACTCCCTAAAGTTCCCAAAATAAAACCAAAACTATCCTAAAGTGTTTTTATTTTGAGTTAATATCTCAAAAGATCACTCAACTTTGAAAATTTATCTAGTAAAGTCATTAAACTTTATTTTGTATCGATAAAATCACTCAACTTTGACCTTTGTATCAATAAAATCACTCAACTATATTTATCATTAGCAAAATAAATCATTTTTTATGCCAATAAAATTAAAGAAAACATACATACTAGACAATATAAGGATTAGTATTGCAACAGATTCAGATTAAAAGCTAGTGTTTAGGTTCGCATAGCAATTCACTTTCCGAAGCTTAAACATAAATTAATAATATCCCATTACATCATCAAACTGAATGGAAATGAGAATCAAAAAGCTCTAATTGAATTAGCGATACTTAATGAAACCAATTTCCTTAGCATTGTTGTGGAACTAAATTTTGTTCCCGCGGTGAAAATGAATACCAAAAGTATACCTAAGGATTAATTTGTATGATACTGTCTGATGACATATATATGAAATCTAAATATATACTGGGGATGTATATCCATTTCACTAGGGATAATTATAATTAAGAGATAATTTGATAATATTATCATATTATACGAAGTGTGTAAGGAATCGAAAGTAAAATTAGTTTAATGGTGTTAATATATGGCTGGTTCCATAGATATGGAAAATATGCATTTCTCTATCATTTTCAGCTTTACCGGAAAGCATACATCTAGCTTTTTGTATGCAAAAAAATTGAAATTTTTGACCCGTTCAGCTCCGCATAGAAACCTTTTATTTTCAACCCGCACTGCACCCGCATAAGAGCTCCCTCCGCACCACCCAACATCGGCTTTAACCAGTGCTGCACATGCCCCTCCTCGTTGTCATTCCTAATTTTGATAGTACATGGGTAATTTTGTTTATTTGTGGGGTTTATGTGTTCGTGACATGAAAAAATAATTTATTTTGCCATGTCAAATTGTTTAAAATGATAAATTTGGTTTAGTGATTTTGGAAGATAAAAGTCCTAACTTGAGTGATATTGTTGATACAAAACAAAGTTCAATGACTTTGCTAGATAAATTCTCAAAGTTGAGTGACCTTTTGAGATATTAGCTCTTTTATTATTTTTTTTAAAAAAAGGTTCGTTTTTTTTAAGGAAAAGTTTCCTTATAAATCAAAAAGTCAGGCTTTTTTTTATAAAACCTACATGAATATTAATTTTTAAATGAATGTTGTTTAGGTTTGAATCACTTTAAAACAAGGATTCCTTAAATAATTAATTAATAATAGTTGTCTCTCTTTATTTAGGTTTAGATTATTCTATAAAATTTTCTTAATTAAAGTGATAAATTTACTTGTGATTCGAGGTAAGTTTTTTTAAGAATTTTAGTATTAGTATATTCTTGAAGTTTACAATAGATAAATTATCATGTATTCTTGATAACAATTGCTAATTGAGAATTTTTTTTTGTGAAATTTGAGATATCTTATGATAGAAGAGAAAAATTTGCTTGTGATTTGAGGTAAGTTTTCTAAAGTAGTATGTTCTTGGAGTTTGCAATCTTGATGTATCTATGATTAAAGAGATAAATTTATTTGTGATTTGAGATAAGTTTTCTAAGATTTTAGTATGTTCTAGTAGTTTACTATATAAATTATCATATATTCTTGATAGATAATTGCTAATTGAGAATTTTTTTAAAAAAATATTGATAGTATCAATGATTGAAGAGATAAACTAGGTTGTGATTTGAGGTAAGTTTTCTAAGATTTTAGTATATTTTTTATATTTACAAAAATAATTATCATGTATAATTTTGATAGACAACTGCTAATTGAGAAGTTTTCTTTTGTAATTTTAGTATGTTCTTGAAGTTTAAAATAACGAATTATCATGTATTCTCGATGGATAATTGCTAATGTTGTTGTTGTTGTTGTTGACTTATTTACAATTTTGACAAGAGTCTTTGCATGTTAAATTCCATCACAAGAAATTGGTTAGTCATTCTAATTCTATATGAATTCTCTTTTAAAATTTAATTATATGCAATTGTTTCAATTGTGATTAAACACATATCGTCATTATTTTTAATATTTTTTCAGGTACAAGCTATATCAATTATATAGATATAAAATTTATTTTAACGTCAATTGCTACTTTTTAATAATTTTGTTCTTTCATATAAGTTTTATTGATTGATGAGAGACACACGAGCAAAGTACGAGAAATGTTGTTTGAACTTTGTACCCTTCATTAAAAGTCTCTATTTTAGATAAAATCGTCTTTAAACTTTTTTTATATTATTTTTATGATATTAAATATTGACTATAATAAATATATGAGAAATTTTACTTTATGGGAAGACTCCTAAATATATGGAAGTATACTCCTAAATATATGGGAAATTTAATTATGCACGTAAATGGAAAAGTTGGAAAAATAAATGTCTTTTACTATTTTCCCTAAAATTATTATTTCATTATTACTGTAATATTAAATATTGACTATTATTAATGTATGAGAAGTTTTATTTTATAAAAGACTACGAAATATATGGGAAGTATAACACCCAAATATATATTGTCGAAAAAAATAGTAACATCTAATATATGAGAAATGTTGATCGTACACGTAAAGTTGAAAAAGTCCATGAATAAGGTTTTGGAGGCTTAAACAAAGTCCTGAGATTTTTTTTTTTTTTTTTTTAATTTCAGTTGGTCGTCTTTTCTTCTTTTTGTATTTGTATTGCTCATAGAATGCTTGGAGATGCAGAAGCAGATGGATGGGAACAGTTTGATTTTCTCATTATATATGAGTCATGTCTTAGGGATAATCCCTACGTCCTAATGATGATATTATTTAAGTTTTTTTTCTTTTGATTCTTCTTTATTTTGTGAATAATTTTACATTTTTTAGGCTGAGTTTTTATTAGAAATAACATTTCTACATTCACATGGTAATGATAAAATTGCGTACACACTATCCTTTCAGACTTTACTTGTAGGACTACACCGATTATGTTGTTGTAATTTGAAAGTATTAACTTGAAAATTTTGACAATGCAAAAATTAGCGGGAGTCTAGGAGCATCGTGTCTTTCGTAGTATTAGCTTTTACTAATTTCTAGCTTTTAGCTGAAAACCATAAAGAAATAATTTAAGTACTTAAAAATTATGGATTGCAAATTGTATTATTGGTTAATTTATTCCAATAGAATTGAAATATTAGAAAACTACAGTGAAACTTTATTGAATACTTGCGATATTGATTTAAATTATTTTTTTTTGGACTACTTACAATATGCACACACGCTTTAGTTAGTTGTATGTTTGTGCGGTTGTGAGTTTGGCTGATGGGTTTCGCTTATTTATTAGAAGTTTTAAGTATTGCTGGTTTTCTTAAGCTTTAAATGAAAATCACATTTCATTACATTGAATATGTTTTTGTGATTTGAAAATATTAACCTGAAAGTTTTGGTGATGCAAAGATTGGTGGGAGTCTACAAATACCGTATTACCCTTTATTGTAGCCCAATTGATTTTGAATGATTTTTTTTTTTTTGGTAGTATCTGGATTTAGACAAGAATGACTTTCCAGTAAATTTTTGTTAGGTTATCTTTTATTATTATTATTATTATTATTACTATTATTATTATTATTGTTATTATTATTTTATTATTATTATTATTTATTGATATCAGATGTGCTTGAAGGCAAAAATCTGCTATAATGGCTAGGGCAATTGCTGGGACATATTTTCCTTAAGTGATTTATAAAATTGAATTCATTAAAGTGAGGTACACGCACGGAGTGCGTACCCCTAAACTAGTACTCCCTCCGTTTCAAAAAGAATGACTTACTTTCCTTTTTAGTCTGTTTCAAAAAGAATGATCCTTTCCTTTTTTGGCAATACTTTGATTCCAACTTTTCACGTGGCATGTTTAAGACCACAAGATTAAATGGTATTTTGGTACATTTGACACAACTTTAATATATGACCACATGATTCAAAAGTCTTTTTTATTTTCTTAAACTCCGTATCAAGTTAAACTAGGTCATTCTTTTTTAAACGGATGAAGTATCTCATATTAGCTGCACCCCAAATACTTGATAATTCCTTGGTCTTTAATTGCTTTGTTCGAAAAATCCACAAACTTAAATTGAACGAATTTGTGGAGAAAGCAGACAATCGGTTCGTTCAAGTACCAATTATTTTATTACTTTTAGGTATTCCACATTAAAAAAAATTCTTTCCTTATTTTTAACTCCAAATCTTTTCAAAATCTCTCCTTATTTTTTTTAGTCCTTCCATTCTAAGACTCTTAACTTTATTTTATGTTTTCCATATCTTTTCAGAATCCAAATATTTATTAAAAGCTAAATAAATGTAATTACAATTTTATCTAATATGGAATACACTTACAGAGGATAAAAAAGTTGATTAACATCAATTCACTTAGAGACTTCATGCTTTTATAATGGCAAAGAACACAAACATACATAAGAGAATCAACATAACTTATGCGTACAAAAAGAAAGTAAATGGTGTAGAATTTCGAGTAATTTGACCCTGCTAGAGATAATTACACCAATTACTGTTTTGATAACTTTGATCTGCAAAGAAAATTTTGACAAAAAATATTATATAAGTAGCTAGCTTCAATAAGATTATAGTCATGAACATTAAACCGGCGGCAAAAAAAAATAAAAAATTACTAATTCCTCTTTTTAGATCTTCATAAATCTTATACAGAGAATTTTTTATTTTTAGCATCAATTACCTTTTGATTATTTCACTTCAATTTATTCTAATTTACTAGTTGAAATGAAACCACATGCACTTCAAAACCAAGCAAGCACTATAAAATCACCCATAAGATGAAAATCATATTTGTGTAGGCAATAAGTGCTTAAAGTTTGAAAAATTACATATTATAAGTTTATAACTTAAGCAATATATACTGAAATTAAAGTGTTTTACGAATAAATTTCAGCCATGGTCATTTAACTTTTTGTTTATCACACAAAAACCGTTTTTCTATTTTTCATTACATAGAAGTAGTCATTCAACTTTAGATATTATTACACAAAAATTATTTTTTTTAGTTTATACCACATAAAAGTCATCTAACTTTAAGTTTATTATTATCACATCAAAGTCATTTTTTCTATTTTTTTCATCACATAAAGTCTAGTTTTTTTCCAAGGTTAATAAAAAAAAAATCACCTAAATTTTTTTATTTTTTAATGAAAATATGATATGTCACTCCAAAAGAGCGATTTAATTCAATAAAACATATTAAATGTAATGAATTAATGTCAGAGACCTTTCTTGAATGGCTTGGGGAATCATATTTATTTACCTTCTTATTTTGACTTTTTGTAACATATTTGAAGTCATTGACCAAATCTAGATCGTATATTTTTTGTTCGTCATTGAATTCTCTGATTCTCTAGCAAAAATCTTTTGTTGATTAAAAAATGTGTTTATGAAATTCATCAAACAAAAAAGTATATTAGTAAGGCCAAAATAATTAAATTATATTGTTTTATGTTAATGATAATGAGTTAAATTTATTACAAAGAAATTAAAATAAAAGCAACAATTTTAATATCATAAACCACAACAAAGATTAGTCTTATGAAGCGAAACATTAAGACATGTTTCTAAAATTATTTCAAATTTAATCGACTTATTTTGAAGTGTCATATCATGTTTTCAATATAAAATAACAAAATTTTGGTGAAATTTATTTTTGTTAACCTGGAAAAAAATAAATGACTTTATGTGATAAAAAAAAAATAGAAAAAATGACTTTGATGTGATAATCTAAAATTTAGATGACTTTTTATGTGGTATAAACTACAAAAATAATTTTTGTATAATAACCCTTAAAGTCATTTATGTAATGAAAAATAGAAAAATGCCTTTCGTGTGATAAACAGAAAATTGAACACGGGTGAAATTTACACAATGTTTTACTCGTCTAAATACTTACACTCTTGTACCATTTTCTCTATGCGTTGATGTGATATGATAACTATTAGCCTTAGGTTAAGATTTGAACGTGAACTAGAAAACCTAACACAAGAATTTCATGTGTTGCAAGCAAATTTTTTTTGACTAATTAATATAAAGTCTAACCCTACACTACAGCAAACCCCCTACTTAACCTCCTCATTTATCGTCACATATTCCATGTGTCCGATGCGAATAAGTATTTACCATGATTCTCTTCCTTTTTTTCCCCTTTCCTTTTTCCTTTTCATGCCAATACCATAATTAATTGACCCCAAGGAAACCAAGTTTTTACATCTCTTTTTTGTCTCTCTCCACACACATATCAACTTACATTGTATCCCTAAAATATAACGTTTTCCATTTGCAGCATATCATATCCCATAACCGAAGCATTCATCCATAAACATGCTTCAAGGTTTAGGATAGAAGAAAATTAAACCTCAAGAACGTACAGGAAGAGAAAATCATGGATCAACTTTCTTCATCTCTCAAGAAAACATTAGTACCTCATGGTTCCTATAAGAAGGTCTCCGCTGCCCATGATATCGAGAACCAACCCATACTGGCTCAACAAAGCCCCGAAGCCCCGTCTGCTTCCTCCTCCATCACCTCCTCGTCATTGACGACAAGATCCCCCGTTGATCTTAATGACCGACACGAAGTCATTGTCAAGATCGACGGTGGAGAAAGAATCATGAAAGGAAACGAACGTAATATGTTATGGCATGAGCGAAGTTATGAATTCTGGACAGAAGATGTGAATAGAGGGCCCCACAGCAACGTCGTCCAGCGTGGCAAGGACATGCCTAGTGAGGATCCACCATCCAGATTAATTGGACAGTTTTTGAATAAACAAAGAGCTGTTGGATGTGAAATGACATTGGATATGGACATGGAAATGGACGAGCTGAGGAATAACCCAAAACCTGAAAATGGTCATAGCACTGCTGGATCCAGTCCTCTAAATTTCCCCCCTGATTACAAACACAATCATAGTCATACGACATCAAAAGAACCTAGAGTTTCATTTCAGGCTCCGTCACCACCTAATAACGTGGTTGACATCGAGCCTGACCAACCTTATAATAATGATTGCTCGACCGATGAGGAGGAGGGAGAAACTAGTGATGCAACACCCGATGAGCAAAAGTATCTTAACCGAAGAAGGACGATAAACATGAATAGTCCTCAAGATGATACTAATAACAGCAACAATACTTATTACACTCCTAAAAATGGTGCTGGTGATACTGATCAGGTTGTAAGGTGCACTTCCTTTCAAAAAAGAGCGAGCGTATTGGGGAGAGCGAAGACAAAATCAAGGCTAATTGACCCCTCACCCGAGATACCTGAGAAAAAATCAGGAAAAATTGGAAAATCGGGTCAATTAAGATCTGGATTGTTAGGAAGAACTTCCGGGATGCTAAAGCCACCAGAGGAGGAAGACGATGATCCATTATTCGATGAAGATCTTCCGGATGAATTTAAAAAGGGCAAAGTTGATTGCTGGACGCTGTTACAATGGATAAGTCTTGTTGTAATTGTTACAGCATTAATCTGCACGCTTATTATCCCTATATTGAAGATAAAAGTATTAAGAGGACTTCATTTGTGGAAATGGTTAGTTTTGGTTCTTGTTTTAATATGTGGGAGATTGTTATCAGGATGGGTGATTCGGTTAGTTGTGTTCTGCATTGAGAGGAATTTTCTATTGCGGAAAAGGGTATTATATTTCGTTTATGGTGTTAGAAAGCCTGTTCAGAATTGTCTTTGGTTAGGCTTGGTTTTAATTGCTTGGCATGCCATGTTTGATCAGAAAGTTGATACGAATAATAAGTTCTTGGGGTATATCAATAAACTGATGATATGTATGCTAATTGGGACAATGTTATGGTTGGTGAAAACTCTCATGGTTAAAGTCCTAGCATCTTCATTTCATGTTAGTACTTTCTTCGATCGAATTCAAGAGTCTTTGTTCAATCAGTATGTGATTGAGACATTATCAGGTCCGCCTTTGCTGGAAATCCAACGATCTCAAGAAGAAGAGGACAGAACACTGGCTGAAGTTTGGAAGATACAGAATATGGCAGGGGCACAGTTGCCACCAGAACTTAGGCCCCCAGTTGCTCCTCGATACAGTAGTAAGGGTGCAAGTGTTAATGGTGGGCAAACACCAACACCAAAACCATCAAGAACAGCAAGTATCGCGATCTCTGGTATATCTGGTCCATTGTCAAAAAATCAAGATGAACAGAACCAAGGGATATCCATTGATCATTTGCATAAGTTGAATCCCAAGAATATTTCAGCTTGGAATATGAAGAGATTGATTAAAATAGTAAGATATGGGGTAATATCTACGTTGGATGAGCAAATACACGATACCAAAAGAGAAGATGACTCTACTACACAGATAAGAAGTGAATATGAGGCCAAACTTGCTGCCAGGAAGATATTCAGAAATGTTGCCAAGCCTAGGTCCAAGTAAGTAATTTCATAATTTCCCAGTTACATCTAATTAATCCAAATCATTTTTCTAGAACCAGAAGATTGAGAACTTCTTAGAGGTTAAAATTATGGTAATAGATCACATTATTTTACTAATTTTTTGAAAACTTTCAAGAGCAAAGCCTTCTTTTATTTTCCTGTGAGCAAGAAAAAAATAACAAAAAAGAAGAGAAAAGGAAAAACAACCAGATCATTTGCAGCATCCCATATTCATCAAGTTGTCTAGCTTGTCTTGCTTCTTCCCCCTCCTCTTATGCTAAAACAAATAACACAAAAAGAAGACAGTATAAAAGATACATATCTTTAATTTTCCTCAGTTTGTGATCCTTTCACGTTTCATTGTTAAATAGTAGTACCTAATCTACGGAGATAGCCATTTCATAGTCCTGACTCCTGAATCATTTCCGATTTCGGAATTATTACTGCATACGGTATACAGCTTTTGTAGCGAGACTTCTATTAATCTTAATTCTTAACGTTTTGAACAGTTACACATTTCCATATCTTTTGCTCAAAAGAGAGCCCTTTATTCTATCTTATGATAGACCTACTTGCTATGCCAGACGAAAGGATCATATACTTAAAATGCTGTCAACTAGTCATATCACTTCAGTAAATTTAGTCCTGAAACTTTGTTCTTCTAACAGGTTCATCTATCTGAAGGACTTAAGTTGCTTCTTGCGAGATGAAGAAGCTTTGAAGACTATGAATCTTGTGGAAGGATCACCGGACCGAGAGAAGATCAGTAAAGCATCACTCAAGAACTGGGTGGTAAGAAATGATCATAGATGCAATGAATTTAACTTCTTACACATTGTCAAATCACTTTAAAGGAAATAATTACCCAATAAGTGGAACTAACATAACCTGGAAATAAGACAAGGATCCTTCAACAAATTAAATTGCACTGATTGTATAAACTACCAGTGGATACAAGATATATCCCCACGGAGCTTAACTGTACCTTTTCGCTCATTAATTCTCGATGAAGTTGAGCAAATACTCCTTTGATCTTATCAATTAATTCTCTATGTCCAAGATGGACTGCAGATGCAAATTGGAGTATCAAATAACTATCCTCAATTTTTACAGGTGAATGCATTTAGAGAACGAAGAGCTCTTGCTTTGACGCTAAATGATACAAAAACAGCAGTTAACAAACTTCATCAGATGGTGAATGTTTTAGTTAGCATCATCATTCTGGTCATCTGCCTTGTGATTTTAGGGATCGCAACCAGCAAGTTCTTGCTCTTCGTCAGCTCTCAAGTTGTTGTTGTGGCATTTGTATTTGGAAACACATGCAAAACTATATTTGAATCCATCATTTTCTTATTTGTGATGCATCCCTTTGATGTGGGCGACCGATGTGAGGTTGATGGAGTTCAGGTATATAGCATACTTTCTTGAATTTTTTTCCATTTTGTTATGTCTATTCAACCATAATAATACTCCATCCTTTTCATTTTATATGAGAGTGTTTGACATGTCACATAATTTAAGAAAGAAAGACTTTTGACACATACCAAAAGCATCGTTAGAGCTTGTAGTCTTAAACATGTCATGACACTTCTATGGTTATAAGAGCATGTCATTAAGGGTAAATGGGGAAGTTTAACATTAAAACCTTTCCAAATATAAAAAAAGGTGTCATTCTTTTTAGATCAGACTTGTGTCATATACTCCCTCCATTCCTTTTTACTCGTCATAGTATCCTTTTTGAGAGTCAAACAATATGAACTTTGATCAACATTTTAAGATGTATTTTTTCATAATATTGATATGAGAAAATTTGCAACTTAAAGTATTTTTCGTATAGTTTTTGAATATCCAAATTTTTAATTTTTAAATATTGAATTAATCTAATCTAATTTAACTTTGAAAATTAGTCAAATTGACTCTTGAGAAGCGAAACATGACAACTAAAAAGGAACGGAGGGAGTAGAAAGGAAAAGAGTGGGAATATTATTTTTAGTGTATTTATTTGTTTTAAGGATTGATTTATAAATTTTTCAATTTTCAGATGATTGTTGAAGAGATGAATATTTTAAGTACCGTCTTTCTGAGATTTGACAACCAAAAGATTATATATCCAAATAGTACTCTTTCAACACGACCCATTGGCAATTACTACCGCAGTCCTGACATGGGAGACACGGTTGATTTTACAGTCCACATTGCTACACCAGCAGAGAAAATTGCTGCTATGAAACAAAGAATAACCAGGTATATATTTGTTCGTCATTCAATATAATCTTTATGACCACTATGAGTACTTAGCAGAAAGTATGTAGAACCAGGAAGATTTAAACAAGTATGAGTTACGACTCGACATAATATTTGTGACTTGCTATTGCAGCTATATTGACAACAAGAAGGACCACTGGTATCCCTCTCCTTCGGTTGTATTGATGAACCTAGAAGATCTAAACAGGTTGAAACTGTCTGTATGGATCAGACATAGAATTAACCATCAGGACATGGGAGAGAGATGGCTCAGACGAGCCCAATTGGTTGACGAGATGGTTAAAATTTTCAAAGAGTTCGACATTGAGTACCGACTGTATCCCATTGACATCAATGTACGTGGTATGCCTCCCATTACCTCCAACAGGGTTCCCTCAACTTGGCCTATTGCTGGGAATTAAGCAAGAAAAATCTAATAGAAATCAGCTCGCAGATGCTCCAATTTCTAGAGGCGAAAGTTTTGTTTCTGATGTTCGTTTATTAGAATAGGACATTCAAGCCACGGGGTTTTTGGTGTCTTACCCTTGATTGGTCTAGGCAGAAGTTGTCCCCACTTTTGAAAGTAGACAAGATTCCAATAATTAGCAGTTTTTCCCTTCTAACATAGGAAGATTCAAATTTTGCGATACAAAGTATCACTTACATATACTATTTTTGTAAAAATCATGCAATTATATAAGAGTTTGAACCGAAAACAGTGAGCATGTCTCTGTATGCTATCGAGGATGCACATCTATCCATGCCTATTATACCTGCAATGAAGATACACATCTATCCCTGCCTACTAATGATGAATATATCGATCGAGAGGAGATAACAAGGATATTTTTATAATGTGGAATGAAAATGGATTAAAACAAAGCACAAATTGGGGGACGGATCGGGATCAAGCAGGATTGTAATATTGGAGGATTCACCTATAGACTAGCCCATAAAGTGCAAAATTTCTTGTAATGATAAACTCAATAGGAGACGGCTTTTGCTAAATTACTTTGAAGTGAGATTCTTTTAATTAATAGGAAGCTAGCAAGTCCTCTTCTTGCAATGAATATCGCCTTTGCAAGAAGGAAGTGGTTAGTTGAGTGAATTGCATTCAGTTGCCCCAATTCTTTTAGTACAGGGGTTCTTTCCACCTACTGATCATTTGATATAATATTCATTATCATACCACGAATAAAATAATGGACATAACTTCCTGCTGACCTTGCTTAAAATCTGCGGCTGAACATCAGAAATACTGAAGCACGGCTGCACAGAATTATTTTTCGTGTTGGAGCTACACCATCATTGCCTCTGCTGTGGAAGGGGCAAGCTTGTTGTCTGATACTTGTTGGAGAGATTCCTACTTATTGACCCAAAGAACTTGTAAATACTCCTTAGTCCACCGACGGTCTCGCAAATCTTGCAGCATGGTGAATGCTGAATTATTGCTGACAGTTATTTGGATACCATCATGAGACAAAATTACAATATTTTTGCTACCCAATGTTTTCCACGGAGCCATAGATATCGTAATGTGATTGGTTAGGTAGAGCAACGTATGCTGCAAATAGGTTTTCCCCTCATGTTTGTCTTCCACTATTATGAATAATCACCCAAAGAAGGACCTTGATCTTTAGCAATTGGCTCATAAAGCCTGCGTGAGTAATGACTTCATATATTGAGTACACAGGATATCTTGCAAACAATAAAACGCTGTGACTGCTTACTTCTGAGCTGCATTGAACTGCTTATGCAGATCGATTTGTTTGTTGGCCTTCTATGCAGGAGTTTGCAATTGTGAAACACAGGTAATTAGGCCAATAACCAAATATTAAATACTAGACCAGCTCACAATATTCAGCAAATGTCAGATGCATATTCTCCAAATAAAGTCATATATGATTTAGTGTCACATGACATTTATATAAAGGTGGAGAAAAGAAAGGAAAAAGTAGAGAAAGTGGATAAAGAAGACATAAAGTGAGTGTAGATGCTTCAATAGCTGAGGATAATTGTTCAACAAAAAGTAACATGCTTCAACAGCAGGGGATGGCGGTACCTTTATCTTATCAGCTGTGTCACTATTCTAACAGAAGATGCATCTTTGAGGATATCAGATGATCGTGTTTCTACTCAATTATAACCAACTGGATTGATAAGGATCAATCCAATTCAACCTCTTCTACTTCTTCTTGTAGTCTTTTGTGACATCATCTTTATTGATTAAACATCTAGACTTGTGGCTGTCAGGATATCCTTTCATGTACAGTTGTGTTATAATCTGATAACCACTCCATGAAACTTTTTCCCTTAGCAATGAAACATCCAATGTTCTTCCTATCAATCCTGAGTGGACATCCAATCCGCAGCAACATTTCCTTGATCAACCCTTTCACAGGGGATTCTCCTCTAACAACACTGTGTTTTCCTGCTCCACACACCACTATGATTTCATTTGGAAGAACATGATTTTCAGCAAGAAGCTTGCATTGAAGCTGATGAAACCATTGTAATATGATCACATAAGCAGAGGTCAAATGCATCCCATGCAAGTCCAGCTTCAAGTCTGAAGGTTTCCACTGCATTGTCTCCTCCAAAACCGATGAACCAACCAATATCTTCGCCAAAACCGCTTCATTCTCATCCAGATTGCCCATTAACTCTTCCAGAGAAAGAGGGACACTCTTTGGATCTTGCAGTAATAGACTAATTGTGGGGCAAGAATTCAAAACCGAATTGTAAGTCCTAATAGAAAACGGAACACCTGAAGCTTCAATTTTTTGGAGCCACGAAACCATTTCTGACAGCTCATTGTGAGATCCAAATGAATTAAGCACCATATTCGAGCTAATTGTATCTAATTGAAATCCCATACTCTCCATTTCAACTACAATCCTTTTCATATGTCCTAAGTATCCTGATTTCCCGTATGAATAAACTAGAGCCCTAAATTCAAACTTTGACAATCTCAGTCCTAATGTCTTCATCTCTTCCATCAATTCCTCAGCTTCACGCGGTAATCCAATAAAACAAAATCCTTCAACCATTGAAGCGTACCCTCGTTGCTTCAAATAAACAGACGATGAACACAAGAGAACCTGCTTCAATTTTGTACATAAATCCATAACTCCTTTCTCCGATTTGTGCTTAGATTGTGAATGGATTAATTGAGAGTAGAAACTGCACAAATCTCGTTCTCGACTTCCCAATTTAGATACCGTTTCAGTAACCAGGGTTTCAGCTTCATCAAATCTCTCTAGCTTGCAAAGCAATGCAACCAAGTCCGCCACTAGTTTTGAGTTCCAATCAAACCATGATGCTTCACTGATTTCCAAATACAACTGCAAATAACATTTTGCCTTGCATTTAATCACACTTATCGCAAACAAAAACAAATAGTAGTCGCAATGAAGAGGACAAACTTCAATATATGATAACATAACAGAGGTCTACGTACGGGAAGGGCAAGAGAAGAGAGGCGATGATGAGAGGTAGTAGTAGGAGATAGAAGATGAGATAGAGTACTGAGAGCCACGTGCTTGGAATTTGAGCCGACGAATTTGCGAAGTAAGCGGCGAGTAGAGGAGAGATCGTCGGAGTCAGTGGCGGTAAGAGTGGACAGATACCGGTGGCCTTGTTTGCTCAGTGAACACCGAGGGCCTGGCCGTGGGTGGCGGTTGCAGAGGCTTAGCCGGTGACTTAACAGCGGCGCCGGCGCCGGCGCCGGAAGTAGGATAGTTCCGATCATCGTTGTCAAGGAATATTTGTAAAATGAATTGAATCCTGAAGTACCATATGGTACAATTAGCCAATTACGTTTTTTTGAATTTTTGTTTCTTACTATATTTTTGAGAATTAATTCATCTCGAGAGATAAGGAATTTAATCAATTACTATCTTCATGTACAACAATTTTAACTGCAACTTGCCAGTTGCTTTGCTGACAACTTTTGCTTAAACACACTGACAAATACTCTCCCGTTCCTGTCATTCTGACATAATAGGCGTTTTAACACGTAATTTTATTTTGTGATTTTAAATTATCAGACAAAATTCTAAATTCTACAACAAAAAAAAAAACACTTAATTTGAGAATTTCATATTATGATTTGAAAATTTTCAAATACAAGAATCGACCCACTGTTCTAAACTAATATAGCAAAGAATTAGTAATGAATTATTATGAAGACAGTAGGGGAAAAAACTCCTAACTTTTCTCAAAAAATAAATATTTCATGTCTTTGTAGATACTCACTATATCTTAGTAGATACTCAATATATATTGATAGACACTCCTTATCATTTATAACACTCCCCTTGAATGTTTAATTGATAGATAATGTGTCTCGTTAAAATCTTACTGGAAAAAACCCAGTGGAAAAATATATAGTGAAGGAAAAAAAATACACATCTCTAATAATACGCATCTTGGTTGCCTCATTAAAAATCTTACAAGAAAAATCCAATGGTACAAAACCTTGAAAGGAAAAAAGAGTACAACGAGTATTGACTCCACCTGATGAGAACATCAATTCAAAATCTTGAGTCTTCACATTCTAATCTTGTGCATCATCTTCTCAAAAGTTGTAATTGATAGAGACTTGATGAATAAATCATTCATATTATCACTCGAATGAATCTGTTGCACATTGATATCACCATTCTTTTGAAGCTCATGTATGCAAAAAAGCCTTGGTGAAATATGCGTTGCTCTATCTCCTTTTATGAATCCTCCCTTTAGTTGGGTCATACATGATTTTCGGCTTGCTTTAAGAATAACTATTATATCAACATGATTAGACTATCATGTAAAATGACATGTCTGACAATAACCCTTCATGACAGTACATGATATGTCTATATCAAACTCTTATGTCTATCATATGGATATCCTGTATATTCAAAAACTTGACAATATCCATTCAGATAAACACATTCATACATGGGCTTTCATTTGCAATATCCAGGTGATCTTATTTCACTATCTCCATATAGAGTAAAATTATATCATGCTCATAGTTATAGGAAGATGCATAAATGCACCATTGCACAAGATATGATACTTCATCACCAATCAAATTCTCCATGTTTCTCACTTCAACTTCTTTCGGCAGATAATTTATCAATTTTGAAAACTCTCCAAGAGTTTCAATAATATTCAAATCATCAATTTTTTCCTTACAAGAATTATAAACAAGTTTCCCAAAAACTTTTATGTGCTTCAGGCATTTTGAATTCTTCAAGGATTTTCATATAGAATTTTGTCAATTAGTGACAATATTCAACATTTCATGTGTGACGTATTCTAGTATTTGGATTGCAAATCAAATAAATTTTATGCTTACCAAGATGCATCCTTCCATGTCATTTGATAAATATTTCTACATTAGCATGCATAAATAGACATAAACTTCAGATCCTCATAATCTTTTACAATATTGTGCCATATTGTATCAAAGATATCGTCAATATTATATCATTTCTATCGATTCACAATCTGACATAGCATTTTGAGATCTCATCACTTCATTATTTTCAAGTACATGAACCTCTCATAAGATTTCATGAAGTATTATGTCATAGGCTCTTCAAGAGCACATTGCCTCCTTGTTTTGATCATTTGCTCCTTATCCTTTTCAAGGATTATTTCATTTGGAATCAATTATGGTCTACCACGCTTCATGCATGTTGTAGACTTTGTCCTTCAAGGACACATAATAGGAGCATCCACAGCTAAATATGAAATCAATTTGGGGTCAGCAAATGCTCCTAGCATTTGACTTGAATTATTTTTTAATGAGGATCATATTGATGATAATTCACAATATATTTTTTAGCTACTTATTATCTCCCCCTTATGTTAGAAAAACTAACATACATCTCAATTTACTTTAGAGAATCCATCTTTGTGCATCATGGTATATCAATTAATTGTATACCGCACATCAAATTAATTATTTAGATGGAATATTTGATTCCTGACCTTGAACCAATTGAGAAAGAAGAATTAGTCATAATTTATTGGTCCAATGCATACAAGTGCTAGTGTACGCAATATTTCATATTTCAGACCAACACATGAAGCTTTATTCTCATAAGCAATGGTTCAACTATTTATCGGAGGCATTCAACGTCAAACCAACATTATCAAGATAAATTGTCTTGATTACTCAATATGAAAATTATGCTCTTAACTCAATTTTATTGAGAAAATAACTTTGCAAATGTTAAACTGCAGGTTGACAAGAATTGTACATGTGATCATCTTATTGATGTATCTATTCAACATATCACATGATAGGTGAACGAACCCTTATTCACCTTTTATACTTTTCAGAATTTAGGGGATCCAATCCCAACATTAGTTGATCTAATCAACTTATCATGAGAACATACAACATAAAAGAATTCTTTGAAGAATCTTCTAGTTCTCCAATATATACTCAATATGCACAGCTTCGGGATGTCACAATCGTTCATGCCAACTTATGAACTTATTTATAATAGTAAACTCCAAGTTCACCATGACATTGCTTTTTTGCTTCAGTAAACTTCTGGCTTACTATGACATGAATTTTATATTAATAAACTCCTAGTTTATTATGGCATGTGATCTCATCATGCTCGAGTAACTTTTCACATTCATGTTTCTTACCAATAACTTGGAGATATTCAATCTTCTAATTTTCTACTTCTTCTGGAGGTGGGTTATCATATCTTTACAACCAAGAACACGTTCGAATTTAAAAGATTTACTAAATAATACAGTTTCATTCACCCCCAGGGTATAGATCTATATTTATGACAATCAAAATTCTCATTTTTCAGGAATGGAATATAATCATGTCTTAAGCATATCAAATTACTATAGTTTATAACCTCTTTAAAGATATTGCTACTTTAGGAGCAAATTGAGGCATACATATAATGTAGAGAATTTTTCTCTAACATATCTTATAATCACAATAAGCGTGTGAAGATATTATCACCTGTCTTCTTTCATACATATTGTGCACTGCTACCACATTCATTTCAGAAAATGGAGAATATTCAATGAGACATGTTTCAACACATTATTTTGCCTTAGTCATCATAATAACGTTTTACACATGTAAAGGCGTCTTAAAAATTGTAACATACCTAGCCGAGTGTTATTCCTGACACTAACCACAATAATAGTAGCAGTTTCATGTAAAGATGCTAGTATAAACTCAATTAGTACACATGGTGTAACACCCCGTACATTTCCGAACTTATTTGACTACCTTAATATTTATGGAATTATTTAAACTTGAGATAGTTGGTGTATTACCCACTAAATTTATTGGGCTGAATTAATATTATGTTTATGGACCTAATTGAGGCCCAAAATTAAGTAAAAAGACATGGGCCCCAAAAGGAGATGATCCATTTAAAAATGGATCAAGTTTACTTGGACTTTTTGACCAAATAATTGGATAAGGAAGACCCTAGAGAGGTGGTGGAAAAGGGACTTTATAAGGCTGAAATTCAGCTCATTTTCAACACAATACACTTGCAAAAAAATCAGATTTTCAATCAACATTTCTCCTGTCTCAAAAAACCCTAGCCACCCTAATTTTCTTTAAGGATTTTTGGACAAATCTTCGACTTGCAAACCTTGGTAAGTGTTTACCCTTATAGATTAATATATTATATGCATAATAGGTTGTGTATATCATGTTGGTTATGTTTAAAAAGTGTTGAGCGGTCCACTTTTGCTTAATCGCTAAAGGATTTGCCCTCTATGTGCTTTAAACTTGAAAGGGGACTTAAGGTCTTGAAGAAATTGAATTAGATAGATGAAATTTCAGTATATTTAAGTGTGGTGTTGTACCTAATTCGTTACTCCTTGTGTATGACTTGTGGAAATATTTATACGTAATTGTTCATGGAACGTTTGGCGTAGTGAAAGGAGAATACTTTCTTGTTATGTTAAAGTGAATTATGAAACTGTGTGGACTATTTTTGGTATATTGTTGTGAAAGGTATTTATGTGACTTGATGGAATAAATATGTGGATTTTCATTGAGGTAAAAATGTGAAGTATGCACTTGGTGGGAAATCTTGTCAGTTTGTGACGTCTATGTTGGTTTGTGGACTGTTTTGGTGGTGTTGTCTTGGTAAGGCAGTAAGTTATGGTATAGGAGGGTGGAATGAAGTTATATGACAGTTGAAAGGAAGGTGTAATGATATACCATGTGTTTGGGATGTTGGACAGTTTTTACTTCCCGTCAAGTAGCTAATGATCGCCTTGTGAACTTGTAATGTAATTGGTTTTTTAATGTGAGCTCCGTTATGTATTCATATTGTAGAGTAACACTTTAAGGAAGAGCTGAATTGTTGTAGTCACTTGTTGGAAAGATAATGTATGTAAGGTTACTCTTTTCCGTATCCTTTGGCCGCACCTATTGTTCACATCGTTACCGAACTTGTTTCCACTCCAAAATATTTTAAAGTATCTCATTTCAAATTTGTTAGCAATTGTTATTCACATGTCTATTATTTGTTGACTCATGTTCCAAAGCTCCAATAATGTTATGACCACCGATGTAACAATCTCACAAAAATTAAAGAAGTGAAGTAATGCATATTTGGTTGAGTACGGGTGGTAGCTCTAGGGGCGAAAGCCTAGCTTGAGCCGATCCCGATTGATTATTGGATGCAGGGGGTAACTCTGGGGGTGAAAACCTAGCTCGAGCCGAACCTAATTTATTGATTTATGGGTGGTAGCTCTAGGGGCATAAGCCTAGCTCGAGCCGATCCCAATGTTATTTACCACTGATCAGTTGGTTCCGGGCATTGTGTGATGTATATTAATATAAAGGTAAAAGGAAAGAAATGAATGTAATGTACATGGTTCCACATATACAGCACGGTGGTATATCAGTGTTATCTATTCACTTGTATTTGATTTCATTTGAGTTCCTATATTTCATACAGTTACTTATAGCCTTACATACTCAGTACATTCTTTCGTACTGACGTCCCTTGGGGGACCTGCCTTACTTTCTAGAGGTACAGGAGCTAGTAGACCTTCATAGTAGGGTACGGGTCATCTGCAGGCTATTGGTGAGCTCCAGGTTGATTCGGCGCTTTCCGAGTCATTTGTATATATTTCTGGTACTGTGTAGCAGTTGTATAAGGCGGGGACTTGTCCCGACTTTAGTCATGGTTATATATCTTTTAGAGGCTTTGTAGACATTGTAAAGTCAAATGTAGAAATGTCTTACCTTTTAGAGTGACCCCAATGGCTAAGTCTCGTATCTGTTTTGAACATCTTTACATGACTTCCGTCATCGATATATTATATCTGCATGTAGCAGAATTTTTGTTCACTTAATGGCATGCATATGAATGTACTTGATCATAGGTTGGTTCTCTCAGGACTTACGATTACATGTTCCTGTCTGCCCCAATGGTATTTGAGGCATGACACACGGTTAGAAGCAGTAATATTCGCAATTAAAAATATTAATCAGACCATGTTAGAAGAAATCCCTTTTCCCTTTTATTTTCTTTTTCCTTTTTGGTTTTCAATGGTACTGTAAACTATATTGCACTAGCCTACGAGAGACGATTTACTGTACCTCACCCATGAAGGAAATAATTTGTAAGGACCTGTTTCATGAAAAACTAGCTTTTTACTTATTTCGATCATTTTTTCCTCCTCATTAGTTGTTACATGTTGGTTTTGGGGTGTGGGGATAGTTGGCACGATTCTCGATACGATCGGGAGTGATTTGAGCGAGTTTGAGGTTGTTTTGAGGCTTTATGACCCAATAGTTGACTTCAGTCAATATTTCATGTTTCGAGTCTCGGATGATGATTTGGATAGCGCCACCAGATCCCGAATGTCAAATTTGGGCTAGTAGTGGAGGTTGATTCGAGTTTGAGACCTTTATATCTCATTTCGACTCTTCATTTGGAAAATAGTGAAATGGGATCTCGGGGGTTAATTTATTGAAAATAGTATTTTTTCAAAAATCCAACATCCCCATTGAGTTTGGAACGTCGAAATTAGCCTAGTAACATATATGGTTTCTTTCTGTCGGATCCCGAATAAATCCCGAGGGTCCGTTCGGAGATTTTTAAAATTATACAAATTCAGCTGGTTTGCTGAATCTGGTGCAAGTGTAATTCCCTCTTCGCGAATGTGGGTCTTTGGCTGCGAACGAGGATAAGAATTATTCCTTCATCATGAACGAGATGGTGGGATCGTGATCGCGAAGAACAATCAGGTTGGGTCGGGTCGAAGTCCCTTTCTTGTGAACACGAGGGTCCGGGTCATGGACCCTCGCAAATGCAAAGCCTTGGCAGTGAACGTGAAGGCCAATTTTATTGGCCAGTCATCTTTGACCCTCGCGAATGCAAAGGGTTGACCGCATTCGCGAGTCACTGTTCACTGAATGGTGTAAAAGCCTCATTTTCGCTATTTTACTCCATTTTTGGACTCCAAGCTTTGGAAAATATGATTTTCGAAGGTTTCTTCATCGATTTTCATGTGGGTAACTTCTAAAATCTTAATCCCACTATTTTCCATTGATTTTATCTTCGAAAACACCTTTTAATTGTGATTTCAAAATGGATTTTTGGGATTTTTATCGGTAAAGCTTGAAAATGATTTTTCTTCGATTTGGACCTCATTTTAAGATCATTTTTTCTTGGGTTTTATTTTATAGACTCCTATGACCTTGAAAAATGTGTTATTAAATAAAAATTTTAGTTTTACCCCTCTCATTTTTGAACTTGCTTTTCAAGTCTGTTTTGGACCCGGTTTAAATATGGATAATATGAGTATTGTTGCCTTTTTTTTTAATGCGTAGATGTTATATTTGTATGTTTTAGTTGATTTTGAGGTCGTTCGAAAGGGTAAAGCTCCGTATTGAAGGACTTTACGCTCGAATTTCATCGTTTTGAGGTAGGTTATGGCTCAACTTCTTTCAGATTGAGCTAGGTAGTTAATAAATAAGTAAAGCATGCTATGAGTTGGGAAAAGTAACTATGGAGTTTAGATTTTGAGATTATTATTGTTGCTGTGTGCCTGTGTGGGGGCTTATATTATGTGATTGTTGACTTGTGATATCTGATATTGCGTGTTGCCTGAGTGGGGGCCTTATTTGACATCATTGGCGTTATTTTTGCATTTATATGCCTTATTCTAGATATGACGCCCGTACGGGGGCTTAATGGGTATTATAGGCCTTATTGAGCATTGATTGCCTTTATTATGATAGAAAAACCCGAGTTAGGGGTTAAAATAATATTAATGATGTCTTACATGCATATTTATTCCGACGGTGTCTGATTAGAGTTGATAATCATGAATTTTGGACATATTGAGTTGATTTTGGGCTCACTTATATACATGTATTGAATTTATTAGATATCTTCATACTGATTTGGTTGTGAGCATTACATCCTCATTCCATATATACATTCATGAGATGCTGGCCATTGAGGAACTTTATTTTGAAAGAAAAAGAGATACATTTATAAAACCCTCTCCGTGAACACGAACTGGAGAGGTGGGTTGAGATTGAGATATGAGTTATAGTACACAGGTTGAGAACCCCCCATGGGTCCTATTGCGGAGCTGCATGCTCGGTTGGTGTATACAGAAAGTCATGTGATGACTTTCACTGTTCCACCCCATCATCATCATTGCATTGCATTTGCATCTTTTGTGATTCATTTAGTTTTTCCTTGACTTGTGTTTAGTTTCTATATACTTTTCTTGTATGTCTATGTTGTTTAAATTTGGTATTATATTAGAATTGTTAGTGGAGACGGTGTGAGCTACTATTTGGGAAATTTTCTGTTTGCAGATGACGCACTTATATCTTTCTTTGCATATATTACAATCCCCTTTGCTTAGTCGGCCTATGATTCCTACTGAGTACATGGGACCGTACTCACCCCTACTGTACCCTTTTTGTGTAGATCCTGGTCTGAGTATGATACATGGCGATTGAATTTGGGCATGTTTGGGTGGATCTAGGTACTGATATTCTCTAAAGTTTGGGGTTGATTGTCGGACCTCATCTTGTTTCATTTATGTATTTACTTATTTTCAGAGATAGAGATGTATTTCAGTATTTCTAGGTTGTATTAGATGCTCTTGACTTATGACACCACTTCTTGGAGATATTATGACATTTATTTCAGACTTTTGTTATTATTGTACTTGTATTGGTCTGACTTCATTCTAGAAGTCTCGTCTTAGCTATATTATTATTGATTTTGGTTTTACTTTATCAGTTTGGGTGATCAGCTTACTTGTTAAGGCAAAGTCGCGGTAAGTGCCATCAAGACCTAGTTTTTGGTCGCAACAGATTGGTATCAGAGCATCAGGTTCACTGGTCTTATAAGTGTAAGAGCAAAATATCTAGTAGAGTCTCGCGAATTGGTATGTATACGTCCGTATCTATCTTTGAGGGTTATAATATGTATAAAAACTTCTCTAATTTGATTCCTTATCGTGTGGATTGTTCATTCCTAATGTTCTAAACTTGTATTCCATTCTTTATGAGCAGATGGTGAGGACTAGGTCCAGAGATGCTAGGGATGCTGAGTCAGCACCCGATTTGGGAGCCCTGGTTCGTGAATAAGGTAGGGTCGTGGATAGCTCAGAGGTAGAGGACATGCACGAGGAGCTGGCCTAGTCAGAGGACGTACTAGGGAGGTCTCTCTAGAGGCCGAGGTTGAGTATAGTTGAGATGATTATTAGACAGGGGTGTAGGGCTAGATCAGGTCGCACAGGGTTTGGTTGACACCCTAGTACTTTAGGAATTGTTGATTCACCCTTTGAATCGATTGGATGATGTTTCCTTGAGTGTACCGGGTGTTCCTAAGGCTTTGAGTAGTGTTCCACTATCTGTACCGATATCTACTTATGGTATTCCTGCTTTTAGGGTACAACCATCATCTATGGTACCCCAACGTATGGACTCTTTACCTACTAGACTTACTGTTCCTACGATAACTTTGAGTACAGTGATGTCTTCTGATGATCAGAAGAGGTTCGAGTGGTTTATTCGCTTGGGTCTGTCCAAGCTTAGTGGTGCTATTGGCGAGGATGCCTATGCTTTTTTGACTGATTGCTAGGAGAAGTTACATAATTTTGAATCCCTTGAGTCTTACAGAGTTGCTTATACTACCTATCAGTTGACGGGTGTGGCTAAGGATTGGTGGAGGTCAATCGCTAGTTGTAGACCTTTGGGTTTACCTGGTTGGACTTAGTTTTCTGAGGCATTCTCGGAGAGGTTTCTACCATATAGCTTGAGAGATTAGATAAGGGATGAGTTTGATCATTTGGAGAAGGGCTCCATGTCTATTGCCGAGTATGAGGGACGTTTCCATGCTTTACCCAGATATTCAGCCGCTAGCATCTCCACCGAGTCTGAGAGGATTTGAAAATTTATGAAGGGGTTAGATGGTTCATATCAGTTGGCTACAACTTAGCTGGGTTTTTTAGGGGATTTTTTGTAAAGTATTATTGAGCATGCCAAGATGACAGAATCTATTATCCAGGCTACTCAGGGAGGCACCAAGAAGGTGCGTCGTCAGGGTGAGTTTAGTGGACACGTCTCCTGAGGTAGAGATTTCTCTAGTCAAGGTTCCCGTGGTTATCATGATAGGACAGTTTAGGCCGCGTTGCAGGGATCAGGTGGTAGACCTTCAAGATAGGCGGCTTCTGGTAGCCAGGTATCAGGTCATGCAAGTGGAGGCTTGGTTCTTCAGGCCAGGGTAGTCGTTCTGGTTCATTCGCACGTCCTCGAATTGAGTCAGACCATAGAGGATGTTTTGTTTGTGATGAGTTTGGCTATGTGGCCAAGGATTGCCCACAGCATGTGTTTGGACCTCCTTCAGCTTTGCCCTACTCCTATTTCTATAGTCAGAGGTGGTTCACAGAGTAGTAGAGGTAGTGCTAGGGATGCTCAAAATAGAGGTAGGGGAGCTCGTGGTAGTGGTTGCAGGGTTGCTCAGTCCACGAGAGGACGTGAACAGTGTTATGCTATACTTGGGAGACCTGAGGCGAAGGCCTCTGATGCAGTCATTACATGTATTATCTTGGTTTGCTACAGATTTGCTTCCGTGTTAGTTGACCCTGGATCTATATGCTCGTATGTGTTTGGATATTTTTCTTCTGCTTTTGATGTTGCATGTGAGCCCCTTGCTATGCCTCTTCATGTATCTACCCCTGTAGGAGATTCTTTAGTGATGGATTGGGTGTACCAATCTTGTGTGGTTACTTTTGCGGGGCGTGAGACTTGGGTAGATTTGATCTTCTTAGATATGGTTGACTTTGATGGTATCTTAGGAATGGACTGGTTATCTCCCTATCATGATATTTTAGACTGTTATGCCAAGACTGTGACATTAGCTATGTCGGGAGTGCCCAGGTTAGCTTGGAATGGTACACGTAATTCTGGTTCGAAGGGAGTTATATCTTTTCTATGTGTTCGACGCATGGTAAAAGGGGTTGTTTGTCTTATTTGGCTTATGTTCATAGTACTAGTGTTGGATTACCGCCTTCTATGGATTCTATTCGGGTTGTTCGCGAGTTCAGGGATGTGTTTCTTATAGATTTGCCTGGTATGCCTCTGAATTGTGATATTGATTTCGCTATTGATGTGGAGCCAGGCACCAAGCCCATTTTTATTTCTCTTTATAAGATGGCCCTGGTTGAGTTGAAGGAGCAATTACAAGATTTGTTGAGTAAGGATTTCATTAGACTTAGTGTATCTCGTTGGGGTGCACATGTCTTGTTTGTGAAGAAGAAGGATGGTTCTATGCGCATGTGTATTGATTATCGGCAGTTGAACAAGGTGACAGTTAAGAACAAGTATCCTCTTCCTCATATTGATGATTTATTTGACCATCTTCAGGGTGCTTCTGTATTTTCTAAGATTGATTTGAGATTTGGGTATCACCAGTTGAGGATTAGAGCCTCAAATGTCCCGAAGATAGCTTTTTAGACTCGATACGATCATTATGAGTTCTTGGTCATGTCATTTGGGTTGACCAATGCCCCAACAATGTTCATGGAGTTGATGAACTGGGTGGCTGTATCTCAACTCCTTTGTGATTATATTTATAGATGATATCTTGGTTTATTCCAAGAATGAGGCCGATCATGTGCGACACTTGAGGACTGTAATTCAGAGATTGCATGATGAGAAGTTTTATGCTAAGTTCTCCAAGTGTGAGTTTTGATTGGATTCTATCTCCTTCTTGGGTAATATGGTGACCAAGGATGGTATTATGGTCGATCTGGCCAAGATTACGGTGATTCGTGATTGGGCTTGGACTACTAGCCCTACCTAGATTCGAAGTTTTATTGGCTTGGTAGGTTATTATCGGTGTTTTTTTTTAGGGTTTCTCTTCTATTACGACTCCTTTGACCAAGTTGACTCAGAAGAAAATTACCTTTCAGTGGTTGGAAGTGTGTGAGAAGAGCTTCCAAAAGCTCAAGGAGTTGTTGACTTCGGCTCCTATCTTAACTTTGCCCAAAGAGAGCGTGGGTTTTACCGTGTTTATTTGGTTTGGGTGCAGTGTTGATGTAGGAGGGTAAGCTGATTGCTTATGCTTCTTGTCAGTTGAAGCCTCACGAGAGGAATTACCCTACCCATGACTTGAAGTTGGCCGTGGTTGTGTTTGTGTTGAAGTTGTAGAGGCACTACTTGTGTGGAGTTCGTTGTGAGATTTTCTCGGATCATCGTAATCTTCAATACTTTTTTACACAACGAGAGCTTAATATGAGACAACAGTGTTGGCTTTAGTTACTTAAGGATTATGACATCACTATTTTGTATCATCCGGGTAAGGCTAACACGATTGCGGATGCCTTGAGTGGGAAGTCAAATAGTATAGGGAGTTTAGCTCATCTCTTGACTCAGGAGCGACCTTTAGCCTTAGAGATTCCGTCTTTAGCTAACCAGATGGTTAGGCCTGATATTTTGACATCTGGACATATTTTAGACTTTGTTGATGTTGGATCTTCATTGATGGAGCAGATTTGAGCTCACCAGTTGGATGATGATGGTTTGAGGTATATTAGGGATAAGGTATTGAGTGGCGAGGCCAAGGAGGCTTCACCTTATCCTGATGGTGTTTTGAGGATTGGTGGCCTCATTTGTGTGCCGAGAGTTGGTGGATGGGTGAGACTGATTTTGGAGGAGGCACATTATTCCAGATATTCCATTCATCCTAGGGTGACGAAGATGTATCGTGTTTTGAGACAGCTTTACTGGTGGTGTGGTATGAAGAAGAATGTAGCAAATTTTGTAGCTCGTTGCTTAAGTTGTTTGCAGGTGAAAGCCGAGCATCAGAGATCGGGTGGTTTGCTTCAGTGATTACCCATTCCAGAGTGGAAGTGAGAGTGGATTACTATGGATTTCGTGAGTGGATTGCCTCGTACTTCTCGTGGTTCTAATAGTATTTTGGAAATCATGGATCGATTGTCCAAATCAACCCATTTCATCCCTATTCATATTTCATCCATTGCCGAGAGGTTGGCTTGTATCTATGTTTGAGAGGTAGTTCTTCTTCATAAAGTGCCCTTGTCTACTATTTCAGACAGAGGTTCAGTGTTCACTTCTAGCTTTTGGAGGATGGTTCAGAAGGAGTTAGGTACTCAGGTTGACCTTAGCACAACTTTCCACCCTAGACCAACAATTAGTCGGCGTGAACTATTCTGGTTTTGGAGGATATACTCTCTGCATGTGTTTTGGACTTTGGAGGTCAGTGAGAGTAGTATTTAGCCTAAGTGGAGTTTGCTTATAAAATAGTTACCATTCGAGTATTGAGATTGCACCTTTTGAGGCATTGTATGGTAGGCGTTGTAGATCCTCAATTCATTGGTTTGAGACTTTTGAGGCTAGACCCCGTGGTATCGAGATTGGTTTTTCCTTCATGTGTCGCCCATGAAGGGCGTGATAAGGTTTGGGAAGAGGGGCAAGCTTAGACCGAGGTACATCAAGATTCTTCGGACAGTTGGGAAGGTTGCTTATGAGTTGGCTCTACCTCCAGATTTCTCAGTCGTTCATCCAGTTTTTCATGTATCTATGCTCCGAAGCTACATTCCGGATGAGTCTTCTATGCTTCGTTGGGATTCAGTCTAGTTGGATGAGAGGTTGACCTGTGTTGAGGAGCCAGTCTCCATATTAGCCAGGGATGTTAGACGATTGCGCTAGAGAGATATTCTTGTAGTTAAGGTTCAGTGGAGACACCGTTCCATTAAGGTGGCTACTTGGGAGGTCAAGTCCGATATGCGTAGTAGTTACCCTCAACTTTTCACCGACTCAGGTATTTCTTTGCCTTTTAGTTCGAAAATGAACTAGAGTCTTAAACCTTTGTTTGACCTCGAACAATAACCACAATCACCCAAGGCGACTTTAGACAACCAACAAACAATAGGCATTCAAGCATAGCTACACAACTACCTTCATCAATTTATGCAACTAACATGCTAATATCACTAACAAGTGATAGCAAATTGAAACGACCTATCCTCACAAAACAACTCTACTAGTTGTGAATTCATGCATGACACGTTATCAATGGATCACCACACTTCGCTAAACATGCGCCCTCACCACAAGAGAATCACCCAACATCTCACTCAATTCATTCAAAGTAATGATTGAATGGGTGCATGAAAAAAAGTCCTCTCACTCTCGAAAAGAATTCACATTCAACACAAGATGAACCATAAGCTTGCCCTTAGTGTAGTACTCCACTAATATTAGAATGTCAAAGCTCAAGATCAAGTAGGACTTTAATGGTTGTAATGTGGGCTAAAGGAAGGGTAGGAACTATTTGGGTAAGAATAATGACTATCTTCCATAAGCGCTTTAATACACTACAATTCACTTTAAGATCACCTCCAACCAACCTATTTTACACCACTTTTGTCTTTCCAATTCTCTTTTGTTTTGCCCCATCAATTTAAGCTAGCTTACACATATTAGGCAGGGAGTATTTTCTATCAACACATGATTCACTTCTTTTGGTCAATTTTTTTTTTTCATTACATTACTCCCTACCAACAACATATAAACTTTTTCACACACCAAAAGCTATTTACTTGGGGATTTAACTTCACTTTTTCCTTCTTCAGTTTTTACACTCATTAACATCTTAATTTCTTAATTAAAGCGGTTAGGAGTTTTGGATCAAATTATGGTTAATTTGAAAGAAAAGGATTAAGCTACATATAAGGCTACCAAAGAATAGGCTAAAGGCTCAACAGGGCTAACTAAGATCATGCAAAAAAGGGTAGATAAAGTAGGTATAGAACATGGCTATCAAAGAGATGCCTATATCATCTCCTAAACTCAACACTCTTTATTTCTCTTTGCAAACACACTGACAAGTTCTAGACATCAATATGCACATGGAATATCACAAAAATCTCACTCACACATGGCACATGTTTTAACTCATGAAGGCTCACCATAAAGTTTATACGAAGTCATGTACAAGTTCAACATTAAGCAACTTATCAAGTCGACTAAGTGAGCATTAGATGTTTCAACATTTTCTATTGTATAACTTAGCATGTTCCACAATTATACCGGATATGTATGCGTAATTACATAGCAAGCAAGAACACCCAACAATAACATGACTAATTTACTCTTAATACGGTCATCATCCATCCATCATAGAGCAAAGCTCCTAATACTATGACTAAAAGACTTATCTAAAAAAAAAAAAAAAGAAATCTTTTTGTGTTTTTCTACGGTTCAAAGGGACTATCCTTAGTAAAATAACCGAAAACAAAGGTTAAAGAACCCAAAATAAAATAACTAAAAACACATATATACACATATAAAGGGAATCCCATAACACTCCACCCCACACTTAAAAGATTAGCATTGTCCCCAATGCTACAAAAGTTAAACAAGTCAAGAGTAGGGTGTAAGGAGCTCCCTGGTCAATCGAGGAAATCGTCATCCTCTGGGCCACATACTGCTAAAGGTGAATCACCCTCTTCCTCCTCGTCCTCATCGAATTCGGGGTGGCGATCGTCCTCTTCTGTGGGGACATCATCATCTACGGGCTCAACAAAACTGGCCCAATCTGCAACAATTCCATGGCATGCTTATTTAGAGGATAATCCCTCTCAATGTGGCTCAGCTCATCTGCCGTTGAGGGCCTACCCCCAGTCCTATGGCATAGCATCTCCAAACCATACATACGGGCTAAGATCCCATCATCACGAGTGTGATGTTCTGCTAACGTGAGAGTGGGACCTAGCGCATCAGGTGTTTTGGTTTGGGTGACATCAACAGGTGTCGTCACCAAAGGAGGATAATAATCAAATGCTCTCATTAATTTGGTCAAAACGCCTCCAAAAGACTATCAAAGGCCTCCCTGTAGTCGAGCTCGGCGCATAACCTAAAGCACCACGGAACCCACATCAATTTTGACATCATTCATTAAAGCATAAACCAAACAAACTCGGTCCCTAGTGACCTCTGTCATATGGCTACCCAGAATCAAGCAACAACAAAGAATCTTCAACTAAATCCGTGCTATTTTATTCAAATGAGCATAGGGTAAACTCATGTGGTACCCTCTTTTATGGTGTCGAATCCACCTTGACATTAAACGTTGGCCATAAAGTGCGTGATGAGTCTGCGCATAGGGAGGCCAAACATTCAGCTTATGTAGGTCGTGGGGACTAGCGCGAGTATATGCTCCCAATAACCCATTTAGGCCCAGAGAATCCAGTATGACATCTAACCCTCGCACAACTACCGAGCTGGTAGGTGCATCTGGGTTCCAATTCACATATAATTCCCTCACAAGATGAAGGTTGCAATCAGTTGGGTTTGCAATGATGAAACCCATACCCAATTTCATAATGCGATCCAATATTTTTGGGTAAGTCCGGTCTTGACTGTCCCGATCAATACACTCATTCTTAAAGTATTTCTCTTCGGTGTGACTCTTGTACTAATTCTTTCTGGCACTAGAGACAACATTTAACCCATATTTTCTTTTCTGTCCATTAGGGACTAGGGGAGCCACTGGAACCTTATTTCGCTTGTGTGAACTTGAAGCTACCACATTAGATTCTGACATGGTACCTGTGACAAAGTTCCAACAAGTATGTCAATTTCCCATCTAAAGATAGCTAAACAACTCAATGTGTGTTGACTTTAAGGGACACCCCACACTTAGTTGATTAGCATCAATTCAAAATCTATGGGTGTAAGGGTACTTAGACTTCCCCTTTTCACTTAACGCCCAATTAAGAATTCCAACCCATATCCAAGCTCATCATCCCCAACACAAGTTACATATTCCCATGAATATCATTATAATGGATTACTTTTTTACTCAAGAATTCAAACAAGTTTCATGCAAATTCAACAATATATGGGTTATTCCAAGTGAAGTTACCAAGCAATTTTCTCAATTACCACCAATTAAGGTCAACCCACTTGCAAGTTGTTCAACTAAAAAAATGATTAATTAGAACACTTTCACTTTCACGTCAAGTTTTGATTCATGACACCCTATAAATTCCAACTCTAGCACAATAGTCAAGTCAAACTACAAAGAAAATAAAGGGCACCAAAAATTCAAAATGCATAAACCCCAAATTTTTCCAACATTCTCATAGCAATCTAGAGAGAAAAAGCTTAAAGAAAACATACCTTGTAGCTCTAATGGAGTCTTGCAATCACAATCTAAGGATGAGAAGCGGAGAGGCGTGATTTGTGGCTTGGTGGGGTGGAAGGAGAAGAGAAAATTCTTGTTGAATTTGAGGGGAGAAAATCAGGTAAGGGTAAGGGTTTGTGATGAATTAAAAGAGAATTGGGGATTTTAATAGTTAGGGGGTAGGGTGGGTCGGGTAGGAGGGTGTGGGGTCCTCTCTTTTTTTAAAAAAATTCAACCCAAGGACTTAAGGGGGTAGCAGCCTGGCACGCCCCTTGCCGCGCTACTCCACTTCCAAACACACAAAAAATCTGGGCAGGAGCGGCCCGACACACTGCCTGGCACTCCTTCCCATTGTCCATGCTATCCAAATTTTGGGCAAGTGCGTCTCATCACGCTAGGTGTCGCGCCCTATACTTGACATCATACCTGTGGGGGTTTTCGTATTTTTCAAGATATTTTGGGGATTTTTGAAGTCCCACGATGCAAAACTTCACTCAAAAGCATCTATTACCTCCCTAACACCTTCAAAAGATCATCCACTCTCCAACTTACCTTTTTCTCTTGATAAAATACTCCGTGAATCCCTGTATAAACAATAACTCCTAGATCTAGGTTAGAAAAGAAAAATTTAAAAAGAAATGGGTTGCCTCGCATCAAGCGCCTTAGTTTTGGTCGTGGCACGACTTTTTTTTTTGTATTTTTCACTTGATAATTCCTAACTATTACAATACATTCATGGGTTGCCCCCCATGCAACGCCTCATTTAATGTCGCGGCTCGACCAAGCTTGGCTCAATCATCATCAAGGTGAAACACTTCCTTATTACGTTTCTCATCTTCCCCAAAAAAATGCGTCAACCTTTGGCCATTCACAAGAAATTTAGTACCATCACCTTTATTCATGATTTCCACCGCACCATGAGGAGTTGTGAAACTTACCTCAAAAGGACCACACCACTTAGATCTTAGCTTGCCCGGAATCAACCTAAGTCTAGAATTAAACAGTAGTACCAATTGGCCTAGTTTGAAAGTGCGTTGGAGAATGTGTTTGCCATCGCTTTGTTTTCTCCTTATAAATCTTAGCATTTTCATACACGTGGAACCGAAACTCCTCCAACTCATGTAGTTGGAACGATCTCCTTTGACCAGCTAATTCCGGATCTAGGTTCAATTTTTTCACCGCCCAATATGCTCGGTGCTCAAGCTCAATCGGGAGGTGACATGCTTTCCCAAAGGCAAGATGATATGGAGAAGTCCTTATAGGTGTTTTATGTAGTTCTATAAGCCCAAAGAGCATCATCTAGCTTAAGCGACCAATCTTTTCTCTGAGTATTCACAGTCTTTTACAAGATTTGTTTTATCTCGTGATTTGACACTTCAACTTGGCCACTTGTTTGGGGATGATACGCTGTTGAAACCGTGTGTCTAACACCATATTTAGCCAACACCCTCTTCACCAAATAGTTTATAAAGTGTGAACCTCGATCGCTAATAATAGCTCTTGGAGTTCCAAACCTTGTGAAGATGTGTTTTTGAAGGAACTTCACTACAACCTTAGAATCATTTGTAGGAAGAGCAACAGCCTCTACCCACTTAGACATGTAATCCACTTCTACAAGTATGTATTGATTCCCATTTGACTTTGGAAAAGGGCCCATAAAATCTATCCCCCCCCCCCATATAAAAAATTTCAACTTCAAGGATGTTAGTTAAAGGCATCTCATGTCTTCTTGAAATCGTCCCCATATGTTGGCATTGGTCACAACTTTTCACAAACTCATGTGCATTTTTAAATAAAGAAGGCCAAAAGAAACCTGATTATAGAATTTTACGGGCTGTACGTTCACTACCATGATGACTATCATAAGGTGATACGTGGCAACTCTCCAACACATGTTTCACCTCTTCATTCGGAATACATTTTATCACTACTTGATCGGGTCCTTGCTTAAATAAATAAGGCTCGTCCCAAATATAAGAACGTGCTTCATACTATAGCTTTTTTTTTTGTTGAGGAATCGAATCAGGAGAAAATAGCCCACTCACCAATAAATTCACAATGTCTACATACCATGGAAACTCATCAACCCCCAAAACTAACAATTGCTTATCTGGAAACTCTTCACGGATACGCCTATCATCAATTGCATGTATCGAGTTCTCAAGTCTAGAAAGATGGTCGACAATTTGATTTTCTGACCCCTTCCTATCTTTAATCTCCAAATCAAACTCTTGTAGTAATAAAATCCATCAAATCAGTCTTGGCTTAGCATCTTTTTTACTAAAAAAATAACGTATGGAAGCATGATTCGTGTATACAATGACGCTAGTGCCCACCAAATACGATCTAAATTTATCAAATGCGTACACCAAAGCTAACATCTCTTTTTCAGTCATCGTGTAATTCACTTGGGCTACATTAAGGGTCTTACACGTATAATAAATAGAGTGAAATACCTTGTTCTTCTGCTTCCCAAGAACCGCACCCACTACAACATCACTCACGTCACACATGAGCTCAAATGGTAAAGCCCAATCCGGAGCAATAATGATAGTTGCTTCTACCAACTTCTTCTTCAAGATCTCAAATGCCTTCACACATGACTCATAAAATACAAATTTAACATCTTTCTCTAAGAGCGTGCATATGTGGCATGCAATCTTGTAAAAATCTTTAATGAACCGTTTGTAAAAACCAACATGTCCCAAGAAACTACACGCCCCTTTCACCAACACTGGTGGAGGAAATTTCTCGATAACTTTAATCATTGCTCTATCCACTTCGAGCCATTGCTTTGACATTTTATGTCCAAGAACTATACCTTCCGTCACAAGAAAATGACATTTTTCCCAATTGAGAACAAGATTAGTTTCTTCACACCGAGCAAGGACACTATCTAGGTTTTGCAAACATACCTAGAAAGAGTTATCGAAGACCAAAAAATCATCCATAAAAATCTCCACGAACTCTTCCACCATGTTATAGAAAATTGCCATCTTGCAATGCTGAAAAGTAGCCAGTGCGTTACATAATCCAAAGGGCATACACTTGAAAGAATAAGTGTCGTAAGGACATGTAAATGTAGTCTTCTCTTGATCTTGAGGATCAATAGCAATTTGATTATACCCGGAATATCCATCAAGAAAGAAATAATATTCCTGCCCGGGTAATCGATCCAACATCTGATCAATAAAAGGGATCGGATAATGATCTTTCCTCGTGGCATCGTTTAGTTTTTGATAATCCATGCAAATACGCCACCCAGTTACAGTTCTTGTAGGAATCAACTCATTGTTGTCATTCGTGATTACCGTCATACCACCTTTTTTTGGGACACACTGTACTAGACTAACCCATGTACTGTCAGAAATAGGGTAAACAATGCACCAATCTAACCACTTAATTACCTCTTTCCTTACCACTTCTTTCATTAATGGATTCAAGCGTTGTTAGTGTTGCACACTTGGCTTTTGCCCTTACTCCATGTAAATTTTATTCATACACAAACCCGGATTAATACCATGGATGCCAGACATTTGCCATCCAATAGACTTCTTCCTTCGTTTGAGTATTACCAATGCTGCATCGACTTGTTCCCTTGATAAATTTGTTGCAAGAATAATGGGAAGGGTATCATTGTCACCTAAGAAAGCATATTGAAGATGAGATGAAAGTTCTTTCAATTCAAGCTTCGAGGCCTCCTCAATTAATGGCTTGGGTGGAGGTCCGAGTGAACGATTTAAAGGTTCCCATCCACCCTCTTTGGCATAGATGCCCATAAAATCAAGAAACTACACCATTTCGTTAGCTTCCACATCACCAAAAATATCCTGCCACATCAAAAATCTTTCCAAGGGATCTGTTGACAAAGTGTGGATGCTTTCATCAGCCAAATCCATAGCCGTAATAGCTGACAAGTTCTCATAAATTTTTGGTAGCTTCAAAGTCCTATATACATCAAAGACCTTGACCTTATCATGAGCTCGCATAGTCAATTTCCCTGCTGCTACATCAATGATCGTACCCCCTGTGGCCAGAAATAGATGCCCCAAAATAAATGGGACTTTCGGGTCAGGCTCAAAATTAAGCACTATAAAATCAACTGGAAAGATCAACTAATCCACTTGAACCATAACATCCTCAATAATACCATCCGGTCTAGTCACAGATTGGTCTGCAAGCTGCAAAATAATAGTAGTAGGTTTAGGACGACCTAAACCCAACTCCTTAAAAATTGAAGTGGGCATCAGATTAATATTAGCCCCCCAAATCGCACAACCCACGAGCACAAACACGATCTCCCAGAGTAATTTTTATAGTGAAGCTTCCGGGATCCTTCAGCTTGGTGGGTAAACGGTTTTGAATGCGAGAGCTGCACTCCTCAGTAAGTGAAACTGTGGCATACTCAGTCAATCTACTCTTGTTTTCTACAATATCCTTTACAAACTTAGCATACTTTGGAATACCCTGCAAGATATCCACAAGTGGAAAATTAATGTGCACTTGTTTAAGTAATGTAATGAACTTACCAAAGCATTCGTCCTCCTTCTTCTTCTTGAACTTCTGGGGAAAAGGAGGAGGGAACTTTACACTTTGGACCACTTTCTCATCTTTGGAGCTTTTGTCAGACTCAACTTGTTCGTTTTCAACCACAACTTCTTTCGGCTCTAATTTTTTTACTGCTGGAACTGTATCCTCTAACTGCTTACCACTACGAGTAACAATAGCACTCACCTGCTTCGAGTTAGGATTAGTATCACTTGGAAGACCTCCTTGAGGCCTTGTATTCTGTGCATTTGCTAACTAACCAATTTTCTTATCCAAATTTTGAGTAGCCAACTAATTGTTCCTCACATCTACTGCCAGCTTAGCTTGCTCCGCCATAATCTGCTTCAACATATCTTCCATGCTCATATTGTCGGGCTTAGCACCCATTTGATTACCTTGACCCTGTTATTGGTTGTATTGTGGTGCATATCCTTGAGGCCTATACTGATTATGATTACTTCTCCAGGATAAGGTCGGGTGATTTTTCCACCCAGCATTGTAAGTATTTCCATAATTTTATGCTCCACCTCCTCTTTGGGCATTACCTATAAAGTTCACAAAATCCAAATTTGCACCGCACAACTCATTGGTATGGTCCCCGTTCCCGCATACATCACACCCCACAGAACCATGTTGCTGTACTGCATTTACGAGAGCTTGTTACTGCCCCAAATTTAAACTGCTAAAGTGATTGTTCATCATGTTTTACATGGCTGAAATTTGGATAGATAATGTTGTGACTGCATCCACCTCTAATTTCCCAGCAACCTTTTTTGTGGAAAGTCTAGAATTATCACCATGCCAATCTGGATTTCCCTGCGAAATATGATTCAACAAAGCATACAATTCATCATAAGTTTTCTCTAAAGCTTGTCCACCTGCAGCTGAATCAAGTAGAATTTTAGTGTTGGGGTCGAGAGCCTCAATAAAAGTATGCACAAAAACTTCATTTGCTTGGTGGTGATGGGGACAATCCCTCAACATGGATTTGAATCTGTTCCAAGCTTGGTACAATTTTCATCATCGTTCTATCTGAAACTCAATATCTCATTCCTCAGCTTTGCTGTCTTTTCGGATGGAAAGAACCTTATCAAGAATTTTCGAGCAAGATCATCCCAAGTCGTGATAGAATTTGCCGACTCTGCATTTAACCACCTCCTTGCTTCCCTCAATAGAGAAAAGGGGAAAAAAGTTAGTCTCACATAATTTGAAGACACACCCGCAGGAATATATATGTCACTGATCTCCAAAAAATCTCGGATATGCCTTTGCGGGTCCTCATGAGAAAGACCTGTAAACTATCCACTTGAGTGCAAGAGTTGCACCATGTTCTGTTTAAACTCAAATCTACCTCCCGCTGTCGATTTTTGAATACAGGAGGTAACATTAGTAACGAGTGGGATTGCCACATCGCGAACTGTCCTAGCTGCCATAACTACCGGCTCACGTCTATTTCCTAGTGGGTCCATAGGATCAACTGGATTTGTTGGATTCCTTAGGTATTCCTCTCGATCCTCAATTCTTATGGGATCACCCCGTATGCCTTCGTCAGCCAGTTCAAACTGCGAGATTGGATAATCTGCAGCCTGTCTCCTCAATCTATGAAAGTATCTCTCAGGTTCAGACTGTGGGATTACCAAATCTTTATTCCTTGCCAGCGTTCAGATGAAGTAAACCTGCAAAATAGAACAACTAAGATCAAGTTGTGAACACTTAGCTAAAAATTAAAGTAAAAACGTCAATAATTGAAATCTATTTATTTGAAAATCCCCGACAACGGCGCCAAAAACTTGTTGCGACCCAGCTATACAAGCAAGTACACGTGATCATTCAAGTAATATAATGGCTCCTTTAAAAGAGCCGGATATCGAACCTAAGGGACTTTCATCAACAGAAGTCAATTTTAGACGTCAAACAATAATTAAAAACTAGTGTTGTGAAAAGGACAAGGGATTTGTTACTAAAAATTAAATGATTGCGGAATATAAACTACTATTTTTGCTACCGTAACTTTAGTTTTTGCAACTATGATATAAAAGTCAATAAAAAGTAAATTCCCAAGGTCAAGGCACTCAGAACATCATCTATAGAATATGAATATCACTAGTTTAAGCAATTTGAGTCATTTATCTTGGTTATTGATCACGAGGTTAATATATGATTATATTCGTCTCCAAACTATAACCGTCTATTAGAAATTGGAAACCTAACTACATCATTGAGTGGGGGTAGATTTAACCAACTCTAACTCCATTAAGTTGTCTTCCGGTATTTGAACAAGCACGGTGAATTAGGTACCTCTCGGTCTTAACCGCATATCAATCTCTTGGAATCTCTTCCTCAAGTAAAGATCGCGCTCTTCATATTCCCCATTCTATTTCTCAGTTTCTCTCTCGAGCTCACCTCAAGACAAGTGATTTATTCCAACGGTGATCAAGTATTAAAATAGTATAGACAATAATATAAGAATAACCATAAATTGATAAACTTCAGAAAAAACCAATAATATTCAACTCACGAGATTCATGTTCGTAGCCTCAACCCCAAGAATGAAGGATTTTAGCCACTCATACTTTGAATTAACATCCTACTTTGATAAAAATTCATAAAAATAAATATAAGATGAAAAGAAGAATTAACCTTAAATTGGATGTTCCAAATCGCCAAGAAAGTAGTCCAACCAAGATGGAATCTTTATACAATAACCCAAGAGCCCTATTTATAGACTAGAATTTGGAGTCAAAAATTGCCAAAAAGCGGCCCGGCACGCTACCTAACGCACCAGACACTTAGCCAAATTTCTGCCTCCAAAAATTTGGGCAAAAGCATCCCAGAACGCCCCTTGGCGCTCCCCTCTGCTGTCCATCCAAACAAAATATTGGTCCAAAGCGGCCCGGCACGCCAGTTGGCCCGCCCAACACTTAAACTCCAATTTTTTTTCTTTCTTCGTGGATTCGGGTGGATTCTTCAAGTCCAAATCTTCGGCTTGTCTCTTTTCTTTAAGATCCTTTGCTCGTAAATCCTTCAACCCTCAATTTTCACTCCAAAAAATGCTCCAATTTATCACAAATTCCACCTACAAGGGTCTAATCATATTTATTAGCATAATATCAAATATTCCATCAAAATAATACAAAATACGCACTTATTGATCTCAAAACTAAGGTAAACATGGGTCGAAGACGGCAATAGGGAGTAAAAATATGCCCTAGATCAATACACTGTTCATTAAACAGTATAAAAGCCTCATTATTATGATTTTACTCCAGTTTTAGACCTCCAAGCGTCGAAAAATGCAATTTTTGAGGGTTTCTTCATCGAGTTTCATGTGGGTAAATTCTAAACTCTTAATATCACTATTTACCATAGATTTTATCTTCAAAAGTACCTTTTAATTGTGATTTTAAAATGGATTTTTTGGATTTTTACCGGTAAAGCTTGAAAATGGTTTTTCTTTGATTTGGACCTCGTTTTAAGCTCGTTTTCGCTTGGGTTTTCTTCTAGAGACTCCTATGATCTGGGGAATGTGTTTCTAAATAAAAATTCCAGTTTTACCCCTCTAGTTTTCGAACTCATTTTTCAAGTCCGTTTTGGATCCGATTTAAATATGGGCAATATGGGTATTGTTGACTTTATTTTAATGCTTAGATGCTATATTTGTATATTTGAGTTGATTCCGAGGCTTTTTGAATGGGGAAAGCTCCTTGTTGAAGGACTTTAGGCTCGATTTCGTCGTTTTGAGGTAGGTTATGGCTTAAATTTTTTCAGATTGAGATGAGTAGTTAATAAATAAGTAAAGCATGCTATGGGGTTGAAAAAGTAACTATGGAGTTTAGATTTTGAGATTATTATTACTGTTGTGTCCCCGTATGGGGGCTTATATTCGGTGATTCTTGACTTGTGATATATGATATTGGGTATTGCCCGAGTAGGGGCCTTATTTGACATCATTGGCCTTATTTGTGCATTTATATGCCTTATTCTAGATATGATACCCGTGCGGGGGCTTAAATTGTTATTATAAGCTTTATGAGCATTGATTGCCTTTATCATGATAGAAAAACTGGAGTTAGGGGTTAAAATGATATTAATGATGTCTTACATGCATATTTATTCTGATGGTGTCAAATTAGAGTTGATAATCATGAATTTTGGACATATTGAGTTGATTTTGGGATCACTTATATACATGTATTGAATTGATTGGATATCTTCATACTGATTTGGTTGTGAGCATTACATTCTCATTCCATATATACATTCATGAGATGCTGGTACCATTGAGAAACTTTGTTTTGAAAGAAAATGAGACATTTTTATAAAATTCTCTTCGTAAATACGAATCGAAGAGGTGGGTTGAGATTGAGATATGAGTTATAGTATACGGGTTGCGAACCTCCCACGAGTCCTATTGCGGAGCTGTATGCTCGGTAGTTGTATACAGAAAGTCATACGATGACTTTCACTGTTCCACCCCATCATCATGATTGCATTGTATTGCATTGCATTTGCATCTTTTGTGATTCGTTTAGTTTTTCCTTGACTTGTGTTTAGTTTACGTATACTTTTCCTGTATGTCTATGTTGTTTAAATTTGGTAATATATTAGAACTGTTAGTGGAGACGGTGCGAGCTACCCTTTGGGAACTCTTCTGCTTGCAGGTGACGCGCTCATAGCTTTCTTAGCTTATATTACTATCCATTTTGCTATATCGGCCTATGATTCCTATTGAGTACATGGGACCGTACTCACCCCTACTGTGCCCTTTCGGTGTAGATCTTGGTCCGAGTATGATACACAGTGGTTGAGTTCGCGCATGATTAGGTGGATCTTCGAGGTACTGATACTCTCCAGAGGGGTTGATTGTCGGATTTCATCTTGTTTTATTTATGTTTTACTTATTTTCAGAGACAGAGGGTGTGTTTGGTATGAAGGAAAATGTTTTCCATGGAAAATGCTTTCCTAGCAAATATTTTCATGGAAAAAAAGTTGATTTCTTACTTATTTTCTCATGTTTGGTTGGTGAATGGAAATCATTTTCCAGAAAATATTTTCTAGTGTTTGGTTGGTGAATGAAAAATATTTTCCAGAAAATATCTTTAAGTGTTTGGCTAGAGAGTAAAAAATACTTTTTAGGAAAATAATTTCTGACACGGGAATCAACCCCAAAGACTAAACTAGGACCCGAACCCGACAATCAAATTGAGACTCGGCACCCAACCCAAAACCCGAGCCCAACTTTGAACTCGAAACTCGACCCCAACACCCGACCTCGATACCCAACCCGAACACTCGAACCAAGACCCGACCTCGACACCTGATTCAGAACCTGCACCGACACTCGACTCCCGACCCCAACCTGACTCCCGACTCAAGACCCGACCCCAAACCCAACTCCCGACCCCGACTCCAGACCCGAGACTCGACCCCGGCACCCCACCCCGACTCATGAATCGGGACCCATATCCTAACCCTATCACCCGACCTCAGCACCCGACTCGATACCCGACTCAAAACCCGAGACCCAACCTCGACTCCATACCCCGACCCCAGACCCGACCCCAACTCTCGACCTAAGACACGGGACCTGACCTCGACCCCGACAACCAACTCGAGACCCAACCCCAGCACCCAACCCAAGACCCGACCCCGATACCCAAACGAGACTCGACCCTGACACCTAACTCTGGACCCAATCCCAACACCCTACTCCTGACCCCAGCATCGGACACCCAACTCGAGACCCAACCCCAACACCGACACCGACACCTGACTCGGGACCCGATCCCGACACGCAACCCCGATTCCCGAATCGAGACCACTACTTTCGACCAGAGACCCAACTCCCGACTCGGGACCCAACTCAATACTCTACTCGAGACCCGACTCGACTCCTGACCTGAGACCCGAATCGACTCTCAACCCGACGTCGTCTCCCGACCATGAACCCAACCCCGACATCCAACTCGATACCCTACCCAAGAACCAAGATCGACCTCGAATCTTGATCCGAGACCCGACCCCGAGACATGACCTAAATCCCGACCCCGACACCAAACCTGAGACCCGACCCCAACTCCCGACCCGTGACCCGACTTTGACACTCGACCCCAGACCCGAGACATAACCTCGACACCCGACCCTGACACTCGATCTTGACCCCGAGACCTAACTCCCGTTCACGACATTCGACCCTGACTCCCATTCCCGACATTCGACCCGAGACCCACCCTCAATTTCTGACCCGAGACCTGACCCCGACTCCTGACTCGAGACCAGACCCCGACTCTCGATCCGAGATGTGACCCCAACTCCCGACCCTGACTCTCGAGTTGAGAATCGAGAGTCAGGGTCGGGAGTCGAATCTCGTATTAGTGTCGGGAATCGGTAACCAAGACTTAAGTTAGGGTGGAAAGTTGAGGTGTGAGGTTGAAAGAGAGTTTTGGAAAATATTTTTCTTACTTTTTGAAGGGAAGTCATTTTCCTTCAATTTGAGAAAAATGAGTTGATTTGGAAAACATTTTCCAAAATATTTAAGCCAACCAAACATGAGAAAATTGGAAAACATTTTCCTTCATACCAAACACACTCAGAGATGTATTTCAGTATTTCTGGGTTGTATTAGTTGCTCTTGACTTATGACACCACTTCTTGGGGATATTATGACATTTATTTCAGACTTTTGTTATTATTGTACTTGTATTGATATGAATTCATTCTAGAAGTCTCGCCTTAGCTATGTTATAGTATACAGGTTGTGAACCCCCCACGGGTCCTATTGCGGAACTGCATGCTCGTTAGGTGGATACAGAAAGTCATGCGATGACTTTCACTGTTCCATTCCATCATCATCATTGCATTGCATTGCATTTCATTTGCATCTTTTGTGATTCATTTAGTTTTTCCTTGACTTATGTTTAGTCTTTGTATACTTTTTGTGTATGTCTGTGTTGTTTAAATTCGGTATTATATTATAATTGTTAGTGGAGACTGTGTGAGCTACCCTTTGTGAACTTTTCTGTTTGCAGGTGACACGCTTATATCTTTCTTTACTTATATCATTGTCCATTTTGCTCAGTCGACCTATAATTTCTACTGAGTACATGGGACCTTACTCACCCCTACTGTACCCTTTCTGTGTAGATCTAGGTCTGAGTACGATACACAGCGGTTGAGTTAGCGCATGATTGGGTGGATCTTCGAGGTACTGATATGCTTCTGAGGGGTTGATTGTCGTACCTCATCTTGTTTCATTTATGGTTTTACTTATTTTCAGAGATAGATATGTATTTCAATATTTCTGGGTTGTATTAGATGTTCTTGACTTATGACACTACTTCTTGGGGATATTTTGATGTTTATTTCAAAATTTTGCTATTATTGTACTCTTATTGGTCTGACTTCGTTCTAGAAGTCTCGCCTTAGCTATGTTATTATTGATTTAGGTTTTACTTTATCAGTTTGAGTGATCGACTTTCTTGTCAAGGCTAAGCCGCGGCAAGTGCCATCATGACCTAGTTTTTGAGTCGTGACATAATTAAATTACAACCTCGAACATTCCTGCTTCCTCCTTAATGTTAAAAAACAACGGTGGGATTTTGCAACATATCACCAAAATTGAGTATTCATAATAGTTAGTTGGTGTAAATCGAGATTTGACTATATATGATTCAATACTTACATGTTATGACATACAAAGATATTAACACTATATACTTGATGAAGTAAGAACAATAATTGGAATTTGATGGTAGTGGCAGCAACATAAAAATATAAGAATCAATAATCCTTATAACTTAAAGTATGCCAACCAATAAATGATAAAGATGATACCATGAAGGATATTAGTCATACGTGATAACTCTAAAACATGAATAAAAATTTAAAGAATATTATCCACTTCTTCATTGATGAGCAGTGGAGACCCGTGCTGATAACGTGATATATATTAATATAGCAAAAAACAAGAATAATAAGGGAGAGAAGAGATGAGACTTCTTTATTTTATTTGAGGGATGAGGGATTAATAGTGAATTACATTGAAGAGAGCCCCTTTATTTATAGGAGACAAAACTTCTAACTTTTCTCCAAAAAATAGACATTTCATATCTTGATAGATACTTACTATATCTTGGTAGATACTCAATATATCTTGATAGATACTCAATATATCTTGATAGACATTAATTATCATTTATGACACCCATAAATTTATATTTTGTAAAAAAAAAATCATCATTTTAGTATTTAACATCTACCAACCATTTATTTTATATGAACAAAATTTATAGTTGATATTATTACTTTTACCAACCTTTAAACCATTTATATCAGATATAACATTTATATCAGATATAACTATTACTCTCACCAAACTTCAACCAACCAAATTTATTATTACTTCAAGAAGGTTGTTGTTGCATCCAAATGCACACACAAGTGTACGCAGTCTAGCAAGTAATATAGTGGCTCTTTTAAAAGTCGGATGTCGAACCCACAGGGACTACTACTTTAGTATTATTCCAATTTTTCGTTTCCAATAGTACTTCGTACAAGTGATGAATGTATCAAGAGAGTTTTGTTGAATTCTAAATTCCTAAGAATATGTAAAGAGCGTGAAGTAAAACAATTTCAAGAGTAAATAAAGGTGTAGACAGTATTTGGAGAGATTCCAGGGCGATGACATTCGACACAATCATGCATAGTAGTTATTCTATTCAATGAACTTTATTTCTCGGATTATGGATTTCAGAGTTAAGTGTTGATCCGAAAATTGTCACCCTCTAAATCGTCTACTTGAACTAGTTCTCACAACTCCGTCGTTGAGTGGGTATGTGATTCCATAATTCAAGTGCGTTCGTTAATCATCCCGTCATAACCAAACAAGGCTCCTAGGTATACGTCTATCCTAGTTGCGAATTAACCCTAACTTACACTAGAGATGATCTAGTTCCTTAAGTTCTTTGTCCTATTCATACAATCTCATGATCAGTTTATGCATGAATTACCCATGTATTCTAATGTTGGCCAAACATTACAATAGAAAAATCAAAAACAAAAGCATAATCGAATGAGAAACTATTGTCATTGAATCGAATAAACTACTAAACAATCATGTTCTAGCTATAACCCCAGAACAAGGGTATTACTCATAATTCTTAAGAATACTACGATGAAATATTTGTTCATACCAAGAGAAAGCAAGTAGAAGAGTTACAAAAGATAAACCGTTGAGGAAACCCTTGTAATTTCTCCACAATAATCCCTAAAAAAATAAAGTAGTTGTATTTGTGACTAAGTGCTCCTTTTATAGTGCTTTGAGAAGTCCTTAAGCTTTTTCATATGAATCCCATGTATTTACTGATTCGCCCCTACTTAATCCAAGTAAAAATTTAATTCCCTTGGCCAACATAGGGTAGGGGCACATCGCACATGCCAACGCGCATAATAAGAGGAGCGGTGCAAGCATGGATACGTATATTGGGAGGCACAACGCACGCCCTCTCTCACGCGATGGGGGGCTAGGTGCAAGCCCTCCCCTGTCATACGTGTAATGCTTTCAATCTTCGCATGCTCCTTTCCTTAGCTTCCGTACATCTTGGGTCTTGAATGTAGGCTTGGTTTTGACCAATATATCTCATCCAATGCTATCCTGCACATCTCAACACTTACATAAGTTCGCTCAACACAATAGAATACACAAGAATGGACTAGAGCAATCATAAAGCAAGCGAGCAATCACTAATACTTCTTTCCTATGTTCTTTTTGGTATTTTTGGCTCAAGACTTTACCCAAATGCATCTCAATCATCATGAACACACACTTCGCACACAAATACACTGAATCGCTCCTTATGGTTCACAAGCATGTTGAATTATTCTCAAAACTAAGCTAAATGCTTATGAATAATGACACTTGGGTGCATAAATACACCCAAGATCACAACCCCACACTTAAAGCTTTGTTTTTCCTCGAACAGCTCTATTCTCACAACTTCAAAAGAATTCCCTCAACATTAAAAGTTGAAATAAGATGCTCAAGTAAAAACTACACAATTAGTATGGGCATAAGTTCTTCATAACATATTTTCACCAAGCACATGTATTGACTAATTGAAATCGCCTAGCCTCAAGCATAGACTCTAACATTGGCAAAATTATGTACATTACCCAATAAAGAAGTCATCTAAGTTGTCCACCTATCATCAAACATGCGCCCTCACAACAAGAGAGTCACCCATGTGTCACTCAATATGATGCAATTTTTAACAAACATGGGTGTAAGAAAATGAAATTTCGCTCACTCTCAACAAAGAATTCTCATGCACATAGAATGACACATAGGCTTGCCCTTAGTCTAGTACTCCACTAGTATTCGAATGTCAAAGCTCAAGATCAAGTAGGTCTTTATGGGTTGTAATGTAGGCTAAGGGACGGGTAGGAACTATTTGGTTAAAAACAGTGACTAGCTTCCCTAAGCGCTTTAATACACCACAATTATCGTTAATCTCAACTTTAATCACCCTATTTCATACCATTTTTTTTCAATTCTCTTTTGTTTTTCCCTATATCTTTAATCTAGATTACACAAATTTTTGGCAAGGACTATTTGCTTATTAACACCTGATTCAACACTCCTTATTTCGCTTTGCAAACACACCGGCAAGTTCTAAACATTCACATGTAAGCACGGAATACACTAAACCTCACTCACACATGGCACATGTTCAACTCAAAACGAACTCTTGTAGATTCTAAGTCAAGCAATAACACAAATTCAAAGTTTAAGCCATAGTCACCAAAGAGTCACATAATTGAACCTGAACATTTCAAACTAGTCAAGAAATTACTCAAACATGCTTTTGAATTCAAACATACTTGAGCCATACAATCATGCAATTCACATGAGCACTCAATCCCATCCTAGTGACATGGTTAACTCTTCGACTCTCTACACATAACTAATTTTCTCTTAAGATGGTTGTCATCCATCCATCATCGAGAAAGATACTCAACAATGACTCATACTTACCAAAAAAAATCTAGTCGGTTCAAAGGGACTATCCTCAGGAAAAGTACCAAAAATAAAAGCTGAGGAACCAAAAAAAAAAACTAAACTAGCAAACCAACTAACCTAAACATGCAAACTCAGAGATACTTTCCCCCACCTCACACTTAAATAATTGCACTATCCCCAGTGTATAATTAAACACATAAACATAAAGAATAGGGAAAAAGAACTCCCTGGGCCTAGTCGTCGTCCTCATTAACATCGGGGATCAGGTATCCCTTCTTTAAATCCCCTCTCTTAGAATCAAGCTCTGCATCAGAATCCTTAAGCAAGTGCTCATCGTTAGTAGGCACATCATCATCTACCATTTCTCGAAAGGGTTTCCCAACACAGCATATTGCTTTAGCATGATCATTTATAGGATAGTCATACTCCAACTAGTGCAGCTCCGCTTGAGTAGGTGACCTCCCCCGGTATGTCAACAACAATTTCAATATGCCATATGCATGCCTTATAAGGCTATTATCTCTAGCATTCCACTCAGCAGCCGTCAAGATCGGCCCATGAGTGGTATCGGGCTCCTTAACCTTTGACACATCAACCCCTCTCAAGTTGCAGGGAGGTTTGTAATCAACAGGGTCCTCCTTTACCCCATGATCCAACAAAAATTTTGTAACGCGGCCACCAAAGCTGAATCTGAAGCCCTTATGAACTCGAGCTTTACGCATCACAAAATGAATCACATTACTAATATTTATCGAAATCCCAGTAATCAAAGCATAAACCAAACACACTCGATCATGAGTAACATATGTGAAGCGAGACCCGGGTATCAAGGATGCCCCAACAATCCTCAGCCAAATTTGCGCCTCCCTATTGAAATGAGTATAAGCAAGGGTTATGTGAATACCCTTGTTCCCACTATGTCCCCACCTTACCATAGAATGAGGCCCACACAGTGTGTGTTGGATGGTTTAGTACGGGGGTCTGATGTACAACTCTTTCAATCTAGAATGGTCCACATCTGGAGAGTGAAAAAATGCATTAAGAGTCTCCACCGTCAGCTTCACCACTTGGCCTCGTATTTTAATGTTGTTCCGTTATGTATCGGGAAACCAATTGGCAAAGAAATATTGAACTAAATCCAGGTTGCACTCCCCCTGGTCCTCTAAAACAAAATCCAACTGTAATTGTCGAATGTGAACCAATATTTGAGGACAGTGAGCTACCAGGCTATCCTTGTCTATGCGCTCAGTTGGTTGGTAGCTACTCTCTTTATTGTCCTTGTACCATTGGACACCTTCAATTTCAACCCACTTCACACTAAATCGTCTCCTGACCCTTTGGGAAAAGGATGGAGCAGCCTGTGTAGTCCTCGAGGATTGCCCAATTCTAGCCCTCTTCTGCCCTTGTCAGGAAGAAGTAGCTACTCTTTTTCCTGAATTCAGCTTGATTGCCATGGGTCCTGTTTCAAGCATACCAAAAAGACATATTAGTTCAACCCAAAAATGTCTAACCATAACTAAGTATGGAGATGGGTGGTACCACCCCACACTTAGTTTTTTAGCATAGCCATGCAATCACATTGGTGGGTACTCATACTTTCCCACCTTGATTTCGATGACTAGATACTACAATAATTCACCACCACCAAATCAACATCTTTTTTATTATTTTGTGGGTGCATCCTCTTCACTTCAATATTCAATTACACCATGCACACCCACATTCAAGTAATTTCAAGGGCATTTTAACACAATTTGCACAAAATGGTGGGTAACAAGCTTTTCATTTACATGTAACTTCAGCATTCATAGCTAATCACTCCCCATAATGCATTCTCATGCCCACAATCAAGTTATAATTGCGCATACAAAATGCCCAACTAAACACATCAATTATAAACATGATGTTCATCACCCAAGTAAGAGTTTACACAAGTTCACACCAATTCACCATTTATTTCACTAAAACATCAATCTTGAGCAAACCCATTTAACAACATAACTAAGAGAACATAAAGAAGTAAAGAAAACATACCTTGGAATTGAAATATTAATGGAAGAGTAGAGAGAATTTGAGTGATAAGAGTGTTTTTGTTCACAAATTTGAGAGGAAAGGGAGGGGTGCGGCACAAGTTTAGGTTAGGAATGGGGAAATTTAAGCTTTGGGAGTATTTATTTCAACCAACCGGGTCGGGTTTGACCTAATTTTAAAAGACCAATAATTTTTTTTAAAATGGGGGTGGTGCCGCGTCTCTAGGCCCATCGCGTGTGAGAGCTACCACATAGCGCAGGCCATCATGTTCAAGGAGAGGCCCGGCGCGAGGCCTTCGCATGAGCAAAGCAGTGGTTTCTCACAAGTAGGGATGCATAGCACGCCCATCAGGCGAAGCCTCCCGCACGGCATATGCCCATTGCACGTAGGGAGGCTTGCAGCGCTTAGGGTACCGCACAAGGCCTAATCCGCCCTCTCTTTCACTTTTTTCTATCCGAACTTACCCCAATGCTATGTATGTAGCTTTAAACCAGCACCCAATCAACTAGGTGCCCCCTTGGGGTGTGAAAGGACCTGCAAAACAAGTGAAACTATGTTTGAAAGCTGGGTTGCCTCCCACCAAGCGCCTTAGTTTTGGTCGTGGCTCAACACTTCTTTTTGTATTTTTATTTTTCTTTTGTGTTTTTGGAAATAAAAATCCTAGACTATTACATTACATTCATGGGTTGCCTCCCATGTTGTGCCTTATTTAATGTCGTGGCACGACTTAGCTCACTTCATTTATTCATTCACAAAATCAATGGACATCCTCTAATGATCCTCATCTTTGCCCCAATAATGCTTCACTCGTTGGCCATTCACAAGAAATGTAGTGCCCTTCTCTTTATCCATAAGCTCTACAGCACCATGGGCAGTCATTCACACTACTTCAAACGGCCTATACCATTTAGATTTCAACTTACCGGGGAATAACCTCAACCTTGAATTGAATAACAATACCTTTTACCCCGGTTCAAATGTGCGTGAGATGATGCGCTTTTCATTCCACATTTTTGTCTTCTCCTTATAGAGCTTTGCATTTTCATAGGCGTGAAGCCTAAATTCATCAAGCTCATATAGCTACAACATTCTCCTTTGACCCGCAAAATCTGCATCAAGGTTCAATTTCTTGACAGCCCAATATGCTAGGTGCTCCAACTCGACCGGCAAATGGCATACTTTCCCACATACTAACCTGTAAGGAGACTTCCCAATAGGAGTTTTGTAGGCTGTCCGGTATACCCACAAGGTATCATCAAGCTTAACTACCTAATCCTTTCGTTGGGCATTCCCCGTCTTTTGTAAAATCTGTTTCACCTCACGATTCGATACCTCCACTTTGCCACTTGTTTAGGGGTGATATGCAGTAGCAACCTTATGATGCACCCTATATTTAGCCAATAGATTTCGAGACCAATTGTTGATAAAATAGGAACCCCCATCAGTAATGATAGCTCTTGATGTCCCGAACCATGTAAATATCTATTTTTTGACAAACTTAATCACCACTTTTGTATCATTTATGGGTAATGCGGCTGCTTCTACCCACTTTGAGACATAATCCACCACGACAAAGATGTAAGTGTTTCCATAAGAAGGTGGAAAAGGCCCCATGAAGTCGATTCCCCAAACATCAAAAATTTCCACTACAAGAATATTATTCTGAGGCATTCATGCCTCCTATAAATTAAACCCATACGCTGGCATTGATCATATTCCTTATCAAATTTTACCGCATCCTTGAATAAGGTGGGCTAATAGAATCTCGACTGTAGTACTTTGTGAGTGGTCGGTTCACCACCATGATGGCCTCCATAAAGAGACGAATGACATCTCTCTAAGATTGGTGTCACTTCACTTTCTGAGATACACCTACTCATCATTCGATCTGTACCCTGCTTAAACAAGAAAGGCTCATCCCAAGTATAAAAACAAGAATCATAAAGGAGACGCTTACGCTGCTGACTAGTTGCTTCTGGTGGGTACACTCCGCTCACTATCAAATTCACAATATCAGCGTACCATGGTAGCTTTGAATCCTCTATTGCCAAGAGTTGCTCTTCTGGGAACTCCTCTTGAATAGTACCACCCCTTGGGATATGTTCCCAATTTTCAAGCCTAGAGAGGTGATCTGCCACTTGATTTTCAGTCCCCCTTCAAACTTTTATTTCTAAATCAAACTCTTGCAGTAATAGAATCCATCTGATGAGTCGTGGTTTTGAATCCTTCTTGTTGAACAAGTATCTAATGACTGCATGATCTATGTACACAATCACCTTCATTCTCGCAAGATAGGATAGTAATTTGTCAAAAGCATAAACCAGAGATAGTATCTCTTTTTCTCTCATAGTGTAGTTTGTTTGGGCGGCATCAAGCCTCTTGCTTGCATAATATATGGAATGGAAGACCTTCTCTTTTCTTTGACCCAAGACCGCACCTACTGCAATGTCACTTGCATCACACATCAATTCAAATGGTAATTCCCAGTTGGGAGCAATCAATATAGGAGCTTTAACTAACTTCTTTTTAAAGGCTTCAAAAGACTTCACACAATCGTCGCCGAATTGCAATTTTACCTCCTTTTCAAGCAACTTGCACATGGGTCTTGCAACTTTTGAAAAATCTTTAATAAATATCCTTTAGAAACCTGCGTGCCCAAGAAAACTTCTCACACGTTTGACTAAACCAGGGGTGGCAACTTATCTATAACCTCCACCTTGGCTCGATCAACCTCCAAGCCCTTCTGTGGCACTTTATGGCCAAGGACAATGCCTTCCTTGACTAGAAAGTGACACTTCTCCCAATTCAATACCAGATTTGTCTTCTCACACCTTGCTAGCACTCTATCGAGGTTCTACAAACTAGCTTCAAAGGAGTTACTAAAAATAGAAAAGTCATCCATAAATACCTCGACAAAGTCCTCCACCATATCATAAAAGATTGCCTTCATGCAATGTTGGAAGGTGGCTGGGGCATTACAAAACCCAAAAGGCATGCGTTTGAAATGTTGTCTTCTCTTGATCTTTGGGAGAAATGGCCAGCTAATTGTAGCCTGAATAACCATCTAAGAAGCAATAATATTTCTGTCCGGCAAGCCTGTCTAGTATTTGATCTATGAAAGGAATAGGATAGTGATCCTTGAGGGTGGCCTCATTGAGCTTGCGATAATCCATATAAATCCACCAATCTATAATCGTATGATTTAATATTAACTCATTCTTCTCATTGGTAATGACCATCATGCCACCCTTTTTGGGAATACATTGCACTAGGCTAACCCACTTACTATCCGAAATAGGGTAATTAATGCCTGCGTCCAACCATTTGATCACCTCCTTTCTAACCACATATTTTATTAGAGAATTGAGCCTCCTTTGCTGTTGAACTCATGGTTTAAAACCTTCCTCCAAGTAGATCTTATGCATGCAATATGCTGGGCTTATCCCTTGAATATCTGACATCTGCTATCCAATCACTCTCTTTCTTCTTTTCAGTACAGCCAATGCTTCTCCAACCTATACATTAGATAATCCTACAGACACAATAATAGGTAAGGTCTCATTGCCCGCCAAGTATGCATACTTGAGGTGTGACGGTAACACTTTCATCTCCAACTTCGGAAGTTCCACCACAGATGGCTTGGGTGGAGGTTCGAGAGATCTATTCAATGGCTCAAAATCCCCTTTGCAAATGAATATACTTGATAAATCCAGAACTTGCACCATTCCATGTGCCTCAGCATCTCCATAAATGTCATGACCAATGGGAGCTCTCTCCAACGGGTCTTTTGAAGTGATTAAGGGAAGCTCTGATTCGATATCAATCACCGTAATTGCAGATAACTCCTCATAGACAGCGGGGAGATTCATAGCTTTGTACACATCAAAGACTTTCACTTTATCATGTGCTCTCATGGTCAGTTGGCAAGCAACTATGTCTATAAGTGGATGACCAGTAGCCAAGAATGGACGCCCCAAAATAAATAAGACTTCTGGGTCAGCATCAAAGTCCAGAAATATGAAGTCCACAGGAAAAATGAGTGATCCAATCTATACCAATACATCTTCGACTACCCCATCTAGCCTTGACAATGAATAATCAACAAGCTGTAATATCTCTGTTATGGGTCTCGGGCTACCCAATCCTATTTGTCTAAACAAAGACGTGGCTATTAGATTGATGCTATCCCCTAGGTCACACAACCTTCTAGCCTTAATTGATTGCCCAATAGTGATCTGAATTGTAAAACTACCCGAATCTTTGAGCTTTGTGGGAAGTCTATTCTGAATGCAAGATGTGCACTCTTCAGTAAGTGCTACAGTAGCATATTCTGTCAACCTGCTCTTGTTAGCCATAATATCCTTGATGTACTTAGCGTACCTAGGGATTTTCTGCAAAACATCGATAAGAGGCAAATTAGCATGCACCTGCTTTAACAACTCAATGAATCTTTGAAAGCAAACCTCGTTCTTTTGCTTCTTCAGCTTCTGTGGGAATGAGGGAGGTGGCTTTGCTTTGGCTACAGTGGTCTCGACCTTTTCCTCTTTCTCAACCTCACTTTGTTCTCATCACCACTTACATCCTTCTTTGATTCTCTCCTTGGCTCCAATTCCTCAAGTTGTCTGCCATTTTGAGTTGAGATTGTATTCACCTGTTTAGGATTTAACTCTATATCACTTGGAAATCCTTCTTGAGTTCTAGTATTCTGTGCTCCAGCAAGCTATCCTATTTGAACCTCAAGGTTCTTTGTAGCTAACTACTGATTTTTCATATCGGCAGCCAACTGTGCTTGAGCTGCAATAATTTGCTTCAATATCACCTCAACGTTATTGTTAGATTATGCATTAACATTAACACCTTGGTTTTGTTGTTGCTGAAGATTCTGATTCACTCCTTGAGCTCTGTACTGGTTCACAATCTGCCCTTGATTTCCACCCCATGAAAGATTAGGATGATTCCTCCAATCTGTGTTATAGGTATTTCCAAAATTCTGATTACCTTGTTGTTGATCATTACCAACAAAGTTCACAGACTCTGGATTTGCTGCACAAGACTCTACAGAATGATCTCCACTATCGCAAAGCTCACAAAATACCCGTGTCTACTGTACTGTATTCACTAGAGCTGCCTGTTGATTTTCCAAATTTAAGTTACTGAATTGATTATTTATTTGATTCTGCAACGCTGAAATTTGAGCCGCAATCGATGTCAACTGATCAACTTATAATAACCCAACCTTTTTTGGAGTACTCCGTGAAACATCTACACTCCACTATGGATTTCCTTGTGATATGCGATTGAAGAGTTCAAACAGTTGATCATAAGTTTTTTTTCTAAAGCCTTACCACCTGCTGCAGAATTTAACAATATCTTTGTGTTAGGCTCAAGTCCTTCAATAAAAGTGTGCACCAAAACCTCATTAGTCTGATGGTGGTATGGGAAATCATGAAGCATGGACTTAAACCTTTCCCAAGCCTGATACAAATTTTTGGCATCTTTCTGTCTGAAGCTCAGGATCTCACTTCTCAACTTTTCTGTCTTTCCCGATGGGAAGAAATGGATCAAAAATTTCTTAGCCAAGCCATCCCAAGTGGTGATGGAGTTTGGTGGTTCAACCTTCAACCACCTCTTTGCTTCCCCTAATAGAGAAAAGGGAAAGAGTGTGAGCTCACATAGTCAGATGAGACTCCTACGGGAATATATGTTTCACTAATCTCAAGAAAATTCTGCAAGTGCTATGGTGGATCCTTATGAGATAGCCTTGTAAATTGCTCGTTGGTGTGTAAGAGTTGCACCATGTTCTGTTTGAGCTTGAATCGACCTCTCGCATTCGATGTATGAATGCTAGAGGTGACATTTATAGCGAGTGGGATTGCCATATCGCGAACTGGTCTCGCATTTGCCATTTCTGCAGGAACAACTTCCACTGGATCAGCCAGCTTGAGTTGTTAAATTGGATATTGAAGAGCGGCTGCTCTCCTCCACTGATGGAATGTTCATTCAGGTTAAGGATACGGCTCTACCAATTCAGCGTCCCTTGCCATCTTGAAGCAAAATGTGAACCTGCAAAATCTCAACCGCTAAGATCAAGTTGTCAACACTTGTTTAATAATATTGGAAATAAAACTCAGAAAACTACTAATTTCTTTAGTCCCCGACAACGACGCCAAAAACTTATTGTGTCCAAACGCACACACAAGTGTATCCGATCTAGCAAGTAATATAGTGTCTCTCTTAAAAGTCGGATATCGAACCCACAGGGACTACTACTTTAGTATTATTCCAATTTTTGGTTCCAATAGTACTTTGTACAAGTGATAAATGTATCAAGGGAGTTTTATTGAATTCTAAGTTCCTACGAATGTTTAAAGAGCGTGAAGTAAAACAATAGCAATAGTAAATAAAGGTGTAGACAGTATTTGGAGAGATTCCAGGGCTACGACATTCGACACAATCATGCATAATAGTTATTATATTCAATGAGCTTTATTTCTCGGATTATGGGTTTCGGGGTTAAGTGTTGATCCGGGAATTGTCATCCTCTAAATTGTCTACTTGAACTAGTTTTCACAACACCGTTGTTGAGTGGGGATGTGATTCCATAATTCAAGTGCGTTCGTTAATCATCCTGTCATAACCAAACAAGGATCCTAAGTATACGGCTATCCTAGTTGCGAATCAACCCTAACTTACAGTAGAGATGATCTTGTTCCTTAAGTTCTTCGTCCTATTCATACAATCTTATGATCAGTTCATGCATGAATTACCCATGTATTCTAATGTTGGCCAAATATTACAATAGCAAAATCAAAAAAAAAAAAAAGCATAATCGAATGAGAAACTATTGTCATTGAATCAAAAAAACTACTACACAATCATGTTCTAGCCGTAACCCAGAACAAGGGTATTAGCTACTCATAATTCTTAAGAATACAACAATGAAATATTTGTTCATACCAAGAAAAAACAAGTAGAAGAGTTACAAAAGATAAACCGTTGAGGAAACCCTTGTAATTTCTCCACAATAATCCCTAGAAAAACAAAGTAGTTATATTTGTGACTAAGTGCTCCTTTTATAGTGCTTTGAGAAGTCCTTAAGATGCTCCATATGAATCCCCTGTATTTACCAATTCACCCCTACTTAATCCAAGTAAAAATCTAATTTCCTAGGCCGACATCGGGCAGGGGCGCGTCGAGCATACCAATACGCGCAAGAGGAGGAGCGGCGCAGTCATGGATACGTGTATTGGGAGGCGCGGCGTACTCCCTCTCTCATGCAATGGGGGACGCGGCGCAAGCCCTTCCCTGTCATGCGTGTAATGCTTTCAATCTTCTCATGCTCCGTTCCTTAGCTTTTGTACATCTTGGGACTTGAATGTAGGCTTGGTTTTGACCCCTATATCTCATCCAATGCTAGCCTGCACATCTCAACACCCACATTAGTCCGCTCAACACAACAGAACACACAAGAATGGACTAGAGCAATCATAAAACAAGCGAGCAATCACTGGTACTTCTTTCCTACGTTCTTTTTGGTCTTTTTGGCTCAATCCTTTACTCAGATGCATCTCAACCATCATGAACACACACTTCTCACACAAATACACTGAATCGCTCCTTATGGTTCACAAGCATGTCGCGTTATTCTCAAAACTAGGTTAAATACGTATGAATAATGACACTTGGGTACATAACTACACCCAAGAGCAGTTGTCCGTACTATGTGGAAAGATTATATTAAAGAATAGGCACTACAATTCATATTCAATTTTACTTTTTTTATTGAACTAAAGTTCGATCAATAAATATTGTATCTTTTATGGAATAGCTTTGTGATAGTGTATTACTTTTGTTATGAACTTTTGCTTATTTGATAAAATTGTATAAAGAATTGTTTTCACAACTTATGGAGTTTTTATGTTTATGAAAAAACATACAACTTAAAAGTCCAAATTACATGTCCAAATAAAACTTCAACTTTATCTTAAATGTTCCATATCATGATTTCAATCATGATTTTATCTCGCATGGCCAAACGGGCCCTAAAAATATTGATTGATAATACTTGTCATTTTCAAAAAATCAAGACATAATTAGTCATTTGTTTACACCTTTATCCATAGTCATAAATATGGAGAGATATTAATACGATGCAAGAGTGAAAAGTATTAAATAGAGATAAATAATAAATATAGATGAGTCAAATTACCCTCGAGTTACTTCATCCGTTCGCTTTTACTTATCACTTTTTGACATGACATACTCATTAAGAAAAAAATAATTGATAGGATAAATTTACAATCCCCTATTAATTGATATTACAAGTCTCAAACAGTATTTATTACGTTAGTCAAACTCCAACTGAGGTGGGGCTGATGAACTGCACTACTTTGATATCCTACTATCCATCAAAATGTTTCCATTTACACTATTGGTGTCAATGTACAACTTTTATTCTTTGATGACTCTCATTTTAACTGTGTATAAAAATTCCTTTTGAATTGGTACCTCTCATTGAGAAAAACATTCTTATATTCTATAAGAAAATTATATAACTCTAGAACCATTTGATGAATCTTCCTCAGAAAGGAGTTTTCAGTGAATGGAACAACATTGGCAAATATGAGACAAATGAAATGAAAATCATTTTCTCTTAGTAAAATTTTGGAAGTAATATTTTCAACATTTTACCAAATGTTTTTTTGTAATTCTGGATCGTCAAATGTCTCTTCTCCTTCTTCGAGAAATTGTTCAAATCGATTCCGCCTTCTGCAACATGCGTAACTTTTGCCTTTGAATCTTCGACTGCTTCTATTCGATCTTCATCTCTCCTTTTTAAATCTTTGATTTCAATAATTTTTGAATCTTCAACTAATTTAAGTGAGTCCTCTACTTTGATATTTGTTGAAACTTCAAATGTCTCCATCAATATATTTTTTGTATCTTTATTCATTTCTTAGAGTTGTTCATAAACTTTTCAAGAACAATATTTCAAATCAAAATATTACTATTGGAATAAGTTTTTATGGGTTAATGAATGGTTAGTGTCAATCCACAAACCTTGTATTGGTACTACGGATGAATTGGCTATTGGAGATTTCAAGAAGTCTTACTACATTTTTCAATGCTAACTCAATGCTAAGTAGTGGTAATAAATTAAGGGTATAGTAGGAAAAAAAATTGTCTTTTGTTTTATTTGTCAAAAATGATAAGTAAAAGTAGAAATCAAATTAGAAAATAGTGATAATTAAAGTGAATGGAGGGAGTAATGTTTTTTGAAAAGATTTGCAAAACAAAATATGACAAGTATTTAGGAACAAAGAGAGTACCTCTTTATATATTATATTTTTACGAAAATTTGATTCATGAAGTGCCGCTTATTATAAATTTTTATATCCATTGAACTATACGAAATCATTTGGTAAGATGTATTAAAGAAAATAATATACTCCCTCCATTTTGAATTAGTTGGCCCTTATGGCCTTGACACGTCCATTAAGAAACTAATAATTAAAGGTGCATTTTACTCTTTTACCTTTATTTGTCTTTTAAAGTTCAATAATGAGTATTGGGCTAAAACCATCCCTTATCTATGGGAGTTGATTTATTTTTGTTCTTTAAATATAATCTTGAGCATATTTAGTCCCTTATCTATGCTAAAGTGGGGCACTTTTAGTCTCACTAACTTAAAAAAGTTAAAAACTAACGGCTAGGACCATTTTTAACAGAGCAAACTAACAGCTATAAGCATCCCACTTTTATTGACAAAATTGAGGTTTATACGTTCAAAATATTTGAGGTTTCTTATCAACAATATTTGAACTTGTCTGGGTACCCATAATCGAATCACTTTTTTTTACAGAAAACAATATACAAGTTTCTGAAATGTATCATTATCTTCAATGCTTATGAAGGAACATTCTTGAGCACTAACATACATACTTTCTCATCTTATAAAGGAACCAAATCCTTTAAAAAGCAACATATATCTAAAAATTGTTCAAACAAATATTTTCTTTCCTGCCAAAATAGCTTCCAGGTGCATGGCTTGTTAGAATTAGTAGTCAAGCAAACCAAAATTAAATACTAAATCAATAGCTTTCGAAGTTACGTTAAACCTCGCACGTCTTATCTTCACTTGCTAACATAACAAAAATTAAATCAAAATCAAATAAAGAGTTAATAAATTAAGCATCTCCGTCACAGAGAAATATGTTAACCTTCTGAGAAACAGTAGCTCTTTACAATAGCTAAACCAAATGAAGAGTCATTAAAATCAACTCTTTTACAGCAATCTTTCGCAACAAAAAGTAACCCCTTCTATGCACATAAACATATCCCTTTAGTGTGCTTTGCATATCAACTTATCCATGTAGTCTTCAACAACAATCTTGACTCATTTTTACCAATCTTTAGTAGCAAAATTAACTTTTTGGAGCAGTAAAGCTATTCTTTTAGAGCAGCAAAATCATCCTTAAACGGCAGCAAAACCATTCTTTCAGAGTAGCAAAAGTTTCTCCTTCAACAACAACAAAAACTATCTTGTTAAGGCAGCAAAATCTATCTTTTACAGCAGCAATTTACATACTAAAAATTGTGTCTCCAGATACTCCGCTTTCTTGAATTGTTTTCATATGATCCTGGCTAGCAGATCCTCTTCTCACCTACATTTTTAAAAAAATCCAAGATTAACTTATTAATAACATGATTAAATAGAATGTTACAAGTAATAAACTTTACCGGAAGCTTTGTAGGAGCAACAGATACAGTAGAAAATAAAGATTCTTGTTGCATCGCTTCATCAATATCATGAGAATCTGGAAAAATAGATTTTAACTTGCAGGTTCTTATATTATGGCCTGGAGTGTGGCAGAAGCTACAGTCCAATTTATTTTTCTTCCTTCTCATTTTTTGTCTACTTGCTCCCACTTCATCTGGTTCTTTTTTTCGAAGCTTTTGTTTTTTTCCTTTGGTACTTTGTCTTACCAACCGTGGAGGCAAAGGAGGTATATTTCTCGACTTAGGCCACATCTCTTGACCGTTCATAGGTAGAATAGAAAATGAATAGATTTTTCTATAAGTTTCTACTTTATAACAATCATCCACGTATGAGTTAATGTCATCATGTTTAGCCCAAATCGCGGCAATGGCATGTTTACAAGGAATTCCTGTTAGATCCCATATTCTACAACTGCATTTTCTATTAAGCAATTGCTCATTATGCTTGCCCCTATTATCTCATAATTCCACTCATTTGCCTTCATAGGAATAAATTCAGCTTCCTTAGCTTGATTTTTCTGCAACACATCCTTAATCCTAGGACAAATATCACCAACTTTCCACTTGTCACCTTTATCCCTATTTGCTTGCATCCTCGACATAAGTAGGTACCTTAACTTCAATAAAGTGATGATCGACTTATCTCTAGCATCAAGGATCATGCTATTAAAACATTCACATATATTATTGACCAAGATATCACATTTCACAATTTTAGAAAAGTGAGATTTAGACCATTCAATAGGTGATTTGTCCTTTAGCCAATCAGCAGCTTCTGAATCAAGATTAAAGATGTCAACCAAGCAATCATCAAACCACTCTACTGTTGTAGCCCTTGCAGCCTTCCAAAGAGCATCCTTGAGTGAGATACCAGTGAATCCAGCCCTCTTGAAATTGTTATGGAGGTGTCTCACACAGAATCGATGAATAACAAATGGTAATACTTCATTGAATGCTTTAATCAAACCTTTTTGCTTGTCTGACATGAAGGTCCAAGTAATAGTATCATCAATGTCTAAGTCAATCTTCAAATAATTCAAAAACCATCCCCATGATTCCTTTGTTTCCTTCTCTACAACTGTATATGCTATTGGAAAGATATTGTTATTTGGATCAATTCCAACAGCAGTTAGCAGTTGAGTCCCGTACATTAGACCCTTAAGCCAACAATCATCAACCCCAATTATTCTTCGACAACCACTCTTGAACCCCTCTTTACAACAACCAAAACAAATGTAAATTCTCTGGAATCTCTTAGGCTCGCTGGGCACCTCATTTTCAACCAATTTCATATAAACAGAGGTATTTGGATTTGTCCTGCCAATTTCATTGCAATAGTCCCACAATACCTTGTATTGAGCATTAATATCTCCATCAATCAGTGCAAGTGATTTTCTCTTAGCCCTTCTACATTGTGATAATGTTACCTGAACTCTTAATTCCAAACTAACATGATCTCTGAATTCGGACACTGCCCAAGACCTATTTGTGCTTATGGACTTAAAGTATCTTCGGGCAATATAAGAAGATGTAATTGCTTTGTTACGATGATTTCAATTCTTACAATGATGAGTGGGATTGTATGTTCTGATCTGAAATGTGCTATCTCGATGCATTCTTGAAGCTAGAATCTCCCAGTTGCAATTTGGATGACCACAAGTTTCTCTCACTCTGAACCTATCATTCTTGCACCACTTTATATACTTTCCTTGGTTAATTTCATAAGTAATTACAACATATTTAAACTCATTCTTGTTTTCAAATATTAGTTCTAATGCCAGCACTGGTTTATCCCCATCTGTTTTAGGATTGAACTTCAGAAAGTCAAAATGGTCACCATCAGAGTCATATTCTAAACTCTTTGTATCATCCGAGTCAACACAATCTGAATCACCTTCTTCAGCAGCCATCTTTTTTCTAACTTCTTCACTAAGTTCGTACCTATGATTCACATTTTTATTTCTTCCCAAGATATCATTATCGTCTGAAAAATCATTTTCTGAGTCTTCAAATTCATCATCAGACCAAGAATTCTCATTGTGTATTTCCTTCTCTTGTTCTGCTCCACCAACTTCATTAGTATGTATACTTCGTCCAATATATGAATCAAGATGTTCAAAATATACATCGACCACCTTGCCATCTGGAATACTTTTGGACACAACAGTGGCTTTAACATCAGTAGATATAAGTCGCAGTCGATTACCATACCTCCCACACAAATGCCAGAAAGTAACCGAATCTCCCTCATAGCCACATAGTTCGACCATGTACTTGAATTGTGACAAGCTCAACTCCGTGTCGTTAACATAGTCAATAAAATCTACACGCCCACCAATATAATATTTGTTAGGTTGATGCTTCATTGTACCACCATGTGTTATTTTTATACTGAAAAAAGAAGCCTTATATGTAGAGTCTGCAAAAAAAAAAAAAAAAGATTAAGCTTATGTTAAGACTTTTTGTAGTGGAAAAATAATATTCATCATCCAAAAAAAGCAATGCAGTAGAACTAAGATAATATTTAGCAATGCATAAAAATAGTGAAGAGAACTCAGATGTAATATTTAGCAACCTTATTATAATATACTGAAGCTATCAAGTATTTCATAAAAAAAAAAAAAATCAGTAAATATACTAAAGAATGAGAAACAAAAATCAGCATATAGTGAAGAATCACTTTTTTAGTTTAATGAAAACCCAGTTGGTGTTTCTTACTAAAATCTTACCATAATTGGATATTTCACAGCCATGAGATCTAACAATCATCGCTTGAAAAAAAATAATTTAGCTCCTTCACCTAGTTTTCTTCTTGTTATAGAGAGGCTAGGGCTTTGCTTTGGTAAAGTAACTCTTGCATATGAAGGAGAAAGGGCAAAAGGGAATGGGTTTATCTGATGGTTTTGTGTTTAACATCAAGTGGGTGTCAGATGAGTCAGCACCTTTACTTTTTAAACGGACTCTATCAAAGAGACTAAAAGTGTCCCACTTTAGCATAGATAAGGGACGAAATATGCTCAAGATTATATTTAAGGGATAAAAATAAACCAACTCTCATAGATAAGGGATGGTTTTAGTCCAATACTCTTCAATAATCAATGTAATAATTAAACATAAAAATTTGATGCAATTACTCCATTCCATGCATGCATCACCTCTAGAAACTATAAATTTAGAATTGAAACTATAAATCATTAACTTTTTTTTTTTGGAGAATTGAAATCTTGAGCACTCCATTACTTTCAATAATTTTAAAAAATGTGGATGTATTTAATACTATCAAGGGTAGAATGAAAAAAATATGTACACAATAATTTTGGTTTTACAATTTGAACAACTAAAATAAAATAAATATTTTTGACAAGAAGGTCAATTAATTCGAAACGGAGGGAGTATATATTTGTATAAGATAGAAATAGCCTAGAGTAGGTGGATAAATGAAGTGGCGATACATATTAAATATGACAACTCACAGTCAATAATACTGGATGTCTTAAGGCATGGCGCTAGATTCAGAACAACAACTAAATAAGATAAGGATAAGATAGACTTTTCAATTCACAAATCACGGAAGCTGCCATGATTCTTGTCGGCTAGTACACAACCGTAGAGTTTGTGACCAAGCGAAAGATTTAAGAGAGGCGGATTCGACAGAGGTTGTTCCCTAATGTTTTTTTCTATAAATAGTCAGTCATTTGTATTAGGGACTCCATAATTTCTGATTGAACACCATATACTTCCGATCTTTTAAGCTTTAAAAGCTCACTATTCTTTAACTCTTCATCGAATTAGCATCAAGTCCACAATCCATATTATAGTAGACCTAACGTTCTATTTATTTTATTATAGTTCTTACATTTATTACTACTCCATTGCTGATTCTTTTATATCATTGTTCATCATATAGATCATATCAATCCGCCGCCCTTAAACCGCTTTGCATAAATTAAATAGTATTTCCTCCATTTTATTTTATGTGATTTTTTATTTTTTTTTGCCTGTCCCCCAAAAAAATCACATTTCCTTATTTGATAATTTTTTAATGATATAATTACTCTTTTATTTTTATTGATCCAATTTAATTAAAAAATAAATGCATTATCTTTTATTTTTTAAATAAAATTAATACAAGTACATTTTTAATTACAAAGGATAATATGATAAAGATTATCAAGTCAAATCTTATTTTTTAAACTTCGTGCCCAGTCAAATTAGGCCACATAAAATACGACGGAGGGAGTACTTTTTTAAGGATCAATAGTTTGATTTGATGCCCGACGTGAAGCTAGGGCGGTTATGTATTGTTTTGACTATTAATCTTCTCTTTTCTCTATCTTGTTAGAGTTTGATTTGCAGGGAAGTTTCATCAACACCACAACAAACACATAGCCAGCGTCGATCAGTAATTAAATTTTAACTAGGGCAACGACAGATTGGTCCTGAACAATGAGCAGACAACCTTTGGGCCATGAGGATAGTTTTCAATTGAGGAGAAAACTCCATTCGGCAGTGGCGGAGCAGCGGAGCAAAATTTTCGTTAAGGGGTGTTAAAATATAAAGAAGTAAACACAGAAAAAGACCAACAAAGTATTGGAATTGGGATTTTGTGTTTTAATTCTAACGTATGTTTTTTTTTAAAAATAAACTTCTGGATTGGGAGTTTGTTTTAATCCTTAATGCTCACCTTTTTTAAAAGAAAAATAAAGTTCACCTTTCACACTTTGAATTTCTTAAAACTGAAAAAAGAAATGGCTGACACCGCCAAGGATTGAACACGCGACCTTAGGGGACTTTTGCAATCCTTGAACCGTTGGACTAAATGTTGATCTTGTACTGCTATATATTCCCATAAAATCAAAATTTGACATATCTATGCAATGCAATTTTTCGGTAAAGGGGTGTGCTTGACACAGCTCGGGCAAAAGTAATTTTCCCTGCTATTCGGTACCATCCACTGGGGGTGTTCATGGGTCGGTTTGGATCGGTTATTGGTTAAAATCATAACCAAATCAATTTAGTTGATTATTAAATTTTTAAAATCAAATCAAACCACACACAAAAAATAACCGTCGGTTTGGTTTGGTTTGGTTCGGTTTTTGCGATTTTTTCGGTTATGACTAGGGATCCGCTACTGTCTTAACCTTCCCACAGCACTAGCCAAACTTGAATATAAAATTTCAGATCATACATACTTACTGATCATACAAACTGCAGGTCCTAACAAAACATGAAGCTAATGGAAACCAAACCTGAGATAATGAAAATATTTGTGAAAAGGATTTCTATTCCAAATGCAAGTTTTTATGTTAAGAATCCTAAAATATAAAGTAACATTAAGATTCTTAAATATTTCAAAATATATATTGGTTATGACTTAGGAGCTAGAGAAATTAACTACATATCACTGCAACTATCTTCTCTATTTGTAGCCTCAAGTCAGTATTTATAACTAGCGGCTAAGATTGTAAAACTATTCCTTCTTCCATAAAAGCTTCTGTTGATTGACCTTAATTCAATACAAGCGCCAGAAAATATTTAAAGTTTTTACTTTTCAACCAATTGAACAAAGAAGACCTGTTCAATCTTCACTTACACTTTTCCTTGTGAAATGAAAATGGGGTTTTTTTGCTTTTTTACTTTGCTAAGAAGAAGAAGCTGGACGGAGAAGACCTGTTCAATCTTAATTTGCAGTAAAAATGTGAAGACCAGCTATCAAAAAAATGCAGAGAGAGAGAGTGAAGAAGCTGGACGGAGAAAACCAGCTAGGATTTTTTCCTTTGCTTCTCTAAGAACTAAGAAGAAGAAGCTGCCCAGAAAAAGAGTGAAAATGTGAAATTTGTGTAGGATTGGGAGACTTGTGGAGTTGGGGTATTAATGTATAGTAAAGGCTGAGTAATGTATTGTTGGGCTTGAGTTTGAGTAGTTGGGCTTAAAAAATAATCTGGTAAGTGCTAGAGTTAAAAGATTTAAATTTATATATGATTAAATTTAACAAAATATTTATATTTTTTTTGTGAATAATATATAAATAATTATAAAATTTATATATACAATTTATCAGTTCGGTTTGGTTATTTTTTCGATTTTGTTTTTAGTAAAACCATAACTAAACCAAATAGTAACGGTTTTCAAAATTTAAAACCAAACCTAACCAAACCAAATCATATGTCGGTTTTTTTAATCGGTTTGGTTCGGTTTGCGGTTCGGTTTGATTTTTAACCAAAACCATGAACAGCCCTACCATCCACAATGGTGTGCCTTGGAGAATTTGATCCAAGCGACGCTAGGGAATAGATCCCCAATGATGCGGAAGAATTAGAGGATAAAGGCTGTAGAAATGGCAAAGCCAGTGGGGATTTTAGTTTTAAAGGAAACAGTAAAGATGCTAGCCACTTAATAAGGTGAAATTCTAAAGCTACTTGCACAGCAACATAACAGTTTAATGTTGTTCCAACAAATGAAAGAATCCAGTAAAACGACTAGGAGATGACAGAGCCAGAAGTTAAGGTACAAAATTCGGAGCTGAGAACATTCCGGAGGATCATTTTAGGATGAGCTTTTAAAGTTCACGAAGGATATTTATGCTAGGATGGACCAATTTTTCAAAGCTCCTCTTATCATAAAAGGGTTGATGCGAGGCTGAAAACCACCTTATTTTACTGTCTTTCACCTCGCATTTGTTCTATTTTTGATGTCGTCTTGAGCTTAAATGATGTGATTTACACTTGTGTTTTATGATTTGGTTATATAGAAGTGTATTGAGGTATTTGGAGCTTAAACAAAGAAGAAAACGAGAACCAAGGAACCAAGGAAGAATCTACATCGCAATGCATTGCAAAACAAGTGCGGAAAGACCAAAATAATTGTGGTTTGCGCCACTGTTACAAAGCAAGCAGTGGCGCGAGTTTTACTTGTTGTCTGGATTAGGAGATTGCACCACACCCCCTAAAGCAAGGAGTGATGCGAGTTTGGGTACTTCTCTGGATTTTTAGTTGTTCTCCGCACCACGGCTCACTTTTCGGGTTGTGGCGCGAGGCAGGACTTATCCTAACCCGATTGGGATTGGTTTTTGACATTCTAAGGGTTCTTAAACTCTATATAAACCATCCTCCCATGCTTTTTATCATTAACAACTGATTCGGGGAAGCCGAAGGCTAGGTCAAAGCTCAAGAACAAGGTTTAGTTATATTTTCTTTTTTTATTTTTGATTTTTCGCTTGTAAACTCGTGAAATCTCTTCTTCCAAAGAGATTCATGAGTAGCTAAACCTCTTAATTTCTAGGGTTGTGGTTGAACATAAAAGTTGTTGGTTGATAATCATATTACCTATTTTGTTTTCCATATATTGAGTTATTTATTTCTTCTTGCTTTCAATTATTCGTTTGATTGATCACCTTACGAATATTATCTAGGGCTTGTTTGTTGGACTTGAAAAGGGGAACGACAAGTGTAAAAAGAGGAAATAGGGATAGTTTGTGAACCTTATAGTTAAAGGGAATCGATTCTTCACTGAGGATAGAAATATACCCTGTGACCTAGCTTAGTTGATACATACGATATCTTTATGCACTTCACTATTAACCAACGACCATAGAAATATAGGTGTTAGGGATAGTCAAGTAGACTTAAGAGTTGTTTGAAAAATACTCAATATAGCTACAATTAACCTGCAAATAGTAACTCAGGAAAGCAAATTAGATGAATGTTTGGATAGCGCATCTGGATTGTCAAAACACTGCAACCCTATATCTTTTCTCAAATCTGAATTACAACATTACCAATCTACGGCTTGTTTACAATTGTTTTTATTTACATTCAAAATAGATAAATCACTTTTTATCATTGGTCACCTACTGAATAGCTCGCTTAAGAATTCAAAGTAGGATTTCAATTCGTCAAATCCCTATGAGTATGATATCTGAACTTACATCCTTTATTACTTGTACGACCATGTACACTTGCGTGTGCGGAAGGACGCACCAAGTTTTTGGTGCCATTGCCGGGGATTTGATTTGAAATTGATACTATTTTGAGTTTTTATTGAATTATTCAGATTTCACTTTTGTTTGTTGTTTTGGTTTCTTTCAGGGTACAGGTCAGTTTATGCTAAACCCCTTGAGTCAAGGCAATCCATTGATGAGATTGAACATACTCTAAGAGGGTTGAGAGCGATGGGTGATCATTTGAACAATCCAATTCTTCAAGACCCACCGAATGATATGGTAGATAGGGCTGCAGTCCAGCCCCATCCTATACCACATGTTCTAGTGTTAAATTTTACGAGGCCAAATTAACAAAATGTCTCCAGAGTTATTGTAAAGTTGAATATCACCAAAAATTTTGAGCTTAAAGAGGGCACGGTGCGACTAGTGCAGAACACTTGTCAATATGAGGGTAAACCACATGAAAACCTACACAAGCACCAACTAGAGTTTACTCAGTTGAGTGACAACTTTCATTATCAAAATATTTCAGATGAATACGTAAAGTTGACATTGTTCCCCTTCTCACTGATTAGGGAAGTGAAGCAATGGTTGCAGAATGAACCGGTAGGAACTATCACATCTTGGGATACTGTAACAACTCAAACCATTGTTACGTGTAAGAATGCCCCGATAATAATTTACGATGAATAATGGGCCTAAAATAGACCCAAAAAATATTAAGTCGGGGAAGAAAGTCGGGGCCAAAGAGAATTGGGCCAAGAGGACCAATAGAGGACTAGGCCGGCCTACCAGTAATCGTTTCAGCGGTCGATTAACTGCTACAGTGGTAAAAGTTCCACTGCAGCTGTAACAGGCAGTAGCCCAGCCGAGGGATTTTTAAAATCCCTCTCTTTTATCATTTCCCTAGGTTGCCCCCTTCCTCCAAAAACACCTTAAAAAATCCTACTCTACCAGCCATGAGATTTCAAAGGCCTAGGTTCATGAGAGCAGTTATGAGGTAATTTCAAAGGCCTAGGTTCATGAGAGCAGTTATGAGGTACACCCGAAGGGAACCCGATATGGGAATATGTCTAGCACGCGTGGGGAAGCTCACTCCTCTCTGTAGCAGTATGTTTCTCCTAAGAGGTAAGCTAAGGTTTTTAATTGTAGCAACTAGACTTGGGCGAGATGCATTTAATGTCAATAATAATGTTGGGATTATCATATATTAGGCCTTCGGGCATGGAGTTGGATGGTTGAACATGTTTAAAATTTGGATAGGCTTGATTTGATTGAATTACCTAAAGTATGTTAATGGTTGGTTTGGACTAAGCGATGGATAAGAAAATGGACTGGGTGTGCATAGTTTATTACTTTTCAGGGTTTGAGAATAGTGGAAAGTTGAATGAAACAATATGAAATGGTAAAACGGGAATGTTAAGGTAACTCGACTAATCTATAAATGCTTAAATGCCTGAATTGCGTTGGATAGATTTGTACGATTCTAATACCTCGTAGGTCTTAGTTGATACCTTCCAGAATTTAGAAGATAAGATAGTGAGTAAAAAGGAATTGAGTTGAGATAGTGAGCAAAAGGGTAGTGAGGTTAGTCGGTTTTATAGTGTGGGCATTGCTTGTCGTATTGCTTGATCAATACTTTCCAGCGTTTAGAATGTAATGTGAAATTTTCAAGGTTGGGATTCGATTAGAAGGGAAGTATGTAATAATGAGAATTGGTGACGACACTCTATAAGGGTGTTTTGTAAGTCATGAATATGTTATATATGTGTGAAGAATGAGGTCACCAAAATGATGAATTAGATGGGTGACGTAACTGTATACTGAATTGACCCGTGTTCGGTTGTGAGCTGACATTGTTTTCATCATATGCATGATTTACAGTTTGCTAGTTTCATGTACACAGTCATATGCATTGGGATGATATACTGTGATATGGGTTGGGTACCACGCCGGTATAAATATAGTATGATGTGATATGGGTCAGGTACCATGCCAGTACATATATGATATGGGTCGAGTACTATGCTGGTACGTTATGATGTTGTTAGTGATGAGATGGGAAGGAATAAGGAGAGATAATGTGCACATCTTGAATATATGCATTTTTGCATATGTTTTGAATGTATTGCTATTTTGTTTTGCTTTCATATATGTTCTTGTAGTGGTGAGTGGAGAAAAATGGTACTAAGGTATATTAGGTCCTTAGGTAGGATGGGTTGGAGATGAGATTCTACGGTCCCTCTAAGAGGATCGATTGTGGTAGAATATGATTGGTAGGATCTGGAATTTCATGGGATGAGGTGCGGTGATGTCTGTGATAGTGAGTACTAGGGACTCGGGTGAATAGGGACTAAGGAATGATAGGTGTTATAAGAATGGGTCGGTAATGGAGGGAGAGGTATGGGACGGAATAGGTGGTCAAAGGATAGGGATATACAAAAATACTAAATGACAGTGCAGGTTACAGAGATTCTAAGTGTAGGTCACCTAGATGCTAAGTGTAGGCCACAAAGATTCTAAGTATAGGTCACAAAGAAGCTAAATATAGGTCATAGAGATGCTAAGTGTAGGTCACAGAGATGCTAAATACAGGTCATAGAGATGCTAAGTGTAGGTCACAGAGATGCTAAGTGTAGGTTACAGAGATGCTAAATATAGGGCAATAGGAGTGGTTTAATTGGGAATTCAAAACCAAAACTTTACTTAATATTGTGATTCTCCCTATTTATTATTGATGTTATTTATTTCTAACCTTGATCAGCCGATGATGCTTGCCAGTACATATGGTTGTACTAATGCTACACGTACTATATCTCCAATCGGGGGTGTAGATATGGTGCATATTAGTTGGAGTTTCTATAGCAACGATGCCGATCACTCAGCAACAACTCCTGCCCTCTTTATTCTGCATGGATGTTATGTCATGGATGTCCCTACTTCTTGTCTAGTGCTCTTGTACCGATGTTAGTTTATGGGGAGTCACTAATAGTTATTTTCCATATTTATTTTTCATATTTGATGTATTAAAACATGTTGGGAAAGAATAAAATGAGTAACTATATTTCAACGTGGTTTGACTTTTCATAGAATGAACATTAAGTTGACTAGGTTTATATATGGTATTAAATTTTGCATTAGTGAAATCATGGGATTTCCAAGGTTCTCCTATCTGGGGTAGGTGTAGGTAGGTGGCCGGCATGATTCGGTGGGTTGGGTCATGATAGAGATGGTATCATAGCCTAGGTTACCGGTCTTCCAGTACAAGATCAAATGTTGAGTAGAGTCCTACAGATTGGTGTGTTGACATCCACATCAAATCTGTAGGAAGCTATAAGGCATCTAGGAATCCATCACACTTTATTTTTCCTATCCTGCCCTTTGAATGTCATATTCATGGGTTGAATTCCATTGGTATCTAGTCGATTTTAACTAGTATCTCACTCATCACAATTGGGACTAGTTGGTTCCAATTGGTATCTCGTAATGCCAAAAGTTGGGATAAGATACCCAACGGATAGTGGTCAATAAGAAAACATAAAAGTGGATTGTTATGTTGTGTTCAATGTAGTGATAAGTATTTGTGATGATGCAATGATATGTTGAAATGTACTATGTGTATTGTTATTGATGGTAGCGTATGGTAGCTTGCTTGGTGATGTTCAAAATTCTCAAATATGATTGTTGAGTGTGTGTTTGGTTGGATAGTGTGTAGCCAAGCAGATTAGTGGACGTAAGGACTAGGTGTGATCTCGAGAATGTCTTCATTTCAATGACTTGAGCAACAACTCACCTCTCCGTGATTTGGAGTACTACTTGTCTTTTAGCTGATCCCGTACAATCCACCCGGATGTTTGATTGTTGGTGGAACACTTTTGAGGATAGTAAATTGAGTAATTAAGAAGGTTGGTGAAAGTGTAACACTATTTAATTTGGTAGGCAAAAAATTGTGTTGGTTGTAGTTCGGGAGCAATAGAGTTGTGAATTCAATTTATATGAAGTATAATGAGAGATTATTACGCTACCTAATCATGCATAAAAAGAGTTTTGTGTAGAAAGAACCTGAGACTGGGTAAAGGAAAAAAATCAAGGCGGAACTACTATAGGCTACCGCTGCAACGGTAAAAGTAATCGCTGCAGCGACTCGAGGCAGAATCCTGTCAGTTATTTCCCTGTTTTTTAATTTTTCAATTGTTGCTAAGCAACCCTATTTTCAATGCAATACAGTGATAAAAACTCATCCAACATGCATCGTAAGATAAGGCGGATATTATTATTAAAGGGCGGGGGAAGAAAAGTATCTGCATGTACAAAAAATAAAAACAGTAATTGTTTGTTACATGCCCCAAACAGGGGCAACCCAAATCCAAAAACATAAAATTTAACCAAGGGAGAGGGGAGAGAAATATATAGCTGGTGGCGTCATCTCCAAGGCCTGCAGCATCTGGGCCCTCCTCATTCACACCACTGAGGAAAGGGAACTCTTCGACGTCCTCCACGATCAACTGCGGAAACTTTCCATCTTGTAGGGTGCACGAGAATATAACCTGCACAGCTTTCCACATCCTAACTAGCATGTGGTCTCGGGAGCGGAGTTTCTCCTTCTTCTTATCTAGCTCTCTTTGGAGCTCAACATAGGCTCTGGCCGAATCCACTGAGGAAGCATAGCATGGAGGAGCCAATCCCGAATAGAGTGCCTGAGTCCTCTCTATGAAGCCTCGCATGGCAGCAAGGCTAGCCACCCAGTCGCTAAGAGGATCAGGTGTCTTGGAATGGGGGGCACCTCCACTCCCACCAGCTCTGCTACTCTCAACATTCTCTACTGTCTTTCTCTTCTTCTTGCTTTGATCCCGGGTACTCCTCCTCCTCAGGGGGTTATACGACACATCGTACTCCTCCCAAGTATCATGGTCCTCCTTGGGGACAATCACCCGCTTGCACAGCTCTGTAATAGGTGAAGGCAAGAACAGATCTCTTGCTGACCTCTCCCTAGCATAGAAGTATTGCCACTCATCCATGATCTAGGACACCATATTCACCTGGAGCCCCGCCATAATTCATACCACTACTATAGCTCGATGGAACACCACGTCAGTAATATTTCTCGAAGGATGAATTCTCCAAGACACCAGTTGTGACCATAACTTGTCCTCGCCCTAAAAGTATGCACTCTTGGTCCCTCTCTAATTGGACCACTTCACCTTGTTAGCCTTACCATTCAGTGCTAAGTACCGAGCCACCCACCTCAAGTTGAACTCCCGAATCTTCACCTCGAAGGATGCATTGGAGGGAATGGGAACCCCTAAGACCTCATTGATAGTGGAGGCATCCACGGGCATATTGTTTCCTTATATTCGGATAGTAAGGAAGGGTATTACCAACTCCACTATAGGAATTACACCATAAACTTGCAGACTCAGTCCAGGTTGTAGTTTGGGATAGGCTAGGTCAGCATCTCCCAAACCAGGACTTTCAGTTGTTCGCTAAAATCAGGCAGCCCATCCTCCACCTCATCCATCACAAAACCACTCTCACGAAGAAAACTCCTATTGTGCTGCCCCTCTTCAAATCGGGTGTGGCTGGCACTGTCAGTAAAGTGGCAGTAGGTGAGTTATTGGGCCATTATGATCCTGTAAATACCACGAAAAATAGTTAGAACCATATTAAAAACCAAGGGAGGGAAAGTAAATTTAATGTTTTCAAGAAAAGCAGAGAATTGGGAGCACACTGCCTAGTACAGCCTCAGCGGATAATTTACTACTGCAACAGTACCGCAGTGGCTGTACTTATCGCTATAGCGGTAAATTTACCATTGTAGAGAAATGTCGTCTTCAACCGCCAACCTCCCCTCTCAGGGCGAATTTTTAACTTTTCTTTGTGATTTTGAAATTAAGCATAGATCGGGCTTGAAAAAGAGTGCGTGAACCTTTTTACACTAAAATGGGAGAGTGAAACACCCGAAATCAAGACTAAAATCAAAGGAATTTGTTGGTGAAGATGACTTTTCATCTTCAACCCTCTTATGGACGAAACCCACCATGAGTTACGTTAATCTTACATTTCTAACACTGTAGGAGCATTGAAAACATAAGAGGACTAAGCAGGCCAACCAATATACTCAAGAACACCACAAAATTCAGGTTAAAAAGTTGCACCCCAAAACCACCGAAAGTTCCCTTATTCTAACATAATTCTACAAAGTTATAATGATAAATACGTAAAGAAAGTATAGAAAACAAAGAAAATACCTTGAATTCATTGACGGGGAGAGATTTTTGCAGAGAGAGTTGGGAGGATTTGAGAGAGAGTGAAGTGAGAATGGGGGAAAATAATTAACTGCTCCACTATAACGGCAAACCTCTTCCCGAACCAACTTTGTCTTGACCTTTCGTGTTCAGAGATAGTATGATATATTCAGGTAGTTGCTCCAATAGTAAATTGTGTGATCCATCTCAGGGAAAATGTGGAAAGAACCGTCAGGCCTATATTAGGCAATATTGTAATGGGTGCCCACCAAGAATCATGGACATATAATAAGCTAGCATTTATTAATTCTCCTAAGTGGGTTTTTGTAGATAAAATTCAGCGGAGCGCTCATGTAAATGTTCCGACCTTACCCTTAGGACTGCTTGGGGATGAACGACGGGTAAATTAGTATCTAATGTAACAACTCCAACTGTCGTTACATGTAAAAATGCCCCAAGAATAATTTATGATGAATAATAGGCCCAAAATAGACCCGAGAAAAATTAAAGTTGGGAGAAAAGTTGGGGCCTAAGGGAATTGGGCCAAGATCTCTAATAAAGGACTAGGTCAGTCTAAAATAACCACTACAGTGGTTGATTAACCGCTGCAATGGTAAAAGTTCAGTTGTAGCTGTAACAAGAAGTAGCCCAGCCGAGGAATTTTTAAAAACCCTCCCTTTTATTATTTTCCTAGGTCGCCCCCTTTCTCCAAGAATACCCTAAAAAGTCCTACTCCCCTAGCCAAGAAATTTCAAAGGCCTAGGTTTATGAGAGCGGTTACGAGGCACACACCGGACGGAAACCCGACATGGGAATACATCTAGCACACGTGGGGTAGATCACTCCTTTCTGGAGCCATATGTTTCGCCTAAGAAGTAAGCTAAGGTTTTTAATTATAACAACTAGACTTGGCCTAGATGCATTTAAGGTTGGGATTCGATTAGAAGGGAAGTGTGTAATAATGAGAATTGGTGATGACACTCCATAGGGGTGTTTTGTAAGTCATGAATATGTTATATATGTGTGAAGAATGAGGTCACTAAAAGGATGAATTAAATGGTTGACGTAACTATATACTGAATTGACCCGTGTTGGGTTGTGAGTTGACATTGTTTTCATCTTATGCATGATTATGGTTTGTTGGTTTCATGTGCACATTCATATGCATTTGGATGATATTTTGTAATATGGGTCAGGTACCATGTCGGTACAAATATGATATGGGTCAGGTACTGCGCTAGTATATATATGATATGGGTAGGGTACCACGTCTGTATGTTATGATGTTGTTGGTGATGAGATGGGGAGGGATAAGGAGAGATAACGCACACATCTTGCATACACGCATTCTTGTATATGTTTTAACTGTATTTCTATTTTATTTTGCTTTCATATATGTTCTTGTAGTGGTGAGTGGAGAAAGATGGTACGACGGTATGTTAGGTCCCTAGGTGGGATGAGTTGGAGATGAGATTCTACTGTCCCTCTGAGAGGATCGGTTGTATTAGAATATGATTGGTAGGATCCAAAATTTCATGAGATGAGGTACGGTGATGTCTGTGATAGTGAGTACTGAGGGACTCGGGTGAATGGGGGCTAAGGAATTATAGGTGTTATAAGAATTGGTCTGTAATAGAGGGAAAGGTATAGGCCAAAATAGGTGGTCAAAGGACAGAGATATATGAAAATACGGAATGATAGTGCAGGTTATAGAGATTCTAAGTGTAGGTCACAGAGATGCTAAGTGTAGGTCACAGAGATGTTAAATACAGGTCATAGAGATGCTAAGTGTAGGTCATAGAGATTCTATGTGTAAGTCATAGATATCCTAAGTGTAGGTCACAAAGATACTAAATACAGATCATAGAGATGCTAAGTGTTGCTCACAGAGATGCTAAATGTGGGGCAATAGTAGTGATTTAATTGGGAATTCAAAATCGGAACTTTACTTAAAGTTGTGATTCTCTCTATTTATTATTGATGTTATTTATTTCTAACCTTGGTCAGCCGATGACGCTTGCCAGTACATGTGGTTGTACTGATGTTACACGTACTATATCTCCAATCGGAGGTGTAGACATGGTGCATATTAGTTGGAGTTTCTATAGCAGTGATGCCGATCACTCAGTAGCAGCTCCTGCCCTCTTTATTCTGCATGGATATTGTGTCATGGATGTCCCTATTTCTTATCTAGTTCTCTTGTACCGATTTAGGCTAGTTTCTGGGGAGTCACTAATAGTTATTTTCCAAATTTATTTTTCATATTTGATATATTAAAACATGTTGGGAAAGAATAAAATGAGTAACTTTATTTCAATGTGGTTTGACTTTTCATAGAATGAACATTAAGTTGACTAGGTTTATATATGGTATTAAGTTCCACATTAGTGAAATCATGGGATTTCCAAGGTTCTCCAATCTGAGGTAGGTGTAGGTAAGTGCCCAGCACGATCCGGTGGGTTGGGTCATGACAAATGGTTTGTCTGAAAAACTTTTCAATAGGTTCTTCTCATCTTGAAGAACAAAAGAGCTCAGAGGTAGGATTTCCATATTTGTTCAAAAAGACGCAAAATCCCTTCCTCAAGATTGGGAGAGAACACAGATACTTGAGATATTGCCCGCACCACCATCAACCTAAGGAGATTATTGGGCATAATTTTATTGAAGGATTAAGGCCAGACTCCAATTCTTTATTAGATACTACAGCTCAAGGGCAAATTTTGACCAAGAGCTATGATGAAATAGAGGTGTTGCTCAATCTTATGTCTGCAGGTCACCGAGACTATTCAGAGCCTAGCAGAGTGTTCACTTCAACACAGAAAATACCAAGTAAGTTAGAGCAGGATGATATTTCATCTATTCGGGCTGATATTGGGCAGTTGTATGCCTTAATGAAATAGAGTTTATTAGCTCTAAGTGCAAGTCAAGTTCAATAGGTATAACAGGTTCAGGCGGCTGCGTTTTTTGGTGAGAAATGTGGTGAAAATCATGCTTACTCTGGATGTTCTTTGCATCCAGAATATATATATATTATGTGGGGTGGAAAAATTACAAAAACCACCCAAATTTCTCTTGGAGTGGAAATCAGCAAGCCCAAAGACAACAGTATACACTGCAAGCTCCATAAATAAGCAATTCTTTGGAGGGGACAATGAAACAGTTCATGGGAAAACAAACTAAATTGTAAATGAAATGCAAAAGTCCATTTATGAACTTGAGTGTCAAGTGGGCCAACTAGCTTCATCACAACATGAAAGACCTACAAGTGCGCTACCTAGTGGTAAGAGAATAATACTAAATAGGTAATGATAGTCTCACTCAAGAAAGGAACAGAGTTGGTTGAAGCTCCTCCTAAACAGAGAATTTAAGACACAAGTGTAGAGTTGCCAGATCCAGAGCCTCCAAAGAAGAGAGTAATTAACTGGGACAACTACAAGCATCCACTTTCTTTCCTACAAAGGTTAATTCCAGCACCAACTTTAGAGATAAAGTCTATGCAAGAAGAAAGAAGAGATAAAGTGGTTATTGAGCAGATTGAAATTGCAGTTGAGATACCTCCACCACCATTTCCATATAGATTCCAGAAAAGTAGAGAGGATGTAAATTTTTAGAAGTTTCTTGATATATTCAAGAAACTTCACATTAATATTCCCTTGATTGATGCTTTGAGAGACATTCTCAAATATGCCAAATACTTGACAGAGGTGGTGGCTGGAAAGAGAAGACATATAGAGTTTGAGACAATTGCATTCACTGAAGAGTGTAGCTCGAGGGTATTAAGCAAGCTTCCTAAAAAGCTCAAAGATTCTGGGAGTTTTACCCTCCCCATACAAATTGGTAAAGATGAGGTTGTGCATGCATTGTGTGATCTTGGGGCTAGTATAAACTTGATGCCCTTATTTGTGTTCTAGGCACTTAGTTTGGGAGAGCCACACCCAATTACTGTGCAACCGGAAGGAGTGATTGAAGATGTACTTATCAAGGTAGGTAAGTTTGTGATTCCTGCTGACTTTATTCTCTTAGATTTTGAAGCAGATGACCAGGTACTAATTATTTTGGGACACACATTCTTAGCCATTGGTGGAGCCTTGATTGATGTTCGAAAAGGGAAGCTTAATATGAGGGTACATGATGAGGAGGTAACATTTTAAGTGTATAAGTCACTTTCCAATTCTTCGCACTATAAATACTTGTGTATGATCACAGAGGTAGTCAATGAAAAGTATGGGGTGGAGGAGTGTGGCCCCCCAAAACTGGAAGATTTAAAGACAAAAATAGTGAATGATAATTGTGATCCTCCTAGAGTGAAGAAGAGGCCAAAGTTTCATCATATGGAGAGGGAAAGATTGAGAGAATTCGATTGATCTATGACTTGTGTCATGCCGCGATGTTAAATCAGGCGCTGCTTGAGAGGCAATCCAAGTTGTAGTAGTGTAGTTTTATTTTATAGTGTCACTTTTTGTTTTTGGTTTGTGCAGATTTGGGAAAGACATGGATGAAGCATAAGTGTGGGGTTATTCACCCATTTGATGGAAAGATTGAGAAAGACATGGATGAAGAATAAATGTGGGGTTATTCACCCATTTGATGGAAAGATTGAGAAAGACATGCTACTAACTAGGACCTATAGGGCCTCAAGGAGTATTTCTAACCAATGTTTGATTTTGTTTAATGCTTTGGGGACAAAGCATGACTTGGTGGGGTGAGATTCTTTTGATATTTATTAAGGGTTAAATATGCTATAGTAGTTGCTTTGTTTTAGTTACTTCCTTTAGTTAAAAAAATTATGAAAAAAATAAAATTAAAGTCAGAAAACACAAAAATATTTTTCTTTAGTTTTCAAGATTAGAATAGTTGGTGTTGGTTTTAGATTTTTAGTTCTTTAACAGAGCATACTTCACCCACCCCTTGGTTTTTCTTTTCGATTCTTTTCCAAGGGGAGGCCCTTTGAATCGACTATCCTTTTTATTTTTAGAATAGTTTTTCTTTTATTTTTTAGGTAGAATGACTTTTCCCAATGATATATGATTAAGGACCGCCTTGGGAGAAGAGTTAGTCATTAAGAGCTAGAGAGTCTTTAGGCCCCTCTTGTTAAGTGCTACACATGAAATGAAAGATGCAAGTTGGTTTTAAATTCGAGCATGCTATGAAGAATATTAAATGACTTCTTCTAAGACACCTAGGCTCTTGTACGATTTTAGCTTAAATTTAAATTCTTGTTGTTTGCTTGATTGAGAGTCTATATGGATCCTTCTTGAGTTGAACATGTGTCATTTGTGTTAGGTGTTTGTTGATAGTCCATTCTTTCATATTGATGTTTAGAACTTGCCCGGTGTGTTTGCAAAGCGAAATGAAGAATGTTGAGTTTAGGAGATGATATAGGCATTTTTTTATTAGCCTATTTTTATCCTTTGCTTTACCTACCCACAATGGATGATTCTAGTTATCCCCGTTGAGACTTTAGCCTATTCTTTGATAGCCACTTCGTATGAAGCTTAATCCTTTTCTTTCAATAGACCTTTAATTTGATCTAAAACTCCTAAGCACTTTAATTAAGAAATAAGAGTTAAAATGAGTGAGAATTGAGACAAAGGAGATAGTTGAGGTGGGAAGCCTGTAGAAAATTCTAATAGTGTAAGTGATTAAAAAGACCATCCATATGCTATCGGTAGGGATTAGAAAAAGAACAAAAGAAAAGTGAAAAAAAGTTTTGATAATTGTGTACTCCTAACTAGTGGTATGTGAACTTGCTTAAAGAGATGGGAAAACAAAGAAATTTATGGGTGATAAGAGTAGAAGAATGAGTTGGTTGATTGAAGAGTGAGGAAACGATGAAAAATTTGTGTTGTATTAAAGTGCTTAGGAAAGTTAGTCACTATTTGAGCCAAAATAGTTCCTACCTATCCCTTAGCCCACGTTACAACCCAAAAATTCCTACTTGATCATAGATTCGACGTTCTTATATTAGTGGAGTAGTACACTAAGGGCAAACTTATGGTTCATAGTATGTTGCATGTGAATTTTTTTTGTGAGAGTAAGCATAATTCTATTCTTATACCCATACTTGCGTTAATTTGTATAGTTGTGAGTGAATATGAGTAACTCTATTGTTGTGAGGGCACATGGTTGACGAAAGATAGGTGAAGTATATGATCTCTTGGTTGGGTGAGTTGTATGAGTTTTCAAATATCATAGAGTCAGTTCTTGAGGCTAGGAGGTCTTGGAGTAGTACTTGTTTAAATGTATGGTATGAATGAAGCATGTTTAATAAGAACTTGTCATCCATTGTAGTCGTTGTAGTCTTAGCTTGAGTAATCTTATTTCAATTGGTGTAGTTGTAGAGATTTTGTGTCATGTGTGTATATCTTACTCAAGTATAAGCAAGGGTTTAAGTGTGGGGTGTTGATGCGAGGCTAAAAACCACTTTATATTACCATTTTTTGCCTCACATTTGTTCTATTTTTAATGTCGTCTTGAGCTTAAATGATGTGTTTTACACTTGTGTTTCATGATTTTCTTTTATAGGACTATATTGAGGTATTTGGAGCTTAAACAAGAAGAAAAGGAGCACCAAGGAACCAAGGAAGAATCTACGTCACAATGCATTGCAAAACAAGCGAGGAAAGGCCAAAATGATTGTGGCTTATGCCACAGTTACAAAGCAAGTAGTGGCGTAAGTTTTACTTACTGTCTGGATTAGGAGATTGCACCACACACCCTAAAGCAAGGAGTGATACGAGTTTGGTTACTTTTCTGGATTTTTAGTTGTTCTTTGCACCACAGCTCGCCTTTTGCGCTGTGGTGCGAGGCGGGACTTATCCTAACCCGATTGGGATTGGTTTTTGACATTCTAAGGGTTCTTAAACTCTATATAAACCCTCCTCCCATGCTTTTTATCATTAACAACTGATTTGGGGAAGCCAAAGGCTAGGTCAAAGCTCAAGAACAAGGTTTAGTTATATTTTCTTATTTTATTTTTGATTTTTAGCTTGTAAACTCGTGAAATCTCTTCTTCCAAAGAGATTCATGAGTAGCTAAACCTCTTAATTTCTAGGGTTGTGGTTGAACATAAAAGTTGTTGGTTGATAATCATATTACCTATTTTGTTTTCCATAAATTGAGTTATTTATTTCTTCTTGCTTTCAATTATTCGTTTGATTGATCACTTTGCGAATATTATCTAGGGCTTGTTTGTTGGACTTGAAAAGGGGAACGACAAGTGTAAAAAGAGGAAATAGGGCTAGTTTGTGAACCTTATAGTTAAAGGGAATCGATTCGTCACTGAGGATAGAAATATACCCTGTGACCTAGCTTAGTTGACACATACAATATCTTTATGCACTTCACTATTAACCAATGACCATAGAAATATAGGTGTTAGGGATAGTCAAGAAAACTCAAGAGTTGTTTGAAAAATACTCAATATAGCTACAATTAACCTGCAAATAGTAACTCAAGAAAGCAAATTAGATGAATGATTCGATAGCGCAACTGGATTGTCAAAACACTGCAACCCTAGATCTTTTCTCAAATCTGAATTACAACATTACCAATCTATGACTTGTTTACAATTGTTTTTATTTACATTCAAAACACACAAATCAGTCTTTATCATTGGTCACCTACTGAATAGCTCGCATAAGAATTCAAAGTAGAATTTCAATTCGTTAAATCCTTATGGGTATGATAGCTGGACTTACATCCTTTATTAGTTGTACGACCATGTACATTTGTGTGTACGGAAGGACGTAACAGTCCCAATTCAAAAAAATACATGTAATTTCCATACAAGTCAAGTGCTATGATTGGGTTAATCCCCAAGAGGTTCAAGATGTTGGATATCACCAAGTACAACAAACTGATCCACATGAGCACATAACATCATACACCACGACAATTAAGGGGAATGACTGACTTCGGATGAAATTGAGATGATTTTGGTCAAGAAGTTCAGTGAAACATTGAAAGCTATGACATGTTTTTCTCTTTTACGTGAACATTAAATTGACTTATTTGTTATGCTTGTAGACCAGTTCATAAAGCTACATGTCATGGCTCGAAAAGTACAGATTCAAAAGGCAAACATCTTCAAGATAGCGCAAGATGACATAGAGCTTCTCCGTGAGTTCGTGGTAAGGTTCAAAAAGGAAAGGATATTGCTACCAACGGTGCCTAATGACTATGTAGAAGAGGCCTTCACCAAGGGACTGAATCTTTTTAATTTTGACGCATATCAAAAGCTAAAGGAAAATTTGATCGAGTTCGAAGTGACTACTTGGGTGAATGTACATAATTCTTGGTATGAATTTAACATCTAAGTTGAGGATGACTAGGTAAATCTAATGATGATTTTTACAACAACAAGTTGGGACAGACATTAGGAGACATCTCGAAGAAATGTCGAGTCAAGGAGTAGCAGGTTCTAATCATATACGAAATAGAGAGATTAGTTTCAAAATGATAGTCAGAGCAAATACGAAATAGTCGGGGTTATCAATCGCTAGAAAGGTCAATTTTGGACAACTATGTAATGACCCTCCAGGTCATTTTCTGTATTTCCACATTATTTTGGGGTTTATAGCTTCCCCATAGCTACCCCAAGTCATTTATGACTTGCTGGAGCTGACAGTTTAGTTACCGGGCAGTTCGTTTGGGGTTATTGAGCCTTTTCCCTGTTTTGAGATTTACGCTTTTCAAATTTGTCTACCGGGCCCAAACATCAGGAAGGAGGTCTCGTATTCTAATTCTGATAGTTCCATCAGCTCCGTAACGTCGATTTTAGGCTAGGGGGCCCTTGGTTCGGGTCCTGAGGCTTCCATACTCGTTTTAGTCTATTGGGTGGAAAGTGATGAAAACGACCCCTTGGGTGTGGGACCCGCATTTCATTGAAACAATCCCGGATGGAAATTTTGATTTGTCCACTGAGTCTGGAATGCCAAATTTGATGGGGTAGCATAGTTCGTTTGCTTTCACGGGATCCCGAACAAATCCCGAGGACCCGTTGGAGACTTGACAAAATATTACCAAATGTTGGTGCTGCTTCAGCTGGTGCAACCGCTTAAGTGGAAGCCGCTTTATCGGCTTGGGCATCGCTTTAGCGGCTGGAGCCTTGGACCTGTCGGTCCTCTTAAGAGGAGGCTGTCCGCTCTAGCGGTGACTGCTTAAGCGGTACCTGCAGCTACATTTAAATCCCTGTCAACCCGTTTTTCTCTCATTATTTCCCAAGGGTTAGAGCATAAAAGCTCTAGAGAGATAGTGGAGAGAAGGGGGAAATTCTTGGGTGTTCAAGGGAGCTTGGAGTGTTCATTAACATCTTTTTCTACGTCAAAATCTTGGTAAGTTTCGTCTAAGTTCTTGGTAAATTCTCCGTTTAAGCCCAAAACCCTAGTTAGCTTTGTGGTTTGACTTTAGGGGCCATGATGCTTGGAATTCACCCATTTTAGAGGGTAAATGATCCTTGATCTTTGAGGGACTTTTTGACGGTTTCAAACTTGCAATTTCGTAAGCGGGCCCCGCATGAGGTTTTCAATTTGATTTTGGACCCGATGCATTTTTATGCAATATGGGTATTTTTGTTCTTGTATTAATGAGTAGATTATTATTTTTATAGCGTGGCATCGGATGGAGGCTTCTCGAAAAGGAAAGGCTCCACTTTAGCAGACTTCACCGAGCGTTCTTCGGTGTCCAGGTAGGCTAGGTTTACCCTATTTAAAGATTGAGTTTAATCATAGTGATAGTAGTATACTGTGCTGGTGTTGGGGTTGGAATTTATGGTTGGTCACTTAGTTAGCAAAGTTGGATTATTTGGCCGATTTAAGGGCCGTTTGGAGGTAGAATCGATCCTTTTACCCTTTCCTTAAGTAAAATTGATGCCTTGGGTTGGGATATCGCACCTAGTTATCTGTAGACTTTGGAGTCCCTCTTCCATGGTATCATCCTTAGTCTTGGACCTTAGACTACTTGGCATACACCTAGTTCAGAACTATGGAATTTATGATATATTTATATGACATACTTAAATACCAGTTCGAGTCCGGAATATGATACTTAAATAACGGTTCGAGTTTGGAATATGATATACTTAAATACCGGTTCGAGTTTGGGATATGATACTTAAATACCGGTTCGAGTTTGGAATATGATATACTTAATTATCGGTTCGAGTCCGGAATATGATACTTAAATACCGATTCGAGTCCGAAATATGATACTTAAATACCGGTTCGAGTTCGAAATATGATATACTTAAATACCGGTTCGAGTCCGGAATATGATACTTAAATACCGGTTCGAGTACGGAATATGATATACCTAAATACCGGTTCGAGTCCGGAGCATGATATGTAAATACTGATCCAAGTCCGGCATTTTCTATTAGGTTTATGATAGTTGGAGATCGATTCAAGTCCGGAGAGTTGTGGTTCGGAATGGGATTCATTAGTGCGGTAATAGTACATGTCTTGATTTCTTCCATCGGGCTTATGGGGGCCCGACTGGTTTAGCTTTCTCTTGTTTGTACCCTCTAGGCTTATGGGGGCCTAGTTGGGTGGTAGCTAGTCACTTTAATTTTAGTAATTCATGTTCCTTAATTATTTACCTATGTCAGAGTAAGCTTTCAGGTTTGCCCTTTTCCTTGATATACTTTACATCCCCGCATTTTATCTTACTTGTAGTATGATTTAGCTCAGTTGGCCGATTATGCCTACTGAGTACCTGTTGTTTTGGTACTCATACTACACTTCTGCATTTTTTCTGGTGCAGATCCGAGTACTAGCCGCGGCCATTGATATTCTAGCCAGCTATTCACAGATCTCGGAGATAGGGTGAGCTTTCCGAGCCAGAGCTGATCCCCTCTCCTTCCCTTACTTTTGGACAGTCTTTCTTTTCGAGACTACGTGTATATTGATACTTTTAGTACTCTTATTTCCTTACTAGTGGCTCTTGTACCGACCTTACTAGGTCGTACGATTCTTTTTTGGTTTTCTTCCCTCTCTTTTATGTATCGCTATATTTTGTGCATGTATTGTGGGCATAAATTGTAGTATTTTGGTATCCTTCCGCCATGACGCCCGTTACTTATCATTCCGGGCCGAGGCTTGGCTTACCTACTGGTGGGACATGGTAGGTGCCATCATGACTCTTAAATTGGGTCGTGACAAGCTGATTGGGGCATGGTCAGAATAATAGGGGACAACTGTTACGATCGTTTTTGAAAAATCAAAAACTTCATAACTTCGTGGAGAAAAATTCAATTTTTATTTTAAAAAAAATAATTTACAGAAAATAGAGTCACCACTTAATTTTTTAGGAAATTAAGAAAACCATTTAAACAAAGGCAATTTTGAAGAAAACCTTTAATTAAAAATCAGAGTTTAGATAAGGGTTCAAGTTAAATTCGAAAGAAGGTGTTAATCACTTTCAAAAATTCACAAAGTGTGGTTCCCGATGGATTCAACTTATTTGGCTAAGTTTGGAAAACTTTTATTAGTTTTGAAAAAAATCTTGAAGTTGTTTGAAAACCTCATTTGAAATGGATAGAGTTAATTAATACTTGCCCATTTAATTCATTCCAAATAATGAAATAAACAAAATATTGAAGTTTAAAATATACAGTCAAAACTCTTTATAGTGGCAGTGTTTGTTCGAAAATTTCATGGTTGTTATAGAGAGGTGTTGTTATATACGTATACTGGCATTTAGCGTTCAAATCTCATTTAGCTGTTATAAACAAAACTATGCAAAATTAGAAAAAAAAAATATGAATATAGAAAAGGCAATCATGAGTAGTCTTTTTCTCGTGAAGTTATGAAATAACAGATGTGCACTATTTAAATATAATTTTTTCCTTTAAATTAGATATTCATACTTAAAATTTATTGTGTGCATGACATTAATGATGATTACTATAAATATTTTGGTATTTCATTTTGTATATGATATATCTCTTACAAAATATTATTACATAATCTTTGAGTATGCTGTTATAGAGAAGTAATTTTATAAAGAATGTACCGCTAGAATAAACGTCATTGTTGTTATAGGTAGAATGCCGTTATAGAGAGGTAAAAATAACATGAAAAATCGATTCCAAAGAAAATCAGGTCGCTATAGTGAAATGTCATTATATCGAGGTGAAGTTATAGAGAGGTCTGACTGCCTCTAATTTTAATTGAGTTTATCCAAATTAAGACTTTGAGTTAAATAGTTAACCCAACTTCTTAAATATGGATTTCAAGATATCAATAACTAAGAAATAATATAAACAATTCCTCAAGTTATTCCATAAGCTTAGATTTGCCTACAAAAACCAAGTATATAATTAAGTGGCAAAGATATTGATGGCTTTTCTTATCATAACCAAACTTGATAAAAATAACTCCGTGGGATTCATCCAAGTTTAACAAGATATTTACAGCTAGTTAATCAAGCAACCAATAATGATGATGAAATATAATAAACAATAGGAAAGAGATTATTTGGACTAAAACTCAAATTGAACTATTTAGGCTATAGTCCACTATTGCTAATATTGGACTTTGAATCCAAAACATCTCTTCATAACCTTTGGTTGCTGCTGCGTTAATGCTACTGTTCTTAAAATATTTGGATTTTAAATCCAGAAATACTAGTCTTCCTTTGTTGCCGAGGTTGACTCAAAGGATATTAGATGGGGAGTCTAATTGAACTCGCGGGAAGGTTCATGCATAAAACATAAAGAAAAGGAATTAGTACTCTAATTAACACACAATATTATGTTTAAACTTGAGCAATAAATCATATCATAAACATAAAACACCTGAACACATTACCAAGTGTAAGGTAAACGTTTCTGAATTTCCACATTTTTAAAATTTAATTCCAAACGATAAACTCAAACTCGCTATGTTCAATAAAAAGCGAATACATAACAACTCCAATTAGAACGTCAAAACATATGTAGTTTGACCTATTTTAGCCAAGGGAGATCAATGACGAGACACAGATCATATTTTATAGGAAAATGTTAATATTGTGGACCGGAAGCAAGCTAAGTGAAGGGGAGTACAACATGTAGATGTTAAAAGTCCAAAGCTCTGAGTTCCTCAAACTCAGAGAAAACATCAGACCAGCAAACTGCTCAACAAGGAAACATATTTTTTAAGCTTACTGTTTAAAAAATCCATACTTAAACCAAACCAAAATATAAATAAAGAAAGAAAGGATCTCACACCGACTAGAAGAGAAAAGGAAAGAATTAAGTAAAATCAAGCTACACTAATTCATATCAAATCACAAAATAGAACGGAGCTGAAGAACACATAAGGAAAACACAAGAAAGAAATTACCTCAGCAAATCCTATTTCTCGTTAAATTAGACAACATACATTTAGATAATAGAATTTTGCCGCAAAATTCAGTCTTTTTTACAAACAATTCAACATGGTGAGCTTAATGCCAAATGTTACAATAAGACGTACTCACAACCAGAAGACTAGTACATGATCTCTAACAATGTTACTAATTTTAATGCAAAGCTTTATCCAATCTAAGGGATAAAGATCAGTGCACACATGCTAACACATGCTATCAAGTAATTCACAAATATTTGTTACCAAATTTCCTAAAAAAAAATTATTTTTGATTTAAATTCAATATCACAGTTGAAGGACTTTGAGAATTGAACTATATATCAAACGACACATAATTATTGAATTTAAAACTCTCAAATCAATCTACTGAAATAAAACATAAGAAAAAAATAATAGGAAAGTAGGTAATTACCTTTTTTCGGACTTCACCGAAATCACCTTCCACCATACCGGAAACAAACTTGGTTTCTTAGCCAAAATACAAGCCGCTAAGAGTCTTACAAGAATTTTAACACTAGAAACCTTCCTCTATCAAAATCCCTAACTTATATTGGAGTTCTTGCTTGAGAACAACCATTACCCACAACAAAGGAGTAGTGGGGTTTATATGGGAATCAAAATTGGAGATTTTGGGAATGGATTTTCAATATGAGAGAATGGGTTTCTGGAATCTCATTGGATGGGATTTGTTGCCCTGGATTCGTACGAAAATGGTACGAGCATTTAAAATTTGAAAATGAATTTTGAAAAATTTGAGGATAAAATTGGGGAAACGATTTGGAAGTTTCCAATAGTACTAACCTCATGCCTTGCGCGAGGTCTCATATGGAGGTGGAGAGAAATTAAAGGGGAAATAGGCAGCGTTGTTTGGCGTTCTTGGTGGAGCTGCCGATTGTTGATGTTGTTATGTCATTGTTGTTGTTTGATGTTGGTGAAGAAGAGTGTTAAATGATAGTGGTCTGGATCGGGTTATGCATTTATTGGGATAGGGCGGCTTATATGGATTAAGGAGTAGAATTAGGTTTTTAAGAAATGGCCCAACTCATTTAAGATTTAGCCGATTTTATTTAAAGTATATCCAAGTTGGATTCAAAAAGGGTCAATTGCTTTACAATTGTGACCAAATTAATTTCAAATAGGATCACACTTAACAATTGACAAGAAATTAAGATAAATTAATATTCAATTTAATCCCGAGCTTCTTGATTTAATAAAATTGAGATGATTACTTTCCAAAAATGATCAATTCAAGGCAAAATATATTTAAACCAAATTAATCAAAAAATTTAAAGGTGAACCTTGATCAAAAGCTAGCTTTGGTAAAATGTATTTACTTAAATATCAAAATCATACGATCTCTCGTATTTAAACACGAGAATATATAATTTGTTACTTAAAATGACAAAAATCAGTTCGGAATTTTTCTGAGGAAACTCTTTATTCTAATAAAACAATTACTTTAATTTTATTTAAAATTGAAGAAGCTCAAAATGAAACAAAAGTATGGAGGGCAAAAATTAGGTGTCAACAACTGCCCCTCCTTTTGGGTAGGGTGAATGCAAGTAACCCTGGATAAAGGGTGTTTGACTTTTCTAATTTTGCCCGACCCTAAATTCATCTTTTGAAAGCAGTTAGTTCTTGCTCAAATTTCAAGGAATTATTACCAAACTCCGATATCAAGTTTCCTACATATCTCAAGTTACATTAGAATTCAGGCCACTTGTAGTTCATAACGCTTGATTTCGAGCATTATTTTAAAGTATTCTCAAGCTATCCTGGTTTTGAGTTTTAGAGAGACTGAGAAACTGGGGAATAAGAGGATTGGGGGAGTTTGGAATGCAACCGAGTTTTCAATATAGTGCCCAGCCTACGTATCCCTATATTGAGGGAATCATACTGCTTGTAGTTTGACTCGATCGCTAGAAAAGGTAGTCTTTTATTTTAAACAACCTTTGGTTCGGGGTGAGTGACAGACAAATCAAGTTATAGAAAAGAGGCTTGTGATTATCTCAATTACGAATATGGGGTCCCTTACACCCACAACTGAGAGCTATATGTACATAATTTCTAAAGCTCTATGTGTGTTGTCACCCAAATTTGAAAGAAGAGGAAAGTTATCTCCGATGCGAGTTTAGAAATACTCCAGAGGTGAAACTGAAACCAAAATGTCCCAAAATACCCACATGCGCCGTCTGATAGGGGTGTGGTTTGATAGCAGTGGAAGTCGTCCTTCAGATCGCATCCAAAGAGTTTGATATTCTTCTTCAGACTATGTCCCAATTTGCTGCTAAGAAAAAGTTCCATTTGTTGTGTTGCGTCCTTTTTGTAGTATACGCACCTATGGTTTTCATTTGGAATTTCATCCTTTCAGATTCTCTCGACAATATCTCAAAAAAGAACGTTAGTTTTAAATGTAGCATGATACAAACATAATTTGGTACAAACCTGTTTGAATATGTCACGCTAAAAGAGTTGACGATCCAATTTGCACGACCTGTTTTGAAAATATCATTCCACTTTGAACAGGGTGACTACCCTACTTGTCCCAGTAAAAGGTGGACAACCTATCTTGAATATTTTGTGCCACTTTGAATGGGGTGACGAACCAATGTGTCTCATAGAAAGGTTGACGACCTATCTTGAATGCTTTGTACCACTTTGAATTGGGTGATGGCCTAACGTGTCTCATTGAAAGGCGGACGACCTATATTGAATGCTAAGTGTCATTTTGAATGGTGTGACAGCCTAACATGTCTCATTTAAAGGCGGACGATCTATCTTAAATGTTATGTGCCATTTTGAATGGGGTGATGGCCCAACAATGTCTTATTGAAAGGCGGACGACCTATCTTGAATGTTATGTGTCATTTTAAATGGAGTGATGGCCCAATATGTGTCATTAAAAGATGGATGACCTATCTTGAATGCTATGTGTTATTTTGAATGGGGTGATGGCCCAGCATGTCTCATTAAAAGGCGTACAACCCATATTAAATGTATTGTGCCACTTTGAATAGAGTGACTTCCCAACGTGCCTCCTAATCACCTGCCCAACATGGCCCGTTCAATGGCGGACGTCCTATTTTGAATAAAATATGCCACTTTGAATGAGGTGACTTCTGAACATATCTCATTGGGAGGCGAACGACCTATCTTGATTGCAACATGTCACTTTGAATGGGGTGACTTCCCAACGTGCCTCCTAATTACCTGCACTAAACTTATTATTAGCAAATACAATGTAAGGGTAATATAGATTGTGCAAACCTTGTTTTAATATGTCACACTAAAGGAGGTGACGATCCATAACATAATAACATGTCACTTTGAAGGAGGGTACTGTCCATAACATAGTAGCATATCATGATGAAAGAGATGATGGTCCATAACATAATAACATACCACTCTGAAGGAGGTGATGATCCATAATATAATAAAATGTCACGCTGAAGGAGGTGACGGTCCATAATATAGTAACATATCACTTTGAAGGAGGTGACAATTTATAATATAATAACATGTCATACTGGAGGGGATGACAGTCCATAATATAATAACATGTCACACTGAAGAAGGTGACGGTCCATAATATAATATGTCACGATGAAGGAGGTGACGGTCCTTCCCAACGTGCCTCCTAATTACCTGCACTAAACTTATTATTAGCAAATACAATGTAAGGGTAATATAGATTGTGCAAACCTTGTTTTAATATGTCACACTAAAGGAGGTGACGATCCATAACATAATAACATGTCACTTTGAAGGAGGGTACTGTCCATAACATAGTAGCATATCATGATGAAAGAGATGATGGTCCATAACATAATAACATACCACTCTGAAGGAGGTGATGATCCATAATATAATAAAATGTCACGCTGAAGGAGGTGACGGTCCATAATATAGTAACATATCACTCTGAAGGAGGTGACAATTTATAATATAATAACATGTCATACTGGAGGGGATGACAGTCCATAATATAATAACATGTCACACTGAAGAAGGTGACGGTCCATAATATAATATGTCACGATGAAGGAGGTGACGGTCCATAACATAATAACATTCCACTCTGAAGGAGGTGACAATCCATAATCTAATAACATGTCACATTGAAGGAGGTGATGGTCCATAATATAGTAACATGTCACGCTGAAGGAGGTGATGGTCCATAATATAATAACATATCATGCTGAAGGAGGTGACGGTCCATAATATAATAATATGTCACGCTGAAGGAGGTGGCATTTCATAATATAATAGTATGTCACACTGAAGGAGGTGAAGGTCAATAACATGTCACATTGAAAGAGGTGATGATTTATAATAATATGTTATACTGATGGAGGCGAAGATTCATAATAATACATCACACTGAAATAGGTGATGATTCATAATAACATGTCATCTCAAAGTGATGGTCTGATGTGTCTTCTTAAAGGGTAGAAAACCCAAATATAATAAGATATTCACCTTAAACAAGGTGATAGTTCGATATATCCTCTTGAAAGGGCAGATGACCTAAATATAACAAGATATATCACCTCGAATGAGGTGACACTCCAACTCGTCTCTTTGGAAGGCGGATGTGTCTACCAGCACTCACAAAATTTGTTAGTTTTGATAATAAAGAGATTGACATAATCGGACTATTTGAACATGTCATAACTACCTGGTATATGAAAAACGTATGATCCCAGACAAATATGTTGAGAGGATTTTGATATTGAGTGAAGGCTTCCGATTAGGGATGTCACATAAGGTGTATCCCTACTTCAATTGGAATCTCTTGTAAAGAGAGGATTCTTTGATGGATAACGTTTTCGAACCATTTCAAAAAGTTGCCCCTCTTTCCAGTTCAAGGGCACTTGATTGAAATAGTATACAAAAGAAGAATTGACCGTTTCAAAGATGTGCCTAAGTTTTCTCTAAGGGTCTGGAGTTTGAAATAGTGGAAAAACTGAATCCTTATGTAAGTTGCCTACGTATCTTGCTGGAACAAGAATCAGGTCAGACGTAGTTCGGGCTAAAACTAAAGAAATTTTAAAGAACATAAGATTTAGAATGACGAAGGATAATTTCATTAGTATGAATTGATCTGTTGAACTGGATTCTTTGCGTCAGGAATCCTCGAAAAGATTTATGCATGTCCTGATCTTTTGGGTTGAGTCCTCAAACTTTGAGAAGATCTATTAACATGTGCATTTTTTCTTGGTGGCGCTCTTGTATAACTTCACCTATATAGATCAAATGCAATCATTAATAACATAATAATTTTATTGCAATTAAGCAAAGAGTGTAACAAAAGATAACATTGGAGGTAAAGTCATTTGACTTGGAATGAATTGGAGATAGTGGTCCAGATAATATCTCCACATCTTAGTCATTATGCTTGACTATTTCCCCACAAAATTTAGAGGAGGTGTTTGGAAATCATAATAAAGTAATAGAAACAAATCAAGAGATAAAGTGAGAAGAGCAGTTGTTTGGATTATTAAGACGAGGCCAACATGGATCTGGTAATGTTCTTCGTCATGCTTGGTGGTCTCAACATTGTCCACTTTGCTGCTATATTCCTCTTGTATTCAAAGAATAATTCTTGATTTGAGAGACCGATTTGTGTCGGCTTTACCTTGCTCTCCTGATGCTTTGACTTGTAAGCTTATCTGATCTTAAAATGCAGCTTTAGTGAAATTTTTGAGGACCTTCCTTAAAAATTCTGCTGCAGTGTAGAATGAAAAACCCTTGAGTTATTTTTGACATAGCTCAACATGGAATTTTTGAGATCTCCTCAAAAATTCTACCCCAGTTTCAACGTCAACAACATCTGGTGTTCAACTGTAATGATTGGTTCCGTCGTTACTAAAAATATATGTGGTAAAGCCATGTGCTTCTCATTTTTCATAAGCGTTAGGATTAACTCTTTAGTATAGGAGTGGATTTGATATGTACTAAGGTCATTCAATACCCCTAGCACAAATTTAAGTTGAAAGTGTCCTTACCAATTTAGTTTCGGGCTAAATTTAAACTAGGGTCAACTTTAAACGAGCACTCCTCCTAAAATATAAACATTTAGGTGGCCTAATACCCACCAAATTAAATATCTCTGAGTCTTCTTTCTAACGCAATCGATCATTCATTAATTCATTTCTGAGTAAAACGTTATGTCCATTTTACTGAAGACTGTCTGTGCTGGAAATCTGAGGGTGCTGTAGCAGGTCAGGTTGCTATAACAATATTGCTATAGCGACATCATGTCGCTATAGCAATGCAACAATAGTTTATAACCTTTTTTGATGGATTCCGGCCCTCAAACTCTAAATTTCATTCCTAAGCCCTAGAGGGGCGATTTTCTCATGGTTTGGGTGGAAATCCTTCGTTGAGGTAAGATGTTACTCCTTTTTAACAACGTTTAATCCATTCATCTTCTAGAATCATTAGAATGGGGAATTTATGGTGAAATTCTTGTGGTTTAGAAACCTAGGTTCATGAAATTATGGGAAAAAACCATGGGTATATGTATTTTCACCTAGAATTGATGTTAGGCTATGAGTTAACTCTTCGTAGTATGAAATTAAGGTTTAAAGCATGAAAGTTGATAGTTGAGGATCTTGAATTCTATAAAGATGGGAACTTTAGCTTTAAAACTCCATTAATGAAGTTGGGTTGAGCTTGATAGAACCAAGTTGATAATTAATTGACCCTTGGGTAAATATGTAGGTCCTAAATAAGGATAGAACTAGTGGGTTTGAATTCTCAAAATAATTATTTGATGAGTAGTTTATTAATTACTCTTATAATTATTGTTTGTTAGATGATTAGCCTTCAAAAATGTTAAGAAGAAGGAGGATCATCCATGATATAGCTTACTTGTTGCAGCAGCTTGGCACCCAGGTAGGTTATGGTTTATGAGTAGTGTAATATGGTTAGTAATCGTATCCATAATATAGATTTGACGGGAGAAATCATCTTAGGCCTGCGGGCATGGAGTTTGGATAGATAAAATATGAATTTAATGTAAATAAGGCCTAATTATGTGTTATTATGTTATTGTATGAATCCTTGAGGGGTATTTTGTGTTGGAACGACTCCATGGTGGATTGTAATGTGAAGTTGTGAATATAGATGATAAGGAGATTGTGTGATCTTATAATCCAATGATTTAGTATGATTACCTTTACAAGGGTGAACTTGTTATTATGTGTGTTTGGAACATGCAATATGCTTGCCGGGGTATAGTTATGAGAATGGATTATGATAAGAGGTGGTGGCATAACTTAAGGGCATAAAGTCAAGTTAGGCTAAGGGTTAAAAAGTAAAAAGTATAAAGGTGAATGACCGAAGCTAGGTTGTAAGTTAAATAGAGTTGAATGATTGGCTAATGGAGTAGGTCTTGAACCTAGTAATGACTTGAATGTGGTTGCTAGAAAATAGTGGAAATCCCCGATCTCGGTATAAATAAAAGAGGATTGGATTAATGAATGAACTTATGAACATTGAACTCGAGTTTAAACTGTAACACCCCGTACTTGTTCTAACCTCATTTGATACCTTGGGGTCATATCTACCTAGGTGTCGAGATTCCATGGGTATGTGTTTTATAGTGTCATTGGTGAAACATTTGATATCGAACCTAATGTGTGCGATTAGACCTTCATAGGAGGTGTTTTGTGATTTCGTGGAGCATTTGAGTAATACCCCGTACACATTCTAACCTCATTTGGTACCTTGGAGTCATGTTTACTTGATGATTAAGATCATTAAGTAAGTATTTTGTAGTGTTTTGATAAGGTTTTGGATGATACGCAAGTATTGAAGAAGTGGTCGAAAAATTCAGCAAGGTGCTGAAACTTGCGCCACTCCCTATTTCAGGGGGTGTGGCGCAAGCCACTGATTCAGAGAGGGTGCATTTCTTGCGCCACTTCCTTGCTTTGCAGCAGTGGCGCAAGGTACAACAAATGGTGCCCTTCCGCGCTCGTTTTGTAACGCAATCCTACGTCGATTCTTATATGGTTTATTTTGGTTCTTTGGAGTTCTTTGATCATTGTTAAAGCTTCAAATACTTCAATACACTCCTACATACTCCTACATGATCAAATCATGAAATAGGAATAGTTATCAAAAATGTTCAATGAAGCCATGGGCGACTAGAATTCCTATTTTTTGCAATTGAGACGATGAATGAGAATCTCGTAAGAGAATATTGTCGTGACATTATGGAATTATTTAAACATGAGATATATGGCGAATTATACATGAAAGTTGATGGGCTAAGCTACATGTGCAATTGGGCCCAAATGGAATAAAAGACATGGCTCAAAGGGCAAAATGACCCATTCTTCCACTTTGACCACATTTAATGCCAAGGAATGGCTAAGTATGACTTGGGGTCTATATAAAGTCCCCAAAATCAGATTTTATTCATAGAACACTCTCATGCCTTTTAAGATATTTGTCAAACATTTCTCTAGTTCCAAACCCTAAAGCAAATATTTCCTTGGGACTCTTTGGACAAGATCATCCTATTCCAAGCCTTGGTAAGTATTTATTCTCATGGATTAACATATTATATGCATGGGATATTATGTATATCATGTTGGTTATGCTTGGAAATGGTGGACATGGTACTTTGTGTTTTATATAAGATTTGTGATCCATGAGATTCAAGCTTGAATTATGACTTGTGACTTTGATGGAAGAGCATGGTATGGATGAAATATGAATATGTATAGTGTGATTTTGTTATTAAACTTGTTATTTTTCTAAAAGTAAATTGTGGGATTTTGGCCGATATGTGCTATGGGGTGTATTAAGGTAATTTGATGGATTAATTGTGATGTGGTGTGGATAAGAAAGTGTAAAGGAGAAGTGTTGTGGTGAAATGTATTGATTATCATGTATTGGTCAATGTATGGAATATTGGGGGATTTTTGGACTAATAATTTCATCAATGGTTTTGTCAAGGGGAAATGGCACATTTGTAAAGTAGTTCATGGTTAATGTGAATTTCGTTATATATTTGTGTTGTAGAGTGGCACATAAAGAAGGAGCGGGACTATTGTATACACCTCTAGGATTGTATATTCGTATTGAGGATACAAGGTATGTAAGGTTACTCTGTCCGTATCTTTCTGCAGCAAATAGCATTCATATTGACATTACACTTGTCCTATCCCAAAATGTGCTAAGGTATCCTATATGCGGTTACCAATTGTCAATATCACATGTTTCATACTCATTGATCAATTGTGAATCACATGTCTTATATTTATTAATAGTGTTCCAAAGATCCAATAGTGATTATACGCATGTCTCTTGTTCATGGATTATTGTCCAATGGTCCCAACAGTGTTATGGTGCTAATAATGTTATGTTTCTCACAATGTTTATTCTCATGTCTCTCCCTCATTGGTTAATGATCCAAGCTTCAAGTAAGTTATGACTATTATTGTATCATTCTCAAAGTAAGAATAAAGCAAAGCATATTGGTTGTGTTCATGGGTGTTATCCATGGGGTGCAAACACCTGCATGATAATGTTATTCTATCCATGGGGTGCAAGAACACCCACATGATGATGTTACTTTATCCATGGGGTGCAAAGGACACCCGCATGATGATATAATCTTATCCATGGGGTGAAAAGAATACTTGCATGACGATGATATGTTATCCATGGGGTGAAAAGAACACCTGCATGATGAGGGCCCAGACAACATATATGTAAAGTAAAGTAAAGGCAAGAGAAAGAATGAATGTAATATACACGGTTTCCAAAGTACAGAATAGTGACTCACCTACATTGTGACTTATCTATATTGGTTATGCATTTGAACTTGAGTTCTTGACATATTTTCATAGCTTACAAGTTTCATATGGCCTTACATACTCAGTACATTCTTCGTACTGACCCCTCTGGGGGGAATTTACTTTACTTGCTGCAGGCGCAGGTACTAGTAGGCCTCCTCAGTAGCTTGCCAGTTGTTTGCGGTTCATTGGTGAGCTCCAGTTAGTTCGGGGCTTCTCCAAGTCGTAGTTGTACATATGATCCGGTGTTGTACATGTTGTATAAAGCGGGGACTTGTCCCGACTTTTAGTTCATTCTGGTCAATGCTTTTGTTAGAGGCTTTTGTAGACGGATGTGGGTGTATAAATGTAAAAGGGTTATGTCGTTCTTGACTTGGTGGCCTCAACGGCCAAGTTTCGCATATGTATATATATATCATGTTCCATGAATTCCATTGTTGGTATCTATAGCTATTATGTGATTGTGGGTTTCTAATGGCATGCATATGATTGAATAGAGATAAAGCTTGGTTCTCTCGGGCCTTGTCGGCTACGAGTGTCAATCCGTCCCGATGGGGTTCGGGGCGTGACAAAAGTGGTATCAGAGCAGGTCGTTCTAAGGGTGTCTACAAAGCCGTGTCTGAGTAGAGTCTTACTTATCAATGTGTTGTGCACCACATTTATAAGTAGGAGGCTACGGGACATTTAGGATGTTGTTTCTTTTCTTCACCTCTAGATCGTGCAATAGAGCCAGTGTTCTAAGTTGAATTGAATCTGATCATGGTAATTGTTTTTCTTTGGTATAGTCAAAATGCCAATCACAAGAAGAGGTAGAGGTAAAAGGAAGCAGGTAGAGGTGCCTGCTGAAGAAGGAATGAGTAGACTACCACCTGACCAAGCTAGTCAAGGTGGAGCAAATGCTGAAATTTCATCGCGGTCTTCGTCTACTTTTCCAGCTCCGGAGGAGCCAGTTGGTAGAGAAGGACCCGCAGAACCACCAATGAATGCCACAGATCAGGATCTTAGAAATGCAGTTCATATGTTAACACAGTTAGTGGCAGCCTAGAGTCAAGGAAGAGCTGGTCCAATGACACATGATGATGATGCGGCTAGAATGGCAAGTCGCAGAACACAGGATTTCTTGAAACTGGACCCTCCTATCTTCACAGGGTCAGATCCAAAAGCAGATCCACAGGAGTTCATGGATCAAATTCAGAGAGCCTTGGAAGTTATGCAAGTGACAGGGTTCGAGACAGTTGAACTTGCTGCGTACAGATTGAAAGGAGAGGCGATATTGTGGTACGAGGATTGGAAGAAATCCCGTTATATTGGCGCAAACCCACCAAATTGGGAAGAATTTAAAATAGATTTCCTTGATCATTACTTGCCCTATGAGATCCTTGAGGCACATGCGGATCAGTTTCTAAATCTCCGTCAAGGAAATCTGAGTGTCCGAGAATACAGCTTGCAATTTAATTCCTTGGCTTGATATGCACCAAATGTTGTGGCTACGATGATAGACAGGGTCCATAGATATGTGAACAGACTAGAGCCATATTTAGTAAGGGATTGCACCATTGCTTCCTTGAACAAGGACATGGACATAGCGAGAATTCAAGCCTTCGCCCAGAAAATGGAGGACCAGAGGCAAAGAAGGAGAATGCAGGACTCCGAGAGAGGACCATCAAATAGGGCTAGATCGGTGGGACAGTCTATGGCGTCCCAAGGAGAGTTTAGGCCACGGAGTTTTAGTAGACCACCTAGACCCGCATTCTCTTATTCCACAGCAGGCTCTCCGTCTTGCTCTCGAGGATTCAGGGGCAGTCATATTGGGCAGAATAGTAGGGTATCAAATTCACAGACAGCAGGGTCTTCTCGCCCACTGTGCCAGTTTTGCAGACGATTTCATGTAGGTGAATGTCGGATGGGTACGAATGCTTGTTATTGGTGTGGTATGCCAGGTCACATAATGAGGGACTGCCCGCGATGAGGCTTGGGTAGTATGGCACGACCGGCAGGATTGGCCGTTGCGTCATCAGCATCGGTTCCTTCACTGGGCCGAGGTGTGCAGCCTGTTGGCCGTGGTAGAGGGGCTAGAGGAGCATCCAGTACTAGTGGGGTCCAGAATCGTACTTATGCTTTAGTGGACCCACAGAATTCAGAGGCTTCCCCTGATGTTGTCATAGGTACATTATCCATATTTTCATATAATGTATATACATTGATTGACCCCAGTTCTACATATTCCTATGTTACTCCATTGGTTGCTGCGAAATTTACAAAGGCACCAGAATTATTAATTAAATCAATTGAAGTGTCTACATCGGTAGGTGAATATATTATTGCAAAAAGAGTATATCGTAATTGTGTGGTAACGGTGTGGTCATGATACATTGGCCGATCTCATTGAATTAGACATGGTGGATTTTGATGTGATCATGGGAATGGATTGGTTGGCCTCTTGTTATGCTACGGTAGATTGCCAGGCCAAAAAGGTGCAATTTTGTTTTCCGCAAGAAAATGTTCTTGAATGGCAGGGTAATGTAGGGGCACCACGAGGAAGATTTATTTCCTATCTGAAAGCCAGGAAAATGATTGTTAAGGGTTACATATGTCATTTAGTACAGGTGAAAGATAATGATGTGGAACCACTAACTCCGCAGTTGGTTCCAGTGGTCAACGAATTTCTAGATGTGTTCTCAGAGGATCTTCCAGGCTTACCCCCAGAACGGGAAGTAGAATTTGGCATTGACGTGATTCCAGGCACTCAGCCTATTTCTATCCCTCCATATAGAATGGCTCCAACAGAGTTGCGTGAATTGAAGGAGCAATTGAAAGATTTGCTGAAAAAAGGCTTCATTAGGCCTAGTATGTCTCCGTGGGGTGCACCGGTGTTATTTGTACGGAATAAAGATGGCACGTTGAGAATGTGCATCGACTATCGGCAATTAAATAAGGTGACGATCAAGAACAAATATCCCCTCCCTCGAATTGAAGATTTGTTTGATCAGTTACAGGGTGCCAAGTTTTTTTCAAAGATTGACTTGAGGTCGGGTTACCATCAAGTCAGAGTTAGAGAAGAAGATGTACCCAAAATAGCTTTCCAAACACGGTATGGCCATTATGAATTCTTAGTTATGTCATTTGGAATAACAAATGCACCAGCTGTGTTCATGGATTTGATGAATAGGGTGTTTAATCCATTTCTAGACGTGTTTGTCACGGTATTTATAGATGACATCCTGGTTTATTCAAGATCACCAGAGGACCATGCTAATCACTTACGGCAGGTGTTACAAATTCTCCGTGAGCATAAGTTGTATGCCAAGTTCTCTAAGTATGAGTTTTGGTTAAAATCAGTTGCATTCTTGGATCACATTGTGTCAGATGAAGGGATACAGGTTGATAAACAAAAGATTGAAGCAGTGAAAAATTGGCCAAGACCTACAACACCCACAGAAATTCCTAGTTTTCTTGGACTGGCAGTTTATTACAGACGATTTGTGGAAGGTTTTTCCTCCATTACTGCACCGTTAACAAAGCTTACACATAAGGCAGTTAAATTTCAGTGGAATGATGTGTGTGAGAAATGCTTCCAAAGGTTGAAAGATAAATTAACCTCCACACCAGTTTTAGTGCTTCCCGAAGGTACCAAAGGTTATGGAGTGTATTGTGATGCTTCTGGGGTTGGCCTCGGATGTGTATTGATGCAACACGGTAATGTCATAGCATATGCCTCATGACAGTTGTGGCCACACGAGAAAAATTATCCCACACATGATCTTGAGTTAGCAGCGGTGGTCTTTGCTTTAAAGATATGACGTCATTATTTATATGGAGTTCATGTTGATATCTATACGGATCACAAAAGTTTACAATATCTCTTTAAGCAGAAGGAACTCAATTTGAGGCAGGGAAGGTGGTTAGATCTCTTAAAAGACTATGATATTGATATTCTTTATCATCCAGGCAAAGCAAATGTAGTAGCTGATGCATTAAGCCGCAAGGCAGTAGAAAGCACTAGCGGCCAGTTGACTGAAAAGCAAGAGATAATCAAAGATCTACATCAACTAGCCAGCTTGGGAGTTTGACTTATTGAATCTCCAGATAAAAGGGTTATTGTGCAAAATGCAGAAGAATCCTCCTTGATAGCTGAAGTGAAAGAGAAGCAGTTTGCGGATTCTATTTTATTACAGCTAAAGGAAAATGTACAACAGAATTTGACCAAGGCATTTGATCTTACACAAGAAGGGGTACTTCAATGTCAAGGGAGATTATATGTACCGGACATAGATGAGTTGAGGACATGAATTATGACAGAGGCGCATCATTCGCACTATTCTATTCATCCGGGTGCTACTAAAATGTACCATGAATTGAAAGAAGTGTATTGGTGGGGAAATATGAAAAAGAACATTGCAGAATTTGTCGCGCAATGCCCAAATTGTCAACAAGTAAGTGGAACATCAGAAACCGGGAGGTTACATGCAATGTATCAATCTTCCAGTCTGGAAATGGGATATGATTAATATGGATTTCATTATAGGTTTGCCTCGTACATTGCGGAAATTTGATTCTATATGGGTTATAGTGGACAGGCTTACCAAGTCAGCGCATTTTCTACCAGTCAAGACGACCTATACAGCTGAGGATTATGCGAGGTTGTATGTGAAAGAGATAGTACGATTGTATGGTATTCCACTTTCCATTATATCAGACAGAGGAGCACAGTTCACAGCGCACTTTTAGAGATCGTTTCAGCAGAGTTTGGGTACACAGGTGAATTTGAGTACAACTTTCCATCCTCAGAATGATGGACAAGCAGAACGTACTATTCAGACACTTGAAGATATGCTACGAGCATGCACGTTAGATTTTCAAGGCAGTTGGGATGACCATTTGCCTCTTATTGAATTTCCGTATAACAATGGCTATCATTCAAGTATTAAAATGGTACCTTATGAAGCCTTGTACGAAAGGAAATGTAGATCACCAATTGGATGGTTTGAAGCGAGTGAAACCGCTTTACATGGGCCAGATATTGTTCATCAGGCTATGGAGAAAGTTAAAGTGATCCAACAGCGGTTACAAACGGCTCAAAGTCGTCACAAGTCATATGCCGATGTTAGAAGAAGAGGGATTGAATTCGATTTAGGTGATTGGGTGTTTTTAAAGGTGTCACCGATGAAAGGGGTAATGCGGTTCGGAAAGAAAGGGAAATTGAGTCCACAACTTTTAATTCATTCTGTTCAATGCTTTTGTTAGAGGCTTTTGTAGACAGATATGGGTGTATAAATGTAAAAGGGTTATGTCGCTCTTGACTTGGTGGCCTCAACGGCCAAGTTTCGCATATGTATATATATATATCATGTTCCATGAATTCCATTGTTGGTATCTATAGCTATTATGTGATTGTGGGTTTCTAATGGCATGCATATGATTGAATAGAGACAAAGCTTGGTTCTCTCGGGCCTTGTCGGCTACGAGTGCCAATCCGTCCCGATGGGGTTCGGGGCGTGACATAAACTCCTTTGGGTTGAATGTGCTCTCCTAAAATAAGTACTTGGATTTAATGAATATGGCTTGATAATGCTTGCTTGAGTAAGTTGTGGATTAGTCTTAGGACATGCTATAATTGATGAAATCAATGATTCATATCTACTTGTGATTTGGTGTGTTTATGAGGGATTGTTATTTGCCTGAAATGATTAACTCGAGTTGACCAAGTGTTTGGGTGGTTGCCTGTTGTTGCAATGAATACTTAAGGAAGAAATGTGTTAACTGATATTCTAATTGTAATCTCTTTCAATGAATTTATATGCAAGGCTTGTGGTTATTACAAATGTTGGTTGTTATCATTATTTTCTATGATTGTTGTAATATTATATGGGTTATTTGTCGGATGTATAGATATTTGGACATCTTCATGGGATTTGGTGGAATAAGGTTGGAAGGCACTTGATATCTGGGTTTTGGTACATGGACAGAGCTCGTCCCCTGCAGGTCATGACTAGTGGTCAACCATAACACCCTTAACATGTATGTACACGTTATGTATGAGTGTGACGGTTCCTTGAGTGGACCGGGTATATGATTATTATTATTTTTATTGTTTATATTGGTTCCACGAGTGGACCAAGTTACATTGTGGTTGTTGTTGTGGGTGTTCCTTAAGTGAACTGGATTATGACTTGATATATCTGAGATTTTTGTGTTGTCTGGTTACTTGGCATATATTTTGGGATTCTTGTTGTTAGAGTCAAAGTTGTTGACTTGTTCATGGTTTGACTTGACTTGTTGTCTCTTAACTTGTACTTGACTGAAGTTGTAGAGTTTCTTGAAAAGTTTGTGTCATAAACTTGAGGTATTTATTATAATATGTGTTCATAGTTGTATTTGTTACAAGGTGATGATTATTGATTTTCATTTATCATTGAGGTTAATTTTGGCGTAAGAGAAATAGATTGACTTAATAACTATAAGGGTTAAACAACTGAGAGTTATGATGGATGACACATGATGTGATGGTGATGAATGATTAACGGGTTAAGAATGGAAATACTCTTAGTTAAAACAAGGGATAAAGATAGCATAAGTGGATGAAAGTGATGTGGATTAAATTGTTATCTAAGTTGTCATGTTTTCTCTTTGTGATTTTTGTATTGTCTTTACGTGATCTAACCCTGTTCGGCAGATGATACCTACTAGTGTTGTTTGTACTGATATTACTCCTTCTATACCCTTTTGGGGGTATAGTCTGGTTGCAAGATCAGTGGATGTTTCACAAATAATGTGGATAGTGATCTCCGGTTGCTTCTACTCCTCTCATTCATGGTGGAAGTTGTGTCCAGTTTTATTGTTCTTAATTTAGAACCTCTTGAACCTATTTAGACTAGGTCCTTGGATAGTTTTCATTTTTCGCATTTATATAGTTGTAAAATCTTTTGTAATAAGGATTTGGTATTATGTTGCTTAATTTTTTATTTTCGCATTTATTATTGAAAGGTAATAAGGGGTTCTCCTATCTAGGTGGATTAGAGTAGGTGCCCTCATGATCCGATAATTTGGGTCGTGACATCAACCTTGTAGCAAATGTCAACTGCCTTTGAATTTTTGAGACCTTCTCAAAAATTTTGCCCTAGTTTCTGTCATCAAGGGAAATAGAAATTTTACACGGAATATGATCGAGTTGGTATGGCGCCTACGTATCCTGTTGAGGTAGGAATCAGGTCAAACGTAGTTCCAAAACAAAAAATATATTGATATTTTTGATGAAGTGACTGAAGCTGATATAGGTTGCCTACGTATTCTACTAGAAAAATCAGGTCGAACATAGTTCATTATAATTAAAAGTACGATTAGAAGGAAATCAAACCATAAAGTGCGAGTACAGGAAAACAAAATGACAAAGCGCGACTACAAGGAAACAAAGCGATAAAATGCAATTACAAGGAAAGAAAGTTATAAAATATGATTACAAGGAAAGAAAATAATAACTTTAAACTGCAAGGTCGAAAGATGCCAAAAGTACGACTTACAGAAAACTTCATTCTTCTTTGCAACTGATCATGCAATAGTTACTTCTTGTGATTGGGCAATAGATTGTTGTTCACATCTGTTGGAGCTTTTGTAAGTGTTATCACCTTGTTGTCAATCAGGTCTTGGATTTTGTGCTTGAGAGTGATAGATTTTTCAGTATCATGTCCAATAAATCCAGAGTGGTAAGCACATCATTTGTTTGTATTATAGTAATTAGTAGAAGTATTCAAAGGTTTTGTTTCTACTGGATGAACTATTCATTCTTCCTTCAACCCTTTATAAAGCTAAGTAAGTGGTTTTGCCAGTGGCATGAAGACCTTGGGAGGCTTTCTTTCATAGTTGGCACGAGGTGCATTGTTTTGGTAGTTTTGTGTTGGAGATTGAGCATGATATATTTCCTGTGTGTTGTAGACCAAATACAGAGCATACTGAGCATTGGACTGGTATTATGGAGATCATTTGTGATGGGATGTACTTCCTTCATTCATCACTCCCATAACTTTTTTTTCCTTTTTCTTTTCGGAAAAGCCAGTCTGGAAGGCCTTATGAGTGGATTGAAGTTCTGTCAAATTTATTATCCTTCCTGTCTTGAGTCCATCCTCAATCATTTCTCCAGTATTGACAATTTCAGTAAAGGTTTTTTCAGCCATTATCACCATATGATCAAAAATATTCGAGATTTAGGGCCTGGATGAAGTAAGTGATCATTGCAACTTCCTCCATAGAAGGTTGTACCTTGGTTGCCTCTTCTCTCCACCGAATGGTATATTCACCCTCATTTGATTTCTGCTTTAGCTTTGTGATGGAGATTCTGTCAGGAATAATCTCAACATGAAACTTGTAGTGATCCACAAAAGCATGTGTAAAGTCATCCCAAGTGTGCCATTTGGTCACATCTTGATTAGCGTACCACTCTAAAGCTTTTCCATTCAATCTCTAACTGAATAGCTTGACTCTTATCCCTTCACTTTTACCCATATTGATCAACTTTTCGCAATTGGTTTTCAAATGGAAGAAGGGATTTCTAGATCCATCAAACTTCTTAAATTTTGGAATCTTGTAACTCGATGGCAACTTAATCTCAGGAAAGGCACACAATTCCTCATACTTCGCGCTTTGGCTATTACCGAGCCCACAAAGATTTCATATAGCATCTTCCAAGATTTTGAGCTTTCTGTTCACCATCTCATCATTGTACACCGCTGGATTATTTTTAGTTTTATCATAATGATCAGCGTCTAGGCAATATAGCCCATGAGTTTATGTCGCTGGTGGGATGGTAGTATAAGTGTACACTGGTGGAGCATAGAGTGACAATGATATGTTCTGAACCTTTGAAGGAGGAAATGTGTACACAAAAGGAGCATTCTGAGAAGCATGAACATTTTGAACTTGTTGAGAAGTGGTAAAATGACCTCCCTGATCAACTCCTTCTGATGTTGGAAATATAGGCCTTTTTTGACGAAAATCAGAAGGCAGAGTTATGTTTTAGAGAGTCTGAGAAGGTGTTCTGCTCAATATCACCATGAGCCTTAGTTTAGCAATTTATTGTTCCATACCAGCAACGACCTCCGAGGTTACTTCTCTTTCTATTGAGATGAGAAATGATGAATCTGTAGTTGCTTTCTCAACCTTAGACTGTGTGAAATACTATTGTTCTGCCAGCGATTACTTGAAACTAATTTTCTTTTAGTCTTTGTGAAGCAAACAAGTTTGATTACCAACACAAATCAACCTCTCTCTAAAAAGAAAGAATAACACTCGATAGGTAAAAATGTTAGTTCATGAATCATAATAATTAATCAAAATAATATATAAGATAAATAACATATGTTTGGCTCGAAATAGATTAGTCCAGAATTTGAAGAATAGGACACTTTTGGAAGGTGATTGAATGATCAGAATTTTGACCATTTGATGATCTTTGAATTTTGGAGAAATTCGAACAGAATGAACTAAGTTATTTTGAAGAAATTGGTTGCTCGCAAATAAACTTCCTAAAAAGTTTTATTTGGAAAGCTCTTTTGAAAATAATGTAGTCCTACCATTAATAAAATATTTGGTTAACTCTGGCTATAATTAAGTGCGAGAAGGCAATTTGTTAGAGAAACGTGGTCAACGTGAATTGAACAATGACCTAATTGATTTTTTGAATAAAACTTTGGCGAATTGGAAGTTGTTTTGTCGATTGACTTATATGCCTAATAACGCTCTAAGACTTAAAAAATAATAATAGATTAATCATGTTCAAAGGAAAACATATGTATTTAAATACATAAGTAGGTAAGCATGGACAAGTAAATTGGGTGGCACTTAAAACATAAACAAGATATACCGTGTCCTAGCATATATGTGACCTTTCAAGCCAAGGTAGGCCTAACGTTCGAAGGATGTATATGTCGTCTGTAAGACGTTCCATTGTCCCCAAAAAATATATTATACAAATTTATATGAATAAAACAAATAGGAATTCAAAATGGGGAAAAGGGGACTAGTTCCACGCAGGGGAACACTTCTAAACTAAATCCACCTTGAGGTCCTTCATTCTCGAACTTTTGAACGCATTTCGGAGGGAACATCTTCCTTCTAAAAAATAAAAATAAATTTACAGCCCCAAAGGACAATGATTTGTACAATTTGGCATTACATCCTTCAATTAAACACATAAGGAATGATCGTCTGTTATTGACTCGTGGTCAATAGAGGCAAGGTGGTCTTCTAATGGGCCCGATACCCTGGAGTACCGGATCTCTTAGGTCAAAATGCTTAGATCATGAGATTTGATTTAGCTTTGCCCTAGTTGTACTAGAGTGGGTTTCTTTGAAACGAGACTGGAAACCCGAGCGGAGAACCACGGGCTGAAACGATAACAAGTGTCGGACGATCCAGAATCGACTAATTGTTCATCGTTTCAAGAATTTTTGGTTTTTTAGTAGAGGAAACGATCGGAAAAAATGCATAATCGTTGATCCTATTGCAATCTAATTTTTGTTATTTGGCAAAATCGGTATGCTATGAATGCAACAATAATATTCAAAATTTAAACAGAAAATAGCGAAAAGTAACAATTAATAAAAAAAAAAGATTAGCCAAACAAATAAAATCCTTACGGTTAGAACCTAGATGAATTTCCAGCGGAGTCGCTATTCTGTTACGATCGTTTTTGAAAAATTAAAAACTTCATAATTTCGTGGCGAAAAATTCTATTTTTATTTCAAATTTTTTTTTAGAGAAAATAGAGCCGCCACCTAATTTTTTAGGGAATTAAAAATCATTTAAACAAAGGTAATTTTGAAGAAAACCTTTAATTAAAAATCAAAGTTTATGTAAGGGTTCAAGTTAAATTAGAAAGAAGGTGTTAGGCACTTTTGAAAAATTCACAAAGTGTGGTTCCCAACGGATTCAACTTATTTGGCTAAGTTTGAAAAAAAATTATTATTTTTGAGAAAAATCTTGAAGTTGTTTGAAAATCTCATTTGAAATGGATAGAGTTAATCAAGATTTGTCCGTTTAATTCATTCCAAATAATGAAATAAACAAAATATTGAAGTTTAAAATATAACTCTAATTTTAATGATTTTATTCGAATTAAGACTTTGAGTTAAATATTTAACTTATCTTCTTTAACATAGACTTCAAGCTATTAATAACTATGAAAGGATATAAAAAAATTCTTAAGTTATTCCATAAGCTTAGATTTGCCTAAAGAAAAATCAAGTAAATAATTAAGAGGCAAAGATATTGATGGCTTTTCTTATCATAACAAAACTTGATAAAAATAACTTCGTGAAATTCATCCAAGTTTAAAAAGGTATTTACTGCTAGTTAATCAAGCAAACAATAACGATGATGAAATATAATAAACAATAGAAAAGAGATTATTTGGACTAAAACTCAAATTGAACTATTTAGGTCATAGTCCATTGTTGCTAATATTGGACTATGAATCCAAAACTCCTCTTCATAGCCTTTGGTGGCGGCTACGTTAATGCTACTGCTCTTAAAATATTTGGGTTTTAAACCCAGAAATACTAGTCTCCGTTTGTTGTCAAGGTTGACTCAAAGAATATTGGATGGGAAGTTCAATTGGACTTGGGGGAAGGTTCATGCATAAAAGATTTTTTTAAAAAAAGGTATTAGTACTCTAATTAACACACAATATCATATTTAAACTTGAGCAATAAATCATATCATAAACATAAAACACCTGAACACATTACCAAGTGTAAGGTAAACGTTTCTGAATTTTCACATTTTCATAATTTAATTCCAAATGATAAACTCAAATTTGCTATGTTCAATAAAAGGCAAATACATAACAATTTCTATTAGAACGTCAAAATATATGTAGTTTGAGCTATTTCAACAAAGAGAGATCAATGGAAAGACAAGATTATATTTTATAGGAAAATATTAATATCTTGGACGAGAAGCAAGCTAAATGAAGAGGAGTACAGCATGTAAATGTTAAAAGTTCAAAGTTCTGAATTCCTCAAACTCAGAGCAAACATCATACCAGCTAACAGCTCAACAAGGCAACATATTTTTTAAGCTTAATGTTTAAAAAAATCATCTTTAAACTAAATAAAAAAAAAGGATCTCACACCGACTAGAAGAGAAAAGGAAAGAATTAAGTAAAATTAAGTTACACTTATTCATATCAAATCACAAATAAAACGGGGCTGAAGAATGCAAAAGGAAACACAAAAAAGGAATAACCTCAGCTAATTCTGTTTCTCGTTAAAATAGACAACATGCATTTAGATAATAAAGTTTTGTTGCTAAATTAAGTTTTTTTTACAAACAATTCAACATTGTGAGCCTAATGCCAAATGTTAAAAAAAGACATACTCATAACCAGAAGACTAGTACATAATCTCTAACAACGTTACTAATTTTAATGTCAAGCTTTAGCCATTCTTAGGGGATAGAGATCAGTGCACACATGCTATCAAGTAATTCATAAATATTTGGTACCAAATTTCCTAAAGAAAAAAATATTTTTGATTTAAATTCAATATAATAGCTGGAGGACTTTGAGAATTGAACTATATATCAAATGACACAATAAAACGTAAGAAAAAAAAACATGAAAGTAGGAAATTACCTTCTTTCAGACAGCGAACTTAGAACGACGAACTTCACCGAAATCGCCTTCCACCACACCGAAAATGAACTTGATTTCAAAGACAAAATCCAAGCCGCTGAGGGTCTTATAGGATTTTTAACACTAGAAACCTTCCTCTAGCGAAATCCCTAACTTATATTGGGTTCTTTCCTGAGAACAACTATTACCCACAACAAAAGAGTAGTGGGGTTTATATAGGCTTCAAAATTGAGAATTTTGGGAATGGATTTTCAATGTGGGAGAATGAATTTCTGAAATCTCATTGGATAAAATTTGTTGCGCTGGATTTGTACAAAAATGATACTAGCATTTGAAATTTGAAAACGAATTTTAAAAAATCTGAGGATAAAATCAAAGAAAGAGGTGGAGAGACATTGAAGGGGAAAGAGGTGGCATCATTTGGCGTTCTTCGTGGAGCTGCCGATTGTTGATGTTGTTATGTCATTGTTGTTTAATGTTGGTGAAGAAGAGGGTTAAATGATAGTGGGCTGGAGCGGGTTATGTGTTTATTAGGCTGGAGCGAGTTATGCGTTTATTGGGTGGGGCAGCTTATGTGGATTAAGGGGTAGAATTAGTTTTTAAAGAAATGGACCAACTCATTTAAGATTTGACCGATTTTATTTAAAAGATATCCAAGTTGGATTCAAAGAGGATCAATTGCTTTGCAATTGTGATCAAATTAATTTCGAATAGGGTCACACTTAACAATTGACAAGAAATTAAGACAAATTGATATTCAATTTAACCCCGAGCTTCTTGATTTAATAAAATTCAGATGATTACTTTCCAAAAATGATCATTTCAAGGCAAAATACATTTAAACCAAATTATGATCAAATTAATCAAATTTTTTAAAGGTGAACGTTGATCAAAAGTTGGCTTTAGTAAGATGTATTTATTTAAGTATCAAAATCATACGATCTCTCGTATTTAAACACTAGAATATATAATTTGTTACTTAAAATGACAAAAATCTTGTCTGAGAAAACTTTTTATCCAAATAAAACAATTACTTTAATTTTATTTAAAATCAAAGAAGCTCAAAATTAAACTAAAGTGTGGAGGGAAAAAAATTAGATGTCAACATCAACAGAATAGAGAGATGCATTCTTGAGAATTTGGAAATTTTGGCGCCAGTTATTTTAAATAATATATTTCATCCATTTTAATTTGTTTAACCTACTTTTCTTTTTTAATCCGTTTAAAAAAGAATGATCCTTTTCTTTTAAGCAACTCTTTATGTTTAAGACCACAAGATTAAAGGTCATTTTAGTACATTTGACATATTTTTCATTTAAGACTACAAGATTTCAAAGTCGTCTTTATTTTCTTAAACTCTATTATAAGTTAAAATAGATCAATCAATTTGAAACGGAGGAAGTAAATTATATATAGATAGATAGATAGATTATTATATTTATGTAATGGTTTTTATTAGTTGGGAATAGAAACAAGGAAAAAGGGGGAAAAAATTACAAGATAGGGGAAAGTAAGTTCAACAACTGGACAACTAAAATTTTCTTTTTATAAAATTTTTAGACCGTAGTTGTAATTTCTTAACTTATTATTTTAAAAAAGATTTTAGAATATTTATACTCCCTTTATTTCAATTTGTTTGGTCTATTTTTATTTTTAATCCATTTTAAAAGCGTCTTTCCCTTTTTAGCAACTTTTAGTTTCAATTTTTCATATAACATGTTTAAGACTACAAAATTAAAAGATATTTTTATATTTTTTATATATCTTTAATTTAAGATAACAAAAATAAAAAATCTTATTTACTTTCTTAAACTTCGGACTAATAGTTTGTTTGATCAAACTTATTTTTTTCTCCAAAATGCTTATTTTTCTCAAAAATGCTTATTTTAAAAAAATGAGGTTTTTGACCAAGCTTTTGAAAGAAAATAAATGCTTCTGGAGAGCAGAAAAATAGTTTTTTATAAGATAAAAAAGTACTTTTTCCCTAAAGACACTTTTTGAAAAGCTTTTTTTGATAAAAATACACTTACAAACATTTTTAAAAAGTTTGGTCAAATACTAATTGTTGTCTAAAACTACTTTTTAAATTTATTGGTCAAACACAAACTGTTTTTATCAAAAATATTTTTTGAAAATCACTTGTAAAATAAGCATTTTCAAAATAAGGTGATTTTAGAACGTTTGACCAATCAGTTAAGTCAAATCAAATTTGAAAGAGAGGGCGAGTAGAATGTACTGATGGTATGACGGGAGGAACACACAGCTTGGTTACATGAGTCTCTTCTCTCTTTGTCCACTGCCACCCATCAAACCATATGTCTCCTTTCCCTTCTATTCTTCTTCCTCCAAATACTCCCTTTGCCTATTTTGACTCATTAATTAACAACATGCAGCAGAGCAGATAAATAAACACAAAAATAATTGATTCTATACAGCTTTAAAATGAGTATAAGAAAAAGGTCCAGAAAGAGCCTGGATTCGACTGTTGTTAATGTATGTAAACGGGAAGTCAGCGATATATCTACTAGATACTTCGCTCACTCTCTCGCTGCCTCTCAGGTTCTTCTCTTTCTCATCACGTGGAAAGTTTGTTTGTTAGGTATATATAAAAAAAAGGAAACTCATACGCCCTCCGTCCCATTTTATGTGGCGATGTTTGACTTCACGTGATATTTTTTAAAAAAAGGAATATTTTTGAAACTAGTGGTCTAAAACAATCGTCAGATAATTTTAGAGTTAAATTATTTTTAATTATAGTAAGGTGACATTCTTTTTTTATCACGACCCAAAATTAGGCACATGATGACATTTGTCACACCCTCCAGACAAGTAAGCCTAACCCAACCGAAGGAATACGAACATAAGGAAAGTCAAAAGCGAAAGCGGAGAATAGAAATAAATCCCAAAATCTGGTTGTCACTAATACAAGCCTCTAGATACAGAAAAACATCAATAACTATGGTATCTTAAATGCGGATAAGCATAAGATAAGTAAAGAGAGAGTCGGTAGCTTGAAGTCCAACAGCCACTGCCTTGGTTGCCGCAACGCCAATATCGGATAAATACGATCTACAAACTGCTACTCGGACCAATACCTGCACGGGGTATAGAAAAACAAGAAAAAGGAAAAAGGAGCTAGGGTGAGTACGAAACCACATGTACTCAGCAAGCATAGTCGATAACCAACCCTAATCCAAAACGATAGCGAGAACCACCACTCCAACTATCCAAGGGTTTCCCAATGGTTCTATGCCTAGCCAAATATAACGCCTCAGCCTATAAGGGTAACCCAACACAATAGTTAACAGACATATCAAAAACAAGGTAGGCACACTAATCCAGATGAGTCAACATTATTCATTTCTCTCAAAGATAAGGAAGGTCATCTATGGGGAGTCTCACTAACACAATAATTCAGGCTTAATAAATGACAACCAACCAATCATATGGGATAAAGACAGAGAGAGTGTATATAACAATGAACTACAAGCTAACTAGAAGTACAATTCAACAATCTCTCAGATTAAGCCATAGTCATACCCCAAGTCTCGTAATACCTCACCTCTCAATCAATTTAAGATAGCATAGGATAATGTAATGAAGTGAAATGAATGCTCAAACACAATATCACAAACAAGGTCCTAATACAAAATTTGCTATACCAGAGTAAATACTAACACAATATCAAAACATATCAAGGATGATAATGCAAATGTAAATGATGCAATGCAATAATGTGATGATGATGATAGGGTGGAACAGGGAAAGTCATCGCATGACTTACAGTATATACCTACCGAGTTTGCGACTCCACAATAGGACCCATGGGGGGTTTGCAACCCATATACTTTATCTCATATCTCAATCTCAATCTTAGTCTCAACACACCTCACCTCTCCGGCTCGTGTTCACGAAGAGGGTTTCTATGAAAATGTCTCATTTTCTTTCAAAAATAGTGTTTCTCAAGGGTACAAGTATCTCGTGAATGCATATGTATGGAATGAGGATATAATGCTCATAATCAAATCAGTATGAAGATATCCAATCAATTCAATACAGTATATATACATATATATGAGCTCTGAAATCAACTCAATATGTCCATAATTCATGATATCAATGCCCACTTGGTACCAACAGAATAAATGGTCATATATTAATCAATATTATTATTTCCAAGCCCTCTCTCGAGCATTACTATGACAAGTATGCAATTAAATGCTCAAATAAGACCTTTAATATCAAGTCAAACCCCCACTCGGGCGACACAATGATAGATATGGCATTTCAAATGCATAGATAAGGCCTATGATAACAATTCAAACCCTAACGCAGGCGACATAATAATATATAAAGCATTTAATGCGTAAACATGACCAATAACATAAAGTCAAGCCCTTACTGGGAGACATAATAATAAATATGGCAATTAGATGCACAACCATAGCCAATAATAACAATGCAAGCCCCCTGTCACGATCCAATTTCTCAGGTCATGATGGCACTTACTATAACCCACCAGTAGGTAAGCCAACCCGTAGTCCGGAACAACTAGTAATGGACTACTGATAGAAATAAAAGAAACAGCGGAATAAATATAATAGCAAGGCTAATATAACCCCAAAACTTGGTGGAGCCAGTATAAGAGTTTCTAATACAACAGGAGTACAAATGAAATACAAGAAAAGAATATATATATATATATATATATACAAGTAGTATCTGACAACATAGAGAATAGTCTACAATAAGAGGGAGAGTAGGGATACTCTAAAACGTCAGGAGCTTACCCCAAGTCTCTGATCCATAGCTGCCCTGCACGATATACACACATCAAAAGCGATAACTCGTACTATAACCTACAGGCTGCAGAAGTGTAGTAAGAGTACCAAACACGTGGTACTTAGTAGGCAACGGCCGACTGAGCTCCAAAAATAATGTAAGCATAAATAACATGAAGGTATGAATGTAACTATAGGAAATTACCCAAGCAACTAAACATGATGGGCTAATGGAGCTATAAGGATACTCTATCCCATCCTAACAGTAATCCGGGACTAAACTATAATACCGTATATCACTAGCCAATATACAAATAAAGAGGAAGAAAGTGTATATATATTAGTATGCAAGGCCAAGGATATATATACAACATGGATAGACCAAGGAAGAAATGGATATACGGTAATACCATTCATACATATATATATATGCACACATACATACATAGAGGGCTAACTCAAAGGTACCTGAGGGAGTCAACCTAACCTCTCGAGGTCCATAGCCAAGTAAAGGAGCTAATACTAGCCACATCAAGCCTCTACCCAAAAAGGGGTGACTAATCCAGGGATAAACAATATAACTCACTGAAAAGATAAAGGAATTAGAAACATACCTCCAATCTCAGGTACCAGTCCACAACCAACCTACCATGAACTAACCATAATAATCAATAATAAAGTAATCGGCTAGTCCAGGCAAACAAGTACCTAATCGGACCTCCATAATCCCGAAACATTCACGGAAACACTTAGCAAATAGCAACCATAACTTGTACCTATACAGCCCCCCATAAGACCAATAGATACAGGTGCCAAACAGCTATACTGGTGATAGGCAATTCATATGAATGGATGAATGCAATATAAACTGAAATTCCATAACCATATCGGGGACACCGGACTCAAACTGGTTCCGCAATCTCAAACCATATCATACTAAGTGTATACACCTTATCCAGCTCACCTAGGGCAGGACCTATGGCAACCATCCTTCTCCGGCACGATGGCTCTCGAATGAAGGGTCCCCCTAGGGGATTCGAGAAATTCTTATACACTGCCTAGTCCCGATCCAAGACTTCCAATAATCATCATAATCCATCTACTCCATCTAGTACCGGAGAGAGAGATATATAATCAGTACACAGACTCGAACCACGACTAAAAGGATATAAATTCATAAATCCATTGCCCAAGATCATGCTTGGGACTAAATCATCATAATCATGTACAAAGGGTCAGAATATCCCTCGACCGAAGTAAATCATAGTGGTAAAATGAGTGGATAAATAATGGACTGAAATCATCGTCAGTCGAAGTTCCAAAACATCATTTTTAGTTCCAAAAGCTCATAATCTAGTAAGAAGGTGGTACGATACCCGTTATAAAATAATCCTTTTTAAAGTGAAAAATAGGAATATATCCCCTTTTTGGAAATAGTAGTAAAATCAAGGTTTTGGTAAAAAACGTACCACTAAATGAGCATGAATGCGCCAGATGGTATGCATGCCATCACCAGTATCTAAACAATACAATCATAAGCTCCTAAGCGTCTATAAATAATAATCATACCCTTGCTAAGGGTAGAATACTCACCTAGAGTCCAACTAGTCTCATAATCATGGTCTCGGGCCCAATGACATATACCCAATATAGCAAGGTCTCATAACCCGGGCAAAACCTCCCGAATCGCTAAGTCAAATGGTAAGTCTCATACCGAAGGATCCTTAATCATCAACTGTGGTTAACATGCTTATATTCCAGGATATTAGGACTCTATGGCCATAACAAGTATTTATACTAGGGTTCGGGTCACCTCTCTACCCTAAATTCCATAAAATAGGTTAAGTCATGCTACACTAGCCATACTCACATCCTATAATCCCATCCTAGCATAAAATCTATACTATACACAATCTCATAGAGAAAAGTAGACCGAAGCCTACCTCGATGCCGAACTGTAATTCTTGAAGTATCCACAAATAGCTCGACCTTGCTCCATAATCCCGAATCGATGGCACACTATCAAAATAGTAACCTACACGTCAACACGAGTAAAACGACACCCATATTGCAATATAATACTCCGGGTCCAAAATCGGGTAAATAATAGGCCCATAGGGCCCGCTAACGAAATCCCAAAATTGAATTTGTCACGAGGTCCCTTGAAGGACAAGGAATGTGTGCTCAAAGTTGAGCACAAACGGGACACAAATCGGGGCCCAAATCAGTCCCCAAAGATTAGGATTTCAAAGACCTAATTTCTAAGAATTTACAATGAAATGGGACAGAATTCAACGGGTAAAATGATGAATAATGACCAATGAGTGATGAGCTAACTTACCTTACCTTCAATAGGTGAATCCCAACTCTTTCTCACTCCATATGATCTCAACAATAGGGGAAAAGGGTTGAGAAAATGAGAGAAACTCTGGTGAAAAAGGAAATATAACAGCCCTCAGGTGCCACTAAAGCGGACACCTGGCCGCTTAAGCGGATACCTCTAAAGCAGTCAGGCAAGGAAAGGCGGAGACGGCTAAAGTGGGACTTGGCCACTAAAGCGACATCCGCTTAAGCGTACCTTGACTGCTAAAGCGGACCTCATCCAAATAGCCAAGGCCTCTAAAGCTACTTAGGGTCGCTAAAGCGGCTCCTTAACCGCTTTAGCGGTCACACCAAATATCAGCTACCAGATTTTAGCTAAGTCTAAAATGGACTCCGATCGAGTGCTCGGATTCATTTGGAACCCCTTGCGCGCAAAAAAAAAAAACTATGCTACCATACCAAATTTGACATTCCAGACTCAATAAAACCATCAAAATTTCCATCCGAGATTGTTTCGATTAAATGTGGGGTCCACACCAATAGTTATATTTTTCACCAAATCTACCCAATAGACCAAAATGAGTCTAGAAGCCTCGAGACATGAACCAAGGGTCCCCCTAGCCTAAAATCAACATTTCAGAGCTGATGGCACTGTCAGAATTTCCATCTGAGCTCATAAATAAGTCTAAAATCCAAACGGACTGTCCGATAACCAAATCGAAAGTTCCAAAAAATCATAAATGACCTGTAGCTACTATGGGAAGGCTCAAAATGCCAGAATGCACGAAAAAAATGAGAAAATGGCCTCCAGGGTCATTACACCCCCACTCGAGCATTACCACCATATATACTTTCAAAATCAGTAATAATATGCACATAAGCCCCCACTCAGGCACATAATGATAAATAACAACAATCCCACTAACAATATAACGCGAGACTACCCAAACCTAGTTTGTTCCATACTACAAGTCTCATCAACTATTACAAACCCATTAATACTCTAAATACTCTCTACAAGGTCGTTAACCCTCAATTATCACAATAAGATCTGCTAAACAAGATTTAAGCTCTAAGATAGGTATCCAATACTTTACAATACAAGATTACTAAGTTATCTATCTATGTTCTACTCTAAGGATAATTACTAACAATGATAATAATTAAGAAAGACAATAACCTAACTACAATCCATCGAAAGACTCTGGCACCCGCGGAGATGCTCACCATTTCATCTAAGTGGGACGCCCAATCCTAAAGAAACACCAAATAAAAACAACTAAGCATATAAACATACTTTGGAAAAAGTCAAGGTATAGCTCAACTTGCCTTAAATGAAGACCCACAAGCTCAAACGCAGTCCAAAACCTCAAATGGAAACCCAACTCTTTCGAATCAACACCAAAAATGTCCAACCAGGTCAACGACGTCATCTACAAGACAAAAGAAAGCTATCGATACCCATATTGCCAATATTTAAATCGGGTCCAAAAAAATGAACCTCAAAAATAGGTTTTGAAAATGAAGGGGGTAAAACCAGAATTTTTCTTAAGAAATACATTATCCATGATTAAAGAAACCCATAGAAGAAAACCCAAGTGAAAACAAGCTTAAAACAAGTTCCAAATCGAAGAAAAACCACCTTCAAGCTTTTACCGGCAAAACCCCCATCTTTCCATTTTAAAAACAAGATTAGAAAGTGTTTTCGAAGACATAATCGATGTAAAGTAATGAAAATAAAGTTTTGGAGCTTACCCAAACTCAAATGGTGGAGAAATCGACCAAAAACCCTTAAACCCGAAGCTCAAAAGCTCAAAAATGGAGGAAAATCGAGAAATTGGGTTTTTATAGACTGACCCAACAGTGACCCCTTAAGCGGCTAAATGAACGCTTAAGCGGCTAAATGACCGCTAAAGCAGCATTTGACCGGTAAAGCAGCCTGACCCAAATGGCTAGGACCGCTAAAGTGGTTACCTTCCGCTAAAGCGGTCAAGTGCCCACTTTAGTGGTAGGTGGCTGGTCCAGACTGACTACTAAAGCGGTGCTTAGCTGCTTAAGCGGATGCTGCTAAAACAGTATTTGGCCACTAAAGCAGCTGCACCAGCTGAAGCAACATCAACACCTGGCCCAAAATACCAAGTTCCTGATCACACCCTTGGGATTCATTCGTAATCCCATGCATGCAAACGAACTATGTTATTAGACTAATTTTGACGTTCCAGACTCAATGGCAACATTGAATTTTTGAAAAAGGATTGTTTTCAACAAATTTACCCCTGGGACCCTATTTTACTACTTTTCAAATTAAGGATCGAAATGAGACATAAAGGTCCCAAACCCAAACCAACCACACTACGAACCCAAAATAAACATTCTGGAGCTATTAGCATAGTCCATTTTGCCAACAGGCACTCGGATTAAGAAATGTTAACCAAAGTCAACTATTGGCTCTTAGAGCCTCAAAACGACCTCAAACTAGACCAAAACATACCCTATCGCCTAGGGAACTATGCCAACCATCCCCATAACTCAAAATCGAGACAAAGAAACCACGGGGAAGGGCCAAATGGTCAAAATGCAGAAAATTCTAAAAAAACAAAAATGAGGATCATTACAGTATCCACCACTAAGATTCACGTTCGTCCTCGAACATACAAGCAAAAAAATGCCAGAATAGGTATAGGATAGAAAAATACCCTCGAGAAACAACAAGAAAGCACTTCAACATCGAGTCATAACCATAGTACTATAGGCCTCCAATAGAACAATCTTTCACATAAGGACTCACCAGATCACACACTAGTATCTAAGGCCAAAATTCTCAATGAAGCTGAAATTCAATATCAACGAACTTCCTCTAAACCCATAGTCTGAGTTGAACATAATAGAAGTTCTGCATACACCCAGCTAACCTAAACCTGACCAAGACACTACAAGACATTGGCTACAATCGCAAGACCGAAAATCAACCTCGGACATATCAAAAGCTGAGGAACTCATAAATCACATAACTACCCACCAAAATACTGAATCAACCAACCTGAGGCCGATACTATCTCTATCAAATCAAACCACACTATAGCCCCCAACTAAAGCTACTAGGCCAAAAATCGGTAACAAAACTACATAAAACCTCAAAAGTCCCACCTGGCATACTGAAGGCACTATACTATGGTCCTACCCATAAGCTCAACCCTCCAAGGCAAATGAGAATCACCATACACTCTATATACCATAGACATAAACACATAAATGGCGTCAAATCCTCATGTGACTCATCACAATGACCCATGCAGACCTCAATACCCAACAATCATCATATAACCCGAAGTCATCAATAATCTGGTAGAATAAATAATCTTTCCAATCCTGCACACATAGGTAACCCGTCATACCAGGGACAACCAACCCATAGGACAAGCTCAATAATCACGATATCTCACTGACGGACGCCCAAGTCACAAATTGAATATCGAGAGAAACACCGCTAGACTCTACACAAGCCACTAATGAACCAAAAAATTAGGACTTCAACTTTCTAACTAGAACACAAAGATAAATTTTGAATGAATCAAATATCCTTATGTAAAATAATCCTTATCCTTTCCTTAATGTTCTTTCCATTCAGAATTCTTTAACACAGGGTCCACAGAGAATAACACATACTCAAATCGAAGCTTATGAGCAAAATATTCCACTAAGCCACTGAGCTACAAGAGTAACAAATGCCACAAACTAGGTACCCCTTTCCATTCGAAAATCTTTCCAAATCAAAAGCAAATATCCTTATGAGTTGAAATCTTTCAAATCTGATCGAAGAGTGTCTCAACACCAACTAGCTTAACCACAAGAATAGAGGCTAACCACTAAGGAAGTAACAAATCACAAGGCCTGAATGCTTGAAATCCTTCCTTATCCAACTAGAATCGTTTACTCACAATCCCTTAAATCAATCACACCACAAGTCTAGGTTATCACAGGGTCTACCTCTAACTAATACCACTAGGGATGCCATAATTCTAAATGCCAAACCATGAGGCTAATCCATTCTACAATCTAAGAGTATACCAAAACCTAGAATCGATCCACCACTATTCCACCACATAACCATAACGGACACCATACCCAAAATACCAAAATCCATAATACTCAAATAAATCAAATCAAATCTAGTGATATACTCTGAATGAGTTCTAACATAGGATCGGTATACTCAATCCACCACTAAGAAAACATCTATGGGGTAGCCAATACCAACAACTTTGGAAAAAACTCATGAAATCATATCAAGACTCAACACCGAATAAACAAACACTTAGGAGAATGTAGAACCACAGTCAAATACTGTTAAGGCATAACAAAGGCGCACTAAGAATCATACCAGTGGCTACTGCACCAGAAGCTCCTACCTCGGGTCCATCATGTGAAACATGATACTAGAATCTGTCATCCCCTGGAGTAACTGGCGAAGCATCTCTCTTGCTAACCTATGGGAAACTCCTCCTATAGTGTCCAAGATCCCAACATAAGAAGAAACTTAGAGAAGTCGAAGCCCGCTAAACTGGATATAACAAACCGAACGATTACCATGATCTAACACTCTCAAAGTATAATCATGAAAATCCTAAAATCCACCATACATATCGCGGTGATTATCAAATCCCTGGTCCCTCCAGCCCATAAATCGCTCATGTCTCCACCTAAACTCCTCTAAGAATGCTCGAGTAAATTGATCCCATAAAAGAGGAGGTGATCCAACTAGCCTACCCCTAGGATCTCCATTAAATCGAGGATGATCTGGCCTCATGAACTCTACAAGTCTAATTTGTCCTTCCAAGGACATAAAAGGTAAAGTCACTGGATATGGAGCAATCCCTGGAAATATCTCAACAATACTAGGAGAACTAGTAGGAGTCGCAAATCCATCTGAAGTTTGAAGCCCTAAAGTAGCATGCTGAATCAAAAGAGGAGCCACTCTCTAAAGCAAACCCAACACTCGAACCAAACAATCCTCAATCATAGGTATAGTCACAAGTGGTGTCTGCACTGGCCTCAACTCCTTGAACTCACTAGACCTACCCCTACTAACAACTCTAGAACCTGAAGACGCAACTCTAAATTGACCTCTAGCTAGTTTGGACATCCCAATTTGACCTCTACCTAGAACTCTACTCCTACCACACACCAAATGCATGATCTCTAAGTCTCTAGCCATGGATGAACGCGTGTTCACCATCTGTGAGAGAGTGAATAAGAAGTTTTTGAGGTCTACAAAGCTACGAAGGCACGAGAAAGACTGAGGAAATGGAAATCTCCTAAAGTCATATAGCCTCTCGAGGATAGATAACGGGCGTATTGTAATGACCCATTTTGTCGTTACTAAATTATCCATTCCTAAATATTAACTTGAGTCCAAAATAGCCATCATTTTGTTCATTGTGTCACCTTAAGCTTTTCGGCGAAGATTTTAGCCTTTCGATGTTCCTAGATAGACTCAAGCCGGATGAATTTAATTATTCATGAGTACTAATATCAATCCTTTAATTTGGAAGTTCTTTAGATATGAATTAAGGTCGGACAATATCCCTATCACAAAGTTAAGTTAAAAACATTTTTAACCGATAGAGTTTCGATATGGGTTTCTATTTGGGCCAACTTCAAACGATCATATCTCCTAGAATATAAGGAGTTAGGTGGCCCAATACCAACCAAATAAACGATATCTGAGTCTTCTTTCCAACGCAATAAACCTTTCATCAATCCGAGTTTGGAGTAAAAGGTTATGACCGGTTTACCAAAAACTGTCTGGGCTGAGACGGGAATTTCGCTGTAGCGAGAATTTTGGTGGTATTTACATCAATTTTAGCCGATTTTCAGGTCCAAAACCCCAAAACTTCATTCCCCAACCCTAGAGAGGTGATTTTCCAAGGTTTAGGGTGAAAGTCTTCGTGGAGGTAAGTTTTTCCATCATCTTCTTCGTCTTTTAATCCTTTAACATCCTAGAATTATTAGAAAGATCTTCAATGGTGAAATTTTGGGTTAGAACCTTTAATGGTGGATTTTTGGAAAAAACTTATGGGTGTTCTTAATATCATCTAGAACTAATTCTAGATTATAAATTAATGATTTCTAGCATGAACTTGGTAAACTAGATTATGTATTTTGCTGATTGAAATCTTGAATTCCATAAAGATGAGACCTTTAGCATAAAAATTCCATTAATGGAGATGGGTTAATCTTGAAATAACTAGTTAATATTTAATTGACCTTGGAGAATGATATAGACCTTGAATTAGGGTAGAGTTAGTGGGTTTTGAATTCCCAAAGATATTTATTTAAAGAGTAATTTATTAATTACTCTTATGATTGTTTGATATTTAGATGATTGATCATTTCGAAGCATGAAGAAAGGGAAGGAGCATCCTTGATATGACTTGTTGCTTTAAAAAGCTTGGCGTCCAGGTAGGCTAGGTTAATGAGTAGAAGACTGTGTTATTTCATAGTTTCATAATTTATAATTGATGGGAGAAAGCATGTCTAGGCCTGCAGACATGGAGTTGAGGTGGATAAAGACATAAGAACTTTACTTTAATCCCGAAAACTATGTTATTGATTGATTATGTGATATTTATGATATTATGTGTTATGTGCCCGAAAGGGGATTATTATGAATGAAGTATGTGGACATGATGTTTCTTAGTTGTTCTAGTGATGAACCTAATTGAGTTATAAAGGTATAAGTTGCATATTGTGCCATGATAATGGTGAGGCCTAAGGGATAGATGACTTGAATCATTGTGTGCATTATATTATGCGGAGAGAGGTAGAGAATAATGATAAGGTTGAATGTGCTAGTTATGGGTGGTGATGTTAGAACCCAAGTTGTGGTATTTGAGTAGGTTATGGTTTAATTGGAGTTTAGACTCAATTTAATTGTGTGTATGCTCCTAAATTGGATGCTTGTTGATTGGTCTTCGGACATACTTAAATTGATGATATTTGGATTGTTGATACTTGCATGAATAATTATGAAAAATCGAACTTGATCGAATTACCTTATGATTAAAAGTGTACTTGTAAATTTAATACGTCGTGTTGTATCTTGAGAGATAGTATGAAGTTGATAAAATATACATAATATGGTTATAGAGGATCGGGTACCACGATGGTACGGATATAGATGTTGATATTACTTATTTATGGAGGATCGGGTACCACACCGGTACGGTACATGGACTTAGATTGTCCCCTGCAGATCATGACTACTTAGGCAGAAATAAGTCCCTTAGTATGTGTGTACAAACTATTATTGATAAATGAAAAATCTTGATTCATAATGATAATGTGATTGAAAAGAATGCCTTGAGTAAAGAAGGCTTGTGATATACCTTCATACAGGTTGAAAAGTGAATGATGAATATTTATTAAGAACAGAAAAGTGGAAAGATTGTTAGTAGCAATGTGGCCGACGTTAAATTTTGTTATTGTTGTAAGATGTGATTGGATCGGGTGCCACGAGTCGGCATGGTAATATTAATAATAAAGGAATTGATAATGAAGTGATCTAAAGTGATGAATCCAATGAACAATCTCAAAGAAATGATACCAAAGTTTCAATAATTGAATTAATCCTTCTCCAAGAGTATCTATAAGGTTTTCTAATGAAACTTGAGTTCTCTTGTGTGTTTTACTGAGATGTGAGTTGAATTGTATTCCCTATTTGATTGTATCCTTGAGATTGATTATGTGACATGTACTTGGAAAAGTGAAACTCTGTGCTTGCTTGCTATATGTTGGTCGATTTACTTTATTTATACTTGGTGTAATCGTGGCTTATCTGATTGGCTAGTTATTACTCTTTAATAGTATAAGAGAGTGTTTGGTTGTTAGTCCGAGAGTTTAGTGTGAGTTGTCTATGATTACTGGGTTGATCCTATAGATGTGGGTAATGAAAGCAGCAATGCGAATAAATGGGTGATAGTGATGGTTTAGTGTTGGATTGTGGTGGATGGTATGAATTAATGAGGTTATACTATGCTAGTGGTAAATATAATCTCGTTAATAGAGTTGAAGAATTGTAAATTTTATAGGCAAAGTGTTATAATGATATTACAGCCTTAGTTGAATTATACTCTATTTAAGATGTCATGATTTCTTTTCTTTGATTCTACTTTATGATTATGTGGACTAACACTGGTCGGCCGATGATGCCTACCAGTACGTGTGTTTGTACTGACCCTACTCTTCTACATTCCTTCTTGGAGTGTAGACTGCATGCAGGTTAGTTTGCAGTTACTAGATGAATGGCGATATTCAACACTAACTTCTGCACTTCCTTCCTGGCAGATGTTGGAGTCTTTATGTTATTTATTTTACTGTCAGTCTATTCTATAATAGGTAGCTCTTGTACATGTCTGACCAGGTCTTGGGATAGTGAAGGACAGTTGTAAGAAGTTTTTGAAACGTTTATTTATTGGTATTTAATTTGCTTTGTTATATTTAATTCAGTATTCTCTTAAAAACAGAAGTCTTTCGCATATTTTTGGTTGGGTAATAAGGGTTCTCCTAGCTACTTAGGATAGCGTAGGTGCCCACACGGTCTGTTAGTTTGGTTCATAACAGTTGGTATCAGAGCATTAGGTTCAACAGTCCCACAAGTACAAGAGCAATGTCAAGTAATGTTCCGCAGATTGGTGTGTAGGGCCCCACACCCAATATTTGGGAGTCTATAAGGCATGTAGAAGTCGTTTCCTTTTTGCTCTCCATCGTGGCGTACTATTCTTTGACTACTGGCTTGGATCCAATTGATAGCTAGATGATTCCAATTGGTATCTCAACAAAGATCAATTAGAATCCAGTTGATTTAAATTGGTATCTTAGTGAGTTTGCTTTGGAATCTAGGAGATTCCAATTGGTATCTGTTAATAATGGCTAAAGATTAATATCATAATATGAAGACGTATGAAAGTAGTGAACTTATTTGGTTGCCAGTTGTTTGATATTTGGCTGAACTTGAATTGTTAACCTGTATGATTATTGTGAAGTATTTTTGTTTGAATTGTGGTGAAATAAATTGACTAAGTTGCTTTTGTTGAAACTTTTAATGGAACTATGTGATCTTGTTGTTGTGAAATTAATAAATTCTTTAGTTCTTCCTTGTTCTTGATACTATTGTTATGCTGATGAAATTAATGATATGAGAATTGAGAGGATGATATGAGGACATGATGTCAAGGGAAGATAATGAAAAACACATGAACAAAAGACTGAGGTAATATGTGTTTCCCTTAATGACGGGCTCTTGCAATTGATATTGTGAATGAATTCAATTGTATGGTTCAGTTATTTGATATTGTGAATGGATTCTTGTGTGGTACAGTTATTTGATATTATATGTGGATCCTTGTGTTGTCCGGCTATTGAGACTTTATTTGGATTCTTTTACAATCCTATTATTTGAAATTTTAATTAGTTCTTTGAGAGGACTGGCTAAGTGATATTATCTTTAAGTTCCTTGTATGAACTGACTTTTAAGGTTTGACAAAACAATGAGTTTTAAATAAAAGTGGCAAAAACTAGTGGAGGTTGTTGATACCTAAGGAATTTAATTGATAACTTATCTGAAATGTGATATTGGTAATGAGACTATTAATGACCTGTAATTGGTGATGTTGTTTGACTTTACTCGTATGCTTACTATATAAGGATCAATCTTGAAGTGGTTAAGAGTTAGTGAAGCCTGTAATAAAAATGTTATAAGGTAGAAATAAGAATGACATTGTATACCTTAGCTTGGTGTTGGTGATGGATGGGTAATTGGGATTGACAATGAAGGTTTTGTCGTGTGATAAGTATTGAAGTTAGTGATTACCTGGGCATAAGTTTTAGTTATGGATTGGTGTATTAAGGAAGGCCTTGAGAAGATAAGTTGATTGTTGACTTGGTCTTATGATTGAATTGTGTGATTAACGTCCTATAGAATTGACTAATAGATGCCAATTTTAGAGGATAGTAATCTCTATGATGGTGTTAATGCAGAATTAAATGGCATAGTTACACCCATAGAATAATTAAGAATGGTCCTAAATGGGAGAATATAAGTGAATTATTAAAGGGCATGATTGATCTTTCCTTGGGTAATACTTGGTGGATATTGCTTATTGAGTGATTAAAGTATGATGATTAGATTAGTATTAGCGATGTTATGAAGGAGAATGTGTTGTAGTCTCTAATTCTGTAGGATCTCTATGGCTAATAGTTGTAAGTTTGTGTAATGAGTGAAAGGTTGTGTTGTCACCCATGTATAGCAGTAAACTATTAACTTGAACTGTGGGTGATCTTGAGGTGAAAAGAATAGTGGTTGTGAGATGTTGAAGCTAGATTTATAGAATGAATCTAGTAGTCTTGATTAGGCGCATGAGAGTATCTAAGTTATGTGACTTTTAAATGGAGTGGTGACTTAAATATGATCAAGATGTAGATTTTCAAGGGGGTAGTCTTGGCTAGAAACTTACTCGGGCGTCTCAGGGTGAGCCTGTGTGTTGGGTGGATTAGATGTGACTTGTCTGGTATTGAAATTTTAGTAGAAGACTCATGTAGCATCCCGTAGCACTTTTCGAAATTGACTTCGGGGCTCTAGAACTCCGATAATGATAATTATCCTGATAGGCTTGCAATTTTATGTCCAAATATTGATTTTGTGTTGTAAAATAGAAGCATCTGTGAGCTAGGTAGCGCTCACTGGTTTAGTCAAGGGAATTAGCACTGTGGGTCCGCTGTGGCGGTTAGCACTGCAACGACAATCGCGCTGCAGCAGCGGTAAAGAATGCAGTTTTTCAGTTTTTATTTCGTTCTTCGGAGTCCATTCTCCATTCTTCCGTTGTAAGAAGAGAGAACAAACCTAGGGTGAAAAAGAGGTGATTTTGGATGATTGTCTTCTTCAAGGTGAATCTTTTAACCCTCTTTATCTTGCTTTGACTCATAACACTCAAGTTTGAGACTTGGACCGTTGTAAGGAGAATAAGTGATTCGTGCGTAAATGTTTGGCTCGGCCTCTTCGTGTTTTGAAAAGCCTTGATAAAACGATTGAGTATAGAATGTAGGTTAATTATTGATGATATCAAGTGAGTGAGATATGGTAAAATATAAGAAACTCTATTAGTAATGTCTCTCTAATTTCAATATCGTGCTTCTGTCCACCGAATGCCTGTTCGGGGACGAACGAATGGTAAATTGGTATCTAATTGTAATGACCCATTTTGTCGTTACTAAATTATACATTCCTCAATATTAACTTGAGTCCAAAATAGCCATCATTTTGTTCATTGTGTCACCTCATGCTTTTCGGCGAAGATTTTAGCCTTTCGATGTGTCTAGATAGACTCAAGCCGGATGAATTTAATTATTCATGAGTACTAATATCAATCCTTTAATTTGTAAGTTCTTTAGATATGAATTAAGGTCGGACAATATCCCTAGCACAAAGTTAAGTTGAAAACATTTTTAACCGATAGAGTTTCGATATGGGTTTCTATTTGGGCCAACTTCAAACGATCATATCTCCTAGAATATAAGGAGTTAGGTGGCCCAATACCAACCAAATAAACGATATCTGAGTCTTCTTTCCAACGCAATAAACCTTTCATCAATCCGAGTTTGGAGTAAAAGGTTATGACCGGTTTACCAAAAACTGTCTGGGCTGAGACGGGAATTTCGCTGTAGCGAGAATTCTGGTGATATTTAAATAAATTTTAGCCGATTTTCAGGTCCAAAACCCCAAAACTTCATTCTCCAACCCTAGAGAGGTGATTTTCCAAGGTTTAGGGTGAAAGTCTTCGTGGAGGTAAGTTTTTCCATCATCTTCTTTGTCTTTTAATCCTTTAACATCCTAGAATTATTAGAAAGACCTTCAATGGTGAAATTTTGGGTTAGAACCTTTAATGGTGGATTTTTGGGAAAAACTTATGGGTGTTCTTAATATCATCTAGAACTAATTCTAGATTATAAATTAATGATTTCTAGCATGAACTTGGTAAACTAGATTATGTATTTTGTTGGTTGGAAATCTTGAATTCCATAAAGATGAGACCTTTAGCATAAAAACTCCATTAATGGAGATGGGTTAAGCTTGAAAGAACTAGTTAATAGTTAATTGACCTTGGAGAATGATATAGACCTTGAATTAGGGTAGAGTTAGTGGGTTTTGAATTCCCAAAGATATTTATTTAAAGAGTAATTTATTAATTACTCTTATGATTGTTTGATATTTAGACGATTGATCATTCCGAAGCATGAAGAAAGGGAAGGAGCATCCTTGATATGACTTGTTGCTTTAAAAAGCTTGGCGTCCAGGTAGGCTAGGTTAATGAGTAGAAGACTGTGTTATTTCATAGTTTCATAATTTATAATTGATGGGAGAAAGCATGTCTAGGCCTGCAGACATGGAGTTGAGGTGGATAAAGACATAAGAACTTTACTTTAATCCCGAAAACTATGTTATTGATTGATTATGTGATATTTATGATATTATGTGTTATGTGCCCGAAAGGGGATTATTATGAATGAAGTATGTGGACATGATGTTTCTTAGTTGTTCTAGTGATGAACCTAATTGAGTTATAAAGGTATAAGTTGCATATTGTGCCATGATAATGGTGAGGCCTAAGGGATAGATGACTTGAATTATTGTGTGCATTATATTATGCGGAGAGAGGTAAAGAATAATGATAAGGTTAAATGTGCTAGTTATGGGTGGTGATGTTAGAACCCAAGTTGTGGTATTTGAGTAGGTTATGGTTTAATTGGAGTTTAGAATCAATTTAATTGTGTGTATACTCCTAAATTGGATGCTTGTTGATTGGTCTTCGGACATACTTAAATTGATGATATTTGGATTGTTGATACTTGCATGAATAATTATGAAAAATCGAACTTGATCGAATTACCTTATGATTATAAGTGTACTTATAAATTTAATACGCCGTGTTGTATCCTGAGAGATAGTATGAAGTTGATAAAATATACATAATATGGTTATAAGGGATCGGGTACCACGATGGTACGGATATAGAACGATGGTACGGATATAGATGTTGATATTACTTATTTATGGAGGATCGGGTACCACGCCGGTACGGTACATGGACTTAGATTGTCCCCTGCAGGTCATGACTAGTTGGGCAGAAATAAGTCCCTTAGCATGTGTGTACAAACTATTATTGATAAATGAAAAATCTTGATTTATAATGATAATGTGATTGAAAAGAATGCCTTGAGTAAAGAAGGCTTGTGATATACCTTCATACAGGTTGAAAAGTGAATGATGAATATTTATTAAGAACAAAAAAGTGGAAAGATTGTTAGTAGCAATGTGGCCGACATTAAATTTCGGTATTGATGTAAGACATGATTGGATCGGGTGCCACGAGCCGACATGGTAATATTAATAATGAAGGAATTGATAATGAAGTGATCTAAAGTGATAAATCCAATGAACAATCTCAAAGAAATGATACCAAAGTTTCAATAATTGAATTAATCCTTCTCCAAGAGTATCTATAAGGTTTTCTAATGAAACTTGAGTTCTCTTGTGTGTTTTACTGAGATGTGAGTTGATTTGTATTCCCTATTTGATTTTATCCTTGAGATTGATTATGTGACATGTACTTGGAAAAGTGAAACTCTGTGCTTACTTGCTATATGTTGGTCGATTTACTTTATTTATACTTGGTGTAATCGTGGCTTATACGATTGGCTAATTATTAATAGTATAAGAGAGTGTTTGGTTGTTAGTCCGAGAGTTTAGTGTGAGTTGTCTATGATTACTGGGTTGATCCTATAGATGTGGGTAATGGAAGCGGCAATGCGAATAAAGGGGTGATAGTGATGGTTTAGTGTTGGATTATGGTGGATGGTATGAATTAATGAGGTTATACTATGCTAGTGGTAAATAAAATCTCGTTAATAGAGTTGGAGAATTGTAAATTATATAGGCAAAGTGTTATAATGATATTACAGCCTTAGTTGAATTATACTCTATTTAAGATGTCATGATTTCTTTTCTTTGATTCTACTTTATGATTATGTGGACTAACACTGGTCGGCCGATGATGCCTACCAGTACGTGTGTTTGTACTGACCCTACTCTTCTACATTCCTTCTTGGAGTGTAGACTGCATGCAGGTTAGTTTGCAGTTACTAGATGAATGGCGATATTCAACACTGACTTCTGCACTTCCTTCCTGGCAGATGTTGGAGTCTTTATGTTATTTATTTTACTGTCAGTCTATTCTATAATAGGTAGCTCTTGTACATGTCTGACCAGGTCTTGGGGTAGTGAAGGACAGTTGTAAGAAGTTTTTGAAAAGTTTATTTATTGGTATTTAATTTACTTTGTTCTATTTAATTCAGTATTCTCTTAAAAACAGAAGTCCTCCGCATATTTTTGGTTGGGTAATAAGGGTTCTTCTAGCTACTTAGGATAGCGTAGGTGCCCGCACGGTCTGTTAGTTTGGGTCGTAACACGTATCAGCACCAAACATCAAGACTTTACTCAACTCGGTTTGTACTAATAAGACCGATAAATCTGGGGCTATGATATCAAATTGTCATGACCCAAAATTAGGCATGTGAAGGCACTTGTCACACCCTCCAGACAAGTAAGCCGAACCCAACCTAAGGAACATGAATAGAAGAAAAGTCAAAAGAAAAAGCAGAAGAATAGAAATAAATCCCAAAATATAAATATAAATAAGACATAAGTCTCAATGATATATCTCAGGTCTATTTGTCACTAATACAAGCCTCTAGATACAGAAAAACATCAATAACTATGGTATCTTAAATGTGTATAAGCATAAGATAAGTAAAGAGAGATCCGATAGCTTGAAGTCCAATAGTCACTCCTATGGTCACCGCAACGCCTATACCAGATGAAGATGATCTACAAATTGTTACTCGGGCCAATACCTGTATGGGGTGCAAAAAACAAGAAAAAGGAAAAAGAATAAAGGGTGAGACGAAACCATATGTACTCAACAAGCATCGTCGATAATAGACCCTAATCCAAAGCGATGGTGAGAACCACCACTCCAACTACCCAAGGGTTTCCCAATGGTTCTATCAATGCCTCAGCCTATCAAGGTAACCCAACACAATAGTTAACAGATATATCAAAAATAGGGTAGGCACACTAATCCAAGTGAGGCAACACTAGTCATTTCCCTCAAAGACAAGGAAGGTCATCTATGGGGAGTCTCACTAACACAATAATTCAAGCTTAATCAATGATAATCAACCAATCATATGGGATAAAGACAGAGAGAGCGTATATAACAATGAACTACAAGCTACCTAGAAGTGCAATTCAACAATCTCTTAGATTAAGCCAGAGGCATGCCCCAGTCTCGTAATACCTCAGCTCTCAATCAATATAAGATGGCATAGGATAATGTAATGAAGTGAAATGAGTGCTTAAACACAATATCATAAACAAGGTCCTAACATAGAATTTGCTATACCAGAGTAAATACTAACACAGAATCAAAACATACCAAGGATGATAATGCAAATGCAAATGATGCAATGATGTGATGATGATGATGATGGGGTGGAACGATGAAAGTCATCGTATGAATTTCAATATATACCTATCGAGTTCCCAACTCCGCAATAGGACCCATGGGGGATTCTCAACATATATACTTTATCTCATATCTCAATCTCAATCTCAGTCTCAACGCACCTCACATCTCCGAATCATGTTCACGGAGAGGGTTTTTATGAAAATGTCTTATTTTCTTTCAAAAATTATGTTTCTTAATGGTACCAGTATCTCGTGAATGCATATGTATGGAATGAGGATATAATGCTCACAATCAAATCAGTATAAAGATATCCAACCAATTCAATATGATATATATATATATATATATATATATATATATATATATATATATATATATATGAGCTCTAAAGTCAACTCAATATGTCCATAATTCATGATATCAATTCCCACTTGGCACCAACAGAATAAATGGTCATGTAGTAATCAATATTATCATTTGCAAGCCTTCTCTCAGGCATCACTATGATAAGTATATAATTAAATTCTCAAATAAGGCCTTTAATGTCAAGTGGAGCACCCACTCAGGCGACACAATAATAGATATGGCATTTCAAATACACAGATAAGGCCTATGATAACAAGTCAATCCCCCACTCAGGCGACATAGAAATAGATAAAGCCTTTAATGCGCAAACATGACCAATAACATCAAGTCAAGCCCTTACTGGGCGACACAATAATAAATATGGCAATTAGATGCACAATCATAGCCAATAATAACAACGAAAGCCCCCACTCAGGCATCACCACCATATATACTCTCAAAATCAGTAATAATATGCACATAAACCCCCACTCAGGCACACAATGATAAATAACAACAATCCTAATAATAATATAATGCGAGACTACCCAAACCTAGCTTGTTCCATACTACAAGTCTCATCTACTATTACAAACCCATTTATACACTAAATCCTCTCTAAAAGGTCATTAACCCTTAATTATCACAATAAGATCCGCTAAACAAGATTCAAGCTCTAAGATAGGCATCCAATACTTAACAATACAAGATCACTAAGTTATGTATCTATTTTCTACTCTAAGGATAATTACTAACAATGATAATAAATAAGAAAGACAATAACCTAACTATAATCCACCAAAAAACTCTGGCACCCACAGATATGCTCGCCATTTCACCTAAGTGGGACCCCCAATCCTAACAAAACATCAAATACAAACAACCAAGCGTACAAACACATAAACACTTTTTGAAAAAGTCAATGTGTAGCTCAACTTGCCTTAAATGAAAACTCGCAAGCTCAAACACAATCCAAAACCTCAACCGGAAGCCCAACTCTTTCGAATCAACAGAAAAAGTGTCCAATCAAGTCAACGACATCATCAACAAGACAAAAAGAAGCTATCGATACCCATATTGCCCATATTTAAATCGGGTCCAAAAAAATGGACCTTGAAAACGAGTTTTGAAAATGAAAGGGGTAAAACCAGAATTTTTCTTTAGAAATACACTACCCATAATTAAAGGAACCCATAGAAGAAAACTCAAGTGAAAACAAGCTTAAACTATTGAAATAAATAGAATATTGATTAAGATTTGTCCGTTTAATTCATTCCAAATAATGAAATAAATAAAATATTGAAGTTTAAAATATAACTCTAATTTTAATGATTTTATCCAAATTAAGACTTTGAATTAAATAGTTAACCCATCTTCTTTAACATAGACTTCAAGCTATTAATAACTATGAAAGGATATAAACAATTTCTTAAGTTATTCCATGAGCTTAGATTTGCCTAAAGAAAAATCAAGTAAATAATTAAGAGGCAAAGATATTGATGGCTTTTCTTATCATAACCAAACTTGATAAAAATAACTTCGTGAAATTCATCCAAGTTTAACAACGTATTTACTGCTAGTTAATCAAGCAAACAATAACGATGATGAAATATAATAAACAATAGAAAAGAGATTATTTGGACTAAAACTCAAATTGAACTATTTAGGTCATAGTCCATTGTTGCTAATATTGGACTATGAATCCAAAACTCCTCTTCATAGCCTTTGGCGGCGGCTACGTTAATGCTACTGCTCTTAAAATATTTGGGTTTTAAACCCAGAAATACTAGTCTCAATTTGTTGTCGCGGCTGACTCAAAGAATATTGGATGGGAAGTTCAATTGGACTCGCGGGAAGGTTCATGCATAAAAAAAATTTAAAAAAAAAAGGTATTAGTACTCTAATTAACACAACAATATTATATTTAAACTTGAGCAACAAATCATATCATAAACATAAAACACCTGAACACATTACCAAGTGTAAGGTAAACGTTTCTGAATTTTCACATTTTCATAATTTAATACCAAACGATAAACTCAAATTTGCTATGTTCAATAAAAGGAAAATACATAATAATTTCTATTAGAACGTCAAAACATATGTAGTTTGAGCTATTTCAACAAAGAGAGATCAATGGAAAGACAAGATTATATTTTATAGGAAAATATTAATATTTTGGACGAGAAGCAAGCTAAATGAAGAGGAGTACAACATGTAAATGTTAAAAGTTCAAAGCTCTGAATTCCTCAAACTCAGAGCAAACATCATACCAGCTAACTGCTCAACAAGGCAACATATTTTTTAAGCTTACTGTTTAAAAAATCCATCCTCAAACCAAATAAAAACAAAAAGGATCTCACACCGACTAGAAGAGAAAAGGAAAGAATTAAGTAAAACTAAGTTACACTTATTCATATCAAATAACAAATAAAACGGGGCTGAAGAATGCATAAAGGAAACACAAAAAAGGAATTACCTCAGCTAATTCTATCTCTCATTAAAATAGACAACATACATTTAGATAATAAAGTTTTGCTGCTAAATTAAGTTTTTTTTACAAACAATTCAACATGGTGAGCTTAATGCCAAATGTTACAAAAAAACATACTCATAACTAGAAGACTAGTACATGATCTCTAATAACGTTACTAATTTTAATGTCAAGCTTTAGCCATTCTAAGGGAAAAGAGGTCAGTGCACACATGCTATCAAGTAATTCATAAATATTTGGTACCAAATTTCCTAAAGAAAAAAATATTTTTGATTTAAATTCAATATAATAGCTGGAGGAATTTGATAATTGAACTATATATCAAATGACACAATAAAACGTAAGAAAAATAAAACAAGAAAGTAGGAAATTACCTGTAATGACCCTCCAGGCCATTTTCTCAATTTCTATGCATTTTGAAATTTCCAGCCTCCCTATAGCGGCTACAGGTCATTTATGACTTGTCAAAACTATCGGTTTGGTTATCGGACAGTCCGTTTGAGTTTTAGACTCATTTCCCTGTTTTGGAACCTTCGCTGTTAAGGATTTGGTCTTGGACCAAAACTCCTAGTAGGCAACCTCAGATTGAAATTCTGACAGCGCCATCAGCTCCGAAACGTTGATTTTAGTCTAGAGGGGCCCTTGGTTCAGGTCCCAAGGCTTCCGGACTCATTTTGGGCTATTGGTTGGAAAGTGGTTAAAATGGAACTATAGGTGTGGGACCCACATTTAATTGAAACGACCTCGGATGGAAATTTTGATAGTTTTTTTGAGTCCAAAATGTTGAATTTGGTATGGTATCATAGTTCGTTTGCACGCACGGGGTTCCAAACGAATCCCAAACACCCGGTCGAAGTCCATTTTGGACTTAGCTAAAATCTGGTAGGTGATATCTGGTGTGACCGCTAAAGCGGTCAAAGAGCCGTTTTAGTGGCCTTGGCTATTGGGTTGAGGTCCGCTTTTGCCATCAAGTTTCGCTTAAGCAGACCCGCTTTAGCGACCAAAGGCCCACTTTAGCGACCTCAACCATTTTGCCGGCGACCGCTTAAGCGGTCAAAGGTCCGTTTTAGCGGTACCTGAGGGTTGTTATAATCCCTTCTTCATCCGATTTCTCTCATTTTTCTCAACCCTTTTCCCTTCTTGTTGAGAGAATTTGGAGTGAGAAAGAGTGGGGATTCACCCATTGAAGCTAAGGTAAGTTAGCTCATCACTCCTTGGTCATTATCTATAATTTTATCCGTTGATTTCTGTCCATTTCATTGTAAATTCTTAGAAATTAGGTCTTTGAAATCCTAATCTTTGGGGACTGATTTGAGCCCCAATTTATTCTCCATTTGTGCTCAACTTTTGAGCACATATTCCTTATCGTTCGAGGGACCTCGTGACGGATTCAATTTTGGGATTCTGTTAGCGGGCCCCGCGGGCCCGTTCTTGACCCGATTTGGAGCCCGGAGTTTTATATTACAAAATGGGTATCGTTTTACTCGTAATGACGTATAGGTTACTATTTTTATAGTATGAAGTCAAGTCGGGATCATGGAGCAAGGTTGAGCGATTTGTGGACACTTCAAGAATTGCGGTTAGACATCAAGGTAGGCTTCGGTCTACTTTTCTCTATGAGATTGTGTATAGTATGGACTACATGCTAGGTAAATCATGGCTAGAATAGTATGACTTAGCCTATGTTATGGAATTTGGGGTAGAAGATGTGACCCGAACCCTAGTATAAATACTTGTTATGTCCACGGAGCCCTATTGTCCTTAAATATAAGCATGTTAACCACAGTTGATGATTAAGTATCCTTTGGTATGAGTTTTACCATTTGACTTAGCGATTCGGGAGGTTTTTCCCCAATTAGATCCTTGTGGTGGCTTTATGCCCTTGATTATTGTGGTTGCCCGGGGTCATGAGACCTTACTAGATTGGTTACATGCTATTAGGCCCGAGACCATGATTATGAGGCTAGTTGGACTTTGGTGAGTATTCTGCCCTTAGCAAGGGCAAGATTATCAGTTATAGACGTTTAGGCGCTTATGGTTATGTTGATTGGATACTGGTGATGGCATGCATACTATCTAGTGCATTTAGGCTCATTTAGTGGTACGATTCTAACTAAAACCTTGATTTTACTACTGTTTCCAAAAAGGAGATTTATTCCCACTTTTCACTTTTAAAAGGGTTATTTTATAACGAGAATCGTACCACCTTATTTACTAGATTATGAGCTTTTGAAATTGAAAATGATGTTTTAGAACTCCAACCGAGGATGACTCCGGTCCATTATTTATCCACTCATCTTACTACTACTTTTTACTTCGGTCGAGGGATATTCCGACCCTTTGTACATGATTTAGTCCCGAGCATGATCTCAAGCAATGGACTTACAGATTTATATCCTTTTAGACACGGTTTGAGTCCGTGCACTGATTACATATATATATATATCCCTTCGGTACTCGACGGAGTGGATGGATCGTGATGGTTATTGGAAGTCCTGGATCGGGGCAGGCAGTGTATATGGATTTTCCCGAGTCCCCTAGGGGCCCCTTCGTCCGAGAGCCGTTGAGACAGAGAATATTGGTCGTCGTAGGTCCTGCCTTTGCGAGCTAGGTGAGCTGGAGTAGGTATATACACTTGGTACGGTTTGGATTGAGATTGTGGAACCGGTTTGAGTCCGGTGCCCCCTACATGGTTTATATTGCATTCATCCATTCATATGCATTGCCTATCACCAGTATAGTTGTTTGGTGCCTGTATCTATCGGTCGTATGGGAGGCTGTATAGGTATGGGTTATGGTTGCTATTTGCCGAGTGTTTCGGTGAACCTTCCGGGCTTATGGGGGCCCGGTTAGGTACTTGTTTGCCCGGACTAGCCGATTACTTTATTATGGTTAGTTCGTGGCAGATTGGTTGTGGACTGGTACCTGAGATTAGAGGTACGTTTCTGATTCCTTTATCCTTTCGGTAGATTATATTATGGTTGGTTTATCCCAGGATTTGTTACCCTTTGGGTATAGGCTTGATGAGGCTAGTGTTGGCTCATTTACTTGGTTATTGACCTTGAGATGTTAGGTTCAGGTAGTTACCTTTGAGTTAGACCTATATGTATACTTATATGTATGGTATCACCGTATATCCCTCTCTTTCCTTCTCTATATACATTGTATATGTATCCTTTGGCCTTGTACTACTATTATATATCTTTCTTTTATTATTCATTTGTATATTGGCCAGTGATATACGGTATTGCACTGTAGTTCCTGAATGATGTCAGGATAGGACAGTTATCCCTATTGTCCCATTAGCATTGTTATGCCTAGTTTCGTGGATAGTTGTCTGTAGTCACTTTCATGCCTTTATGTTATTTATGCTTACATTATTTTTGGATCAGTCGGCCGTTGCCTACTGAGTACCACGTGTTTGGTACTCATACTACACTTCTGCTGCCTGCAGGTCATAGTGTGAGTTATCGTCGTTGATGTGTGTATACCGTGCGAAGCAGCTATGGATGGGAGATATGGGGTGAGCTCCCCAACGTTTTGGAGTATCCCTACTCTCCCTCTTATTGTTAGACTGTTCTCTATGTTGTGTCAGAGACGGCTTGTATGCATATACTTTTCCTATATTTCATTTGTACTCCTGATGTATTAGAAGCTCTTGTACTGGCTCCACCAGGTTTTGGGATTATATTAGCCTTGTTATCGTATTTATTCCGTTGTTTCCTTTATTTCTGTTGGTAGTCCATTACTAGCTGTTCCGGACTACGGGTTGGCTTACCTACTGGTGGGTTATGGTAGGTGTCATTATGACCTGAGAAATTGGGTCGTGACATTACCTTCTTTCATATAGCGAACTTAGAACGACGAACTTCACCGAAATTGCCTTCCACCACACCAAAAATGAACTTGATTTCATAGACAAAATCCAAGCCGCTGAGGGTATTATAGGATTCTTAGCACTAGAAACCTTCCTCTAGCAAAACCCCTAACTTATATTGGGTTCTTTCCTGAGAACAACTATTAACCACAACAAAAGAGTAGTGGGGTTTATATAGGCTTCAAAATTAGGAATGGGAATGGATTCTCAGTATGGGAGGATGAATTTCTGAAATCTCATTGGATGAAATTTGTTGCGCTAGATTTGTACGAAAATGATACGAGCATTTGAAATTTGAAAATGAATTTTAAAAAATCTGAGGATAAAATTGAAGAAACAGTTTGAAAGCTTCTAATAGTACTTACACGCGGTCTCATACGGAGGTGGAGAGACATTGAAGGGGAAAGAGGTGGCGTCATTTGGCATTCTTGGTGGAGCTGTCGATTGTTGATGTTGTTATGTCGATGTTGTTTGATGTTGGTGAAGAAGAGGGTTAAATGATAGTGGGCTGGAGCGGGTTATGCGTTTATTGGGCTGGAGTGAGTTATGTGTTTATTGGGTGGGGCAGCTTATGTGGATTAAGGGGTAGAATTAGTTTTTTAAGAAATGGACCAACTCATTAAAGATTTAGCCGATTTTATTTAAAGGATATCCAAGTTGGATTCAAAGAGGGTCAATTGCTTTGCAATTGTGATCAAATTAATTTCGCATAGGGTCACACTTAACAATTGACAAGAAATTAAGACAAATTGATATTAAATTTAACCTCGAGCTTCTTGATTTAATAAAATTCAAATGATTACTTTCCAAAAATGATCAATTCGAGGCAAAATACATTTAAACCAAATTATGATCAAATTAATCAAAAAATTTAAAGGCAAACCTTGATCAAAAGCTGGCTTTAGTAAGATGTATTTATTTAAGTATCAAAATCATATGATCTCTCGTATTTAAACACGAGAATATATAATTTGTTACTTAAAATGACAAAAATCAACCCGAAATTTGTCTGAGAAAACTCTTTATCCAAATAAAACAATTACTTTAATTTTATTTAAAATCAAAGAAGCTCAAAATTAAACTAAAGTGTGGAGGGAAAAATATTAGATGTCAACATCAATGGAATAGAGAGATGCATTCTTGAGAATTTGGAGATTTTGGCGCCAGTTATTTTAAATAATATATTTCATCCGTTTTAATTTGTTTAACCTACTTTTCTTTTTTAATCCGTTAAAAAAAATGACCCTTTTCTTTTAAGCAACTCTTTATGTTTAAGACCACAAGATTAAAGGTCATTTTAGTACATTTGACATATTTTTCATTTAAGACTACAAGATTCTAAAGTCTTCTTTATTTTCTTAAACTCTATGATAAGTTAAAATAAATCAATCAATTTGAAACGGAGGAAATAAATTTTCTCTCTCTCTCTCTCTCTCTCTCTCTCTCTATATATATATATATATATATATATATATATATATATATTAGATTATTATATTTATGTAATGGTTTTTATTAGTTGGGAATAGAAACAAGGGAAAACGGGGAAAAAATTACAAGATAGGGGAAAGTAAGCTCAACAACTGGACAACTAAGATTTTCTTTTTATAAAATTTTTAGACCGTAGTTGTAATTTCTTAACTTATTATTTTAAAAAAAGATTTTATAATATTTATACTCCATTTATTTCAATTTGTTTGATCTATTTTTATTTTTAATCCATTTTAAAAGCGTCTTTCCCTTTTAGTAACTTTTTAGTTTCAATTTTTCACATAACATGTTTAAGACTACAAAATTAAAAGATATTTTTATATTTTTTATATATCTTTAATTTAAGATCACAAAAATAAAAAATCTTATTTACTTGCTTATACTTCGGACTAGTAGCCTGTTTGATCAAACTTATTTTTTTTCTCAAAAATGCTTATTTTTCTCAAAAATGCTTATTTTAAAAAATGAGGTTTTTGACCAAGCTTTTGAAAGAAAATAAATGTTTCTGGAGAGCAGAAAAAATAGTTTTTTATAAACTAAAATGTACTTTTTCCCTAAAGACACTTTTTGAAAAGCATTTTTGATAAAAATACACTTAAAAACACTTTTAAAAAATTTGGTCAAATACTAATTGTTGTCTAAAAATGTTTTTTAAATCTATTGGTCTAACACAAACTGTTTTTTACTAAAAATATTTTTTGAAAATCACTTGTAAAATAAGCATTTTTCAAAATAAGGTGATTTTAGAAAGTTTGACCAACCAGTTAAGTCAAATCAAATTTGAAAGAGAGGGCGAGTAGAATGTTCTGATGGTATGACGGGAGGAACGCACAGCTTGATTACATGAGTCTCTCCTCTCTTTGTCCACTGCCACCTGTCAAACCATATGTCTCCTTTCCCTTCTATTATTTTTCCTCCAAATACTCCCTCTGCCTATTTTGACTCATTAATTAACAACATGCAGCAGAGCAGATAAATAAACACAAAAATAATTGATTCTATACAGCTTTAAAATGAGTATAAGAAAAAGGTCCAGAAAGAGCCTGGATTCGGCTGTTGTTAATGTATGCAAACGGGAAGTCGGCGAAATATCTACTAGATACTTTGCTCACTCTCTCGATGCCTCTCAGGTTCTTCTCTTTCTCATCGCGTGGAAAGTCTGTTTGTTAGGTATATATAAAAAAAAAAGACACTCATACTCCCTTCGTCCCATTTTATATGGCGATGTTTGACTTCACGTGATATTTTTTTTAAAAGGAATATATTTGAAGCTAGTGGTCTAAAACAATCGTCAGATAATTTAGAGTTAAATTATTTTTAATTATAGTAAGGTGACATTCTTTTTTTATCATGACCCAAAATTAGGCACATGATGGCACTTGTCACACCCTTCAGACAAGTAAGCCTAACCCAACCCAAGGAACATGAATATAAGGAAAGTCAAAAGCGAAGCGGAAGAATAGAAATAAATCCCAAAATATAAATATAAACGAGACATAAGTCTCAATGATACATCCCAGGTCTGGTTTTCACTTTTGCGCCCCATTTTTCTCGTGAAAAGCAAAATTCGGCGTGACAACTCTTTTTTAGGATGAATTAGAGTGAAGAGTCACCCCCGAATGAGTTAAGGTGCGTTAGGACACCATTCGAGACTAAATTGCGAACTTATTTTAATTATTTAGTCTATGTCACCAGAAATTTAGGTAAGGGTTCAGGTTACCTCGAAAGGAAGGTGTTAGGTATCTTTCGAGGTCCACAAATATGGGTCCCGATCGAATTCGTATATTAGGTGGGGATTTATGTGATAAACAAAAGTCAACTGATTTTAAACCTAAAACACATATGTGATCAACTTAAAAAGACTTTATTTTAAGAAAATAACTAAATTAGCGAGAAAACTTATAATTCTTATGATGCACTATTGAACATGCAAAGTCAATAATTATGACGATTCGACAAAAGACATGCAAACTACATACGTAGATTCAAACAACAAAGTGATTAGTAGAGAAAATCTTTATAAATAGAAATAAATAAGCAAGACAAACATCAATTATACCCTAATTAATACTAATCTAGGTGATAAAAGTGGTTGACAAGCGAATTTGATTATTAGTATTATTATTAAAGCTAAGCGAAAACTAGACTTGAATATTAACCAACATCAATTTAAATAACTAGGTGATAAAATCATTTATTTTATAAACAAATAAATAAATTAGCGGAAATCTAGTTTTACCTAATTAGTACTAAACTAAGTGATAAAGAACAAGAAATATAAATTTGTTAATTAATAAGACGCATAAAGGGAAAGCAAATAATAAATAAAAATGTCAGATAAGCGAGGAGACAAAAGTGAGACCAATATGTAGAGAAAATATGTAACTATTAACTTAAATTAAACTAAACTAACCCAAAAATAAATAAAGGAATTTAAGAACATAGTAATAAAATTAAGTTAATGAAACAAACATTTCAATTTGAACAAAACAAAAAAATGTTTGTTGCTTTTAATAGGGACGATGCCACGATATTATTAATCGTGCTCTCTTACCTTAGCAACAATTTTGATTGGAGGTCGGTCTTAAGTTAAAATAATAATATTTTAATTTTCCAAAGACAAGTGAAAATTTTGAGTTTTGAATATAAACACATAAACATATTTACGTATAAGTACACATATCCTCTTTTGCAAAGCTTTGGTAGATGATACTCCTGGGGACGTATCGGCTTAGTTTAAAACTTGGAATTAGACCTCGTAATTCCTCTTACCTTACGGCTAACTATATGTTAGGAGATGATATTTTATAGTTTGAAATAAGAGTGTCATATTCGGGCCAAGTTGTGAAAATGGGACTAAACATTGACTTTGATAAAGAGATGAAAACAAACTTTAAACAAATGCGAAAGTTTTTAAAATTTGAATGAAAAGCAAGTACAAAAATTCGGGAAAAGAAACACTTAGCATATAATTACCCCCCCCCCCCCCCGAGCAGCCCCTTAATCTTATATCATACCATAAAGTTTATAAAATATTTATTACAAAAACTCGAATGAACAAAACAAAAATGAATAAATAAAAGCTAATTGGGAAGCCTTTACTGTCCCTCCCATCCCAACCAACTCTTCATCGGTTCCGAAATAAAGCATCTTTTAATAACACCTATTAAACAGAACCAAATATCCAAACACAAAAAGAAAATGAACACATGGAATTTGGAGGACAAGCGTACATTACATACTTCAAAATAAGACAGTTAACTCATAATTAGACCCTACGAGCATGTTTTTCTAAGGTTCAGAAACACAATAAATCTACCACATACATATTGAAAATTGCATCGATAGGGGGCTAACCGGTGAGCAGCAAAAATCAATAAGAAGAAATAGTCTTTAAAGCAACACGCAATTTTGAATAGTTGACAGCGAAACGACAAGCAGAAATCAAGAACCAACACCTCCAAAACACCAGCGGGATGAGAGCTTGGCGTATTTTATGTATATAGAGACTGTCAGTGCTGGAAAGCATTTTAGAGTGTATGTAAAAGTAGGAGTCCAGAGTGTAAGTATCTTTCCGTGTCCTTAGAGAAGAGGAGAAGAGATACTTATATAGTAGAGAAATACCAGTTAAGGGAGATGGAGTGCTCAATCACAAGAATCAATTTAGTGCCAAAATTATCTCAAAGTTACCGTAAATAAACAAGAAATGAAGTTGTCACCTATATTCAAATATATAGTAATATTCACTAGTACAATACTCCTTCCTAAAGCCAAGTGATTCATCCAATCATTTCAAAACTTATCATAATTAACCAAATACTAAAGCTGTCACAGTAATTAAAGGAAACAAGTAGATGAGGATTTAAATCATAAAGATTTATCTAAAGCAATTGAGCATGGAATCAACCAAAGCTTACCAAATACAAATGAATAATAAGTTGTCACATGATTTGAGACCAATTAGACAAACAAAAAGATCCCAAGATACTAGATTTAAGCATTCTAAGCTGTCCAGAATCACGTTTTAGAAGAGAAAACAGATTAATCACAATAACTTGATTTGAAGAAAATTACAAAAGAATGTGTTGAAACAAAAAGAAATTATGAGTTGATGGTAGAGAGGGAAAGACCAGAAAGTGCTTAAATAGGGTGTGTATATGGTTTAATCAACAAACAAACCGAACAAAGCATTAACCTTAAAATCCAATTCATGGCGATTAGGGATTTCAACACACAACAATATACAAGCATGGATGAATAGACAAGTTTCAATTAAAAAGCTTAACACTAAATTCACCCCAAATTGGGTCTCAAAAACTGTCAAGAAATGAATGTGAACGGGAGGAGTAAACAAGCGAGCACAAAATAAATACTAAAGATCATACCACGGACGGGTTTGAATCCATCAAAATTGGACTCTCTGACTTGTTAGCGGCTTCAAGAAATTCTAAATGAGCAGCCTTGCCACATCAAGTTTGGCACCGAAAACATTGATGTTTCATATGAAACTAGTTTCATCAAAGCCTTTGAGGTTTGTCTGAGAAGAGGAATTCGTTGGAAATTTTTGGGTTTTAAAAGGAGAGTGACGGAGAGCGAAAGAGAAATCAAGGGTGGCGTTGTGGTTTTGGTTGGGTGGAGGTTCACCGGAGATAGTGGTGGTGCAGTATTTCACTGAAATCGAGATTTCGCCGATGTTGGTGGTCTAGCGATGGTGCGGCAAGGAGAAGAGAGGGAGATGTCAGAGAGAGGGGTGTTGGTTTGGCTGGTGGTGCAGCTATGGTGGTTTCGTGGTGGTGGAAAATGCGTGGAGTGGCGGCTGGCGGCGGTGGAAGGAGGAGATGGAGATATAGTGGTGGTTTGGAGGAGAGTAGATCGGCGGCGGTGGTTGTGGAGGAGATGTCGATGATGGAGGGAGTATTTTGTGGCAGAGTGGAGGCTGGTATAAAGGGGAAATGTTTTAGGGTTTTTGTGATGCGGGGGGTTGATATATTAAAAATGAAATTAAATGAGAGGTTCAATCTCAGCCGTTGATCATATAAGATGAACGATTGAGATTAAAATCAAATGGGTCAGGTTATGAGTCAACTGAATTGGGTCATGAAATTGGGTGTATTGAATTGGAGATTTCAAATTGATTTGGATTTAAAAATGAGTCAAATTGGACTCACTTTAGGTTAAAAATTGGGTACCAAATGGCTAGACTTTAAATAAATTAGCAAATATTAAATTAAATTAGACTGCTATTTAATAAATATAGTACTAAATCAGTAAATATATAATAAAATACTAACAAAATTAATCAATGTCATAAAATCATAATTCTTCAATTAATTATGAATAAATTATGTAAATAAAATAAATGACAAATAATATATTATTTGAAATCGACGATAATAATAATTTAAAATAAATTAGGCACCTATAATTTATGAACATGAATTTTAAGAAATGTTATAATAATAATAATAATAATAATAATAATAATAATAATAATAATAATAATAATAATAATAGTAATAGACTATGTGTTTGTAAATTATGAGTACGTATATTTGCGGAAATAATTTAACTAAATTATGTAAAATATTATATTTAAATTAATAAATTATATATACTATATAAAAAATATTAAAATAAATTACATACTTCAAAAATCATGAATACATGACGTCAAGATTTATTTGATGCTAAAATAATAAGTAAAGAAATATTAATACCCAAAACTAATAATTTTGTAAAATAGCAGTCTAGAGGGAATATCGGGAGGTCAAAATTGGGTGTCAACAGCTGCCCCTTCGTTGCTTGGGAATGTTGAAAGAATTGTCGAGCAACGAATGAAAGAATTGTCGAGCAACGAACATTGACATAGTAGCCAATTTTATCTGACCGATAGGATGGTTCGCTGGAATCGAAAAGCAAGAGAGGTTTATTAAAATGGTATGGCCAAGACTTTGGTTTTAAGTCACCTACATATTTTGGATTTACGAGAATCAGGCCATGTGTAGTTCTAGATTTAGGAACGAATGAGGTTTTTTGAAGAAAATTGAAGAATGCTGAATTTGAATAAAGGTAAACATAATTTGATAAGGCTGAATAGTTTTAAAAGGTGGAATATGAAAATGATTTAGGTCATGTTGCAAGATATGGGGATGAAGAATTATGTTTCAAAAGTAGGAGAGAGAGAGAATTATTTAGTCATCTCGTATTTGTCGAGAAACTCAGTAGTAGCCCATTTTAAAATCCGACGAAAAATCCAATAGTGCCTATACTTATTTTAAGATTCGTTGAGAAACACATGCTCAATTTAAGGTTCGGTGAGGAACCCATGCCTATTTTAAGGCTTGATGAGGAACCTGTGTTGGTTTTAAGTTTCGGTGAGGAACCCATGTCTATTTTAAGGTTCAGTGAGAAACCCATGTCGATTTTAAGATTCGATAAGGAATCCATGTCTATATTAAGATTAGGTGAGGAACCCATGTTGGTTTTAAGGTTCAGTGAGGAACCCATGTCAGTTTTAAGGTTCGATGAGGAACCTATGTCGATTTTAAGGTTCGTTGAGAAACCCAATGAAAATTTGATGCAAAATCAATAGTGCAATATATTATCGATTTTGATGTTGTCAAAGTTAAGAAGATAGAGTAACTTACCTTCTTTCCTGGATTAGGGATGTAGTTTGGTCTTCCTTTAATGATTTTGCAAGGCAGTTGTTGTATTTGTTTGCACTCAGAGAAAAATTGTAAGTTGAAAAGTAAGGTTGACTCATACCTTTGCTTAGTTTGGATCCTCATCATTGTTTTGATCTCATGGATTGGTGTTTGCACTCCATCATGGTGAAATTTTTTAGGGATTCTCAAAAATTTCTGCCTCAGTTTAAGATAAAAGATGATTTTCGCACGTCCTCATGAATTGACATGTTGTTTTCTTGTGGAATTTTTGAGGGAACCTCAAAAATTCCGCCCCAGTTTTTACTTATGGGGTCTTATATTCCTGCTTCACTCAAAGAAAACATTAATACAGCAGAAATGGTTGCCTTACATTTGAACATCGTGATCTCAATTTGAATCTATCTTTATATGCTCAAGAGTCGGGTCTATTAGCCTGATATTTAGGTGGTGGATGAAGTGTTTGAATTGGATATAGAGGGAAAAAGAATTTTTATTATATAAATACCGGGTCCAATAATGGACTGCCTACGTATCCAAATGGAAATCAGGTCAAACGTAGTTCAGAGTACAAGGAAAAGATAGATAAAACGGGAAAATGTTATTAGCCATAAGGACGACAAATAGAAAAATGATGGTCTGTCCTTATTAGTTCATGTGATATGCTTTGTGCTTTCTTTGTGAACGTCTCGAAAATATTTTTGTTAGATCACCTTGATCAATAATTTTTCCCCTAGTGATGGGGTCATAAATATTGCTTATTGGGCCTCAACGCCCTTTTATCTCTCCCTTTTCAATCAGATTCTGAATCTTATACCTTAGTGTTGAACATTCCTCAATATCATGACCTTGGATATTTGAGTGATAAGCACAATTTTTAGATGGATCAAAGTTATAAGGTGGATACTTAGGGATCCATCCCCTTCTTGGTTGCACAATACCATGGGTCTTCAATCTTTCAAATATGTTCGTCAATGGCTCAGTCAAAGGAGTAAAGGTACGAGGCCTCATTATCTCTGGTTGATGAAAATCACCTTGTACCAGATAAGACTAAGGTTGTGCATGATAAGCCTCATTTTGAGAACCTTGATGGAAAGAGTAAGGTTGAATCTGATAGGCCTCATATTGAGAATCTTGTGAGTCATGAGGTTCGAGATGCTCATTTGAGAAAACAAAAACAGCATGGACTTCTTTATTATTCTGATAGCATTGTGTCTAAGGTATGAAAGATAATAAATCCTCTTCGCTTTCCTCGGGTGGACTCGTTGGTACTTGAAAGGTGGTTGGCATTGTAGAAATATCAATAATTCTTCCTAATATATTACCATATTCTAACTTTTTTTCAGATTGAAATCAGACTCTCAAAATTGTGACTGCTTAAGAAGCATAATTTTTGGTAGTATATTCCATCCAGCGACCTAATGAAAGTTTGAACCAACTCTTCTTCAGGCACAGAAGGACGTATCTTAGAAGCTTTCAATCTCCACCGTATTGCATATTCCTCAAAAGATTCATAAGTCATTCTCTTTACTTAGAGAAAATCCCACATGGTTGGATCAACTGTATGTTAAACTTATATTCCCACGAAGACTTGTGCCATGTATTCCCATGTACGCCATTTTTAAAAGTTTTGTTTGGCGAACCAGGTGAGTGATATCCCTGACAAACTTTGAATAAATAATCTCATTAGGAGAGCCTCATTATGCCCTATGCTAACTAATCTGCCACAATAATCCTATAGATGTGTGACTGGATCTCCATGCCCATCAAACATGTTGAACTTTGGGACTTTGTATCCTGGAGGCAAATCAACCCTTGTATGTAGGCATAGTTTCTCATATCTCAAGTCATAAATGTCTCCGGAACATAGACATTCTTCCAACCTCTTTTCTAAGTCATGGAATTTTTGTTGTCGTGCATCTAAATCGATTCCATCGCTTTTCAGAGTTGTGCGTGCTGAAGGTAACTGTCGTGTGCGTGCTGAAGGTAACTGTCGAGAGGTGTGTGAGTAAGGCCAGAATAAGGAGATATAGTCCAAACAGTGGTTTGCATTGGACGAGAAGGAAGAAGGATGGGATCTTTCTGGATATTGAGCATATTTGTCATATTTACATATTTTCAGTCGAGTCGATGTTCAAATGCTAGATAACCTTTAAATAAAAATAATAGATCAAACAAAACAAGAGTCAGTGTACCCAATAAGAAAAGAGATAATATGAAAATATGAGTCATCTTGTCAAAGAGGACTTTAGAACGAATGGGTGGTCTAGAACTTGAGCTTGAAAAGTGAATTGATGTCAAAAGGTAAAAGATAGGCTCTAAGCAAGACCTAAATACTAAGCTCGTACTTAGGTTGACGGGGTGAATAAGTAAATAATGATATTTAGAAATAGACATAGAATATATTTTTTTAAAAAAAAAATTATTTTGAAAAAGTGGGAGGATTGAAGATTTGCAAAGTTTTGAAAGATTTTAAAAAAAAATTAGCTCAACTGAGACATTTAGTATGAAACAATTGAGAATTTAAAAGATTGTGAGAACTAATTTGAATAATTCAAAAATATTTTAGTTTTCACTCTTATGACATTATAAGAAGGTGAAAGAGAGAAAGAATATAAGATTTGATAGAAAAATTATTTGAATCACAAAAAATGCTCCACAATTTTAAACACAAGGATGTTTTGAAAGAGAACGAAAGAAGGAGGACCGCATCCTTATACAGGATTGCCTACGTACCTTGATGGACAAGAACCAGGTCAGACGTAGTTCGAAATATGAGATTTATAGAAATTCGAATAGTGGATAAAAATGTATGATGGATAAAATACTTAAGGAGAACAGTCAAGTACAAATATAAGAAAAATTTAAAGAACTAACAAATTAGGCATATGCACATAAATTATGAAAGCGTTCTTTTCGAGATTATGAAATCTATTAGAATTTAGGCAAGGTTTTCTTAACAAGGTATCCTAGTCTTTGAGATGCATATTCCTTAGTAAAGGAATAGACGGTTAGGATCTAGGAATAAGAGTGATTTTTTAACATGATTCCCTCAAGCGGACAACTTGAGAGTGGGAAAGCTCATGACTGTTGGCGCACTGCTGATCGACCGATTCATGAGACATTTTCCATAAGGTGTTTTAGAAAATGAACGTCCGTGCAACCATGCAACCGTTCTTAAAAATAAAAGAGGTTCCAAGTGGAGGAAGCTATGAGCGGAATGTCAGTTATACATAAAGCAATCGCATATAGCACATAATGAAAAGCAATAACATACTAAACAATATATATAAAAAAAAATTGGTAAAAATAAGGAAAATAAATAAATTCGCAGTTAAAATAATATCATGAAAATAAGAACAACATATAGACAAGCAAAAGGGAAATGAATGGACATGAATAAATATAGACATCGTTTAGACAAACAAATAGAGGAAAAAGGAAGGGGATTAACATGGAAGCAAATAATTAAGTTAACACATAAATAAAGTTAAAAATATCATATAACATACAAATTCGTAATGGTTGGAACCTAAGTATCCCCAGCAAAGTCGTCATGCTGTCGCGCCCCATTTTTCTCATGAAAAGCAGAATTCGACGTGACAACTCTTTTTTAGGATGAATTAGGGTGAAGAGTCGCCACGTAACTAATTAAGGTGTTTTAGGGCACCATTCGAGACTAAATTGCGAACTTATTTTAATTATTTAGTCTACGTCACCAGAAATTTGGGTAAGGGTTCAGGTTACCTCGAAAGAAAGGTATTAGAGGTCCACAAATATGGGTCCCGATCGAATTCGTATAGTACGAGGGGGATTTATGTGATAAACAAAAGTCAACTGATTTTAAACATAAAACACATATATGATCAACTTAAAAAGACTTTATTTAAAGAAAATAAATAAATTAGCGAGAAAACTTATAATTCGTATGATGCACAATTGAACATGCAAAGTCAATATTTTTGACGATTCGACAAAAGACACGCAAACTACATACGTAGATTTAAACAACAAAGTGATTAGTCAAGAAAATCCTTATAAAAATGAATAAATAAGCAAGACAAACATCAATTACTACCTAATTAATACTAATCTAGGTGATAAAAGTGGTTTGACATGCGAATTTGATTATTATTGTTATTATTAAAGCTAAGCGAAAACTAGACTCGAATATTAACCAACATCAATTTAAATAACTAAGTGATAAAATTATTTATTTAATAAACAAATAAATAAATTGGCAAAAATCTAGTTTTACCTAATTAGTACTAAACTAAGTGATAAAGAACAAGGCATATAAATTTGTTAATTAATAAGATGCATAAAAGGAAAGCAAATAATAAATAAAACTGTCAGATAAGCGAGGAGACAGAAGTGAGACCAATATGTAGAGAAAATATGTAATTATTAACTTAAATCAAACTAAACTAACCTAAAAATAAATAAAGGAATTTAAGAACATAGTAATAAAATTAAGTTAATACTAACCTAAAAATAAATAAAGGAATTTAAGAATATAGTAATAAAATTAAGTTAATGAAATAAACATTTCAATTTGAACAAAAGAGGAAAATGTTTGTTGCTTTTAATAGGGACGATGCCACGATATTATTAATCACGCTCTTTTACCTTAGCAACAATTTTGATTGGAGGTCGGTCTTAAGTTAAAATAATAATATTATAATTTTCCAAAGGCAAGTGAAAATTTTGAGTTATGAATATAAACACATAAATATATTTACGTATAAGTACATATATCCTCTTTTGCAAAGCTTTGGTAGATGATACTCCCGGGGACGCATTGGTTAGTTTAAAACTTGTTAATTAGACCTCGTAATTTCTCTTACCTTTCCGCTAACTATATGTTAGGAGATGATATTTTATAGTTTGAAATAAGAGTGTCAAATTCGGTCCAAATTGTGAAAATGGGACTGAACATTGACTTTGATAAAGAGATGAAAACAAACTTTAAACAAATGTTAAAGTTTTTAAATTTGAATGAAAAGCAAGTACGAAAATTTAGGGAAAGAAACACGTAGCACATAATTAACCAACCCCCCGAGCAGCCCCTTAATCTTATATCATACCATAAAGTTTATACAATATTTATTACAAAAATTGAATAAACGAAATAAAAAATGAATAAACAAAAGCTAATTGGGAAGCCTTTACTGTCCCTCCCATCCCAAGCAACTCTTCGTCGGTCCCGAAATAAAGCATCTTTTAATAACACATGTTAAACAAAACCAAATATCCAAACACAAAAAAAAAATGAACACATGGAATTTGGAGGACAAGCGTACATTACATACTTCAAAATTAGACTCTACGAGCATATTTTCTAAGGTTCAGAAACACAATAAATCTACCACACACGTATTGAAAATTGCATTGATAGAAGGCTAACCGGTGAGCAGTAAAAATCAATACGAAGAAACAGATTTTAAAACAACACGTAAATTCCGAATAGTTGACAGCGAAACGACAAGCAGAAATCAAGAACCAACACCTCCAAAACACCAGCGGGGTGAGAGATTGACGTATTTTATGTATGTAGAGACTGTCAGTGCTGGAAAGCTTTTTTGAGTGTATGTAAAAGTTGGAGTCCAGAGTGTAACCGTCTTTCCATGTCCTTAGAGAAGAGGAAAAGAGCTACTTATATAGTAGAGAAATACCAGTTAAGGGTGATGAAGTGCTCAATCACAAGAATCAATTTAGTACCAAAATTATCTCAAAGTTACTGTAAATAAACAAGAAATGAAGTTGTCACCTATATTCAAATATGTAGTAATATTCACCAGTACAATACTCCTTCCTAAAGCCAAGTGATTCATCCAATCATTTCAAAACTTTCCATAATTAACAAAATACTAATGCTGTCACTTAGATGAGGATATAAATCATAAAGATTTCTCTAAAGCAATTGAGCATGAAATCAACCAAAGCTTACCAAATATAAATGAATAATAAGTTGTCACATGATTTGAGGCCAATTAGACAAACAAAAAGATCCTAGGTTACCCGATTTAAGCATACTAAGCTGTCCAAAATCACGTTTTAGAAGAGAAAATAGATTAATTACAATAACTTGGTTTGAAGAAAAATTATAAAAGAATGTGTTGAAACAAAAAGAAATTATGAGTTGATGGTAGAGAGGGAAAGACCAGAAAGTGCTTAAATAGGGTGTGTATATGGTTTAATCAACAAACAAACCAAACAAAGCATTAACCTTAAAATCCAATTCATGGCGATTAGGGATTTCCACACACAACAATATACAAGCATGGATGAATAGACAAGTTTCAATTAAAAAGCTTAACACTAAATTCACCCCAAATTGGATCTCAAAATCTGTCAAGAAATGAATCTGAACGGGAGGGGTAAACAAGCGAGCACAAAATAAATACTAAAGATCATACCACGGACGGGTTTGAATCCATCAAAATTGGACTCTCTGACTTGTTAGCGGCTTCAAGAAATTCTAAATGAGCAGCCTTGCCACGTCGAATTTGGCACCGAAAACATTGATGTTTCATATTAAACCAGTTTCATCAAAGCCTTTGAGGTTTGTCGAAGAAGAGGAATTTGTTGGAAATTTTTAGGTTTTAAAAGGAGAGTGACGGAGAGCGAAAGAGAAATCAAGGGTGGCGTTGTGGTTTTGGTTGGGTGGAGGTTCACGGGAGCTAGTGGTGGTGCAGTATTTCACTGAAATCGGGATTTCGCCGACGTTGGTAGTCTAGCGGTGGTGCGGCAAGAAGAAGAGAGAGAGAGATGTCGGAGAGAGGGGTGTTGGTTTGGCTGGTGGTGCGGCTATGGTGGTTTCGTGGTAATGGTAGATGCGTGGAGTGGCATTTCACCGGCCAGTGGCGGCTGGCGACTGTGGAAGGAGGAGATGGAGATATAATGGTGGTTTGGAGGAGAGTAGATCGGCGGCGGTGGTTGTGGAGGAGATGTCGATGATGGAGGGAGTATTTTTCGGCAGAGTGGAGGCTGGTATGAAGGGGAAATGTTGTAGGGGTTTTGTGATTTAGGGGGTTGATATATTAAAAAGAAAATTAAATGAGAGGTTCAATCTCAGCCGTTGATCATATAAGATGAACGATTGAGATTAAAATCAAATGGGTCAGGTTATGGGTCAACTGAATTGGGTCATGAAATTGGGTGTATTGAATTGGAGATTTCAAATTGATTTGGAATTTAAAAATGAGTCAAATTGGACTCACTTTAGGTTAAAATTGGGTACCAAATGGCTAGAATTTAAATAAATTAAAAAATATTAAATTAAATTAGACTGCTATTTAATAAATATAGCACTAAATCAGTAAATATATAATAAAATACTAACAAAATTAATCAATGTCATAAAATCATTATTCTTCAATTAATTATGAATAAATTATGTAAATAAAATAAATGACACATAATATATTAATTGAAATCGACGATAATAATAATTTAAAATAAATTAGGCACCTATAATTTATGAATATGAATTTTAAGAAATGCTATATTAATAATAATAAAAATAATAATAATAATAATAATAATAATAATAATAATAATAATAATAATAATAGTAGTAGTAATAGACTATATGTTTGCAAATTATGACTACGCATATTTGCGGAAATAATTTAACTAAATTATGTAAAATATTACATTTAAATTAATAAATTATATATACTATATAAAAAATATTAAAATAAATTACATACTTCAAAAATCATGAATACGAGTCGTCAAGATTTATTTGATACTAAAATAATAAGTAATGAAATATTAATACCCAAAACTAATAATTTTATAAAATAGCAATCTAGAGGGAATATCGGGAGGTCAAAATTGGGTGTCAACAGTCACTAATACAAGCCTCTAGATGCAGAAAAACATCAATAACTATGGTATCTTAAATGCGGAAAAGTATAAAATAAGTAAAGAGAGATCTGGTAGCTTGAAGTTCAACAGCCACTGCCTCGGTCACCACAATGCTAATACCGAATGAAAATGATCTACAAACTGCTACTCAGACCAGTGCCTGCACGGGGTGCAGAAAAACAAGAAAAAGGAAAAAGGAGCAAGGGTGAGTAAGAAACCACATGTACTCAGCAAGCATCGTCGATAACCGACCCTAATCCAAAGCGATGACGAGAACCACCAGTCCAACTACCCAAGGGTTTCCCAATGGTTTTATGCCCAGCCAAATATAATGCCTTAGCCTATCAGGGTAACCCAACACAATAATTAACAGACATATCAAAAACAGGGTAGGCATAATAATCCAGGTGAGCCAACGCTATTCATTTTTCTCAAAGATAAGGAAGGTCATCTATGGGGAGTCTCACTAACACAATAATTCAGGCCTAATCAATGACAACAAACCAATCATATGGGATAAAGACAGAGAGAGAGTATATAACAATGAACTACAAGCTACCTAGAAGTGTAATTCAACAGTCTCGCAGATTAAGCCATAGTCATACCCCAAGTCTCGTAATACCTCAACTTTCAATCAATATAAGATGGCATAGGATAACGTAATGAAGTGAAATGAATGCTCAAACACAATATCACAAGCAAGGTCCTAACAAATTCACCGGAGTAAATACTAACACAGAATCAAAACATACCAAGGATGATAATGCAAATGCAAATGATGCAATGCAATGATGTGATAATGATGATGATGATGATGATGATGGGGTGGAACAGTGAAAGTCATCGCATGACTTACAGTATATACCTACCGAGTTTGGAACTCCGCAATAAGACCCATAGGGGGTTCACAATCCATATACTTTATCTCATATCTTAATCTCAATCTCAGTCTCAACACACCTCACCTTTCCGATTCGTGTTCACGGAGAGGGTTTCTATGAAAATGTCTCATTTTCTTTCAAAAATAGTATTTCTCAATGGTACCAGTATCTCGTGAATGTATATGTATGGAATGAGGATATAATGCTCACAATCAAAGAAGTATGAAGATATCCAATCAATTCAATACGATATATATATATATATGAGCTCTGAAATCAACTCAATATGTCCATAATTCATAATATCAATTGGCACTTGGTACCAATAGAATAAATGGTCATGTAGTAATCAATATTATCATTTCCAAGCCCTTATCGGACATCACTATGATAAGTATGAATTAAATGCTCAAATAAGGCCTTTAATGTCAAGTCAAGCCCCTACTCGGGGGACACAATCAATGCACAGATAAGGCCTGTGATAACAAGTCAAGCCCCAACTTGGGCGACATTATAATAAATAAAGCCTTTAATGCGCAAACATGACCAATAACATCAAGTCAAGCCCTTACTGAGAGACACAATAATAAATATGGCAATTAGATGCATAATCATAGCCAATACTAACAACACAAGCCCCCACTCAGGCATCACCACCATATATACTCTCAAAATCAGTAATAATATGCACATAAGCCCCCACTCGGGCACACAATGATAAATAACAACAATCCCAATAACAATATAACGCGAGACTACTCAAACCAAGCTTGTTCCCTACTACAAGTCTCATCAACTATTACAAACCCATTTATACTCTAAAAGGTCATTAACCCTCAATTATCACAATAAGATCCGCTAAACAAGATTCAAGCTCTAAGATAGGCATCCAATACTTAACAATACTAGATTACTAAGTTATCTATTTATGTTTTTTTCTAAGGATAATTACTAACAATGATAATAACTAAGAAAGACAAAAACCTAACTACAATCCACCGAAAGACCTAAGTAGGACCCCCAATCCTAATGAAACAGTAAATACAAACAACCAAGCATACAAATACTTAAACACTTTGAAAAAAAATCAAGGTGTAGCTCAACTTGCCTTAAATAAAGACTCGCAAGCACAAACGCAATCCAAAACCTCAACCAGAAGCCCAACACTTCTAAATCAACACCAAAAGCATCCAGTCAAGTCAATGATGGCATCTACAAGACAAAAGGAAGCTATCCATACTCATATTGCCCATATTTAAATTGGGTCCAAAAAAATGGACCTCGAAAATGGGTTTTGAAAATGAAGAGGTTAAAACCAGAATTTTTCCTTAGAAATACATTACCCATGATTAAAGGAAACCATAGAAGAAAATACAAGTGAGAACAAGCTTAAAACAAGGTCCAAATCAAAGAAAAACCATTTTCAAGCTTTTACAGGTAAAAACCCCATTTTTCCATTTTAAAAACAAGATTAGAAAGTGTTTTCAAAGACATAATCGATGTAAAGTAACGAAAATAGAGTTTTGGAGCATTCCCAAACTCAAATGGTGGAGAAATCGTCCAAAAAATCTTAAACCTGAAGCTCGAGGAAAATTGCAAAATTGGGTTTTTATAGACTGACCCAGCAATGACCACTTAAGCGGCTAAATGACCGCTAAAGCGGTTGTCACGCCCCGAAGTCCTAAGAGGCGTGATTGGCACCCGAAGCCGATATGGCCCGAGAGAACCAATCTTTACTTCTGTACATTCGTATGCATATCCTCGTATGAATCTTATTATACCTCATGCAACTATGCAGAAGTCATAAACATGGAAACATATGCCATATCTATATATAGATGAAACTTGGCCGTTAGGGCCATCAAGTCAAAATGGACATTCATCTCTTACATTTACATACCCATATATGTCTACGAAAGCCTCTAACTGATACATTTACAAGACCATCTAAAGTCGGGACAAGTCCCCGCTTTATACAACATTTACAACCTCAAAATAACTGTACAACTGTGACTCAAAAAGTCCCGAAGCAACGGGGGCTCACCAAAGATCCGCAAATACTGTCAACCTACAGTGGAGGTCTACTAGTGGCTGCACCTGTAACATGTAAGGTAAGTCCCCCGAGGGGGTCAGTACGAAGAATGTACTGAGTATGTAAGGCTCATAAGAAACTACATCATACATGAGAATGTCAATGGAATAAAATATGAGAGAATATTCAATGTGGATAAACCATCATTTTAAATGTGGAAACATGTATACTGCTTTTACTATTGTTATTTTAGATCACTCATTTACATCCTTATTATTCATAGAATACCTTTCATACACATCTTCACTCAAGAGACTCTTCCTTTAGTCAAGAGATTCTTCTCTTCTATTCAAGAGATTCTTCTATTCAAGAGGTTCTTCTATTCACGAGATTCTTCTATTCAAGAGTTTTGGATTAATAATATAACGTACATCCACTCTATTGGTGGGAGAACATACATCCACTCTATGGTGGGAGAACTTACATCCACTCTATGGTGGGAGAACTTACATCCACTCTATGGTGTGGTGGGAGAACATACATCCACTCTATGGTGGGATTACATACATCCACTCTATGGTGGGAGAACTTACATCCACTCTATGGTGGGATTATAATGACGGGATCGACCCATGCTAGGTGTTCTTTTCACCCCTGGGCTGCCACCCGAGAATTCTTATCAATTAAATCTCTTCTTATTCTTATTCTTCTTGGAAAAGGTTGATTTATTCACTTATGAGAGATTGATATTCTCACTTATGAGAGATTGATACATTGAGGATCATGACACTATTTTAACCACACCAATATTACTTCACTCCTTGACTTCATAAGATTAACACCTTAACTTGGGAGGGGTAGATATATTAGCTCGCACATTACCTCCTCACTACTCTTATGAGATCTTATGAGATTGGTACAAACATAATCATAATATTACTTAGACTTTGGAACATGACATGATTGGAAATACTATTCAAGCATAAATAGACTCTCTTTACATCTCTTCTCTCTTTGAAATAGTTCTTTTACAAATTTCAACGTTATGACATCTTTGGAACTCCAGTCAATGAATAAGAGATAAGTGAATCATCATTCATCTAAGAATAGGACACATATGAATAACAATATACCTCAACCTGAACTGGGATACTTTGGAACACTTCGGACATGAGTAAGTACCATAACAAGGTAAATACTCTATACTGCAGAAAATACGGAAAGAGTAACCTTACATACCTTGTCGTCTTACTACGAATACACAAGCCTATATGAAGATACAATAGTCCAGCTTCCTCTTTATTTTTCACTCTATAACACAAGTATACATCGGAGCTTACATTAGCAACTAGTTACTATACCAACGTATAAAACGACAATGAGCTATATGACTACCGTATAACGTCATGTCACTCCTTACAATACAATCCACTGCATTTTCATACCAAAAACACCATAAAATTCCACACATTGACCAAGATATCATAAACCAATAACATTTTACACCAAGTTTACCCTTTACACTTCCTCATTAACACTACGTTACCTTTTCTCCGTCAAGTCACTCGATAGCTTTCACAATAACACTTTAACATCAATCCATATTTTATACCATTCAAAATACCTCCGGGATACTCCTTTATAGTCATTTAAAAGGTACCATAAGTTGATAATTGCATCCATGAAGGGTATAGGGGTTTCGGGGGACCAAAGGGATGCAAAAACAAGCAATTCGGAGTTCTGGGCCGACCTGCTAAGCCACCTGCGCCCGCAGGTGGATGACCTATGTCCGCAGGTGACCTTTGGCAGTATCCAGAGTCACCTGCGTTGGCACCTGCGCCTGCAGGTGCTTCGTCTGCGAGGGTGGGTGCCCGTTTCGGCCAAAAAGGGTCTCTTTTGGGTCTTTTTATGCAATGAATGGTCCATGATCATAACTAAACTTATTTTAACATATTTTTTATCATATTATATGCCAAAAATCAGTCATGGTCTCACAACACACATAAACATCACCAAAACCTCACTTTCTTTTCAATCCGTCACCAAATCCATGACCAAATTTACAACAACAATTCTAAACATTATACACAAGGATAAAACAAGGTAAGACTATAATAACATCTCACATGTCAATATTGAATCCATCAAGTTCATTTCCTTCAATACCACAAGTCTATGTTCAAGATTACAAGGCAAAACCATCCTCCGATTTAGCATGCACAAATTATTTTACACATAGTGAACTTCTCACACTTCACCAACATAACCAACATGATATAAACCATCTTCCATGTATAAAATATATTAAACCATTATAATATACACTTACCAAGTCTTGCAAGATGATGATCTTGGTCCAAAAGATGAAGGTCTAGGGTTTGTGTTGAATAAGGAAATGTTGAGAGAATTCTAGAAAAGGCATGGGTGTTGAAATGAAATAAAAATCTGATTTTCTAATATATATAGGCCCTTTTAAGGTCCTTTATTTATCAAACACTTGTTCCAATCATGATATAGCAACTTGGTCTTGCAAGAATGGGTCAAATACCCCTTTTGGGCCATGTCTTGGATGTCTTTTTGGGCCTCCATTGAGCCCAATAGTTCAAGATTAATTTGGCCCATCAAATTTAATGTATAATTCCTCATATATATACATAGGTCTCTCAAGCCACTCTTATCCATATCTTGGCATTCAATGCATGGTTGATTAGTCAAATGGAAGATTGGATCATGTTTTACCCCATTGGGCCTAGTCTTTTGCTTTTGTTTTGGGCCTCATTTGGCCCAATGGATCATGGCTCATTAATACCCAACAAATTAATGAATAATTCATCAAATCTCTCATGTTTAACTAATTCCATAAATGTAAACGTAGTCGTATAGGTTTGACAACATACGGGGTGTTACACCTCCTACGAAGATCTAATCCTATGTACTAGGCCCAATATCAATTATTTCATCAATAACATTACACAATACATACTTTTGGTTCTCGACACTGAAGTAACCATTGTTTAATCGTAGTCAAGTAGGGTTTGGTAGGTACGGGGTGTCACAGCGGTCATCTCTAAAAAGGCATTTGACCGCTAAAGCGGCCTGACCTAAATGGCTAGGACCGCTAAAGCAGTCACCTTTTCTCTAAAGCGGCACCCATTAAAGCGGTCAACTACCTGCTTTAGGGGTAGGTGGCTAGTCCAGACTGACCAATAAAGTGGTGTTTGGCCGCTTAAGCGGCTACCGCTAAAGAGGTTGCACCAGCTGAAGCAACATCAGCAACTTGGCCCAAAGTGCCAAGTTTTTTATCGCACCCTCAGGATTCATTTGGAATACCATGCACGCAACCAAACTATGCTACTAAACTAATTTCGACCTTTTGAACTCAATGGCAACGTCAGATTTTTGAAAAAGGATTGTTTTCCACAAATTAACCCTCGGGACCCTATTTCACTATTTTTCAAATTGAGGGTCAAAATAAGATATTAAGGCCCCAAATCCGAACCAACCAAACTACTAACCCAAAATTAATATTTTTGAATCTGCTGGCGTAGTCCGTTTTGCTATTCAGCACTTGGATCAACAAATATTGATCAAAGTCAACTATTAGCTCTTAGAGCCTTAAAACGGCCACAAACTCGACCAAAGCATTCCTAATCGCCTAGGGAACCATGCAAACCATCCCCAAAACTCAAAATTGAGACAAGCAACCATAGGGAAGGGCAAAATGGTCAAAATATAGAAAATTCTAAAAATCAAAAATGAGGATTATTACATTTTTTATGGACTAAAAAGGATAATTTTCCACATAAAATGGGACAAAGGGTGTGTGAGTATAGTGTTGGGCTATATGTGATGAAATATGAATGGAAAATAGAGAGAAAAAAATAGAGGGAAAGTGAATTAAGGAAAGAAGTGTTCTCCCACATTGGTGGGAGAAAGAACCTTCTTCATGCTTAAAAATAGAAGCATGCCTTCATGTGGATAGTGAGGCAAGAAGAAGACAAGCTTCGCGCCATCGTCGTCGTCGCTTGGCTCGGCTTTGGCTTTGAATTTGGATTTGGATTTGGATTTATCAAATGATCGATCAAGAGATTATCTTTTTGGACAAAATTTATTTGAAACTTAAGAATTAGTGATATTTTACTCGAAAAGTCTGATACAAAATTTTTCTCCATTTGCGGACGCACCCGGGCATGTACGGACGCATGTTGCAATGCATCTCAAAGGAATGCGATCCTTTGAGGCACTGTTTGATAACGAAAAGGTGACCTGCTTTTACACCTGGCGACCTGCGGATGCAGGTGCCAACGCAGGTGCCAGCACAGGTCAGACTGAAGTTTCTATTTTAGGACAAAAGCCTACCTACGGGCACAGGTGGTCTCGACGATACGAAACGGTGTGATTTTTCATGAATTATTGCTTCCCTTCTTAAGCACCACCTTTTGGCTATAAATACCTAATTTTTTCCTCAAGTAAAGACACGAAATTTTGAAGTAAAAAACACTCTCTTCTTCTTGAAAAACTCAAATGTGATCTATAAATCATTGAGTGAGTTCGTAGTTCAGCAAATTTGGGGTACCACCATTTGCTGAAGTAAATTATTTTATCCTGGGAGGATATATTTCATTAACCTCGGGTACTTGAGGGGAATAAATTCCTTAAGGACACACTGTGAATGGACTTGATTCTTTCTTTTTCATCTCTTTCTTTCTTGATGGTTTTTCTATTTTTCAGAAAATTGTTGTAACTTCATTTTGATAGTTCATAAGTTGTTTGAACTTATGTTTGAAGTTATGTTGCAAATACAGATTGTGTACCCGAAAAACAACATATAGTACTATTATTGGTGGAATAGTGATGTAATAAACTATAAACTGGGCTAGATGGACCACTTTTTAGGCATCTTAGTTGATCTTCTATTAATAATGTTTGAAGTCTGTGCAGTGTTTTTTCAGTTGCAAGGGTATGTGTGAAATAAAATTAGTGCCCAAAATTACAGAATAGAAAATAGTGTAACAAATTATAGTATTTAGTTTCCAATTACAACGAGTGTTTGAAGGCTTGTATGCGTCCACCACCAATCAAGGGACCAGGTCCTTAACTGAGTCCGACTATTAATAGGATAATGCAAACTACACAGACAGGAGAATGCGAGTACTAAAAGCTGAAAATAGTAAAGAACACAGGATATTTACGTGGAAACCTCCTTGCTCAAAGGAGTAAAACCACGACCTACCTCGTAGGATTTTCATCAACAACTTCACTAAAACAAGATCAACGTTTGATTACCACCTATTGTAATACTAAGGTTAACCTCCTAACCCTGTTCCCTTGTAATACATTCGTCTCAAGCCTCACTATAATAAATCTACTATAGTCTACTACATCAACTAACTCTAGTTGACAGCAACAAGGCTAACTCTATCCCCGATCAACTAACTCTAGTTGATACTATTGCTTACAAAAGAGCAAAATCAAGATAACCAACACCTACACAAAGCTTCTCTTAACGAGGAGTAGGTTTACAATGAAGATCAAAAGCAAAGACTCAAACACAAAAAATTAAAGACATCTTCAGTTATCACGAGCAGGTCCCTTGGTGGATGAATATTTGCTTGATAGAAGGGTGGCGAATTTTTGTAGAGAGAAATATTGATTTTTTAGGATTTGCAAAACCTAGGTTTTGCTCTTGTAGCTTTAGCGTATATAAGATAGAGCAAAAACTAGGCGTTATCCCATTGGTTGAGGTTGGACGGGCCTACTGCACCTCTACTGTAGTCCCACCTACCACCTACAGAAAAGTACAACTTTACAGTAGTACCAAGTTGACTTTAGAAGTTCAACGACCGATGGACATGGTCCCTCATCTGGTCCCTATGAAATAAGACCCATTTGACGAATAGTTACAACTTGTTCCCCCTGAGATCTTTTTTCCCTTGTTCCTTCTAAGATCGGCCTGGTGTGGGTACCTGGTTCTTCAGCTGGTCCCTCAGCAGGTTTGTCAAATCATCAAAACAAAGCATAGTACCGCAGTAACTATGCATCATCAATTTCCCCCTTTTTGATGTTGACAAACACATGAAATAAGTTCCTTCTTTAAGGACCAAATTTACCCAAAAATATTCGTACATACTCAACTTTATCAACTAGTTCCAATTAATGTACTTATATATCTCAGGTACCGGGTCCCTCTGTGAGGTTTGTCATTTCATCAAAACTGCATGTACATTAATTTCCTCCTTTTTGATGATGACAAACTATTCCCTCTGTCTACCAGGTCCCTCCAATTATATTCCTCCTTTCGACTAGATTCCTTAGTGCACACATACATCTTCAGTTATATTCCCCCATCATCTACCAGGTCCCATCACTTCTAAGTCTTAATCATGAATCAGCTACAATCCCTTCACTTCTATGCCTTAATCATGAATCAGCTATCTATCATTAACACACATTTTCCCCTTTTTGGCATCATAAAAAAGTAATAACAGTAAACCAAGTGAAGCAAAGTGCACACTAGGTTAATTTATAGCCACTGGGGCAACACTAACAGGAATGAACAAAGCCAAAACAAGAAAAAAATAGAGTAGACAAAGCAAACATATCATTCATAATTCATAGGAATAGCATCATGAACATTACATTAAATAAAAATACAAAAAGAACTATTCACATTAGCCACAGAGCCAAAAAGGAGGGAGGACACAATGAGGTAAGAAACAAAGAAGATTAGAAGGTAGACGATAGGAGGCTTAGAGGTAAGGGAGCGAAGGACTAATTTCAGACACTCATTTCAGAGGCATGAGTGGAGAGGGGTTGCTTGATCAGGTCCTTAACTTCAACACTCAATGCGGTGACATGTGATCTCAGTTTTTTATTCTCTATACACAAGACATCAGTAGTACCAGGTCCCTCAATAGAGTTTGTTGCACAGTACCCTTCAACTAGCCAACCGTTTCATCGTGCATGACAATTACAGTAGTTATTTCCTCTATGTCAACAGTTAACTTGTCTGTTATAGCAATAAGATCTGATACTAGTTACTTGGACCTGGTCCCAGCTTTCCTTTCCACACGCTCACACTAAAGAAATCGAACAACTTGTTCAGAAGATAGCCATATATCAGTCCATGCTTGACATTCTTCATCATCATAACTTTGTGCAGGTTCTCTATCATTATAGCCGGAAGATTCACACCCTCAAACTTGTATAATGACTCTATGAGGAACAAGTCCGTTGCGGAAGCAATAGTACACTTTTTAGTACACTATTCTTTCATGAAGTCAAGGAGCAACTGAAATTCTCCGTAAAGATACTTCTTGAGAATCACAGCACTATTTAAGCTATCCAACCATCTAATGTATGCTACAAACTTAGGAGCGACTGTTAATTTCGTCAGGGACCTGATCTCCTCCGTAGGCACATCTGGAATTTACCCAAGTGTTGTCTCATAAAGATGAATATCTATCCCATACACAATTGTTGATAGACCCAGAACATCCTCAGAAATCATCATACCATATTAAAAGTCTCGCACTTTTCTTTCATGAACTTCAGCAATGGGAAAATTAGATAGATGAAGCCATTCTTTGAATTTTGATAGTTTCAACCCGTTCAGTCATCCTAGAAAGACCAAAAATCTCAGGATCAAGCAATCTACTCTTGAGGACCTACTATTTCCTTAAAATTTTGATTTGATTTTCTCGTGTGATAACCTTGGCAACCTTTTGAATTTTCCTCTTCTTGGACACAGTACCTAGTCCCTTTTTGAGCTTAACCACTTCTGTCAGAATGGTGGAACCAAACTCAGCAATGGGTCCCTCTGGATGATCAACCATCTTTTTCTTTACTACAAGGGTTTTCTTCCCAACAACACTATTGGGTTTACTCATTGATAGCATGATGATATGGATAGAACTAACACTCAACCTACTTTTTGTTGTTGTTATCATTCTTTTTTCATCTTCTATGCTAACAACTTTTCCCTCATAGTATCTCCCATGAACTTTTGCCTTGTTCCTCGGGTCCCGTAACTCCTCACTACCTTCCCGTAAATTTTCACTACCTTTTCTATCCATTTTGAACCTCTTTGTCCAACCCCTTTGCATGTCAATAGCTCTCTATCTTGGTCATCAACCCAATCTACTCTTGCTACAAGAATATTTGAAGGATTTCCTCTTTCAACCAGCAGATGACCATCAAACATGTGCTCATCAACCGGTAGAAAGTCAGAGGGTTTGTTGGTACCTGGTCCCTCAGAAATTTCTTCAGTGACTTTTGTTTAGATAAGACCAAGTTGGAAGTCTTGACCTATTTCTAGAAGAGAATCAGGAGCCTTTGATGCGGAGAAAAGCAATGTATCAAAAACTTTAGGAGTCATTTCTAAGATGAGAGTAGAAGGAATAGGGTCCTTTTTTGGGGTAATGAAGATGGATAATATAGCCCTATTTTTGGAATAAGAGTAGTGGAGATGGGAATTTCAAAAAAGGGTTTTGAAAATTTATGTGAGTTTTTGTTGATAAAGAGAGTACTAAAGGACTTTTACTCATAGAAAGTTGTTTAGATGGGGACAATGGTTGATACATTGTAGAAAAGGTGACAGTAAAAGGAGCAGAGAGTACAAAAGAGGAAGAGACAGAGAATAGAGAATGGGAACTGATAGAAATAAGAAAGGATAGAAGAGCGGGAAGGAACACGTGGAATTTTTTATCAGTTTTTAATGCATTTTCAAAAAGCAACATCTATGAAACTAATCTCTGAGGAGAGACCTGGTCCCTCCTGTGAATTTCTGAAAGATGTTTGGCTTTAGCGTGTCCCATCTGCCTCCCTGCTTTACCTTGATCACCATGCATGTATACCTACAAAAGGTATGAAACTGAATTAGACCTAATGAACAAATTACCACAAGGATACCTATTCCCTAATCATAGCCATTTTAGATAAAGATGAGGTCAACACAAGCAACTCAATTCAGCTTGATTATCCCTAGCTTCAGCCAGTCCTTCTCAAATCGGTCCCTATTAAGAGCTCACATCAATGTGATTGATCCTCTTGTGCTGCACAGGATTTTTGGCCATGTCAAGAGCACTGGTGTTGTCACATAACAGTGGGATAGTTTCAGACACTATCCCAAAATCCTCCAGCTATTGCTTAATCCATAGGAGCGGAGCACAACATGAAGTAGCAGTAACATACTCAGCTTCTATCAACCAGGTACCCTGTATAATCTTGATATGCACTATCTCCTTCATCAAGATTGTCTCTCTGAATTTGTAGAAGCTCTTATATCTCAGAATTATCTTCATCCTTCAGGTTGCTTAGGTCTTCTGATTCATAAAGGATAACATGAGCACTTTCTTCAACACAAAGAATCCTTTTATAGTAGATTCTGTAAGCCTTGCTACTTGATGAGTAACTCATGGAGACTCTTTCATCACTCTTGGGATCAAATATTCCAAGATCATTATTGCCAATGTTCAGCACAAAACACATACATCTAAAAGCCCTTAAGTAGGTTAGCTTGGGCTTCCTCTTGTTCAACAACTCATAGAATTTATTTATCTAGAATGAACTTGATCCTGCAATTTCGTTGTTAAGCTTCACTTGGATCTGCTTGGCAAAGATTATCAATACTTTAAAGGTTTCATCCATAGACTTCAAGAACATAGTCCAAGTGAACCTTGAAAGAATCATCAATGATAAGCAAAGTGAACCTTGAAAGAATCATCAATGATAAGCAAAATATACTTCTTTCCACGTCTGCTTTGAATCTTTACAGGTACACATGTGTCCATGTGAAAAAATTCAAGTGGCCTGGAGGTACTGATTTGCTTCTTCTGCTTGAATGAGGACCTGATCTGTTTGCCTTTAGTGTTGCATCACAGATTTTATTGTCTACAAATTTTATCTTTGGAACGCTGGGGACCAGAGACCAGGTCCTTAGAAACCAACCTATTTAGAAAAAAGGAAATGACATGACCCAATCTTCTATGCCACAAATTGGCATTGTCATTTTGAGCACTGAAATAGGAAGATCATCGCCGAAAATAGAGTTTAAATCCTCACATTCATAATTTTGTACCTCCTTATTATAATAATGACTTCACCAGAGTGAATATTTATGATAGTGCAACAACCGAACAAGAATTTCAATTCATTTCCTAAAGAGACACCTCCACCTTGAAGTGCCTTGAGTGAGAGGAATTCTTCCATTCTGCCAGTCATATGCTATGAACATCCACTATCCATAAATCAATTATGACTACTTCTTCTCACTGCCATCTATTCATAGGATCATTTGTTAATTTTAGGAATCCATTTAAGCTTGAGTGCCCAAAAAAGGAGCCAAGAGTGCAATTAGGGCCTTCTTTGTCCAATCAGGTAACTTGGTCCTCTTTACTTTTAACATGGGACCAGGTTCCCTTCTAACAATTTTATTTTGTTCAACAAACTTTGAACAACTCCTCTCAACATTTTTCTTAGCTTCACAATCCCTCTTGAGATGACCATTTCTACCACAATGAGTACACAACAAATTGTCATACACAAACACATATTTACTGTGAGGATTGTATAGAGGATTGATTTTGTGACTCCCTAAGCCTTTACCAATGTTGGATATTTGATTGGTTAGACTGGTTAGGATTTTTGATGAGGTAGTCCATTTGAGAGACTTGTTGAGTTCTTCCTTAATACGGACCAGGTCCCTCTGAAGTTCAGCATTTCAGTCAAGAGAGGCTGCAAGATCAGTTTTGGATTTCCTCAAACTCTCTTCAAGCTCAAGTTGAAGACAACTTGCTTCATTTTTACCTTTAGACCCTGACTTTGCAAATTTTTTCAGCTTCTCCTTCAATTCATCATTTTTAGAGGACACTAGAAGCAATTTCTCTCCCAAATCAGAGAATTGAATAGTTAAGGCAATCTTTTCATTTTCAAATGCATCAAGATTCTTATTCCAGAGATCCTTCTCATTTGTAAGTTCACACAGTGAGTCAATCAGGACATTTACTAAACCTTTTAATTTCTTGAAGGAATAATCATCAATGTTATGCTTAATATTAAGAAGAGTTACCTCCTTATCTTCATCATCATCTGATTTTTCCATGAAAGCAAAAAGTGAGTTGAAAGCATCATCATCATCTTCCACAACCATCATGGAGACATCTTTAGGGTTCTGTGATTCATCATATTCACTAGATAAATCTCCTCATGCTGCAAGAGCCTGTTTGACTACATAGTCTGCAGTAGCTCTCCTCTTGGATTTTTTAGGGACCCGGTCCTTCTGCTTTCTTTTGTCATTTCTAGCTTTAGCATAGTCCTTGTACTTTATCTTATGCATTGGATAGTCTTTGAAAACATGACATGGTTTGCCACACTTGTGACAAAGATCATTAGCATTTCAGCTCTACTTATGTTCCCTTTTCAAGAAATTCGCCATTCCTTCTCACCACCTTGTTAAATCTTTTGGTGATATAAGTCACGTCTTCTCTTCCTGATAGAAATTTCCTTTCGCAGCTTTGCAAGCAAGTGTTTTCTCCCTTTTCGTTCATATTTTCCCTTTTCTTATTGTTTCTTGAGTTCATGGGTCTTCAAGTTTCCAATCAACTCATCCATAGTATGAGTTTTGAGATCTCTTGCTTCAGTAATGGAATCGACCTTGCTTTCCCAAGATTTAGGTAGAATACTAAGAATCTTCCAAACTTGCTTGATTGGTTTGATTACCTCACCAGGATAGTGCAACTTGTCTGTAATAACGGTGAACCTAGTATGCATCTCCTGAATTGATTCAACTTCCTTCATGCTAAAAGCTTCATACTGAGTGGTTAACATATCAACCTTTGATTCCTTGACTTGGCTTGTTCCTTCATGAGCGGTCTGTAAGCAATCCCATATCTCTTTAGCAGATTCACACGCATAAATCCTATTGTATTCGTCAGGTCTGATACCACAGATAAGAAGCTTCTTAGCTTTATAGCTCTTCTTGATTTTCTTTCTGTCACTCTCATCAAATTCCTTTTGAGTTTTAGGAACCATTGAGGTAACTTCTCCAACCTTCACAGATTTCATGGGAACAAAAGGTCCATCACAGATTACATCCCACAATTCGCTATCTTCGGCCATAATAAAGTCATGCATGCGAGTCTTCCACCACCTGTAATATTGCCCATTGAACCGAGGTGGTATCATAGTGGATTGACCCTCTTCTAGATTCGGTGGTGCTGCCATTTGAGATGATCCTTCCTAGGGATTAACCATTTAGGAAAAACCTACTCTGATACCAATTGAAGGTTTGTATATGTCCACCACCATTCAAGGGACCAGGTCCTTGACTGAGTCCGACTATTAATAGGATAATGCAAACTACACAGAGAGGAGAATGCGAGTACTAACAACTGAAAATAGTAAAGAACACAGGATATTTATGTGGAAACCTCCTTGCTCAAGGGAGTAAAACCACGACCTACCTCGTAGGATTTTCACCAACAACTTCACTAAAACAAAAGCAACATTTGATTACAACCTCTTATAATCCTAAGGTTAATCTCCTAACCCCTTTCCCTTATAATAGATCTGTCTCAAGCCTCACTACAATAACTCTACTATAGTTTACTATGTCAACTAACTCTAGTTGACAGCAACACGGCTAACTCTAGCCCTCTATCAACTAACTTTAGTTGATACTATTGCTTATAAAAGAGCAAAATTAAGACAACCAACACCTATACAAAGCTTCTCTTAACGAGGAGTAGGTTTACAATGAAGATCAAAAGCAAGGACTCAAACACAAAAAACTAAAGACATCTCCAGTTATCACGAGCAGGTCCCTTGGTGGATGAATCTTTGCTTGAGAGAAGGGTGGCATTTTTTTGTAGAGAGAAACATCGATTTTTTAGGATTTGCAAAAGCTAGGTTTTGCTCTTGTAACTTTAGCTTACATAAAATAGAGCAAAAACTAGGCATTATCCCATTGGTCAAGGTTAGATAGGCCTACTGCACCTCTGTTGCAGTGCCATCTACCACCTACAGAAAAGTACAACTTTACAATTGTACCAAGTTGACTTTAGAAGTTCAACGACCGATGGACCTGGTCCGTCATCTGGTCCCTGTGAAATAAGACCCATCTGAGGAATAGTTACAACTTATTCCCCCTGAGATCTTGATTCCCTTGTTCCTTCTAAGATCGGCCTGGTGTGGGTACCTGGTTCTTCATTTAGTCCCTCAGTAGGTTTGTCAAATCATCAAAACAAAGCATAGTACTGTAGTAACTATACATCATCAGTGTTACTATCTCTAGAGTTTGTCTAAGCTAAAAAAAAAATAAAAAATTGGTTCTTCTCTTTAAATGTTGACTCAACTCTCAAGGATTAAATTGCGTATTCTTGAGTTTGAGTGAATTTCATTTCTAATTCAAGGGCTTGGACTTATATATCTTAATTGATCTGTCATATGCACTTTAGTAGTCGCCATGAACAATGATTATTAATCAAATTCCAAGAACAAGTAATATTGATCTTGAATGCCTTGATTTTTTATTTTCCTTTGTTCTTAATTTTCCAAATGCTTGAAACTTGTATAGAAATGCTTGAATGTTTGCCGCTAGTAGAGCAATGTTTGAAGTTCTTAATCTTCAAGCTTTCTCTTATGATTTCTGATGATTCTTTGACTTATGGAGGACCCTACGGATTATTGTGGTTGGGGAAGTTGTAAGGAAGAAAGATAAACTCCTTTGCTTTGATCTAATTAGTTTACTTGAGTTCGCGTCTAATCATATTGAGCCAGTGTCGAAACTACATGGCCTAGTAGTCAATGAAATGGGTTGAAGTTCACTATTCCTCTATATTGTGCATGGCATTTTCTTATAAGGAAAAAAATAAAGTGGATTGGGAACTATGAGGTTTTAGGTTCAAATCCCATTAGAAGCAAAAATATAGGTGATTTCTTCTCCTATGTCCAAGCCTTGGTGGATGGAGTTATCTAGTGCCTATGCTGGTGGGAGATAGCAGGTAACACTTAGAATTAGTTGAGGCGCACGCAAGTTGGCCCAGACACCACGATTATAAAGAAAAAGCTACATTTAATTGGCCATAACATGTCACTCGTACGCTTAGCATGTTTCTATTAGACCATCGATTTGACTTGGCATGCCACATTATTTGACATGTGGCATGATCTTATTGACTACATTATTTGACATGGTGTGCGAAGTGGCATGGGTTTGGATCTCTAAGATAAGATGACATCAACTGGACCTTGGACTAATAAAGTAGGCTCATTCATTGAAGCTCAACTAGATAGACTAAGGCAATGAAATTGGGCTTTTAATCAAATCTATAAATAATAAATTCAATAATATTAACCATAATATTGATTTAGAATAATATTTCTTGAATTTAAGACAGAGTAAAAATTTCTTATGCATTTAAATTCAATCAAATTTAAATGCTTATAGTATGATAAGGTAAGCTGTGCATTTATGAAAAATTTTGTCACGACTTTTCAGTGGTTTATCAAAATGTGTTTCGGATCCATGAAAGGTGTTAAACTAAACTTGTTGAACCCTTCTTTTTCTTTCTTTTTTCGATAATCGGCTCAGAAGTACTTTTGTGAAAGCTTAACATTCTATATTAACTGCTAGGCCAAACACATCGACAGGCCCCTTAACTTGGCACGATCTTTCACTTTGGCACCTAAAGTAGACGATGTTCATTTTAAACATCTAAAGTAGTCATAAATTGTGTCATTTTGGCCCTTTTCGCTGACATGGCATGGAGAGTGTAACACACTCAAAATCTAGCGCGTGAAACTTTTTATTTAGACGAAAAAATAAAAAAAAATTAAGCGTCTTCTTCATTTTTTTCCTCTCCCACATCATTAAATCAACATCAGCTTTTTCTTCATTTTTTTCCTCTCCCACACCATTAACCCACCAGAATCAACATCACCATCGGCATTGATATTATAATTGTTTCCGCCGGTATCACCAGGCTTCTCTATTGATAGGGCTTTTGATCTCAAGGCATTATCATCATCATTGGGCTTCAATTGGCATTGTAATTCTGGGATTGCCCCCTTGGAATTTTAGCTCCGGACAAATTCTGCAATTTATGGCTTAAAACTATAACTCCCAAATTCGAATTGGTAGACTCCTTATCAATTGGGGATTTTAGCATACGGGCATTCTTTTCTTCTCTCGAAATCATTTGGTGAAGAAAGACAATTCCAGAAATCAACCATTCCTTCCTTCCGACACCTTCGTTTAAATTAATAGAAAAGAAAGAAAGAAAAAAGAAAAACAAAGAAGTAAGAAGGTCGGGGGGGGGGGGGGGGGGGGGGGTAACATTCGGAAATTGGAAATGGAAGAAAGAAGGAAAGGTGTAGGGGTAGTTGGGGGTGGGGTTAGATATAATTAGTTTTTTTTAAAATTATAATTTATTTTTTAAATTACTCCCTCCGTTTCAACAAGAATGACCTAGTTTGACTTGGCACGGAGTTTAAGAAAATAAAGAAGACTTTTGAATCATGTGGCCATAAATTAAAGTTGTGTCAAATGTACCAAAATACCCTTTAATCTTATGATCTTAAACTTGTCACGTGAAAAGTTGGAATTAAAGTATTGTCAAAAAGGAAAGGGTCTTTTTTTTTAAACAGATTAAAAAGAAAAGTAGGTCATTCTTTTTTAAATGGAGGGAGTATTATTTTACCTGACAATGCTACGTGTCATCTTTTAATTGGTCATTGTGTCATGTCATCAGCGTGTTTATTACACACACTTTGTAATATTAGTTGATTGTAAAAAATGTGTCAAAATGACACAGTTTATGACTACTTTAGGTGTTTAAAATGAATATCGTTCGCTTTAAACTTTAGGTGTTAAAGTAAAAAAATTATGTCAAGTTAAGGGGTCTGTTCATGTGTTTGACCTAACTATTATATAGAATGGATTGTACGTCCAGCTATTTGTCACTAGGAGTGTCCGGTTCTGAAAACTGTCAGGTCTAGTTGTGTTAGTGTGCAACTATTCTACGGAAACAGAGGTTTGCTAAGAGTTGACATGTTTAGATGGAAAATTTAGCGCTCTTTCCTCACTGGATTTGTTTAGTAGTAAATACTTTGGTTCCTACTAGTAGTTAATTTCTCCAAACTCGAGAATTTTTTTAATCCCTCCTAAGAGCTCCCACTGCGGTTTCTCGAACCCAAGATAGCCATTTTGTTATGTGTATTTTTCTTTCCTATAAAAAGGATGTTGATGTGTTTTCTATTGCATTTTGTGCTATTATTTACATTGTTCTTTTGGTTAAGAGATGTCTATATCAGATATGGAATTTTAGAGGAGAGCGTGAATAGCAAGCATGATGTTAGTGCAGAAATATGCCGTAGTGTTGTCAGTTGATGACACTTCTTTGTATTCTTTCTAGATACTGAACAGATAGAAACAGTAGATTGTGATGTCCAAGTAATACATGTTAATTTGTTGATCAAACTTATACTTCGAAGTCAAAATTTTAATTCCTGGAGCCTCCATATAATTACAACGTTGTTCTACCAGGACTTGGTGTTGCGTCTTGATGTCTTCAGGAAACTGAAGAAACACAGAGGCTGGGGTGAATACCGTTAGTTTTAGTGCTGATGGTGACATTCTCGTATCGGGTTCCAATGACAGGAAGGTCATTCTCTGGGACTGGGAAACTGGGAGTGCTGTACTCCCATTTCATTCAGGTCACGATGACTACGTTTTTCAAGCAAAAATCATGCCCCACACTAACAATAGAAGCATTGTTACTTGTGCTGCCGATGGAAAGGTAACTACTTGAGAGTTGTGGTTTTCCTTCTTGACTATGTTCCATGTCGATCATCTCCTTCCTATAAACTGTATTATTCTTTATCTTTTATATTACTGCCTCTCCTTCACCTTCCTAAAAGGAGGGTATATATTTTTCCTCTTAGGATTTTTAGTTTCTTTTTCAAAGTTATGAATAGATTAAATAGCTGACAAGTTTAGTCTGTTACAACACCCACTAAGAAAGAATGTAATTCTACTTTTAGAAGTTGCAAATGATAATACTCATTGTAGGCAAAACACACACAAATTCTAGAACGTGGATATGTGGCAACCCAGTTGCTAGCAAAGCATCATGGATTAGCTCTCAAATTGGCAATTGAACCGGGAAGCCCCAATATCTTTTACACATGCGGGGATGATGGGTTAGTTCAGCATGTGAGTTATGCTTAATTCCTAAACTTGGTTCCAGTTATATGTTAAGCTGTGGATGGTAAACGGCAGTTTTTTATGATCCTAGTAGATCACACCTCTTTGAAATGGTACATTTTAGTAATCCTGCTGGCATGTGTGGTGTACGTGGTAATGAACGAGTATGAGAAGTAAAAATCATATCGATACCCATATTGATTTTTTATCAAAGAGGCTGAATTAATATGGGGAATCATTTGATGGTATTTATGAAGTGTTGAAAAATCACAGGCAAATGGAAAAATGATCTCTTTTTCCTATTTTATCTTATTTAAACTTCTTAAGTTATCTATTGCTTTTTTTTACCAATTAATATAGGTTGAATTTGTACAGTGACTTATGGGATGTTGTATCATTAGTGAGTAATTAGCTGCCTTAACTCTTACAGATAGATACCTCTTACAGATAGATCTGAGAACAGAAACAGCTACAAAGCTTTTTACTTGCGGACCTTTTTGGCCAAGAAATTACACATCTTTATGTCTAAGTGAAATTGCAGTGGATCCGGAGTAGATGAATTTGCAAGAATTTTTTATATCAGCAGATATAGGTGGGATGGATCCTCTGCTTTGGGTCAGCCTCTTGACTATTTCTGTTCCCAACTTTTAGTTGGTATCGAGGATGTGGGAGTAACAGGTTGGGCTTTCTCCGACCACAGCGAGCTTCTTGTTTCATTTATGAGGAGATTATATATCTTTTCACAAAAGATATGGGGCTGGGACCGGATCCATCCCTCAGTTCCCCAGTATCGTATGGCAGTTATGATGGGGAAACGGACACAGATGATCAGTCTGGTGGATCTCCACCATTGGATGCTGGCACAAACTTCTACATAGGTCACAGATTTGGTGAAGAATTAAAAGGTATTACATTTTTTGGGCCTATAGGGCCAAAAAGAATAGAGAACTTGTTCGTGTTATGGAAGAAGATAAAGGCGTTGTAAGCTGTGTTGAATCTCATCCTTATACCGCAGTGCTTGCTAGCAGTGGAATGGAGTCTGACATAAAGATATGGACCCCAAAAGCCATAAATAGAGCTGTTTTACCTACAAATATTGTGAAGGTATGTATTACTTTAAACATATTCTTCATACAGTACAAGTTTATTTGTTGTTGGTCTTTTAGCTTGTTCTTCTAAATGGATCAGTTTAAGCTAGGTACTCACAGTGTTATCAAAGGCGCGCTTAAAGCGTGCTTAAGCCCTAAAGCGAGGCTCAAAACTTGTTGAGCGCTTCGCCTCGCTTTATGTGCGCTTCACTGTCGTCATCAAGTTTCTAAGGCATACTTTTCCTTGCCAAAGAGTGTCTTCTGAAGAGGCGACACTAAACAATTGATATTTCACTTTATTGTAATTGTTTTTCAATTTCTTTGTTGATATATTTGTCATTCATGCTTATAATTATTAATCTTGGACTAAACATAAATATTTGTACTTTTTCTCCCTTTGAGCCTTTTGTCATTGAAGCCCACGCTTTTATTTGCGCTTCGCGCTTTAAGCCCCAACAGACCTTTGAGCTTTTTTGCGCTTTTCGCTTTTGATAACACTGGGTACTCAAGTAATTCACAATAGCTCAAAATTGTATCCTTTGGTCTTATATTATTGATGTTCTTGTCTTTTTTCAGATATAACCCAAACTGGAAGGACTTGCTAATTCATACATCAGCATGTTCTTTTTTTTAAAAGAAAAAAATCAGTTGCCAATGTAGCGTTATAACATACTTATAAAGTACAATTAATATTAGTCAGACATCAGCTACCTGATGGATTAACTATTCAAAATTCAGAGACAAAATGTGTTCAAATTTGCATCTTGGTTGCTTTTTGTGTAAGTTGAATTAGAGCAAGTCCTTCAAATTTGCATCTTTGTGTAAGTTGAAGCAGATATTATCTATCTATAGTAGATGTGAAAGATTCATAATTGCTCTGTGAACTTAGGAAATAAGATTTACATTTCTTAAAGGTGTGTTAAAAGATGAAGCATTAAACATAGAGTATTATCTTTGTAAAATTTGTTTTGTTGTTTTTACAAAATGCACTGGGATGCTCTGTGGGAAATGAGTAGTTCAGTAAAGCCTGAAATATCTTTTTTAGCTGGTTAGATTTACCTCTTTTCTTCCACTCCAAAACCATAAATTAGTTTCTTTTCTTAAGCTTCATATAATTTAATAGAATCAAAATTTCAACTAGACCAAATCTCTCCTTTTCAACAACAACAACGGACCCAGTGTAATCCCACAAGTGGGGTCTGGGGAGGGTGGTGTGAACGCAACCTTACCCTACCTTGTGAAGGTAGAAAAGCACATCTGTCCTTTTCCTATTTCAACAACAACAACAGCATACCCAGTGAAATCCCACAAGTGAGGTCTGGGAGGGTAGAGTGTACTCAGACCTTACCACTACCTCGTGGAGGTAGAGAGGTTGTTTTCGAAGATGCTTGGCTCAAGTGCAGTAGATCCAGGTACAAAGAAGAACGAAACAATGAAGAAAATATAGCAAGTCTATAAGAAGGGAGCAAAAACAACGACAAAATAGTACGATAATTGAAACACAATAAACAACATACTAGGATAGATTATCGAAAACAATAATAGACAATGATAACTATCAAAAACAAGAACTACAATACTACAACTAGTACCATGATAAACACCAACCAACCTAAGCAAAACAACACTCCACTACCTACTAACCTTCTACCCTAATATGAGTCCTCCACACCCTCCTATCTAAAGTCATGTCCTCGGTAACCTGAAGATGCCCCATATCCTGTCTTATCACCTCTCCCAATACTTCTTTGGCCTACCTTTGCCTCTCCTCGTACCCTTTATACCCAACCTCTCGCACCACCTCACTGGTGCGTCTACGCATCTCCTCTTCACATGACCAAACCATCTCAGTCTCGCTTCCCTCATCTTGTCCACCACGGAGGCCATTCCCACCTTATCCCGAATATCCTCATTTCTAATTTTATCGCTCCTAGTGTGAACAGACATCCACCTCAGCATCCTCATCTCTGCAACATGCATCATCAGGACATGGGAGTTTTTGACTGGCCAACACAGTAAATTCCTTGAACAACAGCCGGTTCAAGCCATTGAAACAGCCTCTTGCAGAAATATAAGGTAAGGTTGCGTACAATGGACCCCTGTGGTTCGGCCCTTCCCTGGACCCCACACATAGCGGGAGCTTTAGTTCACCGGGCTGTCCTTTTCTTTTAAAAAATTCCTTGAATCACTTTTAGTATGTTGCTTAATTTGTTTTGTATCTTACTATTTCGCTTTCTCTTTTCTTACAATCCTGCGTCAAATACTTTTCTTTTAATCCGGGGGTCTATCGGAAACAATCTCTCTACTTCACAAAGGTAGAGGTAAGGTCCATGTACATCCTTTCCTCCCCAGACCCCACTTGTGGGATTACACTAGGTATGTTATTGTTGTTGTAACTTTTAGTATGTAATTGACAAAAGTTCACACGAAGCCACAAAATGTCTATTAAGATATGCATGAGTGGCTCCAAAGCAGGTCTTTGTTTATAAGTATCATGAGCATTATACTTTAAACAAACATCCAAATCTTCATGGATGCACTTTCAGAAACCCTGAAAATGAGATACTGAGTCCTACCCAAGAAAGTTGTGTAGAAGAAAGGTGAATCAGGAGAAGAGATGAATCTAATAAGAGGATCTTTAGAACTTAGTATTTGGGGAGTATTATTTGCTGGGGCCTTTGTAAAGTTCAGCTGAGAACAAGACTTCCTATAATTTTATCATTTTATGTTTGCTAATATGTTTTCTTTTAGTTTCTGCCATCTTGAGCCTCATGCTTATCTAATTGCTAAATTCTGTTACTCCCATTGTGTCAGTAACTCTCACCTTTTACTATTTTCCTTCCTTCTCACCATCCCAACCATCTTACTTATTGTAAAATACAGAGACAATGGAGCAATCTCAGTATATTTATTAGTCCTGGAGTAAGAGCTATTTGTAGGTTTACAAGTAAATCTATCTAAAAAATTGAATTAGAAAGTCCCAAAATATCTCCCTGTGATTGTGCTATCTATACCATATGATGGCGTGTCTATGTACATTTTGGAACACTCCCCTCAAGTTGGAGCCTACATATTAATCATGCCCAACTTGTTACAAAGATATCACCCAATCGCTCTCTTCTTTTCACATAGCCAGTAGAAATTATATTCTCTTGAATCTTCCCACAGATAACCTCAATGTGTTACGTCCCTTCATGGTACACTGGATTTGAGGAAAGTGTAGAGCAATAGGATTATCACACCAAAGTTTTGCCGGAGACAAAGGCTTCCTCAGCTAAAAGATAACGTAGCTTTGTTTGTCAAATCCCCTCAAAGGGATACATCAGAACCGTAGCATTCTATTTTTTTTCTCTTGGACATGTTAATTTGTTGGGTCGGATAACGAGGGTAGGGACGGGTTCTTTAAGGGCTTTGCCACTCCACCTGCTGTGAAGAGTGAAGAGGAAGATAGTGGTGAATTAATTGACAAAAGGATAATAATTTGTTTGGGGGGAGGGGGAATTGGATTATTGTGATGCTGCTATACTTAAGGTTCTAACATTGGTTCAAGTCACGTCCTTACATGGCATCACTTGTTGATATGTGCACCACTCTTGAGGCTATGGCTCATGTTAAAGCAATTTGCTATGACTTACCGAGAAGATATCTTATTACGTTTACTCTTCCGTATAGTGGTGATAGCAATTCCAGGGACCCCATGATTCTAATTAATTACTTGAAATCAATTTGGTTGTTGCTATTAAGAAGATTAAACAATTCAAAGAATCCTACTTCCTGAATCCTTTATTGCAACCACTGCTTCATGCTTCCATTTTGAGAAAGCATTTCCTAAGAGTAGCACATAACTACTAAGTGATGTACAGTTGGTGGCTTCATTTAGGACTTAATGTCTACAAGCAACATGATGCACCGAAGCTTTTTATTTTCAGATTGCAGAAGATCCATACCACAGGACATAAATCTTTACAGTGTAACACTTAAAAGCGTGTTTTCCTCGAGTTACAATGTTAAGAGTTATTGCAACATAAGAAAATGGGTTACTCATGGATACATGGTAGCGCCCGCTGGACTGGTCTCACTCTGTGGCTTGATATTCGTAACTCATTTTATTTCTTGAGTCGAACCTTGAGGACAAGGTTCTCATTGAGGGCGGAGTATTGTTGTGAACCAAGTTGGATCCATAAGGGCCTATGGGCTAGAATTGATGAAGGAGACTGATTCAGTTGGGATTATTTTTCCAAGTAAAATGTTGGAGAGTTTTATTTGGGATCCAGGCCCGATTAGGAATTGGTTATAAAGGACTGTGTCAGAAAGAAGAGTTCTATGCGTATTATGTTGCAGCTTAGGCTCAGTTTGTTATCCCTTCATCTCTGTTCTATGTTCTAGTATCTCATCTCCTTCTGATTACCTTCTTCCTCCGTTATTAGTAGTTCTCGTCCATAATTAGTGTTTGTTATTATCTTCTTGTTCCATTTCTCAGTTGTAATTTTGATACTGAGTATAAATATACATCAGTGTTTGTGTTGGAAATTGATTTGTTACAACGTTAGTTTCATTGAAAATGATAATGCCATTTATCTATGCTGACCATTTTGCGCTTCCTATTTCCAGCGGAGACCTAAATTAAGTGACCCGAGGTGCCGTGGTATACCTACTCCTTGGACGAGATGTGGCATTTTTTCTCTGATCCCCTGGAAGTTAGAGAAATGTACATCAGAAACTGGCCAGTTAATTGACCATATGTCTTGACGCAGATGTCCCAGTATGTCGTTCCACCAGACTATAGTAGAGCTTCAATGCGGTTGAAAAGATGGTGAATGTTATGGATGATGGTACCACTTCTGTTTTTTGGGGTTTGTGGAGGGAAAGAAAAAGAACTTTTGTTAGAGCAGAGAGTCAGCTGCTGAGGGTCAAGTGTTGGCTTTTCCTCCTTTTATACTTTTGGTTTAAGATAGTGTACATTCTGAATATGTTGGCTAGATCTTTGGGAGTAGGGGTTTCTGTACATATTTGGTGGGTGAACCACCTGTACTTGCTGTAAATAGTTTTTGACAATATCAACGAAATGACCATTGATTTTGGCTAAGTGTTCTACATTAGTTGAATAGTTGGCCTATTTCTTTTATATGGTCTTATGCAATTCTCATCTCATGAGCTAGTTTTTGAAGTTGGTTAGTTCTAGTCCATTTCTTAACGATTTTAAAAGTTGTCATTCTATCACAAGATATAAGGTAAATAAACGGGCATATGGTATAGCCAGCCTCTGCCACATAGATTGCATGCAGGCAAATGAAATGCTTGTTAGACATGAATGTAGGCTAATAGATTCATGAGTAAATATATGTTTTTGGTGTATGAAAACGGACCAACTTGGGTAGGCAAACAGTAGTGACCATTCACATTCGTGGAACGTAATAAAACTCGACAAGAAAAATCTAGCTTGTGAAATGCAGCTTGGTACGAGTATTCAGCAATGTAAATGCATACAAATTCCAAAATATCCTCGTGTATATATTAATGTACGTACAATGATACACGTGACATACAATGATTTACATTTGTCATACATCCAACACAATCAATTCAACGCCACCACCAAATATTGTCTGATCAAGATCTGCTCTTCTTTGTTGGAGGGGCACTCTCCAAACTTCCTCTTTGATCTCTTCTTTGATTCTCAATCCTTCATTAGTGTCTTACAATCATAAACAAGAGAATCAAAATAAGAATTACTTGAAATGTTTCCTTCAAGAATTTGATGAACTAGTTGATTATCTTTCTCAATTACCACACGACTATTAGCAAAACCGTTCTTCAACCAACTGAGAGCTTTCCGATCACCCATAATTTCTGCAAACAACGGGCTGGGTACTTTATTTAAAAACCTACCCGCTGAAAATATTTCATCTAATAGTGCATGTCAGCATTCCCACTCCGGCAAGACCACCAAAAATATCAAAGCTGGCATATGTGATACATATAATTCATCTCATTTGATTTCTGCGAGATATCTCATTTGAAGTGTTTACGGTAACAACTTTTGAAGCAATTGCATTATTGTCAGATCTGCAAGATTTCTTTTTAACTAATTATCCAGTAATCATATCACCGAATTCTTTTTGAGGCGATGCACTATTGTCGTATTGCATCTTGCCTCACCCAGGCTATCCTAAACCTCGAAAATTCTAGTCTTAAAGATGACGAAACTATGAAATTGAAAAAAAACAGAAACTGATATAGTAAGGACGTTTTATTCAAAAAGAATCAGCTTAAGGTCCATGAAAAAAACAATAAAATGTGCAGCATTCATAAAAAGGGCTTTCTATAAAACCTATAAGCCCCTAATGTTACTGGAATTTAAACAAAACCAATACCCTGCAGCATGTCACATAACACAACAGATGATAAATTACAAGATGTAACTGGTTCTCAAAGGAATAGCATTGACTTCTAAATGCCGGAGAACCTTTGTTTTGGGAACTCATTGACTGTTGAGCTGAAAGGAGATGCACAAAGAGGAAAAGCTTGCGAGCCAACATGTTGCACCAAGGAATTGCACAAGAGACTAGAGGCCGGCTCCTTCCTGTCAATTAGCTGCATCACGGCTGTAATACTGATCCAGGGTCTTTGCTGGGATACGATGCAAAAGCTCACGGGGAAAGATGCGAAGAAGTGTCCAAGCTAAATCAAGCGACTGGAATATATTGCGGGTGTCATAAGCTCCTTGAGAGACAAACTTCCTCTCGAATTTGTCAAGGAACTCTAAGTAAAGCTGTTAAAACCAAAAAAGGAGTCTCTAGTTAGCTCATCATTTAATTATTGATAACCTAGGCAAAACGTAGCTCAAAATTGATTAAACAAAAGGACTTTTTCTCAAGCAACATACCAAGTCCTCAGAAGAAAGTGCTTCTTCTCCAACCACAGCTTTCATTGCCTGGACATCTTTTCCAATGGCATAATTTGCATACAACTAAAGGTTTTTAAAATCAATGCAAACGGGAAAAATAAGCAACATTAAAAGAGGTAGAAGGTATCAACTCTCTTGAAGGTATGAAGATAAATCAAGCAACGAAACACGTTCCTTATCGAAAATTAGCTTACCTGGTTGGATACATCAGCATGATCCCTCCTAGTCATACCCTCACCAATGGCACTCTGCAAAGAAATTTAAGGGGTTAATCAGAATAAACACATGTAAGGCTTCCTCTGGTTTCCGTTAAAATGAAATGACAGAATATAAAGTAAAGAGGTTCATGTGCTGACCTTCATCAGCCGAGATAAGGACGGAAGTACATTGATGGGAGGATATATCTGTTACAGTTCAGAACAGAAAAAGAAAATCTTTCAGTCATTTCTGTTCAATATCCAAATGCTATCCAAGAAGTAAAGACATTCAATAATGGCTAGTCACAATAATGGCAACTTTCTGTAGCGCTCTGAATTGGCAATTATCCAAATTTAAAACTTGAGTTAGCAAGTAATGCGTGTTTTACATTAACTGGGTACTTCACAGTCATATTCTTGCATATATGTTGGACGCACTTGTCTGCTATTGAATGGAAGCAGTACAAACTATGGATAATCTACTGCAAAGATAAGTCTCTTTTCATTTCACAAGAATGACCTTAACTTCCCAAGTAAAATCGTACATGTTTTTCCTTTTTCAGGAAAGTCCTTTTCACTTGATGGAAATAAGCAAATATACTCTGCTTTAAGTTGGAAACAATTTTACATGTAATTTGACTAAACATATTTATATAACGAATATGTGTGGGCATACTAGGAAAGATAATATTAGAAATATGTGTTGTTGACTTCCCGCCATGGCTGACCACCGTCACATCACTTTCAACACCAACCTTCAAAACTCCATAGCCCATAGTTGTCACTGTCCAACCCCTTCTCCGCCCTCTTTTTGAAATAAACCATCCAATACACAGGCTAGTTTGAAGCCACTCAGTCATTTCAATGGTGGTGGTTGGTTGACGGGGTATGATGGACGTAGAGTGAAGATTTTCCCGAGAGGGGTGATCAGCTGATTTCTCTCCAATGGGGTCGGTTGGTCAGCGGAGTTAAGAGTTAAAACTTCTTCTTTTTTTTTTGATAACCATAGTGTGTGGGTCAGCTTGCGCGCACCTCAACTAGTTCCACGAGATACCTGTCACCTCCCACCAACACTTCTTTGTTTATTATTTTTTTTTTGAAGATGACTTCTTTGTTTATTATTTTAGGCATAATACATAAACAAACATTCAAACTTGGCCTCAACTGGCAAGTAAGCACTCCAACTTTGAGAGTGTACATCTAGACACCTCAACTTGGTCTTTACTGGCAACTCAAAGTGCACATCTAGACACCTCAACTTGATCTCAACTGACAACTAAACTATACAACACGTCCCCGCTGTATTTCATGGACACTCGACACTGGCGTGGTACATAAATTTTGGAAGTGTCTAGATGATCATTTTGTAAGTTGGAGTGCTCAACTGATACAGTGAAAGCCTATGGTACCACTTTTGAGCACTTGAACATCCTTATGAGAGAGAGTGTTAATTCTTCCTATTTTGATATCCCACCTTTATCTTAAATGCATATGGTGTGAGCGAGATTCTCTTTTATTGTGAAGGCACATGAAAACTTGAGATGTGATCTTTTCTCAATTGAAATGCATGATTAAAAGAAAGTTATTGTGTGAAGAAGAGGCAACTTGTGAAACTTTAGTGTCATGACTTGGATTGTTTACTTTAATTGATTTGGTATTTTGGCAATTGAATGCAAATGAAGTTTTAAGGATGCAATGATTCACATGATTTATATTTATTGTTGGTACCAACCAAAGCTTGAGTGTATAATTGTTCTCGTGAATCTATGCTTGTCTTTGATTTGCTTGAGGACAAATTAAGTTTAGGGGAGTTGATAAGTTGACATTTTGGCCAACTTGCGCTACTCTTTAATGATAAATGCATGCCACATTTGTGAGATCAATGGACTAATAATGGATTGAATTATGTAACTTCAAGTTTTAGGAGCCTTTGAAAAGCATAAGGATTGAAAGAGCTTCAAATACTTGAGAAAATTGGCCATGAAGGCCAAAATTTGAAGAAAAATTGGCTAAAAGAGCAAAAGGAAAAATTTGAGTTGGCCATGTGCCTCACCCACGTAGCTGGCCACACGACCTCAACCACATAGCACAAGCCACACAGCCTTATATATGCAGCCAAAGAGATGAAGGGGGAGCTTCTGGAAATGGCCACACAAGCTACGTGACCACACAGCTCACCTACATAGCTCAGCCACGTTGCTGGGCGAGAGGGGTGTTTTTACACATTTTTAGACGACTTCAAATAGAAACTAGGGCATTTTCTTAAGTCACCTTAGTACCTTTTGAGCTAAGAGAGCCTCCATAGCTAGCTTTGGGAGGATTTACAGACTTATCACCATAGAGTAAGCACTTTCTTACTTAAGTAGTCTTTAATTATGTCTTTCTTTTCCTCATCTCTTGTATTTATCATTTCTAGTATGAATAGCTAAAATAGATGGGGTTGTAAGCTCTTATGGCATTAATGTGAATGAGTATTAGTTTATCTTGCTTATTATTACTTGGATTGTGATTCTATTCTTGTTTACATTATTATTTGTCAATTTGGTGGTTGCAAACAATATATTAAGCACTTCGCATATATTTCATTCTTGGAGAAGTGAAAATTAGATTGGTATTTGGCAAGTAGCAAGCAATTAAGCATATTAAGGAATTAATATTGCTTGATTCATGAAATCAAACTAGGAATATGGAGATTTTTTTGAAACAGTTAATTTAGGAATAGGGAGATCTACTTGGGTCTTTATCAATAACAACTACAACAACAGCACCCAGTGGAGTCCCACAAAGTGGGGTCTGGGGAGGGTAGAGTGTACACAGACTTTACCTCTACCTCAGAGGTAGAGAGGTTGTTTCCAACAGACCCCTGACTCAAGACAAAAAAAAGTCTAGAAAAAGACGTAATGGAAGTACAAGAGACAATAGATAGTTTCAAAAAAGACAATAAATAGTAACAAAAACAATATATAGTACTCCCTCCATTCCAAAATAAATGAATTGTTCAGACTTTTTTTATAGTTCAAAATAATTGAATTGTTCAAAGTTCAAGAGAATTGTTTAGACTTTTTTTCATATTTACCCTTTGTTTTAATGATGTTCTTAACTACTTTACATTTTTCTAGGAAAATAGGTTGAATAATCAAAAGGGTAATAGTGGAAAGTAGCCTTAAATTTATGTCCTTAACTATTTTTCTTAATAGGTGTGCATCACATCAACAATTCATTTATTTTGGAATGGAGGGAGTAGTAGAATAGTACTACAACAAAATAACACTACAATCGAGCTACACGAAACAATAGATAGTACCAGAAATCGAAGAATAAGAAACTACAAACTACAAGAGTAGTCCTACAACTACTAGTAAGGGCAACAAGTACTTGGGTTTGGAAGAACTTTTAGGCATAAGCTTGTGAGAATTGGAAAATTCTAGCGTGTAATTAGTAATTGAATCATAATTCAAAATAAATCACTTTTTCTTGCATTCTAAGTGTTTGTTAAAAGTCCTAGCTAAGTATAATAGTCTAGTTTTAGAAATAATTGTTCAATCACTCTTTTGTTTGAAGATTACCTTAGGAATTTCCAAATTCTCACACTTCTAGACATCTTGACACACGCACACTCCCCGTGGGATCGCCCCCAACTTTTGTTGGATTTATTATTGTTATGTACTATAGTTCACTTTCAGGTGTACAATTGGACGTTACCAATTTTTGGGAAAGAGGAAAAGGAAGGGATTTTGATAACATTCTATGTTGAAGTACTAATTAGTTATCCATTTTTCTGAAGCTTTGCTTGGGATCGAGAGAAGAGGAGAGAAGGAAGGAAAAGTACAATTGTTCCATATCTTTTAACAATAGAACAAGCAGTCATCAATTCTTTTTAATGACCTGGAAATCCATCTAGGACCAAATCCAGCCCCCAAAAGCCCCCGAAACTCAGGAATAATGGGTCTGCCCCATTACCCTTCTCCTATTAAATATCAGGCTAATCAACTTTTCTTTTCTATCTCCCCTCTTGTACGTTTCTCATCCTCTCCCTACCCTTACAACAACAACAACAACATACCCAGTGTATTCCCACAAAGTGGGGTCTGGGGAGGGTAAAGTGTACGCAGTCCATATCACTACCTCCGAAGAAGTAGAGAGGCTGTTTCCGATAGATCCTCGGCTCAGGACAGAAAAACAGTATACAAAGATGCAATAAAACATAAAACAAGATGAAATAACACACAAATAAAGAAAAACAAAAATAAGACACCCACAGAGTAGTAATATACATGATCTAACTGAAAGCACCCAAACCCCACAAACAAGAAACTCCAAGATACGTGCAAAGCACTACGACTACTACCCTGGCTACAACCAAGCAACCCTATCTACTAGCTAGGCCTCACGCCAACGAACTAGCCCTCTACCCTAATCTGCGTCCTCCACACCTTCCTATCTAGAGTCATATCCTCCGTAAGCTGTAACTGCTCTATGTCATGTCTAATCACCTCCCTCCAATACTTCTTCGGCCTACCTCTGCCCAGCCTGAAACCATCCATAGCCAACAGTGTTCTAGGACGCGGGCGCATCAGCGCATAATGCACCGATGCGATGCGATGCATGACTTTGGCGCTTCGAGTTTTGGAGGCGAGGCAATCTGCAGTAAGCGGGCGCATCACCCTCTGATGCGTGATGCGATTCGATGAGTGATGCGTATTGATGCGCTCGCATCGTGTTGATTTTATTTGTTGGGCCATTTTTAAATTTAAAAAAAAAAAGAATCGGGTCAATTTAAGGAAAGAAAAGAGTCGCGACTTGTTTTCTTTTTCTTCACTTGTACGATTTTGTAGGTTTAGCTATCGCGACTTCTTCTCTTCTTCAGTTTTTTTGGCTGCTACAACTTCTTCTCTTCTTCTCCATTGTTGCTGCGACTTCACTGTTTTAAGGTAATCTTTCTTCCTTCTTCTTCTTTCTTCTTTCTTCTTCCTTTTCTGTTTCGCTGTTTCTTTTCTTCTTCTTCTTCTTTTTTTTTTTTAAACTTCTGCTCTTCTTCCTTCTTCTTTACTACTGCTCTGTTTTTATTCTTACTGCAGCTCTGTTTTTTTCCCTCTTTTTTCTCTGTTTTTTTAACTTGATGAACTAGAAGAGCTTTAGATTGAAACATTATAATTTAGATTTGTTTTTAGTTTTTTACTTCTTTTTTCTGGTTTGTTTTGCTATTTTGTTGAACTGTTTTATTTGCTATTGTGTTTCAATGCTCAAACCTGTGATTTTGGTGTTTCATTTAAACTTTTGCTTATATATATTGTCTTTATTGTTGATTATATAGTTGTTGTGGTTTTTTCACTTATAATTTACTGTTTGGATGCTCTATTAGGTCTTTTTTCTTTTAAATTGCGCTTCACTTCAATGATGCGGTCGCATCGCTTCACGCATTGCTTAATGCGTGATGGGGAGCCTTGTCGCTTTTTTCCGCATCACGCATCCCTAAACACTGAGCCAACCTCTCACACCTCCGAACTGGGGCATCCGTACCCCTCCTCATCACATGCCCAAACCATCTCCACCTCCCTTTCCGCATCTTGTCTTCCACCGAAGCCACTCTCACCTTCTCCCGAATAGTCTCATTTCTAACCCTATCTCCCCTAGTAAGTCCTTACATCCACCGCAACATCCTCATTTCCGCCACCTTCAACTTTTGGATGTGGGAGTTATTGACTTGCCAACACTCCGCTCCATACAGCATGGCCGAGTGGACTGTCACTCTATGGAACTTGCCTTTAAGCTTAGGAGGCACCTTCTTATCACACAAAACTCCAGAGGCTAGCCTCCATTTCATCCACCCTGCCCCAATACGGTGTGTGACATCCTCGTCAATCTCTCGATTCCCCTAAATCATAGACCCAAGATACTTAAAACTATCCCCCCTTTCGAATAGCCTGGGAATGCAGCTTCACTACCACTTCGTCCTCAAGCGTCAAATCACTGAACTTGCACTCCAAGTATTCCGTCTTAGTCCTGCTCAACTTGAACCCTTTAGACTCCAGGATTTGTCTCCAAACCTCTAATTTATCATTAACACCTCGCCGAGTCTCATAAATCAGAACTACATCATCCGTAAATAACATACACCAAGGCACCTCTCCTTAAATACGTTGCGCCACAAAATCTATCACCAAGGCGAATAAAAAACGGACTAAGAGTTGATCCTTGATGCAACCCTGTCAAAACTAGAAAATGCTCTGAATCTCCTCCCACTGTCCTCACACGAGTCTTCGCTCCATCGTACAAGTCCTTAATCGATCTGATGTACGCCACGGGGATACCTCTAGCCTCCACGCACCTCCAAAGAACCTTCCTATGGATTTTGTCGTACGCCTTCTCTAGATCGATGAATACCATGTGTAAGTCCCTCTTCCTCTCCCTATACTGCTCCACTAATCTCCCCACGAGGTGAATTGCCTTTGTCGTATGAAAGAAAAGATTGGCAATATGTCTTTTCAGAGCTATCGCCCCAAAAAAAAAAAAGACTCCACCTTTCTTACCTTGTTTTGGGGCTTCAAATTCTGCGACTCATAAGCCCGGTTGTCTAGTTCCCGGTGAGACCGTTGACTTTGCGAAGGCCCGAGGTCCCCGCCTTCTTTGCTTGAAGCTCAGGTATTCTTCCTTCACCCACTTATGAAATTGAAGCATGTAGTCCAAGGTTGATTCAGATAATCTAGAGCTAATTTTAATAAACAATCTAGAGTTGGATGAAGTTTAGGATTTAGTTTCAAGCTCATGGAATTTTAGGAATGGTAATAAAGCTTGACATTCTGTTTATTTGGTCCGGAGCTTACCTTTTAACGGAAGGGGCTTTTCTATAAATGTTGGGGTGAGTGGGGAAGGGGGGCATAACTTAAGGCTTGCTTCCCATCTGCAGGAACAAGGAATGAACCCGCTCCCGCAAATGATAATGTCTTGATTCCCATTAATCGACTCATTCTGTAGGTAACAGGGAAGCTTATCCAGAAAAATTTTGTCTACTTTGTATAGTCAAAAACAATTCTTTCCTATTGTCAGAAATAGTTAAATATTTATCTTTTTTTATTTTTTATTTTTGGATAAAGAATCAACAAGGATGGTTGTGAAGCTGGAAACTGGTGGTGGAACGAAGAAGTCAAAAGGAAGGTGGAGATTAAAAAGGTGGCTTATGCAAAGTTGGTTGAGAGCAAGGATGACGAGGAGAAGCGAATGAATAGGGAGTATAAGTTAGCTAGGAAAGAGGCCAAGTTAGCGGTTACGGCGGCTAAGACAGCAGCTTTCGAAAGCTTGTATGTGGCTTTAGAAGAGAAAGGCGGGGATAAGAAGTATAGGCTTGCCAAGGCTAGGGAGCGGAGGGCCCGTGACCTAGACTAAGTGACGTGCATCAAAGGGAGGATGGCAAAGTGTCGGTAGAGGACACCCTCATTAGGAGGAGGTGGCAGTCCTATTTCCAGAGACTTTTGAACGTCGAGGAGGACAAAAGTTTCATGCTGGGGACTTGGCGCACTCAGAGAGGTGTCACGATTAGGGCTATTGTAGGCGTATTAAGGTTGAGGAGGTCAAGGGTGCTATTCGTAGGATGCGTAGGGGTAGGACGACTGGGCCAGACGAGATTCCAGTGGATTTTTGGAAGAGCACTAGCGGGGCAGGTATGGAGTGGCTAACAAGGTTGTTTACATCATTTTTAGGACGGCGACGATGCCCGAAGCTTGGCGATGGAGTAAGATGATTCCATTATATTCAAACAAGAGGCACATTCAGAGTTGCAATAACTAAAGGGGTATCATGTTGTTGAGTCGTACTATGAAGGTTTGGGAAAGGGTAGTTGAGGAGGATCGTGACTATTTTCGAGAATCAGTTCGGTTTCATGCCAGGTCGCTCGACTACCGAGGCCATTCACCTTGTGAAGAGGTTAGTGGAGCAGTATAGGGAGAGGAAGAAGGACTTGCACATGGTGTTCATCGATCTTGAGAAGGCGTACGACAAGTCCCCAGAGAGGTTCTGTGGAGGTGCTTGGAGGCTAGAGGTGTGCCCGTGGCGTACACTAGGTCGATTCAGGATATGTACGATGGAGCAAAGACTTGTGTGAGGACGGTAGGAGGAGATTCGGAGCACTTTTCTGTTTTGACAGGGTTGCACCAAGGATCGACTCTTAGTCCATTTTTGTTCCCCTTGGTGATGGATAGATTGACGCGGTGCATTTAAGGGGAGGTGCCTTGATGTATGTTATTTGCTGATGATGAAGTGCTAATTGACGAGACAGGGAGGAGTTAGTGATAAGTTGGAGGTTTGGAGACGAACCCTAGAGTATAAAGGGTTTAGGCTGAGCAAGACCAAAATGTAGTACTTGGAATGTAAGTTCAGTGATTTGACTCAGGAGGCTAACGTGGTTGTGAAGCTGGATTCTCAGGCCATTCAGAAGAGAGATGGTTTTAAGTATCTTGGGTCTATAATTCAGGGGAATGGAGAAATTGACGAGGATATCACGCACCGTATTGGTGCAAGGTGGTTGAAATGGGGGCTCGCTTCGGGAGTCTTGTGTGATAAGAAGGTGTCTCCTAAGCTTAAAGGTAAGTTCTACAGAGTGGCAGTCCGACCAGCTATATTGTATGGAGCAGAGTGTTGGCCGATTAAGAACTACCACATCCAAAAGTTGGAGGTGGCGGAGATGAGCATGTTGAGATGGATGTGTTGACTTACTAGGAGAGATAGGGTCAATGAAATTATTCGAGAAAAGGTGGGAGTGGCTTCGGTAGAAGACAAGATGCAGAAAGTGAGGTTGAGATGGTTCGAGCATGTGATAAGGAGGAGCACGGATGCCCCAGTACGGAGGTGTGAGAGGCTAGCTATGGATGGTTTCAGGCAGGATAGAGGTAGGTCGAAGAAATATTAAAGGGACGTGATTAGGCATGACATGGAGCAGTTACAGCTTACGGAGGACATGACCCTTGATAGGAAGGCGTGGAGGACGCAAATTAGGGTAGTAGAGGACGCAAATTAGGGTAGTAGAGGGTTAGTGAGTAGGAGTGAGTCCTTACTAGTAGGGAGGAGTGTTTTGTATGTGTCTTGTAGTTTCTTGTTCGTAGTGCTTTGGTGATGTTTGTGTTTTCGGATAGTTAGTTTATAGTATCACTCGGTAGGTGTTGTTTCTTTCATTATCTAGTGGTGTGTTATCTCATTTTGTTGTTTGTTTTTATGTTTTTTGTTTGGTATACTGTTATTTGTCCTGAGCCAGGGGTCTATCGGAAACAGCCTCTCTATCTCATCTGAGGTAGTGGTATGGACTGCGTACACTTTACCTTCCCCAGACCCCACTTTGTGGGAATACTCTGGGTATGTTGTTGTTGTTGTTGTTGGATAAAGAATCAACAACTAGTAAAAGATAGCGGAGAGCTTAGAAAACCCACTTTAGTTAGATCAATTGCTCATTTACTGGTAAGATCTATAACATTCAGCAACTATACCCGTTTAGAGTATATATGAGTACTCAGCCTCAAGCTATACAATACCTGTCGGTTATGAAGCTGTCGGTCTATATATATTTGTCCTTCAGTGATATAACCTGTAAGATCTGGAGTTGGATGTGTAATATCTGTTCAAACAACAGAAACTAGGGATTTGTTAATGAATATGACTGAGCAATCACAAGCAGAAGAAATAGCCAGAAATTATTGCTTGACTGTAAGTTACCATCATTTGGCATGGTTAGAATTGGAATTTGCGTGATGGAGCCCGTCCGTCCCTCAATACGCCCAGCTCGTTCATAGATCGTTGCCAGATCAGTATACATATAACCAGGATATCCACGCCTTCCAGGCACTTCTTCTCGGGCAGCAGATACCTGTGGGAGGGTGAGAATTATGGTCTCAGCTCTCCGTATTCTAAAGAACTCAGAACATCTGACAACACCACATAACTCAGATGTGCTAATGTTAAGTTCTAAGAAGAGCTCCATATTAAAGTTGAAAGGTCATGAGGTACACTTCATAAACAATACCTCACGCAGAGCATCAGCATATGAACTCATATCAGTTAAAATGACAAGAACATGCTTCCCACATTCGTATGCTAGATATTCTGCAGTTGTCAGAGCAATCCTGGGAGTAATGATGCGTTCTATTGTAGGATCATTTGCCTACAAGAAGTAAACATAGGAGATCACAATGAGCTTCATCTTAAAGAAGTGTTATTATTTCACAGAACCAAATATTCATGTGTTAGCCCGAGTTAAATCTAAGCATTACCAGGTTTAAGAAAAGTGTCACTCTCTCCATGGAACCATTTTCCTCAAAATCACGTTTGAAAAATTGTGCAGTTTCCATGTTGACTCCCATAGCTGCAAAGACTATGGCAAAATTGTCCTCTCCACTGTCCTGGGAGACCAAGGAAGAAAGTGAGAATTATGTCAATGTGAATCCAACTCAATCACCAAAACATGGAGACCAAAATGTGTCACTCCAACTATTCACGGGTAGATTAGAGAAGGAACTAACACTCAGTAACAGCTTTCTGAAAAAATTTAAATCTGCTAAGTTCCTTTTAAAGATATAGTTAATGAACTTTCCAAGCAGGAGACAAAGAAATTGCAGACTCGTATTTTGTTCTTATAAAAAAAAAAAGAGACTCATATTTTGTTCTTCCTCACGTTGGATGCAATGTTGTGAAGTCCACTTCAATGCAGTAATCTAAGGCTATCATGTTATATGACAACAATAAAATTCTTAACACGGACATCAAACCACGCATTTAGGCCTAGAAGACAATCGGAGTATTCAATGGCCAGTTCAAGCAAAGTGGCATACTTCCTGTTATCAGTATGTTGGACATTTGAAATATGTAATCCCTTCGTTCCATTTCTGAAGAATACTGGGTACTGAGATTGATACTTTAATTTGACTTATTTATTATATTAGTGACAGTGGAGAAAATATTAAAATAAAGTTAAAAATTTAGTTTGACAGAGAAACAACACATCAAAATAAAACATTTAATAATTTAACGAACTTGAACTCTAGAAATTTAGTGAAAGTTGTATAGGAATGTAATGGTGTCAAGTGGCCAAAATGGAAAAGAGACATAAAAATTGAAATGGATGGAGTACGTTACAAGAAACTACTACTAACCTCAAGAAGATTTTCAGATTTCTCCAACCTCTTCACTAGACCAGCTTGACGGCAGATCTGAGCAGCGATTTCATTATGAGGAAGACCAGCAGCAGAGAAAAGAGGAATTTTCTGCCCTCTAGCAATTGAATTCATGACGTCAATTGTTGAAATTCCTGTCTGTATCATCTCTTCTGGATATGTTCTCTCACTGGGGTTGATAGAACTCCCTAAAATCAACATATTACATGTAGCAGGATATTAGTCTAGAAATCTCATGTGAACACCAAAGCTGAACTTGCTAAAACTAAGTACTTGCCAGAAATATCCCTGTAAGCCTCGGGTAAAATAGGAGGACCATTGTCAATTGGCTTTCCAGAACCATTAAATATGCGTCCTAGCATATCCAGTGAGACGGGTGTCTTCAGAACCTGCAAACGTAATGTACACTCTTAGAAAGTAATGAAAATGATAAACCATTAGAAGCATAAAAGATATCTCCTTTAATAGATAAATTGATAATACCCTTTATGAATATTATCTTTGTTGCAGGATACATCTCATTTCTTACTTTTCTCCCTCATTGAGCAAATACAAAGTTATTGCAACATGTTCATACTAACAAGTTTATTGTTCTTGACAAGACTTTTGCATGCCATAAACAACACTTTGAATGCAAGAGAGGGATAAAAGGCTAAACAAAAGGAGACTGCATGTTATTGCACAACAATGTTTTCTCAGTGGACCTTCAAAAGAATTGATGGAAATACAGGGGACTTTCTATAAGTGATTTATGTTAATCAGATTTTATGGAACAAAAGTCATGAGAAAATATGAGTTATAAAATATAACGTACCTCCCCAGTAAACTGCACAGTTGTGTATTTGTTGTCAATTCCAGATGTTCCTTCAAAAACCTGGTAAAAACAAAAGAGGAAATGAGCATGCTATAGTAGATTCAATTTATTCTAGGCAAATTATCGGAAGGTAGAAACTTAAAATGGATGAAATGTTCCTCAGAAGTCAAATCTAGCCATAAGTGATCCTAAAGAATAATAGACCTGAACAACAGCTTTTTCCCCATCAACTTCCAGAACTTGTCCACGTCGAGTTGTTCCATCTCCCAAACGAATATTAACAATCTCCTGGTACTTAGGTCCCTGACAAGAGAAACATATGTACACATAATTCTAGTTGGATAAACACAAAGAATACAATTAAACTACATTATGTTTGAAAAAAAAAAAGAAAGTAAAGTGCACGATGATTACCTTAACTTTGTCGAGGATAACCAGTGGTCCAGCAACACCAGAGACAGTCCTATATTCTGCAATTTCCGCAACATCAGAAACAGAGGTGGATCCAGGATTTGGAGGTTTCGGGTGCCACATTACTTTGAACATAGACATCACTATCATAAAAAAGGGCAGCCCGGTGCACTAAAGCTCCCTCTATGCGCAGGGTCCGGGGAAGAGCCCGACCACAATCATAATATCGCTAATTTCTAATGAATGCTGAAATTTGGCTCATCGGTAAGGGATAATCGATCAAAAATCTGTCAAAACGTTAGCAACGAACAAAATTCCGATGAACTCCGTCAAATATTTTCTAGATAAATTACCGATTTTGTGGTAGTGAACACCTACGTTCAAAGCAGTGTGGCATCTAAAACCTCCAAATAGGGCAAACACTTGGTTCGTTTGATCAACTTTAGGCTCCAATGGTTATTCATCTTTCAATTTATATAGAAAAATCAATCAAACGAAAAAAATGTTTAACGATTATAATAACTTAGAGCAAAACAAATGTTTAATCCAACTTGTGAAGTAGAGTGATAACAAACATATGTTTTCACTTTTCAGTTCCATTATTAAACGGTTATGACATCAGGACAAGTATACTTGTTACGGGGAGAGATGAACTTTTAAGTTTTAATAAGGAAGAAGAAAACTTCAATTTTATTTTATGTATATTTAAAGAGTTAAATGAAGATGAAACAAAAATTCAAGAATCAATTAAAAAATAGTCAAACAACATTTAATGAAGAATAGTTGGTCAAGAGGAAAAGAAAAGAACCTAGAGACTGGAATACTAGTATGTGTACTTGTATGTATCTCTATTGCTTCAGCAAGCCAAAAATTACTACCTGTTGGCAGTGGGATTCGAACTCCCAGCGCTTAAAAAATTTAAGCCTATTGCTATTGGCACCTTTGCCTTATTTGTTAATAAGGGTAACACTTGATCCATTTATAGTATTTCTTTGATATATAAATATATATATATATATATATATATATATATATATATATATATATATAGGGTCTTGCTAACATACTACATGAAGGTAGTGTGTTAGCATGATCCCCATTTTTTAATTTCCCTAAAAGCCCCTACTTTTTTTGCCAACTAATTAAAACTAGGGACCCTTTTGTCTTTTCGATCCAAAAACCCCCCAAATTCATTTCCTTCCTTCCCACATCACCCCCAAGATCCCTTTTTTTCCTTCTCTGCAATCTAACCTTTCAACTTCAATTTTAACCTTTCAATGCTTCTAAGTTTTAATCTCAAGATTTCTCTGTTGCTAGATTTTGATATTGCAATTTTCAAAGTGATTTGATATCAAACAAAATAGCATCTTCATTGATGAGTTTTCGATTGGGGATTAAATTTTTATTTTTGTTCTCTGTGTTGGTACAGAAGAATCAAATATTCATTTGTTGTTATGGTCATTAAAAGCATTGACTTTTGGAAATAGAGATTTAACCCCCAGTGTTTTGTCTACTTATGCAGAGAGTTATTGTTCGGTTCCACCTGCTTCAGAAAATATTTCAAGAAACACTTGTTTTGATAATATATTTGAAGAGAGTTATGAGCCTCTCTACTACATCTGAGGTAGTGGTATGGACTGCGTACACTTTAACCCCCCCCCCCAGACCCCACCTGGTGGGAATACACTGGGTATGATGATGATGATGATTTGAAGAGAGTTATGCAAAGAGTGTTTTGTTTTTTTACCTTCAATTTTGATACTAAGATAATCCCAGCATGCATCTTCCATTAACATTTTCAAAATAAAATTATAGAGAAGAAAAAAGGGGTGATGCGGGAAGGAAGGAAGTGAATTTGGGAGTTTTTCGATTGAAAAGAAAAATGAGCCCCTAATTTTAATTAGTTGGCAAAAAAAGTAAGGGCTTTTAGGGAAACTAAAAAATGGGAGCATGCTAACATACTACCTTCAAGTAGTATGTTAGCAAGACCTATATATATATATATATACAAAGTTTTAACCAAGCTTGTGGGTGGCATGTCATCCCTTGGGCCTTAATAGATCCGCCCTGATTAGAAGTCACCATCAATCTTCTAAATGAAAATTTTAATCACATTCTTTATTTTAGACTCAATATTACTACAAAATAAGATTGAGAGCTAGAAAACACTGTATTCATTATTGATGATCTCCTAGAATTTAATTGCATATTCTCATTCTAGCATATAAGTAGAAGGTACATCACAGTCTATTCATGATTTATATAGTAGTATTTACCAATGAAATCCTCTAACTACAAAAACCAAGAAGTAGAAATTCCTCTCTCATTTGCGCATGAACTATTAAAAAGGAAATTCGAAGGGTCTTTGACTACCGTTCTCTCCCAAGTTGAAAACCTCTACCAGCAAAACTAGGATTGTGGAGGCATTCAGCTCATTAGCCCTATATAGTATGTTTAACTTTGTTGGATATTGGGTCTGGATCATGGGTCGCTCCATGTGGGGTGACCCAAACCATATAAAAGAGATGAGTAGGGGAAGTTACAGAAAAGTTACAACCTGCCCTATCACTTATAAGTTAATGTGAAAAAGGGGTGTGGGGTAAGAATTTTTTTTGGAAAACTACCGCTTCTTTTGTTCTATTTCTCAACAGAGAAATTCTTTTATCTGGTTTGTTTTCTCTCATAAACACACAAAGGGAAAAAACATTTAGTTCGTGGATTAAACTTTGTTTCCTAGTGATTCGAAGTTCGACTTGGGTTAACTTTCTTGGTGGTGAGTTAAACGATATCCGCTGCGTAATAAAGGTACACAATTCTTTGTTCTTGCCCCACGATTTAATGTTACAAACTTAGCTCTTGTTTATATCATTACAAATCATTAATAGACTTCACTCCGCAAAACAAAAGACATTAAAAAGAAGAGTAGCACATGAACTTACCCATTCCAACCTCCAGGGTTCCTTCCTCCATGTCAATAGTGTTTTGTGCCACACCCATACTTAACCTGAATAACAAAGAAAAAAAATGAACAATAATACACCAATAATCAATCATCAACTATACCTCAATACCAAACTAGGATAAGAATTGTGGGTAGGTTTGTGGCTAGCATAAAATTAGTACTCCCTCTATCTCAATTTGTTAGCAATTTTTACTTATCAAAGGCCAATTTGACTAATTTTCAGAGTTAAATCGGGCTAGACTATCTTGTACTTTTCCATTTTAAATATTCAAAAATTACACCAAGAATACTTTGTGGGCGTTTGTCATGTTTCATTGTGAAAATTGAAAAAAAAAAAAAAGTAGTTTTTGTTTTCAAAGTGAAAATGATAATTGAAAATTGGAGTTGTGTTTGGCCATGAATACAAATTGGAGTTAATTTTGAATTTTTGCGAGCAATTTGAAGTGAAAACAGTTTTTTGTTGTTTTTCAAATTCTTGAAAATTTTATGGCCAAACGTGTTTTCAAAAAGTAAAAAGTTTTCATGGCCAAACGCCCCCTATAAGTCACAATCCTCCGTATGAAAATGAGAAATAAAAGCATTTCAAAAGCTGGTCCAAGAACATTCAATTTAATCTATAATAAATAAAATCATGAATGTATATCCTCGCAATCAGTCAACCAACTATGCCTCAGACCTGGAGAAAAGTTGCTGCTAAATTTTAAAAGTCATAATATTATCACCAGCGATATATATGCCAATAAATATAGTAAAAATGACTTCAGACTTAAAAATGTTAGAAAGAAAGATAAACAAGTGTGATACACAGAGCAATCACGGGACATATTCAGAAGTAGGGGATTTGGAAACGAACCAAAAAGCGAAAGATGAAGATTCAAAAAATGGATCTGTAAAAAGGAGCGAGCTTACCTTTTCTTCTGAAATCCACACTTTATTTTGAAGAGGGAGTGCAAGGTGGACAAGAGAGACAATAAAAACAAGAATCAACGTGATGCCCCACAGGGAGGGAGAGAGAGAGAGAGAGAGAGAGAAAGAGCGAGTGAGGGATGGTTGTGGCCTTGTGGGAGTGAGATAGTGGAGAAAAATGAGCCAAAAGACCCTCTCAAGTTTTTAATTAAATAAAAGAGATAAATAAATTTTAGATTAAGAAAAAAAATTGCTCAAATAATTACAAATAATTGTTTGACAATTATATTAAAAAATAAAAAAAAAATTGTTACTTTTATCTAATTTAAAAAATTTAAAGGAAACTTGTTTGTCCCTTTTAATCAGAAGTCCCGAGATAGTTAGTTGCCACCCCAATAGACTCTATTAGCTTTTACAGCAGGGACTTTTGGTCTTGGACATGATGTCAATTAGGAATTGCCACAAATTTTGGTGGCGAAATGGTCTTTTGGTACTTGTCCCTTTAACCTATGAGAATACAAGTTTTTAAACCTTTTTTTATCAGATAAGTTGAGCGTATAGCATAAATACTGGTACGTTATTAAAATTATTTAAAATTAATTAACACATAGGAAATTACGTGTAATGAACTTAAAAACTTAGACCCGCTTTATATTTTAGACCCTCCAACTCACCTCCTTATTAACTGAACCATTAAACTCAATAAAACGCAATATTTTAAACTTTTTTCTTATCTGATTAGTGTGTGTATAATACAATCGATTACACATGAAATTTTCACATTATTTTTTATTGACACCTAAGAAATTAAATGTTAAATAAATAAATAAACATAAATAGATCATTTTGCATTTTTCCAACAATCATTTTTCCATATATTGTTCATAAATTGAACACCAAATTTGAATTTCAAATAAGTGAAATCTTTCTCATTTAACTTGAAATTACAACTACATGTTCACAAACACAAATTACAGTGAATCTCAATCACAATTTTGAATTAGTTATCACAAATTCACAAGACCCATTTGTTATTATTCAAGCTTTCTCAGGCTTATCAATGGAGTTTTTGAATTTTTCAATACCCACCATTAAAATCATACCCACATTTCTTTTTTGACCCATCTAATTTTTCAATACCCACCATTAAAACCTCATCCATTACACAATAAAAAGAGTAAAATTGAACTGGAAAAAGCATTAGGGAACATCCATTAAGACAAAAAATTAGAGTAAAATTGAACTGGAAATGCACGAAAAAGAGAGCAGTACAACGACAGAAAAAAAAATAATGGAAAAGAAATTTGGAGAGAGAAGATCGAGAAGAAGGGGAAAAAAGGCTCAAATTTGTCCAACAATGGTGTTGGAAGCAAATGAAGAAGAAGGAGGCTAATAAAAGCCATAATTTGACTGTTGGGGGCCCTTTTTACAAGGTCTGACGAGTCGAGTCGTTTTGGTTTGTATTACACGCTCCTATGTGGTTTATGTCACATAGGATGTCATGTCAAAAAAAGGATTTAAAATGTTGTGATCTGATGGATTGAAGGGTTCAGATGATAAAGGTGTAAGTAGAAGTGTCCACTTTACAAACTCGGACAAGTACAAAGGTCCAAAATACCATTTCGCCAATTTTGTTTCAACATCTAATTTTCATTTTAAAAAGAATGACATACTTTTCTTTTTAGTTCATTTCAAAAAGAATGATTCTTTCCTCCTTTTTGTTAGCAATTATTAATTTCAACTTTCCATATATATTTAAAACCACAAAATTAAAAGTTTCTTTATTTTCTTAAACTTCGTTCTAAGTTAAAATAGGTTATTCTTTTTTAAACGAAGAGAGTATATTTTTTTTAATAAAAATGAAAATTTTCACAATTCATAAAAACTATTAAAAAGAAGTATATCATAGTTTGTAATAAAGTATAATATGTCTTTTTAAAAAATACAATATTTGTTGATAGGAATTTAGTTCAATAAAAAGAAAAATTAAACATGAGTTGTAGTATAATTAGGGGTGGGTGTTCGATATTTTTAAAATTTGGGTTTGGTAATTCGATAATCGATAATTGAAAGTAGATACCAAACACCATACTTTTAAACTTCGGTTTTGTAATCCGGTAATCGGTAAATTAAACTTCGATTCGGTATTTGGTAATACCATATTCTTATTTCGTTTAACTAAATTTCTGAAAATCAACCTACTCATTGTGAAGGCAACTGCAAATGTATTCAAGTAAACAGGGTTGGTCCGATTGGAGCTTTTGGCTAATGCTATTGTAAAGCAAAAGTGAAGAACGGATGGTGGACCTTTGAGCTTTGGGCTTCTTTGGGCTGACAATGGGTCAATTAGATAAATTTCACCCATTTTGGAGCTAATTACTCCCTATTCAAACTATTTTCAATATTACTAAAAATCTCTGATTTAGTCCACACTGATAAATCACATTCTTTCGGATACATCACTTAATTTTTCAGGATACATCACTCAATATTACTATAAAAAATACTGAAATAATTTTACACGGATACATCACTGTCGTCCGGACACTTTGCGACTTCGATACATTACCAACTAATTCAGTAACATCTCACGCATAATGTATCATGAACAAGATTTATTTGTGTATCGGTAATATTAACATCAGTCTAATATATAAATTTAATCAGATCTTTAGTCAGATACATTAGTCTATGAATCAGTAATATGAAAATCTGTCAGATACATAGGTTTCGTGATATTCTCCAAACAGAGAAAACAAATGTTTTCGATCAGATCTGGCTAGATCTCCACCTGTATCATCAGAATTCTACGATATTCATCGGAAAAGATGACGCTTTAAAAAATTTCAATGCGACAGTTGTATGTACGGGTCCCGACGAGATAGAGACGGAGAGAAAAGAGAAAAGGGAAGAGAAAACGAAGGGAAAAAGGATCGTTTGAAGTTGTGGTAATTGTTCTGACGGAAATTGAAGCAATGGGGAGTGGTGTTTGCTGGTGGCTAGTGAGTTTTAATAGAGGTTTGGTGTTAGAAAGTTGATGATGAAAAATGGAGTAAATGTGTCAACTGGGCCGGGCCGGGCCAACCCGGACCCGATCCATTTATTTTTTCCGGTTTTGGGCCGGTGCCGGGCCGGGCCCAATTCTTAACGGGTCGGGCCGGGCCGGGCTGAACAGTGAAATTTTCCCAAACGGCCCAGCACCGGCCCATTTAATTTTTTTGACCAGTTAATGGGCCGGTTTACCGGGCCCCGACTAAAAAAAATAGTATTTTGAACGTTGATTGTTTTTTAATATGCATTCAATATATATACTACTTAAAATACGATTTTAAAGAATAAACATTCAATATATACTACATTAACGAATACACATATATATATACATTCAATATATACTACTTTAAAGAATAAACATACATATATACATTCAATATATACTACTTTAAAGAATACACATACATATGTATACATTCCATATATACTACTTTAAAGAATAAACATACATATGTATACATTCCATATATACTACTTTAAAGAATACACATACATATATACATACAATATATACATTCAATATATACTACTTTAAAGAATATACATACATATATACATTCCATATATACATTCAATAGATACTACTTTAAAGAATACACATACATATATATACATTCCATGTATACTACTTTAAAGAATAAACTTACATATATACATTCCATATATACATTCAATATATACTACTTTAAAGAATACACATACACATATATACATTCAATATATACATTCAATATATACTACTTTAAAGAATATACATACATATATACATTCAATATATACTACTTTAAAGAATACACATACATATGTATACATTCCATATATACTACTTTAAAGAATACACATACACATATATACATTCAATATATACATTCCATATATACTACTTTAAAGAATACACATACACATATATACATTCAATAGATACTACTTTAAAGAATACACATACATATGTATACATTCCATATATACTACTTTAAAGAATACACATACACATATATACATTCAATATATACATTCCATATATATATTACTTTAAAGAATACACATACACATATATACATTCAATAGATACTACTTTAAAGAATACACATACACATATATACATTCAATATATACTACTTTAAAGAATAAACATACATATGTATACATTCCATATATACTACTTTAAAGAATACACATACATATGTATACATTCCATATATACTACTTTAAAGAATACACATACATATGTATACATTCCATATATACTACTTTAAAGAATACACATACACATATATACATTCAATAGATACTACTTTAAAGAATATACATACATATATACATACAATATATACATTCAATATATACTACTTTAAAGAATATACATACATATATATACATTCAATAAATACTACTTTAAAGAATAAACATACACATATATACATTCAATATATACTACTTTAAAGAATAAACATACATATATACATACAATATATACATTCCATATATACTACTTTAAAGAATACACATACATATATACATTCAATATATACTACTTTAAAGAATAAACATACATATGTATACATTCCATATATACTACTTTAAAGAATACACATACACATATATACATTCAATAGATACTACTTTAAAGAATATACATACATATATACATACAATATATACATTCCATATATACTACTTTAAAGAATACACATACATATGTATACATTCAATAGATACTACTTTAAAGAATACACATACACATATATACATTCAATATATACTACTTTAAAGAATAAACATACACATATATACATTCAATATATACATTCAATATATACTACTTTAAAGAATAAACATACACATATATACATTCAATATATACATTCAATATATACTACTTTAAAGAATAAACATACATATGTATACATTCCATATATACTACTTTAAAGAATAAACATACACATATATACATTCAATATATACTATTTTAAAGAACATACATACATATATACAATATTCAACAACATATACGTTTATACTATCATATTAAAAGTATTGAATTCATACAAGATATTCAATTTAAATTTTAAATGGAAAAAATATATAAAGTGTAAATGAATTTAATATTTGATTGATTGCAAAATGTTTGAAAACTTACAAGTTACAAGGTTGCAATTACATTTCACTAATTTCACAAAGTTAAATTGAAAAATGAAAATTCAATTGATTAATTGTAAATTCTACAAATTTTTCATCAGTTTTTCCAATTCACGCATGTTAACATTAATGGGAATTGGCTGTGGATTGTCAAAATCAATGGCACTAAAGCCATGCATTGGACTTGATTGTGCTGAATTCTCTCTTGAAGTCATTATTTCTTCAAGATCTTCTTCGTCTTCCGGCTCCACGAACATTCCTTGATTTCTTCGTTCTGCTCTAATCCAGTCTCTAAGGCAAACTAAAACATTCATGGCATTGCCTCCCAATGTGTGTCGGTTGTCTCCAATCTGTTGCCGTCCTTGACTAAAAGCGCTCTCTGATGCAACGGTTGACATTGGAACATTCAATATATCTCTAGCTAACATTGAAAGTACAGGATATTGTCTTTCATTATTCTTCCACCATTCCAGCGTGTTGATTCTACCTCTAGGATCCTCTGTAGGCTGCATAAGATAATACTTAAGCTCTTCCCGACTTACGGTTCTATGCGATGAAGGCTGCAATCTATTCCAAACAGATAGATCAGAAACACAATAAACAGGCATATTATGTGCCTGTCTTTTAGAAGATGATGGTTCCTCAGAACGATGGGGAGCGGGGGTTGGTGTAATGTGTGACGGTAAAGCATTGTCAAGTAAATCAGCATAATGATTGTATAATGTGTTCATGTAACTATTCGCATCAGACATAGACGTATACAAAGAAGGTTCTTCATCAGCTTTTACTCCTAAAGCAGAATAAATAAGAGAAGTAAATTCGGACATAGTATTATATTTCATACATGGATTTATTATAGCACCAACTAAGAAAATAGGGGGAAGCGGAAAAAAATACTTTTTAAATTTATCAATCATTGCCTCAATAGCATATTTGTAACCTGGTTTAGACTTATACTCGTTAAGCAATAAAGAAATGTCGGCTAAATAAGCTAAAATATTACAAACAGTAGGATAATAAGCTCCAGAAAATTCAACCGTAGCTAGATAAAATTTTTGCAAAAAATTAACAATATCATCAATTTCAGCCCAGTCTGAATTTTGTAACATACAATCGGGAAAATCACTAGCAAATTGGTTAAAAGTCATAGTAATAGGAACTTTATAAATATTGCAAGTATTTAAGAAATCATACGTAGAATTCCATCTCACATCTATTTCTTCAGGCATTAATCTCGGTCTAAGTCCATTTTCCTGACATTTTCTTTTAAATTCGGTAAGTCTAATTTTTCTATTATTTCCTTGAATAAAGCCAACTGCAAGTCTAACTTTTTCAATAGCAGGCTCAAAAAAAGCAAGACCATCCTTTACAATTAAATTATATATATGGCAAGCACACTTAACATGAAATATTTCGGATAACGGTGGAGAAAGTTCAGTTTTTAACAACTCAATAGCAGCGTTGTTGTTAGATGCATTATCAAAAGATATACATAAAACTTTGCGGTCAATACCATAATATCTTGCAACTTTTGTAATAGATTCAGAAATAAATTTTCCAGTGTGTCTACGGTCTTCATCATACAAAAATGCTAAAATACGTTTTTGCATAACAAAATTACTATCTACCCAATGACAAGTAATTGTTAAATAATCATTTTTATTAATAGCACGACCAAGATCAGAAGTTAAAGAAACTCTACATGAAAGATTTTTTAATAATGCAGATAAATAGTAAACATATTGTGCATGGAGTCTAAAAATATCGGACCGACAAGTACTTCTAGGAATACCCTTAAACATAGGATTATAAATTGCCTGAATATAATGAATAAAAGCATCAGAAGAAGCAAAAGAGAAAGGCAAACAACCCGCAGCTATCATTTTGGCTATTTCTTCACGATCCTTCATTTTATTATAATTCTTAACTAATAGACCGGTTTTTGGGTTCAATCTAGTTTGACTTGGGCCCTCAACTGTCTCACCACCAGTTACCTGAGCTAGCTCTATTGGGTGTTTCTCCTTCAAATGTCTCGACAACTGACCCGTACCTCCTTTATTACCCCCAGTCTTATGCTCGTATTTTACCTGACAAAGATCGCATTCAACCTTAGTGGTTCCTTCTATTCGGGTATAAAAATTCCACACAACACTAGTTTGTTTACGAGATCTTACAGGGGGCCGGGGAGGAAGATTAACTGATTCAGATTGAACATTAACATTACCAGATTCGGGTGTAACATCATCATCATCATTTTCATCTAAATCAACAGAGTCTACTTCATTCTCTTCTTCTATACCATAATTTTCTTGAGCCTCAAAATAATTCATATCGTGAGCACCTACACGTATTTCATTCTCAAATGGTTCGCTAATTGGTACCGGAGGCACACGAGTATATCGAGCATTTGAACTACCTCTACCGGAACCAATTTGTTTCTTACTACCACTACCACTACCACTTCCGGGACAAAGATTTCTAACACTTTTACCGACTTTCCTTAATTTATCCATATTACCAATTAAACTAACAAATATTCAAAAAACACAAAAAAAATCCAAATAAATATTCAACAAATAATACACTAATTAAAAATTAAAAGTAAGAGATGGAACGATAATACCAAATTTTTGAAGTACTCGAAAGTTGGTCAATTGAGTACTTTTGGAAACTTCAACGTAGTATTTGTAATTGCAAAATAATAAAATATATAGAACACTTTATGAGATAATTTTAGCAAATTTGAGAGAGAATAAGAGAATGAGAATTGAGATTGTAGGAAATATTTTTTGAAATGGCATGTATTTATAGGAAAAAAAAAAATTGTTTTTTTTTTTTTTTTTTTTAAATTAAGCCTAAAAAGGCTGTTTTGGCCGTTGGGCCAACGGCATTATAGCCGTTGGGCCTCAACGGACCAAAACAGCCTTTGCAGGCTGGGGCCCAACGGCCCAGAAAAATTTAAAAAAAAAAAAAAAAAAAAAAAAAAGTTACCGGGCCGGGCCGGGCCGGTGCACCGGTGGACCCGGTCCGGTTTTCTAACTGGGCCGGTCCACCGGTTTCAATACCGTGTCCGGCCCAGCCCCCCTAAAAACCCGTCAGGCCCATTACCCATACCGGGCCGGCCCGGTCCGGTCCGGTCGGTAAATGGGCCGGTCTAAATGGGCCGGTTCCGGGTTGAACCGGCCCAGTTGACACCCTTAAAATGGAGGGAAATGTTGTTGTTGGTGGAGTGGCAGTGAGTGTGTTTGAATTTTGGAGAATTAATGGAGGTGGGTGTTCATGGTGATGTTGTTGTCGATGGAGAAGGAGAAACAGTGAGAGAGAAAGGAGGGACAGTACGCGGTATGGGGGGTTGTGGAATGTATCCGAACTTTTTAGAGAGAGGAAGCAAAATCAAGAATTTATTTAATTCCTTAAAAGAGTTGGGATTTTAAGTAGCTATGGTAAGTTAAGTAGTGGTATTACGTAATTTTTCCTATATTATATATATACGGGGTAGACCTTTATTTAATAAATAATTCGGTATTCGATCGGTAAATTAATACCAAATACCAAATGGTATTAATAACTTGTACCAAATCCGAACCCGAATATTATAATTTTGAAATTTTACTCCCAAATACCGAATTACCGAATACCAGATTTTTTATTTCGATTATGCAATTTGATTTTCAGTATTTTATGCTCAGTCCCTAAGTATAACCATTATTTAATAATAATATACCCATCATATGAACAATTTCTTTACATCGAGCATGTATTTTCCAATAAGATGATTGAGAAGACGAAACAATGTCATTAGTAATCATATCATCATATTCATATTTTGTGAATACTTCATCATTTCTTTAATATTCATGGTAAAAACTATGTAACACTGCACTAGCTATGATAATGATCATCTGTGTGCAGGAGTGGATCTAGAAGGCTCCAGGGGATTCACCCGAACCCCCTCGGGAAAATAGTGCAATATATATATATATATATATATATATATATATATATATATATATATATATATATATATATATATATATATAGAGAGAGAGAGAGAGAGAGAGAGAGAGAGAGAGAGAGAGAGAGAGAGAGAGAGAGAGACAGAGAGAGAGAGAGAGAGATTTTGAATATTCCGAAGATAAGAATAAAGGTTGGCTTCGTGGTTGAGGGGTTCAAAATTCACCTTAATGTTCCAAATTCAAATCTCATGAGCACTACATTTTTATTTTTCGAACCCCTTAAATAAAATTCATGTATCCATCATTGTCTATATGTATTCTGAATCTATTTTTTCAAACTCTAAAAATTTGTTGGCTAAAGTAAAAAGTAGAGTAGGTTGGATAATTACTTTTGCAATAGATGATAATTTTTTTATAAAATATATATAAGTTTGTAGGTAAAATTTTAAAAATTGAAATCACAACTTAAAATTTGAAATTCTACATTTTTGAAGTTTTGGGATTTCAAATTATGATATGAAATTGAAGTTGAAGTTTTGTTCACGTCTCATAAACAAACTCTAATTTCAAATCAAAACTTCAAATTTCATCGCCAAACACCTGCTAAACCAAATTATTTTAACACTATGGACGGTTGTTAAATATTATTTTTATAATGTATTATATATATTTTAATGATATATATATACACACACAATATAGTTAATTATGAAAAGTTATATAAAGGGTATAATATGAGTATTAATGATAAGTAAGAGTTAAATGAGAAGAAAAAAAAATAACGATGCGATTACACTAAATCAATTGTTACATAAAATAATAGCTTTTATCACTATATAATAACATATTTAATAATATGATACAAGAAATTTACATAAATATCAAAGTAATCATTATATCCAAATTAACAATACAATACAATAGATTAATCATCCAAACAAGCTAAAGAACGTATTTGAAAATTATTATATAATTATGCAGTCATATATTTCATAACATATTTATTGTAATGACTTATATATTCGCAATAACATAATTTTAATGTAATTTTCAGTGTCATGTTTGATTATGCAAGTGTGTTAATTATTTTTTAATGAATAACGGTCAAAAATTATTTATATGAGTAATAATCTATTATTTATTATTGTAATACCCCCTAAGTTAAAATATCCAAGAGCAGTTGATTTAGCAATTTCTAGTCTTCATCTATTTAGTGCGACTAATAAATATCGATAAAGTGATATTCCCTCCGTCCCATTTTATGTGACCTAATTTGAATGGGCACGGAGTTTAAGAAATAAGCTTTGACTTGATAATGTTTACCATATTGTCCTTTAAAAAATAAAAGTTAATGCATTCACTTTTTAATTAAGTGGGATCAATAAGGGTAAAAGAGTAATTGTGCCTTCAAAAAATTACCAAATAAGGAAATAAGACATTCTTTTTGGAACGGACCAAAAAGGAAAGTAGGTCACATAAAATGGGATGGAGGGAGTATAAAATTGGAGAAGTAATAGCAGGTTGGCCAAGTTTCTAAAATTAGCTTATTTCGAGAAGTGCTTATTCCAAAAGTGATTTTCAAAAAAGCACTTTTAGTGAAAAGCAATTTGTGTTTGACGAATAAATTTAAAAAACACTTTTGAGTTGCAATCAGTGTTTGGCCAAGCTTTTTAAAAGTGCTTTTAAGTGTGTTTTTTTCAAAATTATATTTTAAATAAGTGTTTTTAAGAAGAAACTACCTTTTTAGCTTCTGAAAAAACAACTTTTGCTACTGTCTAGAAACATTTATTTTCTCTCAAAAGCTCGGCAAACACTTGACTTTTTAAAAATAGCACTTCTTAGAAAAAGTAAGTATTTTTGGAGAAAAATAAGCTTGATCAAACAGGCTATAAGTTGTGGTGTTTCTTTCATTCACTTCAGAAAATGTAACCTAATTATTTGAATGTGCTCGAAATATATCATTCATCAATAGTTCATTATTTTGCTTAAGCATAACTACGAGAGAAAATTTCAAGTTTATCACTTCAATAGTAAATTTTAGAATATTTCTTCTCAATTGTTCTATATCTTCTGAAGGTGGATCGTGATATCTTCACAATTAAAAACATGTTCATATTTATAAGCTTTGCTAAATACTGTCACATTCACTTTAAGAATGAATATGTATTTGTAGCTTTTATCAAAAGGTTTCATTCTTTGGGAGTATAACACAATCATCTCGACGTGTCTTAAGCGTATCAAATTATGAGAACTTAATACCTTTTTAAAGATATTGTTATTTCAGGAGTAAATCAAGACATGTATAATAATATATAATTTTCTCTCTCGTGATCATAGCCACGACCATGATTGGCGTCACGACCGCGACTTGAGTCATGATCTTTCTCATGCTTAACTTGGTGAAATTTTCTCTTTAACTTTCGAGAATGGACCAGAACCAACAAGTCAACTTTCATGATTTTTTTATTAGTAGTTCATAATTCGATCCAATTAAATCATGCTCGTGGAAGAATGACCATCTTCACGTGATCATATCTATTTTTCAAATTATTCTACGACATAATTTATTTATTTTTTACAATGAGATATTTCAATTTCAAGCCCTCATCAAGGGCAGAGGAATATCTTTATTTTAGCATAGTCTTGATTTGATGCCTCATTTTTATCTTTGATGGTGTCTGTCACATCCATCGCATCAAGATGAATTTCAACATCAAGGACCCAAAAGACAAGTAGCTTTTACCCAATTAATATCAAGGGCTACAAATTCAAGTTTACTATTTTAGAAGTAAATTTCAGATTTACTATTTCAGGAGTAAACTAAGGCATACATAGAATGTAGAGAATTTTCTCTAACATATCTTTCAGAGTATACTAGGCTTCAATGCAATTACTGCTTTAGAAGTTATGAAGTAACGTGAAATTTAACCACTTCTGATGGTTATATGAATAAATGTATCTAATCATACGAGATTTATAAAATATAACAAGTGTAAATTCATACTTTTGATGCTTTCAATGTATGCTAAAAAAGACAGAATCTCGTGCTGATAACGTGTTATGAAATAATAATAAAAAGGCATGATACATAAACATGCCCTTTAACTTGGCCTCAACTCATATTTATGACCTCCAACTTTGAATGTGCACAAGTAGACACTCAAACTAGTATAAAGTTGAACAAGTAGATACACGCGTCTTATGTGTCATAATACACGTAGGACTCCATATAGGGCACGAATTGGCTACGTAGGACACCACATAGGACACATGTCTACTTGTTCTACTATATACAAATTTAAGTATCTACTTGTACATACCCAAAGTTGGAGGGCATAGATGAAAATTAAAGCCAAATTAAAAGACATATTTATGTATTATGCCTAATAAAAAATCAAGACAACAAGAGATATGCCCAGTCAAAGAAGCTGGGATAGAGAAAGATTTTATTTAACAGATGTGCAAATAAACTGAATTGATTTCCTATTTATAGAAAAAGTGAAGCCGTTATGAGGTTTTCAGGAAGCAGCTACAAGGCTTTTGAGAAGTTGCTTGTATGTTACATGCTTAAGCTACTTACAACTTGCTTGCTTATTGCTTGATTGCATATATGAGGAAGCTGTTGTAAAGCTTTTCAAAAAGTAGCCGCAAGCTGTCAGGCTGATTCCAACCTTATTCAGAAAATAATTGTATAATGGAGGTCCAAAATATGATTTATTTATAATTAATAATAATAATAGTAATAGTGATTCAAATGTCTGATTTGAAGAAATGGACCCATTGCAGGGGCCCACACGATGAAACCTCAGACCCCGCATGTTTTTTAATCTTCCAAAATAAAAATTATCAATTCCAAACACCATTCACCCTGTTTATTACTTCTATTTCGACCCGAGTAGACTTACTCCTTCCGTTTTAGTTTAGGAGAACAATCTTTTTTAAGTTAATAATTTCAAAAGAATGATTTCTATTTAACTTTAACTTTAATTAGAACCTTAATAGCCATACAAATCATTTCATATTTAAAAATAAACACACTTCCAATTCCAAAAGTGTCAATTTATTTTTTAAAATTTTGAGCCCGATTAAAAAGATTCACATAATGAAGTGAGTATAATAAGATTTGTCCTGCATGCTATATTTAAGAATAGAGAGAGCACAAAATTAAAATGTAGCGATCAACAAACTGTGCAAGTAATAAACCACTTGAAATAAAGACCAGAATTAACATTTGGAATTGCAATATTTACTGTTTTTGAGGAAATTAAAGAGGGAAAGTATATTTAGAAGAAAGATACACTTAAAACGAAAAGATGATGCATAATAAGACGAGAAAAGAAATTTCTTGCATGCAGACAAGTAAATATGTAACATATCTAAAATCTCTTATAGCAACATGAAAGAGACATCTTTGGATATTCCTGTCACCTTATTATAGCTTAACATTACAGTGAGTAGATCCACGATGGACAAGATTTAAACCTTCAGAAATCCTTCTCTCCCGGTGGTGCCGGAGATACCTTCAACTAAGTAGCGTCATATAAAATTATTTGTGCAAAATTTTGTGTGCGCCAATGTCCTTCTCCTCCTCCTCCACCACGCAGACTCATGGGAAAATAATGCCCAATGTGAGAAGACTGGTAATACTAATTAATTAACGCAAAGTTATGAATATATACAAGTCATCCAGCTAGCTAGTTTATAAACATGATCGAAGTATATATACACAACATATATTATATGTAATTTTTAATATAAAGTATACGCTCCATATCTAGCACTTTGTCTATATTTTGTAAATTAGTTGGTCGAAGTATTTAGGGCCGTAATTATCCCATTAATTAAAGTCAAATTCACATAATGTCCATACTATCTGATCGAAGGTTATGCTACCTAGAAATCCTTAAAGTTCAAATATCGTCATATAAGAAAAAAAATCATAAGGAAAACTTAGTTGATGTCTACCTGATATGTAGTTCCAGTTCCAGCCTCTTATTATGCTCAATTATTGTGGATTTCACAATAACTTAAAAACTATGGCATGATCTTACGTTGATTGTGTACAGTGTACTCATCTTATGTGACAATAATAGTAACAAATTATATTATAACTTTTTGAGAGATAATATTGAAAAGGGTCTCATTTTCATATATACACATGAAATATTTCCAATATCAAAGGGAAGGTTTGATATATTTCTTTTGAAAGCCAAGAAAATAAACATTAAGCACTATATATATATATAACTGATTTTACTTGCTATTTGATCTAAGAAGATATATATATATATATATATATATATATATATATATATATATATATTCATGATAGTAAATTATTTTATTAAGTGTAAAATAAATACTTGATAAATGTTATTATTGATATTGACAAATTTTAAGTGGTGTTTATTAAATGATTTGAAATTTTTATCTAAAATAAATTTTATAGATTTGTTTGGCAGTAGATCATTTCATATATTGTTGATTTATTGGATCAATAAATCTTTACAAAATTATGTGTATTCAAAAGTTTGTAACAATATGTAATTACAAATATTTTTTAATTTATAAAAGAAACATGAAGGTATGTGATTTATTAATTATGGCCATTAGAATATTCTTATTTCTTGTTTATGGACTATAATTTACTTATTTAATAAAATTGTATTAAAGTTGGAATAGTTTAATAATTTTCACAAATTATGAGATTTTTATGTTTATGAAGAAAATACCGGTGTTTTAAAAGGTAGAGTCCGGACTCGCCCCGGGGCACTGGCAAAACGCCTTGGGGCTCATGTGTGAGACTTAGTTCTGTGAGGCTTATGCCCTAAGCGCCCGACTATACCCCCTGAACAAGCCTAAAGCCCAACGCCCGGGCCTCGCCTAATAGTTCTTACACAAATTATGTCAAATTCCTTAGTCAACGTTGTTGATATTCATAATTCTCTACTAAATGAATGATGCTTAGTAGTTTTTTTCATCTGTTGAAATGAGAAAATTAAGATTAACTAGCTTATTTACTAATTGAGAACGTCGTGAGGGTGAATATGACTTAACATTTCTGTTTAAAATACATATCCGAATTTTACATCTTCACTTGTTATTAGTCGATATGTTTTTGTCCTATATTTCAAAATTATCATATTTTATTTTGTTATTTGAAAGTATTTTGTTTTTATTCATGAAAGGGTTGATGTTTTAATTATAATATTAATTATCTCTTTTAGGGAGATAAATTGCATAATATATGATATTCATATATTTTAAGAAATTGTGATTCTTTTATTATTTGTAAGTTAAGATGTTAGAGTTGAATTGTATCACATAATAATTTGTATATCATTGCACTATTTCTATTTGTACATGATGTTAAAAGTTTTGTTTTCTATAAGTTTTTTTAATCATGTTTTAAATTTTTAAAAATTAATAATGCATTTGTATAATTTTTATGTTATTATATTATAAATTATAAATTAAAGATCCATGGGACTTATAATTATATTGTTTTTCATAAAATTATTTTATTCTTTATTTTTTTTACACCATAATCTAATTCACACTCAATTTTTATTTTATATACTCCTTTTCTTCTTCTTTTTTTCACTTTTCTCGTTTATTTCTTTATTCATTTATTTTTTTATCTACTTTTTTTTTGCTTTATTTTTCTCTTTTTTTCTTTATTGGTTCCTTTTATTTTTGCATTTTTTATTTTTTATTATTTTCGTTTTTCAATTTCTTTATTTCTTGTTCCTTTTCTTTTCTTTTTTCCTTTTTTTCATTTATTTCTCTATTCTTTAATTTTTTTCTCTACTTCTTCTTTTTCCTGCTTTTATTTTTCTCTTTTTTGTTTTTATTTTTGTGTTTTTTATTTTTTTATTTTCTCTTTGTTTTTCAATTTCTTTAGTTCTTGTTTCTTTCCTTTCCTTTTTTTTTTTCCATTTATTTCTTTATTCTTTATTTTTTATTCTCCCTTTTTCATTCATTGTTTTCTCAAATCATAATATTCTTTATTTTTTCACCACAAGCTAATTTCATATTTTAGGTTTTGTTTTATTTTATTTATTAATTATTTTTTTTGATTCTATTTTCTTTTATATTTCTGTTTTTTTTTTCATTTGCTTCAGTCTGTAATGATACTATTACAATATATCTATTGTAATGACCTTCCCGGTCATTTCCTTCGTTTTCGTGTGTTGTCAGCGTTTAGAGCTTTTCTATAACTGCCCCAAGTTATTTATGACTTGCTGGGACTGACAGTTCGATTCCCAGGCAGTTCGTTTGAGAATATTATTTAGACCGAGCACATTGTAAAATATTAAATTAAATTAAAAGTTGGTAAAATGACATAGGTAATTACCTTTTGAAAATATTTTTGAACTTTATAAAATTCTTTTGCTATGATATATCTATATTATTTTATAATAGTTTTATAACCTATTAATAATTAAAACGGAGATAGTGAATTTAAATATGTTAAAATAATATTTTTATTTTATAGAGGTTTTGTTAGAAATAATTTTCTATTAATTATGGTATATTCAAAAAAATTGTATTTATTTTACCACGAGTCTATGCAATACCCGAATATATATATATAATGAGATGAGACTTTGGGTGGCATCGCCACCTCCACGTTCACCAAGATGGTCGCATACTGCCACCTATCAAGATTAACATTACAAATTAGTGTATATATGTACTTATATCTTATCATTTCATCTAACAAAAAACAAAACATATTAGGAATAACATTTTGACGATTCTGTTATCAAATTAAGCTCACTCTTGCACTATTCTGTTAAGATTTAAGCTTAGGATTTATATATTTGAGTCCGTGGACTCGCTCTCGTCATTTCTACGGTATGTTTTCTTATTTTTACGGTAATTTTCGTGTATACTTTGGGATTGGTATTGATGTTTGAGCTACATTTTGAGCTCAAATAGAGCAGTGATAGTTGTGACTATTGGTCACATAGTTATTTGGGACACTGTGACGGTTTCAGTTTTACGATACCGCAAGCGGGCCCCACGTGGACTGTTCGGACATTTTTCCGAACTAATGCAATATAGGTGTCAATAGTCATGTTTTGACATGTAGTTTATTATTTTGATAGCTTGGCAGCAGTCTGAGGCCTCTCGAAAGGGAAAGGCTCCTATTTAGCTGGTCCTTTAGCAGACATTCGGCGGCGTCCAGGTAGGCTAGGTTTACCTTCCTTTGCACTTAGATTGGGCTTATGTGTGATATATGTATGCTATTGTGCTGGTGTTTCGGGCTGGTATTATAGACTTGGTGGTGCTGGTTTGCTGTGATTTAGGCCTTTTAGGCCGGATAGGGCTATTCGAATATATTCCAGGCCCGTTATCCTCGTGGTACACCACGGATGACCTATTTGGGGTCGAATAGTATTGTTGTTGTTGTTGCTAGTCTGGGAATGTTATTGTTGGACCTTAGTACAGGCTTAGACAGACTTAGCCCAGACTTAGACAAGTATAACCAGACCTGGTTTTCGGGACCCGGTAGCGGGCCCCGTTACCCTTTTTGTCGACTTGTTGAAACTTTGACATCTTTGGGCTTAGATAAGCCCTATATGACTATTAGGGTTATGACGGGATTGAGTCACCCCGATTATACCCGGTTGGCCCGTCTAGCTTTGTTCGTCCCTGATAGCACCGTATTTGATTGGGGTCGGCTAGTTTGACTAAGAACGCTGAACCGCCTTTCCATGACTTGTAATGTGACTTTTATATACATATTTTTATAGTAGGTAGTTGACCTAGAAGTACCCCGAGATTGACTTATAGCATGTTGTAGAGTTAGCTTTTGTACCTATATAATAGTATTGACTTGGCACTAGGGCGTTCCCCGTTTATTTCATATGATATGACATTTGATTCTGTTCTGGTTACTGGCTATGATGAGTTCCGGTTCGAGTCCGGCTACTGATTCAGGTATGATGATTTTGGTTATTGACTATTGGGTGTTCCGGTTCGAGTCCGGCCCCGGATTGTGGTACACTATGAGTTCCGGTTCGAGTCCGGCCACTGATTATTATGAGTTCCGGTTCGAGTCCGGCATCTGGTTATGATATGATTGGAGAGTTTTGGTACTGGGTACCGTGATTATGATGTTGTTGTTCTATGAGTTCCGGTTCGAGTCCGGCAGATATGATATATATATGTGGCCTCTTGTTATTACCCACTGCTTCCGGTTCGACTCCGGCGTCTGGCCTCTTGTTATTACCCATTGGTGCCGGTTCAAGCCCGGTGCACTCCTGTTGGTTATTGTGGTTACTGGATACTGATACAGCCTCGAGACACTGGTGACTATGCATTTACTTTTCTTGTGTGTCCCGCTGGTTTATGGGGGCCAGACTGGGTTATTGTTTTCTTCCGTGTGCCTATCGGGCTTATGGGGGCCCAGATAGGTTATGTTTGACTTGTGTGTTTACTTACGCATTTATTTACTCGTTATTATGTATCGCACTTATATTTTCCCTGAGCATATCTATACGCCTCGGCCGTTACTTATGTATCTATTACTTGTACCCCGGACTTAGCATGCCCCCTGCACTTTAGCTTGCTTATATTATATTAAGCTCAGTCGGCCGATGATGCCTACTGAGTACCCGTTGCCCTGGTACTCATACTGCACTTCTGCATCTTTTTCCCCGATGCAGATCCAGGCACCAGTCGACGGTTTTGACGTGACTCTTTTCTCAGCACTGATTCCGGAGCAGGGTGAGCTTACTGACGTCCGAGGCAGATCCTTCTCCATCCTCTACTGTATAGTCTTTTGCTCTCAAGACTATTGTACTTATTATACATGTTTGGTTTCTGTCTTGTATTTTGGGTATGTTAGTAGTGGCTCATGTACTGACCCCACCAGGTCTTGGGAGGGGTTCTGGACTTTATATACATTGTCCTCTTCCTTCTCAGTCTTAGCATGTTTATAAATATGGTTACTTCCACTTCTTCTCTGTATTATGAGATTCCGCCCGTTAGCCCGTCGCTTGTTGCTCCGGGCTAGGGTTTGGCTTGCCTATTGGTGGGTTACGATAGGCGCCATCATGACCCAAATATTGGGTCGTGACAGCTTGGTATCAGAGCCTAGGTTGTCTAGGTAGTGTCGGTACATGGGCCAATGTTTAGTAGAGTCCTGTGGATCGGTGCGGGGACGCCTGTATCCTATCTTCGGGAGGCTACGGAGCATTCTTAGGGGAGTCTCTTATTTTCTTGCCTCATGTCCGTGCGTTGAGTCTATGTTGGTTTCTGATTTTCATTTTGTTCACTCTTTATGCAGATGGTTAGGACGCAGGGTGCGAGACCCGAGGGTCAGGACCCCGAGCCTACAGTAAGGGCTCCTGTTAGGGGCCGAGGTCGACCCAGAGGTCGGGGGCAGGGCAGAGCAGCAGCCCCAGGCCGAGATCATGCTAGGGATCAGTTACCCGATCCCGTTATAGCTCCAGATGTTCCGCCTCCGCAGCAGCCGGTGGGCTAGGGAGCAGCCCAGGCTCCACCTGGATTTATAGATGCTTCTTTGCTCCGAGGTACATTACTTCAGTTGTTGGGGCTAGTTGGAGGTCCGTCAGCCGAGGGAGCCCAACCAGCAGTACAGGGAGTTGGTGTTGGGGCGCAGCCTGCAGCTGCAGCACCCAGAGTTGAGATTCCGCCAGCACCGGTAGCTCCACAGCCAGTTATAGATCAGCCTGCTATGTCTGTCGATGAGCAGAAGATGTTGGGGCGTTTCTTGAGGTTGACTCCACCGAGATTTGCTGGTACTCCGGGTGAGGATGCATATGAGTTCTTGTCCAGCTGCGAGGATAGATTGCGGAATTTGGGATTGGTACAGTCTCGTGGTGTTGATTTTGTGGCATATCAGCTTGATACTGCAGCGAGGAGATGGTGGAGGGGATATCTTGATTCCAGGCCAGCAGGATCTCCGCCGGTTACTTGGACCCAGTTCTCTGAGATTTTCTTGGGGAAGTATATGCCCCGTACTATGCGGGAGCGACTTAGAGATGAGTTCTCCAGATTGACTCAGGGTTCGTTATCTGTCGCCGAGTATGAGGCGAGGTTTCATGATCTTGCTAGGCATGCTACTTCTATTTTGCCTGATGAGTATGAGAGAGTTAGATGTTTTGTCAGGGGACTGAGATTGCCACTCCGCAGAGCTACCCAGAGTTTAGTGACTTCAGGGAAGTCATTCGCAGAGATTATCGAGCATGTATACTCTATTGAGGAGATGGATCGCGAGGCCCAAGGGGGCAGCGATAAGAGACCTCGTGTTCAGGGTAGTTTCAGTGGGAGCAATAGTGGTTCGCAGTTCAGAGGTCGTGGGTTCCAGTTTCAGGGTAGGTACCCTCAGCAGCAGCAGCAGTCTTTTCAGCGACAGGGTCAGCCCAGTAGGCCCGTACAGTCAGCTTTGCAAATATTTGATAGGGGTCAGCCCGCCTATAGTGGTTCTGTTAGCCAGCCTCAAGGACGTGGTCAGTCCAGTTCATCGACTAGAGGTGGTCATACTAGCTCAGCCGGACCTTCTAGGCCGAGCAGGGAGCCAGGAGCATGCTACACTTGTGGGGTTGTCGGTCATTTTGCGCGTGAGTGTCCTCAGCGCATGGCGATTGAGCCTTCAGTTCAGACAGCACAGCCCCTCAGATCTATACCTCCAGCAGGTAGAGGTGGTGCACAGGGTCGTCGGGGTGGTCCCCAGGGTTCTCGAGGTAGAGCGCAGGGAGGTCGGACTGGTGGTCAGGGCGGTGCTCAGACTAGTGGTAGCCAGCGTCAGTTGTATGCCGTGCCGGCTAGACCGGAGGCTGAGGCTTCGGATGCAGTGATTACAGGTACGATTTCCGTATGCCATCATCCAGCCTCTGCATTATTTGATCCTGGATCCACGTTTTCTTATGTATCTACTTATTATGCACCACGGTTGGGTTTGTGTTCTGAGTTATTATCTATGCCCTTACGTGTATCTACCCCCGTTGGTGATTCCTTAGTAGTGGATCGGGTATATAGATCTTGTCTGGTGACTATTCAGGAGTTTGAGACTCAGGTTGATTTTATTGTATTGGCCATGGTAGACTTTGATGTGATTCTGGGCATGGACTGGTTGTCTTTTCATCATGCAGTCTTGGATTGCTTTACCAAGACCGTTACCTTAGCCATGCCTGGTGTACCCTCGGTGGTGTGGCAGGGTTCTGTTAGCCGCACACCGACAGGGATTATTTCATATGTTCGTGCTCGTAGATTGATGTCGAGGGGATGTGATTCATTCCTTGCTTATGTTCGGGATGCTAGCATTGAGAGTCCGTCACTTGACTCCGTCCCAGTTGTTCGTGAGTTTCCTGATGTATTCCCGACTGACTTACCTGGCCTTCCTCCTGAGCGTGAGATAGAGTTCATTATTGACCTTGAGCCGGGCACCCGACCTATTTCTATAGCTCCTTATCGTATGGCTCCTGCTGAATTGAGAGAGTTGAGTACTCAGCTCCAGGACCTTCTGGGGAAGGGTTTTATCAGGCCGAGTGTGTCTCCGTGGGGTGCTCCAGTTCTGTTTGTAAAGAAGAAGGATGGATCTATGCGCATGTGTATTGATTACAGGCAGTTGAATAAGGTAACTGTGAAGAATAAGTATCCTATGCCTCGTATCGATGATTTGTTTGATCAACTTCAAGGTGCAGCGGTATTCTCAAAAGTAGATTTGAGATCTGGATACCATCAGTTGAGAGTTAGGGCTGAGGACATCCCAAAGACAGCCTTCAGGACCCGGTACGGCCATTATGAGTTCCTGGTGATGTCTTTTGGGTTGACTAATGCCCCAGCAGCTTTCATGGATTTGATGAATCGTGTATTCAGGCCATACTTGGACTCCTTTGTGATTGTGTTTATTGACGACATCTTGGTTTATTCGAGGAGTAACGAGGAGCATGAGCAGCATTTGAGGATTGTGCTCCACACTTTGAGAGATCATCGGTTGTATGCCAAGTTCTCAAAGTGTGAGTTCTGGCTTGAGTCTGTAGCTTTCTTGGGCCATGTTGTGTCCAGACACGGTATCATGGTAGACCCAGCAAAGATTGAGGCTATTCGAGGTTGGGCTAGGCCCACGTCACCTACCGAGGTTCGCAGCTTTGTTGGGTTGGCAGGATACTACAGGCGATTTGTTGAGGGCTTCTCGTCTATTGCATCTCCTATGACCAGACTAACTAGGAAGGAGGTTCTATTTCAGTGGTCTGAGGATTGTGAGGCGAGCTTTCTAAAACTCAAGGATCGGCTTACTTCTGCCCCTGTGTTGACTCTTCCAGTTGAGGGTGAAGGTTTCACCGTGTATTGTGATGCTTCATGTATCGGTTTGGGATGTGTTTTAATGCAGCGGGGTCGTGTCATTGCTTATGCATCGAGGCAGCTGAAGGTGCACGAACGTAATTATCCCACTCATGACTTAGAATTAGCAGCGGTAGTATTTGCACTGCAGATTTGGAGGCATTATCTATACGGTGTGTATTGTGAGATCTTTACAGACCACCGCAGTCTTCAGCATATAATGACTCAGAGGGATCTTAATTCGAGGCAGCGCAGATGGATTGAATTGTTAAAGGACTATGATATCTCTATTCTCTATCATCCGGGCAAGGCGAATGTGGTAGCGGACGCCTTGAGCCGGAAGGCAGTGAGTATGGGTAGCTTAGCCTTCATTCCAGTCTCTCAGCGGCCGTTGGCTTTGGATATTCAGTCCTTAGCTAACTCGATGGTGCGTTTGGATATTTCTGACCCCAGAAAGGTTATCGCTTGTGTCGGTGCGAGATCTACTTTGCTGGAGCAGATTCAGAGTCGTCAATTTGAAGATAGCGGTCTCCGTAGAATTCGAGATCAGGTATTGAAGGGTGAGTCTGAGAAAGCTACCTTGGGTTCTGATAGTGTTTTGAGGTTTGACGGTCGTATTTGTGTTCCGAGGATTGAAGATTTAATTCAGTTGATTTTGCGTGAAGCTCACAGTTCTAGATATTCTATTCACCCCGGGACAGCTAAGATGTATAAAGATCTGAGACAACACTATTGGTGGAGCGGTATGCGGAGAGATATAGCAGGGTTTGTAGCCCGATGCCTTTGTTGTCAGCAGGTAAAGGCCGAACATCAGAGACCCGGTGGTTTACTTCAGCAATTACCCATCCCCGAGTGGAAATGGGAGCGGGTCACTATGGATTTCATTGTTGGATTGCCTCGCACCTTCCGTGGTTTTGATAGTATTTGGGTTATTGTGGACCGGTTGACTAAGTCTGCACACTTTATCCCTGTTCGAGTCTCCTATAGTGCTGAGAGGTTAGCTCGTGTATATATTCAGGAGGTGGTCCGCCTACATGGAGTGCCAATATCCATTATCTCAGACCGAGGGTCTCAGTTTACCTCCAGTTTTTGGCAGACTTTTCAGGAAGAGTTGGGTACCCAGGTGGACCTCAGCACTGCATTTCATCCTCAAACCGATGGGCAATCAGAGCGGACTATTCAGGTATTAGAGGATATGCTCCGCGCTTGTGTACTTGACTTTGGGGGCCAATGGGATCAATTCTTGCCTTTAGCGGAGTTCGCGTATAATAATAGCTTTCACTCCAGTATTCAAATGGCTCCGTTTGAGGCTTTGTATGGGAGACGGTGTCGATCTCCAGTGGGTTGGTTCGAGACCTCAGAAGTCAGTCCTCGTGGCACAGATTTACTCCGAGAATCTTTGGACCGAGTTCGAGTAATTCAGGACAGGCTGCGGACAGCTCAGAGTAGACAAAGGAGTTATGCTGACCGTAGACGTCGTCCATTGAAATTCAGGGTGGGTGATAGGGTCTTCTTACGAGTATCGCCCATGAAGGGCGTGATGCGGTTTGGTAGGAAGGGTAAGCTTAGCCCCAGGTATATTGGACCCTTTGAGATTTTGCGGACAGTTGGAGAGGTGGCTTATGTGTTAGCTTTACCTCCGGCATTTTCAGCTATCCACCCAGTATTTCATGTTTCTATGCTACGACAATATATTCCAGATGAGTCGCATGTGCTTCAGTGGGACTCGGTTCAGTTAGACGAGAAACTAACATTTGTGGAGGAGCCTGTGTCCATTTTAGCCAGAGATGTCAGACGGTTACGCTCCCGGGACATTCCAGTGGTTAAGGTACAGTGGCGTCACCGTCCGATTGAGGAGGCAACTTGGGAGCTTGAACGTGACATGCGAGCCCAGTATCCCTACTTGTTCACATCTTCAGGTACGTGCTTATTCTTGACTTTCGCGGACGAAAGTCCTTTTAGTAGTGGATATTGTAATGACCTTCCCGGTCATTTCCTTCGTTTTCGTGTGTTGTCAGCGTTTAGAGCTTTTCTATAACTGCCCCAAGTTATTTATGACTTGCTGGGACTGACAGTTCGATTCCCAGGCAGTTCGTTTGAGAATATTATTTAGACCGAGCACATTGTAAAATATTAAATTAAATTAAAAGTTGATAAAATGACATAGGTAATTACCTTTTGAAAATATTTTTGAACTTTATAAAATTCTTTTGCTATGATATATCTATATTATTTTATAATAGTTTTATAACCTATTAATAATTAAAACGGAGATAGTGAATTTAAATATGTTAAAATAATATTTTTATTTTATAGAGGTTTTGTTAGAAATAATTTTCTATTAATTATGGTATATTCAAAAAAATTGTATTTATTTTACCACGAGTCTATGCAATACCCGAATATATATATATAATGAGATGAGACTTTGGGTGGCATCGCCACCTCCACGTTCACCAAGATGGTCGCATACTGCCACCTATCAAGATTAACATTACAAATTAGTGTATATATGTACTTATATCTTATCATTTCATCTAACAAAAAACAAAACATATTAGGAATAACATTTTGACGATTCTGTTATCAAATTAAGCTCACTCTTGCACTATTCTGTTAAGATTTAAGCTTAGGATTTATATATTTGAGTCCGTGGACTCGCTCTCGTCATTTCTACGGTATGTTTTCTTATTTTTACGGTAATTTTCGTGTATACTTTGGGATTGGTATTGATGTTTGAGCTACATTTTGAGCTCAAATAGAGCAGTGATAGTTGTGACTATTGGTCACATAGTTATTTGGGACACTGTGACGGTTTCAGTTTTACGATACCGCAAGCGGGCCCCACGTGGACTGTTCGGACATTTTTCCGAACTAATGCAATATAGGTGTCAATAGTCATGTTTTGACATGTAGTTTATTATTTTGATAGCTTGGCAGCAGTCTGAGGCCTCTCGAAAGGGAAAGGCTCCTATTTAGCTGGTCCTTTAGCAGACATTCGGCGGCGTCCAGGTAGGCTAGGTTTACCTTCCTTTGCACTTAGATTGGGCTTATGTGTGATATATGTATGCTATTGTGCTGGTGTTTCGGGCTGGTATTATAGACTTGGTGGTGCTGGTTTGCTGTGATTTAGGCCTTTTAGGCCGGATAGGGCTATTCGAATATATTCCAGGCCCGTTATCCTCGTGGTACACCACGGATGACCTATTTGGGGTCGAATAGTATTGTTGTTGTTGTTGCTAGTCTGGGAATGTTATTGTTGGACCTTAGTACAGGCTTAGACAGACTTAGCCCAGACTTAGACAAGTATAACCAGACCTGGTTTTCGGGACCCGGTAGCGGGCCCCGTTACCCTTTTTGTCGACTTGTTGAAACTTTGACATCTTTGGGCTTAGATAAGCCCTATATGACTATTAGGGTTATGACGGGATTGAGTCACCCCGATTATACCCGGTTGGCCCGTCTAGCTTTGTTCGTCCCTGATAGCACCGTATTTGATTGGGGTCGGCTAGTTTGACTAAGAACGCTGAACCGCCTTTCCATGACTTGTAATGTGACTTTTATATACATATTTTTATAGTAGGTAGTTGACCTAGAAGTACCCCGAGATTGACTTATAGCATGTTGTAGAGTTAGCTTTTGTACCTATATAATAGTATTGACTTGGCACTAGGGCGTTCCCCGTTTATTTCATATGATATGACATTTGATTCTGTTCTGGTTACTGGCTATGATGAGTTCCGGTTCGAGTCCGGCTACTGATTCAGGTATGATGATTTTGGTTATTGACTATTGGGTGTTCCGGTTCGAGTCCGGCCCCGGATTGTGGTACACTATGAGTTCCGGTTCGAGTCCGGCCACTGATTATTATGAGTTCCGGTTCGAGTCCGGCATCTGGTTATGATATGATTGGAGAGTTTTGGTACTGGGTACCGTGATTATGATGTTGTTGTTCTATGAGTTCCGGTTCGAGTCCGGCAGATATGATATATATATGTGGCCTCTTGTTATTACCCACTGCTTCCGGTTCGACTCCGGCGTCTGGCCTCTTGTTATTACCCATTGGTGCCGGTTCAAGCCCGGTGCACTCCTGTTGGTTATTGTGGTTACTGGATACTGATACAGCCTCGAGACACTGGTGACTATGCATTTACTTTTCTTGTGTGTCCCGCTGGTTTATGGGGGCCAGACTGGGTTATTGTTTTCTTCCGTGTGCCTATCGGGCTTATGGGGGCCCAGATAGGTTATGTTTGACTTGTGTGTTTACTTACGCATTTATTTACTCGTTATTATGTATCGCACTTATATTTTCCCTGAGCATATCTATACGCCTCGGCCGTTACTTATGTATCTATTACTTGTACCCCGGACTTAGCATGCCCCCTGCACTTTAGCTTGCTTATATTATATTAAGCTCAGTCGGCCGATGATGCCTACTGAGTACCCGTTGCCCTGGTACTCATACTGCACTTCTGCATCTTTTTCCCCGATGCAGATCCAGGCACCAGTCGACGGTTTTGACGTGACTCTTTTCTCAGCACTGATTCCGGAGCAGGGTGAGCTTACTGACGTCCGAGGCAGATCCTTCTCCATCCTCTACTGTATAGTCTTTTGCTCTCAAGACTATTGTACTTATTATACATGTTTGGTTTCTGTCTTGTATTTTGGGTATGTTAGTAGTGGCTCATGTACTGACCCCACCAGGTCTTGGGAGGGGTTCTGGACTTTATATACATTGTCCTCTTCCTTCTCAGTCTTAGCATGTTTATAAATATGGTTACTTCCACTTCTTCTCTGTATTATGAGATTCCGCCCGTTAGCCCGTCGCTTGTTGCTCCGGGCTAGGGTTTGGCTTGCCTATTGGTGGGTTACGATAGGCGCCATCATGACCCAAATATTGGGTCGTGACATCTATATACTGTCATGTTATCATTGATATCTGCTTCAATCCTTCATTCAGACCTTTATGATACCATCACAGTTTTTATATACTGACATGGTATCATTGGGTTTGCTTCAGTTCTTAATGATATCACAATATATTTATATACCGTCATGGTATCATTGATATATGCTTTTAATTTAGTAAGACTTCCATGATACCATCACAATATATTTATATACTGTCATGGTATCATTGATGTATGCTTCAATCCTTCAGTCAGACCTCCATGATACCATCACAGTATATAGATACTGACATGATATCATTGGGTTTGCTTTAGTCTGTAATGATACCATCACATTATCTCTATATAACGTCATGGTATCATTGATGTATGCTTCATCATTTAGTGAGACATCCATGATACCATCACTGTATATCTATATACTGTGATGGTATCATTGATGTCTGCTTTAATCCTTCAATTAGACCTTTTATCCATCCTAGTGCTATCCAGATTGGCCTGGTCTTATACCACTCTAACCACTTTTTATGTTATGTTATATCGCTTTCTATACCTTGTAATTCCCAATATACTTCGTCTAATCTTTGTAGATTTAATGTTTTTAGTCTTTTCAAAGATTCTTGTAAGATTTTTCGTTTTTTGCTTGCGTATACTAGTCTTATTACTTGAATGTTATATATAAGGTTATTAGCTTGTACTTCTTTAGCAAAAGGATGTGTTTTCATTAAATGTCTTATCCTAACGGACAGTTTTCTAAGTATTCTTTAAATATTATTCTATAATGTATCGTACTTCTAATTTCGCTATTTACCGTAAGAAGTTTTGATTTTAGTCTATTTCTGTGCCCACACCTTCAGAGATGTGTTTTTGCCGATATGTTGTTATAATTTGTTTTAGTTGCTTTATCAAAGCCTTCTAAATGTTGGATTAATTGATCTCGTATATTTATTAGACGTTTTTCTTTACTATATGTATTATATATTTGTTGATTATAATGATTTATATAATTATGATAATTATCGTTTCTTCGCATATAAAGAAATAATGATAGTCTTTATTAAATATTCTTGGGCTTGTATGTCTATTTTTACTTGTTCTATTTCTTTCTTTATATATTGATAATAGTTAGTAATCTGTTCACGTAAATGAGTTTCTACGTCTAATTCTAGATATATTTTAAATCTGCGTATTACTTCTAGTAATTTTTGTTCTAAGAAATGTATATAATTTTGACTTTGGATAACGAAATTTAGTCTTTTACTTAGTTCTTTATATTTTTTACGATATTTTTTAATAGGATGTTTAGATTGTTGCATAAGATATTAGCCTAAAGGAAGATATTTTACTCTAATCTTTAAATATTTTATATAATTTTTTACTGCCTTAATTTTTTTTTCTAAGCGTCTTAAATTATTCGTCTGATTATTTAGTATATTTTCTTTTATTATTATGGCTTGTCTTAAATCTTGTTCAAAATCATAAATCTCGTTATAATAATATGAAATCGTTTTAGCATAAATATGTTGTTTCATAAATTTAATAATCTAAAATGTCTATTATAGGAATTTATATTTCTTATATTCTGAAGGGTGAAACTATTATGTCTTACTAACACGTATCTAACTAATTTTCTTTGATAACGTCTTAGTTCAGCTATACAATAAGGGATTCTGTTATTTTGTATTATTCCGTCTTTACTTTGAGGATTATAATATAAATTTTGAAGTTCTGTATATAGCTGGTTTATCTTTCTTTTTGTTTTTTTATATTCTTGGAAATTAGTAATTGGTCTGTCCATGTACTTAGCCTAGAGGATAATAATCTATCTGTTTCTTAAGTCTTTTAGCTCTTTTTTGTAATATTTTTATTTGCTCACTATATTCTACTGTTCTTCGTGCTAGAAATTGTACCTTTCTTTTGATATTTGGATCGGTCTTAAATTTGTCTTCGAAATAATTAGCGTAATATCTAAATTTTTCTTCTAATCTATCGTGCGCCTTTTCTAAGTCTTGACAATTTATATTAGTTGCTATTAAGTGATTTCTAAGATATTTAATGTATCTAGCAAAAACAGTTCGTTTCATATAATTGCTATCCTAAAGGATAATGATTAATTGTATTAGTTATTTTTATAATCGCATTTTGTCTATATTTAATTCGAAGAAAAAGTTCTAATGTTGGTTCGTCTAGGGTCTCGTATTGTTCTATTAAATTTTTTAATATTAATTTATTATCTAACAGAAATGATCTAAGAGCTTTTATATACTTTGCTAATTTTGTCTCTTTCATACACTATGACCTAGAAACTTCTCGCTCTGATACCAAATATAAATACACCTAGATATAAAATTGTTTCAAGGTTGTTTCAAGGTTGGGATGTAAAGTTGGGAGATGAGTGATGCTTGAGTTCTTATAGTTGTAAAATCCTACTCGGTACTTCCTCCTCCTTGTACCTACTTCCTGTAATTTGGCTATAATCTTCTTAGAATTCTAAGTATATTCCCCAAAATTTAACTCTTTTTTTTTTTTTTAATCCCTTCATAGTTATACCCTGTTCATCTCTTCTTCTTAAATTCTATACTTAAGAACTGCTTCTTTAGTCACACCCCGAAACCGCTAAATTTTTAGCCTATCCATAACTGTACCCTTTTCATCTCTTTCTCTTAAATTTTCTACTTAAGAACCGCTTCTTTAACCGTACCCTGGAAAAACACTGTCCTGTAGCTCTCTGGCCATAATGGACTTCAACATCCTAGGTTTTACCGGTTAATCCATCGGAGTTCATTAAGCATTTAAGAGACTAACCATATACTAGGGGTAGTTATGGATCATCCTAGGAATTTACAGATTAATCCATGGGAGTTCATTAAGCATTTAAGAAGCTAACCATATACTAAGGGTACTCTTATGAAAGATTATATCAACATGATATTAACATAAGATTATATCATATCAACATGATAGTAACATAATTCAACATGCTGTACATACATAGAAACATACATATGGGGGAATAATACCTAGTTTTAAGAAAGCTTATAACAAACTTACATTATGTAGAGGAGAGAGGGTTCCCTTTCGGGAGTCCCCGAGGTGCTCCTGGCTAGACTGGGAAATTAAAAACACACTCTTACTTACAAGCACTTACACTCTTTATGAATAGCTCACACTTTTTACAATATTGCTTAGAATATTTGAAGGTTGTTTTTTTTCTTCTTGCTCCGGATTCTCTCTCTGTATATCTTTCTTCTGAATGAAAATGAGGAGTATATATAGGCGTCTGGCGGATTTCAAATCTGTGGACTTCAAAATGAAATTCAGAAGGAATCTGAATTATTGAAGTTATGTCATTATCTTGGGTCCCATATTACTGTGCAAATGTTGAAAAATTCTGAAAATTATTAAAGTGGCTGTCGTTGTCGTTTTTTCCTTTTTGAATTTTGAGGCAGCCTGTCTGTTGAAAATCGTCATTGCTTACGTCTGTAGTATGGTCCAAAATATCTGATGTCATTGCTGATGTCTTTCAACAAATAGTGTCTAGATTGTGTAATGCTTCTGAATCGAATTCCATGCCCGAATCATCACTGGCATTAGGATCTTGTGCGAATTGTTCTATTGCTGGGTCATATTCTGGGTCTGAATTTGGAACATCTGAATCTTCTTCTTCTGGTTCTGGCTTAATAATCATGTCTTTAGTTTCTTCCTTGGCTTCACTAGGAGTGACATCTTTCAGAAGTATCATTAATGTTTGTCCAATAATATTTTCAATGGTCTTTGTACTGGTCTTACTTTGTCTTTTAATTTTTGTTGTCTTTGTCTTTGAGCTTGAAACTTCTAAATTGAAGCTTGCAGGTAGTCTTCTTCCACTTTTTGGCAAAGTGTCAGCCATTAACGGTCTTGAGGAGTCTTTACCGGTTGCCGTTTGAACCGGACTAGCTGTACCTTTACCCGATACAATAGGTCTTTCTACATTCACTGGGGAATGTACACCCGTCTGATCCATTTTTTGTGGAGTTGGAGAACTCGCTTGGGTTTGAAAATCAGTTTGAGTAGTAGAATCTTTAAAAGATTTAAATGTATTTTGCTGTTGAGTTAACTCTAAATTTCTGATATAGTCCTGTAAAATCATATTTTGTCTGAGCAAATCATCTCGTTCTTTTTCTAAAATCTCATTCTTTTGGTTTAATCTCTTAAAACCTTCTGCAATGGTCACAAAAAATAATTTTGTTAGAGTCTTTTTGAATATTATATTGAGGAAAAACTGTCTGATTTCTAAGATCTGGAGTTATAAAGAAATTAGGTCCTAAATTACCTCTAGCATAGTCTAAAGCTTCAGTAAAGTTATTAAAACCTTTGTATAATGGGTCTTTAAATCCTTTAATAGAGTCTATCACCGGTATCCAAGTCTGATATATTCCAGGTGTCTTTCCCTGTATAATCACATAAAACTTAAATTTGTTAGTCAAATTTTTGTCTGTAAAGTATTGAGCTGGGGCATTCATCACAGCTAAAAAATAGCTGACATCCCTTGGAGTCTTATTATAAGAAATCCATAGATTGTCTAATAAGCACTTCTGATTTCGATCAACCCGTGCTTCAGGTCTTATCTTGAAATTGAAGTTTGATTCAGGATAATAAATCAAATTTTGTCTGCCAAAATGAATTCTTTCGATTGTCTGATCAGTAGCAGTCTGAGATGTGTTTAGCATAGTCTGAGGTCTAAAATGAACATTGCTTAATAGAGTCTTTAGATAATTGTCTGCATTTGTGTATGAAATGGAAGCCTTAGCTTTCCCTTTATCTGTCATGCTGCAGAAAAAACTAATTAGTAGTTTTTGAAATCAATCTACTAAATTTATCAGCTAAAATATTCTCTTTTCCTTTAATATGTTCAAATTTTATACTATATATAGAAGTGGCATCAATAAAATTTAACCATCTTCTTTTACTGCTATTTTTCTCACTAATCTTCTCATGAAATTTTACGATTGCTTCGCAGTCTGTTCTTACTAATATTTCTGGCTTATTTAAAATGTATATTTTAAAACTATTAAGGCCATAAATTACTGCTAATATCTCAACGTCTATGCTACTCATATTTCCTTGTTCCTTGTACTTACCACTTTGATAAGCACATATTCTTTCTTCTTTTTTATCACTGTATTTATTTGTTTTTGCTTTAAGGACGGCCCCCCATCCTTCAAAACTTCCGTCTGTTTCTATTATTAGATAGTCTGTTTCTAATGGTAAGGCTAAGTCTGGAGTATCCTTAATCATTTCTTTTAACTTTTGGACTAGTTTTATATCTTCGGTATTGAAAGTATTTTGTCCTTTAGTGCCAGTCTTACCATAAAGTGGTCCTGCTACTTTTCCTAAATTTTTAATAAATTGTCTAGCATAATTTAATATTCATAGAAATTTCTGTAAATCCTTTGTCTTTTCTAATTTATCAGGCATTTCTAAAGCCTTTTTAGCTATATGTGTTTGTAATTTAATTCTTCCTTCTCCTATGGTAATTCCTAAGAAATTAATATATGGTTTACATAATTCCATTTTTTTCTTACTAATAATTATTCCATTTTCTATAAATAAATTAAAAACTATTTGTAGATGTCCTAGATATTCTTTCATGTTATGGCAAAAACTAGAATGTCATCTACATATACTAATACAAAATGTTTATACTGTCTAAAAATATTATCCATTTTTCTTTGAAAAATTGGTGGAGCTGTTTTAAGACCAAGTGGCATTACTAGCCATTCAAAATGTCCTTCGGGACAAGTGAAAACTGTCCACTCAATACTGTCTTGATGCATCTTAATTTGCCAATATCCTGATTTACAATCAAATTTACTAAATATTGATCTTCCTTGAATTCTATTAATTAATTCTGTTTTATCTGAAAGCTTATAAGCATCCATTATTGTGTTATCATTAAGTCTTTTGTAATTAATTACCATTCGGGCTTTACCTCGAACTATCTCACTATGATTTCGAACCATAAAAGCTGCTGATCTATGTCTTGATTTTGATCTTTTGATTACTCCTAGGTTAAGTAATTCTTTAATTTGAATTTCAAAGTCCTTTAAATCCTCATTAGTAGCTTTTATTGCTGCTGTTTTAATGGTATATTCTGGGTTTATAATTTCTAACTTACATTCTATTTGGTTATTCTTCCAATGTTCTAAAGGCTTTTCTCCTATTATATCTATATAGTCTAATTTTTGAATTATTTTTTGCAAATCTTCTTGATTTCTAATTGTTCCTATAGTTTTAAGATTTTCTTTAAAGATATGTTTGTCTATATTGGTTTCTATTAAATTGTAATTCTTTTCTATATCTTCATCTATATCTATCTGTTCTATTTCTTCTATTATTTCTGATAATAAATTCTGGTTGCAGGTACAATCTGTTTCTTTATCACAAATGGTGTCTGGATTTATTTCTTTAATTTTTGAATCTTTTATTACCTTTGTATTTCGTTGTATGTTTCTACCAAAGAAGGATGGAGTTATTGTAATATTTTTTGTAAAAATTACTCCGTCTCTAGTTATGAAACATCCTCCATTGTTTCTTACCAAAAAGTCTAATCCTATTACAAAATCTGTTTTGATATTTAGATTTCTGGTAAACATATAGCCTAATTTATATCTTGTCTTATAATTAGAACAAGTATTATTAAAAGTAACGATAGCGTTTTTTACATAATGATAATATGTATTATGAGTCCCATCCATTTGCATGGCAATTTGTGGTTCTGGAAAATCTTTTATAAGGTGTTTTGGTAAAATGTTCTGATTTATTAAACAGTGTGTACATCCAGAGTCTATTAGTCCTAGTGTTTCTATTTCGTAATCTTGTATGATTATTTTTTTCATTACTTTAATAGTACTTACTTTCTTGTCTTCATTGCATATTAATCCTTCAATAGATTCATTTAATAGTTCTGTATCTTCTAGATCTTCTATAACGATTCCTTGTGATTCTGGAGAAATTTGTTTACCTTTTTCTAAGTATTTAATTCTATCTTCTAGTTCATTTATCTTTGTTTCTAATTTACTTATTCTGTTTTCTACTATGTTATCTTGTGAGATAATGACTGTTTTCTTTGGTTCTACTGTTTTATGTTCTACTATCGGGGGTAGTTGTATTACATGCTTTCCTATAGTCTTTTCTATACATGGTATACATCCTTCTAAATAACATTTACTACACTTAGCTCTTCTAGTTCTGCTAGGATACCAATGACAAACATAACATTGATTACTGTCTAAACCCTTGTGTCTTTCAAATTCATGTAGACATTTGTCTTCTGAAATATTCATAAAAGAAAGATTTTCTAGGGCTTCATTTAAATTTTCTAAGCTGATATCTTCTTCTGAATCTGAAGAGTCTGGATCTTTATCATAATCTATACTCACAATTGAATATATGCTTTCAGTGTCTGACATATTCTCATCTACATTTATTAAAGTTTCATTAAAATCTTCTATAAGTTGTGAATTTCTTGTTCGGGTATTATTTCTCTTGGGACAAGTATTAGCTAAATGGTCTGGGCTACCACATGTAAAATATTCTAAAGTATTTTTATAACTTCTATTATCTTTATATTTTCTTACATGTCTGTTTTTATTTAAGTAAGGTTTTCTAGCAGAAGATTTTCGTAAATAATAACTTTTCTTTCTGTATTCATTTCTTTTATATGGTTTCTTATATTTTTTATTATACTTATTTTTCTTTTGATAATTGTCATCATAACTTTGGGTAGTATAAATTGTTTTACAAAAGTTTGTCTCACCTTTCTTTAATTGTTTTTGTATTTGTATATTTGTACATTTCTCTTGTAATATGTCTATTACATGTTGTATTTTATGTCCTATTGACCATCTGGCATTAGGATTCTGTATTACACCGTCTCTTTTTTCCCATCTTTCTTCTATTTCTCTACCTAACACTCCTGGTAAGTTGTTAAATAATTTTTTACCTAAACTTTGATCAAAAACATTACCGCTTATGCTTGTATAATAAAAATAGTCTGACAAAAATGGCTTAATATGATGCCAACTACTTATGCTTAATTGTTCTAATTTTATTAATGATTTTCTTTGTAATACTAACAATCCACTATTTGGATCTTCTCCTGTTATTAAACTATGTACTTTATTAGCAAAATTGTACGGGTTAGCACCTAATTCTATTAATTCTCGAAATTCATTAGGAAATTCTCGTTTAAAACTTTCCCATAAACCTTTTGCTGATTCTCCTAAAAATATTTCCATATATCTGTACATTGTCTCAGCATCTGTTTCATTATAAGTTTTAATAAAATCTGCTACTACAATTCCTTTCCACAAATCAATGACTGTATTCCATGATTGTGGATCATGTGCAGCTATATTAAGTATTTTTCCTTTACTACCTCCTTCTTGGAGAGTAATTGGTTCTTCTATAGGCATTCTTTTTCCTATTGGTCTAACACTTCGAATTCTATTTCTGGATTTGTTCTGTATACTCTATGTCTTGGTACATTTCCTGTATTAGTCTCTACAGTATGTATTTGGCTGGTTCTTTGGGCTTGAACTAGTTGAGGCCGATTCCATAAATTCTTTAATACTTTTATCTGTTTCAGAAAAAGTGTCTTTTGAATTATCACTATCAAAAACTTCTCTATATCTAATATTATCAGTTCTTAATGTACATAATCTAAAATGTTCGTCTACTTCAAAAATGTCTAAATGTCCTAATTTACATCCAGTACATTTGAATCGTCTTTTGTTATCTGATTGATATATTTCTCTTGCCTTTTGTATAGTTTTATCTACTTCAAATTCTTCTAATTCCATTATATTCATAAATTCTGTTCTTTCTGTTGTTCCTTCTTTAACTTCTTCTTCTATCTCAGTTTGATTTGTCTTTTGATAATCAATAAATCTTATAGAGGTTTCTCCCTTTTTATTGGTATACATTAAATGGTCTGTTGGTTTTAAAGTTTCTTGTCTATTTTTATTATTGTCAAGGTTCCATTCTAAGCCTGCATAAATTTGTGAGTCTATTTTAATAGGTTTCATTAACTTAATTCCTTTATTTCCCATTAATCCTACTACATCATCGACCTTTAATTTAAATCTTGTTCCACTGTTATTAGCTAGTTTCCCTATAAATCCTACACAAACTAAAAGGTTATTTCCTGTATTCATATCTTCATATCCTTTAGTTTGAATACTTATTTTTATGTATTTTCCAAATTCTGCTGAATTAATCATAAAGTCTGAACTACAATAAAATATTCCGCCATTGTTACTCATATCTACTTCGGTTAATCCTATAAGAGATCTCTGAGAGTCTTTCCATCTATCATCATCTCTGAGAGTCTTTCCATCTATCATCATAAATTGTTATTAATACCTTAGTTCCTAAATTCTTTCTAGTTAATCCTTTTAATCCTATTATTATTAATCCTAAATGCATTAAATTCATATTTCTTTTTTCAATTTCTACTGAAGATTCTGAACTAATTAAAGTAAGATCTTCTTGATGTTCTCCTGTAACACATATCTGTTCTTCTCTATAATGTCTATATAACTGAGCTTTTTGAGTAAATAATCCTGCACTATATAGTACTTTTGGATTTAATAAATTTAATTTATTTTGTTGGAAAACTTGAATATCTCTGTCTATGTCTATTACTTCGTCTAACTGTTGTGAAGTAGATTGTCGTTTAGAATTCATTATGTTAGCTACTATATTATTACCTAGTCTGTTTTGGGTGTAACTATGTCGTGGTTTTTCTTGGTTTGATCCCCTACCTGATAAAAAGTCCATGGTTTTATTTTTCTAACTACTGGTGTTCTTTCTTTTAATGGAGTTACTTCCATCTTTTTCAACTGGTCTATTAATTCGTTTAAAGTTTCTTCAGGTACTGGTGGATATTTGATCTTATTTATTTCTTCTAAATGTTTCTTTAATATTTCTTGGTGGTCTTGTATAATTTTTCCTTTTACTAATTTTTTGATGTTTTCGTTAAGTTGACATGGTATCATTGGATTTACTTCAGTCCGTAATGATACCAGCACAGTGTATCTATATACCATTATGGTATCATTGATGTATGTTTCATCATTCAGTGAGACCTCCATAATACCATCACGGTATATCTATATACTGTCATGTATCATTAATGTCTGATTCAATCTTTCAGTCAGACCTCCATGATACCATCATAGTATATATATACTGACATGGCATCATTCGATTTGCTTCAGTCTGTAATGATATCATCATAGTATAACTATATACTGTCATGGTATCATTGATGTCTGCTTCAATTCTTAGTGGAACCTCCATGATACCATCACAGTATATCTGTATAGTGTCATGGTAACATTGATGTTTCCTTCAGTCCTTCAGTCAGACCTCCATGATACCATCACAATATATATATATATATATATATATATATATATATATATATATATATATACTGACATGGTATCATTGGATTTGCTTCAGTCCGTAATGATACCATCACAGTATATTGATATACTGTAATGGTATCATTGATGTTTGCTTCAATTCTTCAGTGAGACCTCCATGATATCATCACAGTATATATATATATATATATATATATTGTCATGGTATCATTGATGTGTACTTCAATCCTTCAATCAGACTTCCATGATACTATCATAGTAAATATATACTGACTTGGTATCAGTGGGGTTTGCTTCACTCCGTAATGATACCATAAAATTATATTTATATACTGTCATGGCATCATTGATGTTTGCTTCAATCCTTCGGTAAGACCTCTATGATCTCATCACAATATATCTATATACTGTCACAGTATCATTGATGTCTGCTTTAATCCTTCAGTCAGACCTCCATGATACCATCACAGTATGTATATACTCATATGGTATCATTAAGATTTTACTTCAGTCTGTAATGATACCATCACAGTATATCTATATACTGTCATGGTATTATTGATACCTACTTCAACCCTTCAGTGAGACCTCCATGATACCATCACCGTGTATCTATATACTCACATGGTATCATTGGGTTTGCTTCAGTTCGTAATGATACCATCACAGTATATCTATATACTGTCGTGGTATATTGATGCCTGCTTCAACCCTTCAGTGAGACCCAGTGGCGGAGGCAGGATTTCCATCAAGGGGGTTCAACTTCAACATAAGCACGCTAATAATATCCACAAAGAAGCGGGTCGGATCAAATAAGAACGATCTATATAAAGTTCAACTTTACCTTAACACGAACAACAAAATATCAAGAAGGTACTTAGGCAAATTATTAATCTATGGAGAGAAAGCTGAAGGAGTTTCTAGGCTAAATCCTAACAATATGTCTGTTAATGCAAGGTCACACTGAAGGAAACCCAAAACCCAGCATTTCCTTTAGTTGATACCATCAAAATCATCAAAAATTTATCCTAAACCATCAAGAATGAATCAAATACACTAATGCAAAATGAAATATTTACACGAACAGAAATGTTTACCTCTTATTTTACTTAATGGCTGAATCCAGATCCAGATTCCTTGTTATCTTACACCATTTTTGCTTTTCAGAATAAGAATTCTTCACTTCACTGCATATTACAGTCTCCTTCAGCCTTAACTCAATTTCTGAATAGCGAGAGTCCGTCGGTACCATATTAATAAGGTCAAAAAGCTTGTCAATAAGCAATATTTATCTCAAAATCTTTCTTGTACTTCTAAAAAACTAAACTCATCAAACAAGTGAAGAACAACAGTGCTTCAAATAGAAGTCTATATCCCTGCACAAGAACAACAATGCTTCAAATAGAAGTCGATATTCCTGCACAACACAATATCAAAGCAAAATCAAGTGTATTCCAGACTCCAGAGATTAAGATACCTAATATTACAAGACTGTATAGTAAGATAACAAATCATATTACGGAGAGCAAGTAAGAATGGAGAATAACATACTCAAGGGGGATTCAAAAATTAAAAAAATCAAACAAGAGAAGAAGCTTATCAAAACATAATTTTACTATTGAAAATGCAACTACATTATTACAATTGTACTCTACGAGGTTTCATATCTTGAAATGTCTCAATAATAGCATCATTAGAAATATTATCAAATACATCTTTTTCTAAATAAGGTACCAAGCAACCACTAAAAAAATCATCACTCATTCGACTGCGCAAGTCATTCTTGATAAACTTCATTGCCGAAAAAGCTCTTTCAACGGATGCAGTGGCAATTGGTAGAAGTAGAGCAAACTTCACTAAGCGGAATACCAAAGGATAATTTGAATGTTTCTTTGTCATAACTAATCTTTTGGAAAGATCACAAAGCCCATTTAGATCGGAGAACCTTTCATTAACATCACGAACATCAACAATGTAACTTGCAAGTTGATTCTCAAGAGTGCCCATATCAAACTCATCAAAGTCATCTAGATATAATTGAACCATTCTCATTATCTTTTTGATGTCAAAACTTGAAAATGAGTTAATTGGATTCAAACAAGCAATTCCATGAAGCAAATCACTCGCCACCTCGTCAAAACGATCATTGAGTTCTTGAAGTTGCCAATCAATAATATTGCAAAAAACTTCAACACGATAATGGTGTAAAACCGTATAGTCAGCAAGTCTTCGTCGGGATCTTAAAGAGCTAACATATGATTCCTTAAAGTTAGGTATCAATATGTCATGTTTGCCACAAAACATAGATACGTTATCAATAAGAGAATCCCATCCATTATCTCTTAAAACTTGCAACCTTTTCTTTGCTACTTCAACAAGTACCATGGCGTTTGCAATATCTTGCTCCTTTTTTTGTAAGCATTTATTAAGCTCATTTGTGATTGCCAAAACATCTCTTATCAAATACAACATGAATGCAACCTCAAATGTTTGACAAGCTTCGAGATGTCCCATTGCCTTAGCTCTTTCATCCATATTTCGTGCATCAAGAACAAGTGATTCAAGAACACCAAGAATAGAGTCAAACATAAGAATGAAATTGCTAAAGGATTTATAATGAGATCCCCAACGAGTATCACAAGCTCTAGAAAGACCAAGTTGTTGATTCAAGCCCCTACCGGTTGTAAGTTCACCCATATCTAATGCCTCTTGAATTTTTTCTTTTTGAGAATCTCGAAGTTCATCCATACGCTTAAAAGAAGATCCCAACACATTCAAAATATTTGAGACCAACACTACAAGTTTTCCCACTTCAATACACTTTTTAGAGACCCCAACAAGAGTTAGTTGAAGTTGATGAGCAAAACAATGGATGGAATGAGCCGATCTACTTTCTTGCCTAATTAACATTTTAAGACCATTAATCTCGCCTTGCATATTGCTTGCCCCATCGTAACATTGTCCACGCACATATGATAGACTCAAGGAATGTTGAGCAAGTAAATTAACAATTGCCCTCTTTAAAGATAAAGCACTAGTATCTTGAACATGGACAATGTCAATAAGTCGCTCCATCACAAATCCCATTCTATCAATATATCGCAATACAATAGCCATTTGCTCCTTATGTGACACATCAAAAGATTCATCAACTAGTAAGGCAAAATAGTCACCATTTAATTCATCAAGAATAACTTAAATTGTCTCTATCTTGCATGCAGTCACAATATCTTTCTGAATTATTGGAGAAGTCATTTGATCATTTTGAGGAGCATTTTCTAGTACGTAATCACGAATGTTATCACACTTTTTTGCATACCATGAGAGAATTTGAAGAAAGTTACCCCTACTAAGTGATGATTTAGATTCATCATGACCTCGAAATGCAAATCCCTGAGTTATGAGAAGTCTTGCTACATCAATCGAAGCATTTAATCGGATCCGATATTCATGCTTAAGTTGATTAGATTGCTTCCCAAATGCAAATTGAATGGGCTGCTTTTGACATAATAAATCTTGACATTTCTTCTTTGACTGATTATGTATGCTATTCGGTAGACCAATATGTTTCCCAAGACTACTCTTTTTATGCCAACTCTTAAACCCGATAGTTGAAAATACTTCACCTCCACCTTGATGAATATTATGGTCTTTAAAAAGATAACAATACAAACAATAGACTGCATCTTTACTAACACTATACTCCAACCAATCATGATATACATCATCAAACCATTCATCATTAAAACGACGCATTGATCCAGAAATATTTGTTTGAGGATATTAATGCGACTGCAGACGAGGTTGACAAGGACCATTCAGAAGGTATGCTCTTCTAATAAGATCACGATGATTTGGAGGCTGCTCCAATATTGGGGTTCTTTCACCCAGATCAAACTTTAAGGAACTCAAATCAAATTCTTGAGAAGAATGTAATTGTACTTCTGAATTGTTGACATTTTCTTTTTGATTAGATTGACTATGATTATGAGAGACTAAACTTGGTTTCGGGATTTTAGTAAAATACTTCTTCACCGAATGTTGAGACTGAATCGTAAAGTAAGAACTTAGTTAGAACTTAGGGAATTATACAAGTGAGGAATCAAAACAGTTTACACCGAATGAGGCTAAACAGATTGTCACTTATAAGAATTATACAAGTGAGGCTAAATAGTTTGTCAGTTAGGAGAATAATACCAAGTTATACCAAGTTTGTCACCTAAAAGAATTATACAAATTACACAGAATGTTTATTTGAATTTTATACCTATTGCCTTCTATTTAGCAATGTATTATGTTTCTTATTCTCTAAAAGCCAAAGTATTCTTTACTTGATTATTAAATTAGATTTCTCTTTTTCCTCAATTTTAGATTATGAAAAAAGATAGCAGTAACCAAGTTTAAATTTGCATATGAAAAAAAAATTGTGAAGAATGGGGTGAATGTTCAAGTTCAATCAGCCAAATAAAGAGCTTCTAAACATATAAATAACAAATACTAATATCAAAGTACATGAATTTCTAGAGAGAAAAAAAAAAAAATGAACCAAGAGGCAAGAACTTACCGATGAAGCCATGAACGAAAAATCGTTGAAGTTCAATCAGCACTTCAGCAGCAATAACAGCGAACATTCGAGCAACAGAAAGCAAAAGCAAGTGGACAAGAAGCATGATCTTCAAGTGAATGAGGAGAGAAAGACCGAGAGTGAGAGTGAGGGAAAAAAGAAGAAGAGAAATTTGGGGATTTCTTTATTCTTTGACTTTTATGTAGTTAGGGATTTAAATTAGTGAAAACGACAATGTCGGACTCAGAATTGCATTTATTTTTTTTTTTTTTAAAAAAAACCTAAAACGAAATTATTGGAAACAAAAAGCTGTTAGCAGGAGTCGAACCTGCGAACTCCAGCAGTTAGAGCGAAATTCTGAACCCCCTTTGCCACTGAGCTATGCCTTTGGCTTGTGCTAAGGGGGTTCAACATTAAATATATATACATAAGTATAAAATTTCATCCTATATATACAGTGTAATTTTTCGACGAAGGGGGTTCGGATGAACCCCCTGGGCTCCATGTAGATCCGCCCCTGGTGAGACCTCCATGATACAACCACAATATATCTATATACTACATGATATATACATAACCATATAATGAGTATTTATTACCAGGCTCTTTATATTGTTACCAATTCAAATTATGAAAACATTTACAAAAACAAAAGTTTGGTCGAAATAGACCAAGAATGTGTAGAAATTGCCAGAATTGTTGAATCAGAAATTCAGCAAGCAGACATTCCGAATGATTATGAAATTCATTTCGAAAAAAACGCAAGATATAGGAAGCACAAGTGCTAACCCAAAACAAACCCTGGAATACGGTAGAAATTCCATAAGAAAAAGTACATCTCAGAGATATCCCTTGAGAGTAGAAGGAAAGTCAAAAAACACCCAAGTTATAGGAAGATTCTATAACGACAATGATTGGAGTAAGCAAAATATCCTGACCAAACTTTGATTTTTGTAAATGTTTCCATAATTTGAATTGGTAACAGTATAAAGAGCCTGGTAATAAATACTCATTATATGGTTATCCAAAATTATTTCTGCATTTTCTTTAGAGTGCGTTAGCTTCTCTTTTTCACCTGTAATGCCAATAACAGAGACGTTAGTAGCGTTAATTTTCCAATTGTTAAACAGAAAGGATTTTACCAAACTGGCTTCGAATCCATTATCAATTTGACAACAGGTTGTTAATTTTGTTTCATAGGTGGTAAATTCTATGAATATAGAGACCCTAAAGGATGTTTCTGTATATATATATATATATATGTGTGTGTGTGTGTGTGTGTGTATGTATATATATTTTTATTAACTTAAATTTTAGTAAGTAAACTAGTGAATTTATTATATATGCTTTTATTTACTTCTTATTATAGTTCAATTATTTATTTTATTAACTAAATTAGTGAGTTTAATATTCATTTTAATTACTTTTTCTTATAATCTTTATTTTAAATATTTTTTAGTCAAAAAATAATTAGCAACTATATTTATTTTTATATTTAAATATAAAAATAAATAATGCAAAAAGAAAAGAGAAAAACAGAAAAGAGAAAAGAATAGTTTTAATTAATTTTTTCATAATCTAATTTAATTAGCCAAAAAAATAATTAACTATTATATTTTAAAAAAATACACAAGACAAAAAAAAAAAACTACAAAAATATAGAAAAGGGAAAAGGAGGATAAGAACAAAGAATTGAACAATGCATTGAAATGAGTTGGAATTAGACTCGGTGCCGCAATTTCAAAAAGGAAATGGAAATGAGTTGAGAATCGGCACCGCAATTCTTTAGGCAAGGGGGCACCGAGCGTAATTTATTTGTGCCGTTTGGGTAAAGTTAGATTTATTTAGGGAAGGGGTATTGAGTGTGAATATTTTATGTTTTTGGTCCATTTTATGTACTTTTCCCTATATTTTAACTAGCGCTCATAAAGGATTCATTTTGCTCTCAATGGGATAGTTCAGTGATCAAAGGAAGGGTTCAAATAAGGGAAAGGACATGGGCTGACACTTATCAAAATTAATGGCCCATGTTTGGGCCTGTGGACATTACATGACCAGTCGGCCAAATAAATTCCACATTATGGCTATTTCACAATTTAGGCCATTCGGGCCCTTTATTTTGTTTTGTTTTCGCTCCAATTTTTTATTTTGGGATAAAAAATCTACTTTTTTTTAAAAAATATTAAATACAATTGTATAGAAAATGAATAATTATTGTATAAAATATGTATGTATATAAGATATATGTATAGAAACTATATAGAATGTGTATAGAAATTGTATAATTATTATATAGAATATGTATATGTATAAGATGTGTATAGAAACTGTATAATTATTGTATAGAATATGTATCTAAATAATTATTGCAGCTAAATGTTGTATATGATGTGTATAGAAACTGTATTATTGTTATATAGAATATGTATATGTATCAAATAATATGTGTATGTTTAAGATTTGTATAAAAACTGCAAAATCGGTGTATAGAATATGTATCTAAATAATTATTGCAACTAAAAGTTGTATGAATATGTATAGAAAATGTATAATTGTTGTATAGAATATCTATTTTGTATATGATATGTATAGAAATTGTATTATTATTATTATTATTATATAGTATATGTATCTGTATAAGATGTGTATATAAATTTTATTATTGATATATAAAATATGTATACATATTATTGTTGTGTAAAATATGTTATTTTTATATAACAAATAAAAATACACTCTTGTTATATCTGATTGATAAAAAAAGAGTAGCAATTACAAATTTGTATTTGATTGTTAAAAAAACTACAAAATTTTATTTTATTGTTTATTAGTAGAATTAAAAATACACTACTTTTTTATTTGATTGTTAAAAAAGAGAAGAAGAAGTGCAACAAAAGGTTTTTTTAAAAAGAAAAAGACTTGCTAAAAAGAAAAAAAAAAAAAAAGTAATGAAAAAAAGGAGCTGTAATGACCCTCCAGGTTATTTTCTCCGTTTCTGTTTGTTTTTGGTGTTTTGAGCCTTCCCATAGTGGCTACAGGTTATTTATGACTTGTTGGGACCATCAGTTCAGTTTTCGGGCAGTTCGTTTGGGTTTTAAGCCCATTTCTCTGTTTTGGGGCTTTTGAAATTGAAAAAATTGGTATTGGACCAAAACTTCTAGTAGACGACCTCGGATGAGAATTCCGACAATGCCATTAGCTCCGGAACATAGATTTTAGGATAGGGGGATCCTTAATTCGGGTTCCGAGGCTTCCAAACTCATTTTGGGCTATTGTGTGGATTTTAGTGAAAATGGAACAGTGGGTGTGGAGCCCACTTTTTATCAAAACCACCTCGGATGGTGATTTGGTCAGTTTTATTAGATCCAAAATATTGATTTTGGGTTAGTAGTATAGTTAGTTCGGGTCCCGAGCCTTTATATTTCGTTTTGATTGTTTAGACGAAAATTAGTTAAAATAGCCTAAAGGGGTCCTGGGGGTTAATTTATTGTAAATGACCTCTTTTGGTGAATTCAACGATTCCATTTGATCCAAAACGTGTTTTATGATCAATTTACACTATTGGTTCATGTTTATAAGGTTTCAGATGAGTTTCGAGGGTCAAAATCAAGTTTTGGAAGTTGCTGGTGCGGCCGCTTTAGCGGCTGGTTGACCGCTTTAGCGGCCATTAACCATTTGACTGAGCCGCTTTAGCGATCATTTGACCTCTTTAACAGTAGTTTGACCCTTTGACCAGGCCGCTTAAGCGGACAATGTGCCGCTTAAGCGGCAATTACTGAGTTTAAGACCAAACGAAATCCATTTTGTATTTTTGACATTTTAGGAGCTAGGAAGCTCCATTTTAGGCGATTCTCAATGCATTTTTCTCATATAATCATTGGCTATGTGATTATAACTTCATATTGCTCATTTTTCAAAACTACCTATTCCATTTTTCATGATTTTTATACAAAGTTGAGATTCAAAAATCCCATTCTACCATTTTCAAAGCTTTCAAGCTCGTTTTTGAGAGTTTTAAAGTGTGTTTTCAAGATTGGAACTTTAGGTGAGATTCTAAACTAGTATTTTATTATTTTTCATTGATTAATTTATGTTTTCATCTTCAAATCTTTGATTTTAAATATGAAATTAATGGTTTTACCCGGTAAAGGGGAAATTATGTTTTCTTTCAATTTTATCTTCGATTGCAACTCATATTTAGTTGGGATTTCAGATTTAGACTCCTCTTGATATTAGAAACATGATTATTAAATAAAATTTTAGATTTAAAATTTTAATTTTGAGCCAATTTTCAAATTATTTTTGGACTCGAAACAAATATAGTCAATATAGGTATCGTTTTACTCATATTAATGTCTAGATTATGACTTTGATAGTGGAACGTCATTCAAAGAATGTGGAAAGGAGGCGATTAGTTCGGGGATAGTTTGAGACTGTGGTTCTGCAATGTGGTAGGCTATGGTTTACTCTTCTCTACAAGATGGTGTATTGTATAGATTGCATGGTAGGTGGGGGTTATAGTATAGGTTTATAGCTAGTATATCCTGAATTGGCATATTTAGGGAATTTAGAATCGAAATGTGAATTGAGCCTTAGCCTAGAATACTCTCTAGTTGTAGGATTCTATTGAGCCTGATTATACTTGTTTGACCTTAGGTTGGTGTTAAGGACCCCTCAGTATATGATTTGCTGTATCACTTAGTGATTTGGGTGATATCCCCCGATTAGGTCCTCCTAGTATCTTGATGCCCGTGATTTACCTAAGTTTTCAGAGTTATAATTTTGATATTATTGTAGATTGTATATTGTTGGGCCCGAAGCCTTGGTTACGATACCAGTTGAATACTAGGTTAGTTCTCTAAGCCTTGTAAGATTGTTGGTATAGCCTATAGACGCTTAGGCACTTACTTTTCTATTGCTTGGATACTGGTGATAACATGCATATATTTAGATGCGTTCATGCTTATTTAGTGGTACGATTTCAACTAAAAATCTTGGTTTTACTACTATTTTCTGAAAAGGAATTTATTCCCACTTTTCACTTTTGAAACTGATTCTTTAAATGGAAGTCGTACCACCTCTACTGTTGATTTATGATCTTTTGAGCTAAAGTTACTACTTTGGAAACTTAGACCGAGGCTGATTCCGGTCCATTTCTGATCCACTTCTTCTTCACTATTGACTTACTTTGGTCGAGGGAGATTTTGACCCTTTCTACTTTATTACACCATTTTATTCCCAGATTGGATATTAGGCATTAGATTTTATAGATATCTACTTATTTAGCATCGGTTTGAGTCTGAGCACCTTCTTATATTCTTATTTCTCTTCGATACTGGACAAAGTAGATTTTTTATGATAGTTATTGGAAGTTCTGGTTCAGGACTAGGCAGTATATATAGATATCTCGAGTCCCCTATAGATTTCTCTGTCTGGGGACCACGTGCCAGAAGAGGTGATATGTATATGTCTCGCCTTGCGAGCCAGCGAGCCGAAAGAGGTGTATATACTTGGTATGGTTTGGCACTCAGTCGGTATGGTAGTATTGGTTTATGTTTCATTTGTTCGTTCATGTGCATTGCCTATCACCAGTATAATTATTTGGCGCTTATATCTATCTATTTTATGAGGGGCTATATAGGTACAGGTTATGGTTGCTATTTACTGAGTGTTTGCTTATGTCTTCTGGGCTTATGGGGCTCAGGTTATTGTTTGTCCAGGCTAGCCGGTTATATTATTATTTGGTTATTATTGTATAGTTCATGGAAGGCTGGTTATGGATTGGTACTCGAGGTTTTAGGTACGCTTCCGAGTTCTTTTACTCCTTATTATGGTAAGATTTATTATTGTTAGATTATCTTATGCTTATTCACATTTTGGTTAGAGACCCTGATTATGCTAGAGTTAGTTCCCTCATTGTTTATGATCCTTGTGATGTTAGACTAACTCCCTCAGGGTGGTACCTTCATGTTGGGTGGTTTGTATTATACAGTTGTATATCGATTCCTCTCTATCTACTCTTGTATATCATTACCTTCCTTCCTACTACTATTGTATATCTCTTTCTTCACCCTACTATCGTATGTTGACTAATCACTTACGATATCGCGCTTGGACCAAAAATTCTAGTAGACGACCTCGGATGAGAATTCCGACAACGTTGTTAGCTCCAAAACATCGATTTTAGGCTAGGGGACCCTTGATTTAAGTCCCAAGGCTTTCAGACTTATTTTGGGCTATTGGGTGGATTTTAGTAAAAGCAAAACAGTAGATGTGGAACCCATTTTTTATCAAAATGACTTCGAATGGTGATTTGGTCAGTTCCATTAGATTTGAGTTAGTAGCTGTAATGACCCTCCAGGTCATTTTCTCGATTTTCATATTTTTTTGTATTTTGAGCCTTCCCACAGTGGCTATAGGTCATTTATGACTTGCTGTAACAGTTGGTTAGGTTATCGAATAGTTCGTTTGGATTTTAGGCTCATTTCCGCGTTTTGGAACTTTTAAAATGAAAGAATTGGGCTCGGACCAAAATTCCTAGTAAACGAGCTTAGACGAGAATTTCGACAACACCATCAGCTCCGAAATGTCGATTTTAGGCTAGAAGGACCCTTGGTTCATATCCCGAGGCTTTCGGACTCATTTTAGGCTAATGGGTAGATTTGATGAAAAATGGAACTATGGGTGTAGGGACAACATTTAATTGAAACAATCTCGGATGAAAGTATTGATGGTTCCATTGAGTTTGAAATATCGAATTTGGTATGGTAGCATAGTTCGTTTGAGCATATGGGGTTCCAAACGAATCCCGAATACTCGGTCGGAGTCCATTTGGACTTAGTAGTTTTGCTGGTTTTCCAGCATCTGGTGCAGCCACCTTTTGCTCTTCGCGTTCACGAGGCTAGGGCCGCGTTCACGAAGGGTCAAATTCTTGACCTTTGTGATCGCGAGCCTCACCTCTCACATTTGCAATTCAGGTAAGCCCTGATCGGATCAACTCCTTCCCTCGCAATCGCGGCTGGTTGTTCGCGTTCGCAATAGCCTGATTCCTTTGCCTTCGTGTTCAGGAGCATTTGGTCACGTTCGCAAAGGGCAATGCCCCTGTTCGTCACGTTAGCGACCCTTGGCCCTCTCATTCGCGAAGGCCAATTGCCTGGCAGTATATATACTTTCTTCCCCGATTTCTCTTCGTTTCTCAACCCGTTTTCCTCCATTAGGGACCCTTGGAGCTTGGAAATTATTAGGAAGAAATCCCAATAAGCTCAGGTATGTCAACCCATCGTCCCTTTGTCGTTTTTCCATATTTTCTCCATCAAATTTCATCCGTTTCCTTTTTAATTCTTAGGATTTAGGTATTAAAGTCCATCAACTTTGGGGGCTGATTTGGGCCCCGATTTGTGCTCAACTTTTGAGCACACATTCCTTGTCCTCTGAGGGACCTCGTGACAGATTTAATTTTTGGATTTCGTTAGCGGGTCCTATGGGATTATTGACCCAATATCGGGCTCGAAGTTTTATATTGCAACATGAGTATCGTTTTACTCGTACTAATGCATATGTTATGATTTTGATAGTGTGACATCATTTTGGGATCGTGGAGAAATGACGAGAAATTAGTAGATAATTCAAGATTGGAGATTCGGGATCGAGATAGGTTTCAGTCTACTTTTCTCTATGAGATTGTGTATAGTATAGATTACATGCTAGGTAGGAATTATAGGATGTTATTATGATTAGTGTATCATGACTTAGTCTATTTAGGGAATTTGGGATAGAAATGTGACCCAAACCTTAGCATAGGATACTTGTTATGGGCATAGAATCCTGCTATCCTTGATTATAAGCATGTTAACCATAGTCTGATGATTAAGGATCCTTTAGTATAAGGCTTACCATTTGACTTAGTGATTTGGGGTGGTATTTCCCCGATTAGTTCCTTGTAGTGGCTTCATGCCCTTGATTATCGTAGTTTCTCGAGTTATAAGGCTTAATTGTGTTAATTATGTATTGTTGTGCCTGATGCCGTAGTTACGATACTAGTTGGATTCTAGGTGAGTATTCTATCCTTGAGAGGACATGATTCTTGTTTATAGACGCTTATGCGCTTATAGTGGTATTGTTTGGATACTGGTGATGGCATGCATACTTTTAGGCACATTCAGGCTCACTTAGTGGTACGATTCCAACCAAAACTTTGATTTTACTACTGTTTTCTAAAAAAGGGATTTATTCCCACTTTTCACTTTTAAAATTGGATTCTTTTATAATGGGAATCGTACCACCTTATTTAATGAATTATCAGGTTTTGGATCTAAAAATAATGTTTTGGAAATTCAACCGAGGCTGATTCCGGTCCATTATTGATCCACTCATTTGACCACTTCTATTTGCTTTGGTCGAGGGAGATTCCGACCCTTTCTTTATTATTACATCGATTTAGTCCCGAACTTGATCTCGGGCAATGGATTTACAAACTTACACTTTTTTAGTCACGATACGATTCTGTGAACTTATTATACTTATATCTCTCTTTAGTACTGGATAGAGTAGATGGATTGTGATAATTATTGGATGTCCTGTTTTGGGACTAGGCAGTGTATACTGATATCCCGAATCCCCTAGGGGTCCCTTCGTCCACGAGTGATAGTGCTAGAGAAGGATAGTCGCCGTAGGTCCTGCCTTTGCAAGCTCCAAAGCTGGAGGAGGTGTATACACTTGGTACTTTATGTCATTTAGATCAGATATGGTATTTATGTTTATGTTGCATTCATTCATTTATATGCATCGCCTATCACCAGTATGATTGTTTGGCACTTGTATCTATCGGTCTTATGGGGGGTTGTATGGGTACAGGTTATGATTGTTGTTTGCTGAGTGCTTATGTGAACCTTCTGGGCTTATGGGGGCTCGATTAGGTATTTGTTTATCCGGACTAGCCGGTTACTTTATTATGGGTTATTATGGTTAGTTCGTGGCAGGTTGATTATGGAATGGTATCCGAGATTGGCGGTACATTTCTAATTCCCTTCATTATTTTGGCAAATTACATTATTGATAGCTACCTCACAGTTAGACATTATGGTTAGGGACCTTTATTACGCTAGTATTAACTCTCCTACTTGGTCATCATCCTCGAGATACTAGGTTGACTTCCTCAGGTATTCACCTCTGAGTTAGTCCTATATGTATATATATTCTTTGGCCTTGTATACTACCATATATATACTTCTTTCACTCTTCATTGGTATATTGATTAGTGATATACGGTAATGTACTTTAGCTCCTGAGCACTGCTAGAATAGGGTAGTTTACCTTTATTGCTTCATTAACCTCATTATGCTTAGCTTTCCTGGATAGATGCATGTAGTTATATTCATACCTTGCATATTATTTATGCTTGCATTATTTTTGGAGCTTAGTTGGCCGATGCCTACTGAGTACGACGTGTTTGGTACTCATACTACACTGCTGCACCCTGCAGATCATAGTACGAGTTATCGCTATTGATGTGTGCATCGTGTGGAGCAGCCATGGATCGGAGATTAGGGTGAGCTCCTGATGCTCGGAGTGCTCCTACTCTCTCTCTTATTGTTAGACTGATCTCTATGTTGTGTTCAGAGACATCTTTATATATATATTTACCATGTATTTCACTTGTACACCTGTTGTATTAGAAACTCTTGTACTGGCTCCACTAGGTTTTGGTATTATAGTTGCCTTTTTATTTCATTTATTCCGTAAATTCTTCTTTTCTCTTGGTAGTTCGTTACTAGCTATTTTGAACTACAGGTTGGCTTACCTACTGGTGGGTTAGAGTAGGTACTATCATGACCTGAGAAATCAGGCCATGACAAATTGGTATCAAAACCTAGGTTTAGTAGTGTTGTTGGTACAAGAGCTAAATGTCTAGTAAAATCCTGCGGATCGGTACAAAGACATCAATATCCTATCATCAGCAGGATGTAGGGCATTCTTAGGAAATTCTATTCTTGACTCCCTGTCATGTGTTAGTGTTTCTATGAATCTCTAGTACTTTCTTTAACTCCATTCTTTTCCAGATGGATGACACGAGGTTATCGATAGATGCGATAGATGCAGATAGTACTTCTGCGCATGTGGCTAGAATTTTAGTTTAGAGATGGACTAGGGAGTTAGAGTTCGATATCGAGGATCTTCAGCATCAGTCAGAGAATCTGGGGTCAGCCCAGGCTCCAACAGAGTTTGTGACTACCTCAGTTCCTCAAGATCTAATGTTAGGGATTTTGAGTATTTTAGTGGATACCAGCCAGATATGATGTTTGGTACATCGAGTGCTTCTCAGACCAGAGTTGGATTTGTTGGTGTTCAGCAGGGTTCTTTATCAATTTCAGAGTATGAGGTTGGGTTTCTCGATTGGGTCAGTCAGACATCTATGTTATATGCTACTGAGCATGAGATGGTGCAAAGATTTATTAGAGGATTGGCTTTACCACTCCGTTTGGCATCAGAGTATTTGGTAGCAGCTGGGTCTTCTTTCTTTGGGGTTGTTGATCATACGATGGCTACAAAAAGGGCTTGCTTTGAGACATATAGAGGTGGCAGTAAGAGACGGCCATGTCAGTAGTTCTGTGTTAGTGGTATTTCGTCTGGAGGTCGGGATCCTCCCAACAGAGGTCAGCACCACTTTCCACCCATATAGGTAGCACCTCAACTTATGGGTAGCTCTCAGGTATGTCGTAGTAGTCTCAGTAGATAGAGTTCGGTCAGGCAGTATGAGTTATTCGGTCTGGGTTATCAAAAAATGGTGGCCGTTCGGGGTCAGCAGGTATAGTGCATCAGAGAGTCCCAGGGGCATGTTTTGATTGAGGTAAGATTGACCATGACTTCAGATTCTATCATATAGGTACGATTTTAATTTACTATCTTTTTAGCTTCTATTTGAATTATGTTGGGGTTTTCATACCCATTGGTGGTTACCTGCCTTGATATTTCTATATTGATTGTTGTATGTCTTGGTGTATTTTTATTCTTATATGACTACCCCCTGTAGATGATTTCTTTTAGTAGTGGATGAGTGGTTCAGTATTGTGGTTTCCTTGGGGGTGTAGCATTTGGGTTCAAGTCCCATTTCCTTTGGCATATTGGCCTTGTTATGGCCCTAGAGTGGTACTTTTGTTGATTTTCATTTTTGGTACCACCTGCATCTTATGTTATTGATATCATAGTCATTGTTTTGACATTTATTGACTCTTATTTGATAGATGGCTAGACTAGTGTTATCTAGTTCACATTTTTCTCTCCTTGACATTCTTGCCCGTTTGGCTTAGAACCTAGATTGGTTGCATTTCCCTCTTGTTGGTGAGGTTAGATCAGTTATGGAGAGAAAGTGAAGGTAAGTTTGGCTTTTCATGGCTTTGTTGTGATTTTAGCATTAGCAGTCTTCTTCCATAACCCATTTCTATTGGTGATCCATTTGGGATTTGATTCTTTTGATCTGGATAGTTTATCACCCGATAGTGGTCTCGGTCTTGATATTGATGTTGATATTGAGTTGGGTACTCCATTCTCCCTACGATGCGATTCAGGGTTCTGCCGAGATAAAGTGGGTGTAATTAGGAAAATTCAAAAAAATTCTCATCTCGGTATTTGTTCTGCCTATTGTGACTTCGTGGAGTGATTCTGCTTGATGATATGTACTTATTGGTATTCGTGGTCGTAGATCGAGTATTGGTTCTACCAAATTCAGGTCTAGATCGCATTTTCTGAGTTGCTCGAGATTCGACTGTCATCAGCAGTGTTTGTGACCTTGGTGAGTTCTTGGATGCGCCTTGACATGATATACCTTCAGCGGAGGTGGATTTGGTTGCTTGTGTCTTCTATCAGTGGTTTTCCTCCATCGTGATTATATTCTTCGGTAACATTTCTGTGTCAGCCCTTGCGAAGACCATTGAGTATATGCTTAATTTCTGACAGTGAGATTGATTTGGGTATTCGATCCTAGTGAAGGCCTGTTGACTCCAGTTTTAGATTTTGATGCCTTCGGATGACGGCTTGGAAGTTGTAATAGAACTTGATATATGGATACTTACTCATCAACAGGATCAGTTTGGATGGTCTGAGTAGTTTGGCTTCGGTGCTGAGACTATTGCTATGGATTGTGTAACTTGGGTGCAGTCTCCATTTCCAAATTTGTTTCAGTTGAGCATTCGTTTATAGGCTGACTAAGGCTACTCATTGCCTACCTGCTTAATTTTCTTTTGTCCTGGTAGAAGTTGCTTGATAGATGCTCGGAGGATAGTTCATTGGCACATGGTTTTGGTTTCTACTGCTTTTGTCCTTGAACTCTCAGTTTTTATCAGAAATTTTGTATGTCTACTCAGTAGAAGAAATGTGCTTATGCTGGACTTAGCATGGTTTCACCCACAGTCGTTGGGGTATTTTGGGAGAGGATTGTTCAATTTTGAGAGGTAGTGCTTCGAACTCGTGGCTATTGGTTTCGAGAGTTATTCGGATCAGTTAGTGGCTTGGCAGAGATTGCAGACATTGGTTATCAATTTTTGAGTATTCAGGTAGGCCTAATTGGGCATTGTTCATACGCTAGTCCGTGTGGATTCTCCGTGGGTCAGCTTTAGTTCTTCGAGGTTAGTCTGATGCGATGGCGCAGACAGGACTCAGATGATATTTTGTGCGGTCCAGAGTTGACCTCCAATTTGGAGAGACAAAGGAATGTTGGATTTAGAATTTGGAATTAGTGGTATGGTTCATGCCTTGGATGACCTTTAGGTTGTTGAGTATCTGCTTGGTTGTACTTGTTTTAGTGTGATGTCAGCGTGTCGTGGTTTGGGTTTGCATGCATCAGTCGCTCTCAGTTCAGTTGAAGGCCAGTTGGTTGTTGAGGATAAGTTTGGGATTTTTGGGAAGAGAATTAAGGAAGTTGGTTGAAAAAGGGATACCTTTGGTGAAGTCCCTTGGAAGCATTGTCTCTTCTTAAAGGTTATCTGAGGAGTTTTGCTCGGAGCATGCGGGCCCAGTACCTCGTTCTCTCGAGCTTTTGGGCTCTTTTTGTCCATTGACTTTTAGGACAAAAGTCCTTTTAGTAGTGGATACTGTAATGACCCTCCAGGTAATTTTCTTAATTTCCATGCATTTCTGGCATTTTGAACCTACCCACAACGGCTACAGCTCATTTATGACTTGCTGGAACTGTCTGCTTCGGTTGTCGGACAATTTGTTTGTATTTTAGGTGCATTTTCATGTTTTGGAACTTTTACTGTTAAGAAATATGTCTCAGACCAAATATCCTAGTAAAAGTGGTCAGATGAGAATTTCGATAGCCCCATCATATCCGGAACCTTAATTTTAGGCTAGGGGGACCCTTGGTTTAGGTCCCGAGGCTTCCAAACTCATTTTAGGCTATTGGGTTGATTTGATGAAAAATGAAACCATGGGTGTAGGGCCCACATTTAATCAAAAAAATCTCGAATAAAAGTTTCGATTGTTCCATTGAGTACAGAATGTCGAATTTGGTATGGTAGTATAGTTCATTTGCACGAATGGGGTTTCGAACGAATTTCGAACACCCGATATGAGTTCATTTGGACTTAGTAGTTTTACTAGATTTCCACCATCTGGTGCAACCACCTTTTCCTCTTCACATTCTCAAAGGGTCAAGTTCTTGACCTTAGCGATTGCGAGACTCACATCTTGCATTTGCGACGCAGGTCAGCCCTTACCCGGTCAACTTTTTTTCTTGCGATCACGGCTGGTTATTTGTGTTCGAGATAGCCTGATTCCTTTGTCTTCGCATTCGCGAGCATTTGTTCATATTTACAAAGGGTAATTCCCTCGTTAATCACATTCACGACCCTTGGCCCTCGCGTTCGTGAAGGCCAATTGCCTGGCAGTATATATACTCTCTTTCCCAATTTCTCTTTATTTCTCAACCCTTTTTCCTCCATTAGGGACCCTTTGAGCTTGGAAATTATTGGGATTTCATCCTAATAAGCTCAGATATGTTAACCCATTGTCATTTTGTCGTTTTCCCTTATTTTCTCCATCAAATTTCATCTGTTTCCTTGTTAATTCTTAGGATTTAGGTCTTAAAGTCCATTAACTATGGGGGTTGATTTGGGCACCGATTTGTACCTTATTTGTGCTCAACTTTTAAGCACACATTCCTTGTTCTTTGAGAGACCTCGTGATAGATTTAATTTTTGGATTTTGTTAGCGAGTCCCACGGGCCCATTATTGACCTGATTTTGGGCCCCGAGTTTTATATTACAATATGGGTATCATTTTACTCGTACTAACACGTAGGTTTTGATTTTAACAGTGTGACATCATTTCGGGATCATGGAGCAAAGACGAGTGATTCGTGGACGATTCAAGATTGGCGATTCAGCATCGAGGTTGGTTTCGATCTACTTTTATCTATGAGATTGTGTATTGTATAGATTGTATGCTTAGTAGGGATTATAGGATGTTGTTATGACTAGTGTATCATGACTTAGTCTATTTAGGGAATTTGGGATAGAAATGTGACCCAAACCTTAGCATAGGATACTTGTTATGGGCATAGAATCCTGCTATCCTTGATTATAAGCATGTTAACCCTAGTATGATGATTAAGGATCCTTTAGTATAAGGCTTACCATTCGACTTAGTGATTTGGGGTGGTATTTCCCCGATTAGATCCTTGTAGTGGATTCATACCCTTGATTATCGTAGTTTCCTGAGTTATGAGGCTTAGTTATGTTAATTATGTATTGTTGGGCCTGAGGCCATGGTTACAATACTAGTTGGACTCCAGGTGAGTATTCTATCCTTGAGAGGACATAATTCTAGTTTATAGACGCTTAGGCGCTTATAATGGTATTGTTTGGATACTGGTGATGGCATGCATACTTTTAGGCGCATTCAGGCTCACTTAGTGGTACGATTCCAACCAAAACTTTGATTTTACTACTGTTTTCTAAAAAAGGGATTTATTCCCACTTTTCACTTTTAAAATTGGATTCTTTTATAATGGGAATCGTACCACCTTATTTAATGAATTATCAGGTTTTGGATCTAAAAATGATGTTTTGGAAATTTGATCGAGGTTGATTTCGGTCCATTATTGATCTACTCATATGACCACTACTATTTGCTTTGGTCGAGGGAGAATTCGACTCTTTCTATATTATTACATCGATTTAGTCCCGAACTTGATCTCGGGCAATGGATTTACAAACTTACACTTTTTTAGTCATGATACGATTCTGTGAACTTATTATACTTATATCTCCCTTTAGTACTGGATAGAGTAGATGGATTGTGATAATTATTGGATGTCCTGGTTTGGGACTAGGCAGTGTATACGGATATTTCGAATCCCCTAGGGGCCCCTTCGTCCGCGAGCTACAATGTCGGAGAAGGATGGTCGCCGTAGGTCCTGCCTTTGTGAGCTCCGGAACTGGAGGAGGTGTATATACTTGGTACTTTATGGCACTTGGATCGGATATGGTATTTATGGTTATGTTGCATTCATTCATTTATATGCATCGCCTATCACCAGTATGATTGTTTGGCGCATGTATCTATCGTTCCTATGTGGGGCTGTATAGGTACAGGTTATGATTGCTGTTTGCTGAGTGCTTTCGTAAACCTTCCGGGCTTATGTGGGCTCTCCCCTACTTAGTCATGTTTCTCGAGATACTACGTTGACTCTCTCAGGTATTCACCTGTGAGTTAGTCCTATATATATATATATATAGATAACCAATACTGGAAATGTACCTAGACATAGAGTATATCGAATAAATCCGGAAATAGAAGCAAAAAGAATTAGACCTGTACGAAAAAGAATGCCTCTAGAAGAACCTGTCCGACTCCAAGAAGGAGGTAGTAAGGGAAAAATATTAAATATAGCCGCGCAAGACCCTCAAGCATGGAACACTGTACTAGACTTATGGAAAGGAATAGTAGTAGCAGATTATATAAAAACTTATCAAGAGATAGATGCAGAGACTATGTATAGATATATGGAAACATTTTTAGGAGAATCTACCAAAGGATTATGGGAAGCCTTTAAGACAGAATTTCCTCAAGAATTTCAAGACTTAGTAAACAGGGAGCTAATCCCTATAATTTTACAAATAAAATACACAGTTTAATAAAAGGAGAAGATCCCAATAGTGGTTTATTAGTATTACAAAGAAAATCCTTGATACAGTTAGAACAATTAAGTATTAGTAATTGGCACCATATAAAGTTTTTCTTAAATGACTATTTTTATTATTGCACCAGAAGTGGAAACGCTTTTGATCAGACATTATGTAGAAAATTGTTTAATAAATTACCAGGAGCTTTAGGAAGAGAAATAGAAAGACGATGAGATGAAAGGGAAGGTGTAGTACAAAACCCTAATGCTAGATGGTCCTTGGACATAGAATACAACACATAATAGAAATATTACAAGAAAAATGTACTAACATACAAATTCAAAAACAGTTAAAGAAAGGTAAAACTAGTTTTTGTAAAAGTATATACACTACTCAAAGTTATGATGAAGACTATCAAAAAAGACGAACTCCAAAGAAATATAAAAAATCATACCCAAAGAATAATTACAGACGAAGAAGTTACTATCTAAGAAAATCAGCAGCTAAAAAACCATACTTAAATAAGAATAGACATGTTAGGAAATATAAGAATGTTAGGAAATATAAGAATGATAAAAGCTACAAAAATACTTTAGAGTGTTTTACTTGTGGAAGCACGGAACATTTAGCAAATACTTGCCCACGAACAAATAACACAAGAACAAGAAACTCTCAATTAATAGAAGATTTTCAAGAAACTTTAATTAATGTAGACGAATACATGTCAGACAATGAAAGTATTTATTCTATAGTAAGAATAAATAATAATGAACCCTATAATTCATCAGACTCAGAAGATGAGAATCTCATTAATGAGATAAATCTAGAAGACCTGCATTTATACCCACCAAATTTTGATTTAGTAACTATAATAGACTATAATTTAGTTATATAAAAAGCGAAGACTGTATGCATGAATTTGAAAGAAAAGGCTTAGACAGTAATCAATGCTTCATTTGTAAATGGTACCCAGATAAGAATAGAAGAGTCAAATGTTAACGTTGTTATATAGAAGGATGTATTCCTTGCATAGAATGAACTATAGGAGGTAAGTTACTACAAAATACGACAAGTAATGAACCACATACCATTAAGAAAGTAGAAGGTTCTTCAACTAATTATATTATATCACACACAAAAGAAGATAAAATAATTGAATTAACAACTAGAATACATAACCTAGAAGAAAGAATAAAAAGATTAGAAAAAGGTAAATATGTTATGGAAGAAGACTCAGAATTAATGAACGAAGCCTTTGATGGTTTAGTATGTAATGAAGATAAGAAACTAAGTGCAGTCAAAATATTAACTAAAATAAAAATACAAGATTATGAAATAGAAACACTAGGATTAGTAGACTCAGGATGTACTCAGTGTATAATAAACCAAAAACTATTACCAAAACATCTTATAAATAATTTAAAAGAACCTCATATATCCATGCAAATGGATGAAACTCATAATACTTATAGACATTTTGTAAAAAATGCAGTAATTAGTTTTAGTAATACATGTTCTAATTATAAAACATTATATAAATTAGGAGTAATGTTGACCAGAGAATTAAATATAAAGGCAGACTTTGTAATAAGCTTAGATTTTATGATAAAAAATAATGGAGGATGTTTTATAACTAGAGACGGAGTAATTTTTACAAAGAATATTACAATAACACCAACATTTTTTGGGAAAAATGTACAAAGAAATACAAAAGTAACCAGAGACTCTAAATATCTTAAAGAATCCTTAAAGCACTTATGTGACAAAGGCACAGACTGTACCTGTAAGACAGGAACATTAATGTTAGAAGAATTAGACTTAGATGAAGAAATTAATGAAATAGTATTATTAAATCAAATCATAGACAAAAATTATGATTTAATGGAGATAAACATAGACAACTACAATTTTAAGAAAGGAATGCAACAAATAGGAATAATAAAAAACCAAGAAGACTTGCAAAAGATAATTCAGAAATTAGATGACATAGACATAGTAGGTGAAAAACCTTTAGAACACTGAAAGAATAATAAAATAGAGTGTAAACTAGAAATCAAAAATCCAGAATATACGGTACGAACAGCCGCAATACAAGCTACTAATGAAGATTTAAAAGACTTTGAAGTACAAATTAAAGAATTACTTGACCTAGGAGTAATCAGAAGATCTAAATCAAGACATAGTTCAGCAGCTTTTATGGTTAGAAATCATAGCGAGATAGTTAGAGGAAAAGCTAGAATGGTAATAAATTATAAAAGACTTAATGATAATACAGTAATGAGTGCTTATAAACTACCAGACAAAACAAAGTTAATTAATAGAATCCAAGGAAGAACAATGTTTAGTAAATTCGACTGTAAGTCAGGATATTGACAAATAAAAATACACTAAGACAGTATAGAGTGGACAATATTTACTTGTCCCGAAGGACATTTCGAATGGTTAGTAATGCCATTTGGATTAAAAACTGCTCCACCAATTTTTCAAAGAAAGATGGATACTATATTTGGTAAATATAAGAATTTTGTACTAGTATATGTAGATGACATCTTAGTTTTTAGTTATAACATGAAAGAACATTTAGGATATCTCCAAAGAGTTTTTAAATTGTTTGTAGACAATGGAATAATTATAAGTAAGAAAAAGATGGAATTATGTAAACAATATATTAATTTTCTAGGAATCACTATCGGAGAAGAAAAAATAAAATTACAACCACATATAGCAAAAAAGGTCCTAGAAATACCAGACAAGTTAGAAAAAACAAAAGACCTACAAATTTTTTTAGGAATATTAAATTATGCTAGACAATTTATTAAGAATTTAGGAAAGGTAGCAGAACCTTTATATGCTAAAACTGGCTCTAAAGGACAAAAGACATTTAATACGGAATATATAAAATTAGTTCAAAGACTAAAAGAAATGGTTAAGGACATACCAGACTTAGCTCTACCTTTAGAAACAGACTATTTAATAATAGAGACAGACGGTAGTTTTGAAGGATGGGGAGCCGTCCTTAAAGCTAGAAATAATAAATATAGCAATAAGAAAGATGAAAGAATATGTGCCTATCAGAGTGGAAAATATAAAGAACAAGGTAATATGAGTAGTATAGACGCGGAAATACTAGCAGTAATATACGGTCTTAATAGTTTTAAAATATACATTTTAAATAAGTCAGAAGTATTAGTCAGAACTGACTGTGAAGCCCTAGTCAAGTTTCATGAAAAAATTAGCGAGAAAAATAGTAGTAAGAGACGATGGTTAAATTTTATTGATGCTACTTCAATAGACAACATTAAATTCGAACATATAAAAGGTAAAGAACATACCTTAGCTGATAAACTTAGTAGATTGATATCAAAAACTACTAACTAACGTTTTTTGCAGCATGACAGACAAAGGCAAAACAAAAGTCTCAGACTCCAGCACAGACAATTATTTAAAGACTTTATTAAGCAATACTCATTTTCGGCCACAGACAATGCTAAATACATCTCAGACATCTAGTGATCAGACGATGGAAAGAATACACTTTGGAAGACAAAACTTAATTTATTTTCCCGACTCAAATTTCAGTTTTAAGACAAGGCCTGAAACAAGGGTCGACAGAAATAAAAAAATGCTTATTAAACAACTTGTGGATTTCATACAATAAAACTCCAAGGGATGTCAGCTATTGTTTAGCTGTTATGAACGCCCTGACACAATATTTTACAGATAAAAATTTAGCTAACAAATTTAAATTTCATGTGATCATACAAGGAAGGACTCCAGGAATTTACCAGACATGGATTCAGGTAATAGACACTATTAAGAACTTTAAAGACCCCTTATACAAAGGATTTAATAATTTTAATAAAGTTTTAGACTACGCAAGAGGAAAATTAGGACCAAACTTTTTTATTACCCCAGAACTCAGAAAACCAGTAAATTATCCTCAATACAACATTTCAAAAGACACAAATAAAATTATTTTTTGCGATCACTGCCGTTCGATGACTGAAGGTTTTAAAAGACTAAATCATAAAAACGAACTGTTAGAAAAAGAACGAGATGAATTAGTGAGACAAAATTTATTACTACAGGATTATATCAAATATCTTGAATTAAACCAAAGCTCAAATGCAACACCCTTTCAGACACAAAGACCAGTTCAAACTCTTAAAGATTCTTTTACTCAGTTTGATTTTCAGACTCAAACGAGTTCTCCATCTCCACCAAAAATGGATCAGATGGGTGTGCATTCCCCAATGAATGTAGAAAGACCTACTGCATCAGGTAAGGATGTTGCTAGTCCGGTTCAAACGGCAACCGATAAAGACTTATCAAGTCCGTTAATGGCTGACACTTTGCCAAAAAGTGTAAGAAGACTTCCAGCTAGTTTTTATTTAGAAGGAGCCTCTAGCTCAAAAACTGTAAAAATTAAGAGACAAAATAAAAAGAAAGTGACTACAAAAACTATAGAAGGTATTATTGGCAATACACTGATGAGATTATTGGTAGACTCTACCTCTAACACTCCTAAAGAAGAGACTAAAGACATGGTTAAACCAGAACCAGAGAAAGAAGATTCGGATGTTCTAAATTCAGACTCAGACTATGACCCAACTATGGAATAATTTTCCCAAGATCCTAACGCAGATGATGATTCCGGTATGATTTTTGACTCCGAAGCCTTGTACAATTTAGACACTATTTGTTAACAACATAGACACTATTTGTTAACAACATCAGCAATGACATCAGATATTTTGGACATTTTTAAAGACGCATGCAATGACCTCATTTAGCAGACAAAATATAGTGGAGGAAGAGAAATGTATGCAACAAAAATTTCAAAGGAAATAAAGACGAAAGCGACATAAAACAGACTTGAAAGCGACATAAAGCAGACTTGAAAGCGACATGCAGCAATATTTTTCGTTCAATCTCATTTTGAAGTCCACAGACGTTCCTCTATAAATACCTATCATTTCCATACTGCAAAATCACCGAGAAAACAAGAAAGCTTAAGGCATTAGAAAATTTGAGTTTGTGAGTAATTGTAAAATTTCAAATTTAAAAAAAGAAAAGAAGGGGTGACCTTGTAAAAAGGAGTGTGTGAATAGTTAAATTTTCAGTCCAGTCTTAATTTCCAGTTTAGTCTAGTTCAGTTCGGGGACTCCCGAAAGGGAACCCTCTCTACTCAATGTAAGTAGGTTATTGCTTATTACTAGATCTAGGTATTATCTCCCATGCATGTATATTATGTTTTAAATTTCAATGAAAAATATGTTCATATTTTAAGTATGTCTAAATTTTATCTTTATGCTTATCTTATGTTTCGAACCTATGTTTAGACCGTCCATATCTATCCTTAGTATGTGGTTAGTCTTTTAAATTTCTAAGCAACTCCGATGGATTAACCTGTAAATTCCTAGGATATTGAGTCCGCAAATGGCCATGAAGAGCCGAAGGACATGTGTCTATCCAGGGTATGGTTAAAGAAGCAAGTATTTAGAATGAATTTAAGAGAAAGAGACTGAACAGGGTACGATTACCGATAGACTAAATGATATTAGGACATGGATAAGTTAAGATAAAAATTTTAAACAATAAATAAATTAATTTAAAGTTTAATTTTGGGAGATAGCTACTTAGAAGTCTAGTAATAACAGTACTTATATACATAAGTAGACAAAGGAAGAGGAAGTACCGAGTAGGATTTTACAACCATAAGAACAACAACTCTAAATCAATCTACTCCAACAACTCCATAACCATATTCATAACCATATAACCATAGCGAAATACATTTTATCTAAGCCCTCTTTTAATTTGGTATCAGAGAGAGAAGTTTCTAGGACTAGTTTATGAAAAAAATCACATTTAGCTAGACAGTTAAAATCTTTACATAATCAGTTAGAAATTAGGAAAGACATATTAGAAACTCTAGAACACGATAAGTTAGAACTATTAGTAAGGTATAAGTATTATCAAGAAGTACTTAAAGACCAATTAGAACAAAGAAAATTAAATGCAATACGACTTATAGATTTTATGATTAGAAGTATTTGGGAATCTAATAATCGGATAAAATATTCACATAAAAGAATCCAACAACTCAGACTTAGAATTAAGTATTTTCCTTTAGGCTAAGATTTTATATGCGAAGACCACTTAGAAATAGTAGCGATTTTAAAAATTGTAAGAAAAATTTAAATTTGTTATATCTAGAATTAGATGTTTTATATTATAACCCTGAAGTAAAAACGGTATAATATTATAACCCTGAAGTAAAAAATGGTATAATACAGAACGGAAGAATTCCTTATAGTATACTAGAAATTAGATGAAATCAGAAAAAATTAATAAATCATATTATTTCAAGACTACTATATACTAGACCTTATACTATAAGAAATACGTACACTAGAATTTTACGAACATTTAATATATGAAATAACATCCTTATTCAAAAAATATATCATATCATTATATTACAATATACGATTTTCAACAAGACTTACGCCAAGCTAAAATAGTCAAAGACCTGTTTAAAAATAATCAAACAAACGAAATAAGACAAATAGAAAAAGAAATTAGAGGAATAAAAAATTATATAAAATTTCTAAGAAATAGAGTGAGATATTTTCCTTTAGGATAAAATATATGAGACAGAATAGATTAGTAAGAAATATTAGAACCGCAAATAGTATAATCAGACTAAGCTATCAATTAATTAAAGAAATAAGACTTTTACAAAAAGCATTAAATATTAGACTAATTCAACTCAAAGAAGAAGACATTAACCAGACTAAGCTATCAATTAATTAAAGAAACAAGACTTTTCCAAAAAGCATTAAATATTAGACTATTTCAACTCAAAGAAGAAGAAGAAATACTACAAGAAAATATACCAGAATATTTATAATTAAAAAATTATATAATCATAGAACTATATAGAACAGATCCTGCGATACAAGAATATAAAGATAGGATTAACTATTTAGATAAAGAACTAAAAAATATACCTTTAGGTTAAATATTATATGCAAAAAACTAAGATAGAAAAATTATATAGAAAACTCTATCAAGACATCTCTCTAAGACAAGAAATTATTCAAAACGCACAAAATTATATGCATTTCTTAAGACAGAAAGTAGAAGAAGTTGAGAAAAGATTTAAAATATAATTGGAACTAGAAATAGAATTACACCTTATAAGGCAAATTATAGAATATAGGCAATATATTAATATTGAAATTAAGGAAGTTGAGCAAGATATTCAAAATCAAGAAAATAAAATAAGACAAATCCTACACTACTTAAGTAATTTAGTATATGAAAAGAAACGACCATTATAACAGTTGTATAAGATATTTTAATTTACAAATTTCTGATTTATATATAGAAGTTAAAAGACTTAAAACTATAAGAGCACAGTAAAAAATCGTTTACTATATTTTGATAACGAGACAAATAAAAAATTTAGCAACGAACGTCGTACTAGGTGCAGTGCTAGGTGTAGATTAATAAGACAATTATTACGTATATCTAGTGAAATAAAAGATAGGATAAGCGATATAGAATTCATACAGAATCACTTAAGTAATTTTCCTTTAGGATAAATAGTCAATGAAAACACATCCCTTTGCCAAACAAGTACAAGCTAATTATTGGATATATAATATTGAAGTATTAAGATTAACTTATAAGACAAAACATTATAATAATTTACAAAAATCCCTTAAAAAACTAAAAACTTTAAATTTACCAAAACAAAGCCAAGTAGAAAGTAAAATTTATTGGGAATTACAAGGTATAGAAAGTGATATTAAAGAACTTACACAGTGGTTAAAGTGGTATAAAACCCGACCACTCTGGATTCCGTTAGGATAAACGACTTAGCTAAGCTAAAGAAATTAGAATATTTAGACTTACAAATCATACCAAAAAAGAAATACAAACGTTTGAAAGACAATTCCTCAATCAAGTGTAATTTTAATAACGGAGAACACATTCTACATAGTGAAGATGCACATTTAAATAGTATAATAGACCTATTAATAAATCTAGCCGAAAACATTCAAAAAGACAATTCTATAATAATAGAAACTTTAGAAGACTTACAAGCAAAACAAACAAAGACCTTTAGCACTATAGATAATAACTTAGACTGTATTAGGACTCAACAAGTTGAAATAGCAAAGAAACAAATAAGTAAGACATCTCAAGAAGAATTAAATAAAATACTAAAAGAATTAAAAGACTTAAAGATTGAAATAGCTCAAGTTAAAGCCATAACTCTTTCATGAATGACCCTTTTTATCAAGAAATAATTCAACAAGGACAGAAAATTCAACCAAACCCAGAAGGATTAATAGACTATCACCCACAAGGAAAATCAGACCAAATAATTATAAAGCAAAACAATACTATAATACTTTTGTTTCTAGCAATAAATAAAAACTTAGAAAAGATAACAAAACATATAACTCCACAAACCCCCCCAGAAATTACTATAGAAGAAATTAATAAAAACATAGAAAAACTTATTAAAGAAAAATATCCCCCAGTTCCTGAAAAGACCATTAGTGAATTAACAGAACAATTAAAGAAAGTTGAAGTTACCCCAAGTAAAGAAAGAACACAGGTAGTAAGAAAGACTAAAACATGGACTTTTTATCAAGTCGGAGAACAGAAGAAAACAGACCCCTTATCCAAAACAGACTCGAAAACAATATAATAAGTAGATAAATGAATAATAACTCAAGACAAAACATAGGACAACAGTTAGACGAAGTAATCGATGTAGATAAAGATATACAAATCTTTCAACATAATAGTTTAAGACTTTTAAATCCTAAAGTTTTATATAGTGCTGGAATATTCTCTCAAAAAGCTAAGCTTTACAGACATTATAGAGAAGAACAGATGTGTGTAATAAAAAATAGACATCAAGTAAGTTTAATAAGTTCAGATTCCACCAAAGAAATAGTAAGAACTAATATGAATTTAATGCACATGGGTTTAATTGTAATAGGAATAAAAGGATTAACCAGAAAGAATTTAGGAACTAAAGTATTAATTACAATCTATGATGATAGATAGTCAGACCCTAAAAGATCTATACTAGGTTTAACAGAAGTAGATATGATTAATAATGGCGGAATATTTTATTGTAGTCCAGACTTTATGATTAATTCAGCAGAATTTGGGAAATATATTAAGGTAGGATTCCATACAAAAGGATATGAAGATATGAATGGAGGAAATAACTTATTAGTATGTTTAGGATTTATTGGTAAATTATCTAGTAATAGTAATACTAGGTTTAAATTAAGAGTAGATGATGTAGTAGAATTAATGGGAAATCAAGGAATTAAATTAATGAAGCCTTTAAAAATAGATCCAGAGATTTATGCAGGATTAGAATGGAGCTTAGAACCACCCAAGACACCAGAAATCCTTAGACCAACAGATCATTTAATGTATACTAATAGGAAAGGTGAGACATCAATTCGATTTATAGACTATAACTTAGAAACTCAAAAGAATGAAGAACTAGAAGAACTAGAAGAACAAGAAAGGAAAGAATTAATGAATATAATAGAAACGGTACCCTAAGAATTTTCCGTGGATTTAGCAATAGAAACCGCTAGAGAAATGTACAGAAATAAGAAAAACAAATCTTTTAAATGTAAAGGATGTAAATTAGGACAATTATATTTTACTCAAGTAGAAGACCATTTCAAATATTGTAAGTTAAGAACCAATAATTTAGGATATCAAGAAAATGACGATAATATTTTAGACAATAAAAGTACATATGACGAAGAAGAAACCACTAAGAGTATTAAAGAATTTATGGAATCGGCAACATCTAGTCCAAGCCCATTTCAAAGAACAACAACAGGACACCCTGTGGTGTGGTTAAAGAAGCAAGTACTTAGAATGAATTTAAGAGAAAGAGACTGAATAGGGTACGATTTATTTATATATATATATATATGGTATTACCGTATATCCTTCTCTTTCTTTGTCTATTCATATTGTATATGTATTCTTTCGCCTTGTATACTACCATATATATTCTTCTTTCACTCTTCATTTGTATATTGATTAGTGATATACGTTAGAATAAGGTAGTTTACCCTTATTGCTTCATTAGCCTCATTATGCTTAGCTTTCCTGGTTAGTCGCATGTAGTTATATTCATGCCTTACATGTTATTTATGCTTGCATTATTTCTGGAGCTCAGTTGGACGATGCCTACTGAGTACCACGTGTTTGGTACTCATAATACACTACTGTAGCCTGCAGATCATTGTACGAGTTATCATCGTTGATGTGTGCATTATGCGGAGTAGCCATGGATCGGAGATTTAGGGTGAGCTCCTGACGCTCGGATTGCTCCTACTCTCTCTCTCTTATTGTTAGACTGATCTCTATGTTGTGTTCAGAGACATCTTTGCATATATATTTACCTTGTATTTCACTTGTACTCCTGTTGTATTAAAAGCTTTTATACTGGCTCCACCAGGTTTTAGGATTATAGTAGCCTTTTTTTTTCATTTATTCCGCAATTTCTTCTTTTCTCTTGGTAGTTCGTTACTAGCTTTTCCAGACTATGGGTTGGCTTACCTACTGGTGGGTTAGAGTAGGTGCCATCATGATCTGAGAAATAGGGTCATAACAATAGCATAGTTAGTTCGGGTTTCGAGCCTTTAGATTTCATTTTGAGTGTTTAGACAAAAATTAGTTAAAACATCCTAAAAGAAATTTGCACTATTGGTTCATGTTTATAGGGTTTCGGATGAGTTTCGAGGGTTAAAACCAAATTTTGGAAGTTGTTAGTGCTGGTGTGACCTCTTTAGCAGCTGGTTGACCGCTTTAGCGGCCATTGACCATTTGACCGAGCCGCTTTAGCGACCATTTGGCCGCTTTAGCAGTAGTTTAACCCTTTGACCAGGCCGCTTTAGATGACAAAGTGTCGCTTGAGCGGCAATTGCTGAGATTTGGGGTGAGCTCCGGACGTCTAGAGTTGTTCCCTCTCTCCCTCTGTTGTTGGACTGAACTTTATTATGCATTTCAGAGACAGTTCTGTATATATGTATTATGCTTACCTTGTATTCTTGTTTTGTTAGAAGTTCTTGTACTGACTTCATCAGGTTTAAGGGTTATTTCTCTGTATTAGTTTCTTTATTGGACTCATTTTCCGTTGCTTTCTTCTTTTCTCTTGATAATCCTTTAAGATTATGGGTTGACTCACCTACTGGTGGATTATGATAGGTGCCATCATGACCTGAGAAATTGGGTGGGACAGGAGCAATGATTTTTCTTTACAAAAATAATTGCAATAATTTTTTTAAAAACAAATTGAAAAAGCAACAAAACAAAAGAAGTAGCGAATAAAGGTAAAAAATTATTGGCCTTACCAATCAAACAAGGTCAAAAGGCTAAAAAGAGGGAAATCAAATTCCATGGCCAATTCGGTGGAAATATTTTGCACCTAAGTGCTATTTTTGTCCTTCTTCCTTCAAATAATAGCACTGAGAATGTCGTGCCCTATTTCGATCCGGTCAAAACAGCACAAAACATGTGGTTGTTGTTGTGACTCTCTGGTTTTGAAAATTCATTTTTTAGAGTCGCCACCTAAATTTTAAGGAAAAAATTAGGAAAAACCATTTTTTATGTAAAACTCTATTTTTGGTCTTTCGAAAACGTTTAAGATTCTGAGTAAGGGTTTTGGTTACTCAAGGGGAAGGTATTAGGCATTCCTCAGAGCCTATCCGAAGATAGTCCTTAAACCCAATTTAGGAAAATATTTATTTATTACTTGCTAAAAAAGTGATAACTACAAAAATTTATCAAAATTAAAATAAAAGGAAACACACAAGGTATATAAATATACACTTACGATATATGGAAATGTAATGTAATTTATTGTAAAATATATATGCACGTTTCAAATATATGAAAACGAAGGGTAAAGTTAACATTCTTATTTTATTATGTATATTAAAAAAGTATAAAGTCTTGTAATTTTACAAAATATAAAGTTTTCTGGCATATAAAGTTAAGTATATGAATGAAATCTTTGCGAAGTAAAAAGAAAATATAATTTTAAAAATATGTTAAAAAAAAGTTTATTTGTTATATACTAAATATGTATACCTAGAAGTATGAAAATTTATTTAATTTGAAAATATATTTATGTAAATGTACATTGTCGTGAGATGAGGACGTATAAAAGATGTGAAGACATATTAACTAGAGAGTAAAAGTGGATTTGAAAATATAAAAATCAAGCTAGTGTTTATTTATTTATAAACATTTTTTTAAAAAAAATTAATAGTTAATATTAGATGGAAATGAATGTAATAGTAAAAATATACATATAAATATATTGGTGAGATAAAGAGTAAATAATAATGATAATAATAATAATAATTTCATTAAGGAAAATAAATAAATAAAATTGTGATGAAAATATCTTGTATATGGTAGTGAATACATATATGTACCATGTGTTGTGAGTTTTTTTTTTTTTTTTTAGAATTTGAAAATTTGGTACTATGGTTGAGAAAACGAATAAAAATAAAGTAAAACGTTGGGATCAATTTATTGAAACAAGTTGGGATTAATGATTTAACTCCTTTTAAAAGAAAATTTGAATTTTAGCCATTCGTAAAACAATATTAAAACTCTCTTTGTTTTAAGAAAATGTTGAGATTGTGACTTTTGTTCATTCTTAAAAAAAATATTTTCGAAGTAAGAAATTAGTTTAAAAAGTTAGCCAAATATCAGAGTTGCTAAAGTCCCCTTTTTATTTTAAAAAAAATCTATTTAACTAGTCATGTTATTTGCAAAAACGTGAGGATGTTAATCTGTTTTTAAGAAAATTTGCAAACATTAAAACAATGTAAACACAATAAACAAATGATAACACTTTAAACAATTCTAATAGAATAAGAATACTAAATTATCATCCTGAGTATCAAATACTAATAAGATAACAAAAATAGATAAATAAAAGAGGAAAGGCTAAGAGATACTAGACTCCTAGCGGAGTTGAGCTTCTAATCTAAAGACTCCAAGCGTTGCGATCCTAGTAGAGATTGACCCGATGTTTGGGCCGAAATGGAGTTTCAATTGAAACTCCAATTCCCGAATTTACATGAAAATAAAAAAATGATAAGGATTAGAAACCGATTAAAGTACAAATCAAAGGAGTACTCACCAAATGAGAACATTAAAGACTTGATAAAAAAAATAATCTAACATATAATGTTCATTTTATTGAACAACAAGCCACTATTCTTATAAGCTTGACTTGCTGTCAATATACGAATACAATTTGCACCAAAGAACCCAACTAGATAACTAAAGCAACCAATCAAATGATTAAGCTTGGACTAAACATCCCAAATAACCAATCAAATGGCTAAAGTTGGACTAAGCATTCCAAATGACCACTTAAGCATACAGATAGACAAAAATATCTAAACATTTGAAGCATTCGAAACAAACGTCAACCCGAAAGAGTTCAAATATCTCAAACCAACAACCGAGAGAAAATTCAAGTCTAAATGTTACTGTGTAACTAGATAAGCAGAAAGCGAGAGGTAAAAAACAACAACTAAAGCATGCTCCTTTCCAATTCAATTTCAAAGTCTCAAAATATTACTAAAGTACTACATTGAAACATTCTTTTATCAACCTTACTATTTTGTCACAGCCACATCGTGCTATTACTATTAGAAGAAAAAAAAGAAGATATCCATTGTACGACAATAAGATCAAAATGAGCCAAAACAAAACATCCGAAATAGAAAATGTTTGTGAATTCAAAGTAGTGAAGAAAGCTGAAATTTAATCTTAACATCGGTTCATTTTCATTTGATAATACTCATAGGTCAATCCAAAAAATAATTGCATAAACGGGGCAGCCCTGTATTAAAACAAGAGAAATTTAAAAACGAAACCAAGTTGGACTCGATTCAGGATGAACAAGCGACACTACCAACACAAACTTGAAGCCGATGCAAATCACATATCCACAAAATCAAACATACGGAAGAGGGGGAGCAGTAAAAGGGGCTGATTTTTCATATCTCCGAAAATTTGAACTCACGCAAAAAAAGACCGTGAAAAATGAAAATTTGAGATAGTGTCAAAGTCTTTTATCAATCAAACACCTTTGACACTTGAAAGATTAGTAAATTGTTTGAATGTGAAAAAAATGACATTTAACTTGTTCACAGTAATAGGTCAAGGTGGAAAAGATGTTAAGAATAAATTTGAGTTATGTAAGAAAGTAATAGTATGTGTTCATATAAATTATTGGGATACACTGGAAGTAGGTCCATGGAAATAGAAAGGAAATTAATACCTATTTACATAAGTGTTGTAAAAAAATCCATAAGCAAAATTCGAGTCACCAAACGTTTCAAATTTAACGCGACTCAAACTCAGAAACAACCACACCTCGAAATAAACTAAGACAGGGCTACACATATTTTTTTTGAACTTTGATTTTTTCGAGGGCCAACAACAACAACATTATGACCAAACTTGCATTCAAAATATACAATATATACATATACAAACTCATTTTACAGAATCAACAGCAACATAAACTCATCAAAATTCACACACCGACCCGTTTTTCAGAATTAACACCAACAACTTAAACTTGATTGTACTTTCAAACAAATTCATTTTTAGAATCAACTACAACAACAACATAATCTTGATCAAAACTTAGGCAAAATCAGATATTTGTGGAACTCAAAAAAAGAAAAATAATAAAGGGGACGAAGGTGAAGAATAAAACTAAAGGGGTAGTTTCACATCTTTTTTGGGGCAGCGATTGAGGCCGTCGAGTGTCGAATTCCAAACTAGCGATCCCGACTCCGATCCAAACTTGAAGTATCCGACAAGAGCAAGAATATAAACTAAGAGTAAAATAGAGAAGAAAGATATTGAGAAGTTTTTTGTGTATGTTTCTTGGTGTACCATTTTTCTGACCATCCTCCAAGATGAAAGCCAAAGGCTCCTTTTATAGCCGAATATTGAAGGGGTTGTAACGGTTCTCAAGTAAGGCTCCAAGAATTCAAATTTTGAATTCTTGGAAAGCTCAATCACATAGAGAAATAGAGGGATTAAATTTGAGAAAGAAAAGGACTGAATCCTTACCTTTTCCATGTTGATGTGTAAGGAAAAAGGGGCATTTTGGGAGGTGGAATACTCAGATCCGTCGGTTTAAAAGGTTAATAAACCCGAATCCGATTGTCGCTTGAATTTTTCCTTCCCTGTGAGCAAAAAGTGGCGGTGGAGTGCATTTTCTAGGTCTAACCTTTCAGAAAAAGAGTCGGGTGAGGTGATGGGGGGCGGCTTGATGGATGTAAGAGATAAAAGTGGAGGGATAAAGGTGAAGACCACCGGATTTCACCATTATTTGGTGGCCTTGTTGACGCGTCGTTAGCAGGGAAAGGAATGAAGAGGTTGAAATTTGGTTGGGGTGTTCTGGTTTAGTTTCATCGTGAAGGAGAAGGGAAAAGGTTAGGGGTGTTTGGTTAGCTGATTAGGATTTTAGGGGTGTTTTTGGGCCGGGTCAGGTTAGTTGGGTTGGGCTGGTGGGGTTGAAGTAAAAATAAAGACTTGGCCTAAGAGTGTAGGTAAACTAATTTTTTCAATTGTTATTTTTTTGCTTAATTAATTTATTGATGCTTATTTTGTCCTAATTAAATTTCCCAAAAGTGAACATATATACACAAGCGTTTTCATATGTATATGTACGTATACACACATGCGCGATTTTAAATACGTATATATGTTATATTTTAAATACGTATAACTATAGTTCAAAATTAAATAAAAGATAAAATAAAGTAAATTTACAATATAATAGTATAGCAAGGATTATTTAGAGTCTTTGAAATAAAAGTTAATACGCTAGTGTATATATATATATATATATATATATTATGGAGAAAAATCGTGAAAATAATGAATCAAGATATATTATTATCATTAATTCATTTCTACGGGTAATTTTATAACATACAATATAAGTAATTTGATAGAAAAAATAATAATAATTATAAGAAGAAGATATTATTTTCTAAAAAAATCGTTATTGGTGTTAATTTTATTGAAATTAATCTTAAACAATAAGGAAAACAAATATTCAGGACTCATAAGCATCGAGAAATTAATTTTAGAAAAAAGGAGAGCCAAAATTGGGTGTCAACAGAGAATGTGAAGGAAAAGAAAGTACACGATTCGTCGTTTTTCTACACTTAACCAAATTTTGGACCTGCGTTGTGAGGGAATCCATTCGAAACTCAAAGCATTATTCTCGCTTCATTTAAATTGGTATAATATTATAGTATATTATAGTTTAGGGGTAACGCAAAATAGATACAATAGTTTTAGTATGAACTAATAAAAATATAATAACTTAAAAGGGTTTAACACCTAAAAGTTATCTTTTATGAAAGTAACTTAAATTAGGCATAATTTAAGTATGAAATTAATTAAAATGTAATAGTTTGGAAAGGAGGGGTGGTTTTGCTTGATCCATTATCTCTTTATATTTAGAGAGTAGTTTTCTTATACAAGCACACCCAATACAAATCATGCTAGACATATACTTCGAGGTCTATCCAATATGATCCATGCTATGCAAGCCGTGAAGATATGTGAAGAGGCTTTTGAGTTTCATATTGGGCACTATACAGCGTTATTCCACATTTGGGTGATAGCTTGGAAGCATCTTGTTGGGCTTCCATTGAAGGCATTCCACATTTGGATGATCACTTGGAGCAAAGGTGATCAAGTGGAATGAAAAGGAAAGAGATAGCGCGAAGATAAAGTCTGCCCAAATGATGTGGATCTAGTGTGCCTTAGCACAATCCAGTGTGCCTCAATATAATTGATTGTGCGGCCAGCACAATGGCATATGCGGCCGTACATGATTAGCACAAGTTCGACAGTGGGCTTTTTCAGCTTATTTTGTTGGGTAACTTTTGGGCCTTTTATGTAATAATTAGCCTAGACTATAAATAGCAATTTAGGTCTTTTATAGGGAGCTTTTGATGAACTGAGGATCTAATTTGTAGTTTGAGGGTGGAATCCCTTTGTTCTAGTTTAGATTATTGTAGTTGAAATCTAGATTAGTGGTGTCTGAATTCTCATTGTTGATTTAAAACTTCTTTAACCTTGCTTTTATTTGAGTTGCTCATTTGTGGATTCAATTGAGTTTCTCTTTCTTGTGAAATTCGAATTTTCTTCTTCCTTTGTTTAATTGTGGATTCAATTAAGCCTTTCTTTCTTCACTTCTCATCTCCTATTTCTCCTTTATCTTCATTTGTGTTGTCTGAATTTGATTTCGTTTGGGTTTCCTATTTGGGATCGTATCATTTGATATTAGAGCCTAGGATGAAGGATTGTTGCAACAATTCTTAATCTTAGCTCATAAATTCAAATTTTTTAAAAAAAGTGAGTCAAAATTTCAAAAATAAAAAAATAATAGTAAATCAAGTCTTGTTTGAAGTTTTTAACACTAGATTTGTGTTCTCTAGTATTTATTGAGTCTAGATCTAAGATTTCACTTTGTTTGAAAAGGATTTGAAGATTTTGCCATTATTGGGTGAAGATACCTGAAGAACAAATAAGTAGGTTTTAAGATGTAATGTTATTGGGTTGGAATTGAGGATTTAAAAGTATTGGGGTTTGTTCTCCATGGCAAGGGGAGTTTAAATCTCAAATATCATAAAAGTCGGAGTTCATTTGAGGGAGTTTCAATTTTTGTAGTTTATGGTGTTCTTCATGATCTTCATAGATTGAAGACGAAGAATATTGAAAAAGGAGTGTTAGATTCAAAAAGATAAGAAAGAGAAAGAGTACTTGTGTTTGTGCAAAAACTTTTTACCAAAATGGGCAAGTACTAGAAGAAAAAGAAGTACAAAAATAAAAAGTACAAAAATCAAAGTACCAGGTATTCTATCCGGGGGGTTGTGCGGCTAGCACATTCTCAGCACAATCCATTGTGCACCCATACATGCTTAGCACACCAACACAGTAAGATATGCCTTGATTGTGCGGACTGATATTCCTCAACATAATCCATTTTGCGGCCAACACATCAAGTACACAGACTAACTTTGCGACTTCAATTTCTTCTACAAATCTCAGGTTCTAAAATCCTAGTTTCATTTCCTTGATAATAATTCACCTCTCTTGATTCTTAAAACTAATTATCAATTAGTAATTGACCTACTTAGTTGTTGGTTAGCTCTTGAGCTCGTGTTTCTTTCGTGCTAATTACTTCTAGCTTTTATAGTTTTAAGAACTCGATGAACATTTCTTATATCCATCCGTTTGATTTTTTGTCGTTCTTTATTCAATTAATAAAAATCTTTTCTTCCACTAAGAATTAGTAACCTTGTGAATTGATTGGGAAAAACTAGTTGTCTTTCAACATCGGGATGAAGCTCTAGGAAGGTAACAAAGCGTTTCCAAATACGAGAGATATGAGAAATTTGCTACTAACTTTATGTGTTGAGTTTTGCAGGCAGGTAGAAAAGGAATTATAAGAAAGAATGTCATTCATGGCTTCAAAATATTATGGATATGACATTAGTGAATATGCTTATAGTGATGTAAACTATGAGTACGGTGAAGGAGCTCATGAGTATAACTGTGAATATTATGAGGGATATGATGGTACATATGAGCATGATAATAGATCTCATGAGTATGATGAGTCCTCCTATGAGGGCTATAATCGTCCTTGTGATCATGAACATTATGGTGGTGAGAACTACTACTCCGGGGATGAATATGAGATGAATGGAGCTTATGGCTCTTGTGATGATATTGAAGGGGTAGAAGAACCTTGAGGAGAATATTACAGTGAAGAAGAAGGTTATGCAAGTTCTCATTCTATGCACCATGGTTATGAAGGTGATGTGCGGTGCGATGCCTCCTCTTATATGTCTTGTGAATCCTTTTAGGGAAATCTCGATGGTAATGGAAATTATGAGGTCGAATTCTCTTCATTATTTTGTGATACTTCCTATACTAAACAAAAAGGTATTGATGTATGATGGGGACCAATTCAGAGCCATCGTGTGGATCATAGAAGAATAACATTTCCTACTTCTCAAAATATGATGACTTATGCTTCTTATCCTAATAACAATGTGACTCGACATGGAAATGATATTGGATGTAGAATGGGAGGGTCCCTAAGTGATGGAAGTAGAGGGAATCCAATGCTTTAAAAAAAGAAAGGCCAGGAGAGCCTAATCCTTAAAACAAAAGTGAGTGTTTATGGTAGTACGGGTTTCATTTTTGTACTTAATGATCATGGTTTTATCAACGTCATTACCCCTTACGCGGTTAAGTTGTTGGGCTTATCTTTTGCAATGAAACAAGACCCTTATTTTCCTCGGAATGGATATGGGGTTGATAACAGAGTTAAGGTGTCATTTTCACTTGGTCAATATCAAGGGGAGGTTTGGCATGAGGTAGTTTCTATAGTTACTTGTCAACTACGTTTGGGAAATCCTTGGTTGCAATGGCATAGGATTCCATATAGGAAAGATTGGTATAAGTATATCATGTATCACAAAGGAAATCTTCTCTTTCCACCATCAACCCCTGGAGAAGTGAAAACAAATGAACCACTTCCTATTGGGAACTTGAAACTTTAAATACAGAAAAATTATATGCTTCTATGGTAATAAACATTGACAAGATCTCTCAAATGGTTGCCAAGCTTAAGCCAAATGAGTTACAAAATTTAATAAATAAAGCCACTCCTCGTGAAGATGAACCTAAGGAGTTGCCATTGGAAGAAAAGTTACTCCTTGTGAGGTTGATACTAAGAAGTCGAACATGGAAGTCAAAATCTCCACTCCTTATGCACTAAAGTTGAAGCTAGAGGTGAAGGTGGCACTTAACCCTTCTCAAGAAATCCTTGGCACTTGTCCTAACACCCATGAAATTGAGAGACAAGAGATTGAGAGGAGTGAGGGTGTGATAAGTGAAAACTCTAGAATAAAAAAATGGAGAGGTTGTGTGGAGTGATGTGAGAAAACTGTCACAACCTTATCCTAACTCATGTAACTTTTCTTCCTTTTCTAATTGTCTTGATTATTTTGCAGGTCTATTTGGAAGCAAACCTAATAAGGGACCTCAAAATGTGAAGAACCATGAGGTGTTTGAAAGCTTCCTAAAGGAGCAAATGTTCCCTAAAGTTAATGACCAAGGTAAAAAAGATTCTTCATGAATGCTTAAAGGTACAATAACTAATCTCAACACTCTAAATATTGTGAACGAGCATGATAGTGACTTGAGTGTGAGCAGTAGCTTTTTTTTTTTTTGTGAACTCAATGAATCTTTGCTATGCATTGAGCTTAGTGGATCTTTGGAGTATGATGATAATATCATTTGTGAAAGTGTTCATACACTAGTTGATACTTTTGATGATCAAATTGATTCTTCTAGCAACATCAATTTATGTCCACCTAGTGTTGGCACTTATGATTTGAATGAAAATGCATTATCATATGAAAAATGTGATCAAATGCTAGTTGGCCATAATCTTGGTAATCATGTGTTTGATTCTTGTGAGTTTAACATGCTACCAACTAGTGTTAATTGTTGTAATGATCAACTTGCTTGTGATGATGACCCACTAAATGAGGGCTTTTATAGTGTGTTAAGTGAACCTCAATTTAGTGATGGTATTAATATAGTTGGTTATGTGGATAGTCATGTAGATTTCATGCTTCTAGATCATGAATCCTTAGATATTTATTGTATTTCTTATTTTTTCTCATGGGAATATTGAGGTGGAATGTGATTTTAATAATAATATCGTATTTGATGATGACATGGATATTGAGGGTGTACATAGTGGAATGTCTTGTAATGATGAGAATGTCGCCACTTTTGAAGAATACAATTTGTTTAGTAATCCATTGTGTTGTGATGACACACTTTTTGAGGATAGAAATCTCTTTTTGGAAGATAATAGTACTTTTATTAGAAAGAATGGTGTTCGAAAGGAAGGTGTCGTGCCTCATCATTATTGTGTGTTTCCATTCTTGATCAAGGCTTTAATATTTTTAGATCAAAGGGTGAGCCTTCTCATGATAACACCGTAGATGAAGTTATTTTATATGACACCTTTCTTTACTATCTATTTGCATATGATGGTACTCGTGCTTGTGCAAAGAGTGTGTCATATGTTGGTAGAGTAGCAACGGGACAAATGGGTGTTTCCTCGACCCAAATTAATGGCTATTCTTGTCGTTTGACCCCGATGGTTGTATAAATTATAGTGGGTTGGAATGGGAGAGCCCATAGGGTAAACTTGGTACCAAGACCATATTTAAAACTTCTAGTCACCTTTGTGCGGATAGACAAATTAAAGTATTAGATTGGACTCTAGGGAGCTTGCTTAAGCTCTTGATTGGAGGGAAAACAATTTCTTGCGAGGACCACTTGTTTCTAAATGAACCACTTGTTTCTAAATAAACTTGTGTCTAGTGGATTCCTCCACCCCTCTAGTAGCATAACTCTATTTGATAACAAGGTGTTATTTTCCCACAAGGTATGTTATATTCATCAACAACAACAACATACCCAGTATATTCCCACCACATGGGGTCGGGGGGGGGGGGGGTAAGTGTACACAGTCCATACCACTACCTCAGAAGTGAGATAGAGAGGCTGTTTCCGAAAGACCCCCGACTCAAGAAACAACAGTGTATACAAGAAATAGTAAGCTACAAGATACGAAATGTAAAACCACACCCAATAATAATATAAACAGGACCCACCAAGTAATCCAACAAATAATAACACACTATGAAGTAATACAAATACTCTAGCTACAAGCACTACTAATGCAACAAAATTCTCCTATCTACCAACACTGACGCCCCTTTCCTACTAACCTTCGTAATACAAATACTCTAGCTACAAGCACTACTAATGCAACAAAATTCTCCTATCTACCAACACTGACGCCCCTTTCCTACTAACCTTCTACCCTAATCCGCCTCCTCCACACCTTCCTATGTTATCTTCATCATGTGTCCCAATTTGTAATGATAAGCTTGATAGGAATCGTGAATCTATTTGTGATATTTTATGTAAGGGAACCTTGGTAAAGATTATCTTTCTTAGCTTATTTCTTTACTACCTTTTTACATATAATGATATTCATGATCATGTTGATTGTGCATCTTATGGGGGTAGGAATTGTTTGACAAGAGAAGGTGAAGTTTACTCGAAATTTGTCATGTTGTCTTTGTGTATTCCACCATATGATGAAATGGTTGATAGGATTTTTGAGCCTATTTGTGACCTTGCATATTGGAATACCTTAGATGATATCATTGAGCATGAAACCTTTCTCTACTATCTCTTTGCATATGATGACTCTCATACTTGTATTAGATGTGCATTGTATGGAGGTAGGAGTTCCATTGAGGCTTATACTAGTTTGTATGACCAAATTATGTGGACCTTCTACCATTTTGACCCTGATGATCTTTTGGGGGTATGTGAGCTAATAGTGGTTCCATGTTTGGTGGTCTTATCCTCTTGATATGTGGAATAGCCAATTTCTTTGTACTCTCTCTAGTGGCATGATAGTCATGATAATGGGAGATACTTGGTTACTTCGTAAGCATGTGCCTCCTTGGAGTGATGATATTGTGCTAACCCTTATATTATGAGGATTTCTTGATTGTTTTTCTTTCCCATGTTTTTACAAAGTTTGGATTCAAGGTCGAATCCTTTTCAAAAAGGGGAGGATGATACGAGCACGCCCAACACAAATCATGTTGGACATATACTTCGAGGCCTATCCAATAGGACCCGAGCTATGCAAGCCATAAAGATGTGTGGAGAGGCTTTGGAGTCTCATATTAGTCACTGTACAGAGCTACTCCAAATTTGGGTGATAGCTTAGGAGCATCTTGTTGGGCTTCCATTGAAGACATTCCACATTTGGATGATAGATTGGAGCAAAAGTGATAAAGTGGAAGGAAGAGGAAGAAGATAAAGCAAAGACGGAGTCTGCCAAGTGATGTGTGGCCCGGTGTGACTCAACATAATCAATTGTTTGGCTAGCACAATGGCATGTGCGGCCACACATGCTTTGCACAAGCCCAACAATGGGCTTTTTTAGATTATCTTTTTGGTGAACTTTTGGGCCTTTTATGTAACTAGTATTCGTTCCCACACGATGCACAGTCAATATAAAGGAAAAAATCATAAAGTATTATTGTATTTGCTTAATCATATTAAATTATTATCAATAGTACACAATTATCTATGTTTTACGATTAAGATATTGTTTTTTTAGTACGGCGACCTACAATATAAGTAGATGAAAAAAATATTTTGAACTTTATTAGGACAAACCTTTATTATCAATAGTACACAATTATCTATGTTTACGATTAAGATATTGTTTCTTTAGTACGGCGACCTACAATATAAGTAGATGAAAAAAATATTTTGAACTTTATTAGGACAAACCTTTATTTTGATGTATCAATTAAACAAAAATATCAAATAATAAATAGTTATAATTTTTTAAATAAAAAACTATTTTGCAAATTTCAAGTGCATAGATTGTTTAATAGTGGGATATTTCTCTTTCATCATAAATACTATTAAATTTTTAGATTTGAAATAACATATTTGGGGCTTTGATATGGCTATGGCTGTAGCCAAAGGCACTTCTTCTGGCTGATTCCACTCCCGGGATCACACTGAGCATGAGTATATTGTTATTGTTGTTTAGTACGTTGTTAAATGTCAATTTTGTTAGTGGAAGTTGTTCCTAACATAAACAATTAACACCAAAATTTAGAAAATACCATACTTATGTAAGATACAACACTTTAATATTAGATATTCTTGGTATATAATATTACTAAAAGAGAAAGTATCATCAAAAACTAAATGGTCACACTGCATGTGGCTTTTTTAATTAATACATTTTCACATCAAAAAGGAAAAAAAAAGAAAGTCAAATGAATGGCTGGAACATTCAACCAAAGCCAATCAATTAATGGAAACAGAAGAACTAAGGAGTGGTCTCCTTCATTGTTTTCTTAAAAAAATTGCCCTCCTGTAATATGTAAAAAGGATCTCACATTTTGGGTATCTATTTGCTATTTATTTTTTTCATATCTACTTAAACTTTTTAAATATTCCTCAATCCAGAAGTTATTTGAGATAATGTCAAATTTTTATGCATTCAATCAAGGACAACATGAACCATCTCTCGTAAAATCTCCCAAAGTTTATTAAATTTTATTACATACTGGTGTATAAATATTTTATAATAAATATGGACTTAAGAATATGGCCTAGTGGTTAGTGAAGTAGGGGAACTATGAGGTCTCCAGTTTAAGGCGGAGGCAAAAAATAATAGGTAATTTCTTTCCATTTACCTGCACATTTCCAGAATAATTCATCGTATCATAATAATATGGTTTTTTTGCTTTTCTAGAAAAACGGCTTTCTAAGCGATTTTAATGCAATAGAGACAAAAATTAGATAATTAGAAGTTAATCAAGTGCCGACAATGTGATAACAGTGAGACTTTGCAACATAATTGGCCTCTACGTATACTGAATTACTCCTTAGGATATAAGAATATATTTTATACTTGACATGCCTTAGACTAACGGATTGCTATCTATATCCTTTTCCCCTCTTATTCTTCATTACCTGAATTAGCACCAAAACGAATGATCAAAACAAACAAATACCATTACAAAAGAAAAAGGAGAATAACAATACAAAGTCATGACAATTACAAACTCAATATTGTTGTCAAAATAGCTAGAGAATGACTTCTGACTTCCACAATGACTTATTATAAGTATGACTATATAAAGATTTATACTCCCTGAATGTTTGATAAGTTGGCAATTTACCAACTTTTTAAATGCTTAAGCTTGAATTATCATCTAGTTTCCTTTGATTTGAGGTGTGTCTCATGTTAAATTGCTCGCTTATGCAGGTAATCGATGAATTCGGGGTTGAGCTAACCATACGAGTCAAATGGAGTGCAAAAGTCAAGGAAAGGAGCTTAAAATAATGCATGGGAAGAATGAAGCTCACCTGTGCACGCAGGTGAGAAGATGCGTACGTAGGCAAGGAAGCAGATGGGCAAAGCAATGAACTAGAAGAAGCTAGAGGCTGGTCTGTGTTGGTGACTTGTACACGCAGGTGCCCACTTGTGCCAACAGGTGAACAGTGCAGTGGCATTTTCATAATTTGATGGAATGCAATTTTTTAGCTCTAAAAGGATTTTTTTAGATCTGAAACTCTATCTTTGTAATTTTTGAGCATTAGAAACATTGAGTTGAAAACCTAAGTATGAAATTGGTTCCTTTATTGTGCTTTCCATTGAATTTGGATTTCATTTCTTGTGATTATCTTGGATTTGATGGAAGATTGGAATCAGAATTTTGGTATATTTCCTCTTTCTCTCTCTATGAGTAGCTAATTTCTTATTTTGGGGTTATGCTTGAATGAGTAGTGATAATTGTTTGGGTGTTGTTTATTTGTCTTACTAATTAGTTAATTGTTATGGGTTTTACTTCTACTCCATGTTATTAACCTGTAATTAGTGGTAGCAAACTCTAGTTATACTAGAATTATCATCCTTGACTAAGGTGATATAGGTGAGGAGTAGTAGTTAACAATAACTTGATAATTATCATTTAATAGTGTCTCTTAGACATAAGGATGGTAATTGAGGTGTTAGATTATTTATATCGCCACACTTGTGAGGTGTTCGAAAGAAACCACTTGTGATATTTTGATGTTTGATTGAAAGATTAGCACCAAAGACCTATAATCTAGCCTACCTATAACTATTAATTGAATTTAGGAAAATACTCAACTACCCACACAGGTACTCACTCTCAAGATAGCATAACCCCAAGCCCTTCTGACATTTGATTACAACTCTCTATAGCTCAAACTTTGCATTTCAAACTATAATTAATATTGTTAATTACGAATTGTTGAAAACAACCTCCCCCACTTACTTTTATGTATTATTTTCATAGCATTACGAGCAAGCATTAGTTGCTTTTGACACTTAGAGGTGAAGCTACTGCATTTATTCCTCATGGATTTGACCCTGACTCTAAGTTGGGTAATTATATTGACAACGCCCGCTTATACTTTTAAGGTATAATTTGAGAGTTATAAAAAATGGCGCCATTACCAGGGAATGAAACATAGTGTTCATTCTTTTTAGTGTTATAAGTTACTTTTGTTAGCGGTAGTGTAAATTTTAATTTATTTGTTGTTTTTGTCATGTTCAGGTGATAATCTAAGTCTTCATGATACAATGAGTCAAAATGGTAGCAAAACTGCTACCTTCGATGGACACTTCGAGGAAGATCACCTAGAAGAAGCCGGGAGGGCTAGTGCAATTCTCATACCACCCCGCGAAAGGTAATAGAGTGTTTCACGTTACTAGTGTGATGCTCCATCTACTTCAAATGAAGTGTCTATTTGGTGGTCAAGCTCATAAAGATGCCAACCTTCACTTGAAGAACTTTATTGATGTGTTTTCCCCATTCGACATTGCTCATATCTCACAAGAGTCCATTCGATTGAGACTCTTTTCATTTTCGTTGATGGGTGATGTAGTTTTATAGTTGCGGGAATCGTCCGTGGGTTCTATAACTTCATGGGTTGAGTTGACAGAAGTGTTTCTTGATCGATTCTTTCCACTATCTCGGATGCTCCAATTAAGGGATAAAATCATAAATTTCCGACAATTGAGTGGAGAGCCATTACATGAAGCATGTCAAAGGTTCAATAAGAAGTTGTTGACAATTGAGTGGAGAGCCATTACATGAAGCATGGCAAAGGTTCAATAAGAAGTTGTTGCAATGACCAAACCATGATGTTCCAAAAAAGATGCTTCTCCAAATCTTCTATAGAGCATTAGATCAATTAAACAAGACGGTAGCAGATAATGTGGCCGAAGGATCTATCATTAAACAAACTTATAGAGTTGCGTCGGCCTTATTAGATCAAGTGACAAAATAAAATCAAGAATGACACATAAGAGATACCGAGGTGGCCGTAGGGGCTTCCTCCGCATCTTTTGTAAGACAAAAACAAAGGAAGAAGGATGAGGAGAGAGATGACAATATGGCCAAGGTAATGACACAATTAGATCTCCTCACTAAACATGTAATGGTCAACTCCAAAGGTGGTCAAGCCGTTGCTTCTAAGGGTCCTAAAGTGTATGAAAATGATGATGCGGAGGTGCTTGATGAAGAAATTTGATATTTGGCAAATCAAGAGGGGGGTTCCCGACCTACCTACCAAAGGCAAGGAGGGAATCAAGGTTGGAAAAAAAGGGATCGAGAGTGGAAAGACCATGATTAGAGAGACCATGATTGTGATAGAGATTGGAGGAATAAGTAGAGAGATAAGGACTGCGATTGGAGAGACAGAGAGCATGTCCATGATAGAAATATTCCTCTATATGATAGGGACAAAGATAAAGAGGCAACCTCTATTGATCCAAAGAAATATAAGAATGAAAACGTGCTTGCAGTACCCTTATGGGAGTTGAAGGAAGTGATAAGATATTAAGGGAGATGAAAAACAACTTTTCACAACTCAACCAAATGGTCACTTTACACTTGGCCAAAATCAAGCAACTTGAAACACAATTGGGCCAAATCTCGGCCCAACTAAATGCAAGGTAAACAGGTGGTTTACTTAGTGACATCGGTGGTGAATTCAAAAAATGATACTCACATCATAGTAATTGTCACTAGGAGTGGTAGAACTCTTGGTAATGATGTGGTGAGTCTTGATGAAGACCCTAATAAGAAGGGAGTTGATGAACAAGCTAGTGGAAAGAGAAAGTGGCTTGATAAGTCAAATAAAGATGTCACTATTCCAAATGAGCCAAGTGTTGAGAAGCTGAGAGTAGTGGAAGAGAAGGTTGAAAGTGAAAAAGTACCACAAGCAGTTGAAGCAGTTGAAAAAGTACCACAAGCAGTGAAAGTGAATAATATGATGAAGCAGTTGCGTCTTTGAAAGGTCTTGGGCCCTACACCAAAAATCCTTGTAAGTTGGACCTTGATGTGAAAAATTGGGAAACTCCTCCCGCGAGGCCTTCAATTGAAGATCCACTACAACTTGAGCTCAAACCATTGACACCTCATCTTTTTTATATTTTTTTGAGGGAAAGTGAGATATTACCCATTATTATTGCGGGAGACTTATTAGCGTGGCAAGTTGAGGCATTAAAGTCGGTGGAGAGATGGTATATTAGGGCTATTAGATGGACCATAGATGATATTATTGGGATTTTCTTCACTACATGCACCCATAAAATCAAACTTGAGCCCGAGTTTGTAGCAAGTGTTGAACATCAACGATGGTTAAACCCTTCTATACAAGAGGTTGTGAAAAAAGAAATCATCAAGTGGCTTGATGCGGGTGTTGTCTATCCTATCTAGGATAGTACTTGGGTAAGACCAGTCCAAAGTGTTCCCAAGAAAGGTGGTATCATGGTAGTCCTAAATTAGAATAATGATCTTATATCCATTCGTCCGATCACTGGTTGGAAAGTGTGTATTAACTATCAAAATTTGAATTCATGGATGGAGAAGGATCACTTCCCCATGCTCTTCATGGATCAAATGCTTGATAGGCTAGCGGGAAGGGGTTGGTATTGCTTCCTCGATGGATGCTCGAGCTACAATCAAATCTCAATAGCCCCAAAGATTAAGATAAAACTACTTTCACATGTCCCTATGGAACATTCACCTTCAAGTACATGCCCTTTGGGCTATGCAATGCACCTGCCACTTTTCAAAGGTGTATGCTTTCTATCTTATCAAACATGGTGGAGGATTTGATGGAGGTATTTCTGGATGATTTTTCAATTGTTGGTGATACATTGCTTGATAGGCTAGCAGGAAGGGGTTGGAATTGCTTCCTAGATGGATGCTCGAGCTACAATCAAATCTCAATAGCCCCCAAAGATCAAGATAAAACTACTTTCACATGTCCCTATGGAATATTCACCTTCAAGCGCATGCCCTTTGGGCTATGCAATGCACCTGCCACTTTTCAAAAGTGTATGCTTTCTATCTTCTCAAACAGGATGGAGGATTTGATGGCGGTATTTCTGGATGATTTTTCAATTGTTGGTGATACATTTGAAGATTGCCTTGAACACTTGGAGAAGGTATTGAAAGGTGTGTGGGAAATAACCTCATGTTGAATTAGGAGAAATGACACTTTATGGTGAAGGAGGGGATTATTCTTGGACATAAAATTTTGGGCGGCCAAGGAATCCAAGTCGATCAAGCTAAAGTGGAGGTATTGATTAGTTACCTCCTCCGATATCTATCAAAGGGGTGAGAAGTTTCCTTGTCCATACGGGTTTTTATAGGAGGTTCATCAAAGATTTTTCTAAAATTGCCTATCCGATATGCAAACTCCTTGAGAAGGAAGTAAAGTTTGAATTTGATGGGGAGTGTGTTAGGGCATTCAATTTCCTTAAAGAAAATCTTGTCTCGGCTTCCATCATTGTGGCTCCTAATTGGTCACAACCCTTTGAGCTCATGTGTGATGAAAGTGGGTTTGCACTAGGTGCGGTGCTTGGTCAAAGAAAGGAGAAACTTTTTCATCCTATCTACTATACTAGTAAATCATTGAACGATGCACAAAGGAACTATATTATTACGGAGAAAGAATTACTAGCAGTAGTTTATGGGTTTGAAAAGTTTTGGCTTATTATTAGGCACAAAAGTTACTGTGCACACCGATCACGCTGCCCTACAATATTTAATGGACAAAAAAGAAGCAAAACCTCGATTGATTAGATGAATTTTACTACTCCAAGAATTTGATTTTGAAGTGAAGGATCGAAGTGATGTGAAAACTAAGTAGCGAACCACCTATCATGTCTCGAGGCGAATGAAGAAAAGTGGGGTGAGATTGAGATTGATAATACATTTCCTGATGAGCTTGTCATGGCCTTAAAGGGGAGTACACCACCATGGTATGCTTATTTTACAAATTATATAGTGAGTGGGTTGCTTCCCAATGACTTGAGCCACTATCAAAGGAAACGATTCCTTCATTATGTGAAAAGGTACTATTGGGACGAACCTTATCTCTTTAGAAAGTGTGCGGATGGAGTAATACTTCTTTATGTTATGGAGGAAGAGATGAAATCTATTCTTAAGGCTTTCTACTCATCTCCATTCGGTGGCTATCATGGTGGTGTGAGAATTACCGCTAAAGTTCTTCAAAGCAGGTTCTATTGGCCTACCATTCATCAAGATGCTCACAACTTGGTTAAAACTTGTACGCAATGCCAAATGCAAGGAAGCATTTCAAGGAGGCATGAGATGCCCTTGAAACCCAACCTCATGGTAGAAATGTTTGATGTGTGGGGTATTGACTTTATGAGGCCCTTTGTAAACTCTGTGGTAATAAGTACATATTGGTGGCCGTAGACTATGTATCAAAATAGGTGGATGAAATTACCTTGCCAAACAATGAGAGAAAAAGTTCCACGTTCTTCTTAAAGAAATACATCTTTACAAGGTTTGGGACTCCCCGAGCAATCCTTAATGATAGAGGCTCTCATTTTTGTAATTGGGTGTTTGATGCTTTGCTTGATAAGTATGGGGTGAAGCATAAGGTGGCTACCCTATACCATTCTCAAATAAGTGGCCAACTGGAAGTGTCTAATAGAGAAATAAAGTCAATGTTGGAGAAAATTGTGAATGTGGGACACACAAATTGGGCACGACAATTAGATGATGCTCTTTGGGCCTATAAAACTGCGTTCAAAACTCCTATTGGCATGTCGCCATATCAATTGGTGTTTGGGAAGTCTTGTCACCTCCCCATTGAGTTAGAGCACAAGGCGTTGTGGGCCTTGTGTAAGTTGCATATGAATTGGGAGGATGCCTCCAAATCTAGAATAAGAAATTACATGAGTTAAAGGAGTTTTGCCTTAAGGCATACGAGAGCTCGGTGCTGTACAAAAAAACAATGAAGAAGTGGAACGATGCTAAGATCTTGAAAAAAGAGTTCTGTGTGGGAGATGAGGTGTTACTCTTCAATTCAAGGTTAAAACTCTTCAAGGATAAACTCAAATCTAAGTGGTTTCCTTTTATGGTGATGAATGTGTATTCGAGTGGAGCTATTGCGTGGAAGATCATGACAAGAGAAGGTTCTCGGTGAACGGTCAAAGGTTGAAGAATTTTTATGTGGGTGGACTCGGAGCGGCCAAGGTTGAGGCACTCCATTTTAAAGATGCTTGTTGATGTGGAACAACGTCGTGCCACGACGATAACCAAGGCGCTTCTTGGGAGGCAACCCAAGGTTACTTTTTGTTATTTTATATTTGTTTGAGAACTAATTTTAAGTTATCTTGGTGAATGCAGGTGAAAAATTTTAAGTATGGGACCTTTACACACTATTTTGACCAAATACGGGCATCTGCTAGTGCACAAGACCACATGCCCATGTATGTCAGGGCGCATGTGGCTAGCAGGCTCCAAGGAAGAGACTGTTTTGGGCGAAATAGGTCACCTGCAGGCACAGGTTGGGGACCTGTGTTCACAGGTCAGCCACGCAGGTGACCCATGTGATTAAAGATGACTTCCAGCTTTACTAGTTTGGCTACTAGCCTCTACCTGCTTGCCCAGACCACCACCTGCGTGCTTAGGTTAGTGTGCTGGTGGGCCTCCAGTCAAGGTAAGTTAACTTGCTATTTTTTTGGGGGCTTACCCAACCCGATAAGCCCAATAACCTTTTAAATTCCATTTTTTTCCTATACCCACATAAATTTATCAACCACACCAACAAACCTAGACTCACTTACTTGATTTTTTTCCTCTTTCACCCAATTTTCTCTATCTTTCCCCTTAACCCGATTCTCTCAACTCTCTTCACAAGCACGCGCGCACAACATCAACTACAACTCCAGAGACCTCAATCTCACCATTCTCTTGCCGTTCCTTTGAATTTCTACTTGAGTTTGGTAAGTTCTTTTTACTATTTTGCTCCATTTTCTTGTGTTTGAATGGTGAATTATCTCAAATGCTAAATTCTACTTATTGATTGGTTGAGTTAGGATGTTTATAGCATGAATTTGTTATTTTTATGAATTATTTAGAATGGGTGTCACATTTATCATAAAAGTTGGGGAATTCTTGAGTACCCAATTTCACACCCACCATGTGTTTGATAAAATTCCTACATGAAACTTTCACTTTGTTTTTTCTTTATTGGTAATCTAGTGGAGCATGTGGGGGGTTCTTGTGACTATATGAAGTCAATTTCTTCATAAAAAGGTTGTTTATGGTTATTTGGAGTTGAATGGGGTGAATTGAGGTGTTCTTAAGTACCATCTTTATTAGCTAAAATGTTCATTTTGTGATGCACGCCATGTGTTCGATAAAATTCTCATGAGTAATTCTTGGTATGATATTTACTAGTAATTGATTTATTTGATTTTGGAACATAGTTTTTCCATTGCTTAAGTGATAACGTGAGTCAAAATGTCTTATAAGAAGTATGAAACGGTGGTTCAAGTTGGTGATTGGTTGACCAAGAGCTTTGTTGAATTGAGTGGTATGCATTTAACTTTTGGGTGAAGTCTGAGTAACTCCATTGATAAAAATGCATGATTTTCCCGATGATAGATAGGGTAACGTCATTCTTAAGGGAAAATCATCATTTTTGTTAATCTATTGGTCATGGGTTATTTGTGTGCTCCAATGCTAATGTGTGAAGTGAATTCATGTTCAACGCCGTGGTGTAAAGTTTACGTGTGCATTCTATTGGCTTGTTTGGTGATATTTGGGTTTTGACATGCTTGACACTTGTTGTGTGTCCATGAGATCCCTAAACGAGATAGGTATACCACCCCTACATAGCTAGCATCCTCACAAAACACACACGTTGTATCAAACCCCTCAAAACCTAAATATTGGGTCAAGAAGGGGATTCTTTCCCTTTGGGTCAAATTCGCCCGAGCCATAAAAGCTCACCTGCGGCCGCACATGGGGACCTACGCATGCAGGTCACCTGCATAGGTCCAAGGCAGTCCACTTGCTACATGCACCTCTAGGCACGTGGTTCACATCTTCAATCTTGTGAAGTCAATTGTTCTAGTAAGCTTTGATATATATATATATATATATATATATATATATATATATATATATATATATATATATATATACCTTGCATTCACCTAATTTAGCATAGTTTTATTTTCTTTCACAATATATAAAAATCCAAAAACATGTTTTACCTTTTAGTTTTATTTTGGTTGTTTCTTTCATTCTTTTATAGAAATGTCTCTAAGAAAATCCATACCTTGAGCGGTAAAGAAATATAAAGACAAGGGCAAGGCGATAGAAACCACTTCTACAAAGAAAGCCCCGATTCAACAAGAGGCCACTATAGACTCCGAAATTCAAAATACTATTGATCTTTCTAAGGGGTTGGCCAATGAGGTAGACAAAATCCAGTTTGGGATTGAAGGGATATGTGATTTGTATGATGATTGGGTCAACACCCGAGGTTTCAACCCAAAGAAGCTATTTAGATTGAAAGGATTTGCCAAACACTTTCCAGACATTATGCATCGAAATAATGAGAATGGATGGTAAGCCTTTACGGATGGACGTCACACACAAATACTTATTTATTTCCCAGAGATTGTTAGGGAGTTTTATGCTTCCTAACACGTCAGACATAAGCAACATAAGTACAAAGGATCCGTTGAGAATCAACCTTGTTTGCCGAGTGTTATTATGAGAAGAGTTGAGGTACTTTTCACCCACGAGGCTATCAATAAAATCTACGTTGACTTTACGTCTGATCCGAGCATTGAATGTAGGGAGTTAGTAAAAGGTGGGCACACTCAATTTTCTTGGCTTTCCCCAATCACTGCAAAAGGCCTTTCTCCATAGGCCAATGGTGAAGGACAGATTAAAAAAAGAGATCTTTTATTTCAGGCCAAACATTGGCTTAGCTTTGTGGATAGTCGGTTGCTTCTTTCTACTAATAATAAGGACATCACTATTGACAGGACAATCTTTGTGGGCTGCATCATGAGTGGTATACACGTCAATGTGGGAGAAATAATTGCTGAGATGATCAAGATTAGAGCAAAGCAGCCAGGACTTTATTACCTTTTCCAATTCTCATATCAGTATTGTGTTTCACCGCCAAGGTCCCTCTCTTTCCTCAGGTTGAAAAGAAGATGATATGTACAGGGGTTATTGATATTACCAATAGTCAAGATAATGATAATCCTGTGGGGAAGAAAAGAAAGGCTTCTGAGGTCTCTGGTTCGTCTTTGGGAGAGCTACCTAGTCTCGAGGGCACGATTACCCCTTTTGTGACTTTCCTTTCAGAAGATGCTCACCAGACTTCTAGCGGTACTACTACAATTATCAATCTACCCTTTCCACCACCTCCATCATGTAGTGCACCACCTACTCAACCTACTCAACCTCCAAAGTCTTCTACAATTATGTTTATTAAGGTCACATCCATAACCCTGGCAAACAATAGTACTTTGGCTCAGTTGGTTGTTGACATCTCACAGTTTATCCAGACAACCATTGATAGGAGTCTTGAGCCTCTTCATGCTCAGATGCGAGACTATGAGTGGCGATTGGCTGCAGTTGAGGCGAGAGTAGAAAGTGAGCTAGTTACCACTCTCAGGTTTGATCTTGATAGCCTTCGCTCGGAGTTCCAAATGATACAACCCTCATTTACTTTAGATGAAGATGACTTTCCCTCAGGTTACTACTATCTTGGTTCTATCATTTACTAATTTGTTTGGGCATACCACCATGGGAGATGAGGCAGGGATTGACTTTGGTACAGGGATTACCGAGGCCCAACAGATTGGACTTGCTACACAGTTATCAGTAGATGATCAACATACTAGGATGGTGGGTGCTAGTTCCAGTTCACAGCCTCTTGAAGCTCAACATGATGGTTTGATTACAGTTACAGGAGCCCAGTCTGAGGAGGCTCCTCGTGTTTCAGTTGATAAGCAGTTAAAGACCACCCATGATGTGGATCCATGAGCTTAGTACACTTTAGGGAGTCCTTACCCTTCTCTTTTATCATTCTGTATTATTGCATTGGGAACAATACAATATTTTTTAGTTTGGGGCTGGGACATTCTATTTGATTAATGGTCTGTAATATTATTTATTTGACACATTGTCTTGAAGTTACTTTTGATTTGGATATTGCCCTTGCCGGGCCCATTTTGTGACACTTTTGATATTGCCCTTGTCGGGCCCATTTTGTGATACTTTTGATATTGCCCTCACCTGACTTGTGTTTGGATGGATATGATTTTAGCCCTTGCCGGTGTAACACCTCATATTTTACATATACTTGTTCTATTTATATGGCACTTGATATAGCCTTGTGGTATAGGTAATGGATTAGACTTCTTATGTGAGTATTGATGGTAAATATAGGTTCGGACAGTACTATAATACTCCATGCATTTCAGTATGCGTATGGACAATTTAAACCCGATGGAAGTATTTAAATGTAATATAGTACGGTGGTATTCTACCTTAGGGCATAAAGTGTCCAAGTGTATATAAGTGTTAATGTAAAGAGATCAAGACTTAGAATATGGAATAAAATAAGTGAGCTGCTTGCTTGACTTAAATTAAGCTAGTAGGTGAAAAGTAGGTGCATCACATACTTTGACTTATTAACCAACATAAGAATTAAGTAGGTGTATCACTTACTAAGACTCCTTTGACCAGCTTATTGGGCCAAGTACACTACCACCTACTTGAATTAATTCTAGCCCAAACTAAATGAAATAATATGAGAAGAATGGGTATCCAGGGCCCAACAAGTTTAAGTCCATCAAGACCCAAGTTAAATGGACAAGTAGGTGCATCACCTACTTGGTATTTTATGTCCAAAAATGGGTAAGAAAGTCAGCCAAGATCTGGTCCCTTTAAAGGGATTGAAAACAGCTCATTTTATTCATTTTAACTTAGGAAAAAAATCAGCTTTCAAGAATTTTGTCTCTTTCTCTATTGCAGATTCTACAACAACCCTATAATTCCATTAGGGTTATTGGGATTTATTTTCCTATCAAGATAAAGGAATCAAGATATTAAAGAGATACAAGTTAAGAGAATAAACCATCACAGAAACTAAGGTAAGTCTACTGTCCATTTTTGCCCCTTTCTATATACATGTTTTGGTGGAGAATTCTGTATATATTATTGTTACGAACTCAAGGGATGATGAGTTCAATATTGGGTTGCTATAATAAAGGACTTTGGGACTGTTTTAGGGGCTGTTTTATGAGTATATGTTGGGGAAAACTTGGTTGATCTTAAAAGAGATGTGAGTTGTTGGTATTGACATATAAAAGGAGGGTGTAATGATAAACCACTTAATTAGATGTTGTATAAGCTTGCTTCCTATCACACTTTGGAACTATTTTGTACATATTATAAAGCCAAAAGAGTCTCTAGGGATCTTATATGAATTCGTGTGTTGTACAAATGTAATTAGAGGAGGAGGGGTTGAAAGAATACCCTTGGGTTGCTAAATTACAGGCTTACTATTTTGGTGAGGTTGAGTAGCTCAAACGTGTTGATTAGCTACTAATACTAGGTTTACCACATATTTTATTGTAGATAAGTAATCCAAAAGGTAGGAGGTTAATTTGGGTTAATATTGGAGTTGTACAGCAAGGTATGTAAGGCTACTCTATTCCGTATTCTTTGGCATGAAATCTAACACTTGTGTAACAAAGTGAGCTTCCAAAGTTCTCCTATAGTAAATGATACATAATGGCAACGTACGATCTCCCATGTAGCTAACGACTTTTTTCCCACTCCCTAATGTATTAAAATACTTCAATATGTGCTTATTATTAAATCTGCGTGTCTACATTCAATAGCAAGCTTTATGAGTTATCCTTTTAGTCAAATAAGATCCATGTGTTATTTCAGCTCCTAGGCATTTCATTTGTGTACAAAATGCTCTCTACCTCATTGTTACTGCATCAAATATTTATTCATGCATCTTATTGGTGGTCTATTGTCCCAAAGTTCAATAATGTCATGGCCACCAAAGTAACAATCTCAAAGGTAATAAACTAAGAATCACAAATCTGGTTATGTACGGGTGGCAGCCTAGCGGCGAAAACCTAGCATGGGCCGATCCCGATCTCTTTACATGTGGTGGCAGCTCAGGGGCGTAAGCCTAGCATGGGTCGATCCCAACTTGGGTATTTACCACTGATCAGTTGGTCATTTTTATCACATGGCTTACAAGATTATAAAGTAAAGAAAGGTAAAGTAAAAATAAGAATGTAATATACACTATTCCATAAGCATATGTAAAAGTGGTCTATTAGCACTATCTATTATGTATAGTTACATTCAGCCTTACATATTCAGTACATTCTTTCGTACTGGCGTCCCTTATGGGGGACCTGTATTTCATGCTGCAGGAATAGGTACTTCAGCTAGTAGACCCCTCCAGTAGGAGTACAGAACATTCAACGACTATTGGTGAGATCCAGGTTGATTTGGGACTTTTCGAGTCTGTTATATATGTTTTGGTATTGTATAGTAGTTAAGTGTAAGGCGGGGGCTTTTCCCGACCTTAACTAAGTTTATATCTTTTTTAAAGGATTTGTAGATGGTAAAGTAAAGTATGGTTGTGCCTTGTCTTCCAGTCATTATGGTTCCAATAGCTAAGTCATGTATATATAGTTTTGGGCATGTCTACGTGGTTTATTTTCATCGATGCATTGTATCCATACTTAGCAGAACCTTTGATTATCCTAGTTATATACATAAGAAGTACAAGGTTATGGATTGGTTCTCTCAGGCCTTTATGGCTACGGGTGCCTGTCCGCCCTCATAGGGTTTGAGGCATGACAAAAGTGGTATCAGAGCAGGTCATCCTAGGGAGTCTACAAAGCCGTGTCGATGTAGAGTCTTGTTTATGGGTGTGTTGTACACCATATCTATAAACAAGAGGCTACAGGATATTTAGGAGTTGTCTCTTTTTCTTCATGTCTTAGATCGTGCAATAGATCCAAAGTTGTAGGTGGTCATGTTTAACCATTGAATTTGTATTTTTTTCTCATTATAGTAGAGATGCCTATTACAAGAAGTAAGAATAAAAGTAAGCAAGTAGATATGGCCGCCGAAGAAGGGACCAACAAGTCACCACCTGGACAGGCTAATTAAAGTGAGGCTCAAGATGAGTTTTCATCACAGACTTCTTCTACTCCTCCATCTCCAGAAGAGCTAAAAAGGAGAAGAGTACCCTCAGAATCACCTATTAATGCTACTGAACAATATTTAAGGAATGAAATACAATTGTTGACTCGTATAGTTGCTGGACAAGGTCAAGGACAAGCTAGTCCATTTACAGGTACTAGTCGTGCAGATTGGGCAACTAGTTTACGGACACAGGAATTCCTTAAATTGGATCCTCCCACATTTATCGAGTTAGATCTTAATAAGACCCACAAGACTTTATTGATCAAATACAAAGGGCTTTGGATGTCATGCATGTATCTGGTAAAGAGACGGTTGAGCTAACAGCTTATAGATTAAAAAGGGAGGCTATATTATGGTATGAAGACTGGAAACCATCTAGGGGTACAGGTGCACCTTCAGCTAATTGGGAAGAGTTAAAGGAAACATTTCTTGATCATTACCTTCCATTTGAAAATTGGGAGGCCTGTGCAGATCAGTTTTTAAATCTACGTCAAGAAAATATGAGCGTGAGAGAGTATAGTCTTCGATTTAACTCTTTGGCTAGGTATGCTCCTAATGTAGTAGCTACTATAGATGATAGAGTTCATCGATATGTGAGTAGATTAGATCTATATTTGGTTAGAGATTGTACTGTTGCTTCTTTGAATAAAGACGTGGATATAGCATGGATACAAAATTTTGCACAAAAAATGGAGGATCAAAGGCAAAGAAGAAGGAAACAAGCCGAAAAGAGGGTATTCCAAGAGGGCTAGATCTACGGGGCAGTTTATGCCATCCCAAAGTGAGTTCAGACCTCGATTTCTTAATAGACCACCTAGGCCATCAGCTTTCTACTCTGCAGCAAGTGCTCTACCCCAATTCCTAGGGTTTAGAGGCAATTAACTTGGGCAAAAAAGTGAGAGCCAAGGTTCACGAGCAGCGGGATATCAAGAGCAAGAGAGTATGAACTAATTAAGACCTCCTCGGCAGCCATGTAGGCAATATGGAAAGCTTCATTTAGGTGCATGCCGGTTTGGGATAGATGCTTGCTTTTGGTGTGATATGTCGGGGCATATGATGAAAGAGTGCCCATAAAGAGGCATGAGTGGTATGGCACGACCTATTGGATCAGTCGTTGCATTGTCATAATCGGTGACTTCTTTAGGTAGGGGTATACAACCTACAGGTCATGGTAGAGGTGTTAAAGGAACAACTAGTTCTAGCAGAGTTTAGAATCATACATATGCTCTAGTGGATAGACAAAATTTGGAGGCTTATCCCGATGTGGTTATAAGTACATTGTCCATCTTTTCACATAATGTATATGCATTAATTGATTTGGGCTCTACGCTATCATATGTCACTCCATTGATTGCTAAAAAGTTTAAAAGAACACCGAAATCATTGGTTGGTGAATTTATTATAGGTAGAAGAGTTTATCATAATTACGTAGTAACTGTATGTGATCATGACACACTGGCTGACCGTGTTGAGCTAGAAATGGTAGATTTTGATGTCATAATGGGTATGGACTGGTTGGCTTCTTGTTATGCCACAATAGACTATCGAGCTAAGATGATGCATTTTCATTTTCCAAAAGAGAGTCCTTGAATGAAGGGGTACTATTGGGGCACCAAGAGGTAAGTTTATTTCTTATGTTAAGGCGAAGAAGATGATGTCCAAAGGGTACATATGTCATCTAGTTAGGGTGAAAGATATAGATGCAGAGCCACCACTCTTCAATCCATTCTAGTGGTAAATGAATTTTCTGATGTGTTTTTTGAAGAGATTCCTGGTTTACCTCCAGTACGAGAAGTAGAGTTTGGTATTGATGTGATCCCAGATACACAACCTTTTTCTATTCCTCCGTATAGAATGGCCCCGGTAGAATTACATGAATTAAAGGAGCAATTAAAAGACTTGTTAGAAAAGGGATTCATAAGGCCTAGTATGTCCTCTTGGGGAGCACCCGTGTTATTTGTACGTAAGAAAGATGGCACGCTGAGAATGTGTATTGATTACCGACAACTGAATAAGGTGACAATTAAGAACAAATATCCCCTTCCTAGACTTGATGATTTGTTTGATCAGTTACAAGGAGCTAAGTATTTCTAAAAAATCGACTTGAGGTCAGGTTATCACAAAGTGAGAGTGAAGGAGAAAGATATACCCAAAACAACTTTTCAAACATGGTATGGTCATTTTGAGTTTTTAGTTATGTCCTTCGAGATAACAAATGCACCAGCAGCTTTCATGGATCTGATGAATAGAATGTTCAAGCCATTCTTGGATGTGTTTGTGATAGTATTTATAGATGGTATTTTGGTTTATTCAAGATCAAAGGAGGACCATGCTAGCCACTTACGACAGGTGTTACAGATTTTTCATGATAGTAAGTTATATGCAAAGTTTTCTAAATGTGAATTTTGGTTAAAATCAGTGGTATTCTTGGGGTATATTGTATCTGATGAAGGGATAAAGGTTGATTCTCAAAAGATAGAAGCCGTGAAGAACCGTCCAAGACCCACAACGCCTACGGAGGTTCGTAGCTTCCTAGGCTTGGTAGGTTATTATAGAAGGTTTGTTGAGGGGTTTTCTTCCATTTTCGCACCAATAACCAAGTTAACATACAAAGCATCCAAGTTTCAATGGAATGATGCCTGTGAAAGAAGCTTCCAAAAGTTAAAGAATAAGTTAACTTCCACACCTGTATTGGTACTTCTAGAAGGTACAGAGGGGTATGCAGTGTATTGTGATGCTTCAGGAGTGGGTCTAGGATGTGTATTGATGCAATATGGTAAGGTAATAGCCTATCCCTCAAGACAGTTGCGTCCATATGAGAAGAATTATCCAACACATGATTTTGAGCTAGCAACGGTTATATTTGCTTTAAAAATATGGCGCCATTACTTATATGGAGTCCATGTTGATATATATACTAACCATAAGAGTTTACAATAAATATTTAAGCAGAAGGACTTGAATTTAAGGCAGCGAAGATGGCTTGAGCTATTAAAGGACTATGACGTTGATATCTTGTATCATCCAGGAAAAACAAATGTGGTAGCCGATGCTTTAAGTCATAAGACAATGACAAGTACTTATGAGCAGTCCACAGAAAGACAAGGGATAACTAAAGATCTACACCAACTAGCTAGCTTGGGGGTTCGCCTTCTTGAATCTCCAGACGAAGGAGTTATTGTACAAAATGCGGTAGAATCCTCATTAGTAGCTGAAGTGAAAGAAAAGAAGTATGCGGATCCTATTCTATTATAGCTTAAGTAAAATGTACAACAATGTACGACAAAGGAATTTGAGCTTACGCAAGAGGGAGTACTTCGGTGCCAAAACAGATTGTGTATACCTAATGTAGATGGATTAAGAAAGAGGATTATGATGGAGACATGCCATTCAAGGTATTCTGTCCATCCGGGGTCAATCAAAATGTATCATGACTTGAAAAAAGTGTATTGGTGGGGAGGCATGAAGAAGAATATTGCATAATTTATGGCTCAATGTCCAAATTTCCAACAAATTAAGGTAGAACACCAAAAGCAGGGAGGTTATATGCAGTGTATGCAGCTCCTGATTTGAAAGTGGGACATGATCAACATGGATTTTGTCACTAGTTTGCCTCGCTCTTCTCGGAATTATGATTCCATATGGGTAATAGTTGATAAACTCACCAAATCAGCACACTTCCTACTAGTTAATACCACTTACACAGCTGAAGAGTATGCAAAATTATATATTAAAGATATAGTTCACCTATATGGAGTACCAATCTCTATTATATATGATAGGGCTCAATTTACCACAAAATTTTGGAGGTCATTTCAAAAGAGATTGGGAACACAAGTGAGTTTAAGTACAACTTTTCACCCTCAAACAGATGGTCAGGCAGAACGTACAATCTAAACACTTGAGGATATACTACGAGCTTGTGTATTGGACTTCAAAGGTAATTGGGACGATCATTTTTCACTTATTGAGTTTGTATACAACAATAGCTACCACTTGAGTATTAAAATGACACCTTATAAAGCTTTATATGGGAAAAAATGTAGATCACCAATTGGGTGGTTTGAAGCGGGTGAAACTGCCTTATTTGGGCCAAATCTTGTTTATCAAGCTATAGAAAAAGTTAGGGTGATACAACAACGTCTAGAAATATCTCAAAGTCAACATAAATCATATGTCGATGTTAGAAGAAGAGGGCTAGATTTTGCTATAGGAGATTGGGTATTCTTGAAGGTATCACCAATGAAAGGGGTAATGAGGTTTGGTAAAAAGGGAAAATTAAGTCCACGCTATATAGGGCCATATAAGATTATTCAAAGATTTGGTCAAGTTGCATATGAGTTAGAGCTACCCCAAGAGCTTTCAACGGTACATCCAGTGTTCCACGTCTCAATACTTCGAAAGTACATAGTAGATCCATCTCATATTACTCCTACTGAAGATGTACAAGTTACGGAGATCTCACTTATGAAGAAGTACCTATTTCTATTCTAGATCAAAAAGTTAAGAAGTTAAGAAATAAAGAATTAGCTTCTGTAAAAGTACTTTGGAGGAGCCAACAAGAAGAAGAGATCACATGGGAAGCTGAGGAAGCAATGAAATCCAAGTACCCTCATTTATTCCAATTCAAAGAGAAAGTTCATTAACAAGTAAGATTATAGATAAGTGATATGAGGTAATAGGAAGATTAAACTTAGGCCTAAACTTATTTAGGCTGGATAATTATGCTAACATTCGAGGACGAATGTTCCTAAGGAGGGGTGGATGTAACACCTCATTATTTTAGGTGTACTTGTTCTATTTATATGGCACTTGATATAGCCTTGTGTTATAGGTAATGGACTAGACTTCTTATGCAAGTATTGATGGTAAATATAGGTTTGGACAGTACTATGATACTCCATGCATTTCAGCATGTGTATGGAAAATTTAACCCCGACGAAAGTATTTAAAGGCGATATAGTATGGTCGTATTCTACCTTAGGGCTTAAAGTGTCCAAGTGTATATAAGTGTTAAAGTAAAGAGATCAAGACTTAGAATAAGGAATAAAATAAGTGAGCTGCTTGCTTGACTTAAATTAAGCTAGAAGGTGACAAGTAGGTGCATCACCTACTTTGACTTATTGACCAACCTAAGAATTAAGTAGGTGATTTCAAACCTTGTAGGTCTACATTAGCGGCGTATGACACAAAGGGAAAGCCTATGGTTCTACTTGTTGTACTTAAATTTCTTTGGGAGAGTGAGCAAAAATTCTTTCTATGTCTATTCTCCTTGTGAATTGTATTGTTTTATGTGAGTGGAGAAAACTCTTGCATGTGAGTGGCATCTACACCTTAAAGTAGAGAGTGATGTCTAACATTCAATTGGAAGAAATGAGCAAGACAAGCCACAAAGTGAAATTGAGGCAATCTTTGAAAGTCTTGTATCAAGCCTTGAGAAGCATCTTGATTTGAAACTTCTACTTGTTGATATACTATACCTTTGCAACAAAAAGATTGGTATCTTGAAAGAATAAGTGTTAATTGCTTGTTTGCCATAACTTGTTGGGAGAACCGATCGAACTTTATGGTTTTGGGTGTTTAGCGTAGTAGGTTGTGTTTGTTTTGAAGTCATGAATTTCATCGAAATAATACTTGATTGCTTGAGGAAAAGCAATAGTTCAAGTTTGGGGGGTTGATAAGTTGACAATTTACCAACTTTTTAGTCGCTTAAGCTTGAATTATCATCTAGTTTCCTTTGATTTGAGGTGTATCTCATGTTAAATTGCTTGTTTGTGCAGGTAATTGATGAATTCGGGGTTGAGCTAACCATAAGAATCAAATGGAGTACAAAAGTTAAGGAAAAGTGCTTGAAATAATACATGGGAAGAATGAAGCTCACCTGCGCACACAGGTGATGAGGAGATGCGCATGCAGGTGAGGAAGAAGATGGGCAAACAGTGAACTGGAAGTAGATGGAGGCTAGTCTGTGTTAGTGACCTACGCACGCAGGTGCCCACCTGTGCTGGCACTTGAGCTAGCAGGTGACTAGTGCGGTGACATTTTCATAATTTGCTGGAAAGTGATTTTGTAGCTCTAAAAGGGATTTTTCATATATGAAACTCCATCTTTGTAATTTTTAAGCTTTAGAAACATTAAGTTGAAACCCTAAGTGTGAAATTGGTTACTTTCTTGTGCTTCCCATTGAATTTAAATTTCATTTCTTGTGATTATCTTGGATTTGATGGAAGATTGGAATCAGAATTTTGGTATATTTCCTCTTTCTCTCTCTATGAGTAGCTAATTTCTTATCTTGGGGTTATGCTTGAATGAGTAGTGATAATTGTTTGGGTGTTGTTTATTTGTCTTCCTAATTAGTTAATTGTTATGGGTTTTACTTCTACTCCATATTCTTAACCTATAATTAGAGGTTGCAAACTCTAGTTACACTAGAACCCTTATCATCCTTGACAAAGGGGATAAGGGTGAGGAGTAGTAGTTAACAATAACTTGATAATTATCATTTAATAGTGTCTCTTAGACATAAGAATGCTAATTGAGGTGTTAGATTGGTTATATTGCCACACTTATGAGATGTTCGAAAGAACCAACTTATAATATTTTGGTGTTTGATTGAAAGATTAGTACCAAAGACCTATAATCTAGCCTACCCATAACTATTAATTGAATTTAGGCAAACACTCAACTATCCATACAGGTATTCACTCTCAAGATAGCATAACCTCAAGCCCTTCCCATATTTGATTCAACTCTCTATAGCTCAAACTTTGTATCTCAAACTACGATTAATATTGTTGATTATGAATTGTTGAAAACAAACCCCCATTTACTTTTTTGCATTATTTTCATAGCATTACGAGCAAACATTAGTTGCTTTTGACACTTAGAGGTGAAGCTATCGCATTCATTCCTCGTGGATTCGACCCCGACTCTAAGTTGGGTAATTATATTGACAACGTCTGCTTATACTTTTAAGGTATAATTTGAGCGTTATCAACGTTAATAATGAAGAAGAAGCCAAAATCAAACACACCCAACAATTAACAAAAAAATGAAGCTAGTTCTGATATCTTTGTCTCAATTGCTCCAAAGCCACATCCAGAGTAGGAGGAGAAAAGGTAAATCATAGGCAGAGGCAAGAACATTTATGCATATATTAGCAAACTTAAAAATTAATTGTTGGCAAGGATATTACAATCTGTATATCGATTCTTACTTCACCTAAAAGTGATATAGAAGCTTACTAATGCACATTTTACTCGTAAAGCTTCAAACTTTCAACTCTTTGATTAGCGAGCTCTCTGCAATAGACCAAGAAAGCAATTGTACTTTTAATCATCAAAGAGATTCTACAAATAAAACTTAGTAATTCGAAGAAGAAATGACCATAAAGCTCACCACTGCACATTTTACTCCAATTTCGGATTCTAAAAGCTTCAAAATGTTCAGATATTTGAATAGCAAATTCTATGAAATACGCAAAGAAAGCAGTTGGAAAACAGTTGGTGGGTTCAATTGTTTTCCTTTGTTGATTACATAAATAGCAACATTGCCCTTTATTAGCATTCCCCAAATTGCACCGTCTTAGTAAAACACATAGAAACGTCAATGAAATAAATAATTTTAGCAATCTTTAACCAAGAATGACACCTCTTAGCAGTGAACTTTGCATGCCAAGGCCCAACATCGCCTCAACTGATGCCTTTTACGCGCCAAGCTTCAAGGTCACTCTAAATGGTGTGATTTGCACAATTTACTCCAGACTTGTTTGCGGAATGTGATGCACTTCGCATCCTCCGGCACCTTGTGTAGTCCTCACCTCCAAATAATTTAGTCGCTGATGCTTTCAAGCCGCCAGTCCCAAACGAGGCTTCATCAAGGAACTTAAGTGTCCACTACAACATTTTCAATAGATAGATGAATATAGGTTAATTCCCATCTATGAATTCAAATACATGCTACATTATCGTTTATAAAGGACAGAGGGCAAGCTAATTTCCAAACATTTATCCTTATCCTATTTCCACACAATTATAAATTTTATTTGTTTGAGAAAATACATATGTAATGTTATTTTATCCTTCCACAAACATGTCGATGTCTTTGTATTGGAATTCAAATTAATGAGTCCAAGTATTGGATATATTGATTAGATTCAAAATTTAAGTGTCTGTTGAGAAACACATTATGAGGAGCTTTTATTCCATGGTTATCATGTGAATTTAATTGATACGGAACCATTTAGCTCACCATGCAAGAATAGATTGAAAATGGAACTCATGTTTGCAGGCCATCACCTACAAATTGAAAGATTATATTAATTCAAAATCAAGTAAATTATTTCCACCATAATACCATATAAGGTGAAGAATACATACTATAGAAGGATCACTATCAGAAAATTCTTCAAGTCAAATGCTGCAAATATCATTGCAGGCATCCTGAATTCCACCTTCTACAAATGCCATAGACGAAGTCAAAATATCCTCAGACATCTTGCGTTCCTCCATGTGTGAAAACATAAAACCTTTCGGACATTACTCTGCAACAGATTTGCTGGTTTACTCCGTAAATCAAATTTGATAAGTCCTTTCGAAACTTAAAAGTGTATTTTTGTAGACCCCAATTGGTATTCCATATATTATTTTACGAAAGTTCTAGCCACATCATCCACATGTGGGTGGGTGGGGTGGGTGGGGGGGGATTGCGGATAACTTGGATCTTTTCTTCATTTATGAATTATGAATTAAATGATTCTTCATAATATTGTTTTTTTTAGTGGAATTAATCGTAAAATCTCTTTTATATTTTTTGTTATGTGTTCTAGATATAGTATATCTTGGGTTCTTTTATACTCTTCTATATTGGTTGTTAATAAGTTTTGTAATAACATTCTTTCTTTCCTAGTTTGTATCCAGTGTTGGAGTGATTCGTATTTAGTCATTTAATCTGAGTATTATAAATCTAATTCATATCTTTCTTCGTCATAATCTGCTATATTAAATTCTAACCAATTTTGTTGCATTAATTCTATTATTTCATAGGTAACTAATATATCATAAATTTTTCTTCTTATGTCATTATCAAGTGGTTTAAGGGTATATAAAACAAGTATTTTATAATCATTATCTTCATCTATTAAAGGGGTATGGTTGCTCATTTGATATGTATTATTCATTTTATGTATTTGCTAAACATATTCCCTCTAACTCTTTGTTTATCATTATATTCATCATTTTATAATAAAATTATCCTTGAACAATCTTTTCTGGTCACTACCATGTTTTTTCGGCTTCAATCATTTACCCTAACAGCGCCTCAACTTTGTCTACTCCCCTTTAACGGCCTTCTTGCCTACTCGGTTTCGACGTTAGGATGACATAGTCTGGGCTTAACTACTCTCAGCCTATTTCTACATGGCAAACTTTCTCAAGATGTTCAATATAATAATACTATAACATGATAAACAGTAATGATATTCAAGAGATTATAAGGAATATAATAGTTTAGCTATACATATTTATGAATATGTATACCTGAGTTGGTAGCTTATCGGAATCCATAACTAATATCTTATATATCTGCGAAAGAGAGGATTTTTATTTAGTTGGGTGCTCAACACATGAGCTGATTGCTGAGGATGTCCTCCTTTCTTCTTACATTTACATATATAGAGAAAACTAAAATGGCCTTTCTGTTTACATCCGGCCTTTAAAAAACTAATGACTCTTACTATTCATGAATAGTACTTGACTCTTACTATTTACTTTATACTATTCACTATTCACTAGTCACATCTGTGTGACTTTATTACAAAAACAAACGTTTTTATGACTTCTTTACAAAAGAAAAGAAGACTTTAATAAAGTAGTACTATTCACATATCTCTGTCTCCTTTATGTCATTCTATTATCTGTCCGTCTCTATCTTCCTGTCTGCTTATTCCATGTCTATTCTAGCTGGATTTCTGGCATATCTACCTTGTCTTCTCCATTGCATTTTGTGCATTGGTGATCGGGGTATTTATGTCCATTTAGCTTGCAATATCTGGTCAATAATTCTTCTGAAATAAAATTCTTTTTTAATGCTCTGGTTGTAGGTTGTTCCTCTGGTCGAAGTAAGGATAATATCCATTTTTTGACTTCTTCCATATCTGCTTCTCGTAATTCTCGTGAATTTGCATAAATCATTAACTGGTCTCTTGAGTAATAACTCCATATGGCATTGCCATTTAAATAATTGTTTGCTAGCTCTTGGATAATAGTTGATATGCCAATGATTCTTTTGTTGGCATAAAAACCTGGTATCTCTATCTCTGGTATCTCGGGTTGTTGTACTATCTCTTCTGGGATTATCATTTCCCGGGTTAATCCTATTTTTACTACTTGTATGATAGGTTTTACCTCGTTGTATAGTATCTCTGTTGGTGCTGTATAGAACTTTACATAAAGTAAATTTCCTTTTGTAATTCTTTTGTATGTTAGTAATGCTCTATGTACTTCGGGTATTCCTGTTAGCTCTTCGCCGTCGTATGTATATACAGTATTTAGTAATCCATAATAATAACATGTTTTGACTAGGTTAGCACTGATTTTTGGTTGTGCTATTAACTTGTTGTATCCTTATAATTTTTGGGTTATGTAGTCTTGGGTTATTTCTTGGGTTGCAGTAGATCTGGGGTTGAGATTTAAATATGTTTGGATTTTGTGGATATTTCTGATATAGTTTTGGGAGATGTGGTTGTATATCTTTTTATCCTGGTTTAAACTGTCTGCATATGTGGAGGTTTGAGGTTGTGTGGTATTTTGTGGCTTTTGTATTTTTGGTGTAAATGGCTTTGCAAATATACTATTTAGATTGGTATTTGTATATGGTTTCTTGGTAGCTGGTCCACTTGTACCTGCAACATTAGCAAAGTTGTCATGGGTTTTTTGGAGTTTCCCAACGTCTCCTTCTACCTCTGGAATTTTAGAGTCTTCCGATCGACTTATCTCAGCATATTTATAGTCATGCGGCTGACTTGTACTAGCTTTAGATTTTAGCTTAGCTTCATCAATCTTTAGCTTTTGTACTTCAAAGTCTATACTGTCCACTTTTACACAAAGTGTAGTTAGAGCTTTGAGTATATCTTTCATTGTACTATCTGGCTCAGTTTGAGTAGCTTTGTCTTGATAAGTAATCTGCAATGACATTTTTATTAGATTTAACTAACTCAGTTGCAAATGTAAAATTTTGCATATTTAATACTAATCTCCGTATTTCTTTTATTGTTACTGAATCGTGTGTCTTCCGTGTTATCCACCATTTTACCTGTGTATTATCTGTTCTTACAATGAATTTGTTATATACAATATATGGTTCAAATGCTAATAACCATTTATATAATGCAAATAGTTCTTTTCTATTTATTTCCCATTTTAATTGTGGTTCCGTATATGATCCTGAATAGTATCTACAATGATGTTCGATTTTGTCATTGTCATATTTATATTTAAGAACTCCTCCATAACTATGATCACTAGAGTCCGTTTCTAATATGTATATAAATTGTCTATTTTCATCTGGGAAATATAATTTTGGTAAATCCTGACACATAGTCTTAATTTTTTGTATGTATGTTTTATCCTTTTCATCAAAATGATATTCAGTATCTTTCTTTAATTTTTTCTGCAAAGTTTTTAGATTTTCTGCTAGTTTAGGTACGTATTCTCTTACCTGATTAACTAGTCCTAAGAATGATTGTAATTTCTTCTTTGTATCTAAAGTTTCGTTTGAATTTATTATTTTCTGTACTATATGGGTTTGCATTTTTATTCCATTTTTATCTATTTGTATGCCTAAGAATTCTATTTGATTTTTCATTATTTCTGCCTTTTTTCTACTTAAGTTAATTCCTGATGTTTCGATTATATGTATAAATTTTTCTAATAATTTTATATGTTCTTCTTGGGTTCTAGAGTATAATAGTATATCATCTATGTATACTATACAATTTTCTAATTGATTAAAATAATTATCCATAAAATATTGATATCTACCTGGTGCGTTTTTATAACCAAAAGGTAATACGTTCCATTCGTAGAATCCTTGGGGTACTGTGAATGCTGTTAGTTTTTTAGAATTATCCTCTAACTTTAAATGGTAAAATCCTGATTTACAATCAAATTTACTAAAATAGTTATATCCTTGTATTTGTCTTATTTTTAATATTTTGTTTGGTATTGGGTAATTATATGTTTTTGTCTTTGCATTTAAATTTCTATAATCAATAACCATCCTACTTTTTTCTCTTTTTTGTTCACTATGTTTATTTACTATAAATGATGGGCTAGTATGTTTACTATTGCTTTCTTGTATATAATTGTTGTCCAATAATTCTTTTATATGCATTTTAAACTCTGCTAAATCATTAAAATTATATCTTAAAGGTTTTTGTGTTATTATACTATTTTCATCTATTAGTTCAATTTTTATTTTCATTTTATGTTTTTCCCATCCTTGTAAGGGATTGTCATTATATAGTAATTCTAACTTATCTTGAAGTATTTTTATTTTGTCTATTGTGAATATAATCAGTTCTATCTTATGATCACTTTGTTTTATATTTTCTAGTTTTTGGGTAATTTTTTCACTTTCTTTAATCCAGGGTGTTATTTTTCTTGTTTTATTATTTACTCTTTTAGCTCCTACTTTTTGTTTACATGGGGTAGTAAACCACCAATGTGTTTTTGTTAATATATGTGGGTATAGGTTATCTAAGAATGACATTCCTAGCAATATATCTTTATTTGTAAATTCATAGCTATACATTTCTTTAATGGTTAATATTTTATCCCATAATTGCATTTTTATATTTTTTGCTTTATGTGTTATCATACTTCCTTCATCATTAAATCCTGATATTACTATAGGTGTTGTTAATTTTTCCCATTTATCTTCTGGTAGACAGTTATGTTTACATAGGTTAGCTTCTGCTCCTGTGTCTATCATAAGTGTGTAATATCTGTTACAATATCCTTCTACTATTATTTTTGCAAGTATGTATACTCTCATATCTATGTTTTTATCATTTTATCATATCAGTGTTCGTTTTATTAGTATCCTTTTATTTTCGTAAGTTATCGTTAGTTGTTTATCTTCTAGGTTATATGGTTTTACTTTTTCTAACCATTTTATCACTAATGTGATATTCTTATCTCCTTGGTAGATTTTAAATTTTATTAATATTGGTATACCTCCAATGATTAATTCTTTCTCTGTTATTTCTTCAGTATTCGTTAATGCTTTTGGTAGTTCTGGACATAGTTGTTCATTTGTTATTATTTCTTTTTCTGGTACTAGTTCTCATGTAATATAATTTCCTTCTTGTCCGGTATTTATTAATATTAAGTATTTTCTTTGGTCCATTATTCCTGTCATGTAGTAATGATATGGTTTTATTTCTTCTATTTTATGTTCTATTAAATTATGTGGTGCATAATCTATTCTTCTTGATGTGCTCATTCTTGATGATGATGTAGGTGTTTCATTAGTTATTCTTTTTGATGTATTTAGTCTTTCTTTTACTATTTCCAAATCTTCGTCTATGTCTAGTTCTTGATAGCTGTATTCATTATTATCTATGACTGTGACTATTTTTTCAAAAGGATTTTCGATCTTGATTTTATCTATTTTGTTTTTTGCTGTTATGTAATGTTTCGTAGTGTAGATATACAGGTTTTTACATCTTGCTGTAAATATTTTACTTCCTGGTGCTAATTCTATTCCTGACATTTTTCAGTATAATACTAATGATTTATCTATATTTGTATCAGTTACTGCTACTGAATAATTTGCACTTATTATAAATTTAAATTTTTGGTATATTAAATTTCCTTTAACTGCACTTATAACACTTTTTTCTATAGGATGTATGATTCTATCATCTGCTAAATATATTTCTATAGGGGTATCTATTCCTTCTCTAAAACATGCTTTTATTAATATTTCTGTTCCTCCTAGATGTACATATTTAATTGGAGTTTTTGATCTTATCTCTTGTATTTCTTTATTTACTAATTTTTTACTGATTATCGGTATTTTAGCTTTTCCTCTAGTGAGTCTATAGTCTATTATATGTTCTTTTTGGCTAATTACATAGTATTCTTCTTTTTGTTTCTTAAACTAGTGTTTTACTACAGGTACTTCTAAGATTTTGTTTATGCTTAAGTCTAATTCTTTTCCTTTTATTTGTTCAAATACATTATTATCAAATATTATTTTTTGGTCTGAAGATTCTTCATCTTGGTGTTCTTCATGTTTAAGTATTTGTATTTCTTTTTCAGTCATATTCTTCGTCTGATTCATTTATTATATTTTCATTTATATCAGTATCTGAAAATTCATATATACTATCTTCACTTTCTAGTTCATAATCTATGTAGTCCAGTTGCGTATACTCATCATTTTCTATTTGTATTTCAGTTATTTGTTTTTTCTTTGGATCTTTGGGTATCTTACAATCTTTAGCTAAATGTCCAAACTTTCCACAATTATAACAGGTACATTCGGCTAGTTTTTTCTTTTTCTTATATGGTTTCTTATTATTGTAATTTTTTACATAATATCTTCTTCTTGGTTTCTTGTATTTATATTTAGATTTGTATGGTTTATATTTACTATAGTTTCTTGTTTTCTTACTTCTTTTATAATACTTATCTGTGCATCCGAATTGGGGTGCTGTTTTATTTTTGCAACATGCTAAATTTTTTACCAATATTTTATCCATCTTTTTATTTTCTTTGTATTTTTCACATAGTTCTACAAACCAATTTTGTAAAAACTTTATTCTAGCTCCTAGGGTATCTGTTAGTCCTGCTTCATTCCAATTTTTCGTTATTTTTGAACTAAAAGGTTCTGGTAGTTTATTAAAATATAACTTTCTTATTTCTTCACTTTCATCTGTACTATATGTTCCTTTATAATAATAGTCTCTAAATGCACAAGTATATTCATCTATATAGCACATATTACATATTGCTAATTTTGACATTAGATTTCTGTTTATAGTTTTTTCTTTATTTTGTTCTTCTATTTCTGTTGTCATACTACTGAATTCATTCCTTATTGCTATCTCATATTTATATAGAATTTCCGTTGTTGTTGTTGCAGCTGTTCCATCATGTTTTTTATTACTTCTTAATGTGGTTAAGCTTGCTGTTGATAAGTTTTGTAACCATAATTTTACTGTTCCTATTAGTGTTCTTTCTATATATCCTGGTGTTTCGGCCATTGATATTTTATTATCTATTAATTATTTTGAAATATATCCTATCCATAATTGGATTGTTTTATTTATATCTACGATACAGTCTAAGTCTAAGAAATTATATTGTTCTGTTATTTGTCTTGGTGTCCATTTTCTATTTAACCTTTTATCCCATAAGGTTTTGTTTCTATCGTATGATTCATGGCTTTTATTAGCGTAATTTGTATCTAGTTGTTTTGGATTCTTTATTCCTGATGTACTTGGTTTATTATCTGTGGTATTTATTTCTAGATTTATTTCGTTTAGTTTTTCTATAAGCTCTGTGTATGTTTCACTTGTTTCTGAATAATTTTCTTGTAATATATCATTATCATTTTCAGTTTCTTCATTTATTTCGTCTATTCTTATGTTTGGTAAATTATCTTGCAATTTATCTTGTTCTTGTTCTGATTGTAGTTTTAGTTTGAATTGTTCTATTTCATTTGTCAATTTTAGTTCTTGTTCTTGTTCTTTTTGTTTTTGTTTTTCTTTTTGTTTATTTGCATATAACTGTTTAAGCATTTCCAATTCTCTTTCAAGTTCCATTATTTTAGTATTTTTTGTTTCTGCGATTTGTTGTAATTCTTCCTTTGCTTGCTTTTTTATTTTTTCAATTTCTCTCTGCCTATCTATTTCTTCATTTTCTCTAGCTATCCTGACCATAGCAGTTAAATTATCTTCTAGTTTAACTGTTTCTTTTTCTAACATTAAGTTTAAATTGTTTCCTATTTTCTTATATCTTCTTCCTAAATTTGAAAATAGTATTGTTATTTTTAATCCTTCTGGATTTTCATAGGTTTTTTCTTTTAAAGCAAATTCTTCCTTATTCATTTATAAACCGTGTTGATATTTATATTCTAAGTGTTGTATTTGTAATTCTAAATCAAATATAGTATTTCTTTGTGCTACTAAAGATTTGTGACTCAAATATAGTATTTCTTTGTGCTACTAAAGATTTGTGACATGTTCCTACAAATATATTGTAATTTACTCTCTCTTGTCTATATTTTAGTTCTTGTCTTAACTCTTTAATTTTTTCAAGGAGTTATTGTCTATATTCACTATTCATTTTTATTTTTAAGGTATTGAATAAATTCATATTCTGTTTTGGATATGGTATCTATTAATTGAGATAATCTATCGTTATTTGATTTATTGATAGTTAGGTATTTATACTCTGGGTATAGTTTTTTCATTTTCTTTTTTACTTTTCTTAAGTTTTTATCTTTCCTAGCTGTTTTAGCGTTACTTTTCTGCCTAGTTATTTGAACTGATTCTTCTTTAGTTGATTCCTCACTATTATATAGTATATCGGAGATATATGTATGTTGATTTTTAATATGTTGTTCTAATGTTATGCCCATTTCTTCATAACTTCTTAGTTTATTGTTATTTTGTTCCATAATTATATCATTTTATTTTGTGCCATAACCCTGATTTTATTGCATAGTTTTGTAGTATTTTAGTGTTATCTTTAGATTCCATAATTCCTACTTCTCTATTTTTTCTCATAGCTCTGATACCAATGCATCTCATCTTGCTAGGTTATAGAGTGTAATAATAAATGCAAAAAGGGGAATCATATTTATCAGAGAAATTTTCAGCATAAGAATCATTCACAACATAGCCTTCTGAACTCCGTCATGAATGCCCTATGCATTTTGTCCCCTTTCAATTATAATTCAAAAAATTTTATGGGACTGTTCATGACTTACACATGGATTCTCTTCATCATTAAGGTGAAATGTGAACTCTAAGGTAGTCCATTGACTCATAGGGATAAGAAAAGTGATCGAACAGTCAGAACTTATCATGAAAATGCAGAAATTCACACAATCAACTTACCATGGAAATGAAGAACTTCACACAATCAATTGTGAATTTTGTCATCACGTGCTCAAGTTTGCAATATAGAATTTATGCTTCTGTGCTCATATATTTCTTGGGAGTGTAATATATAATTGTGTGGTGTGCAACTGTGTGTATGTCATCATGGAGTATGGGGAATGGGAAGTTACTAAGACGTGGGTTGGGGTTAGTTTAGGTTAATTATTTTTTTATATTTTAATTTTAATTTTAATTTTAATGAATTTGAATTTTACGGTTTTCATTGGTTATCTGTATATGAAACTAAAGTTTATCCAATCTTCCATTCAAATTATTTTTTTTTAAAAAATCAAGTGATTTTTTTTTAAAAATAACAACCCACATTCCTTTTCTTTTTTCTTTTAAACTGAACATACTTTTTAATTTCATCATCTACAGTTTTCCACGTGGAAAGTTTGAATTTCTAAAATGAAACTGTAAAACATTATAGTAAATATTAAAATGTGAATTATTTTTACAAAAATCTGAGAAAATTAAGGACAAACAATAATATCCAGTTATTAAATAATCATAATAACACTAAAAGGTAATAGTCAAATTCAAAAAAGTAACTACTTCCAATAAAAAATACTACTACTATTTATTTGCCACGTTGTAGTTTTATTCTAGAAAATGTGGCTTGCGTTGGTTTAGGTTAATGAGAATTTAAGGATATTATTAGTTACATATTTTTTGAATTTAAATTTAAATTTCAAGGTAACCACTATATTTTTTTATTGTTAAAAGAGAGTTTTGATTAATATTTGTTATACGTGGGAGTTAGTTTTTGTTTAAAATAGGCTTTTCTGTGAATGTTTTAGACTTTAATTAAATTTGTCTGGTAACTACACTTGACACTTTAAGAATGTTTTGCTTTTCCTCTTATGTCACGTGAATTCTTATTTCTTTGTAACTTTGGCAGTTCTTTTTTTTTTTTTTTTTTTTAACTTGAATATTTTGTAAATTTTTTTCGAAATAATTTTATAGTTTCCATAGTTTTAGAGCATTGTCCTGGAAAATGCCAAGAGTTTTATTCATAAATTGGATTAAGGAGACGTTTTTTCCTCTACTTTTAATTATATATATATATATATATATATATATATATATATATATATATATATTAGAAGATAGATAATGAATACATATTATAAATTTGTGCAAGTGTTTTAAAAAGATTTTATATTTTTTAATTATAAATCAAAAGATTTTTAAATAGATATTTTAAAAATATAAATATTAATTATTTTTAAATTCAAATTTTAAAAAAATAACTAATAACTAATTAATACCTAATTTTAACTAATTTGTCCTAAAACTAACACGTTTCATCCTCATAGGCTGCCACTTGGCAACAATCTAAGCAAGACTTTCCTGCTATTTAGTAGATAATATATATAGAAGATATAAATAATTAGCCTAGACTATAAATAGGCAATTTAGGTATTTCTTAGGGAGACTTTGAAGATTGAGTTTGTAGTTTGAGGGTGGGATCCCTTTGTTCTAGTTTAGATTAGTGTAGTTGAAATCTAGATTAGTGATGGGTGGATTCCCATTGTTGATTTAGAACTTCCTTAATCTTTATTTTTATTTGAGTTGCTCATTTGTGGACTCAATTGAGTTTCTCTTTCTTGTGAAATTCGAATACTCTTCTTCCTTGGTTTAGTTGTGGATTCAATTAAGTCTTTCTTTCTTCATTTCTCATCTCTTATTTCTCCTATATCTTAATTTGTGTTATATGAATTCGATTTTGTTTGGGTCTCCTATTTGGGATCGCATCATTTTCTAGGAAAATCTCATATATATACCATAAAGTAATTAGTTTGCAACAAATATAACCATATTTTTTTTTGGATAAACAACATAAATCCCGATAATTTGGTGCCTAATTACAGAAAATCTCGATATTTTACATATTTACAGAAAATCCCATTTTTTGGGATGTCGCAATACATAATTCGCCCGATACATTCCGTTGAGATATATAATTACCCACACTGTAATCATTCAAAGATACATAGTGTATGTATCTTTCAAACAAAACCCACACTGATATACACAACAATACATAATTCGTTCCCAATACATTCCATTGAAATACATAATTTCCCACACTGTAATCATTCAAAGATACATACTGTATGTATCTTTAAAAAAAAAACCATACTGCTATGCAACACTTATGTATCTTTCAGATATTGATGTAACATGATACATAATTGTTATGTATCTTTAAGACATTGATGTAACTTGATACATAATTGTTATGTACCAGACTGAAAAAGTAAGATGCAAATACATATTTTTAGAGAGAGAAACTGATAGTTGGAATTTTTGTAATTACTTTGTAAGGGTGGGAATTTGTGTAAATATGGTAAGTTAAGGTGTATGTTTATGTTATTTTTCCTTTTTTTTTTATATATAAAATATAGCCCAAAGTGTACTAGCGACAGTAATAAATTACAATAAAAATGACCGCATGTATATGCAATGTATCAATATTGTATAAATAGTTATGTAATGTATATTAATATAACGATATTGTATAAATAGTATATAAACATGTATATATGATGTATAAATAGGTATCATAGATATATATACATCAATATACACTGTTTATACAATATTTATACATTACAATTCAAATAATTTTTATGAATGTATTTTCAACCCAACTTTGCTAAAATTTAGACAATAGAAGCATGGATTTTCTGGCGAACTGCTAGAAAATTATAAAGAAAGTTGTCTTCTATTTGTCCGACAACCCCCTCATCCCCATCTCAAATTCTTAAACCCAAATTCTAGAAAACCCTCCCAATTTCTACTACAACTCAAAGGTTCTCAACATTTTTGAGACTGTCTGCTTCTAAAACACTTTCAAAACACTAATTTCATATTTTAAAGTCTTTTACAGCTTAATTTGGCCACAAATTGTACCATAAATGTCAAAAAAAATATATCAGTTGTTTGCTTTGCCGGTAGAAGATGAATGTTTTCCTGATAGAAAACCCAACAGACTTCTTTAATGGCTGTAATAACCTGATATGTGAAAATACCCTTTCTATGTGAATTGATCATTTTGTCCTTTCCTGCAGTTTTTACACATTGATTATGAGGTGTAGGGATGGTTGACACAGTTCCCAATGCTTTCGAAAATGAATTGGGAGAGTTTGAGGCTCTTAGAATCTTTGAAAAACCACTAGTTTGACTTCAGTCAGCATATTGTGTTTCGAGTGCCGGATGGTGATTTGGACAGTTTCATTGGATCTGGAATGTCGTTTTTGAGTTAGTAGCAGGGTTGATCCGGGTTCAGAACCTTTATTTTACATTTCGACCCTCCGTTTGAAAACTAGTAAAATTTGCTAAAAGGGGGTCCCGAGGGTTAATTTGTTGAAAATAATTCTTTGTTCAAAATTCCGACGTTTCCATTGAGTCCGGAGCGTCAAAAATATCCTAGTATCCTAGTTCGTTTGCGTTCACGGGATCCCGAACGAATCCCTAGGGGTCGATCGGCAACTTTGCAACTTAGCAAAGTTGCTGATGCAACTGAACCTGGTGCAACCACTTTAGCAATCAACTGATTTTTTCCCTAGTCGCTAAAGCAGACACTGTACCACTTTAGCGATTGGGGACCGCTTTAGCAAAGCCAAGCCACGGAGGCTAGACCTCTTTAGCGGTCATTTAGCCGATTAAGCGGTCATCTCTCTATATATGTACCCAAATTTTCCCCTTTTATTCCATTCTTCCATTCCCAAGACATGTAGCTTCAGGTAGGGGTGATTTTGAAGGATTTCTCCACCATTTGAGATTGGGTAAGCTCCAAACTCTTGTTTTTATTGATTCCTATTGATTATGTCTTCGAAAGCACCTTTTAATCTTGATTTCGGAATGGGTTTTTGAGGTTTTTATTGGTGAAGCTTAAAAATGGTTTTTTCTTCGATTTGAACCTCATTTTTTAACTCATTTTCGAATGGATTTTCAACAGTAGACTCCTATAACCTTGGGAAACTTGTTTCTAAAATAAAATTTCGGTATTACCCTCTTTGCTTTCAAACCCATTTTTCAAATCCGTTTTGGACCCGTCTTAAAGAGGATCAATATGGGTATAATTAGCTTTCTTTTGACGCATAGATAATATTTTTGATAGTTTTATCTTGTGATGATGCCGTTCGTAAGGGAAAAGCTCAATGTTGAAGGTTCTAAGTCTTGGATTTTGACACTTCGATGTAGGTAATGGCTTAACTTTCTTTAGACTAGGTTGGGTAGTTAATAAATAAGCAAAGCATACCATGGGTTGGGAAAATAAACATGGGAATTATATTTTGAGATTATTATTATTGTTGTGTGCCCGTGTGAGGGCTTTATTTGACATCATTGACCTTATTTGTGCATTGAATGCCTTGCCTTTATTCTTATTATGATGCCGTGCAAGGGCTTGAATAGATATTATAGGCCTTATTGAAAATTATTTGCCTCTGTCATGATAAAAATACCCAAGTAAGGGGTTGATATAATATTAATGATATCTTATATTAATATATACATTCTAATTGTGCAAAACAAGAATTGATATCATGAATTATTGGCATATTGAGTTGATTACTGAGTTCACTTATATAGCTATCGAATGGATTATTATCTTCATACTGATTTGATTGTGAGCATTATATCCTCATTTGATGGATACATATTCATGACTTTTTGGTACCATTGAGGAACACTATTTTATTTTTAAAGAAAATGAGAAATTTTATGGGAACCTTGATTTATGAACACAAGCCTGAGAGGTGAGTTGAGGTTTGAGATAGTATATGGATTGCGAACCCCCATGGGTCCTATTTTGGGAGCACTAAGGCTAGGTAGGTGTGTATAGAAAGTCATGCGATGGCTTTCAACTACTGATATTGCCATCATTGCATTGCATTTGTGTATGCATCTTCATTGTTCCTTTATGTTTCCTTGACGTGTATTTAGCTTCCATATACGTTTCGTATGTATCTACTTCTATTTCATTTCTCTCTCTCTCTCTCTATATATATATATATTAGAACTGTTAGTGGAGACGGTGTAAGCTACCATTTGGGAACTTTTCTATTTACAGGTGACGTGCTCATAGTATTTCTTTACTTGTATTATTTTTTGCTTTTCTTAGTCGGCCTATGATACCTACTGAGTACAAGTGAGCCATACTTATCCTTACTGTGCCCTTTCGGTGCTGATCCTGGTTTGAGTGGGAGATGCAACAACTGATCTTGCTATTTGGTGGTTGACTCGAGATACTGGCATGCTCTAGATGTCTAGAGCTAATTTTGGACCTCTTCTTATCTTCATCCTGTCTTTATTTATGTTCTGAGATATGTTATGTGTTTTCTTCGAATTTTCAGTCTTACTTTAGATGCTCTTATACTTATGACACCAGGTTTTGGGAGGTTTTTATGACACTTTCTTTCAGTCTTCCATTTTATTATGTATTGTGTTGACCTGACTTCACTCTTGAAGTCTCGTTTATCTTACTTTATTTTAAAATTCTACATTTATTTTCTTTATGGGTAATTGGCTTACCTACCGAGGCTGGGTCTCAGTAGTTGCCATCATGACCTCAACTTTTGTGTCGTGATAAATTGGTATCAGAGCGCTAGGTTCACCGGTCTCATAAGTGTAAAAGCAGGATGTCTAGTAGAGTTTTACGGATTGGTATGTTGACGTCCGTATCTATCTTCGAGAGGCTATAACATGTTTTTAGGAAAAGCTTCTCTAATTTGATTCCTTGTCATGTGGGTTGTTCATACCCAACGTTCTAAGCTCGTATTCCTTTCTTTTCGGCACAGATGATGAGGACTAGGTCTAGGTTTGCTAGGGATGTTGTGCCAGCACCCGATATGGGATACTCGATTTGAGGGCGAGGTAAGGGTCGTGGTCAGGCCAGAGGTTGAGGGATGGCACGAGGAGCTTCCCCAGCTAGAAGATGTGCTAGGGAGACCACTTCCGAGCTTGAGGTTGAGTATGATGGGGGTGACTATCAGACAGGGGATTCGGGGCCAGCTCAGGGTCCACGGGGTTTAGTTAACACACCAGTGCTATAGAGTCTACTGATTCACCTCTTGAGTCATTTGAAGGGTGTTCATTTGAGTGTACCAGGTTTTTCTCAGACTTTGAGTGGTGTTCTACAGTCAGTACCGACTTTTGCTTATAGTATTCCTACTTTAGGGGTACAACCATCATCTATGATACCCCTGCGTGTGGATTCACTACCTACCAGATTTACTATTTCTTCGATTACTTCGATTACTGTGATGTCTTCTGATGATCAGAAGAGGTTTGAAAGGTTTATTCACTTGGTTTCTTTCAAGTTTAGTAGTGCGATTAACGAGGATACCTATGAGTTTCTGATTGACTGCCAGGAGAAGTTACATAATCTTGGATCCCTTGAGTCTCAATGAGTTACTTATACTACTTATTAGCTGATGGATATGGCCAGAGATTGGTGGAGGTCTCTATCTAGTTATAGGCCATTGGGTTTTCCTGTTATTACTTGGGCTCAATTTTCTGAGGCCTTTTTAGAGAGGTTTGTGTCGTACAACTTTAGAGATCAGATAAGGGACGAGTTTGGTTACTTGGAGCAGGGCTCCATGTCAATTGTCGAGTATGAGGCACGCTGCCATGCTTTATCTGTATATTCAGCCGCCAGTATCTTCATAGAGTCAGAGAGGATTCAGAAGTTTGTTAAGGGGTTAGAGGGTCCTTATCAATTGGCTACATCCCAGATAGTAGTTTCAGGGGCTTCTTTTTAGAGCATTATAGAGCATGCCAATTTGACCAAATCTATTACCCAGGCTACTCATGGAGGTACCAAGAAGGTGCGCCGATAGGGCGAGTTTAGTGGTCATGCCTCCTGAGGTAGAGATTTCTCTAGTAGAGGTACCCGTGGTTATCATGGTAGGCCAGTTCAGTCCGCTTTACAGGGATCAGGTGGTAGACCTTTAGTTTCTGTGACTCTAGGTAGCTAGGTATCAGGTCATGTGAGTGGAGGTTCCAACTTCAATTCTTTAGTCCAGGGAGGTCATTCTAGTTCATCTGTGCCCCATCAGATTGAGTCAGGCTATAGAGGATGCTATGTTTATGAGAAGGTTGGTCATTTGGCCAAAGATTATACTCGGCGTGTGTATGGATCGGCACAACAGGGTTCTCAACTTCAGATTTACCCTACCCCTATATCTACAGTGAGAGGTGGTTCATAGAGTGGCAGGGGTGGTGCTAGAGGTGCTCAACGTAGAGCTAGGGGAGCTCGTGGTGGCGATCACGGGGTTGCTTAGTTTAGGAGAGGATGTGGATAGTGTTATGCTATACCCGACAGACCCTAGTTTGAGGCCTCTGATGCAGTCATTACAGGTATCGTCCCAGTTTGTTACAGATCTATTTTTGTGTTATTTGAACCTGGGTATACATTCTCCTATGTGTCTATGTATTTTCCTTCTGGTTTTGATGCTTCCTGTGAGCCTCTTTCTATGTCTTTTCATGTTTCTACCCCCATAGGAGATTCTTTAGTGGTGGATCGAGTGTACTGATCTTGTGTAGTGACCTTTACGGGGCGTGAGACTTGGGTAGACTTGATTATCCTAGATATGGTTAATTTTGATGTTATCTTAGGTATTGATTGGCTAGCACCCTATCATGCAATTTTAGATTGTTATGCCAAGACCGTGACCTTAGCCACGCCGGGTGTGCCAAGGATAACTTGGAAGGGTACGCTTAATTCGGGTTCGAAGGGAGTTATATCTTTTCTACGTGCTCCCCGCATAGTAAAAAGGGGGTGTTTATCTTATTTGTCTTATGTTAGGGATACTAGTGTCTCCTTGACACCCTTTTTGGATTCTATTCGGGTTATTCGTGAGTTCCATGATATGTTTCCTATAAATTTGTCGGGTATGCCTCCGGATCGTGATATTGATTTTTCTATTAATATGGAGCTGGGCACTAAGCCTATTTCCATTCCTCTTTATAGGATGGCCCCAGTTGAGTTGAAGGAATTGAATGAGCAGTTACAGGATATATTGAGTAAGGGATTCATTAGAAATAGTGTATCTCCTTGGAGTGCTTCTGTCTTGTTTGTGAAGAAGAAGGATGGTTCTATGTGCATATGTATCCACTATCGGCAATTGAACAAAGTAACAGTTAAGAACAAGTATCCTCTTCCTTGCATTAATGATCTTTTTGACTAGCTTTTGGGTACTTTCGTGTTTTTCGAGATTGACTTGAGATCCAGGTATCAACAGTTGAAGATTAGGGCTTTAGATATTCTGAAGATGATTTTTCAAACTCGATACGGTCATTATGAGTTTTTGGTTATGTCTTTTGGGTTGACCAATACCCCAAGAGCATTCATGGAGTTGATAAACCGGGTATTTCAACCGTATCTCAACTCCTTTGTGATTGTATTTATAGATGATATCTTGGTTACTGCAAGGATGAGGGTGACCATGTGAGTCACTTGAGAACTGTACTTCAGAGATTGTGAGACGAGAAGTTGTATGCCAAGTTCTCCAAGTGTGAGTTTTGGTTAGATTCTATCTCTTGTATGGGTCATGTAGTGACCAATGATGGCATTATGGTTGATCCGACCAAGATTGCGGTGATTCATGATTGGGCTAGACCTACTTCTCCTATCGAGATTGAAAATTTCATCGATTTAGTGGGTTATTATTGGTGTTTTGCAGAGGGTTTCTCATCTATTGCGGCTCCTTTGATCAAGTTGACTCAGAAGATTACCTTCCAGTGGTCGGATGCTTGTGAGGCGAGCTTTCAAAAGCTCAAAGAGTTGTTGACTTCGGCTTCTATACTGACCTTGCCGGGCGTGGGTTTTATCGTATTTTGTGATGCTTCGGGTGCAATATTGATGTAGGAGGGTAAGGTGATTGCTTATGCTTCTTGTCACTTAAAGCTTCATGAGAAGAATTACCCTACCTATGATTTGGAGTTGGCCACCATTGTATTTGTGTTGAAGTTGTGGCGACATTATTTGTATGGAGTCCATTGTGAGATTTTCTCTGACCATCGTAGTCTTCAGTACTTCTTCACCCAGAGAGATCTTAATATGAGATAGTGATGTTGGCTTGAGTGGCTTAAGGATTGTGATCTCACTATTCTTTATCATCCGTGTAATGTTAATGTGGTTGCGGATGCCTTGAGTCGAAAGTCAACTAGTATGTGAAGTTTAGCTCATTTTTTGACTCAGGAGCGATCTTTGGCCTTAGAGGTTTAGTCTTTATCTAGCTAGATGGTTAGGCTTGACATTTCGACACCCGGGCATGTACTAGCCTTTGTTGATGTTAGATCTTCTTTGATGGAGCAGATTCGAGCTCACCAGTTTGATGATGGTATATTAAGGGTGATTTGAGATAATATGTTGAGTGGCGAGGCTAAGGCGACATCTCTTGATTTTGATGGTGTGATGAGGATTAGTGGATGAGTTTGTATGCTGAGGGTTGGTGGATGGGTGAGATTAATTTTAGAGGAGGCTCATTGTTCCAGATATTCTGTCCACCCAGGGGTAACCAATATGTACCATGATTTAAAGCAACATTAGTAGTGGGGTGGTATAAAGAAGGATGTAGCGGACTTCGTAGCTTGTTGCTTGTGTTGTTAGCAGGTAAGGGCCGAGCATCTGAAACCTGATGGTTTTCTTCAGAGATTACCCATTTCTGAGTGGAAGTGGGAGCGAATTACTATGGACTTTGTTAGTGGGTTGCCTCGTACTTCTCATGGTTCTGACAGTATTTAGGTCATCGTAGATCGATTGACCAAATAGGCTCATGTCATCCCCATTCAGATTTCCTTCAGTGCCGAGAGGTTAGCTCATATCAATGTATGAGAGGTGGTTTATCTTCATGGGGTACCCGTGTTTATTATTTCACAGAGTGGCTCAGTGTTCACTTCTAGCTTCTGGAGGACATTTCAGGAGGATTTGGGTACTCAGGTTGACCTTAGCTCAACTTTTCACCCCCAGACCGATGGTCAGTCAGAGTGGACTATTTAGGTTTTGGAGGATATACTCCACACGTGTGTTATGGACTTTGGAGGGCAGTGCGAACAACATTTATCCTTATCAGAGTTTGCTAACAATAATAGCTACCATTCGAGTATTGAGATGGCACCCTTTGAGGAGTTGAATGGTACGCATTGTCATTCCCCGATTGGTTGGTGTGAGACTTCTGAGGTTAGACACAGTGGTATAGACTTTCTTTACGAGTCTTTGGATAGAGTTTGGGTGATTGAAGATATACTTTGGGCAATTCAGAGTAGGCAAAAGAGTTATGTTGACCACAGACTTCGTGCCTTGAAGTTTGGAGTTAGTGATCGAGTTTTCCTTCGAGTGTCTCCCATGAAGAGCATGATGAGGTTCAAAAGGAGGGGCAAGCTCAACCTGAGGTGCATTCAACCTTTTGAGATACTTTGGTCAGTTGGGGAGGTAGCTTATGAGTTGTCCTTGGCCCCAGACTTTTTAGCTATTCACCCACCTTTTCATGTATCTATGTTACAACGCTATATCTCGAATGAGTCTCACATGCTTCGTAGGGACTAGGTTCAGTTGAATGCGAGGTTGAACTTTGTAGATGAGCCAGTTTCCATATTAGCCAGAGATGTTAGATAGTTGCGTTCTAGAGATATTTCTGTGGTTATGGTTCAGTGGAGACATCATCCAGTCGAGGAGGCTACTTAGGAGGTTGAGTCCGAAATGCGTAGTAGTTACCCCCAGCTCTTTACCAATTCAGGTACTTCAGTGCTTTTAATTCGAGGATGAAATAGAGTCTTAGTGGTGGATACTGTAATAACTTGATATGCGAAAATCCCCTTTTTATGTGGTTTGACCATTTTGCCCTTTTTTTGTAGTTGTTATACATTGATTTTGGGGTGAGGGGATGGTTGGCACGATTTTCAATGCTTTCAACAATGAATTAGGAGAGTTTGAGGCTCTTAGAGGCTTTGAAAAGCCACTAGTTTGACTTTGGTCAACATATTATGTTTCGAGTGCTGGATGACAATTTGGACAGTTCTATTAGATCCGAAATGTTGAAATTGGGTGAGAAACGAGGTTGGTCTAAGTTCGGAACTTTTATTTTGAATTTTGAACCCCCCCTTTAAAAACTAGTGAAATTTACTAAAAAGGGGTCCCGAGGGTTAATTTGTTGAAAACAATCCTTTTTTCAAAAATTCGACATTATCATTGAGTCTGGAGTGTCTAAAATAGCCTAGTAGCTTAGTTCGTTTGTGTTCACGTGATCCTGAATGAATTCGGAAGGATCGATTGACAACTTTGCAACTTAGCAAAGTTGCTGATGCAGCTAAACCTGGTTCAGCCGCTTTAGCGGCATAGCATCGCTTTAGTGGTCAGCTGATTTTTACCCCACGCTTTAATGACAGTGGACCACTTTAGCGAATCCAAGCCACGGAGGCCAGGCCGCTTTAGCGACCACCATCCGCTTAAGCGGCCATCGCTGTATATATACCCAAATTTCCCCTTTTTATTTCATTCTTCCATTCCCAAGACTTGTAGCTTTGGGTATGGGCAATTTTGAAGAATTTCTGGATCATTTGAACTTGGGTAATCTCCAAACTCTTGTTTTTATTGATTCCTACTGATTATGTCTTCGAAAACACCTTTTAATCTTGATTTCCGAATGGGTTTTTGGGGTTTTTGCCAGTGAAGCTTAAAAATGGTTTTTTCTTCGATTTGAACCTTGTTTTTAACTCGTTGTCACGTGGGTTTTCAACTGTAGACTTCTATAACCTTGTGTAGCTTGTTTCTAAAATAAAATTTTGATATTACCTTTTTTGCTTTCAAACCTATTTTTCAAATTCGTTTTGGGCCCATCTTAAAAAGGGTCAATATGGGTATCATTAGCCACTTTTGCGTAGATGATGTTTTTGATAGTTTTAGTTCATGACGAGGCCGTTTGTAAAGGAAAAACTCCGTGTTGAAGGTTCTAAGGCTTGGATTTCGACACTTTGAGGTAGGTTATGGCTTCACTTTCTTCAAACTGGGATGAGTAGTTAATAAACAAGTAAAGTGTGCTATAAGTTGGGGAAAATAACCATGGCCTTATGGTTATTTTTTTGACATTATTGGCCTTTTTTGTGCATTGAATGCCTTTATTCTTATTGTGATGCCATGTGAGGGATTGAATAGATATTATAGGCCTTATTGAGTATTGTTTGCCTCAGTCATGATAAAAATGCCGGAGAAAGGGGTTGATATGATATTAATGATGTCTTAACTGAATATATACATTCCAATGGTGCAAAACAATAATTGATATCATGAATTACTGACATATTGAGTTGATTGCTGAGTTCACTTATATGGGTATCGAATGGATTGTTATCTTCATACTGATTTGATTGTGAGCATTATATCCTCATTTCATGCATACATATTCATGAGTTTTTGGTACCATTGAGGAACACTATTTTTGAAAGAAAATGAGATATTTTATGGGAATCTTGATCCGTGAACACAAGCCAGAGAGGTGAGTTGAGGTCTGAGATAGTATACAGGTTGCGAACCCCCCATGGGTCTTATTTTGGGAGCACTGAGGCTCAGTAGGTGTATACAGAAAGTCATACGATAACTTTCAACTACTTATTTCACCATCATTGCATTGCATTTGCATATGCATCTTCCGTGTTCCTTTTCGTTTCCTTGATGTGTATTTAGCTTCCATATATGTTTCGTGTGTATCTGCTTCTATTTCATTTCTATATATCTATATCTATATATATCTATATATATATAGAATTGTTAGTAGAGATATTTGCAGGTGAAGTGCTCATAGTATTTCTTTACTTGTATTATTTTCTGTTTTGCTCAGTTGGACTATGATACCTACTGAGTACAAGTGGACTGTACTCATCCCTACTATGCCCTTTCGGTACAGATCCTGGTTCGAGTGCGAGATGCGACAGTTGATCATGCCATTTGGTGGTTGACTTAAGATACTGGCACGCTCTAGATGTCCAGAGCTGATTTCGGACCTTTTCTTATCTTCACCCTGTCTTTATTTATGTTCGGAGACATGTTATGTATTTTCTTCAGATTTTCAATCTTACTTTAGATGCTCTTGTACTTATGACACCAGGTTTTGGGGGATTTTTATGACATTTTCTTTCAGAATTCCATTTTATTATGTATTTTGTTGACTTGACTCACTCTTGTTGTCTCGTTTATCTTACTTTATTTTAAAATTCCGCATTTCTTTCTTTTATGGGTAATTAGCTTACCTACCGAGGCAGGGTCTCGGTAGTTGCCATCATGACCTCATTTTTTGGGTCGTGGCAATATCGGTGATAGTAAGTTTTCATTTCATACTAGCTCTGATGTTGCTTTTACAATTCGTAACCCCTTACGCTTCCCTATGAAAGAATGACAAGTTCTTATGTCTAGTATTCAAACTATGAAAAATGTAAGTGAGATGTGAATATGAGGGATTATAGGGTGATTGTCTTTATTTCTAGGCTACTTTTGTTTATGGGCTTGAGAGTTTTTTTTCCTCTTTTCTGGGTGTTTCTGATAGAAAACAAAGCTTTGGAAAAAAGAAGGAAGAGAAGAAGAAGTGTACATCGTTTGCAATAAAATGAGCAGAATGACCACTTTTTGTACTTAATGAAAATTGAGGTAATTTTTGGGTAAGAAATTTAATGCAATGGACATTTTATTTAAATTTTCTAGTTTTCTACTCCCAAGTTCCCATTCTTTCCACCCACACAAAAGAGAAAAAAAGATTACAGGTGTGTTTCATATGAAGGTAAACAACTTTTTCAAAAATAAGTTAATTTTTTACTTATTTTATTGTGTTTGATGTAAGTAAAAAAATTGTAGGTACATAAATTTTATTGGATCAAATTTATACAAAATTTGAATTATATCCATGTCCATTTTGGGTTGAATAATTAATTTGGGTCTTAAAAAAATAAGTTATCACAACCCAAAAATTCATGGATTGTAATGACACCTACCCCAACCTAATTGTGGAAGGTAAGCCTGACTCTAAAACTCATAATATCAAATTAAGGAAATAACAAACAAACTAAACACAATGATAATAACAACAATAGTAAATAACGAATAATATCCTCAAATGAACCACCAAGAGAATCCGAACCACCAAAACTCAGTTGTCGGTACAAGAGCGACTCTAACTACAAGATACTGAATCAAAAGTACAAGTCTATCTAAGGAAAGTTAAATAAGATAGAAACTAGATAGATGGAAACTGAGTGGGCCTCCGAGTCCAAGGAGCTCACCACAGTCCCGAGTATCATTGAGATGCATAAACTCTAGCCACGAGGTCCACTCGAACAAGGATCTATAACAGAAGAATGCAAAAAAGTATGAGTGAGTACGATCCACTAGTACTCAGTAGGCATCATAGACCGACTGAGATTAAGTACAAAACTATATCGAATAAAGAATACTATAATAACCCTGCGAGAAGAAAAGTCCCAACAGTTCAATATCAAATAATATCACGGATATCTCAATCACAAAAGGAAATACAGTGCAATGCAATGATATTTAATGATATGCAATCACCAATACCAACTTTATACACCCTCTGAGCATTTTTCACTCCAGGAAGATACCTATGGGAGAATCACGAGGTCCATATACAAATCAACTCTCATTAATATAACCATGACCCAGACTCGAACCAGGACTAAAATCATTCTTTTCTTTCAAATCAATCCTTTCAAAATTAAATTATTTAGATCCTTTCTTTCAAACAATTTATTTTGTGTATCATGAGATGAATAAATATGCATGAACACTTAAGTGAAAAATGAAACTAGGTAAAATCAAATATATCCAACATCTCTGAATCATAATTAATCCAGGAACACAGGCTTCACACCTCAATATCAAACCAGGGATCCAAGTTCCACATCACCAAGTTAGTATAAGCCTCTAATTGAGCATCACATTGATAAACCATCCCATTAAGTACTCAAAGTCAACAGTGTTTCCTACTCCATAGCATACTTTACACGATAAGCCCCCACATAAGTAAAGTCTGAAGAAAGTTAAGTTATAACCTGCCTCTAAGCCGAACCGCAAGTCTCTAACAATCACAAGCTGAAATTTCCTTTTGAGTGGTCTCAAAATGCTCCCAATCTATCAAAAATAGGTTCAACAAGTAAATATGAGTCCAACAATACCCATATTGCTAAGGTTCTAATTCGAGTCCAAAAAGTCAACCCAAAAGTCAACCTTTGAGAACCTAAGGATAAAACTAGAATTTTATTAGAAAATCAATTTAGTCATAACTTATGGAGTTCAGATTTGAAATTTCATTGAAAATAGAGTTAAAATCAACCTTGAAATCATCAAATACCATTCTTTAACTTTACCGGGAAAACCACAAAAATTTCAAGTTGAAAAATCAAGATTTGAAAGTCAAATCATGAAACAATAGTGGGAAAAGTTTGAATAATGGCTTAGAAGATTACCCAATGAATAAATCTTTGAATACAACTCTAGAGTCTCCCAAGTTCAAGTTCTCAAGCTCCAAAATTCGAGGTATGGAAGAATAATGTGAAAAAGAGTAAAGACATTGTTAAAGTTACAACGTTACCGTATTATCGGAGAAATATCCTCATAAGCAGCTCTGCCAAAGAGATCAAAGCCTTCGCCTATGTGAGCCTTGTTTCATAGAGGTGAGACCATAGAAGCGATAAAATATTGCATAAGACAATTTCACCGATGCGCACAAGTTGCGGTATAAAGGCCATGCTCCACCAGGTAAAACTCTACTGTAGCAACAAATTGATCGTTGGTGCGGCTCTGTTGGTGCGGTCAAAGCACCACAGAATGGCAGCACTAGTACCAACAACTTAACAGCTGCAACAACAATTTTGCAAGCTCGGAATCGATCCTCAAAAATTATTTGAGACCCCACAAAGATAAACCAACTATGTTACTAGGATAATTTCAACGTTCCGGACACAATAGAACCATCAGAATCACTATCAGAGGTCGTTATCATCAAGTTTTGACCAAAGTAATCTCTAGGCCAAACTTTATCAACTTTCCAACCAAATGCTCAAAACACATTAGGAAGCCTCAGAACTCAAACCAACTGCGCTACTAACCCAAAAATGCCATTTTGGAGCTATAAGAACTGACAAAATTATCATATAATGCCTAAAATATAAAATGATGACCAAAGTCAATTCTACTATCTCAAGAACCTTCTAAAATAAAAACTTGCATAATATTCAACCAAACACCTTAAGAACTAAACCACTCGATCTTGCAATTCACAAATACCATAAAGTTACTACGAAAAGGGGTAAAATGGTCAAAACACTTAAAATTTTGAAAAACACTATGAGGGTTGTTACATCATCCACCATTAAGCACATATTCATCCTCAAATATAAAGGCAAGAAAGGAACCTGAACTGTTGAAAAGCTGGGGATATCAACTCTGTATATCTGAATCTATCTCCCACATAGCTTCCTCAACCTGATGATGCTTCTACTGACCTTCACTGAATCAATGCTCTTAGACCTCAACTACCTAGTCTGCCTATCCAAGATAGATATGGGCTCCTCCTCAAAAGTAAAATTCTGATCCAAGTCAACCGAATACCATCAAATCACATAAGAACCTTTGGGATGATACTTTTTCAACATCGGGATATGAAAAACTAGATATACTACTGAAAAACTTAAAGGTAAAGACAACTCATAGACAACCTCCCAATCTAACAAATTATCTCAACAGGGACAATAAACCTAGGGCTGAACTTGCCCCTTCCCCCAAACTGCATCACACGCTTCATGGGCGACAGCTTCAATAGAATATGCTTGTAAACAGTAAATACCAAGTCATGAACCCTCTAATTAGTATAGCTCTTTCGCCAAGAGCCTATCCTAAATCAACCTCACTCTATCCATCGGATCTCTCACTAAGTCTGTGCCCCAAGGCCTCATCTCAAAGAAATCAAATCACCCTACTGGAGATTTACACCTCCTCCTATACAAAGCCTCAAATAGTGCCATCTGAATGCTGGAATGATAGCTGTTGTTGTAGGCAAACTTCACCAAAGGCAAAAATTGGTCCCAATGACCACCAAAATCCATCACACAAGTATATCCTCTAATACCTGAATAATACGCTCTGACTGACCATCAATCTTAGGGTGAAATATCATGCCCATTTTCAACTTATTACCCAAACCCCACTTCTTAGAACTCCAAAAGTGCGAAGTAAATTGAGTACCTCTGTCTGAAATGATAGAAATAGGCACACAATGTAACCAAACTATCTCTCGAATGTAAACCTTTGTTCACTTTTCTGTATTGTAGTTGACATTCACATGAATAAATGAGATGATTTTGTCAATCTACCCACAATCACCCATATGGAGTCAAACTTCCCCAAAGTTTGAGGTAAACCAACCACAAAGTCTATAGTGATACACTCCCACTTCTACTCAGGTATATGTATAATATGGGTTAAACCACCCAATTTATGTTGTTCATACTTTAATTGCTGACAATTTAAATACTTAGCCATGAACTCCATGATATCCCTCTTCATTCCACACCACCAATAATGCTGCTTTAGGTCTTAGTAAATCTTAGCTTCCCTCTATATGTATACATATTTTATACAATAATTATACAATTTTTATAGAAATGTTATATATCTATCTATCTATCTATCTATCTATACGTATTTTATACATCAACTATACAGTTTCTATACACATTCTATATAGTTTTGATATATATATCTTATACAGATACATATTTTATATAATAACCATATAATTTCTATATACATTCTATACAGTTTTTTTTATATATTTTATTATATATATATACAACAACTAAACAGTTTCTATACACATTCTATACACTTTCTAGAAATGGCTAGTGGGTGGAATTAAAATGGCCAAGTGGCTGCCCCATGACATAACTTTGAAAATGGCCATTCGGATGGAATTTCTTTGGCCTAATGGACATGGAATGTCCTTTTCCCTTATTTTTTTTTCATCTCTTTTTGTGGCATGTGAAACCTGTTGAGAGTCCAATTGTACTTCTCCTTCTGCCTTGCATCTTCCCAATGGGCCAAGGAGGCCCATTTTCTTTAGAGTACAGCCAACCTCAAGTCCAAAAGACTGTTCTTATGGATATACAACGATATACAAGGTTATATACATGAAATACAGATGCACGTTTGATGAAATACAATGACGAAAATGGAAGGGAAGCTAATATACAGGTGAAAACAAGATATACAACCATAGACGAGTTGTATAAAAAGATGTATACAAGTAGAAGTGGGCCTAAGCAGGTCTATATGCTGAAGTCCAAAATGGACAGATTTTCATGGGCTAAATTAGGAGCCCAATTTTCGACTCTTCCTTTTTATTTTTATTTTTATTGTTTAGATTAACCCTAAGTCCTTTGATTTGTTCAATCTAGTTGAATTTCCCTTAGTAAAATTGTTATGTTTTGGCAAAAATAGAACTCTTTTATATAAAATTGTGTTTAATTTGGGTAATTTCCATCAAGCCTTTTCAAAATTTGTTCTTTGTTCAAGTACACTTGTTCAATTTTGATACTTGTCTAAAAAAAAAAAAAAGGAAAAAATCCTTTTGCAATCACAAATTGATTTCATTTCAAGTAAACTAGATTCTTTTTTCAAAATTTTTTTTAGCCAAAATAAAGTTATTTTTAAATAGCTCTGACAACCGCAAGTTAGCGGATACTCTTGGTGCCTTAACACCCTTCCAAGAGTATTAATAAGGACCACTTACCCAGATTTCTTAAACTTAATTTTTTTTTCTGTTTTAAATCTTTTAAATCTTTTTCAAAGGTTTTCTTAATTTTCCTTAAAAAAATTAAGTGGTGACTCTTGCTCTTTCTTGAATTGTTTTGAAATTTGAATAAAATTTTGAAATAATTTTTGAAAGTCGAAACCATTTCCCCTCAAAACACATACGCCAAGTACGAAAGACACCCTTTCTCCACCATTCACCGATCTTGAAGAAATGATATAACCCCCTTAGAGTACGAACTCAGAGTACCCTTCCACTCTGACCTCGGCAAACCCAGCATAACTAAAGTGATGGTGTTGGCATGACAATCCAAGAAATCATGATACAGGGAAGACCAATCCATACCCAAAATCATATTAAAATCTACCATATCAAGAATAATCAATTCTACTTAAGTGACATACCCCAAAAGAGTCACAACACAGGATCGGTACACCCAATCCACCAATAAAGAATGACCTACTGGGCTAGAAACACGAATAAACATGGAAAGGAACTCTCACATAATATCAATTCTCGAAGAAAAATATATACACCCATAGGAGAAGGTAGATTTAGGATCAAATAAAACTAAAGCAGGTCAATGGAAAATTAGGACAATACCTGTGTGTCACAACCCAACCCACCGGATCGTGCCGGTCACCTACCAACACCAACCCTAGATGGGAGAAGCTTGAACAACTCACTCTTCACTCAAGGTGGAGATTACTATAACATTCACTTAGTCAATTTATGTCTGCCATATGAATAACTAACCAACAGTTGAAATATGATTGCTCAATCAATCCGCTCCATTACTTATTTTAATACATTAAATATGTAAAATAAATGAGAAAAATAACTACAAGTGATTCCCCAGAACCTAGCCTAAACTGGTACAAGAGCACTAGACAAGGAGTAGGAACATCCAGGACACAATATCCATACAGAATGGAGAGGGCAGGAGCTGCAGAGTGATCGATGTCGCTACTAAAGAAACTCCAACCTACCTGCACCATGGCTATTCCCCTGATTGGAGATATCCTAAGTGTAGTATCAGTACATTAACACGTACTAGTAGGCATCATCGGTCAACCAGGGTTAGAAAAAAATAACATTAATAATAAATAGGGTGAAATCATAGCATCAAGTAAAGCTTCGATTTCTAAAACCCCAATTATACAATTACCAACACCCTACTTTAGCATCTCTATGACCTACCTGTCATTTAACATTTTTGTGTATCTTAGTCCCTTGATAAGCCATTCCACCTTACACTATTTCTCCACTTTATACAATCCTAATTCCCACCTAGTACTGATAGCTCTGCAGGATTCACTATATCAACACTTTGGGGCCACTGATGGTCATAGGGTTTCTAATTCCATAGGAGTCATGGAACCTCTGGCTATGTATAATTAGGTGATCAAATTTAGTTCCCTAGTCAAGGACAACAAGTACAACAATATATATAATGTAAAAACAATATATACACAGAGGGAATAAGACTTATACATAAATTAGGACATACCTTATCTTCACATTTTGCTACAATGTCAAATCACATCCATCAACATAACCGATCCACTCAAGGGACCACAATGTCTTATCAAATAACGGGTTTATACAAGGAATCATAACACACCATCAACATAACTCGGTGTCACGACCTTATTTTCTCAGGTCATGATGGCACCTACCATAACTTACCAGTAGGTAAGCCAACCCTTAGTCCGTAACAACTAGTAACAGACTAATAAAAAAAATGGAAGCAAAACTAAATAAAAGAGAAGAAGTGATAAAAAGGAAATAAATACATTCCCAAAACCTGGTGAGGTCAGTACAAGAGCTTCTAATACAACAGCAGTACAAAGTAGAATACATAGTAAATATATACAAAACCATCTCTGAAATACAAAAAATATAGACCAGTCTAATAGTAAGGGGGAGAGAAGGAACAACTCCGAACATCTGGAGCTCAACCCGAATCTGTGATCCATGGCTGTACCACACAATGAACATATCAACTGCGAGAAATCGTACTATGATTTGCAGGCAGCAGAAGTGTAGTATGAGTACCAAACATGAGGTACTCAGTAGACATCGGCCGACTGAACTCCAAAGATAATGCAGGTAAAAATAACATGTAAAAGCAGGAATATAACTATAGGCAACTTACTCAGGCAACAAAACATAAAAGTGCTAATGGAAAAGTAAAGGTAAACTATCAGGTACTACCAGTAATCATGGACGAAGCACGATTCTGTAAGTAAATAGTCCATATACAATAGTATGATGAATAACCGCAATATATGGTTAACCATATACAAAGATACTACTCTTGAGAAAGCTAATCTAGCATCACTGGGTTCATAAGAAATAAAGGGGTCTAACACTAGCATAATCAGGATCTCTAACTAAAATGTGCATAGGCATAAGATAGTCTAATGATAACCAATTCTTACCGTGATAAATAATAAGGGCACTAGAAAGCGTACCTACAACCTTGGGTACCAATCCGTAACCAACATGCTATGAACTGTACAATAATAACCAGTAAATATGTAACCAGCTAGTCCAGACAAATAATAACCTAATCGGGCCCCCATAACCCCGGAAGGCACAAGCAAACACTCAGCAAACAACAACCATAACATGTACCTATACAGCCCCCCAAAAGACCGATAGATACAAGTGCCAAACAATTATACTGGTGGTAGGCAATGCAATGCATAATAATGAATGAATGCAAGGATAATCCAGTACCATCATCCAATCGAGTGCCATAAAGTACCAAGTGCATATACATTCTCCAACTCAGTAGCTCGCAAAGGAAGGATCTACGACGACCATCCTTCTCTGAACAGAATTTATCGGAAGAAGAGGCCCATAGGGGACTCGGGATATCCATAGACACTACCTATATACACTACCTGGTCCCGAAACAGGACTTCCAGTAACCATAATAACCAATCTACTCCATCTAGTAATAGAGAGAAATAAGAGTGTAATAATTGCTCGAACTTGAACCGAGGTTAAATTAGTATAAATCTATAGGCCCATTGGCCGAGATCGAATCTGGGACTAAAATGATATAATAATGTAAAAAAGGTCAGAATCTCCCTCGACCGTAGTGAAATAACTAGGGGTAAAATGAGTGAATCAATAATGGACAAAAATCAATCTCAGTTGAATTTTCAAGTAGTATATTTAGTTTAAAATATCATAATCCAATAATAAGGGTGGTACGATTTCCATTTTCAAAGAATCAATTTTAAAAGTTAAGAAATTGTGGGAATAAATCCCTTTTTAGAAAATAATAGTAAAATCAAGGTTCTAACCGGAATTGTACCACTAAATAAGTGTAAATGCGTCTAAATGTATGCATGCCATCACCAGTATCCAAACAATACAACCGTAAGCGTCTACACATTCACAACTACATCCATGTACTTTTAAAGAATAGAGTACTAACTTGGCATCCAACTGGTATCGTAACCACGGCCTCGGACCCAACAATATATAACTCAACAAGATGTTAGTACCATAAACTGGGAAACTAAGGTAAACAAAAGGCATAAAGATACTAAGAGGATCTAATCAGGGAATATCGCCCAATTCACTAAGTAAGATGGTATGTCTTATACTAAAGGGGTCCTTCATGTCAATCTATAGCTTAACAAGCCTGTAATCCGGTGCAATTGGGTCCTATAACCATAACAGGTATTCTAGACTAAGGCACGAGTTACATTTCTATTCTAAATCCCTTCAATAGGTCAAGTCATGATATTACTGGGTATAAACCTATCCTGTAATCCCTACCTATCATGCAATCTATACAATACATAATCTTGTAGAGAAGAGCAGACCGTAGCCTACCTGGAGTCCAAACGCTAAGCTCGCGGACACCCCATCAAAACTTTGCCTCTCTGAGAAGCCTCCAAATGGTGCCCCTACTATAACTCGACCTTGACTTGTATGGACAAGGATTGAATTAGTGAATTTTTTGAACACAAGATGTTGCCACAGTAAAGGAATTCACTGTACTATACTATTTTGCACAATTGATTCATATAAGCTTAGCAAGAATATTTATGCCCGCATGGAGATGAATTGGATGGTAAAATCTTGGAATAAGAATGTTATACACAATTAATATGGAGGACCATTTTCAAGTGCAAGCCAGAATGAAGTGAGAAAGTGATTACCTCAATGTTAGTGGGCGGTGGAAAAGTGATAAACACATGGGATCATGACTTAATCAATTAATTTCACATCTCTCAAATTAATTGCTACCACCATCACTTAACTTACTCGGTTGTACCCTTTGCTCCACTACCATGTGGGAGTGGAGGTGGCTATACCTTATTAATTTTTATCCCATTATGTATTATTTCAGGTATTGCATAGGTACATGGTAAAATAAATATGACTTTTTGAATATACCATAATTAATAGAAAATTATTTCGAATAAAGCCTCTATCATATAATAATTTTTTTTCAACATAACTAGACTCACTATCTCCGTTTAAAATATTAATAAATCATAAAACTTTTATAAAATAATATAAATATATCATAACTAAAGAATTTTCATAAGTATCAAAAACATTTTAGAAAGGTAATAAAAATAAAAATAAAAATTTACTAAATTCTAATTTAAATAAAAATTTACTAAACTCTAATTTAAATAAAACATTTCAGAATGCGCACGCTATTGATAAAATTCTCAAACAACTACCCGGGAGTCGAACCACCTGTCCCAACAGGCCATAAATAACGGGTAGCAACTATCGGGAAGCTCGAAATGTCGAAAACACATGAAAATTGAAAAATGACCTAGAGGGTCATTACACTCGGTCCACTCAAGGAACCATCAACCACATATAAATATCAATGTACATTCAAATGAGTATGAATAAATATGAATGAAAGATGTGCCTATTAAAATTACTATCAAGTAACCCTTACATTCAAGTCATAACTAAGTTACTGCCAAAATTAATATTTATATTGTAATTAATCATTCTTTTCCAAATTGTACCGATAATTCAGTTACTATCTAGTAACCCTTACATTCAAGTCATAACTAAGTTTTCAAAATGCTATCTCCTTTAGCCAATTATTCAACTACTCGGCTCTATTTAAGTTACGATTCTAGCACTTGCAAAACTTAACCTTAATTTCTTAAGGTATATCGTCACATTCTCAGATCACAACCGATCATCCTAACTATCTCTTAGCAAGGATGTCTCCTACTTTGACCATACACAATATCGGGTTCACCCCTTTTTAAGATATTAGAGACTAGCTTTATAGATTAGGAGGTCATCTAGTTCTTCGGTTATTATTCACCTTCACATATTAACTCTATAATCCATTAAACAAGTCAGACAACCACAAACACCCATCAACGGATCCACACAAAAGATAATAACACACAATTATCTTATTAATACATTACTTCCATGTTTTATCCATAAAGCCTCTACTAATTCACAGGTACTCAATTTGAGTGGCCGCACTAACCCCTTAATTCTATCGCCTGTTTGTACTTTCAAGTACAACACTCTTTACCTGAACCATTTAGACTTGACCCTTCTACTTCTACACTTTGAAATCTATCAACCCATTTTGGGATACCTTACCTTTCCATATACCTGGTTATTAGGCTATCGATAAATGGTCTCGCCTATTTAATCAATCCTTAAAATACTCAACTTGAGTAACTTCACTATCATAGTCTTTACTTTACACTTACACCTCATTATCACCCCTTAAATGTAAATCACGGTTACCTTGGGTTACTATTAGCCACCGACTTGAACTTCAATTATCTCTACTCCCCCCTTTTACTGTAATAACCCCATATTATACCTTAAACAATTATATTCATTCAACTAATTATAATTCTCACCATATTCTACCAAAATCATGCCACAAATATCGCATCATCTGAGTTCAACAACACTCCATGATAATATTAAGCCTAATCGAATTTTATCAATTTCATCCATCCAAACACCGTGACCGAAGGCCTAATGCATGAGAACTTTCGACATTACTATCCAAATTATATGAATCTAACCCAAGTCTGATTGCTACAATAATAAAACCATAACCTACCTCATAGAAGAACCCTGCTATTACTGAGAGGAGGAGGTTGTCCCGCATGTGCTAAGCATATTCCCGCATCGGGTTTCCACTACGTGTGCCTCAAACTGCCCTCATGAAGTGAGGCCTTTGGAATCTCCTGGCTATGGAGGTAGAGTTTATTCAGAGGGTTTCTGGTAAGGAAAAATGACCTAGGAGGCTGAAAAATAAAAAAAGGGTTTTAATGAATTTTTGAATGGCCACTGTCGGGTCACGGTTAATGGATTGCTGCAGCTGTAGGCTGCAGACTGGCCCATTTTATTTTGGGTTCTCATCCAAATTATGTTGTGCCCTACTTTTTCCCCTAGAATTAAATTCTATCAAGTACGATTGGAGTATTTTATTGTTATAAGATTTTTTTGGAACATTTTTCTATGTAATGACATTTTGGGTCGTTATAATGTGATAACTGAATTCGAGGCCTCTTTCTTAAGCCTACTCGGGAATGCATAAATTTGACATCGTCTTCCCCCAGACCGAGCAAATCCATGACCACCACTATAATCCACTTGAGCTTTACCTCTAGTATCCTATGAACCATCCCTACCACTTTATGTACCTCTTCGAGCTAGTAGTACTGGTGCCCAATAAGACTGTATCTGAGAACCCCGCTGGGGACAAGCCTGTCCATGCCTGGGGAACTCTTTAGCATAGTGACTGAACTCTCAAAAATAAAAATACCCACTATCTGCGACATACTGGTGGGATGTCCTGGATGAACTAGAATAACTACCATGGGCTAAAAATCTAAAATGAGACCTTCTGACTATCTGACCCAAACTTTAACCACCCAAAATAATAGAATTTGAATATCTACCATCTGAACCTTGCAATGCTACCTGAATAGGCCTACATACTGAAAATAAGAACCCTTATTTGAGAAATCCCCACCTCAGGATAAATATCAATTAAAACCACTATGTCTGTAATACCTCTTCCTGCTACCCCCTTGGAATCACGATGAATACTCTCAATCATCCAGGCATGATCCACTATCTTCTTGAAAGTGCTCCCAGTAGTCACCAAATGAGCTGTAGACAACTGAAGAGAAGTAGTCAAATCATTCACAAACTTCCTAACCGCTCTTCCTATGTTGAAATACTCATTAAGGCATGCCTAGACAGGGTATAAAAATAAGTATTATACTCGGTAATAGTTATAGAACCCTACTCCAAAGGATCAAACTCTTCCTCAAGTTGCGTGATACATACTTCTCAAGAAAAACCTTTGAAAACTGTGTCCATTCCATGAGAGGTGAACCCGTTAGCCTACAACCAAGATAAGGCCTCCATAATTGCTTTGCTTCCCCCACCATATGAAAGATAGTATAATCCATGTCATGAGATAAAACTAAATTGAGGTTATGTAACCTCTCTTGACAGCTAATTAGAAACTCATATACATCCTCCTCAGGCGCACCACTAAACTTGGGAGGACCCAATCTCAAAACCTATCAAACATCTTCTATGTAACATCTCAAATTTTGGACCTACGAATATTCAACGTTCAGTATGAAAACACAAGTATGAGATTTGAAATCCCAGATAGTATGCCTATATAATCCATACCTTGTGACCACGAGTCATGAGTGGGTGTAGACTCAGTGCATGATAGAGTCATGGTATGACTCTATCATGCACTGAGTCTACACCCTGAATGAGATACGGTACTTAGAATCATAAGTGATCCTAAGCAAACCCTTGGTACTAGCATAATACTAAGATCATACATTTAAAAACTATTGAATGAAAGCTTAAGCATAATAAAATAGGCAAACTAAAAATAAATTGAAAGGACTATAGGTTTAATACATAAATCATTTAAAAGCTGACTATAGTTAACTCAGCTAACTGCCTATCTATGAAGCCTCTATTAATTATACTGACGTAACCGACTACCAAAATATACTCTAAATTGTGCCTTCCAAAAAAAAAAGAGAGCATCATCAACAACTGAAGAGTTGAAGCCTATTATAGAATTTGATTATGTACCTGCACGTCTGTATGCTACATTGTAAAATAATGTAGCACAAAGAAATTATGCATCAATATAGAGAAGGTACTAAGTATGTAAGCAGTGGTCTGAGTAATTTAAGAACTAGCATACATACTGAAACTGAATCTTAATAGTTGAAGAACTCAATGACTAATAACTTAAATCATATCTATATCATAATTTGAGAAAGAGACTAAAATAGGACTTCATAGATGTGAATATCCAACTAAGAGTAAATGCAGTTAAAAGCCATAGGTAAGGATTTTCTAATAAAAACACATATCTGAAATCATACTATTTGAAGTCATATAATGAACATATCAAGTAAACTATCAAAATAGTATAAGTCTTTAGGTGAGAGTTTCTTATAACTAACGTACATCACTTGAGCTAATGATGTCCATTGTCTAACCCAGTTGAAAAGGCTGGCCTATATCTTGTTAGAGTATTGGACCTATCTATCTTTGTGTGGATCTACTAAGTGATCCTTTTAGGATAAAGAGGTTTACCAACTTGCGGTACATAACATAAATCCTATATTGGCACGTAGTTATGGGATTTGGATTTTCCAAACCCATATCTACTTGGTTCTAAATACTACTCCCAAAATATACTATCTATATAGCTCATAACATATATATTAAGCCTATAGCTTATCATGATTCTTGCTCAAAATCCTTTTCTAAAGCATATCTTGCTATGAGAGTATGCTCAAATCTGTGAGAAAAAGCTCAAATTTTTCTTTCTAAAATCATATGCTAAAATCTTTCTAAAGCATATCTTTCAAATCATGTTCTGTTCATAACTTACATTATAGAAAAATTTACTTAAATATGCATAACTTGTAGATTCTCAAAATAGCTTTTATAATAACATAAAGGCTCTAAAATCATGATTTGAAATATCAGCTTCAAGAAACAATGTGAAAAAATCATGTCAAAAATAAAAATCCAACAAAGAGACACCTTGCTAAGCGTATAAGTAAAATACAATACCAATAAAATGCTAATCATAAAAGGGACTTCAAAAGAATCATGAAATTAATATAATAAAAGGGAAATTTAAAGTGGGTTCATAAACCCTAATCAAAATCTTGAATTCATGAAATTTCTAGAGTTTTGGACATGGGGATGAAAGAAAACCTCCACTGAAGTCCTACATACCTTAATTTCTTTTCAAGAAGTCAAGGAGGAACCCTAGCCTGAGAAAAGGTTCCAATAATTCAGTTCTTTAAGTCTTAATTGAACTTTCTCAAAAATCCTAAGGTGACGGAGTAGAATTTCATTAGAAATCCATACTTAAAAGATAAAACTCATTAGAATTATAAGGAAATTCATGAGAGAGACTTACTTTGGTGATTGAAGGATGAGGAGAGAAGAGAAAACCAAATTAGGGATGATGGAAAAGAGAAATAAAGTGGAAAAGATTAAAAAAAGAAAACTTTTAATGAATCCCGTCGGCCAATTATACGAGCTAAAGATGGGCTCGCATAAATGCAATGTTGCTCACATAAGTGGAGCTTTGGATCCCACTTTTGGACAGTTTTCTGAAAGTTTTGGGAAAGTTTTACTACCAATTTTGCGATAGCGTAATTTTTTTCTGAGCACACATGTGATCGCAAAACTTTCCAGCACTGACACCTTTTTGTAAAACGAACATAACTTTCTATTCCAAAATTAGATTAATAAATGGTTGATAGTACTGGAAATAAAACTCAACGACCTTTAATTTGATAGCTATTGAGTATCATAATTCTTCATATTCTAGGAGTAATGATCTTTTAAAGTTGACCCTAGTAAAAACTTATACTAAAACTCAATCGGCAAGGGTGTTTTCAATTGAAATTTGTGCTAGAGGTTCCTTATGACCTTAATTCATATCCAAATCTCTTTCCATAGTATAAAATTGATCTTAGAGTCTATGTCCAATTATAAATTATCAAATTCAGGTGTATAACATTCAAAGAATAATTCGGATCTTAGCTTAGAATTTTTGGGGTGTTAAGACATGTGCCATCAAGTTCAGAGGTGTTCTAGCATTCCCAATCTCCACGACTCATACCACGAGTCATGGTAGGAGGTATGAGTTGTACCTTGACTCATACTAACTGATTCATAAAAGTGTCACCAAGATTTGAAAACTCCCAGTGACCACTAACTATAGTACAAGTTGAACTCGAGACCATAACTCGTGAATTGAATCGTGGTGACCTACACCAGCAAAATTCTAGCATGTCTCATTAAGGGTAAGTTTATCTTTTCCTTATCTTTTTACCATTTCCCATGATATTTTAGTCATCAAAACCAATATCAATATATATATATATATATATATATATATATATATGAGATCCTACCGTCTATTCTTAATTTAGACCCAAGATTAAGTCTATAATAAACCCATAATAAGTCTAAGGCAAGATCAAACAAGCTAGGGGTCCTAATCAAGCAAGTTCTTTAAGTTTCTATTATCAAGTGTTTGTCTTCACTAAGGTACGCAAGGTTCAGTGATAGATTTCTTTTATTCTTGCGTCCAAATTACTTTCAAAATATATGATATTATGATTTAAAACTAGGGCTTTTGCCTAATTTACTAAAGTTTCATTCTTTATATACTTTTATGGATTTCTATGAACAAGGTTTTCTCATGAACTTATGATTTCTATCTAAAATATGATTTATGCATAAAGACTCATGCTTTAAGGTTTCTTTATGAACTATGAACTCTCTATTGAAGATACATGCTTTTAGATACATGACTTTCATCATATGATTTATGATATGATTAAGAGCTTAGGCTCACAGCAGTAAGATTTATGAGAATTATGACATCTAGATATGTCCATTATGATTTATGAATAATTTTGATATCCAGATATAGGCCTCATGATATGATATAAGCACTAGTAGGTTTTAGAAGGACTATTTAGTACTGAGAGAATAAGGGTTCAGATAACCTAAGTTCCATAACTACGTTGTCACCGTAGGTTTCGCCCTTTGAGGTATGGGTTCAGGATCCTTATGTACATAGTTTTGTACCTTGGTCAGTCAGATTAACTTTTCCAGTGTGGATGTAAGATGTTGGGAATCATGAGCTCACATGGTATTTATTGGTTATGAGAAACTCCCCAATTGCATAAACTTTATGAAATTTACTAATTATATATTCATGAACTACTTTTATGCAACATATTTTCCATGATTTCACTTTTCAAGTTTTAAACTATTTTAAGCTATTCTCTCTATGCTTCTATGATCAGTTTTTCAGTTACCTTACATATATATATATATATATATATATATATGTATATACTTGTGTGCCAGTACATTCTATTATATTGACTGTGTCTTGCACTATATTTTTCATGTGATATAGATTTAGGTGCTTTAGGTTTGCTGCTAGACATTCGGTAGCACCTGATATCCAGTTGATCGATAAGCACTCCTATCATTTAGGATGCTTGAAGAGTCTTTATCCTTTTTTTAGTTTATTTTAGACTTTGCTTCAGTAATGTTATGGGACCTTGTATCTGTTAGCTTTTATGTTAGTAGTATCGGTTTCACTGGACAGATAATATTTTGGTAGTGAATTCTTCCATTAATTCTAGTTATGTCTTCATGAATGATTATTCTTTTCATTATTTAGCCCACTATGGTCATCTATTTTTTCCGCATTAGGTTCATTTATCATATTACTTTATAGACATACTATGCAAAGGGTCTAACTAGACCACTAGTCAGCAGTTAGATATGGCTCACGACTAGGGTGTAGATTCGGGTTGACACAAACTTGATATTAAAGAAATAGGTTCAAGTGTCCTAGGGTGTCTGTAAAGTCGTGTCTAGTAGAGTCCTACTTATGGATGCTAAGTGTGCCACATTTATAATTGGGAGGCTATAGGGCATCTAGGAATATTTCTCTTCTTTCATGATCTATTTCATGCGATGGCGTTTAACTCTATGTTGAAGGTATTCTAAAGTTATTGAAGTGCAAAATCCATTGATCAGCAAGAAGGACAACTTTATCGCAGATGAAAGATGTGGCACCTATATCCATGAGAGTAATGACCTGTACTGGTCTATCCCATTTGGATAGGTAGATAGCCAGCTAAACATGAGGGGTGTATACCTTTGAAATGAGATTAACATCTTTTAACTCATGCTTTACACGTGTTGTAGATCATGCCTCTAAATAGAACCGCTAGTCAGAGGGCCACTGTTATTGTTGGAGTTAACTCCACTCCTGTACCTCCTCAGCGTAATGTTCAGATTAGGAACAGAGCCCATTTCTCTAGTCAAAATTCTACTATCGAGACTCCACTTATGCTATCAGTTACACAGAGGGGTTCTAGTTCTTCTACCATGCAGCCACCAAATATTAATCCTAAATTCGATTTGAGGAATGCTATTCAGATGTTGATTCATATAGTGGCTACTCAAACTAACCATACAACTCCAACCAATACATGCTCTTAGGTTAATTTTAAGGTTTGTGACTTTCTCAAAAATAATCCTTAAGAGTTCTCAGGGATTGTATCTTGGTGAGGATCCACAGAATTTCATTGATGAGGTTCAAAAGATTCTTTGGGTTATACATATTTCAGACTCAGAAAAGGTTGAACTTATTTCTTATCAGTTGAAAGATGTTATAGGCATATGGTATATATAGTGGGAAGAAGTTCGAGGAAAGGATGTAGTGCCTGCAGAGTAGGTCGAGTTTGAGGATGCTTTCTTGGGGCATTTCTTTCTTAGAGAATTAAGGGAGGCTAAGGTTAGAGAGTCCTTGAATTTGGAATAGGTTTCCATGAGTGCAAAAGAGTATGGTCTTAAGTTCACTTAACTATCTCATTATGCTCCAGATATGGTGTCCAATATGAGGAATTGGATGAGTTTGGTCATTTTAGGGCTATCCAGACTCTCAAATAAGGAGGGTAATATGGTGATATTAATTCGATATATGGACATATCTTAGCTTATGATTCATTTTTAGCAGGTCAACGAGGATAAATTAAAGGAGAGGGAACAATTTTAGAGTAAGAGAGCCAAGATGGCCAACCATGATCGCAATCAGCATAGGGATAAAAATAAAAGTCAATATTCCTTCACTAACAATTATTTTAGATCAACTCCATCCTTAGGTAATGTACCAGCTTCCAAGTTTAGAAATAATCAGTGATTTAGAGCTTCGGGTCCTCAGTCTCAGGGCAGCATTGTGAAGGGACTTTCATACCTTTTTTACAATAAGTGTGGGAAACACCATCTAGGTGAGTGCCTTTTTGGTAGGGATAGGTGTTTTGGATATAGACAACAGGGTTATATTCTAAGAGATTATCTTTTGGCTAGGCAGGGAAATGGGGCAAATAGAGCCCAAACTACTCCATCAGCTCCGATAGGTCATGGTACTTAGAAAGGTAATGCTTCAGGTTCTAGTGGTGGTTAGAACCGCTTCTACATTTTATCCATCCATCAGGATCAGGAGAGCTCCCCTAATATTGTTATCGATATTTTGAAAGTTCTCTCTCAATATTTATGCTTTGTTAGACCCGGGAGATACCTTGTCTTTCATGACTCCTTATGTTGCTATACAATTCAGAATTTGTCCTAAACAACTCTTATAGACTTTCTTTATTTCCACTCTAGTTGGTGATCTTGTTCTAACTAAATAAATCTATAAAAATTGCACCGTGTCGATTTTTCATAAGGATACCACAACCGATCTAGTAGAGTTAGACATGATAGGTTTTGATGTATTTTAGCCATGGAATGGTTATACTCATGTTATGCTTCAGTTGGTTATAGAAGCCGAATTGTGAAATTTTAGTTTCCAAATAAACCCATCTTAGAATAGAAGGTTAGTCCAGTCGTGCCAAAAGGTTATTTCATCTTTCTTAAGGCTGGAAAATTTATTTCCAAGGGTTGTATATACCATCTAGTTCAAGTTAAGTATTCTAGTATTGAGACCCCTTCTGTTAAGTTGGTCCCCATAGTAAATGAATTCCTAATGATCTTCCAGAATCCTTCTCGATAAGGATATAAATTTTAGGATAAACATTTTTCTGATATGCAATCTATCTCTATTCTGCCATATGAAATGACTCTAGCTAAATTGAAAGAGTTGAAAGAACAATTTGAAGATCTTTTAGATAAGTCTTTCATCAGACCTAGTATTTCTCCATGGGGTGCTCCAGTTCTTTTCGTGCATAAGAAAGATGGTTGCCCTAGAATGTGCATTAATTACCGCTAGTTGAACAAGGTCACCTTAAGAACAAATATCCCATTCCTAGAAATGATGGCCTATTCAACCATATTCAGGGTGCTAAGTGTATTTCTAAAATTTATCTCTAATCCGGTTACCATCAGTTGAAGGTTAGGGAGTGTGAAAACTCGAAGATGACTTTCCGTATTCGATATGGTCACTATGAGTTTCTTGTTATCTCCTTTGGGATAACCAATGCTCCCATAAACTTTATGGATCTCATGAATGGAGTCTTTAAGTTTTACCTTGATATGTTCATAATATGTTTATAAATGATATTCTGCTCTACTCCAGTAGTAAGCAAGAGCATGAAAATTACCTTAGAATTGTTCTTCAGACTCTCAGAGATAAATTGTTATAAGTTTTCAAAATGTGAGTTTTGGTTAAAGTACGTAGGCTTCCTTGGTCATGTTATTTCTAATGAGGGTATTCGAGTTGATTCTTAGAAAATTAAAATAGTCAAGAATTGGCCTAGACCTACCTCCCCATCAGACATCAGGAGTTTCTTAGGTTTAGCCGGTTATTGTTGAAGGTTAGTAGAGGATTTCTCATATATTTTTACTCCATTGACCAAGTTGACTTAGAAAATAGCAAAGTTTTAGTGGTCCAATACTTGTGAGAAGAGCTTTCAAGAATTCAAAGCTAGATTGACTTCAACTCTAGTTTGACCTTTCTAGTAGGTACAGATGGTTTTGTCATTTATTGTGATGCTTCTAGAATTTTTCTTGATTGTGTATTGATGCAGAATGGTAAGGTTATTGTTTATACTTCTAGATAGCTTAAAGTTCATAAGAGGAATTACCCCACCCACGAACTTGAGTTAGCGGCTGCTGTGCTTGCTTTGAAAATTTAGCGTCATTATCTCTGTGGTGTGCATGTACTGATCATAAAAGCATATAGTATGTGTTCAGTCAGAAATATTTGTATCTTCAACATAGGAGATAGTAAGATATTCTTAAGTATTATGATATGAGTGTGCTCTACCATCTATGTAAGGCAAATATTGTTACTGATATTTTTAGCAGGTTAGCCATAGAGAGTGTTGCTCATGTAGAAGAAGATATGACGGAGCTCACAAAGGATGGTCATGGATTTTCATGGTTGGGCGTTCACCTCACAGATTTAGATGATAGTGGTGTGATAGTACAAAATGGTTTCGAGTCCTCACTAGTGATGGAAGTGAAAGAGAAGCAAGGTAAAGATCCCATATTTCTTCAGTTGAAAGAAGCAGTACTTAAGAAGAGTGTGTTGTTTTTCTCCAAAGAAGGAGATGTTGTTCTTTAGTAATAAGGTAGGTTATGTGTTTTAGACATTGATGGCTTTAGAAAGTGAATTATGATCGAGGCACTCAGTCACAGTTCTAGATACTCCATTTATCTAGGTTTCACAAAGATGTATTGTGATTTGAGATAGGCCTATTAATAAAATGCTATGAAGAAAGATATTGCAAATTTTGTGGCAAAGTGTTCAAATTTTCAATGGGTTAAGGTTAAACATCAAAGGCTTAGTGGATTGGATCAATACATAAGTATTGGTACTTGGAAGTGGGATATGGTTAATATGGACTTCATTACAGGTTTGCCGCACACACGATGTTGGTATGTTCAATATGGGTAATTGTGGACTGCATAACTAAATCAACCCACTTCTTGCCCATCAAGATGATAGATATCATTGATGATTATACTAGGTTATACATCAGAGAGATAGTAATACTTCATGGGATTCCATTGTCCATCATTTTAGACAGGGATGCATAGTTTATAGCTTAGTTTTGGCACTCTATTAAGAAAGGTTTGGGTACGAGGTTAAATCTTAGCATCGCTTTTCATCTGTAGACTGATGGTCAGGTAGAGCATACTATTCAAAATCTAAAGGATATGTTGAGGGCTTGTGTCATTAATTTTAAACATAGTTAGGATGATCACTTACCTCTTATTGAGTTTACCTATAACAATAATTATCATTCTAGCATTCAGATGGCTCTATTTGAGGCATTTTGTAGAAGGAGATGTAGATTTCCTATTGGTTGGTTCGAAGTTGGTAAGGCTGCATTGATAGGTCTATACATGGTTCATAACACTATGGAGAAGGCTAAAGTGATTCAAGAGCTGTTGAGAACTGCACAAAGCAGATAAATATTGTATTTGGATGTAAGGAGAAGAGAGTTATAGTTTGAGGTTGATGATTGGGTACTTTTGAAGGTTTCTCCCATGAAGGGTGTTATGTATTTTTGTAAGAAAGGAAAACTCAATCCCCGGTATGTTGGTCCTTATCGAATTGTGAATATGATGGGAAAAGTATCTTATAAGTTAGAATTACCTACAAAGTTGGCAACGATGTATCCAGTGTTTCACATCTCTATGTTGAAGAAGTGTATTGGTGATCCTTCACATATTGTTTCAATAAATATTGTTGTGATTAAGGATATCTTATCATATGAAGAGGTTTTGATATAAAATTTGGATCATCAGGTTTGTAATTTAAGAATGGAGGAAGTTGTGTCAGTTAAAGTCCTTTGGAGGAGTCAGGAAGTTGAAGAAACTACATCAGAAGCCGAGGAAGATATGAAAGTGAAATATCCCCTTCTTTTTACTCCTTCTAATGAAAGAGTTTAAGGTAGTAACATCTTTCTTATAATGACTCTTAGGACTCTTATGTCATATCTTGATATCCTATATACCTCAGTTTAATTTAGTGAAATTCAGTTTATGATGATTCCTTTGTCTGGTGATCCTAAACCTAGACTTCATTCGAGGATGAATGATCCCAATGGAGAGATATTGTAATACCTCAAATTTTGGACCTACAAATACTCAACATTCAGTATGAAAACAATAGTCTGAAACTTGAATTCCTAGATAGTATGCTTCATTATACGATCTGTACCTCCTTCCATGAGTAATGGTATGACATGTGGCACTAAGTCCAGAAGTTTTCCTACATTCCCAATCTCTATGACTCATACCACGAGTCGTGGGAGGAGGTACAAGTTGTACCTTGATTCGTCTTGACTGATTTAGAGAAGTATTACTAAGAGTTGAAAACTCCCAATGACCATGAACTAGAGTATGAGTCGTACTCAAGACCACGACTTATGACTGGAGTTGTGGTGTCTTGCACCAGCAAAATTCCAGCACATCTTATTATGGGTAAATTCATATTTTCCTTATCTTTTTACTCTTTCCCACGATATTTTGGTCACCAAAACCTGTATGTATGAGATCCTAAAGACTATTCTTACTTTAAATTCTCAAGATCAAGTTTAGAACAAGTCCATAAATAGTCTAAGGAAAGATCAAACAAGCTGGAGTTCCTAATCAAGCAAGTTCATCAAGTTTCTCTTATCAAGTGTGTGTCTTCACTAAGGTACGCAAGTTTCAGTGATGAATTCCTTTCATTCTCACATTCAAGTTACTTTCAAGATATACAATATTATGATTCAAAACTAGGACTTATGCCTAATTTAATAGAGTTTGATTCTTTATACTTTAATAGATTTCTATGAACAAGGTATTCTCATGAACTTCTGATTTCTATCTAAATTAAGATTTATACATCAAGACTCATGCTTTAAGGTTTCTATATGAACTAAATGAACTCTATATTGAAGAGACATGCTTTTAGATACATGATTTTCATAATACAATTTATGACATAATATGGAGCTTAGGCTTATAACAGTAAGATTTATGAACATTAAGACATCTAGATATGTCCACTATGATTTATGAACAGTTTGACATCTGGATATGTCACATGATATGATATGAGCACTAGTATATTTCAGAAGAATTATTTAGTACCGAGAGAATAAGGGTTTAGATAACTCAAGTTCCATAACAACGTTGCCACCATAGGTTTCACCCTTTGAGTCATGATTTTAGGATCTTTATGTACATGGTTCTGTACCTTAGCCAGTCAATGCAACTTTTCCAGTGTGGGTGTAAGACGTTGGACATCATGAGCTCACATACTGTTTATTGATTATGAGAAACTCTCCAATTGTGTGAACTTTATGATATTTACTAATTATACACTCATGAACTACTTTTTGGCAGATATATTTCCCATGACTTCACTTCTCAGGTTTTAAACCATTTTAAGTTATTCTCTATATGCTTATATGATCAGTTCTTCAGTATATATATATATATATATATATATATATATATATATAGAGATAGAGATAGATAGATACACAACCATATATATATATATATATGGTTGGGTGCTTAGATAATTTTTATTTCGATTGTTATATTGTTATTTTAGTTTGTATTTAGATGAATTGCATTGGGTTGTGTTCTTATATTTGTCAATTCGTACTCGGTACTTCCTCTTCCTTGTTCTCTACTTATGTAGTTCGGCCTATTTCTTCCTAGAATTCTAAGTATATTTCCCAAAATTTAATTTTTTTAATTTAATGTTTTGGTGTCTCGGTTCTACTTGCTATTTAGTTCATCGGTACGCCTACCCTTTTCATCTCTTTCTCTTAAACTCTTTCATTTCCTAAGCAATGGCTTCTTTGACCACACCCTGGAGGAAAACACATCCTTCGGGTCCCTGGCCATGGTGGACTTAACAACTCCTAGGAATTTACAGGTCAATCCATCGGCACTGCCTAAGTGTTTAAGAGACTAACCATATACTAAGGGTAGATCTGGACAACTAAAAATAGGGTTTGAACATAGACATGCAAAATTATAGACATGATTCAAACATAAATATATACATTCATACCAACATACTATTCATATAAGCATACTGTACATGGGGGAATAATACCTAGTTCTAGTAAAGCAATAACCTACTTACATGGTGTAGAGTGGAGAGAGGGTTCCCTTTTGGGAGTCCACGAAGTGCTCCTAAATAAGCTGGGAATGAAAAACCACACCTTTGTACAAACACTCTTATTTATACAAACACTTTCTTTCTATTTATATTATTTTTTTTATCTTACTCACACTTCATATTAGTTGAATACTCTGGTACTCAAGCTCTAAGGTCGATACTCTGATCGATGATCTTTCTGAATGAAAATGAGGAGTATATATAGGCAAAGGGCAGAGCATGCGGACTTCAAATGAAATTCATTTCTGCAAAATGTCTGAATGATTGAAGTTGAGTCGTTGTCATGGGACCCGTTGTCCTGTGCATTTGGTCAAATTTTTACAAAATATTCTAAAAATGTCACTTTTTTTTCTTCTTCTTTTTCCTGTGCACTTTTTGACTTTCTTGTTTCTTTCAGAAAATTAGCCACCTGTATACTGTTTGTCTGATATCATTGCTTACGTTATTGAAACTTGCAGATGTCATTACGATGTCATTAACATACCGTGTCTAAATTATGCAACGCATCTGAATCAAACTCCATGCCTGAATCATCATTAGCATTGGGGTCTTGTGCAAATTGATCTAAGGTTGGGTCGTATTCCTTGTCTAAGATAGGTGAATCTGAGTCATCATCTTCTTGTTCTAGATGAGGATTTATTATACCTTTGTCTTTAACTGTGTCTGTCTTAATATCCATTAAAATTTTTCTCAAGGTAGTTCCGACAATACTTTCTATCTTTCTGGTAGTTATTTTGTCTTGTCTTTTTACTCTTGTGCCTGTCTTTGAAAAACTTGATGGGAGTCTTCTTACACTTTTTGGCAAAGTGTTAGCCATTAACAGATTTGAGGAGTTGTTATCTAAAATCCTATATCACAACATAAAATCTGAACTTGTTATCTAAATTCTTGTCTGTAAAATACTAGGTCAGGGCGTTCATCACAGCTAAAAAATAGCTGACATACCTTGGAGTCTTATTATATGAAATCCACAAATTATCTAATAAACACTTCTGATTCTTGTCTACTCTTGCATCGGATTTCATTTTAAAACTGAAATTTGAGTCTGGGTAGCAGATTAAATTTGTCTTTCCGAAGTAAATTCTTTCAATAGTCTGATACATCATAGGCTGATGTATATTCAACATTGTCTGGGGTCTAAAATGGGTATTACCCAATAAAGTCTGTAAATATCTATCTGTATTAGCCTCTGAGGTGGAAGCCTTGGCTTTTCATTTATCTGTATTCATGCTGCAAAAGGAATTAGTTAGTAGTTTGTAACATTAATCTACTTAATTTGTCTGCAAGTCCATTTTCTTTTCCTTTAATATGTTCAAATTTAAATGTATAGATGGAAGTAGCATCTATGAAATTTAACCATCGACTTTTACTGCTATTTTTCTCGCTTATTCTTTTGTGAAATTTTACTATGGCTTCACAGTCTGTTCTGACTAAAATTTCTGGTTTGTTTAAAATATATATCTTAAAACTATTTAAACCATAAATAACTGCTAGGATTTCTATGTCTATACTACTCGTGTTGCCTTTTTCTTTATAAGTACCACTCTGATAAGCACAAATTCTTTCATCTTTCTTAGTACTATATTTATTTTTTCTAGCTTTTAAGATGGCTCCCCATCCTTCAGAACGTCCATCTGTTTCTATAATTAAATAATCTGTTTCTAAAGGTAGAGCTAAATCTGGAATTTGTCTTACCATTTCTTTAAGTTTTTGGACCAATTTAATGTCTTCACTATTAAAAGATTTTTGTCCTGTGGATCTGTTTTTGCCGTATAATGGCCCGGCTATTTTTCCTAAGTCTTTTATAAATGGTCTAGCATAATTTAAAATGCCTAAGAATTTTTGTAAATCTTTTGTTGTATCTAATTTATCTGGCATATCTAAGGCTTTTTTTTTTTAGCTATGTGAGGCTGTAATTTTATTTTACCTTCTCCTATGGTTATTCCTAAAAAGTTAATGTACTGCTTACATAATTCCATTTTCTTTTTACTAATTATTAAACCATTATCTATAAAAAGTTGAAAAACAGTCTGTAAGTGTTCTAAATGTTCTTCCATATTATTGCTAAATACTAAAATGTCGTCTATATAGACTTAAACAAAGTTCTTATATTTACCAAATATATTATCCATTTTTCGTTGGAAAATAGGAGGGGGTGTCTTTAATCCAAATGGCATTACTAACCATTCAAAATGTCCCTCTGGACAAGTAAAGGTTGTCCATTCGATACTGTCTTTATGCATCTTAACTTACCAATATCCTGACTTACAATCAAATTTGCTAAATATTTTCCTACCTTGAATTCTATTGATTAATCCTGTTTTGTCTGGTAATTTATATGCATCCATTACTGTATTATCATTAAGTCTTTTATAATTTATTACCATTCTAGCTTTTCCTCTAACTATTTCACTATGATTTCTTACCATAAAAGCTGTTGATCTATGTCTTGACGTGGATCTTCTAATTACTCCTAGGTTCAATAATTCTTTTATCTGAATTTCAAAATCTTTTAAGTCTTCATTTGTTGCTTATATTGCTGCTGTTTTTACTAAATATTCTGGATTTATAATTTCTAATTTACATTCTAGTTGATTTGATCCCTAGTGTTCTAAGGATTTTTCTCCTATTATTTCTAATTCGTGTAATTTTTGTATTATTTTTTGTAAATCGTTTTGAATCTTTATAGATCTTATGTGTTTTAAATTTCTTTTAAGATTATAATGTTCTATACTAGTATCAATTAAATTGTAATTCTTTTATATTTCTTTATCTATATCTATCCATTCTTCATCTATTATTTCTGAAAGAAATTTTCTTTTATTTTACAGGTGTCATCCGTGCCCTTATCACAGATGGTGTCTGGATTTATTTGTTTATTTGTAGAATCTTTTGTTACCTTAGTATTTCTTTGTACATTTCTTCCAAAAAATGATGGTGTTATTGTAATATTCTTTGTAAAAATTACTCCGTCTCTAGTTATAAAACATCCTCCATTATTTTTTATTATGAAATCTAAATCCTATTACAAAGTCGACTTTTATATTTAAATCTCTTGTTAACATACATACTACTTTATACACTGTCTTATAGTTAGAACATGTATTGTTAAAACTAATTATAGCATTTTTTACATAGTGTTTATAGGTATTATGAGTTCCATCCATTTGCATGGATATCTGTGATTCTTCGAAACTATTTATAAGGTGTTTTGGTAAGAGATTCTGGTTTATTATACATTGTGTACATCCTGAATTTACAATTCCTAAAAGTTTCTATTTCATAATCTTGTATTACTATTTTAGGCATTTTTTTGATAGAACTTAACTTTGTATCTTCATTACATACTAATCCGTCAAAATTTTGATTTAACATTTCTGTGTCTTCCATATCTTCTATTATAATTCCTTTTTGTTCTTTTTGTTCTTGAGTCATAATTCTTTTACCCTTCTCTAAATATTTGACCCTATCTTCTAACTCACATATTTTATTTTCTAATTGGCTAATTCTTTTGTTTGATTTTATCCTATTTTATAAATCTCATTCTATATTAATTTGTTTATGTTCTACTACTTGTATTGCCTGTTTTCCTATGGATTTTTCTCTACATGGTATACATCCTTCTATATAGCAATTTTTACATTTTGCTCTTCTTGCCTTGCTTGGATACCAATTACATATATAGCATTGAATATTATCTAATCCTTTGTTTCTTTCAAATTCATGAAAACATTCTTTCTTTATATTGACTAAAGAGAGATTAGTTACGAGTTCTTTTAAGTTTTCTAATCCTATATCATCTTCGGATTCTGAAGAGTCTAGTTCTCTATTGTCATTATTAATGCTAACTATAGAATATATACTTTCGTTATCTGACATATATTCATCTACATTTATTAGAGTTTCATTAAAGTCTTCTATTAATTGTGAATTTCTTGTTCTAGTATTATTTCTTTTAGGAAAAGTATTAGCTAAATGGTCTGCACTTCCACATGTGAAGCATTCTAAAGTATTTTTATAACTTCGATCATTTTTATATTTTCTTACGTGTTTGTCTTTGTTTAAGTATGACTTTCTAGCTGATGATTTTCTTAGATAATATCTTTTTCTTTTATAATCATTTCTTTTGTATGGTTTTTTATATTTCTTGTATTTACTTTTCTTTTGATAATTATCATCATAACTTTGGGTAGTATATATAGTTTTACAGAAATTAGTGTCTCCTTTCTTTAATTGTTGTTGTATCTGTATATTAGTACATTTTTCTTGTAGTATGTCCATTATTTGTTATATTTTATGTCCTATTGATCATTTTGCATTGGGGTTTTGGATTACTCCTTCTCTTTTTCCCCATCGTTCTTCTATTTCTCGTCCTAATGCTCCTGGTAGCTTATTAAATAATTTCTTTCCTAGAGTTTGATCAAAAACATTACCGCTAATACTACTATAATAAAGATAGTCTAATAAGAAAGGTTTTACATGGTACCAACTTTTTAGGCTTAATTGTTCTAACTTAATTAAAGATTTTCTTTGTAAAACTAATAATCCACTATTTGGATCTTCTCCAGTTATTAAGCTATGTATTTTATTTGTAAAATTATACGGGTTTGGTCACATATCTACTAACTCTTTAAATTCTTGTGGGAATTCTGATTTGTATGATTCCTATACTTCTTTAGCTGATTCTCCTAGAAAAGTCTCCATATATCTATACATTGTTTCTGAATCGGTTTCATTATAGGTTTTAATATAGTCTGCTACTACTATACCTTTCCATAAATCTATGACAGTATTCCACATTTGTGGATCATGTGAGGCGATATTTAATATTTTTCCTTTACTTCCCCCTTCTTGAAGGATAACTGGTTTTTCTATTGACATTCTTTTTCCTATTGGTGTGACACTATCCATTTCTATTTCTGGATTAATTCTATATACTCTATGTCTAGGTACATTTCCTGTGTTGGTTTCTACTGTATGCATTTGGGAAGTTCTTTGGAACAGAATCGAATTGGTTGAGGCGAATTCCATAAATTCTTTTATACTTTTTGTAGTTTCTTTTTCAAAATTATCTTCTTCTGGATTATAAATTTCTCTATATTCTATATTATCTATTCTTAATTCACATTGTCTAAAATGTTCATCTACTTCAAAAATATCTAAATTTCCTAATTTACATCCGGTACATCTAAAGCGTCTTTTATTATAGTTTCTATAGATTTCTCTAGCCTTCTATATTGTTTTATCTACTTCAAATTCTTCTAAACCTATTTCTTCAGTTATATTCATATATTTTGTTCTTTCAAATTCTTCTGGTATTTCTTCTTCTAGTTCATTTTGATTTGTGGTCTCATAGTCTATAATAATAATAATAATAATAATAATAATAATAATAATAATAATAATAATAATAATAATAATAATAATAATATAAATAGAAAGAGAGTGTTTGTATAAATAAGAGTGTTTGTACAAATGTGTGGTTTTTCATTCCCAGCTTATTTAGGAGCACTTCGGGGACTCCCGAAAGGGAACCCTCTCTCCACTCTACACCATGTAAGTAGGTTATTGCTTTACTAGAACTAGGTATTATTCCCCCATGTACAGTATGCTTGTATGAATAGTATGTTGGTGTGAATGTATATATTTATGTTTGAATCATGTCTATAATTTTGCATGTCTAAATTTAAACATGTCTATGTTCAAACCCTATTTTTAGTTGTCCATATCTACCCTTAGTATATGGTTAGTCTCTTAAACACTTAGGCAGTGCCGATGGATTGACCTGTAAATTCCTAGGAGTTGTTAAGTCCACCATGGCCAGGGAGCCGAAGGACGTGTTTTCCTCCAGGGTGTGGTCAAAGAAGCCATTGCTTAGGAAATGAAAGAGTTTAAGAGAAAGAGATGAAAGGGGTAGGCGTACCGATGAACTAAATAGCAAGTAGAATAGAGACACCAAAACATTTTAAAAAAAAAAAAACTTTAAATTTTGGGGAATATACTTAGAATTCTAGGAAGATATATATATATATATATATATGTATACATACATACATACATACATATATATATGTGTGTGTGTGTGTGTATACTTGCGTACCAATAAATTCTATTGTATTGACTACTTCTTGCACTATATTTTTCATGTGATGTAGATTTAGGTACTAAAGCTTAAGGTTTGCTACTAGACGTTTAGCAACGCCTAATATCCAACTGATGAGCGCTCCTATCATTCGAGAGGCTTGGAGAGTCTTTAGCTTTCTTTCCTTTTTGGTTTAGACTTTGATTCAATAAAGGTTAAAGGACCTTGTCCTAGTTAGATTTTTATGTTAGTAGTAGAGGCTTCAATAGATAGATAGTATTTAGTAGTGACATTTTTCCATTTATTCTAGTTATGTCATAATAAAGGATTATTCTTTTAAAGATTCAACCCACTATGATCGTCTATGTTTTCTGCATTAGATTTATTTATCATATTACTTTATAGATATGCTATGCCTAGGGTCCTACTAGACCACTAGTAGGCAGCTAGATATAGCTCACGGCTAGGGTGTAGGCTCGGGTCATGATATTTATCTCATCAACTATCATTACTAGTCTAGGCACAACCAGTGGAGCAACAAGTCTGACTGTTAAAGCATCAATACACGGGGCCATAACTATAGTTGTTTGTACCTCATGAGTCTGGAAGCCCTGAACCGGTGCTTGCTTTAGAGACTGAACACCCTCTCTAGTCTGAGACCCATCCGAAGTGACAAGTAGAGCTCTTTTCTGTCCATACCCTCCAAATGACTCAAGAGTTGAATCATAGTGTCCTGTAACATTAGTCTGGCTATGAAGCCTTAAGGAACCTGGAGTTGGACCCACACTCTCAAGCTAATATACTGAATTATTAAGCTTAATCTCTGGCTCTAAGGATGCCACTCTAGCACATCCCCTATCTGGCGCTGCACCACGAGTCCTATCTCTACCTCTTCCAGGGCAACGACCCCTGCCTCGATCCCTAGCTGAGGGCCCAACAGTGGGTGCCGGTTCATCACCTTTAGTAGCGCTCTATCACATCCTCACCATTTGTCTAAAGAGTGAAATACAAAGTTTAGAGTTCTAGAAGTGAACAACAATCACGATACAAAATCAAAGGATTGAATATTTCATAAGATTGTCTCACAGCCTCCCAAAAGATAGATACGAATGTCAACATACCAATCCACGAGACTCTACTAGATACCTGCTCTTGTACTCATGAGACTAGTGAATCTAGCACTCTGATACCAACTTGTCACAACCCAAAAACCCATGGATTGTGATGGCACCTACCCCAATCCGACCATGGTAGGTAAGCCTAACTCCAAAACTCAAAATATTCAAATTAAGGCAATAACAAAACCATATATGATGATAATAATAATAGTAGTAAATAAATAAAAATATCCTCAAATAAACCACCAAGAGGATCTGAATCCCTAAGACTCAATTGTCATGGTATAATAGCGACTCCAAATATAAGATACTGAATCAAAAGTACAAGTTTGTTTAAGGGAAACCCAAATAAGATAAAAAAAAAATAGATAGATGGAAACTACGCCGGCTCCTGAGTCCAAGAAGCTCATCACAGTCCTGAGTATCACTGAGATGTATGAAAACTAGCCACGAGGTCCACTCAAACAGGGACTGCATCAAAAGAATGCAGACAAATAGAAGTAAGTACGGTCCACTTATACTCAGTAGGCATCATAGGCCGACTAAGCTTAAGTATAAAATTATATCAAATAAAGAGTACTATAATAACACTGCAAGTAAAAAAGATGCAGCAGTTCAATATCAAATAATATCATGAGTATCTCAATCACAACTTCAATCTAAAAAGGAAATACAATGTAATTCAATGATATGAAATGATATGCAATGGACAATGCCTACCGTATACACCCTTCGAGCATTTTTTACTCTAGGAGGGGACCAATGGGGGACTCTGGAGGTCCATATACAAATCAACTCTCATCAATATAACCATGACCCAGACTCAAATTGGGACTAAAATCATTCTTTTCTTTCAAATCAATCATTTCATCCAAAATCAAATCATTTAGATCCTTTTCTTTCAATCAATTTATTCTATGTACCATGGGATAAATGAATATGCATGAACACTTAAATGAAAAGCAAAACCAGGTACAACAAATATATCCAACATCTTAGAATCATAATCAATCTAGGAACACATGCTTCACGCCTCACTATCAAACCAGGGATCCAAGTCCCACATTGATACAAGCCAAATCAGTATCAACCTTTCTTGGCTTGTATTTCAAGGGAACAACAAGGAATACAAGATATGAATATCTTAAGGCTATAAGGACGTATTTGGAGGGTCTATTTGGTGCTCCAAGTAGAGCAATATCGCATATGAAAGATAGCTTGGAGTCAAGGAAGCCATTGGAGAAGTCGTTGGAGAGTTAAAAGAAGCTAAACAATGACCTGGAGCCATATCTGCCCTGACCTCCGACTGCAAGTCACCCATATATGCCAGCAGATGGCCATTTGGCCACTTTCAGTGGTACCTATGCCCTGACATACGCCAGCAGGTGCCCCATCTACGTGGGTGGATGCCCAATTTGCTAAAATGGGTCACTTTTGGTCCCATTAATTATAATAAAAGGCCCAAGGTTATATATACTAGTTTTTAGTTTTATTTCGTTAGATTTTTTATGACATTGATATTATGTGACTCCTTATGGAGCATGTGAGCTTGGAAAAGCTTTTCTTGATCCTTCCCTAGAAACGGTAGTTGCGAGGGCATTACGATTCCCTCGTGGTCGTTCGTAAGAGTTAGGTGCCTTCTTTGGATTAATCTTTCGAGGTTATTTGGATTTAATATATCCTTTAGTTTTGTATAATTTCCTTATTTGTGTCTATCTTTCTATGTCTAACTATCTATCCTTTACTTTTCGTATTTTAGTTCTATCCTTTCTTTAGTTTTTGTATCTGTTTCATTTTTCATATTTTGGGGGTTATCATTTGGTATCAGAACTGAGCTTAGATTCATTCTTACGATTCTAAATCTTGGGTTTGTTATGTAAAAAATTAAAAATAAAAAACAAATCTAAAAATTCATTTTTGAGAAAATCCCCAAAAATATTTTTGTGTTTTTGAGTCATTTTTGTAGTTTCAACACTAGATTTGTTTCCTCTAGTGTTATATGATTCGGAATCTAAAATTTTGGATTTGATTTGAGTAGTTTTGAAGATAAACTTTAAAGAAATTTGAAAATGGATTCTTAGATCTATCGATTTGGGGTTGGAATTGAAAGATAAAAATTATTGGAAAGTGTTTCCATATCAAAAGGACCCTAGATCTGAGATTTGGTGTTATCTGGGAGAGGTTTTAGAAAATCTACCATTTTTGGGTTTTGGAGCTTGAAGAAATTTAAAATGGGTTCTAAAAGCTGAAGATAGTTGGGATTTGAGGCTTAGAATCACTTGGGTTGTGTTCGGGAGGTTGGAAGGAGTTCAGGTTTAAAATTTCATCGAATTTAGAGCTCGTTTTAGTGAGGGTCAAAATTTGGTGTTCTTGAAAATCTTCAACAAGAAGAAGCCCCAAAAAGTGTTGTTAGATCCAAAAGAGGGCCAAAAGAATCAAGCAAAAGGTGGTAGTACCAAAGAATATTCCAAAAAGAGAAGGTACTGGGAAAGAGAAACCAAGAGGGCCCATAAAAATTTTGGAAATTCAGAGGCTTCTACAATTTTGTTCGGGCCACCTGCGCCCCCACCTGCATGGGAAGATGACCCATCTGCGTGGGTAGGTCACCAACACAGGTGACTTCCAGTTTTACTGTTTTGACCTATGAAGTCCCATCTGTTTGGGCATGTCACCCACTTGCGTCCGCAGGTCACTTGATCACATCTCAATAATCCCAATTTTAATTTTGCTCAGGTTCCAATTTCTTAGTTTTAATTTTTGATTCCTAATTTCATTTCTTGATTCCAAAACTAATTATCAACGGGTAATTGTCCTTACTTAGTTTATTGATTAGTCTTAGAGTCCGTTCTTTCTTAGTCCGTTTTACTGTGTTTTTTTTTAGTTTTAACTTTGTAGTTAACTTCTTGCTTCAAGTTCATTAGTTTATAATCGAGTCGTATGTTCTTATTTAAACAAAGATCCACTCTGGTCAAGAGTAGCAATTGACACCTTGTGTGCCGCCAAAGTATAAGCAATCTTTAACACTACCCGATCCAACTGTGAGGCAACCAAAAGTGTGTGAACACGAGTGGTTGTGAGATTTATTTTGCTAACACTAACATTGTTTTTGTATTTGTTGAGTGTTTAAAATTGCAAGGTACAATGGCAGCGGAGAAAGAAACTCAAAATCCCATGAGAAGTGACACATTGAAATCTATATGGGAAAAAATTGAGGGCATGAACCGTACAATGGGAGTGATGGAAGGTCATCTAACCTCCATAGAAGGTAGCATATCAATCATGGAAGGTAGTGTGACAAACATTGAGAAGTCCTTTGACTCCATGGATTCTACTTCCCAAACCAACTCACAAGTATCACCAAGTGAACAAGTCCAAAGTTCCCCAACCCACAAACGTAATTTGGTGATCTTGGATGGAGATGATGAAAAATTGGAGTTAAATTGGATTTTATCTTGTACATTAAGGCATGTAGTGTGGGAACCTTTGAAAGAGGAACTTGACCAAAGTAAGAACCTATGTCATACAAGGTTTAAGATGATAGGAAATGTATATTTCTTGGTCACTGATGGGAAGAGAAGTATTAACGTCGTGTCGTGTACACTTGCTGATCAAATAAAACTCCCCACACAAAGGCACCCCAAGACTTATAAGCCTTAATGGTATGAGGATAGTGGTTCAATTAAGGTTACCAAGAAAGCAATCATTAACTTTAGAGTGGGCAAGTTTCAAGATGAAGTACGATGTGATGTAATTACCTTGAGAGCATGTCATATGTTGCTTGGCAAGCCATAGAAAATTGTTAGGTTGGTCCAATATCAAGAGAAGTCCAATAAGTATGTACTTGAATTTGGAGGAAAAAAATACATTCTTGAGCCTTTGACACCCGAGCAAATGAGTAGGGACTATGAGATCATGAAAGGGTTCTGAGAAGTATTAAAAAGGGAGAAAGTTGAGAAGAGGGAAAGGGAATTATCCCTTGTACAAGAAAAGAAAGGCTTGGCTCAAAGAAGAGAGTTGGCTAATATTGATGAGCTAAGGAGATGCTTGAGAGAAGTGGACAAGGAACACTTAATTGTGGGACTTTTCGGCACTAATCTCTTGTTACCCACTAACCATGATACTAGCATTTTACCTAGTATCACCCCTTCTCTTGTGCAGGTTCAAGAAAAAATACTTCTAAAGGAGGATCTAAGGAGAATTCCTTACGAATATATGCTTGAACACCTAACAGAGATCTTGGCTAAGAATTCCAACTTCGGGAAGAGTGATAAGAAGATGACTCAAGGGAGTAGACTTGACAAACTCTCATATGATGAGAACTTCCTAATGGAGAAAATGAGCTCCCATATTAACCACCAAGGTGGAGACCGTACTTCTGTGAGCTACAATGTAACAATGCTATTCCTTGCACTTCTCTAAATTTGAAATGTCATGACGTGGTTAGTAGCTAAGTGAGTGTAATTGGTGACTTGTCTAATGTAGAGTTTCCCAAGTCTTCCCCTTGTGATACTGTTGATAGTGCTAAGTTGCATGATGATCAAGTTCTTGTTGTGAGTTTGCAAACACTAATTGATCTTATAGATGACCGAATTGACTCTTCTAGTAAAATCAATTTATGTTCACCTAGTGCGAGCACTTGTAACTTAAGTGAGGTCCTATTGCCATATGATAAAAGTATTCACACACTAGTTGACCCTTGTGAAAATCAAGGTGAGTCTAAGTTGGCATATGAATTGCCAATAACTAGTGAAGGTGTGAGTATTAATCAACTTACTTGGGTATCTAATCCACTACTTGAGCATGTGTGTGGTGTGTTTGATGAGTCTCAAGTTGGTGATGATGTTGATAGAGTTGATCATGATAATGGAAATGATTATTTGAGCATATCATGTGATGAAGATCCTATTATTAGTTTTGCTCATAGATATCATGTGAATGAAGATGATGTCAAAGATGACATGTATCTTTTTGAGAGTGAACTTGCATGCTTTAACTCCTTACCTTTGGTTGTTGATCCTCTCTCAAAGAAAGATGTCTTGTTTGAAAATAGTGAGATCACTCCTTGCTTGACACCTAGTGATGTGCCTCTTGGTGTGCTTAAAAGGAAGGATGGAATGCTTAAGATCCTACTTCTTGAAATCCATTAAGAATATAGGATTGAGTGAAGATTGTGCTAACTATCCCATTTTTGATAGTGATCTCTCACTTTTGAAAAGGAATGATCAATGTGGTGAAACTAGCTTTGATCTACTTGAATATTGAGAAACCCAACTAATGATTGTTCCTGTGACAATGATTTTAGTTGTGATCCTTTGTATGACACCCCACCTTTGTTTGATGAATATGAGGATGAATTGATTGATTCTTGTGGTAACTTGAGTCATGATCTCCTTGATATTGGTGGTGGTTTGTGTCTACTTAAGGATTCTTCCCTTGAAAAAGAAGGTGTTATTATTTTAAAAATTACTTCTACTTCTTCTTTGTGTGCTTCCTTAATCCAGGATACTCATGGTGATGATCTTGAATCTAATAGTGAGTACATGCATGATGATACCTTATTAAAGTTAACTTGAGTGACACTTTTCTCTACCCTCTCTTTGCTTATGGTATTGTCAATGGTAGTATAGAGGGTACGTCTATTTGTGAGGGTGGCACCTTTGGGGAAAATGGGTATTGCCTTGACCCTAGTTCTTGGATACTTCTCCCATTTGACCCCGGTGACCTCTTGGAGTGTGGTGATTTTTATACACCTAACTTGGTTCTTGGTCAAGACGACAAGTGAAGTTTGAATGAGGTTGTTGGTATCCTTCCCTACAATGGAAAGTCTTTCTCAAGGATTTACAATGCACTTGATAACCTCAAGTTGTGCATGGGAGACATTTCCAACAAAAATAAGTATTCTTTAAAGAAGGGGAGCAATGAAATGGTCCAAAAGAATTCTCCATTGTGTGTTTCCATTCATGACCAAGGCTTTATTGCTTGTAGGTCAAAGAGAGTCTTCTCTTGAAAACAGTTTGGGTGAATTACACTTATGTGATACCTTTCTTTATTACTTGTTTGCCATTGATGACCCCTTACTCAAAGGTGGTATCATTCTTGAGAACCCTAGGACAAATGTATCATTGCCTTTTTTGGGTGTTGCTTTTATACTGGCATCCTTATTTTACACACTTGTGCTTAAGTTATGTGGACCACAACTTGTGGATGCTAAGTTGATTACTTATTTCTGGGAGAGCCCTTGGTTGTTAAAGACTTCTTGTCACCTTTATAGGATTGGGCAATTTGAAGTGTAAAGTGGGACTCTTGGGAGCATGCCTAACATCATTAATAGAGGGAACAAATTTCTTGGGAGAACCACTTGTCTTAGATTTGTTTGTTGTATAATAATCTCTTCATTGTCCCTAGTAGCATGACTCCATTGATAAACTCCCTTCTCTTGGGAAGTTGCTTGAAAAAAAGAGGTTCTATGTGCTTGAAATATCTCTTTCTCCCTTTGAGTGTCCCTACTCATGAGTGCACCTTGGATAGAATAATGTCCCATCTTTCTTTATTACCTTTTTGCATATGATGTCATTCCTAACCATGTTGAATCAACATCTTATGTGGTCATGAATTTCTTAGAAATGAAGAATATTGTGTGCCTAAATGCTTTAACTCCATCATGGAGTGCATTGTTTGCTAAATCTCTTGAGCCTGGTGGCATTGTTATAGATGGTAACACCTTGGATGAGACTTTTGTGCTTGATTCCTTTCTATGCTACCTATTTGCTTATATTGATGTCCATGCAAGTTGTGGAATTATTTTATCTAGAGGAAGGATCTTCTCAATGGACTTTTTAGGTCAAGCACAAGGGATCCTTGGTTATATCTTAAGTGTGTGCAACCTTGGCATGGTGCTATGATTGATTTTGCTAACACTAGCCCTCATGCCTTGAGGATATTATTGTTGTTTGTTTTCCCTATGGTTTTGCAAGGTATGGATTCGAGGCCGAATCCTTTTCAAGAAAGGGAGGATGATACAAGACAAATCGGTATCAACCTTTCTACGCTTGTATTTCAAGGGCAACAACAAGGGATCCAAGCCACGAAGATCTTAAGGCCATAAGGACATGTGTGGAGGGTCCATTTTGAGATCCAAGTAGCTTGGAGTCAAGGGAGACATTGGATAGGTCGTTAGAGAGTTAAAAGGAGCTAAGCAACCACCTGGAGCCACATGCGCCCCGACCTGCGGCTGCAGGTCATCCATCTTTGCTAGCAGAAGGCCATTTGGCCATTTCCAGTGGCACCTGCGCCCTGACATGCACCAGCAGGTGACCCATCTGCGCGGGCGGATGCCCAATTTTCTAAAATAGGTCACTTTTGGTCCCATTAGATGTAATAAAAGGCCCAAGGCTATAAATACTAGTTTCTAGCTTCATTTTCTTAGATTTTTTATGACATTGATATTGTGTGACTCCTTATGCAGCATGAGATCTTGGAAAAGCTAGATGTTTTATGACATTGATATTGTGTGACTCCTTATGCAGCATGAGATCTTGGAAAAGCTTTTCTTGATCCTTATCTAGAAATGGTGGTTGCAAAGGCGTTACAATTCCCTCCTGGCCGTTCGTAAGAGTTAGGTGCCTTCTTTGGATTAATCTTTCGAGGTTATTGGATTTAATATATCCTTTATTTTCGTTTGATTTCCTTATTTTTGTCTATATTTCTATCTCTATTTATCTATCCTTTACTTTTCGTATTTCAATACTATCTTTTCTTTAGTTTTCATATTTGTTTCGTCTTTTGATATTTTGGGGGTTATGACACATCACCAAGTCAGTATAAGCCTATAATCGAGCATCACAATAATAAACCATCTCATTGAGTACTCAAAATCAACAATGTTTCCCAACCCATAACATGTTTTACATGAGAAGCTCCCAACCAAACAAAGTTTGAAGAAAATTAAGCCATAACCTACCTCGAAGCCAAACTGTAAGTCTCTAACAATTCCAAATTAGACTTTCTTTTTCGAGCGGCCACATAACTCTCCCAAACTATCAAAAATAAGTTCTACACATAAATACGAGTCCAACGATATCCGTATTTCTAAGGTTCTAATCTAGGTCCAAAAAGGTCAACCCAAAAGTCAATCCAAAAACCCAAGGGTAAAACTAGAATTTATTAGAAAAACCAATTTACCAAAATCTTAAGGAGTTTAGATCTAAAATTTTTATCAAAAATAGAGTTAAAATCTAGCTTGAAATCATTGAAATACTATTCTTTAACTTTTCCAGGGAAGCCCCAAAATTTTAAGTTGCAAAATCAAGATTTGAGCTGAAAGTTAAAATAATGATTTAGAAGCTTATCTAATAAAGAAATTTTGAAACACCCTTTGAAATCTCCCAAAATCGAGTTTTCAAGTTCCAAAATTTAAGGTATTAAAGAATAAAGTGAAAAAAGTAAAATCACTATTAAGGTGACAACTTTGTGGTTTTAGCGGAGAAATGTCCACATAAACGGATCCGTCAAAGCGACCAATATTTTGCAGAAGCGAAGGCCACTTACCACGCAAACCTTCTCCCAAGCGACCCTTGTCCTGTAAGAGCGAGACCACACAAGTGCTGAAATATCACATGAGCAGTTTCAGCGATGCGGACAAGCTACCATAGAAGCGGCCAAGCTCTAACAGGTACAACTCTGTCTTAGCAAAAATTTGGTCGTTGGTACGGTCAAAGCACTACAAAAATGGATGCACCAGTACCAGCAACCTAAAAGTTGAAACAACAATTTCACAAGCTTGGAATCGACCCATGAAAATTATTTAGGACCCCACATAAATAAAATAATAATTCTACTAGGCTAATTTTGATGTTTTGAACTCAATGGAACCACCAGAATCACTATCGAAGGTTGTTATCATCGATTTTTGGCCGAAGTCAACTCTAGTACAAACTTTATTAACTTTCCAATAAAACTCTCAAAACACATCAGAAAGCCTCATAACCCAAACCAATAGCGCTACTAACCTAAAAATCACATTTTGGAGCTAATGAGACTGGTGAAATTCTCATACGATGCCTAAAACACCAAATACTGACAAAATTTAACCCTACTAACTTAAGAATCTTCCAAAATAAAAAGATTGCATAACACTCAACCAGACACCTTGGGAACTAGACCACCTGCTCCCGCAACTCAAAAGTACCATAAAGCTACTACAGAAAGGGGTAAAATTATCAAAACACATAAAATTTCAAAAAACCACTGAGAGTTGTTTCACATGTCCATTTATTTAAGTACAAGGTTCATTTCACCTTCAACCCCAAACTCATGTCATGTGTCAGGTGACAAGGCATCCCAGCCAAACTCAAGACCAAAGAGAAGATTCCATGTGTTCAAATGATGTGGCAATCCAAGTCAAATTCAAGAGCCAATAGAAAATGGTTCAGTGTCTTAAGTAACATGTTTTAACCAATTACAAGAAACCTTATCACATAACATTTGTGATAAGCTTGATACCATTCAGAATGATGCAGAAAAGTTATTTACACTTGGACTGTCTGGCCCTTACAACTATCAATAGAAAGATTACGTAATTTTTTTGGGATACTCAACAAACATTGGTGAAAGCATCGGCATCGACTACATAATTCTTCAAAGAATTGATCAACAGAGTTTTTCTTAGAGATTAACTGGAAACATCAAAGTGTTGTTATATATTCATGGATATCAAACATATTTCTAAGATGTGCAATTCTCTCGTAATTTGAGAAATATACTACCGAAGGCCTTCAAACCATAGAGAAAATTAGGAGAGAAACTTAGGAGATAAGAAACTTAGAAATATTTTCCGTTGTTTAATAAATGGTTGGATTGTAAGGGTTCTTCTATCTAAGGTAGAGTTGGGTAGGTACCCGCACGATCCGTGATTTGAGTCGCGACAGAAAGTCATAGATATTTCTGAATCAAAGGGGCCTAAGGAAATCAATAAAGTTGGTGATTCTAAATACTGAAACTTTCATCACGTCATTGACCACCTGATAGGAAAATGTTTTGTCTTTAAGGAGAAAATCATCATCGACATGGTTGAAATAGTGGATCAATTGTGATGGCAAGGCTCGAAATCTCCATTGATGAATTATTCAAAAGTAACCTAATGATCTGAGGTTTAGATTAAGTAGGACAATGAACCATAAGAATGATTCGCATATGATTGTTCATCGGCGACATGAAATCAAACACTTTGATCCATAGCATAATTTTCTTACACTATTTCATCCATGTCGATGATAATTTTTCCATTCAGTTACTAGCATCATTATATTCTCCTTCAAAAAATTTCTTGTCGAGCGACCAATGACGTAACGAAACTTGCAGTATTTAGATTGCCAACATTATTGACTTTCTCAGGCCTCATTAATTCAGGAAGATCTATGACTTTCTTGGCTATCAATTTATCAAGGATAATAGGTGCATCTAAATCTATAAATGGATATACCTTTGCATCTAGCTCCTTCAAGGTTGGACGACATCTCTCCTCCTTTGGATATGGACTCGAGGCTTCCTCTTCTTTCAGTTTCTTCATGGTTTTGTCTTTTACAAGGGTTACCTTCACCACCATAAATTATTTAGTTTAAATCTTTGAGGTTGTAACTTTCTTGAACTCTTTCTTTTCTTTTGATAGATCAGCAAAAAGAGACGTTTTTCCATGATCTGGGTGATTCTCTTTTCCATGTCATGTACCTGTGTAGCAAGTTTTTCAAAAGTTCATGATTTAATTCATCGTAGGATATACAGAAGGCCCCAATGCATTCCTCGAATGTATATTTCCGTAGAATATATTTCATAAAGATGATCTTTGCAGTCCAAACTCAGTGTTATCTAATGATTAATGTAATCCACTATAGATTACAAGTTCACCTAATTTCTCTATTTGTTACCCACATCCATATATTAAACTTATAAATCATCAAGTAAGTCATACAAATACAAACACCCAAAAGGGATCCACAAAAAATATAACTACACTTAATTAGATCCTTATTGTATTAATTTCATATTTTATCCATCCTAACTCCGTGCCCGTAGGCCTAGACATTAAGTCTCCCATCAAACTATAGTTATTATACTTATCTAACACAAGTTTACTACATATTAAAATGTAACCTACCTCGATTGAAGATCTTGGAATAAGCAAGGCACACCAGGATTTATCTTTCCTTTCCGTCATACCTCCGTTAGTCAAATCATCTAGAAATCAAATAATTATATGAGTAATTAATCAATTACTCTTTGAATAACTACTTTGAAAATTCAACCCACTAATTATATCCTTATTCATGGTCTAGAATATTGCCCAAAGGGTCAATTAACCATTCACTAATACTATCATACTCAACCCATCTCCATTAATGGAAAATTGCCCCCTAGGGCTTTGGGATGAATTTTTTTAGTTAAAAACCCCAAAATCGTCTAAAATAAGATTAAGTACTACCTGTTTGTTGCTGCAACAACCCGATAGTCATTCCAGTGACATCGCTGCAGCGGCTAATTTTTCAACACAAACAGTCTTCAGTAAAATATCCATTACTTTTTACTCCAGAAGTGGATTAACAAACGATCAAACGCGTTGGAAAGAAGACTCAAAGATATTTAATTTGGTGGGTATTACAACCCATAAATCTTTATATTCTAGGAGGAGTGATCATTTGAAGTTGACCCTAGTTTAAACTTAGCTCGAAACTCAATCGGTAAGAACACTTTTTACTTAACTTTGTGCTAGAAGTATTGTATGACCTTAGTTAATGTATAATGCACTCCAATACTAAAGAATTTATACTATAACCTATTATGAATAAGGTTTTTATGCCCTTACTACAGATATACTTATTAACGATAGAATGAGTCATTACACTTTCTTGGCTAGAAATTTATCAAGGCTAATATGTACATCTGTAAATGGATAAACCATTGCCTTTAGCTCCTTCAAGGTTGGAAGATATCTCTACTCTTTTAGAAATTGACTTGGGGCTTTCTCTTCTTTTAGTTTCTGCTTGGTTGTGACTTTAATAGAAGTTGTATTCACCGCTATATATTCTTTAGTTTGGATCCTTAAGGTCATACCTTTCTTTAAATCCTTTTTTTCCTTCACTAAATTAACAAAATAAGACGTCTTCCCATGACCTACAATGCTTATTTTCATATAAAGTGTTCGTGTAGCAAGATCTTCAAAAGTTCACGATTTGATTCCTTGTAGAATGTATAGAAAGGCTCCAATGCATCCCTCGAATGCACATTTCCATATAAGATATTTCAGAAAGGCAATTTTTGCAATCCAAACTCAATGCTCTCCAACAATTGATGTAATCCACCACAGGCTCATCCTTTATTTGCTTAGTATCGGTTAATTCTATCATGCTTACTGATGTGAGGCTTAAAAATCATGCTATTTTATTATCATTTGCCTCACATTTGATTTTTTTATAGTATTGTCTTGAACTTATTTGATACAAATTATGCTTATATTGGTTACTTTGATATGTAGGATGGAAATTGAAGTAGTTTGGCATATATTGGACGTATCTGAGCTTTGAATTCTTAGTAGGAGCCAAATACATTAATACCAACAAGCCCGAAGGTGTAAGACCAAAACGGGATACATAACAGGACAAAAAGTGATGGAGACGCAAATTTGCACTAAGATAATGCCTGGGGTTGCCCTAGTGTAATATGCAGCCCAGAGCACACCAAGCAACAATCTACCCAAATGGCCTATTCCGATGCCTAAGGCCTCGACTCAAGCCAAATTTTGGGCAAATTTTACTTAGGCTGATTTTAGAGGAAAAAGTCATCCAAAACCTGTTGGAATTATTTATATATATAAATACATTTTTAGTCATTATTCAAACCTAGAATCGTAGAGAGAGGTGGAAGAACATCTCATTATAAGATTTTACTTTATTGTTACGTCTTTAATCATTGAAATAGTAGTTCTTCATGAATTCGATGCTTGTAAACAATTTATGATTACCTAAAATCATAGTATCTAGGATTGTGGTTAAGACATGAAAGTTGATGTTCGATTTCAATTTTTGTTATTGAGTTATTTATTTTCTCTTGATCTTAATTGTTTGATTGCTTGATCACCTCTCAAACACTACATATACTGCATAGATTGGACTAGAAATAGGGAATTTACATACATAATAAGAGAAGATAGGGTTAAATTGCGAACCTTATAGGGAAAGGGAAACAATTTGCTAATATAGATAGGAATATACCCGTTAGCTTTCCTAGTTGATACAAAAGAGAAATCACATGTACTTCACTATCGATAGATGACCAAAGGAATATAAACGATAGGAATAATCCAGTAGGCTTTGAGTTATTGGAAAAATGCTCAATATAGTTTGAATCATACCCGCACCTAGTAACTCAAAAAATTAATTAAACGTACGGTTTGATAACTTAACTGAATTTTCAAAATACCATGACCTTGGATACTCTCTCTAATCTAAATTTTGAAACATCAAATCACAACTTGTTTACAATTGTTATTGATTTACCTTAAAACACACAAATCACTTTTAGATGCTTGTTACTAACTGAATAGGTAGAGTAAGAATTCAAACTAGAAATTTATGTCGTCAAATCCCCATGGGTACGATATCTGACTTACATTCTTTATTACTTATACGATCGTGTGTAATTGCATTGCGTATGGACGTAACACTTATGGTTCATCAAGTGTTGTAAAAATCATTAAGGAACTCCTTCTCGAGTTGTTTCCAATTGTCATGACCCAATTTTGTGAGTCATGATGGTACCTACTTTTACCCACCAATAGAAAAGCCGAATCATAGTCCGGAACGACATGTAATAGACTAGTTTGTAGAAGGTATGATAAATACCGAAAGTAAGCATACAATAGAATTATAGGCGATAAAATATAAGAGCAATAATATAAATATCATACGAGAGAGAGTATGCAAAGAATATCCCATGACCTAGTAAGGTCGGTACAAGAGCCACAAAATCCAAAAGAATAAGAGTACTAAATAGTATCCAATATACAGGTAGTCTCAGTAAAGACTGTCCAAAAGTAGTAGAAGGAGAAAAGATCAGCTCTAGCTTTGAAAGCTCACCCTATATCTGAATCCCAAAAGCAAGCTGGAATAGAACATCACTGGCGGTGACTCACACTTGGATCTGCATCAGAAAAAGATACAGAAGTGTAGTATGAGTACCAAAACAATGGGTACTCAATACATATCATTGGCCAACTGAGCTAAATTATAATAAAAGCATAATAAGATGCGAGAATACAAACTAAAGTCAGGGATAAAGGACCAAACCTGAAATGATGCTCCCAAACTAACGAGAATAATGAATAACATGATAAATAGATTGAAATAAATAAAATCTAACTACAGTCTAAATAGGCCCCCATAAGCCCAGAAGACACAAACTTAAGAGAAATAACCCAATTGAGCCCCTATAAGCCCGATAGGTACAATCTAGGAGGAAATTTTGATAATGATAAACATAAGTAACCGAAAACTGAAACCAAACCTGAGGGTCCCTTCAAGACATAAATGTCAAACTCAAACCAGAACTTTAGTATCATATTACCAATGTAAAGTGCCATATGTGAATAGTAAATACGGGACTTAAACTGGAACTGGGAAGTAAATACCAAATAACAACTCTAGCTGAAGGTCGAAAAAATGCTTAAGTCAACCTAAGGTCCAAGATTTTATAAGATGACGAAAGAAGGCCTCTTAGGACTAGATTAGATATTTGACCTGAAAGAGGGCCAGTGGGACCCGCTACTAATCCCGAAAGTCCATACTAAGGCAATTTATACCCAAAATTAGACTAAAGCTTTAAAGTACTGTGTCAAGGTATCAAATAAGTCAAAACTAATCTTAAGGTACAATCTAACTCCAAGGAGGAAGAATGGGTCAAATTCTATCTAAAATGGCTCTTTAATTGGCTAAACAATCCAAAATTCGCTAAACATGCAACCAAGCCGTAAATACCTCCCCAAATCTAGCACAATACTATACTAATACCATAATAAAGTTCAATCTAGGAGAAAAGTAAGCCTAGCCTATCCGGACGCGACCGAAAGCTCAAGAAAGTCCACTAGATCGGAGCTTTTCCTTTTTGAGAAGCCTCCGCACGATGCCACACTATCAAAACAATAATCTATACATTAACACAAGAATAACAATACCCATACTGCATATAAATACTTCGGGTCCAAAATCAAGCTAAAATCTCATGTGGGGCTCACTTGCACAATCACAAATTTTAAATCGTCAACACGTCCCCCTAAGCTCAAGGATCATTTACCCTAAAAATAGGTGAAATTCAAGCACAAACGAATCCTAAATCAGCCTGTCAAGTAAACTAGAGATTTGAATTTAAATCAGAGAATTAATTAATAACTTAAAAGAAACTTACAAAATAAACGGTGGGGAAATGACTACAATGAGGTCTCCAACTCACCCCCGACAACCAATGATCAATCTCCTCTTTCTCTAAGCTCTCTAGGGTTATTTATGAAGTTGGGACTTAGAAAAATGAAAGAGAAATTGGGTTCCACAACATTAAATATTGCCAGGGGTCTCTTATTCACAAATATGGGGACCCCATCGTAAGCGCAAACCAAGACCCGGCTTACCCTTCGTAAATGCAGCCGGTCCACCGTGATCGCAAAGGAGAAAGTCTGGTTCGTCCTGGAGGAGATTCTTCGCGATCGTGAAGACAAGCTCACGAACATAATGGACGATAATATTAGCCTTTGCTAATACAACCAAGACCTCGTGAATGCGAAGGAAAGTTTTTGGCCTGCACCAACTGAAGCTGCACCAGTAGTTTTGACCAAGTGCAAAATCTCTGATCGGACCCTCGGGATTCATTTGAAATCCTGTGAATACAAAGAACTATGCTACCCTACTAAATTCAACATTTCAAACTCAACGGCACCGTTAAAATTCCCAACCGAGGTCGTTTCGATAAAATATGGGTCCCACACCCAAGGGCTATTTTAACCAAAATCCACCTGATAGCCCAAAATGAGTTCGGAAGCCTTGGGACCCAAACCAAGGGTCCCTTTAGTCTAAAATCAGTGTTCTAGAGCTAACAAAACTGTCAGAATTGGCATACGAGGCCGTTTACCCTGAATTTAGGCCCGACACCCAATCCTTAATATTCAAAATAGGGAATTGGCTCTAAAAACTAAACGAATTGTCCGGTAACTGAACTGTCAGCTCTAGCAAGTCATAAATGACCTGGGGCATCTATGGAAAAGCTCTGAATGTCAAAATAGTACATAAATGCAAAAAATGACCTGGAGGGTCATTACACCAACTATCAATGAACTCATATTTCAGGTCGATATACCTATCGAATGTATTTTCCTTCAATAAAAGAACAAACTGTTTTACCAAAAGGTCACCATGTACTCTAGAATTGCTACAAGTTTTAATAATATGGGCGATGTGTTGCCTCAAGTTCCCTTTTCTATCAAAATATTGTTGCTTTGATGGTTGATAATTTATTGGCATGGGTAGATAATCAATCTATTTGGCATAAGGCATAGAGTAATACAATGCATTTTATGGTGGTCTGCATGTTGAGCCCTGAAGGTGTTTGTTATCATGTCTTGCAACTGTTGGATAGATAATGTTACAAGTAAAATAGATTGTTTTTCTTTGGAAGTTTGGACTTAGCAAGTGATTCCTCAATGTCCTTGTTTTGTTGAACGAATCCAAGCATACAAAGAGCGACATGACTCGACTTTCCAATTGCAAAGGCCTCCATCCTATTTATACGTTGAGTAATTTGAAGATTTTTATCATCAACTGAATTTTTCAAGGCTTCAACGATTTGCTCCATCATTGTGAACTTCTCATCCAAGTCAGTTGCGTCAGCCATTAAGGTGTTAACCTTCGTTAAAGTTGAAAAATTCATAATCCTTGAATTCACCAAGTAGAAGTAAGTTTGAGAGAGTTTGTCAAATAACATGGATGCAAGGTTGCCCCAGTGGTTGCAATTACAACCGTCATATAAGATTTACTCTTTTTTGCCATCTCTAAAAAGGTAAAGTATTCAGATCCATCTAAACCACAAGTCTTAACCTGTGTCGAGTGATTAGGACAGTATGACTGAGCTCAACAGATGTGACAGTAGTAGATTCATTGTATGAAATATCATTGATCTGGTCCATTGTTGTAGTTGAATTTACAGTTTGTTCGATTTGTAGGAGGAAGAGATCATGAGCAGAATTGATCCCACTGGGCTTGTAAAAATTTGTTTGCTACAAATTTTTTGAAACTACTAAAAATTAAATATAACCAAAAATAAATAAAAGAAAATAATTTTACTTAATAAATCTTGTCGAGCAAAATTTTTTTGTTCTCTTGCTTCTTCTCTCCTATGCTTTTCCATGATTTGAGGCCTTCAATAGCGTATTTATCTAATTGCGAGATGATTTGAACCTCCTACAAATGTGTTCGATCTCCATAAATGTCGAACAACACTTCATAATTATTAAAAGTATTGTTGTGTATGATAAATCAACAGCAAAGTAGTGTTGTTTGTGAAAATTCCTCTTAAAAAAATCTTGACAATGTAGCATGTTTGATTATCCCATGCAGTATTTTACAAACTTCTCCTTCATTTGTTACACGAGAACTAGATTTATTGCTTTAGCCATGTAGGTTCCTGACCAATAACTATTAGCAAATCTTGTTTATGAAATTGAAAAAGGCAAAAAATACTCCTATTGTATGGGAGATGACTTACAAATACTCTCCATTCACCAATTGATCTAAAAATACCTAGACATCGGAATTTCGTGAGACTCTACAAGATGAGTTTCGGGTTCTTGGAGACTACTCTATCCTAAATTGTAGCTCACGTCTATATAAAGGAAAATACATTTCCTTGAAGAGGCATCTCGAAATCCCATACACTCCTGAAATTTCATAAAGAGATGAGGCATCAAATAAGTCTTTGTCAAAACTACCAAACTATGTTCCTAGGAATCAACTACATCACAAGGAGGTCCAAATAATTCTACATTTGAGAAATACGTCACTGACAACACTCGAATCACAGAGAAAATTCAGAGGAAAGAATCAAGAGAATATACAAATTTGTACTCATAATCTTGATAAATAAAACTATATTTTGTATTTATTTTATAATTTCATTATATATTTCATACTTGAGAAATTTATTGCAAATAACCACTAGCCTATTTTTTGGCCTCAAGAATACCCTTTAAACTAACCTTAAATCGGATGAGTTTTTTCAATTTTAATAATCATGTGACTTATTATGATTGACCGCACATATTATTTAATTTAAAATTAAATTTACTTATTTTTAAATCCAAACCCATTACTTTGATATATTTTTTTCCTCTCGGGAGTCAATTTAATTGATCTTTGAAGTTAAATTGAATTACATAAACTTTATATTTTAATATTAAATTTAGATATTAAAAAACTATCCCAAAAGTAATTCTAAATTTGAATATGCAGAGGGCAAGATATAGGATAAATCAAATACTTGAGGGATAAATTTAAATATTTTTCTAATTACCAGTGAAAGATAAGTTTTTAATGGCTTTTTCTCTAAATTTCAAACACGTATTAAATAGGAGAAAAATTTGAAATACGGTCTGATTTGTGACATTACAATGAACATGTTATTGTTATTGTAAAACACGGCCACACATCCTCTTTCCTCCCATAAAGTTTTGTATCTTTGTCTACCATTTTCAGAAAGAGAGAGCTCCCCAAAAAAGATAGACAGATCTTCTTCTTTTTTTTTTTTGGTTAAAATACAAAAGAAAGAAAAAAGCTAGCACTTGTGTTTTCTCTCCCATTTTTCAAAACTGGTTTTCAGTGTGTCGATATTTACTTTGTTATAAAAAAAAATTCCTCTCACATTTATCCAAACTCATACCTATATATTTTTGTTGTTAACGTGTGTCGTGAAATAATCTATCTTGTCTTTCTTGCGTAGTAACACAAATAATCAAGTGCACGGATATGACAGTTAACGAGGTCTGGTAATGCTTATAATATCGACGTTAACATTACTAATTATGTTATAATTTATGAAATAAAAATTTATTTTGGAAGACCTAAACATGTTTCTCCCGTATGTACAAAATCAGGTCTGGAATGAGATTATGTCAAAAAATAATATAGAAGGGAAGATGACATCCCTCCTATACTTACAGATGTATCGGTCTACCTTTTACTTGTAACCTAAATCAAATGTCTTTTAATCTTCCAAAAACCCTTGATCACCCCATTCAATCCCATATGACTTTTAAATTTTAAAATAGCTTACTCTGTTTCAAACTCCATATCCAACTATAATGCAATGTAACATTTAGATATACTGCTCATACTTCATTTTTCTTGACATATTTATCACTCAAGACCTATCATCACAATAGATCAATTTGCTTAAAAAATAAATTTTGCATTATAAATTATGCTTAACAAATTTAAGTGCATTGTACCATCTTAATCCTTATACCTCATGGATTCTATGTTTTGAAACAAACATTCTCTATCTAATTTGAATTATTAAGATGTTAGTTGTGTATTTGCAATATATTGCTTTGGATCTTGTTGTAAGAAACTTTATTTATTAATACAAATATTTGAGTAGTTTAATTAAAAATCTAAAATATCTTCACTCTTGTTGTAATTTACAAGCTTATTAATAGTCAAAATAATAACTAGCAAATTGCATTAAGAACTGAGGTTTTTTCTTCTTTTTTTTTTTTTCAAATCTACGGCCAACTATCAAATCCAATAATTTAGTTTTACTTTAGTTTTTTCATGAAAGCTAAAACTCTTAATGTGTTATAAACTAATATCACAAGAACAAGAAGAATAAGGGAGAGAAGAGAGAGTAATTCTTATTTCTTTTCAGAGATCGTATTGAGGGATGAGGGGTGAATTACAATGAAGGAAAACTCCTATATTTAGAAGGGAAATCCAACTTGGTCCCAAAGTTAGGGTTCCTAACTTTCACCTAATAAACATAAAAGTAGACATTCACTATAATATAAATATATTTATAACACTCCCCCTTGAATGTCTATTTAATAAATAATGTGCCTCATTAAAACCTTACTAGAAAAAATCCATTGGAAAAAAATCTAGTGAAGGAAAAAATATACACATCTCTAATAATACGCATTTCGGCTCCCTCATTAAAAATCTTACGAGAAAAATTCAGTGGGACAAAACCTTGAAAGGAAAAAGAGTGCAGCTTGTATTAGCTCCCCCTGATGAGGACATCAATTCAAAATCTTGAATCTTCACATTCCAATCTTGTGCATCATCTTCTCAAAAGTTGCAGCCGGTAGAGATTTTGTGAATAATTGTTCATATTATCACTCGAATGAATCTGTTGGACATTGATATCATCATTTTTTTGAAGCTCATGTGCGTAGAAAGCTTTGACGAAATGTGCTTCATTCTATTTCCTTATATGAACCCTCCCATTAGTTGTGCTATGCATGCGACATCTTTATATAAGTGGGCATTTCAAACCATTTTTTCTCGAATAAGATGTATCATTGACCTCAGCCACATATATTCTCGACTTTCTTGTGAATAGTAATTATCTCAGCCCGATATGATTGCTATGTAAAACAACATGGTATGAAAGTAATCCTTCATGACAATAAGTAATATGTATTTATCAAACCCTTATATCGATCATATGAGTATCCTGTATATTCAAAAGCTTAGCAATATTCATTAGGATAAACACATCCATATAGGGACTTTCATTTGCAATATGCAAGTGATCTTACTTCACTATCCCTATGTACGAGTAAAACTATATCATGCTCATAGTTATAGCAAGATGTATACATGCATTAATTGCACAAGATAAGGGACTTCATGACCAATCGAATTCTGCATGTTTCTCATTTTAACTTTTTTCAGCAGATAATCTATAGCTTTTGAAAACTCTCCAAGAGTTTCAATAATATTCAAATCATCAATTTATCCCTTATAAGTATTATAAATAAGTCTTCCAAAAACTTTTATATGCTCCAGGCATTTTGAATCCTTCATGGATTTTCATATAGATTTCGTCAAGTGACAATATTCACTATTTCATGTGTGACACTTTCTAGTGTCAGCACTGCAAATCAAATAAGTTTAATGCTTACCAAGATGCATCCTTTTATGTCACTTCATAAAAAATTTCTACCCCAACATGCTTAAATAAACGTAGAATTCAAATCCTCATAATCTTTTACAGTATTGCGTCATATTGTATCAAAGATATCGTCGACATTATATCATTTGTATCGGTTAGAAATGTGACATAACATTATGAGATATCATCACTTCATTATTTTCAGGTACCTAAACCTCTTATAAGGTTTCATGAAGTGTTATGCCGTAGGCTCTTCAAGAGCACATTGCCTCATTATTATGATCATTTGCTCCTAAAGGATTATTTCATTTGGAATCGATTATGGTCTACCATGCTTCATACATGCTGTAGACTTTGTCCTTTAGGGACACATAATAGGAGCATCCGCAGCTAAATATGAAATAAATTTGGGGTCAGCAATTGTTCCTAGTATTTGACTTGAATTATTTTTGAACGAGGATCATATTGGTGATAATTCATAACATATTTCTTAGTTGCTTATTACCTCCCCCTTATGTTAGGAAAACTAACACACATCTCAATTTACTTTAGAGAATCCATCTTTGTGCATCATGGCATATCCACTAATCGTATACCGTACATCAAAAACTATTAGATGAAATATTTGGTTCCTGACCTTGAACCAACTGAGAGGGAGAAATTAATTATAATTTATTGGTCCAATATATAAAAATGTTATTGTATGCAATATATCACATTTCAAACCAACACATGAAGTTTTGTTCTTATAAGCAATGGTTCAGCTATTTATCGGAGACATTCAATACCAAACCAGCATTGTCAAGATAAATTGTCTTGATTACTCAATCTGAAAATCATATTCTTAACTCAATTTATATTGAGTAAGCATTTTTGTGAATGTCAAACTACAGGTTGACAATAAACGCGCATGTGATTATCTTATTGATCCATCTATTCAATATGTCACATGACAGGTGAACGGACCCTTATTCACCTTTTATACTTCAGAATTTAGGGGATCCAATCCCAACATTAGTTGACCCAATCAACTTATCACGAGAACAAACAACATAAATTCTTAAAGAATATTTAAGTTCTTCATTACATGTCTAATACTCAATATGCACATCTTCGGGGTGTCATAATCGTTCATGCCAACTAATAAACTTATTTGTACTAGTAAACTCTAAGTTTACCGTGACATGTGGTTTTTGCTTTAATAAATTTCAGATTTACTATTACATAAATGAATTTTCAGATTTACTACTTCGGGAGTAAATTTCAGAATATTTCTTCTCAATTATTCTACCTCGTCTAGAGGTGTTGCTCCTATCACATTCACTCAAGGGAATGGATCTGTACTTATAACAATCAAAATTCTCATTCATCGAGAATGAAATATAATCATACTTTAAGCCTATCAAATTATGATAGCAGAGAATATCTTTCAAGATATTGCTACTTCAGGAGAAAATCGAGGCAATCGAAATTCTCATTCCCCGAGAATGGAATATAATCGTGTCTTAAGCCTATTAAATTATGATAGCTTACAACCTCTTTCAAGATATTGCTACTTCAGGAGCAAATCGAGGTATACATATGATGTAGAGAATTTTTCTCTAACATATCAATTGTAATCACAACAGGCCTAAGAAATATTATTATTGTGTCCTTTTTCTATGCTCATGTGCATTCATTCAACCACTTTTCTTCTTTCAGACATATTATGCACTGCTACCACATTCATTTCAGAGAATGGAGCATATTCAATAGGACATGTTTCACGACTCTTCATTAAAAATACATTATTTTGCCTTAGCCATCATTACATCATCAATATCGTGCATTGAGATTCAAACTCAACGTCTTATCTACATAAAGGTGGCTTAGGCATAAATCGATGAGACTTGAACCTAACATCTTATTATCATGGTGCACCGAAACTCTAACCTGATATCTTACCTTTTTGATGCGATGGAATATAAATCCACCGTCTTACCCTTAACCAATGCCTTATAGTCCAAAGTATTAAAATTTCAACGGAACATAAAAAAATATAACTGACAAAATTCAGGACATGGTAAAAATATTATAGGCTTCATAAATAATCACAGTCTGCCAAATAAACAAGTGGAGATAAATGCTAAATCACCACATTAATAAACTGATACCACAAACTCAAAAGTAAAAAATATTGTGATCAGTCAACTTCTCTCGATTTCCCTTGGACTACTAAAATTGACTACTCCCCCTTAATTTTAAATTATTTTTCCAATTAATAACTTCTTTGAGGCCCCATTAATTCAACAAGAAAGAATTAGTAAAGACAAGACAGACTCAAAGAAGTGAAACTATTGAATAGTGTTAACGTTCTGTTTTACGTGACGAAAGATTACCTTTCCACCTATTACCTTTCCATCTATCTCAATTGGTTTGATGCTCGTTTTGATAACATGTATGAACTAATAAAGAAAAAACAAGAAGAATAAGGGAGAGAAGAGATAGTAATTCTTATTTCTCTTGAGAGATCGTATTAAGGGATGAGGGGTGAATTACAATAAAGGAAAACCCCTATATTTATAGGGGAAAATCGATTTGGTCCCAAAGTTAGGGTTCCTAACTTTTCTCCTAATAAATATAAAAATAGACATTCACTATAATACAAATATATTTACAACATATTGTAATTTATAAGTTACAAGTTTTATTTAAAGAAATTAATTTTGGAAGATATATTTAGTTAACTTGAAGACTTTGAGGTTTTACGATAAAATTTGTGTCTCATAAAGAAATTAGGGGAAAGTACATCTATGTTCTATATGAGCAAACTATTTACAAACTAAATACCCCTTTACATAAAATGTCTCCCTAACTAATTACATAAAATGCCCCCTTCCCTTGTAGCTTTAGTTAGTTATCTCCCTTTTAATTCTTTTCCTTTTTATTTCTCTACTTCTTTTTCTTTTTTCTTTTTTTTTCTTTTTTTATGCTTATTTGTTCATTTAATTTTTTCGTAAAATTATTTTATTCTTTATTTTTTTTTACACTATAATGTAATTCACACTCAATTTTTATTGTATATACTCTTTTTTTCTTCTTTTTTCTTTCTTTTCTTTCTTTATTCATTTATTTTTTTTCTCTACTTTTTTCTTCTTCTTTTATTTTTCTTTTTCTTTTTTTTTTTCCTTTATTGGTTCCTTTTGTTTTTGTATTTTTTATTTTTTATTTTCTCTTTATTTTTCAATTTCTTTATTTCTGGTTGCTTTCCTTTTTTTCTTTTATTTCTTTATTCTTTTTTTTTTCTCTACTTCTTTTTTTTCCTGCTTTTATTTTTCTCTTTTTTTCTTTGTTAGTTCCTTTTATTTTTATATTTTTTTATTTTTATTTTCTCTTTGTTTTCAATTTCTTGTTTCTTTCCTTTTCTTGTTTTTCATTTATTTCTTTGTTCTTTATTTTTTCTCTCTTTTTTCATTCATCTTTTTTCTCAAATCATAATACTCTTTATTTTTTCACCACAAGCTAATTTCATATTTTGGTCCTTTTTTATTTATTTATTTATTTTCTCTTATAATTTTATTTGATTCTTTTTTCTTTTTTTCATTTGCTTTAGTCCATAATAATACCATCATAGTTGTAATGGCCCTCCAGGTCATTTCCTATGTTTTTATGTTTTTTCTAGATTTAGAGCTTTTCTATAGCTGCCTCAAGTTATTTATAACTTGCTGGGACTGACAGTTCGGTTACCGGGTAGTTCATTTGGTTTTTAGAGCCATTTTCTTGATTTGGAGCTTTCGCTGTTAAGAAAAGGGTATTGTCACGACCCAAAATAGGAACGTGATGACACTTGTCACACCCTCCGAACAAGTAAGACTAACCCAACCTGATTGAACATGAATAAAAGAAAATAGAAAATAGAGCGAAAGAATAGAATAATCCCAAATATATAAATGAGACACAAGTCTCAAAAATGCATCCCAGGTCTGGTTGTCACTAGTACAAGCCTCTAAATACAAAGTGATAACAATAACTAAAGTATCTAAAAGGCGAGCTAGCATAATATAAAATAAAGAGAATTTCGGTAAGCTTTGAAGTCTGCCATCCACTACCTCGATCTTCGTGACTCCAATGCTCAAAGAACGCAATCTACTGTCTACTACCTGAACCAATACCTGCACGGGGTACAGAAAAATAAGAAAAACTAAAGAAAAACAAAGGTGAGTACGAAACCACGTGTACTCAGCAAGCATCATTGATAACAGACCCTAATCCAAAGTGATGGCGAGAACCACTACCCCAATTACCCAAGGTTTCCCAAATAATCTATAACCCACAATTACAGCACTTCGTCCTATCAGGGTAACCCAACACAATGGTCAATAGCTTTACCAACTACAGGGTAGGCACATTAATCTAGGTAAGTCAACACTATTCATTTCATGATCAACAAATAAGGAAAGTAATTTATGAAGAAGACTCACTAATACGATATATCAGGCTTAATTAATTATAATCAACCAATAATATGAGATAAAAATAGAGAGAGTGTACAAATATAAGAGTGTATCTCATGCTACGAAAAGGTGCTACACAACTATCTCTCCGATCAAGCCACAACCATACCCCATGTCTCATAATATCTCAATCTTCCAATCAATATAAGGTGATAAAAGATAATGTAATGAAGTGAAATGAATGCTCAAACACAATATCGCAAACAAGGTTCTATCATGGTAATACAGTACAAGAGTAAATACTAACATAATACCACACCACACCAAGAAATGTCAATGCAATGCAAATGATGCAATGTAATGTAGTGATGATGATATGATGATGATGAATGTTTGAAAGTTATCGTATAACTTTTTGTATACACCTACCAATCCTCAGAGCTCCCAAGATAGGACCCATGGGGGGTTCACAACCTATATACTTTCCAAAATCTCAATCCACCTCTTTGGCTAATGTTTACGGATCAAGGTTACTATAATATCTCATAAAATATCTCAATCAACCTTGCTGGTGAATGACCTCGGCCAAGGGTTTTATATTAAAAAAATATCATTTTCTTTCGAATGGGAAAAACCTCAGTGGTATCAAACTCATAAACATGTATGAATGATAAGAGGATATAATGCTCATAACCAAATCAGTATGAAGATAAGAATCAATTTAATACAAGTATAAGTGAGCTCAAAATCAACTCCATATGATAATGTTCTATGATGTAAGTCATCATAGGGCACTACTGGTATATACAGTCATGCATGACATTAATAATATCATTTAAAGTCCCTCATTCAAGTATCATCAATATGATAAAGGCAATTTAATGCACTTACATGGTCTATGATAACAAGTCAAGCCCTTACTCGGTAACACAATAATAAATATGGCAATTAAATGCACAATCATAGCCAACAATAACAACTCAAGCCCCCACTCGGGGCATCACCATAGTGTATACTCTCAAAAATCAATAATAATATGCACATAAGCCCCCACTCGGGCACACGATAATAAATAATTTCTCAAGTCAATATTAATATTCACATAATCCCCCAGACGGGCAACACAAAATTAACAACAAACCCAATAACAATATATTGCGAAACTACCTAAACCTAGCTTGTTCCATAAGATAAGTTTCATCCACTATTGCAAATCCATTTATATTCTAAGTATTCTCTAAAACTCGATTGTTCCATCACTAAGGTCACTAATCCCTGATCATCACAATAAAGTCCACTAAAAAAGATTCAAACTCTAGAATAGGCATCCAATAGCAATTATTCAAGATCACTAAGACATCTATCTACAATCTACTCTAAGAATATTTACAAGTAGCAAGACTAACTAAGATAAGAAATTATCTAACTACAATCCATCACAAGACTCCGATACCTGTGGAGATGCTTGCCATATTACCTAAGCGGGACCCCCAATCCTAAACGATTCACAAAAATACAAGTAAACAATCATACAACATATAAAAACTTTGAAAAAAGTCAAGGTACATCTCAACTTGCCTTTCAAGAAGATCTACAAGCCCAAACATAGTCCAAAGCATCAATCAAAATCTCTACTCCCTCGAATCAACACCAAACGCGACCAATCTAATCAAATATAACATCTATAAGTCAAAAGGAGTCCAACGATACTCATATTGACCATATTTGTTCCGGATTCAAAAATAATTTAAAAATTGGCTCAAAATCAAAAAGGATAAATCTGAAATTTTATTTACGAATCATGTTCCTCATATCAAGAGGAATCTAAATATGAAAACCCAACTAAAAAAAAGTAAGAATCAGACTCGAAATCGAAGAAAAACCAATTTGTACTTTACCGGGTAAAACCCTAAATTTCAAGTTTAAAATCTAAGATTTAAGACAAAAACACAAATTAATCTATGAGAAATGATGAAATACTAGTTTAGAAGCTCACCTAAAGTTCCAATCTTGAAAATCAACTTTAATTCTCTAAAATATGAGCTTGGAAGCTTTGAAAATGGTGGAATGGGATTTTGAATCTTAATTTTGGTTATAAATCATGAAAAATGAAATGGGTATTCTTGTAAAATAGGAAGAGTGAAGGTAAAATCACATAGACAATGATTATACGAGAAAAATGCATCGAGAATCATAAAAAATGGAGCTTCCTAGCGCCTAATATGTCAAAAGTACGAAATGGGTTTGATTTGTCTTAAACTCAGTGATGGCCGCTAAAGCGGCACTTTGTCGGCTAAAGTGTCCTGGTCAAAGGTTCAAACTTCCGCTAAAATGGTCAAATGGTCGCTTTAGCGGCTACACTAGCACCAACAATTTCAAAAACTTATTTTTGACCCTCAAAACTCATCCAGAAGCCTATGAACATGACCCAATAGTGTAAATTGATCATAAAGCACATTTCGGATCCAAAGGAATTATTGGATTTATGAAAATAAGTCTTTTACAATAAATTAACCCCCGGAATCCCTTTTAGGCTATTTAGCTAGTTATCGTCTAAGAGGTCAAAATGAAAAAAAAGGCTCGAGACCCGAACTAACTATGCTACTAACCCAAAATTGACATTATGGATCTAATGGAACTGACCAAATCACCATCCAAAACTCAGATCACAAAATGTTGACGAAAGTCAAACTAATCCCTTTAAAGGACATTGAAAATCACAAACTCATAAAAATCACTCCTGAATGCATCGGGGATCATGTAAACCATTCTCGAAACTTGTAAATGAGATAAATCAATAATGTGGAAGGAAAAAATGGTCAAAACACAAAAATCTCAAAAATTCACTACGAGAGTTGTTACGGGTATCGGCTTGACCTTTAGGTAAATGGATTTGAATGCCAATTCTGACAGTTTTGTTAGCTTATAAATGTCGATTTTAGGCTATAGGGACCCTTAGTTTGGTTCCCGAGGCTTCCGAACTCATTTTGGGTTATTGGGTGGATTTTAGTTAAAATGACCCTTTAGGTGTGGGACTCACTTTTTGATCTAAACGACCTCAGATGGAAATTTTGATGGCGTCATTGAGTCTGAAATGTCAAATTTGGTAGGGTAGCATAGTCCGTTTGCATTAATGATATTTTGAACAAATCTCGAGGGTCCGATTGGAAACTTGGCACTTAGCCAAGTTTGTTGCTGCCTGCTATATCGGGTGTTGCTGCTTTAGCGGCTAGAAGACTGATTTAGCGGCTTGGCACTATTTTAGCGGTTCAGGACAACTTTATAAGAGGCCTCCATGAGGCTAGGTCACTTTAGCGACCTCCAGCCGCTTTAGCGGTCATGTAGCCGCTAAAGCTACCATCGCTGGCACCTCTCTATATATTTCATTTCCTCTCGATTTTGTCCCATTTATTCAAAATTTAAATATTATTAGACCCTATAGAGCTAATAAATTATGGGAGACCGATCATTGGGTGTTGGGGGTGATTTGGAGACGTCGCTATGGTTAGTTCCTCATCTTTATTTCCGTAAGATTCTATTTAATTTCTAGTTTAATTCTCCGATTTAACTTTAAATCCCTAATTTATTTGTGGACTACTTTGGGGATGGTTCATGCTTATATTACACCCATTTTTTAGGATAAACAATTCTTGAGCTTAGAGGGACGTGTTGTTTCAAATTTGTGATTCTATAAGTGGGCCCCACGTAGGATTTTTAGTTCAAATTTTTGGCCCGAAGCAATTATATGAAATATGGGTATCATTTTTCTCGTCTTAATGTGTAGATTATTATTTTTTTAGTGTGGCAGTGTTTGGAAGCTTCTTGAAAAAGAAAAGCTTCGGAGTAGTGGACTTTACTAGCTTTCGGCAGCATCCAGGTAGGCTAGGCTTACTTTCCTCATAGATTGAGATTTATTATAGTATTAATATATTATTATGATAGATATGGGTGGGTATTTAAAACTTGGTTGATAATTTAGTAATTTTTGATTAAATTAGCCAATTAGAGAGACTTTTGGGTACAATTTGGCCCATCCTTCCTCACTTTGAGTCAGGTTGATACTTTAGGACTAGTTTTTGTGTATTTAAGACCTTGGTTGGGACTTGTAAAGCTTTATTCTAGGTTAGTGTAGGTACTTGACTTAGTATGGGTTTTCGAGACTAGTGGCCTTTCTTTTAGGATAATTGCCATTAGCTTCTTGTAGACCCTATAGAACTTTATTCATAGCCTTAGACTAAGCTTTGAGACTTAGAACAACTTAGGCTATTTAAGATTGACCTTTAAATATCATTCTTAGACTTAGTGTTTAGAATTAGCTCCTCTCAAAGATTTGATCGTTTAATTTGGGGGTTTAAGATTAATTTGGACTTAAGAGAAGTTATGGCTTGGAGTATCTTTACTTTGAAACTTATTTACTAGCTTTGATTCAAGTTCGGCATTCATAATCTATACGCGGTACTTTATTATGATGATATTATCCTTTAATTCTGGTTCAAGTTTGGTGTTTATGATTCAAAGGGAATTCCAGGTATGTTATCACCCGTGGGCACACTTTAACCTTATTATTATCAGTGCTCTTTCTTGTTTGTACGGCTTGGGTTTATAGGGGCTCGATTGGGTTATTCCTCTCTTGTTTGTGTCTTTTGGGCTTATGGGGGCCTAGTTAGGTTATAGTTAGACTGTATTTACTTTTGAGTTACTTATTTTGCGTATTTATCGCTTTACTCCAATTTGGATTATCCCTTTATTCCTGACCTTAGCTTACACTCTCATATTTTATTATATTTTTATTGTAATTTCGCTCAGTTGGCCTATGATGCCTACTGAGTACCCATTGTTTTTGGTACTCATACTACACTTTTGCATCTTTTTCTGATGCAGATCTGAGTACAAGCTATCACCACTAACGCTACTTTCAGAGCCAAAGTTAATCCTCTCTTTCTGCTACTTTTATATAGTCTTTTGCATATTCCGAGACTACTTGTATATTTGTTACTATCTAGTACTTTTATTTTTGATTTAATGATTATTGTATTGACTTTACTAGGTCATGGGACACTCTTTAGTATTTTTAACTCTTTCCCTTTGCTATTCCATATGATATTATTTATATATATCATTGTTTAGTACTTTTATTATGAGTCTATATTTTATACTTGTCTTATGTTCCGCCTATTAGCCCATTACTTGTCGTTCTAGGCTATGGTTTGGCTTACCTACTGGTGGGTTAAAGTAGGTGCCATCATGACCTGAGAAATTGGGTCGTGACAAATTGGTATCAGAGCCTAGGTTCACTACTGGTGTTGGTATAAGAGCAAGTGTCTAGTAGAGTCCCGCGAATCGGTATGATGACGTTTGTATCCTATCTTTGGGAGGCTACGGGATATTCTTAGGAATTTTCACTTTCTTTTTTCATTTTCATTCCTTGAGCTTATATTAGTTTCTAAAATTCTCATTGTTTTACTCTTTTACAGATGGCTAGGACACGGGCTACTATGGCTGAAGATGGAGATCCCGAGCCTGTAGCTAAGCCACTGGTTAAAGGTCGAGGTCAGGCTAGAGCTGAAGCACCAGCCAGTGGTTAGGATAGGGAGCCTTCACCAAATCCTGTTATTGCTCCCGAGCCAGGTGTAGCTCCAGAGATTCAGCCACCCCAGCCGCTGGTGGGACAGGGGCAAACCAGGCCCCTCCGATGTTTATTTCTTCCTCAGTTCTCAAAAATTCCTGCTTCAGCTATTGGGATTGGTAGGTGGTGGACCATACAATGGTACTCAGTCAGCAGACTAGAGTGATACTGATCTAGGAACGTAGCCTGTAGCTGCAGCTCATCGAGTTAAGGTTCCTCCAGCACTGGTAGTTCCACAGCCAATAGTTGCTCAGCCAGTTAAGCCTGCCGAGGAGAAAAAGATGTTGGGCTAATTTTTGATATTGTCCCCACCTAGGGTTGCAGGGGCCCCAGGAGAGGATGCTTATGAGTTTCTAACCAATTACAAGGAGAGGCTTTATAACTTGGGGCTGGTTGAGTCACCCAGAGTGTATTACATGACATATCAGCTTAAAAGAGAAGTGAGACAGTGGTAGAGGGGTTATCTTGAATCCAGGACAGTTAAATCTCCACCTCTGACTTGTGATTAGTTCTCCGAGGCATTTTTAAAGACTTGAGAGATGAGTTTTTTGATTGAGATAGGGTTCTATGTCAGTAGTTGAGTAGAAGGTGAGGTTTCACGAGCTAGCCAGACATGCCACCATGATTCTACCTACAGAGTATGAGAGGATTTGGTGTTTTGTCAGAGGGTTGAGTCTACCACTCCGCAGGGCCACTCAGAGTTTGGTGACTTCAGGGAAGTCTTTTACTGATATTGCTGATCATACCTATACTATAGAGGAAATAGATCACGAGGCCCAATGGAGCAACAACAGCTCATAGTTATAGTGGGAGCCACAACAGCTCATAGTTCAGAGTTAGACATTTTCAGGATAGGCACCTTCAGCATCAGTCTTATCAGCACCAGGGTTAGTCTAGTAAGGCCGTTCAGGCAGCACTTCAAATTATTGACGGGAGTCAGTCTGGTTATAGTGACTACAATGGTCAGTCCTCAAAGGGTGTGTAGTTAGGTTCTTCAGGCCATGGTGGCCATTTTGAGTCAACCGAACCTTCTAGACAGAAAAGAGTGTCCGACGCCTGTTATGATTATGGTGTCGTTGTCTATTTCTCCCGAGAGCTTCCCTGATGTAGGATGATTGAGACTGCATTGCATAGTGTTCTTATAATTAGAGTAATGCCGCCTCTAGCTAGAGGTGGTGCTCAAGGTCATAGGGGTGGTCCCCAGGGTTCTAGAGTAGGTCCTCAGGCAGGTAGGATAGGTGGTTGGTCAGGTACCCATTCCGGAGGCAGACGGGGTCAGTTGTATGTTGTACCTAGTAGACAAGAGGTGGAGTCTTCGGATGTTATTATTACTGGTATGATTTCAGTATACCGTCAGCCAGCTACTAATTTATTTGATCTAAGATCCACTTATTCATATGTTTTTACTTTTTATGCACCACAATTAGAGTTGTCTTGGGAGCCTTTATCTGTGCCATTGCATGTAGCTACTCCCATGGGTTAATATTTAGTAGTGTATCGGGTTTATAGATCATTTATTATGACCATTTGAGATTTAATACTCAGTCTGACCTTATTGTGCTAGATATGGTGGATTTTAATATGATTTCAGGAATGGACTGGTTATCCCCCTATTATGAGGTCTTGGATTATTTTACCAAGACTGTTACCTTAGCCATGCCTGGTATACCCCCGGTTGTGTGGAAGGGATTTTTTAGCCGCACACCAACAAGGATTATTTCTTATGTTTGGGCTAGGATACTGATATCAAGGGGTTGTGAGTCATATCTTACTTATGTTGGTGATGTTAGTGTGGAGAGACCTTTACTTGATTCTATCCCAATAGTCTGTGACTTTCCTGAGGTTTTTCCTACTGACCTACCTAGGTTTCCTCCTGAGCATGATATTGAGTTTGTGATTGACCTCGAGCTGGGCACGCGACCTATTTCTATGGCTCCTTACTGTATGTCTCCTGTCGAGCTTAAAGACCTAAATTCTTAACTTTGAGATCTTCTGGGTAAGGGTTTTATTAGGTCGAGTGTATCGACTTAGGGTACTTTTATTTTGTTCATGAAGAAAAAGAATGGTTCTATGTGTATTTGTATCAACTACAGGCAGCTGAATAAGGTGATAGTGAAGAATAAGTATCCTATAACTCGTATCGATAATTGTTTAACTAGCTTCAGGTTGCAGTAGTGTTTTCTAAGATTAATTTGAGATCTGGTTACCATCAGTTGAGGATTTGGACTGAGGACATCCCTAAAACAGCCTTCAGGACTTGCTATGGCTATTACGAGTTCTTAGTGATGTCTTTTTGGTTGACCAATGCCCCTGCAACATTCATGGACTTGATGAACCATATTTTCAGACCTTATCTGGACTCCTTTGTGATTGTTTTCATCGATGATATTCTGGTCTATTCAAGGAGTAGGGAGGAGCACAAGTAACATTTGAGGACTGTGCTCCACACTTTAAGAGATCATAGGCTTTTTGCCAAATTCTCAAAGTGCGAGTTCTAGCTTGAGTCTATGGAATTCCTAGGACACGTGGTGTCTAAGGATAGGATTATGGTGGATCCGATAAAGATTGAGGCTATTCATGATTGGGCCAGACCTATAACTCCAACCGAGGTTCGTAGTTTCATCGGTTTGGCGGGCTAGTTACTATTGGAGCGCCTATGGCTAGATTTACTAGGAAGGAGGTTCTATTTCAGTGTTCTAATAAGTGTGAGTCGAGCTTTTTGAATCTCAAGGACTTGCTCACTTCAGCTCATATATTGACTCTTCCAGTTAAGGGTGAGGGATTTACTATGTATTGTGATGCTTCTGGTGTTGGTTTGGATTATATTTTGATGAAGTAAGGTTAAGTTATTTGCATATAGGGTGAGGCAGTTGAAGGTGAATGAGCACAACTACCCCACTCATTACTTGGAGTTGGCGGGGATAGTTTTCACGCTTAAGATTTGGAGGCATTACTTGTACGGTGTTTGTTGTTAGATATTCACTGACCATCATAGTCTTCAGTACATTATGACTCAGAGGGAGCTTAGTTCAATACAGCACAAGTGGATTGAGTTGCTAAAGGACTATGATATCTCTATTCTATACCATTCAGGCAAGGCGAATATGGTAGCGGACGCATTGAGCCGAAAGGCGATAAGTATGGGTAGCTTGGCTTTCATTTCAGCTTTAAAGCGACCGTTGGCCTTGGACATTCAATATTTAGCCAACATGATGATTTAGCTTGATATTTTATACCCTAGGAGGATTCTTTCTAGTGATAAGGCTAGGTCTACCCTGTTCAAGCAGATTTAAAGTCGTCAGTTTGAGGATAGCAAACTTTGTGGCACTCGTGATCAGGTGCTGAGAGGTGAATTGAGAAGGGCTACCTTAGATTCCGAGGGTATTTTGAGATTCAATGGTTGTATTTGTGTTTTGAGGGTTGGAGACTTGATTCAGTTGATTCTATGAGAGGCTCATAGCTCCAAATGCTTTATTCACCCTGGGACAGCTAAGATGTATAGATATTTGAGATAAATATTACTGGTGGAGTGGTATGAAGAAAGATATAACAGAATTTTACCTTGATGTTTGTGTTGTTGACAGGTAAAGGTTGAGCATCTGAGACCTAGTGTGTTGCATTAGAGACTACCCATCTCAAATGGAAGTGGGATCGAATTACTATGAACTTCGTGAGTGGGTTGCCTCGTACTTCTCGTAGTTCTGACAGCATTTGGGTCATCGTAGATCGGTTGACCAAATTAGCTCATTTCATCCCAATTCAGACTTCTTTTAGTACTGAGAGGTTAGCATGTATCTATGTCTGAGAGATAGTTTGCCTTTATGGGGTACCCGTGTCTATTATTTTAGATAGAGGCTCAGTGTTTACTTCTAAATTTTGGAAGACTTTTTAAGAAGATTTGGTTACTCAGGTTGACCTTAGCATTGTTTTTTACCCCCAGACCAATCGACAGTCGGAGTGGACTATACTGGTTTTGGAGGATATGCTACATGCATGTGTTATAGACTTTGGAGGTTAGTGGGAGTAGCACTTAGCCTTAGCGGGGTTTGCTTATAATAATAGCTACTATTTGAGTATTGAGATGGCACCATTTGAGGCATTGTATGGTAGGCATTGTCGATCTCCTATTAGTTGGTTTGAGACTTTCGAGGTTAGACCCCATGGTACTGACTTGCTTCGTGAGTCTTTGGATAGAGTTTGAGTGATTTAGGATAGGCTATGGGTAGCTTAGAATAGGAAAAAGAGTTATGTTGATCGTAGGTTTTGTGCTTTGAAGTTTGGAGTTGGTAATCGGGTGTTCCTCTGAGTATCGCCCATAAAGGGAGTGATGAGGTTTGGGAAGAGGGGCAAGCTCAGCACAGGTATATCGGGCCATTTGAGATACTTCGGACAGTTGGAGAGGTAGCTTATGAGTTGGTTGGCCCCAGACTTTTTATCCGTCCATTTATTTTTTCATGTATCTATGATGCGACTCTATATTATGGATGAGTCCCACATGCTTCATTAGGACTAGGTGCAGTTGAATGAGAGGCTGACCTTTGTAGAGGAGCCAGTTTCCACATTAGCTAGGGATGTCAGGTGGTTGCATTCCAGAGAGATTCTAGTGGTTAAGGTCCAGTGGAGACACCGTTCCATTGAAAAAGCTACTTGGGAGATCAAGAGTGAGATGCAGGACTAGTATCCCTACTTGTTCGAGCCTTCAGGTACTTCTTGACCTTTTACTTTTGCGGATGAAATCCTTTTAGTAGTAGATATTATTATGACCCTCCAGGTTATTTCCTATGTTTTTGTTCTTTTTTTTTGTTTAGAGTTTTCCTATAGTTGCCCCAAGTTATTTAGGACTTGCTGGAACTGACAGTTCAGTTATAGGGTAGTTCATTTGATTTTTAGAGTTATTTTCCTGTTTAGAGCTTTCGATGTTAAGAAAAGGGTATTGGGCCTGAACTTTAGGTAAATAGCCTCGAATACCAATTCTGACAGTTCTGCTAGCTCCAAAATGACAATTTTAGGCTAGGGTTCGGGTCCCGAGGCTTTCAGACTAGTTTTGGGCTATTGGGTGGATTTTGGTTAAAATAGCCCTTTGGGTGTGGGACCTATTTTTGATCGAAATGACCTCGGATGGAAATTTCGATAGCGCCATTGAGTCTGAATGTTGAATTTAGTAGGGAAGCATAGTTCGTTTGCATTCACGGCATTCCAAACAAATCCTGAGGGTTCGATCGAAAACTTGACACTTCGCCAAGTTTGCTGGTGCCTGCTATATCTGGTGCAACCACTTTAGCAGCTAGAAGACCGCTTTAGCGGTAGCTGCTTTAGCGACTTGGCACCACTTTAGCTGCTCTGGACCACTTTAGCATAGGCCGGCCATGAGGCTAGGCTATTTTAGCAATCTTCAGCTGCTTAAGCAGTGATCGCTTTAGTGGTCATTTAGCCGCTAAAGTGGCCATCGTTAGCACCTCTCGATATATTTTATTTACTCTTCCTTTTGGCCCATTTATTGCAAATCCAAATATAATTAGACCCTAGAGAGCTAAGAAATTATGGGAGATCGATCATTGGATGTCAGGGGTGAGTTGGAGACATCATTGTGGTCATTTCCTCTTCTTTATTTTCGTAGGTTTCCGTTTAATTTCTAGTTTAGCTCTCCGATTTAACTTTAAATCCCTAATTTATTTGCAGGCTACTTTGGAGATGGTTCGTGCTCGGATTACACCCATTTTTAAGGATAAATGATCCTTGAGATTAAAGGGACATGTTGACAGTTTCAAATTTATGATTCTGCAAGCGGGCCCCACATGGGAATTTTAGTTTGAATTTTGTCCCAGAGCAATTATATACAATATGGGTATCATTTTTCTCGTCCTAATGTGTAGATTATTATTTTTTTAGCGTGGTAGCATTCGGAGGCTTCTCGAATAGAAAAAGCTCTGGAGTGGTGGACTTTACGAACTTTCGGCGTCGTCCAGGTAGGCTAGGCATACTTTCCTCATAGATTAAGCTTTACTATGGTATTAGTATAGTATTATGCTAGCTATGGGTGGATATTTATGACTTGGTTGATAATTTAGTAATTATTGATTAAATTAGCCAATTAGAGAGACTTTTGGGTAGAATTCGGCCCATCCGTCCTCACTTTAAGTCAGGTTGATACTTTAGGACTAGTTTTGGTTTATTTAAGACCTTAGGTGGTACTTGTAAAGCTTTAGTCTAGGTTAGGGTAGGTGCTTGCCTTACTATGGGTTTTTGAGACTAGTGGCAGGCCCCATCTTGTTAGGATAATTGCCTAGATTAGCTCCTTGTAGACTATATAGAACGTTATTCATCACCGTAGACTAATTCTTGAGCGTTAGAATGACTTAGTCCTTTTATCGACTTCTGACTAGCTTTATTACTCGGATTAGAGTACGATTAACCTTTAAATATCATTCTTAAACTTAGTGGTTAGAATTAGCTCCTCTCATAGATTTGACCATTTAATTTGGGGGTTTAAGATTAATTTGGACTTAAGGGAAGTTATGGCTTGGAGTATCTTTACTTTGAAACTTATTTACTAGTTCCGGTTCAAGTTTGGTATTCAGGATTTATACGCGGTACTCTATTATGATGATACTATCCTCCAGTTCTGGTTCAAGTTCGGCGTTTATGATTCAAAGGGAATTCCAGGTATTTTATCACTCATTGGCACACTTTAACCTTATTATTGTCGGTGTTCTTTCTTATTTGTACTCACCAGACTTATGGGGGCTTGGTTGGGTTATTTCTCTCTTGTTTGTGCCTTCTAGGCTTACGGGGGCCTAGTTTGGTTGTAGTTACACTGTATTTTATCTTACATATTTATCGCTTCGGGCCGGTTTAAATTATTATTTTGGATTAGCACTTTATTCCTAACCTTATCTTACATTCTCGCATTTTATTATACTTTTATTGTAATTTAGCTCAGTCGGCCTATGATGCCTACGGAGTACCCATTATTTTTGGTACTCATACTAAACTTTTGCATCTTTTTTTGATGCAGATCTGATTACGAGCTTTCGCCGCTGACGCTACTTTTAGGCTTACTGCTACTTCGGAGATAGGGTGAGCTTTCAGAGCCGAAGCTAATCCTCTCTCCTTCTGCTACTTTTGGATAGTCTTTTACATATTTCGAGACTACTTGTATATTTTTTACTATTTAGTACTCTTATTTTTTATTTGGTGGTTCTTGTACCGACCTTACTAGTTCATGGGACACTTTTTAGTACTTTTACTCTTTCCCTTTGCTATTCCGTACGATCTTATTTATAAATATTGTTGGTTAGTACTCCTATTGTGAGTCTATATTTCATAGCATAGTGTATCTATATACCGTCATGGTATCATTGATGTCTACTTCAATCCTCCAGTCAGACCTCCATGATACCATCACAGTATATATATACTAACATTATATCATTGGAGTTTGCTTTAGTCTAGAATGATACTATAATAGTTTATCTATATACTGTCGTGGTATTATTGATGTCTGCTTCAATCCTTCAGTGAGACCTACATGATACCATCACAGTATATCTATATACTATATATCTATATACTGTTATGGTATCATTGATATCTGATTCAATCCTTCAGTGACACCTCAATTATACCATCACAATATATCTATGTACTAACATGGTATCATTGGGGCTTACTTCAGTCCTAATGATACCATCAAATTATATCTATATACTGTCGTGGTATCATTGATGCCTGCTTCAACTCTTCAGTAAGACCTCCATGATACCATCACAGTATATCTATATACTAACATGGTATCATTGGGGTTTTCTTTAGTCCGTAATAATACCATCACATTATATCTATCTATTGTCATCGTATCATTGATATCTGATTCAATCCTTCAGTGAAATCTCCATGATACCATCACACTAATCTATATACTATCATGGTATCATTGATGTATGTTTTAATCCTTCAATTGGACCATAGTATATATATACTGACATGGTGCCATAGGGGGTATGATTCAGTCCATAATGATACTATCACAGTATATTTATATACTGTTATGGTATAATTGATGTCTGCTTCAATCCTTCAGTGAGACCTCCATGATACCATCACATATATACTAACATGGTATCATTGGTGTTTACTTCAGTTCGTAATGATAGTATATTTATATAATGTCAAGGTATCATTGATGTCAGTTTTAATTATTCACTAAGACCTCCATGATACCATCATTGTATATTTAGTTTGATACATGATACTATCATAGGATCCATGATACAATAACAATATATTTGTATATTGATATGGTATCATTAATGTCAAATTTAGTGCTTTGGTAAACCTCCATGATACCATTACATTATATCTATGTATTATCATAGTATCATTAAGGTATATTTCAATCCTTTAATAAACCATAAGATTCAATAGTCTTTTTTACTTTCTTAAACTCTATGTCAAGTCAAACTATGACAAAATAAATTGAAACGGACGGAGTATATGTTTTGTTTTCATTTGCAAGAGCAAAAAAAAATAAATTATAAAAATATATTTTTTGTTAGTTTAGATTTTAATAAAAAGGGTAGTGAACTTTGATAATTTTCTTAATTATTTCTTATTGTAGTTTAGTTACTTATTTTTTAATTTATTTTAATCTAAAAGTAGTTGATATTTTCATTTTTTAAATAAGGTAAAAATATAAAAAGGGGAAAAATATTTAAAATAAAATAAATTAACAAAAAAAAGAACTAAAATAATTAACTACTATATTTCATCTTAAAATATTAATAAAAAAGAAGATAATAAAGACAAAATATAAAACAAAACAAAACAAAATAGAGTCAATAAGAAAAAAAATAATTAACTGGTATATTTATTTATATATTTCAATTATTCAATTTTTTTATTTACAACAACAACAACAACATACCCAGTATATTCTAGAAAAGTGGGGTCTGGGAAAGATAAAGTGTACACAGTCTGTACCACTACCCCAGAGATGAGGTAGAGAGGATGTTTTCAATAGACCCTTGGCTCAAGACAAAGAACAGTCTAGAAAAGACAGAATAGAAAATAAAGAACTAATAGGTAGTAACACAACAATAGATAATATCAGAAGCAAGACTACCACAAAGTAGTACTACACATGATCTATAACAACAAACATCACCAACTCCCAAGAACAAGACACTACAAGCATAGCACTACAACTACTAGCATGGATAACAAAATAAAGCTCTCCTACCTACTAGCAAGGACACACTCCAACCTGCTAACCTGCTACCCTAATTCGTATCCTCCACACCTTCCTATATAGGGTTATGTCTCAAAAAAGGGACCTTATTAATCTGGCTCATCAAAACAGCAGAAATTCAAAACATAACTATAGACTCAAATTTATTTAACGTATAGACTGTGAGTCCATGCATTGTCTTGTTATCCATCCATATTAGTAGCCGTAGTATTGCTCTTATAGTTTCTTTTGCTTCGATTATCGTATTATTATGCTGTTCTAACTATTCAGAATGTTTTGTTATGCTTTCACTTCCGTTACTTCCTTTTTTGAATTGCATTGGACTGCTTTTCCTTGAATCGAGGTCTATCAAAAACATCCTCTCGATCTCTACCTTTGAGGTAGGGCTAACCTCCCCAGACCCATTTTGCGGAATATGTTGTTCTCGATTGTGAGTCCATGCTAAGTCTAATTCAATTTTTTTATTTATTAATCTAAAAATAATTATTCTATGTTTTTATTTTTATATTTTTATATTTTTTTTTTAAAAAAATGCAAAAATATAGAAAGATAAAAGCAATAAAAAGAAGATAAACTAACAAAAAAAAAGTGAAAACCAAAAATTAAGAGAAAAATTGAAATAAAAAATAGAACAAATAATAAAAATATTTCAAAATAATAAAAATGATACCAAAATAAATAAATTATCTTATATTTTATTTTGTATCTTTATATTTTATTTTAAAGAAGGAAATAAAAAAGAAAACAAAATAAGGAAAATAACAAAAAGAATAAAAGCTAATGATAAGACAAAGTAAATTAGGTAGAATATGCACTAAAATTATGGTGGGTTATGCGGGTGATATTTTAGTGCCGACAAGGTATTTTGTGTAATTAGTTTTAGGTGGGGCAAACAAGGGTAATTACTTTGTTGCTTAGGGGTAGTTTGTATAGTTTTCCCAAGAAATTAGTACTTTAATTTATTTTTATCTTTACTTTTGTGTAAAACTTAGGTCCATGGTTGGTAACTAAACCCCACACTCAAGTGGATTGGGCTCAACATTTGACTAAAACAAGCAGCTAACAACTCCAACCACCCCCAAAGAAGGCCTAGCTCAGCACATTGAACCAACGTCCATCTCTTAGGGGGTGCGATTGTGCCCAACTCACTTGATTCTATCCTAAGCTTTATTCCTTCCTAAAATAAAGAGATTTTTTTTTATAAATAGCTATAGTTTAGACCATAATTATGAATAGTAGCTATAGTTTTCCTAATTACGATTCATAGTAATAGAAGGCTTGCGAGATTACCAGAGAGAGGCAAGAGACACAGATTGGAGAGAAAGAGAGAGTAAGTAGAGATGATAGATACATGTTGTATTCGACAAATTCATATTGAACCTAGTGATGTGTAATGACCCTCCAGGTCACTTTCTCTATTTCTGCTTATTTTTGGCATTTTTCAATTTTCCATATTAGCTATAGGTCAATTATGACTTGTGGGGACCGTCGGTTCAGTTTTCGAGCAGTTCATTTGGGTTTTAAGTCCATTTTCCTATTTTAGAGCTTTTGAAGTTGAGAAATTGGTCTTGGACCAAAACTTATAGTAGATGGCCTTAGATGAAAATTTCAATAGTGTCGTTAGCTCCGGAATGTGGATTATAGGCTAGGAGTACTTTTGGTTTAGGTCCCGAGGCTTTCAGACTCATTTTGGGCTATTGGTTGGAAATTGGTAAAAGTAGAACAGTAGATGTAGGGCCCATATTTTATGAAAACGACCTCAAATAAGAATTTTGATGGATCTTTTGAGTTTGAAATGTCGAATTTGGTATGGTAGCATAGTTTTTTTGCACGCACGGGGTTCTGAACGAATCCCGAGCATCCAGTCGGAGTGCTGTTGTTCAGCATCTGGTGTAGGCCCATTTTACATTTCATGTTCGCGAGGAGTAGGATGCATTCACAAAGGTTCAGGTCTTTGACCATCGCGTTCGCGAGCCTTCACTCGTGTTCTCGATGAAGGGTCAAATAGACCCGATTCCTTCTCTTTATCGCGTTCGCGACCCTTGTTGTCGCATTCACGATGGTTTATCTTTATAATCCTTCGCATTCGCGACCCATCGCCCGCGCTCGTGAAGGGACTTTTTGTTGTCTCTCATGATCCCGACTAGGGGGCCTCGCCTTTGCGATGAGTAACCCCCTGGCAGTATATAATCCTCCTTTCCCTAATTTTTCAGCCATTTCTTAACCCTTTTCCACCATTATTGGAGCTTGGAAAATTATGGGAAATCGTCCATTAAGGCTAATATAGTCTAATTCAACACCTCTTGATCATTTTCCATTGTTTTTCCCAATCAAATTGCGCTCTTTTCCTTATAAATTCCTAGAAATTAGTTTTTGATTTCCTGGCCACCAATTTGTACTCAATTCGTGCTCAATTTTTAAGCACGCATTCCTTATCCTTCGGGGGACCTCGTGATGGATTCAATTTTAAAATTTATTTGAGTGCCCCATGGGCCTATTTTTGACCCAATTTTTGGCTCAAGCTTTTATATTGCAATATGGGTTTTGTTTTACTCGTATTAGTGTGTAGATTATGATTTTGATAGCGCAACATTGTTTTGGGATCGTGGAGTAAAGACGAGCAATTTACGGATGGTTTGAGACTTCGGTTCGACAATGAGGTCAGCTACGATCTACTTTTCTTTATAAGATTGTGTATTGTATAGATTACATACTAAATAGGGGTTATAAGATAGGTTTATATCTAGTATATCCTGAATTGGCATGTTTAGGGGATTTAGATTAGAAAAGTAAATTGAGACTTAACCTAGAATACCTGTTCTAGTTATGGGACTCTAGTATGCCTGATTATAGACTTGTTTGACCCTAGATCGACATAAAGTATCCCTTAGTATGAAATGGATTATGAAACTTAGTGATTTGGGCAATATCCCTTGATTAGATCCTTCTAGTAGCTTGAAAGTTGTATTTACCTTATTCTTTCTGAGTTATAATGATGTTATCCTGGTAAATTGTATATTGTTAGGCTCGAGGCCATAGTTACAAGACCATTCGGACACCAGGTTAGTACTCTATCCTTTGAAAGGATGTGGTTCTAGTTTATAGATGCCTAGACGCTTACGGTTGTATTGTTTAGATACTGGTGATAACATGCATACATTTAGATGTATTTAGGCTTGTTAGTGGCATGATGTCAACTAAAATCTTGGTTTTACTACTATTTTCTAGAAAGGGATTTATTCCCACTTTTGACTTTAAAACTGATTTTTTAAACAAAAGTCGTGCCACCTTCATTAATGATTTATGAGCTTTTAAACTAAACTTACTACTTTAAAAACTTAGTTCGAGGTTGATTCTGGTCTATTCGTGATCCACACTTTTATCACTACTTATTCATGTCGGTTGAGGGAGATCCTGACTATTTCTACATTATCCTACTATTTAGTCTCAGATTCGATCTCAGGCATTGATATTTTATGGATTTCTACTTATTTAGACTCGGTTCAAGTTAAAACACTTATTATAATTGTTTGGCACTTGTATCTATCGATCTTATGGGGGGATTGATGCGCCATGGTTACATGGCACTTTCGATGCTTAAAATAAGGAAAATATGCAATAACTTGGGTGTATTTAGTTGGTATGATGTGGTTTCTGTCCTACATTGCAGGAAAACAGGTTTTGAAGGAAACAAATGATCAAAAGGGAGAATCAAGCCCAAGAACAAAGTATTTGAAGATGAAAGAACAAGAATCTACACCAGAGAGGGAGTCACGACACCACTCACGTGCCGTGAGGTCCACTCACGTGACATGAGTGGCTGTCGTGAGTCATCTTCAGAGATGATCGAATGTGGTATGATTTCCACGGCAGCACTCACGTGGCGTGAGTCCACCTACGTGGCATGAAAGGGTGGCGTGAGTCTTCTGAAGATGTCTAATTGAACTTGATTTTCACGACACTCACCTACGTGGCGTGACTTGGTTCCACGACATCAAGTCACGATACCGTGGAAGTTGCCGACTTTGTTCTCCTGTTTTGATTAGGATAGGATTAGCCTTGTATCTATAAATACCCCTGTATAGTCCTATGTTCAGGAGTTAGTCAGTACATTGTTTTGAGAGATATTTTCTATTTTTTCTGAGTTCATAAACATATTATTGGTTTTGTAATTAAAAACCCTAATTCGAGTTTTATTCATAATTGAGATTTCAGTTCTTCTTCATTATTATGAGTGTGCAATTATGTTTTCATCTTTGAATCCTTCTTGTGTTCTTGCAATTATGAGTAGCTAAACTCATCAACTAGGGTTGTGTGAACCATGAGGAATTAACGAAACAGGTTAAGTGCAAAGCAACTCTGAACCGTTGTGAATGCATGTGTTGGTATTTCCTTCATTGTGATTGATCTTCTAACGGTTGCAAATGTTAAAAACTCGCGTGTATTCTAGGCTTACTCGAGAGAGAGGTAGATATTGGGAAAAGGAGATAACAACAGAGATTTGAAGTTATCAACCTTCATCTAATAACTTGAGCCTTAGCGGGAATAATTATCTGAGATACAGGACAAGGGTTAGTAGTGCGACACTCGAAGACCGAAAGGAGAAGAGTGAAATTCATCTAACCAAGATCGAGAGACGTTTAGATGAACATATCTTGTCAGATTTTGCATGCAACATAGCGGGACAGTTTTGTTATCATAAGTAACCGGTGGAGTTAAGGAATCATTGGGGATCATAGTCCTAGTGTATTTCCCTTATTGTCTACAAACTCGATACAGTCAGCAATCGTTACTGTTACTATTTATTCACAAAACCCCCCAATTTAACTTACTCACCAATCACTCAGTCTAGTATTCTAAACAACTTCGACCTATTCCCTGTGGGATCAACCCCAACCTAGTTGGGTTCTATATTTGATACAGCAACCGCATTATACTTTTCTGGAGGTATATTTTGGGCGACATAAATTTTGGCGCCATTGTCGGGGCTACGGTCACGGAGCTGATTAGTGTACTTATTGGAGTTGACTGGTTTTGTTTTTCTATATTTTTAAGGGCGCACGTCGGTGTATGCTTAATACTAGGAGTCAAGGCAATCCCCTGATTCCACTTGATCTTGAGATAGAAAGGACTCTGAGAGCTAATCGAAGAATGGTGAATACCGATGGAGTTCAGGATCCCATCGCCGCGGGAGACATTCATAACCAACCAATTTAGGTAGTTGGTCATGAAACAGCATATCAAACTGCCGCTCGATTGACATGGGAAGATCAAGCTAGGCAAGCTGCTCTTAGGCAAGTATAAAGAGATAATCGAGCCATGCAAGAAGCTTCACAGTGTCTAGCTGATGCTGAAGAGAGACAAAGAAGACTTAGAGCACAGCTGAAACCATATGTGCCTGTTTATGATGATCCTGAAGAAGAGAATGTGGCGTATTTAGAACCGGTTGAGACTGGTGCCATCATTCCACCAGAGTTACCTCAGGGCACTAAGTTTGACATTACCAGTTCCATGATTCATTTGCTAAACTTGAAAGGTGAATTCACCGGTCTTCCTACAGATGATCCCAACATGCACGTGATAAATTTTGTGGGGTTTTGCACTTCATATAATTTGCCTGGAGTTAACCAAGAGGCTATTCGATTGAGATTGTTTCCATTCTCCCTAACAGGAGAAGCGACATTGTGGTTGGCAGAATTACCATGAGGTTCCATCACTACTTGGCAAGAATTGAGGAATTAATTTCTAGAAAGATTTTTCCCACCTTCTAAGATGTTGCAGTTGAAGGATGAGATTTATAATTTCAGATAACTACATTCTGAAGCACTTTATGAGACATGACTAAGATTCAAGAAGAAGCTGCAGAATGTGCCAAATCATAGGATGAGTGGTAGAAATTTACTTAAAATTTTCTACAGGGCTTTGGACGCAAACACTAAGGCTGTAGCAGATACTATCACTGGTGGAGCATTCATGAACTGAGATGGGAGCAAGCTTCAAAGATATTAGATCGTATCACTAAGACCAATCGAGGATGGCATACTCGGGAGGCAGATACGCCTACTGGTACATATACTATTGGAGCCTCAACTGCACAACGGGCATTGGACAAAACTGTGGCTCAAGAGGTCGCGCAACTAAGGACAGAAATTGGTTTGCTAGCTAAATAAATTGCAGCCAAAGATGCTGAGAAGGTGCATGATGTAGGTGCACAAGGCAAAATGCCGAGACATGATGATAGTGAATTTGAAAAGGAGGCTAAATACTTGGATCGCGAAGTGGAGGGTTTTCGAGCCAAGGGCCAAAGGTCTAATCAAGACTCTTGGAAATCTAGGTAAGGGAATCAAGGTCAGAACTATTATGGAGATAATTACAACAAGTCGGGAAACATAGATCGAGAACAAGACCGTGACAGTGATTAGAGACGGAAAGATGATTATAAAGAGAAGAATGGCCTTTATGTACCACCAGGAAGCCGGATCGAGAACAAGACCGTGACAGTGATTAGAGACGGAAAGATGATTATAGAGAGAAGAATGGCCTTTATGTACCACCAGGAAGCCGTGATGATGAGTCTGGAAATTCAAGAATGGAGGCCCTTCTTAATAAACTAGTCAAAGGGTCAGAGAGCCAGGAAAATTGCTTGAAGGATATTAGGTCAGACATTTCGGGAATAATTCAGAAAGTGGAGTCTCATTCAACTGCCATTAAACAGTTGGAGCAACAGTTCGGGAAGATATCATTAGCACTGAATCAACGTCAGCCAGGCACCCTTCCAAGCAACACCATCCAAAATCCGAAGAATGATAGCCATTGTCTAGCCATTACTACTAGAAGCGAGAAATTCATGACAGATCTACCTATACCTACCGACAGTGGTAAGACTAATGAGCCAATGGTTAGTGATGTAGAAATTGAGTTAGAGCCGGATAATTCAAAGGGCGAAACAATTCCATATCATCATGATACTAGCGAAAAGACAAAATCTGAAAAGAGGCAGGAAAAGAAGGTACCACAAGTGCTGAAAACTATCCCATGACCTCCTCCTCCCTTTCCTCAAAGGTTGAAAAAGAAGGATGAAGAAGGCAAATATCATAAGTTTATTACAATATTGAAGGAGCTGTTAGTAAACATCCCTCTTGTTGAGGCATTGGAGCAGATGCCAGGTTATACGAAGTTCATGAAAGACTTGGTGACAAAGAAGAGAACTGTCAGTTTTGAGCCAGCAGATAACTTACATCATTGTAGTGCAGTTGCTTCACGTTCCCTAATTGAAAATAAGGAGGATCCAGGAGCTTTCACAATTTCTTGTACTATCAGGTCCTACAACTTTGCTAAGTCACTTTGTGATTTGGGTGCTAGCATTAACTTAATATCGTTAGCCGTTTTCAAGAAGTTGGGGTTGGGAGCACCAAAACCAACCTCTATGAGACTTCTCATGGCCGATAGAACTGTGATAAAGTCGGTGGGAATTCTGTATGATGTTTTAGTAAAGGTTGCATCTTTCATATTTTTGACTGACTTTGTAATCCTAGACTGTGAAGTTGACTTTGAGGTTCCCATCATATTAGGAAGACCATTCCTTGCCACTGGTTATGCACTGGTCGACATGGAAATAGGGCAGATAAAATTTAGGTTAAATGATGAATAGGTCACTTTCAATGTTTGTCGTTCCATAAAGCAACCAAGAGATAAGCGGGTGATTTCGATAATAGATGTGGTTGATGATAGTGATGTTGTTGTGTCTCTTGAAAAAAGGTTGGGGGTAGAAGCTCTTGTGGCCGTGATTATGAATTTTGATAGCAACGGTATTGAGAAATATAATGAGATGGTTGGTGTACTCACTGGGAAGGGAACATACACTTATGCTCCAAAGAAACTTGATCTCAATTTGAAGAATAGGGTGACCCCACCAGCTCGTCCGTCTATTGAGGAGCCTCCAGTTTTGGAGCTTAAGGCTCTTTTAGCTCACCTTCACTACACATTTTTGGTAGCCAACAATACCTTGCCTGTGATTATTTCTGCTAAATTGGTGGAGTGGCAAGTAGAGGCTCTAGTTTCAGTATTGAGAAGATTTAAGAGGGCCATTGGTTGGTCCATTGCTGATATTATAGGAATTCCACCCGGTATTTGCACTCACAAAATTCAACTTACTCCTGAGTGCATACCGAGCATTGAGCATCAACGTCGTCTAAACCCACCTATGCAAGAGGTTGTGAAGAAAGAGATCATCAAGTGGTTAGATGTAGGAGTGGTTTACCCTATTGCTGATAGCAAGTGGGTGAGCCCAGTTCAGTGTGTGTCAAAAAAGAGAGGAATCACTGTGGTTCCAAACGACAAAAATGAGCTGATTCCAATGAGGCCAGTTACTGGATGGAGAGTTTGCATGGATTATCAAAAGCTGAATTCTTGGTCAAAAAAAGATCATTTTCCAATGCCCTTCATGGATAAGATGTTAGACCGTCTTGCTGGTAAAGGATGGTATTGTTTTCTTGATGGCTATTCGGGGTATAATCATATTTTCATAGCCCCCAAAGACCAAGAGAAGAACACTTTCACTTGTCCATACTGGACATTCACATTTAAAAGGATGCCCTTCAATTTGTGTAATGCACCGGCCACTTTCCAACGCTGCATGATGTCTATTTTCTCCTACATGGTGGAAGACACTATTGAGGTTTTTATGGATGATTTTTCTGTTGTGGGAGACTCATTTGATGGTTGTTTGGCACACCTTGCTAATATGTTTCAAATATGCGAGGAGTGCAACTTAGTGCTGAATTGGGAAAAATGTCACTTTATGGTCAACGAGGGTATCGTATTGGGGCATCAGACTTCAAAAAAAGGCATTGAAGTGGATAAGGAAAAGATTGAGGTAATTGAGAAGCTACCTCCACCTATCTCTGTGAAAGGTATTTGAAGTTTTTTAGGTCATGATGGATTTTATAGAAGATTCATCAAGGATTTATCTAATATTGCACATCCTTTATGCAAACTTTTGGAGAAAGAGGTAAAGTTTGTGCTCGATGAGGTATGCCTAAAAGCATTTGAGCATATTAAAGAGAATTTGGTTTCAACCCCTATTATTATATCACCATATTGACCGATGCCTTTTGAAGTTATGTGTGATGCTAGCAGAGTGGCTTTGGGTACAGTCCTTGGCCAAAGATGTGAGAAGATGTTACATCTGTTTTACTATGCTAGCAAAGTGCTTAATCCAGCTCAAAAGAATTATACTGTGACTGAGCAGGAGTTATTGGCAGTGGTATTTGCTTTTGAGAAATTCAGATCTTACTTTATAGGTACGAAGGTGATTGTGCATACAGACCATGCAGCTCTTCGGTATCTTATGTCAAAAAAGGATGCTAAGCCAAGATTGATTCGGTAGGTACTTCTATTGAAAGAATTTGACTTTGAAGTCAAGGATCGTAAGGGAACCGAAAATTAAGTTGCTGACCATCTATCACGCCTTGAGGAGGAGGCCATGCTTAAATTAAGGGATGATCTTGAGATTGATGATACTTTTCTAGATGAGCAAGTACTAGTAGCATCTCAAGACTTAATCCAGTGGTTTGTTGATTTTGCCAACTTTTTGGCAAGTGATCTAGTTCCGAAAGATATGTCGTATCAGCAGAGAAAGAAACTCATGCATGAGATAAGAAAATTATTATGGAATGAGCCGTATTTATTTAGGGTGTGTACAGATGGCATAATTTGAAGATGTGTTCTAGAGATCGAGATGATGAGTATTTTGGAAGCATGTCATTCATCTCCAATTGGGGGTCATCATGGAGGTGCGCGAACTGCCCATAAAATCTTGCAATGTGGGTACTACTGGCCTAGTATTTACAAAGATGCTCATGATTATGCTCGCGCTTGTGACCAATGTCAAAGGCAAGGGGGTATCTCACGCAGACACGAACTTTCCATGACAACTATACTTGAGCTTGAATTGTTCGACGTGTGGGGAATCGACTTTATGGGCCCTTTTGTGAGCTCACATGGGATGAAATACATCTTGGTAGTTGTCTACTATGTCTCTAAGTGGGTGGAGGCAATTACTCTTCCTAATAACGAAGGAAGAAGTGTAACAGCATTCTTGAAAAAGAACATATTTTCACGATTCGGTACACCCCGAGTTATCATTAGTGATGGAGGATCCCACTTCTACAATCGTCTGTTCAAGGGCCTGCTTGAAAAATATGGTGTTAAACATAAGGTGGCAACACCTTACCATCCTTAGACAAGTGGGCAAGTTGAGTTGTCAAATCGTGAGATCAAGTCTATTTTGGCAAAAACGGTGAATGCCAATAGGAGTGATTGGGCTCGAAGATTGGATGATGTTTTATGGGCATATCGACCTTCTTTCAAAATGCCAATTGGTGCATTACCATATCAGTTGGTTCTTGGAAAATCTTGCCATTTGCATGTTGAACTTGAACATAAGGCTTTATAGGCTTTGAAAAGGTTGAATTTAGACTGGAGTGAAACAGCTAAATTGAGACTTGAGCATATGAATGAGATGGATGAATTTCATCTCAGGGATTATGAAAGTTCAGCTATATATAAAGAGAAGATGAAATTATATCATGATCATCGCATTGAGAACCGAGAGTTTCACCCGGGAGATTTGGTGCTACTTTATAACTCCAAGCTTTGCTTGTTTTCTAGAAAATTAAAATTCAAATGGTTCGGACTATTCACGGTGGTTAGGGTATTTCCACATGGAGCAATTGAGCTAAAAGGAGTGGATAATGTTCTATTCAAGGTCAATGGGCAGCGTGTTAAGCATTATGTGGGAATCACGAAAGAAATAAGGACATGTGAGGAACTTGAGCTTGATGAAGTCTAAGTAGTCAAGCTAGTTATATCGTGCCGCGATGTTAAATCAGACGCTTTATAGGAGGGAACCCATAGGCTGATTGGTGAAGTCTGAGTATCCAAGTTAGCCCAGTCGTGCCGCAATGTTAAATCAGGTGCTTTATGGGAGGCAACCCGTGGTCTGTTTATGTGTGATCTGGTGAAGACTGAGCAATAGAGGATAAGTTAACTGAAATCTGAAAGAGTGAATGGATTATGTTCAGTTCAACTCGCGACACATAATCACTTGACGTATGTGGAACCACGTCACGTGAGTGGTGCCGTGGAAATCAGAGAAAATGTTGGTCTTTCTGAATCTTACCTATGACATGATACCCATGTGACGTAGGTAGACCCACTCCATATGGCAGGTCTCGTGAAAATCAAAAGCAAATTTTAGAAATCAGAATCTCATTACGACAGAGGTCACGTGGGTGGTATCGTGCATGCAGAAATCCTAGGTAAGTTCATACCCGACCCAACCCGATCCAAATTAAAGTATATCGGTTCAACCCATATATTTTCGATCCAAATTAAATTCCTCTTCAAACTTCTCCACATTAAATCCTACAAATAAACCCTAATTCCCACAAGTCACCATATCCCATACCTTCAAATTCCAACTTCCACCTCCATCTTCACTACAAAAATCTAACAAAACTGACCCCACCCTATAAATTTGAACCAAACCCGACCCAAGTACACAAAATACGAACCCAACCCAACCCAAATACCCAAAATCTGGCCCACCCACCACAAAATCCAACAAACCCGACCCCAACACCCAAATTCCGGCCAACCCGACCTAAATTCCAGCTAACCAACACCTAATTCCGGCCAACCCAACCCATAATCTGCTACCATGCCACCCAAACCTAATCCCAAACGTGACCATCTCAATTCTTCATCACGAATTAGAATGAAAAATCCTGAATTTCCATCTAGATTGCGTGATGAATCATCTTGGTCAGATCCGAGTGGGTTCGTGGAGGAGTTTGAGATTGGACATGATGATACTGCACTCGTTCCCCGTACCACAAGGTTACGATCTCGGGCTCAAGATGCTGCTCGGGCTGCTCTTCAGCCTGTTCCGCAGCCGATTGCTCCTGCAGAGTCTTCTGAGTCCGCCCCCCAGTATGAATAGGGGGAGGATGCTTCAGAATCGAGCTTTGTAGATGATATTATAGGTCATAGGGCTACAGTTCAGGGTACCTCTGCGGCGGAGGTTACAGTCTCTATTTTAGATGCTGGTGCACAGAGTGCTCTGACTCCTGCATCGTGTAAGGATATCTAGCGGTGGTGTGTTCAGGGCATGAGGGTATTTTATGACAGGGATGCCGAGATGATGGAACAGGGTGTATGTAGGAGGAGTATTATGGAGGAGCCCTGATATATGCTTGAGGAGTTAAAGACATTGCCTTATATTTGGGCTGTGTTTGAGCGGTATGGGTTTAGTTGGATGACGTAGCCTCCTGGTCGTTATAGTTTGGAATTGGTCCGAGAATTTTATGCCTCATATACTGCATCGGTTGATTTGAGTACACCTGTTGGGCAGCAGTGCAGGGATCAGCCTTTATTGACACATATTGTGGTTCGAGGTACCCGAGTTGATATATCAGAGTAGACCATCCACCGCTTCTTATTTGGTGCAGACAGTCCACTGCCAGCTACGACTGCTGAGTTTGATCACCGTATGGACACTGTCAGAAATCAGATTAAGATGTGGTATGTGGATCAGAAGTTGGAGCTGCTGAAATAGATTGTGGGGTAAATAGCGAAGGACGGTGTTGCTGTGAGTTGGGTGACTGGGAAGTTGGATATCAAGAAGTCCACACTCTATTTTGCCGGCAGATTTTGGTGGTTAGTTATTCGGCATCAGTTGGGTCCCACTAATGCTAACAATTCACTTACATTGGACCGGGCTGTGGTGGTAGCCAGTATCCTTGTGGGTTATGATATTCATATTGCCAGATACATCATACGGTAGATTCATGAGCGGGCCTTTCGAGACCATACATGTATACCATTCCCCTGCTTGATCTAGAGTTTCTGTGATAGGGTGGGTGTGGCTAGGCTACCTACCCTTGATCATTATATAGGGGTGACCCGTTGATGATGCGGTACCCGGTACTATAGATCCACCGCCTACCTCTGGTATGGTTTCAGTTTCGAGGGACTTTCTGTAGCAGTTGATTGATAGACAGATGTAGATGTTCGAGCGGCAGACCCACACTGAGACCCAGATGGCTAAGTCGGTATCCCAGCTTAAGCCATGGGTTAGGACCACTGTAGAGGCTGCAGAGGCTAGGGTGGAGGCCCGAATGACTACGATGATGGATTAGTTTATGAGGGGGCTGCATGGGAGGATTGATAGCTTTGAGGCACGGATGTCCTCCCGGATGATTTCTGCACAGGGTCCTGATATGAACGGATTGACACAGGAGGTGGCAGCATTGAGGGAGAAGGTTAGAGCTTTGGCATCGAGTAGCACTCCTATTATCCCACCTATGCCTGTTCAGGCACCGATGTGACCAGCCTTTGAGGTGGATCTGTTTGCCCACGAAGAGCCTCTGATTGATAGAGGCAAGAGACCACGCAGTTCAGAGGACCAGGTTGACAGTGGTGATGAGTATGAGGGTGATCTCTGGAGAGCGGCTAATGCCTCCAGGTTGGAGTACCATACGATTCAGATTGCATAAGAGCAGCGGGCACGTGGTGCGTCTTCTAGCCAGGCACCCCCTCCATTGGATGCACCTACCAGAGAGCCCACATTGCAGACTGATGATCCCGCTGCGGGCGGGCCTACTTCCGAAGCCTAGGGCGCCACAGGTATGTCTTCACTCCCTTATATTTTATTGATAGTTGTGCACTGAGGGCAGTGCACCATTGTTTGTTAGAGGTGGGGGTGTACCACCACTTGGGGGGTTTTGTTGCCTTATTTCTTTTCCCCCGAGTATGCTATCATAGTAGAACCGGCATGCTTAGGGTGTTATTTATAGTATTTATGTGTTTCTTATTGAATTAAGAGAAAAATAAGGGAACCGTAGTGTAGTCTAGTTTTGAAAAAAAAATTATGCTTTTTGAATGTTAAGGATACCCCTCCTAAAAATTTTTATTTTGAATTGTGTGTGTAGTATGTTAGTTTGTGACAGTTGTTGGATCTTGTTATGGCATTAGTATTACGGGCAACATAACTATAGCTAGCATTGCATGAACCGGATAGGTAGTAGTTAATAATGTAACCTTGTGCTATGTGTGTGTGAGGTCATTACTTAGTTCACTTTGTGGGTGCGATCCAGAACTTACCTGGTTAGTCTTGCCTAGGTTAGAGGATAGTGGTTAGGAAAGGATCATAGGTCATTTTTGAATAAGTCCACTTTTAGTCTAAACGCCCGACCAAATGAATTAAATATCCCTCTATCCCAATTTTGAGCCTAAATTAACCAATTTCTTTCATTAGCCTATTCACCTTCCCATTTTATTTACAATGAATCTGTCTTGACCCTGGTCCCTCCTTGGACACTGTGTACCTCAACTCAGACAAATAGCCTAAGTTGAGGGTGGCTATTATAGGGGTGCGTAGATTGATTTGGGTATGAAGAAGGGGTTAATAAAAGAAAAAGAAAAAATAGATTTGGGTGTAAAGAAAAAGAAAAAAAATATATAAAGTGAAAGAAAAAAAATTGTGGTGTGAAGTTTGAGAAAAATCACAACCAAAATCTAAAAATAAAAGAAAGGAGAATAAGGGAGAGTAAAAATGAGAATGGTTGGAAGTTGGAGCCAAAAATAGTGTAGTGTCAAGGAGGGTTGAGTTACCATATCCATATGTACCATACCCGTCCCCAAGCCTACATTACAAGCCGAGTAAAGTCCTATAGCGATCCTAGTTCAACTAACCGGAAAAAAAACTAAGGCATAGAAAATAAGGGCAAGCCTATGGTATTTCATGCACACTATTTGAACTTCTTTGTGAGAGAGAGTGTTTTGAACGAGTCCCTAATTTGAGATTCATTAGCATACTGTGAGTGCATGGGACTTCTTTGATTGTGAGAGTACATGGGTTGCATTATTAGCGGCTATTTGTTAGAATAATGTCATTTGCATATATGCTTAGTTGGTTGTTCATAATCTGGTTCCATCACTTGATCTCTTCTGTGTCATAATAATATTTTGCCTATATAAACACTGTGGTCTTGATTTTCAAATAGGAGGGGTCGAAAAAGTTTTGTGCTAAAGGAAATGAGTCGACTTCCATAAATCCCTTAGGTTTCTCTTAATTAAGCATCGTACATGTCTGTTTTTGTTTTGTTCGCCTGAGGACATGCAAACGTTCTAAGTTGAGTGTGTTGATGCGCAATGGTTACATGGCACTTTCGATGCTTAAAACAAGGAAAATATGCAATAACTTGGGTGTATTTGGTTGGTATGATGTGATTTCTATCCTACATTGCAGGAAAATAGGTTTTGAAGGCAACAAATGATCAAAAGGAAGAATCAAGATCGAGAACGAAGTGTTTGAAGATGAAAGAACAAGAATCCGCACCAGAGAGGGAGTCACGACACTACTCACGTGCCGTGAAGTCCACTCACGTGACGTGAGTGCCTGTCGTGAGTCATCTTCAGATATGATCGAATGTGGTCTGATTTCCACGGAAGCACTCACGTGGCGTGAGTCCACCTACATGGCGTGAGTCAACTTCTGAAGATGTCTAATTGAGACTAATTTCCACGACACTCACCTACGTGGTGTGACTTGGTTCCACGACACCAAGTCACGACACCGTGGAAGTTGCCGACTTTGTTCTCCTGTTTTGATTAGGATAGGATTAGCCTTGTATCTATAAATACCCCTATATAGTCCTATGTTCAGGAGTTAGTCAGTACATTGTTTTGAGAGATATTTTCTATTTTTTCTGAGTTCATAAACATATTATTGGTTTTGTAATCAAAAACCCTAATTCGAGTTTTATTCATAATTGAGATTTCAGTTCTTCTTCATTATTATAAGTGTGCAATTATGTTTTCATCTTTGAATCCTTCTTGTGTTCTTGCAATTATGAGTAGCTAAACTCATCAACTAGGGTTGTGTGAACCATGAGGAATTAACGAAACAGGTTAAGTGCAAAGCAACTCTGAACCGTTGTGAATGCATGTGTTGGTATTTCCTTCATTGTGATTGATCTTCTAACGATTGCAAATGTTAAAAACTCGCGTGTATTCTAGACTTACTCGAGAGAGAGGTAGATATTGGGAAAAGGAGATAACAACAGAGATTTGAAGTTATCAACCTTCATCTAATAACTTGAGCCTTAGCGGGAATAGTTATCTGAGATACAGGACAAGGGTTAGTAGTGCGACACTTGAAGACCAAAAGGAGAAGAGTGAAATTCATCTAACCAAGATCGAGAGACTTTTAGATGAACATATCTTGTCAAATTTTGCATGAAACATAGCGGGACAGTTTTGTTATCATAAGTAACCGGTGGAGTTAAGGAATCATTGGGGATCATAGTCCTAGTGTATTTCCCTTATTGTCTACAAACTCGATACAGTCAACAATCGTTACTGTTACTATTTATTCACAAAACCCCCCAATTTAACTTACTCACCAATTACTCAGTCTAGTATTCTAAACAACTTCGACCTATTCCCTGTGGGATCAACCCCAACCTAGTTGGGTTCTATATTTGATACATCGACCAGATTATACTTTTCTGGAGGTATATTTTGGGCGACATCAGGGATATATAGATATAAGTTATGGTTGTTGTTTGCTGAGTGTTTGCTTGTACCTTCCTGGCTTATGGTGGACCTGTTAGGTTATTGGTTGTCCGGGTTAGCTGGTTACATTACTATTTGATTATTACTGTATAGTTTATGGCAGGCTGGTTATGGATTGGTGCTCGAGGTTGTGTATATGTTTCTGATACCTTTTCTCGTATTATGGTAAGATTTATTATTGCTAGATTATCTTTTGATTATGCATATTTCGACTAGAGACCTTGATTACACTAGAGTTAGTTCCCTTATTATTTATGATCTTTGTGATATTAGGCTAGCTCCCTCAGAGTAGTTCCTTCATGTTGGGTTATCTGTATAGCATGGTTGTATATCTATTCTTCTCTAGCTATTATTTATATACCATTTCCTTCTTTCCTACTACTATTGTATATAGTATATCTTTTTCTTCACCCTACTATCATATATTGACTAGCTACTTACGATATGGTACCTTCGTTCTAGATTATTTATAGGATATGGTAGTTTGTCCTTACTTTTCCATTATTATTATGATGTCTCATTTCCTAGATAGTTGTCTGTAATGTATATACCTGCTTTACATGTTATTTATACTTGCATTATCTCTGAAGCTCAGTCGGTCGATGCCTACTGAGTGCCTCGTGTTTAGTACTCATACTATACTTCTGCACCGTGAAGATCATAGTACGATTTCTCACCGCTGATGTGTGCATTGTGTAGATCTTCCATGGATAGGAGATTTGGGGTGAGCTCCTGACATTCGGAGTTGTTCCTGCTCTTCCTCAGTTATTGGACTGATCTTTATTTTGCATTTCAGAGATAGTTCCATATATATGTATTATGCTTACCTTGTACTCTTATTTTGTTAAAAGTTCTTGTACTGACTTCACCAGGTTTTGGGGTTAGTTCTCTATATTAGTCCCTTTATTGGATTCTTTTTCTGTTGCTTTCTTCTTTTCTCTTAATAGTCTGTTACTAGTTGTTTTGGATTATGGGTTGGCTTACCTACTGGTGGGTTATGGTAGGTGCCATCATTACCTGATAAATTGATTCGTGATAAATTGGTATCAAAGCCTAGGTTCACCGATGTTATTGGTACAAGAGCAAAGTGCCTAATAGAGTCATGCGGATCGGTACGAAGACGTATGTATCCTATCTTTAGGAGGCTACAGGGCATTCCTAGGAAATTATATTCCTTGATTCCTTGTCGGGTGTTCGTACTTTTATAAATCTCTAAGTACTTCTTTTGACTCCACTCTTTCTCATATGGATAGCACGAGGTTGTCGATAGATGTAGATAGGACCTCTGCGCGTGTTACCAAAATTTTAGCTTAGCATCGAGCTAGGGAGTTAGAAATTGATATTGAGGATCTTCAGCGTCATCTAGAGGGTCTGGGGCCAGCCCAGACTCCTACAGAATCTGTGATCGCCTAAGCTTTTCAAGATACCATGTTAGGGATTTCGAGTCTTTTCATGGATACTTCACAACCAGGGTGGTGTCTGGTACATCGAGTGGTTTTTAGGCCAGAGTGGGGTTTGTAGGTACTCAACAAGGCTCTTTATTAGTTTCAAAGTATGAGATAGGATTTCTCGAGTAGGCTAGGCATACTTCTATGTTATATCCAACAGAAAGAGATGATGCATGGGTTTATTAGGGGACTAGCATTACCACTCCATTTGGCATTGGAGCATTTGATATCAGCTGGATCTACTTTCCTTTAGGTTGTTGATTACACAAAGACTACAAAAAGGGCATGTCTTGAAACATATAGAGGTGGCGGTAAGAGGCCATGTCAGAGGTATAGTATTAGTAATATTCTGTCTAAAGGTAGGGATACTCCTAGCAGAGGTCAGCATCATTTGCAGCCTATTAGGTTCGGTTAGGTAGCTCTTCAGATTATAGGTGGCTCTCAGACAGGTCATGGTGGTCTTAGTGGATAGATTTCTAGTCAGTTATTATGGGGCTCTTGGTTTAGGTTTTCAAGCTGTGACGGTCGTTCTAGATCAGTAGGTATACTACATCAAAGAGCTCCAGGGATATGTTATGATTATGAAGAGTTGGTCAGTGGTCTAGGGAGTGTCCCAGGTATGAGTTGGTTAGCCATTTGGGGTCAGCTCATGTTTTTTGATAGATTAGAGCTTCAGGGGTTTGTTATGACTACAGAGAGACCGATCATTAGTCCAGAGACTGCCCCCAATGTGAGATTATTGAGCAATCAATGCAGCCAGATCAGTCTCATAGGGTTGTGGCACCTTCAGGCAGAGGTAGTGCACTTAGTATTTTGGTTGGTCATTTAGATGCTTAGTTCGGTCTTAGACACGTTCAGATTCACACTTCTTTGGGCAGGCCAGGGGCTATGACTTTGGATTCCATCGTTATAGGTGCGCTTTTGATTTACTATCTCTTAGTTTCTACTTGAATTAAGTTGGGGTTTCCATACCTATCGGTGTTCACATGCCTTGATGTTACTATATTAACTATGTAAGCCTTTGTGTGGATTATGCATATATAACTACCCCCATTGATATTTTCTTTTAGTAGTGGATTGAGTGTATTAGTGTGGTAATTTCCTTGGGGTGTAGCATTTGGATAAATTCCCTTTCCTATGGCATATTGGCCTTGATGTGATCCTAGAGTGGTACCGGTTGTTGTTTTTTAATTTTTGGTGCCACCTACACTTTATGTTATTGTTATTATTGTTGATTATTTTAACTTTGATAGATTCTTAACTGATCGACGGCTAGACTAGCATTATCTTTTTAGTGTTTCCTTTCTTGCAATTCTTGGCTATTTGGCTTAGAACCTTAGTTGGTTGGTTTTCCTTTCTATTGGTGAGGTAAGGTCAGTTGTTGAGTGGGTTGTGGAAGTGAAGGTAGGTTTGTCCTTCCATGGTTTTGTTGTGATTTTAGCATTCGCGATTTTCTATAGCCCGCTCGTAATGTTGATAAGTCTGAGGTTTGTTATTCTGATTTGTCTGGTTCATCACCCAGTAGTAGTCTTAATCTTGGTGTTGGTGTTGAGTTGGGTACTCCATTCTTTCTACGATGTGGTTCATGGTTCAGTTGAGTTAAGGTTAGTTTAAATAGGTGAATTCAAATATTTCTTATTTTGGGACTTGTTCGTCCTATGATGACTTCATGGGATACTTTTTCTTGGTGGTGTGCTTGTGTATCAATTGTCGATAACGAAAGTGGGTGTCTTTTGGGAATGAGTATTCATTGTCATAGATTGAGTATTGGTTTGACCAGATGCAGGCTAAGATCATATTTTTTTGAGTTGCTCGAGATTTGGCTACTATTAGTACTCTTTGCGGCCCTGGTGAGTTCTTGGTTATGTCTTGATGTGTTATGCCCTCAGTGGATGTGGATTTGATTGCTCGTGTCTTTAGCTTGTGGTTTTGCTCCGTCGTGATTGTGATCTTTAACAGCATCCCAGTTTTAGCTCTTGTGGGAATCATTGGGTATATGTTTAGTTTTTGAAGGTTTTGATGTATAGATGCGTACTCATCAACATGATCGGTTTGGATAGTTGGGGTTGAGTGGTTCATCTCCGATGATAAGATTATAGCTTTGGATTGTGTAACTTAGTTGCAACCCCTATTTTAAGGTTTTGATTTAGTTGAGCATTAGTTGACAGGCTAACTAAGCCTACTTATTACCTACCGATTCAGTTTTCTTCATTCAGTTTTCTTCAGTTTAGATAGATTGACTTCGATAGATACTTGAGGGATATCTCGTTGGCTCATGGTGTTGGTTTTTTTTTATTTTGACTATGGTTCTCAGTTTTTGTCAGAATTTTGATTGTCTACTCACCGGAAGAAGTGTACTCGATTTGGGCTTAGCATGGTTTCACCCACAGTCGGTGGAGCATTCTGGAGTGGATTATTTAGTTTCAAGGGATTGACTTTGGACTCATGATTATTGGCTTTGAGGGTCATCGAGATCAATTAGTGTCATGGCAGAGATCGCAGACACTGGTCATCACTATTTAAGTGTCTAAGTAGAACCTTATGGGGTAGTGTTCATAAATTAGTCAGTTCAGATTTTTTGTGGGTCAGCTTTATTCCTTTGAGGTTGGTTGCGATGTGATTTATATGGACAGGACTCGGATGATGCTAGAGAGCTTCTGTGTAGTTCAGAGTAGGCAGCAGGTTTGGAAGGGCAAGAAAATGTTAGATTGGAGTTTAGAGTTGGTTGTATGATTTATTTCGTAGGTTGTCTTTAGCCTAGTTGAGTATCCACTTAGTTGTGATGTATCAGTGTGAGGTCGGTATGTTATGGTTAGGTTTGCGTGCTTCAGCTGTATCCGGTTCAGATGGAGACTAGTTGGTTGTTGAGGATGAGTTTGTAGTTATTTGGGAAGTGAAGTAAAGATGTGAATAAAAAAGAGATACCTATGGCGAAATCCCTTAGAAGCATTGGTTGGCCTTAGAGGTTATTTGGGAAGGCTTGCATGAGGTATGTGGGCCCAGTACGAAAGTCCTTTTAGTAGTGGATATTATAATGACCCTCCAGTTTATTTTCTCCGTTTCCACTTATTTTTGGCATTTTACCTTTTCCCATAGCGGCTATAGGTCAATTATGACTTACCGAGACTGTCGATTCAGTTTTTGGATAGTTGGTTTGAGTTATAAGCCCATTTCCCTATTTTGGAGCTTTTAAAGTTGAGAAATTAGTCTTGGACCAAAACTTCTAGTAGACGGGCTCGGATGAAAATACTGACAGTGTCGTTAGCTTCGGAACTTGGATTTTAGGCTAGAGGACCCTTGGTTCGGGTCTCGAGGTTTCCAGACTCATTTTGGGCTATTGGTTGGAAATTCGTAAAAATAAAACAATGGGTATGGGGCCCACATTTTATCAAAACGACCTCAGAAGGAAATTTTGATGGTTTCATTGACTCTAAAATATCGAATTAGGTATGGTAGTTTAGTTCGTTTCTGCACACGGTGTTCTGAATGAATCTCGAGCACCTGATCAAAGTCCGTTGGGACTTAGGCATTTTGCTGGTGCTCAACATCTGGTCCAAGCCCATTTTACTATTCGAGTTCGCGAAGAGTAGGTCGTGTTTACAAAGGTGCAGGTCTTTGACCATCACGTTCGTGAGCCTTCTCACGAGTTTGCGATGAAGGGTCGAATTAACCCGATTCCTTCTTTTCATCGCTTTTACGACCCTTACTGTCGCTTTTGCAATGCTCATCTTGCTACCTTTGTGTTTTTGACCCATCTCCCTCATTCGCGAAGGGCATTTTTGTTGTCTCTCTCAATTCCGATCAGAGGGCCTCGTGTTCGCGATGAGTAACCCCCTAACAGTATATAATCCTCCTTTCCCCAATTTTTCAGCCATTTCTTAACCCCTTTCCACCATTGTTGGACCTTGGGGCGTGGAAAATTATGGGAAATCATCCATTGGGACTAAGGTAAGCTAATTTAGCAGCTCTTGATCATTTTTCCCCGTCAAATTCAGCTCTTTTCCTTGTAAATTCCTAGAAATTAGTTTTTGATTTCCTTAACTTTGTGGGATGATTTAGTCCATGATTTGTACTCAATTTATGCCCAATCTTTAAGCCTGCATTCCTTGTCCTTCGGGGGACCTTGCGACCGATTCAATTTTGGAATTTTGTTTGCGGGCCCCATGGGCCTATTTTTGACCCAATTTTCAACTCGAGCTTTTTTATTGGAATATGGGTCTTATTTTACTCGTATTAATGTGTATATTATGATTTTGACAGCGCGATGTCATTTTGGGACCGTAGAGTGAAGACGAGCAATTCGCGGATGGTTCGAGACTACGGTTCGGCAACATGGTAGGCTACGGTCTACTTTTCTCTATGAGATTGTGTATTGAATAGATTGCATGCTAGGTAGGGGTAATAGGATAGGGTTATAGCTATTATATCCTGAATTGGCATGTTTAGGGGATTTAAATTAGAAAATTAAATTGAGCCTTAGGCTAGAATACCTGTTATAGTTATGGGACTCTATTATGCCTGATTATAGACTTGTCTGATCCTAGATCGACATGAAGTATCCCTTAGTATGAATCATATTGTGACACGTAGTGATTTGGGCAATATCCCTTGATTAGATCCTTCTAGTAGCTTGAAAGTTGTATTTACCTTATTCTTTCTGAGTTATAATGTTGTTATCCTAGTAAATTGTATATTTTTGGGCTCGAGGCCATCATTACGAGACCAGTCGGACACCAGGTTAGTACTCTATCCCTTGAAAGGATGTGGTTCTAGTTTATAGATGCCTAGATTCTTATGGTTGTATTGTCTAAATACTGGTGATGGCATGCATACATTTAGACGCATTTATGCTTATTAGTGGCATGATTTCAACTAAAGCCTTTGTTTTACTACTGTTTTCTAAAAACGAATTTATTTCCACTTTTTGACTTTAAAATTAATTCTTTAGACACAAGTCGTAACACCTTCTTTAATGACTTATGAGCTTTTAACCTAAACTTACTACTTTGGAAACTTAGATCGAGGTTGATTCCGGTCCATTCTTGATCCACTCGTTTATCACTACTTATTTACGTTGGTCGAGGGAGATCCCAAACATTTTTACATTATCCTACCGTTTTAGTCCCGGATTCGATCTCGGGCATCAATATTTTACGAATTTCTACTTATTTAGCCTTGGTTCAAGACCGAGCATTTATTATACTTTTATTTCTCTCTGATACTGGATGGAGTAGATTTTCTATGATTGATATTAAGTCCTGGTTTGAGGCCAGGAAGTATATATGAATTTCTCGAGTTTTCTATAAATTCCTCTATCTGGGGACCACACGCTGGAAGAGGTAATATCCATGGTTCCTGCCTTGTAAGTCGGAAAGCCGAAGAAGGTTTATATACTTAGTACGGTTTGGCACTCAGTCATAATATGGTAGTATTGGTTTTCGTTGCATTCATTAGTTCATATGTATTGCCTATCACCAATATAATTGTTTGGCGCTTGTATCTATCGGTCTTATGGGGGATGTGTATATATAAGTTATGGTTGTTTTTTGCTGAGTGCTTGCTTGTGCCTTTTGGGCTTATGGGGGATCGGTTAGGTTATTGGTTATTCGGGTTAGCTGGTTACATAACTATTTGATTATTATTGTATAGTTTGTGGCAGGCTGGTTATGGATTAGTACCCGAGGTTGTCGGTACATTTATGATCCCTTTTCTCGTATTATGGTAAGATTTACTATTGCTAGATTATCTTTTGATTATTCATATTTCTACTAAAGACCCCGATTATCTAGAATTAGTTCCCTTATTGCTTATGATCTTTGTGTCACGACCTAATTTCTTAGGACATGATGACACCTACTATAACCCACCAGTAGGTAAGCCAACCCATAGTCTAGAACAATTAGTAACGGACTACCAAGAGAAATAAAGAAAACTGTGGAATAAATATAAATAAAAGACTAATATAGTCCCAAACCCTGGAAGAAACAGTACAAGAACTTTTAATACAACAGGAGTACAAGTGAAATACAGAAAAAGTATATATACAAGTTGTTTCTGATACAACATAGAGAACTGTCTAACAATAAGAGGGAGAGTAGGGATACTCCAAAATGCCAGGAGCTCACCCCGAATCTCCGATCCATAGCTGTTCCGCACGATACACACATCAACGGTAATAACTCGTATTATAACCTGCAGGCTGCAGAAGTGTAGTATGAGTACCAAACACGTGGTACTCAATAGGCATCGGCCAACTGAGCTCCAGAAATAATGTAAGCATAAATAACATGCAAGGCATGAATGCAACTACAGGCAACAATCCAAGGAACTAGGCATAGCAGTACTAATGGAGCAATAAGGATAACTACCCTATCCTGACAGCACTTAGGAACTAAAGTGCAATACCATATATCCCTGGCTAATACACGAATAAATAGAGAAAGAAATATACATAGTAATATACAAGGCCAAAGGATACATATACAATATGAATAGATCAAAGAAGAGAGGGATATACGGTAATAACGTACATATATGTATACATATAGGACTGAGGTAAATACCTGAGGGAGTCAACCTAACATCTCGAGGATCATAGCCAACTAAGGGAACTAATGATAGCATACTCAAACCTCTAACTAAAAGGTGACTAATCATGAGGAGATTTATCAACAATGTAATTTAACATAATAAATAAGGGAATCAGAAACATACCGCCAATCTCGAGTACCAGTCCATACTCATCCTGCCACAAACTAACCATAATAACCAATAATAAAGTAATCGGCTAGTCCAAACACACAAATACCTAACCGTACCCCTATAAGCCCAGAAGGTTCACGGAAGCACTCCGCAAACAGCAACCATAACCTGCACCTACATAGCCCCCCATAAGACCGATAGATACAGGCGCCAAGCAATCATACTGAAGATAGGCAATGCATATAAATGAATGAATGCGATGTAACCATAAATACCATATCCAATCCAAGTTCCATAAAGTACCAAGTACTATAACGTAACAAGTGTATACACCTCCTCCAGCTCAGTAGCTTACAAAGGTAGGACCTACGACGACCATCCTTCTCCGGCACTACGGCTCACGAATGAAGCCGCCTATAGGGGATTCAGGATATCCGTATACACTACCTAGCCCCAAACCAGGACTTTCAATAATCATCATAATCCATCTACTCTGTCCAGTACCGAAGAGATATATATAAGTATAGTGCACGGACTTGAACCGTGATTAAAAGAGTGGACATAGTATAATAAATACACGGACTCAAACCTTGACTAAAGGAATGTAAGTCTGTAAATCCATTGTCCGAGATCAAGTTTGGGACTAAATCATCATAATAATGTAGAAAGGGTCAAAATCTCCGTCGACCAAAGTAAATAGTAGTGGTAAAATGAGTGGATTAATAACGGACCGGAATCAACCTCGTTCTACTTTCCAAAAGATCAATTTGAGTTCCAAAAGCTCACAAATCATCAAATAAGGTGGTACAATTCCCATTATAAAAGAATCTATTTTAAAAGTGGAAAGTGGAAATAAATCCCTTTTTGGAAAACAATAGTAAAATCAAGGTTTGGGTTTGGAATCGCACCACTAAGTGAGCATGAATGTGTCTAACAGTATACATGCCATTACCAGTATCCAAGCAATACAACCATAAGCGCCTAAGAAATTATAAACCAGAATTATGCCCTCTTTAAGGGTAAAATGCTCACCTGGAGTCCAACTGGTATCGTAACCACGACCTCGAGCCCATTAATACATAATCAACATAATAAGTCTCATAACTCGAAAATCCATAGTAATCAAGGGTATAAAGTCACTACAAGGATGTAATCGGGAAAATACCTCTCAAATCACTAAGTCAAATGATAAAATATTAAGTTATGGTTAGCATGCTTATAACTATAGCCGCGACAAGTATTTTACACTAAGGTTCGGGTCACACTTCTACCCCAAATTCCCTAAATAGGCTAAGCCATGCTATACTAGTCATAAAGACATCATATCATCCCTACCTAGCATGGAAACTATACTATACACAATCTCATAGAGAAAAGTAGATCAAAGCCTACCTCGATACCGAACTGAAAGTCTTGAATTACCCACAATTCGCTCGACTTTGCTCCACGATCCCGAAATGCCACCACTCTATCAAAACAATCATCTATATGTCAATATGAGTAAAACGAGAACCATATTGCTATATAAAAGCTCAGGTCAAAATTTGGGTCTAGAACAGGCCTGCGGCAAATGAAATCCAAAAATTAAATCCATCACGAGGTCCCTCAAAGGACAAGGAATGTGTGCTCAACTTAAATGGAGCGTAAATCGGGGCTCAAATCAGCCCCTAAAGTTTAGGAATTCAAGTCCTAATTTCTAAGAACTAACAATGAAAAAGGATGGAATTTAACAGGGAAAATAATGGGAAACAACCAAGGAGAGTTGAGCTAGCTTACCTTTGCTTTAATGGATGATTCCCCAAACTCTCCCATGTCCCACGCTCTCAAAACTGGAGAAAAGGGTTAAGAAATGAGGAAGAAAAATGGGTGAAGAAAGGTATATAAAACCCCTAGGCACCGCTAAAGCGGACACCTGACCGCTTAAGTGGCTACCGCTAAAGTGGTAGGGTTTCGCTAAAGCAGATGGGTCAAAAGGGTAGGAGGCCACTAAAGCCAAACTTGGCCGCTAAAGTAGACCTCAGTCGAGTAGCCAAGGCCGCTAAAGCGGCTCAGGGTGGGTAAAGTTGCTCTTTGACCGCTTTAGCGGTCATACCAGATATCAGACACCATATTTTAGCTAAGTCCAAAATGAACTCCGATTGGGTGTTCGGGATTCATTCGGAATCCTGTACACACAAACGAACTATGATACCATACTAAATTTGACATTTCAGACTCAATGGAACCATATAAACTTTCATCCAAGATCGTTTCAATTAAATATGGGGCCCACACCTATAGTTCTATTTTTCATTAAATCTACCCAATAGCCCAAAACTAGTCTGAAAGCCTCGGGACCTGAACCAAGGATCCCTCTAGACTAAAATCAATGTTCCAGAGCTGATGGTACTGTTAGAATTTCCATCTGAGGTCATTTACTAGCAGTTTTGGTTCGATACCAATTCCTTAACAGCGAAAGCTCCAAAACAGGGAAATGAACCTAAATTCAAACGAACTATATGATGATCGAATCGACAGTTTCGGCAAGTCATAAATGACATGTAGTCACTGTAGGAAGGCTTGAAACATCGAAATAAGCAAAAATTAATAAAATGACCTGGAGGGTCATTATAATATCCATTACTAAAAGGACTTTCGTCCGCAAAAGTCAATGGATATAAAGAGCACGAAAGCTCGAAAGGATAAGGTACTAGGTACGAATGCTCCGAACAAGACTCCCCAGATAACCTTTAAGGCAAACCAACACTTTTAAGGGATTTCACCAAAGGTATCCCTTTTTAAACCAACTTCCTTACTTCACTTTCCAAGAAAACAAAACTCAACTTCAACAACCAACTAGCCTTTAACTGAACCAAGAATGACTGATGCATGCAAATCTAGATAACAACATGTTGACAACACACCAATACAAGCCTAACCAGGCAGTAACTCAACTAATCCAAAAGGCAAACCAAGGCATGAATCATGCAATCAACTCTAATTTCAAATATAACCTACTCTGAACCATACAAACTATCATCCGAGTCCTGTCCGCGCATTCACATCACACTAGCCTCGAAAGACTAAAGCTGGTATACTAAAAATCCATAATGGCAAGCATAAGAATAAGACCATAAGGAGCTACCTATACACACAAATAGAGATGGCCAACGCCTGCGATCTCTAGAAAAAGCTACAACTGGTCCAAATGATCCTTAAAACTGATAGTCAGGAGTCTGAAGCACCAACTCATAAAACTGAATGATCCGCTCCAAGACATCCCATTAACTGTGGGTGAAACCATGCTAGATCAAAGTTGAGTACACTTCTTTCGCTGAGTAGGCATTTAAAATTTCTAGCAAAATTGAGAATCTAGGCCAACTGCGGCAACAACCAATACCATATGCTGATGGACCAATCTTTGAGTATCTATCAAGTGTAATCCATTTGAACTGAAGGAGACTAGACTAGTAGGTAAAGAGTAGGCTTAGCCAGCCTATACATAAATGCTCAACTGAAGCGAATTTGGAAATGGGGATGCAACCAAGTTATGCAATCCAAAGCTATAATCTCCGCACTGAAGTCGAACTACTCAAACTTAACCATCCAAACTGATCCTATTGATGAGTAAGCATCTACATGCCAAAATCTATCATAACTCCCAAGACGTCATTCGAAGGTACCAAACTTTAAAACTGGAGTTAACAAGCCTTCACTAGGGTAAAATACCTAAATCAACCTCACTATCATAAATTAAGCATATACTCAATGGTACTCGCAAGGGATGAAAATGTAATGTCGCCGAGGACATAATCATGACAGAGGAACACCACAAGCTGAAGATACAAAGAGCCAACTCCACATTAGTTGAAGGTCATAATGCATCGAGGCATAACCAAGCATTCACCAAGGGTGAAAAAAGAATTAAGGGCACCCAAATCTCAAACAAGCCTGAAAACATGAACTTAGCCTGAATCTGGTCAAACCAGTACCCAAAACATGGCAACAAATACTCATTCTCAATAGACATCTACTTTAATTACCAATAACTGATTGATGTCGCCCAAACTATACCTCTAAAAAAAGTATAAAGCGGTCACTGAATCAAATATAAAACCTAACTAGGTTGGAGTCCATCCCACAGGGAATAGGACAAAATTATGTTGAATGCATGCCCGAGTAATTGGCAAGTAAGGAAAATTGGGGGGGTTTATAAGCAAGTAGTAATAGTAACGATTGTTGATTTTTGGATCTGTAATCAATATGAGAAATACACTAGGACCGTGATCCCCAATGATTCCTTAACTCCACCGGTTACTTGTGTTGGCAAAACTGTCCCGCTGCGTTGCATGCAAAATCTAACAAGATATGTTCATCTAAACGTCTCTCGACCTTGGTTAGATAAATTTCACTCTTCTCCTCTCGATCTCTGAGTGTCGCACTACTAACCCTTGTCCTGGATCTCAGATAACTATCCCTGCTATGGCTCAAGTTATTAGATGAAGCTTGAAAGCTTTAAATCTCTGTTGTTATTCCCTTTTTCCAATCTCTACCTCTCTCTCGAGCAAGTCTAGAATACAGGCGAGTTTCTAACATGTGCAACCATTAGAAGATCAATAATAATAAAGGTAACAACAATACATGCATTCATACTAGTTCAGAATTGCTTTGAACTTAACCCCTTTCGTTAATTCCTCATGGTTCATACAACCCTAGTTGATGGTCTTAGCTACTCATGATTGCAAGAACACAAGAAGAATTCAATGATGAAAACATAATTGTATACTCACAATAAAAAGAAAACTCTGAAATCTCAATATGATAAAAAAACTCAAATCTAGGGTTTTTTAATTACAAAACCACTAATGTATTTATGAACTTAAATTAATAAAAATATATCTCAAAATAATGTAATGATCAACTCCTAAACATAGGACAACATAGGGGTATTTATAGATACAAGATGAGTCCTATCCTAAACAAAATAGAAAAATAGAGTCGGCATATTCCCATGGTACTGTGACTTGGTGTCGTGGAACCAAGTCACGCCACGTGGTTCCTTTCTTGGAAATCAGGCCACTTTATAAACTTGTAGGAGTCGACTCACGGTACCTACCTACGTCACTTAGGTCGACTCACGTGACGTAGGTCCTATCGTGAGTCACTCCTCTGGTTTGTACTTGGCTCTTTCGTCTTCAGATACTTTATTCTCGAGCATGATTCTTTCTTTTTTTGTCCAGTTTGCCTCCAAAAACCTATTCTCCTGCAATATAGAACAGAAAACACATCATACCAACTAAACATACCCAAGTTATTGCATATTTTCTTTGTTTTAAGCATCGAAAGTTCCATGAAACCACGGCTCATCAACACCCTCAACTTAGAAGGTTTGCATGTCCTCAGGTAAACAAAACAAACACATATGATGCTTAACTAAGAGAAACCTAAGAGACCTACGGCAGTCGACTTACTGCTTTTGGCACTAAAACTTCTCTGACCCCTTCTATTTGCAAATCAAAACCACGGTGTGTGTACATGTAGCATATTATCATGATATAGCATGGATCAAATGATGGCATCATATTATGAACAAACAGCTAAGCATATATGCAAATGACATTATTCGAACAAATAACAGCTAACAATGCAACCCATGTACTCTCACAACAAAGAAGTACCATATACTCACACTATACCTATGAATATCAAAGTAGAGACTGGGTCAAAACACTCTCTCTCACAAAGAAGTTCAAACAGTGTGCGTGAAATACCATAATCTTGCCCTTATTTTCTATGCCTTAGTTTTCAGACAGTGGGACTAGGATCACATTAGGACTTTCATCGGTTTGTAATGTAGGCTTAGGGATGGGTATGGTACATATGGATGTAGTGACTCAACCCTCCTTGACACTACACTATTTTTTGCTCTACTTTCCAACCATTCTCCTTTTATTTTCCCTTATTCTTCTTCATTTATTTTCAGATTTTGGGTGTGATTTTCTTCATATTTTCAAAACACATCTTTTTTTTTTTTTTACAATTTCTATTTATTTCACTCATCATTTTTTTTCTTCTTCACACCCAAATCTGTTCTCTTTTTGTTTTACTAACCCCTTTTTCATTTTAAAGTTAAACTACACACCCCTATAATAGCCACCCTCAACTTAAGCAATTTCCCTGAGTTGAGGTACATAATGTCCAAGGAGGGACCAGGGCTAAGACAGGTTCATTGTAAGTCAAATTGGGAAGGTGAATAGGCTAATGAAAGAAATAGGTCAACTAAGGCTCAAAATCGGGATCAAGGGATACTTATTTTATTTGGTTGGGCATTTAGGCTAAAAGAAGACTTATTCAAAAACGGCCTATGATCCTTTCCTAACCACTATCCTATAACCTAGGCAAGACTAACCGGGCAAGTTCTGGATTGCAGACACAAAGTGAACTAGGTGATGACCTCACACACACATAGCACAGGGTTACACTATCAACTACTACCTATCCAGTTCATGCATTGCTAGCTACCCTCATGTTGCTTATAATACTAATGTCATAACAAGATACAACAACTGTCATAAACTAACATACTACATATATAGTTCAAAATCAAATTTTTAGGAGAGGTGTCCTTTAAACAATCAAAAAACATCATTATCAAAAACTTGTTCAAAACTGGACTGAACTAAGGTTCCCCTATTTTTCTCCTAATTAAACATGAAAACACATAAATTATATAAATAACAACCTAAACATTCCGGTTCTACTATGATAGAACACTTAGGGAAAAAGAAAACACGACAATAAAAAACCCCAAGTGGTGGTATACCCCCACCCCCAACTAAAGAATGGTGCACAGTCCTCAATGCACAGCTATCAATATGATAGGTGTAAGGGAGTAAAGACATAACTGTGGTGTGCTAGGCATTGTATGTGGGACCATCCACAGTAGGATCATCTGTATGCTCTCTTGGCTCTATGCTAGGTGTATCCAGTAGAAGGGTGGCTGACTAAAGGATTCACCCCGTGCTCTCTGCTCATGGTCAATCTAATTGATATGGTACTCTACCTCGAAGGCCTTAGTCGCCCTTCATAGATCACTCTCAAACTCATCTCCACTATCAGTCTGACCCTTAGGACTGTGTAGTCGCTTGCCTCTAGCAATAGAAGGCTCCTCGTCAGCAAATAAATCCACCTTAAAATCTGGTGCTGAGGGCACCGGTGCAGTTATGGGTGGAATGATAGGAGTATGGCTAACTGCTAAATCTTGAACCTTTGCCCTCAATACAGCCTCCTTAGTCAACCCTGTCAAATTTGAGATATGGGCCTCTCTCAACCGGCTACCCATCCTGTGTTCAAAACTGTCAATCCGCCCATGCAACTCACGTATAAACTTCTCCATAACAGCAGTCATGCGATCCTCAACTCTAGCCTCAGAAGCCTCTATCGACGTCCTAACCCATGGCTTGAGTTGAGATACTAACTTAGCCATCTGGGCCTCTGTGTGATCCTGTTGCTTAATAAACTGCGTCTGTCTATCCACTAACTTCTCAAAAAACTCTCATGAAACTGCAATAATGCCAGACGAGGGTGATGGTACAGTGGTGCCTGGCTTTCCCCTTATCTGACATAGGGCCTGTGCCCTCGGTAGGCAACCTCTCAGCCTTGGGGTCACTAACTGGTGCTGAAGTGCTAATTGGTTCCTCACGATCTACTTGCCTATCAAAAAGGGTGGTGCCTGACGAAGTAGAGGACTGAGACCCCTTTTGAAAAACCAGATTAGCACTGCGTTGCTGCATCAATCCTACATCAGCTATGCAGGTCACCTCAATGGCGTGATCTACTGCAGGCATCGTAACTACACCAACACTATTAAATAGGCCCTGAATCATATAGGGGAAAGGGATGCTGGTAAAGTCTCTAAAGGCACACTCATGAATCTCCCTAATAATGTAGCGGGCGATGTTGATGTCATATCCGGCGATGATGCTCACAACAAGAACAGCTGGGTCGAGAGTAAGAGAATTATCTGCACCTGTGGGACCAAGACGGTGCCGTACAATTGACCGCCAAAACCTTCCTATAAAGTAAAGCGAGGACTTCTTAATATCTAACTTCTCAGCTACCCATTTTGCATCTATGCCATCCTCAGCTATATATTAAGCAACCCACCGTAGTAGCTCTAAAAGCTGATCAACATCCTTCATTTTGTTTGTATTTTTCGCTGTCTCCATGCGGTGATCAAACTCAGCAGTACTAGCTGGAAGTGGACGTTCGACACCAAACAAGAACCTACGGATAGTCTGCTCAGAAATATCTACTCTGGTTTCACGAACCAAAGTGTGAGTCAATGGTGGTTGGTCCCGAAAACACTGCACAATTGGTGTGATTAATTCAATAGACGCAGCATATTAAGCATAAAAATCATGTACCAACTCTGGGCTATAGCCACCAGAAGGCCCCGTCATCTACCCAAATCTATAGTGATCAAATACTGTCTTAATCTCAGGTAATGCCTTTAACTCATCTAACCGATATCGGGGTTCCTCAGTGATACTCTATCTACACACACCAGGCTCAATCAGCTCTGCATCTATATCATAAATGGTCATCATGCCCTAAACACACCACCTCTTATTTTCCCTTTGTACTGTAGCTGCGGCCTGCTGTACAACCAACTGTCTCTGTGAGGAAGTCATGGAATCCTGAACACCAGTGCCTGAAATAGAAATTGTATCATCATTCTCACCACTACCAGCGGACTCAAAATCATCTGCACCCTTGACAATCTTATCGGTCCCAGGTACATTAGCCGTATCTTCTGTATCACCGATTGCAGAAGCATCCACCCCCTCTTTACACTTGGGGGAGGAATCAGATAACTGAATAGAAGTCACCAATAAAGACTGAGTCGTGTCCCAGGCTGCAGCCTGTGCCCTAGTTCGTTGTCTTATGGCGCGAGGTACAAGAGTAGAATCATCCTAAGAGATTTCATAAACCTCTTCGGACCCACTTTTCTCCTGCTCCGAAGGCTTATCTTGCAGCCTTGTAGTGACTTTTGGGTTCTTGGTGTGGATTCGCAAAGAGGAACTTATATCACCATATTTGGGGTTTCCTTTAGGCGGCATTGTTCTAAATGGCCAGGTCTTAGGTAGGGCTTGGTTAGATCGGGTATGGGTTTATGGTTAGGGTTTGGTGGTAGAAGGTCGGGTTGGGTTTGGGGATTTTGGGATGATGGAACTCAAAATTTTTTACAATTAGAGTGGTGGGGGTACGAATTTGAGTGTTTGGTACTTGGGAATTTTAGTGATTATAGGATTGGAGGTGTTAATTTGGATGAATTTGGGAAAGAAATCGGGTATTTGAAGGCTTGGAAAATTGGGTTGAGGGTTTTTAAATAGGTAGTGTCGGGTTTTATTGAGAATAGGCTAAAATTAGGGTTGGGTCGGGTCAAATTTTAAGTTTTATTACGGGTCTGATTTTCACAGTACCGACCCACGCCACGTGGGTTGACCCACATAATGTTGGTCTCTGTCATGGGTGGAATTTTGCAACCAAAAATACCTTCTGATTTCCATGATACCAACCCACGTCATGTGGGTTGCCCTACGTCACGTTGGTCACCACCGTGGTTTAAGCTGCACACTTTTTAGTTCACATCTTTATTTTTAACTCACGACTGGTAACAATCCTTGGGTTGCCTCCCAAGCAGTGCTTGATTTAACATCGCGGCACGACGTAGCTAGGTTGGTTACTCAAACTTCACAAACTAGCCATGGTTTGCCTCCTATGAAGCGCCTGATTTAACATCACAGCACAACCCAACTTACTTGACTACTCAAACTTCATCAAGACTAAACTCCTGACATGTCCTTATTTCTTCTGTAATTATGATGTAGTGCTTTACACGCTGCCCATTGACCTTGAATAGAACATTGTCATCACCTTTCAGCTCAATTGCTCCATGCGAGAATACCCTAAACACCGTGAATGGTCCAAAACATTTAGACCTTAGTTTTCTAGGAAACAAGCAAAGCCTAGAGTTATAAAGTAGTACCAAGTCTCCCAAGTGAAACTCTCATTGTTCAATCTTTCGATCATGATATAATTTCATCTTCTCTTTATATAGTACTGAACTTTTATATGCCCGGAGACGAAATTCATCCATCTCATTCATCTGCTCTAGTCTCAATTTAGCTGCATCACTCCATTCCAGATTCAACCTCTTCAATGCCCATAATGCCTTATGTTCAAGTTCGACCGAAAAATGACACAATTTACCAAACACTAGCTGATATGGAGATGCACCAATAGGTGTCTTGAATGCAGTTCGATATGCCCATAATGCATCATCCAATCTTTTTGCCCAATCAGTCTTGTTGGCGTTCATCGTCTTTGCCAAAATAGACTTAATCTCACGATTTGACACCTCAACTTGCCCACTCATCTGAGGATGGTAAGGAGTTTCCACCTTATGTTTGACACCATATCTTTCAAGCAGGGCTTTGAATAGACGATTACAAAAATGGGATCCTCCATCACTAATGATAACTCGGGGTGTACCAAATCGTGAAAAGATATTATTTTTCAAGAATGTTGTGACACTTCTTCCTTCATTTTTGGGAAGCGATATTGCCTCCACCCACTTAGAAACATAGTCAATAGCTACCAGAATGTATTTCATCCCATGTGAGCTCACAAATGGGCCCATAAAATCAATTCCCCACACGTCAAACAATTCGAGCTCAAGAATAGTTGTCATAGAAAGTTCGTGTCTGTGCGAGATGTTCCCTTGTCTTTGACATTGGTCACAAGCTCGAGCATAGTCATGAGCATCTTTATAGAGGGTAGGCCAGTAATACCCGTATTGTAAGATCTTATGAGCAGTCCATGCACCTCCATGATAAACCCCAACTAGAGATGATGACATGTTTCCAAAATACTCATCATCTCGACTTTCGGAATACACCTTCAAATTATACCATCCGTACACACCCTAAATAAATAAGGCTCATCCCAGAAGAATTTTCTCACTGCATGCATGAATCTCTTCCTCTGCTGATATGACATATCTTTCGGGACTAGATCATTTGCCAAAAAGTTGGAAAAATATGCAAACTAAGGGATTAATTCTTGTGATGCTGCCAACACTTGTTCGTCTGGAAAAGTATCATCAATATCAAGATCATCCCTCAATCTAATCATGGCCTCTTCCTCAAGGTGTGATAGATGGTCTGCAACCTGATTCTCAGTCCCCTTTCAGTCCTTGACCTCAAAATCAAATTCTTGCAATAGAAGTACCTACCGAATCAGTCTTGGCTTGGCGTCCTTATTTGAAATAAGATATTTAAGTGTTGTATGGTCTGTATGCACAATCACTTTCGTACCAATCAAGTACGATTGAAATTTCTCAAAAGCAAAGACAACTGCTAACAATTCTTGCTGGGTTACAATATAATTTTTCTGAGCTGGATTAAGTGCTTTGCTAGCGTAATAAATCGGATGTGAAATCTTCTCACGTCTTTGGCCAAGGAATGCACCTAAGGCCAAACCACTAGCATCACACATAACCTCAAATGGCATCGTCCAATTTGGTGAAACAATGATAGGGACTAAAAACTACTTCTCTTTCAGACACTCTAACACTTTTAGACAAGCCTCATCAAATATAAACTTTGCCTCCTTCTCTAAAAGCTTACATAATAGATGTGCAATCTTAGAGAAATCCTTGATGAATCTTCTATAGAAACCTGAATGTCCCAATAAACTTCAAATTCCTTTAATCGAAATAGGTGGAGGTAATTTTTCAATCACCTTTATCTTGGCTTTGTCAACTTCAATACCTTTCTTTGAGATTTGATGTCCCAATACGATACCCTCATTAACCATAAAGTGATATTTTTCCCAATTTAGCACTAAGTTGCACTCCTCGCATCTTTGCAACACATTAGCAAGGTGGGCCAAGAAATCATCAATGAGTCTCTCACAACAGAGAAATCATCCATAAAAACCTCAATAGTGTCTTCCACCATATCGGAGAAAATGGATATCATGCAACACTGGAAAGTGGCCGGTGCATTGCATAAACTGAAGGGCATCCTTTTGAATGCGAACATCCCATATGGACAAGTGAAAGTGATCTTCTCTTGATCCTCGGGAGCAATGAAAATATGATTATACCCCGAATAACCATCAAGAAAACAATACCATCCTCTACCAGCAAGATCATATAACATCTGATTCATAATGGGCATAGGAAAGTGATCTTTTTTGGTCCAAGAATTCATCTTTCGATAATCCATGCAAAATCTCCATCCAGTAACCGGCCTCATTGTGACTAATTAACTCATTCTTGTCATTTGGAACCACAGTGATTCCTCCTTTCTTTGGCACATACTGAACTGGGCTCACCCACTTGCTATTAGCAATGGGGTAAACCACAGTGGCATCTAACCACTTGATGATTTCTTTCTTCACAACCTTTTACATAGGTGGGTTCAGAAAATATTGGTGCTCGATGCTTGGTATGCACTCAGGATGAAGCTAGATTTTGTGAGTGCAAATACCGAGTGGTATCCTGATAATGTCAGTGATGGACCAACCAATGGACCTCTTAAACCTTTTCAACACCGAAACAAGAGTTTCCACTTGCCACTCCACCAACTTAGTAGAGATAATCACGGGTATGGTGTTGTTGGCTCCCAAGAATACATAGCTAAGGTGAAACCGGAGAGATTTAAGCTCCAAAATTGGAGGATCCTCAATAGAAGGTTGAGCTGGTGGGGTCACCCTATTATTTAAATCAAGATCAAGTTTCTTATGAGCATAAATGTATGATCCCCTACCAACGAGTGCACCAACCATCTCATCATATTCCTCAATACCATTGTTGTCAAAATTCATAATCACGATCGCAAGAGCTTCTACCCTTAACCTTTATTCAATAGGCACAACAATATCACTCTTATCAATTGTATCTATTATAGAAATCACCCGTATATTTTTTGGTTGCTTTATGGAACGGCAAACATTGAAAGTGACATGTTCATCATTTAACCTGAATTTTATCTGCCCAGTTTCCATGTCGACCAATGCACGGCCAGTGGCAAGGAATGGTCTTCCCAAGATGATGAGAACCTCAAAATCAACTTCACAATCTAGAATCACAAAATCAGCTAAGAAGATGAAAGATGCAACCTTCACCAAAACATCATACAGAACTCCCATTGGCTTTTTCACAGTTCTATCAGCCATAAGGAGTCTCAGAGAAGTCGGTTTTGGTGCTCACAATCCTAAATGCTTGAAAACGGCTAGCGGCATCAAGTTAATGCTAGCACCCAAGTCACACAGAGATTTTACAAAAGTATAGGACCCAATAGTACAAGAAATTATGAAGGCTCCCAGATCTTCTTTTTTCTCGACAAGTGAGCAAGAAGCAATTGCACTACAATGGTGTAAATTATCTGCGGGCTCAAAAATAACAATTCTCTTCTTTGTCACCAAATCTTTCATGAATTTTGCTTAACCTGGCATTTGTTCTAAAGCCTCGACAAGAGGAATATTTACCGATAAGTCCTCTAACATTAAGATAAATTTCTGATATTTATGTTCTTCAGCTTTTTTTTTCAACCTTTGAGGAAAGGGAGGGGAAGGTCGAGAAATTTGTTTGTACACTTGAGGGACCTCTTTTTCTTTCCCGTTATCAGACTTTGCCTTTTGTCGACATCTTGAGGCTTTTGAACTACATCACCCTTTGAATTCTCTGGCACTATCTCAATTTCTACATCAACTATCATTGGCTCATATTTTGTACCACTATCCACAGGTATGGATGGGTCAGTCGTGCACTTCTCGCTTTTAGTAGTAATGGCCAAATAATGACTATCATTCTTTGGATTCTGGATGGTGTTGCTCGGAAGGGTACCTGGCTGATGTTGGTTCAATGCCACCGATATCTGCCCAAACTATTGCTCGAACTATTTAATGGTAGTCAAATGGGATTCTACTTTCTAACTTATTCTTGAAATGTTTGACCTAATCTCCCTCAAGCAATTCTCCTAACTCTGTGACCCTTTAACCAGTTTATTAAGAAGGGCTTCCATTCTTGAATTTCCACAGTCAGCATCGCAGTTCCTCGGTGGATCATATGCGCCACTTTTCTCTTTATAATTATCCTTTCACCTCCAATCCCCATCACGATCTCGTTCTCTATCTCTATATCCTGGCTTGTTATAATTGTCTCTATAGTAGTTTCGACCTTGATTCTCTTGCCTTAAGTTCCAAGATTTTTGATTAGATCCTTGACTCTTGGCTCAGAAACCTGCTACCTCTTGATCCAAGTACTTAGCCTCCTCATCAGACTCATAATCGTCGTGCCTAGGTGTTTTGCCTTGTGCACCTATGGCATGCACCTTTTCAGTACCTCCATCCATAATTTGTTTGGCTAGCAAGCCAATTTCTATCCTCAACTGTGCGACATCTTGAGCTACAAATTCATCCAAAACACGTTGTGCAGTCGAGGCTCCAATATCGTATGTCCCAGCAGGTGTATCTGCCTCCCGAGTATGCCATCCTCGGTTGGTCTTAGTGATACAATCTAAAATCTCTGAAGCTTTTTCCCACCTCAGACTCATAAATGCTCTGCAAGTGATAGTATCTACTATAGCCTTTGTATTGGCATTCAAAGCCCTGTAGAATATTTCAAGTAAACACCTACCACTCATCCTATAATTTGGCAAATTCTACAGCTTTTTCTTAAACCTTAGTCATGTCTTGTAAAGTGGTTCAGAAAGTAGTTGTCTGAAGTTGTAAATCTCATCCTTCAACTGTAGCATCTTGGAGGGTGGGAAAAATCTCTCTAGAAATTGATTTCTCAACTCTTGCCAAGTAGTGATGGAACCTCGTGGTAACTCGGCCAACCACAAAATTGCTTCTCCTATTAGAGAGAACGGAAACAATCTCAAACGAATAGCCTCTTGGTCAACTCCAGGCAAATTGTATGAAGTGCAGACCCCCACAAGATTCATCACGTACATATTCAGATCATCTGAAGAAAGACCGGCGAACACACCTTTCAAGTTTAGCAGGTGGATCATGGCACTTGTAATGTCAAACTTAGTGCCCTGAGGTAACTCTGGTGGAATAATAGCACCAGTCTCAATCGACTCGAAATAAGCCACATCCTCTTCTTGGGGATCATCATAAACCGACACATATGGTCTTTGAGGGGGTTGTTGCACCCTTAGTCTTCTTTGTCTCTCTTCAAGTGCATTAAGACGTTGTGTTGCTTCTTGCATTCCTTGATGATCTCTATCTGCTTGTCTAAGAGTTGCTTGCCTCGCATTTTTCTCAGTCGTTAATCGAACAGTGATTTGTTCCGCAGCTTCATGACCAGCTGGCTGAATTGTTTGGTTATGAATATATCCCGTGGCTGCGGGATTCTTAACTCCGTCGGTATTCACCAATCTTTGACTTGCTCTCAGTGTTCATTCTATCTTAGTATCTACAGGAATAAGGGGATTGCCTTGACTCCTAGTGTTGGCCACACACCGGCATGTGCCCTTAAAAGTACAGAAAAATAAAATCAATCAACTCCAACAAGTAAACTAATCAACTCTGTAACCGTACTCCCCGGTAAAGGCGCCAAAATTTGATGTCGCCCAAACTATACTTCCAGAAAAAGTATAAAGTGGTCGCTGAATCAAATATAGAACCCAACTAAGTTGGGGTCGATCCCACAGGGAATAGGACGAAATTATGTTGAATGCTTGTCTGAGTAATTGGCAAGTAAGTAAAACTGAGGGGGGGGGGGTTTATAGGCAAGTAGTAACAGTAACGATTGTTGATTTTTGGATGTGTAATCAATATGAGAAATACAATAGGACCTTAATCCCTAATAATTCCTTAACTCCACCGGTTACTTGTGCTGGGGAAACTGTCCCGCTACGTTACATGCAAAATCTAACAAGAAATGTTCATCTAAACATCTCTCAACCTTGGTTAGACGAATTTTACTCTTCTCCTCTCTGATGTCGCCCAAAATATGCCTCCTAAGAAGTATAAAGCGGTCGCTGTATCAAATATAGAACCCAACTAGGTTGGGGTCGATCCCACAGGGAATAGGTCGAAGTTATGTCGAATACTAGTCTAAGTAACTGGTAAACAAGTAAAACTGGGGGGGTTTTGTAAGTGAGTAAATACGGTAACAAATGTTGATTATAGAGTTTGTTGTCAATATGAGAAAAACACTAGGACTGTGATCCCCAATGATTTTTTAACTCCTCCGGTTACTTGTGCTAATAAAACTATCCCGCTATGTTGCATGCAAAATCTGACAAGATATGTTCATCTAAACGTCTCTTGACCTTGGTTAGATGAATTTCACTCTTCTCCTCTCGGTGTCCGAGTGTCGTACTACTAACCCTTGTCCTGGATCTCAGATAACTATTCCCGCTAAGGCTCAAGTTATTAGATGAAGGTTGATAGCTTCAAATCTCTGTTGTTATTTCCTTTTCCTAATCTCTACCTCTCTCTCGAGAAAGTCTAGAATACAGGCGAGTTTCTAAAGTTTGAAACCGTTAGAAGAGCAATCACAATGAAGGAAATAACAATACATGTATTCACACCGGTTCAGAATTGCTTTGCACTTAACCCGTTTCGTTAATTCCTCATGGTTCACACAACCCTAGCTAATGAGTTTAGCTACTCATGTTCGCAAGAGCACAATAAGAATTCAAGGATGAAAACATAATTGTAAACTCATAACAATGAAGAAAAACTTAAATCTCAATGATGAATAAAACCCTAGAATCGGTGTTCCAAGATTACAAAAGAATAATATGTTTCTGAACTCAAAATAATGAAAAACTATCTCAAAACAATGTAATGGCTAACTCCTGAACATAGGACAATACAGGGGTATTTATAGATATAAGACTAATCCTATCCTAATCAAAATAAGAGAACAGAGTTGGCAATGTTCCACGGTATCGTGACTTGGTATTGTGGAACCAAGTCATGCCACGTAGGTGAGTGTCGTGGAAATTAGGCTCAAATAGACATCTTCAGAAGTTAACTCACGCCACCCAGTCATGCCACATGAGTGCAATCATGCCACGTGACTGCCTGTCAGGGGAATCAGACAATATTCAGCATCTCTGGAGATGACTCACGGCATCCACTCACGGCACGTGAGTGGACTCACGACACGTGAGTGCTGTCGTGGGCCACTCTTCTGATGCAGCTCCTTGTTCTTTTGCCTTTCGATACTTTGTTCTCGGGCGTGATTCTTCCTTTTTGATATTTTGCTTCAAAACCTATTTTCCTGCAATGTAGGACAGAAAACACATCATACCAACCAAATACACCCAAGTTATTGCATATTTTCCTTGTTTTAAGCATCAAAGTGCCATGTAACCATGGCTTATCAACACCCTCAACTTAGAACGTTTGCATGTCCTTAGGCGAACAAAACAATACAAACACATACAATTCTTAATTAAGAGAAACCTAAGGGACCTACGGCAGTCAACTCATTGCTTTTGGCAAAACTTTTCTAACCCCTCCTTCTTGCAAATCAAAAAACACAGTGTGTATCCTTGCAACATATTATCATGACATAGAAGGGCTCAAGTGATGGCATAAGATTATGAACAAACGACTAAGCATATATGCAAATGACATTATCCAAACAAATAGCAGCTAACAATACAACCCGTGTACTCTCACAGCAAAGAAGTCCCATACACTCACAGTATACTAATGAATCTCAAACTAGGGACTCGGTCAAAACACTCTCTCACAAAGAAGTTCAAACAGTGTGCATGAAATGCCATAGGCTTGCCCTTATTTTCTATACCTTAGATTTACAGACAAGTGGACTAGGATCACATTAGGACTTTCATCGGCTTGTAATGTAGGCTTGGGGATGGGTATGGTACATATGGGTATGGTGACTCAACCCTCCTTGACACTACACTATTTTTTTGACTCCAATTTCTAACCATTCGTATTTTTATTCTCCTTCATTTATTTTCAGATTTTAGGTGTGATTTTCTTCATATTTTCAAAACGATTTTTTTTTTCTTTTACTTTTTCTTTTTTCTTTTTTCTTTTTTTTTCTCTTTTTCTTCAGACACAAATCTGTTTTCTCTATTTTCTTTTACTAACCCCTTCTTCATACCCAAATCAATCTACGCACCCCTATAATAGCCACCCTCAACTCAGGCGATTTGCCTGAGTTGAGATACAAAATGTCCAAGGAGGGAACAGGGCCAATACAAGTTCATTATAAATCAAAAAGGGAAGGTGAATAGGCTGAAGAAAGAAATAGGTCAATTAAGGCTCAAAATCGGGATCAATAGATATTTATTTCATTTGGTCGGGCATTTAGGCCAAAAGTGGATTTAATCAAAGAACAGCCTATGATCCTTTCCTAATCACTATCCTTTAACCTAGGCCAGACTAACCAGGCAAGTTCTGGATCGCACACACAAAGTGAACTAAGTAATGACCTCACACACAGAGAAGAGGGTTACATTATCAACTACTACCTATTTGGGTTCATGCAATGCTAGTTACAGTTATTTTGTCTATAATTCTCATGCCATAACAAGATCCAACACCTATCACAAACTAACATGCTACACACACAATTCAAAACAAAAATTTTCAGGAGGGATATCCTTTAGACAATCACAAAAGCATCCTTAATATTCAAAATACGTTCAAAATTGGACTGCACTAAGGTTCCCCTATTTTTCTCCTAATTAAACACAAAAATACTATAAATAACAACCTAAACATGCCAGTTCTGCTATGATAGCACACTCAGGGGAAAAGAAACACAGCAACAAAGACCCCCAAGTGGTGGTACACCCCCACCCCCAACTAATAATGGTGTTCTGCCCTCAGTGCACAGATATTAATATAATTAATGCAAGGGAGTGAATACATACCTGCTGTGCCCTAAGAGCCAGAAGTGGGTTCGCCCATAGCGGGATCATCCGTATGCCCTGTGGGCTCTCCGCTAGGCGCATCCGGTGGAGAGGCTGCCTGACTAGAGGATGCACCACGTGCCCTCTGCTCCTATGCAATCTAGATAGCATGGTACTCCACCCTGGAGGCTTTAACCGCTCTCCGAAGATCACCCTCATACTCATCACCACTATCAACCTGGTCCTCCGGACTGCGTAGATCTCAGATAACTATCCCTGTTACGGCTCAAGTTATTAGATGAAGGTTGATAGCTTCAAATCTCTATTGTTATTCCCTTTTTCCAATCTCTACCTCTCTCTCGAGCAAGTCTAGAATACAGGCGAGTTTCTTACGTTTGTAACCGTTAGAAGATCAATTATAATGAAGGTAATAACAATACATGCATTCACACCTGTTCAGAATTGCATTGCACTTAACCCATTTCATTAATTCCTCATGGTTCACACAACCCTAGTTGATGGGTTTATCTACTCATGATTGCAAGAACACAAGAAGAATTCAATGACGAAAACATAATTGTATACTCACAATAAGAAGAAAACTCTGAAATCTCAATATGAATAAAAACTCGAATCTAGGGTTTTTTGATTACAAAACTACTAATGTATTTATGAACTCAAAATAATGAAAATATATCTCAAAACAATGTAATGATCAACTCCTAAACATTGGACAACATAGGGGTATTTATAGATACAAGATGAATACTATCCTAAACAAAACAGGAAAACAGAGTCGGTATTTTTCCATGGTACCGTAACTTGGTGTCGTGGAACCAAGTCACGCCATGTAGGTCCTTTCGTGGAAATTAGGCCACTTCACAAACTTGCAGGAGTTGACTCATGGTACAGACCTACGTCACGTAGGTCGACTCACGTGACGTGGGTCCCGCCGTGAGTCACTCCTCTGGTTTGGACTTGTCTCTTTTCTTCAGATACTTCGTTCTCGATCATGATTCTTCCTTTTTTTGTCCATTTTGCCTCCAAAAACCTATTCTCCTGCAATATAGAACAGAAAACACATCACACCAACTAAACATACCCAAGTTATTGCATATTTTCTTTGTTTAAAGCATCGAAAGTGCCATGAAACCATGGCACATCACTGATGCCCAAGCACATATCACCAAGCAGAAGCATCTCACAAAGTCATATAAGGCTGAACAAGTACCAAGATGAGAAATTTTCTGAAATCTCCCAATTTATACCAACTTTAACTAGGCTAAGTCGTGAACCATATCCCAGAAAGAATGGAGTATCCAACTCCACATCCATACACAGAACAAAATGATCATCAGGAGACAAAACTAACAAATCAGAAAGTAAGCCTGAGACTTTCCAACATCCAAAACAGGCAATAAGACCAAATTGCCAACTCTAACTTAATACCGACATCAGGGCCAAAACTACTACCGAGCGATGAACTATCCAAATCAGTAGAGTCACATCTCAAATCACAACAAAGACATGGAAGAAGACTGCCACTGCTAAAATCACAACAAAGACATGGAAGGTCAAACTTACCTTCACTTCCATAATTAGATCAACAGCCGACCTTTGCTAACAGAAAAGGAAGGCTAACCAACCGAGGTAGCCATGAAAGCCAACAAAATAAGAATCATAAGGAATGGGAAACGCTAAATAGATAATGCTAGTCTAGTCGTCTATCAAATAAGAATCAATAAATGTCAAAACAATGACAATAGCATAGGCTGCAGGTGGAACAAAAATGAAAATCAACAACAAGTACCATTCTATGGCCATAACCAGGCCAATATGCCAAAGGAGATGGGACTTTAACCCAAATGCTACACCCCAAGAAAAATATCAGACCAATCCACTCAACCCACTACTAAAAGAAATCATCTATGGGGGTAGTCAAATGATCGTAAATCTACACCAAGGCATACATCACCCAATATATAGAAATACCAAGGCATATAATCATCGATGGTTATGAAAACCCTAATATAATTCAAAATAGAAACTAAAGGCAGAAAATCAAAGGTGCACCTATCATGATGGAAATCTGAAATCATAAATCTAGCGTACCCGAAGAAGTATGAATCTTAGCATATCCAAACTTAAATTGAGCGTCTGAATGACTAACAAAGGCACTAAGTGCACTATCTCTACCCAAAGGTGTGTTGCGACCCAAATATACACGTAAGTGTACGTGATCGTTCAAGTAATACAGTGGCCCTTTAAAAGAGCCGAATATCGAACCCAAAGGACTTTCGTCAATAGAAATCAATTTTAGACGTCAAACAATAATTAAAAACTAGTGTTGCGAAAAGTAAAAGGGATTTTTTACTAAAAATTAGATGATTGCGGACTGTAAACTCCTATCTTTGCTACCGTAACTTCATTTTTCGCAAATATGCTTTAAAAGTCAATAAAAAGTAAATTCCCAGGGTCAAGGCACTCCGAATGTCATCTCTTGAGCGTAATTGTTACTGGTTTAAGCAATTTGAGTCGTTTATCTTGGTTATTGATCACGAGGTTAATGTTACAAACCGTTGTCCGGTCATCAACTCCGGCAGCAACAATTGTTTTAAATGTGGAAAGGAGGAGATGGGTGGACGTTGGGTGGAGTTCCATCGTGGTTTCACCGGAGATGAATTTTCCAGTGGGTGGTGGTCGAAAAATGGGAGAGGCGGCTGGTTTACCCAAAATGGAAAAGGAGAAATAATTTGTTTACCCCAATTTGGAAATTTCCACTACCATTAATTGTGAAGGGAGTGAGTTAGTTTTATAGAAAAAATAAAAACACCTCAAGAGCAAAACCATGTGCTCAATACCATGGTTTTGAAAAACCATGGGCTATCCAAAACTATGAGTCATCCAAAATAATGACTATTTGATCTTATCTAAAACTATGGATATTTAACTTATCTGTGCAAAAATATCTTCTCTGTCTTTTATGAATTAACGGACTGTGATAAAAAAATAAATTAACAAATGTATTTAATGCCAGATAAGAATTTGGTTTGAATTTAAAACAGAAATAATTATTTAACAAAACTCAAACAACATTTGTTTATAAAAACGACTGTGTAAAAAATCAGTGACAGTCAATAATTAAAAATTATAATAAATTGATAAATATCCTAACATTTTGAAGAAAAAGGATAATTACCAATAACTTGTGTTAAATTGCATCAAAATATGTAAAAATCAAATTTTATACTCTTGAATAAATAAAAAGCACAAAAGTGTTTATTTTAAAAATGTCAGTCCAAAATAAGGTGTCAAAAACTGCCCCTCTTTATTCATAGAGGATGAAAGAGTCTTTGGATGAAGACGTTTACATGTAGCTAATTTTGGCTAGACGAAGAAGAAAAAGAATGACATGTGCACAAAACAATGTCAAACGTTGATAAAATTTTGACAATACTCTACGTTTGTTGAAAGGGATGGATTGTATTTTGATAAAAGGGGAAGATTGTTCGAAGATAAAACATTCACGTACCTTCGACGTTGCTTCCAAAATTACTTCAGTGTCAAGCTTGTGAGACGCTGAGGATGCAAAGTTGCATACCTGTTTGAACAAGGTAGCGGATGAACTTGCCTCGTTGAAGGGTGGATGACCCAACTTGAATTGATATGCCATTTGAACGAGTGACGACCCTATTTGAACGTGATATGTCATTTGAATGGGTAACGACCCAACTTGAACATGATATGCCATTTGAACGGGTGACGACCCAACTTTAACATGATATGTCATTTGAACGGGTGATAACCCAACTTATCTCGTTGAAAGGCGGACAACCCATTTTGAACTTGATGTGTCATTTGAACGGGTGACAACCCAACTTGTCTCATTGAAAGGAGGACGACCCATTTTGAACTTGATATGTCATTTGAATGGGTGACAAACCAACTTGTCTCATTGAAAGGCGGACGACCCATTTTGAACTTGCTATGCCATTTGAATGGGTGACAACCCAACTTGTCTCGTTGAAAGGCGGACAACCCATCTTAAACTTGATATGCCATTTGAATGGGTGGCAACCCAACTTGTCTCATTGAACGGCGGATGACCAACTTGAACTTGATATGCCATTTGAATGGGCGGCAACCCAACATGTCTCATTGAAAGGCGGACGATCCCTTTGAACTCGATGTGTCATTTGAACGGGTGACAACCCAATCATTGAATGGCGGACGACCATCTTGAATGGATATTTCATTTGAACGGGTAACAACCCAACTTGTCTCATTGAACGGCGGATGACCATTCTTTAACATAATATGCCATTTGAACGGGTGACAACCCAACTTGTCTCATTGAATGGCGGACGACCATCTTGAATGGATATGTCATTTGAACGGGTGACAACCCAACTTGTCTCATTGAACGGCGGACGACCCATCTTTAACATAATATGCCATTTGAATGGGTGACAACCTAACTTATCTCATTGAAAGGTGGATGACCCATCTTTAACATAATATGCCATTTGAACGGGTGACAACCCAACTTGTCTTTTTGAATGGTGGACAACCAACTTGAACATGGCATGCCATTTGAATGGGTGGAAACCCAACTTGTATCGTTGAAAGATGGACAACCCATTTTGAACTAAATGTGCCATTTGAACGGGTGGCAACCCAACATGTCTCTTTGAACGGTGGACAACCCATTTGAACTGGATATGCTATTTGAATGGGTGGCAACCCAACGTGTCTCATTGAAAGGCAGATGACCTATCATGTTACTTGATCTTAACATGATATGCTATTTGAACGGGTAGTAACCCAACTTGTCTCATTGAAAGGCAGACGACCCATTTTGAACTTGATTTGTGGAGTCACTTTGACACCGGTCTGGATACTTGGTCATCACATTGACGACGGTTTGGATAAATGGTATCTTATTGGTACCACTCTGAACAAGTGGACATCACTTTGATGCTGATCTGGAACAGTTGTCATCACCTTGATGACGGTCTGGAAAATGGAGTCACTTTGACACTGATTTGAATGTCATGTGTCACTTTGAACAGGGTGACTTTCCAACATGTCTCATCGAAAGGAGGACGACCTAATATGCCACTTTAAATGGGGTGACTTCCCAACATGTATCATAATCACCTGTACTAAACTTATTAGTAGCAAATAAAATATAAGAAAAACTAAGAATTGTGCATACCTTATGCAATATGTCACTTTGAACGGGGTGACTTCCCAACGTGTTTTATAATCACCTGTACTAAACTTATTAGTAGCAAATGTAATATGTCCAATCCAATATAACATGTCACAAATATAGGAGTGACGATCCAAACTATCACAAATAGGAGGTGACGATCCAACAAAACATGTCACAAATATAGGAGTGACGATCCAACAAAACTTAATGTGTCACAAAATGAAGTGACAATCCAATATAACTTAACGTGTCACAAAGATGGAGTGACAATCTAATATAACATGACGTGTCACTTTGGTAAAGAATGACACAAATTAAAGAAACGAACCCTGTCAATGAAAGGACCAATGAGTCGCTTTGACAGATATTCAAAGATAGGTGCTTGCCCTAATTTCATATTTTAACAGAAAAGAGCATCAAGTCTTGACTGTATTTGGTACCAACAATTAGCATAGCATAGAAATTCCTCTTTTGTTTCTCTTTTAACTGAGATCGACTTTGAGATAATTCCTATAGCTTCAAGTGGTACCTCAAATGTACCTAAGTATCGACAAGATTTATTCGTCTTGCTTCAAACAAAGGTTTTGAACTAGATCTATCCTCATGTTTCAAGTGCTCTCACCACAAGGAAAGTCCTCACTTGCACACATTTGAAGTATGTTTTAATTTGAGGACATTTTGAAAAACACTCTCACACTCAGATGAATGTTCAAAGCATGCAACTGTGATGCCATAAGCTTGGCCTTCATGTAAGTCTCCACTAATGTAAGAACATCTAGAATGGGATCATGTAGGGCTTGCTATCGGCTTTTAATATAGGCTTAGGGACAGGTAGGATATTGATTTGGGATAAAAGTGACTTAATCCCTCCTTGAGCGTCAAACTAAACTAGTGTTTTTGACATTTGTCATGCAGTTGAAGCTTGATCTTCTTTATTGTCCCTTCTTTTATTTTGACTTCTCTTAAGTCATGCTGGAGAATTCTGATGTTTTCTTTTCTTTTGAAGTTTCTCCTTTGTTGTCTGGAATGTTCTCCCTTCTTTATTTGAGATTTCTCCTTGACTTGACTTGATCTTGTGGGAGAGTTTTTGATTCTCTTTCTTTTCTTTGAAGTTATTTTTGTATCCTTGAATTTCAGGGACTTTGCATCTTTTGCCTTTGGCAACTTCAAACTTGAATCTTCTTTCGTAATTTGCACATGTTCAGTGCGCTCAAGAAGGTAGGGCCAAGAGATGGATAGTGCATTTAAGCACTCAGAAAGGAATTGGCTAAAATATGGTCGTCCAAAGAAAAGGCTTCAGGCTTAAAGGGGGACATACTAGGGATTAAACAACATTTGTTTATAAAAACGACTGCGTAAAAAATCAGTGACAGTCAATAATTAAAAATTATAATAAATTAATAAATATCCTAACATTTTCAAGAAAAGGATAATTACCAATAACTTGTGTTAAATTGAACAAAAATATGTAAAAATTGATTTTTATGCTCTTTAATAGATAAAAAGCACAAAAGTGTTTATTTTGAAAATATCGGTCCAAAATTGGGTGTCAACACATAGCCTCAACCCCAAGAATGAGGGATTTTAGCCACTCATAACTTCAATTAACATCAAAAAGTAATAAAATACCATAAAAAGAAATAAAAACTGAAAAGAAGAAGAATGAAACCTAATTTCAATGCCAAAAACGCCCAAAGTAGTCTAGTGACGATGGAATAATGATACAATAACCCAAAAGCCCTATTTAAAGACAAAAACTCGGGGCAAAAATTTGCCAAAAAGCGGCCCGGCACGCCTTTGGGCGCGCCTGGGACTTAGGCAATTTTTTGCCTCTGATCAGGTGCGCCTGAGCGGCCTGGCACGCCCTTGGCCGCGCCCCCTTGCTGCCCACTTGGGTGGAAATTTTGGCAAAAGCGGCCTGGCACGCCCCTTGGCGCACCAGGCCCTTAATTTCTGATTTTCTTCCTTTCGTCGACTTTTCTTTGCGGATTTGGTTGGATTCTTCAATTTCAAATCTTTGGCTTGCCTCTTATCTTCAATATCCTTCGCTCGTAGCTCCTTCAAGCCTCGTTTTCCATGCTAAAAATGCTCCAAATAGTCGTACATTCCACCTACAAGGGTCTAATCACATTTGTTAGCACAATATCACATATTCCATCAAAACCATACAAAATACATACGTATTGCTCTCAAAACTAAGGTAAACATGGGTTAAAGTCGACAATAAGGCATATAAACATGCCTTAGATCACCACCCCACACTTGAACCTTTGTTTGTCCTCGAACAATAAGTACACTCAAACCCGGGCGACTTAAGACAACCGACACACAATAGGTATTCCTGCATAGCTACACAACCACATTCATCAAATTATGCACTAACATGCTAGTATCACCAAAAAGGGAATAGAAAATTGAAACAACCTATCCTCACAAAACAACTTTACTAGTTGTGAATTCATGCATGACACATTACCAATAGATCACCACACCTCGCTAAACATGCGCCCTCACCACAAGAGAATCACCCAATATTTCACACAAAGTAATTATTAAATGGGTGCATGAATAAAAGTTTACTCACTCTCGAAAAGAACTCACATGCAACACAAGATGAACCATAAGCTTGCCCTTAGTGTAGTACTCCACTAATGTCAAAATGTTAAAGCTCAAGATCAAGTAGAACTTTAAGGGTTGTAATGTAGGCTAAGGGACGGGTAGGAACTATTTGGTCAAGAATAGTGACTATCTTCCCTAAGCGCTTTAATACACTACAAATTACATTAAGACCACCTTCAACGAACCTATTTTCCACCACTTTTATCTTTCCAACTCTTTTTTGTTTTGACCCATCTCTTTAAGCTAGCTTAAGCATATTAGGCAAGGAGTAACTGCTATCAACAAATGATTCACTTCTTTTTCTTTTTTTTTTTTATTACAATTGTCGACACCCAATTTTGACCTCCCGATATCCTCCCAGACTGCTATTTTATCAAAAATGTTAGTTTTTTAAATATTATTTTTGTATCACGTAAGTTTTGACATTTCGTAATTTTTAAGGCAGGCAATTTATTTTCAACATTTAATTTTATATTCTTACATAATATATATAATTTACTAATTTAAATACAAAATTTTATATAATTTTATAAATATTTGTTAAGTTATTTCCACGAATATGCATACTTATAATTTACAAACACGTAGTCTATTATTATTATTATTATCATTATTATAGTGTTATTATTATTATCGTATTATTTTTTTTAAAATTCGTATTCACAATGTACAAGTATCATTTATTTCAAACTATTATTTATCGCCAATATCATATGTCATTATTTCACTTACGTAATTTATTCATAGTAATTTTTGACATTGATTAATTTATTAAATAGCAGTCTAATTCAATTTCCCCAATCTATTTAAATTTTAGTCATTTTGTATTCAATTTCGTGTCAATTTTAGCCTCAATTGAGCTTAATTTGGCCCAATTTTAAATTCCAATCCAATATTCAGTTGATCCAATTTAAATAACCTAATTTCTGGCCCTTTTTGTAAATATTTGATCCCAGCCGTTGATCAAAATTGATCCAACGGCTGAGATCAATTCCCCACTTTCTTTCCTTTTAATCCACCACACCCCCCAATACACAAAACCTAATCCATTCTACCCTTCACCAGCCGCCCCAACCCTCCTTGGCTCTCTCTCTCGATCTCTCTCCTCTCCCAACCCCTCCGCTGCCGCCGGCCACCACCCGCCGGTGGACTTGCCATCACAGCTCCCCGATCCCCCTCATTCCTCAACTTCCACGACATCGGAAAACACCAGAACAACTGCCATTGCTCCTCCACGAACCAGCCAGTCCCGATCTCACCACCGGCGACCCCTACCGGTGGACTACCAACCACCACAGCCAGTCCCGATCTCACCACCGGTGCCATCAGATCGCCACCGTACCTCCCATCGGCGAAGCACCACTAGACCTCATCCGCCACCATTTGGCGAAGTCTCATTGCGGTCTTCTCCCTCTCGATCTTCCTCTTCTCCGCTCTATCACCACCAGTCACCGGCGACCACGCCACTGCCGGTCACCCTTAGCCGGCGGAGCACGGTGGGAACCACCCGAGCCTACGCCCTTTCTCTCTCTAAACCCAAACCTGCTTCCCCTTCTCTCTCTCCACCGACATCCATCGGTCAATCGCAGCCGCCATCGATCCACCAGTCACCACCGCTAGTTCCGGTGAACCACCGCCAGACAGAAACCATCAAGCTCCACCACTCGATGCCTTGGTCTATGGTTGAGTTTTGAACTTTGATCTTGTCTTTGGTATGATTTTTATCGCATTCGTGTGAATTGATTGTTGATTTTTGATGGAAATTGGGTTGAGTATTTCTTGGTTGAGCCATTTCATGGTGTGTCCATTTTAGATTTCGTTAAAATTAGTATTGTATTCCACATTCTCAATCGTTAATTTTTAATTCGAGCTATAGGGACGACATGCCATTTTTCATTTTTTGAATCAGTTCAAAATTGTATGATGACTTTACCTGCCTGTTTCTTGCCTTGCTTAAATCCGAGTTACAACAGCCTAGTATAATTAAATATGGTAAGTTGAGATTTTCACCTTATACAATATATAGCTTGGTGCTAAAAATCAATTAGTTTACTCTCTCTCCTTGCTTATTTTAATTAGACAGCTTTGGTACTTAGCTATTTATGGTAAAGATCTAATTCATTTTTACACTCAATCAAATATTATGTGGCTGATTTGTGTACGGTTTAAACTGAAACAGTGTGACAGCTTCACTGTTTATCTATTTTTGGGCAGATTCTATAGTTTTGTGATCTTTTATTAATTGTGCTATCCTTATTTGGTCTAAGCTGATTTTTTTACTTGTCTAATTATGATAATCTTTGCATAATTTCGCCCTAAGTGATTGATCCCTTTCCTTAAAAGAAAGGATTTGCCTTGATTGATTTTCAGAATTTTATGTGATTGATTATCACCCCCTACTATAAAAAGAGGACCTCTCCTCACTGTTATGGACGGACTTTGACTCCTACTCTTACAGAATTTTTGGCTCCTCTCTTGCATATACTCTTAAAGCTTTATTATATACTCTCTTTATACAAAAAAAAAAAAAAAGGGAAGAAGAAAATACTTCAAGTTCTCTATTTACTTTGGCTCTGGAAAGTCCATTCTAGGCTCCTTCTTGTTGCACTGCTTGGGGTATTGTTATTTACTGCTTGACTGGATTGACTTTTGGTTTTGCTGTCCTATTCCTCTACTGTCGGTTGCTTAAGGTTTTCTTATTACTATTTATTATCGCCAACCGGTTAGTACTTTTAACTATGCATTCAATACCTTGGTGTTAGTTCTGTGTAATCTTTATTATGGCTTTAATTGTTTCTCCTAATCCTTAAGTATCAAATAGCTTTGTGTTATTTATGTGTTCTTAAGATGAATTGTTTTGAACCTTCCTAGATCCTCGTTCTTGGTGCCTCTTGGTATGTATATTTGTGTTTGGCAGGTTCACATTAAGGCATAACTGATTTCGGGAAAACTCAAAGAGTTGCCAAGGGGGCTTATTAAGGGGTGCCTAATTTAGGCATTTGTACTTTCTTGCTTATTTCATTTTTGGGTCTGTAATAAACTTTGTAGAAACTCTATGTGTAATAAAGATTGGGGATGCTATGGGGTGGGGATCCTATGTGTTAATATTTGATCACTTAGTAATCATGCCTATAGGATTTTTAATAAATTTCATGTTACTTAGTTAAACTATTTTTATCACTTAGGCAAACAATCTAGGATAATTAACTAATCATCTTTATCGCGTAGAAATCATGCTTTAGGATCTTTAACTAACCTTCGGACGTATTAGATCAATTTTGAATATGTCGATTTAATTTGAACATGTTTAGTTAATTTTTGGCATGTTAAAATTAATTTCCAGCACTTTATCAATTTCCAGCCCTAAAATAGGTTTTTTTTAGCATCTAAAATTAATTTCCGACCTATTAAAACAATTTTCAGCATCTAAAAAATAACTTTCCAGCATGTCTAAAGCATGTTTATATAATTTCCAGTATATTGAAGCGACTTCCAGCACTTAAAAAATTACTTTTTGTCCCTTTTAAGTTAATTTTACAGCATTGAAACTGACTTTTAGCAAGTTCAAATAATTTCCGGCACCCATAAGTCATCCTCTAGCATTTATATTTATTTTTAGTCTTTTAAAATCAACCTCTAGCATTTTTAAACTAGTTTTCAGTATATTAAATTACTTTTCAGCGTTTTTTAACATTAATTTTCAGCACCTTAAAAAAATTAAATTTCTTCACTTTTAATTAATTCCAGCATGTTAAAACTATTTTTTAGCGTTTTAAATTAATTTTTCAGCAATTAAATATAGTTTCAGCACTTTTAAAATTTACTTTCCTGTTTTTTTTAATTATTCAGCATATGAAAATTGAATTCTCAGCATTTTGATTAATTTCTGCAACTTAAACTAATACTTTAAATTAAAATCTCAGCTTTTAAATCAATTTCAGTATTCTAATTTCCAGCATTCTTTAATAATTCCCTGCGCATTTGAATTCTTACGCAGTTAAACTAAATTTCTGCATATTTAGTAAATTTCCTACGCGTTTAATAACTTTCTTGCATGTTTAAATAAATTTTTAGCATATTTAAATTAATATTTAGCACATTAGTTCAATTTTTGATACCTTAATTAATGCGTCTCACCTAGAAATTATGCCTATAGGTTTAAACAATGTAAAATAAATATTTGTCTTTTTTAAAACATGCTAATCACTCTCTAGTTAACTCAGAGGCTTACTTGAAACCTTTATGTGCTAATTGCTTGTCCTGTTTGTTTTGTATGACGTGAATTTCGAGTCTAATTAGGCAGCTTAGTTTTCTTGTCTAGAACCAAATTCCGAAGTAGTGAGTCCAACGCCTCTTGGACACTAAGTTGGGACGGGTAGGCATTTTAGGAAACGTTAGTTTTATCGCTTTCTTTAGAACGTCTTTAAGACTAATAATCAAATTAGGTGGGGTAGGTAGAAAATCGAAAATGATGTAAGTCGTCTCGAGCAAATTCGACAATGCAACATATGACATTGTCATTCATTAATAAGCCGGGCGCTGATCCGAATAGGCTAAAATTAATTTCTTGTATAAAATCTTTTCTAAATCGGTTTTTTTTTATCTTATTTTGAATGTTCAATTATTTGGGGGTAGTTTAGGTTTGTTATTATAAAAAATAAAAAATGTTTTGGTTATATAAATTGTGTCCCTCTCTCTTCTCGCTTATCTGATATTTTATTTTTATATATTTTTCTAATGTGTAGTACTTAGGTTTATATTAATTAGATAAATAACTATTTTTCCTGTTTAGACACTTAGTTAACATTAAGTTAATAAATAGAATAGACCCTTGCTTATCACATAGAATTCTCCACGTAATATACAAGTTCGGTCGGGACCCACATTTGTGGACCTCGAAAGGTGCCTAACACCTTCCTTTCGAGGTAACTTGAACCCTTACCCGAATTTCTGGTTGACATAGGCTAATAATTAAAATAAATCTTAATTAGTCTAGAATGGTGCCCTAACGCACCTTAATTCGTTAGGTGGCGACTCTTCACTCCTTAAATCCCAAAAAGAGTCTGTCACGTCGAATCCCGCTTTTCGCGAGAAAAATGGGGCGCGACAACATGACGACTCCGCTGGGGATACTTAGGTTCTAACCAATACGAATTGGTATATTATGTGGGATTTATAATTATTTGGGTCTATTCGTTTATTATTGACTTTCTGTTTTGCTAATTTTTAAATATTCGCTTAATTGTCATGGAAAATCATTTTATATCCCGTCCCTTTTTCCCATTATTTTTACTCTAATTTAAGTAATTTCTTCCATGCTAATCCCTTTCCTTACCCCTTTTTATTTGTTTATATGCAATTTCTTATCTTTAAATTATGCATTTATCTTGTTTTTCCTAGTTGCTTATTTTTTATATTACCCCAAGCATGCTATTATTTGTTATGTGTTACCGCTTTATATACAAATGGCATTCCGCTCATATTTTCCTCCACTTGGAACCTCCTTTATTTTTTTTTTATTTTTTAAGAACGGTTGCGTGGTTGCACGGACGCTCGTATTCTAAAAAAAATCCTATGGGAATGTCTCGTGAATCGGTCGATCAGCGGTGCATCGACAGTCATGAGCCTTCCCACTCTCAAGTTGTCCGCTTGAGGGAACCGTGTCCAAAACCACTCTTGTTCCTAGATCCTGTCTGTCTATTCCTTTACTAAGGAATAGGTATCTTAAAGCCTAGGGTGCTATGCTAAGAAAACCATGCCGTAAGTCCTAAGGGATTTCACAATCCCGAAAAGGACGCCCTCATAATTTATATGCATTTTTGAGAGATAAATATGTCTAAAGATTGTCATTTTGCTCTTGGGGGTAGGGTAGGCTAACTTTTTTTTTGTTGTTGTTGTTGTTTTCCAAGGTTCAATGGCACCACCTACATCATATCCGAGGTTCAGTATGGTTTGGTGCATGCCAAAGCAGATGGAGTCGTGGTGGCTAGACTTAGGATTAGAAGGACAAGCTGCTGTAAGAAAGGTATTGGGGAGTTTGCCATCTCTTATGGATGTCACCCCGTGTCGGGAACTTATTGAGGCTGCTACTGCATTTTGGGATGAGAAAAGGTCTGTGTTCAGGTTCGGCGATGTTGAGATGACCCCACTTCTTGAGGAAATTGGGGGGTATGTCGAAGATATGAATTTGTTGCCGAAAAAGAGTTGGCCTAAAGCTGAGGTCATTATTCCAAAAAGTGTCACCTTAGAAGAGGTTCGAGACAAGCTGGGGCTTCAAGGTAGTATGATGGTGTCATATGTGATGAAATCCAAGATTCCGGAAAGTCATCTGTTTGATAAGTTTGGACATCGTCATAGTCGGCAAGCATACGAAGCAGAGAGTCCTGATCCTAAGGCATGGGAAAGTAAGAGAATTTTTGCATTTATCGTCTACTTTTTAGGAATGGTGGTCTTCCCAAATGGGGCGGACGAAGTTGTACACACCCGCTTAATCACGGTGGCCGATGCTTTGTGTAACGGGATTGACAAAGGCCCGTGCACGATTGTACCTATGATCCTAGCTGATATCTATCGGGCCCTGGGTTGTTGCAAGAATGGGGCCAGACGATTTGAAGGATGTAATTTATTGTTACAATTATGGCTGATTGAACACCTTCAAAAGGTGCATGGGGTAAAAAGAATGCGTGCACCAACTGGGACTGACAATATTGCTGCACATCAGTTCCGAGTTACCATGGGGGTCACAAGAATCAAACGACCAAATGAGGTAGAAAAGTGGGGACAGATGTTAAGCGCTTTGACTGAAGATTCTGTTCAATGGATGTTTGACTGGTTTCCAACTACGAACTTTGTGATATACACTCAACATCAAGTCTACTTGATTTTGATGGGACTTCATGGCCTTCAACCGTATGCTCCTGCAAGAGTAATGAGGCAAGCCGGCAGGAAACAAATAATACCAATGGTGACCAACATGGATGAACATCGGGTGGATTATCAGAATAACAGGATCCTACATGCTACTGATATTGCCAAAACTTGGGGCAAAAAGACTTTTTTGGACCAAAAGAGTATTGAATCAGACAGGTATCAAGCAGGCTATGTGGTAGGCTATATTGAATGGTTGCACGCTGACTTGAAAAATAGTGTGACTTCGAGCGTCAAAAGGGGTAAAGAGGTTAACGACAAAGAAGCTGAGGCGCAAGTCCTATACCGCAAGTTTAAGAAAAGGGTTTTGGAATCTGAGACACGACATCGCCAATTGCATGATGATAATGCAAAGGAGATAGCAGAAATGGGCAAAGAATTAGAATTTTGGAAGCAACGCGCTCTAAGTGTAGAGGAAAAAGTGCAAGAACTTCGTGAGGAATTTGATCGACAAGGCAAAGAGTGCCTTAGCATGGGAAACCTGGGAGGAACACTGGCACTATCATATCTCCTGACCAGCCGCCATCGTTTTGACAAAGCTTTAGGTGCCTACAAAAAAGAAGACAAGGAAGAAGATATTTTCAGAATTTAGTTTAGTTCTTTAATATTTCTTTGTATTTTTTTGATTTTTGAGACAATTTAGTTTAATGAATTTCCATTTTGTTGGGGTTTATTTTTATGAGCAAATGGCATTATCTTATGACATATTTATCTCTCAAACAACGATAGGCCCACCTCTGGCTCAAAAGAGGCACCCAAAATAGGAAACGTCGAACAATGTGTCTAATGTGTGTTGTTTTTATTACTCTCCTTATGCCACTAACGCACTAATTTTGGATTTTGTTGTTCTTTCCCCTTCCCCAAAGGTTGACTTGTGCACTCTGGCCTATCACACACGGTCAAAAGGGGCTCCTCCTCCTCTTCCTCCTCCTACAAGTTCGAAAGATAAAATGGGAGATAACAACAGCGCTACAGACAAAAGCACAGAAGGAGAAAGTGTCATGGGACAAAACGAAATTGTCCTAAGAATGGGACAACAGATTCTTGAACTGCAAGCAGAATTAGCACAAGTGCGCAACTTGGCCAATCTTTCTGTCGCCCTCAACACTCTTTTCGAACCACAAGCTGACGGTCATACTGGGGCAAAATCTCAAACCTCTACCCCAAGCCATCAATTACCCGCAGCTCAAAATGTCCAAAACCTTCTTCCTCCTCAAAACACCCAAAACCCCCCTCTTCCACAAAATACCCAAAACCTTCCTCTTCCTCAAAACACCCAAAACCTCCCTCTTCCTCAAAACACCCAAAATCTTCCTCTTCCCCAAAATATCCAAAGCCATTCCTTCCCTCAAAATATCCAAAACCTTCCCTTTGCCCAAAATACCCACCATACTCCAATTTCCACATATCACACACAGCATGCCCAAAATACTAAATATCCCACCTACCTACATACGCCTTTCGCTAACGCATCCTACAACCAAGCATCCGGAAGCAACTCTTTGAACCCCATCTATGTCGAAACAACCCCATTCACTTACCCTCAGTATGCACCTGACCCTTCAGAAAAAGACCCTATGATGCAATCTGTGGTTGAGAGGCTGAAACAACTTGAGGGAACCAAAGGGTCAACGGGGCTCAGTTATGAAGACTTATGTGTACACCCTGATGTGGAGTTACCGGAGGGTTACAAACCTCCAAAGTTTGAATTGTATAATGGGACTGGAGATCCCAAGGCTCATTTGCGTATGTATTGTGATAAGCTGGCTGGAGTTGGGAGAGATGAGAGAATAAGAATGAAAATGTTCATGAGAAGTCTCACTGGAGAAGCCCTGACATGGTATATTGAGCAGGATGCAAGAAAATGGAAAGGCTGGATCGATATGGCGTCGGATTTTATGGAACGGTTCGGGTTCAACATTGACAATGCTCCTAACTGGTTCTATATGCAGAATTTAAAGAAAAAGCCTAATGAGTCATTCAGGGATTATGCTATAAGATGGAGGTCGGAGGCTGCAAGAGCTAGACCCCCGATTGAAGAATCTCAAATGAAGGAGTACTTTATTCGCGCACAGGAGCCGCAATATCTTGAGAAAATGATAACCGTTATGGATAAGAGTTTCGCTGAAATCATTAGGGTAGGTGAAATGCTCGAGGAAGGGCTTAAGAATGGAAGCATTATCAGTCTGGAAGTTTTACAGGCTGCCAACAAGGCTTTACAGTCTGGAGGGATCAATGAGAACAAGAAGAAAAAAGAGGTAGGTACAGTGATGTTAGCCCAACCTTCAAAAAGTGCGCCCAATTACCAAACACCTATCACAACTCCACCTCCCTATCCACAATCGCCAATGTCGTACCCAATATCTCCATACCAAATGCAAACTCCAATGCCATATCACTCCCCTCTATACCAAGCACCTACCCCATATGCACTACATCCACAATTCCAAAGTCCTGTGTACCCCGTGTATAATGTCCAACCCACTCATGTCCAAACACCCCAGCCTTCTCCCCAACAAAACCAAAGACCCAGAGCTAATTTTCAGAAAAAACAATACACTCCCTTAGCCGAACCTATAGCCCAACTGTACGAAAGACTTAGGGAAGCGGGCTATGTCACTCCCATTGCTGCCGGACGTGAGAATACTCAAGCCAAACATTTTGATCCTACCAAGGTTTGCGCGTATCATTATGGGATGAGGGGTCACACCATAGAAACATGCTATACTTTAAAGGACAAAATCCAGATGTTGATTGACACTAAGGCCATTCAAGTGAAAGATCCAACACCGAATGTCACCAATAATCCATTACCAGATCATCAAGTAAACATGCTCGATGTTGATGAATTGGTAGACCTGGAAAACTCTATTTGGTTCATTGAAAAGGCGAATGGTACGCCCATCAGTACACCAAAACGGGTACCGTTTGAGGTTGAGGTAGCAGTACCTAAGACTCCTTTCACAGTCGTTAGAGCCTCCCCGATTGCTTATAACTCCCATGCAGTTCCTTGGAATTATGAGCAGAATACTCTGGGTAAAGCAAGAGTGGCTGAAGCAGACGTCGCACAAGGCGTCACCAGATCTGGGAGAATATATACAACGAAAAATCTAACTCAAAGAAGTTCTAGTAAAAGCAAGCAACCCGTGATAGAAGTGGAAGAGGGTGGTGCTTGGAAGAAGATACAGGCTAAAGAATACTCTGTGATCGAGCAGCTGAACAAGACCCCAGCTCAAATATCCATCTTGACACTGCTACAGACTTCTGAACATCATAAAAGTGCTCTGATGAAGGTGTTAAGCGAAGCCTATGTACCATCTACCATAACATGGGGGGAGATGGCCCATATGGTCGGGCAGGTATTTGAGGCATACAAGATATCCTTTCACGAGGATGAGCTGCCACCTGAAGGAAGGTCGCACAATAAAGCCTTACATGTTACAGTGCAGCATGGAGAGAGGGTTGTGTCTCGAGTGTTGATTGATCCAGGTTCAGGTTTGAACATATGTCCTTTGGATACACTGACAAGGTTGGAGGTCGATTTGGCTAAAATACAAAGTTGGAAGATGAACGTGAAAGCGTTTGATGGCTCCCAGCGAGATACTATTGGGGAGATTACCTTGGACATGGTAATGGGTCCCGTTACTTTTCCCGTGACATTTTAGGTGATGGATATTCCTGCTTCCTACAACCTCTTGCTTGGTAGGCCGTGGATTCACATGGCGGGTGCAGTCCCCTCCACACTACACCAATGCCTCAAATTCGAGTACGACCACCAAGAGGTTGTAATACATGGTGAAAGAGGATATCCCGTCTATGCTATCGAAGGAAAAGAGGTTCTTGATGGAGAAATGTTTCACACGTTAGAAATGGTTGGAAACGTGGAAGAAGAGCTGAGTTGGAAGACTAAAGGAGAGAGAATGCTCAAAGCTGGATATGAGCCAGGTAAGGGTCTTGGGGCCAGATTGCAAGGAATAATTGAACCCATATACCCTTTTGTGAAAAATGACACTTCTGGTTTGGGCTACATGGACGAGGCCGGACACCCAATCCTTCGCTATCATTGTATGAAATTTTCCACTCTACCGGGTTTCTTGATGACGGTGAAGATGAAATACTGGAAAGTTTGAAGAACTTGTTTTTGACTGAAGCAGAAAGAGAAGATTGTAACGTCATCATCAATGAGGAGAGAGGGGCCCCTAGTCAGAATGTTGAACAAAAGGCTACACTCAGCAACTGGACTGCCACTCCTTCCAGGCCTCACCGAGCACTTGGGTAGATTTGAAGATTTTTATTTTTCATATTATTGTTTGAAATAAACAGACTCGATTTCGAACTAATTTACTTCTTTTAGTTATTTTGTTATATTTGGAGACATTTAAAGTTATTTGAGTTAATAAAAGCTTTCTTTTCATCTTTTATTAATATTATTTATTGCTGTTTCTTTCAGCAAAATCACTTTTAAGAATGTTGAATCTGAGATTGTGACACATAATGAGACTACGCAACATAATATAAGTGAATTAGAAGAGGTGAAAGAAAGTGAGGTGCCCGAGGAATTTGTTAGTAAGGTTGAAGATTTTGAAGATAAACCCAAGGAAAACTTTGTAGAGTCTGAAATAGTGAACATAGGGGATTCTGAGATAATAAAAGAAACCCGTGTTAGTATTTATATGCCAAAAGATAAGAAGGAGGAACATATTCAGTTTCTGAAGAAACACCCGGATGTCTTTGCTTGGTCGTATGCCGATATGACAGGGCTAAGCACGTCAATTGTAGCCCACAGGTTGCCCACCGATCCATCTTGTCCTCCCATTAAGCAGAAGTTGAGAAAATATAAACCCGATCTGAGCTTGAAAATCAAAGAAGAGATTTCAAAGCAAATTGAGGCCGCTATTCTCAAAGTAACTGAGTATCCTACCTGGTTGTCCAATGTCGTGCCTGTTCCTAAAAAAGATAGAAAGGTCAGAGTTTGTGTGGATTATAGGGATCTCAACAAAGCTAGCCCGAAAGATGATTTTCCACTCCCAAATATACATTTGTTAATTGATAATTGCGCTAAGCATGAAACACAGTCATTTGTGGATTGCTTCGCCGGTTATCATCAGATAAAGATGTATGATGACGACGCGGAGAAAACCGCTTTTATTACTCCTTGGGGAACATACTGTTACAAGTTTATGCCTTTTGGCCTGAAGAATGCTGGAGCTACATACATGAGGGCCATGACCGCTCTATTCCATGACATGATCCATAAGGAAATTGAAGTTTATGTGGATGACGTCATCATTAAATCCAAAAAGGGATCAAATCACCTGGACGACTTGGAAAAGTTCTTTAACAGACTAAGGAAGTACAATTTGAAGTTGAATCCTGCTAAGTGTGTCTTTGGGGTTCCTGCTGGAAAATTATTGGGATTCATTGTCAGTCGTCGGGGTATAGAACTGGATCCAGCCAAGATCAAAGCTATTCAGGATCTTCCGCCTCCAAAAAGCAAGAAAGAGGTAATGAGTTTCTTGGGTCGCCTCAACTATATCAGTCGCTTCATAGCTCAATCTACTATTATTTGTGAGCCAATTTTCAAGCTATTGAAGAAGGATGCGGCTATAGAATGGACGACAGAGTGTCAGCAGGCATTCGACAAAATCAAGGATTATTTATCAAATCCTCCCGTTCTGGCTCCTCCCGAACCTGGTAGGCCGTTGTTGCTATATTTATCTGTGATGGATAACGTTTTTGGTTGTATTTTGGGGCAACATGATGAGACAGGCAGAAAGGAGCAGACAATTTATTACATGAGTAAGAAATTTACATCGTATGAGGCTCGGTATTTCCTACTGGAACGCACATGTTGTGCGTTGACCTGGATAGCTCAGAAATTGAGACACTATCTCTCAGCATACACAACCTATTTGATCTCCAGAATGGATCCTCTGAAGTATATATTTCAGAAACCAATGCCTACAGGGAAGCTAGCTAAATGGCAAATATTACTGAGCGAGTTTGACATAGTCTATGTCACGCAGAAAGCTGTGAAAGTGCAAGCCTTGGCAGACCATTTGGCTGAAAATCCCGTGGATGAAGAGTATGAGCCCTTAAAAACTTACTTTCCTGATGAAGAAGTAGCATTCGTAGGTGAGGACATCTCCGAAGAATATGATGGCTGGAGGTTATTCTTTGATGGAGCTGTAAATTTCAAAGGAGCGGGTATTGGCGCCGTTTTGGTCTCAGAGACTGGTCAACATTATCCTGTGTCGGCCAAGCTCAGATTCCCCTGCACCAACAATATGGCTGAATATGAAGCTTGCATTTTGGGGCTTCGTTTGGCAATCGATTTGAATATCCAGGAAATATTGGTGATTGGAGATTCAGATTTATTGATTCATCAAGTACGAGGTGAGTGGGCCGCAAAAAATACAAAACTCCTACCATACTTAGATTGTATACAAGAGTTGCGCAAGAGGTTTCGCAAGATAGAATTCAAGCATGTTCCAAGAATTCAGAATGAGTTCACAGACGCTTTGGCTACCTTGTCTTCCATGATCCAGCATCCAGACAAGAATTATATCGACCCCATCCCCGTTCACATACAAAAGCAGCCTGCATATTGCTTTCATGTAGAGGAAGAAACGGATGGAAAACCATGGTATGTTGATATACAAGGATATCTGAAAAGTGGAGATTATCTAGAGAATGCAACGAGTACTCAGAAGCGCACCATTCGGAGGTTAGCAAATCAATTCTTCTTAAATGGGGAAATCCTGTATAGGAGGACTCCCGATCTGGGTTTACTAAGATGCATCGAAGCTAGGGAAGCATCCAGGTTGGTCGAGGAGATACATGCTGGAACATGCGGACCTCACATGAACGGATTTATGTTGGCAAAGAAGATATTAAGGTCAGGTTACTTTTGGTTGACCATGGAGACCGATTGCATTCGTTATGTGCAAAAGTCTCATCAGTGCCAAACTCATGCCGACATGATTCGAGTTCCTCCCAATGAACTCCACGTCACTAGCTCCCCTTGGCCTTTCGCAGCTTGGGGCATGGATGTCATTGGTCCCATTGAACCATCCGCGTCTAATGGACACAGGTTTATTCTTGTTGCAATTGACTACTTCACTAAGTGGGTTGAAGCCACTTCTCATAAGTCAGTCACAAAGAAGGTTGTAGATGATTTTGTTCGAAATAACATTATTTGTCGATTTGGAGTACCTGAGTCTATCGTCACAGATAATGGGGCCAACCTCAATAGCGATCTGATGAGAACAACATGTGAGATGTTCAAAATCAAACATCGAAACTCCACAGCATACAGGCCACAAATGAATGGGGCGGTGGAAGCTGCCAATAAGAATATCAAGAGGATACTTCGAAAGATGATAGATAATTACAGGCACTGGCATGAAAAGTTACCTTTTGCCCTGCTAGGATACCGCACTACAATCAGAACCTCTACGGGTGCCACACCTTATCTTCTGGTTTATGGTAGTGAAACAGTGATACCTGCTGAGGTAGAAATACCCTCTCTCAGAATCATTCAGGAAGCAGAGCTGAGTGACGCTGAATGGATACAAGGTAGGTTCGAGCAACTGGCACTCATAGACGGAAAGAGGATAAACGCAGTCTGTCATGGTCAACTTTATCAAAACAGAATGGCCAAATCTTTCAACAAGAAGGTTAAACCGAGGCACTTCTCGCCCGGGCAGTTGGTTTTGAAAAAGATCTTTCCGTACCAAGATGAAGCAAAAGGTAAATTCTCACCGAATTGGCAAGGACCTTATGTGGTTCATCGAATTCTGACAGGAGGAGCGCTCATACTTGCCGAAATGGACGGCAAAGTTTGGACCAAACCTATCAATTCAGATGCTGTCAAAAGATATTATGTTTAAGCTTTATTTCATGCCTTCTTCCTTGTAATTGGAACTACGTTTGACCTGATTCCCATTTAAGAGGGATACGTAGGCGCTCCTTTGGAGTTCGGTCCTATTATAATAAAATTTTCCATTTTACCTTTAAAGCATGTAACTGGGGCAGAATTTTTGAGGGGATCTCAAAAATTCCATGAAATAGCATTTGTGCAACTATGATACCGGGGCAGAATTTTTGAGGAAAACTCAAAAATTCACAGCAAGAAATCTTCACCTATCAAAGCAATCAAATATACACTGGGGCAGAAATTTTTGAAGATCAAAAATTTCTAAGATATTCACTTATAAAAAGTTGCGTTGTCTCGAAAAGTGTCATAATCAATGATTCAATAATATTTTGATCTCCTTTTTTTCATTTCTCATCTTTCAAGAGCAAACATTTTCGAAACGTGATTTTTAAAACTTGCTTTATTTCCACCCAAGTAAAAGCTCGGACGAAGCCTATTATTGGTCCACAATATCAAGCGAAGAGGAGGCGCGCCAGTCATAGCAGAGGCACAAATCAACCTCCCCCTTTACAAACTTACATTCTTTCTTTGAGTGCAGAAACAACAGGTACAAATGCAGCGGCTACTTTGCAACACCCGAACAATCATCATCAAAGAAAGCCCACTATGCATCCAACATGGGAAAGCAGTTAAGCTACTCTATCCTCTCCTCAACATTGCACGGCCCCTGCAAGGGTCAATATTGCATGACTCCCGCAAGAGTCCATACCGCAGCGCATCCGCAGAAAATGAACATTGCACGGCTCCTGCAAGGTTCAATATTGAATAGCTCCCGCAAGAGTCCATACCGCAGCGCATCCGCAGAAAATGAACATTGCACGGCTCCTGCAAGGGGCAATATTGCATGGCTCCCGCAAGAGTCCATACCGCAGCGCATCCGCAGAAAATGAACATGGCATGGCTCCTGCAAGGGTCAACATTTGCATGGCTCCCGCAAGAGTCCACACCGCAGTGCATCCAAAAAATGAACATTGCACGACTCCCGCAAGGATCCATATTTGCATGGCTCCTGCAAGAGTCCACTCCGCAGTGCATCCGCAGAAATGAACATTACACGGCTCCTGCAAGGGTCGATATTGCATGGCTCCTGCAAGAGTCCACTCCGCAGTGCATCCACAGAAATGAACATTACACCGCTCCTGCAAGGGTCGATATTGCATGGCTCCCGCAAGAGTTCACTCCGCAGCGCATCCACAGAAATCTACATTACATCGCACCTGCAAAATCCGCAATCAAGTAGACAAATTGCATCAAGTAGCTAAACTACATCAAGTTATGCCAGATACGCTTTCTTTAATCATTATATAACTACCCGAAGGCATCACGGTCTAAAGGCATCATTTTCATGGCCTGCGGACATCATTTCATGGCCTAAGGATTTACTTTCTGTGTATCATGTTCCAAAGGCGTCATAGTCTAAAGGCATCATTTTCATGGCCTGCGGACATCATTTCATGGCCTAAGGATTTACTTTCTATTTATCATGTTCCAAAGGCGTCATAGTCTAAAGGCATTATTTTCATGGCCTACAGACATCATTTCATGGCCTTAGGATTTATTTTTCGCTATCATGGCCCTAAGACATCATGGCTTAGAGACATCATACTTGCCGTCTCAAAGCAAATGCCCATGGTCTAACGGGGAAATTGCATCATGTTTAAATAAATATTTACAACAATGACTTATTATTTATTTTATCCATATGATCTAACCATTTTAGTAAGTAATACTAGAAGCATGCAGGCAACGAAGGAAGAACGAGTCAAAATGGGAGTAACTCTCGCTCCCATTTCTAAGATACAACTCCATTTTCTCTCCGTCACTCAATTCAACTTGAAACACATTTATCGTTCATTTCCACACTTCTCATTATGTCGTTGCTTCAAATCCTACCAATTCCAATCTCATCGGCTCACACTACCTTTGTTGTTGCCCATATACCGTATCATTGGCATTCTTTAGGAATATTGTTCATTGCTAAATCTAGAACTACACACGGCCTGATTCTCGTAAACCCGAGATATGTAGGCAACTTGAAACCAAAGTCTCGGCCACACCATTTTAACAAATCTCTCTCGCTTTTCAATTCCAGCAAACCGTCCTATCGGTCAGACAAAATTGGCTACTAAGTCAACGTTCGTTACTTGACAATTCTTTCATCATTCCCAAGCAACGAAGGGGCAGCTATTGACACCCAATTTTGACCTCCCGATATCCTCCCAGACTGCTATTTTATCAAAAATGTTAGTTTTTTAAATATTATTTTTGTATCACGTAAGTTTTGACATTTCGTAATTTTTAAGGCAGGCAATTTATTTTCAACATTTAATTTTATATTCTTACATAATATATATAATTTACTAATTTAAATACAAAATTTTATATAATTTTATAAATATTTGTTAAGTTATTTCCGCGAATATGCATACTTATAATTTACAAACACGTAGTCTATTATTATTATTATTATCATTATTATAGTGTTATTATTATTATAGTATTATTTTTTTTAAAATTCGTATTCACAATGTACAAGTATCATTTATTTCAAACTATTATTTATCGCCAATATCATATGTCATTATTTCACTTACGTAATTTATTCATAGTAATTTTTGACATTGATTAATTTATTAAATAGCAGTCTAATTCAATTTCCCCAATCTATTTAAATTTTAGTCATTTTGTATTCAATTTCGTGTCAATTTTAGCCTCAATTGAGCTTAATTTGGCCCAATTTTAAATTCCAATCCAATATTCAGTTGATCCAATTTAAATAACCTAATTTCTGGCCCTTTTTGTAAATATTTGATCCCAGCCGTTGATCAAAATTGATCCAACGGCTGAGATCAATTCCCCACTTTCTTTCCTTTTAATCCACCACACCCCCCAATACACAAAACCTAATCCATTCTACCCTTCACCAGCCGCCCCAACCCTCCTTGGCTCTCTCTCTCGATCTCTCTCCTCTCCCAACCCCTCCGCTGCCGCCGGCCACCACCCGCCGGTGGACTTGCCATCACAGCTCCCCGATCCCCCTCATCCCTCAACTTCCACGACATCGGAAAATACCAGAACAACCGCCATTGCTCCTCCACGAACCAGCCAGTCCCGATCTCACCACCGGCGACCCCTACCGGTGGACTACCAACCACCACAGCCAGTCCCGATCTCACCACCGGTGCCATCAGATCGCCACCGCACCTCCCATCGGCGAAGCACCACTAGACCTCATCCGCCACTATTTGGCGAAGTCTCATTGCGGTCTTCTCCCTCTCGATCTTCCTCTTCTCCGCTCTATCACCACCAGTCACCGGCGACCACGCCACTGCCGGTCACCCTTGGCCGGCGGAGCACGGTGGGAACCACCCGAGCCTACGCCCTTTCTCTTTCTAAACCCAAACCTGCTTCCCCTTCTCTCTCTCCACCGACATCCATCGGTCAATCGCAGCCGCCATCGATCCACCAGTCACCACCGCTAGTTCCGGTGAACCACCGCCAGACAGAAACCATCAAGCTCCACCACTCGATGCCTTGGTCTATGGTTGAGTTTTGAACTTTGATCTTGTCTCTGGTATGATTTTTATCGCATTCGTGTGAATTGATTGTTGATTTTTGATGGAAATTGGGTTGAGTATTTCTTGGTTGAGCCATTTCATGGTGTGTCCATTTTAGATTTCGTTAAAATTAGTATTGTATTCCACATTCTCAATCGTTAATTTTTAATTCGAGCTATAGGGACGACATGCCATTGTTCATTTTTTGAATCAGTTCAAAATTGTATGATGACTTTACCTGCCTGTTTCTTGCCTTGCTTAAATCCGAGTTACAACAGCCTAGTATAATTAAATATGGTAAGTTGAGATTTTCACCTTATACAATATATAGCTTGGTGCTAAAAATCAATTAGTTTACTCTCTCTCCTTGCTTATTTTAATTAGACAGCTTTGGTACTTAGCTATTTATGGTAAAGATCTAATTCATTTTTACACTCAATCAAATATTATGTGGCTGATTTGTGTACGGTTTAAACTGAAACAGTGTGACAGCTTCACTGTTTATCTATTTTTGGGCAGATTCTATAGTTTTGTGATCTTTTATTAATTGTGCTATCCTTATTTGGTCTAAGCTGATTTTTTTACTTGTCTAATTATGATAATCTTTGCATAATTTCGCCCTAAGTGATTGATCCCTTTCCTTAAAAGAAAGGATTTGCCTTGATTGATTTTCAGAATTTTATGTGATTGATTATCACCCCCTACTATAAAAAGAGGACCTCTCCTCACTGTTATGGACGGACTTTGACTCCTACTCTTACAGAATTTTTGGCTCCTCTCTTGCATATACTCTTAAAGCTTTATTATATACTCTCTTTATACAAAAAAAAAAAAAAAAGGGAAGAAGAAAATACTTCAAGTTCTCTATTTACTTTGGCTCTGGAAAGTCCATTCTAGGCTCCTTCTTGTTGCACTGCTTGGGGTATTGTTATTTACTGCTTGACTGGATCGACTTTTGGTTTTGCTGTCCTATTCCTCTACTGTCGGTTGCTTAAGGTTTTCTTATTACTATTTATTATCGCCAACCGGTTAGTACTTTTAACTATGCATTCAATACCTTGGTGTTAGTTCTGTGTAATCTTTATTATGGCTTTAATTGTTTCTCCTAATCCTTAAGTATCAAATAGCTTTGTGTTATTTATGTGTTCTTAAGATGAATTGTTTTGAACCTTCCTAGATCCTCGTTCTTGGTGCCTCTTGGTATGTATATTTGTGTTTGGCAGGTTCACATTAAGGCATAACTGATTTCGGGAAAACTCGAAGAGTTGCCAAGGGGGCTTATTAAGGGGTGCCTAATTTAGGCATTTGTACTTTCTTGCTTATTTCATTTTTGGGTCTGTAATAAACTTTGTAGAAACTCTATGTGTAATAAAGATTGGGGATGCTATGGGGTGGGGATCCTATGTGTTAATATTTGATCACTTAGTAATCATGCCTATAGGATTTTTAATAAATTTCATGTTACTTAGTTAAACTATTTTTATCACTTAGGCAAACAATCTAGGATAATTAACTAATCATCTTTATCGCGTAGAAATCATGCTTTAGGATCTTTAACTAACCTTCGGACGTATTAGATCAATTTTGAATATGTCGATTTAATTTGAACATGTTTAGTTAATTTTTGGCATGTTAAAATTAATTTCCAGCACTTTATCAATTTCCAGCCCTAAAATAGGTTTTTTTTAGCATCTAAAATTAATTTCCGACCTATTAAAACAATTTTCAGCATCTAAAAAATAACTTTCCAGCATGTCTAAAGCATGTTTATATAATTTCCAGTATATTGAAGCGACTTCCAGCACTTAAAAAATTACTTTTTGTCCCTTTTAAGTTAATTTTACAGCATTGAAACTGACTTTTAGCAAGTTCAAATAATTTCCGGCACCCATAAGTCATCCTCTAGCATTTATATTTATTTTTAGTCTTTTAAAATCAACCTCTAGCATTTTTAAACTAGTTTTCAGTATATTAAATTACTTTTCAGCGTTTTTTAACATTAATTTTCAGCACCTTAAAAAAATTAAATTTCTTCACTTTTAATTAATTCCAGCATGTTAAAACTATTTTTTAGCGTCTTAAATTAATTTTTCAGCAATTAAATATAGTTTCAGCACTTTTAAAATTTACTTTCCTGTTTTTTTTTTAATTATTCAGCATATGAAAATTGAATTCTCAGCATTTTGATTAATTTCTGCAACTTAAACTAATACTTTAAATTAAAATCTCAGCTTTTAAATCAATTTCAGTATTCTAATTTCCAGCATTCTTTAATAATTCCCTACGCATTTGAATTCTTACGCAGTTAAAATAAATTTCTGCATATTTAGTAAATTTCCTACGCGTTTAATAACTTTCTTGCATGTTTAAATAAATTTTTAGCATATTTAAATTAATATTTAGCACATTAGTTCAATTTTTGATACCTTAATTAATGCGTCTCACCTAGAAATTATGCCTATAGGTTTAAACAATGTAAAATAAATATTTGTCTTTTTTAAAACATGCTAATCACTCTCTAGTTAACTCAGAGGCTTACTTGAAACCTTTACGTGCTAATTGCTTGTCCTGTTTGTTTTGTATGACGTGAATTTCGAGTCTAATTAGGCAGTTTAGTTTTCTTGTCTAGAACCAAATTCCGAAGTAGTGAGTCCAACGCCTCTTGGACACTAAGTTGGGACGGGTAGGCATTTTAGGAAATGTTAGTTTTATCGCTTTCTTTAGAACGTCTTTAAGACTAATAATCAAATTAGGTGGGGTAGGTAGAAAATCGAAAATGATGTAAGTCGTCTCGAGCAAATTCGACAATGCAACATATGACATTGTCATTCATTAATAAGCCGGGCGCTGATCCGAATAGGCTAAAATTAATTTCTTGTATAAAATCTTTTCTAAATCGGTTTTTTTTTATCTTATTTTGAATGTTCAATTATTTGGAGGTAGTTTAGGTTTGTTATTATAAAAAATAAAAAATGTTTTGGTTATATAAATTGTGTCCCTCTCTCTTCTCGCTTATCTGATATTTTATTTTTATATATTTTTCTAATGTGTAGTACTTAGGTTTATATTAATTAGATAAATAACTATTTTTCCTGTTTAGACACTTAGTTAACATTAAGTTAATAAATAGAATAGACCCTTGCTTATCACATAGAATTCCCTACGTAATATACAAGTTCGGTCGGGACCCACATTTGTGGACCTCGAAAGGTGCCTAACACCTTCCTTTCGAGGTAACTTGAACCCTTACCCGAATTTCTGGTTGACATAGGCTAATAATTAAAATAAATCTTAATTAGTCTAGAATGGTGCCCTAACGCACCTTAATTCGTTAGGTGGCGACTCTTCACTCCTTAAATCCCAAAAAGAGTCTGTCACGTCGAATCCCGCTTTTCGCGAGAAAAATGGGGCGCGACAACAATACTCCCTACCAACAACACAGAAACTTTTTCACACACCCAAAGGCTATTTACTTGGGGCTTCAACTTCATTTTTTCCTTCTTCAATTTTTTACACTCCTTATCATCTTTATTTCTCAATTAAAGTGCTTAGGTGTTTTGGATCAAATTATGGTTAATTGAAAGAAAAGGATTAAGTTACATATAAAGCTATCAAAGAATAGGCTAAAGGCTCAATGGGGCTAACTAAGATCATGCAAAAAGGGTAGATAAAGTAGGTATAAAACATGGCTATCAAAGAAATGCCTATATCATCTCCTAAACTCAACACCCTTTATTTCACTTTGCAAACACACAGGGCAAGTTCTAGACATCATTATGCAGATGGAATATCACAAAAACCTCACCCACACATGGCACATGTTTAACTCAAGCAGGCTCACCATACAATTTATACGAAGTCATGCACAAGTTCAACATGAAGCAACTTATCAAGTCGACTAAGTGAGCATTAGATGTCTCAACACTTGCTATTGTATATACTAGCATGTTCCACCATCATACTGGACGTGTATGTATAATTGTATAGCAAGCAAGAACACCCAACAATACATGACTAATTTGCTCTTAAGACGGTCGTCATCCATCCATCATAGAGCAAAGCTCCTAATACTATGACTAAAAGAGACTCAAAGTAATAAAAACCAAAAACAAAATAAAAAAATTAAAATCTTTTTGTGGTTTCCTACGGTTCAACGGGACTATCCTTAGTAGAAGAATCGAAAACAAAGGCTAAGGAACCCAAAATAAAAACAACTAGAAGCATACAGAAACACACATATACATACATAAAAAGGAGTCCCATAACACCACACCCCACACTTAAATTATTAGCACTGTCCCCAATGCTACAAAAATTAAACAAGGCAAGAGTAGGGTGTAAGGAGCTCCTGGTCAGTCAAGGAAATCGTCATCCTCTGGCCCGCGGACTTCTAGCGGTGTATCATCTGCCTCCACCTCGTCATCATCGAAATAGGTCTAGCGGTCATTCTCATCTGTGGGGATATCATCATCCACAGGCTCAACAAAATCAGGCCCAATTCGCAATAATGCCATGGCATGCTCGTTAAGAGGGTAATCCCTTTCAACCTGGCTCAGCTCTTCCTCCGTAGAGGGCCTACCCCCAGTCCTATTGTAATACCCTGTACATTTTAGACCCTATTTAATACCTTGGAGTCATGTTTACTTAGTGTTGAGAGCAATAAGTAAGTATTTTGTAGTGTTTTGATAGGGTATTGGATGATATGCAAGTGTTGAAGAAGTGGCCGAAAAATTCAGCAAGATGTTAAAACTTGTACCACTCCCTGTTTCAGGGGGTGTGGCGCAAGCCACCTGATTCAGAGGGCATCCATTTCTTGCGCCACTGCCTTGCTTTGCAGCAGTGGCACAAGGCACAAAAAATGTGCCCTTCCGGGCTCGTTTCGCAATGCAATGCTACGTCGATTCTTATATGGTTTCTTTTGGTTCCTTGGAGTTCTTTGAGTGTTGTTAAAGCTTCAAATACCTAAATACACTCCTACATACTTCTACATGATCAAACCATGAAACACAAGTAGTTATCATAAATGTTCAATAAAGCCATGGGCGACTAGAATTTCTAGTTTTGCGATTGAGACGACGAATGAGAATCTCGTAAGAGAATATTGTCGTGATATTATGGAATTATTTAAAAATGAGATATATGATGTATTATACATTAAAGTTGGTAGGCTAAGCTAACATGTGCAATTGGGCCCAAATTAGGGCCCAAAATGGAATAAAAGACATGGCCCAAAAGGGCAAAATGACCCATTCTTCCACTTTGACCAAGGGACCATGGCATTTAATGCCAAGGAATGGATAAGGATGACTTGAGAGTGTATTTAAAGGCAAAAATCAGATTTTATTCACATAACACTCTCATGCCTTTCTAGATATTTCTCAAACATTTCTCTAGTTTCCAAACCCTAAGGCAATTATTTCCTTTGGACTCTTTGGTAAAGATCATCACTTTGCAAGCCTTGGTAAGTGCCTACTCTCATGTATTAATATCTTATATGCTTAATATGGTATGTATATCATGATGGTTATGTTGGCAAGGTGGTGAATAGTGTATTTTTGCTTTTGGTAAAAGATGTGCCATCTTTGTGAGTTAAACTTGAAAGGAGACTTGATGTCTTGATGAAAGTGAATGGTATGGATGAAATATCAATATGTATGGTGTGATTATGTTATTAAAATTTTTATTTTCATATAAGTGTAAATTATGGAATTTTGGCCGATATGTGCTATGAAGCGTATTAAGGTGATTTGATGGATTATTTTTGATGTGATGTAGATGAGAAAGTGTAAAGGAGAAGTTTTGTGGTGAAATGTTATTGATTATCATGTATTGGTCAATGTATGGAATATTGTGGGATTATTGGTATGATAATTTCATCAATGGTTTTGTCAAGGGGGAAATGTCATGTTTAAAGGCAAACATGAAACTCATTATCGTTATATGCATTTGTAAGGTAGTTGATGGTTAATGTAAACTCCATTATGTATTTGTGTTGTAGAGTGACACATAAAGAAGGAGCGAGACTATTGTATGCATATCTAAGATTGTATATCCGTATTGAGAATACAAGGTATGTAAGGTTACTCTGTCCGTATCTTTCTGCGGCAAATAGTATTCACATTGGCATTACGCTTGTCCCATCCCGAAATGTGCTATGTCATTATCATATGTTTCCTACTCATTGAGCAATTGTGAATCTCATGTCTCATATTCATGAATAGTGTTCCAAAAGTCCAATAAGGTTATATTCCAAAGTTCCAATAGTGGTTATACTCATGTATCTCGTTCATTGATTATTGTCTAATGGTTCCAATGGTGTTTTGTTTCCAATGAGGCTATGTTTCCAACAATGTTTATTCATATGTCTCTCACTCATTGGTTAATGATCCAAAGCTTCAAGTAAAGTTATAACTATCATTGTATCAATCTCAAAGTAATGAATAAAGTAATGCATATGTGGTTAATGATCAAGTATGGGTGGTAACTTTGGGGGAGAAATGCCTAGCTTAAGCCGATCCCGAGATTATTGGATCAAGGGTCAGTCCTAGAGGCATAAGCCTAGCTCAGACCGATCCTGACAGGGGGTAGCTCTAGAGGTAATAACCTAGCTCGAACCGAACCTGATATGTTGGTATGGGTGGCAGCTCTAAAGGTAATAACCTAGCTCGAGCCGATCCCAATATATATATATTGATTCATGGGTGGTAGCTCTAGATGCCTAAGCCTAGCTCGAGCCAATCCCAACATAATGATATGTTATGTAAATACCCACTGTTCAGTCGGTGCCCGGGTACACTATGACATGAGTGATGATGAATAAGCATGGAAGTAAAGAAGCAAGGAAAGTAATGAAAGTAATACACATGGTTCCCAAAACTAGGAATGATGACTTATCCATATTGGTTATCCTTTTGTAATTAAGTTCATTACTGTATTTATGATTCATACAGTTTCATTTGAGCCTTACATACTCAGTACATTCTTCATACTGACCCCTCTTGGGGAACTTACCTTACTTGCTGCAGGCGCAGGTACTAGTAGGCCTCCACAGTAGGTTGCCAGTTGTTGCGGATCATTGGTGAGCTCCAGTTAGTTCGGGGCTTCTCCGAGTCACAGTTGTACATATGTTTTGGTTTTGTATATATTGTATAAAGCGGGGACTTGTCCCGACTTTCAGTTGGTTTTGGTAAATGTCTATATTAGAGGCTTTCGTAGACGTATGTGGGTGTATGAATATAAGGTGGTATATGACGTGTTTGACTTGATGGCCTCAACGGCCAAGTTTCGCATATGTATATATATATGACCCATGTTCCATGAATTTCGTTGTTGGTATTTAAAGCTCTTATGTGATCATGGGGTTCTTATGGCATGCATATGATTGAATAGAAGCAAAGCTTGGTTCTCTCAGGCCTTGTCGGCTACGAGTGTCAATCCGGCCCGAATGGGATTCGGGATGTGACACCTATGCCGTAGCATCTCTAACCCATACATACGGGCTAAAATCTCATCATCTCGAGTGTAATGCTCTGCTAAGGTGAGAGTGGGGCCGAGTGCATCAGGTTCCTTGGTTTGGGTGACATCCACAGGTGTCGGCACCAAAGGAGGAGGATAATCAAATGCTTCTTCGGGCACTTTGAATGCTCTCATTAATTTAGTTAATATTCTGCCAAAAGCATATCGAAGACCTCCTTGTAGAAGAGCTCGAAATATAGCCGACAGCAACATAGAACCTACATCAATTTCCATATCAGTCATGAGAGCATACACCAGACAGACACGGTCCCTAGTGACCTCCATCATGGGGCTACCCGAAATCAAGCAACAACACACAATCTTCAACCAAATTAGCTCCTCTTTATTGAAATGAGCATAGGTTAGACTCATGTGGTACCCTCTTTTGTGATGGCGAAGCCATCTCGTTGTCAAACGTTGGCCGCAAAGAGTATGTCAAATTTATGTATAGAGAGGCCTAGCATTAAGCTTGTGTAGGTCGTGGGGATTATCCCAAGTGTTTACTCCCAATAATCCATTAAGTCCCAAGGAATCAAGTATAACATCCGACCCTCGTACAACCACCGAGTTGGTAGGTGCATCCGGGTTCCAATTAGCATATAATTCCCTCACTAAATGAAGGTTACAATCCATAGGTCTGTCGAAGATGAAACCCATACCCACTTGCATAATTCGAGCCAATATCTTAGGGTAATTCTGAGCTAGGTTTTCCCTATCAATACATTCATCCGCACAGTATTTGGCTTTGGGATGGCTTTTGTACCAATTTTTACTGGCACTGGAGACTGCATTAATCTCATATTTCCATTTTTGGCCTTTCGGGACTGGGGGAGCCGCGGGGACCTTATTTCATGACCGTCGACGCTTGTGAGAACTAGAAGCAGCCACATTAGATTCTGACATTGTACCTGTGACAAAGTTCCACACGTATGTTAATTTCCCATGTAAGGATAGCTAACCAACTCAATGTGCGTTGGCTTTAAGGGCCACCCCACACTTAGTTGCTTAGCACCAAGTCACAATATATGGGTGTAGGGTACTCAGACTTCCCCTCATCACTTAATGCCCAATTACCAAGTCCAAACCATAGACAAATTTAACATTCCCAACACAAGTTCAACCATCCCATAATTATCATTAGAATGACTTACTTGTTTTACTCAAGAATTCAAACAAGATTCATACATATTCAACAACATATGAATTGTATCAAGTTATTTCAAACACCAATTCTCTCAATTATCACAAATAAAGCTAAACCCACTTTCAATTATTTCAACTAAAAACAAGATTAATAAGAACAATTGAACTTGTACTTCAAGTTCATCTTCAGGACACCCCATAAATTCCAACAATAGCATAAGAAGTAAGTCAAACTACCAAGACAAAAGGGGAATCACAAATTAGAATTGCAAGAATCCCCACAATTTCAACATGCTCATAGCAATCTAGAGAGAGAAAGTTGAAATAAACATACCTGGATATCTTTAATGGAGTCGTGCAATCCCAATCCAAAGATGAGAAGGTGAGAAGTTATGCTATGTGTGGTCAAGAGAAGAGAAAAGCAAGAGAGAAAATTTTTATGTGGTGGGGGAGAAAATCGGGTTTGGGCAAAGGAATTTTGGAGAAAGAAAAAGGGAATTGGGGATTTAAAAGAGAAGGGGTAGGGTGGGTCGGGTATTTAAAACAAATTTTATCTCAAAAATATAAGGGGGTAGCGGCCCGGCACTCTACTAGCCGCGCTACCCCACTGCTTAAGGAGTGAAAATCTGGGTGCAGGCGGCCTGGCACGTTGCCTAGCGTGCCTGCCCACTGCCTGTGCAGAAAAACTTTTGGGCGCAGGCGGCCTGGCACGCTGCCTGGCGCGCTTGCCCACTGTCCATGCTCTCTAAATTTTGGGCAAGTGCATCCCAGCACGCCAGGTAACGCACCTCATACTTAACATCATACCTGAGCGATTTTCCATATTTTTCAACATAATTTAGGACTTTTTCAAGTCCCAAGATGCAAAACTTTGCTCCAAAACATGTACTACCTTCCCGGTACCTTCAAACGATCATCTATCCACCAATTTAACCTTTTTCTCGTGGATTTTCAGGCAAACTACTCCTTATACCTCTGCAAAAACAACAAATCCTAGAACTAAGTTAGAAAAGAAAAATTTTTAAAGAAATGGGTTGCCTCCCATCAAGCGCCTTAGTTTTGGTCGTGGCACGACTCTTCTTTTTGTATTTTTACTTTATAATACCTAACTATTACATTACATGCATGGGTTGCCTCCTATGTAGCGCCTAGTTTAATGTCGCGGCTCGACCACACTCAGCTCAATTATTATCAAGGTGAAGCACGTCCTCCTTCTGCTTCTCTTCTTCACCAAAATAGTGCTTCAATCTCTGGCCATTTACCATAAATCTCGTCCCATCCTCTTTATTCAAGATTTCCACCGCACCATGAGGAGTTGTGCGACTTACCTCAAAAGGCCCACTCCACTTAGATTGTAGCTTGCCTGGAAACAACCAAAGTCTTGAGTTAAATAGTAGTACCAACTGGCCTGACCCCAAAGTGCGGTGGAGAATATGTTTGTCGTGCCATCGCTTCGTTTTCTCCTTGTAGATCTTCGCATTCTCATATGCATGGAAACGAAACTCTTCCAACTCATGGAGTTGCAACAGCCTCCTGTTACTAGCCAACCCCGGATCTAGATTCAACTTCTTCACCGCCCAATATGCTCAGTGCTCAAGCTCAACCGGGAGGTGACATGCTTTACAAAAGACAAGATGCTAGGAGAAGTCACTATAGGAGTCTTATACGCAGTTCAATAAGCCCAAAGAGCATCATCTAGCTTGAGTGACCAATCTTTCCTCTGAGTATTCATCATTTTTTGCAAGATTTGTTTTATCTCGCGATAAGACACTTCCACTTGGCCACTTGTTTAAGGATGATATGCTGTTGAGACCTTGTGTCTAACACCATATTTCGCCAACACACTCTTCACCTAATAATTTATAAAGTGTGAACCTCCATCGCTAATAATAGCTCTTGGAGTTTCGAATCTCGTGAAGATATGTTTTTGAAGGAACTTTACCACAACCTTGGAATCATTCGTAGGAAGAGCAGCAGCCTCTACCCACTTAGACACATAATCCACTGCTACAAGTATGTATTGATTTCCATTTGACTTCGGGAAAGGGCCCATAAAATTTATCCCCCATACATCAAAGATTTCAACTTCTAGGATATTAGTTAGAGGCATCTCATGTAGCTTTGTAATCATACCCATACGTTGGCATTGGTCACAACTCTTCACAAACGCATGAGCATCTTTAAATATAGAAGGCCAGAAGAAACCTGATTGCAGAATTTTTTGACTTGTGTGTTCACCACCATGATGACCACCATAAGGTGATGCATGGCATCTCTCCAACACCTGCTTCACCTACGCATCTAGAATACATTTTCTTACTACTTGATCAGGCCCTTGCTTGAATAAATAAGGATCGTCCCAAATATAAGAACGTACCTAATATGACAGCTTCTTCTTTTGTTGAGGACTCGAATCAGGAGGAAATAGCCCACTTACCAATAGATTCACAATGTCTGCATACCATGGCAACTCATCAATCCCCAAAACTAACAATTTCTCATCTGGAAATTTCTCACAAATAGGCCCATCATCAACTACATGTGTTGAGCTTTCAAGTCTAGAAATATGGTCAACAATCTAATTTTCTGACCCCTTCCTATCTTTAATATCCAAATCAAACTCTTGTAACAATAAGATCCATCTAATAAACCGCAGATTAGCATCCTTGTTATTGAAAAAATACCGTATTGCAGCATGATCCGTGTATACAATGACGCTAGTACCCACCAAATATGATCTAAATTTATCAAATGCGTACACCAAAGCTAACATCTCCTTTTCAGTCGCTGTATAATTCACTTGGGCTGCATCAAGGGTCTTGCTCGCATAATAAATAGAGTGAAATATCTTATTCTTCCATTGCCCAAGAACTGCACCCACTGCAACATCATTTGTGTCACACATGAGCTCAAATGGTAAAGCCCAATCAGGAGCAATAAGGATAGGTGCCTCCACCAACTTCTTCTTCAATACCTCGAATGCCTTCACACATGACTCACAAAAGACAAATTTAACATATTTTTCTAAGAGCGTGCACATGGGACGTGCAATCTTGGAAAAATCTTTACTGAACCGTCTATAGAACCCAGCATGTCCCAAGAAACTACGCACCCCTTTCACCAACACAGGTGCAGGTAATTTCTCGATAACTTCAATCTTTGCTCTATCAACTTCGAGCCCCCGCTTTGACACTTTATGTCCAAGAACTATACCTTCCGTCACAAGGAAATGGCACTTTTCCCAATTGAGAACAAGATTAGTTTCTTCACACCGAGCAAGGACTCTATCAAGGTTTTGCAAACATACCTCGAAAGAGTTACCAAAGACTGAATAATCATCCATAAAAAATCTCTACGAACTCCTCCATCATGTCATAGAAAATAGCCATCATGCAACGCTGAAAAGTAGCCGGTGCATTGCATAATCCAAAGGGCATACGCTTGAAAGCATAAGTGTCGTACGGGCATGTGATGTAGTCTTCTCTTGATCTTGAGGATATATAGCAATTTGATTGTACCTGGAATACCCATCAAGAAAGCAATAATATTCCTGCCCGGCTAAACGATCCAACATCTGATCAATAAAAGGGATTGGATAATGGTCTTTCCTCGTAGCATCATTTAGTTTTCAGTAATCCATGCAAATACACCACCCAGTCACAGTTCTTGTCGGAATCAACTCATTATTATCATTCGTGATCACGTCATACCACCCTTTTTCGGGACACACTATACTGGACTTACCCATGTACTACCAGAGATAGGGTAGACAATGCCCGAATCTAACCACTTAATTATCTCTTTCCTTACAACTTCTTTCATTACTGGATTCAAGCGTCGTTGGTGTTGCACACTCGACTTATGCCCTTCTTCCATGTAAATTTTATGCATACACAAACCAGGATTAATACCATGGATGTCAGACATCTGCCAACCAATAGACTTCTTTCTTCTTTTGAGTATCTCCAACGCTGCATCAACTTGTTCCCTTGATAAATTTGCTGCAAGAATAATAGGAAGGGTCTCATTATCACCTAGGAAAGCATATTGAAGATGAGATGAAAGTTCTTTCAATTCAAGCTTCGGTGCCTCCTCAATTGATGGCTTGGTTGGAGGACCGAGTGGACGATTTAAAGGTTTACATCCACCCTCTTTAGCATAGATACCCATAAGATCAAGAACCTGCACCATATCAATAGCGTCTGCATCACCAAAAATATCTTGCCCCATTGATGTGTCATGGTTACATGGCACTTTTGATGCTTAAAACAAGGAAAATATGCAATAACTTGGGTGTGTTTTGTTGGTATGATGTGGTTTCTGTCCTACTTTGCAGGAAAACAGGTTTTAAAGGCAAAATGATCAAAAAAGAAGAATCAAGCCCGAGAACGAAGTGTCTGAAGATGAAAGAACAAAAATCTGCACCTGAGTGTGACCCACGACGCCACTCACGAGCCGTGGCTACCACTCACGAGTCATGAGTGGATGTTGTGAGTCAAGTTCCAGAGGGATTACATGTCGCCTGAGTTTCACGATAGGACTCATGTGGTGTGACTTGCTGGCGTGACTTGCTAGCGTGAGTCCACTTCAGAGATCCAAGAAAAAAGCCTGATTTCCACGACACATGTCACGTGCCGTGACTTGGTTCTACGACACCAAGTCATGACACCGTGAAAGTTGCCTACTCTGTTCTCCTATTTTGTTTTGGATAGGACTAGTTTTGTATCTATAAATACCCCTATGTAGTCCTAAGTGAGAGAGTTGGACAATTTACTACTTGGAGAGTTGTTTCATACTATTTCAGACATATTTTTGGTTTTGTATTCACAAACCCTAATTTGAGGTTTATTGATAATTGAAATTTTGGTTTTTCTTCATTCGTGTAAGATCATAATTATGTTTTCATCTTTGAATTATTCTTCTGTTCTTACAATTATGAGCAGCTAAACCCATCAACTAGGGTTGTGTGAACCATGAGGAATTAACGAAATTGGTTAAGTGCAAAGCAACTTTGTACTATTATGTATGCATGTATTGTTGTTTCCTTCATTCTAATTGCTTTTCTAACGGTTGCAAACGTTAGAAACTCGCCTATATTCTAGACTTGCTCGAGAGAGAGGCAGAGATTGGGAAAAGGAGATAACAATAGAGATTTGAACCTATCAACCTTCATCTAATAACTGAAGCCTTAGCGGGAAAGGTTATCTGAAATCCAGGACAAGGGTTAGTATTGCGACACTAGGAGTCCGAGAGGAGAAGAGTGAAATTCGTCTAATGAAGGTCGAGAGACAGTTAGATGAACCTAACTTGTTAGATTTTGCATGCAGTGCAGCAGGGCAATCTTGGTAAGCACAAGTAATCGGTTGAGTCAAGGAATCATTGGGGATCATAGTCCTAGTGAATTTCTCTTATTGTTTACAAACTCAATACAACTAGCAATCGTCATTGTTACTATTCACTAGCAAAACCCCCCAGTTTTATTTACGTTCCAATTATTCCATCTGGTAGTCTACTCATACTTCGACCTATTCCCTGTGGGATCGACCCCAATTTAGTTGGGTTCTATATTTGATTTAGTGATCGCATTGTACTTTCTCGGAGGTATATTTTGGGCGACATCAAATTTTGGCGCCGTTGTCGGGGAATACGGTTACGAAGCTGATTAGTTTGCTTATTAGAAGTGATTGTTTTTATTTTTACATACTTTTGAGGGCATACGCCGGTGTATGCCAAATACTAGGAGTCAAGGCAATCCCCTGATTCCACTTGATCTTAAAATCTAAAGAACTCTGCGAGCTAATAGGAGAATGGTAAATACTGAAGGAGTTCAGAATCCCGCAGCTGTGGGAGACATTCATAACCAACCAATTCATCCGGTTGGTCAGAAAACATCGAAACAAACTACTGCTCGATTAACACGAGAAGAGCATGTTAGACAAGCTGCTCTTAGACAAGCAGAATGTGATAATTGAGCTATGCAGGAAGCAGCACAGCATCTGGCTGCGGCTGAAGAGCTACAAAGACAACTATGAGAACAACCGAGACCACATGTGCCTGTTTATGATGATCCTGAAGAAGAATATGTGGCATATTTTGAGCCAATAGAGAATGGTGCCATTATTCCACCAGAATTACCTCCGGGCAGTAAGTTTGACATTACTAGTGCCATGATCCATCTGCTAAACTTGAAGGGTGTGTTTGCCGGTCTTCCTACTGATGATCCAAACATGCATGTTATGAATTTTGTGGGGGTCTGCAAATCGTACAATCTTCCTGGAGTTGACCAAGAGGCAATTCGGTTGAGGTTGTTCCCATTCTCTCTTACATGAGAAGCCACTTTGTGGTTGGCTGAGCTGCCACGAGGTTCCATCACTACTTGGCAGGAATTGAGAAATCAATTTTTAGAAAGATTTTTCCCACCGTCCAAGATACAGTAGTTGAAAGACGAGATCTACAATTTGAAACAGCTTCATTCGGAAGCACTCTATGAGACTTGGCTAAGATTTAAAAAGAAGCTGCAAAATGTGCCGAATCACAGGATGAGTGGCAGGAATTTACCTGAATTCTTCTACAGGGTTTTGAATGTCAACACAAAGGGGGTAGCGGATACTATCACTGGTGGAGCATTCATGAGTCTGAGATGGGACAAAGCTTCGGAGATATTAGATTGTGTCACTAAGACCAACCGAGGATGGCATACTCGGGAGGCAGATATGTCGGCTGGAACATATGCTATTAGAGCTTCAGCAGCTCAAAGGGCTTTGGATGAATCTGTAGCTCAAGAGGTCGTTCAGTTGAGGACAGAGATTGGTCTTCTGGCCAAACAGATAGCGGGCAGAGATGCAGAGAAGGTTCATGTTGTAGGTACACAAAGCAAATTGGCTAGACATGAGGATAGTGAGTCTGATGAGGAGCCAAGGGCCAAGGGTCTAATCAGGACTCTTGAAACTCAAGGCAAGGGAATCAAGGTCGGAACTATTATGGAGACAACTACAATAAATTAGGATACAGAGAGCGAGAACAGGACCGTGATGGTGATTGGAGGCATAAAGAGCATCATAGAGAAAAAAATGACATCTATGTACCACCTGGAAGGCGTGATGAGGAGTCTGGAAATTCAAGGATGGAGGCACTTCTCAATAAATTAGTCAAAGGAGCAGAAAGTCAGGAGAATTGCTTGAAGGAGATTAGGACTAACATTTCGGGCACAAGTCAGAAAGTGGAGTCTCCTTCAACTGCCATTAAATAGTTGGAGCAACAGTTTGGGCAAATTTCATTGGCACTGAATCAACGTCAGCCAGGAACCCTTCCAAGCAATACCGTTCAGAATCCAAAAAATGATAGTCATTGTCTCGCCATTACTACTAGAAGCGGGAAATGCACGACAGATCCACCTATACCTTCCGACAGTGGTGTGACTAATAAACCAGTGGTTATTGATGTAGAAGCTGAGTTAGATTCGGATAATGCAAAGGGTGGCATGGTTCCAAATCATCATGATGATTGCGATAATGCAAAATCTGAGAAGAGGAAGGAAAAAGAGGTACCAAAAGTGCTCAAAGCTTTCCCACGACCTCCTCTTCCCTATCCTCAAAGATTGAAGAAGAAGGCGGAGGAAGGAAAGTATCAGAAGTTTATCACCATGTTGAAGGAGCTTTCAGTAAACATCCCTCTTGTAGAGGTATTAGAGTAGATGCCAGGTTATACAAAGTTCATGAAAGACTTGGTGACAAAGAAGAGAACGGTCAATTTTGAGCCAGCAGATAATATACATCACTGTAGTGCAGTTGCTTCGCGTTTCCTAGTTGAAAAGAAAAAGGATCCAGGAGCTTTCACAATTTCATGTACTATTGGGTCCTACGATTTTGCGAAAGCACTGTGTGATTTGGGGGCTAGCATCAACCTAATGCCATTAGCCGTTTTCAAGTAGTTAGGGTTGGGATCACCAAAACCAACCTCTATAAGACTTCTCATGGCCAATAGAACTGTGAAAAAAATCGGTGGGCATTCTGTACGATGTTTTGGTGAAGGTTGCTTCTTTCATTTTTCTGGCTGATTTTGTGATTCTCGATTGTGAATTTGACTTTGAGGTTCCCATCATATTGGGAAGACCATTCCTTGCCATGGGACGTGCACTGGTTGATATGGAAACAGGGCAGCTGAAATTTAGATTGAATGAGGAACAGGTTACTTTCAATGTCTGTCGGTCAATGAAGCAGCCAAGAGATAAGAGGGTGATTTCAATGATAGAGGCGGTTGATGATAGTGAGGTTGTTGTGTCCATTGAAGAAAGGTTGGTAGTAGAACCTCTGGCTGCTGTGATCATGAATTTTGAAAACAATGGTATAGAAGACTATGATGAGATGGTGGGTGCACTCGCTGGTAAAGGAGCGTATACTTATGCTCCCAAGAAACTGGATCTTGATTTGAAGAATAGGGTAACTCCACCAGCTTGTCCATTTATTGAGGAGCCTCCAGTCTTAGAGCTTAAGGCTCTTCCGTCCCACCTTCGCTACACTTTCTTGGGAACCAATAATACCTTGCCTGTGATTATTTCTACTAAGCTGGTGGATTGGCAAGTAGAAGCTTTGGTTTCAGTGTTGAAAAGATTTAAAAGGGCCATTGGTTGGTCCATTACTAATATCATAGGTATTCCACCCGGCATTTGCACTCATAAGATCCAGCTTGTTCCTGATTATATACCTAGCATTGAGCACCAGCGTCGTCTGAACCTACCTATGCAAGAGGTTGTGAAGAAAGAGATCATCAAGTGGTTAGATGCACGAGTGGTTTATCCATTTGCTGATAGCAAGTGGGTGAGTCCAGTTCAGTGTGTGCCTAAAAAGGGAGAAATCACTGTGGTTCCAAACCACAGAAACGAGTTGATTCCAATGAGGCCGGTGACTGGGTGGAGAGTGTGCATGGACTATCGAAAGCTAAATTCATGGACTGAGAAAGATCATTTTCCTATGCCCTTCATGGACCAGATGTTAGACCGCCTTACTGGTAGAGGATGGTATTGCTTTCTTGATGGTTATTCGGGGTATAATCAGATTTTTATTGCCCCCGAAGACCAAGAGAATACCACTTTTACTTGTCCATACGGGACGTTCGCATTCAAGAGGATGCCTTTCGATTTGTGTAATGCACCGGCCACCTTCCAACGCTGTATGATGTCTATTTTCTCTGACATGGTGGAAGACACTATCGAGGTTTTTATGGACTATTTTTATGTAGTGGGAGACTCTTTTGAAGGTTGTTTGGCACACTTTGCCAATGTGCTACAGAGATGAGAGGAGTGCAACCTAGTGCTGAATTGGGAAAAATGTCACTTTATGGTCAATGAAGGTATCGTATTGGGGCATCAGATTTCGAAGAACGGCATTGAGGTGGATAAGGCGAAAATCGAAGTAATTGAGAAGCTGCCCCCACATATCTCTGTAAAAGGTATTCAAAGTTTTTTAGGTCATGTTGGTTTTTATAGAAGATTCATCAAGGATTTCTCCAAGATTGCACATCCCTTGTACAAACTTTTAGAGAAAGAGGTGAAGTTTGTGTTTGGTGAAGCATGTCTGAAAGCATTTGAGTGTCTTAAGGAGAAGTTGGTTTCAGCCCCTATTATTGTGTCACCGGATTGGACTAAGCCTTTTGAGGTTATGTGCGATACTAGTGGAGTGGCTTTGGGTGCAGTCCTGGGCCAAAGATGAGAAAAGATATTGCATCCGATTTATTACGCCAGCAAAGTGCTTAATCTGGCTCAAAACAATTACACTGTGACTGAGCAGGAGTTGTTGGCCGTCGTATTTGCTTTTGAGAAATTCAGATCTTACTTGATTGGTACGAAAGTGATTGTGCATACAGATCATGCAGCTCTTTGGTATCTTATGTCGAAAAAGGATGCTAAGCCAAGACTGATTCGGTGGGTACTTCTGTTGCAAGAATTTGACTTCGAAGTCAAGGATCGTAAGGGGACAGAAAATCAAGTTACTGACCATCTTTCACGCCTTGAGGAGGAGGCCATGCTTAAATTGAAGGATGATCTTGAGATTAATGACACTTTTCCGGATGAGCAAGTACTGGCAGCATCCCAAGACTTAATCCCTTGGTTTGCTGATTTTGCCAACTTTTTGACAAGTGTCTAGTTCCAGAAGATATGACGAATCAGCAGAGAAGAAATTTCATGCATGAGGTAAGAAAATTCTTCTGGGATGAGCCATATTTGTTCAGAGTGTGTGCTGATGGAATAATTTGAAGATGTGTCCCAGAATCCGAGATGCTGAGTATTTTGGAGGCGTGTCACTCATCTCCAGTTGGGGGTCATCATGGAGGTGCACGGACCGCCCATAAAATCTTGCAATGTAGGTACTACTGGCCCAGTATTTACAAAGATGCCCATGACTATGCCCGTACTTGTGACCGGTGTCAAAGGCAAGGTAATATTTCACGCAGATACGAACATCCCATGACAACTATACTTGAGCTTGAATTGTTCGATGTGTGGGGATTTGACTTTATGGGTCCTTTTGTGAGTTCGCATGGAATGAAGTACATCTTGGTGGCTGTTGACTATGTTTCTAAGTGGGTGAAGGCAATTGCGCTCCCTAATAACGAAGGGAGAAGTGTCACAACTTTCTTGAAAAAGAACATTTTCTCACGATTTGGGACACCTCAAGTTATTATTAGTGATGGAGGATCCCACTTTTGCAACCGTCTGTTCAAGGCCCTTCTTGAAAAATACGGTGTAAAGCATAAGGTGGTCACACCTTACCATCCGCAGACAAGTGGGCAGGTTGAGGTATCAAATCGTGAAATCAAGTCTATCTTGGCGAAAACAGTTAATGCTAATAGGACTGATAGGGCTAGTACATTGGATGATGCGTTATGGGCATATCGGACAGCTTTCAAAACACCAATTGGTGCATCACCATATCAGTTGGTTTTTGGAAAAGCTTGCCATTTGCCCATCGAACTGGAACATAAAGCTTTGTGGGCATTGAAGAGGTTGAATTTGGACTTGAATGAAGCGGCCCAATTGCGACTTGAGCAGATGAATGAGATGGATGAATTTCGTCTCCGAGCTTATAAAAGTTCAGCATTGCATAAAGAGAAGATGAAACTGTATCATAATCATCGGATTGAGAACGGCAAGTTTCACCCTGGAGACTTGGTTTTATTGTATAATTCTAAGCTTCGCCTATTTGCTGGAAAATTAAAATCCAAATGGTCAGGCCCATTCACTGTCATTCGGGTATTCTCACATGGTGCTATTGAGCTAAAAGGAGTAGATAATGTCCTATTCAAAGTGAATGGACAGCGTGTTAAGCATTATGTTAGAGTTCCGAAAGAGATAAGGACGATTGAAGAACTTGAACTTGATGAAGTCTGAGTAGTCAAGTCAGCCATGTCGTGTCGCGACGTTAAATCAGGCGCTTCATGGGAGGCAACCCATGGGCTAGTTGGTGAAGTCTGAGTATCCAAGTTAGCCATGTCGTGCCGCGATATTAAATCAGACGCTGATTGGGAGACAACCCGAGATTTGTTATGTGGAGATCGAATTATTGAGGAACAGGTAGCTGAAAATCACAAAATTCACCTGAAGGGGTGAAATTTCATCCACGGCATAAATCTCGTCACGTGAGGGTATTCTACGCCATATGGTTGGTATAGTCAAAATCAGAGGAAAATTTCCAGGTTCTGAATCTCTTCCACAGAAGGCATTCACGTGACGTGGATGTGATCCACTCCACGTAAGTGGTGTCGTCAAATTCAGAAGCTAAAAGTCAGTCTCAGAACATCAGTCACGATAGACCCCACGTCACGTAGGTCACACCCACGTGACGTGGGTCGTGTCATGGAACGTAAAAATTTCAGAAACCCAAATCCGATTCGACCCAGGCCCATTTTTCCAAAATAAATCCGGATCTTCTCTTCCTCACCCGATATAAATCCGATCCATCTTCTTCCTTCCCAACTTTTAAATCCTTCAACTAAAACCCTAAAATTCTAATTTTCTCTTATTTTCCACATCAAAATCCGGATCCCCACCTTCTCCAACTTTTAAAATCTGAAAACCCTTTCCCAAAACGCACCAAAACCGATCCACCCATTTGAAAAATCGACCCCCAAGTTCGAAAATCCAAATCAAATATACCAAACCCGACCCAAATCCAAACCGAATACCCACAATTTGATCAATAACCCGTTACCATGCCTCCAAAATCCAACCCCAAGAGTGACTACCTTGACGCATCATCCCGAATTCGAACCAAAAGTCCGGACTTACCTACCCGTCTACGGGATGAACCAACAGAGTTTGACCAAAGTGGTTCTGTGGAGGAATTTGATATTAGCCATGATGATACTACTTTAGTTCCTTGGGCTACGAGGTTACAGACGCGAGCCCGAGCAGCTGCCCGGGCAGCACTTCAGCCGGCCCCACCACCTGTTGAGCCAGATATTCCGGCTGAGTCTTCTGAGTCCGCCCCCCAGTCTAAATAGGGGGAGGATGATTCTGAGTCAAGGTCAGCGGATGATGCTACAGGTCAGGGTACGTCTGCGGATGAGGCTACGGGTCAGGGTACATCTATGGTGGAGGCTACAACCTCTCTTTTCGGTACTGGTGTCGAGAGTGCCCCGACTCCTGCACAGAGTAGGGAGGTTCAACGGTGGTATGTACAGGGCATACGTGCTATTTATGATCGAGATGCTGAGCTGACAGAGCATGGTATGTGTCGGAGGAGCATTATGGAGGAGCCCCGATATCAGGTGGAGGAGTTGAGGACATTGCCGGATATTTGGCCTGTTTCTGGTCGTTATAGCTCGGAGTTGGTCCGAGAGTTTTATGCTTCCTATACTGCGTCGGTTGGCTTGAGCACCCCAGTTGGGCAGCGATATCTTTTGCAGCCAGTGTTGACTCATGTCATGATGCGCGGTACCCGAATAGACATTTCAAAAAAGACCATTCACCACTTTCTATTTTGGGATGACCATCCACTTCCGGCTTCGACAGCTGAATTTGATCATAGGATGGACACGGTCAGAGATAGAGTTTGGATGAGAGATACGGAGCAGAAATTGGAGCTTATTAAATGGATTACAGGTTACATAGCCGAGGAGGGTGTAGCGGCTAGTTGGGTGACTGGGAAGCTGGACATCAAAAAGTCCACGCTTCATTTTGCTGGTCGATTCTGGTGGTCAGTGGTTCGGCATAGGTTGGGTCCAACCAATGCTGATAACTTACTTACATTGGATAGGGCTGTAGTAGTAGCCTGCATCTTGGCTGGTTATGAGATTTATTTTGCAAGGTACATCATCCGGGAGATCCACGAGCGGGCTTTCAGAGATCACACGAGTATACCCTTTCCATGCCTGATCTATAGACTGTGTGATAGGGCAGGGGTATCCAGGATACCGTCCATCGATCATTCTATAGAAGTGACCTATTTAGCAGATATTGTTATGATGCAGCAGCGGGGGTCACACCCCATTCTTCCACATGAGTCACAGCCGTCTGAGTCATCGGGTGCAGCCCTGGATGAGCCGAGTAGTGCACCTTTGCCTGTTCCTGCACCAGTTAGGGTACCTATGCAGACTGAGGGCGCTGGCCCTATTGATGATGGGGTACCCAGTACTAGTGCCCCTCCGACTCCTGCTGGGATGGTTTCAGTATCGAGAGACTTTCTGTAGTAGTTGATAGATAGGCAGATGGAGATGTTTGAGCGCCAGGCTTGCACAAAGACACAGATGGCTAAGTTGGTATCCCAACTTAAGCCTTGGGTTCGATCTACAGTAGAGGCTGCTGAGACTAGGGTGGAGTCTCGGGTGAATACAGCGATGGACCAGTTTATGAGGGGATTGCATGGGCGGATTGATGGTTTTGAGGCACGTATGGCCTCCCGATTGAGTGTTGTACCGAGCCCTAATATGGCCGACTTGACCCAGGAGGTAGCTGCGTTACGAGAGGAGGTTCGGGCACTGGTATCGAGTAGCACCCCCATTATACCACCTATGCCTTCCCAGACCTCCGCGCGACCAGCATTTGAGGTTGATCTGTTTAGTGATGAGGAGCCTCCGATGGATAGAGGCAAGAGACCCTGCAGTCCGGAGGATGGGGGTGCGAGTGATGCTGAGTACGAGAGTGATCTGAGGAGGGCTGTTAAAGCCTCCCGGGTAGAGTACCATGCGAGCCAGATTGAGACGGAGTAGAGGACGCGTGGTGCATCTGCCAGTCAGGCTATCCCTCCACTGGATGCGACTACTACTGCACAGTCTGATGATCCCGCTGCTGGCGGGCCCACTTACGGCGCTTATAGTGCCACAGGTATGTCTCCACTCCCTTGTATTTGATTGTTATTGGTGCATTGAGGGCATTGTACCATGTTTAGTTGGGGGTGGGGGTATACCACCACTTGGGGGTTTTTGTGGCCGTGTTTCTTTTCCCCCGAGTATGCTATCATAGTAGAACCGGCATGTTTAGGATGTATTGTTGATGTTTTTGTGTTTCTTGCTAAATTAGGAGAAAAATGAGGGAACTGTAGTGCAGTCCAGTTTTGAAAAATGTTTATGTGTTTTTGAATTCTAAGGATACCCCTCCTAACATTTCTGTTGTTGAATTGTGTGAATAGCATGCTTGTGTGTGATAGCTGTTGGATCTTGTTATGGCACTAGGATTATAGGCAAATAACCGTAGCTAGCATTGCATAAACGGATAAGTAGTAGTTGTTAATACAACCCTGTGCTATGTGTGTGGGAGGTCACTACTTAGTTAGCTGTGTGTACGATCCAGAACTTGCCCGGTTGGTCTTGCCTAAGTTTAAGGATAGGGATTAGGAAAGGATCATAGGCCATTTTTGAAACAGTCCACTTTTAGCCTAAATGCCAAACCAAATGAATAAGTATCCCTTGATCCCAATTTTGAGCCCTAAATGACCTATTTCTTTCATTAGCCTATTCACCTTCCCAGTTTAATCACAATGAACCTGTCTTGGCCCTGGTCCCTCCTTGGACACTGTGTACCTCAACTCAGGCAAATCGCCTAAGTTGAGGGTGGCTATTATAGGGGTGCGTACATTGAGTTGGGTATGAAGAAGGGGTTAATAAAAGAAAAAGAGAAAATAGATTTGTGTGTGAAGAAAAAGATATATATAAAAAAAATAAAAAATAAAAAAAAATGTGTTTTAAGGTTTGAGAAAAAAAAATCACTCCCAAAATCTGAAAATAAAAGAAGGAAGAATAAGGGAGAATAAAAAATGAAAAAGGTTGGAAGTTGGAGCCAAAAATAGTGTAGTGTCAAGGAGGGTTGAGTCACTATACCCATATGCACCATGCCTTTCCCTAGGCCTACATTACAAGCCGATTAAAGTCCTATAGTGATCCTAGTCCGACTGTCCAAAAATGAAGGCGTAGAAAATAAGGGCAAGCCTATGGTATTTAACACACATTGTTTTAACTTCTTTATGAGCGTGAGTGTTTTGACCTCGTCCCTATGTTGATATTCATTAGTACATTGAGAGTGCATGGGACTTCTTTGATTGTGAGAGCACATAGGTTGTGTCATTAGCTGCTAGTTGGTTGAGATATGTTGAATTACATATACGCTTAGTTGTTTGTGCATAATCTGGTTCCATCACTTGATCCCTTCTGTGTCATATGCTGCTTGTATACACATTTTGGTTTTGATTTGCAAATAGTAGGGGTCGGAAAAAGTTTTGTGCCAAAGGCAATGAGTAGACTGCCATAGGTTCCTTAGGTTTCTCTTAGTTAAGCATCGTATATGTGTGCTTTTGTTTTGTTCGCCTGAGGACATGCAAACGTTCTAAGTTGAGGGTGTTGATATTCCATGGTTACACGGCACTTTTGATGCTTAAAACACGGAAAATATGCAATAACTTGGGTGTGTTTTGTTGGTATGATGTGGTTTCTATTCAACTTTGCAGGAAAACAGGTTTTAAAGGCAAAATGATCAAAAAGGAATAATCAAGCCCGAGAACGAAGTGTCTGAAGATGAAAGAACAAGAATCTGCACCTGAGTGTGACCCACGACACCACTCACGAGCCGTGGTTACCACTCACGAGTCGTGAGTGGATGTTGTGAGTCAAGTTCCAGAGGGATTACATGTCGCCTGAGTTTCACGACAGGACTCACATGGCGTGACTTGCTGACGTGACTTGCTGGCGTAAGTCCACTTCATAGATCCAAGAAAAAAGGCTGATTTCCACGACACATGTCACGTACCGTAACTTGGTTCTACGACACCAAGTCACGACACCGTGAAAGTTGCCGACTCTGTTCTCCTATTTTATTTTGGATAGGACTAGTTTTGTATCTATAAATACCCCTATGTAGTCCTAAGTGCGAGAGTTGGACAATTTACTACTTGGAGAGTTGTTTCATACTATTTCAGACATATTTTTGGTTTTGTATTCACAAACCCTAATTTGAGGTTTATTGATAATTGAAATTTCGGTTTTCCTTCATTCGTGTGAGATCATAATTATGTTTTCATCTTTGAATTATTCTTGTGTTCTTACAATTATGAGTAGCTAAACCCATCAACTAGGGTTGTGTGAACCATGAGGACTTAACGAAACCGGTTAAGTGCAAAGCAACTTTGTACTGCTGTGTATGCATGTATTGTTGTTTCCTTCGTTGTGATTGCTTTTCTAACGGTTGCAAACGTTAGAAACTCGCCTGTATTCTAGACTTGCTCGAGAGAGAGAGAGGTAGAAATTGGGAAAAGAAGATAACAACAGAGATTTAAAGATATCAACCTTCATCTAATAACCGGAGCCTTAGCGGGAAAGGTTATCTGAAATCCAGGACAAGGGTTAGTATTGCGACACTCGGAGTCCGAGAGGAGAAGAGTGAAATTCGTCTAATAAAGGTCGAGAGACAGTTAGATGAACCTAACTTGTTAGATTTTGCATACAGTGCAGCAGGGCAATCTTGTTAAGCACAAGTAACCGGTTTAGTTAAGGAATCATTGGGGATCACAATCCTAGTGAATTTCTCTTATTGTTTACGAACTCAATACAACCAGCAATCGTCATTGTTACTATTCACTAGCAAAACCCCCCAGTTTTATTTACGTTCCAATTATTCCATCTGGTAGTCTACTCATACTTCGACCTATTCCCTGTGGGATCGACCCCAACCTAGTTGGGGTCTATATTTGATTCAGCGACCGCATTGTACTTTCTCGGAGGTATATTTTGGGCGACATCACCCTATCAAAACTTTTTCAAAAGGAACCGTAGACAAAGTGTGGATGTTTTCAACCACCAAATCTATAGCTGTAATAGCTGCCAAGTTCTCATAAATTTCTGGTAACTTCAAAGCCCTATACACATCAAAAACCTCAACTTTATCATGAGCTCGCATAGCTAGTTTCCCTGCTGCTACATCAATGATAGCAACTCCTATGGCCAGAAATGGACGCCCCAAAATAAATGGGACTTCCGGGTCAGGCTCAAAATTCAGCACTACAAAATCAACCGAAAAGATCAATGAACCTACTTGAACCAGAACATCCTCAACAATACCATTAGGTCTAGTCACGGATCGGTCTGTAAGTTGTAAAATAATAGTAGTAGGTTTAGGACGACCCAAACCCAACTCCTTGAAAACCGAAGTGGGCATCATATTTATACTAGCCCCCAAATCGCACAACCCACGAGCACAGACACGATCTCCCAGAGTAATTTTTACAGTGAAGCTTCCAGGATCCTTCAGCTTTGTGGGTAACCGATTTTGAATGCGAAAGCTACACACCTCAGTCAATGCAACTGTGGCATACTCTGTCAATCTACTCTTGTTTGCCACAATATCTTTCACAAACTTAGCATATTTTGGAATACCCTGCAAGATATCCACAAGAGGTAAATTAATGTGCACTTGTTTAAGTAGTTCAATGAACTTACCAAAGCATTCGTCTTCCTTCTTCTTCTTGAACTTCTGAGGAAAAGGAGGAGGCAACTTTACACTATGGATCACTTTATCATCTTTGGAGTTGTTGGCAGACTCAACTTGTTCGTCTTCAACCACAACTTCTCCAATTTTTTTGCTGGTGGAACTGTATCCTCTAACTGCTTACCACTACGAGTGACAATAGCATTCACCTGCTTTGGGTTAAGATCGGTATCACCTGGAAGACCTCTTTGAGGCCTTATATTCTGTGCATTTGATAACTGACCAATTTGTTTCTCCAAATTTTGAGTATCCAACTGATTGTTTCTCACATCTGCTGCCAGCTTAGCTTGCTCTGCCATAATCTGCTTCAACATATCTTCCACGCTCATATTTCCAGGTGTAGCACCCACTTGATTACCTTGACTCTGCTGTTGGTTGTATTGTGGTGCATTCCCTTGAGGCCTATATTGATTCTGATTGCCTCCCCAAGATAAGTTCGGGTGATTTTTCCACCCGGCATTGTAAGTATTTCCATAATTCTATGCTCCAACTCCTCTCTGGGCATTACCGACAAAATTCACGAAATTCAAATTTGCACTGCATAACTCACTGGTATGGTCCCCATTTTTGCAGACATCATATATTACAGAAACCTGTTGTTGTACTGCATTTACGGGAGCTTGTTGCTGCCCCAAATTCAAACTGCTGAAGTGATTGTTGACCATGTTTTGCATAGCTAAAATTTGGGCAGATAATGCAGTGACTGCATCCATATCTAGTTTCCCAGCAACCTTCTTTGTAGAATTTCTAGAGTTATCATCATGCCAATCTGGATTTCCCTACGAAATATGATTCAACAAAGCATATAATTCATCATAAGTCTTCTCTAAAGCTTGTCCACCTGCACCTGAATCAAGTAGAATTTTAGTGTTGGGGTCGAGAGCCTCAATAAAAGTATGCACCAACACTTCATTACCTTGGTGGTGATGGGGACAATCCCTCAGCATGGATTTGAATCAGTTCCAAGGTTGATACAAATTTTCACTCAATATCTCACTCCTCAGCTTTGCTGTCTTTCCAGACGGAAAGAACCTTATCAAGAATTTTAAGCAAGATCATCCCAAGTAGTGATAGAATTAGCCGGTTCTGCATCTAACCACCTCATTGCTTCCCCAACAGAGAAAAGGGGAACAAAGTAAGTCTCACATAATCCGAAGACACACCTGTAGGAATATATGTGTCACTGATCTCCAAAAAATTTTGGATATCCCTTTGTGGGTCCTCATGAGCAAGACCTGTAAACTGTCCACTTGAGTGCAAGACTTGCACCATGTTTTGTTTCAGCTCAAATCGACCTCCAACTGTCGGTTTTAGAATATTGGAGGTCACATTAGTAGCGAGTGGGATTTCCACATCGCGAACTGTACTAGCTGCCATCACTACCGTCTCATGTCTATCCGCAACTGGTTCTTCAATTCTTACGGGATCACCCCGTATGCCTTCGTCAACCAGTTCGACTTGCGTGATTGGGTAATCTGCGGCCTGTCTCCTCAATCTATGAAAGTATCTTTTAGGTTCAGACTGTGGGGTTACCAAATCTTTGTTCCTTCCCAGCATTCAGATGAAGTAAGCCTGCAAAATAGAACAGCTAAGATCAAGTTGTCAACACTTAGCTGAAAATTAAAGTAAAAACGTCAATAATTAAAATCTATCTATTTGAAAGTCCCCGGAAACGGAGCCAAAAACTTGTTGCGACCCATCTATACACGTAAGTGTACGTGATCGTTCAAGTAATACAGTGGCCCTTTAAAAGAGCCGGATATCGAACCCAAGGGACTTTCTTCAATAGAAATCAATTTTAGACGTCAAACAATAATTAAAAACTAGTGTTGCGAAAAGAAAAAGGGATTTGTTACTAAAAATTAGATGATTGCGGACTATAAACTCCTATCTTCGCTACCGTAACTTCAGTTTTTGCAAATATGCTTTAAAAGTTAATAAAAAGTAAATTTCCAGGGTCAAGGTACTCCAAACGTCATCTCTTGAGCGTAATTGTTACTGGTTTAAGCAATTTGAGTCGTTTAACTTGGTTATTGATCACGAGGTTAATGTTAAAATTATATTCGTCTCCAAACTATAACCTTCTGCTAGAAATTGGAAACCTAACTACATCATTGAGCGGTGATAAGTTTAACCAATTCTAATGCCTTTAAGCTATCTTCTCGTAATTGAACAAGCGTGGCGGATTAGGTACCTCTCGGTCCTAACCGCATATCAATCTCTTGGAATCCCTTCCGCGAGTAAAGATCACGCTCCTTATATTCCACGTTCTATCTTTTAGTTTCTCTCTCGAGCTCACCTCAAGACAAGGGGTTTATTTCAATGGTGATCAAGCATTAAAATAGTAAAATTAAGAATATAAGAATAACCAATTTATGACAAACTTCCGAAAAAACCAATAAATTCAACTCAAGAGATTCATGTTCATAGCCTCAACCCCAAGAATGAGGGATTTTAGCCACTCATAACTTCAATTAACATCAAAAAGTAATAAAATACCATAAAAAGAAATAAAAACTGAAAAGAAGAAGAATGAAACCTAATTTCAATGCCAAAAATGCCCAAAGTAGTCTAGTGAAGATGGAATTATGATACAATAACCCAAAAGCCCTATTTATAGAAAAATACTCGGGGCAAAAGTTTGCCAAAAAGTGGCCCGGCACGCTCTTGGGCTCGCCTGGGACTTAGGAAAATTTTTACCTTTGATCAGGTGCATCTGAGCGGCCTGGCACGCCCTTGGGCGCGCCCCCCTGCTGCCCACTTGGGTGGAAATTTTGGCAAAAGCAGCCTGGCCCGCCCCTTGGCGCGCCAGGCCCTTAATTTTTGATTTTCTTCCTTTCATCGACTTTTCTTTGCGGAGTTGGTTGGATTCTTCAAGTTCAAATCTTTGGCTTGCCTCTTATCTCCAATATCCTTCACTCGTAGCTCCTTCAAACCTCGTTTTCCATGCCGAAAATTCTCCAAATAGTTGTAAATTCCACCTACAAGGGTCTAATCACATTTGTTAGCACAATATCACATATTCCATCAAAACCATACAAAATACATACGTATTGCTCTCAAAACTAAGGTAAACATGGGTTAAAGTTGACAATAAGGCATATAAACACGCCTTAGATCAAGGTGCCACAACTCCATGACACTGATCTGTATGAGCTAAATGACTGATAATCCCACACCAAGGACACTTACTGGACTAGTGACCGATCTCTCTGCAGTCATAACAAACCCCTGAAGCTCTAACCTAGTGAGAAACACGAACTGGCCCCAATTGGCTAACCAACTGACGTAGAGGACACTCTCAACTTAAATGACCATCCTCCCCGCAGTCATAACATGCCTCGGGAGATATAGGTCGGCGAGGAATATATGTTGACCCTATCTGGACAACCAACTCACGTTTGGGGAACTCCCTAGACCAATGACCAACCTCTCCACAGTTAAAACAAGCTCCTAGAATACTCTGATGTACTATGCCTACAAACCCAAAATGGTCGCCATGGCCTGACAACCTAGACCGGATAACCCGTACTAGCTGACCAGAACTCTATCCACTGATACCACCATGATCTACCTAAGAGCTATCCATAAGCTGAGGTGCTACCTGTAAAGGCCTGATAGGTGGTAAGTGATGCTGACCTATACTAGGAAGATCCCAACCTCTAGACGGAATACCACTAACACTGAACTGCTGACATAGCCTCTTGTTCCACCTCCATATGTCTCAAAGCAAGCCCTCTCTGCAGACATTGCATGATCAAAAACCTCAGAGAAAGAATACCAAACTACTATCATATGCTTCAAAGCCAAATAGAGTGGTAAAGTCAATCCTCTGATAAATCTCTACACTATTTCATACTTAGTAGCATATAACATAGATGCCTGACTCGAGAAACCCAATCTCATACTCAAAAACTGATAAGGAACCTTGTGGAACACCAGCAAACCCAACTCTTGCCTGAGAATCAATTGAGGTACCGGGCAATACCCTTGACAGTGAAGCATCCATGAAAAAACTCAAAATCCCAAACACGAAATCCCAAAAAGCTAAGGTGGTCACAAATTTTGTCGGAGCTTGGGCTGACCCCACAACCTCTGTCTGATGCTGAAGATCCTCTATATCAATCTCTGACTCCCTAGTCCATCACTGAACTAAAATTCTAGCCACACGCACAGAAGTACCATCCACATCTATCGACAACCTCATACGATCCATCAGGGAGAGAGTGGAGTTAAAAAAAGAACTTAGAGGTTCATAGAAGTACGGACACACAACAAAGAGTCAAGAATAGAATTTCCTAAGAATGCCCTGTAGCCTCCCAAAGATAGGAAACAGACGTCTCCATACCGATTCGCAAGACTTTACTAGACACTGATCTCTTGTACCAACAACACCGGTAAACCTAAGCTCTAATACTAATTTGTCACGACCTAATTTCTCAGGTCATGATGGCACCTACTATAACCCACCAGTAGGTAAGCCAAACTTGTAGTCCGAAACGACTAGAAATGGACTACCAAGAGAAATAAAGAAAACTACGAAATAAATATAATAAAAAGACTAATATAGTCCCAAAACCTGGTGGAGCCAGTAAAAGAGCTTTGAATATAACAGAAGTACAAGTGAAATACAGAAAAAGTATATATACAAGTTGTCTCTGATATAACATAGAGAACAGTCTAACAATAAGGGAGAATAGGGATACTCCAAAACAACAGGAGCTCACCCTGAATCTCCGATCCATAGCTGCTCCGAACGATACACACATCAACGGCGATAACTTGTACTATAACCTGCAGGCTGCAGAAGTGTAGTATGAGTACGAAACATGTGGTACTCAGTAGGAATTGGCCAACTGAGCTCCAGAAATAATGTAAGCATAAATAACATGTAAGGCATGAATGCAACTACAGGCAACTATCCAAGAAACTAGGCATAACAGTACTAATGGAGCAATAAGGATAACTACCCTATCCTGACAGCACTCAGGAACTAAAGTGCAATACCATATATCCCTGGCCATTACACAAATAAATAGAGAAAGAAATATACATAGTATTATAAAGGCCAAAGGATACATATACAATATGAATATATTAAGGAAGAGAGGGATATACGGTAATAACGTACATATATGTATACATATAGGACTAACTCAGAGGTAAATACCTGAGTGAGTCAACCTAACATCTCGAGGATCATAACCAAGTAAGGGAGCTAATGCTAGCATAACTAATGCTAGCATACTCAAACCTCTAACCAAAGGGTGACTAATCATGAGGATATTTATTAACAATTTAATTTACCACATTAAAGAACGGAATTAGAAAAGTGTTGCCGATCTCGGGTACCAGTACATACTCATCCTGCCACAAACTAACCATAATAACTAATAATAAAGTAATCGGCTAGTCTCGACACACAAATACCTAACCGGACCCCCATAAGCCTGGAAGGTTCAAAGAAGCACTCAGCAAACAGCGACCATAACCTGTACCCATACAGCCCCATATAAGACCAATAGATACAGGCGCCAAACAATCATACTGGTGATAGGTGATGCATATAAATAAAAAAATGTGAAATAACCATAAATACCATATTCGATCCAAGTTCCATAAAGTACTAAGTATCATAACGTAACAAGTGTATACACCTCCTCCAGCTTAGTAGCTCGCAAAAGTAGGACCTACGACGACCATTCTTCTCCAGTACTATGGCCCACAAATGAAGGGGACTACAGGGGATTTAGGATATCCGTATACACTACCTGGTCCAGAACCAGGACTTCCAATAATCTCTCTCCATTACTCGAAAGAGATATATAAGTATAAGTGCACGAACTCAAAGCGTGACTAAAAGAGTGTACATAGTATAATAAATACACGGACTCGAACCGTGACTAAAGAAATATAAGTCTGTAAATCCATTGCTCGATATTAAGTTTGGGACTAAATCATCATAATAATGTAGAAAGGGTTGGAATCTCCATCGATCGAAGTAAATAGTAGTGGTAAAATGAGTGGATTAATAATGAACCAGAATTAATCTCGGTCTACTTTCAAAAATATCAATTTTAGTTCTAAAAGCTCACAAATCATCAAATAATATGGTACGATTCCCATTATAAAAGAATCTATTTTAAAAGTGAAAAGTGGAAAAAAAATCCCTTTTTGGAAAATAGTAGTAAAATTAAGGTTTGGGGTTGGAATCGTACCACTAAGTGAGCATGAATGCGCCTAATAGTATGCATGCCATCACCAGTATCCAAACAATACAACCATAAGCGTCTATAAACCAGAATTATGCCTTCTTTAAGGGTAAAATGCTCACCTGGAGTCCAACTAGTATCGTAACCACGGCCTCAGGCACAATAATACCTAATCAACATAGCAAGTCTCAAAACTCAAAAATCCATAGTAATCAAGGGCATAAAGCCACAACGAGGATCTAATCAGGAAAATACCTCCCAAATCACTAAGTCAAATGATAAATCTTATACTAAGGGATCCTTAATATTAAGCTATGGTTATCATGCTTTTAATAGAGGTTAAAAGGATTCTATAGCCACGACAAGTATTTTACACTAAGGTTCGGGTCACATTTCTACCCCAAATTCCCTAAATGGGCTAGGTCATGCTATACTAGTCATAAAGACATCCTATCATCCCTACCTAGCATGCATACTATACTATACATAATCTCATAAACAAAAATAGACCGAAGCCTACCTCGATGCCGAACCGCAAGTCTTAAATTACACATAATTCACTCAACTTTGCTCCACAATCCCAAAATGCCACCATGCTATCAAAACAATCATCTACATATCAATATAAGTAAAACGAGACCCATATGGCTATATAAAAGCTTGGGTCAAAATTTGGGTCAAGAACGGGCCTGCGGAGCACACAAACAAAATCTAAAAATTGAATCCATCACGAGGTCCCTCAAAGGACAAGGAATGTGTGCTCAAAAGTTGAGCACAAATGGAGTGCAAATCGGGGCTCAAATCAGCTCCTAAATTTTTGGTATTCAAGCCTTAATTTCTAAGAACTCACAATGAAAAAGGATGGAATTTGACAGGGAAAATAATGGGAAACGACCAAGGAGCGTTGAGTTAGCTTACTTTTGTTTCAATGGATGATTCCCCCCACTCTCCCATGTCCCATGCTCTCAAAAATATAGAAAAAAGGTTAAGAAATGAGGGAGAAAAATAGGTGAAGAAGGGGATATAAAACCCTCAGGTACTACTAAACCGGGCAGCTACCGCTAAAGCAGTAGGGTATCGTTAAAGTGGCTGGAGCAAAAAGGCAGGAGGCCGCTAAAGCGACATCCGCTTAAGCGGCCCTTGACTGCTAATGCAGACCTCAGCCGAGTAGACAAGGCCGTTAAAGTGGCTCAGGGTTGCTAAATCAATTATCGCTAAAGCATCTCTTTGACCGCTTTAGCGGTCACACCAAATTTTAGCTAAGTCCAAAATGGACTGGAACCGGGTGTTCGGGATTCGTTCAAAACCCGTGCGTGCAAAAAAAATATGCTACCATACCAAATTTAACATTGCTGACTCAATGGAACCATGAAAACTTTTATCCGAGATCGTTTTGATTAAATGCGGGGCCCACACCTATAGTTTTATTTTTCATCAAATCTACCCAATAGCCCAAAATGAGTTTGAAAGCCTCGGGACTTGAACCAATGGTCCACTTAGCCTAAAATTAATTTTCTAGAGTCGATGGCTCTTTCAAAATTTCCATCTGAGGCTATTTGCTAGAAGTTTTGGTCCAAAACCAATTCCTTAACAGCGAAACCTTCAAAATAGGAAAATGAGCCTAAAATCCAAACGAATTATCTGATGACCGAATCAATAGTTTCAATAATTCGTAAATGACATGTAGCTATTGTGGGAAGGCTCAAAATACCAGAATACGTGGAAATCAAGAAAATAACCTGGAGGGTCATTACACTTTGTGATGTTAGGCTAGCTCCCTCAGGGTAGTACCTTCATGCTGGGTTATCTGTATAGCGTGGTTGTATATCCATTCTTCTCTAGCTATTATTTGTATACCATTTTCTTCTTTCCTACTACAATTATATATTGTTTATCTTTTTCTTTACCCTACTATCATATATTGACTAGCTACTTACGATATGGTACCTTTATTCTAGATTACTTGTAGGATATGGTAGTTTGTCCTTACTTTTCCATTATTATTATTATGTATCATTTCCTAGATAGTTTTCTGTAATGTATATTCCTGCTTTACATGTTATTTATACTTGCATTATCTCTGGAGCTCGGTCGGTCGATTCCTACAGAGTGCCTCTATTTGGTACTCATACTACAATTTTGTACCCTGCAGATCATAGTACGAGTTCTCATCACTGATGTGTGTATCATGTGGAGCTGCCAAGGATAGGAGATTTGGGGTGAGCTCCTGACGTTCAGAGTTGTTCCTACTCTTTCTCAGTTGTTGGACTGATCTTTATTTTATATTTCAGAGATTGTACTGTATATATGTATTATGCTTACCTTTTACTCTTATTTTTTAGAAGTTCTTATACTGACTTCACCAGGTTTTGGAGTTATTTCCCTATATTAGTCCCTTTGTCGGATTCTTTTTTGACTACTTTTTTCTTTTCTCTTGATAGTCTGTTACTCGTTGTTCTGGATTATGGGTTGGCTTACCTACTGGTGGGTTATGGTAGGTGTCATCATGACCTGATAAATCGGTTCATGACATGAAGTGGCAGTTAGTTAGGAGGTTATAACTAACTTAAAAATGGATTAGTTGATAGCTTAATTACTTTTTGATTAGAGAAAGTAGCGTGTAGCTTAGGCAATTAGCTAGAATATTTTTGTATATATACAACACGACTGTATGAGGTGTAGTTTAGTTTTTCATATGTGAAGAAGATATTTTGTATGATTTGTAGTTTAGTTTTTCATATGTGAAGAAGATATTTTTTCTCCTAAAAGTTCCATGGTTAAATTCCTCTTCTTTCTTATTTGAACTCCAATCAAATTCAACTCTAAATCTATGGGTTCTCTCATGTCTGTGAAATTCACATGGTATCAGATCCATTGATCTAATGGTTGTTATTTGGCAAATTTTATTTTTCTTTCTTCCTGTAATCATAAATCAGAGTTTTTGAAGGTATAATGGGTGATACGACAGCAAATAGTGATGCCTAGTAACTGATCACAGTGATCCATAGTACCTACAACCTACAGATACTCCAGGAGTAACACTGATCATGACTCAGTTGATAGGAGCGGAGAATTATGCATTGTAGAGCAGGTATATAAAGATCATCTTGTTTGGGAAGAACAAACTGGGATTTATTGATGGAAGTTGTGTTAAATCTGCATACACTAGAGCATTGTTGAAGCGATGGGAAAGATGTAATGCAATTGTTCTATCCTGGATTATGAATAATGTTTCTAAGGAATTGATATCTAGAATCGCATATGCATCTAATTCGCGTAAAGTTTGGGAAAACTTGAGGGAGAAATTTGACAAAGAAAATAGTGGGAGAACTTTTCATTTGCACAAGGAGATAGGATTTCTTACGCAAGGTACCAATACAGTTTCAGTCTATTTTTCTAAACTTAGTGATTTGTGGGATGAATTTGATGCATTGATCCCCCCCTCCAACTTGTGATTGTGAGATATCTAAAGCATTTGCTGATCATATTTAGAAGAACATAAATTTTAAGTTTCTCTCAAGATTGAATGACTTATACTCCAGGGCTAAAAGCCAGATCCTTATGATGCAGCCACTACCTAGTTTGAACCAAATATATGCCCTAGTTATACAGGATGAGAGCCAAAGGTCTTTGTCCAAGGTTGTGTAGGAAATAGACATAAATGAGTCTACTGTGTTGACGACAAATAGACCAGTTCAGAGTTATAAACCTAACAAATCAGATAAGTATTATGATTATTATAAGAGGACTGGCCACACTAGAGGAATAGGTTTTCAGCTTCTTGGATATCCTGATGAGAGAAGTGCTTTGACTAACAAACCTTAGAATGACAGACGTTATAGAATGACAGAGGTTATCAGAACAACAAGAATTATCATAATATTAGAGGATATCAGAATGATAGGAGGTATCACAATGACAAGAAGAATGATAGGAGGTATCAACATGATAGGACTTCTTTTGAATAGAGGCCAAAAATGAAGTATCATCCAAAGGTTGTAGCTAATTGTATGAATGAAGAGGCTCCAAATTTGAATCTTAATCAGTCTGCTCCTGAGAAATTGGCACCAATATTCTTGCCTGAGTAGTATCCGTAGATTTAACAGATGATCAATAACAGGAAAGAAGGGAATACTAAAGCCAATACTGCTAGTATTTCAGGTTCCAACACAAGTATTACTTTGTCCCTATTATATAGGTTGATGGACACACAATGGGTGGTAGATACACGAGCATCTAATCATATGGTCTCAAGGTTAGATCTGTTAAATAATCCCAGTTTACTAGGTAGAATTGGCTCAGTTCACTTGCCAAATGGTGAAAAATATCATATTACTCACAAAGGTTTTGTGAATGTCTTGAAGAATAAACAAATTAGCAATATTCTTTATATAAACAAATCAGCAATATTATTTATGTCCCAAACTCCAAGTTTAACTTGATTTTAGTATCTAAGATAACTAAAGAATTGCAATGTATGGTGGGATTTTATCCTGAACTATGTGTCTATCAGGATCTCTATAATGGCAGGGTATTAGAGATTGGTAGAGAATCAGATGGACTCTACCTATTTGAAGATGTAGCTCAGACAAGTCTGACCCTAGTGCTTACTTTTAATAAACCCACTCTGTCACCAAAACTAGCTACTAAGGATTCTATCACACTGGACATTTGGCATAAAAGGCTTGGACACATACCAACGGCAGCATTACAGAGAATTGAGAGATTCAAGCATAGTAAAATAAATGTGTCTTGTGGTCTATGTCTGTACATCCTTTGTCAAGACAAAGTAGACTTCCTTTTCCAACTAGTATCATCAAATCCAGTGTTGTGTTTGATTTGTTATGTAGATGTTTAGGGACCATAGAGTCCCAACTATTTATGGCAAGATATTTTTCCTTACTGTTATAGATAATTTTTCTAGACTTACTTGGGTCTTCTTGATGAATTGTAAAGATGAAACATGTTGGATACTATAAACTCTCTTCTCTATGCTTAAAACTCAATACAACTCTAATGTCAAAGTACTTAGAACTGATAATGGGATAGAGTTCATTAACAACTCAATAAAAGATTTCTTAGCCTCACAAGGCACTATCCATCAGACTACATATGTGTATACTCCTCAATAAAATGGTACTGTAGAAAGAAAGCACAGATACATCTTAGAGGTTGCTAGAGCATTGAGGTTTGAGGCTGCTATACCTCTTAATTTGTGGGGAGAATGTGTTCTTACAGCTGTGCATATGATAAAAAGATTGCTTTCTACTAGTTTGGGGGGTAAATTACTTTCTGAGATATTCTTTAAGATTGCTCCTTCTCTTGATCATTTAAGAGTGTTTGGATGTTTAGCTCATGCAGTAAATGATAGGAGACAATACAAGTTTGCAGCAAGAGCTTTAACCACTGTCTTCATTGGATATCCATCTACCAAGAAAGGTTATAAGTTGTTTAATTTACACACCAGACAGTTCTTATTCAGCAGAGATATAGTTTTCCATGAATCTGTCTTTCTCGTAAAGCAGAAAAAGATATATCAAAGTCCTTTGTTTCCTACATTAGATCTTACTGGTAATATCTTTTTTTATTTTCCACAATCAACCCCTACTTAGGACCCACTTCCTCAAGATGATAATCCCCATGTCTGAGCCTATTCTTGATTATTTACCAGTTAATATTGCTGCAGACTTACCAGAAGCAGCTGATAAAGGTTTACCAGAGGTTGTTGATGTTGTACCAGCTTATATTGACCTTTCTTTGAGACAATCTCATAGGAAAAAAACTACTCCCTCATGGTTTAGGTATTATGTCTTGAATTCTTGTGCTTATCCCATGGCTCATTACTTGAGATATGACTCTTTGACTCCTTCTTATGTTGAATGTCTGGCTGCTCAGACAACTAAATTAGAACCTCGGCATTATTGTGAAGCTATGAAAAATTCCAGGTGGGTGCTTTCTATGTAACAAGAGATAGTTGCTCTTAAAGAAAATGGCAGTTGGGATGTAATTGATTTACCACCTGGAAGACTACTATTGATGCAAGTGGGTTTTCAAAATTAAGTACAAAGCTAATAGAGATGTGGAGAGATTCAAAACTAGGCTTGTTGCTAAGGGTTTTAGCCAGAAAGAGGGTCTTGACTACACATAAACATTCTCACCTGTGGAAAAGATGGTGACAGTTGGGTTTGTTCTTGCTATTACAGCCTCTAAGCTTTGGCCCATCTATTAAATGGATGTGTACAATGCTTTTCTCCAAGATGATCTCCTTGAGGAGGTGTATATGCAACTACCTTCAGGTTTTAGTTCTCCAGCTCAAGATCACTATCTAACAAGGTTTGCAGGTTGAAAAAATCTTTGTATTGTATAAAACAGGCTTCGAGACAATAGAACTTGAAGCTTACTGCTGCTCTACAAGATTTGGGATTTGTTAAAAGCCACTTTGACTATTCTCTATACACTCAGTTGACTGGCTCTAATGTATTATGGTTCTTGTGTATATAGATGATCTTTTGATCATAGGGTTTAATCCTAGTCTACTTCATTCTACTAGACTTTCTCTATGGTAGAGGTTCAAAATAAAGGATTTGGGACCATTGAAGTTTTTTCTTGGGATTGAATTTTCCAGGAATGATTGAGGTATCTTAATGAACCAGAGAAAGTATGCCCTTGAGCTGATTGCAGACTCAGGGCAAGGGGGAGCTAAGCATGTATCAACTCTTATGGATTTTAATCAACACCTCACTTTCTATGAGTTTGATATAGCTACAACAATTCCCATGTTGATAAGTTGTTAAAAGACATTAGGAGGCCAAATATAGCCTATGTTCTGAGTCAGATTTTGAGCTTTGGTTGATGACGTCAATAAGCCAAGACCTGGTGCATTCTCTTGATGTATCTAATTACTCTAATAGCAACCTGCATGTGGGACTCTAATAATATATTATAATATAGATTGGGCTACATGTCCACAAACCAGGAAATCAGTCACAGGATACATCGTGAAATTTGGTAATTCCCTTATATCTTGGAAATCTAATAAGCAAAACACCATTTTAAGAAGCTCAGCAGAAGCAGAATTTAGAAGTATGGCATCCACTGTTGTAGAGTTTATTTGGTTGACAGGTTTATTCAAGGAACTAGGTATATCAGTTGTTCAGCCTATTGATCTATACTGTTCCTAGTCCTATATTTTATGAACATACAAAGCACATTGACAAGGATTGCCACTTTGTAAGAGAAAAGTTACAGCAGGACTTGATCAAGACATATCACATAAAAACAAAGAAACAACCTGTTGATTTGTTTACTAAAGGTTTAGGAAAGGCTCAACACCATCATTTGATTACCAAGCTGGGAGTTAAGAATGCCTTCTTACCCTTCTGCTTGAGGGGAAGTATTGAACCTATTGACATGGCAGTTAGTTAGGAGGTTATAACTAACTTAAAGAATGATTAGTTGATAGCTTAATTATTGTTTGATTAGAGAAAGTAGTGTGTAGCTTAGGCAGTTTCCTAGGATATTTTTTTATATATACAGCACAGTTGTATGAGTTATAGTTTAGTTTTTCATATATGAAGAAGTTATTTTTTCTCCAGAAAGTTCCATGGCTCTTCTTTCTTGTTTAAACTCCAATCAACTTCAGCTCTAATTCCATGGCTTCTCTCATGGCTACTGAATTTCACACAACCTATATCAATGAATACATCCTGATACATACGAGTTGATACAGTATGTATTGATCCATAAGACTATTATTAGAGAGAGAAGACAAAAATAAAACCATGAACTACTATCAAAACATGGTGAAAGGGCATGTCTGTTGTTCAATTCCAAATTTCAAAAGGCCAATACACTTTTCAATAATTCATGTCTTTTTAACTCATGCACTCCACATCGAACAGAAATGAACAACAAAATGGGAGAGGAAGAGTACCACAATTTGATGAACTCCCTTAAAATTATTTGGGTCACCACTCAGTTTAATTATGTCAAGATCAACAATAGCTCAAACTAAAACTGTAAAATTATTTTAAGAACATTTTTAAAAAATATGTAATTATTTAACTTTTAGCCACTAAACCATTATGAAATGAATCTAACGACAAAACTTAACCTCTAGATAGAAAGTATTATGTCACTTTGTCATATACTAGTAGACAAATTTTTTGTAACTTCATCTTTGAGCAGCATAAGATTGCGTTTGATGCAAAGCTTTAAATTGGAAAGTCTATGGTCTGCCTACATGTTTTTTGCTTCTTGATGGCTTGATTTTTTAAATCTAGTAGTTAGAGCAACAATTTTGTTTGGCTCAACTTTATTGAATAAGAAAGTTTGAGAGATAAATTTAAGAGCATGTCCTATAAAATTGTTGTTTTAAACTTTTTTTTAACACCTTATTAGAATGAGATTATTGCATAATAATGTTTGACTTAAAAAAAGAAAGTATATTTTTACCAATAATATCTATTTGTGATGTTATTGAAAATTTCTACATTTTTACTATTTAATTTCTTAAATATATTTTTTGAAACCTTCACTTGACCACTCATCCATAGGAGGAGTGAGTTTTAATGTCAATGAAAGAGGCTTAGTTGCTTTACCAGTGCGCACTAACACACCCTTTGAATACAAAGACTTAGTATAACGACCCATCCCATCATTATAACATGTGTTAGAGTGTAGCTACCTGGGTAGAGCTTTTCCTAAGGTGAGAGTTGATGAAATCTCAATCTAGGCTGGTTTCTGATAAAAACCTAATGTTTTGTGATTAAGTGATGATTTGTGTTTGGTGGTATAATATGCGGTTGTGTAGTGACCATTAGTGGATAGTAGAGAGTTATAGGATTCCGTAGAAACTTTTGGAATAAAATTTAAGTTAGTATAATTCTGGTTATTGAGGTTGCCATGTTGGGATTAAGTTGTGATGTCGAAAATCTAAGTCTGTGTTGTAAAATAGGGAAACAGTTGAAGCTTCCCCATGTAATTGTTTTGCGATCGCTGCCGCGGTCAGGTTGCTGCTGCGGCAAGACCACTGTGGTGGCATGTGTGAAGAGGGGTGGACAATAGTGGCAGGCTACTAGACCTTCCTAGTGGGATTGTTGTAGCAGTCAGGTTCCCGTTGCAGTGGTCGTCGAGCATTTCAATGCTCAAAGTCTATTTTTCAGAGTTTATTTCCCAAAAACTCTAAGTGTTTATGATTAGGCTTGAGAGAGGCAATTATCCTACTTGTTTGGGTGATTTTTACCCAAAAGTTAAGATTTTTACTCCCTTCTAACAATGATTAATCTAGCTAATTCGTAGAATGATAAGGATAGGGGTTATGGTGGAATTCCTGGGTTTAAGCCTTAAGTTCATGAGTTAGTGATGAAAAACCAATGGATATTCCTAAGTTTGCATAGTAATGATTCTAGGATGCTAATATCACTTTCTAGTGTAAAATTACTCCTCTTGAACGTGAATTATGGGGATTTAGGACAAATTAATGATTGAAAAATCCTTATACTATGATTTAGGCTATGAAAAGGGTAAAATTGGTAAGGATAAATCCCAAAGGCGTAGAATGTAAGAGTAAATGGTTAATTACTCTTTATTGTTTGTTTTTAGACTTTGACCATTCTGAGGTATTGAAGAAAGGCGAGGCTCTTGCAGATTAGCTTGCTTTGGGGTTTCTTTGGTTGAGGTAGGTTATGATTTAATAGAGTTTAGACTCAATTTGATTGTATGGATGCTTCTAAATTGGCTGCTTGTTGATTGGTCTTCAGACATGCTTATAATTAATGATGGTTGAATTTGTTGACAACTGTATGAATAAATTATTGAATATTAAACTTGATCAAAATGCTATGATTGTAAATGTATTGTAAATTTAGTACATTGTGTTGTATTTTGAGAGATAATATGTTTCACAAAATGTAAATAATATGGCCGTGAAGGATCGGGTACCACACCAGTATGGATATGAATATGCATGTTACTTATTATAGAGGATCGGGCACCACACTGGTACAGTACATGGACTTAGATTGTCCCCTGCAGGTCATGACTAGATGAGTAGAAATAAGTCTCTTAGTATGTGTGTACAGACTAGTGTGATTGAGATATTATATGGTTAATAAGTTGATAATGAACTAATGGTGTTCTAATTATGAGATTGAGATGCACATAGTTTCTCCTTATGCTATGATTGTTTATTTCATGGTTGTCTATGGTATGGTTAATAATCTTGCTGGTTATTTGGATTGTTTATGGGCATTGTTGGCCCGTCATTAATGTATTTGTTGATTCATTGAATTACTTGCTATGTGATGATATGTCTACTTGTTATTTGATTTATGTTTTGTACATATATTTAAGTCAAGCTCGCCTATGATACCTACCAGTACATAGTAGTGTGCACTAATACTACCATGTACTCTTCTTTTGTTGAGTGTATAAAATATTCTAGAGGCTCAGACACGACCTTTTCTCTAGCGTTAATGGATGATATCGATCTAAGGGTGAGCACTACTCCTTGAGGCTACCTGGATCGTCGCATTGATTATTTTCCATCTTTCAAATGAGACTATCATATTAATTTTGTTGGTTTGGATAATTTTCTTATACATGGTTTTAGTATAAACATTTTTGTACGATGACTTATGGGTCTTGGGGATTGTAACCTATAGTGATTTGGTATTTTACACTTATTACTTTATTGAATTTATTGGAGATTCTATGATTAAGTTGAGATTGGTTACATTTCAGCTTAAAAATGACTAAGTGTTTGGGTAATGGTTCGGGTTAGATGGTCCTCCCATCGGAGGGTTAGTGTAGGTGCCACTCACGACCATTTAGATAGTGGTAAAATTGGTATCACAACCCTAAGTTTGTCAATCTTGTCATACAAGAACATAGCTAGTAGATTCTTGTGGAATGGTACGAAAATGTCTGTACCTTTTTTGAGAGGCTACATGCCACTAGGAAAAACTCAATTTCTTCTTTATTTCATGTTATTACTTGTTTCCAATTAGTATTTGACTTATTTCATTCTTATTTTTGTTGATGGTGAGAATATGAGAAAACTGAGCTAGCGCAGAGGCACCCGAACGGGTTGTTGAGGCTGTTGTTCGTGGCAGAGGACAGGCAAAAGGAGGATGAGAAAAATAAAGGATAGCAACTCCCGCCAGGAGTAGGGCTTGGGCCGTAGGACTAGCTTGGGAGAGGTCAACATCTCTTCCTCCACTTGAGGATAATCCAAAGATAGTATAGGGTGGTGTAATACCCGTGCAGGATGAGGAAATTCTGGTTCATGATGAGGCAGCACCAGTTTAGGGATGTGCAGCTCCTATTCATATGTCTTCCGACATGATTCAACAAGTTTTGAGCTTCTTGAGTGGGTTGGTTGGGACCGAGGCTACACCTACAGTTCCTATAATTCAGCATTCAGAAGTGTAGTACGCTGCTACCGTGGCTCCCAAAATGGATGAGACATCAGAGGCGGGTGTCTTCCCGCGTAAGGTAATGGATCCGGTAATGACCGAAAATGAGCATGATCTATTTTGGAAGTTCATTAAGATGAAGCCTCCTATTTTTCATGGAACCGAGTCTGAGGATGCCTATGAATTCATAATTGACTTCTATGAGATACTTATCATAATGGAAATAATGGAGAGATATGGGGTTGAGTTTGTGACTTTCCAATTTCAGAAAGACACCAAGATGTGATGGAGGGCATACATTGAGTGTAGGGCTGTAGGTTTGCCTCCATTGACCTGGAATTAGTTTTATTTGGTCTTTTTAGATAAATATGTGTCTCACACCTTGAGGGATAAGAAAAAAGATGAGTTCACTAATCTTGAGCAGGGAATTATGTTAGTTACGGCTTATAAGGCTAAATTTCATTCATTGTCTAGGTATTCATCTCATTTGTTACATACTGAGGAGGATAGTATTCATCGCTTTAAGAAGAGTTTGAACACTGGTCTACAAATTTCTGTACTTCAGATGACATCTTTCGGTATGCCCTTCTAGGAGATGGTTGATTTGGTTAAGAAGGTCGAGGGTGTGAAGCAAGAGGATAATACCAAGATGAAAGGAAAGAAGGCTCGCAAAAGGGGGAAATTTCAGCTAATCTTATTCTAGGGGTCAGAGTTCGCAGGGATACCCTGTCTGCCCATTCAGTCAGCGATGCAGGTACTATTGGGGGTCTGTCAGGGGTCAGCTAACTGTCTTCAGACATTGGTGGTTATCTCACTTCATTTTCTTTAGCTCAGCGACCCACCCTAGACCGTACATGCTCTGAGTATGGTGGGGTTGATCATATTCAAAGGTATTATCCTAATTTCAGGTAGTCTGGTCAGTCAAGCCAGCAGTAGGCAACCCAAGCTCTGGCTTCAGCAGATTGGAGAGGTGGTGGTAATAGTAGACGTCATCCACAGGGTGGGTGGTGGTCTTCAGGCAAGTAGGGGTAGTAACTAGCCCCACCGAGGTGGTGGAAATATTGATGGAGGTGGTACTTAGTGTTGACACCCAATTTTGACCTCCCGATATTCTCTCTACGTTGTTATTTTACAAACTTATTAGTTTTGGATATTAATATTTCTTTACTTATTATTTTAGTATCAAATAAATCTTGACGTCTCGCATTCATGATTTTTAAGTATGTAATTTTTTATTTTTTGTTTTTATTTTTTTATACAATTTATTAATTTAAATATAATATTTTACATAATTTTTTGCTAATTAAAGTATTTCCGCAAATATACATACTCATAATTTACCAAATGCATCACCTATTATTATTGTTATTATTATTATTATTAACATTATATTTCTTATTATTATACCGTCTCTTAAAAAATTTGTATTTATAATTTACAGGTACGTAATTTATTCCCAAATTATTATTATTACCGTCAATTTTATATAATATTTTACGTAATATTAATTTTATATACATAATTTATTTTTGTGATATCTTATTATTTTCCCATTGTTATTATTGAGTCTTTATTTATTAAATAGCAGCCTAATTCAAATCTATCCCTCACTTTATTTAAATTCTGGCCTGATTTTATCTAAATAATGTCTTTTTTAAGCCAAAATTGAGTCCAATATGGCTTAATTTTAATCCTCAATTTAACTTCAATTGACCCATCAATTAAACCCAACTTCGTGACCCAATTTTAACCCATATCCGACCCGGATTCTTAAATTTTGATCTTAACCATTGATCAAATCTGATCAAACGGCTGAGATCAAGTCCCCATTTATTTCGCTTTTAATCCCTTAAACCCTGATCCCCAATTCATTTTTTCTCCTACAACCTAGCTGCCACCCCTCTCTCTCCTCTCTCTCGTCTCCCCTCCACGCTCCACCACAACACCGTCGGCAAGCCTGAGCCGGTGAACCACATCTCCCTCACCCTTTCACTATCCACGCCACTGCTGGTCACTCCCGGTCGGCGAAGCACGACGAACCACAACCCCATCACCGCCACACTTTCATCATCGGCGAACTCTCTTCACAGGTGATGTACCACCACTATTGATGGGACAGCAGATCTGACCACCACATCACTGACCTCTCATCCTCAGTGCCGCCACTCCATCGTTTTCAGACTGATAAGTCATCTGCAAACCACCGTCATTGCTGTACTTTCTACTCCAACCAGCGTCACTAGCAAAGCCACCGGTTAGCGTCATCACTAAGTTGCACCAATGATATCCTCCGCATCTTGACCAAAATTAAAAGCCCCAACTGGTGTCTTCTTCGGCGAAGAGATTATCGCATGACGGTTTAATGATTCGTTCAATTTTGAGATTTGTTGAAACTCTACGACAAATTTCTTGTTACAAGTCCATCTCAGCTATTATCCTTTAATGTTTCATTGTGTGATTTCTTTTAAATTGATTGTGTGATCTGAAATTAGTACATCTTGGCCAAGAATGTTGGTTCAATCCTTCTTGACCTTTGTGAAGGGTTTCAAAATTCCTAAACTGTCATCAATCTTTAGTTTGTGACTAAGGTACTGATTTATTCAATGGTTGGAATTTATGTTCCATTGCCTATTGGCTGTAATTTCCGTTGAATTAATATTAACGCCAACAACCTTGTTCGTCTCGTTGTTTAACAAATTTATGAACATCTTTGGTGTAATTAGTATAGCGAATAGAAGGTTATTCTATGTTAGTAATTCAGAATATTGAAAATCCTTGTTACTTGGTGAAATTAGGGACTTTGACGCGTGTATATTTATTTCAAAAAGGCATAATAGATTTTACTTGTTCACTTTTGGTATTAGATCGCGATTTCGTCCTTAATTCGATTCTCATTTATTTCTTAAGGAAAGTATTTTATTAATTAATTCTTGGACTGATTTTCCTTTCCTTATTTTCAATATTTTAAATAAATTTTGAAATATTAAAACTATCTTTTTAGAAAAAAACAATTTTTATTAATCCCATACTTAGATATCATGATTCTAAGTTATTAAACGAATTTCCAGCACATTTTAACTAATTTTTAGAACTTTTAACTGGTTTCTGCATATTTAATTAAATTTCCTGCACAATTAAATTTCTGCATATTAAATTAATTTCCTGCATATTTAAATTAAAATTTTGTACAATTAAATTAATTTTGTGCATATTAAATTAATTCCTTGCATGTTTAAATTAAATTTCTTGCACAATTAAATCAATTTCCTGCATATTAAATTATTTCCCTGCATATTTAAATTAAATTTCTTGCACAATTAAATCAATTTTCTGCATATTAAATTAATTTTCTGCATATTTAAATTAAATCTACTGCACAATTAAATCAATTTCCTGCATATTTAAATTAAATTTCCTACACAATTAAATTAATTTTATGCATATTTAAATTAAAATTCCAGCACAATTAAGTTAATTTCCTGCATATTTAAATTAATTTCCTGCATATTTAAATTAATTTTTAGCATATTTAAATCAATTATTTGCACATTTAAATTAATTTTTTGCATATTTAAATTAATTTTCAGCATCTTTAATTTAATATCTAGCACTTTAATTTGATTTCCGGCACCTTGATTAATACGCCTCGCCTAGAAATTATGCGTATAGGTCTTAATCACGTAAAATAAATAATTATATTTTTCAAGCATGTCAATCACCTAATTGATTTTAATTAACCAAGAGGCTTGTTTGAAACGTTTATATGCTAGTTGTCAGTCTTGTTTTGTTTTTGTATGACGTAAATTCTGAGTCTAATTAGAAAGCCTAAGATTTTTTTTTTGCGACTAGATCCTTACCCAAAATAGGTCGTCCAACGCCTCTTGGACATTAAGTTGGGACGGGTAGGCATTTTTAGGAAACGCTAGCTTTGTTGTTTTCTTTAGAACACTTTTAGGCTTAATAACTAATTAGGTGGAGTGGGTAGATAGTAGGACATGATGGAAATTGACCCGACCAGTATCCGACAATGCGATATGCAACATTGTCATCCGTTAATAAGTCGAGCGCTGATCCGAATAGGATAAAATCAACCTTCGGCCAAATCCTCCTATTTAGTTTTTTTCCTTAATTTTATTGTTTTCTAATTATTTGGGGTGGTTTAGGCTTATTTTTTTATTTTGTTTATATATTGTGTCACTTCTGTCTCCTCGCTTATTTGACTTTATGTTCTTACGCATTTTACTATTTTATCACTTAGACAATTGTTAATTAAATAAAAACTAAGTTGTATGTCTAGTTTATTAATTACTTTACATTTTTTTAACACTTAGTTATTATGTAGTTAATAAAATAATCGACCTTTGTTTATCACATAGAATCCCCCATGTAATTTATGAGTTCAGTCGGGATCCACATTTGTGGACCTCGAAAGGTGCCTATCACCTTCCTTTAGAGGTAATTTGAATCCTTACCCTAATTTCTGATTGACATAGACTATTAAAATAAGTTCATAATTAGTCTAGAATGGTGCCCTAACGTACCTTAATTCGTTAGGTGGCGACTCTTCACTCTAATTAATCCTAAATAGAGTTGTTACGTCGAAACCCATTTTTCGCGAGAAAAATGGGGTGCGACACTTAGCCTGGTAGGGACGATGCTTAGACTGGTAATGGGGATCATTTCTATACTTTTCTAGTAAGTTCAGAGGCAGAGGTATCAGATGCGGTTATTACAGTTATTATTCTTGTTTGTGACCGAAGGGCCACTATTTTATTTGATCCTAGTTCTACTTTTTTGTATGTTTCTATTGGTTTTATCATAGGGTTGGATATGTTGTGTGATATTCTTGATGCTCCTGTTCATGTGTCCACACCTGTTGGGGATTTTGTAGTTGATAAGGTATACCGTTCATGTTCTATTTTGTTTATGGGATATCAAACTTCGGAAAATTTGGTGATATTGGACATGGTGGATTTTTACATTATTCTGGGGATGAGTTGATGAACTTCATAGCATGTTATTTTAGATTGTCATGCTAAGACAGTAGTTGTGGTTATGCCAGGGATGGATAAACTAGAGCGAAAGGGTGACTACAATCATGCTCCTATGAAACTCATCTCTTGTATTCATGCTAAGAGGTTGATTAGGAGTTGTTTGGCGTACTGAGCCCATCTTTGTGATACTAGTGGAGAGGTCCCGCCTATAGAGTCAGTTCCTATGGTGTGTAATTTCCTTGAAGTACTTCCTGCTGATTTTCCTAGCATACCATCAGACCATGACGCTAATATCTATATCGATCTAGAGCTGGATACCCGTCCTATCTCTATTCCCCCATATAGAATGGCGTTGACTGAGTTGAGGGAGCTAAAGGCTCAGTTGCAAAAGTTGCTTGGTAAGGATTACATTTATTCGGGTGCCTCCCATGGAGTGCTCTAGTGTTATTCGTTAAGAATAAGTATGGTAGTGTACGTATGTGCATATACTACTAGTAGTTAAATAAAGTTATAATTTGTAACAAGCACCCTTTACTCAAGATAGATGATTCATTTGACCAGCTACAGGGTACTTTGGTATTTTATAATATTGATTTGAGGTCCAGGTATCATCAGTTAAAGATCCGAGCTGAGGACATTCCTAAGACTGCATTTTGTATCATGTATGGGCATGCAGAAAGCAAAAAAACTTGCACGAAGGACATTTTCCTCTCTATCCTCTCCTCTCTAAAGTCCAAAGGAGAGACTGCATCCCTTTCCTTTAGTAGCTCTTTTTGTTTTCCAAGTATAGTGGTAGCTGGGACAAAACCCAAATTTTTTATACCCGTAAATGATAGAGAAAGACAGAGGAAAAAACACATTCTCTCTTTGCGGGATCTGAACTACAAGTTTTTGGCAATGTCCTTCGCGTTGACTAATGCCCCAACTGCTTTCATGAGTTTAATAAATAGGGTGGTTAAGCCCTACTTGGATTTCTTCGTGATTGTCATCATTGATGACATTTTGGTGTACTCTAAAAGTAGAGAGGAGCATGAGGAGCATATGCATATTATGCTGGGTTTGCTTAAGGAGAAACAACGTTATGCCAAATATTCTAAGGGTTAATTTTGGTTGTATTTTGTGTCCTTTTTGGGATATGTTGTTTCAAAAGAAGGGGTTATGGTAGACCCATAGAAGATTAAAGTGGTTTGGTCTAGGACTACTTCGACGACTGAGGTTCATAGTTTTGTAGGGTTACCAAGTTTCTACTATAGGTTCATGAAAGGGTTTGTTTCTATTTCTACTAATCTAACTCGATCGACTCAGAGGGATGTACCTTTTGTTTGGTCTAATAAGTGTGAGGAAAGCTTTTAAAAGGTCAATACCTTGTTGACCACCACTCCTATTCTTGTGTTGCCAATGGAGGGTAAGGATTTCATAGTATATTGTGATGCCTACATTCTAGTTTAGGTGCTATTTTGATATAGAAAAGGAATGTTTATGCTTATGCTTTGAGGTAGCTAAAAGTTCATGAGAAGAACTATCCTACTCATGGTTTATAGTTGGCTGCAGTGGTGTTTGTGCTTAAGATATAGAGGCATTACTTGTATGGGTTCATTGTGAAGTGTTCATTGACCATCGTAATCTACAGCATGTGTTCACGCAGAAGGATTTGCACCTAAGATAGCGTAGATGAATAAAGTTGTTGAAAGATTATGATATCACCATTCAATACCGTCTACGAAAGGCTAATCTGGTAGCCGATGCATTGAGAAGAAAGTAAGAAAGTATAGGTGTTGACACCCAATTTTAGCTCTCCCTTTTCCCTAAATTAATTTTTTCTATGCTTATGAGTCCCGGTGACTGTGCCAAAATATCTTTCTTACTTTTTTTAATTAATTTTGATAAATTTGGCGCTAGTTATGCTTCTGAAAATATTATTTCCATTACTCATATATATATATATATATATATATATATATATGTATGTATGTATGTATATGTTAACTACTAATATCGTATCTTATAAAATTACTCGAAAAAATATTTCTTTATTTAATTTATTCTTTTCACCATTTTCCCAACAAAATATGAGAGTGTTAAAATTTATCTCAAACTCTAAATATTTTTTGATACACTATTACACGATTCTATTAGTAGTTTCATTTTATATTTATACTATAGTTATGCGCCTAAAATTATTTGAGGTACAATATATGTATATAAAGTAATGCATATGTGTTCATAGATATACATATATTTTGGGAGGTTAATTGGGACAAAAAGAAGCATCGTTAAATTAATTAAGTGAAAAGGATTGGGGGAAAATCAGATTTTTTTAAGCTAATTTATCTACTAAGTTTGGGCCAAATCAATCTTTACTTTTCAGCCAAAATTGGCCCAAACCCACTAATTTTACACCGACCCGGCCCAATCAATAATTAAACACCCCTAAACACTCCCCTAATCTCTCTTATCTTTCTCACTTCATTATCTTCAATAACAACGACAACACAGACTCCCCTCCATCGACTAACACACCCGGACAAACTCCAACCTAACCTCTGCGTCGCCCATCCCCCTCACCCCGAGAATCCGCCGGATTCGACGCTCACCGACCTCTGTCACCAGGTCAATCGTATCTGAGTGTCAACAGTGCCTTATCCTCACCCAAACGGCCAATTTCAACCTTCCACTGGCAAGAAAGATCTTGAAATCTCTTGAATAAGGTGAATACATTTCGAAATCCATAGATAAAGCTTGTCCACGTCTCTTATCTCGATTCCAACCTCTCTTGGCTGAAGTCAAGCATTCAAATCGACTCCCAGAGGTAAGATTTTTTTTTACCTCTCCCTGTTCATCTTATCTTCTCTATCGCCATGTCTATCCAGAAGTGATCTCCTATTTTATTGTTTCCTTTTGAATTCGGGAGCGAATTTTTCAAACTAGTGGGCTTTGATTTTTCACTATAAATAGGGCCTCAAATGCCCTCAACAAGGGAGGTTTTTTGGGGGGGAAAAAAGAGTTTTTAATAATCCAAAATCATCTCCATAGCCTTACGTTTAGAGCTTTCAATATTCTTAGTTCTCTTTTGCTAAAGTTCTTTTGTCCTTTGAAAAGCCTGAATACTTTGAAGGGAGTCGATAGCGAAGTCGGAGTAGCGAAACTTGAAACTCGACACTTGCCGGCCTCAATCGTTGCACCAGACCAGGTAAACTCTATCCCGTCTAATTACATTATGACTAATTTTGTCGATTCGCTGATCGAATGAGTTTTGTCATTCTTGGGTGGCTGATTATGAACATAAAATGTGAATTAGAAACAACTTTCTGGTCATTTTGATTGTTCATATTAGATTGATTGTTTGTGAAATATTTCCAACTTGTGATTTAGCTCGAACTAACTCTATAAGGTTTGAGGGTCGATGTGTGGTTAGTTGCCATTATAAGATTATTGCTATGTTGATTTGGGATGTTCTGAACATAGCAATAGCTACTTTTTTTTTTCTCTTTCTCCGATTGGCTATGTGTTTACAAAGCATTAGCAGCTATTAAACTAATACGACGAGGTTCTAAAGGTTTAAAACTAAAGTCCAGTCCTCTATCTCGACAACGTGAATAGGTGCTCTATCTTGGTTTCAAATTTGATCGTGGGGTTGCTGCTTGTTCTCTAGAAATCAAGTCCAAAATGTGTTTCGTCTCTTTTAATTTTTTTTAAAAAAAATCACTTACTTCCAAATAAAAAAGGGGGCTGCTTTGCATATAAAAGTGCAAAATAATGTCAGGTTCCTCTTTGTTCCTTTGCCTTCTGTCTACTTTTTATTTCAAAGTGTTTGTGTGAATCCAAGAGCGTCGTAATACGGATCGGGTATTTCTAGCCATTTTTGCCGAATTGAGGATATGAGAACGAGCTTTCCTTTGCTTCAAGTTAGTCATTGTGTGGGGATGATTTGTCTTTAAATAGGTAATAACATGTTAGATTAGAGTTAATAACATGGCTTGGGGAGGTTGTGCTTAAAGGAAAAGTGTAGAGTTGTGTTAAGTCTACTATGTGAATTCATCCTCTGTTTCCCTTTCATTTTCCTCCCCTTCTCTGTTTACTCTAAATTTGAGAACATGTGAATTATTTTAGTTTCAAGTTTATGCATGAATCATCCCGTCTTGATTTGTTCGTCTCGCCTCGCTTGTCACTGTACACGACTGCTTACGTGTAAATATATGGTATATGTGATTCTTAGCGGATATAGGTTCGAATCACTGACAAAATGGTATAGGGCGTAGAAGGTTCGCATACATATATATATATATATATATATATATATATATATATAATACATTTTAGTTTACTCATTATTTCATACTCACAAATTATCTGTTCGGTGACTTTTTGAATAAATTTATTAGTTTGTGTATAGTCCGAACTATCATTTTTTAAAAATAAAATAAAAAATCAGAAGCTAACCCCTCCCTCTTACACATTCTTGATCCTTTTGAAACTTAGAGATATAAATTGTGTCGTTATTTAATATCCTTCAGATCTAGTAAAACTGCTTTCTTCCCCTGCTTCTTTCATTTATGATGTGTGAACGTGTTTATATGTATTGGATGGTAGTACTTTACTGATCACAAAGTTCACTAACGCACTAATCTAGTTCGTCTGAGTTTTCAAATGCAAATAGCTAATCGTTTAAGGGCAGTGTGATGTCGATTGGGATGTTTTGAATAAGTTAATAGTGGCTTAGCTATATTTTTGTTTGGTTTTTTTTATGTTTGTAAGATCCCGGCAGCCTCTTTTGTTATGGAAAGGATTTTTAAAAGACTTAAAACTTTACAAATGCTCGGCCGCCCATTTTGAGATTTTGTACTTTTTTTTGGATTTTGAACACTTAAACATGATCGTAATTGCTGGTTTTCTTATACTATGTGTTTACTTAAACGATATCTTCGAACTTAGTATTAAAACAGGTTACATGAGCTTGAAACTTTCTCAAAATATACTTCATCACATGTTTGAGGTTTCCTTTTTTTTATTTTTTTATTTTTTATTCGATTTCATAAAAGTATTAACTTGAGTCTTAAATATGATTAGATGGGTTTGACGACTCACTCCTAAGTTAGGTTCTAATTTATGTCTCTAGTATCCTCTCATTAAGCATCGTATCAATTTAAACCACTTCATATGAGACTAGCTAAAAATGGCCCTAATTTGGTTTTCTTGAGTTGAGGTTAATAGGCTGTAGCTATTAACCTTGGCAAGATTATATACACATGCTTAACCGTTTGAAGGACGACATGGGTTAATCATCTAGCTGCAATTTAATCAAGTTAGGAAAAGAGCTCGGTAGTAACTCATGTGCATGACTATTATCTTTCTGTCAAAGGATTGATTTTCTGTTTTAAGATCCATTTTGATTGTCCAAAAGGTGTATTAGCATAAGAACGAATTTAAACTTATCTCTTTTCTCAATCGCATCTGTTGAAAATGAAAGCTTAGCCTAGACGATTAGTTACACTTTCCATTCATGAAATAAATTAACATTTTCCACTAATCTTGACAGCCTCCATTTTTCTTCCGCTAACTGAAATAAGAATGCTGAATATTTTGTTTCCTCCACCTAAAATCAGTTTTCCTTCTTGCAAGCGTATTAGAAATATATGTTCAACGCCTCCGTTGTATGTGTAGGTTCCATCTACTTTCGTGCTTATCACATGAGTGTTTGGATGCCTTTTTATGTTTCGCCGAAGATCTGGTTCCTATACCCACTTACATCTAACGGACTGTTTGAGGTCATTTTAGATGCTTTTAACATGGCAATGGACTTAGCTATGTGTTGGTTTGTTCGTGTGTTAAGAAAGGGCTGGCAGCTTGCTAATTTCGGATGAAAGAGGATTCCAAAAGATTTTAAACTCTACAATTGCTTGGATGTCCGTCATGGGATTTTTTTTAATCTTTTCAGGCTTGGACACTTGAGAATGGATTCAATTATTGTTTGTTTTTAGGCTAGCCATCTATTTAAACAAGATTTTTCAATTTCTAACTCTGTAAAAGGAGTCTTACAAAAGTGATTAACTGGACGTTATTGAGGTTCTCTATTTTTGTTCAATTTCATAAAAGTATTAACTTGAGTATTAAAATGATTAGAGAAGTTGAGAACTCACCGTGAAGGCAGTTTTTAACTAGTTTGAGTAACTTTTTCTATGGCTAAGCATGTGCCGTTTTGTATTCACTTAGCCTAAGTAACTAGCCCAAATAGTGGATCACTCTTTTAGGTTCTAAAGTAGAGTTGAATAGGCCGTAATTATCCATTGCGGAAATATGGTCAGTGGACTATTTTGGGTTTATTTAGATATCAGTTCGGCTGCTTTAACATTATAGTGGTTACTTAAATACATATATATATTTGGTTTGTGTGTTTGTAAAACATCAGCAGCCCTTAATTAAATATGGAAAGTTATTTTCACGAAATATAATAACACAACATGTTGACATATTTTCAAATGAACTTATGTGGTTAAGTTTGTATGTAAATTTCTTCCTATGTGCTACATATAGATTAACTTTTGGTGTCTATGAGATAAGTATGTTTATGACTTTGAAATCTGTTAAGATTGGGCTGAAATTTCAACCTGTTTCATTTTTTTTTTGAAAGCGTATTAGGCTCGTAGAATTCGTGACTTTCTCTCATTAAATTGTATGAATCAGTGCAATATTTCTTTTATGTTTTAAGAGATATGGGCTATGAACGTCTGTGATCGTTTAAAGGTTTGAGGTCGTTTGACGGTCTGCTTTCCTTTTGGTATAACTAAAGCTTCCAAATCAGAAATGCTTGGCGAGATATCCTAAACTAACTCAAAAGTGCCACGAGTCTGCTTTATCTATGAGTACGGGAAGTCTAGTGCGTTGAACTTGCTCGATTTCTCGTCATGTTTGTGTTCAATATAGGAGAATTACTATAGTTACCTAAAACATAGATATGGATTTTGTTAACCTCTGTTTCTCTACTTAATTTATCAATATGTTGTGAAGCTGTCGCACCTATTAAGACACAATTAATGGTGTAAAACAGAGTACCCGCTTAGCGTAGTTAATTGGACATTTTCATCGAGCTCAGTGTTGCTTGTGCATCTTTGAGATTTCAACTTGGGTAAAGTTATTTGTTTTAGAGTTGGTTTGTCTATGTTCAGGAGCTCATGAATTGATCATCTGGTGTAAAATATGTTTAAGCCATTTATATTCTTGGTGTTTATATGTACAGCTCGTTACAATTATTTACCTAATTGTTTGAAGTGTGCTTTAGTTTTTCATTGGTTATGTTAAGAATATTGGCATGTTACTGAAGCTGAAAGTACCTCCCTAATACTTTACTTTTACTTGTTTTCATGCGCAATCGGAGAGTTGGAGTTCCGCAATGGAACTCATCTTGACCCAAATATTGGGTCTGCAACTACTAGGATCGTCAGTATTCGGGGTCTGAATCGTTAGGAGCCAGTTCCTTCATTAGGAGCTTATTGTATCTTGTTCCTTACCTTCCCCATTACTTTATTTTCCTTATTTATTTCACTAACTTTGTACTATTTTGAATATGTAATTTGTGTTGTTTGATTGAAATTGGTTAGCTTTATTTTTATTTAGTTTTGCTTAACTTTAAACATCGAAAATTGGTTTTCTTCGGTTAATCTTCTACCCATTCGGCGTTTATAGATGTAGTAACCCCCTATTGTTTAACCCTTTACTTTATACTTATGATTCAACCCTTTTTTTAGAATAAAAAGTAAATTATGGTTTTAGGCGCAAGTTTAAACAAAAACTTTTTTTTTAATTGATTCAAATGGCTAGGAATAGTCTTTGTTTTCCAAAAATATAAATTAATAATTTTTAATCATCTTAATTGGAGTTGTTAAATAAAATTACTAAAAATAATTTCTTAATTAATCAAACTATTTGTTTTGCAAATAACTCACTCATCAAGATTCGATTTTTCATTTAACTTAAAATGGTGGACACATTTATCATATTCTACATTTATTTCTTAACATTATTTCAAGTTTTCAGATTTTCAAAGCCTCCAAAATGCAAGGTATATATGTGTTCTTATGCTATCATACACAAGGTATATTTTTACTATTATTATTCTTATTCTTATTATTTTTTCTACTATTATATTACTATAAATACGTCATCTCAACTTTACTATATATGCATTTTACTATTACATTTTATTTACCATTTATTTTGGGATTTCATAAAATTGAATGAATTTTCGCATCCTTTTCATATACTTTAAATATTTATTTGTGTTTATTGTTAAGAAGGTCTCACATACATTAAAATATACTTTCATTTACTTTATAATAATTTTATTTACATATTTAAGTTCATATACTTTTCAACACATTTTCTCATAAAACAAAATACTATATCCCTTCTAATACATATAAAAAATATTACTCTTTCTTTTCCATATTTTTTTAAAATATACATGTATATTTTACAATAGTTATATCATTTCCTTGTATATGATAGTGGTATGTCTTATATGCCCCGAGTTTCTTTTATTTGAAAAAAATAATAATGTTTTCTTATCGCTATTTCAGCAAATAATAAAGCAAATATTTCCCAAATGTTTTTTCTAAAACTAAGTTTAAGGACTATCTTCGGATAGGCTCTGAGGGATGCTTAACACCTTTCCCTCGAGTAACCAAAACCCTTACTCAGAATCTCAAATATTTTCAAAGACCAAAAACAGAGTTTTACATTTAAAAAATGGTTTTCCTAATTTTTCCAAAAAATTTAGGTGGCGACTCTAAACCCTTTTCAAAACCAGGTAGAAGAGCCGGACGTTGCAAACATATTTTGATCAGTCAAAATAAGGGTGCGACAATAGGTAGTTTGGCTTACTTGAATGCTACAAAGCATCTGTTGGCTAGGCAGGTTCAGTCTCTAGCTAATAGCTTCATATGACTTGAGTTGTCTAAGATAGGCAAATTGCTAGCCAGTATAGAGGCAAGGTCTAGATTTCTTGATCAATTCAAAGCTATACAATTTGAGGATGTGAAGTTGAGTAAGATTTGTGACAAGGTTTTTCAAGGTGAGGCCGAGGAGTCCATTCTTGATGATAAAGGTGTGTTGCAGATTAAGGGTCGAGTTTTGTAATGACCATCCAGGTTATTTTCTCAATTTTCATGAATTCTGATATTTCGAGCCTTCCCGCAGCAGCTACATGTCATTTATGACTTTTCGGAACTGTCGGTTCGGGTATCGGACAGTCCGTTTGGATTTTCGGCTCATTTCCCTGTTTTGAAGCTTTCACTGTTAAGAAATTGGTCTCGGACCAAAAATCCTAGTAGAAGATCTCAGATGGAAATTCTGACAGTTCCATCAGCTCCGGAACGTTGATTTTAGGCTAGAGGGACCCGTGGTTCAGGTCCTAAGTCTTTCGGACTCATTTTGGACTATTGGTTGGAAATTGGTTAAAAAGAAACTATAGGTGTGGGCCCTACATTTAATTGAAACGACCTTGTATGGAAATTCCGATGATTCCATTGGATCCAAAACGTGTTTTATGATCAATTTGCACTATTGGTTCATGTTCATAGTGTTTCGGATGAGTTTCGAGGGTCAAAAACAAGTTTTGGAAGTTGCTGGTGCTGGTGTGGCCGCTTTAGCGGCTGTTGACCATTTGACCGACCGCTAAAGCGATCATTTGAATGATTTAGTGGTACTTTTACCCTCTTATCAGGCCGCTTTAACGGTCAAAGTGCCGCTTTAGCGGCCATCGCTGAGTATAAGACCCAAACCGAATCTATTTCGTATTTTTGACTTTTCGGGAGCTAGGAAGCTCCATTTTAGGAGATTCTCGATGAGTTGGTCTCATATGATCATTGTCTATATGATTTTACCTTCACTTATCCCATTTTACAAGAATATACATTTTGTTTTTCCTGATTTCCGACTAAAATTGCGATTCAAAAACGCCCTTTTTTCGTCATTGTTGGAGCTTAGAGCGTGGGGAAGTGTGGGGAATCATTCTTGAGACTAAGGTAAGTTGTTTTAATGTCCATTGACTATTTCCATTATTTTCCTCATAGAATTTCGCTCTTCTCTTTGTTAATTCTTAGAATTTAGGTCTTTGAAATCCTAATCTTTGGGGACTGATTTGAGCCTCGATTTACGCTCCATTTGTTCTCAAGTTTTGAGAACATATTCCTTATCGTTCGAGGGACCTCGTGATAGATTCAATTTTGGGATTCCATTAGCGGGCCCCACGGGCCCATTATTGACCAGATTTTGGGCCCGGAGTTTTATATTACAGTATGGGTATCATTTTACTCATAATGATGTGTAGGTTACTATTTTGATAGTGTGGCGTTGATTCGGGATCGTGGAACAGGGTCGACCAATTTATGGACACTTCAAGAATTGCGGTTCGGCATCGAGGTAGGCTTCGGTCTGCTTTTCTCTATGAGATTGTGTATTGTATAGACTACATGATAGGTAGGGATTAGATCCTTGTGGTGGATTTATTCCCTTGATTATTGTGGTTGCCCGAGTTATGAGACCTTACTAGATTGGTTACATGCTATTGGGCCAGAGACCGTGATTATGAGGCTAGTTGGACTTTGGTGAGTATTCTGCCCTTAGCAAGGGCAAGATTATCAGTTATAGACGCTTAGGCGCTTATGGTTATGTTTTCTACATACTGGTGATGGCATACATATTATCTAGTGCATTCATGCTCATTTAGTGGTACGATTCTAACCAAAACCTTGATTTTACTACTGTTTCCACAAAAGGGGATTTATTCCCACTTTTCACTTTTAAAAGGGTTATTTTATAACGGGAATCTTACCACCTTATTTTACTGGATAATGAGCTTTTGGAATTGAAAATGATGTTTTAGAACTCCGACCGAGGATGATTCTGGTCCATTATTTATCCACTCATTTTACCACTACTATTTACTTCGATTGAGGGATATTCTGACCCTTTGTACATGATTTAGTCCCGAGCATGATCTCGGGCAATGGACTTACGGATTTATATCCTTTTAGACACGGTTCGTGTCCATGCAATGATTATATATATATCCCTCTGATACTGGATGGAGTGGATAGATCGTGATGGTTATTGGAAGTCCTGGATCAGGACCAAGCAGTGTATATGGATTTTCCCGAGTCCCTATGGGCCCCCTTCATTCGAGATCCATCGAGCTGGAGAAGTTTGGTCGCCGTAGGTCCTTCCTTTGCGATCTAGGTGAGCTGGAGGAGGTATATACACTTGGTACGGTATGGATTGAGATTGTGGAACCGATTCGAGTCTGGTGCCCCCTACATGGTTATGGCATTGTGGTTTATATTGCATCCATCCATTTATATACATTGCCTATCACCAGTATAGTTGTTTGGCGCCTGTATCTATCGGTCGTATGGGAGGCTGTATAGGTATGGGTTATGGTTGTTGTTTGTTGAGTGTTTCTGTGAACTTCCGGGCTTATGGGGGCTCGGTTAGGTACTTGTTTGCCCGGACTAGCCGGTTACTTTATTATGGTTTATTATGGTTAGTTCGTGACAGGTTGGTTGTGGATTGCTACCTGAGATTAGAGGTACGTTTATGATTCTTTTATCCTTTCGATAGATTATATTATGGTTGGTTTATCCTAGGATTCATCACCCTTTGGGTATAGGCTTGATGAGGCTAGTGTTGGCTCCTTTACTTGGCTATGGACCTTGAGATGTTAGGTTGACTCCCTCAGGTAGTTACCTTTGAGTTAGTCCTATATGTCTACTTATATGTATGGTATCACCATATATCCCTCCCTTTCCTTATCTATTTATATTGTATATGTATCCTTTGGCCTTGTACTACTATTATAGATCCTTCTTTCACCCTTCATTTGTATATTTGGCCAGTGATATACGATATTGCACTTTAGTTCCTGAATGATGTCAGGACAGGATAGTTATCCCTATTGCCCCATTAGCATTGTTATGCCTAGTTTCGTGGATAGTTGCCTATAGTCACTTTCATGCCTTCATGTTATTTATGCTTACATTATTTTTGGAGCTCAGTCAGTTGTTGCCTACTGACTACCACGTGTTTGGTACTCATACTACACTTTTGCAGCCTGCAGGTTATAGTACGAGTTATCGCTGTTGATGTGTGTATATCGTGTGGAGCAGCTATGGATCGGAGATTTGGGTTGAGCTCCCCACGTTTTGGAGTATCCCTACTCTCCCTCTTATTGTTAGACTGTTCTCTATGTTGTGTCAGAGACGACTCGTATACATATACTTTTTCCTATATTTCACTTGTACTCTTGATGTATTAGAAGCTCTTGTACTGGATCCACCAGGTTTTGGGATTATATTAGCTTTGTTATTATATTTATTCTGTTGTTTCCTTTATTTCTTTTGGTAGTCCATTACTACCTGTTTTGGACTACGGGTTGGCTTTCCTACTAGTGGGTTATAGTAGGTGCCATTATGACCTATGAAATTGGGTCGTGACAAATTGGTATCAGAGCCTAGGTTTATCGATGTTGTTGGTACAAGAGCTAAGTGTTTAGTAGAGTCCTGCGGATCGGTGCGGAGACGTCTGTATCCTATCTTTAGGAGGCTACAGGGCATTCTTAGGAAATTCTATTCTTGACTCCTTTGTCGTGTTTCCATACTTCCATAAACCTCTAAGTACTTCTTTTGACTCCATTCTCTATCAAAAGGATAGCACGAGGTCATAGATAGATGTGGACGGTATTTCGGCGCGTGTTACCAGAATTTACTCTCAGCATTGGGCTAGAGAATTAGAGGTTGACATCAAAGATCTTTAACGTCAACCAGAGGGTCTGGGGTCAGCCCAGGTTTCAACAGAGTTTGTAACTATCTCAGCTTTTCAGGATTCGATGTTATGGGTTCCGAGTCTATTTCTGGATACCTCTCAGCTAGAGGAAATATTGGGTCCATCGAGTAGTTCTCAGACCAGAGTTGGATTTATTGGTGTTCAACAGGGTTCTCTATCTATTTAAGCATATGAAATTGGGTTTCTTGAGTGGGCCAGACATACTCCTATGTTATTTCCCACAGAGCATGAGATGGTGCAGGGATTTATCAGAGGGTTGACTTTACCACTCTATTTGGCATCGGAGCATTTGATAATAGCCAGGTCTTCTTTCTCTGAGGTTGTTGATCACGTGAGGGCTGCAAAGAGGGCTTACTTTAAGGAATATGGAAATGGCAGTATGAGGCCATGTCAGCAGTTCAGTATTAGTGGTGTTCCGTTCGGAAGTCGAAATCTTCTCAACAGAAGTCAACATAACTTGCCACCTATTAGGCCTGTACATATGGTACCTCAGCTTATGGATACCTCTCAGGTTGATCATGGCAGTATCAGTGGACAGAGTTCTGCTCAGGCATCACGGAGTATTCGGTCTAGGTCTTTAGGCCGTGGCAACCTTCTGAATCAGCAGGTTCAATGCCTCAAAGTATCTAGGAGCATGTTTCGACTATGGTAAGTGTGGTCATTGGTATAATAATTTCCCCAGGTGCGACTTGGTCAGCCAGTTGGGGTTAGATCGTGTTTTCTACCAATTTAGAACTTCAGGGGTTTGTTGTGACTACAGAGAGACCGGTCACTGGTCCAGAAAATGTCTCTGGCATGGGATCATTAGTCATTCAAATCATCCAGATTAGTCTCATAGTGTGTTGGCACCTTCAGTTAAAGGTAGTGTATCTAGTGCCTCAGTTGGTCATTCAGATACTCATTCCGAGTTCGGACATGCTCAGATTTATACTTCTTCGGGCACACCAGACTTATGATTTTAGATTTCCACCGTGATAGGTGCGCCTTTTATTCTCTGCCTTTAATTACTACTTGAGTTGTGTTGGGGTTTTCATACCCATCGGTGGTTATATGCCTTGACACTTCTATATTGACTATGGCATACCTTGGTGTTTTCATAGTGATTGATGTATGCCTTTGTGTAGGTTTAGGCTTATATGACTAACCCCATAGATGATTCTTTAGTAGTGGATCGAGTGGATCAGTACCATGTTTGCCTTGGGGGTATAGCATTCGGGTTTGAGTCCCATTTTCTTTAGGACATTGGCTTTGTTGTGACCCTAGAGTGGTACTTCTGTCGATTTTTATTTTTGTACCACCTGTACCATATTTTGAGGTCACTGTAGTAGTTATTACTATTGTTATTGCTGGGCGTTGACTGATTTTCACTTGATAGGCAACTAGACTAGCGGTATCTAGTAGCATACCTCCATCCTTGAGATTCTTATTTCATTGGGTTTGATGGCTACCTCGGTTGGTTTGCCTTCCCTTTCTGTTAGCAAGGTTGGCTATTGATCAGATTGTGAGAATGAAGGTAAGCTTAACCTTCCATGGCTTTGTTATGATTATAGCATTGATAGTCTTCTTCCATAGCCCGTTTCTTTGGTGATGCATTTGGGAGTTGTCCTTCGGATTTGGATAGTTTATCACCCGGTAGTGGTCTTGATCTTGATGTTGATTTTGAGTTGGGGTTGGTGATTTGATTCTACTACCCATTTTTGAGATTGAGAGGTCTTACTCCATTGTTCCTGTGCTATGGTCTATGGTTCAGCTGAGTTAAAGTTGATATAATTGAGAGAATTCAGAAAATTCTCATTTCGACACTTGTTCGGCCTTGTATGACTTCGCGAATTGCTTCTGCTTGATGATATGCGCCTATGGGTATTCGTTGTTGTTGATTGAGTAGTGGTTTGACCAAATGCAGGCTAAGGTTGTATTTCTTTCGAGTTACTCGAGTGTTGACCATCAGTAGCGCTTATTACAGCCTTGGTGAGTTCTTGGTTATGCCTAGATACGATCTGACCTTAGCGGATTGGGTCTTGATTGCTCGTATCTTCATCATATTATTTTTCCCCAGTTGGGATTATGTTCTTCGGGGACATTTCAGTTTCAGCTCTTGCGGAGATTGTTGGGCTTGTGCTTGATTTTCTGGTAGCAAGGTTGGTTGGGGCAATTTGCCTTTGTAAGGTCTTGTTGGCTCCAGTTGTGATTTTAACCTTTCTGGATGACGGCTTGGGAGTCCTGATAGATTTTGATTTATGGATGCCTACTTGTCAACATGATCAGTTTGGATAGTTGAGATCGAGTAGTTCAGCTTTAGTGTTGGAATTTTAGCTTGGGTTTGCATAACTTTGTTGCATCCCCGTTTCCAGATTCACCTCGGTTGGGCATTCATTTTTAGGCTGGCTAAGCCTACTCCTTGCATACCAGTTCAGTTTTCTTCAGTTTGGATAGACCGTGTATGATAGATGCTCGGAAGGCGGTCCATCGGTATATGGTATTGGTTTCTTCTGCTTCTGACCTCGGTTCTCCATTTTGGTCAGAATAATGGATTACCTTCTCAGCGGGAGAAGTGTGCTTAAGATGGGCTTAGCATGGCTTTATCCACAGTTGGTGGAAAATCCTAGAGCCGATCATTCACTTTTATGAGATTAGTGCTTCGAACTTCTGACTGTCAGTTACGAAGGTCATCCAGACTAGCTGTAGCTTTGGCCGAAGTGTGCAGACCTTGGTCACCTCTGTTGTGCATCTTAGTAGCACCTTATGGGCTTATTCTTGCGTTTTCCATCATGGGTTTTTGTTAAGTCAACTTCATCCTTTCAAGGATGGTGTGTTGTGATTGCTTGGACAGAACTTAGATGACATTTTACGTGATTCAGAATAGATAGCAGGTTTGGAAAGACAAAAAAAGGTTAAGTTTGGATGTTGGAGTTATAGCATGATTCTGGCCTTGGATTTCCTTTAGCCTGGCTGAGCTTTTGCCTTGTTAGACTTGTATTGGTGTGTTGTCAGCATGTTGTGGTCTGGATATGTGTGCATCAGTCATTCTCGATTCAGTTGGAGGCCAGTTTATTGTTGAGGTTGAGTTTTGGTTATTTGGAAAAGTGAAGTAAGGAAGTTAGTTGAAAAAAGGATACCTTTGGCAAACTCCCTTGGAAGAGTTGTCTTTTCTTTGAGGTTGTCTGGGGAGTCATGTTCTGAGAATGCAGGCCCAGTACCTCATCCTTTCGAGCTTTCAGGCTCTTTCTATCCATTGACTTTCACGGATGAAAGTCCTTTTAGTAGTGGATATTGTAATGACCCTCCAGGTTATTTTCTTGATTTTCATGCGTTCTGACATTTCGAACCTGCCCACACTGGCTATATGTCATTTATGACTTACTGGAACTGTCGGTTCGGGTATCGGACAGTCCATTTGGATTTTAGGCTCATTTTCCTGTTTTGAAGCTTTCTCTGTTAAAAAAAATTGGTCTCGGACCAAAACTTCTAGTAGACGATCTCAAATGGAAATTCTGACAGTTCCATCAACTCCGGAACGTTGATTTTAGGCTAGAGGGACCCGTGGTTCAGGTCCCAAGGCTTTCGGACTCATTTGGACTATTGGTTGGAAATTGGTTAAAATGGAACTATAGGTGTGGGCCCCATATTTAATTTAAATGACCTCGTATGGGAATTCCGATGATTCCATTGGATTCAAAACGTGTTTTATGATCAATTTGCACTATTGGTTCATGTTCATAGTGTTCCGGATGAGTTCCGAGGGTCAGAAACAAGTTTTGGAAGTTGCTGGTGCTGGTGTGGCCGCTTTAGAGGCTGTTGACCATTTGACCGACAGCTAAAGCGATCATTTGACCGCTTTAGCGGTACTTTTACCCTCTGATCAGGACGCTTTAGCGGTCAAAGTTCCGCTTTAGCGGCCATCGCTGAGTATAAGACCCAAACCGAACCCATTTCGTATTTTTGACATTTCGGGAGCTAGAAAGAACCATTTTAGGCGATTCTTGATGCGTTGGTATCGTATGATCATTGTCTATTTGATTGTACCTTCACTTATCCCATTTTCCAAGAATATACATTTTGTTTTTCCTGATTTCCGACTAAAATTATGATTCAAAAACCCTTTTTCGGCCATTGTTGGAGCTTGGAGCGTGGGGAAGTGTGGGGAATCATTCTTGAGACTAAGGTAAGTTGTTTTAACTTCCCTTGACCAGTCCCATTATTTTTCTCATAGAATTCCGCTCTTTTCTTTGTTAATTCTTAGAATTTAGGTCTTTGAAATCCTAATCTTTGGGGACTGATTTGAGTCTCGATTTACGCTCCATTTGTGCTCAACTTTTGACGGATTTAATTTTGGGATTCCATTAGCGGGCCCCACGGGCCCATTATTGACCCGATTTTGGGCTCGGAGTTTTATATTACAATATGGGTATCGTTTTACTCATAATGACGTGTAGGTTATGATTTTGATAGTATGGCATCGATTCGGGATCGTGGAACAGGGTCGAGCGATTTATGGACACTTCAAGAATTGTGGTTCGGCATCGAGGTAGGCTTCGGTCTACGTTTCTCTATGAGATTGTGTATTGTATAGACTACATGCTAGGTAGGGAATATAGGATATGATTATGGCTAGTATAGCATGACTTAGCCTATTTCATGGAATTTGGGGTAGAGATGTGACCCGAACCCTAGGATAAATACTTGTTATGTCCATAGAGCCCTATTTCCCTTGAATATAAGCATGTTAACCACAGTTGATGATTAAGGATCCTTTGGTATGAGACTTACCATTTGACTTAGTGATTCGGGAGGTTTTTCCTGGATTAGATCCTTGTGGTGGCTTTATGCCCTCGATTATTGTGGTTGCCCGAGTTATGAGACCTTACTAGATTGGTTACATGCTATTGGGCCAGAGATCGTGATTATGAGGCTCGTTGGACTTTGGTGAGTATTCTGCCCTTAGCAAGGGCAAGATTATCAGTTATAAACGCTTAGGCGCTTATGGTTATGTTGTCTGCATACTAGTGATGGCATGCATATTATCAAGTGCATTCATGCTCATTTAGTGGTACGATTCTAACCAAAACCTTGATTTTACTACTGTTTCCACAAAAGGGGATTTATTCCCATTTTTCACTTTTAAAAGGGTTATTTTATAACGGGAATCGTACCACCTTATTTTACTGGATAATGAGCTTTTGGAATTGAAAATGATGTTTTAGAACTCCGACCGAGGATGATTCTGGTCCATTATTTATCCACTCATTTTACCACTACTATTTACTTCGGTCGAGGGATATTCTGACCCTTTGTACATGATTTAGTCCCGAGCATGATCTCGGGCAATGGACTTACGAATTTATATCCTTTTAGACATGGTTCGAGTCCGTGCAATGAGTCTATATATATATATATCCCTCCGATACTGGATGGAGTGGATAGATCGTGATGGTTATTAGAAGTCCTAGATCGGGACCAAGCAGTGTATATGGATTTTCCCGAGTCCCTATGGGCCCCCTTCGTTCGAGAGCCGTCGAGCTGGAGAAGCTTGGTCGCCATAGGTCCTTCCTTTGTGATCTAGGTGAGCTGGAGGAGGTATATACACTTGGTACGGTATGGATTGAGATTGTGGAACCGGTTCGAGTCCGGTGCCCCCTACATGGTTGTGGCATTTTGGTTTTTATTAGATTCATCCATTCAGATGCATTGCCTATCACCAGTATAGTTGTTTGGCGCCTGTATCTATCGATCGTATGGGAGGCTGTATAGGTATGGGTTATGGTTGTTGTTTGCTGAGTGTTTCTGTGAACCTTCCGGGATTATAGGGCCTCGGTTAGGTACTTGTTTGCCCGGACTAGCCGGTTACTTTATTATGGTTTATTATGGTTAGTTCGTGGCAGGTTGATTGTGGACTGGTACCTGAGATTAGAGGTACGTTTCTGATTCCTTTATCCTTTCGGTAGATTATATTATGGTTGGTTTATCCTAGGATTCATCACCCTTTAGGTATAGGCTTGATGAGGCTAGTGTTGGCTCCTTTACTTGGCTATGGACCTTGAGATGTTAGGTTGACTCCCTCAGGTAGTTACCTTTGAGTTAGTCCTATATGTCTACTTATATGTATGGTATCACCGTATATCCCTCTCTTTCCTTATCTATTTACATTGTATATGTATCCTTTGGCCTTGTACTACTATTATATATCCTTCTTTCACCCTTCATTTGTATATTTGGCCAGTGATAGACGATATCGCACTTTAGTTCCTGAATGATGTCAGGACAGGATAGTTATCCCTATTGCCCCATTTGCATTGTTATGCCTAGTTCCGTGGATAGTTGTCTATAGTCACTTTCATACCTTCATGTTATTTATGCTTACATTATTTCTGGAGCTCAGTCGATCGTTGCCTACTGAGTACCACGTGTTTGGTACTCATACTACACTTTTACAGTCTGCAGGTTATAGTACGAGTTATTGTTGTTGATGTGTGTATATCGTGCGGAGCAGATATGGATCGGAGATTTGGGTTGAGCTCCCCACATTTTGGAGTATCCCTACTCTCCCTCTTATTGTTAGACTGTTCTCTATGTTGTGTTAGAGACGACTCGTATACATATACTTTTTCCTATTTTTCACTTGTACTCCTGATGTATTTGAAGCTCTTGTACTGGCTCCACTAGGTTTTGGGATTATATTAGCTTTGTTATTATATTTATTCCGTTGTTTCTTTTATTTTTTTTGGTAGTCCGTTACTAGCTGTTTCGAACTACGGGTTGGCTTACCTACTGGTGGGTTATAGTAGGTGCCATCATGACCTATGAAATTGGTTCGTGACAAGTTTTGTGCCCTGTGTTGATGATTTAATTCCTATTATTCTATCTAAGGCTTACTATTCAAAATTCCATACATCCTGGTGCGACCAAGATGTACCGTAATTTGAGGTAGCATTATTAGTAGGGTCGAATAAAGCAAGACATAGTCAATTTTTTGGCTAAGTGTCAGAATTACCAACAAGTGAAGTATGAACATCAGAAGCCTAATGGAAATCTTCACAGAATGCCCATGCCTAAATGAAAGTGGAAAAGGATAGCTATGGACTTTGTTGTTGGTCTTCTCAAGATTTTGGGCAAGTACGATTCGATATGGGTTGTTATGGATATGCTGACTAAGTTTATACATTTCATTCCAATGCAGGTAACTTTTAAAGTAGCAAAGTTAGTAAAGATCTACCTTAAGGAGGTTGTTCTATTGCATGGGGTACTAGTTTTTACTATCTCTGATAGGAGTACCCAGTTTAGCTCTAACTTTTGACAGAAGTTGCATAGAGAGTTGGGTACTAGGTTGGATCTTAGAACAACTTTGCACCCTCAGACTGATGGGCAGTCTGAGCGGATGATTCATGTGTTAGAGAACATGTTTTGTGCGTGTGTGATGGATTTTGGAGGTCATTGGGACCAGTATCTACCTTTGGTAAAGTTTGCATATAAAAATAGCTACTATTCAAGCATTTACATGGTGCCATTTGAGTCTCTATATGGGATGAGAAGTAGATCTCTTATTGGGTGGTTTTATACCTTTGAGAAAAGGTCATGGGGTACTGATTTATTGAGAGATTTATTGGATAAGGCTAAGTTTATCCAAGAGAAGCTTCTATTGGCTCAAAACCAGCAAAAAGAGTATGTATATCAAAAGGTAAGGGATGTGGATTTCATGGAAGGAGAGTAAGTATTGCTCAAAGTCTCACCCATGAAAGGTGTTATCAGATTCAATAAGCAAGGTAAGTTAACTCTAAGGTACATTAGACCTGTTGAGATTCTTAAAGGTGTGGGATCGGTGGCCTTTAAATTGGCCTTACCTCCAAGTTTGTTAGGAGTTCATCCCGTGTTCCATATTTCTATGCTTAAGAAGTACGATGGAGATGGTAACTATATCATTCGATGGGATTCGGTCTTGTTAGATAAGAATATCTCTTATGAAGAGGAGCCTGTTGCTATTCTGGATAGGGATGTCCATAAATTGAGAACTAAAGAGATTGCATTTGTAAAGGTCTAATGGAAGAATCATTTTGTTGAGGAGGCCACTTGGGAGACCAAAGCAGACATGCGTAGCAAGTACTCACATCTATTCTTTGATTCAGGTAATTTCTTATTTTCTATCCTTTTTCATTCATATTGTTATTCAGAATAAACAGTTGTTAATTAGTATCTGATGTAATGACCCATCCCATAGTTATAATAACTACCTAGGTAGAGCTTTAACTAAGATGAGAGTTGATAAAATCTTAAACTAGGCTGGTTTCTGATAAAAAACTAGTGTTGTGTAATCAAGTGATAATTTGTGCTTGGTGGTATAATATGTGGTGCAGTGATTATTAGTGGATTTAAGAGAGGTATAGGATTCCATAGAAACTTTCAGAATGAAATTTGGATTAGTAGAACTTTGGTTATTGAGGTTTTTGGATTAGGATTAAGTTGTAGTGTCGAAAATCCAGGTGTATGTTGCGAAATGGAGGAATTACTGAAGCTCCCCTGAGTTACTATTTGATTATTGTCATGGTCAGGACATCAATGCAGTGAGGCTGATGTGGCTGTTGACCAACCAATGTGGTGGTGTATGCAAGGATGGGTAGACCGTTATAGCAGTCAGGTGCCCGCTGCAGCCATCGTCGAGCAATTTAATGCTCCAAGTCTACTTTTTAGAGTTTATTACCTAAAAACTCTAAGGGTTCATGCTTAGGCTTGAGAGAGGCAATTTTCCTACTTGCTTGGGCAATTTCCACCAAAAAGGTAAGATTGTTACACCCTTCTAACAATGTTTAATCCAGGTAATTCATAGAATGATTAGAATAGGGATTTACGGTTGCATTCTTGGGTTTAAGCCCTAAGTTCATGAGTTAGTGATGAAAAACCTATGGGTATTCCTAAATTTTTCTAGTAATGATTCTAGATACTAACTATTCTTTCCTAGCATAAAATTACTCCCCTTGAACGTGACTTATGGGGATTTGGGGTAAATTAGTGGTTGAAAACCCTTATACTATGATATAGGCTATGAAAAAGGGTAAAATTAGTGGGGTTGAATCCCCAAGGCTTAGAATTTAAGAGTAAGTGGTTAATTACTCTTTATTGTTTGGTTTAGATTTTGAACATTCTGAGGTGTTGAGGAAAGTCAAGGCTCTTGCGGATTAGCTTGCTTTGGGGTTCTTCGGTTGAGGTAGGTTATGGTTTAATTAGAGTTTAGACTCAATTAGATTGTATGTAAGCTCCTAAATTGGATGTTTGTTGATTGGTCTTTGGACATGCTTGTAATTGATGATGGTTGAGTTTGTTGACACTTATATAAATAAATTATTTAATATTGAACTTGATCGGAATGTTGTACATTTAGTGCACTATGTTGTAACCTGAGAGATAGTATGTTTCAAAAAATGCATATAATATAGTTATGGAAGATTGGGTACCACACCGGTACTGATATGGATATGGAGTTACTTATTATGGAGGATTGGGTATGTCACGCCTCAAATCCTATTGAGACGGATAGGCACCCGATGCCTTAAAGGCCTGAGAGAACCAACTTATATCTTATGCTTACCGTGCATATAACTGTGATAATTATAAGACTTCCACCAATATAGTTAAGATTCCCTGATAAAATACCAACATAGATAGGTCCATAATAGATATACATGACTTGGCCGTTGAGGCCTTAATTATTAGAAAACAAGACACAATTGCACTTTACTTTAACAATAATCTACAAAGCCTATAAAATATGGACAACTTAGTTTAGGTCGGGACAGAACCCTGCCATACCCTTAACTATGATATAATATCAAGATATGTGCTAAAGACTCGGCAAACCCCCTAATCAACCTGGAGCTCACCAAAAGCTGCTGAGTATTTTATGCTTCTATTAGAAAGATCTATTAGCTGGAGTATTTATACCTATGGCATAAAACATAGCGTCTCTCATTAGTGACATTAGTATGAAAGAATGTACTAAATATGTAAGGCATAAAATAACCATATGTAAAACAAAAGCTCAAATGAAATCAGGTACAAATATATAGATAAGGATAAGAGACCACCTTTGTTTATAATTGGGGAATCGTGTGCATTACATTCTTTTCTTTACTTTGCTTTATAATAATTTTAAGGCATGTGATACAAATGATTAGCTGATTAGTGGTAAGAGAGGATGACCCATGCTAGGCATTTTAACCCCTGGGATGTTTTCCGCATAAATACATGAATTGGGATCGGCCTATGATAGAATTTTACCCCTAAGCTGCCACCCATATATATGAATTGGGATCAGCTCATGCAAGGTATTATAACCTCTGAGCTGCCACCCTTAAATACATGAATTAGGATCAGCCCATGCTTGCCTTTTTTCCTTGAGCTACCACCCATATATATATATGTACATTCGCTTTTGGGATCGACCCATGTTACGTTCTTGGCCTCTGGGCTGCCACTCATAATTTTATAGATTCCCTTTACCTTGTTTCTTTAATCTTTGATATTGTTGTTTTGGTGATCATAACATTATTAAGCTTTGGAACTACGGACCAGTAGAAGAAGACATGTGAGCAATATGATTGAGGCAGTCACAATGACATAGGGAACAAATGTAACATCAATGTAGTAATACTTAGAACTTATATGACACAATGAACCTCATTGGGAATACAACATATGCACAAATGAGCCACAAAGACATGTGATAAGTGAAGACACGAGGACATGTAGCAAATGAGCCATTAAGGTGTATAACTAGTGAGTAAGGGGTCTTACATAGCATATAGAAATTGTGGCAGATTCAAGTGGTCTTACTAGCACATAGCAATTATGGCAGATTCAAGTATAGAAATTTAGACATTTCAAATGGGGAAATAAGTGAATATCAAGTGAAGACAGGTAACTCCTCAAATTAAGAGGTAAGGACTCTAGAATAACCACTTCATAGGCCATGCCAAATGAAAGGATATATGTGAAGCACGTGGTAGATTCAACTCAAGGATGAATACACATATCAAGTTGGGACATATAAACTATATAATTGAAAAAGTAAGAGCTCTTTGAGGTAACATTATAGCCTAACATAATGGAAGTAATATCTAATAAAAGGAACATGTGATCCAAAAATATATATGACCAAATAGACAATTGGAGCAATTTGGCAGTGTGTGGACAGATTGTATATCCAAATATGAACACTCTTAACATGTATAATCTAGGATCTTATTGACCATATAAGAGAAACATGTAACACTTTGACATATTTTTGAGACCACGAGCAGTAGGAAAAGGGCCATTAACTACAATAGGAATTGTACACTGTCACTATATATCTTTTACCATGAAAATCATCAAGGAAGCTCACTTTGTTGGTGCACAAGTATAAGACTTCATGCCAAAAAATGTGAACTAGAATAGTTTTGCATACCTTGCTGTCCAACTCGGGTGTTACAATGAATTAACCTTCTCCTTCTCCCTTTCGGATTATTAATCTACAATGAAATAAGTGGTAGAGCTAGTATTAATATCTAATAAACCAATTTAGGCTATTTGATTTCACCAAAATAGTAACCGGGAAGTAAGCCCCTAATTTATCAAATTAAGTTGTTTTTTCCTCCCCTTTTCCTTTAATCACATCTATAAGGTCCTCACTAAAACTCCACGGGCTGCATAACACATATAAAGCAATATACAAAAGTATGGTAGGCAACAAGCTCACACAATACCCAATTAAGTGATCTATTACCATACCCTGCAATATTTATGCCCTTTAACATCTCCATGACTTCTCCACTCATCCAGTCATACCCCTCATCATAGTATACAACAAACAATCTCTAAACATCACAATGTGGTATTGTAAATATGAATTCATGTCTTACTATCACTTTCTTTTGAGTTCCGATTATCATTACACTTAAAATGCTCCAATGAGCTCATAATTAAAGATAAAGAGGAAAGCCCTGGAATCCATAAACCATCAGAACATCCTCCCCAAAATTACACCATATAAAAGGAAACATCCCCAACTCATCAACACACACCAAATTCCCTAATCAATTCAAGCACAAGAGAGGGACAAAATTTCAGTAGCTTATCTTGTTGGATAGAAATACCACTTGATAAGACTTTGATTCTTTAAGGTTTTGGTTGTCCTCTCCAACTTATATTGAGAAGAAGAGAAAGGTTACTAAAACCAGCACACCAAACTCTTACTAATTCAAGTTTAAAAAAGGAATTAACATGGCAGTAGTTTTACCTTACTTGGTGGAGATTTGTAGTTCCCCTAACTTGCACTTCTTCAAGAGCTTGAGCCTTACTTCAACTTAGCTTGAATATAAGGATAATTTTTAAGAACCCTAAAGGTATTTGATGTCTGCTAAATGAAGCTAAGAAAGAACAAGAGAGAAAACTCTAGAATTTTGATTTTTTTTTTTCAAGTTAGAAATGAGTCAAATGAGCTGGTCTTTAACACTTTAAAGGGGCCGCCTTTTGGACGAATTTCTTGGCTTATTGTCGGCCATAAATGGTCAAGTAGGTGCTGCACCTACTTGGCCATTTAAATTGGTCCTTGGTGGACATAAAATTATTGGGCCTTGACTGCCCATTCTTCACCTTTTCTTTCAATCAATTTGGGCCTAAATTAATTCAAGTAGGTGATGCTCCTACTTGGCCCTTTAATTTCGTCAAAGACTCTTTAGGTAATGCACCCACTTGGTTCTTTAGAATGGTCAATAAGTCAAAGTAGGTGATGTACCTACTTGTCACCTACTAGCTTAATTTAAGTCAAGCAAGTAGCTCACTTATTTTATTCTATTTTATAAAATCTTAACCCCTTTGGATTAACTCCACACTTATGTATACTTGTACACTTTAAACCTTAGTAGAATACCATCTTACTATCTCAAGCTTAAACACTTACGTCGAGGTTAACTTAGCCAAACACATGTTGAAATGTATGGGATATTATAATATCCTTTAAATCTATTTTAAACCATCAATACTTTAAGAAACTTGGTCCCTTAACTATGCAATGAGGCTACCTCAAGTTTCCATATAAATAGAACTAGTATAAGTAGAATATGAGGTGTTACACTTTAACATCAAATACCACCTTTTACCATATCGAGTTCAAATATTTTTGTCTAATTTACTTAGTCGTATATGTGTTGGAAGGTACAGGGTGTTACAGGGTACCACCCTGGTACAGTACATGGACTTAGATTGTCTCCTGTAGGTCATGACTAGATGGATAGAAATAAATCCTTTTGCATGTGTGTACAGACTAGTGTGATTGAGAGATTATATGGTTAATAAGTTGATAATGAACTAATGATGTTCTAATTGTGAGGTTGAGATGTACATAGCTTATACTTATGCTATGATTCTTAATTGTTGGTTGTTTATGATGAGGTTGATACTCTTGTTGGTCACTTGGCTTGTTTATAGGCATTATTGTCCCGTCATTAATGCATTTGTTGATTTATTGAATTACTTGCTATGTGATGATTCATGTCTACTTGTTATTTGATTTATGTTATGTACATATTATTAAGTTAAGGTGGCCTATGATACCTACCAGTACTCTGTGCTCTTCTTTTGTTGAGTGCAAAAAGTGTTCTAGAGGCTCAGACATGACCTTTTCTCTAGCGTTGACAACTGATATCGATCCAAGGGTGAGCATTACTCCTTTAGGCTACCTAGATCTTCGCATTGATTCTTGTCCATCTTTCGAACAATGATACTATCATATTTATTTTGTTGGTTTGGATAATTTTCTTAGACATGGTTTTGGTATGAACATTCTTGTAAAATGACTTACGGGTCTTGGGGATTGTAACAGATAGTGATTTGGCATTCCACACTTATTAATTTATTGATTTTATTGGAGATTCTATGATTAAGTTGAGATTGGTTACATTTTGTCTTAAAAATGACTAAGTATTTGGGTGTTGGTTTGGGTTGGATGATCCTCCCAATGGAGGGTTAATGTGGGTACCACTCACGGCCATTTGGGTCGTGACACTTAGATGATGATTATCTCTTTTTTGACATAACAAGATAAAAAGAAGAGGACTTATTTTGATCTTATAGGTGAGAGTGATGATCATTGAATGGTGCTTGAGTGTCTTCACACTTCAAACATTTTAAGACAATCTTTTTTTATCCAACAAGATTTGTTTGACCAGCAGACCACCAATCTGTATACTTACGGTTCATTAAAAGTCTATCAGAACATGACGGTGATAACTATTGAAGAGCTACTAAGGAAGGTGCAAGAATCCTGAAGTTGTACCGATTCTTTTAGTGTGTCATCATATGGTCATTCGATGAGGTTACCATGAAGGTTTTGGCTGAAACTAGACTGACGACTAAATATATGGGGACTGTAAGGCTCCATAACAAGGTGTTCATCATGCCTAATGGTGACATAACTTGAATGGAGGTTAATTAAATAATCATTCCAAAAGCTAAACAATTTCCCGCTATCTATAATAGACAACTCTTTATGTTGTCGCATGGACAAGTGGTGGAGATTGTGAGTATCCACATTCTAAAATAGGTGGTGTGCACCTGTAAGGTCAAAGTATTTATTCATCCTCTCTCTAAGAATCGTACATATATAATCACCGTTGTAATGACAACTGGCCTGATAGTAAGTGTCAAAATAATCATCAATCCATCCATAGACATATTGTATGGGAAAAATAATGTCCTTCATTCCTAATATTGATGAAGTAGAGATCTATTTCAAGACTCTGTAGATACATGTAAAGATGAGGATCGCTAATGCAAACTTCTCCCCATGATCCATTAATCTTGAACTCTTAAAGACACTGTACACATGGTGTCAAATTTCTTAATTGGAAAAACAAACTTACAAAGCTAGCAAGCAAGAAAGGTAGTCAAGTTTATCTCTGTAACGAACCAAATTATTGTTATGTCAAAAACCATCCCAAAAAAGCTTTGCAACTAAGAAAATCCTCATTTCGGGCTCGATAGAAATTAATTCATGGGAGAAAGAGGGGCCCAATATTAAATGAGGCAAAAAATTGAAAAGATTGGGCCAGGCCTGCAGCCCTCTGCGGCAGTGGTACTACTGCAGTAGCACTTCAGCTACTACAATGGTGATCGGTAGTGGCCAGCCCGAGTGTTAATTAAAACCCTCTTTCAGCTGAGCCTCCTTTGGTTATCCTTTTCCTCCAAAAACACCCTAAATAAACCTATCACCAAGAATAATGAGAATTCAGAAATTGAGATCCATGAGGGCAATCTGAGTTGTTTTCGATAGGATTCCAATGTTAGAAGAGGCCAGACATACGTGGGACAACTCTCCACCCTCCATAGCAGTGGAATTCATCTATGAGGTAGGTTATGGTTTAATTATAGTAGACTTGGGCTAGATTCATGTAATGATGATAGTAATGTTGGGAGATTTCATGTCATAGGCCTTTAGGCATGGAGGTTGGATGGATGTAATGATAACCAGAATAGGATAATGTAATGGTTACTTGAGTGATATGATAACAAACTATTTTACTCATTTAACTGTCTAAGGGAATGAGTGTTGCACGAACTAGAGGTAGGGCCATAGAATTTGGTGTATTTATAAGTTAGTGAAAGGGTTAGGGCGACTATTAAAGTAATTAGCGTGAATTAAGGTCGGAGTATGCATTTGGTGGGGGGTTCATAAGAGTTTGGTAGAGTTTTGAAGGCTATTAAGGTGACAACTATGAAGAATAGGACTATAGGTATGCGTACGGTGTTTGTGTATTATTTATCTTAGTGGCTTGGGTATAGTCATAGCATAGAGGGAGAGAAGTAAGAGATAGGCATAGTATCTGAGATTGGAGTGGCTAGGATGGGTATAAGTGATGACCTGAGGTATGAGTACATGTCAGTGCGTGTGAGTTGTTGGGTGCCTTTTAGGGTCTGGATTCTATATGTTTTCGTATAGACTTATAGATACATTTATGAATGTAAGCAGATGAGATAGGTGTGCGAATAGTTTTCGATATGAAGGGGTTAATAATGGTAAAAACTTACTAGACTCTATGCTTATATATGAATAGGGAGTTTGTGGTTTGTTTCAGGCCTTACTTGTGATTGTTGATTGCACCTTGCATTTGCATATGATATGAGCATGACATTGATGATTGATGTGGTGATGATGTGGATATGGAATTAATGATGATATTGAGGTCATGTTGAAATGACGTTGAGATTATATTGTTATGCTATTAATGAGAAGATAATTCTGTTGATATTGATGTTGATAAGGTTTGTTGCAATCCCTATTTTCATAAGGCGCAACTTCGGGACTCACAAATAATTAATAATTTGTTTGAAAAATTTTGAGAGTCGCCAGCTAATTTTAGGAAAACTAGGAAACCAATTAATTAAATTAAAGAAAAATAGTCTGCAAAACCAATTAGATTCTAATTAAGGGTTTAGGTTATTCCGAAGGGAAGGTGTTAGGCACCCTTCGGAATCCACAAAGGTGGGTCCCGGATGAACTCATTTTTTCAATTGAGGAGGAGATTAAAAAAAAAAATCATTTGCATGTATAAGAAAAATAAAAACATGTAAAAAATAAGGGAAAGAATGAATAACGAAGACGACCTAATATTTGCCTATCGATAAATAAAATGATAAATACAATGAATAACTCAAAATGATTCTCGAATTTTGAATTCGAGTGTCTTCTTCGGGAAGAAACTCCATGTACTTGTAAAAACACTTGGTAAAAGTGTTAGTAATGAATAAATATAAATCAAAATAAATTAAATGAATAGTAAAAGAAAAGTAAAAGCCATCTTATATACATGGGAGGCCTTGGAAATCGATGAAAATTTCTTCATCGGCCAAGTATATTAATACTTGAAATAAAATAATTGAACTTAAAATAAAGTAAACTTGGCAAATAATTAAACTTAACAAATAATTGAACTTAAAATAAAATCCGTCTTTTATAATGGGGAGGCCTCGAAAATCCGACGGAGAGATTTTATCATTGGCCAAATAAATTAATAATTGATATTATTCGCTTTTTAAATAATATAACAAAAATATCAATAAAAGAGCTAAAAGGAAACTTAATGTGAAAGATTTCAAAGCAACAACAAATAGTGAAAAATTAAACAATTGACAAACGAACATCACATCAACATAAAAAATTAAAATAACAACTAAAACAAATATTTCCAAGCATAAAACAATTAGTAGTAACCAAATAGTGCAATCATTCAATATTGATACAATGGGTTGATAGAAGAAAAAAAAAAGAATGATTGCAAAATCAATGTAAAGCAACTTACAATATCAACATAACCATAATAAATAGACAATACACAAAATGAAACCAATAAAAATATGTTACAAAATAGTCCAAAACAGTGGTGAATACACTGATGAACAAAGTAGCAATTAAAATTTATTATAACCAAAACAAGAACATGCACAATAACTATGGAGCAAGAGGGAACAAAGCCTTCACCGATGATGGAGTACTCTGTCCAGGTATGAAAGTGGAGCATCATCAGAGTGTTCTCCTCATTGGTTGCTTGTCGTTACTTCACCGAACTTGGAAGATGTTGGTTGCTGGTTCGTTTCCATCGGAGTTCGCCGGAGATCGGAGCATAGAGCTCGTGGTCGGAACTCGTGGGTTTAGCCGTGGTTTGGTCGGAGGCGGCCAGTTTGGAGAGAGGGGAGAAGAGAGGGGGTTCATTTGGTTGTGCAGTTATATCTGGTGATGGAACGGAGGTAGTGAGGTATTGGTTTGTCATGGTGTTACTTCTTGTTTCCACCGAAAAAAATGAAGGAGTCGACTGGTTTGGTTGTAGTGGATAACAAAGGAGGAGTTGTTGGTTTTATGGTGGTGGAGACGGAGTTGTTGTGGTGGTGATTGGGTGGAGCTCCAGTTATCTTTATCGAGTAAGCAGTGGAGGAGATGGTGTTGTTTGTGACATCGGAGGTCGGAGCTCCGGTGAGCAATAGTGGTATTGTGGGTGGAGAAAACAAATGGGGTGGCAGCTAGTTTTGAGCAGTGGCATTGTGGTGGTGGACTGCTCGTCGAAACAGTGACAGGTGACGTTGAGTCACCGTAGAAGAAAAGGAAAATGAGATTTTTTGCCAAATTTAGAAATTTTCACCATCATTAATTGTAAAGGGAGTGGGTTAGTTTTATAGAAAAAATCAAAACCACTCAAGAGCAAAACCATGTGCTCAATACCATGGTTTTGAGAAACCATGGGCTATCCAAAACTATGAGTCATCCAAAACAATGACTATTTGATCTTATTCAAAACTATGGATATTTAACTTATCTGTACAAAAATATTTTCTCCGTCTTTTATGAATTAACGGACTGTAATAAAAAATAAATTAACAAATGTATTTAATGCCAGATAAGAATTTGGTTTGAATTTAAAACAGAAATAATTATTTAACAAAACTCAAACAACATTTGTTTATAAAAATGACTGTGTAAAAAAATCAGTGACAGTCAATAATTAATTTTAAATTGATAAATATCCTAACATTTTCAAGAAAAAAGACAATTACCAATAACTTGTGTTAAATTGAACCAAAATATGTAAAAATTAAATTTTATGCTCTTTAACAAATAAAAAGCATAAAAGTGTTTATTTTGAAAATATCGGTCCAAAATTGGGTTTCAACAACTGCCCCTCAGCATCTAAGGATGATGAAAGAGTCTTTGGATGATGACGTTGACGTATAGCCAATTTTGACTAGACGAAAAAGAAAGAGAATGACCTAAGCAAAGAACATGGTCATACATTAACAGACCTTAGACAGTACTCTCCATCCGTTGAAAAGAATGGATTGTCTTTTGATAAAAGAGGAAGGATTTTTTGAAGATAAAACATTCACATACCTTCGACTTTGCTTTCAAAATTACCTCAGTGTCAAGCTTGTGAGACGCTGAGGATACAAAGCTGCATACCTGTTTGAACAAGGTAGCGGATCAACTTACCTCGTTGAAGGGTGGACGACCCAACTTGAATTTGATATGCCATTTGAACGGGTGACAATCCAATTTGAACGTGATATGTCATTTGAACGGGTGACGACCCAACTTGAACATGATATGTCATTTGAACGGGTGATGACCCAACTTGAAAATGATATGTCATTTGAACGGGTGACGACCCAACTTGAACATGATATGTCATTTGAACGGGTGACGACCCAACTTGAACATGATATGTAATTTGAACGGGTGATGACCCAACTTATCTCATTGAAAGGCGGACGACCATTTTAGGGTCGATATGTCATTTGAACGGGTGACAACCCAACTTGTCTCATTGAACGGCGGACGACCATCTTGAACTTGATGTGTCATTTGAACGGTTGACTTCCCAATGTGTCTCATTGAAAGGTGGACGACCCATATGAACTGGATATGCCATTTGAATGGGTGGCAACCCAACTTGTCTCATTGAAAGACGGACGACCCATTTTGAACTCAATATGACACTTTGAATGAGGTGGCTACCCAACTTGTCTCATTGAAAGGCGGACAACCTATTTTGAACTTAGTATGTCATTTGGATGGGTGACTTCCCAACGTGTCTCATAATCACCTGCACTAAACTTATTAGTAGCAAATGAAATATAAGGAAAACTAAGAATTTGTGCATACCTTATGCAACATGTCACTTTGAACAGGGTGACTTCCCAACGTGTTATACTCACCTGCACTAAACTTATTAGTAGCAAATGCAATATGTCACAACGAAGGAAGTGACAATCTTACATAATATGTCACAAATAGGAGTGGCGATCCAACATGTCACAAATAGGAGGTGACGATCCAACAAAACATGTCAAAAAAAAAGAGTGACGATCCAACAAAACATGTGTATCACAAAATAAAGTGACAATCCAACATAACTTAACGTGTCACAAAGATGGAGTGACAATCCAATATAACATAATGGGTCATTTTGGTAAAAGACGACACGGATTAAAGAAACGAACCCTGTCAATGAAAGGACCAACGTGTCGCTTTGACAGATATTCAAAGATGGGTGTTTGCCCCAATTTCATTTTTTAACAGTAAAGAGAATCAAGTCTTTACTGTAATTGATACCAACAGTTAGAATAGCATAGAAATTTCTCTCTCGCTCCTCTTTTAGTTGAGATCGACTTCGAGATAATTCCTATAGATTCAAGTGGTACCTCAAATATACCTAAGTGTCGACAAGATTTGTTCTTCTTGCTTCAAACAAAGGTTTTGAAGTAAACCTATCCTCATGTTTCAAGTGACCTCACCACAAGAAAAGTCCTTACTTGCACACATTTGAAGTATGTTTTAATTTGAGGACATTTTGAAAAATACTCTCACACTCAGAAGAATGTTCAAAGCATGCAACTGTGATACCATAGGCTTGGCCTTTATGTAAGCCTCCACTAATGTGAGAACATTTGAAATGGGAACATGTAGGGCTTGGTATCAGCTTGTAATGTAGGCTAAGGGATGGGTAGGATATTAGTTTGGGATAAAAGTGTCTTAATCCCTCCTTGAGCACTGAACTGAACTTGTGCTTTTGACATTTGTCATGTCGTTGAAGCTTGATTCTTCTTCATTGTCCCTTCCTTTCATTCCGACTTCTTTTTGAACTTTTTGCTTGTTGGAGAATTTTGTTGTTTTCTTCTCTTTTGAAGTTTCTCCTCTTTTGTTTGGAGTGTTCTCCCTTCTTTATTTGGGATTTCTCCTTGATTTGACGTTGTGGAGAGTTTTGACTCCTTCCATTTCTTTTGAAGTCGCTTTTGAATCCTTGACTTTTAGGGACTTTGCAACTTTTTGCCTTTGATAGCTTCAAACTTGAATCTTCTCTTGAATTTGCACATCTTTGGTGCGCTCAAAGTGGTAGGGCCAAGAGAGGGATAGTGCATGTAAGCACTTAAAAGGGTATTGGCTAAGATGTAGTTGTCCAAAGAAGAGGCTTCAGGCTCAAAGGGGGACCAACTAGGGACTAATATCATTTGGTAGGCATTGAAAGGCGCAAACTAGTCAAAGAAGGCCTACGATCCTTTCCCAATCCAAATGTTACTCAGGACTTTGCCTCAACAAACATTCGGGACCAGTTCAAGATCAAGAGTGCAATGCATTTGAATTTAAACTAAAACTCACCACATAATGCACATAAAACAATGAGATCAGTTTTATTCTTAACCTGGATGCATGCAAGAGACATTTTCAAGTGTCGCCAAGATACAAATGAGAGGTACCAGAAGAACCTAAGGTTCACCACGAAGTCGACCCTCTCAATTATATCAATTATTTCTCATGTTTCTAATTGTGTTGGCATCAACCAAGTCAAAGACATGATTTCAATAAAAAATATTTTATTTTTGAGTTTTTAAATAAGAGATACCGAACCCAAAGAGGGTTAGCTACGTATCTCACCCCGAAGGATGAAAATCAGGTGTGCGTAGTTCGTGCAGATATAGTATAAAATATATGCACACAAAATAATGTAAAGATAAGGACAAACTCAGAGCGATGCCTCGTATGTCTGATGTCGGCTGACATCTTCAGCCAAAGAGAATCTCCCGATCTTTTGCGGGGATAATTATTATTGTGGTCTCCCGTTGTTTTTAGGGAGACAATATGTCATGATCTCTTAATTGTTTAAGAGAACATTTTGTTCTTGTACTCTTCTCTAGAGTGCTTTCAGGGATTGTGAGATTTCCCAATTATCTACAGAAGTAGCACATTATAGTGACCATCTCCGATTGTTGGCGGGGACGATTTTCCTGCAAAGAGATGAGAAAATAGTGAAAGCAAGGAAGTCATGAAAATTATAACAAAATAAAAGAGTGTTATTAAATAGTCAAAGACTCCCCTGATTTGTCTTTTGAATTGGATACTGGTGCCTCATGGAGTCTGAGGTCACACGTTTGCAAACTCATCCAATCTTGAAGTGCAAGCTTGGTGAAATTTTTGAGGACCTTCCTCAAAAATACTGCCCCAGTTTAGAACACAAAAGAACTTTCTTGAACTTCTTGAAGCTACTTTGAGTGGAATTTTTTGAGATCTTCTCAAAAATTCTACCCCTGTTTTGGCTTTAACAAACTCTTGTGTTGAATCTGTACCAAAAATGTATTCTTTTGTAGAATTTTTGAGACCTTCTCAAAAATTCTGCCCCAGTTTCCATTATAAAGAAAGATTGAAAGCTTACGGGGAACATGGTCGAGCCTTTAAGGCGCCTACGTATCCCATTGAGCTAGGAATTAGGTCAAACGTAGTTCAAAAAACTTCAACAATGGACAAATAATGTTTTAAAAAAAACATGTGTATTAAACACAAAATCAAACAATCATGGACGAAGAAAATATGTAACACGTAAACAGTTTATAACGCATCCTAACATACATGTGACCTTTTGGAGTCAAAGGTAAGCCTAACGATTGAAGGATGTATATGTCGTTTGTGAAACGTTCCATTGTCCCCAAAACACATTATATACAAATCGATTAAATTGAATCGAGATACAAAATAAGGAAAAAGGATGTACAATAAAAATCAGTCCCACGCAGGGGTACAATCCTAAACTAGACCTCCTTGGAAGTCCTTCATTCTCGAACTTCTTGAAATTTTCAAAAATCTTTTGGACGAAGACCTTCAAAAGAAACTAATCTAAAAATAATAAATGTTCAACCCCGACAGACAATGGTTCGTACAATCCGACATCACATCCTTCAATTTAAACACATAAGGAATGATGTCCTTTTAGGCCATGGGCCTTTTGGACGCAGGGTGGTCTCTATTGGATCCGATACCTCTTGGATATTAGGTCACTCTAGGCCAATGTCTAAACATGGGGTTTGGATTCGCTCTAACCTAGTTGACTAGAGTGGTTTGTTCAAATTGACCAGGAACCCGAAATGGACTTATCGGGGTAACACATCAAGTGACTGTTGACCGACTCGAATCAACTACTTCACTTGGAGGTTCAAAGAAAGATAAGGTGTTATACGGAAGAGCGGGTGCAGATACCCGCATAACCTCCCTTTTTCCTAATGCCTAATGTTTTGTCAGGGAGGCGGAAGATGCCATGAAAATGCAACAATTAAAATATTATGAAATTTTAACAAATAATGAGTAAAATACAAAATAATGTAAACAAGATACAAGATACAAGTAATCTAAAATTATACAAGGCAATATAAAATTATAGAAGGTAAAACTCCTCAATTGAAAAAATGAACTCATAATGGTTAGAACATCTTAATCCCCAGCAGAGTCGCAATTCTGTCGCAATCCCTATTTTCATAAGGCGCAACTTCGGGACTCAAAAATAATTAATAATTTGTTTGAAAAATTTTGAGAGTCGCCAGCTAATTTTAGGAAAACTAGGAAACCAATTAATTAAATTAAAGAAAAATAGTCTGCAAAACCAATTAGATTATAGGTAAGGGTTCAGGTTATTCCGAAGGGAAGGTGTTAGGCACCCTTCGGAATCCACAAAGGTGGGTCCCGGATGAACTCATTTTTTCAATTGAGGAGGAGATAAAAAAAAAATCATTTGCATGTATAAGAAAAATAAAAACATGTAAAAAATAAGGGAAAGAATGAATAACGAAGACGACCTAATATTTGCCTATCATTAAATAAAATGATAAATACAATGAATAACTCAAAATGATTCTCGAATTTTGAATTCGAGTGTCTTCTTCGGGAAGAAACTCCATGTACCTGTAAAAACACTTAGTAAAAGTGTTAGTAATGAATAAATATAAATCAAAATAAATTAAATGAATAGTAAAAGAAAAGTAAAAGCCATCTTATATACATGGGAGGCCTTGGAAATCGATGAAAATTTCTTCATCGGCCAAATATATTAATACTTGAAATAAAATAATTGAACTTAAAATAAAATAAACTTGGCAAATAATTAAACTTAACAAATAATTGAACTTAAAATAAAATCCGTCTTTTATAATGGGGAGGCCTCAAAAATCCGACGGAGAGATTTTATCATTGGCCAAATAAATTAATAATTGATATTATTCGCTTTTTAAATAATATAACAAAAATATCAATAAAAGAGCTAAAAGGAAACTTAATGTGAAAGATTTCAAAGCAACAACAAATAGTGAAAAATTAAACAATTGACAAACGAACATCACATCAACATAAAAAATTAAAATAACAACTAAAACAAATATTTCCAAGCATAAAACAATTAGTAGTAACCAAATAGTGCAATCATTCAATATTGATACAGTGGGTTGATAGGAAAAAAAATAAAGAACGATTGCAAAATCAATGTAAAGCAACTTACAATATCAACATAACCATAATAAATAGACAATACACAAAATGAAACCAATAAAAATATGTTACAAAATAGTCCAAAACAATGGTGAATACACTGATGAACAAAGTAGCAATTAAAATTTATTATAACCAAAACAAGAACATGCACAATAACTATGGAGCAAGAGGGAAGAAAGCCCTCACCGATGATGGAGTACTCTGTCCAGGTATGAAAGTGGAGCATCATCAGAGTGTTCTCCTCATTGGTTGCTTATCGTTACTTCGCCGGACTTGGAAGATGTTGGTTGCTGGTTCGTTTCCATCGGAGTTCGCCGGAGATCGGAGCATAGAGCTCGTGGTCGGAACTCGTGGGTTTAACCGTGGTTTGGTCGGAGGCGGCCAGTTTGGAGAGAGGGGAGAAGAGAGGGGGTTCATTTGGTTGTGTAGTTATATCTGGTGATGGAACGGAGGTAGTGAGGTATTGGTTTGTCATGGTGTTACTTCTTGTTTCCACCGAAAAAAATGAAGGAGTCGACTGGTTTGGTTGTGGTGGATAACAAAGGAGGAGTTATTGGTTTTATGGTGGTGGAGACGGAGCGGTTGCGGTGGTGATTGGGTGGAGCTCCAATTAGCTTTATCGAGTAAGCAGTGGAGGAGATGGTGTTGTTTGTGACATCGGAGGTCGGAGCTCCGGTGAGCAATGGTGGTATTGTGGGTGGAGAAAACAAATGGGGTGGCAGCTAGTTTTGAGCAGTGGCATTGTGGTGGTGGACTGCTCGTCGGAACAGTGACAGGTGACGTTGAGTCACCGTAGAAGAAAAGGAAAATGAGATTTTTTGCCAAATTTAGAAATTTTCACCATCATTAATTGTAAAGGGAGTGGGTTAGTTTTATTGAAAAAATCAAAACCACTCAAAAGCAAAACCATGTGCTCAATACCATGGTTTTGAGAAACCATGGGCTATCCAAAACTATGAGTCATCTAAAACAATGACTATTTGATCTTATCCAAAACTATGGATATTTAACTTATCTGTGCAAAAATATCTTCTCCGTCTTTTATGAATTAACGGACTGTGATAAAAAAATAAATTAACAAATGTATTTAATACCAGATGAGAATTTGGTTTGAATTTATAATAGAAATAATTATTTAAAAAAACTCAAACAACATTTGTTTATAAAAATGACTGTGTAAAAAAATCAGTGACAGTCAATAATTAATTTTAAATAGTAATAAATTGATAAACATCCTAACATTTTCAAGAAAAAAGATAATTACTAATAACTTGTGTTAAATTGAACCAAAATATGTAAAAATTAAATTTTATGCTCTTTAACAAATAAAAAGCACAAAAGTGTTTATTTTGAAAATGTCGGTCCAAAATTGGGTGTCAACAAGGTTGACCCGATAAATAAGATGGTGTGTACATCTTGCATGCATGCATTCATCATATTCATTTGAGTTTGTGTACATACATATTGTGGTGAATTTTGTTAAAAAGTCTGCCTGACTGTAGTGGATATATTGTATATTTGTAAACTTGTTGGAGTAAAGGGTGATGTCTGTAATTAGTTATGTTTCAAGTCATGTAGGTATGAGAAGCATGTAGGGAAACCCGGGCTAGTCTTTATAGTAATTTTAGTATTATCCGTAATTGTTAGGGATGAAGTAAAGGGCCATGATAGTGTCTGGTTGAATCATAGAATTGGGTTGTGAGGGAAATAAGACAAGATGTAGGGGACCTAGATGAGAGGCTAAATTGTCAAAAGATAAAGATACATGAAAATTTTAAATGACATGTCATAGAGATGCTAAGGGCAACATGCCGAATACTTGAAGAGAGGGGCCTTGGGAGGTTTAGTTATCCGGAACCTTAACTATTGTCATCATTTCCTCCCTATTTTCTATTATTGTTATTTGTTTCTAACCCTGGTCGGCCCGTGATACCTACCAGTACATGTGGTTGTACTGATACTACACTTACTATACTTTCATTTGGGGATATAGCCATATTACAGGTCAATTGGAGTTTCTATAGGTATAACAGAGGTCACACTGCAATAGCTCCTATCCTTTTATTCTCATATGGATTTTGTGTCCTAGATTTTCTCTCATGGCTTAGTGCTCTTGTACTGATTTAGATTAGGTTCTGCAGAATCACTGTTAATTCCTTTTCGCATTTTTTTTATATATTAAATGTATTGAACAAGAGTTTTATTCATAATTAAGAAATTTCCTTCTTTTACAAAATTGCTTATTTAACTTTTGCACGTAATTGAATAGTTGGGTAGTAAGGGTGGGTTCTCCTATATATGGTCGAGTAGGATAGGTGCCCACATGATCCGTGGGTAGGGTCATGACAAGATGGTATCAGAGCCCAGGTTACCGATCTCCCAGTATAAGAGAAAATGTCGGGTAGAGTCCTGTGGATTGGTGTGTTGACGTCCACATCAAATCTATAGGAAGCTGTAAGGCATCTAGGAAATCAATCTCACTTTTTTCTCTCCTATCGTGATATCTTAGTGTTGTCTCCCTGAATTTAGTCTAATTGGTATCTCAGAAATATTTGTAAGGCTGGAATAGTATCATTCTAACCAGTAGAGATCAATAAGTAGCATAGGACTTGTAAACTAATATTGTGATTTATGTTTTGAATGAGTGATATGTGCACCTTTAAGGTGGTTATGTTATTTGATGTAGTGAATATTATAGTTATCAGTGTAGTTGATAAGTGTAACTCTTCATTAATTGATCGGTGATGCTTACTATAAAAATACTTATATTTTAAATATTTTGTTGTGTTATGATAGCATGCGACGTGTATTCCTTAAGAGGATTGTTACCGCATTGATTATAATATTGCTTTACTATGTGATGGCTGAACTCCTTAAGTGTAAGTGATTATAATAGGGTGATTTGGGATGTGTTGTTACAAAGGGACTAGGTAATTGTAAGGGTCGGGTGTGATTTCAGGGTGTATCTTTATTTTTGTGATTTAATACACATCTCATTTCTTCATGATTTAAACTATTCCTTAATTACCATCGGGATCCTGACGAATTACCAGGGTACCTCATTGTTTTCTGAATAAGTTGTCATGTTGGTTAGTTACTTGAGGTGAGTGGTAGGGAATTGTTAGTGTATTTGGTGGAGTTGAGGGATTTAAACCGCATTGACAATAGCTTAGAATTACGAAGTTAAGCGTTCTAGGTTTAAGAATCGTTAAGGCATGGGGATATAGGTAATAAAAATATTCGTGGGATAGCATCGTATAAGAAAGGACCTGGATTTGGGTGAAAAATCAGAGCCACTGGTGGACACCACTGCAGCGATAGTTTTATCGCTGCAACGATGCCACCACAGCTTCTCCTTGCTGCTTCCACGATACAGCTGTAGCTGCACTTTTTCCCCTGCAGTAATACTTTTACCACTGCAACGGCGCTGCCTCTGCAGCAGCGGCTCCCAGGCAGTAAGCTGCCAGGGCCTTCCCTGTTTTGTAATTTTTTGTGTGTGCAAAAATGACCCTATGTTTGTGATATTTAAAGATAGAAATCACTTCCGGCGTGCATAGTAAGCTAATTTATTATTAATAGCGGTGTGGTAACGATAGATGCTCTAAAAGTGCAAGGAAATGAAGGAAATAGATTGTTTGTTAACTACGCCAAATAGGGGTAACCCAAAACCAGAATATAGTGATAAAAATAAAAGGATGGGGGAATCTTGCTTGTAGCATCATCTCTGAGATCGAGGCATTTAAGCCCTCTTCTTCCGTTCCACTAAGGAATAAGAACTCCTCTTCATCCTTCTTTGATAGCTTTGGGCGCTTCTTGGTGGAGGCGGCACACTTGAACATCACCTGCACAACCTTCAACATCCTAACCAGCATACGGTCCCGGGAGTGGCACTTCTTCTTCTTCTCATATAGCTCCCATTGGAGATCTACATAGGCTCGGATCGGATCTAGTAAAGCACTAGAGCTCGAAGGATTCAGCCCTGGTAGAGGCAACTGAGTCCTCTCCAATTAACCTCGTACGGTGGCAAGGTCGTCCTTCTATCCCCCAAGCGATACAGAAGCCTGTGTGAAAGAGGTGCTAGTCTACTCGCCCCCTCCATTCCTGCTAATTTCACCCTCCTCCCCTACCTTTTTTTTTTCTCACTCCCCCGTACCCCTACCCCTCAGTGGGTTAAAGGACACATCGCATTCCTCCAAGGTGTCCTCCTTCAGCACCTCTACCCTTTTGTACAGCTCAGTGATGAGTGAGGACAAGAAAAGATCTCTTGTATACCCTCCCCTAGTGTACAAATACCACCACTCATCTACAACATGCATCCCCACATTTACCTCAATCCCCGTAAGAATACAGGCCACTACCATAGCACGTTGGAAGGTCACATCAGTCATACTTCCCCAAGGACAAACCCTCTGGGACACTAGCTGCAGCCACATCCAAGCCTCCGCCGAAAAGTAAGTACTCTTGGTCCCTTCGAGATCAAACCACTTCACCTTATCCTCTTGACCCTCCGTCTCCAAGATCCTGGTTTCCCACCTCAAGTTTGACTCCATAACCTTAGTTTTAAAGGCGAGATTTGAGGGTTATGGGACCCCCAAGGTGTCGTTGATGGTGGAAGCATCCATCAAAACAACCTTTATCCCAATGTGAATGGTGGGGAGAGGTACGAACCAGTCCACTCGGGAGTATGGCATAGAACTCCCAAACTATAATAAGGTTTCACTTTGGGTATGCTCCATTAGCATTTACCAACCAAAGTCCCTCAACTAATTGTAGAAGTCTGGTGTCTACTCCTTCACGTCCCTCATCACGAAACCCCTCTCTCGAAGAAAACCCCTATTGTGTCATCCCTTGTTATAATGATCACAACTGGTGGAGTTGGGAAATCTTCTGTATTGGGGTTGGTGCTCCATAATAGTCCTGCAAGTATTGTAAATACAGTGTTAGAAACCATATCGGGATGCTACGGAAGGGAAGAAAACTCAAAAACTCAGAAAAATCAAAATTTAAGAACCTATTGCCAGGCATCGCTTTAATGGTGATTTTGTCGCTGCAGCGGCAAAAGCTCTAATGTAGAAGTAAATCTACCGTTGTAGCAGCACTATCGTCCCCAACCATCCCGATCCCCCTCCCATGGAGGATTTTCAACTTTTCTTTAAATTTTTTATTTTTAAGCCTACACAAAAATAGGGATGATTAACACCCAAAACCAAGCCTAAATTGTTTGAAATCATTGAAAAGAGTGACTCTTCATTTTTCACCCTTTCCATGACCAAAAATCACCATGAACATCATCAGTATTACTCCTAGAACACTGTAGGAATGTTGAAAATGTAAGAGAACCTATCATGTTTGACATTTCATGCAAGAACACCACCAAATTTAAAATTCAAAAATTGCACCAAGAGACCAATTAAAAATCTCTTTCTACTCTAGATTTTATGATTCTATGATTATAAGGGTGTAAAGTAAGTAGTAAATACGAGGACTTCCCTTAGATTATCGTTGTAAAAAGGGTGCCTGGAAGAATTTGAGATGATTTTCAAAAGAGTAGCAGTTGAAAATGGTGGAAATGAAATATTTCCCCCTATTTAACAGTCATGCACCGCTGCAGTGACAATCTTGCAGCTACAGTGGTAACATTCTTGACGCTGCAACAGTGAGTTTGCCTCTGTCATGGCGGGCTCTATAAGGGTTGCATTTTGTTTTGAAATTTTATGCGTTGCAGTAGTTTGAGATATCCGGAGTGCTTGAAAAATAACCCATTACGTAAAATATGATCGTGATTTCTTTCTGTGGTTATTAATAATACTTGTGCATCAAGTTAGAAAGGCTAAATATTGCTGAGGCGTAGGTTGGTCAATTACATTAAGTTGTCTTTAATTAACTGGGATTTGGTAGAATGTTATGGGTTAGTTAATGAGAATAAAGTATCTCCCTTCATTTTGACCCCACCGTATACATTGAATTTCGAGGTCATACCTAATATCTTTGCCCCTCTGTGTAACCGTTTGGGGATGAATGGTGGGTAAATTAGTATCTAATGTAATGATCCAAATCATCGATATGCCAAAAACCATCCCGAAAAAACTTTGCCACTGAGAAAATCCTCATTTCGGGTTCGATAAAAATTAATTTATGGGAAAAAATGGGGCCTAACATTAACTTGGGCCAAAAATTGAAAAGATTGGGTCAGTCCTGCAGCCCACCGCTGTAGCGGCGATCGGGTAGTGGCCAGCTCGAGGGTTAATTAAAACCTTCTTTCAGCTGAGCCTCCTTAGGTCGTCCTTTTCCTCCAAAAACACCCTAAATAAACCTATAACCTATAACGATGAGGATTCTGAGGTCAAGATCCATAAGGGTGATTCTAAGGCATTTCCAACAGGATTCCAATGTTAGAAGAGGCCAGACGCGCAAGGGACAACTCTCCACCCTCCGTAGCAGTGGAATTCATCTACAAGGTAGGTTATGCTTTAATTATAGTAGACTTGGGCTAGATTTATGTAATGATGATAGTAATGTTAAGAGATTTCATGTCTTAGCCCTTTGGGTACAGAGTTTGGATGGATGTAATTATAATCGGACGAGGATAATGTAATGGTGACTTGAGTGATATGATAATGAACTATTTTTCTCCTTTAACTATCTACGAGTTGTCGGATGCCTCTTGGGGTTTGGATTTTATGATTTTTCGTATAGACTTATAAATACATTTACGAATACAAGCATATGAGATGGGTGTTTGAATAGTCTTTGGTACGAAGGGGTTAATAGTGGTAAAGAATTGCTAGACTCTATGCTTATATGTGAATGGGGAGTTTGTGGTTTGTTTCGGGCCTTACTTGTGATTGTTGACTACACTCTGCATTTGCATATAATATGAGTATGACATTGATGATTGATGTGTTGATGATGTGGAGATGGTATTGATAATGATATTGAGGTCATGTCGAAATGATGTTGAGATGATATTGTTATGACATTGATGAGGAGATAATGTTTTTGATGTTGATGAGGAGATATTGATGATGAGGTTGAGATGATAAATGAGATGGTACGTACATTTTGCATGCATGCATGCATTATATTCATTCGAGTGTGTATACATACATATTTTGGTGAACTTTGTTGAAGAGTATTCCTGAGTGTAATGGATGTACTGTATATCTGTAAACCTATTGGACTAAATGGTGACATCCATAATTAGTTGTGTTTCGAGTCTTGTAGGTATGAGGGGCATGTAGGGCGACCCGAGCTAGTCTTTATAGTATGCTAAAATTGTAGGGATTGTAGTATTGTTCGTAATGGTTAGGGGTGAAGTAAAGGTTCATGATAGTGTCTAGTTGAATCATAGGATTGGATTGCAAGGGAAATAAGACAAGACGTAGGGAAGCCAGAGGAGAGGCCAAACTGTCAAAAGATAAAGATACACGAAAATGTTAAATGGCAGGTAGGTCATAGAGATGCTAAGGGCAACATGTCCATGACCTGAAGAGAGGGGCCTTGGGAGGTTTAGTTATCTGAAACCTTAACTATTGTCATGATTTCTTCCCTATTTTCTATTATTGTTATTTGTTTCTAACCCTGGTCAGCCGATGATACCTATGGGTATGTGTAGTTGTACTGATACTACACTTACTATACTTTCATTTAGGGTTATAGCCATGTTGCAGGTCAGTTGGAGTTTCTATAGGTACGACGGTGGTCAGTCTGCAACAACTCCCGTCCTTTTATTCTCATATGGATGTTGTGGCCCAAATTTTCTCCTTCATGGTTTAGTGCTCTTGTACCGATTTAGATTAGGTTCTGGGGAATCACTGTTAATTCTTTTCCGTATTATTTTTATCTAATAAATGTATTGAACAAGAGTTTTATTCATGATAAAGGAATTCCCTTCTTTTACAGATCAGTAATTTAACTTCTGCGCTTAATTGAATGGTCGGGTAGTAAGGTTATCCTATCTAGGGTCGAGTTGGGAAGGTGACCGCACAATCTTTGGGTTGGGTCGTGACAATATCTTCTCTAAGAGACCCTTCCACCCCTAACTCGATGAAAGGAGAATTTGTTTCCTCAGTTCGCGATAAAATTAACATGTCATATAGCCGCAAGCCTTGTGACTTAACCTTGGTTTAACTTTCTATTTAGACACCAGTGGTGGAGGGTTTTTATACCTATCGAGTCCTCTGAACCAAAAACTCACCCTCTAAAAGCCGATAAAATTTTGAAAATAAGTAGGCGCAAGTTTTAGACAAAAATATTTTCTCATGTTGATCTGCTTGCGTTAATTCTTTGGTCTAAGGGACAACTTCGTCGTATAAAGTTATATGTACATGAAGGACTCCAATCATGCAAATATCACATAATGAAATAGAGAGCTCAGCAATACCGACACATATCGTGTTAGTCGGTGAATGTCAAAGTTCGCAAAAGGTCAGTAACACATTTTTGTTGATGTTGTATATGAATAAAGAGGCAAAATGGTATCATATACCTTGGCACATTCCAACCCCTTTTTGCTACGACTGAGAACATCATATACCCATTTTCAATAGAGAGTCGTGTACCAAAACTCGCTGAATCCAGATTTAGGGCTATTCCACTTAGCAAGACCTTTATCTGAAACTTTAGGACAAGCAACAGTAGATTCCTTATCATTTGTAGATGATTGCAGCATAAAAATAGTTGTGTTAATAACCTTGTTTAAGTCGAGAATGTAACTTTATCCTTTGTCGACCATTAAGTTAGATGAAGAAACTTGGCAGGTGACCCTCTATTAAGTGGGAATGCGCCAATCACTAGAAGGTGGACCCTTAAGGCAGGGACCCTAAAATATAGGTCTTGCTCATCGTTTGCTATCTCAAGTTGAGTATAAGGCATCTTACGACACATAAGTTCATCTTACTTGTGGGAAAACTGAAATTGTATGCTCTACATTTGAAAATCTACCAAAGAGATTAAAGAAGAAGATGAAATACATGAAGTCGTGCAAACCTGATGCAAACAGAGTATCACATATTTTCAGCTGTACTTCAGAAAATTATTTGAGCAAATCTAGAAGCTATCTTATTGTAATTTTCATGTATGACGTAGCCGTAAGAATTTTCTTTCTAGTACCACAAAATTGCTTGTGATTTCGGTATTCCAAAGTTGAGATACAAGATTTTTCGTGAGGCTGCCCAAAACCGATTAAGCTAGCAAATCAAAATTCGAAGGCTGGTTTCAGAAGAATACTTGAGTGATCTAAACATAATCTGATCATGGTTTTCATGTATGATGTAGCTTTGCAAGTTTACTTTCAAATGGCACAAATCACTTGTGTGTTCGATATTTCTAAATTAAGAAACAAGATTTTCGTGAGGTGGCAAATCAAAATTTGAAGACTGGTTTAAGAAGAATACTTGAGAGAATCAAAACATAATCTGATCATGGTTTTTCGTATAATCTAGCTCTGTGAGTTTACATTCCAATGGTGCAAATCGCTTGTGATTTTGATATTTCTAAGTCGAAATACAAGATTTTTTGTGAGGCTGCAAAATTGATATAGCTAGCAAATTTTAATTCAATAGTTGGTTTAAAATAAGTACCTGAACAAATCTAGGCACAGTCTGATCATGATTTTTACGTATGACATAGCTCGACAAGTTTACTTTCCAAAGCCGTAAATTGCTCATGATTTCAATGTACGTAAGTGGCGACTCAAAATTTTCTGTGAGGCTACGCAAAATCGACTTAGCAACGAACTAGAATTCAAAGTTTGATTTCAAAAAATAATGCGATAAATTAAACTTGCAATGAAGTAATGTGGCAACGATGTCTTTATGTAGATTTACAGATGAAGAACTCCAATTTATTTTCGATGAGGAGACTGCTCAACAGGTTGTTTCCGTAAAGAACTTGGATGTCCAAATATCAATATGTGCGAAAGTCTTTTCTTTAAAGTTGGGATAAGTTGTCATCAAATCCTATTGAAACTCAATATAAGCCTAATGTACAAATTCTGTGTGGCTTTGATATATTTAGTTTCGCATGGAATTTGAATTCCTAATCAAGGAGTACGTTTCTACCCAGATTATTGTGACTTTGGGAGTTGAACTTGGGAAAATGCATAAGTGTTTCCACAAAAAAAAAAAAAAAAAAGACTTTTGGTGTGTATTAATTTGACGACTTTAACATGTCAAGGAGTAATTTTGTGATAAAGCTGAAGGGCTCGAGCATAGTTGTTTCTTGTCAAATTTTAAGCATTTTGTAAGGAATCAATTACATAAAAAAAATCATGAATACTTCAAGTCTCGTATTTAAAAGGTTGGACAAATCATACACATTGACAAGCCTTGAAGTAGAGGACATGTGTAGGCACATAAGTTTTATTGGATCAAATTCACACAAAGTTTGGATTAAATCTATGTCCATTTTGGGTTGAATAATTAATTTGGGCTTTAGAAAAATAATAAGACCATTTTATTAAATTTAAGTCAGGTGACATGACGTCCCCATCAAATTCAAGACCAACGAGACGATGCAACATGTTCAAATAATGTGGCAATCCAATTCAAATGCAAGAACTAGTTAAAAATTGTGAATTGTCTCAAAATGACATGTTTTAGTCAATCAAAAGAAACCTTATCACAAAACATTTGTGATAAGCTTGATAATTATATGAACCAATCAGAATGAGGCAGAAGAGTTCATTTACACTTGGACTGCCTACCCCCTAATACTATAAATAGGAGGGTTACATAATTTTCTAAGGATCTTCGACAAGCATTTGAGTAAGCATCGACGTCGGCTATACAACTCTTCAAAAGATTGATCAATGGAGTTTTGACTAGAGATCGACTCGAAACAACTAAGTGTTGTCCAATATTTCTAGGGATCAAACACATTTCTGGGAGATTCAAATCATCACCCAATTCGAGAAATACGCTATTGAAGGCCCCCGAATCATGGAGAAGCTTAGATGAGAACAACAGAATTGTACTCGACAAGATTAACAACAGAATTGCACTCGACAAAATTCATTCAATAATTTTTTAAAATTTATTTTAAGTTGCATTTAATTTTAAACAATTTTAAAAATTTGTTGCGAACAAATATATCATCCTAAAGAATTTTTGTATAATATAAAAAAATATTATAAAAGGTAAAAGTGGAATAGGTTTATGGAGTGGTGGGGATAAGGGCTATGAGGATGGGGTTAGGAGTGTGGGTGGTTGCCTGTGTGGATGGGTGATAGAGGGCCAACATGTTTGTTCGCACCCACTATGGCAGCCACACGTACTATGGCTTCAGCCTTTTACTTTTTCCACTCAACACTTAGTTTGCCTAGGCTTACGAATTTAGAAAGACACAACCACATACAGGAACAAGTCCCAACTTTGTATTTAACTCGTGCCACAAAGAAGCACACAAATCAGCCTTACAAAAATCTGACTAACACAGCCAAACTTACCATTAAGACAGTCTGCCTGTGCCTATTTATATGCCACAGATTCTGTCACATGGCAGGCACATGCACAGCACGTGCCCTTATCCTAATCCAGTTGAAATCCCCAACTGATAGGCCTAATCTAAAATTCGAATTACAAATTCAAATTACAATCAGTAACAAAGCCAAGCCACATGTCCATGGCGGTTGTAACTACCCAACTGTCATCATGTGCAAGGTACATGCCCAGTGCTAGCACATCCTTGGCAGTACTTGTGCCAATTTCGCACCTGGGACCTGAGCGTTTGTGCACTAGCCCATGCCACTGCCTTTTCAGCACTCAAGCTGCCCTGTTCGAGCCATGTATAGCCAGCTTGTCTTGCCTTAGCTATGCCTCTGCAATATGACTTGCCTTAGACTAAATTAGTCTTAGCATTGTTCTTCCTTAGCTTGGCAACCCTTGTCATGCCTTAGCCGCCACGCCACTGCCAAGGTTTTGCCATGCCCTGCCGACACGCGCCATGCCATGCTGACATGCCCATGCCAGCAGACTGGCCTTAAGAAAACCTAACATTTGCCCTTACTATTAGGTCTTGTTTAGGTTGATCATGTAAATCTCTAGCCAAGACCAAGTCATTCGAACCATCAAGCTGGGGGTATAACAAACTTCCCCCACCAGATGAGCTCGTCGTCCTCGACGAGGTAGAATCTAAGTAGGCATTGACCTCATATTCAAACTGCCACAATGATGAACCTTTTACCCAAGTAGCATCACACACTTGTTTGCCCTTCCATTGAACCAGAAATTCTGTTCGCCTGTTCTTCTTGGCTTGCCCCAAAGTTCAGTGATCCAAGATCTTTTCAATCTCCTCTTTATACTGTTGTTGCACAACAAGAGGAGCACGTCTTGTAGCCGACCTTGCTAGATCTTCATATCCTCATGAAAAGGCTTCATAAAACTCACATAGAAAGTAGGGTGGATTTTTAGCCTTTCCGACAGATTCAACCGGTAAGCTACTTCACTCACCCGTTCTATCTCTTCAAAGGGTCCATCATACTTTGATATCAGTCCACGATGAATCGTCTTACTACTGATTTCTTCCATATTTGGGGAGTAAGTTTCAGTAACACTTTGTCCCCAACCTGGAATTCTAAAGAGTGCCGATGCCTGTCAGCATACTTCTTCATTCGCTTTGCTGCCTTTCTCAAGCTATCATGCGCTTCATTTAGAAACTCTTGCTTGTCTCGTGCATACTTGTAGACAGCTGGACACTTGCCCTCTGTTTTGGATCTAGCGACTTCTAGTGGTGTGTTAGGCTGCATGCCCAACACTAGTTCAAAAAGGCTCTTCTCAGTTGCTGACTACCTATGGAGATTATAACAAAACTACGCACTGTCTAATAATTCCACCCAATTCTTCTGACTTGCAGTCACATAATGCCTCAAATATTCTTCAAGCAGATGATTGATTTTTTTGGTCTGTCCATCTGTTTGTGGATGATTCGCTGTTGAGAATTTTAGTTCAGTACCCATCATATTGAACAATGTAGTCCAAAACCGGACTGTGAACCTAGTGTCTCGATCACTCACAATGTCAAGTGGAACACCAAAATACTTCACCACAAACTTATAGAATAATTCAACAGTTATCTCAGAAGAACAAAGGGTAGGAGAAGCAATGAAAATAGCATACTTTGAAAACTTGTCAACCACCACCATGACTGACACTTTGCCATCAACCTTTGTAAACCCACTAATGAAATCCATAGAAACAGAAGCCCAAGGACGTTGTACAACAGGTAGAGGTTGCAGCAACCCAGCTTTTTTCTTTCTTTCAGTCTTGTCAAGTTGACAAACAAGGCAAGACTTTACATAGGCCTTAATGTCATCTTCCATTTTTGGCCAGAAATAATTTCGGGACAATAATGCCATCATTCTTTCAACACATGGATGACCAGCATAGACAAAATCATGTGTTTCTTTAAGGAGTTTTCGACGCAACCCATCACTTTGAGGCACAATGATTCTCCCCCCTTAAAATACAGTAGATCGTCCTCGATCCAATACTGTCTAACTGTCCCCTCTTTAACTTGATCCATCAATTTGATGTATAATGAATCATATGCAGCACTAAACTTTATCTTATCTAAGAAATCAAATTCAAGTTTAGTGAGCGCATAAACTGCAGTAAATACCTCTTTGCGACTTAAAGCATCTGCTACTTGATTTTGCTTGTCAGGTTTGTGTATCCAAACGAAGTCATATTTAGCAAGAATATCCTGCCATCGTGCCTGCTTCGAACTCAATTTCTGTTGAGTTTTGAAGTATGTATTAGCCACATTGTCAGTCTTGACAACAAACTTCGTACCCAGCAAATACACTCGCCATATTTGGAGACAATGTAGGACTGCCACCATCTCCTTCTCGTGAACAGAATACCTTTGTTCCGCAGGATTTAATTTTCTGCTCTCAAATGCTACCGGATGATCCTCTTGCATAAGCACACCACTAATAGCATAATCAGAAGCATCAATGTGTACTTTAAATGGTAAGTCAAAATCATGCAACAGTAATATTGGTTCAGAAGCAATGACTTTTTTCAATGAATTGAAAGCCTTGTCACATGCTTCAGACCAACCCCACTTAACATTCTTCTTCAAAAAATCCGTCAATGGGGTTGCCTTCTTTGAATAGCTAGCAATGAACTTTCGATAATAGTTTGCTAACACGAGAAAGGATCGCAATTCTTTAACCCCGTTCGGTGCTTGCCAATCTACAATAGCCTACACTTTCTTAAGGTCCATGCGCACCTGGTTTTCACTAACCAAATGGCCCAAAATTTTGACCTCGCAACAAGCAAACGCACATTTTTCCATCTTTACATAGAGTTGATATTCTCTAAGTCGTTGCAGAACTACCCTCAAATGCAGCAAATGTGTCACGCCTCAAATTCCCACGGGGCGGACTGGCACCCGAAGCCGTTATGGCCCGAGAGAACAAATCTTCACTCACGTACATTCATATGCATGTCTCTATATGAATATCATTCTATCTCATGTAACTATAAGATACCAATGGCGGAAGTCATGGAAAACATATGCTATATATGAAACTTGGCCTTTAGGGCCATCAAGTCTAAATGGACATACATTCTTTCATTCACCTTCCCTCGTACGTCTACAAAACCTCTAACAGATATATGTACATAACCATACTAAAGTCGAGACAAGTCCCTACTTTATACAACATTACATAGTACCAAAACCAATGTACACATGTGACTCGGAAAACCTCGAACCAACTGGAGCTCACCAATGATCTGCAATTTACCCGCAACCTACTGTGGAGGTCTACTAGCACCTGCGCCTGCAGCAAGTAAGGTAAGTCCCCCAAGGGACGTCAGTACGAAGAATATACTGAGTATGTAAGGCTATAAGAAACTGCATCATACATAAGAACTTCAATGGAATCAAATATAAGAAAATAGTCAATATGGATAACCCATCATTCTGTGTATTTGGAATCATGTATATTGCTTTCCTTACTTTCTTTGCTTCTATGTTTATTCATCATTACCTGTATCATATCATACCCGGGCCCCAACTGATCAGTGGGTCTTTACATAACATAACGTTATGTTGGGATCGGCCCGAGCTAGGCTTATGCCTCTAGAGCTGCCACCCATAAACCAAAATATCAGGTTCGACTCGAGCTAGGTTCTTACCTCTAGAGCTGCCACCCATAAACCAATATATCAGGTTCGGCTCGAGCTAGGTTCTTACCTCTAGAGCTGCCCCCTGTCAGGTTCGGCCCAAGCTAGGCTGCCTCTAGAGCTGCCACCCGTACTCTTACAACCAACATCTATGCATTACTTCATTTCTTTATTATTAGATCTTTGGAACATCAGTCCATGATTAAGGGACATATGAATGACAATATATAATAACCTGACATGAGATACTTTGAGACATATTTGAAATGAGAACAAGAGATGCTGCGAAAGGATACGGAAAGAGGAACCTTACATACCTTCTCTTCCAAATACGAATACACAACCCTATATGTGAATACAACAATCCATCTCCTTCCTTACGTGTTACTCTACAACACAAGTACATAACGGAGCTCACGTTAACAACTAATTACATTATAAGTGCACCAAATGATAATGAGCTACGTGACTGCTATGTAGCATCATTTCGTCCTTTACAATACAATTCACTGCATTACCATACCAACAATATCATAACATTTCACACATTGACCAAGACATCACAAACCAATAGCATTTCACACCAAGTTTACCCTTTATGCTTCCTCATTAACACTACGTCACAATTACTCCATCAAGTCACCTCAATACCTTTCATAACAACATATTAACAACAATCCATAATTGATACAATCCAACATGCCTCCAAACTACCCCTTAAAGTCATTCAAAAGGTATCATAAGTTGATAATTACATCCAAAAAGGGTATAGGGGCCTTCGGGGATCAAAGAGAGACAAAAATATACAAAACAAAATTTTGGAATGGGCTGTGGAGCCACCTGCGCCCGCAGGTGGATGACATGCGGTCACAGGTGCCCCTCTGGCCTTGTCCAGAGCCACCTGCGTTGGTACCTGCGCCCACAGGTGCTCCAGACACGAGGGCAGATGCCCGGTTCGGCCAAAAAGGGTCTCTTTTGGGTCCTTTTGTGTAATAAATGGTCCAAGGCCATAAGTAAGATTTTATTTAAATCTTTTGGGTCACTTAGATGCCAACAAACAATCATGGTTTCACAACACACAGAAACATCACCAAAACTGCATTTTCCTTTCAATACGTCACCCATTCCATGCACAATATCACAACAACAATTCCAAGTGTTATACACAAAAAGAAAGTAAGTTAAGGACATAACCACATCTTGCATGTTGATATTTAATCCATCAAACTCACTTCCTTCAAGACCACAAGTCCACTTTCAAATTTAGAAGACAAAACCCTTTACCGATTAAGCAAAAGTAGACTGTTTTGCATATAGTGAATTGTCCAACACTTTGCCAACATAACCAACATGATTTATACACCATCTTAATCATATAATATAGTAAATCATAAGAGTTAACACTTACCAATACTTGCAAAGAGATGATCTTGTCCAAACAAGTGTAGTTGTCTTAGGGTTTGAGTTGAGAGAAATATCTTGTGGAAATTTCTAGAAATTGCATGTGTGTTTAAATGAATAAAAATCTGATTTTGTGCCTTATATAGTGCCTCAATGGTCATCCTTAGCCACATTAAATGTGTGTTTACTTGGTCAATGCCAAGAATGGGTCATTTTCATTTGGGCCATGCCTTTTGCTTCATTTTGGGCCTCATTTGAGCCCCAAACCACAAGATTAAATTCAGCCCATAAAATTTAATGTGTAATATACCAACCATCTCATGTTTAATTAATTCCATAAATATTACAGTAGTCTCATAGGTTCGAAAATGTACGAGGTGTTACAAAATGATCTTCTAGTGTTCTACTATAAATGATTATATCATCTAAGTAAACAACTACAAAGTCATCAAGGTACTCGTAAAGAACATTATTCATTAAGTTACAGAAAGTAGCAGGGGCATTAGTCAATCCAAACGGCATTACAAGGAATTCCTAGCTACCATATCTAGTTACACAAGTGGTCTTTGGGGCATCCCCCTCAGCTATGCGCACTTGCCAATAGCCAGACCTTAAATCCAACTTAGAAAAAAAAACTAGCCTTAGACAGCCTATCCATCAAGTCTTGAACCAGCGGCACTGGATACTTGTTCTTCACAGTCACTTTGTTCAGTGCACGATAGTCAACACACATACGCAGGCTTCCATCTTGCTTCTTTTGGAACAGAATAGGGGCACCATAGGGAGCCTTCGAAGGCTGGATCAATTCGGCCTCCAGCAATTCAGACAATTGCTTACTCAATTCTACCAACTCTAATGGAGACATGCGATAAGGAGGGCGTGCCGGTGGCATTGAACCAGGAATTAGTTCGATCCTGTGATCAATTTCCCTCCTTGGAGGAAACTCTTTAGGCAGTTCTTGTGGCATGACATCCTTGAATTCTGCCAACAACTTAGCAATATTGTCCGGGACATCAACCTGCACATCAGGCTTCACTTCAACCAAGGCAGCAAGATAACCAGGCTCACCCTTCTTTAAGCCTTTTTCAAAAGTCGTGGCAGACAACATCGCAACAATTTCGGAGTGTTTTCTTTTCTTTTCCTCGTTATAGGGCCGAATACCTTTCACAAATACAGGATTAGATTCCGTCATGAACATTAGACCGTCCAAATGAGGAATAGGAGCAACCCTGAACTTTTTCATAAAATCAATCCCAAGCAAAAGATTGAAGTCATCAAGCAGCACCACAGTCGAGTTGTGCAGTCCATACCAATGACCTATGGTCAGTGGAACATCCAATGCCATGCCATAGCCTGGCTGCGGTGTAGAATTTACAGCCTTTATCTTTGTTGCACAAGTAGTCACCTTCAGTCTATACTCCTTCACAATTTTTGAGGCCACAAAAGTGTGATTAGCGCCAGTATCAACCATTATTACAACACTTTTGTGCCCAATCTTCACATCAACGTACATCAAAGAACCATAGGCATGCGACAAATCATCAACATTTTCAGTAATAATGACTAAGGCATCAGCATCATCATTTGCCTCTAGGTCCACCACATTCACACTAGACAGCGTGTTCAGTAAACGTAGTGAATTAACATAGGCAGCAATGTCCTGTCCCTTGGATTGTTTCTCCTCTTCAGCAAGAAGAGAATTGTTCTTCCCCTGTTTTGGACAGTTCCTGACTTGATGCCCAGGTTTTTGACAAGTCCAACAGACCTTTTCACTGGCCTATTTCTTTTGGTTAGATGAAGCAGCATCCACCTTTCCTTTTCCCTTGTCATTCCCCTCTTACCTGCGATTATCCTTCTTTCAGTCCTTGCCCTTCTCCTTCTTCTTCGTTTTGGAAGTGGTTGGATCAGGGGCAGCACTGTTAGAACGAAAATCAATCAAAACATCCGCCGCAGCAATGGCACTAGGCAGATCTTGAACTTTCTGCCTACGCAGTTCGTTCTGTGCCCGGCCTTGCATTCCAGAAATGAAGTTGTGCAACTTATCTTCATCAGACATGTTCTGAATATCAAGCATCAACGACGAAAATTCCTTCACATAGTCCTGAATAGAACCAACTTGTTTCAACCGCTTCAATTTGTCCCTAGCAACCCAAGATGAGTTACTAGGCAGAAATTTCTCACGAAGTGCATCCCTCAGTTTTTCCCACGTATCATACTTGGGTCTGCCAGCACTTCGTCATCAACATTCTTTGTACGCCACCACAGCACTGCATCATTCCTGAAATAGCGAACCGTCATGGTCACTTTGTCATTTTCAGGCAAATGAGCAGTAGCAAAGTAGTGTTCCAAGTCCCATAAAAAAAATTCCAGTTCTTTAGCACCACGAACACCATCAAAGTACTTTGGTTATTGAGTTTTGATTTTGGCATATTCTTCGCCGCTATGCGACGAACCAGCAATAGCCCGATGAAGGACCACCACCTCCACTTTCAAATCTTCGTTTTCCTTCAAAAGGCCCTCAATTTGCGTACCCACATTTTCACTAAAAGTGACAAGACCAGTCAATTGACTGTCTACAGCAGCAGAAACTTAACAGTTCTATGTTAATGTCATGAATCTGAGTCATGACATCAACCAGTTCGTCTATGTCATTTGTCAAGCCAACCAGCGTCTCCGGCCTTGCAATTTTTTTACGTAACTCATTGTAATTCGCACCACCAGCCATCGCAATACTACCAATTGATAGAGGGTCAAACTGTTTGTTCGCACCCATTATGGCAGCCACACGTACTATGGCTTCAGCCCTTTACTTTTTCCACTCAAGACTTAGTTTGCCTAGGCTTACGAATTTAGAAAGACACAAGCACATACAGGAACAAGTCCCAACTTTGTATTTAACTCGTGCCACAAAGAAGCACACAAATCAGCCTTACAAAAATCTGACTAACACAGCCAAACTTGCCAGTAAGACAGCCTGTTTGTGCCTATTTATAGGCCACAACTTCTATCACATGGCAGGCACATGCACAGCACGTGCCCTTATCCTAATCCAGTTGACATCCCCAACTAATAGGCCTAGTTCAAAATTCGAATTACAAATTCAAATTACAATCAGCAACAAAGCCAAGCCACATGTCCAGGGCGGTTGTAACTACCCAACTGTCGTTATGTGCAAGGCACATGCCCAGTGCCAGCACATCCTTGGCAGTACTTGTGCCAATTTCGCACCTGGGCCCTGGGCGTCTGTGCACTCGCCCATGCCACTGCCTTGTCAGCACTCCGCCTTATTCGAGCCATGTCTAGACCAGCTTGTCTTGCCTTAGCCATGCCTACATGACTTGCCTTAGCATTGTTCCGCCTTAGCTTGCCAGCCTTTGTCATGCCTTAGCCACGCCTTGCATGCCTTAGCCACGTCACTGCCAAGGTCTTGCCATGCCCTGCCGACACACGCCATGCCATGCTAACATGCATATGCCGGCAGACTGGCCTTAAACAAACCTAACCTTTGCCCTCACCATTTGGTCTTATCTAGATTGATCATGTAAATCCCTAGCCAAGCCCAAGTCATTCAAAGCATCAAGCTGGGGGTCTAACAATGGGGCTATGGGAGTGGGTGAAGATACTGTGTTGGAGATCAGGGAAGACAATCAATGTAGAACATCATTTGTAAAATTATAGTATAGTTGTTTTATCTATTTGCACTATGAAAATCATTTTCATCATTTTTAAGAAACTTATTTTTCTAGATAAATATTTTCTAAAACTTTCTATCATGAAATATATATAAAAAAAAAAAATTGAAAAACATAACCTCTACACACCCTAGATGTTGACTATTTTACAGTTGGGGAACAGTTGTAAAGGATTTGAATACAGTAAGCCCAGACTGTTACCCAATTTGGTCCAAAACTATCAAACCACAATTCGGCGTTTTTTAAATCTTCCGGCATTTACGACCCACTGCTTATTAATTTGGATTTGCAATTGCCTACTAGTTCATCTGACTTGCCGCAATTCATTTGACCAAAATGTGGTACTGTTATTCATACATCAGCACTATTTGACATCAGATCAGTTCAGGGTACAAAGTACTATACTATACAACTAAGGTGACAAATTAAACCAGAAATTCAAATTTTGAGTACAAAAGAGCAAGCAACTAACAATTTATACATGCAAAAGTAACTAATCAAGATGTTTTATTTGAATTAGAAGCTGGCCTGGATGGCTTCACCATGATTAGTGCATAAATCTACAATGGAATGGCGTGTTGCTGCTGCGCCCACAATCCCCCATTGAACGCCAAACAACCAAGTTTAACTTCTATACACGACAATGTAAAATAGTTAGATCACGCAATAAATAGTAACTACACATAACCATCCTTAAACAGAGAGAATGTGAGACCAGTAACCTCGCAAAATAAGAAATATTACATGCTACTAGTTGGATCACGTAAAAAGATAGTAACTACACATAACCATCCTTAAACAGTGAGAGTGTGAGATTGGTAACCTGGTAAAATAAGATATACTATCTACCTGCTACACCTTTAAAAAAAAAAAAAAAATACTCGACCAATGCATACAAAATCGAACCACTGACAATTTGCATTCACCACTGTAGCAGCAGTCGGAAATAGACCGTCAAAGAATAATTAAGGCATAAAAACATTTACAGCGGCCAGGTCACATAATTTACAAAATCCAAATAAAAAAGTAGAGAGGAAGTAATAGAAGCCTAAGGAGTGTAGATCTCTTTTTTTTAAAGTCCCTTGAGCATAGGAACTTAAATCTGTATTAGTCTCGGTTAATCTAAAGGTGTACATTAAAAAAATAAAAATAAAAATTGCAGGCCTGCAGTTATCTTTTCAGAAACTACCTGGTATTCACAAGAAAATAGTACATCATCATTTTGGAAGAGCTTCATCGAGTCGCACCACCACGATTAAGTTGAGGTGGTGAAAGGAGCAAGTGTGTTTCGAGGCAGACTTATACCGCCACCTTTGACAGACAGGTTAGGCGCCTTCATAGAGCTAGCCCTGCTCACGAGATCTGAGTCGAGGAATACTACCACAACTGAGATGTCATCATGGAAATGTCGACGTACTCCACGATCGATTTTCTTCAAGTCTGAGTACCTCATCTCCCTTTTCTTTGCTGCTTCTTGCAATGCAGTTTTCACTAGCCTTTTGGCGATCCCCTGCCAAGTGTCAAAGAAGAGCTTAAGTTTGGTCCAACTGTTTTTCTTCTGTAGTTAACATGTATAGCTTTTTATTACATCTAACTAGAGCAAACAAACTCAGAATTTTACTTAGGACCCCTTCTGAGGAACAAAGCAGCAAAATTGGTTTTCTTACTATGACAGTATGGCTGCAGATTCGAATAAGTTTCTTTATTGCTTCTCCTATGGTGGGGGCTCTAATAGAACTATTAGTTTCTTAAGTCAGTTTCTTACTTCCTGCTTCTACAACTGTAAAAGTGTTCAATACCAACCCCAAACAAATTCTTTCATTTCTAAACAGAAGAGTATCATATCTGACTTCCCTAAGAGGCAGCCTGGTGCACTAAGTTCCCTCTATGTGCAGGGTCCGGGGAAGGGCCGGGAACAACAAGGGTCTATTGTATGCAGCCTTACCCTGCATTTATATAAGAGGCTGCATCCGACTTCCCTTGCATTTAAGAAATTTAAAAATCAGGTATAGGACAACAGGAGGAGGTCAACCAATAAAAAGAGCATCACAGAAGCAATGATGATACACTTGTACGAGAGATCTACACATGCATTTAACGGTAATATAATGTTACTATAAGGTCATTGATTTCAGGAATCCTGAGAATTTTCATGAAAAAGTGCTTCCCTATAGGTAGAATCACCAAAAAACTAAGAAAATGTCAAAAGCATGTTTCAAGAGGATCTCTTACATTGCGTGGGTGATTTTGTACAATGTCAACAGCTTCTTGATTACTTAGGTGCTCCCAGAGACCATCCGAGGCAAATATAATAAACTGATCCTGAGGTTGCACTGGGTGCACCAAAATAGCTGGCTCTGCGCTCAATATGGGCCTTCGAAAGGGTTCACGGAGACGAAACTTAGCATATAACGGTTCCCTGTTGAATTCAGCTTTCTTTAAGTACACATCACCAATGGATCTTGAGATCTGCAAGATGAAGTATACAGATCACCAGATTATGAGCCATGGAAAGAAAAAAAAAAAAAGCCAACGCACATGAACTCCCTAACAGTATTCTCCTCCATTAGTGGCCAAGGGTCTATGTTTCCAAAAGATTGAAACTGCTTTTGAACATCAGCCAATCAATGGTATTTGGAATGCCTCATGGAAACTTAACTAATTTTTTGCTTCCCAGAACAAATGCAAAGGTCATACAGAAGTTCAGTTGTAACGCTTAAAGGAAAAAAAAAAAAAAAGAAGGAAGAAAACATTATCATGCAAGTCTTTCAAAGGGCTGCTGAGAATGTTTAAAGAATTGCTATTTTGCAAAAAAAAAAATGTTTAAAGAATTGCTATATAACACATTGCCTCTTTAAGAAATTGAAGGCTAATGTTTCCATTTTGACCATCCCAATATTATGCTGACATTCACAAAAGGAGAGTTTTATCAATTATTACACATTTATGTGGTATATGATTTGGACAGAAAGACTCTCATAGTTCATATCAAAGGCATTATATCACTTTCCACACAAGTGGGTGCAATTTTTTTAAATTCAGAGGTTCCATTATTGATGGTAGCAGTGTTTTAAAAGGCGGAGGCGTGGGGCGAGGCGTTTTGCATAGTATGGGGTGAGGCGTAAGCCTCGAAACACGGGGCGTAAGTCCCACGGATCTACGAGGCGTATCTTATATATCTTCAATTTTATAATTTTATTACTAAGAAAATAAGCAAAAGCAAGATTTTCAATAATTTCTAAATAAATTTAAATAAATCATCAATAATATAGGAAAAAATACTATAATTATTTTCTAAGAAAGTTGCTTTAATTTCTTTATTTATATTTAGAATTAGAAAAAATCACTAAAATATGAAAAAATGCTAGCATAAAGTATAAGTATCATTACACCAATAATTAAAAAAATATGATTTATAGCAAAAATACTTCTAAAATAAAAAAAAAAAATCAAAATTAACGCCCGGACATACACTTTTACGCCCGGGACTTACGCTTTTACACCCGGGACTTGCGCCCCAAATTCTAGGACTTACGTCCTATGGATCTGCATTTTTCATTTGCGCCCCAGAGCGTTTTTAGTACACCCCGTCCCGAGACTCGCCCCGAAAATGTTTTTGAAAACACTGGATGGTAGTATATACCAAAAGCTAAGAGGAGTAACAAGAGTGCAAGACCATTTCAAACATTGAACAACAATTATCATCATATGAATCTCCTAAATGGAGGGAATCATAATAAAATATACGATCAGATACTCTATACATGAGAAACACAAGACACGGGACTTGACAAATCCAATTTTGTACTTGCGCTTCTGTTATCAGGGATACAAGACAGCTAAAAGCTGAAATTTGAAAATAAACAAAAAGCAAAGCTTGCTGCAAATACAGATCAAACCAAGATAGTTGATTCCAGTCTCAAGTATGTCTCAAGGCTCAAGTTAATAACAAAGACAGGAGAAGCATGACCTTCAGAACATACTTATATATATTGGTTCTTGGATAATCATCACTGTGGTGCTAACAGAAATTAGAGCTTTAAAACATAAAAAGTCGGAAGAGCAAAGAAAGATCCTCCAATCAAAGGAAAGAAAGACCTTCAACTGTGAAAGCTATTCAGTCGAGGTAGCAACCTTTAAATACTATTCCACCGATGTATAAGGCGACAACAAAGGCTAGTACTGTTACTACAAATAATAATAATGTCAAAAGCAGAACACCACAAACTTATATTAAAGCTCAAAAGAATACAATACTAAAGCTCAAAAGAATACACAAATATTTAAGGACCAACAACTATATTTATACACCTTGCTTTTTTTTTTTTTGAAACTGCATATTTATCCTCCTTGCTAAGAAACAGAATTTGTGTATTGCTATTTAAAAAACACCAACTCATAAAAGTATCAAAAATACTTTGAGCTGGGAAAAACATAATAAGTAACAGCTTTGGAATGCAACGAAGATCTTACCTGTATAAGGCCCTTCACGCGCCAAACATTGTGCTTTAAAACTACAATTTGCGAGTCATCTGGATGCAAAGACTGCATTTCTTGCCTTACAGATTCAATACTTGCATTGTGTTCTGCAGAGAGCTGAATAGCAAGAATCTCTCCAGTTGCCTTGACAAGTCTCCCCAAGACTGCTCGAGAGTCGCCAAGGTTGGCAATATATAATGTCCCACTGCAGATAACTCCAACAAGGCAGCATGATCCAACAGCAGCAATCTGAGGTCTTATGGGCCATTGCCTAGTGACAACAGAAAGGAAACCCTCTTCTGTTGCTTGAAATGCCTTCCGGATCACCTCCGCAGACATAGATTGCTGCTCGGATGTAAACCCTACATATTTGAAACAAGTGATTGAGTGAAAACTTAGAGGCCCTAAAATCATACAAATATCGCCCATGGAAGTTTACATAATAACTTCACCAAAAGGAGCTACTTTGCATCTAGAGTACTATATGTTTACTATGACACTTTTTCATAACCAAGAAATCCCCAAGGGTCTTGAAACTCTATGGATAATGGGCCTGCACTTTTGCTCATCCCCACTTAATTAGAGAGCTTTTGTTTGCGACAGGGTTGAACCCATGCCGTGCTCCTATCCACACATCAAGCGTCGTGCTTTTACAACTACGTCAGAGCCCCCGGTGCTATTTTGACTTTTGGTTATTTTTCAATGATCCTAAAAAGCTAATACTTGAACTCCTCGAATTAACTCAAAGTCAACAATTTTAAAAGTAAGATTCAGTTCCCCTCATCATGAACCATCGAAATATTATTGATTATTCCCCCCCTGAAACTGAAAAATTTGAAGGAATAGATTCAAACTGGTTATAAAAACTTACTCTTGAGATGCTGAAATAGATGCTCATTGATGAACCTTGAAGTCTCAGGGCCACCATGACCATCATAAATTCCAACAAAGGTACCATATGGACCTGAATCATTCAACCCCAGGCACCCGGATTCAACTTGGCTCTGATCTTCCAATAAATTATTAGCCTGAACTACAGCCATTGAGAACTCTCCATTAAAATGTTGTCCAATATCCTTATACCATAACAGCCCATCTTGACGTCCATTGGCATCCGAACCTGTATGAACGTGTCGATTGGCCCTTGGCTGAAAACAGGCCCTCAAGAAGTTCATTAATCCAGATAACATACCTCATCTCCTCCAATACACCATCTAAATTCTCCTCCACATCTAACAGATCACACTAATAAACCTCAACTTTCCATATGGTTCCTCCTCAAAGCAAGTAATATATGTTCTACAAATCTATAAAAACAATAACATAAACCAAGTTATAATCTCAAGAAAAGAATATAATTTACAAGAAAACACAAACTTAAAAGGCAAATGCACATCAAGAATCCACCTTTACTATAATACCAAGAAACAAAGTATCATCTAATAAGAAATTCAACGTCAATAAAAAAAAGGAACTTTGAAAACAAGACTAGTCAAAATCACTTTTTTTTTCAACAAAGAACTGTATGGTCAGCCATATTTTGCATTAGATAAAGAAACCAACTTTCAGACTTTCTTGGTTTTCCAAATTTCAAGAATCACAAAAATAAGGGGAAACAAGTTCTTGAAAGAAAAAAAGAACTGACCTTTACAGTGGAAAATGGAAGATCTGAAAGTGAAAGAGTATTAGATCTGTGGATCCATCAAATCAAAAGGAAAACTAAAGTGGGGTTTGGATTTGATAATCTTTTTTTCTTTTATTTTTCCTTTCACTTTTTTGAAAGGATGATCATGATGAAGTAATGGGAAAAAACTACTTACAAAAGAGTGAAAAGGGGTGATCAATTAGTGTTTGTTTTGATTGGACCACCAAGTGAAACTATAATAAGAAGAGAAACCCCTCCATTATAAAACCAACAATGGAGAGTACTTGAAGCCAGCAAAGCAATGGACCAGCTATGGGCTCCACACACACAGAGTTGAGGATAGAGAGAGAGAAAATCTAGAAAGAAGAAAGTAGCACCCAATGGTATAAAGAGACACTCCAGAAGAGTCAATGAGAATTTTTTAAAAAAAAAACAAAAAACAAATTGCAAGTTGGAATTGAAATTTCCATGAAATATCCTCATATCAGGGAACCTTGGCTGGTTATCAGGAAAAAATTAATAAGATCATTTATTTATCCATTAAAAGTAGTACTCCATCATGTGTTCTCTTTTTGAGGTGGGGTGGAGTGGCGTGGGGGTGCGTAGCTATCTTTCCCTTGATTTTGAATCAGTGATTTAAAAGGCGAGAGCATAAGACGAGACATTTTACATATTATAGAGCGAGGCATAGACTTTGCGGTATGAGGTGTAAGCCTCAAGGATTTTTAGTTTTTAATTTATAATATAGTAAAAATAGTATAATAAACAAAAAAATTATAAATAAAAAAATACATTAATAATTTTAAAAAATTTAAAACATGATTAAAAAACTCATAGAAATCAAAACTCCTAACATCATTTTACAAGTAGAAATAATACAATGAAATAAAAGTTATTATAAGATGCAAATCAACTCTAAAATCTTAACTTTCAAATAATAAAAGAGACACAATTTCTCTAAATATATGACTATTATACTATGCAATTTGCCTCCCTAAAAGAAATAATCAATAAACTATTATTATTATAATTAAGACATCACTTCTTCATGAATAAAAATAAAATAGCTTCAAATAACAAAATAATAAAATATAATAATTTTGAGATATAGGACAAAGACATAAAGACCAATTATAAGTAAAGATGTAAAAAAATGAATATGTATTTTAAATAGAAATGTTAAGTGATATTCACCTTCACATCGTTCTCAAATAATAAATAAGCAATAATATGACTTGTTATTTGAGCTACTCTCAATTTTCTTACTTTTATAAATGAAAAAAATATTAAGCATCATTTATTTATTAAAAAATTATGAGGATTAATAGTGTTGGCTAAGGAATTTGACATAATTTGTGTAAGAATTATTAGGCGAGCCCCGAGCGTTGGGCGTTGGCCGTGTTTAAGGCGTACACTCGGGCGCTTGGGGAGTAAGCCTCACATAAATAAGCCCCACTCTTGAACCCCGAGGCGTTTGGACAGTGCCTTGCCCAGGGGCGAGTCCCAAAATTTCCTTTTAAAATACTGACTTAAAAAAGTACTCTCTCCGGCTCATATTAGTTGGTCATTTTTTTTACATGCATGTTAAGAAATCATAAATAAGAAGATAATTTTACTAAGTCACCCCTTAAAAAATCTTTTAGAAACTTTAAAACAAGTGTGAACACTTTCAAAAAAAATTAATTGCAAAAGTAATATGAAAAAAAATTAATTAATGTTTTCTTGATTTATTAAGGTGGACAACTAATATGGGACAACTATTTTTAGTAAGATGACCAACTAATATGGGACGGAGGGAGTAGGTGTTTGGACATGTGATTTCATCTCGTAATTTAGAATTATGAGATGAAATCAGCGTTTGGACATGTGATTTCATTTCATAATTTCAAATCATGACATGAAATCATAAATTCTCAAAAAAAAACTTGATTTGGAAATTTCATATCATGATTTGGAATTTTTCAAATACAAAAATTGACTCACAAGTCTATATTTTGTAAAAAAAAAAATCATACCATTTTATATCTACCAACCATTTATTTTATATGTAAATAAATTTATATAGTTGATAGTATGAGTCTTACCAATTACTTTAAACAATTTATATTCGATATAACCATTACTCTCACCAATATTTAAACCAACTAAATTTATTACTCTTACTTCAAACCAATGCCTACTATAGATATTAATGATATTGACTAACAAACAGCACAAAGTAACAATGTTGGTTCGTCTTTTTCGTCATTTAATCGAGAAATGTATGCTCAACATTAGGAGATTTTCTGTACTACGTGGGAGGGTTTTATTAAAGAGTAGTACACTACAACTCATGTTCAATGTTACTTTTTTATTGAACTAAAATTCGATCAATAAATGTTGTATTTTTTTTTAGAATAGCTTTGTAATAGTGTATTATACTTTTGTTATTAACTTTTACTTATTTGGTAAAGAATTGAGACAATTTTGATAGTTCTCACAACTTATGATTTTTTTATGTTTATGAGAAAACATAAACTTAAAAAGTCCAAATTGCATGTCCAAACAAAAATTCAACTTCATCTCAAATGATTTTTTATCATGATTTCATCTCACATGATCAAACGGGCCCTAAGTACTCAATATCATGTGAAACACTTTTTATTTTAATTTAATTTTGAAGAATAATTAATTTTGAATTTCAAAATAATTTTAAACTTTTTATTTTATTTCTAATGATATGATACCAAAAATTGCATACCAAATTTGCTCCCAGGTACACACCCTTAAACTTTGAACATACATACATCTGTCTGTATGGTATCATGAAGAAATTGTCTTAGCAGATGGAAAATATGGAAGGGTAATTTGTGCGTTTAAATAAATCCTGCAAACAAAAAATATTTTCCCGTGCAAAATATATAACTTAAATCCTTATTTATTTCCTTTCACGAAGCAGTCAGCTTTTCTTTCAAAGGTTAACAGGCAGTGGTAATATGACAATATTATCATTTGAAGAGTTAAAGCATTTTTCTTTGACCATCATTTGAAAATGTTTAAGGGTGAAAATCGTTTTCAACCCCCCTAAATTTTAATTTAATAATTAAATTTTTCTTTCAGTTTTGAATAATAATTAAACTTTTCTTTTTATTTTAATTAAATCTTTAAAATGTTTATTGTATCCTTTCATTATCAATTTTTTTTTTTTACTTCTTTAAAAATCATGATATTTTCATTTTTTAAAATTCATGCAACAAATTTTTCATAAAAATATAAAAATTATCTTTTTGGCGAAAAAAGTGAGAAATACTAATTAAGTATATAAGCTAATGATGTTCTATAATGAAGTAAATTTGCATAATGAGAAAATTAATTTTATTAATAATAATCAAAACTTTAATATTTATTTATACAGTGAAAATAGCAGGTAATAATAGCTATACAAATATATTTTGATGCAAGAAAAAAAAATTAATTAAACTAATGTCAATTTTTTAAAGATTGTATTTATTTAGATTTTAAATTATTTTAAACTTTAATTTATGTAATACTCCATTAATGACAATCAAAGCTTATTTATTTATATAGACAATAGAGAATACCCCCGCTCTTTCATATTACTTGACCCTCATACTAAAAATAGTTATTTTAATTTACTTGTCCAATTTATGAAATAATGAGAATTTTTTAATATTCTTTTTACTTCTACCCTTAGTATTAAATAACTGCATAAAATAGTAGTAATAGTCAAATTTAAAGTCTCAAAGCATTATTAATAAGGTTAGTTTAGTAAAATATACCTCTAATTAAATTTTTGTAAGGGGTGTGTCATATCAAAAAGGGCCAAGAAATATGAAATGCATGGAGTGAGAGAGTGAGGAAAGACAAAAATATTCGCACATGCATGTACATACATATACACACGCTTAGTGCAATATAATATTGAAATAACGGTCTTAAAAATAATATTAAATTTTGTGACAAATTCATAAAAAGTATTATTCTATTTATAATGTTAATGAACTTAAATAAAAAGTTATAAATACCTAGGTTAAAAAAATAAATTATATATAATATAAAGAGGTATTACATAAATATATTTGATATAACAAGGGTAAAATGGACATTGCATAGGATAAAGGGGGGAGTTTGATTATTGTTCAAAGTTGAGGGGAGAGTTTGAGTTTTAAAGCAAAATTGGGGGGTAAAAATGATTTTCACCCAAATGTTTAGTTATAAAAAAATTGTCTTTAAAGTATATAGTTTCTTTATTAATCTATATCTATCTATCTATTTTTTTTTTTGGTTTTTCACCCGGTATCCGGTACCGACATTGGAGCCAGACTAAATCCAAATTCATGTCGGGAAGTCCCATATTGGGAAGTAAAGCATTCCCTAACAAAGATGACTCCGTACCCGGGGGGGCTCGAACTCGTGACCTCTGGTTAAGGATGAAGGAACACTTACCACTCCACCACAACCTTTGTTGGTTCTATCTATCTATACTATATTAAAAGTGTGAAAATCCTTAGATAAGTGATTTGAACTTCTAGCCCTTCATTAAAAATTTTCGCATTAGATAAAATCGTCTTTTCACTTATTTCCTTCTCTTATTATATCATTTTATTTATAATATTTAAAATTAAGGAATCCCAAAAATAGTATGAAAAAATATATGGAGAATTAATGTTAGTAAGTTTTTTTTTTCTTGTGTACATAAAAAAAGAATCCTAAAAGATATGGTAAAAAAAAAAATTATCATGGTTTCCATCAAAACTAAAAAATAGTAACAGTATTTAGTAACAACTTTATTTCTTAACAATTAATATAGGGGAAAAAAATATGACTCATGCGGTAGTTTTATGTTCTCCAAGTGACCATCAAAATTAGATCGCTGTAAGATTAAATATTAAAGGAAAAGAAAAGGCTAGAGCACATAAATAATTAATTAATAAGTGAACGTTATTTGAAAAGTGCTAAAAAGCCTGGACTTTTTTGGGTAATTTTATTTAGGTAAAAAAATTATAATATTTAAAAATTTTAAACTAATTAAAACTTTTTCATATATATATAAAAAAATTACAATTTTATTTAAGTAGCATACGCTATTTCTACTTTTATATTTTCTTCTTATTTTAATTTTGATTTGATTTAAGTTGTCTTCTTATATTTATTATCATCACCCTATCGATTTTCTTTATTTAGTTGATAGCTTTAAAAAATATATATGAATTATTCATAATCAACAATTGACAATGCATTCTCCCTTTTGATAATTTATTTTGTTTTCAGTTTCAGCTAAAGATTTCTAATTGAAAAATTGGACGAAACATATCAAAGAATCGATACTTACAAGTTGGTAATCATAGTTTATTCAAATTTCATAACTTCGTTCTCTCTCCTTGTCATCGTCATCTACTATATTTAGTTAGATTTAATTTATTTTGATCCCTACAACATTCTCATAGTTTGAGTTAAATCATATTCTAAGGATATATTAAGAGTTTGAACTCATTAAATAATGCAGTTTGCGGGAACATCAATATGCTTTTTTTTTGGGACTCAAAACAGATGAACGAGAGTGTACTAAAAAGAAGAGGTGAATAAGCCACATCTGTGTAGCTCAACCAAATTCATCTTACACTATTAATGTATTGTCTAATGACAGAATTAGGTTATGCAATATGTAAAAAAATCACTACTAAAAAAAGACCAAAAAATAATGGAAAAAAGCGACGGACCGCGTCGCTTTTTTGGTCAAAATCGACGGAAAAGCGACCCAGTCACTTGCGTCGTTAAAAGGCTCGATGATTTTTAAAAACGACGAACAACGTCGTTTTTTTGAAAAAAAAAATTAAATTTTTTTTTCCAACAAAAGCGACGCTGTCCGTCGTTTTTTGTTCTTCATATGAAGAATAAATGATGAACAAAAAGCGACGGACAACGTCGGTTTTTAGAAAAAATATTTTTAATTTAGTTCAAAAAATACGACGCTGTCTGTCTCTTTTTTTCTTCATTTGTTCTTCATTTGAAGAAAAAAAACGACGGACAACGTCGTTTTTTAGAAAAAAAATTAATTTTTTTTCAGAAAATGCGACGCTGTCCATCGCTTTTTGTTCTTCAAATGAAGAAAAAAAGCGACGGACAGCGTCGATATTTTATTTTTAAAAAAATAAATAAATTGAAAAGCGACCGACACTGTCGCATTTCTGAAATAATTTTTAAAAAAATTCCAGAAAAGCGACAGACAAAGCGACACGGTCTGTCGCTTTTCTGCATATTTTTTGGATGAAGAAAACTGCATTTTCTGCATCCCACCTGTCAAATAAAAATACAATTTAATATGTACAGCCCCAAGCAACACACATTACGCATATAACACATAATACTAGTCAACAAAACTTAAACAATTAATCCAACAACATTCTAAACACTAAACAGTCAATCCAACAACATCTAAAACACTTAAAGAATCGTAAAGGTTTTCAAAAAGATAAAAGTTCAATGCACTACACTTAACCATTTTCAATTCACAAGTTCACATTTCAAGTCACTACACTTAACCATTTTCAAGTCACAAGTTCACAATTTCAAATCACTACACTTAACAATTTTCAAAAAATAAGTTCACAATTTCAATGCACTACACTTAACCATTTTCAATTCACAAGTTTAAATTTCAAGTCACTACACTTAACCATTTTCAATTCACAAGTTTACATTTCAAGTCACTACACTAAACCATTTTCAAGAAACAAGTTCACAATTTCAATTCACTACATCTAACCATTTTCAACTCACAAGTTCACATTTCAAGTCACTACACTTAACCATTTTCAAAAAACAAGTTCACAATTTCAATGCACTACACATAACCATTTTCAACTCACAAGTTCACATTTCAAGTCACTACACTTAACCATTTTCAAAAAACAAGTTCACAATTTCAAATCACTACACTTAACAATTTTCAAAAAACAAGTTCACAATTTCAAAGCACTACACTTAACCATTTTCAACTCACAAGTTCACAATTTCAAATCACTACACTTATCAACTTTCAAAAATAAGTTCACAATTTCAATGCACTACACTTAACTATTTTCAACTCACAAGTTCACATTTCAAGTCAATACACTTAACCATTTTCAAAAAACAAGTTCAGAATTTCAAATCACTACACTTAACAATTTTCAAAAAATAAGTTCACAATTTCAATGCACTACACTTAACCATTTTCAACTCACAAGTTCACATTTCAAGTCACTACACTTAACCATTTTCAACTCACAAGTTCACATTTCAAGTCACTACACTTAACCATTTTCAAGTTACAAGTTCACAATTTCAAATCACTACACTTAACAATTTTCAAAAAATAAGTTCACAATTTCAATGCACTACACTTAACCATTTTCAATTCACAAGTTCACATTTCAAGTCAGTACACTAAACCATTTTCAAGAAACAAGTTCACAATTTCAATTCACTACATCTAACCATTTTCAACTCACAAGTTCACATTTCAAGTCACTACACTTAACCATTTTCCAAAAAATAAGTTCACATTTTCAAATCACTACACTTAACAATTTTCAAAAAATAAGTTCACAATTTCAATACACTACACTTAACCATTTTCAACTCACAAGTTCACAATTTCAAATCACTACACTTAACAATTTTCAAAAAATAAGTTCACAATTTCAATGCACTACACTTAACCATTTTCAACTCACAAGTTCACATTTCAAGTCACTACACTTAACCATTTTCAAGTCACTAATTCACATTTCAATTCACTAAATTTAACCATTTTCAAGTCACTAATTCACATTTCAAGTCACTAGACGTAACCATTTTCAAGAAACAAGTTTACAATGTCAAGTCACTACATTTAACCATTCTCAACTCACAAGTTCACATTTGAAGTCACTATATTTAACCATTTTCAAGTCACAAGTTCACATTTTAAGTCACTACACTTAACCATTTTCAAGTCACAAGTTCAAATTTCAAGTAACTACACTTCACCATTTTCAAGACACTAATTCATATTTCAAGTCACTATACACTTAACTATATTCAAGTCACAAGTTCTCATTTCAAGTAACTAACCTTAACCATTTTGAAGACACTAATTCAAATTTCAAGTAACTCCACTTAACCATTTTCAAGTCACTAATCAACATTTCAAGTAACTAGACTTAATCATTTTCAAGTCACTAATTCACAATTCAAGTAACTAAACTTAACCATTTTCAAGAAATAAGTTCACAATTTCAAATCGCTACATTTAAACATTTTCAAGTCAATAGTTCAAATTTTCAATTCTAATATAAGTTAAACAATTCAATAAAGCAAATAAGTAGAGGCGTCGCATGTCCCTCTCACACCATATAATCATCACAAAACCTATGGCTTTCAAAGCCTTTTACAGCAAATAATCCCACCATAACACTACATTTAGGGACTTCAATATAAGAGAATATAGAGAAATCAACTTACCTTTACTTGGTTGTTGTTGTTGTCGTTGGTGAGAGAAGGAGCGGAGAGAGATGAGTGGAGAGAGAATGTTGCTGCTGTTGGCTACTGTTGATGGTGGAAAGCGGCGGCGGCGGCGACAGTTGTTCGTCGCCGGCTGCTGCTTTCCGTCGGGAGCGATGTCGGTGTAGATTAGCGTGAAAGAGAGAGAGAGGGATTTGTTGGATATTTGAGAGAGGAAAAGAAAGAAAGAGATAGAAAGAAGAGAGAAGAGAGTCTTGCAAAATAAAGAAAGAGAAAGAGAAAGACTAGAGTCTTGCCCTAATTATATGGGGGACTAAAAAATTGACTTAAAAAGCGACAGAAAAAATCGACGCTGTCCGTCGATTTTTAAAAAAAATATATATATGAATTAATTTTTTAAAATATAAAAATTATTTATTTATTAATAAATTAAAAATATCAAATATCGACGAACAGTGTCGTTTTTATAAACTTATTTTTAATTTATTTTTAACGAAACCGACTCTGTCCTTCGCTTTTATTAAAAAATAAAGAAAAATTAAAAATAAATTTAAAAAGCGACGGACAACGTATTTTTTTCTGAAAATTAATTTTCTTTTAAAAAAAAATAATAGCGACGCTGTCCGTCGATGTTTGTAAAAATAAATAAAAATTTAATTTAAATTAAAAAAGCGACGGACAACGTCGCTTTTCTAAAATTAATTTTCTTTTTTTAAAAATTAATAGCGACGCATTCCGTCGCTTTTATTAAAAAAAATTTATAAATTATTTATTAATTGTTTGGCACATTAATCCGCAAAAATAAGCGACGAAAATTAAGACGCTGTCCGTCGATTTTAATAAAAAAATAAATAAAAATTTAAAATAAATTAAAAAAACGACGGACAACGTCGTTTTTCTGGAGCGACGCAGTCCGTCGCTTTTTTGTCCATTGTTTTTTTGCCTTTTGTTAGTAGTGAATCAAAATTCTCCTCTCATCTATAGTATTATTTTCCTTTTTTTTTTTTTTTGTTATTGCCTGTAATTCTCTAGATTAATATTATCTATAACCATATAATTGCTATTGTGTACTTTCTTATTTGTTTTTTTTTTTCAGCTGAAGATTTCTGATCGAAAAATTGGACAAAACTGATCGAAAATTTTTGATCGAAGAATCGACACTTACAAATGGGTAATCTTAGTTTATTCAAATTTCTTAACTTAGTTTTTTATGATTGTCATCATCATCTACTATAATTAGTTATTAGATTTAATTTACTTTGATCCCAAAAACATTCTCATAATTTGAGTTAAATTTTATTCTAAGGGTATAGTAAGAGTAACTCATTAGACGATGCAATTCGCGGGAACATCGTTATACTTCGTTTTGGGACTCAAAACAGATGAACAAGAGTGTACTAAATAGGAAGAGGTGAACAAGTCATATTTGTATAGCTCTAACCAAATTCACTTTACACAATTAATTTATTGTCTAATGATAGAATTAGGTTGTGCAATATGTAAAAAAAAAAAATATTCAAAATTCTCCTCTCATCTATGATATTATTCTTTTTTCTTTTGTTATTGTGTGTAATTCTATAAATTAATATTATCTATAACCATTTATTGGTTATTGTGTAATTTCTTATAATTTTTTTTTAGCATGATACACACGTTTGCTCGTACACTTAACTAGTTTCAAAAGAAACATAAAGAATCATAATCAAGTAAAATTATAAATACTTTTGTCCTTGTTGAAACAGAACATTGTTATTTCTTGAATGGAGATTGTAATTTTTTTAGAGGGGAGTGTGTGTTGGGTTAAGCCAATTCAAAAATGTCCTTAAAATAATGTAATATATTATTTATTTGATTTAATTATCATAGTATTTCCTAAAAGATTTTCTCTACCTCCATGAGGTCTTCATATACTATATTCTTCTCAATTCCTCCCTTTTTTAGCTAACTTTTAGGGTGTGAGTTAGGCCCAATGTCTAATTTTACATGGTATCAGAGCAGGACTCATCTCACCCAATGTTGGGCCACCAAATTAAAAATTGTCAACGCATCAAATGTCCAATGACAATCATCCTCCCTTTAAGCTAACTTTTGAGGTATGAGTTAGCCCAAAAACTAATTTTCACTTTTATTGTGAAAAGATTCATTTAAAAAACGTTGTTACACCTAACTTTTTCTTGTCAACTTTTAATAAGAAAATCTATTCACCCACAATAGTATGGAGTTTATTGCGGAAAAGAAAAGCTGCTGATTCGTGGCCTAAATAGTGAAGGGATGTGAAGTCATTTTATGTTGTTACAATTAATTATCTATTAGAGGTGCACTGAGCTTTAATTAATCATCTTTTGAAACTTAAGGGCATGGCTTTCCATCTACTAATTGGCTTTTGATTCATTAAGCAAACTGGATTAACCTATTGCAGTTTGATTGATGTTATTTTATTCTCTTTCTTTTTTCAATTTTCATATTGATTTAACATTTGGACCACTTCATGCTTTTTCTTCGCTTTCCTACCTCGTAGGAGCTAGAGCACGTAGTCCACTATATACGTGAGCACTAGTTAAAATTGTTGCATATGTAGTGGTGACCATTTTTTGATTTGAGCATGTCATTTTTGTACAAAAATTTTGTGTTCGAGTCCTATCGGATATGAAATCGTTTTGTTAGGGATTGTTTTATCCCTTATAGGAGACTTTCTTGTAGGAATCGAAATTTATTCAGGTCCCAATTATGTAGGCATCAGACACCGAATAGAAAATAAAAAATATCTAGACTAAGTGCCAATATAAAGCAAATTGATATATACTATAGTAATTTTTTTAAACAATATTGTTGGTGGAATTTACTTGCTGGCAACTTGAGTCATTCCCCCTGTCATAGATTAATGGGCAGTGAGAGGGGAAGCTCCATTGGTTATAGGAAACTTATGAGCAGTCGTTTTCTTTTTTGATAATAACTAGTCATAGCAGAGTTTTGTATATTCATGTAAACCCCACAGTCCCCTCTTACTGCTCTAGCTGTGTCTCATAAGTCACTTTTATTATGCATGCCCACTATCAACCAATAGAAATGTAAGTGTATACTTGAATCAATTAAAAGCACCCACCATATTATATGTTATATGGATGGATCTGTGTATTTATTTTAATTTGGTTATAAAAAAAAAATGTAGTTCATATACCAAATGAATATTCTTTCGTTGGTTGCTCTTTCGGTTTTAAGAAGGCCACTTTAATTTTTCTATTTTGGTCCATCCACAATTGCTCACTTGAGTTTAGTACTAAAATGAAGGCGACGCTTATCCAAGTTTGAAGATGCATTAATAGACCGTTTTGATGTTGAGGAAGAGCTCAAGCATATCGTGTGAACCGTCTCATCTAAAAATTTAAATAATAAAAAACTAAACTATTTATCTAGTACACATTTGTTATATATAAGACGTGCCTTCATCACTTATGAACTTGATTTAATTTCTTGAGTTAAGTACGTGAAAATTCACTGAGTGTGTTAATATATGTTTTTAGCAATATAATTCAACATGAAACCTTAGGTCACGGGTCACCATGTTGTTTTGTTTGGAACTTTAGGTTGTTAAGCAATGTGGATGATAGCTTAAGCTGATTGGTTCAATAATACACTTAAAATAAATGCTTAGACACCCTTATGCTTAGTGATTAACGTGATTACCTAATCTAGAATAACAAAGAGACCCATATATCATGCAACTCCATTAACCTTTTAAATTTTGATTTGCCATCAGCTTATTGCTTTCATAATGCATAAGAATCAAATCTTATTCTTTTATTATATCTTGCAGTTCTTGGCTTTTGACGCATTTTCTTATCCCTCCTCGTTTCCTTTTGTGAAGGTGATTTTCATTGTCTTAAATAAAATTATCCAAGTTGTTTGAAGATATTTTAGGGATTAAACTTGTTTTCTTTTTTCTAATACTACTCCAAGATTCATTCTCACCCCACAACTCATGAATTCATGAACATTCACCATAAATACTAGTAGCAAACAATGCAATACATGATAGACGTTTAAATTATCAAAGGGAACCTACTTTTTATTTATTTAACACGTCGATCTCTCACGTGCGGTTTTTATTATTTTTCATGGACAAGTTACACCTATAGATTCTTTTTAACAATAATTACTAGTGGTGAAACTTGAACTCAGTGGTGGAGCTAAGTTCAACAAAGAGGGAATTGAATCCGTCGTTAAAAGATTACACTGTGCAAATAGGGTAGGTATTTTTGTGTGTATCTATAAGTTTTTCTATAACCTTGGCATAAGAGAACCTTTAAATGTTGTGTTAAAAGAGATTCAAAAACACTTTAGGTCGCAAATTCAATTTTGAATTTTTTATTAGAATTTTTGATTCTGCCACTGTTCAAACCAAGACCTCTATTTGCTCTTTCATATTATATGTTAAAATGCGAGGCCATTAATAACTTAAGTGGTTGTATGATAGAGTGTATTAGAAAAAAATAATGCATACATTAGTTTTATGTATTACTAGTATCTTATTTGGTACACCTTTTCAATCTATGTATAGGCATTAGTTATACGTTCTACTTAGTATTAAGGTGTGTATAACTAATACATGAGAATTCATGGTATCAGTAATGCAATGGATTCGAATGCATGTATTATTATACTTAAAGACACAATTGCCCCTCAAAACCTTTTCCATCATATTTGTGGAGGATTATTTTTGTAAACAAATATTTTGTTTTTTTAGAAATTATGCAATGCATGTTATTTTTAATACACCAAATCAAACACTGTATAAAAAAATCTCAGCATATATAACTAATGCAAACATAACTAATACCAGCATTATTAATGCAATCATTACTAATACATTATATTTTATATTATTCTTATACACTCTACCAAACGACCCCTTAAGGGATGGTTTGGCAGGGTGTATAAGAATAGTGCAAAATATGGTGTATTAGTAATGCTTGCATTAGTAATGCTTGTGTTTGTTATGCTTGCTCTTTTCTTATGCAGTGTTTGGTTTGGTGTATTAAAAATAACATGAATTACATAATTTCTAAAATAAATTACTTTTTATAAAATACCCTCCATAAATATGATGGAAAGGATGTAGAAAAGATTTTGAGGGACAATTGTGACTTTAACCATATTAATGCATGCATTAGAATCCATTGCATTACTAATACCAAGGATTTTCATGCATTAGTAATACACTCCTTAATACACAATAGAGTGTATAACTAATACAAACATTAGTAATACATAGGATGAAAAAGTGCACCAACTAAGGTATTAGTAATACACAAAACTAATACATGCATTATTTTTCTTAATACACTCTACCAAACGACCCCGAAGTATTATAAAAGGGTACGTAAACACATTTTCTAAATTCTAACCAGTATATTATATACTTCCTCCGTTTAAACAAGAATGACCTACTTTTTTTTTAATCTGTTTCAAAAAGAATGATTCTTTTTTTTTTTTGGCAATACTTTAGTTTTAATTTTTTTACGTGACATGTTTAAGACCATAAGATTAAAGGGTATTTTAGTATATTTGACATAACTTTAATTTATGACTATATGATTTAATTTTTTTTTTTTTTTTTTAACCTCTATATCAAAAAAAATTAAATTATTTTTTTTGAAACGGAGGAAGTATATGACATTAGGATTAACTTGGTTTGATAACTTGTATATCTGTGTTATGTGTACCACGTTGGTTTCATGAGTCACCGAATCTTTGCTTTGTTTAGTACGAGAGAAAAGGAAATGAAATTGCCAGTAAGAATCTTCAAGCATCCTCGTGTACATGTTCTTATCAATTACCTCGGATACCGTGTCATCTCAATTTCTTGTTCTGGATAACTCAAAAAAATGTGGATCCAAGTTATAAGTATTATTGCAACTGTGGCTTTGACAAGAAATATAAAAAGTATTTTTGAAGTGTTTGGATAAATTTAAAAAGTATTTATAAGTACTTGATTTTTGACTAAAATGCTTAAAATAAGCCAAAAGTCATAAGTTAGGAATCCTAACTTATGACTTTTGACTTAAAATGCTAAAAAATAAGCCAAAAGCCCATCCAAACAAGCACATAGTGTGGAAGTCGAACTCTAGTGATGGATATATATGTTGGACGTATATTTAATTTTTGAGGAAAGACATTAAAACATCATTAAATTTGTCCGATGAATTTATTTTAGACCTTTAATTCTATAAATATTTATTTATTCCCTAAACAACTTTCAAATAAATTAAATATCACCCTAAAATTTTAATACCACTCTCACAATAAAGAATGCATTCCATACGCGTCATATCATTGTCACATCAATGCCACATCAAATTTTTTTAAAGATAATTCCGCTAATATATATATAAAGAAAAAAAATAAAAAATATACCCACTCCATCTTCTTTCTTCTTCAACCCACCTCCATTTCACTCCACCTTCTTTCTTCTTCAACTCACCTCCATTTCCTTTTCCTCCTGCTCTCCAACCCCCCCCCCCCCCCCTTTCCCCCTCATTAAGTTTTCCTTGAATTATATGTAAACTTTTAGTTAGATTAAAATAAAAATTACACCAATTACAAATTAAAATTTCAATTATCTTTTTATCTTTATTTTTTTCTATCAAATAATATTATATACATTTTTAATTTAAAAATGTATATTGAGCCGAATTATCATAAAAAATAAGGAAAAAGAAAAATGTAGGAGTTTGTAAATAAGAGTTGTAAAAATGATATTAAAATTTGCAACATTTTTATCTATATTTTTTTTTATTTTTCTTAAAAAAATTGATGAAGTGGGTGAGGGGGTAGAAGAAGGAGAAGAGGGTGGGGGGTTTGAAGAAGGAGAAAGGGAGTGGGAATTTATTTTTTTAATTTTTTAAATTATATAATAAAAAATACACATTTTTAATTTTCTTTTTTTTTTAGCCACGTCAGTATTAGGGGTGATATTAATTCACTTAAAAATTATTTGGGAAGATAAATAAATAACCATAATGTTAAAAATTTAAAATAAATTCATCGAATAAGTTTTGGTGTGTTTTGATGAATTTTCTCTTAATTTTTTTGGACAATTCATTTTTCAAGTACAAATAATTGCTTTCCCTCGTTGGATAAAGCAAATAAACAGCTGCAACCTTCCGTTTTCATCAACATTCCCTTTCATTTTTTTCATTATTACTAGGATAATTAGTTTTCCACGTCCACTTGCATGATTTCATATACTTCTTCCATTTAAAAAAGGATGGCCTAATTTAACTTTATACAAAGTTTAAAAAATAAAGAAAAGTTTTTTCATTTTATGGTTCTAAATTAAAGTTATGTTAAATATATCAAAATGACCTTTAATCCTGTGCTCTTAAACATGCTAGGTGGAAAATTAAAATTAAAGTATTACAGTATCAAAAAAGGAAAGAAGTCATTCTTTTTAAACGGATTAAAATGAAAAGTAGGTCATTCTTTTTGAAACAGATGAAGTATTATTAATTAAGATTAGAATACATCGATGACTCTTTAAACTTATTTAAATATTCAAGCTATGATACATTGTAGCTGAGACCTAAACACTTGATTGAGTGTTCTTATTAGATATTTTTGATTTAATTTTTGGAAAATTTTTTGTGAGTGCTCTCTCAAGCACCTGTTAGTAGATAAATTAGCTACACAAAATGTGTCATGTTCTTTAGTCATACGCATCAGTCTCGGTTGAAGGTTCGAGGTTTTACGACTTATTAAGATTAACTATTTTAAGAGTGTAAATTTATATTTAAAATTGATGTTCAAATTAACATAAACCTCAAATATTCTATTCGCGGACTTCGAACATCTTCATTTTTTAAATTTGAAACGAAAGGAAGGAAGAGAATAGTAGTAATATCATAGTATCAATTAAATCATAGGGACCACAATAACACAAAAGGACAGTACACTCCTGTGAGTGCACATTGAAGTGATGCAGTTTGTGCTTTCATGTTTAATTTTTGGTTAGGTTAGGCAGCATGCAAGTGGATGACATTATGGGTATAGGCCTTTAGCAAAACAGCTGACATTGACGCTAATGTTTGCCCTTTGCCTCTCCAACCGCTCAAAACATTTAAGTACTTACATACTGATTTGCTTGATTCCACTAATTATGGAAATTATAATCACTAATTCCAGTTCATTTATTAGTATATGTGGTTCTATCTGACAAGCCTAAGTTCTTAAAAGTGTATAGTACATTTCATAAACATTAGAGTTATAATTTTGGAAGTTGGTGGTGTAAGAAATATAGTACTCCCTCCGTCTCATTTTATATGACCTACTTTCTTTTTTAGTCCGTCCCAAAAAGAATGTCATATTTCCTTATTTGGTAACTTTTTAAAGGTATAATTACTCTTTTACCCTTATTGGTCCCACTTAATTAAAAAGTGAATGCATTACCTTTTATTTTTTAAAGGACAATATGGTAAACATTATCAAGTCAAAGCTTATTTCTTAAACTCCGTGCCCAATCAAATTAGGCCACATAAAATGGGACGGAGGGAGTACTATTTATGTTAATAATTATGGATATATAAGTTCGTAATATTAATTATGATTTGGGATTTTGGGATCGAGACCTTTACTATTTCAAAATTTTGATCTACTTTATTTACGCCCACGTTATGAGTTAAAATCAAAGAAATGATTCGCCTAAAAATAGGAAATCGCTCGTTAGCGTTAGCTGCAACTAGCAAAAATTGGTCGTGACAATTTACGTGATCAAATCATTTTAAGCGTAGTTACAAAAATCTCTAGCTATATGTTGGTTTTCTGATGATTTGAACTTCATCTTTCTCAGAGATGGAGACTTGGGGGTCTTAGGAAGAAGATTAAGAGAGAGTGCGTTGTTAAAGCCATGAAGTTCATGTTGAGTGGAGATAAAACATTACTTGTTAACCTTTCTAACGTGTTTTTTTAATCTTTTCTATTACATCTAGTAAAGGAGGGGAGGGAGAGGGGGGGGGATACTGTGCTACTGTTTGCGTTTCTGCAGAAGTTTGGGAGCTGACCACGTGAAGTAATTGTCAAAAGTTATTGAAATAAGAGAAAAAAAAAATTGAGTTAAAACTCACCGTTGTTTGAAAATTTTCTCTATTTTTATTGTAAAGATTTACAACAATAATAGTATACCCAGTATAGTTTCACAAAGTGAAATCTGGAGAGGATAGAATGTATGCATATCTTACCCCTACATCAAAGATAGAGAGTTTATTTATCCGATAGACCCTCGACTCAAGGGAAAAATAGTCCAAAGCAATCAAGAAAAAGTAACCGAAGTACAACATATAACAAATAGTAATGTTTACTGTCTTTTTGGTATAGTTGAATTTGTTTGTGAGTCAAGAGTACGTGTTATGGTCTTAGCTTCGGATTAGTAATATAAACTTGCAAAAAGGTAGATAACGTAAACGAAAGATCAAATAGATCGAACAAGGCAAAGATTTAGAAACAAATCTATAATGTTAGCCGGGTATTAGGTTCTTTCAGTTAAAGGCAAGACGTGACCGAACTCGAGTGCTGTAACGAGAAAGCAACAAAAAAACTAAAAGAAATAGAGAATGCTTAGGAACCAAGCTAAAGATATTTTGTTGCTTATAGGATAAGGACGAGCAAAATATTAGATCCTTTACAATGGGGGAGGGGGTGCCTATTTGTCATGACCCGAGTCTACACCCTGAAAGTGACACGGTACTTAGAACCATAAGTGATCCCAAGCTAATCCATGGTAGCGGCCTGATGCTATAACATATATTGAAATAACTGTGCGGAAGCTAAAACAAAACATGTGGACAACTAAACAACTGGAATAACTGAAATAAAATATAAGTCTGAAATCAAATCTAAACTAAACAATAAGCTGAAATGTCTAACTCTGTCTGAAAGCCTCTAAGTAAGTTGACGAATTGTTGGGATAAGTCCCCTGCTAACTCTAAACAACTGAATCTGATATAGAGTCTGATAAAACCATACTAAAATAAACCATCCTCGAATGATAAAGACTCAACACAACTGCAGATGAACTGGCATTGGAGTGTATCTAACTATGTGGCTGGGTCTGAGCACCGAAACCTGTATCATAATAGGATATAACACAAATAAAAAGTACGCAGTTAGTATTTAGAATGTACTGAGCATGTAAGATATGCAAGTCATAAATATTGTATATAAACATGTTGAAAACTGAGATCATACTGAATTAAACAATTATGTGAAAAGAGTATAATATGTTGTACAATGACCCAAGAGTAAAATCATGCATTTAAATGGTGAGACAAAGTTGTAAATCATGAAAAAATCCAATCTGACTGAAACTGTGGGTCATGTACAAGTCATACTAAAACTATTTCTGTGGGAGGTTCTCTTAACCGATATAAACCATGTGAACAAACATAGAGTCCAATATATACACCACGTTGGGAGGACACAACCTATCTTGCCAAAGGTATAAAGCCATGACTGACGTGGATCCACAAAACTGAGCCCTTCTAGGTGAAATAAGACTTATGATGACACGTAGTTCTAGAACTTGGGTTATCTAGAACCCTAGTTTGCTCGGTGCTAAATACCACTCCCAAATTGTATACAAATGTTCATAATAGATGACTGAAAATCTGAAAATAAGCATGAACTAGTTCAAATTATCTAAAGTTCTGAAATGCTGAAATTAGTCATGCTTGTTGTAATTGATTTTTGTGATCATAGGATCAAATTATACTAAATCATTCTTAAACATGCTCAATTTGAATAAATTATGCTAAATTCTTATAGGATATCAAATTAAGAATTCTGACAATATAATTCATGCATAAGTGTATAATTCAAGTGACATCACAAGAAAAACATGTGATACTGAAGATCATGGAGTTTACATGAGAGTGGGTATAAACCCTAAATCAGGAGTTCATAAATCCATTGTAGAAACTAAAGTTTTCTAGACGTAAGGGTGAAAGAAAACCCTTACTAAAAATCCCACATACATGGATTGAAGAATCCTTGGACATGAATTGCAATATCTGAAATCTGGTGAGAAACCTAAACTTAGGCCTTGGAGAACTTGATCACTTCTTTCTAATATTCTGAGTATTAGGAAAGGGAATGAGATACTTAACCAACTAGTAACCCTACCTAAAGAAGCCTTAAACGATGTAGTTTAGGAATTAAAAAAATGTGTAAAGACAAAAATATCCCTAAGAAACCGTTTCAAAATTCCAAGAAATGGACCTCACGAGTAATAGTATGACTCGTACCATGAACCTACGAGTCTTACATGGACTCGTAGTTCCTGAGGTCTTTATGGTCTGCTTTTGATTCAAAGAGTACGGGTCACCAGTATGACCCGTACAACCATTCCATGAGTCGTATTTTGACTCATGGTTTCTGGATCCAGCTTTTGCCTTTAGGGCACGATTCCATTCCACTACTCGTGATATCAGCCTACGAGTTGTGGTTTGGACTCGTGATACCTTAGAGAAAATGTCATCTATCTGGTACTCATCAGTACGAGTCAACTTACGACTCGTATGTTTACCCTACGAATTGTGGTCTTGAGTTATGCTGATTGGGGTTTGGAAAAATTTTGGGCAGCCTACCACGAGTCATATCACGACTCATGATCTCATTGTACAAGTCGTACAATGAGTTGTATTGGTCTGAAAACTTAGTTTTCAATTGGTTTTCTTATCTAAATCTAAGCATAAGCATGAGAAACTTTTGGAGTGTTACTCCATGCAGTTTGAATAACCCCTATTTGAGATGATAGACAAGGGAACTCCATGCAATTTGAATAACTCATAAATGTAAGGCCTGGAATAGTCATCTGTTGAATCAGTAGTCTTAACTAGCGAAAAGTAAGCTGATGTAGTCATTTTGTCTACAACTATACAAATAGAATCATGTTGTCGTCACGTGTGAGGAAAGCCTGTGATGATGTCCATATTAATCATCTTCCACTTCCAAATAGGAATGCTGATGTCCTGAGTCATACCCCTCTGTTTCTGATGCTCTACCTTCACATGCTGACAATTAGGACACTTAGCCTCAAAATCTACAATATCTTTCTTCATGCCATTCTACCAAAAAACTGATTATAGATCACGGTATATTTTGGTAGCACCTGGATGAATAGAATATCGAGAGCTATGAGCCTCTGACAACATTTATTGTCTCAACTCATCCACATCTAGAACACACAAATGATCCTGATAGCGAAGAATACTATTTCCCTCTTGGGAGAAAACCTCCACTTTCCGATTGTGGACAACTTCTTTCAACTTAAGAAAAATAGGGTTGTTATCTTGCTTTGCCTTAACTTCTATCACAAGAGAAGACTCTGAACCATTTTGACTAATAATACCACCATCTACTGAGTCTGAAAGACAAACCCCTAATTGAGCAAGCCTATGGACATCCTTAGCGAGTTTTTTCTTTTCTTCCTCAACATGAGCTACACTACCCATGGATAACCTGCTAAGAGCATCAATCACTATATCGTCCTTGCCCGGATGATAAAGCACACTCATGTCATAATCCTTAAGAAGCTCAAGCTACCTCCGCTGTCAAATAGTCAAATCTTTCTGATTGAACATGTACTAAAGGCTCTTAAGATTAGTGAACACATCAACATGAACACCATACAAATAGTGTCTCCAGATCTTCAAGGTAAAAACTACCGCTGCTAACTCAAGATCATGTGTCGGGTAATTCTTCTCACAAACATTAAGCTGTCAAGAAGCATAAGTAATGACCTTACCGTGCAACATCAACACACACCCAAGGACAACTCTGGAACCATCATAATAAACTATGAAATTGTCTCAACCCTCTGGCAAAGTCAAAGTTGGAGCAGAAGTGACTCGAGACTTTAACTCGTAAAAGCTCTTCGACCATTAAAACTTAACCTTTTTTCTGAGTCAACCTGGTCAACGGAGAAGCAATAGATGAGAACCCCTCAACAAATCTCATGTAGTAACTAGCTAAACCCAAAAAGATCCTGATGTCTGATGGAGAAATGGGTCTACGCCAGTTTTTCACTCTCTCTATTTTTTTAGAGTCTACCATAATACCCTTACTAGGCACCACATGCCGAAGAATGCAAAAGACTTCAAACAAAACTCGTACTTGTTGAACTTAGTAAATAACTTACGGTCCTTGAGAGTTTGCAACACAACTTTTAAATGATTTGCAGGCTCCTTCTTACTTCGGGAGTAAATAAGGATGTCATCAATAAAGACAATGGCAAAAATATCCAAGTACTATTTGAATACCCTATTCATCAAGTCCATGAAAGTTACATGAGCATTCGTTAGTCCAAAAGACATAACTATAAATTCATAGTGACCATACCGAGTTCTGAAGGCTATCTTTAAAATGTCACACTTCCTAACTCTGAGCTGATGATAACCGGATCTGAGGTCGATCTTAGAGAAACAACTGGCATCCTAAAGCTGGTTGAACAAGTTATCAATCTTGGGTATGGGATACTTATTCTTGATTGTGACTTTGTTCAACTGACGGTAGTTGATACACATTCTGAAAGAACCGTCTTTATTTCATATGAAAAGAACTTGAGCACCCCATGGAAATACTGGGACAGATAAAACCTTTATCTAAGTGGTCTTTCAACTGATCTTTCAATTCCTTAAGCTCAGCTAGAGTCATTTTATAAGAAGGAATAAATATGGGTTGAGTATCTGGAAGAAGGTCTATCTCATAGCCAATCTCCCTCTTGGGAGAGACTTTGGATTGATTCTCAAGAAATACTTCACGAAACTCACAAACTACCGGGACTTGCTAAAGAGATAAGGTGTCAGACTTTGAATCTTTAACCCGAACCAATTAATAAATGTAACCCTTATAGATCATCTTTCTGGCCTTAAAGTAAGAGATGAAATTACCTATAGGCACTGTAGAACTATCCTTCCATTCTAAGACAAGTTCACCTATAAATTGAAATTTTATGACTTTGGTTCTGTATCAACTGAGGCATGTTAGAAATGTAGTCAATCCATGCCAAGAATGGCATCAAAGTCTGTCATGTCTAACTCAGCTAGATCAGCTGTGGTAACTCTATTAAGGATTGAAATCAACAATCTTTATATACCCATTTAGCTATAACTGACTTACCAACTAAAGCGGAAACAGAAAAATGCTCTAAGAGTTATGTAGGACTGACCCCAAATTTAAAGTCAATAAATGGATTTATGAATGAAAAAGTAAACCCTGGCTCCAATAAAGAATACACATCATGAGGAAAGACCTGCAATAAACCAGTGACCATATTTGGTAAGCTCTCCTGATCTTGGCAAGAAGAGAGTGCATAGAAGCAGTTCTGGCTCTGACCACCACCCGCACTAGAAGATGCACCCTGCTGAACAGGGCCACCCACTGGGGCTACTGAAGAAGTAGGCTACATACAACTATCACTGTTGTTTCCCTGTTTGGCAGAGGGACAATCCTTCAACCAGTGACCAATTTTTCCATAATTAAAATGTCCCTCCCTACCTAACATGCACTCTCATGGGTGGTTCCTACCACATTTCTTGGATGTAGGATAAGTACAATCCCCGGTAATACTCTCCTGAGCCTTAAAGCCTAATGAAGATGTTGGAGATGATGACCTCTGCTAAAACTATGAACAACTCGCTCTGCCAGACCTCTGTTGAGAAAACTTAAAACTACTGGTCCTTTCCCTCTTGTTCTCTCTCTCTCTCTCTCTCTCATTTCTTTAATTTCTTAATTTTTTGGGCATAAGTTAGGAGATATCCATATCTCCAAGAAGCATAGCGGTGTTGCACTCCTTGACCACCAAATTAGATACACCTGAAATAAACTTACTCATTCAAGCCCTTGACTCAGCAACCAACTATCTCTGGTGCATATTTGGACAACTGAGTAAACTTGACGGCATACTCCTTAATTAATCGTAATCAACCATAGTTGCCCCTATGAAGACCATCCTTCCACTACTTAGACCACGAATGAGCCACATCCTTTAAATGATAAAATTTCAACTCTACACTCTCAGCCTCAGTAATCTACATGACCTAGGTGATCTTTACCATCTCATCAATCAAACCTTGTGGATCCTTATCCACCTTTAAACCAAAGAACTCAAGTGGGTTCATCCTTATGAAATCTCAAACCCTAGCTGTAGCCAAATTCCTATTCTAATTGGCTAGGGCAACTGCTTGCTGGTTGACCTGAGTGGTCATGGCTTGTTCCAGATCTGAAAGACAGCCTGAAACTCTGCATGGGTGACCTACTCATTCAAGGGTCTACAGGTGTTGGTTGGTTTCGTTACTCTGCCCGTTGTTTTATTGGGGAGGTATTTTTGATCACGTGTAAAGCATGAGTTAGAACGGAACATAGAGTTAAACTCTATGGAACGATAAAGCTTATGAAAGAAGGGAAATTTCCTAAAAATGTCTCAGAACCTCTTCCTACTAAGTGTGGTGCGCTTCAAACTCATTAAAAAGACTCTACTTAATGCTACTTTAAGACACCCTAGGACACTTTAAACCTGATGCTCTAATACCAAGTTTGTCTCGATTCGAGTCTACACCCTGGAAGCAACACAATACTTAGAATCACAAGTGATCCCAAGCTAATCCATGGTATTGTCTTTACACTAATATATATATATATATATATATATATATATATATATATATATATATATATATATTGAAATAACAATGTGGAAACTACAACAAAACATATGGACGACTGAACAACTAGAATAACTGAAATAAATTATTAAGTCTGAAATCAAATCTAAACTAAAAAATTAGCTAAAATGTCTAACACTGTCTAAAAGCCTCTAAGTAAACTAACGAGTTACTGGGACAAGTCCCCAGCTAACTCTAAATAACTAAATTCGAAATAGAGTTTGATAATAACATACTAAAATAAATCATCCTCGAATGATAAAGACTCACCATAATTGTAGTTAAACTGACACTAGAGCGTATATAATTGTGTGGCTGGGTCTGAGCACTAGAACCTATATCATAATAGGATATAACACAAAAAAAATATATGCGGTCAGTACTTCAATGTACTGAGCATGTGAGATATGCAAGTCATAATATTGTATATAAACATGCTGAAAACTATAATCATGCTAAATTCAATAATTTATCTTAAAAGAGTATAATCTGATCTACAATGATCCAAGAGCAAAATCATGAATTTAAATAGTGAGACAAAGTTGTAAATCATGAAGGAATCAAATTTGATTAAAACTGTGGGCCATGTACAAGTCACACTAAAACTATTTATTGGGAGATTCTCTTAACCGACATAAACCATCTGAGAAAATATAGAGTCCAATGTATACACCTCGTTGGGAGGGCGAAATATAGCCTGCCAAGGGTATAAAGCCATGACTGACGTAGATCCACTAAACTGAGATTTTCTGGGTAAAATAAGACCTATAGTGGCTCGTAAATCTAGAACTTGGGTTATCTGAAACCCTTGTTTGCTCGGTGCTAAATACTAATATCTAGCTATATATAAATACTCATAATAGATGATTGAAAGTCTGAAAAAATAAGCATGAACTAGTTCAAATTATCTGATTAACTAAAGTTCTAAAATATTATAATTAGTTATGCTTGTTGTAACTAATTTTTGTAATTATAAGATCAAATCATACTAAATCATTCTGAATCATGCTCAATTTGGGTTAATCATGCTAAATTCTTTATAAGATATCAAGTTAAGAATTCTAACAATATATTCATGCATAAGTGTATAATTTTAGTAAAAATCATAAAGGAAACATTCTACACTGAAGATTATGGAGTTTACATGAGAGTGGTATAAACCTAAATCAAAAGTGCATAAATCCTTAGTAAAAAATGATGTTTTCTGGACATAAGGATGAAAAGAAACCCTTACTTAAAATTCCACATACTTGGATAGTAGAATCCTTGGACAGGACTTGCAAAATCTAAAACTTGGTGAAGAACCCTAGGCTAAGGCCTTAGAAAACTTAAATAGCTTCTTTCTAATGTTTTGAGTGTTAGGCGAGGGGATGAGGGATTTAGGTCGACTAGTTACCTTTAATCCCACCTAAAGGAGCTTTAAATAACGTAGTTTAGGAATTAAATAAGTGGATAAAGATGAAAATACCCCTAAAAAACCATTTTAAAATTTTGGAAAATGGATCTCATGAGTCATTGTATGACTCGTACCATGACCTATGAGTCATACATGGACTTGTGGTTCCTGAGGTCTTTTTGGTCTACTTTTGATTCAAAGACTACATGTCAATAGTATGACCCGTACAACCATTCCACGAGTTGTACCTTAACTCGCGGTTTTTGGATCTTTTTCCTTGAGGGTGCGATGCCATTCTATGACTCATGACATGCATCAACTTACGAGCCGTGGTTTTGACTCGTGATCCCTGAGAAAAAATGTCATCTTTTTGGTACTCATCAGTATGAGTCAACTTATGACTCATACGTTCACCCCACGACTCGTGTTGATTGGAGCCTGGAAAAATTTTGGGTAGCCTAGAACGAGTCATAACACAACTTATGGTCTTATTGTATGACTCATACAATGAGTCATACTGGTATGGAAACTTAGTATTCAGCTGGTATTTTTTTTTCCAAGTTTGGGTTTAAGTATCGAAATTTTTTGAGGTGTTACACTATTTATAGGGTACAGAGGTTGTCCCATAGCCAATGGGATAATGTTATTCGCGAAAACCATAGTACCATGTCCAATGATTGTCATCCACTTGTCCTTGAGCTATTAGGGGATGCTAGCCTAGTACATCACATTAAATGAGGTTCAATCGAGAGTCACCTGCGCACTTGAATCATCTGACACACTATCATCTTGTCGGTCCTTTGCATGCAGTCACTATTGTTGGTTCTCTTGAGCCACATCTGTTATTACCTGAGAGGTTATTCCTTGTATTGGGCTTGCTCTCGAGATACCACTATCATGGGCTGGCCCTTGTTATACCAAACCCGACTTGACCTAGTCTCTTTCTAAGCTCCTTTACCCCATACAGATATTCCCTCTGTATCTCGTGCATAAAATCATTGTGGTGGAGAGATAGAAAGTGTCACCAACTGAGATATATTCTAATAGAAGGGCCCTTTCATTCTGCTGTAGAGTTCCTTTGAGAAAATCGACTATTGTGCTTCTTGAGAAATCCTTAATCGTTGATTGATGATCTCGAGGTCTTGTTGTTGGCTCTGTGACCTTTTGTATTTGTTACGTAAATTAAACATGTGCCTTTTTGCTTCCTCGATTGTTACTTCCCATTTTTACCCCTTAATTATTTGCAAGGGTTGTCAAAATATTTCTCTCATTATTTGGAACATCGTCTTTAGAAATAACAGAATGGCTCCTGATGCTTCAGCTCTTGCATACTGTCGCGCCTTATGTATAGCCATCCATGTGTCACTTATCCGTGCTCCCTTTTCACGGGCTCCTCACTTATAAATTTTGTCCTTTTCTTACTTGATTCTCCATACTGTTTCACTTCAAACTTCCTTGAATTATGCAAATATCAAGTTTCTCTAAATCTGAAGCATTTCCCTTTTGCATTCCCTATAGTCCTTGCCTCATTCTTGTCTTTGATCCTAGTGATTTACCCCCAGGGACCTTGCTTGGATTATCAAAGATAGATAGGTAAGGACTATAGAAAAACCCAGGGTGAGGGCGGTTGTAATACTCTCGCTGGCCGCCTTTCTCTATAGATGCTACAGCTTCTTCCTTTGATGTTGATGCTTATGCATAGCATCTAAGGTACCTGGCTGCTGTAGGAAAATCCATGCTACGGAGGGCTCTCACTGGACTTTGATGAGAGAATCTGAGGTGCAGAGAGGAGTTCCCCTCCCCCCACCGTTGATGAGGATATATAGTTGTAGGGAGCCTGCCTTGGTATCCACTTTCTTCAACAACTCTTTCTCCTTATCAGGAAGGACGCTATACAATTTCTGCTGCTATGAGGAGGAGAGGATAAATTTGAATCCCTAGAGTTCCTTGGATGGGATGTGCGTTGTCTGGGGGCTGTGGAGACACCCTTTTCGATGTGATCTGGGGCACTCCCATCTGTTTTTGAGGAGAGGACAGAGCTGAAGGAAGTTTCTCTAGCCGATTAGTGTGGGAAATATCTTTAACCAGACGCATGCTTGGATGATTAGTTCTTTTTAGACTTTTGTTGTATACTAGTTTTGAAGGTCTCATCTATGTAACTTCTTCCCATTTTGGGCAAATAGTAAAAATAATAAAACCTATTATTTTCTCAATTTTGCTCGATGTCCTTTTAATGTTGATTATTATTTCTTTTGAATAACCTTTTAACTGGGTGAGAGAATTTCTGGGCTAATGATCGTACTCAAATTATCGATTTGGGCAAACACTTTTATTTCCTATGAGACCACCATGCCATCTTACCCTTTTGGTGATCTTTCTCGAGGGATCCATAGTGGCAATATACATACACACCAGTCTTCTAAGGAAGTCTTACGAGCAATCTGGTGGAGTCCAATCAGGTTTTTGCCAAATATTGACCCTTGGGTAGTAATGTGGAATTTGTTCCTTTTGAAAGTATATGTCATTCTTTGCTGATCCCTTCCCAAGCCTCCTCAAGGTCGAGGTAGCTGGGATGACGTTAATATCATTAAGTCAACCCATTGCGATTCAAATATATTTTCTCAGCTTTATGCTTAATATCCTTTGTGCAGAGCCTCAGATTAGGTAACCAAGCTTGTTCACCTTTTCCTGCCCCTTCGATTCTTAGATCAAGAGAAGGGGGAAAATGGGGTTCCCTTACCTCAAGATACGAACTGTTAGATCTCCTTGATGGGACAACTCATACATATTAATTCTTGAGTACTGTCCTTTGGGGTTCCTGATGTGTCATGGTTTCATGGCACTTTGGATGCTTAAAACAGGGAAAATATGCAATAACTTGGGTGTGTTTGGTTGGTATGATGTGTTTTCTATTCTACATTGCAGGAAAATAGGTTTTTGAGGCAAAATGGACAAAAAGGAAGAATCACTCTCGAGAATGAAGTATCTGAAGATGAAAGAACTAGGATCTGCATCGGAGAAGTGACTCACGACAAGACTCACGTGCCGCGAGTCCATTCACGTGACGTGAGTGGCTGCCTTAAGTCAACTTCAGAGATGTTCATTGTTGCCTGATTTCCACGGTACTGACCCACGTGGCGTGACTGGGTTCCACGACCCCAAGTCACGATACCGTGGAAAGTTGCAGACCATGTTTTCCTGTTTTGATTTGGATAGGATTTGTCTTGTATATATAAATACCTCTTTGATGTCCTATGTTCAGGAGTTAGCCATTACATTATTTTGAGATAGTTTTTCATTATTTTGAGTTCATAAACACATTATTGGATTTTGTAATCTTGGAACATCGATTCTAGGGTTTTATTCATAATTAAGATTTCTGAATTTCTTCTTTATTGTGAGGTTACAATTATGTTTTCATCCTCTAATTCTTATTGTGCTCTTGCAAACATGAATAGCTAAACTCATTAACTAGGGTTGTGTGAACCATGAGGAATTAACGAAACGAGTAAAGTGCGAAGCAAATTCTGAACTAGTGTGAATGCATGTATTGTTATTTCCTTCATTGTGATTGATCTTCTAACGGTTGCAAATATTATAAACTTGCCTGTATTCTAGACTTTCTCGAGAGAGGTAGAGATTGGGAAAAGGGAATAACAACAGAGATTTGAAGCTATCAACCTTCATCTAATAACTTGAGTCGTAGCAAGAATAGTTATCTGAGATCCAAGACAAGGGTTAGTAGTGCGACACTCGAAGACCGCGAGGAGAAGAGTGAAATTTGTCTAACCAAGGTCGAGAGACGTTTAGATCAGCATATCTTGTTAGATTTTGCATGCAATGTAGCGGGACAGTTTTTCCAGCACAAGTAACCGGTAGAGTTAAGAAATCATTGGGGATCACAGTCCTAGTGTATTTCTCATATTGTCTACAAATCCTAAAATCAACACTCGTTACTGTCACCACTTATTCATAAAACCCCCCCATTTTTACTTACTTGCCAAATACTCAAACTAGCATTTTACATAATTTTGTCCCGTTCCCTGTGGGATCGACCCCAACCTAGTTGGGTTCTATATTTGATACAGCGACCGCATTATCCTTTTCTGAAGGTATATTTTGGGCGACATCAAATTTTGGAGCCGTTGCCAAGGAGCAACGGTTATGGAGTTGAGTATTTTTCTTATTGGAGTTGATTGGTTTTATTTCCTTATATTTTTAAGGGTACACGCTGGTGTATGCCCAATACTAGGAGTCAAGGCAATCCCCTGATTCCACTTGATCTTGAAATAGAAAGAACTCTGAAAGTTAATCGAAGAATGGTGAATACCGATGGAGTTCAGGATCCTGCAGCCATGAGAGACATTTATAACCAACAAATCTATCCGGCTGGTCATGAAACAACAGACCAAACTACTGCTCGGTTGACACGGGAAGAGCAATCTAGACAAGCTTATCTTAGGCAAGCAGATAAAGATAATCGAGCTATGCAAGAAGCAGCCCAACGACTGGCTAAGGCTGAAGAAAGACAAAGAAGACTGAGAGCTCACCAACCACCTCAAAGACCATATTTACCAGTTTATGATGATCTTGAGGAAGAAGATGTGGCTTATTTCGAGCCGATAGAGACTGGTGCCATTATTCCACCAGAATTACCGCAGGGCACTATGTTTGACATTACAAGTGCCATGATTCACCTGCTTAACTTGAAAGGTGTATTCGCAGGTCTTCCTACAGATGATCCGAACATGCATGTGATGAGCTTTGTGGGGGTTTGCACTTCTTATAATTTGCCTAGAGTTAACCAAGAAGCTATTCATTTGAGATTGTTTCCATTATCTCTAATAGGAGAAGCGACTTTGTGGTTGGCAGAGTTACCACGAGGTTCCATCACTACTTGGCAAGAGTTAAGAAATCAATTTCTAGAAAGATTTTTTCCACCCTCCAAGATGCTTCAGTTGAAGGACGAGATTTACAACTTTAGACAACTACATTCTGAATCACTTTACTAGATATGGCTAAGGTTCAAGAAGAAGCTGCAGAATGTGCCAAATCATAAGATGAGTGGTAGGAATTTACTTGAAATCTTCTACAGGGCTTTAAACACCAATACTAAGGTTGTAGCAGATACTATTACTGGCGGAGCATTTATGAGTCTAAGTTGGGAACAATCTTCAGAGATTTTAGATTATATCATTAAGACCAACCGAGGATGTCATACTCAGGAGGAAGATACACCTGCTGGCAAGTATGCTATTAGAGCCTCAGCAGCACAATGAGCTTTGGACGAATCTATAGCTCAAGAGGTCGCACAACTGAGGACAGAAATTGGTTTGTTAGCTAAACAGATTACGGACAGAGATGCAGAGAAGGTGTATGCCGTAGGTGCACAAGGCAAAATATCTGGGCATGATGATAATGAATCTGATGAGGAGGCTAAGTACCTGGATCGAGATGTGATGAATTTTCGAGCTAAGGGCCAGGGGTCTAATCAAGACTCTTAGAACTCAAGGTAAGGGAATCAAGGTCGAAACTACTATGGAGACAATTATAATAAGTCGGGATATAGATATAGAGAACGAGATTGTGATCGTGATTAGAGGTGAAAGGATGATTATAGAGAGAAGAGTCGCCTATATGTACCACCAGGGAACCGTAATGATGAGTCTGGAAATTCAAGGATTGAAGACCTTCTTAATAAATTGGTTAAGAGGTTAGAGAACCAAGAAAACTGTCTAAAAGAGATTAGGGCAGATATTTCAGGAATAAGTCAAAAGGTTGAGTCTCACTCAACAGCTATCAATCAACTGGAGCAATAATTTGGGAAGATAATGATGGCATTGAACTAGCGTCAACTAGGTACACTTTCGAGCAACACCATCTCGAACTCGAAAAATGATGCTCATTGTATGGCTATCACAACAAGAAGTGGAAAGACTCTCATTGAGGCACCCAAACAATTTGAGGGTGATCATGTTACACTAGAAGAGCAGACGAATGCCATAAAAAAGGTAAAGGAAGCTTTAAAGAAGTATGTTTCATTCCCAAAACTTCCTTCACCTTTCCCTCAATGTCTCAAGAAAAAAGTGAATGAAAATAAAATTATTAGTGGGGAGATCATGAAAGAAGTTGAAAAGCCTCAGACTGATGAAAATAAGATAAATGAAGAAAATGAGAAAGAAAAAGAAGCCTCCCAAATTCTCAACCCCATTCCTATGCCACCACCTCCATTCCCTCAGTGCTTAAAGAAGAAAAAGAAGGATGAAAAATTTCATAAGTTCCTATCCATATTGAAGCAACTTTCTATAAACATTCCATTAGTGGAGGTGCTAGAACAATTGCTGGGATATGCAAAGTTTATGAAAGAGTTGGTCACAAAGAAAAGAACTGTAAGTTTTGAGCTGGCAGATAACTTACACCATTGTAGTGCAACTGTATCCCATTCTCTTGTGCAAAAGAAAGATGATCCCGGTACCTTTACAGTTCCATGCACAATTGGGTCAGTTAACTTCGTCAGAGCTTTGTGTGACCTAGGTGCAAGCATTAACTTGATACCGCTGGCAGTATTCAAGAAATTATACTTGGGAACCCTCGAGCCAATAAAGATGCGGTTGTTGATGGCAGATCGTACGATCAAGAAGCCTGTAGGCTTATTATTTGATGTTTTGGTCAAGGTTGAAAACTTTATATTTTCAGCTGACTTTATTGTCTTGGACTGTGAGGTCGATTTTGAGATGTCTATAATTTTGGGGAGTCTATTTTTAGCCACCGGCAGAGCATTGGTAGATATGGAGCGAAGTGAGCTGAAATTCAGGTTGAATAATAAAGAAGTCACGTTTAATATTTGCAGAACTATGAAGCAACCAAAGGACATGAGGGTGGTTTCGGAAGTAAATATTTTAGATGACCCTGGAGGCAAACCCAAGAGATATCTTGATGAAGTCTGAGTAATCAAGACACCCGCATCGTGACGTGATGTTAAATCAGGCGCTGCTTGGGAGGCAACCCAAAGTGTCTTGCTATTTCCACATTTGCTTTGATTTTTGTTATTTTGATCGACATTAGACCCACACACTTAGGGTGTCACAGGTATGTTCCTAGCTCCCTTATTTTACTTTGGTCTAGTGCATTGGGGACAATGCATGCTTATAAGTTGAGGGTGTGAATTACTTGTGGGTTTTAATGCCCTCTTGGGGTTTTTTGTTGTCGTGTTTCTTTTCCCTCGAGTGCTATCATAGTAGAACCGGCATGCTTAGGTTTTTATTTATATTATTATGTGTTTTTATGTTTAATTAGAAGAAAAATAAGGGAACCTTAGTGCAGTCTAGTTTTGAACATGTTTTTGATTTTGTTTGTGATTGTCTAAAGGATACCTCATGTTTTTGATGTTGTTTGTGATTGTCTAAAGGATACCCTTCCTGAGAATTTTGTTTTGAAATGTGCGTGTAGTATGTTAGTTTATGATAGCTGTTGGATCTTGTTATGACAATAGTATTATAGGCAATATGACTATAACTAGCAATGCATGAACTGGATAGTTAGTAGTTGACAGTGTAACCCTATACTATGTGTGTGTGAGGTCATTACCGAGTTCACTTTATGTGTAAGATCCAAAACTTGCCCGGTTAGTCTTGCCTAGGTTATAGGATAGTGGATAGGAAAGGATCATAGGTCATTTTTGAATAAGTCCACTTTTAGCCTAAATGTCTGACCAAATGAATTAAGTATTCCTTGATCTCGAGTTTGAGCCTTAATTGACCTATTTCTTTCGTTAGCCTACTCACCGTACTATTTTGAATTACAATGAACCTATCTTGTCCCTTGACCCTCCTTGGACATTGTGTACCTCAACTCAGGCAAATCACCCAAGTTGAGGGTGGCTATCATAGGGGTGTGTAGTTTGAATTGGGTATGAAGAACGAGTTAATAAAAGAAAAAGAGAACAAATTTGGGTGTGAAAAGAAAAAAAAGAAAAAAAAAAGAGTTGTGTTTTGAAAGAATGAAGAAAATCACACCTGAAAATCTAAAAATAAATGAAGGAGAATAAGGGAGAATAAATAAGCATGGTTGAAAAGAGAAGCCAAAAATAGTGTAGTATCAAGGAGGGTTGAGTTACTATATGTACCACACCCGCCCTCAAGCCTACACTACAAGCCGATGAAAGGCCTATAGTGATCCTAGTCCTAATGTCCGAGAAACTAAGGCATTGAAAATAAGGGCATGCCTATGGTATTTCATGCACATTATTTGAACTTCTTTGTGAGAGAGAGTGTTTTGACCCAGCCCTTACTTTGATATCCATTGGTATACTGTGAGTGTGTGGGACTTCTTAGTTGTGAGAGTACATGGGTTGCATTGGTAGATGCTATTTGTTCAGATAATGTCATCTGTATATATGCTTAGTTGGTTGTTCATAATCTGATGCCATCATTTGATCCCTTCTATGTCATGATAATATGCTGCATGTATGCAAACTATGATTTTGATTTGCAAGTTGGAGTGGTCAGAAAAGTTTTGAGGTCAAAAGCAATAAGTCGACTGCCGTAGGTCTGTAAGGCTTCTCTTAGTTAAACATCACTGTGTTTATTTTTTTTTATTTGCCTGAGGACATGCAAACTTTCTAAGTTGAGGCTGTTGATGTGTCATGGTTTCATGACACTTTGGATGCTTAAAACAGGGAAAATATGCAATAACTTGGGTGTGTTTGGTTGGTATGCTATGTTTTTCTTTCTACATTGCAGGAAAATAGGTTTTGGAGGAAAAATGGATAAAAACGAAGAATCACACTGGAGAACCAAGTAGCTGAGGACGAAAGAACCAGGATCTTCACTAGAGAGGTGACTCACGATAGGACTCACGTGTTGTGAGTCCACTCACGTGACGTCAGTGGCTGTTGTGAGTCAACTTCAGAGATGTTCAATATTTCCTAATTTCCATGGCACTGACGCACATGGCGTGACTGGGTTCCGTGACACCAAGTCACGATACCGTGGAAAGTTGTCGACTATGTTTTACTGTTTTGATTTGGATAGGATTCGTCTTTTATCTATAAATACCCCTTTGATGTCCTATGTTCAGGAGTTAGCCATTACATTATTTTGAGATAGTTTTTCATTATTTTGAGTTTATAAACACATTATTGGATTTTATAATCTTAGAACATCGATTCTAGGGTTGGTCCGTGAGTTTTATGCTTCTTATGCTGCTTCTACTGAATTGATCACACCTGATGAGTAGCAGAATTGGGACCAACCACTATTGACTCACACTTTGGTTTGGGAGACCAGAGTGGACATCTCTGAGCAGACTATCCACAGGTTTTTGTTTGGTGCTGAGCATCTATTTCCAACTAGCACTACAGAATTTGATCACCATATGGAGACTGTGAGAAATAGGGCTAAAATATTGGACGCCGATCAGTGTTTAGAGTTACTGCAGTGGATTATAGGTTATATAGCGGAGGATGGTGCTAATGCCAGCTGGGTTGCTGGGAAGCTGGATATTAAGAAGTCCTCGCTTCACTTTGCAGGACGGTTTTGGTGGTCGGTTGTCAGGCACCTGTTGAGTTCGACTAATGCTGATAATTCACCCACGCTTGATCGGGCAGTGTTGGTAGCAAGCATTCTAGCAGGTTTTGATATTAACTTTGCTCGCTACGTCATTGAGGAGATACATGAGCATGCATTTTGTGACTTCACCAGTATCCCTTTCCCCTGTCTGATTCATGGCTTATGTGTTAGTGCTGGTGTGTTCGCAATGCCTGCGGTAGACCATCATATTGTGGTGACCCGCATTGCTGATATAGGGTTGATGCAGCAGCGGGGATCTTACCCAATTTTTCCGCAGAGGTTTCAACCTTCCATGTCCTCAGGAGCTACCCTTTTTGAAGGGCCTGGAGATAGAGACGAGCCGGTTAGGACACCTATGCCTATTCCAGTGCCAGTAAGTGTACCAGAGACTGTTCATGTACCTGCTGAGGGCACAGGCTCGATTGACGATGAGGTACCCGAAACTACAACACCTCTGCCTCCCTCTGGTATGGTTTCAGTTTTGAGGGACTTCCTGCAGTAATTAGTGGATCGGCAGACACAGATGTTTGAGCAGCAGGCTCACACTGAGGCCTAGATGGCTAAGTTGGTATCCCAGCTTAAGCCATGGGTTAGGACCATGATAGAGGCTGTCGAGGCTAGAGTGGAGGCCCGTATGACTGCCCTATGGATAGGTTTATGCGAGAGCTGCATGGGCGGATTGATAGCTTTGAGTCACGGATGGCCACCCAGATGAGTTCGACACAGCTTCCTAATATGATGAAATTGACACAGAAGGTGGTTGCATTGAGAGAAGAGGTGATAGCTTTAGCACTAAGCAGCACTGCTGTCATTCCACCTATGCCCTTTGCGGCCTCGATGAGGCCGGCTTTTGAGGTTTGTTTGCTGATGAGGAGCCTCCTATTGATCAATGAAAGAGAGCACGTAGTTTGATGGATTAAGGTGATCGTGGTGATGAGTTTGAGGATGATTTTTAAAGAGCGTTTAAGGCCTCTAGGGTAGAGTACCATGCCCGATAGATTGCTCAGGAGGAGAGGGAACGGGGTGCATCCTCTAGTCAGATACCCCCACCACCGGACGCACCTAGCAGCGAGCCCAGAGAGCATGCTAATGATCACACATTGGGTGGGCCCACATTCAGTGCCTAGGGCACCTCAGGTATGTCTTCACTCTCTTTCACTTACCATATTAGTAGCTGTGCACTGAGGGCAGTGCACCATTATTTAGTTGGGGGTGGAGGTGTACCACCATTTGGGGAGTTTCATTGCCGTATTTTTTTCCCCCGAGTGTGCTATCATAGTAGAACCGATATGTTTAGGTTGTTGTTGTGTTTTTATGATTTAATTAGGAGAAAAATAGGGGAACCTTAGTGCAGTCCAATTTTGAACATATTTTGAATGATAAGGATGCTTTTTGATTATGGAGAGGACACCCCTCCTCAGAATTTTGTTTTGAAATGTGTGTGTAGTATGTGCGTTTGTGATAGCTGTTGGATCTTGTTATGACATTGGTATTATAAGCAACATAACTGTAGCTAGCAATGTATGAACTGGATAAGTAGTAGTTGATAGTGTAACTCTGTGCTATGTGTGCGTGAGGTCATTACTTAGTCACTTTGTGTGTACGATTCAAAACTTGCCCGGTTAGTCTTGCCTAGGTTATAGGATAGTGGTTAGGAAAGGATCATTGGCCATTTTTGAATATGTCCACTTTTAGCCTAAATGCCCGACCAAACGAAATAAATATCCCTTGATCCCGATGTTGAGCCTTAATTGACCTATTCCTTTCATTAGCCTATTCACTTTCCCATTTTGACTTATAATGAACCTGTCTTGGCCCTGGTCCCTCCTTGGACATTGTGTACCTCAACTCAGGTAAATTGCCTAAGTTGAGGGTGGCTATTATAGGGGTGCGTAGATTGATTTGGGTATGAAAAAGGGGTTAATAAAAGAAAAAAGAGAACAGATTTGAGTGTGCAAAAGAAAAAAAAAGAAAAAAATTGTGTGTTTTGAAGAAATGAAGAAAATCACTCTTTAAAATCTGAAAATAAATGAAGGAGAATAAGGGAGAATAAATAAGCATGATTGAAAAGTGGAGCCAAATATAGTGTAGAGTCAAGGAGGGTTGAGTCACCATATCCATATGTACCATACCCGTCCCCAAGCCTACATTACAAGCCGATGAAAGTCCTATAGTGATCCTAGTCCAACTGTCCGAAAAACTAAGGCATAGAAAATAAGGGCAAGCCTATGGTGTTTCATGCACACTGTTTGAACTTCTTTGTGATAGAGAGTTTTTTGACCGAGTCCCTACTTTGAGATTCATTAGTATATTATGAGTGTATGGGACTTCTTTGCTGTGAGAGTACATGGGTTGTGTTGTTAGCTGCTATTTGTTCGGATAATGTCATTTGCATATATGCTTAGTTGTTTGTTCATAATCTCATGCCATCATTTGATCCCTTCTACGTCATGATAATATGCTGTATGTATACACAATACGATTTTGATTTGCAAGTTGGAGGGGTCAGAAAAGTTTTGAGGTCAAAAGCAATAAGTCGACTGCCGTAGGTCCCTTAGGTTTCTCTTAGTTAAGCATCATTGGGTTTATTTTGTTTTGTTTGCCTGAGGACATACAAACGTTCTAAGTTGAGGGTGTTGATGTGTCATGGTTTCATGACACTTTAGATGCTTAAAACAAGGAAAATATGCAATAACTTAGGTGTGTTTGGTTGGTATGATGTGTTTTTTGTTCTACATTGCAGGAAAATAGGTTTTGGAGGCAAAATAGACAAAAAGGAAGAATCACACTCGAGAACGAAGTATCTGAAGAGTAAAGAACCAAGATCTGCATTGGAGAAGTGACTCACGATAGGACTCACGTGCCGCGAGTCCATTCACGTGACGTGAGTGGCTGCCGTGAGTCAACTTCAGAGATGTTCAATGTTGCGTGATTTCCACGGCACTGACCCACATGGCGTGACTAGGTAAGTCACGATTTCGTGGAAAGTTGCTAACATTGTTTTTCTGTTTTGATTTGGATAGGAATCGTCTTGTATCTATAAATACCCCTTTGATGTCCTATGTTCAGGATTTATCCATTACATTATTTTGAGATAGTTTTTCATTATTTTGAGTTCATAAACACATTATTGGATTTTATAATCTTGGAACATCGATTCTAGGGTTTTATTCATAATTAAGATTTCAGAGTTTCTTCTTTATTGTGAGCTTACAATTATGTTTCATCTTCAAATTCTTATTGTGCTCTTGCAAACATGAATAGCTAACTCATCAACTAGGGTTGTGTGAACCATGAGGAATTAACGAAATGGGTAAAGTGAGAAGCAAATTCTGAACAGTGTGAATGCATATATTGCTATTTCCTTCATTGTGACTGATCTTCTAATGGTTGTAAACGTTAGAAACTTGCTTGTATTCTAGACTTTATCGAGAGAGGTAGAGTTTGGGAAAAGGGAAGAACAACAGAGATTTGAAGCTATCAACCTTTATCTAATAACTTGAGCCGTAGCAGGAATAGTTATATAAGATCTAAGACAAGGGTCAATACTCGAAGATCGAGAGGAGAAGAGTGAAATTTGCCTAACCAAGGTCGAGAGATGTTTAGATGAACATATCTTGTTAGATTTTGCATGCAACGCAGCGGGACAGTTTTGCCAGCACAAATAACCGGTAGAGTTAAGGAATCATTGGGGATCACAGTCCTAGTACATTTCTCATATTGTCTACAAATCCTAAAATTAGCACTCGTTACTGTCACCACTTATTCACAACCCTCCCCCCCCCCCATTTTTACTTACTTGCCAAATACTCAGACTAACATTCTACATAATTTTGTCCTGTTCCCTATGGGATCGACCCCAACCTAGTTGGGTTCTATTTTTGATACAGCGACCGCATTATCCTTTTCTGAAGGTATATTTTGGGCGACATCAGTTTCATTCCATTTAATTGGGCCAAACAGGTGGCAATCATCCACGTTCCTCCATCTTCAGCATATTAATGAGATTTTAGTTTTAAATTGCTACCTTTAGTATCTTATTTTTCCCACATCTTTCATTCCTTCATTGAGGATCATTCACAAGAAATTTGTTCCTCCCCTATGGCGCTCCTCTTGAGTTGCCTTGGATATTCTAATTTTTCTCTGGGGTTTCCCCATAAGTTTTACTTTATCCTTATTTTTTTATCTCGGAGTTCGTCCTCAGATGATTTCTCTTGAGCTATTGAAAAGGATAAGGCAAAAACTATAGGTGAAACTTTAGGAAAGAGAGGATTGTAGTGGGTATAACTGCTCTCTTCCTCTTCTACTTTCTTGATGTAAAGGCCCGCCCCTCTTTTCTTAGCTTTATTGATTTTGGAGGCAACAATTGATGAAGGAGAGATCGAACGCGAAAGGCTTAGAAGGCTATGTGGATTCTCTTTATAGGTGTCTCTTTGTGAGTTGAGGTATTTCTCGGTACTCGCAAGATTTCTCCTAAGGTATCCATTTGACCGAAGTTCCTCATCTGCTCATTTCTAGCCATTTTGGAACAAATGGGCCATACCTCTTCCCCTATCATGGGAAGATAGTAATTCAAAGTGAGAGTTTCTGGGTCATCAGCAAGAGTGGTGGACATCTGTCACAACCCGAGACTACCTCCTAGTTGTAACACGGTGCTTAGAGTTATAAGTGACCTCAAGCTAACCCATGGCCTGGCATGACGCTATAAATACTGAAATAGATGATAAAAACATTGTGCGGAAGCTCTATTGAATGATGAAATAATAATTAAAACCAATAACAATATCTGAGTCTAAAACCACCAAGCTGAACATCTAACTGTATGTCCGAAAGCCTCTACTAAGACGAGCTGCTGAGACAATGCCCCAGCTATCTTGAGCTGTCTGAAACTAAAATAATATAAAAATAAATACTGATAACTAGTCCTCTAATGATGAGGACTCACCAAAAACTGCTGCTGATAAGGTGCAAAATTGTACTAAGCGTGAACTGGATGTTAACCATCAGAACCTATATTATAAGACAATATAGCGCAAAGGAAAAGTATGTGATCAGTACTTTGAATGTATTGAGCATGTGAGATATGAACTACACTATATATGTTGATTATGAGAAAATGAACTAAACATGATGTGTGAAACGTAAACTGATACAATGTTCAAGCGACTAAACATGTAACTGAATAAAAGTATTATGTTGAATAAACTGAGTACATGATTATGCAATATCAAAGTATGAACTATAAGAGTACAAGGACATTCTGAATATCATAAGAGGTATGCAAGCTAACGTACTGATGATAGAATATCTAAATCAATTACATATTATTGAAGTATACTAAGATGCAAGGGCCCATCTAGATAATCACGAGTACTGACTTCATAAATATTTTGGTATAACCGAGATACTAATAAATAGACTGGACTGAGGGTCATGCCAATACCAAAGTGTGAGACTGTGGGAGATACTATTAACTAACATATAACCATTGAGCTAAACATGGGGTTCAATGTATAATCCCCATCGAAGAGGGACCAATATACTTTGCCAGGGTATAAAGGCTGAGCTGATCTGATATGGTATATATAAACCTATGGTGGCACGTAGTTCTGGGACTATGGTTTTTTGCTTGCTAAACCTTTATCCAACTCGGTGCTAAGTACTACTCCCAAGTGAATATAATTGATAGCTCAATGAGATGACATACTTGGATGTCAACCTGAGATGGTCATGTATGCCATACCTAGTTGCCATACTACTAGTGAACCTTGATTTTATAAGAAAACTGATCCACAATCATTGATGGCATTTTGGATACCATACCAATTGGAAACCTTACTTTTGGGGAAATTGTTCAAAACATTGATGGCATATCTGGATGTCATGCATGTCATGCGTCTTACTAATATGAGCCAAAGCTCCTGAATATGATATGAGAACTCATATGTATATAAATCACATATTTCTGAATACTGTGACTTGTAAGTCTATGAGAGACATGAGATGGCTAAAGTAAATGCATAAAGGAATCCTATGAGGGTTAAGATTTGGAAGGAAATTATAAAGCTGGACTTGATCCCTAAATCCTGACTTATGAAACTAATAATAGTCTAATAAGGTGAATTTATCTAAAAACATTATTTAGAATATACTTTATCTGAAAACACTCGGCAGGTCAGTAACACTGACTATACGGATAAACTGAGACAGAGTAACAGACCCTCTATTTGAAAGTATCCTAAAATATGTAAACTTGAAGGAACGAGTGTTTAAATTAATAATTCATGGGATCCTAGGTGATTAGGTGTTCATAAACCGCCATCTCTGAAGAGTGCAACTATTCATGACAACCTCTATGATATGAATGAAATATAAAATTACATAATACAAGCCCAAAAATCATGGAATATCATTATACTTAGAGTTCATGGATATGATACTATTAACGTACTGAATTTCATGTAGAAACATGTATTTATAGTTTACTAGTTATCGGGAATGGAAGTACAAGACGAATTATGGCAGTAATAAAAACCCTAATTTCGAGATCATGAATTAATTTGAGGAACTGAATGTATTTTGGAACTCAATGGGTGAAAGGATACCCACTGATGAAATCCTACATACCTGGAGATGAAAACATTGGTGAAACCCTTGAATTTGGAGTTTGAAGAAGGTGAACCCTAGCTATGCCTTAGAGAAGAGAAATAACCTCTTTTCTTATTTTCTCTCTAAATGTCGACTTAATTTTTGAATAATGAGGGACTTAGAGTAATCTTAGGCTTAATATGCAGCCTTAGGATAGTTAAAATGAAGTAATTCAGGGGTTTAAAAAGTGGGAAAAAACTGGAATGCCCCTTATAAAATATAACTGGAAAAGCTATAGAACATGACGTATGGACCATCTCACGATCGTGGGACCTACCTACGATCGCGGGTTGTACTCGTGGTTAGGATACTGGATTGAGGCTTCTATAGACATCATCAGACAAGCCTTGGTATGAGCGTGGGACCTACGTATGATCGTACCTTGGTTCGTAGGTTGTAAGTACAAGTCGGATCATCTTTAGAAGTCAGGATCGTGCCTAAGATCATGGTTTCTAACCCAAATCGTGGTACCCTTTCGTGGTTGAAAGGTATACATGTCAACTTGCAGGTTTTAGGGGTTGTTTTATGCAGATGAGACCATTGTACGGTTGTGGTTTCTAACCACGATCGTGGTTATGATCATATATTCTCACTACTGGACAATACTTCACAAAAATGGCCATAACTCTTACCTCCGACATCGAATTAAGGTAAACTGGATGTGTTGGAAAGATAATTCAAATATATATCATTTGGTGGGTTTTGAGATCAAAAATTCATTAGAATATAGAAGTTATACCCGTTTGAAGTTGACTATAGCAAGATTCTTCACAAGAAAACCACTGGTAAGGAAGGTTTCAACTTGGCTAGGGGCTAGGAGTTACTTGTGGCCTTAATACATGTATAAATCACTTCTCATACTTCCAAAATATGATGTTTGATTCTACATGTACTTGAACCATGGTTTTAATCTTAGCTTGGATTTTTTGGGTGTTATAACATCCATCCAAACTTACGTGTTTCGCAGGGTGTAATAACCCGTTCCATAATTATTAAGGTTATCTGGAGTAAAGGATTAATAACCTCTTTCACCATAATTTATAAGGACCAATTCTTTAGTATGGGAGTGTATTGGACATGTACTAAGGTCGTATTATACCCCTTGCACAAAGTTAAGTTGGAAGTGTTCTTACCTATTGAGTTTTGAGCTAAGTTTAAACTAGGATCAACTACAAATGAGTATATCTCCTAGAATATAAAGAATTATAGGGACAAATACCCACCAAATGAAATATCTTTGAGTCTTTTTTCTAATGCATCCGACCGTTTGTTAATCTGCTTATGACCATGTTATTAAACACTGTTTGGGCTGAGAAATTAACCGCCATAGTTGTACCACTGCAGCGGTAACTGGGCAGTTTAGAACAATGTTTTTTATGGGTTTTTGCCTTAAGAAGGCAATTTTACAACTTCTTGAGTTAAAATTCTTCGTTGAGGTAAGATTTTTCTATCATTTTATTTGTATTTCAATCATTTAACATCCTAGAATCCTTAGACCGATCTTCAATGAAGGAATTCTTGGAGATTTAAACCCTAAGTTCATGATATTTTTGGAAAAACCTATGGGTTTGGTTAATATCACCTAGAATTACTTCTAGATTGTTAATTAACAATTCCTAGCATGAATTAATGACTCTAAAACTTGAATTGATGGTTGGGGATCTTGAATTTAATAAAAATGGAATCTTTAGCCTTGAAACTCCATTAATAGAGATGGGTTGAATTTGATAGAGATTGGTAATGGGTATTTGACCCTTAGGTGATGTTTTAGAGCATGAATAAGGGTAGAATTAGTGGGTTTGAATTCTCAAAGTATTTCTTTAAAGAGTAATTGATTAATTATTCTTATAACTACCTATTTGTCAGATGATTGAGCATTTTAACGCCTGAAGGAAAGAAAGGAGAATCCGTGGTTTGGCTTACTTGTTTCAAGATCATCGATAGAGGTAGGTTATGGTTTAATGTGTAGTAGACTTGCATTAGTTCCATGTAATAATTATAGTTTATGGGAGATTTCATGTCTAGACCCACGGGCACGGAGTTTGGATGGATAAAGTATGGAATTAATGTAATAATACTATAATTATGTGTTATTGTGTTTTGTGTGGATCTCTTGATGGGCTTTTGTGTTTGTATGAATTACTTGATGATTTATAAAGTTCAATATATGAATCTGTGTATTAATAGAAGAATTAGGTGACCTTCTAATTTATAGAGCTAGTCTTTAATATATTTAAAAAGGGTGAACCGATATTATGTGTATTTGAAGTATGAGATATTCCTGCTCGAAGATAGTTAGAAGAGTTGATTATGATAAGAGAAAGCGATGATATAACTTAATAACCCAAAGACAAGTTTGGATAAGTGCTAGAAAGTAAGATGTGTAAAGTTGTATGACTCTAGCTAGAATTGTAAGTTGAATAGAGTCGAATGGTTGAATGATCGACTAAAGGGATAGTGCCTTGAAATTATTGATGACTTGAGTGTAAGGGTTACTAGTTAATCGATTTTAATATGAATAGAAGAGAGTTAGATTGGTGAATGAAATAGGATAATAACTTAGAGTGTAGATATTAATTCTGGTGGAATGTGTAATCCTAAAATGGATACTTGATTGATTGGTCTTCGACCGTGTTTGTGATTGATGATTGGATTTAATAATGTTCAATTGAGCAAGTGGTGAATTTGCCTTCGGACATACTTGTAATTTCATCTGTTAGTGGATATTTGTTGTTACCTGAATGATGAACTTGTGATTATTGACTGCATCTATTTGATTGTCAATTGTCATTAATTGTAAGTTTTCTTTCGATCATTGTTGCTTGCGTCTAATTTTGATTGGGTGTTTGTGATTCGTCTTCAGGTATTATTTATAATTATTGACTGCATCTTACATTTACATTGATGGTATTGATGATGATATAAAGATTATGATGTTCATGATGTTGAATTGATATTGATAGTATTGAGATCATGATGTTCATGATATTGAGATAATATTGATGATGATGATGAGTTGATGATATTGATTATGATATTGAGATCATGATGTTGAAAATTATATTGATGATGATGAGATTGAGAAGAGAAATAGATAATACATACATCTTGCATACATACATTCATCGTAAGCATTTGAATGTATATTTACATATATTTTTATGTTGTGGTGAACTTGTTGAAGAATCCGCCTAAGTGTAATTAGTTCCTTATGTGGACCGGTTGTTGGATGAGATACTATGGTTCCTTAAGTAGACCAGTTATGTTGATGATGGTGATTGTGCATTGTAGAAAAGTGTGAATATAAGGTACGTCCTAGATTATGTGTAAATATTATTCTTCTAGTTATATACGTGATGTATATTATAGTGTCCCTTCTTGCAATTTGTTGATGCTATTAATTGCCTTGGTTAACACAATTCTAATGGTTAATGGTGGTATAATAGAGAGCGAGGATTATATAATAAGAGGATTAATATGGAAGAGAAAGAGAAGTATATAGAGTTGTTGTAATAAGTTAAGTGCATAAGAATTGTGGGTTAGATTAATTCATAGAATATAGTTAGTTAATCACGCCCTAAGGGCAAAGTAATATTGCTTAAATAAAAGAAAGGTGGTTAGTTTGAAAGTTGAAGTAAGTTAAGTATGTTCAGCTATTAACATGTATGTTTTTCATGATCTCTTCTTATTTGCTATATGTTGTTATATGTTTTCTAACCCTGGTCGACCGATGATACCTACAGTATATGTGGTTGTACTAATATTACACTTACTATATCTCCATTTGGGGATATAGCCATATTGCATGTCAGTTGGGGTTTCTATAGGTACAATGGTATTTATTCTTCAGTAGCTCCGTCATCCTACTCATATATGGATGTTGTGTCTCGGGTCATTCCTTCAGTTGTTTAGTGCTCTTATATCGGTTAGACTAGTTTCTGGAAAATTGTTTAATTTACTTCCGCAATGTATTAATGCAATAAGTGTGTTTTAAACAGAAGGTTTCTATAATTATTTATACTTGAGGCTTTTTTAAATGTCTTCCACAATACTTTAATGGTTGGGGTGTAAGGGTAATCCTATATAGGATAGATTAGGTAAGTGCCTGCACAATCCGTGATTTGGGTCATGACACAGAGAGTAACGACCCAGAGCAGATCTGAGCTCGTCGACAAGGATCATTCGGGCGGCTTCTAGATACATAAGAACAAAAATCACATTATGCACTAGGAGTAGGGTCTTGGTGTATTTTATGTTACTTTGGGTGCTCTTTGTCATCCACTTGATTGAAAGCTTTCTTTGTAATAATTTTCTCTTTTGTAATAATTCTGTACTTAACTCTAGATCATTATTTGTATCGTATATATGAATAATTTCAACAATTTTGTTTAAGCCATTTTTTGTGGTGAATATTTTCCTCAAGGTGTCTCTCAGGGAGTCTCATCCTTTTCATGGCCTGTGCATGTAATGCAGAGTTTGCAAATGTTGTGTTTGTATTGAAGATTGAGGCTATTTGCTAACCAGTTTTTTAATTTTGCGTGCCTCTTGCATCTTTTTAATGGGTTTTAGTTCAATCGCTGGCAATTTCAGCCTATATACCCCAATATATTGATGAGGGATCCCTTTTATTTTTCATGTTATTGTACGACTAAGTTCAGATATCTCCTAGATACTTTAGCGCATAACGTGAGAGCGATTGCTGCTTCTCTTTTAGTCATAATCGACTTTCATAGCGTATACTTTTGGTTTTAATATAATTTTACATGGATATATCTTTAGCGGTACCTTTTATTTGGGCTATCTTGCCCCTATTATATAAGGGCTATATGTTTTAACACTATTGAATGATCAGTCCGTGTGTATTCTGTAGTAAATTTCTCAGCGAGGCCATGAGTCGGGCGCCTTTGCCTGGAAAAGCCAGTCTTGAGTCTTAGTATCGGGTTGTATAACTTTTTTTTTGCGACCCTTTATGCAGAATCACCCTTAGGGTCTCCTCCTCATGGCTCATTATGAGCGGAGATTATGGCCTCAAAGGTCCCTGGCCATTCATGGCTAGTTTACAATTTGATCGAGGAATCTTATTCCAAAAATGAGGCAAAATTCAAAACAAAAAGTATAAACAAACGCTAAATTCTTTATGTTTTCTCATTCACTTCAGCCATTATCGGCCATTGTCTTTACAACTGGGGGTACACAAAATTTTTCTTTATTTTCCCTGAAAGTCCCTACTACTACCTCGTTAAAAACCTTGCTAGAAAAATCCTTTTGGGGATAAAAACTGGTCGAAGGAAAAACTTGTCCTTCAAGGTATTCTGTTGTCGTGCTTGAATGCCTTCGAAATACACATGAAAAAGAACTCAAAGAAGAACTGTTAGATAAACAAAACAAAAAGGGAGGATGGTTACCTATCTATTGAGCCTGCAGATAAACTTATAATCTTTCGGGGAGCTTCCAATCCTGTGGGTGCCTGGTTTCCTTCTATGCCTTTCCCATAGTCGCCCTTGGCTCGCTCGCTTAGGAACTTTTTGAGGTGTCCATCCTTGAGCATGTCGGTGATTGCTTCTCAAAGGTGGCGGTAGTCCCCAGTGTCATGGCCATGCATCCCATGGAACTCACACTCGAAACTCTTGTTCCTAGCGTTCACGTCTGTCTGGAGAGGCTTTGGAAACTTCATTCCTTTAATGTATCGAATTATCGAGACAAGCCGCTCAGGGCTGATGTTGAAGCAATACTCCAAGAGCATGGGGGCATCATTAATAGCGTACACTACGGGCTTTGCCGCCTCTAAAGACAACAACTCCCTCCGCGAGAGTTCCCTTTCCACCCTTCGATCATACTGCAACTGACCTAAAGCCTGAAATCCTCTACCCCCACCACCGCTAGCCCTCGAATCTACTTAATATGGGGCATAGTGCCCTTGAGCTGACCCTTTTGATTCATTCTAATATCTATGGTTCTTGGCTGACTTGTATACCTCTACAAGCTCTTCTAGGGTCTCGAGTCACTTCACGTTCGCTGGGGCCTTTCCAGTAACTTACCTGCAATCATCTTTGATTTGAATCTTTAACTCATACTTGTTGAGCACGTCAACACTGGTTGTTGATTTGAAATCAGTCAAGCTCTCTTTGAGCTTGAAAGAGGCAATTAAGCTTTCAAGGTTCAGACCTTCGGTGAAAGCTTCTGCTGCCCAGTCATCCGGAACCATCGAAAGCTGTATCTTTTCCTTCTGGAATCGATCTATAACTCCCAAAGTTGCTCCAAATATCCCTGCTCTATCTTGAAAATATCCCTTTGATGGGGCTGCACCTTTTTGGCCTCAGCATGAGCCTGTATGAACTATCTGCCAACATGTTAAATGAGTTGATAGAGTTTTCAGGGAGAAGAGAGTATCATACCAGGCCTACTCCCAAGAGCGTCTCTCTAAATTTCTTCACCATAAACTACTCAGCTTTCTGTTTAGTCAGATCATTGCTTTTGATTGTCGAGGTAAAAAATAACAAGTACTCTTAGGGATCTAAGTTTCCATCGTACTTTGGGATGTCTGAGATATTAAACCTCTTTGGGATAGGTCTCATTGTAATGGATGCCATGTAAGACACCTTGGCGTAGCTTTTAAAGTCTGGTCCATTTACTATTGGCGGGGCTCCTGGAATGTGATTCATCCAAGAGTTTAGCTCAGAGTACTGCACCTTAATCTTCTTTCTCATCAATCCCAGCATGCTCACTATCGGGGCTACTCCCTTGGGCCTGGTTTCATTGTCTACTGTCATTATCTTATCCATATGTTCATCCTGCTTATGGTCATCCAGATCCTCTCGGTCTTTCTTCCTCGATGTGACCGGAGTTCCTTGAGCAAATCCTACCTACAGCTCATCCATCCGCCTATCTTTAGCCTCTATCTACACTAGTAGCTCCTTGTAGGTTGTAGTAAAACTCCTTAAGAGATCCTACAAACCTTGGGCTCCTCATCATCAATGACTATATGTATAGGCCTCTTTTACCTTTTCTCCATGTTCATATTTGTTGTGTTCACTTCTAGAGGCATCTGGTCATCCAGGGGACTCTATCTTGCCCTAGAGCCCCCATGTGTCACGTCACTGGACTTACAAGTATGCTTAGGGGCATTGTCCTCCATGTGGTCATTATTATTGTTTGGCATGACCTGCTTTCCTGTAAAGCAAAATCACCAAAAAAAAAACTAGCGAGTAGTAACGAAGCTAAACACCCACACAGTTATTTTGGCCCTACAGTAGGAGCCAAATCATTTATCATATTTTTGGTACAATTGAATTTGATCTTGAGTCAAGAACACGCGTTACGGTCTTAGCTTAGAGTTGGTAATATAAGCTTGCAAAAAGGTAGATAATGTAAATGAAAGATCAAATAGATCGAACAAGGCAAATATTTAGAAACAAATCTGTAATGTTAGCCGAGTATTAGGTTCTTTCAGCTAAAGGCAATCCGTGGCCAAGCTCGAGTGCAATAGCGAGAAAGCAGTAAAATAACTAAAACAAATAGAGAATGCTTAAGAACGAAGCTAAAGATATTTTATTGCTTATAGGGTGAGGATGGGAAAAAATTAGAACCTTTACAATGAGGGAAGGGTACCAATTTATAGGGTACAGAGGTTGTCCTACGACCAATAGGATAACGTTATTCTCTAAGTCCATAGTACCATGTCCAATCCAATTTGAAGAATTCGAATAATAATAATAATAACAATTTTCTGAATTCTTCATTCCATTACTAGGAAGAATGATCGTCAGTTACTTGTCCTTGAGCCATTGAGGTATGCCAGCCCAGTATACTGTGTCAAATGCAATTTAACCGAGAGTCACCTATGATTCTGAATCATCTAACACACCATCCTCTTGTCGGTCTTTTACATGCAGTCATCATCGTTGGTTATCTCGAGCCACTTTCATTAATGCCCCAGAGGCCATTCCTTATGTTAGGCTTGCTCTCGAGATGCCACCATCATGGGCCGCCCTTGTAATACCTGACCTAACTCAAGCCAGTCTTTTTCTAATCTTCCTTACCCTGTACAAGTAACAAAAATAATAAATAGTAACAGAATAGATGTGGTATATCGGGCCACAAAATGAGGCTTTTCCTGATGTAGCTACAGGTACCGTATACGTATTGATTGACCCATATTCGACACTAGCATAAGTTATTTCATTAATTGCTGAAAAATCCAAAAAGAACACCAGAATTACTAGTTATGCCACAAGAAGTCTATACATCAGTTGGTGAATCTATTGTAGTTAAAAGAGTATATCATAAGTTCATAGTAATTGTTTGTGGTCATGAGACACTGGTTGATCTTATTGAGCTGGGAATAGTGGATTTTAATGTTATAAAGGGATTGTGACATAGTAGATTGTCGAACTAAGAAGTTATATTGTCGTTTTCCCCAGAAGAATATTTTTGAATGGCCAGGGAAATGTGGTGACACCAAGAGGAAAATTCATTCCCCATCTTAAAGCAAAGAAAAGGATACTCTAAGGGATACATATGTCACTTGGTAAGAATGAAGAATATTGATGTGATGCCACCAACTCTTTAATCAATTCTGATGGTAAATGAATTCCTCGATGTATGAGTTGGTATTAATGTGATGCTAGGTATTCAGCCTGTTTTTATTTATTCAGGTAGCATGGCCCCGGTAGAGTTACGATAATGAAGCGAGAAATTAAAAGACGTGATGAACAAGGGATTTATAAGACTTAGTACGACCCTTTGGGGGTGCATCAGTGTTCACAGTACAAAAAAAAATGACACATTAAGAATGTGTGTTTACTAACGGCAATCGAATAAGGTGAAAACGAAGAATACATGTCTTCTTCCTGGAGTTGATGACTTATTTGATCGGTTATAGGGTGTCAGATTCTTTCTAAAGATTGACTTAAGGTCAGGAGATCATCAAGTAAAGGTCAGAGAAAATAAAGATACCCAAAATAGAAGTATGGTTGTTATGAATTCGTAGTTATGCCATTTTGGGCTAACAAATGCACCAGCTGTGTTGATGGGTTTGATAATTAGGGTGTTTAAGCCATCGCTAAGCGTACTCGTGAAAATGTTTTAGATTCTATACTAGATTACTCAAGAGCATAAAAGGACCATGTTAATCACTTGTAACAGGTGTTACGGATTCTTCGTGACCGTAAACTATATGCAAGTTCTTTAAATACAAGTTTGGTCACAATCCGTATCGTCCTTAGGACACATTGTATAGATTGAAGGAATAAGGATTAATATATATACAAAAGAAGTGGCCAAGGCTTACGACGCCTATGGAAATTCGTAGCTTCCTTGAGTTGGCCAGTTATTACAGAAGAATTGTTAAAAAGGCTTTCTGCCATTACCCTTAACAAAGCTAACACACAAAGTAACTAAGTTTCAGCGGAATGATGTATGTGAGAAAGTTTGTAAGAGTTGAAAGATAAATTGACTCCCACACCTGTACTAGTACCTCCCAAAGGCACATAAGAGTATGCCGTGTATTGTGATATTTTAAAAGTTGGTATGGGATGTGTATACATGCAGCACGATAATGTGATAGCGTATACCTTAAGGCAATTGCATTCACATAAGGGAAATTATCCCACATATGAGTTTAAGTTAACAGTTGTGATAATTGTTTATAACAAATGGCACCACTACTTGTATAAAACTTCAGGTGAAAGAATTATAGCGTCAAATGTGACAGCATTTTCATTGGTATCTGAGATGAAGGAAAAGCAATATGTAAATCCTATTTTTAGTTCAATTGAAAAAGAATGTAAGTAAAGTCAGACAAAAGTATTTGAGCAAACAAAATGGGGAGTATTTTAACGCCAATCTAGATTGTGTGTACTGGGTATAGATGAGTTAAGGAAATGAATTAGGACAGAAGGACATCGTTCACAGTATTTTATTCATTCGAAAACAACCAAAATGTACCATGGTTTAACAGAGATGTCTTGGTAAGGATACATGAGAAGCACATTGTAGAACTTGTAGCTCAATGTCCAAGAGGTCAATGATTAACGGTATGGCATCAAAAATCTGTATGTTTTATGCAATGTATTACCCTTCCAGTTTGGAAGTGGAACATGAATGACGTGGATTTAATCACATGTTTGCCTCGTACACTGCGAAGGTTGATTCCATATAGGTAATAGCTGATAGACCTACAGAGTCAGCGTATTTTTTTTACCAGTTAGGACCACCGCTACAGATGCACATTATGCAAAGTTGTATGTTGCAGAGATAGTATGATTACATGGGATTCCACTCACTATTATATCAAATAGGAGAGCTCACTTTATTGCACAATGTTGGAAGTCTTTTCAGTAAGGCATAGGTGCACAGGTGGATGTAAGTATGGCCTGTCATTCTCAGATGGATAGACAAACAGAACATATTATAAGAACATTTGAAGATATGCCACGAGTTTGTGCATTGGACTTTAAAGGTAGTTGGGATGAACATCTATCGTTTACTGACGTTGCTTTTAATAAAAGTATCAAAAGGCACCTTACGAAGCTTTATATGAAAGAAAATATAGATCATCAATTGGATGGGTTACAGCTGATGAAATTTGCTTTGCTCAGGTCAGATTTTGTTCATCAAGCTATAGAGAAAGTGAAGGTGATATAACAGCAGCTACAAATGGCCCAAAGTCGATACAAATCATATGCCGATATTAGAAGAAGGGAAGTAAAATGTACCATAGGTGATTAGGTATTTTTGACAGTGTCACCAATGAAAAAAAAAAAGAGATAATGAGATTTGGGAAGAAAGGGAAATTGTCCAAAGATTTGGGCAAATTGCGTATCTATTAGCACTGGTCCAAGAACTCCTCACAGTTCATTCAGTATTTCATATTCGATTCTTTGAAAGTGTATAGGAGATTATCCCGTATTGCTCCCAGTAGGGATGTACAAGCTACGGAGGATCTCACATATGAAGAGGTATCTAATGTTATTCTAGATCGATAAGTGAAAAGATTAAGAAATACAAAAGTAGCTTCCGTAAAGGTACAGTGGAGGAATCACCAAGTAGAAGAAATCACGTGGGGAGTCAAACAAGTGATGAAGTCGAAGTACCCATAATTATTTCAAATGGAAGGAAAAGTTCAAAGTGCGGAGTTAAAGCAATAGCGAGTAAGTATCTATGAGCATTATGTGTATATATGATGACATGAATAATGATCCTAAACTTGAATTTGTTTAAATTGAATAAGGTCATTAACATTGGAGGACGAATGTTTCTAAGGGGGGAAGAATGTAACACCCCGTACGTTCCCGAGCCTATACGACTATGTTTACATTTATGGAATTAGTTAAACATGAGATATTTGATGAATTATACACTAAATTTTTGGGCATTAATGAGTCTTGTGCCATTGGGCCCAAATGAGGCCCAAAAATCATAAGAAGACATGGCCCAAAACAAATGGAAATGATCCATTCTTACCTTGACCAAAGTAAACCATTATTTATTGACCCAAGTGTAGATAAGGATGGCCATTAGGGTCTATATAATGTGGAAAAATCAGATTTTTATTCATTTAGACTCACATGCCATTTCTAGAATTTCCAAGATATTTCTTTAGCTCTCAAACCCTAAGCTACTAACTCTTTGGACAAGATCACCCCTTGGGAAGCTTTGGTAAGTGTTTACTCACATGGTTTAATATATTATATACATGTAGTGTATATCATGTTGGTTATGTTGGTGAAGTGTGAGAAGTTCACTATGTGTGAAACAATTTATGTTTGCTTAATCGGTGAAGGTTTTTGCCTTGTAAACTTGAAAATGGACTTGTGGTATTGAAGGAAGTGAACTTGATGGTTTCAATATTGACATGTGAGATGTGATTATAGCCTTAAATTATTTTATTCTTGTACATAATGTTTGGAATTGTTATTGCAAAATTGTGCATGGATTTGGTGGTGTATTGAAGGAATAGTGTGGTTTTGGTGATGTTCATGTGTGTTGTGAAACTATGGATGATTTTTGGCATCAACGATGATCTAAAATATGTTAAGAAAAGTTTTTTTATGATCATGGACCATTCATTGCATAAAAATACCCGAAAGAGACCCTTTTTGGCCGAAACGGGCACCCTCCCTCGTAGACGAAGCACCTGTGGGCGCAGGTGACTTGGCAGGTGCCTCTGGCTACTGCCAAAGGGAACCCGAGGATGCAGGTCAGCCACCTGCGGGCGCAGGTGGCTTCGCAGTTCAGCCCAGAAGTTCGTTTCGGTTGTTTTCGCATCTCTTTGAACCCCCAAAGCCCCTATACCCTTCATGGATGTAATTATCAACTTATGGTACCTTTTGAATGACTTTAAAGGAGTATCCCAGGGGTATTTTGAATGGTATAAATTATGGATTGTCTTTCATTTGTTATTGTGAAAGCTATCAATTGACTTGACGGAGAAAAGGTAACGTAGTGTTAATGAGAAAGTGAAAAGGATAAACTTGGTGTGAAATGTTATTGGTTTATGATGTCTTGGTTAATGTATGGAGTACTACGATATTGTTGGTATGATAATGCCATGAATGGTGTTGTAAAGGGATAAATGATGTTCTAGGGCAATTGTGTAACTCATTATCGTCTTATACAGTTGGAATGTAACTTGTGGCTAATGTTGGTTCCGTTATGCACTTGTGTTGTAGAGTGAAACGTAAAGAGGGAGCTGAATTATTGTATTCACATATTGGCTTGTATATTCGTATTGAGAACATAAGGTATGTAAGGTTACTCTTTCCGTATCCTTCTGCAGCTCCTAGTATTCACATGAATGTTGTACTAGTTCATTCCGAAATGTCCAAAGATATCTTATTTCAGGTTGTTATCTATCGTTAAGTCACATGTTCCTAATTTATTAATCGTTGTTGCTCATGTGTTACATAATTATGGACATGGTTCCAAAGTCCCAATAATGTTATGTTCCAAGGCTTCCAATAAAGTTATGACTACAATTATATCAATCTCTCTCACAAACAAAAGTATCAATCTCTCATAAGTGAATGTATTAATCTTTCATGAGTGAGTGTAGTAATCTCTCACAAGTAAAGGTACAAATCTTGTAATAGTTAAAGAATGAAGTTCAATAGTATGAGTGTATCTATGGGGTGACATAAACACCTGCATGATGATATCCATGGGGTGAAAGAAACACCTGCATGATAACTATCCCAACATTACGGGTGTATCCATGGGGTGAAATGAACACCCACATGACGATATTATTAATTTCCCACTGGTCAGTTGGGGCCCGGGTATGATATGATATGAGTGATGATGAACAAATAATAGAAGCAAAAGAAAGAAAGAAAGAAATGAATGTAAGGTACATGGTTTCCAATATGCAGAATGGTGACTTATCCCTATTGGTTATTCTTTTGTATTTGAGTTCATTGAAATGTTGATATCTCTTATAGTTTCAAATGGCCTTACGTACTCAGTACATTCTTCGTACTGACCCCCTTGGGGGAACTTATTTTACTTGCTGCAGGCTCAGGTGCTAGTAGACCTCCTCAGTAGGCTACAAGATATCCACAGATCATTGGTGAGCTCCAATTGGTTTGGGGATTTTCGAGTCACATGTGTACATTGGTTTTGGCTATGGCATTATATATATATGTTGTATAGAGCGGGGACTTGTCCCGATTGTAGATTGGTTAAGTATATGTATCTGTAGAGGCTTTGTAGATGTATGTGGGAAGATGAATGTAAGAGATGAATGTGTATATTGACATGATGGCCCTAACGGCCAAGTTTCATATATCACATGTTGAAACTTCTGCTATTGACATATTGTACCTCTATGTGATAGTGTTGCTTATTGAGTGACATACATATGAATAGACATGAGCAAAGATTGGTTCTCTCGGGCCTCATCGGCTTCAGGTGCCAGTCCGCCTCAATGGGATTTGGGGCGTGACAGAGATCCTTGTCAATCTCTCGATTTTCTTAGATTATAGACCCAAGATATATGAAAATCTGTCTCTTTTGGATGGCCTATACATGTATCAAGTATCACTTTCATATCCACCTTATGTCTTACTCTACTGAACTTCCACTCCAAGTATTCTGTATTGGTCCTACTCAACTTGAACCCTTAGACTCCATCTTTGTCTTCAAATCTCCATCTTAGCATGAACTTTGTCACAATTCTCGTCAATTAGAACTATGTTATCTACAAAAAGATAAAAATTTCAAGTTCTTAAACCTAAAAATGATAATAATTGGACTAAAAATCATTACTTTATTTTCATATGATATGCCACCAATAGTAAAGAATATCGATTTCTGATAAAATCAGAAAATGATGATTTATTGACATTAGTGTATTATATCAACTACATGATAGATATTTTTGGTAAGTATTTATATGTTAGTTAGTAAAATTCTTCACATAACTAGTTTTGTCTTAGTAAAGACTAGTTGATTGAACTAGTCATTTGATAGTTGATCATATGTCTTTTCACTAAAGATTGTATTCTTTAATTTTGTCAATGGACTTCACTTGAAAGATTATTACTTTTCATGATAGGATGTGTTTTTTAAAGATAAGACATTTCATTAAGCACACAATGATACAAGTGAACGGATGTCGCTTGAAAGGTTGTGACATTTCATGATAACATATGTTTGTTGAAAGATAACCCTTTGAAAAGACAAGATGGTTCATTGAATGTATTACTTCATTAGTTTATAAATTGAAGAACCAATTAATAATAAGGATAAAAATTGATAATAGCTTGGATTTTCACATTTGTGGATGTAATTAGTTAGATATTTGAACAAGTAGACTTACAATAAGTGGAATGGTTGAGAAATATATATTGTTAAAAGGTTGTGGCCACAATCAAGGTCAATCATCCACAAGTATTGGTATAATAATGTCACTGTAAGTATAGTCATCAGTCTATGATATATCCTATTTTCTAAGTGTGATTTTCACTATAATAAATATTTTGTAGTTAATTGAGGGATATAATGATGTAAATTGAATCATTGGATCAGTTGAAATTATATCCACGAGTGGATACATTTTTACCATGTGGAGGAGTTGTATATTGAAAATCATCCAAACAAATATGCATCACCCGCTCTATAATAGAGTCTAAATTTATAGCTTTGGACAAAGCCAGTGAAGAAGTTTAATGACTCTAAAATGACTCGAATCGTTGGCACCTATATACATGCATTGTGATAGTCAAGAGGTAATTGAAAAGCTGAGAGCGTTATGTCTAACAAAATGTCTACTATTAGAAAACTGTTCTCTAGTGGAATCATCACAACCGACTACATAAAGTTAAGAGATAATATGTTGGATCCACTTATAAAAGGTCTAACTAGAGATGTGGTTAAAAGTTCATCAAAGAAAATGAGACTATGACCGAGGACAAGTTATCGTGACGGTAACTCTACCTAGAAGATTGGATATCCTAAGATCTATGTTTAAAAAGATCAAACAAAGTCATTGATGATGGTTCAACATTGTCAGTATAACTCTTTGGTCCATTCTTATGATGAAGACTATGTTCAGTACCAGGATAAAGAGTTAAAAACTTTTAATGATTTATAAGTTTGATACGAGGTATATCAAATAGTGTATCTATATTATGACACATTTAGCTAGAAATTACCTATGTAAGTGTGAAGTGTAAGCCGTTTCAAGAAAAATTTCATAAGGCAAATTCTCTACACACTACTGAACTAGGCAGTGTTCATATCTAAAACTAAGAAAATAGTGAGAACCAAAAAGGCTTAAGAGTTAATTTTGTGACTTATGTTGTCTAGATATACACCAAAGCTCCACGGTTCAAAGATATTAAATCTAGACCGAGTATATCCAATATATGTTCACTACAAAAGGTTCAAAGATAAACCTACTTATCCAGATGCAATTAATCTTTACTTACGAATCACACAATATTTCATGTATGTTTTCCATCAGATGCTCAATTCCTCATTCATGTGGGTTATTGTTAGATTTTAAGAGGAGTTAATGAGGAATAAAGTGTTGTTTCCGAAAAGACACCAAGAGAAAGGATGCAATTTGAATAACACCTTTTCATTTTGAATTAGTTGTAACTTTTTCGATGGGTTGTGACCTTTCAAATGAGTTGAGACTTTTCTAATAAGGCACAATAGCACCGATTTATACTAGTCTTTGTTGTCTATAAATACAGGGGTTCTCTCTCATTTTTATGCATCGAATCTTTTGAACTTCATTTGCATATACAAATAAAAATATAGAGTCTTTGTAGGATTTGTTATCGTCTTGCGTTTGAGGAAGTCGTTGGCATTTAAGGTACCGCTACTTCAACAACATGTATATTCATTTTATCATGGGAGGAAGAAACCCAAAACATCGGGTATAATGAGGGGATTAAATTCCTTAAGGACATGTGGACTCGAATATTTTAATTAAAGTCTTTGCTTTTCTATTTTTCAATTATTTTGATTTTTTAATTTACTATTTTAAACACAGAATACAAACAATATTAATATTAAAATTTAAATAATATACACTTCACAATAAATTTGTTGCTTGTGCATTTTGTGGATGAAATTTTCTTAGCTTTCATTTAGTGTAGTCATGTGTCTTATCAGCGCAACATGGTCGGGGTCACTCTACAACTGCAATAAGAAAAGGCGTGTAGAATTAAGGTATGGGCCTTCCTTCATTGGCAAGTAGTACTGAAATTAACTAAATTTCATGGAAAAACAGATGAAAGGATCCTTCATTTCTCTTTTCTAATATCAAGGTCTTAACTACATTGAAGTGGAGGAGGAGGTCTATCAAATCAAATTTATCTAGTGCAGTTTATATTTTTTACTATGGTCGATGAATTATGTATAAGAATGGATTGTTGGGTTCTAAGTGTATTGTGAAGGGAAAATGGAGGGAAGGAAGATGGAGGGAAAGTTAAAGAGTAAGATTTCACTTTAAGAAAGCTAAGTTCTCCCACATTGGTGGGAGAAAGAAACTTCTTAGTGTTTATATTGGAAAACTCCCCTTCATGTGGATAGTGAGGCAAGAACAGGACAAGCCTCGCACCGTCGTCATCGTCGCTCGCTCGGATTGGCTTCGGCTTCGGATTTGGATTTGGATTTCTTAAATGATCGATCGAGAGACTATCTTTTTGGACAAAATTCATTTGAACTTTTTCTCCATACGCACATGGTATGTGCGGACGCATGTCACAACGCACCTCGAAGGGACGTGACCTATCGAGGCACTATTTGAAAATGGAAAAGCCAACCTGCCATCGCAGGTGGCCAGCGCAGACCACTGGCAACTTTCTGTTTTATGCCAAAGTGGCACCTGCGGATGCAGGTGGGCCACCTGAGGGTGCAGGTGGTCCCGATGGTCTGAAACAGTGTGTTTTTCTGAAACCATTACTTCTCTTCTGAAGCAACACCTTTTGTCTATAAATACCTGAATTTTTCCTCAAGTATAGATACGATTTTAAGTGAAAGAAAAACACTCTCTTCTTCTTGAAAAACTCAAGTGTGATCATCAAATCATTGAGTGAGTTCGTTGTTCGGTAGAATTTGAGGTACCACTATTCTACTGAAGTGAATCATTTTATCCTGGGAGGAAAGATTCCATAACCTCGGTACTTGAGGGGAATAAATTCCTTAAGGACACACCGTGAAATTGGTGGAATTGATTCTCCATTTATGTCTTCATTTTTTTCTTACGATTTTGCTATTTTCTAGAAAAAATAGTAGAAACTTGACTTTGATAGTTCATAGTTGTTGAACTTGTGTTTGAAGTTGTTGAACCTCTTTGTAGTTCTTGAACTTAAAGTTGAAGTTCATAAGTTGGGTTGAACCTATTTTGAGGTTTAAAGTTGCAAAATATAAAGTTACAACTTCATGTGATTGTTCTTATTAAGTTTAAACATGTGATTGAAGTTATTGTTGAAAATACAGATTTTACCAAACTCGAAAAATAACAATCTTAAGGAATTTATTAATCTGTATTTTTTGGTTTCTGGAGATTAAAACCATTTGGTTTTCTACTCTGTATGAACTTGATAGTGATTTGAAGATATATAAACTTCATCATGAATCAAAGATCATTCGGTTGATAATTTGAAGACATAAAAACTTTATTGTTGACTAGAAACAAGTGTTTAAAGATTAAAATCGTTATTGTTAGTATTCTGAAAAAACTAAAGTGTTTGTCAAAGCTTGACAAGGAAATGACGAATGAAACTGAACAACGAATTGATTCGGTTGTGATTGGTGTTGTCCCAATGGCAACCAATTTGCGTCATTAAGTCATTTAGATATTGCTGAAACAATGGAAATGATATAGAAACTGAAAAAATATTCTGGTGTGAACTTCAAAGAATGGCAACAAATGATGTTCTTTTGGCTAACCAAACTTGAAATGCAAATGTTCACAAGTAGATATCCTCATGTTTCAGAAAAAGAAATGTTTGAAAACCAAGTGTTTGGTTTAGAAGATCTTGTGATTCGTCTCAAGATAGAAGAGGATATTAAATTGAGTGAAAAATCAGCAATAATATGTGTAAATCTTGTTAAAGATAATGTTGCACATAATATGAAGAGTAAGAATTCTTCTAGACAAGAGAAAGAGCAGAACAAGAAAAAGTTCAAAGGCAAGTGCTACAATTGTAGTGAAGTTGGCCACAAAGCTCTAAATTGTCAAGTTCTGAAGAAGAACAAGAAAAGAAATTAGATAAACATGTTGGAAGTAACTGGAAAGATTGAAAATTTGTATGCATGATCACAGAATATAATCTAGTTGGAAATCCAAATGAATGGTGGTTAGATTTAGGAGCCACTAGACATGTTTGTGCGGACAAAGAAGCTTTGCTACTTATGATACCGCTGGTCCCAAAGAAGTGATCTTTATGGGAAATAATTCAACAGCCAAGGTTGAAAGAAGTGGGAAGATATTCCTAAAAATGACTTTCGACAAGGTGTTGACTCTCAACAATGTTCTCCATGTTCCTAATATTAGGAAGAACTTAGTATCGATAACACTTCTTTTAAAAATGGGTTTAAATATGTGTTTGTTTCAGAGAAAGTTGAAATAAGCAAGATTGAAATGTCTATAGGAAAGGGATACCTCTTTGAGGGTCTTTTCAAACTTAATGTAATGGCTATTGAAAAGAATAAAGCTGAGGCTTCTTCTTACTTGCTTGAGTCAAATAAATTGTGGCATGAACATTTGGGCCATGTCAATAACAAAACCTTGCGAAAGCTGATTAACTTGAAAGTTTTGCCTCACTTTGAGTGCAGTAAATCAAAGTGTCAAACATGTGATGAATCGAAGTATGCTAGGCATCCGTATAAGTCTGTTGAAAGGAATTACAATCCCTTAGACTTAATTCACACAAACATTTGTGATATGAAGTCGACACCATCTCGTGGTTGGAAAAACTATTTCATAACTTTTATTGACGACTGCCCTAGATACTGTTATGTCTATTTACTAAATAGTAAGGATGAGACAATAGATGTATTTAGGAAATATAAAACTAAATTTGAAAATCAGTTGGATAAAAGAATTAAAATGATAAGAAGTGATAGGGATGGAGAATATGAATCTCTTTTTGCAGAGATATGTTTAGAAAATGGAATTATCTATTAAACTAATGCCCCGCATTCACCTCAATCAAATGGATGGTGGAAAGAAAGAATCGAAAGTTGAAGGAAATGATGAATGCCTTAATTATAAGTTCAGGTTTACCATAAAACTTATGGGGGGAAGCTATCCTTACAGCTAATCGAATACTCAATAAAGTGCCCTATAAAAAGACACAATCTATTCCATATGAGAAATGAAAAGGAAGGAAATCCAACTTGAAATATTTCAAAGTGTGGGGGTGTCTAGCGAAAGTCCAAGTTCCTATACCCAAAAGGGTGAAAATAGGATCAAAGACTGTGGACTGGGTTTTCATCGGATATGCTACAAATAGCAAAGCATGTCGATTTTTGGTTCATAAATCCGAACATCCGGATATCCATGATAATACGGTAATGGAATCGGATAACGTTGAGTTCTTTGAACACATTTATTCATATAAGACTAGACATGAGATGTCTAGTGAAGGGTCTAAACGACCTAGGGATGAACCAAGGAGGAATGTACATAATGAAGAGAATCCAAGGCGTAGTAAGCAAAAAAGAACGTCGACTTCCTTCGAATCAGAGTTTGTAACATTTCTTCTTGAAAGTGAACCTCTAACGTTTAAAGAAGTGATGTCGTCTGCGGACTCATCCTTTTGGAAAGAGAATAGTGAGATTGATTCAATCTTGAGAAACCATACATGGGAGTTAGTTGATCTTCCTCCAGGAAATAAACCTTTAGGTTCTAAATAGATCTTCAAAAGGAAAATGAAAGGTGATGGTACTATTGACAAATACAAAGCAAGACTTGTAGTGAAAGGCTTTATACAAAAAGAAGGCCTTGATTATTTTGACACATACTCCCCAATAACAAGGATAATGTCCATTCGAATGTTGGTTGCATTAGCTGCGGTATATGGTCTTGAAATTCATCAAATGGATGTGAAAACAGCATTCCTAAATGGAGAATTGGAGGAAGAAATTTACATGGAATAACCTGAGGGTTTTGTAGTTCCTGGTAAAGAAAAGAAAGTGTGCAAACTTGTTAAGTCACTTTATGGACTAAAACAAGCACTCAAACAGTGGCATGCAAAGTTTGACCAAACCATGTTGGCAAACGAATTCATGATAAATGAATGTAATAAATGTGTTTACATTAAAAACACTCCAAATCACAAGGTCATTGTTTGTTTGTATGTGGATGACATGTTGATCATCAGTACAGACATTTTCGACATAAATGCTACGAAATGAATGCTTGAGAGCAAGTTTGATATGAAAGACCTTGGAGTTGCGGATGTGATCTTAGGGATAAGAATTCATAGAACTCCACAAAGGTTGGCATTGTCACAGTTTCATTACAATGAAAAGGTACATGACAACTTCAAGTATTTGGATTTTAATATTGCCAAGACTCCATTAGATGTGAGTTATGCACTTCGAAAGAATGAAGGTGAAAGTGACTCACAATTGGAGTATGAAAGAGTGTTGGGAAGTTTGATGTACATCATGAATTGTACGCGACCAGATATAGCATGCGCTATTAGTAAATTGAGTTGGTACACGAGTAATCCCAATCAAACTCATTGGAAGGCAATAAAAAGAGTTTTGGGGTATCATACTCAAGACTATGCTTTGCATTATAACAAATATCATGCTGTAATTGAAGGATATAGTGATGAAAATTGAATCACCAGATCAAATGAAGTAAAATCCATGAGTGGATATGTGTTTACTTTAGATGGAGGACCAGTCTCTTGGAAATCATCCAAACAGACATATATTGCCCGCTCTACAATGAAATCTGAATTTACCACATTAGATAAAGCCGGTGAAGAAGCTGAATGGCTCTAGAATTTCTTAGAAGATATTCTTTATTGGTCCAAACCTTTGGCACTAGTATGCATACACTGTGATAGCCAAGCTGCGATAGGTAGGGCAGGTAGCATGATGTATAACGGTAAATCTCGTCATATAAGACGGAGACATAATACTGTTAGAGAACTACTCTCTAGTGGAATTATCACAATTGACTATGTAAGATCAAAGGATAATGTGTCGGATCCACTTACAAAAGGCCTATTTAGAGAGGGAGTTGAGAGATCATCGAAGGGAACGAGTTTACGGCCTAGGACATGTCATCACAGCGGTAAACCTACCTAGCGGACTGGAGATCCCAAGAGCTAGGTTCAAAAAGATCAAACAAAGTTGTGACTAACGGTTCAACATTGTCAATAAACTCAATCCATTCTCATGATGAAGACAATGTTCAGGAAACAAGGACAAGACTTAAGGTTGGTAGTCTTTTAATGGTTTCTATGTTTGGCAGATTTGACCAAATGGTTTGATCTATAGGATTGAAATGTTTAGGAATCACCTATGTGAGAGTGAAGTGGAAGTCGCTTCAAGGAGAATGATATTAAAGGCCTATTCTCTACGCTCTCATGAAACCAGGTCGTGTTTATGGCTGAAACGAATAAAACCTTGAGAACCATAAATGGTAAAAGGCTGGTTGTGTGACTTGTGTTGTCTAGGTGTACGCTAAAGTTTGATGGTTCAAAGATATCATATCTATCGATTGACCGAGTGCATCCGATGCAAGTTCACTACGAAAAGTTCAAAGGGAAACCTACTTATCCATATGCAATTAGTCTTTGCTTGTTGATCACGCACTTGTCCGAATATTTTTAAATGAAATAGTCATTCCCCATTCATGTGGGGGATTGTTGGGTTCTAAGTGTATTGTAAATGAAAAATGGAGGGAAGAAAAATGGAGGAAAAGTGAATGAGTAAGATTTCACTTTAAGAAAGCCAAGTTCTCCCATATTGGTGGGAGAAAGAAACTTCTTAGTGTTTATATTGGAACACTCCCCTTCATGTGGATAGTGAGGCAAGAACAAGACAAGCCTCGTGCCGTCGTCGTCGTCTCTCGCTCTTCTCGACTTCAGATTTGCATTTGTATTTGAATTTATCAAATGACCGATCGAGAGATTATCTTTTTGGACAAAATTCATTTGAACTTTGAGGATTAGTGAAGTTTTTAATCCAAAAATTTGATACAAAAATTTTCTCCATTTGTGGACGCACATGGCATGTGCAGACGCATGTCACAGTGCACCTCGAAGGGACGTAACCCTTCGAGGCACTGTTTGAAAATGAAAAAGACAACCTGCCCGCGCAGGTGGTCACCTACGGCCGCAGGTGGCTAGCGCAGACCACTGGCAACTTTCTGTTTTGTGCCAAACTGGCACCTACGGACGCAGGTGGGGCACCTACGGGCGCAGGTGATCCCGACGGTCTGAAATAGTGCGTTTTTCTAGAACCATTGCTTCTCTTCTGAAGCAACACCTTTTGGCTATAAATACTTGAATTTTTCCTCAGGTATAGAGACGATTTTAAGTGAAAGAAAAACACTCTCTTCTTTTTGAAAAACTCAAGTGTGATCATCAAATCATTGAGTGAGTTCGTTGTTCAGTAGAATTTGAGGTACCACTATTCTACTGAAGTGAATCATTTTATCCTGGGAGGAAAGATTCCATAACCTCGGGTACTTGAGGGGAATAAATTCCTTAAGGACACACCGTGAATTTGGTGGACTTGATTCTCCATTTTTGTCTTCATCTTTTTCTTACGGTTTTGCTATTTTCCAGAAAAAATAGTAGAAACTTCATTTTGATAGTTCATAGTTTTTGAACTTGTGTTTGAAGTTGTTGAACCTCTTTATAGTTCTTGACCTTGTTCTTGAACTTAAATTTGATGTTCATAAGTTGGGTTGAACCTATTTTGAGTTGCAAAATATAAAGTTACAACTTCATGTGATTGTTCTTAGTTAGTTTGAACATGTGATTGAAGTTATTGTTGGAAAATAAAGATTTTACCAAACCCGAAAAACAACATGGATTTATTAAGTGCACACTCGAAGAATAGCGATTACAGATTTCTAGAAAGGTTCCAAAAAAAAAAAAGGAAGAAGAAGAAGAAGGCACATATACATTTGTTATGTGAACTTTTGGCTATTTGAACTTTGACCTTGTTAATAAAAGTTCGATTTTTCACAGTGTAATTTCCTTCCCAATTTTCACCTAAAATAAAATATATAAAGAAAAAAGCACGCATGCATACACACATATACATTCATAAGTGATAATTTTGAGGGGTATCTATATTTGCATTCATTACCACAAAATTATATTTGGGATGTTGGTCGGCGGATAATCCGTATGAATTTTTAGCATTTCAATTCAGTATATTTGATATTAAATTTCTTAAAATGCTATACCAACACTATATTTAATGAAATTTGGTATGATTCAACATTTCTCCTTTCGGTTTCAATTTACTCAATTCGTAACTTCAATTTATTTGGCTAATTGGATAGAGAATAGTAATTTTTTGTTTTACAATGTAGAAATGAAGAAGGGGATTACAATGTGGGGAATCAAATCATGTCCAACAAGGTGGGAGTTCAGATAGTCAACCAATTGAGCTTATAAGATTCCCCGCTTCATCTAAACTACTCTTTAACTTTGAAACTTTCAATTTTAATTTGATAATTCAATACGTATCAAATTATGCACATCCCTATTCTTATGTCATCTATGCATCGTATTATACCTTGAAATTTTGAAATCGCGCACATATTTAATTTGACGATAATGAGAAGTCACGTTTGCAATAAAAACTAATAAATTATGTGTAGATGTATATAGTTACTACCTTAGTTTTGTGGCCCCTGAATTTTTTTTAAAATCTTTTTCATGGTGCTAAATTTAATGGTATATATTACTCTACAAATTTAAAAATTATACTATCATTTTTATTTTCTATCAAAATGTAACATTTTCTTGTGCATTGAACTTTAATCTTATTACATATAGGATTAGGATTCCATCCAATACCAATTCCCTCAAGTTCCTCCGATACACTTCTTAATATAGGACACGTGTCATTTTTTAATTCAAGTGGTCCAAATTACACCCTCTCACTTATTACTCTACAAACACCCTTATCCCTTCTTCTACTTTCTTCTTCATTCTCACATAAATACTCCACTAGTTCTAAATCCACTATACTTAATACTTGCTTTCAATGCTAAAGAAGCAATATCATTCCGTTACATCAGGAACAACTACTTGTAATTTGCTAATATAAATTTATTTTTCAAATTCCTATACAATGCAATGTAGCAAAAATATTTCTTCTCATTTTTTTCTATTTTTAGGATAGATTATCATCAATAATCAAGATACATCTACAATAGTTAATGAAATCAACTTTATTTAAAAGATATCTTTTCAATTCTCAACCGAGCTCAACAATTGGTTCAATGTATTTACAAACTAAGTTGGGTGGGTTTAGTATTAAGAGTGTTAAAAGTACAGTAGAAGAAGAGGGACAATATGCGAGTTGCTAGGAATGGAATCACTGTAGATTTTCTAGCAAAAGACGACTGGATTTGCATTGTGTTTGGAGATGTTACGTTTTATCAGATTTAGCGAAGAGGAAAGTAGAAGGAGGGATTGGGGTGTTTGTAGTGTATTAAGTGAGGGAAGTAATTTGGACCACTTGATTTAACAAATGACACGTATCCTATATCATGAAGTGTACCGGAGGAACTTGAGGGAATTGGTACTGGATGGGATCCTATAATTAGGTATAATCAATAAACAATTTCTTCTACATATCTTAAAATTTTATTTATAACTTGAAAATGAAACTTCTTTTAGGAGAAAAACACGGTCCAAATTGTACCTCCCTTAGTAAGGTTTCATAAATGGCTACTTTAAATAGAAACATGACGCTAACTAAATCAAAAAGAAATATTATAAAACATATATAGATCTTGTCTGGGGATGAATATTTGTGTTGCATCAGTTTTGACCAATAACTTTGAACAAAATAAGGACCACTTTTGGTCCAGGTTCAATATATGTTGATGGTTAATAATGGATACAGTTTTAGCCATTTTCACATTAAGATCATTTTTGCCAAATGATGCACATTGTAGCTAGACTTGTAATTTATCCGCACTAAAACTACAACTCCAAGGACCCGTTCAAATTGGGAGATTTACGGGTTTTTTCTTATCTTAAGTGGATCTGCACCAATCACGATTTATGTCATCGATCCTCTAGAATCTTTCAGACACGGATAAATTCCCTTATTTCCATAGCCTAAAAATATAATCGTATCTGGGAAGATGCAAAGAATTTTATTTTATAAGTCACAACCGTTAGTTTTAATATGAGAAAAGATTCTCGTTCTTTCAGCACTTATAATGATGTATTTACACATTATAGGCTAAGGTTTAGAAGGAGGACAAATTAATAGGCTAAAGAACTAAGTAGCACCCCATTATGAGTGAACCCAATTCAATAATTAATTATTTTCAACACGGGTCTTATGAGGGAGGAAGACTAGAGGGTCATTATTCATTCCAAGATTTGTGTCACTACGGATTGATTGTCCCTGTATGACTATATATTAGTGATATAGGGAGCAAAATTGCTAAAGCACTTGTCGATTCTTATCAACATGGTATATCTCTTAGTAAAAAGGGATCAATTGGTAGACATTTTTCCTAGGTAGGCAAGCCGATCTTGGAATGAATTTGGCAGTGAAAATCAAATATAATTTTAACATTATGTCTGTGTTCTTTATCATTTAGTTTGAGGATGTCTTTTCTTCATTAATTATATTATCAACTCCAAAATCGTGGATCACATAATTCAGTGCTATGTACGTACCACTGGGCTTTGAATACATATATATAATGATAGTACACTTATATTCCAGCGCTGTCACATTTTTCATTCTAAAACCTAAGATATATTTCACCCCATCATCTATTTTAAGCTATAATACTGCTAAAAAGGATGTATTATATGCTATAACTTTGTTTCATTTAAGTAAGCAATTAACGTATAAAACTAACTTTTGATAGAAAAAGGAAAATGAATTTGAGAAGAAAGACATACAGACCACATTCAATATTAAAATTAAATTGTAAACATTAGTGTGCTTTTATAGTTCGAAGGGGTCACCAGGCAATAAGATGCAGGGATTGAAAACAAAAATACATTTTTCTTTTTATTTATCCACTTTTACATTTGGGAGAATTCCGATGGTACAAAGATACCTTTCTAAGTAGAGTCTTAGAATTACCATCCGAAGATCATACTGACCATTGGAAAGCCAAATTTGTCGATGGCCTTCCCCCCTTATTTGCTGAAAGGATTAGAAGAACTCTTCGCGGGAATGGAAGCACTATTCCCTATGGACACCATACTTATGGATCCCTTATATCTATTTGTACACAAGAAGGATTAAACTTGTGTAACGACTTGAAACTCAATCATCAGCTTAAGATGAAAAAGCTGAAAGAAAAAACTCAATTAGGAGATTTTTGTGCCCAATTCGACATGCCTCAACCCTCCAATAGTAGGGGCAAATCAAAGTATAAGACGAACACAGATAAGGGACATAACCCTGATAAGAGTTATAGAAGACATAGAAGATCTAAATATAGATCTCAAAATTATAGAGAAGATCATACAGCCAAACGAGCTCATCAGAAATCTACCCGATTTACAAAAAATAGATCCAAATGAGATTTAGCAAAAATTAAGTGTTATCGTTGTGGAAACTTTGGACATATTGCTCCAAATTGTAAATTAGAAAAGCTGAAAGCCTTAGAAGACACTGAGCTTCGTGATAAGATATATACTATGTTATATACTTCTGGATCCGATGATGATTATGAAAATCCTCCTTCAGATAGTGAAAATGAAGAAGAATTAGTTGATTGTTCAGATAATGAAAATCATGAAACTACCAATTCTATTGAATGTGACACTTGTCCAGGAAATACCTGTGTTTGTGATAACAATGTGTTTTATCAATTACAGTCACAATTTCAAGATTTGAATGTACAAACCATTTCTTCTGAAAATGTAATTGAGCTACTCAAAGAAGTTATGATAGTAACTTACGAGAAAAGTTATTAATCTTTCGGTCGGAAGCTCTACTTCTACCTCAAACTCTGCTTCCAAACCAATTAAACAAAATCATGGAAATACGGACATCAAAAATCTCAGTCCGTATACAATTACTGAAGTTAAGAGAAGACTGTTAAATAAACAGGTTCCTTCTCGCGAATCCTCTCTTGATGATTTAAAAATTGAAATTGAGAATTTGAAGAATGAAATTCGAATTCTTAAACAAAATCAGATGATATCTGATCATCGAATTACTCAGATTGAAGAATTAAATTCAATCCACGATCCTCATGGAAAAAGAAAAAAGTGGTGCTGATGTTAGCTGTATTCAGGAAGGACTAGTACCTTCAAAATATTTTCATAAAACCACTCACATGGTCAAATTTGCATCTGGTCATGCTTTAGATATTGAATATAAATTACCAAATGCGCATATTTGCCAAAATAAGGTTTGTATCCCTCATTTTTTCTTTTTGGTTAAAAATCAACTTAACCCTCCAATTATACTTGGAACTCCTTTTATAAATGCTATTTATCCTTACACTCATGTAGATGCCAAAGGATTTTGTGCTACTTTTGATAATAAACCAATTAGCTATGCATTTGTTACAGATCTGGTAACAAGAAATATAGATGCTTTAATAGATATAAAACAAAAGCATGTTGATTCTCTTCAACTTGAAATATTTAGTCTAAATATTACTAATACTTTAAAATCACCTAAAGTTCAAGAAAAGATTAAATTAATCTATGAACAATTTGCGGTAGATATCTGTGCAGATCACCCCAGTGCTTTTTGGAACAGAAAAAAGCATGTGATTACTCTTCCATATGAAGACAACTTTTCTGAAGATAATATTCCTACAAAATCTCAACCCTGTCAGATGAACACAGAGTTAGTAGATTATTGTAAAAATGAAATAGACAATTTACTTCACAAAGGTTTAATTAAACCTTCTAAGTCCCCATGGTCATGCACTGCATTCTATGTTAATAATGTTGCAGAAAAGGAAAGAGGTGTACCAAGATTAGTTATTAATTATAAGCCTCTTAATAAAGTTTAAAATGGATTCGGTATCCGATTCCAAATAAAAAAGATCTTTTATCACGACTTTATGATACAAACATATTTTCAAAATTTGATTTAAAGTCAGGATATTGGAAAATTCAGATTTTAAAAGAGCATACTTATAGAACTACTTTTAACGTCCCATTTGGACAATATGAATGGAATGTCATGCCTTTTGGATTAAAAAATGCACCTTCTGAATTTCAGAAAATCATGAATGACATTTTTAATCCCTATATGGATTTCATAATTGTTTATATTGATGACATTCTAATATTTTCAAAAACCTTTGAATTACATATCAAACATCTAGACATTTTCAAAAAAATTGTCATTCAAAATGGTTTAGTGATTTCTAAACCTAAAATGAGTCTTTTTCAAATCAATGTCAGATTTTTAGGACATACTATTTGTCAAGGAAAATCACTCCTATACAACATGCAATTATATTTGCTGATAAATTTCCAGATATTATTACTGATCGAACTCAGCTTCAAAGATTTTTGGGAAGCCTAAATTATATTGCACCATTCTAGAAAAATTTATCAAGAGATGTTGCTCCTCTATACGATCGATTGAAAAAGAATCACAAAGAACCATGGACCGATAAACTCACGACCATTGTTCAAACTATAAAAAAAATGGGTTAAAGCTTTACCAGTTCTAACCCTTGCCAACCCTGCTTGGCAAAAAATTGTTGAGATCGATGCGTCTAATATTGGTTTCGGTGGAATACTGAAACAGATTAATCCCAATGATAAATGTGAATATCTGATACGATATCACTCAGGTAAATGGACCAAAGCCCAGAAGAAATATGCTACTGTGGCTCATGAAATGCTCACAATTGTGAAATGTGTCTTAAAATTTCAAGACGATTTATATAATCAAAATTTTTTGATACAAACTGACGCTCAATCCGTTCAGTAAATGTTTAATAAAGATTTTAAACACGATGCTTCAAAATTGATATTTGCTCGATGGCAAGCCCAATTGGCCCTATTCGACTTTGAGATAAAATATAAAAAAGGAATTGATAATTCTCTCCCTGACTTTTTATCTCGTCAATATTTACAGGATGACTGAGTCCCCTTGGACTCATGTTACCATAGGCCGAGGCCGAGATAGAGGTCGCGGCAGAGGAAGGGGAAGATTTCCCTCTTCACCAACATCCAGCACTTATAGTCAAGGATCCACCTCAAATTCCCCTATTATTCAATTAGGGAAGAAAACATTGATAAATGCTAAAATATCCCAAGGATAATCCTCCGGGACATCAATTCATCTGGACGATATTCCAGAAGATCATCCACTTTATGAACAAATGCAGGCATATTTAGCCTCAAAGCAAAAAGATTTGTTTGCTTCAGTAACAAAAGAAAGAGACGATGATCTTAGAACATATGAAAGAATTCCTAAACAGGAGATGATATTCATCGTAGAAAACTCTGAGATTTTACGGAGCCATCTTCCTTGGTCAATTTTTGACCGTTACTTAATTCAGGGATTATATATTCCAGGTGAATCATATAAGACTAGATCTTAGTATGAAGCCATTTTAACTTAAACAGGTTGTGCGAAGATTTCCCACTATCCGATTGATCAGAAAGAATACAGTTATTCTAAAATAATCATTAAACGGATTATATCTGTTGAAGATTGGGGAATATCCACTATGAGAGAAAGGCAGATTACCCTTACTAACGTTTCTATGAACGTCACTTTTTGGGACTATGTCCAAGCGTTTTCAAAAACTTTATATTATAATAATTCTAAACATAAACATACTTGGTTCATAAAAATTTGTACCAAGATTTTTGATTCTATTATTCCAAATTGGTTTTTAAATTGGTGGTCATATCATGGCCCAACTACAACGATTTTACCCGAATCATATTTTAAACTATACCAGAAATGGAAAACGGTTTCTCCAGACCTTAATGGTCTTTTTAAAGCTAATCATTTATGCTACCCTGATCAAATATATTTCTTTTTGGAATTTTCTATCCCATGGATCCATAAATGGGTATCAGAATTCGGATATACTGATAACCAGATCCCGTGCTTATATCGCACATTCTTTAATAACTTTTGGGATGGACTTCTAAAGATTGACCCAGTTACCAAAATCCTTAAAGGACAGGTATTAATAGATCAAATACGAACCACTATTGAAATTTATGAGTCTCAAGAAGCACAGTCTAAATTAGACGACCCTACTATTAAGCATTTGGCTAGAAAAATAATGATTCAAGATGGAGATAGAGCCACCATCGTCCAAGCTTGTTTGGACGAAATGAAACAAAATTTGTTAAATTCACTTCTCCAAATGGAAACTGATTCCTCCATTGCCAGTAGCACTCAAGATGATGAGAGCTTTACTGATGCTCAACCACCAGAACCTTAACGGGATATGATCGAACAAGAACTGGAAAGCACAGAAGCGTTTATTGCATGCATAAAGGCAGCAGATAAGGCAGCCGCAGAAAAAGCTCAAGGAAAGAAGAAACAATAAAAACTGTAGCAACACTGTGGAAGATATTTCCAGCCGCCAGCACAGTAACTCAACAGTAGATTCACTGTTTACACAGTAACTTCACTGTACCTACAGTAGATTCACTGTATACTTTTACTATTCAAGGGACCCATATGTACTGTTTAAGATTCTTTTTTTTTCTCTTTATATAGGATCATTTGTTTCAGATTGAAGGGCAGAGGTTAGACTCCATTCTCTCTCTTAGCTTCCTTCTCCTCCTTCTCTCTAAATCTTTACGTTTGTAAAGTTTATCTTTTGTATATCAATAAAAAATCAGAAAACGTCCATATTTTGGGCACCAATATTGGCCTTGCTTATACGGCCCCCCTTCTTTAAAGCCCTTGCTTTCGGGAACTGACCCTTGCCACCGGGTCTAACAGGTGACACCCCTTTATTATCAATCTCTCTCAGCCCAGACTATGTCTGGCTAAATATCTATCTATGTTGACTTAGTAATCTTTCTGCATTCTAACTCTTAGGATCTTGCTTTATTAAAATATGTGAGATATTTTTATATATCATTCCGACTTGGTTTCTGGATGGCAATACAGTCGTAATTAGTATGGTTGGTCTGGTAAGCCGGTGAAAAAAAGCCCGCTATGAAGAAAGAAAAAAAAGGACGATCTTGTTCCGATAAGAACCTCCAGGCGCAAAAACCATTCTAGTTATTGACTGGGTCAATCTTTAGAAGTCCATCCCAGAAGTTATTAAAGAATGTGCGATATAAGCATGGGATCTGGTTATCAGTACATCCGAATTCTGGTACCCATTTATGGATCCATGGGATAGAAAATTCCAAAAAGAAATATATTTGATCAATTTGATCAGGGTAGCATAAATGATCAGCTTTAAAAAGACCATTAAGGTCTGGATAAACCGTTTTCCATTTTTGGTATAGTTTAAAATATGGTTCGGGTAAAATCGTTGTAGTTGGGCCATGATATGACCACCAATTTAAAAACCAATTTGGAATAATAGAATCAAAAATCTTGGTACAAATTTTTATGAACCAAGTATGTTTATGTTTAGAATTATTATAATATAAAGTTTTTGAAAAAGCTTGGACATAGTCCCAAAAAGTGACATTCATAGAAACGTTATTAAGGCTAATCTTCCTTTCTCTCATAGTGGATATTCCCCAATCTTCAACAGATATAATCCTTAATGATTATTTTAGAATAACTGCATTCTTTCTGATCAACCGGATAGTGGGAAATCTCCGCACAACCTGTTTGAGTTAAAATGGCTTCATACTAAGATCAAGTCTTATATGATTCACCTGAAATATATAATCCCTGAATAAAGTAGCGGTCAAATATTGACCAAGGAAGATGGCTCCGTAAAATCTCGGAGTTTTCTACGATGAATATCATCTCCTGTTTAGGAATTCTTTCATATGTTCTGAGATCATCGTCTCTTTCTTTTGTTACTGAAGCAAACGAATCTTTTTGCTTTGAGGCTAAATATGCCTGCATTTGTTCATAAAGTGGATGATCTTCTGGAATATCGTCCAGATGAATTGATGTCCGGGAGGATTCTCCTTGGGATATTTTAGCATTTATCAATGTTTTCTTCCCTAATTGAATAATAGGGAAATTTGAGGTGGATCCTTGACTATAAGTGCTGGATGTTGGTGAAGAGGGAAATCTTCCCCTTCCTCTGCCGCGACCTCTATCTCGGCCTCGGCCTCTGGTAACATGAGTCCAAGGGTACTCAGCCATCTTGTAAATATTCACGAATCAAAAAGTCAGGGAGAGAATTATCAATTCCTTTTTTATTTTTTATCTCAAAGTCGAATGGGGCCAATTAGGATTGCCATCGAGCAAATATCAATTTTGAAGCATCGTGTTTAAAATCTTTATTAAACATGTACTGAACGGATTGAGCGTCAGTTTGTATCAAAAATTTTTGATTATATAAATCGTCTTGAAATTTTAAGACACATTTCACAATTGTGAGCATTTCATGAGCCACAGTAGCATATTTCTTCTGGGCTTCGGTCCATTTACCTGAGAGATATCGTATCAGATATTCACATTTATCATTGGGATTAATCTGTTTCAGTATTCCACCAAAACCAATATTAGACGCATCGGTCTCAACAATTTTTTGCCAAGCAGGGTTGGCAAGGGTTAGAACTGGTAAAGCTTTAACCCATTTTTTTATAGTTTGAACTGTAACACCCCGTACTTTTATAACCTCACTTGATACCTTGGTATCATACCTACATAGGTGTTGAGATGCCATGCATATGTGTTTTAGAGTGTCATTGGTGAAACATTTGATATCGGACTTAACATGTGCGATTAGATCTTCGTAGGAGGTGTGTTGTGATCTCGTGGAGCATTTGGGTAAGAACTCGTACACATGTTAACCTCATTTGGTGACTTTAAGTCATGTTTCATTGATGTTTAAGATCACTAAGTAAGTATTTTGTAGTGTTTTGATAAGGGATTGGACGATACGTAAACATTGGATAAGTGGCCGAAAATTTCAGCACTTTGCTGAAACTTGCGCCACTACCCTGTTTCAGGGGTGTGGCGCAAGCCACCAGCCTGCAGAAACTTCAGAGAAGGCCAGCTTCTTGCGCCACTACCCTGTTTCAGGGGGTGTGGTGCAAGGCACAAAAACTATGCCTTTCCGGAGTCGTTTCGTAACGCAATTCTACGACGATTTCTAGATGGTTTCTTTTGATTCTTTGGAGTTATTTGAGCATTGTTAAAGATTCAAACACTTCAATACACTCCTACATACTCCTACATGATCAAATCATGAAAGGTGAATAGTGATCCAAAATGTCCAATGAAACCAAGGGCGACTAGAATGCCTATTTTTGCGATCGAAAGGACGAATGAGAATCTTTTAAGGGAATATTGTCGTGACATTATGGAATTATGTAAACATGAGATATATGGAGAATAATAAATGAAATGTGATGGATATGTGTTATTGGGCCCAATTTGAGGCCCAAAATGGAAGAAAATACATGGGCTCAAAGGCAAAAATGATCCATTCTTTTACTAATTGACCAAGTGAACATATCATGTAATGCCAAGTGTGGCTAAGGATTACTTGAGGTCCATATAAAGTCCCCCAAAATCAGATTTTTATTCCCCAAAGCCTCTCATAACTTTTGGAGCTTTTTACAAACATTTCCTTCATTTCCAAACCCTAAAGCAAATAAACCCTAAGGCATATTTGGACAAGATCATCCTATTCCAAGCTTTGGTAAGTGTTTATTTTCATGGATTAACATATTATATGCATGGGAGATTATGTATATTATGCTAGTTGTGTTGGCAAGATGATGAATAGTGTATTTTTGCCTTTGGTGAAAGATGTGTCATCTTGGTGATTTGAATTTGAATTAGGCCTTGTGCCTTTGATGAAAAAGCATGGTATGGACAAAATATGAACATGTATGGTGTTATTTTTGGTATTAAGCTTGTTCTTGTCTAAAAGTGAAAATTTTGGAATTTTGGCCGATATGTGTTATGAGTTGTATTAAGGTACTTTGATGGATTATTTGTGATGTGTTATGGATAAGAAAGTGTAAAGGAGAAGTATTGTGGTGAAATGTATTGATTTTCATGTATTGGTCAATGTTGGGAATATTATGGAATTTTTGGCATAATAGTATAATCAATGGTTTTGTCAAGGGGAAATGACATGTTTAAAGACAAACATGTAACTCATTGACGTGGTATGCATTTGTAAAGTAATTGGTGGTTAATGTGAATTTCGTCATGTATTTATGTTGTAGAGTGACACATAAAGAAGGAGAGGGATTATTGTATACGCATCAAAGGTTGTATATTCGTATTGTGAATCCAAGGTATGTAAGGTTACTTTGTCCGTATCTTTCTACGGCCAATAGTGTTCACATTGACATTTCTCTAGTTCTATTCCAAAATGTACGAAGGTATCCCATATGCACTTATCCATGGTCATTGTCATATATTTCCTACTCGTTGGTCATTGCTAAATCTCATGTCTCATTTTCATGGTTAATGTCCCAAAAGCTCAAATAAGGTTATGTTCCAATGGTTCAATAGTGACTATACTTGTGTCTCTTGTTCATGGATTTTGTCATGGTTCTAATGGTATCATAGTGCTAGTAATGTTATATTTCTCATTGATATTTATTCACATGTCCTTCCTTCCTTCACTTATTGGTCAATGATTCAAAGTTTCCAACAATGTTATGTTCCAAAGTTCCAAAGTGATGTTATGATTATCAAAGTATCAATCTCAAAGTAATGAACAAAGTAATGCAAATGTGGTCAATGATCAAGTACGGGTGGCAAGTCTAGGGGCGTAAGCCTAGCTCGACTCGATCCCGAGGTTTGGATTTATGGGTGGCAAGTCTAGGGGCGTAAGCCTAGCTCGACTCGATCCCGATGCATTGATGTATGGGTGGCAAGTCTAGGGGCATAAGTCTAGCTCGACTCGATCCCTACACAATGATATGATATGAAAGACCCACTGATCAGTAGGGGCCCGGGTACATTGTTATCAGTGAGCATTGAGATAAAGAAAGTAATGAACGTAATGAAAGCAATCCATATGGTTTCCAAAATGCAACATGGTGACTTATTCACATTGATTATTCTTATGTTTTGAGTTCATTGACATATTCATTGAAATATTCATGTGTTGTATAGTTTCATCTGAGCCTTGCATACTCAGTACTTATTTCGTACTGACCCCTCTCGGGGAATTTACCTTACTTGCTGCAGGCGCAGGTCCCAGTAGGCCTCCCCAGTAGATTGCCCGTGTTAGCGGTTCTTTGGTGAGCTCCAGCTCATTCGGGGCTTCTCCGAGTCAGAGTATATACATGTTTTGGTATTGTTCATAATGTGTAAAGCGGGGACTTGTCCCGACTTATAGTTCATTTTGGTCAATGCTCTTGCTAGAGGCTTTTGTAGACAGATGTGGGTGTATCAGTGTAAAGGACATATGTTGTTTTGACTGGATGGCCTCAACGGTCAAGTTTCATATGTATGTATAAAGATGTCCCATGTTCTCCTTTATTCGTCTTTCACGTTTTTATGCAATGGTGATTATTATATGCATATGATTGAACATAGGCAAAGGTTGGTTCTCTCGGGCCTTATCGGCTACGGGTGCCAATCATGTCTCGATGGGATTCGGGGCGTGACATGAACAATGGTCGTGAGTTTATCGGTCCATGGTTCTTTGTGATTCTTTTTCAATCAATCATATAGAGGAGCAACATCTCTTGATAAATTTTTGTAGAATGGTGCAGTATAATTTCGGCTTCCCAAAAATCTTTGAAGCTTAGTTCGATCAGTAATAATATCTAGAAATTTATCAACAAATATAATTGCACGTTGTATAGGAGTGATTTTTCCTTGACAAATAGTATATCCTAAAAATCTGACATTGATTTGAAAAAGACTCATTTTAGGTTTAGAAATCACTAAACCATTTTGAATGACAATTTTTTTGAAAATGTCTAGATGTTTGATATGTAATTCCAAGGTTTTTGAAAATATTAGAATGTCATCAATATAAACAATTATGAAATCCATATAGGGATTAAAAATGTCATTCATGATTTTCTGAAATTCAGAAGGTGCATTTTTTAATCCAAAAGGCATGACATTCCATTCATATTGTCCAAATGGGACGTTAAAAGTAGTTCTATAAGTATGCTCTTTTAAAATCTGAATTTTCCAATATCCTGACTTTAAATAAAATTTTGAAAATATGTTTGTATCATAAAGTCGTGATAAAAGATCTTTTTTATTTGGAATCGGATACCGAATCCATTTTAAACTTTATTAAGAGGCTTATAATTAATAACTAATCTTGGTACACCTCTTTCCTTTTCTGCAACATTATTAACATATAATGCAGTGCATGACCATGGGGACTTAGAAGGTTTAATTAAACCTTTGTGAAGTAAATTGTCTATTTCATTTTTACAATAATCTACTAACTCTGTGTTCATCTGACAGGGTTGAGATTTTGTAGGAATATTATCTTCAGAAAAGTTGTCTTCATATGGAAGAGTAATCACATGCTTTTTTCTGTTCCAAAAAGCACTGGGGTGATCTGCACAGATATCTACCGCAAATTGTTCATAGATTAATTTAATCTTTTCTTGAACTTTAGGTGATTTTAAAGTATTTGTAATATTTAGACTAAATATTTCAAGTTTAAGAGAATCAACATGCTTTTGTTTTATATCTATTAAAGCATCTATATTTCTTGTTACCGGATCTGTAACAAATGCATAGCTAATTGGTTTATTATCAAAAGTAGCACAAAATCCTTTGGCATCTACATGAGTGTAAGGATAAATAGCATTTATAAAAGGAGTTCCAAGTATAATTGGAGGGTTAAGTTGATTTTTAACCAAAAAGAAAAAATGAGGGATACAAACCTTATTTTGGCAAATATGCGCATTTGGTAATTTATATTCAATATCTAAAGCATGACCAGATGCAAATTTGACCATGTGAGTGGTTTTATGAAAATATTTTGAAGGTACTAGTCCTTCCTGAATACAGTTAACATCAGCACCACTATCAATCATGGCACTATTAGAGATAGTATATTGATTATTTATAAGTATGGTACAATTTATATACCATCGATGAGCAGTAACAATCTGCATTAGACCCAAAAAAATCATTTTTTGGAAGAGAGGTTTCAATTACTTCAGATAACTGAGGATCATCATCCTCTGTTGGTAAATCATCGATTTTACTTTTTCCATGAGGATCTTTGATTGAATTTAATTCTTCAATCTGAGTAATTCGATGATCAGATATCATCTGATTTTGTTCAAGAATTCGAATTTCATTCTTCAAATTCTCAATTTCAATTTTTAAATTATCAAGAGAGGATTTGCGAGAAGGAACCTATTTATTTAACAGTCTTCTCTGAACTTCACTAATTGTATACGGACTGAGATTTTTGATGTCCGTATTTCCATGATTTTGTTTAATTGGTTTGGAAGCAAAGTTTGAGGTAGAAGTAGAGCTTCCGACCGAAAGATTAATAATCTTTTCTCATAAGTTCCTATCAGTAACTTCTTTGAGCAGCTCAATAACATTTTCAGAAGAAATGGTTTGTACATTCAAATCTTGAAATTGTGACTGTAATTGATAAAACACATTGTTATCACAAACACAGGTATTTCCTGGACAAGTGTCACATTCAATAGAATTGGTAGTTTCATGATTTTCATTATCTGAACAATCAACTAATTCTTCTTCATTTTCACTATCTGAAGGAGGATTTTCATAATCATCATCGGATCCAGAAGTATATAACATAGTATATATCTTATCACGAAGCTCAGTGTCTTCTAAGGCTTTCAACTTTTCTAATTTACAATTTGGAGCAATATTTCCAAAGTTTCCACAACGATATAACTTAATTTTTGCTAAATCTCGTTTGGATCTATTTTTTGTAAATCGGGTAGATTTCTGATGAGCTCGTTTGGCTGTATGATCTTCTCTATAATTTTGAGATCTATATTTAGATCTTCTATGTCTTCTATAACTCTTATCAGGGTTATGTCCCTTATCTATGTTCGTCTTATACTTTGATTTGCCCCTACTATTGGAGGGTTGAGGCATGCCGAATTGGGCACAAAAATCTCCTAATTGACTTGTTTCTTTCAGCTTTTCCATCTTAAGCTGATGATTGAGTTTCAAGTCGTTACACAAGTTTAATCCTTCTTGTGTACAAATAGATATAAGGGATCCATAAGTATGGTGTCCATAGGGAATAGTGCTTCCATTCCCGCGAAGAGTTCTTCTAATCCTTTCAGCAAATAAGGGGGGAAGGCCATCGATAAATTTGGCTTTCCAATGGTCAGTATGATCTTAGGATGGTAATTCTAAGACTCTACTTAGAAAGGTATCTTTGTACCATCGGAATTCTCCCAAATGTCTACATCTTAAACCATTTAAGAGAGTCCTAACAGACTCATAATTATTGGTAAATCTACCACCAAAATGTTCGAGAATAGTCATAACTAAAGTATAGACTGCATCTTCTCTCCCGGCATCTAACTTAGGACCTAAGTTATCGTTGCCTGGTTCCATATTGACCATATCAATAATGGTTTGCTTATCACCAGAAGTGAGGAAATTATCCCACCATCCTCGAACTTCCCCGGTAAACCCTACAACAATCATCTTATAGATGGTTTTATCAGAATTTTTTGGAGTGCCATCAGAATTTTTTGTGGCTTTGCAAAGTTTTGCATACATCATCATTCATTCGATGAATTTGCATGGACATCTGCCGATCAGTTAAACAATCAATATTCCATTCATAGATGGCATTTCCTTCAAATGAAGTACTTTGTAGATTCCAATCGCGTTCTTCAATTAGAATGTCTTGGGGAGTAGGTCTAGGATAATAAGTGGTTTGCATAACCGGTTTTCGAGCAAAAACTGGTTGCTTATTTTTATATCTTAATTTATTAAATTCGGAAATAATTTGTTCCTTTAAGTCGGAAGTATGCTCTAAATCTTCTGCAAATTGGGCAGATAAATCTAGAGGCTTGATATTTAAATCAGCAAATTTCTTTTCTAGAAGATTTTCTAGAGCATCATGAGTTTGTATATGAAAGTCCTTAATTTCTGCAGGACGTTTAATAGAGCTAGTAACAATGCGAGGAATTGTTATGGGGTTTTGAGATTGAGAAGAACTTCCTTTGTCGGGAGCTTTTCCCATATCTTTTCCCTTACTAAGCTCATCGAGCTTCAAGCAAACTTTATCTAGTTTAACTTGATTAATAAAACGTACCGAAGTGGTTAAATCATCAAGTTTTTTGTCAAGGGAAACAATATGTTCTCCGAGGACTTTAACATAAAGACCTAAGTAATTATTTTGGGAAATTAATTTATTAATTTCAGCAATCGTTACAGTACCAACTTCATTATCAATGAATTATTGGAACGCATTAAAAGTAATGCCAGTATTGTTTGGCATAATAAATGGAGACTGCGGAGGAAAATGAGAATTGATTAATTTTCCACTAACGTCTCTATAAGTACGCTCAAGAGTTTTCACATATAAAGGCATATACGTGGCCATAAACCAAGGTACAAAAGTTATAATTTTATTATGAAGAATGCAACTTTTATAGAACTCTTGAGAAATATTATTTTTGTCAATCTGACTATAAGTAGAGAAAAACCAATTTCTAAATTTCTCCCATTTTGATTCAAAAAATTCTTTTTGAATATGCTTTCTTGCCAGTAAACCTGGACTAAAATCAATAACATGTGGAATCATTAAATATTATTTGGGTTAAAATCCATTTCGGATGCAGAAGGAATATCCTTATCAGAAACATCATCACAACCTTGTACTATATTCATACGAGGGTCTATTTTTATTTTAGACGGACTTGTGGTTGATGGAATTGTATGTAAAGAGGCAAGTTTATTTACTCTAGCAGGACCATATATTGGTTCGACTGGAGCAATCAAAGATGGAGCAGACGATAGCCTGCTACTATCAGAAAAAGATTGTCGGTTATATACCGAGGTCTTATCTTCAAATTGAATACATATTTGACCATCCGGGGTATGAGTTATATGAGAAAAGTCTTCATTAGTGACTTTCTCAGCTAATTGATTCTGTGGAATAACAGAATTTAATACCCAAGTAGTTGGAAAATTAATTTCTTCCCATCGAATAGGTCGACGAGTGGTAATTTTAGATTTTAAAAAATTTGTTTCAAACAAAATAGTTTGATCTGCGGTATCCGCAAGTTTACATCTAGGATTTAAAGAAGTTAATAATTTATAATAAATGTGATAGGATAAACATATAAGTTCTGATCCTGGAGCATAATTATACCCATGAGTTTGAATATTTAATGTTAAGGCATCTAAAATATTAACATCAAATAGAGACAACTGTAAATTAGGCTGTGTATTAAAGTAAACTGGGCCATAGGCGACTGTGGATTCTATCAATCCCATCAAACTTTGTCTGAAATTTAAATTTCCGGCATCACGTAGTGCGGCAAGAAATGTTTCAGGTAACCCTTTGAGGGTTAATGATTTGAATGCGATCTGAATCATACCAATACGCATAAAATTATACTTATGCTTATAAACGTCGATATCTCGTTTAATTAATAGACGAATAGTCTATTTAGAGGAATTTAAAGCAAGAGATTTCTCAGTTGTTTTTATTAACTGAGCTGACAAAATCCTATCAAAGAAACCATAATCATAAATCTTTTTGATTTTTACTTCAGGAATAGTCCATCGGTTTAATAAATCAAGGTTTTGAGGTACTTCAATCTCTTCTAATCTATCATTTTTTGTATGAGATTCTCCCATATCCATGAGAAAGTGATATCTATGTTGACAACAGTTACCTTTTACTATAAACTAACCTTAAAATACATGGCTCTGATACCAGCACTAACGCACCGGATCCCATCAGAACTCCGAAATTAAGCGTACTTGGACGAGAGTAGTACTAGGATGGGTGACCCCCTGGGAAGTCCTCGTGTTGCATCCCAGACCTACTCCCCAAGACGTTTTAATTGAAGAACGCGATTGGAATCTACAAAGTACTTCATTTGAAGGAAATGCCATCTATGAATGGAATATTGATGGTTTAACTGATCGGCAGATGTCCATGCAAATTCATCGAATGATGATGTATGCAACAATTTGCAAAGCCACAAAAAATTCTGATGGCACTCCAAAAAATTCAGATAAAACCATCTGTAAGATGATTGTTGCAGGGTTTACCGGGAAACTTCGAGGCTGGTGGGATAATTTCCTCACTTCTGGTGATAAGCAAACCATTATTGATATGGTCAATATGGAACCAGGCACCGATAACTTAGGTCATAAGTTAGACGCCGGGAGAGAAGATGCAGTCTGGGAGCTTTTCCCATATCTTTTCCCTTACTAACCTCATCGAGCTTCGAGCAAACTTTATCTAGTTTAACTTGATTAATAAAACGTACCGAAGTGGTTAAATCATCAAGTTTTTTGTCAAGGGAAACAATATGTTCTCCGAGGACTTTAACATAAAGACCTACGTAATTATTTTGGGAAATTAATTTATTAATTTCAGCAATCGTTACAGTACCAACTTCATTATCAATGAATTGTTGGAACACATTAAAAGTAATGCCAGTATTGTTTGGCATAATAAATGGAGACTGCTGAGGAAAATGAGAATTGATTATTTTTCCACTAACGTCTCTATAAGTACGCTCAAGAGTTTTCACATATAAAGGCATATACGTGGCCATAAACCAAGGTACAAAAGTTATAATTTTATTATGAAGAATGCAACTTTCATAGAACTCTTGAGAAATTTTATTTTGGTCAATCTGACTATAAGTAGAGAAAAACCAATTTCTAAATTTCTCCCATTTTGATTCAAAAAATTCTTTTTGAATATGCTTTCTTGCCAGTGAACCTGGACTAAAATCAATAAGATGTGGAATCATTAAATATTATTTGGGTTAAAATCCATTTCGGATGCAGAAGGAATATCCTTATCAGAAACATCATCACAACCTTGTACTATATTCGTACGAGGGTCTATTTTTATTTTAGACGGACTTGAGGTTGATGGAATTGTATGTAAAGAGGCAAGTTTATTTACTCTAGCAGGACCATATATTGGTTCGACTGGAGCAATCAAAAATGGAGCAGACGATAGCCTGCTACTACCAGAAAAAGACTGTCGGTTATATACCGAGGTCTTATCTTCAAATTGAATACATATTTCACCATCTGGGGTCTGAGTTATATGAGAAAAGTCTTCATTAGTGACTTCCTCAGCTAATTGATTCTGTGGAATAACAGAATTTAATACCCAAGTAGTTGGAAAATTAATTTCTTCCTATCGAATAGGTAGACGAGTGGTAATTTTAGATTTTAAAAAATTTGTTTCAAACAAAATAGTTTGATCTGCGGTATCCGCAAGTTTACATCTAGGATTTAAAGAAGTTAATAATTTATAATAAATGTGATAGGATAAACATATAAGTTCTGATCCTGGAGCATAATTATACCCATGAGTTTGAATATTTAATGTTAAGGCATCTAAAATATTAACATCAGATAGAGACAGCTGTAACTTAGGCTGTGTATTAAAGTAAACTGGGCCATAGGCAACTGTGGATAGACTCTGCTTAGAAAGGTATATTTGTACCATCGGAATTCTCCCAAATGTCTACAGCTTAAACCATTTAAGAGAGTCCTAACAGACTCATAATTATTGGTAAATCTACCACCAAAATGTTCGAGAATAGTCATAACTAAAGTATAGACTGCATCTTCTCTCCCGGCGTCGAACGTCTTGGGGAGTAGGTCTAGGATAATATAGAACAGGCACCCCAACAATATATCTAATCAGTTTCCCAAGGATCTCAACATAAGCAACTACATGTATAAAGGAATTCAAAATCACCATCTACTTGATCTTCTTCTTAGGCCTCAACTGGTTGTTGTGTCCACACTTCTTCTTGCGGTAGTTGACAGCACGGGGATGCAAGCGAGCATAGCACTTGCGGAAGATCATCTTGTCCTGATTGTACTTCCTAGCCAAAGCCATCAAAGAAGGCTCAATAATTCCTCCACGAAGCCTCAACACTAAATGCAAAGTCGACTCTTTCTGGATGTTATAGTCAGCAAGAGTGCGTCCATCTTCAAGCTGCTTACCAGCAAAAATCAGCCTTTGTTGGTCCGGTGGAATTCCTTCCTTGTCTTGAATCTTAGCTTTGACATTGTCAATAGTGTCACTGGATTCAACCTCTAGGGTTATGGTTTTACCCGTCAGAGTTTTCACGAAGATCTGCATTTTTGCTAATCCTTTATTGGAATCATCTCGTTAGGAGCTTTTGGTTAAAAATCAACTTAACCCTCCAATTATACTTGGAACTCCTTTTATAAATGCTATTTATCCTTACACTCATGTAGATTCCAAAGGATTTTGTGCTACTTTTGATAATAAACCAATTAGCTATGCATTTGTTACAGATCCGGTAACAAGAAATATAGATGCTTTAATAGATATAAAACAAAAGCATGTTGATTCTCTTAAACTTGAAATATTTAGTTTTAATATTACAAATACTTTAAAATCACCTAAAGTTCAAGAAAAGATTAAATTAATCTATGAACAATTTGCGGTAGATATCTGTGCAGATCACCCCAGTGCTTTTTGGAACAGAAAAAAGCATGTGATTACTCTTCCATATGAAGACAACTTTTCTGAAGATATTATTCCTACAAAATCTCGACACTGTCACATGAACACAGAGTTAGTAGATTATTGTAAAAATGAAATAGACAATTTACTTCACAAAGGTTTAATTAAACCTTCTAAGTCCCCATGGTCATGCACTGCATTCTATGTTAATAATGCTGTAGAAAAGGAAAGAGGTGTACCAAGATTAGTTATTAATTATAAGCCTCTTAATAAAGTTTTAAATGGATTCGGTATCCGATTCCAAATAAAAAGATCTTTTATCACGACTTTATGATGCAAACCTATTTTCAAAATTTGATTTAAAGTCAGGATATTGGCAAATTCAGATTTTAAAAGAGCATACTTATAGAACTGCTTTTAACGTCTCATTTGGACAATATGAATGGAATGTCATGCCTTTTGGATTAAAAAATGCACCTTCTGAATTTCAGAAAATCATGAATGACATTTTTAATCCCTATATGGATTTCATAATTGTTTATATTGATGACATTCTAATATTTTCAAAAACCTTGGAATTACATATCAAACATCTAGACATTTTCAAAAAAATTGTCATTCAAAATGGTTTAGTGATTTCTAAACCTAAAATGAGTCTTTTTCAAATCAATGTCAGATTTTTAGGACATATTATTTGTCAAAGAAAAATCACTCCTATACAACGTGCAATTATATTTGCTGATAAATTTCCAGATATTATTACTGATCGAACTCAACTTCAAAGATTTTTGGGAAGCCTAAATTATATTGCACCATTCTAGAAAAATTTATCAAGAGATGTTGCTCCTCTATACGATCGATTGAAAAAGAATCACAAAGAACCATGGACCAATAAACTCACGACCATTGTTCAAACTATAAAAAAAATGGGTTAAAGCTTTACCAGTTCTAACCCTTGCCAACCCTGCTTGGCAAAAAATTGCTGAGACCGATGCGGTTAATATTGGTTTCGGTGGAATACTGAAACAGATTAATCCCAATAACAAATGTGAATATCTGATACGATATAACTCAGGTAAATGGACCGAAGCCCAGAAGAAATATGCTACTGTGGCTCATGAAATGCTCACAATTGTGAAATATGTCTTAAAATTTCAAGACGATTTATATAATCAAAAATTTTTGATACAAACTGACGCTCAATCCGTTCAGTACATGTTTAATAAAGATTTTAAACACGATGCTTCAAAATTGATATTTGCTCGATGGCAAGCCCATTTGACCCCATTCGACTTTGAGATAAAATATAAAAAAGGAATTGATAATTCTCTCCCTGACTTTTTATCTCGTGAATATTTACAGGTTGGCTGAGTCCCCTTGGACTCATGTTACCAGAGACCGAGGCCGAGATAGAGGTCGCGGCAGAGGAAGGGTAAGATTTCCCTCTTCACCAATATCCAGCACTTATAGTCAAGGATCCACCTCAAATTCCCCTATTATTCAATTAGGGAAGAAAACATTGATAAATGCTAAAAAATCCCAAGGAGAATCCTCCGGGACATCAATTCATCTGAACGATATTCCAGAAGATCATCCACTTTCTGAACAAATGCAGGCATATTTAGCCTCAAAGCAAAAAGATTCGTTTGCTTCAGTAACAAAAGAAAGAGGCGATGATCTCAGAACATATGAAAGAATTCCTAAACATGAGATGATATTCATCGTAGAAAACTCTGAGATTTTACGGAGCCATCTTCCTTGGTCAATATTTGACCGCTACTTAATTTAGGGATTATATATTCCAGGTGAATCATATAAGACTAGATCTTAGTATGAAGCCATTTTAACTCAAACAGGTTGTGCGGAGATTTCCCACTATCCGGTTGATCAGAAAGAATGCAGTTATTCTAAAATAATCATTAAACGGATTATATCTGTTGAAGATTGGGGAATATCCACTATGAGAGAAAGGAAGATTAGCCTTAATAACGTTTCTATGAACGTCACTTTTTGGGACTATGTCCAAGCTTTTTCAAAAACTTTATATTATAATAATTCTAAACATAAACATACTTGGTTCATAAAAATTTGTACCAAGATTTTTGATTCTATTATTCCAAATTGGTTTTTAAATTGGTGGTCATATCATGGCACAACTACAATGATTTTATCTGAACCATATTTTAAACTATACCAGAAATGGAAAACGCTTTCTCCAGACCTTAATGGTCTTTCTAAAGCTGACCATTTATGATACCCTGATCAAATTGATCAAATATATTTCTTTTTGGAATTTTCTATCCCATGGATCCATAAATGGGTACCAGAATTCGGATATACTAATAACCAGATCCCGTGCTTATATCGAACATTCTTTAATAACTTCTGGGATGGACTTCTAAAGATTGACCCAGTTACCAAAATCCTTAAAGGACATGCATTAATGGATCAGATACGAACCACTATTGAAATTTATGAGTCTCAAGAAGCACAGTCTAAATTAGACGACCCTACTATTAAGCATTTGGCTAGAAAAATAATGATTCAAGATGGAGATAGAGCCACCATCGTCCAAGCTTGTTTGGATGAAATGAAACAAAATTTGTTAAATTCACTTCTCCAAATGGAAACTGATTCCTCCATTGCCTGTAGCACTCAAGATGATGAGAGCTTTATTGATGCTCAACCACCAGAACCTGAACGGGATATGACCGAACAAGAACTGGAAAGTACAGAAGCGTTTATTGCACGCATAAAGGTAGCAGATAAGGCAGCCGCAGAAAAAGCTCAAGGAAAGAAGAAACAATAAAAACTGTAGCAACATTGTGGAAGATATTTCCAGCCGCCAGCACAGTAACTCAACAGTAGATTCACTGTTTACACAGTAACTTCACTGTACCTACAGTACTTTCACTGTATACTTTTACTATTCAAGGGACCCAAATAGGGACCCATATGTACTGTTTAAGATTCTTTTTTTTTTCTCTTTATATAGGATCATTTGTTTCAGATTGAAGGGCAGAGGTTAGACTCCATTCTCTCTCTTAGCTTCCTTCTCCTCCTTCTCTCTAAATCTTTACGTTTGTAATGTTTATCTTTTGTATATCAATAAAAAATCAGAAAACGTCCATATTTTGGGCACCAATATTGGCCTTGCTTATACAGCCCCCCTTCTTTAAAGCCCTTGCTTTTGGGCACTGACCCTTGCCACCGGGTCTAACAGGTGACACCCCTTTATTATCAATCTCTCTCAGCCCAGACTATGTCTGGCTAAATATCTATCTATGTTGACTCAGTAATCTTTCTGCATTCTAACTCTTAGGATCTGGCTTTATTAAAATATGTGAGATATTTTTATATATCATTCCGACTTGATTTCTGGATGGCGATACACTCGTAATTAGTATGGTTGGTCTGGTAAGCCGGTGAAAAAAACCTGTTATGAAGAAAGAAAAAAAAGGGCAATCTTGTTCCGGTAAGAACCTCCAGGCGCAAAAACCATTCTAGTTATTGACAGGTCTCATGCTAGACTAATAGGCTGTTTTGCCTCCCATACAGTTAAATGATATATAGAAAATCTTCCATATTTCAATTTTTATACTTAGTATAAAGATACTATTTTAGCTAAGATCTGTCTGGCAGCGCGGACTGCCGCCCGCCTTAGAGATCCTACCAATTTTTGAATCAAAATGGGAGAAATTTAGAAATTGGTTTTTCTCTACTTATAGTCAGATTGACCAAAATAATATTTCTCAAGAGTTCTATGAAAGTTGTATTCTTCATAATAAAATTATAACTTTTGTACCTTGGTTTATGGCCACGTATATGCCTTTATATGTGAAAACTCTTGAGCGTACTTATAGAGACGTTAGTGGAAAATTAATCAATTCTCATTTTCCTCCGCAGTCTCCATTTATTATGCCAAACAATACTGGCATTACTTTTAATGCGTTCCAACAATTCATTGATAATGAAGTTGGTACTGTAACGATTGCTGAAATTAATAAATTAATTTCCCAAAATAATTACTTAGGTCTTTATGTTAAAGTCCTCAGATTTTAAAAGTAGAACTGCTTTTAACGTCCCATTTGGACAATATGAATGGAATGTCATGCCTTTTGGATTAAAAAATGCACCTTCTGAATTTCAGAAAATCATGAATGACATTTTTAATCCCTATATGGATTTCATAATTGTTTATATTGATGACATTCTAATATTTTCAAAAACCTTGGAATTACATATCAAACATCTAGACATTTTCAAAAAAATTGTCATTCAAAATGGTTTAGTGATTTCTAAACCTAAAATGAGTCTTTTTCAAATCAATGTCAGATTTTTAGGACATATTATTTGTCAAGGAAAAATCACTCCTATACAACGTGCAATTATATTTGCTGATAAATTTCCAGATATTATTACTGATCGAACTCAGCTTCAAAGATTTTTGGGAAGCCTAAATTATATTGCACCATTCTACAAAAATTTATCAAGAGATGTTGCTCCTCTATACGATCGATTGAAAAAGAATCACAAAGAACCATGGACCGATAAACTCACGACCATTGTTCAAACTATAAAAAAACGAGTTAAAGCTTTACCAGTTCTAACCCTTGCCCACCCTGCTTGGCAAAAAATTATTGAGACCGATGCGGCTAATATTGGTTTCGGTGGAATACTGAAATAGATTAATCCCAATGATAAATGTGAATATCTGATACGATATCACTCAGGTAAATGGACCGAAGCCCATAAGAAATATGCTACTGTGGCTCATGAAATGCTCACAATTGTGAAATGTGTCTTAAAATTTCAAGACGATTTATATAATCAAAAATTTTTGATACAAACTGACGCTCAATCCGTTCAGTACATGTTTAATAAAGATTTTAAACACGATGCTTCAAAATTGATATTTGCTCGATGGCAAGCCCATTTGGCCCCATTCGACTTTGAGATAAAATATAAAAAAGAAATTGATAATTCTCTCCCTGACTTTTTATCTCGTGAATATTTACAGGATGGCTGAGTCCCCTTGGACTCATGTTACCAGAAGTGAATCTGTTTCATTTGTGGATACTAACTCTTACTTGTATTATTTTACATATAATATAAATTGTTGGGTTCTAGTGATGAAATATGAATGGAAAATAGAGGAAAAAAGTGAATAGTATTTTAACTTTAAGGAAGGAATGTTCTCCCACATTGGTGGGAGAAAGAAACTCTTTCGTGCTTAAAATAGAAGCAATACTCCATGTAGATAGTAAGGTAAGAAGAAAGCAAGCCTCGCGCTGTCGTCATCGTCGCTAGCTCGGCTATTGGCTTTGTTAAATGATCGAAAGATTATCTTTTTGGATAAAATTCATTTGAAACTCCATTTGTGGATGCACCCGAGCATGTGCCGACGCATGTCATAATGTACCTCGAAAGGACGCAACCCTTCGAGGTACTGTTTGAAATCAAAAAAGTGACCCACGGACACAGGTAGGACGAAAGTTTTTGGTTTGTGCCAAAAGTCGACCTGCTTCTGCAGGTGACACATCTGCACGCGCAGATGGGTTCGCAGGTGGCCCTATGGTCTGAAACAGTGCGATTTTTCAGAACCATTGCTTCCTTTCTGAAGCACCACCTTTTGGCTATAAATACCTGATTTTTTTCTTAGGTATAGTAACTAAATTTTGAAGTGAAAAACATATTCTTCTTCCTAAAAACTCAAGTGTGATTTACGAATCGCTGAGGTTCGACAGAGTTTGAGGTGCCGTCATTCTGTCGATGCGATTCATTTTATCATGGGAGGATATATTCCATAACCTCGGATATTTGAGGGGAATAATTTTCTTAAGGATACACTGTGAATTCGGTGGACTTGAATCTTCCAATCTTCATCTCTTTCTAAACGTTTGGTATTGATATTTTCTAGAAAATAGTTTGAAATTCATTTTTTGGATGTTCATAAGTTGGGTTGAACTTATTATTAAAGTTCAAAGTTGAGAATACAGAGTTACAACTTCATTTGATTGTTCATACTTTAGTTCGAACATGTGTTTGAAGTTCTTGTTGTAAAATACAGATTTCACTAAACCTAAAAAACAACAATCTTAAGGAAATTAGTAAGTACTTAGTTAATCTGTATTGGGACTGATTTTGTGGAGACTAAATCTTTTGATTTCTACTCCTTCGGTTTACAGAATATAAAAACTTTGTCGCGAAATCAGATTGGAAATTCGGTTCGAAGAATATAAAGACTTCACCAATTCATTGAACTCTCTGTATTGGTTTCTGGAGTTTTAAAACCTATGGGTTTTCACTCTGTTTGAATTTGATTCTGCTTTGAAGAATATAAAAACTTCGTCAAGTTTCAAAGTTCATTCGGTTGACGATTTGAAGACATAAAAACTTCATCATTGACTAGAAATAAATTGTTTAAAGATTAAGTCTTTATAGTTAGTATTCTGGAATACTAAATTGATTGTCAAAGCTTGACAAGAAAATGACGAATAAAACTAAATAAATAATTAATTCGGTTGTGAATAGTGTTGTTCCAACGGCAACCAATGTTGCGTCATTAAGCCATTCAGATGTCGCTCTAGCAATGGCAACGACAGAGAAACCAAAAAATATTTCTAGTATGAACTTCAAAGAATGGTAGGAAATAATGTTAGTTTGGCTAACCAAACTCAAAATGCGAAAGTTCACAAGTAGAGATCCTTATGTTCCTGAAAAAGGAATGTTTGAAAACCAATTATCTGATTTGGAAGATTTTGTGATTCATCTCAAGATAGAAGAGGACAATAAGTTGCATGAGAAATCAACAATGATGGGTGTAAATCTTGTTAAAGATAATGCTACACATAATAAGAAGAGGAAGAAATCTTCTGGACAAGAGAAAGAACAGAACAAGAAAAGGTTCAAAGGCAAGTGCTACAAATGTAGTGAAGTTGGCCACAAAGCTCTAAATTGTCAAGTTCTGAAGAAGAACAAAAAAAGAAATTAGATAAACATGTTGGAAGCAACTGAAAAGATTGAAAATCTGTATGTTATGATCACTGAATGTAATCTAGCTGGAAATCCAAATAAATTGTGGTTTGATTCAGGAGCCACTACATGTGTTTGTGCCGAAAAAAAAGCTTTCGCTACTTATGATGTCTCTGGTCCTAAAGAAGTGATCTTTATGGGAAATAATGCAACAACCAAGATTGAAGGAAGCAGGAAAATATTTTAAAAAATGACTTCCGACAAGGTGTTGACTCTCAACAATGTTCTCCATGTTCTTACTACTAGGAAGAACTTAGTGTCGACAGCATTTCTCATTAAAAACGGGTTTAAATATGTGTTGGTTTTGGAGAAAGTTGTAATAAGTAAAGATGAAATGTATGTAGGAAATGGCTACCTCAATGAGGGCTTTTTCAAACTTCATGTACTGGCTGTTGAAATGAATAAAGTTGAGGCTTCCTCTTACTTGCTTGAGTCAAATGAATTATGGCATGAACGTTTAGGACATGTCAATTATAAAACCTTGTGAAAAAACTAATTAGTTTAGAAGTTTTACCTAACTTTGAGTGCAATAAATCAAAGTATCAAACATGTATTGAATCGAAGTATGCTAAGCATCCGTATAAGTCTGTTGAAAGGACTTTCAATCCCTTAAACTTAATTCACACAAACATTTTGTGATATGAAGTCAACACCATCTCGTGTTAGAAAAAGTATTTCATAACTTTTATTGAAGATTGCACTAGATATTGTTATGTTTATTTGATGAATAGTAAGGATGAAACAATAGAAGCTTTTAGACAATATAAAACTGAAGTTAAAAATCAGTTGGATAAAAAGATTAAAATAATAAGAAGTGATAGGGGTGGAGAGTATGAATCTCTTTTTACAGAGATATGTTTGAAAAATAGAATTGTCCATCAAACTACTGCCCCAAATTCACCTCAATCAAATGGGATTACAGAAAGGAAAAACCGAATATTGAAGGAAATGATGAATATCTTACTTATAAGTTCAGGTTTACCGCAAAACTTGTGGGGGGAAGCTATCCTTACAGCTAATCGAATACTTAATAGAGTACCCCATAGAAAGACACAATCTATTCCATATGAGAAATGGAAAGGAAGGAAACCCAACTTGAAATATTTCATAGTGTGGGGATGTCTGGCAAAAGTCCAAGTTTCTATACCCAAAAGGGTGAAAATAGGACCAAAGACTGCAGACTGTGTTTTCATCGGATATGCTACAAACAGTAAAACATGTCGATTTTTGGTTCATAAATCTGAATATTCATGATAATACGATAATTAAATCAGATAATGTTGAGTTCTTTGAACATATTTATCCGTATAAGGCTAGACATGAGCTGTCTAGTGAATGGTCTGTATGACCTTGGAATGAATCAAATGAGAATGTAATTAACAAAGAGAATCCAAGTTGTAGTAAGCGACAAAGGACGTTGACTACCTTTAGATCAGATTTTGTAACATTTCTTCTTGAAAACAAGCCTCAAACATATAAAAAAGCGATGTTATCTGCGGACTCATCCTTTTGGAAAGAGGTTGTCGATAGTAAGATTGATTCAAAATTGAGCAACCATACTTGGGAGTTGGTTGATCTTCTCCAGAAAATAAACCTTTAGGTTCTAAATAGGGAAATGAAAGTTGATGTTACTATTGACAGATACAAGGCTAGACTTGTTGTGCAAGGCTTTAGATAAAAATAACCTTGATTATTTCGATACATACTCGCCAGTAACAAGGATAACGTCTATTTGGATGTTGGTTGCATTAGCGGCGGTATATGGTCTTGAAATCCATCAAATGAATATGAAAACAGCTTTCTTAAATGGATAATTAGAGGAAGAAATTTACATGGAACAACCCGAGGGTTTTGTGGTTCCTGGTAAAGAAAGGAAAGTGTGCAAACTTATAAAGTTACTTTATGGACTAAAGCAAGCACCCAAATAGTGGCATGCATAGTTTGACCAAACCATGTTGGCAAACGGATTCAAGATAAATGAATGTGATAAATGTGTTTACATTAAAGACACTCCAAATCACAAAGTCATTGTTTGTTTGTATATGGATGACATGTTGATCATCAGTAGAGTTATTTCTGACATAAATGCTACGAAATGAATGCTTGAGAGCAAATTTGATATAAAAGACCTTGGAGTTGCTGATGTGATCTTAGGGATAAGAATTGATAGAACTCCACAAGGTTTAGCATTGTCACAGTCTCATTATACTGAAAAAGTACTTGACAAGTTCAGGTATTAGGATTTCAATATTGCCAAGCACCATTGGATGTGAACTTTGCACTTCAAAAGAATGAAGGTAAAAGTGACTCATAATTGGAGTATGCAAGAGTGTTGGGAAGCTTGATGTATATCATAAATTGTACGCGACCAGATATAGCATGTGTTATTAGTAAATTGAGTCGGTACACGAGTAAACCCAATCAAACTTATTGGATGGCAATGAAAAGAGTTTTGGGGTATCTAAAACATACTCAAGACTATACTTTGCATTATAATAAATATCCTGCGGTAATAGAAGGATATAGTGATGCAAATTGGATCACCGGATCAAATAAACTAAAATCTATGAGTGGATATGTATTTACTCTTGGTGGAGAAGCAGTCTCTTGGAAATCATCCAAACAGATATGTATTGTCCGCTCTATAATGGAATTGAATTTATCACATTAGATAAAGTCGGTGAAGAAGCTGAATGACTCCAAAATTTCTTGAAAGATATTCCTTGTTGGCCCAAACCTTTGGCACCAGTATGCATACACTGTAATAGTCAAACTACAATAGGTAGGGCAGGGAGCATGATGTATAACGATAAATCTCATCCTATAAGACGGAGACATAATACCGTTAGAGAACTTCTCTCTAGTGAAATTATCACGATTGACTATGTGAAGTCAAAGGATAATGTGTTGGATACACTTACAAAAGGCCTAACTAGAGAGGGAGTTGAGAGATCATCAAAGGAAATGGGTTTAAGACCTAGTACAAGTCATCACGGTGGTAACTCTATCTAGAGGACTGGAGATCCCAAAATCTAGGTTCAAGGAGATAAAATAAAGTTATGGCTGATGGTTCAACATTGTCAATTAACTTAACCCATTCTCATGATGAAGACAATATTCAGGAAACAAGGATAAGGCTTATGGATTGGAGTTTTTTAATGGTTTCTAAGTTTGGCAGGTATGACCAAATAGTTTGATCTATAGGATTAAGACGTTTAGGAATCACCTATGTGAGGGTAAAATGGAAGTCGCTTCAAGGAGAATGATAGTAAAGGTCTATTCTCTAAGCTCTTGTGAAACCAGGTAGTGTTCATGGCTGTAACGAATAAAATCATGAGAACCATAAACGGTAAAAGACTGGTTGTGTGACTTGTGTTGTCTAGGTGTACACAAAAGTTTGAAGGTTCAAAGATATCGCATCCACCGATTAACCGAGTGCATCCGATGCAAGTTTACTAAGGAAAGTTCAAAGGGAAACCTGTTTGTCTTTGCTTGTAGATCACACACTTGTCCGTATATTTTTTGATGAAATAGTCATTCCCCATTCATGTGGGGGATTGTTGGGTTCTAGTGATGAAATGTGAATGAAAAATCCAGGGAACAAATAAAGAAAAAAGGTGAATTGTGTTTTCACTTTAAGGGAGGAATGTTCTCCCACTTTGGTGGGAGAAAGAAACTCTTCCATGCTTAAATATAGAAGCAATACTCCATGTGGATAGTGAGGAAAAAAGAAAGCAAGCCTCGCGCTGTCGTCATCGTCGCTCGCTCGGATCGGCTTCGGATTTGGATGTGGGTTTGGAAAATGATCGTTCGAGAGATTATCTTTTTGGACAAAATTCATTTGAAACTTGAGAATTAATAATTGTTTAATCCAAAAATTCGATACGAAAATATTCTCCATTTGTAGACGCACCTGAGCATGTACGGACGCATGTCACAACGCACCTCGAAGGGATGCGAACCTTCGAGGCACTATTTGAAATCAAAAAAAGTGACCTGCGGACGCAGCAGGTCACCATCTACAAACGCAGCTGGGGTCCGTAGGTGGGACGAAAGTTTCTAGTTTGTACCAAAAGTCTATTTGCGGCCGCAGGTGGGTCCACAGGCGGCCTAATGGTCCAAATTAGTCCGATTTTTCAGAACCATTGCTTTCTTTCTGAAGCACAACCTTTTGCCTATAAATACCTGATTTTTTCCTCAGGTATAGTAACGAAATTTTGAAGTCTAAAAACTCAAGTGATTTATGAATCGTTGAGTGTGTTCATTGTTCGACAGAGTTTGAGGTACCGTCATTTTGTCGATGTGATTCATTTTATCCTGGGAGGATAAATTCTATAATCTCGGGTACTTGAGGGGAATAATTCCTTAAGGACACACCGTGAATTCGGTGAACTTGAATCTTTCAATTTTCATCTCTTTCTAAATGTTTGGTTTTGCTATTTTCCAGAAAATAGTTTGAACTTCATTTTTTGGTTGTTCATAAGTTGGGTTGAACTCATTGTTAAAGTTCAAAGTTGAGAATACAGAGTTACAACTTCATTTGATTGTTCATACTTTAGTTTGAACATGTGTTTGAAGTTTTTGTAAAATACAGATTTTACTAAACCCGAAAAACATCATAAATTATAATCAAGCAATTAATACTCACTCACAAACAAAAAAATACAACACTTGCATCTATTGACTGGTCACAAAATAATACGTAGTCCACAGGTGTATCTTAAAATTGTAAAACTACATCTGAAGATAATATTCTTTTTTTTTTTTTTGTCGGAGACATCTACTAGATATCTCAATCTGATCATGAGAAGTCATGTCTGTGGCTCCTGAACTTTTTATTTTTATTATTTTACACAGCCACTGAATTTAATGTTGATGAAAAAAAATAAAAAACTTCCTTATGGAGTATCTTTATTTGATAAAAATTAGGTACAATGGAGAAACAATTTTTTCTACATATATTATAATATATTCGTAATATTATTGCTTGAAAATGAAACTTATTGAGGAGAAAGAAGATCGTCAATTCATACCTCCCTTAGAAAGCATTCAGAACTCTATATTTTATATTTCCAGTAGGGTCAAACTCTCGCATGGAAATATGCCATTAATATATATAGTATACTATACTTCATAATAATAAAATATTATAAAACATAGTTCTATTTGGGGGAGAATTCTTCGTGTTACATGCATCAGTTTAATTTGACCTATATATATAAGGCTATAACTAAAGCTAAAGGGTCATTAATTGTTTGGTCAAAGTTCCTAATCCGTTAAATATTATGACACTCAGTGATAGATACAGTTTAAGCCATTTTCACATTTAATCTTTCTTTTCATGAATATCATGGTTGATGATGCATGCAATGATGCACTTTTTGTAGACTTGTAATTTTTCCTACTAAAACTACTACTTTAATTTAATATTAACTGCCTCTCTCTTTGCACACAATTATATTATTTAATTTTTTGAAGTTTATAATAGTGTCCAAATTCAAAGTAAAGTGAAAAAAAAAAAAAAGAGGAGAGGGGAGGGAGAAAGTCAATTGCATGGATTCTTAAACATCATCAATCATCTTTGACTTGACAACAATAATCTCTTTGGGTTGAAGTTAATAATATTGATGTTTTTATAACTGAAAAACTTGTTACAATGGCTATCATGTGTATGAAAAGAAACCAAGAGAGATATTCACATTTCCAACAATAAATTAAACTTTTAGAAAGTACTCCCTGTTTGGATCAAATTTTAAGACGAAGATCTTGTATTTATCCAAGACCTATCATGTTAAATTATCGAAAAAGTAATGTTAGATGCAGAAGTTTAATTTACCTGAATTCATGAATGTCGTAGTGATTCTATTCGTCTTGCGGTTATTGATCTTCCAAATTAAGACGTGAGCCACTCTTTCTTTCTAATGGCAGGATATCAAAAAGAAAACCTTACGTCTGATTTGGGGACCATATATAACTTTACATTTATAATTCCACGATTTTTTATATTTCTAGTGTAGCTTGTATCCTCTCTCCCCCTCTCCTAGTTGTAACTTCGAAGTTACAACCAGGAAAGGGGGAGAGAGGATACAACCTAAATGCACGTATAAATACAACAATACAGTCGTCTAACACCTCCAAAAATATAGAAATACAGAGAAAGGTGGATATACAGAAGAGGGAGAGAGAAGGGGGGGGGGGGATACAGCCTAAATGCATGTATGAATACAACAAATACAGTCACCTGGCACCTAAAAAAAATAGAAATACACAGAGAGGGAAGAAACACAGAATACACACACACACACACACACAGAGAGAGAGAGAGAGAGAGATGGAGAGAGAGGAAAAAAGGGGTGCGAGCGAGATTATTTTTTTTTTGGTCTAGCTAACATCTCACATAGTTGTTATGAATGGTAAATATCCAAACAATAGCTATAGATTGCTAATAAGGCCAACTATAATCATTATTTAAAATTTCTCTAGTATGTACATGCTATCTTTGCATATATGTTGATATTGTACACGCGTGTATACAATGTATATGCTACGTTTTGAAAGAAAAATACTTTATTTTGAAAAAAATGAAAAAAGGACACTAATCTCGCTACTTATAAAAAAATTCTTAAAATAATTGATGTTACTAATTAATTTCTGCAACTTTTTTTTCAACTTCAACTTCGAATTAATGTTATCCAGATGTCAAAGAAACACGAGCTTAAAGCTTTTGTAAGTTCAACCAGTCCAAAGGTAAATAACTATCAATATCAGGTTTTTACACTGAATTAATGCAATCTCTCACAATTAAAATAATTTAATAAGTGAAATAGTTACTAATTAATCACAGTTAAGTAATCATTGTAACAGTTGTGTATATTCCAATACATATAGTGCATCCTTATTCATTAGTATAGGACAAGGGCTAGCTATTTTGTTGGTTTTGAGTTCAGCTGAACCTAATAATTTAGGTCCGAATTCTGAATTTGTCTTACAAAATTTGTTGAATATGTAAAAATTATTAATTTGAAACTTAATTGTTTACCCTCAAAACGGTACAATTGAATTTATAAATGTAGCTCAAGAACACGTAGATTGGATGACTAAACAATTAAGTTGTTGTATACTAAATTACTTAATAAACATGTTTGAAATAATATAAAGAGATTAAGAACAATAAATCAAACAAGAACAAAGAATCAAAGAAGTGAGTTAAGTATTTATTCTCTAGTGTCACCAAAAAAGTAGTAAGCAATTACATTTCGATAGTTTTAGAGTTGTTTTCAAGAGTGGTTAGAATCTTAAGCTTGTCCTAAACGGTCATTATCTTATGCGGAGCCTTACATTTCTGGAGCTAGATGAGCCATCATGCACTGTGATACTGGTCTTTCATAAAGTGATTCCGAATATTTTATGAGCAAGGTCACTCTTACAGACTAGGTCCAAGGATAAGATATGGTGTTATCTCTGCTGAATCACATCTTATATGTCTTGTTTGCCGCATGTCATCTTCTGAATCGACCATCTGTAGAGTCCGAATTATATCTCATATATTAGTAACACTGAAATTCTGAACTCATAAATATTAAATTTTGTTTTCATTTTTAATTTGATGTAAACATCGGCTACAACCATTCAAATAGCTTGAAGATAAAATTCGTCAAGTTAGTTAACACGCGGATATATAGCTGGCACCAACAAGTATCCAACACATTTTTGTATTTCGTAAGGACCCGTTTGGCCATAAAAAAAATTCACCATTTTCAGGAAATTTATTTCACTTTAGTGAAAAAAATGAAATTTTGTGGTGTTTGGCCATAAAATTTATTTCACACTTGTTTTCACTTTTTTCACTCCTACTTCTTTCACAAAAAGTTAAAAAAAACTCTAATTTTCTTCATGATCAAACATAACTCCAATTCCAACTTCAACTCCAAAAAAATTAATTTTCATGGCCAAATGCATACTAAGTGTTGGACAAAGACCCAAGAATCAACTGGGAACTGTCACTTAATTAAAATAGCCAAATATAACTATATTTTGTTTCTTCTATATAAAATGATTATTACGTAGTATATTAAGTATAAGTTCTTGACGAGATAAGTGATCACTACTCTATTCATCTGACGTAACTCATGGAATTAATCTATTATCTATTCTCCTTTAGGATAGGAATAACCTTATAATACACTAACATGTCACTTCCAAGACTACATTTTACTAATGATTGCAAATTATAAAAACGAAAATAAAAGGGGCGGCATAAAAATAAACATTAACCATGCCATCTGCAATTGTTCATCTGATAAGAGGGTGGGCAACTCAATTCACTCTGGTTTTAAAAAAAAAAAGATGTTATCAAAAGTCGACAATTTAATTGACACACTCTATTTGAATATTAATTCTTTTATTTTAAAATATAATACATATTCACAAATTATATAAAAATACTACACCTCATCACAAATTTTCAACTAAATATTATTTAAAAAATTAAAGACAAGTTGCAACCTAAGAAAAATTATTTGACTTCCTAAGTAGCGATTGAATGTTGTAAAATAAAACTATTAATGGAGTATAAGAAAGTAATAAAGGGTTTCACTATAATCTAATCATGGTTTGTCTTTTGCTTTATGAACTACATTTTGGTTATATAGATTTTGAAGTTGAAACTTGAAACGTGAAATTTAAAAATTTAAGTTTTTGAAGTTATGATTTTTGAAATTTAAAGTTGTGTATGGACATGCATTTTCCTTGAAAAGAATTTGAAGTGTTGTGAGTAGAAGCCCCAGCCCAAAACTAGTTTTAGAAACTTAAAAATATTCGAAAATCATATTTTTAAAATCTCGGTATGTTGTTGTTGTATATTTTTAAAATCTGATCAAAAAGATTTTTGACGATAATTTTTCAAATATTATAGTGAAAATTACATGGAATGTCCCCCCATAGTGGGTGGCTTTGTATCCCCCCCCCCCCCACACACACATAAAAAAAATCTTTAAAGACTAGTCTTCCTTCATTTTTATGTATACAACAAGTACATTTTTGCTCCTCTACACCTGAAATGTTTTTACTCTTTTCATGCCTCTCAAGTTTTTTTTTTTCTTCTTCTTCTTTTTTCCTCTTTTTTACTGTTACTTGATTTTTATTTTTTATTTTCTCTTTTCTCTTCTTTTTTTTTCTTGTTTTAATTTATTTTTCTCAACCTTTATTTTTATTTTTTTTTCTTCTTTTTTTTCTTTTATTTCTCAAACATTATTTATTTTTTATTTCTCTTTTTTTAATTCATTGTCTTAATCTTTATTTTTTATTATTTTTTTCTTTTCACTTTTTTTTATTTTTTCTCAAACTTTATTTTTATTTTATTTTTTCTTCTCATTTTTTTGCTCAACTTTTATTTTTTTGCTTTTCTCTTTTTTCTACTTTCTTAACCTTTATTTTTTTCTTCTTTTTTTTTCTTTTTTCTCAATCTTTATTTTTTGCCTTCTCTTTTTTCTTTTTTCTCAGCTTCTATTATATTTTGCTAATGAACAGAAAGTTGGATAATCCGTAAAAAGAATCTTCTTTCTTTGACATCAAAGTAAACTTAAGAGTGTGACTTGCCATTTGGAAGTCCTTTGGGATAAGTTTTGCCTCTAAGGAAAGAGTAATAGAACATTAACTTGTTATTTGTAAATCCTTGAACTAAGTCTTGCCTCTAGGGCAAGAGTTATGAAGTATCTCATAAATTAAGACATAATAAAATAGTGTTAACTCTTGCCCATGGGGAGTAATTTATTTTTTGGGAGATTCTTGGGCTAAGTCTAGTTTTAGAGGCAAGACTTATAGAGTATCTCATAAATCAAAAACACAATGTGGTAGTGTTAACTTTTGCCCATGGAGGCGTATAACTTATTTTTTGAAAGTCTTTGGCCTAAGTCTTGCCTCTAAGGGAAGAGTTATAGAACATCTCATAAATCAAGACACAATGTGGTAATTTCAACTATTGCCCATGGAACGTAACTTGTTGTCTGAAAGTCCTTGGGCTAAGTCTTGCATCTAAAGGCTAGAGTTATAAAACATCTAATAAATCAAGATACAATGTGATAGTGTCAACTCTTGCTCATGGGTCATAACTTGTAGCTTGAAAGTTATTGGGCTAACTCTTGCCTCTAAGGCAAGAGTTATAGAGCATTTCATACGTCAAAACATAATGTGGTAGTAACAACTCTTACCCATGGGGCGTAACTTGTTGTTTAATAGTCCTTGGGCTAAGTCTTGCCTCTAAGACAAGAGTTATAGAGCATCTCATAAATCAAGACACAACGTGGTAGTGTCAACTCTTGCCCATGGGGCATAACTTGTTGTTTGAAAGTCCTTGGGCTAATTCTTGCCTCTAAGGCAAAAATTATAGAGCATCTCATAAATCAAGACTCAATGTGGTAGTGTCAACTTTTGCCCATGGGGCATAACTTGTTATTTGAAAGTCCTTGGGCTAAGTCTTGCCTCTAAGGCAAGAGTTATAGAGCATCTCATAAATAAAAACACAATACGGTAGTTTCAACTCTTGCCCATGGGGTGTAACTTATTGTTTGAAAGCCCTTGGTCCAAGTCTTGCCTCTAAGGCAAGAGTTATAGAGCATCTCATAAATCAAGACACAATGTGGTAGTATCAACTCTTGCTCATGGGGCATAACTTGTAGCTTGAAAGTCATTGGGCTACATCAAAACATAATGTGGTAGTGACAACTCTTACCCATGGGGTGTAACTTGTTGTTTGAAAGTCCTTGGGCTAAGTCTTGTGTAACACCCCGTACCTTCCCAACCTTACTTGAAGACATTTAATAATGGTTACGTAGGTGTCGATACCTATAAATATGTATTTGGTAATGTTAATGATGAAAAAAATTGAAATTTGGCCTCGTACATGTGCTTAGCCTTTCATAGAAGGTGTTTTGTGATTTTCGTGGAGCAGTTGTGGGGTTCAAAATGAGGCTAAGAGGACCTCTAAACAAATTATATTAAGGTTAAGAAGTAAGTTAAAGAATGGGACTTGAAGTATCTAACCAAACCCGCGAAGAAAAGTCGAAAAACGGAATTTTCGAAAAATCTAAGTGAGGGGCGCGTTGGGGAGCGTGCCACACCTCTTTGGGAAAAATTTTTGTTCCCAGAGGCAGTAATTTGGCGCGTCCAAGGGCGTTCCACGCTGGTTTTTTCACTTTTTCGAAAGTTGGAAATTTCTAAGTCCCAAGGGTATCCGGGGTCGTACCGAGCCGATTTTTGCCCCGTTTCTTATACAACCATGAGAATATACATGAAATGAGTAAATAATTATATTGGTATGATAAAATTACTTGAGAACGAATTTGGCATCAAAATGACGATTTTACCCTTATAGTCAAAATAAGTCATACGTGGCTAGAATTGCTTGTTTTTGGAATTGAGGCTACGAGTATGAATTGCGTGAGTGGTAATATTGTTGTAACGCATATGAAATGAATTAAACATGAGGAATTATGAATTTTTGTGGATTAAGTGAATTGGGCTCAAAAGAGGCCCAAAATGAGGCAAAAGACATGGGCCAAGAATGGGTCAAATGACCCATACTTTCTTTGACCAATTAATGATTGAGAAAGGTGGATAAATAGGACTTCAAGGCTCTATAAAAGGGGCACAAAAATCAGATTTTAACCCACAAAACACACATGTTTTTCTTGCCTTTTTCTAGAATTTTCAAGAAAACCCCTTTGGGCTCTTCAAACCCTAAGTCACTTTTGAAGCAAGATCATCCTATTCCAAGACTTGGTAAGTATTTCTTCTCATGTATTAACAAATTATATGCATGGAAGAGTATGTAAATCATGTTGGTTGTTCTTGGAAATGTTGGACATGGTACTTTGGGTTTTTGTATAAGATTTGTGATCCATGAGATTCAAGCTTGAATTAGGACTTGTGCCTTTGATGAAAGAGCGTGGTATGGATAAAATATGAACATGTACGGTATTATTTTGGTATTAAACTTTTTAATTTTCTATAAGTGTAAATTGTGGGATTTTGGCCGATATGTGCTATGAAGTGTATTAAGGTGAATTGATGGACTATTTGTGATGTGGTGTGTATAAGAAAGTGTAAAGGAGAAGTGTTGTGGTGAAATGTATTGATTATCATGTATTGGTCAATGTTGGGAATATTATGGGATTTTTGGAATAATAAGTTCATCAATGGTTTTGTCAAGGGGAAATGACATGTTTAAAGGCAAACATGTAACTCATTGACATTGTATGCATTTGTAAAGTAGTTGATGGTTAATGTTGGTTCCGTTATGTATTTGTGTTGTAGAGTGACACGTAAAGAAGGAGCGGGACTATTATATGCACATTTAAGATTGTATAATCTTATTGAGAATACAAGGTATGTAAGGTTACTTTTTCCATAGTCTTCTACACCATATTGTTCGCATTGATGTTAGGCTTGTCCTATTCCGAGAGGCTTGAAGTATATCAATTCAGGTTGACATATGTTGTCATTCATATGTGTCCTATTCTTAGATGACTTATGATTTGCGTATCTCTTATTCCTTGATTGGAGTTCCAAAGTGATTATAATATTGTCGATTCGAAAAGAACTATCTCAAAGAGAGTTGGATGTAAGAAAAATCTATTTATTCTTGAGAAGCATTTTCCCAATCATGTCATGTTCCAAGGTCTCATGTTATTGTGATTATCTTTGTACCAATCTCTCACAAGTCAAAAGTTCCCATAATGTTGTAGTTACCAAAAGAAACTGTTTCAAGGGAAGTGACGGCATAAGGAGAATCTAGTCATTCTTAAGTCACATATTTCTTATTCATTAGTCGTTGTTGTTCATAAGTTACATAATTATGAACATGTTCCAAAAGTTCCAATAACCTTGTGTTCTTAAGTTTCCAATAATGTTGTGGCTATGTATATATACGATAACCTCTCATAACTGATTGTATCAATCTCTCATAAGATGATGAATCAATCTCTTGCAAGTACTTCTCTCAAAAGTAAGAAATATAATAATTCATATCTGTTGATGGTCAATGATCAAGTATGGGTGGTAGCTTTGGGGGCAAGAAGCCTAGCTCAAGCCGATCCCGAGATTGTTGGATCAGGGGGCAGTCCTAGAGGCATAAGCCTAGCTCGGACTGATCCTGACAGGGTGAAGCTCTAGGGGTAATAACCTAGCTCGAGCCGAACCTGCTATGTTGGTATGGGTGGCAGCTCTAGAGGCATAAGCCTAGCTCGAGCCGATCCCAATATATATTGATTTATGGGTGGCAGCTCTAGAGGCAAAGACCTAGCTCGAGCCGATCCCAACATAACGTTATGTTATGTTAAGACCCACTGATCAGTTGGGGCCCGAGTACGTTATGATATGAGCGATGAGGAATAAACCATAAAGAGAAGAACTTAATTTATGTAAGCTACATGGTTCCACATATGCCAATCGATGGGTTATTCGTATTGATTATCCTCTTACATTTTGATTCTATTGGTGTATTCATGACAGTTTCATATGGCCTTACATACTCAGTACATTATCCGTACTGACCCCTCCTGGGGGCTTACCTTACTTACTGCAGGCGCAGGTACTAGTAGACCTCCACTGTAGGTTGCAGATCCTTTGCAGACTTTTGGTGAGCTCCAGTTGGTTCGGGACTTTTTGAGTTGCTATGTACATGTATTTTGGTATTGTATATGAGTACAGAGCGGGGTGTTGTCCCGACTCTAGGTTTGTCATAGCTATGTATCTGTAGAGGCTTTTGTAGACTTATGTGGGAACAGAATGTAAGACATGTATGCTCATTTTGGTTTGATGGCCCCAACGGCCAAGTTTGATATATATATACAAATGGCATATGTTTCCATATCCATGAATTCCGCATAATTGCATGAGGTATTATAAGGTCCATACGAGGAGAGGCATACGAGTGTTCATAAGCAAAGATTGGTTCTCTCGGGCTATATCGGCTTCGGGTGCCAGTCCGGCCCGAATGAGAGGTCGGGTCGTGACATCTTGCCTCTAAGGCACGAATTATAGAGCATTTCATAAATCAAGACACAACGTGGTAGTGTCAACTCTTGCCCATGGGGCGTAACTTGTTGTGTGAAAGTCCTTGGGCTAAGTCTTGCCTCTAAGGCAAAGTTATAGATCATCTCATAAATCAAGACTCAATGTGGTAGTGTCAACTCTTGCCCATGGGGCATAACTTGTTATTTGAAAGTTCTTGGGCTAAGTCTTGCCTCTAATGCAAGAGTTATAGAACACCTCATAAATAAAAATACAATATGGTAGTGTCAACTCTTGCCTATGGGGTGTAACTTATTGTTTGAAAGCCCTTGGCCTAATTCTTGCCTCTAAGGCAACAGTTATAGAGCATCTCATAAATCAAGACACAATGTAGTAGTGTCAACTCTTGCCCATGGGGCATAACTTGTTGTTTGAAAGTCATTGGGCTAAGTCTTGCCTCTAAGGCAAAAGTTATAGAGCATTTCATAAGTCAAAACATAATGTGGTAGTATCAACTCTTGCCCATGGGACGTAACTTGTTGTTTGAATGCCCTTAGGTTAAGTCTTGCCTCTAAGGCAAGAGTAATAGAACATCTCATAAATCAAGACACAATGTGGTAGTGTCAACTCTTGCCTATGGGGCGTGACTTGTTGTATAGAAAGAATCGAAGAAAAGAAAGAAAATAAAGGTTACGAAAAAATAAAAAAAGAAAAGAAAAATAAAGGTTGATAAAATAAAAAAAATCAAAGAAAATGAAATAGAGAAAAAGAAAAAAAAAATAGAAGTTGAGAGAAGAAAATGAAAAAAAAAGAAAAAAAAGAAAGGTTGAGAAAAAATAAAAATATAAAAAAAAAAGTCAAAAGAAAAATAAAGATTGAGAAAAAAATTGAGAAAAACGGAGAAAAGAAAAAATAAAAATAAAAGAAAAATTAAAAAGAGAAAAAGAAAAGAAGTTGAAAGGAGAAAAGGAAAATAAGAAAAAAGGAAAAAAGTAAAGTTTGAGAAAAATTAAAAAAAAAAAGAAGAGAAAATAAAATAAAAAATCAATGTAAAATAAAATAGAGAAAATAAAATTGAAGTTGAAATATAAATGAGTATGGAGAGTTATTTGAAAATATTTGATATATAAAGAGACAAATATATATTTGTTCCATACATAAAAAAGAAGGAAAATTAGTTTTGTAGGACTTTTGTTATGGAAATAAAAAAGCAAAGTCACCCACTATTGAAAAGCTATTTATGTAGTTTAACACTAGCTTATAGTCTAGACTAGGCCCACATAGTTCATATAGATTGGGCTGCATGTTTTCGTTCTTCTTCCTCCCTACATTTTGATTGCATCAATACATCCTCCCCAATATAGCAATTTGAGAAGATATTTTCTTTGTAAGTTAATTTTTTTTTTTTTTAAAAAGCTTCCTAATATATTGTATTAATATGTGTAGATTTTCGTAATTCAAGTGAAATAATCATGGGTGCGGGAATCTTGCATTTACAAGGTTATATTCATGAATTAAAAAAAGAGTAAACAACAAAAAAATCCGAAGGTTTGATCCCTAATTACAAGGGAGCATCTAAGTTTCAATAATTACAAGATATGTTGAAAGAATTGATCTGATTCGCGTGTATCTAAGACACACAGGTCAAGTCACATGTATATGAGATACACACTGTTATAAAATAGGTCAAGTCGCGTGTATCTGAGATACACATGCGAAGTAGCGTGCATCTTTACTTGAGATACACACGTGTTTTTTCAAGTTGTGGTGTTTTATAATTAATTTAAATTTATATGGGCTTTTGTAAATTGTCTCCTTATGTTTGACTATTTATGTTATTTCCCCAAAAAATAAGTCTGGACAATTTTGTAGCCCAAAATTAGCTCCGTGTAGATTCTTTTTTGGAAATTCACTCCAATAGCAACTCATATAAGTTTTAAACTGAAAATATCGGTACTTTGTGTTGATAATCTCATTATAGCCACCTTTCACTAGTTGTTTACTTTTATTAGCCAAATTAATAATTTGAGTGATTGTACGATTTTGATTCCAATCACTTATTTATAAGGATGTATAAACTTTCTATAATTATCTTTTCGATGTTGTATAATTAAATGTATAATCATCTTTTTTAATTATAGAAGGTTTAGATTAGTAGCTAATATATCATTATTAAATATTTGAATATAATTATTGTATAATTAATGTATAATTATCTTTTCTCATTATAGAATGTTTATACACATGCTATACTAATTATAAACCAACTATAAAAGATAAACATTACATTATAATATTTTAATCCTGTGTAAGTATTTTTGCACGAATACAAAAAGTTCATAAATCTGATAGAGCCACAATATTTTATTACTTTTTTTTGTAAACTTGTTTTTAGTGCTACCAAAAGTTATAAACACTTTGGGTTTTGTTATATATGTTTTTTTCCCTCTTAATAAAAGCTACCAATAATATAATTAATAGTTACTGTAACAAACAAATTACAATTAGTTACAAATATTAATCAGTAAAAAACTAAAACAATAACACGATAAGAACTAGCTATCTTAATATATAATATATAATCCTTACATATTCTACGAACAATTTTTTCACATTGTGCATTTCCAAATCAGATTGAAAATAATAGACATGAATTATTTGGGGTCATCAATAGAAGATTTTTTTTTATTATATATAAAATATAAAAATTTAGGGTAAGTTTTAAATATTTTAAAAAATCAATAGATAGGGGAATTTTAATAGCTTAATTGGTTAGTTACCTGAACTCCCACTTTGTTGGTGAGGGTTTGATTCCCCACATTATAATCCCATTCGCCTCCCCTAATATATATATTTTTTTAAAAAATAAATAAAAATCAATAGCTAAAATTTAGCCTAAAGCCAAGTTTTTAGTAGATTTAGAGATTTGATTTATAAACCTTTCCAAAAGTTAGATGAATTCTATGATCAAATAAATTTTGCCAAAAATTAGCCAAAAAATACTTTCAAAATCTATTACCAAATGAGCCCATGTAATCATGATGCCAAATCATACACTACTTCGGAGTTTCAAATGGCAATTACATTTTTGAATAATTAGAAAAGGGGAAAAAATGACTACACTATTTTATGTGGCATCATACTTGGATAGTGTTAAGAAGAAAAGAAATTTTTGAAGCTTGTGGTCTAAAATAATCATTATATATTTGTGTGATTATAAATTATTTTATTAAGGGTAAAAGAAAATTTTTAATTACATTATTTTTAGTTATAATAAGGTATTTTATTAAGGGTAAAATAAAAATTTTAAAGTTAAATCATGCCTAATCATAATAAGGTATTTTATCAAGGATAAAATAAGAATTTTAATTACATTATTTCTAATTATAGTAAGGTATTTTATTTAGGATAAAAGGGAAATTATAAAGTCAAATTATTTTTAATTATAACATGGTATTTTATTAAAGACAAAAAGAGAATTTTAAAGTCTAATTATATAAGGTGAGATTTTTTTTAAGCACACACTAAAAAGAAAGTGTGTCACAATTGTTTTCTGAAGGCACGAGTGCTACCAAATTAGGGTTATTGCAATTGATTTCTTCAGGCGTGAAGTTGCTCCGTTGGACTCTTTTTCCTGTGAATTGTAAGTTACCTCTTTCTTCTGTGTGTCGTTAATGATAAACTAATCCCTTTTTTCAATTGAATTTTAGTGGTTAAGTTGCAATGCTTGATATCTGCTTCTACTGCATAATGAATTTGTTATTAATGAACTTAGGGCTCGTTTGGTACAAGAGATATAACTAATCTCGGGGTTAATTTTAGGATGAGCTTATCTCATGTTTGGTTGGAATTAAATGCCTGGTAACTCATCCCGGGAGGGCGTTCGGCATTCGGTTCGGTATTTTCATAGTTCGGGTTTGGTAATTCGGTAATCAGTAAATAAAAGTAGATACCAAATACCATACCATTAAACTTCGGTTCGGCAATTCGGTAATCGGTAAATTGAACTTCGGTTCGGTATGAAATTTGGTAATACCATATTAAATTTGGTAGACTCAAGGCAACCAATAACAGTTTAGAATAATATTTTCCAGCACCCTGCCATAGTAGCTATCTTTTGCATTTTTCCGGTTTTCCCATGTGCTAAGTTAATTAATACCCTTCATGTGATATTTGATTTTAGATCGATAAATAAAGTAATAATCTCTCTCTTCCCCCTTCTCTCTTCTCTCTCTCTATTTTTCTCCAACGGCTAATTGCCGGTGACGGAACCACCCGTTTGACGACAGCAGCGTAAGCTCCGGCGACAGGTAAGTCGGCCCTCCCAACCCCCCTCCCACCCCACCCCCTGTCCCTTTCGGCCTTGGAGTTACGCAGCCCCGTCGGGGTCCGGCGACGACGTGACAGAAATAGATCTGCCCGAACGGGACCAGATCTGACTGGTCCGGCGAACTCCGGCGACTTGCTCCGCAACCGGTCTCTTCTCCGGCGAGCCAGATCACGCTTAGCCCGGCGACCAAGTTCCTTTCCGATCTTGGTGCGTCCGGCGTCTTGATCCCCACTTTCGGATCGTGCTGTTTCCGGCGAGGTCTGCCGGAATTCTCGCCGGAAAACATCATTTTCCGGCCTTTTGTGTGTTGTATTTCTGCCTTAGGTTATTCTAGTCAATCCGGCCAGCAGGTGACCTGGTAACAAATTCCGGCGACCAATTTCCTCAACAAATTGCCGGAACTCAATAGCTCGGCCGCGATCCAGGTGAACGCTGCAGACACAGCGTATCAGGTTCCCTCGTTCCACTCATTTAGCTCTTTTGAATCCTCATTGGGATTATACGGATTGTATTCGGATTGTTGCTTCTTCTTCTATGTGGTATTGTAGTAGTTAGTGGAGACGTGCATATTTGTTTGGGGTATTGCCTGTTTCAAGTACCATTATTGTTGTCTTACTAGTTGGTAGTGACCACTGATTTGCTATTTTGTACTTCTCCAGTTGTCTTACCTAGTGGATAGTTGACCCTACTTCACTTTTCACTGCTGATTTAAGCATTACCTATTTGTTTTGCCTTATCTTTTGCGCTCCTTTGTAGTTTCCTCTCTTTCTGCGTAGTGGCTTTGGTAGGCGATGGGAGACCAGGGTCATGTCATAGGTCAGGGTTGGGGCCCGAGGGGCGGTATGGGATTGGGTTAGGGTCTGGTTTTGGGAGGAGCTCGGAGTCGGGGGCGAAGGGTAGTAGGGTTAAGCGGGACACGGGAGCATATAGGTTGAGAGTTGGGTCTTGGAACATAGGAACTCTTCAAGGTAAGTCCATAGAGCTGGTGAAGATTCTTAGGAAGAGGAGGATTAGTATAGCATGTGTCCAGGAGACCAAGTGGGTAAGGACCAAGGCGAGGGATGTGGACGGGTATAAATTGTGGTACTCGGGTAGCGTGACGCATAGGAATGGGGTAGGTATCTTAGTAAACGAAGAGCTTAGGGGGCATGTGGTGGAGGTCAAGCGGGTTAATGATAGGTTGATGTTGATTAAGTTGATCATTGGTGAGTCTACATAGAACGTTATTAGTGCTTATGCGCCGCAAGTGGGTTTGGATGAGGAAGAGAAGAAGGACTTTTGGGAAATGCTGGAGGAGGTGGTAAGAGGCGTTCCGGGCACCAAGAAGCTTTTCATAGGAGTTGATTTCAATGGGCATATCGGGTCTTTATCGAGAGGTTATGACGATGTGCACGGAGGTTTCGGTTTTGGGGAGAGGAATGAGGGAGGCGCCTCACTTTTGGATTTCGCTAGAGCTTTTGGTTTGGTGGTGGCGAATTCGTGCTTCCCCAAGAAGTTGGACCACCTTATTACCTTTCGTAGTTCGGTAGCCAAGACGCAAATAGACTTTTTGCTCCTTAGGAAGGGTGATAGAGTGCTATGTAAAGATTGTAAGGTTATACCTAGTGATAATCTTGCGACCCAACATAAGCTATTGGTGATGGACGTGGAAGTCAAGAAGGGCAGAAGGAATAGGATTGTGGAGGATCGACCCAGGATTAAGTGGGGGAGTTTGAATTTGGCTAGTGCTTTGGAGATAGGGGAGAAGTTGTCGAATTTGGGGGCTTGGGAGAGTACAGGGGATGTGGATAGTATGTGGGAGAAGACTGCTAGTTGCATCAGGGAGTCAGCCAGAGAGGTGATGGGTGTCTCGAGAGGCCGAGCTGGCAAGTACCGGGGGGAATGGTGGTGGAACGAGGAAGTCAAGAGGAAGGTGGAGACTAAGAAGGCGGCTTATGCGAAGTTGGTGGAAAGCAAGGATGACGAAGAGGAGCGGATGAAAAGGGAGGAGTACAAGTTAGCTAGGAAAGAGGCGAAGCTAGCAGTTACAGCAGCGAAGGCGGCTGCTTTCGAGCTCCTGTATGCGGCTTTAGAGGAGAAAGGTGGGGATAAGAAGTTGTATAGGTTGGCCAAGGTTAGGGAGCGAAGGGCACGTGACCTTGATCAGGTGAAGTGCATCAAGGGAGAAGATGACAGAGTGTTGATGGATGACATCAGCATTAGGAGGAGGTGGCAGGCGTATTTCCACAGCCTTTTGAATGACAAAGGAGGCGGAGGTTTGGTGCTGGGGGACTTGGAACACTCGGAGAGGCGTCGTGATTATGGATATTGTAGGCGTATTAAGGTGGAGGAGGTCAAGAGGGCTATTAGTAGGATGCATAGGGGAAGGGCGACTGGGCCAGACGAGATTCCGGTGGATTTTTGGAAGAGCTTTGGCAGGGTAGGTTTGGAGTGGCTGACAAAGTTATTTAACGACATTTTTAGGAAGACGAAGATGCCGGAAGCTTGGAGATGGAGTACGATGATTCCTCTATATAAGAACAAGGGGGACATTCAGAGCTGCAACAACTATAGGGGAATCAAGTTGTTGAGCCATACTATGAAGGTGTGGGAAAGGGTGGTAGAGTTGAGGCTGAGAAGGATCGTGACTATTTCGGAGAACCAGTTCGGTTTCATGCCAGGTCGCTCGACTACTAAAGCCATACACCTTGTGAGGAGATTAGTGGAGCAATATAGGGAGAGGAAGAAGGACTTGCATATGGTGTTTATTGATCTGGAGAAGGCGTACGACAAAGTCCCCAGAGAGGTTCTGTGGAGGTGCTTGGAGGTTAGAGGGGTGCCTGTGGCGTACCTTAGGTCGATTCAGGACATGTACGACGGAGCGAAGACACGTGTGAGGACGGCAGGAGGAGATTCGGAGCACTTCCCTGTGCTGAATGGGCTGCACCAGGGGTCGACTCTTAGTCCATTTTTATTCGCCTTGGTAATGGATGTTTTGACGCGGCGGATTCAAGGAGAGGTGCCTTGGTGTATGTTATTTGCGGACGATGTAGTGCTTATTGACGAGTCCCGGGGGGAGTCAATGATAAGTTGGAGGTTTGGAGACAGACCTTAGAGGAGAAAGGGTTTAGGCTGAACAGGAACAAGACAGAATACTTGGAGTGTAAGTTCAGTGCTGTGACGCAGGAGGAGGACGTGGTAGTGAAGCTGGAGTCTCAAGCCATTCAGAAGAGGAGTAGTTTCAAGTATCTGGGATCTATGATTCAGGGGGATGGAGAGATTGACGAGGATGTCACGCACCGTATTGGTGCCGGATGGTTGAAGTGGAGGCTAGCTTCGGGAGTTTTGTGTGATAAAAAGGTGCCTCTGAAGCTTAAGGGTAAATTCTACAGAGTGGCCGTCCGTCCGGCTATGCTGTATGGCGCGGAGTGTTGGCCAGTTAAAAACTCTCACATCCAAAAGTTGAAGGCAGCGGAGATGAGGATGTTGCGATGGATGTGTGGACTGACCAGGAGGGATAGGGTGAGAAACGAGAGTATTCGAGAGAAGTTGGGAGTGGCTTCGGTGGACGACAAGATGCGGGAAGTGAGGCTACGATGGTTCGGGCATGTTTTGAGGAGGTGCATGGATGCTCCAGTACGGAGGTGTGAGAGGCTGGCTGTGGATGGTTTTAGGCGGGGTAGAGGTAGGCCGAAGAAATATTGGAGGGAGGTGATTAGGCATGACATGGAGCTGTTAGAGCTTACAGAGGACATGACCCTCGATAGGAAGGTCTGGAGGGCACGGATTGGGGTAGAGGGTTAGGGAGTAGGAAGACGTACGTATTAGGAGGGAGGGGGGTTTGAAGGAGTGTTTGATTGTATCTGTGCCTGCTGTTTTTAGCAGAGTCTGGTTCGCGTGGCTTTGTTGATGATTGCGTTCTTCTATCCTTGCTTATTAGCGCTGTGTTATCTATTTTTATTTTTATTTTTATTTTTTGGCTATTGTTACCGAGTCTGAGCCGAGGGTCTATCGGAAACAGCCTCTCTACTTCGCCTGAGGTAGTGGTATGGACTGCGTACACCTTACCCTCCCCAGACCCCACCTGGTGGGAATACACTGGGTATGTTGTTGTTGTTGTTGTTGTATGTGATATTTGATTTCACCCCTAACATTAATCATCTTGATTGCCGGTAATGCTCCAACAACCATATAATTATATTAGCAAAGAAGTCACTATCATATGCTATCAACTTTGATTACATGCTTGCCTTCACTTAGTTTATAAAAGAATTTTTTACAAGCTTATCGACTTTTACAGCCAATAGCAAAACTAATTTATACAACTAGAAGACATCTAGGAAATTAATTAGGAAAAGGCTACAGAAGCAATATCTTCACCAACTTTGATACACCAAATCTTACCTATTAATACATGTATTTTGTGAGTCTGTGTCCCTTAATAGAGAAAGGAACCATACTCTTTTATGATCTAAATTTTTGCAAGTAACTAGAAAAATTCAAAAGCTAGCAGTTTATAAACAATAGACTTACACAAAACTTGCATGACGACATACTGACTAGCACGTAGAATCAGTCCCCCTGCTTGTATAACTTGTTAGCAAGTAATCATCCATTTTTGCCATGTTGCTACCAAATAGATCAGTCAATTCAATTCCACACCACACCACATGTTATGGTCTTACTTCATTATTATTCACTCTTTAACAGAATATATATATTAATATATATAAGACCTTTATTTAATAAATAAAATTCGGTATTTGGTAAATACCAAATACCAAATGGTAGTAATATCTTATACCAAACCCGAACCCAAATACCATAATTTTGAAATTTTACTCCCAAATACCATACCAAATACCAAATTACCAAATACCGAATACCAAATTTTTTGGTTCGGTTCGGTAATTCGGTTTTTGGTATTTTATGCCCAGCCCTACCCGGGATTGTAATGTTATTTTTCTCCCACCTTGAGGGTGAGATAACTAATCCTGGGATAACTTGTTTCCAATCAAAGTTTATAGATGAGTAAAATAGATGGTCTAAGCATTTATTTTGTTGTCTTTGTTCTGCGATTTCCCTCCCTCTATTTAATATCTGAATCACATGTGAATCCTTCTTATTCTTTTGTGTATGGAGCCGGCGTTATCAAAATCAAAAAGCCGCATTGGGGCTTTAACCGCAAAACATAATAAAACATGGGCTTTAATAAAAAAAGGCGTAAAGGGAGAAACAATACAAATATATATATATATTATAAGCATGAATGACAAATATATGAACAAATAAAATATTATTAAAAAATTATGATAAAGTGAAATATCATTTGTTTAGTATCGTCTCTTCAGAAGAGGTTCATTGGCAAGGAACAATATGGCTTAGAAACTTGATGACTACACTGAAGCACTCATTAAGCGAGGTGAAGCGCTTAACACATTTTGAGCCTCGCTTCAGGGCTTAAGCGTGCTTTAAGAGCGCCTTTGACAACACTGTATGGAGCTTCACTAAGATTTTCTAAGTTCTGACCATTTCAATGACTCAATCAAATTTGACCAAGTGTATTAATTGTTAGTGGATTATACTTTGTAACCCCACCCCTTCCCCTCCCAAAATCGATTCAGCAAATGTAGATGTTAAGTGCTGCTTATAAATGGAAGCATAGGTATAGTTTCACCTATTTATAAGCTAAAGATGTATCCAACTGAAATGTGGGCTTTTTAGTTCATGGATGGTTGTTTCTTCATGTTTTCCCTGTTCTAAAGCTTATTTTCAGCGAATCTCTGTTTTCATGATTCAGGAAAAATGCTTATACAGGAAACTAGCAACATGTTTGACGAAGGAAGTGTTCACCAAGACTGTCGAAATGCATCAAACCCTTATCATGAATGCAGCGATTATTGCTTCAGAATAATAGCTGAAGCAATGAAGAAAACAAGAAAAGCTGAAACAGGTGAGAGCTCGATTTCAGGTTACAACTCTGGAGTTCTTTGACATATTTGGCACTTAAGAGTCAATAATAAAAAGTTAAAAGCTTTTTAACTCGGGTTGCCTGCACTTATCAAAAGAGCCAAAGTGAAATATAAAAATAGAAACTACTTACAAAAAGGAAAAGAGAAGAGAAGTCGGGGTTTTGTTTTATGCAGTCCTTTGCTTACTCTTTATTGCTTGCACCATGTTTAGTTACAGTAGATGCTAAAATCTAGGGGGAATCTGAAATAGGGCATTGATAGCAAACAAAGGAAATAGTCGGAAAGGAACAACAATAAGTGGAGTAATTCAAGGAAATTAGAGAGATAATGTGTGTTTTATTAATCTTATCCAACAATTGTTGCAAAGTCTCTTGAATTAGACAAATGTCTTTTTCTTTGCTGAGGGAGTAGGTATGGGGCGCCCTTGCTTTTTTAATGGGTTACTGCTAGGATTTCTTGTGAAGGGTTGATTCACACGGCATATATAAATTCAGCTCGTTAAAGGGAGACTGAAATCTTAGAGTTCAATGGAAGAGAGAACTCCGATCTCTTCAGCTTGTTAAAGGGAGGCTGAAACCTTAGAGTTCAATGGAAGAGAGACCTCTGACCTCTTGCTTTTTGCTGAAATACAACTTATTGATTTATTTTGTCAAAACCCCTTTTAAACAGGAGTCATATTACAACAATAGTGTAATCCTTGTGAAAGTAGAAAAAGTAAAACCCTCTTCTAGAAAGTCTAATGCTTATGAAAATGTATGGTTCATTAAAAAAATGTGGAAACTAGCCTAAACGACAACAACAACATTCCCTATCTTTTGAAAATAGTAGGGAAAAAACATTTTCCAAGGTGATCTCTTAGGAGTTCCTTCTGGAATCCTAATCCTTCCTCCGGTGGTCTTTTACCATTGGAGACTTTGACCAATATTTTTCCTTCTTCATTTATCCTTTTCTCCAAGCCATGGAGAATTGTATCTTTTTCAGAATGGGGGGTAAATCTCATGAAGTCACTGCATCCTTCTCAAATTCTGGATTTTGGTTTGATTGGGTGGAGAGTTCTAAACTCGTACTGAGGAGAATGACAGTGGGCAGGGGGTGATGCTATAGCTTTGTAGGAGATTACATGAGGCCTCAAAAATTGGGGGTAAAAGTTTTAAATCCTGGAGGTGTAAGGACATAGCTACCCATATTTATTGCTCACAAAAGTTCAATAAATATGGTCGTTACATCTCCATTATTGCAGTTAAAGGGCAGAGCAGGTCAGTAATCATTATCTCAGAGAACCAATTTAATGAAGGATGGCGCAAATTAGCCATCAAACTTGAAAATTTCATTAATGATGTGTCAAGCACACGGGGTGAATTCGTTACAGAGATAAATACAAAGATGAACACATTTACTGGTAAAGGAAACTACAAAACAACCGTGTCTAGCAGCAAATGGGGCCAAAGGAAAGCTGAAAATGGTTTCACAGTGCCAAAATCCTTCAATCAGGAGGAGAACACTTTGTTACAGAGATGCTTGATCGGCAGATTCCTTGGAGGAGAAAAAGCTCCCATTCGTAATTACGTCAGGAGATGGGCATCACAGACTTGGAAAGGTGTGCCAAATATCCAAGTCTTCGACATGAATGGATTCCAATTTCTCTTTGAGTTCCAATCAAGAAGAGCAGCGGAGCATATTCCCATGGGAGAATGGGAGAGACAAGGTCAAGTTCTCAAACTTGAATGGTGGAGTCCAACTACTGGTTCAATCCCGTAGACGACAAGGTACGATTGGTTCTGGATTAGGGTATTGGGTTTGCCTCTACACCTCTGGGATGCTGAAACAATGAAGAATATAGGGGATGATTGCGGTGGTTGGCTGGAGAATGAAGAGGAGGCAGAACTCCGAAATCACCTGAGATGGGCCAAAATCAGAGTGAAGGGCCCTAGGGAAAAAATTCCCTCTTTTGTTGAAGTTTCAGATGAAAATCTGACTTTCTCGTTACCAATCTGGTGCGAAGAACCGGCGTCTTACCGGAAAAGAGGATCGGAGAAGATAATGGAAGGGTCTAGCTACGACACGGACAGGTCAATTCAAAACACAGCTAGACCTAAGGAAACTTTTCATGGAAAAGGAAAGGAAAAAGAAGAAAATAATGACTCTTTATTCAATACTGACAAGGAAGAAGACCTTTGGGTGAAAAATAGGCACGTGGGGTCAGTGGGGCCTCCACTAAGTTTGAATTATGCTGGGGATTCTAGTGGGGGACAACTGGTTTTAGATAAAAGGGGAGATAGAGACACATGTCATTGTGTTATTTTAAGTGGTGGGCTTTTAAATGAAAGGGCCACACCTTTTATTTCAAAAAGCCTGGACGAAACTGTTGGTCCAAATCAATTTAGCCCAAGTCAAATTAAAAAGTTTTATAAAGAGTCCTTTATAGAACTTTCAACACTGCAAAGAGTGGAGAACTTTCACTCGAACTTCGTCTTGTTCGAAGGTGAGACAGAACTCAGAGATAATAAAGAAGAAAGTGGAAATGCACAACAAGGAAGCAGTGGGTAGTAGTGGGGGAATTCTAATACTTTGGGATAAAAGGGTATGGAAGGGAGAGCTAGTGGAGATTGGTAATCAATGCATCACTGGGGAGTTCAAAGGGGTTAATGAGGAATTCAGTTGCCATATTATAGCAGTCTATGCAGACTGCAATAGGGAGGTGAGGAAATTGCTATGGGGAGAACTGGTAGATGTAAGAAACAAGTTTGATGGGCCTTGGATAATATGTGGGGATTTCAATGGCACCAGGTACCCTTTAGAAAGAACTAACTGTAGTAGACTCAGTGGTGCTATGTCAGATTTCTCGTCCTATATTGAGGAGCTGGAAATGATTGACCCTTCTTTATTTGGAGGATCTTTTACATGGAGAAGAGGGGAAGACCATGTGTGTGCCTCAAGGATCGATAGAATCCTTCACTGTGCTCAATGGAGGCAAAGCTTTGCACACATCAAACAAGAAGTGATGCCGAAGCTAACTTCTGATCACAACCCTATCATGCTGACTTGCGGGAATTGGGAACAGACAAAGTCATATTTCAAATTTGAATCGTGGTGGTTAGAAGTGGAGGGATTTAAAGATAAGGTAAAGGAGTGGTGGTGTTCTTTTGTTGTTGAGGGTAGAGCAGGTCACATTCTGGCTGAGAAACTGAAGATGTTGAAAGTTAAATTAAAGGAATGGAGTAAAGGCAATAGAGAATGGAGGTAACTGAAAGCAGAGAAAGGATGGTATACTCAACCAAATTGCAAATTGGGAGAGCATCCAAGAACAGAGGGCCTTACTGATGATGGAATATTACAAAAGGCCAACTTGGCCATGGATTTTGAAGAATTAGCAGGATTGGAGGAGATTGCATGGAGACAAAGGTCCAGGATACAATGGTTGAAACAGGGGGACAAAAATACCAAATTTTTCCACAGAATTGCAACCTCTCATAAGAGATGCAATTTAATGGAACAGTTAGAGGTTGAAGGGAACAGTGTTAAAGACTCGGTAATATTGAAAGAAGCTGTCCAGGATTTCTATATGAAGTTGTACAAAGAAACTGAACCTTGGAGACCTGATTTGAAGCTAGAAGGAATTTCTATGTTATCTGAAGAGGAGCAAACTTGGTTACAAAAATCTTTTGAGGAAGAAGAGATATTAGAAAGCATCAAGCAATGTGCCAAGGAGAAAGCTCCAGGCCCGGATGGCTTTCCAATGATCTTTTTCCATACTTTCTGGGATGTCTTGAAGGGAGATATAATAGATACATTGGCACAACTTCATTCCAATCAGACTTTTGAAAAGAGTTTTAATGCAACCTTTATTGCACTGATTCCTAAGAAGACTGGGGCTTCAGAGCTAAAAGACTACAGACCAATTAGTCTAGTTGGAGGAGTATACAAGATCATGGCTAAGCTACTTGCAGAGAGACTAAGGAAGGTGGTGGATAAGCTGGTGAATAAGAATCAGATGGCTTTTATAAAGGGAAGGCAGATCTGTACTAATCGCTAGTGAATGCATACTCAAGAATGAAAGATGGAACTGCAGGATTACTATGCAAATTAGACATCTAGAAGGCTTATGATCATGTAAATTGGTCCTTCTTACTAAACACTATGAGGCAGATGGGCTTTGGAAACAAATGGTTGAAGTGGATAGAAGTGTGTATAAAGACAGTCAGGATTTCTATTCTTGTCAATGGCAAGCTAGTGGGTTTCTTCCTTTCAGAAAGGGGGCTAAGACAAGGGGATTCTTTATCCCCCTTTCTGTTTATATTGACAATGGAGGGTTTTGACAGCATGATGAGGATAGCCTCACAAAAGAGATGAATAAGGGGTTTTCTAATAGGAGACTGAAGTGGGGGTGGAAAGGAAATTAGTCATCTGTTATATGCAGATGATACTTTGATTTTTTGCGAATCTGAGATTGAGCAAATGAGATACATCAAGCTGGTTTTAGTTCTTTTTGAAGTTGTTGCAGGCCTTAGGGTCAACTGGGCAAAGAGTAGCTTGATTCCTATCAAAGATGTTCCCCAGATTCAGATTTTGCCAAATATACTAGGCTGCAGAGTGGAGAGGTTGCCTACCACTTACTTGGGAATGCCCCTAGGTTATAGGCACAAAGCATTTGAAATTTGGGATGGGATTATAGAAAGACAGAAAAGAAGTTAGGAAGATGGAAAGCCCAATATCTTTCCCTGGGAGGTAGAGTGATATTGATAAACTCAGTAATGGATGCACTTCCCACCTATGTTATGTCTCTATTCCCAATCCCTTCTAAGGTGGTGAAAAAGCTAGATAAACTCAGAAGAAACTTCCTGTGGAAAAGAGGTAAAGAAGATAAGAGGTACCACCTAGTGAAGTGGAACACAGTGATGCTAAGCAAGGAAGGAGGGGGCTTGAGTATCAAAAACCTGAGAGTGCATAATGAAAGCCTTTTTATGAATTGGTTATGGAGGTATACCGGCGAAGAGAGGGCCCTCTGTAAGGAAGTGATAGTGACAAATATGGAGAACAAAGTCCATGGGCCTCAAAGCCAGTTTTGGTGCCTTATGGTTGGGGAGTTTGGAGATCCATTAGGGCTTTGTGGGGATCAATGGAAGTGCATCTGACACTAAAGGTGGGAGATGGCAACAAAATTAAATTCTTAAAGGATACTTGGATCAACCAAAGCCCCCGACAGAAATCTTCCCGGACCTCTTCTCTATATGCAACAATCCTGAAGCCAAAATTAGTGAATGCTGGACTGCACAAGGGTGGGATCTCTCCTTTAGGAGACTTTTGAATGACTGGGAAGTGGCTAGAGCAGCCTCCCTACTTGAAATACTTAGTGGAGTTGGCATCTTCACAAATGTCAATGATAGAGTAATTTGGACACATACCAAGGAGGGGCTTTTCACATTAAACAATGCTTATAGAAGAGGGATACAGGGAGCGGATGGTGGTAGACAATACCATTGGAACGACATTTGGAAAGGATTGACACCTACTAAGGTGAAATGCTTCACATGGTTAGTCATCAGGAGAGCATGTCTCACGTAAGAAGTGTTGCAGAAAAAAGAAAGGCCACTAGTTCCTAGGTGCTTTCTATGCAATTTAACTGGAGAAACTAATAAATACCTCTTTTTGCATTGTAAGTACACTACACAGTTATGGGAGCTATTCCTAAACATCACTGGCCTCAGTTGGACACCGGACCAGACTCTTCTTTGTTTGAGCTGCTCCCAGGCACGCAGACCGAAGATCTCACTTGTCCTGGACAAGTACGTGGAGATCTTCGTGGGACCGTGGAGGGAGTCTCAATCGATCTTTTCTAGGATTCCTTATCACGCCACACATGGAGATCTTTCCATTGATAGATGCCAGAGCATACCTCTGACCTTCTAAGCTGCTGGATTAGAAGAGGGGGTAGCAAGCTTTCAAAAGAGATGGTGGAAATTGATCCCATCATGCATATGGTGGTCGGTTTGGACAGAAAGAAATGGAAGATGTTTTGAAGATAAATCTAATTCCATTCACGAAGTTAAATGGAATTGTTTAGTATCTTTACTTTTTTGGTGTAAGCAATTATGTATAGAAGATGTAGATCAAATCATAGATCTAATAGGAAGTTTGTAACTTTTTTGGTCATGGCTGTAATCGCTTTTTGATGGTGACCAGCACTTCCTTAATGCTGAAGAATACCACTTACCAATTCTCAAAAAATAAAAAAGTCTAATGCTTATGAAAGTAGAAACATAAAGCCCTATTCTAGAATAATAAATAAAGCTACTTAAAATATAAATAAATAATAAATAAAGCTACTTTAAAATATCATTAAATACTTAATTATTAACTTCAATGCATCCATAACAGTTACCTTAGGCATTACTAACTAACTGCTATGTCCGCTATCGAATAGCCTAGGCAAGATGGAAAGTCTCTCTTATTGTGAGGCTTCCCGTTCTTCTCTACCTATAAGTTAATAAGATCTGTAAGCTTCTTGGTTTCATTTGCGTGTTTTAGATGAAATTATTCTCTCGTTTACTCTAGAACTAGAATTATGCTCCTTGTTTTTCAAAAAAAAAAAAAAAAAAAAGTGGAAGTGGGTTAGTCTCTGAAAATGTCCGGTACTTTAGTGTTGGGGACAAGTAAGATTATTATTTGGTTTATCCGCCATCATTATCACAAATTGAATATTCTACTAATCTGCCAGCCTAGCGTGTCTTGCTTTTCCGATATCATTTCGAGAGTAATCTATCCAGTGACATCTACGCACAATATCAATGGTAAATGAAAATCTTTTCTGGTTTTGACTGTTAGAAAACAGTGATCTTTCTATGAGAATTAAGTGATTAGCTAGTGATGAGATTGCTGGTAAGTCTGAGTCTGATGATCTCATGTCTTTTCTTGGATAGGTCGGACCCTTTTTATTTTTATGGGGTAGAAGATGTGGATCTCACTCGCGTTTTGAGATACTAAGAGGCTTCACAAGTCCACCTAGTTATTGAGATATGGTTAATTTGGCTCAGTCAGATGCTTGTTAGTGTATTAAGTCAAGGAAAAATGAGCAGTAATGTAAGTCGTGGCTAGGTGACCCACGTGCTCGATATACAAGCTATTGCCCTCGATAACTTAGATGCATGTAGACAACATACATTTGATTGATGGTGCGCCTTGAGATGTTCATATTTTGCAAATACGTCGGTGGGTTTTATAACATGAAGGACTGTCTACGCGAGTTTCACAACCCACATCTGATACTTAGGTCGTGACAGGGCATCCAACGAGCCATTACCCACCGCCAGTGGGTGAATTCTCTAAATTAAGCATACTAATAATATAGTTTAAACATGGAACAGTAATAAAGAAGTCTCGTAAACATGAATGCGAAAATGAGATACATCTGTTTAAGAATAAATTCCATAATACCCGAACCATACACCAAGTCATGGAGCAAACTCTAAAGTACTAGTACATTTGTCTGGGTGTAGACTGAATCAACAACAACTAGTAAATTTGTCTGGGTGTAGACTGAATCAACAACAACAAAATACCTAGTCTATTCCCACAAAGTGGGGTCTGGGGAGGGTAAGTGTACGCAGTCCATACCACTACCTCCGAGGTGAGATAGAGAGGTTGTTTCTGATAGACCCCCGGCTCAAGACAAAAACAGTCTAGAAAAGAAATAGTTAAGGAACAAGAAACAATAGGAATTAACACACCCAATAATAACATAAACAAAACTATCACCAAGTAATACGATAAACGATAACACACTCTGTGGATAGTTTGAAAATTACTGAACTATCTTTCCTGGGGTCCGAGGGGAATACGATCTTTTGATTGAGGGGGACCCGAGTATGAGGAGGAGGCTGCGTCTCCTAACCCTCTTCCCCAAATGACAAGGACCAAATGGCTTTGAGTTAATTGCCCAAGAAAACTACTAAAGTATGATATAGTTAAGACGTACCAAGTAAGAGCCTCATCCACGACCAAAGTCAGTGTTAAGGCCGTGGGGACTTCAAGCAGAGGTTGACACGGAAAAGATCCAGCCTCAGCCTAGGTTGTTTTGCTTCCTGAGCACTGAACAAGGCTCCTTTTGTGGAAACCCCTGCGGATGGTTTGAAAATTACTGAACTATCTTTCTTGGGTCCGAGGGGAATGCAATTTCTCAGAGGATGTGGAAGTCAGGGTTCCTCTTCCAGATGAGAGGCTTTGAAGTCAAGTTGAGGCTGAATAGCCCTATTGACTTATTACCCGTTTCCCCGGCTTTTAGTTAACCCATTCACCATCTCATTACAGAGGTATGTAGACATCTTCACCTTGCCTTGTCTCAAGTAGTCCCTTAGGTCTGTAGAGTAGTACTGTGTTTAGAATACTCTGCATATAGACACCCGTACTTGCACGGAGATTCTGTCCCTGGCTTCTAACTCCAAGGGTTTCAACTATGACACATCGTTTAAATGCCTATGATCATTGACTTAGTTATTTGGTATTAATATGAATTGAGCTGGACAAAATGCCTGGTATACACACATATAAGGAGTGTGAAAGATAATTTTGATGGAAAAAAGACTTAACATTAGAATAAACTGAATTAAAAAGAAAAAAAGGTAAGAAAAGATTGAGAAAATTAGGGCAAGTCTGAGGTCAACCTTTTTTAGTCGGCCTGTAAGTTTTATTTCCTTTTTTTGGGGTCTTTTTCCGGCAATATAAACAGAATTAATTCATCTGGGGATAGTAGCATTTACTACAATGCTGGCTTCAAATCATACGAAATCACTAAATGCTGTTCAGGAGCAGAATCTTGGTACGAATGGTTGGAACGCAGCAGAAATTTACTGAGGAGAGTTAGAGTCAGCCACAAATTATTGAAGTGGTTAGTCTCAGTATTTATTGAAGCTACAAAAGTACAGGGGAACGCAGTGAGGAGATGGAAAACAACAGATCATTTATCAGAGATGTTTTGTACACTCAAATACAATGAGAATGGGAGATACATTAGTTTCATTGCCTTGCAAGGCCAAAAAAAATCTGTTATTATCACACCGGAGAGCGTATACAAAGGAGGGTGGGCAAACATAGCCCACAAAATAGCCAGATTTATTTATGAACCAGAGATGGAGAAGCAGACCCAGTCAAACACAGCAAACAAACTAGAGATATACTTCAGAGAAACTTGCACAACCAAGAGATGGTCCACAGAGGCATCAAAGATGGCGGAGATACAAATTAACGGTGCCAGCATTGAAATCATTGGTGGTATGACAGCATCAGGAAAGGATCTCCTTGACAGATGCTTAGTTGTAAGTTCCAATCACAGGCGCCTCCGACTCTGAATGATGCAAGGAGATGGGCAAATAGCTCGTGGAAATCAGCTGGGAGTGTCAACATTTTTGCGATGAATGATGGACTCTTTCTCTTCGAGTTGACCTCGAGAAAAATTGCTGAGCATGTTCTCAATGGAGTCTGGGAGTGGAAAAAAACGAAGACAATGCTGGAATGGTGGAAACCCACTAGGGGTTGTTGACCGGCAGAAGTTAATAGAGATTGGGTATGGATCAGAATCCTAGGGCTCCCACTAAACCTGTGGTCTCAAAAGATCTTCAAACAGATTGGGGACCAATGTGGTGGATTTATAGAAACAGAGGAGGAGACGATACTGAAAAATCATCTACACTGGGCCCGAATCAAAGTAAAAGGAGATGGCAAGCTTGTTCCGACGGAGATAGAGTTGACCAGTGATGGAGTTGTGTATACAATTCCGATATGGGTAGAGGCTCCGGTCACTGTCAGGGTCGCAAAGGAGAGAAAAAAGGAATTAGGTCTTGGACCTTTGGATAATATAGAGCAGCAATCTGAATTGGTGCAGATACCCAATTTAATGAAAGTCTCTGGAGTTGACAGGTGTAGTCACGTGGGCTCAGCTGAGGAAGGGGAGAATTTGAATTCTAGGGCACGTGGAGAGCAACTTAAAGAAAAATGCCCTTTATGGGCTGTAGCCGGGAAGATTGTAAAAGCCACAGATTAGGGCCTCAATTTAAATAGCCCAAAAGCTCTTAAATTACCAGGAACCAACAATAAGGCCCGGGGGAGGACATAATTATGGAGATAGAAATTCAAGCTAATATTTCTAAATCCCAGAGAAACAAAAGCTCCGATACATCGCAGACTCCCGAGATAATTCTGGAAAGATCGAGTTCTCAGCTCGAACAACTCCTAGTGCTTCCAACTACGATAGATACAGAAAAAGTAAAGGTAGGTGAGCCAATCGACATGCAACCACAAGACCAAATCGAAATTGTGTCTCAAATTGAAGATGAAGCAGTGCCGATAAACATGAAGATGCCGGCAGAAGGTAGTGATCAGGAATTAAACACTTCTGAATGGGTCCAGCAATATATTAATAAATTAAGTGCAGAGTTTGGTGTTGATTTCGAAGGTTGTGAGGAGAAAGCAAAGGAGTTATTCAAAAAGATAGACAACAACAAATTGCAGAGTGCTTTGCAAGTGACAGCTAAAAATAAGGGATCCAAAAAGCTGAAGAGATTAGAAATGGGGAATAAATTCTGGAGTTATGGGTCTAGAAGCAAAGGGGGATATCTTCCAATCAGTGATCAATGAAGTTAAAAATAGTCTCTTGGAATGTGAGGGGGTTGAATTGTGGGAGGAAGAGGGGAGTAGTTAGGAATATACTTAGAACCTGGAAGGCAGATGTAGTATGTCTTCAAGAAACTAAGGTGAAGGGGGATATAATAGAGATAGTGAAGGAAGTTTGGGGGAAGAGGTGGGTCAACTTCGTCCAACTAGAGGCCAGTGGAACCAGGGGTGGAATTATCATTATGTGGGATAAGAGGGACTGGGAAGGTGTGGTTAGTAGTGTGGGTATGTACTCAGTGTCTTGTAGCTTCACGGGGAAAAAATAGTTGTTTGATTGGTACTTAACAGGGGTTTATGCTCCTAATGGGAGAGTGGAAAGGGAAGAAACTTGGGGGAAATAGGGGCTGCTAGGGGTCTCTTGACGGGACCTTGGATACTATGTGGTGATTTCAACACTACTAGATATCCTTCGAAGAAGAAGAATGGTCATAGAATCAGTAAAGCAATGTCTGATTTCTCCGAGTTCATAGAAGACATGGAGTTAATGGACTTGGACCTAAAAGGGGGAAAGTACACATGGAAAAAAGGGGATAGGCAAGATATAACTGCTAGACTGGATAGGATCCTTATTTCAGAGGATTGGGATAACTGCTTCAGGAATATCAAACTGAGTATGCTTCCGAGAGTAACCTCTGACCACTCTCCAATTATGCTTCAGTGTGGGGAATGGGAAAATTCCAATCGTATTTCAAGTTTGAGAACGGGTGGTTGCAGACAGAAGGGTTCAATGAAAAGATTAAGAGCTGGTGGGATTTTTTCAATAGAACCGGCAATCCTGATTATGTGCTTATGATTAAGATGAAAGCTTTGAAGGCAAAATTGAAGGAATGGGGCAAGACTGTTCAAGGGAATCTAAAAGCACAAAAGCAGAGTGTGTTGACACAACTTGCAGAACTAGAAGGAATTTAGGATCACAGAAACTTACAGGAAGAGGAAATAGCTTCCAGACTGGCCCTTACTAATGAATTTGAAGAGATTGCTAGAAAAGAGGAGATTGCTTGGAGGCAGAGGTCTAGGGCGATATGGTTGAAAGGAGACAGGAATACTAGTTTCTTCCATAAAACTGCTAATGCCCACAGAAGAGCCAACACCATTGACAAACTGGAAGTGGGAGGGTTGGTTATAGAGGATACAGAGAAAAATTATGCCCTTCTATGAGCACTTGTATGCATAATCTGAGGAATGGAGACCAAAACTAGAGATGATTAATTGCCCCAAGATTTCTCAAGAGGAAAACAGAATGTTGGAGGCCCCTTTTGAGCCTCAAGAGATCTTAGAAGGCATCAAGGCTTGTGCTGAAGACAAGGCTCCAGGTCCAGATGGGTTTACAATGGAGTTCTTTAAACAATGCTGGGACATCATAAAGGTAGAATTGATAGCAACTATCCAGAACTTCCATGAGAAAAACTACTTGGAGAAAAGCTAAACTCCACCTTTGTGGCCCTGATACCAAAAAAAATGGGAGCAACGGAATTGACCGACTTCAAATCCATTAGTTTGATTGGGGGAATATACAAGATTATAGCTAAAATTCTGGCAGAAAGACTGAAAAGGGTGATAAATGGGTTAGTAGACAGGCAACAGATGGCTTTTATAAAAGGGCGACAGATTATGGATGTTGTGTTGATAGCAAATGAATGTGTAGAGTCAAGAAAGAGAAGTTGCAAACCTGGCGTTGTTTGCAAGCTAGACATCCAAAAAGCCTATGATCACCTAAACTGGAATTTCCTCATCCAGATGCTCGAAAAAATGGGCTTCGGGAGCAAATGGAATAGTTGGATTAAATATTGCATCAGCACTGTGAAGTTCTCCATCCTTATCAATAGATCTCCTAATGGTTTTTTTTCTTCTCAGAGAGGTCTTAGACAGGGGGATCCTCTATCCTCATTCCTATTCATTATTGCTATGGAGGGTATAAGCAACTTAATTAAAGCAACAAAGGAGAAGAACTGGATCAGGGGTTTCCAAACAGGAGACTTAAACAGCTTGGAGATCACACACCTCCAATATGCAGATGACACCTTAGTATTTTGTGAGGCAGAAGAAGAACAAATTAGGATTCTAAGGGTGATCTTTGTCATTTTTGAAGTAGTATCAGGACTTCATATCAATTGGGGGAAGAGTTTCATCTACCCTGTCAACACAGTGACTGAGATTGAAGGCCTTGCTAACATTTTAGGAGGCAGGATTGGTGAGCTTCCAACTACTTACCTAGGCATGCCTTTGGGAGCCAAAAGTAAATCAAAAGTGATCTGGAATGGGGTAGTGGAGAAGTGTTAGAAGAGACTCAACAACTGGAAATGCCAGTACTTATCATTGGGTGGCAGATGGACCCTTGTGAATAGTGTACTAGATGCACTTCCCGCCTATATGATGTCTGTTTTTCCTATGCCAGCTAGTGTGTCTAAAGACATTGATGCTCTGAGAAGCAGTGTTATCAAAGGCGCGCTTAAGCCCTAAAGCGAGGCTCAAAATGTGTTGAGCGCTTCGCCTTGCTTTATGTGCGCTTTACTGTCGTCATCAAGTTTCTAAGGCATACTTTTCCTTGCCAATGAGTCTTTTCTGAAGAGGCGACACTAAATAATTGATATTTCACTTTATCGTAATTGTTTTTCAATTTCTTTGTTCATATATTTGTCATTCATGCTTATAATTATTAGTTTTGGACTAAATATTAATATTTGTACTTTTTCTCCCTTTGCTCATTTTGTCATTAAAGCCCACGCTATTATTTGCGCTTTAAGCCCCAATAGACCTTAAGAGCTTTTTTGCGCTTTTCGCTTTTGATAACACTGCTGAGAAGGAACTTCCTATGGCAAGGTAGTGAAGATAGGAGGAAATTCCACTTAGTGTAGTGGGAGGAATTAATAATGAGTAAGAAAACAGGGGGACTAGGTGTCAGGAATTTGAAGAAACAAAATCAAAGCCTAATGCTGAAATGGCTATGGAAGTTTGCAAATGAAGATGGCATGCTTTGGAAGGATGTGATTACTGCCAAGTATGGGATGAGAGATAAGTGGATGACAAAACAAGTAACCATTCCATATAGTTGCACTGTATGGAGAGCAATTAGAAATCTATGGCCAATGCTGCAAGTAAGAACCAGAGTGAAGATGGGTAATGGCATAAAGACATCCTTAACCAGAGTGAAGATGGGTAATGGCATAAAGACATCCTTCTGGGAAGACAAATGGAATGGAACAATGGTCTTGAAACAAGCTCACCCTGCTCTATTCACACTTTGCCAATTGCAACAGGCTACTGTAGCTACTATGTGGACTGGTCAGGGGTGGAATCTTGGCTTAAGAAGACAACTATATGACTGGGAGATTAGAAATGTGACAGAATTGCTCAACTCTTTAGTGGCTCACAGAAGTCTTGACGAGGAAAATGATTTGTTAATATGGCAAGGTGATAGCAAAGGAATCTTCTCGGTCAAGTCTGCATACAAGGCGCTTAGTACGACTAGGGGGCAGGAAAATGACTGGCCTTGGCAGATGATATGGAAACCTAAAGTGCCGTATAAAGTGAACTGCTTCACTTGGCTTTTGGCAAAAGAGGTTGTCCTAACACATGAGAACCTGAACAAGAGGGGCTACCAGTTGGCTTCTAGGTGCTATCTATGTGGAGAGCATGCTGAGACAGTGAACCATCTCTTCTTACATTGCAAATGGACTGATCAACTATAGAGAATGTTTATTAGCCTGAAAGGGATCAGGTGGGTAAAACCTGGAAGTATTAAAGGAGTACTCAGTAGTTGGTATAGAGATAGCAATGGTACAAAGAAGGAGGAGAGATGGAAGATTGTTGTCCCAACATGCATTTGGTGGTCAATATGGAAAGAGAGAAACAACAGGAGCTTTGAGAATGTGCAGAACAGTTTACAGGATGTCAAAATGACGTGCTTAGCTTTGTTCTATTTTTGGTGTAAACATAGTTTATTAGCTTAAACAGAAGACATCTTTGATGTGTGGATATATAGAGTAATGGTACCAGTTTCAAAAAAAAAAAAAAAAAAAAAAAAGGTTAACAGGAAAAGGTTTCCCCTCCTCCTTTCTTTTCTTGCTCTTCCCTCATTTCTTTCATCCGACTCCCTCTCTTTCTTCCCCTTTCTCTTCTTTATTTCTCATTTTCCTCCTTTTGTTCCTACTCAGTCTCTAGGAGTATCTTTTTTCTATCCACGTTCTCTTCATCGTTTTTATTTTAAATTTAAGAGAAGTTGGGAGTGGCTTCGGTGGAAGATAAGATGCGGGAAGTGAGTTGCGATGGTTCGGACATGTGAAGAGGAGGTGCACGGAAGCCCCGGTACGGAGGTGTGAGAGGCTGGCTGGGGATGGTTTTAGGTGGGGTAGAGGTAGGCCGAAGAAATGTTGGACGGAGGTGATTAGGCATGACATGGAGCGGTTACAGCTTACAGAGGACATGACCCTTGATAGGAAGATGTGGAGGACGCGGATTAGGGTAGAGGGTTAGTGGGTAGGAAGGTGTCCGTTTTTAGCAGGGAAGAGTGTTTGCTTGTATCTTTGACTGTTGTTTCTTAGGCAGAGTCTTGTTCGCGCTGTTGTGGTGATATTTGTGATCTTGAATAACTAGTCTATAGTGTTGATCTGTGAGTGCCTTGCTTCTTCGATTATCTAGCGATGTGCTACCCCCTTTTGCTGTTGGTTTTTATGATTTCGTCTATGATTTTTAGGATTTTTATGATTTTTGATGTATGATTTTTATGATTTTTGTTTGTTATTGTTATCGGTTCTGAGCTGGGGGTCTATCGGAAACACCTCCCTACTTCATTTGAGGTAGTGGTATGGACTGCGTACACTTTACCCCCCCTCCCCCCCCCCCCCAGACCCCACCTGGTGGGAATTCACTGGGTATGATGATGATGATGATGATGAATTTTCTTATATCTTGCTTTTGTATTCTATATCATAATCATTGTACTTTAATTTTAGAAGGATTGATGATTATGGCGGAATCAAAATCAAAGGACAAGATGTTGTGTAGTACTGTATTTGTTGTGAGTGGCAATGTCATAATGGGACCTCCCCTTATAATTGGAAAATCCAGATTGTATTTGATATTTTGACCCATGCAGATTGCTTCGATCTTACCATCCTATTGCAATGGCCATCTTCTGTTTAGTTTCTAGGAGTTTCTTTTATTCAAGAATCAGAGAATTCATCTCTTTTTTCTTAAAATTGGAAGTTTGGTGGGGTGAAGATTATAAAATTGGGTTTCTTCTATAATTCTTTCGATAGAAGTATGAAATTCTACATGTTGGTGAAGAATTGTTTGGTGGGTTGGTGAAATTTTGGAGATTCGTTACTGAAATAATCCTTTAGGGGTTTGCCGAAAACTGAATGTTTTTAGAATTTTGTTGACAGAACCAAATAATCCTGTGTCAATAAATTCCTGAACATAAATTAAAAAAAATAAAAATAAAATAAAAAAATCCTGAACATTGCATTTGTTAGAGAATTCTACAGGTTGAGCAGGAATGCCTTCACATTTACTGATAGGGATGGAGGGTGGAAGAGAAGGAATTTGGATCTTTTTAATACTAATGTGGGAAGATAGTTGATGATGTGTCATAGAAGATCTGACATGGATTTCACGAAATTGAAGTACACGCGGTTTAAGGGGTGTTTAAAACATGTGTTTCGATCAAGTTGAAATGTCTGAATAAGACCGTGGAGTTGGGTGGCATAGAAGAGAATTTCATGCAAGTAGGGTTTGTTTTTTCCTGTTAAGCCATAGTATAGTATATGATGCTTTCTTTAATACCTTAGAGGTAACTACTGGACTTTGTTCTCCGACCATTTTGAAGAATACTGACTATCTGAGTGACTGCTGATAGTATCAGTTCATTTATATTCGTCCTTTCATGTTGTGTATACATGAGTTTAATCCACCGAGAACTGGTTGGAATTATGGTGGTACCTCCTTAACCTTTGAATCTCTTTGAGCACGCATCTTTCGGGAAAAAAAATATTCTTTGAATACACATGTGGCTTAGTAGTGATATTTGCCAGTTTGTGCAGAGTGTCCTTCGCGACTTGTTTCTGATCCGATCCTGAAGGTCAAGTCCATGGATCACGGCTTTTCAAGTAAGACCCAACTTTTGTAGGTTTGTATTTTATGTGTTAGGACTTCTTAACTCTGGTCCATTTATGTGCAGCTAAGACTATGAGAGGAAAGAACATAACAAGTGATATCCCCTGCATTGATGACTACACATCCGTGCTGAGAAAGAGAGAGGAGAACCGTTCTTCAAAGCCAAATGATAGCCCGTCCCAAAAGTCCGTCGTCAAAGTTGGTGGGACGGTCGGGGCTAAGGCACCAGTCCCTGTTGCTTCCAGCCCTTTGGGAAATCCAGTAGTTGGTCGGATGCTCGGGAAGAACAAGCCTAGCTTGATGGCATCAGAGTTGGCATTTAACTCCTTTAACGTAAGTATGGGTCTAGCTCTCGTTTGTTCTCTTCGTTCTCTACGTGGTCCATTCATGCTCATCTTTTTTTTCCTTTTTCTTTTTGGCAGCAAATGATCTCGATCCTTGCTTTTGAATCAAGGCTGGCTAACCTAGAGGAAGAGAATCGTTTGCTTGCTGCAGATATGCGAAGATTGAAAGCTGTGGAGCAAGAAGCCAACGACCAGGCCAAGGTGCTGGAAAAGGTGGAGCGAAGACTCCAAGCATGTGAAGAGTTTTGGGCGAAGTGGCAAGAAGGGCACTTGAAGCTGGTTCAGGAACACAATGAGTTAAAAACTAGGTTGGACGAGTCTCAGAAGCAACTCAAACATGCCTCAAGTGAAGTTGCTCGCCTCACGTCCATGGTGGACAGTCTTGAAGAGGTTAATAGACAATTGGCTGATCGGGTTGTTACTGTAGCTGCCGATGCTTTGGTCAAGACTAGGTATGATTTAATGGTACGCTACATATAGGGGAAGATTACACAAGAAGAGGCACAAATGGCGGTGGACGAGTGCATCCAAGATTTTGGTGATGCCTCGTCGGTCCCCATTGCGACTAGTTCTTCTTCCTCAAGTGAAGCTCCATAGGCCGTCCAAAAAGCTGTTTTTGTAAACCCCGTTGGCAGAAAAGGCTCTTCACTAGTGTAGTGTATTATCAATTGTTTAGTGTCGTCTCTTCAGAAAAGGCTCATTGGAAAGGAAAAAGTATGCCTTAGAACCTTGATGACAACACTGACGCACACATTAAGCGAGGCGAAGCGCTCAACATATTTTGAGCCTCGCTTCGGGGCTTAAGTGTGATTTAAGAGCGCCTTTGACAACACTTTATGGAGCTTCACTAGAATTTTCTGAGTTCTGATCATTTCAATGACTCAATCAAATTTGACCAAGAGTATAAATTGTTAGAGTGGATTATACTTTGTAACCCCGCCCCTCCCCCTCCCAAAATCGATTCAGCAAATGTAGATGTTAAGTGTTGCTTATAAATGGAAGTATAGGTATAATTTTACCTATTTATAAGCTAAAGAAGTATCCAACTGAAATGTGGGCTTTTTAGTTCATGGATGGTTGTTTCTTCATGTTTTCCCTGTTCTAAAGCTTATGTTCGTTGAATCTCTGTTTTCATGATTCAGGAAAATGCTCATACAGGAAACTAGCAACATGTCTGAAGAAGGAATAGGTCACCAAGACTGTCGAAATGCATCCAACCCTTATCATGAATGCAGCGATTATTGCCTCAGAATAATAGCTGAAGCAAAGAAGAAAATGAGAAAAGCTGAAGCTGGTGAGAGCTCAATTTCAAGTTACAACCCTGGAGTTCTTTGACATTTCTGGCACTTAAAGAGTCAACAAGTAAAAAGCTTTTTAACTCGGGGTTGCCTGCACTTATCAAAAGAGCCAAAATGAAAAATAAAAAATAGAAACTACTTATAAAAAGGAAAAGAGATGAGAAGTCGGGGTTTTGTTTTATGCGGTCCTTTGCTTACTCTTTATTGCTTGCACATGTTTAGTTACAGTAGATGCTAAAATCTAGGGGGGATCTGAAATAGGGCATTGATGGCAAACAAAGAAAATAGTCGAAAAGAAACGACAATAAGTGGAGTAACTCAAGGAAATTAGAGAGATAATGTGTGTTTTATTAATCTTATCCAACAATTGTTGCAAAGTCTCTTGAATTAGACAGATGTCTTTTTCTTTGCTGAGGGAATAGCTATGGGGCGCCCTTGCTTTTTTAATGGGTTACCTTAGGCATTACTAACCAACCGCTATGTCTGCTATCGAATAGCCTAGGCAAGATGGAAAGTCTCTCTTATTGTGAGGCTTCCCTTCCTTCTCTAGCTATAAGTTAATAAGGCCTGTAAGCTTCTTGGTTTCATTTGCGTATCTCAGATGAAATTATTCTCTCGTTTACTCTAGAACTATGCTCCTTGTCTTTCATAGAAAAGAAGAGTGGAAGTAGGCTGGTCCCTGAAAATGCCGGCACTTTAGCGTTGGGGAAAAGTAAGATTATTATCCGGTTTATATCCTCCATCGTTATCACAAATTGAATATTCTGCTAATCTGCCAGCCCTAGCCTGTCTTGCTCTTCCGATTCATTTTGAGAGTCATCCATCCAGTGGCATCTACGCTCAATAGCAATGGTAAGTGAAAATCTTTTCTTGTTTTGACTGTTGGAAAACTGTGATCTTTCTATGAGATTTAAGTGATTAGCTAGTGATGAGATTGCTGGTAGATCAAGTGATTAGCTAGTGATGAGATTGCTGGTAGGTCAGATGATCTCATGCCCTTTCTTGGATAGGTCGGACTCCTTTTATTTTTATGGGGTAGAAGATGTAGGTCTCACTCACGTCTTGAGATACTAAGAGGCCTCACAAGTCCACCTAGTTATTGAGATATGGTTGACAAGGGTGAATGAGCAGTAATGTAATTGATATACAAGCATTGCCCTCGATGACTTAAATGCTTGTCGACAACATACTTTTGTTTGATGGTGCGTCCCGAGATGGTTCGTATTATGCAAATATGTCTCTGGGTTTTATAACGCGAGGGATGGTCTAAGTGAGTTTCACGACCCAAATCTGATACTTAGGCCGTGACCTGGCATCCAACAAGCCATTATCCCCAGTGGGTGAACCCTCTAAATTAAGCATACTGATAATACAGTTTAACATGAAACAACAATAAAGAAGGCCCATAAACATGAATGCAAAAATGAGATACATCTGTTTAAGCATGAATGCGGACGTGAGAAACACTAAGGGTCGTTTGGTAAAATTGTATAAGAATAGTGCTGAACAGGATGTATTACTAATGAAAGGGGAGCCTTGGAGTAACTGGTAAAGTTGCTGCCATGTGACCATGAGGTCACGGCTGCCGTGGAAACAAACTCTTGTAGAAATGCAAGGGCGTACAATAGACCCTTCCTTCCCTGGTGCACAGCGGGAGCTCTAGTACACCGGACTGTCCTTTTGTTAGGGTTTATTAGTAATTATTAGTAATGTTGGAATAAGTTATGCTAGGATTATTTCTCATCCATCGTTTGGTTTTGTGTATTAAAGGCAGTTTTGTCTTTAATCATGCTTATCCATGTAGTGATAACCCTTGTATTACTAATACCATGGTTTTCTCTGTATTAGTTATCCATCCTATAATACTGAATAGGATGTATAACTACGTAGGTTGAAAATCCTACCAAACAAAGGATTAAATAATACCATATATAACACATGCATTAGATTCTCTAATACGTCTTACCAAACTACCCCTAAGTCATCGAGCAAACTCTAAGGTACTAGTACATTTGTCGGAGCATAGACCGAATACATTATATTACAATAATGAAAATAAGGATAGAAATTGGAATGGCCACTAGATCTACAGATTGGTGGTGGCTCACCTCAGCTGGATAAGACTGGGATAAAATAGAATCAAGGCTCAGCTGTTGGATTGCCCTCAACTTGCCGTGCACGAAGTAGTAAATGGTAGTCATAAAAACCCAGCAATATCACTGACTCGCCCTCTCATCTTACCCATGGGATAACTCTTTAGAAAACGTTATAGTGCATAAGTAGTGTAAAGAGCATAAACAGATTTGCATCTGAATTGGTATCCAAATACATGTACACAGTAAAGCCATGTTGCTGATAACTGCAACAGAGCTCTGAGTTTATTATCCCAATGTCTTACCCATCTTCCAGGTGTTGGTTGCCTTTCTAACCCGCTTGATGCGGTGCATCGACTACCCGTGTGACGTGGTAACGCTCTATATTGTTGAAACATTATTTATTAAGTGGCATGATATGCCCAGTTAAAAGAGAGGAGTATGGGATCGTTGACCTGACATCTTACCCACCAGTAATACAATGCAATTAACAGTCAAGTATTACATATGCTAAGGGCATAACTTCTAATATCAAATATTGTTGAGTAGGCACGCTAAAATAATCAGCAGATAATAGACATGCTCAACAATCAACAACTGCTAGAAACTGCTAGCTAGCCATGCTGGATATCAATAATGTTGAAATATCACAGAACAATATGAATATATATAGCTAAAGCCCTTGTGGTGAATTCGGGATATCAAATATATCTATGTAGCTCATGCTCGCCATCACATGAATTAGATAGTTTTAAATGCATCAAACAACACAAATAGCTTGCCTTTTATGAAAAGCAAACAGTTTAAGAGTTAAAGACATGTCTTTAGCGAGGCTAGCGTTTGTTTAAAGACATGTCTCGCTCGTCAGCCTCTTAGGGTTAGAGTATTGACTCCCATTCCTATACAAATTTGGTCGCCTTCTTCACTTGATGTTCTTTTGTTTTGAATTTTATCTTTCTATAAATCTTCAGTGGTCTTTTTGATAAGGGTATCTTCGCTGGTTGTTGAAATTGTGTTATGATCTCTTCTAAAATAAGCTATTAGAAAGAGCACACTTTATTTACTTAATTATGTTTTGAACATGCTCTCCATGTACAGGCCTAGTTATTTTACATGGCCAAGTACGTGGAAATCTTTTAGATAATGGGTAGTAGTGTGACTCTAACCCATGACCTTTGTCTGCACTGATACCATATTGGAATTGTATGACCATCTCATCTAAAAGCTTAAGCTATTAGAAAAGCACACTTTTATTTACTTAATTATGTTTTCAACGGTGGTCTTCTCATCTTCAACTCTGTCTTATTTCATTTTTTAAAGTAAGTCTCTAACCTCTCTTCTTCCTTTTCATAAGCCATCATCATGTTTTCATGATTCCCAAACCCTCTTCCCCAAATGACAAGGACCAAATGGCTTTGAGTTAATTGCCCAAGAAAACTACTAAAGTCTTATATAGTTAAGACGTACCAAGTAAGAGCCTCATCCACGACCGAAGTCAGTGTTAAGGGCGTGGGGACTTCAAGCAGAGGTTGACACGGAAAAGATCCAGCCTCAGCCTAGGTTGTTTTGCCTCCTGAGCACTGAACAAGGCTCCTCTGGTGGAAACCCCTGTGGATAGTTTGAAAATTACTGAACTATCTTTCCTGGGGTCCGAGGGGAATGTAATTTCCCAGAGGATGTGGAAGTCAGGGTTCTTCTTCCAGATGAGAGGCTTTGAAGTCAAGTTGAGGCTAAATAGCCCTATTGATTTATTACCCATTTCCCCGGGTTTTAGTTAACCCATTCACCATCTCATTATAGAGGTCTGTAGACATCTTCACCTTGCCTTGTCTCAAGTAGCCCCTTAGGTCTGCAGAGTAGTACTGTGTTTAGAATACTCTGCATATAGACACTTGTACTTGCACGGAGATTCTGTCCCTGGCACCCAACTCCAAGGGTTTCAACTAGACACTATTGACACATCGTTTAAATGCCTATGATCATTGACTTAGTTATTTGGCATTAATATGATTGAGCTGGACAAAATGCCTGGTATACACGCATATAAGGAGTGTGAAAGATAATTTTGATGTAAAAGAGACTAACATTAGAATAAACTGAATTAAAAAGAAAAAAAGTTTAACAGAAAAAGGTTTCCCCTCCTTTCTTTTCTTGCTCTTCCCTCATTTCTTTCATCCGATTCCCTCCCCTTCTTCCCCTTTCTTTTCTTTATTTCTCATTTTCCTCCTTTTGTTCCTACTCAATCTCTAGGAGTATCTTTTTTCTATCCACGTTCTCTTCACCGTTTTTATTTGAAATTTAATTTTCCTATATCTTGCTTTTGTATTCTATATGACATAATCATTGTACTTTAATTTTAGAAGGATTGATGATTATGGCGGAATCAAAATCAAAGGACAAGATGTTGTGTAGTACTGTATTTGTTGTGAGTGGCAATGTCATAATGGGACCTCCCCTTATAATTGGAAAATCCAGATTGTATTTGATATTTTGACCCATGCAGATTGCTTCGATCTTACCATCCTATTGCAATGGCCATCTTCTGTTTAGTTTCTAGGAGTTTCTTTTATTCAAGAATCAGAGAATTCATCTCTTTTTTCTTAAAATTGGAAGTTTGGTGGGGTGAAGATTATAAAATTGGGTTTCTTCTATAATTCTTTCGATAGAAGTATGAAATTCTACATGTTGGTGAAGAATTGTTTGGTGGGTTGGTGAAATTTTGGAGATTCGTTACTGAAATAATCCTTTAGGGGTTTGCCGAAAACTGAATGTTTTTAGAATTTTGTTGACAGAACCAAATAATCCTGTGTCAATAAATTCCTGAACATAAATTAAAAAAAATAAAAATAAAATAAAAAAATCCTGAACATTGCATTTGTTAGAGAATTCTACAGGTTGAGCAGGAATGCCTTCACATTTACTGATAGGGATGGAGGGTGGAAGAGAAGGAATTTGGATCTTTTTAATACTAATGTGGGAAGATAGTTGATGATGTGTCATAGAAGATCTGACATGGATTTCACGAAATTGAAGTACACGCGGTTTAAGGGGTGTTTAAAACATGTGTTTCGATCAAGTTGAAATGTCTGAATAAGACCGTGGAGTTGGGTGGCATAGAAGAGAATTTCATGCAAGTAGGGTTTGTTTTTTCCTGTTAAGCCATAGTATAGTATATGATGCTTTCTTTAATACCTTAGAGGTAACTACTGGACTTTGTTCTCCGACCATTTTGAAGAATACTGACTATCTGAGTGACTGCTGATAGTATCAGTTCATTTATATTCGTCCTTTCATGTTGTGTATACATGAGTTTAATCCACCGAGAACTGGTTGGAATTATGGTGGTACCTCCTTAACCTTTGAATCTCTTTGAGCACGCATCTTTCGGGAAAAAAAATATTCTTTGAATACACATGTGGCTTAGTAGTGATATTTGCCAGTTTGTGCAGAGTGTCCTTCGCGACTTGTTTCTGATCCGATCCTGAAGGTCAAGTCCATGGATCACGGCTTTTCAAGTAAGACCCAACTTTTGTAGGTTTGTATTTTATGTGTTAGGACTTCTTAACTCTGGTCCATTTATGTGCAGCTAAGACTATGAGAGGAAAGAACATAACAAGTGATATCCCCTGCATTGATGACTACACATCCGTGCTGAGAAAGAGAGAGGAGAACCGTTCTTCAAAGCCAAATGATAGCCCGTCCCAAAAGTCCGTCGTCAAAGTTGGTGGGACGGTCGGGGCTAAGGCACCAGTCCCTGTTGCTTCCAGCCCTTTGGGAAATCCAGTAGTTGGTCGGATGCTCGGGAAGAACAAGCCTAGCTTGATGGCATCAGAGTTGGCATTTAACTCCTTTAACGTAAGTATGGGTCTAGCTCTCGTTTGTTCTCTTCGTTCTCTACGTGGTCCATTCATGCTCATCTTTTTTTTCCTTTTTCTTTTTGGCAGCAAATGATCTCGATCCTTGCTTTTGAATCAAGGCTGGCTAACCTAGAGGAAGAGAATCGTTTGCTTGCTGCAGATGTGCGAAGATTGAAAGCTGCGGAGCAAACAGCCAAGGACCGGGCCAAGGTGCTCGAAAAGGTGGAGCGAAGACTCCAGGCACGTGAAGATTTTTGGGCGAAGTGGCAAGAAGGGCACTTGAAGCGGGTTCAAGAACACAATGAGTTAAAAACGAGGTCGGATGAGGCTCAGAAGCAACTCAAACATGCCCCAAGTGAAGTTGCTCGCCTCACGTCCATTGTTGACAGTCTTGAAGAGGTTAATAGACAATTGGCTGATCGGGTTGTTACTGTAGCTGCCGATGCTGTGGTCAAGACTAGGTATGATTTAATGTTGCGCTACATAGAGGGGAACATTACACAAGAAGAGGCACAAATGGCGGTGGACGAGTACATCCAAGATTTTGGTGATGCCTCGTTGGTCCCCAATGTTATTGTGACTGGTTCTTCCTCAAGTGAAGATCCTCAGCCGTCCAAAAAGCTGTTTTTGTAAACCCCGTTGATTTGAAGGGAAAAGCCGTGGCAGAAGTTCCCCTGGCCGAATGAATGATTGTTGATTGGTTTAGGTACTAGTAAGTTGGATACTTTTATTGTTCCCGTGGGAAAATCCAAACTTTATGTCTGAGAAGACTTGTTTTATAAATATTTTATCTTTTAAGTGTCAATGGGGGAGCTTTTCCTTTTGCTATCATTTGTGTACTGTTGGTTCTTAGCTCTTATCATTTGTGTACTGTTGTCTTCCCTGGTTGGTTTTTCCTGGGTTTGGAATACTTATTCAAGTCAAAGTCAATATTTTGTTGAATCTCTGGTTAGTACCATAAGAAGCTCTTTAGGTGGTTGAATCAGAAATGGCTTATTTTTGTACTATTATAGACAAAAACTTAATGAAAAAAATTAAAGATTTGCAAAAAAAATTAAAGATTTGCAGCGAAATATAGGGTTAAATGGATGACTAGGAAGTCTTTGGCTTACTGGAAAGGGAATGCATAATTTGGTGCAATATAATTAGACCTTTTGAGGAGATCTTCTGAACTGTAGTGCATCCAGATTGGTCCATTACTGTTTGCTGCATGAAAAAAGTTAAGAGGAAGAATATGTATAGGTTATTTTGTAAAAATTGAAATGAGGTTATTTTGTATATTGAAATAATAATATAGAGGGGGTGGAACATAATGGTGAAGACTCAAGAGTAGTGGGAAGATTAGGAGATACTAAAATTTAAAGAAAGGAGATCATGGAGGAAGTGGAACATAATGTTATTTTCGTGACAGTTAATCTAGGCAAAATGATCTACCGGACCCTTTTACTTGTATGAGTTTGTATTGTGGGCCCTTCTATTTAACCTTTTGCCATCTGAACCAACCCATTAGAACACAACGTTTTAAATCTTTTTCTCATTCAATTAACATGCGTGTAATATAAATGAGTACATGTGGAATTTCATGTCATTTTTTAATGACACATAAGAAATTAACTTTTTAAAAAAATAAATTTGGGGCAAAACCCACTGGATAAAATAAAATTTGTGATCAAATTGTGAGATTCCCAGTTGAAAATTGAGCAAACAAGGTTGGAAAAATAGAATTTTGGAATTTTCAATCAAATTGATAAAAGTAGCAACAATGGTGTATTTCGTCGGTAAGTAGAGTCAATAGTGGTTTTCTTGATTTTAATGGAGGAGGAAAGGTGACTATAGTGTTCTCCGGTGACCCCAAATGGTGAAATTTTTAACTCTATTCGGTTTTTTTTCCTGACATATGTGGTGTATTTTCGGCCGAACTCCAATGGTCCACGTTGATGGCTGCTCATTGTCTTTATTTTATTTTCATCAAAAAAGTTACCATCCCACTTAAACTTTGAATGGATGGAGAAAGAAGAAGAGAATGGGGATGGAGAAAAAATACTGCAGTGAATAACAATGGAAGATGGAGGAACTATTTTATTTTTTTATTTTTATTTTTTCCTTTTAGCTTATTTGTCTTTTTTAAAAAGAAAATTTTAAAAAAAAATCATGGTTCACTTACTCTATATGCATATATCACACGCATTTTGGTCAAAGATGCCACATAGGATGTGCCGTCAAAAAAAGAGTTTAAAATATTATATTTTATTGAGTTTAAGAATTCAGTTGACAAAACCTTTACTAAGAGGGTCCAGAATATAAATACATACAAGTACAAGGGTTTATTAGATTATTTTACCATTAATCTATGAAGGAAATTGCTTTTCCTTTTCCTGGATGTAAATTGTGCTCAACAGTACTGCATGCATCCATAGGTGAAATGTGTTATTTTTCTAAGTACTGTCATCAAATGTTTATCGAGTACTCCCTCGGTTTACTTTTAATATTTCAAAAAATAGATTTTCACTTTTACTGACTACTTTAACACATCAAGAAAAAGACAATTATCTTTGTTCATATTTTACCTCAATATTATTTACTTATTTCCCAAATCATGATGCCCAGAAGGTTTTAGTTTCGGGGATAGGAATGCGGGAGGAGTTGCCTTTTTGGATTTTGCTACAGTCTTTGAGTTGGTTGTAGCCAATTCGAGTTTCCCAAAGAAGATGAATTATTTGGTAACTTTTCACAATGTAGTGGCTAAGGAAAACCTAAAACTATACATCAATTAATATGGATATTATGGTAAATACTCATGTCAATCATTGTTTCTTAAAGAACGTGCAAAGTCCAAAGTGGACAAGTAAAAGTGAACGAAGGAAGTAGTATAGCTCTCTATCCCTTATAGAACCTCCACTTACACTAATTCCAAGCGTATTTTCACTTTTTACCTTTTCTGGGGGATTTCAAAGCAATGAAGTTTACAAGTTCAAAGCAAATAGATATGAATGCAATTTTATGATTTAGGACTTTGAATAAATATGAGACTAAAAGATCTATCGTCTTGCGAATTATGTATTATCAAAATACAATTGTAATAACCTGTTTCGTCGTTATTAAAAGATACCTCGTTATGGGTATGAATTACGGGGATTTTTGAAAATACGGTCTCAACTAGTATGGGATGACGCGACTAAAAATTTTAGAATTTTAAATCAGGATGACGTCATCCCGATATAGCAGTGTCACCGTAGCTGCCTACAAGCCGCTTTAGCGGGATGGTGGCACCAGAAACTCAGACATGATTTTAATATTTTTTTCTTCTTCTCTTCAGTTGCAAAAAGGATGAGGTTTGCTCTTAAAACCCTCCTAGGGTTACCTCATGGCCTTGGAGTAATAGAGAGGAGGGATTTCGCTCGAATGGGGTAAAACCCACAGTTTTCTCATAGAATTCACACCGAAAATCACTAGCACGGAGTCAGAAACTCGTATTCATGCCTCTGCAGTATTTGCTTGATGTTCAGGTAGGCTAGATTTAACTGAGTAGTTTTATCCCTAGGTTAGAAAACATAGGCATTATATAGATTAACGGGAGATTTTATGCTTAGGCCTTCGAGAATGGTGTTGGGATAGATAAAACATATCAAAACCCAGTTAATTGGGTGGGAATTTGTTGTTATTTGGTGATATTGAATTTGACTGTTTTATTGTTGTTCATCCTTGTATGATTAAAAATCAGTATTGCACCCGAAATTAGGTTTAGAGCCTAACAATTGCCTAGTTAAAGGTAGTTAGTGTTGGTGGATTTTGAAGAATCTAGGGTGGTAACCAGAGGAATAGCAGTCATGGACTTGGCATTGTTGTTATGATGGGTGGTTGTACACCTTATACCATTTAAGTCCGGGTTAGGTCCCCAAAAAGGAATTCTTGAAATTAATGAACATGAATTGGTAAGGCCTGAGTTATAAGTTATTGACTGGCCTTCGGGCATACATGTAACTTTGTATATTGAATAATAATAGTTATGAACTTGAGGTAAGGTTACATGTAAGTGATGGTTTAATATAGTTAAAACTCAACTTGTTTTATGTGTGCATGATAAATGAAATCTTTGTATTGCTTGTTACAATGCATGTTCAAGGAATGTGAATTACTATTTGATATCCTGAGTGTTAATCACATGCAATGAACTTGTATGAAAAGTTTGTTGGTTTTTTACAAGTGCTGTTTTGTTATCATTATAGTGTGATTATTGTGATATTTGTTATTATTGTGAGATGTACCGGTATTTGGACATCTTCACGGGATTAGTTGATATAAGGTTGGCAGACACTTGATGTTTGGGATTTGGTGCTTGGACAAGAGCTCATCCCCTACAGGTCATGGCTAGTGGGCGACCATAAGACTCTTAGCATGAATGTATAAGGTACAGGTGAGTGTGATGGTTCCTTGAGTGAACCGAAATTTATGTGTTTATGTGCTTTATTGGTTCCTGAGTGAATCGTACTTATGGTTATCTATTATATTGGTTCCTTGAGAGGACCAGGCTTATGCGGTTATGTGTTATATTAGTTCCTTGCGTGGACCGAGCTTAAGTGGTTATGTGTTATATTGGTTCCTTGCATGGACCGGGCTTATGTGGTTATGTGTTATTGTCACGCCCGAATCCCCTTCGGGCCGGACTGGCACCCGAAGCCGTTGAGGCCCGAGAGAACCAATCTTTGCTTAATACCTTTATATGCATGTCTTATATAATATCTCATGCAACTATGCGGAAGTCATGGAAAGCTTATACGATATATGAAACTTGGCCGTTAGGGCCATCATGTCAATATGAACATTTATCTTCCACATACGTCTACAAAGCCTCTACAGATACATATACTTAACCAATCTACAATCGGGACAAGTCACCGCTCTATACAACATATATACAATGCCAAAGCCAAAACCAATGTACACATGTGACTCGAAAAGCCCCGAACCAAAGGAGCTCACCAATGATCTGTGAATATCTCGTAGCCTATTGAGGAGGTCTACTAGCACCTGCGCCTGCAGCAGTAAAATAAGTCCCCCAAGGGGGTCAGTACGAGGAATGTACTAAGTATGTAAGGCCATAAGAAATTGTATGACACATAAATGTTTCAATGAACTCAAATACAAAAGAATAACCAATATGGATAAGTCATTATTCTGTATGTTGGGAACCATGTATATTTCTTTCATTACTTTCTTTGCTTTTTTACTTTACTGTACTTTACTTTACTTTACTGTACATCATCAATCATCAATCATCAATCATCAATCATCAATCATCAATCATCTATCATCAATCATATAATGCCCGGGCCCCAAGCTGATCAGTGGGTAATTAATAGTATTCGGGATCGACCCATGCTAGGCTTTTCCTTTGCCCCTGGGATACCACCCGTAGTCGCGGGATTGACCCATACTAGGTGTTCTTCTCACCCCTGGGATACCACCCGTAGATATTGGGATCGACCCATGCTAGGTGTTTCCTACACCCCTGGGATACCACCCATGAATACTCATCAAATATATATTACCTCTTTCTTTCATTACAATAATGATATATTACTTCATGTCTTTACTTTTATGAGATTGATACCATGATAGTCATAACATTATTGGAAATACTTGTATACATTACTTCATTCTTTAACTGTAAGAGATTGATACCTTTGCTTATGAGAGAGTGATACTTTTGTAGTCATAATATTGTTGGAACTTTTAGAACACATTATTACTGGGATTTTGGAACATAACATTGTTCTTCTTACATTATCACCTTTCTTTGAGATAGTTCTTTTCGTAGTTACAACATTATAAGAGCTTTGGAACTTCAATCAATGAATAAGAGATAAGTGAATAACAAGTACTACTAACTCTGAAATGAGATACTCTAAACCATTTAGAGGAATGAGACACTGTACCACACTTTGGGATAGGACAAGTGTTATGATAATCTGAACAATAGATGATGCAGAAGAATGCACAAAGGAATTACATACCTCGTCTTCTCAATATGAATATACAATCCTATATGTGTACACAATATTCCAGCTTCTTCTTTTCGTTTCACTCTACAACACAAGTTCATAACGGAGCTTACATTAACAATCAACCACTTTACTAGTGTGTAAGACGACAATAAATCACATGTTTGCCTTAACATGTCATTCCCCCTTTACAATACCATTCACGGCATTGTCATACCAACAATACCTCAATCATACCATACATTGACCACAACATCATATACCAATAACATTTCACCACAAAGTTTCTCCCTTACACTTTCTCATGAACACCATGACACAATTAATCCATCAAGTCACCTTAATACACCTTATATTACATATCGGCCAAAATCCCATAATTTACACTTATAAAAACATAACAAGTTTAATAACATAATCACACCATACATGTTGATATTTCATCCATACCATGCTCTTTCATCAAACCCACAAGTCATATTTCAAGTTACAATTCCATGGATAACATATCTTTTACTAAAACACAAAGTGCTATGTTCAACACTTCCAAGCATAACCAATATGATCTACATACTATATCATGCATATCATAGATTAAATCATAATAATAAACACTTACCCAAGCTTGTAGATGATGATCTTGCCCAAGAAGAGGACTTAGGGTTTGAGAACTTGAGAGGAATATCTCTTGGAAAAATGTTTAGAAAGGCATGTGATTTTTGAATGAATAAAATCTGATTTGGTGGTCTTTATATAGACCCTTTTAATCTTATCCTTAGTCATGCTTGACCAATAATTGATGGTCAAAGGGAAAATGGGTCATTTGACCCATTGGGCCAAGTATTTTAATTCATTTTGGCTTCATTTTGGGCCTCTAATTGGGCCCAATAACACATCTCACTTATCCCACCAAATTCCATGTATAATCCATCATATATATCATGTTTAAATAATTCCATAACGTCACGACAATATTCACTTACGAGATTCCCGTTCGTAGCCTCAATCGCAAAAATAGAAATTCTAGTCGTTCGTGGCTTCATTGAACATTTTTGGTAATTACTTGTGTTTCATGATTTGATCATGTAGGAGTATGTAGAAGTGTATTGAAGTATTTGAAGCTTTAACACTGCTAAAATAACTCCAAGGAACCAACAGAAACCATGGAAGAATCGACGTGGCATTGCGTTGCAAAACGGCCGCGGAAAGGCCAAACTACTTGTGCCTTGCGCCACTGCTGCAAAGCAAGGCAGTGGCACGAAAATAACTTGTCCTCTAAATCAGGGGCTTGCGCCACACCCCCTGAAACAGGGAGTGGCGTAAGTTTGGCCACTTTGCTGAATTTTTTCCTACTCCTTCTAATACTAGTATATCATCCAATGCCCCATCAAAACACTACAAAATACGTACTTCGTGACCGTAATCATCAAGTAAACATGACTCCAAGTTACCAAATAAGGTTGGAAATGTACGGGGTGTTACACCACAAAATCACAAAACACCTCCTACGAAGGTCTAATCACATGTACGAGGCCTAATATAAATTTCCTCATCAATAGCATTACAAAATACATACTTATGGCTCTCGACACTTAAGTAAACATTGCTCAACGTCTTCAAGTAGGGTCGGAAAGGTACGGGGTGTTACAGTTATATTAGTTCCTTGCGTGGACTGGGCTTATATGGTGACTTGTATATTAGTTTCTTGAATGAACTGGAACTTATGATTATGAACATTTTCATTATTGAAAGAGATCCTTGAGAGGTCCTAGCTAAGGCCATAAAAGAAAGGTATATGTTCTGTTATCGTCTACTTACTTATGTGAATGGGACAAGAGGTGGTATGTAGTGGTTGAGTCATGGTTGTTGACTTTGTTTAATGCTAATATTGGTTACACTTGACTGAATTTCTGAGGTTGGTAGTGGTGGTCTTGACTTGAGTTGTTGTTCATGTTAACTGGTACTTGACTAAACTCAGTAGCATGGTAGATAACGAGTTAAGTGTCCTTAATGGATATGAGTTATATGAGAGTGTTCATGGTGGTTGTCTTATTGATTAATTTCTTTTAGCCTTGCCAGAATCTCTGACTAGGCGGGTGGTTAAGGTTGGGAACCATTAAAGTTAAGCCTAATAGAGTTCACAATTGAAGGGGTGTTTAGGCCTGCACTAATAATATGGTGAGAACTTAGCACCTTAGGGTTATGTAATGACCCTTTAGGTCATTTTCTCAATTTTCATGCATTTTTGACATTTTGAGCCTTCCCACAGTGGCTACATGTCATTTATGACTTGCCGGAACTGTCGGTTCGGTTATCGAACAGTTCGTTTGAATTTTAGACTCATTTCCCTGTTTTGAAGCTTTCGTTGTTAAGAAATTGGTCTCGGACCAAGACTCCTAGTAGAAGATCTCAGATGGAAATTCTGACAGTTCCATCAGCTCCGGAACGTTAATTTTAGGCTAGAGGGACCCTTGGTTCAGGTCCCAAGGCTTTCGAACTCATTTTGGACTATTGGTTGGAAATTGGTTAAAATGAAACTATAGGTGTGGGCCCCATATTTAATCTAAACTACCTCAGATGGGAATTCCAATAATTCCATTGGATCCGTAACATGTTTTATGATCAATTTACACTATTGGTTCATGTTCATAGTGTTCCAGATGAGTTCCGAGGGTCAAAAACAAGTTTTGGAAGTTGTTGGTGCTGGTGTGGCCGCTTTAGCGGCTGTTGACAATTTGAACGACCGCTAAAGCGGTCTAAAGCGTTCAAATGACTGCTTTAACGTTACTTTTACCCTCTGAACAGGCCACTTTAGCGGTCAAAGTGCCGTTTTAGCGGCCATCGCTGAGTATAAGACCCAAACCGAACCCATTTCGTATTTTTGACATTCCGGGCGCTAGGAAGCTCCATTTTAGGCGATTCTTGATGTGTTGGTCTCGTATCATCATTTTCTATGTGATTGTACCTTCACTTATCCCATTTTCCAAGAATATACATTTTGTTATTCCTGATTTCCAATTAAAGTTTCGATTCAAAAACCCTTTTTCCGCCATTGTTGGAGCTTGGAGCGTGGGTAGGTGTGGGGAATCATTCTTGAGACTAAGGTAAGTTTTTTTAACGTCCCTTTATCATTCCCATTATTTTTCCTCATAGAATCCCTCTCTTTTCCTTGTTAATTCTTAGAATTTAGGTCTTGGAAATCCATAACTTTGGGGGATGATTTGGGCCTCGATTTGTGTCCCATTTATGCTCAAAATTTGAGCACACACTTCTTGTCCTTCAAGGGACCTCGTGATGGATTCAATTTTGAGATTCCATTAGCGGGCCCCACGGGCCCATTATTAACCCGATTTTGGGCCCGGAGTTTTATAGTACAATATGGGTATCGTTTTACTCGTAATGATGTGTAGGTTACTATTTTGATAGTGTGAAGTCGATTCGGGACCGTGGAGCAAGGTTGAGCGATTTGTGGACACTTTAAGAATTGCGGTTCGGCATCGAGGTAGGCTTCGGTCTAATTTTCTCTATGAAATTGTGTATAGTATAGAATACATGCTAGGTAGGGAATATAGGATATGATCATGGCTAGTATAGCATGACTTAGCCCATTTTATGGAATTTGGGGTAGAGATGTGACCCGGACCTTAGCATAAATACTTGTTATGTCCATAGAGCCCTTTTGCCCTTGAATATAAGCATGTTAACCACAGTTGATGATTAAGGATCCTTTGGTATGAGACTTACTATTTGACTTAGCGATTCAGGAGGTTTTTCCCCGATTAGATCCTTATGGTGGCTTTATGCCCTTGATTATTGTGGTTGTCTGGGTTATGAGACCTTGCTATATTGGTTATATGTTGTTGGGCCCGAGACCGTGATTATGAGGCTAGTTGGACTTTGGTAAGTATTCTGCCCTTAGCAAGGGAAAGATTATCATTTATAGACGCTTAGGCTCTTATGGTTATGTTGTTTGGATACTGGTGATGGCATGCATACTATCTGGTGCATTCATGCTCACTTAGTGGTACGATTCCAACCAAAATCTTGATTTTACAACTGTTTTCAAAAAGGGGATCTATTCCCACTTTTCACTTTTAAAAAGGGTTATTTTATAGCAGGAATCGTATCACCTTATTTACTGGATTATGAGCTTTTGGAGCTGAAAATGATGTTTTAGAACTCCGACCGAGGATAATTCCAGTCATTATTTATCCACTTATCTTACCACTACTATTTACTTCGGTCGAGGGATATTCCGACCCTTTATACATGATTTAGTCCCGAGCATGATCTCGGGCAATGGACTTTCAAATTTATATCCTTTTAGACACGGTTCGAGTCCGTGCACTAATTATATATATATATATATATATATATATATATATATATATATATATATATATATCCCTCTGGTACTGGACGGAGTGGATGGATCATGATGGTTATTGGAAGTCCTGGATCGGGACCAGGTAGTGGATATGGATTTTCCCGAGTCCCCTAGGGGCCCCTTCGTCCGAGAGCCATCGAGCCGGAGAAGCTTGGTCGCCTTAAGTCCTGCCTTTTCGAGCTAGGTGAGCTGGAGGAGGTATATACACTTGGTACGGTATGGATTGAGATAGTGGAACCGGCTAAAGTTCGGTGCCCCCAGTATGCCTTGAGATTGTGGAACCGGTTCGAGTCCGGTGCTCCCTACATGGTTATGACATTTTGGTTTATGTTACACTCATCCATTCATATGCATTTCTTATCACCAGTAGAGTTGTTTGACGTCTGTATCTATCGGTCGTATGGGAGGTTGTATAGGTACGAGTTATGGTTGCTGTTTGCTGAGTGTTTGTGTGAACCTTCTGGGCTTATGGGGGTCCGGTTAGGTACTTGTTTGCCCAGACTAGTCGGTTACTTTATTATGGTTTATTATGGTTAGTTCGTGGCAGGTTGGTTGTGGACTGGTACCTGAGATTAGAGGTATGTTTCTGATTCCTTTATCCTTTCGGTAGATTATATTATGGTTGGTTATTCCCAGGATTTGTCACCCTTTGGGTATAGGCTTGATGAGGCTAGTGTTGGCTCCTTTACGTGGCTATGGACCTTAAGATGTTAGGTTGACTCCCTTGGGTAGTTATCTCTGAGTTAGCCCTATATGTCTATTTATATGTATGGTATCACCGTATATCCCTCTTTTTCCTTATCTATTTACATCTTATATGTATCATTTGGCCTTGTACTAATATTATATATCATTCTTCTATTCTTCCTTTATATTTTAACAGTAGTATACGATATTGCACTTTAGCTCCTGAATGATGTCAGGATAGGGTAGCTATCCCTATTGCTTCTTTAGCATTGTTATGCCTAGTTTCATGGATAGTTTCCTGTAGTTACTTTCGGGCCTTCATGTTATTTATGCTTGCATTATTTCTAGAGCTCAGTTGTCCGTTGCCTACTGAGTACCACGTGTTTGGTACTCATACTACACTTCTGCAGCCTGCAGGTCATAGTGTGAGTTATCGCCGTTGATGTGTGTATATCGTGCGGAGCAGCTATGGATCGGAGATACGAGGTGAGCTCCTGGCGTTTTGAAGTATCTATACTCTCCCTCTTATTGTTAGATTGTTCTCTATGTTGTGTCAGAGACAGCTTGTATACATATATTTCTCCTGTATTTCACTTGTACTCCTGATGTATTAGAAGCTCTTGTACTGGCTCCACCAGGTTTTGGGATTATATTAACCTTGTTATTATATTTATTCCGTTGTTTCCCTTTATTCCTTTGGGTAGTCCGTTACTAGTTGTTCCAGATTACTGGTTGGCTTACCTACTAGTGGGTCATAGTAGGTGTCATCATGACCTATGAAATTGGGTTGTGACAGTTTAGACCCTTGATGTTGATTGAATAAGTTTAAGTCTCATAACCTGAGGTAAGGGATTAATAAAGGAAGGTTTTTGACTAAACAACCCTTTAAGTTACGTGTTCTATTTGGATATTTATATGATGTTTATGTGATTTAATTTGGGTCGACCGACGATGCTTATCAGTACGTGTTGTTTGTACTGATACTACTCTTGCTATACTCTTTTCTTGGATATAATCTGCCTGCAGGATCAGTAGATGTTTCATACTTGATGTGGTAAAGTCTCCAGCAGCTTCTATTTTGCTCCTATGGTGGAAGTTAGGTCATGTGTACGGTTGTGTCTTCTCTTAGTAGCTCTTGTACCTGTTTAGACTAGTTCCTTGGGGTAAGTTTTCAATTGTATTTAAAGGTTTTGTGAACTATTTGTAATAACTAAGGTAATTCGTTGTTTCTTATTGACTTCCGTATATATTCTAAAATGGTTGGTGAGGGTTCTCTTATCTAGGTGGATTTAGAGTAGGTGCCCCCACGATCTGATTAGTTGGGTCGTGATAATAATGAGACAAGTAGTTTGAAAGAGCACAATGACATAACACTTTATAAGACCTTGGTAAAGGTTTGAGTACCTGAAAATGATGAAAAATGAAGAAATTTCGGCAAGTTATGTCATATTAGAACCGATATCAAATAATCGTCGATGGTATTTTTGGTTTAATATGTAGTGCTTAATGTTATAAATGGTGATGTGGATCTTGAATTCAAGTCTGTCAGAAAGTGTGGACAGATAGATATTTGGCCAAATAAAAATATGCAATTCAAGTATATCTTGTTTCACTTAAAAAAAAGTTAAAATTTGGGCCTTTGGTCCAAGACTCAATGTTTAATGTCAGTGGGGTAAAATCCTGACATTATTGTATGAAGATATGATCTCATGTGATGGATGCAGTGAGGTTTCTCTTAGTCTGGCAATAGATAAAAAACTTGAATATGTATAACGAATGATTGTCGTCTCTAGCTAGACGGTAAATGTTATATGAAAATCTTTAAAGGATTTAAAAGATTTTAAAGCGATTCTATTGAATAGTGCCCTCAATGGCTGTAATATTACTTAACATAAAGAAAGATCAATTTTGATCTAATGAAAATGGTTAAAAAGTACCATATCTAGTACAATTAGTGTACTTATATATCCCGCTATCTCTGTATATAAAATAATTTTTTTTTAATGTGCAAAAAAGACATAATTTCCCTTTTATGTGGAGATTGACTGAAATTAAATATTGATATGGATTTATCATCTCTAACCAATATTGTCAAAGGATTGTGGGTTATGAAAATGCAGAAAGGTTATTTGATCTACATCTTGCTAAGATATTTGTAACTTATAAAGCAAGTGACTCGTCAACACATAGGAGATGCGTGATTTTTTCTTAAAAAGAAGATTTCAATCATGTTGAAAACAATGCTACTTGCATAGCTCAATTAAAAGAAGAATATATCAAAGAAGACAAAATAAAGTACATATCAGCAAATGACTATTTTGCTCAAATTTGGAGGAATATTTCACTGAGCCATTGTCGATTCCAACACTTTGAGAAGCTGAATTGAAATGCATCATCTACAAAACTAAGTGATGTTTTTGTCAGTGGGAGTAAATATGCACTACAGTCTCTTTTCCTTAAAGGATATATGTACTCTTTTCCTTCAATATATAGGATTTATTTTCATGGAGATTTTTTCTAGTAAGGTTTTGGCGAGACACATCATCTATGAACATTTGAGGGGGAGTGTTATAAAATATATTATTAGATGAATGCCCACTAAATGTAATCTCCTCATCTTCCACTACTCTTCATCATTATGTTCCACCTCCTCTATGATCTTCATTCTTAACGCTATGTCTCCAACCTCCTCTATAATCTTCCCCCTTTAATGTCATATTTATGACAACCTTTATATGCTTCTATGTAACACTATAAATAGAGACATACGAATTGATATTGTAAACACTTGAGAAATACTTGATATTTGAAAAAATAAGAAAGTTCTCATCTCGTATCTCTCTTTATCTTTTTACATTTGTTCTTTTGTTCTTGATTTTATAATATTTAAATATTTATGTTTTTATTATAAGACTGTTATTTGTCAAGCTTCATCAAGGAATAGAGCTCAAGCTTGTACCTTTGACCTTAGGGATGCAGATGCCAAAAGTGCGAGGGAATAAAAATAAACACAGAATAAGCATATTTGTAAACAACACAACATAAATTATAACGGATATAATCAACAAATAGTTTATCCCAAATGGAGTATCATGAACCACAATGCGATTAATAAATTATGCCTCAATCCAAAGTAGTTTTCATCAAAAAATAAAGAATATAGATTTGAAAATATTTTAAAGTTTAATAAAGGTCATAGTGGATGAATTGTGATTGAAAGAAGATAGAAAGAAATTAGGTTGAGGCTAAGAGAAGGAGGGAATTAACTCCTATGTTATTAAAATTTTAGTTTTTAAATTGGTTTGCTATTAGATGTAAGTATTCATCAATTGACAATATACCATAATATTATTTAAATGGCTACTTTTGAAATATTCTTAAAACTATGTTATTTAAGATAATAAAATTTTAAAATGGCGTACGTTGAACTCTCAAAAATTAACAGAAATTTTCATAAATAGCTATAATTTGAAGCATATTAATCATAAACGATACATTTCATATATACCAAAAATGGCAATATCTTCCTTCGAGAGCCAGAGTATCAAGCACACAGAAAGACGATATCTTAGATACAATTCTTATAAAATAGGAGAGAATCGTGGTGAAATCTTTTTAAGGATAATAGAAATCATTAAAACAGGTGAATAAATCATTCAATCACTTTAATTAGGAGGCATCTTTTATCTTCACTCCAAAAATAGAACACGATGCATTTAAATCTTCTCTTCTTTCACTCCAAAAATAGAACAGGATGCATTTGACCTTCAATTTTTCTTGAGAAATTCAAACACCATATCATAGATACAAATGTAAATCAGTTATGATACATATGTAAAATCAAATTGAAAAAGTCTATAATATAGATGTAAAGTACTCTATATCATAGAATATGATAACTAATATTCAAGATAAAGATTATCTATATCATTTTTTATCGGTTTATTATTGACTGATGTATACTATATCAATATATGTCTGACTGATGCATTATATATTTAATTGATACAATCTGATACATTTATATATAATTGTATCAAAAACATCGATTTTTCAAGCTTTTATCTTTATGTATCAATAGCGGAACTGATACAATATGTATCAGTTGTTATCAGGCAGATATACAAATTATTTTCATGTTGTATCTTGATTTCTAGTTGCTTTTGATACAGACTGTATAAAGATGTATCAGATTATACCAATGATTTTTCTCAAAATTTTTATTTTTGTATATCAATGACGGAATCGATACAATATGTTTCAATTCGCTATTGATATACAAAGACAAGAAGTTTGAGAAAACCACTAAAAATTTCAAATTAGAGGTTTAAGTTCTGAAAATTCCAGCAAATTGTTACTTGAATTTGAGAGAATTAAAAAAATGCAGAATTGTGAGAAAGAGAATATGAGCAAAATCGTCAGAGAGAAAATAGGAGAAAATCGTGTGCAATGTAATAGGATAGGAGCAAATTAAAGGAAGTGTGATTTGGTGGGATAAAGATTTGGTCATGTACAATTTTGTCAAGTAATAGTCAATGGCCTTGTAGATTCATGCCATGTGTATCATAAAATAATTTATGGTTGAGATCTATTTTAATTTATATATACTCATAAAAAGAATTTAAAATGACAAAAATACACTAACTGCAGTTAACTTTAAACCCACACTCTTGCCTTTTAATTCTTTTTTTATGTTTAAAATGTAAACTGAAACAAAATGCATTAGTGAATTTTCTCAAGAAAAAGAATTAAAATAGCGAGAATATTTCTCCTAATTTTTTTTATCCGCCAAAATCTCTTTTCTTTTGTAACGATTACACCTATCATTAAAAAATATGTATTTATTTTTTATAAGTATCTCGTTTTTCTCCTAAGAAATCTAATTACGACATAGAAACAGTAAGTCTTTGAAATTACAAGGTTCTGATCTCTTTTTTTCTTTTAATGTTAGTTGTTGTTTGATCTTATTAAGTTTGATTTATTTATTTATTTTAAATTGATCATTTGATATTTGTTTGATCTAGTATTATATATTTATTTATTTGTAATCTTGATAAAAGAAAAGAGATTTGACTGGTCAAAAAAATTGGAAAAATATTTCCGCATTTTTAATTTGTTTTCTTGAGAAAATTCACTGATGCATTTTGTAGCCTACGGTTAGTGTATTTCAAAAGGTAAGAGTGTAAGTTATAAGTTAACTACGGTTAGTGTATTTTTGCTATTTTTAATTCTTTTTATGAGTATATATGAATTGAAATAGATCTCAATCATAGATTATTTTCTTATACACATGGCATAGATCTACAAGGCCATTGAATATTACTTGACAGAATTGTACTTGATCGGATCTTTATTAAATTTGGTGAGAGGGTTAACTGATAAATTTAGTAAGTATTTTAAACCTACCAAAGAGGAAAAAGAATAATCAGTGAATTTACTATTAAATTGATGAACATTGTTGAATTTTATAATATTTTAACACTACTAATTTTGTGTACGTGCTTAGCACGTGTGTCTCGTGTTGACCAATAAAATTGTATATAAATAAATAATTTTAAAAAAATAGCAATTGACATTAAAATACATCTTATATCAATTTGAATGATATAAATATATATTGTATCTCAAATATATTATTATTTGTTTGTGTATCTCGCCTTATCACTTTTTTTATACAAATGATTTGTTTTGTTTCTATATTTTCGTCGCTTTATCTATTTTGTATTGTAATAAAAAAAAATTGTTTGACATTAATAATTTTCTTTAAAGTGCAGCATATATTTTATCCATTTGAAAAATAACATTACCAAAAATATGGTTCAACTTTTAATATAGTTTGAGACTGTGTTTTATTTATTTATAACCGAAAAAAATACTTTTTAACCTATAGAAAGTTGAAAGTGCTCCAAAATTTGACCTAAAATATTTAGGACTTATGTTCAATCTATAAATATATACTCATAATACCACATCAACTTAAATATTAATTTGAACTTTTTAGCTATTTCTTTTATCAATATGCTATATTACATCAACTTAAACATTAGTTTGAATTTTATAGCTATTTCTTTTATAAATATGCTACATAGTTCAAATAATGAAAGATTTAAAGTTAGTCGATGCCCTAAATAATAGAAAAATAATTAAAAGACTATTTTTTAATACTGAAAAGGCAAAAATATGTCCTTAGACTATCACAATATACTCTTCATCCACCTATTTCGTCAATATACTCTTCATCCACTTATTTCGCTAATTTCCTTCTATTACTTTTTTGGCTCATTTATGCCCTTTAACAAATAGTAAACACTATTTTTTTTTAAAAAAAAGATATATTTAAATTTCACGTGGTATTTTATTGCTAGTTCAATTTTTAGTTGTCACCAACTAAATAAATTTACCACACACACACCCCTTTCCCTCCCCCTTCCCCTCCCCCCTCGATTTTCTGACTTACCTGACCGGAAAAGTCATTTCCGGTCGTTGTTGCTCTACTTTCTCTTTTCTTTATTTCTTTTTTTCCAAAACACCACCTACACATTCACTACACAACACACAAGTGAAGCTTCTTCGAACTTAAAGCTTCAAGCTTCGTTAATGGTCCAAAATCCATTAGAAATAACTTCATCTTCTTCGAATTTAAAGCTTCAAGCTTCGTTAATGTCTACCGTGATGTTCTCAACTTAATAAAAAAAAATTACGGAAGTTAAAAGTATAAATTAATTTGATAGCATAACATGTGACATTTGGGAAGAAATCCAATTAGATTAAAAAAATTAGTTGTTTCACAATAACATCTGATTCCTCCAAACCCCAACAATCTTGATTACAATCACTCTTTTAATGGGATACTCTAACAGTAAAAACACATGTAAATCTTTGTCCTTATTTGTTGAAATAATATAGAATAAGATTGTACTATCCTTCTTATATATATTTTTGTTTTTGAAGTCTTTGTCGAAGTTGTCCGAGGTTACAATTAGTAGTAGCGTTCATGACCGTGTTTTGAGAATAAAATTCTAAATATCTAAATATTAGTAGTATATATAATTAATTTTAAAGTTTTCAATATTACTAATATGTCGAATATGCTAATTAAGTAAATTATTTTGCTCGAAAATATTTACAAATACTTTTAAAATGATATTTTGTGGTTACATAACAAACACAAAAATATAAGTAAAGAAATTAAGTGAACAACATTATAAATATTTTTTTTATCTTCACCATATTCTATATTTATTCTTTATACGGTTAGTTTCTGATAAATAGATCTTTAACCATTATTACTATCCATGTAAGAACCATTAGAAACATTGAGGCCAAGTATCTACAATATTTATTTTTCCTCATTGACCTCTTTGACCACAAAATATTAGCTCTAAAATTTTCTGCCAAAATCCATTTTAATTAATGTTCGATCATATTGTAGCTCTATTTTATTGCCCTATCATAAATTGCTGCCATTTTTCATAATTAAATTTTTGTTTATCAATTCTGCATATTTTTCCTGTATGACACCATTTTATTGGTTTAGATCCTTTCAAACACGCAGAAAGTAAAAAAAAACTCTCGTGTCCCTATTTAGCATGCAAAATGTTCAGCCTCATTTTTTATTTATGTTGTTTAGATTATCCTAATTTCAATTTTTCCAATTATTCACGAACACCACTTACATATAATAAATGTATACAAAAGAATAAAATTCAAATATATTTTTATAACTCTTCCTGCCAAAAACAAGGGACCTACTTCTGGTTGGGTTTTCTTATTTTCAATGCGAAGTTATTAATTGAATTGAAAATTATTTAGACGTCAAAGTAAGAGTCTCCAAATCTTTCACCACTACGAGAGGAAGAAATCAATAGGCGCTAATAAGGCACGTACACAATACCTGATATTTTCATGTTCGGTCGTTCGTAGAAAGCATTTGATGCATGCCTTCTGTGCAATGCATATATATGAATGTAACATTTGTCATTTGTTAGTTTTCTGTTGACCTCAGTAACAAAAGAGTTGTTTTCTTTCATAATTCACAAATTTTCACGACAATTTTCACAATCATCTTCTTTCAAAGATAAATGTGCAAGTCATTTTTTGCTCCCCGGTAGAGGAGGAGAGTACTTTACTCATTGCATTTCAGCTATCATCCAACCATTAATGACGCGTCTATGTCCGGACAGGGAAAAAAAAAGGGGTGGGGTGGGGTTGGGGGGGGGGGGGGCGGGGAAGGAGGGAAAGACCAAAAGCATTTTATGTAATCTTTTCTGTCCAAAATAACCCTGAGAAACTACAACGGATATGTTACACACTCAACTTTATGTTCTTGCATGAACAAAATGGATGAACTGGAAACAATAGTTCAACAAATACCAGCAACAAAAGACACCACGTCTCAGTAAACTTCAGTTTCTCCAATAGAAGTAGGTTCTCTTTGTTGTTTTTCCACATACTCAGATGGAAACCAACCTGCCTTGCCTTGGCATTCTCTTTCTGGCCATCCTGATTAAGTCACTTGAACATAACATGAAATTGGAAAAGAGAGCACTCATAAATTCAATATGGATGTAACACAATAGAAGAATGGAAGACTTGAGAGTACTAACAGCTAGGGGTGTTGATGGTTTGGTTAAAAATCAAACCATCAAATAAAACCGACTAAAAAAATCGACATTTGATTTGGTTATGGTTCTACTAAGAAAAAACCGAAAAAATAACCAAATCGAACCGATAAATTATATATATATATATATATATTATAATTATTTGAATATCTAATATTAGTTTTTCATAAATAATTATAAGTATCTTATACCTTGTAATCGTTAATTTGGTTTAGTTTACTTATTTCACATGCACTACAACACATTTAAATAATTTTCATGGTTTGATTTGAGTATATAATATTAGTTTTTCATAAATGATAATTATCTAATTGTATATATGTGGTGTGGTGTATTGTCAGTTTTTAATTTCTTTACTAAGACATTCATCTACTCTTCATAAATCCGTCAACTGGGCAGGGTTGACCCGGTTCCGGCCCGGTTAGACCGGCCCAGTAGGAGACCGGACCGGACCCGGTATAGGTAGTGGGCTAGGGGTTTTTTAGGGTGCTGGGTCGGTCAAGGTAACGAGACCAGTAGACCAGCCCAGTTAGGAAATTGGGTCGGGTCCACCGGTGCACCGGACCGGCCTGGCCCGGTTAAATTTTTTTTTTTTTTTTAATGCCATTGGGCCCCCAGCCTGCAAAAGGCTACTTTGGACCGTTGAGGCCCAACGGCTATAATGTCGTTGGCCCAACGGCCAAAACAGCCTTTTAGGCTATTTTTTTTAAAAAAAAAAAAATTAATTCAAAAATTTATTTTTCCTATAAATACATGCCATTTCAAAAAAAAATTCTTACAATCTCATTCTCTCTCAAATTTGCTAAAATTATCTCATAAATTGTTCTATTATATTTTATTATTTTGCAATTACAAATACTACGTGGAAGTTTTCAAAAGTACTCAATTGACCAACTTTCGAATACTTCAGAAATTTGGTATTATCATTCCATCTCTTACTTTTAATTTTTAATTAGTGTATTATTTTTTGAATATTTATTTGGATTGTTTTCGTGTTTTTTGAATAATTGTTAGTTTAATTTGTAATATGAATAAATTAAGGAAAGTCGGTAAAAGTGTTAGAATTTTTTGTCTCAAAAGTGGTAGTGGTAGTGGTAGTAAGAAACAAATTGGTTCCGGTAGAGGTAGTTCAAATACCGATATACTCGTGTGTCTTCGGTACCAATTAGCGAACCCTTTGAGAATTAAATAGGTGTAGGTGCTCACGATATGAATTATTTAGAGGCCCAAGAAAATTATGGTATAGAAGAAGAGAATGAACTAGACTCTGTTGATGTAGATGAAAATGGTGATGATGTTGATGTTACACCCGAATCTAGTAATGTTAATGTTCAATCTGAATCGGTTAATCTTCCTCCCCGGCCCCCTGTAAGATCTCGTAAAAAAATTAGTATTGTGTGAAATTTTTTTACTCGAATAGAAGGAACCACTCAGGTTGAATGCGATATTTATCAGTCAAAATACGAGCATAAGACCAGGGGTAATAAAGGAGGTACGGATCAGTTGTCGAGACATTTGAAGGAGAAACATCCAATAGAGCTAGCTCAGGTAAATGGTGGTGGGACAGTTGGGGGCCCAAGTCAAACTAGATTGAACCCAAAAACCGGTAAATTAGTTAAGGATTATAATAAAATGAAGGATCGTGAAGAATTAGCCAAAATGATAGCTGTGGGTTGTTTGCCTTTCTCTTTTTATTCATTATATTCAGGCAATTTATAATCCTATGTTTGAGAGTATTCCTAGAAGTACTTGTCGGTCCGATATTTTTAGACTCCATGCACAATATGTTTACTATTTATGCATTATTAAAAAATCTTTCATGTAGAGTTGCTTTAACTGCTGATTTTGGTCGTGCTATTAATAAAAATGATTATTTAACAATTACTTGTCATTGGGTAGATAGTAATTTTGTTATGCAAAAACGTATTTTAGGATTTTTGTATGATGAAGACCGTAGACACACCGAGAAATTTATTTCTGAATCTATTACAAAAGTTGCAAGATATTATGGTATTGACCGTAAAGTTTTATGTATATCTTTTGATAATGCATCTAACAACAACGTTGCTATTGACTTGTTAAAAATTGAACTTTCTTCACCGTTACCAGAAATATTTCATGTTAAGTGTGCTTGCCATATATATAATTTAATTGTAAAAGATGGTCTTGCTTTTTTTGAGCCTGTTATTGAAAAAGTTAGAATTGCAGTTGGCTTTATTCAAGGAAATAATAGAAAAATTAGACTTACCGAATTTAAAAGAAAATGTAAGGAAAATGGACTTAGACCGAGATTAGAGCCTGAAGAAATAGATGTTAGATGGAATTCTACGTATGATTTCTTAAATACTTGCAATATTTATAAAGTTCCTATTACTATGACTTTTAACCAATTTGCTAGTGCTTTTCCCGATAGTATGTTACAAAATTCAAATTGGGCTAAAATTGATGATATTGTTAATTTTTTACAAAAATTTTATCTAGCCACGGTTGAATTTTCTAGTGCTTATTATCCTACTGTTTGTAATATTTTAGCTTATTTAGCCGACATTTCTTTATTGCTTAACGAGTATAAGTCTAAACCAAGTTACAAATATGCTATTGATGCAATGATTGATAAATTTAAAAAATATTTTTTTCCGCTTCCCCCTATTTACTTAGTTGGTGCTGTAATAAATCCATGTATGAAATATAATACTATGTCCAAATTTACTTCTCTTATTTATTCTGCTTTAGAAGTAAAAGCTAATGAAGAACCTTCTTTGTTTACGGTTATGTCTGATGTGAATAGTTACATGAACACATTATACAATCATTATGCTGATTTACTTGACAATGCTTTACCGTCACACATTACACCGACCCCTGCTCTCCATCCTTCTGAGGAACCATCATCTTCTAAAAGGCAGGCACATAATATGTCTGCTTATTGTGTTTCTGATCTATCTGTTTGGAATAGATTGCAGCCTTCATCGCAAAGAATCGTAAGCCGGGAAGAGCTTAAATATTATCTTATGCAGCCTACAGAGGATCCTAGAGGTAGAATCAATACGCTGGAATGGTGGAAGAATAATGAAAGACAATATCCTGTACTTTCAAGATTAGCTAGAGATATATTGAATGTTCCAATGTCAACCGTTGCATCAGAGAGCGCTTTTAGTCAAGGACGACAGCAGATTGGAGACAACAGACACTCATTGGGAGGCAATGCCATGAATGTTTTAGTTTGCCTTAGAGACTGGATTAGAGCAGAACGAAGAAATCAAGGAATGTTCGTGGAGCCGGAAGACGAAGAAGATCTTGAAGAAATAATGACTTCAAGAGAGAATTCAACACAATCAAGTCCAATGCATGGCTTTGGTGCCATTGATTTTGAAAATCCACAACCAATTTTCGTTAATGTTAACACTAGTGAATTGGAAAAAATGATGAAAAATTTGTAGAATTTATAATTAATCAATTGAAATTTCATTTTTCAATTTAACTTTGTGAAATTAGTGAAATGTAATTGCAACCTTGTAACTTGTAAGTTTTGAAACATTTTACAATCAATCAAATATTAAGTTCATTTACTATTTACATATTTTTTTCATTTAAAATTTAAATTGAATATTTTTACATATGTATGTTCTTTAAAGTAGTATATATATTGAATGTAAATACATATGTATATTCTTTGAAGTAGTATATATTGAATACATATGTATATTCTTTAAATTAGTATATATTGAATGTACATAAATATGTACCTTCTTTAAAGTAGTATATATTGAATGTATATATGTATGTATATTCTTTAAAGTAGTATATATTGAATGTATATATGTATGTATATTCTTTAAAGTAGTATATATTGAATGTAAATACATATGTATATTCTTTAAAGTAGTATACATTGAATGTACATACATATGTATATTCTTTAAATTAGTACATATTGAATGTATATATGTATGTATATTCTTTAAAGTAGTATATATTGAATGTACATACATATGTATATTCTTTAAATTAGTACATATTGAATGTATATATATATATATATATATATGTATATTCTTTAAAGTCGTATTTTAAGTAGTATTTATTGAATGTATATTAAAAAACAATCAAAGTTCAAAATATTTTTTTTTTTGTCGGGACCCGGTAAACCGGCCCATTAATATGGACCGGTTGGTTAACCCGACCTGGCCCAATAAGACCGGTCATACATTTTAAATGGGCCGGTGCTGGGCCATCTGGGGGTTTGTTACTGTTGGGCCTGGCACGGACCGGCCCAGTATGAGTAAGCACCAGACCGGACCGAGCTCGGTAAAAATTATCGAACCGGAGCCGGGTTGACCCGGCCCGGCCCGGTTAACAGGCTTAACTCTTTAATGGCTTGCCCCTTTGATTTTTTAAGGGTTGACCATTCTATTTAAAGATCTATATTGTTTCTGTGGATGTTAGACATGTGAAGTGAAAAAACGTCTACATTGATGTAAATTACACATGCTAAAACTTCAAAATAGTATTGAAAAATAATAGAAGATTCATATTTATTCATCTTGTGATAGTAGAGAGAAATATATTGATTCTTAACGTTCATTTGAAATAGTTGTTTCATGTTCCATTGTTTTACTATTATCAATTTATCATTAGCTAATATAAACTGAGAAACCGAACCAAACCGAACTAAAACCGACAAGAACTAAATCGATGGTTTTTATTTTATTTGGTTTGGTTTAATTTTAGAATATTAAAAATTGACTTAATTGGTTTGGTTGTGGTTTTAATAAAAAATTGATCCAAACCGAACCATGAAAACCCCTACTAACAACAGTCATCTTTACGGGAAAACTGGAGAAGGCTTAGGACTATAATAGATTTTTTAGGTCTAGAAAAACAATAATGATCCAGTAGATATACATGTGAGTTTTATGTCTTCAATCAATAAGTTATTATCTTTAGAGGGAAGGGTCAAAATAAAGGCCAGAATATTAGAATGAAAAGTTAAACAACCTTACGACCAACAACATAATCACCGACAAATAAACTTAGTTCCTTTTCCCATTCAGCTTAAAAAGAATAAATAGTTTGTACGATAAGAGAAAAAAATTATGACAATGCTTTATTAAATAATTTAATTCATTAATAAAATAGTAACACTGCACAGATAAGGTGTCTTTAGAGTTACACAGTTTAAAAGAGTCTATGCCAATAACATATCCTCCTCCTTAATCAGCTTTTTCTTTTAGATTTCTATCAAATTGTATAATAAATAAATCATTCTGCAATAAGATTATACCAACTTAGACAACAGTTGTTAAAGCAGAGGTTATCTCGGCCAAAAAGTATTTTGTTTTCTCAGGTATGGGGGCTGGAGTGTTTACAGTAAGTGTGGCTACAGGAGGAGCAGCCTCTTTTCACTGTTTTTCAGAAACTATTTGTACAAATTACAAATTGCTAAGTAAAAACCTTTAGCCGACTTTTGAGGAATTCTGTTTTTGGTGGAAAACCTTAAACGACCTTTTTTTTCTTCCCCGTTTATTTATTCAGCCGATTTTTTATATCAAGAATACTTTTTCATATATTTATTAATTGAATGAAAAATGTGAAAAGATAATTTTGTCTATTGGAGAGACTTTTAATGAAGGGAGTTAGAGATAGAGATTAGACATTAGAGATCAGAGATTAGAGACCATTAAATTTGAAGAAATTAGATAAAATGTCGAGTGAGTCAAAATTCTTTATAAAAAATAGCTCGATTATTACAGGAAATTACATGAAATGTCCCCCATAGTGGGTGACTTTGTATTTTTGTCCCCCATAAGAAAATTCTTTAAAGACTAGTCTTCCTTCATTTTTATATATACAACAAGTACATTTTTACCCCTCTACACCACAAATTATGCTCATTTGTCTCTCAACTTTTTTCTTTTTTTTTTTTTTTTTTTTCTCTTTTTTGCTGTTACTTGATTTTTATTTTTTCTTTTCTCTTTTTTTCTTGTTTTAATTCGTTTGTCTCAACCTTTGTTTTTTATTTTTTTTCTTCTTTTTTTTTTCTTTTTATTTCTCAAACATTATTTCTTTTTCATTTCTCTTTTTTAAATTCATTGTCTCAACCTTTATTTTTTTTATTTTTTGTTTTTTTCTTTTCTCATTTTTTTTATTTTTCTCAAACTTTATTTTTATTTTATTTTTTCTTCTCATTTTTTTTCTCAATTTTATTTTTTTATTTTTTTTATTTTTCTCTTTTTTGTATTTTCTTAACCTTTATTTTTTTCTTCTCTTTTTTTTCTTTTTTCTCAATCTTTATTTTTTTCCTTCTCTGTTTTCTTGTTTCTCAGCTTCTATTATATTTTGCTAATGAATAGAAAATTTAATAATCCGCAAAAAGAATCTTCTTTCTTTGACATCAAAGTAAACTTAAGGGCGTGACTTGCCATTTGGAAGTCCTTTGAGATAAGTCTTGCCTCTAAGGAAAAAGTTATTGAACATTAACTTGTTGTTTGTAAATTATTGAACTAAGTTTTGCCTCTAGGGCAAGAGTTATAGAGTATCTCATAAATTAAGAGATAATGAAATAGTGTTAACTCTTGTCCATGGGGAGTAATTTGTTTTTTTGGGAGATTCTTGGCTAAGTCAAGTTTTAGAGACAAGACTTATAGAGCATCTCATAAATCAAAGACACAATGTGGTAGTGCTAACTTTTGCCCATGGGAGCATATAACTTATTTTTTGAAAGTCTTTGGGCTAAGTAATGCCTCTAAAGGAAGAGTTATAGAACATCTCATAAATCAAGACACAATGTGATAGTTTCAACTCTCGCCCATTGGACGTAACTTGTTGTTTGAAAGTCCTTGGGCTAAGTCTTGCCTCTAAGGCTAGAGTTATAGAACATCTCATAAATAAAGACACAATGTGATAGTATCAATTCTTGTTCATGGGGCATAACTTGCTGTTTGAAAGTCCTTGGTTTAAGTCATGCCTCTAAGACAAGAGTTATAGAGCATCTCATAAATCAAGACAAAATGTAGTACTGTCAACTCTTTCCCATGGGGCGTAACTTGCAGTTTGAAAGTCCTTGGGCTAAGTCTTGCCTCTGAGACAAGAGTTATAAAGCATCTCATAAATCAAGACACATGTGGTAGTGTCAACTCTTGCCCACGGGGCATAACTTGTTGTTTAAAAGTCCATGGGCTAAGTCTTGCCTCAAAGGCAAAGTTATTGAGCATCTGATAAATCAAGACTCAATATGGTAGTGTCAACTCTTGCCTATGGGACATAACTTGTTGTTTGAAAGTCCTTAGGCTAAGTCTTGCCTCTAAGGCAAGAGTTATAGAACATCTCATAAATAAAAACACAATATGGTAATATCAACTCTTGCCCATGGGGCGTAACTAGTTGTTTGAAAGCCTTTGGTCTAAGTCTTGCCTCTACGGCAAGAGTTATAGAGCATCTCAAAAATCAAAACACAATATGGTAGTATCAACTCTGGCCCATGAGGCGTAATTTGTTGTTTGAAAGCCCTTGGCCTAAGTCTTGCCTCTAAGGCAAGAGTTAGAGAGCATTTCATAAGTTAAAACATAATATAGTAGTGTCAACTCTTGCCCATGGGTGGTAACTTGTTGTTTGAAAGTCTTGGGCTAAGTCTTACCTCTAAGACAAGAGTTATAGAGCATCTCATAAATCAAGACACAGCGTGGTAGTGTCAACTCTTGCCCATGGGGCATAACTTGTTGTTTGAAAGTCCTTGGACTAAGTCTTGCCTCTAAAGCAAAGTTATAGAGCATCTCATAAATCAAAACTCAATGCGGTAGTATCAACTCTTGCCCATGAGGCATAACTTGTTGTTTGAAAGTCCTTGGCCAAAGTCTTGACTCTAAGGCAAGAGTTATAGAGCATCTCATAAATAAAAACACAATATGGTAGTATCAACTCTTGCCCATGGGGCGTAACTTATTGTTTGAAAGCCCTAAGTCTAAGTCTTGCTTTTAAGGCAAGAGTTATAGAGCATCTCATAAATCAAGACACAATGTGGTAGTGCCAACTCTTACTCATGGGGCATAATTTTATTATTTGAAAGTCACTGGGCTAAGTCTTGCCTCTAAGGCAAGAGTTATAGAGCATTTCATAAGTCAAAACATAATGTGGTAGTGACAACTCTTGACCATAGGGCGTAACTTGCTGTTTGAAAGACGTAGGGCTAAGTCTTGTCTCTAAGGCAAGATTTAAAGAGCATTTCATAAATCATGACACAACGTGATGTGCCAACTCTTGCTCATGGGTCATAACTTTTTGTTAGAAAGTCCATGAGCTAAGTCTTGCCTCTAAGGCAAGAGTTATAGAACATCTCATAAATAAAAACACAATATGATAGTGTCAACTCTTGCCTATGGGGCGTAACTTGTTGTTTGAAAGCCCTTGGTCTTGTTTGAAAGCCCTTGGTCTAAGTCTTGCCTCTAAGGCAAGAGTTATAAAGCATTGAACAAATAAAGACACGATGTGGTAGTGCTAACTCTTGCTCATCGGGCATAACTTGTTGTTTGAAAGTCTTTGGGTTAAGTCTTGCCTCTAAGGCAAGAGTTATAGAACATCTTATAAATACAAATATAATATAGTAGTATAAACACTTGCCCATGGGGAATATCTTATTGTTTGAAAGCCCTTAGTGTAAGTCTTGCCTCTAAGGCAAGACTTATAGAGCATCTTATAAATCAAGACAAAACGTGTTAGTGCCAACTCTTACTCATGGGGCATAACTTGTTATTTGAAAGGTATTGGGCTAAGTCTTGCCTCTAAGGCAAGAGTAATAGAACATCTTATAAATAAAAACACAATATGATAGTGTAAACTCTTGCCCATGGGGCGTGACTTGTTGTTTGAAAGCCCTTGGTCTAAGTCTTGCCTCTAAGGCAAGAGTTATAGAGCATCGAATAAATGAAGACACGATGTGGTAGTGCCAACTCTTGCTCATCGGGCATTACTTGTTGTTTGAAAGTCCTTGGGCTAAGTCTTGCCTCCAAGGCAAGAGTTATAGAACATCTTATAAATAAAAAAATAATATGGTAGTATCAACACATGCCCATGGGGCATAACCTGTTGTTTGAAAGCCCTTGGTCTAAGTCTTGCCTCTAAGGCAAGAGTTATAGAACATCTCATAAATAAAAAAATAATATAGTAGTATCAACTTTTGCCCATGGGGCATAACTTGTTGTTTGAAAGCCTTTGGTGTAAGTCTTGCCTCTAAGGCAAGAGTTATAGAGCATCTGATAAATCAAGATACAATGTGGTAATGCCAACTATTACTCATGGGGCATAACTTATTGTTTGAAAGTCATTAGGCTAAGTCTTGCCTCTAAGGCAAGAGTTATAGCGCATCTCATAATTCAAGACTCAATGTGGTAGTGTCAACTCTTGCCCTCGGGGCATAACTTGTTGTTTGAAAGTCCTTGGGCTAAGTCGTACCTCTAATTTAAGAATTATAGAACATCTTATAAATAAAAACACAATATGATAGTATCAACTCTTGCCCATGGGGCGTAACTTCTTGTTTGAAAGACCTTGGTCTAAGTCTTTCCTCTAAGCCAAGAGTTATAGAGAATCTCATATATCAAGACACAATTTAGTAGTGCCAACTTTTACTCATGGGGCATAACTTGTTGTTTGAAAGTCATTGGGCTAAGTCTTGACTCTAAGGTAAGAGTTATAGAGTTTATAATAAGTCAAAACATAATGTGGTAGTGTTAAATTTTTCCCATGGGGAGTAACTTGTTGTTTGAAAGTCCTTAAGCTAAGTCTTGCCTCTAAGACAAGAGTTATAAAGCATATCATATATCAAGACACAATGTGGTAGTTTCAACTCTTGCCCATGGGGCGTAACTTGTTGTTTGAACGTTCTTGGATTAAGTCTTGTCTCTAAGTCAAAGTTATAGAGCATATCATAAATCAAGACTCAATATGGTAGTGTTAACTCTTGCCCATGGGGCATAACTTATTTTTGAAAGTCCTTGGGCTATGTGAGTTATTGAACATCTCATAAATAAAAACACAATATGATAGTGTCAACGCTTGCCCATGGAGCGTAACTTGTTGTTTGAAAGCCCTAGGTCTAAGTCTTGACTCTAAGGCAAGAGTTATAGAGCATCACATAAATCAAGACACTATGTGGTAGTGTCAACTCTTTCTCATGAGGCATAACTTGTTGTTTGAAAGTCATTGGGCTAAGTCTTGCCTCTAAGGAAAGACTTATAGAGGATTTCATAAGTCAAAACATAATGTGTTTGTGACAACTCTTGAATCTATTGCTCCTGAATCATAATTCAATGTCTGAGTTGCGTTTGAATCTATTGCTCTTTTAGAGATGAAGCTTCGTGGGGATCATACATCATATAAGTGTTTACTGGGAAAACAGTAAAGTTAAATTTGTTATGGGGTCAAGGACATACGCCTCGATTTAATTCGTTAAGTTTGTAATTTAGCAATTAAATGGGGGTTCATAAATAAGCTAGTTAAATAGTAAAGGGAGTTAAGAGAATCGTATGAAGCAATAGAGCTTCGATGCTTCCTCCATCTGGAAACGTTTGTATGAAAATGCTTAAGAGTAAAGACTTAAAATTATAGAAAACTTGGAGCATAAGAATATTGATATATTGCTTAAAAATCAGTAGTCAACCCCTTACAAATGGGTTGCAACTATTATTTATAGGCAACAAAGGTCATACATTAACCAATAGAAGAGCTCCACCCTAGCCCTAAAATACTATGACCATTAGTCGTATTCCACGTAGGGAAACAATTATTTATTCCAGCTAATATCCCTCTTTTATTGGCAGAGTTTTGTATGGGCTCCTGTCTCTATTCCGATATCGATCTTTTTGTGTACTCGGTAAAGAGCCGAGGTCGATCTTGTTCACCTAAACCTTGCCCGAGCATCCTCTAATCATAGATAACCTTATCCAATCTCATGTGCCACGTGCTTCTCCTGAATCCTGGCACGTGTACACACTATTTTTTGCCCTACACAATAAGGCCAGCAACTGAATTCAATTTCCAATACTTAACCATTTTTGTGGGACTTTTATCATGGGGGACAAATAAGTAAAGTCACCTACTATGGAGCTTATTTATGCAGTTTACCCCGATTATTATTAATTACTTAAAAATGACCATTCGACCACTTTTGCTTAGATAGGTAAATTTTCCAAACAGAATGACCCTTTTCAGATGTACTACTTGGGCCGAAATTCCTTGTAGCCCGCCCATTGATTGGAATTAGGGAAAAACCGAATCATATTCCAAATAAGGGTTCTTATCATTGTCGCCTCCGAATCCGAATCCGAATCCAAGTCAAGTTCACACCACTACCTCAAGCCCTGAAATCGAGTTTATAGGTAACATGGAATTTCCTTACGCTTCCTACTTTATCTAATCGGCTCCTTTTCCTATTTCTAATTTATACTATTGATCTACACTTTTTATTTGTTTTCCATGTGATATAATGGCTCCAAACTATTATGATTGCCGTTCCGACTTAGCAGCATATCACTAGTCACTTTTATTGAATATTTGCCTTATAAATAAGCCCCTAAAATTTGATGTTTTTAAAAAATAAAAAATAAAAAAAATTAATGATTGGAATGGTTAAATGTGCTTTTTTTAACACCTTTAGAGTTGTTTTTTTATACAAGTCTTTTTTAATTTAATGTCTGAGTTGCGTGTGAATCTGTTTCTCTTTTAGAGATGAAGCTTCGTGGGGATCATACATCATATAAGTGTTTACTGGGAAAACAGTAAAGTTAAATTTGTTATGAGGTCAAGGACATGCGCCTCGATTTAATTCCTTAAGTTTTTAATTTAGCAATTAAATGGGGGTTCATAAATAACTTAGTTAAATAGCAAAGGGAGTTAAGAGAATTGTATGAAGCAATAGAGCATCGATGCTTCCTCCACCGGAAACATTTGTATGAAAATGCTTAAGATTAAAGACTTAAAAATATAAAAAACTTGGAGCATAAGAATATTGATATATTGCTTAAAAATCAGTAGCCAACCTCTTACAAATGGGTTACAACTTTTATTTATAGGCAACAAATGTCATACATTAACCAATAGAAGAGCTCCACCCTAGCCGTAAAATACTATGACCATTAGTTGTATTCCACGTAGGGAAACAGTTATTTATTTCAGCTAATATCCCTCTGTTATTGGCAGAGTTTTGTATGGGCTCTTGTCTCTAATCCGATATCGATCTTTCTGTAGAGCCGAGGTCGATCTTGTTCACCTAAACCTTGCCCGAGCATCCTCTAATCATGGATAACCTTCTCCAATCTCATGTGCCACGTGCTGCTCCTAAATCCTGGCACGTGTACCCACTATTTTTTGCCCAACACAATAAGGCCAGCAACTAAATTCAATTTCCAATACTTAACCATTTTTGTAGGACTTTTATTATGGGGGACAAATAAGTAAATCCACTTACTATGTAGGTTATTTATGCAGTTTACCCCGATTATTTTTAATTACTTAAAAATGACCATTCAACTACTTTTGCTTAGATAGGTAAATTTTCCAAACAGAATGAGCCTTTTCAGATGCACTACTTGGGCCAAAATTCCTTGTAGCCCGCCCATTGATTGGAATTTGGGGAAAACAGAATCAAATTCCAAATAAGGGTTCTTATCATTATCGTATTCGAATCCGAATCCGAATCCAAGTCAAATTCACACCACTACCTCAAGCTCCGAAATCGAGTTTATAGGTAACATGAAATTCCATTACGCTTCCTACTTTCTTTAATCTGCTCCTTTATCAATTTCTAATTTATACTATTGATCTGCACTTTTTATTTGTTTTCCATGTGATATAATGGCTCCAAACTATGATGATTGTCGTTCCGACTTAGCAGCATATCACTAGTCAATTTTATTGAATGTTTCACTTATAAATAAGCCCCTAAAAGTTGATGTTTTCAAAAAAAGAAATAAAAAATCAATGATTGGAATGGTTAAATATGCTTTTTTCACACCTTTAGAGTTATTTTTTTTATACAAGTCTTTTTTAATTCAACGTCTGAGTTGCGTGTGAATCTGTTTCTCTTTTAGTGATAAAGCTTCATGGGGATCATAAATCATATAACTGTTTACTGGGAAAACAGTAAAGTTAAATTTGTTATGAGGTCAAGGACATGTGCCTCGATTTAATTCGTTAAGTTTGTAATTTAGCAATTAAATGGGGGTTCATAAATAAGCTAGTTAAATAGTAAAGGGAGTTAAGAGAATCGTATGAAGCAATAGAGCTTCGATGCTTCCTCCATCCTTCCTCCATCCGAAAAATTTTGTATAAAAATGCTTAAGAGTAAAGACTTAAAAATATAGAAAACTTGGAGCATAAGAATATTGATAAATTGCTTAAAAATCCGTAGCCAACCTCTTACAAATGGGATACAACTTTTATTTATAGGCAACAAAGGTCATACATTAACCAATAGAAGAGCTCCACCCTAGCCCTAAAATACAATGACCATTAGTCGTATTCCACGTAGAGAAACAATTATTTATTCCAGCTAATATCCCTCTTTTATTGGCAGAGTTTTGTATGGGCTCATGTCTCTATTCAGATATCGATCTTTTTGTGTACTCGGTAAATAGCCGAGGTCGATCTTGTTCACCTAAACCTTGCCCGAGCATCCTCTAATCATAGATAACCTTCTCCAATCTCAAGTGCCACGTGCTCCTCCTGAATCCAAGTCAAGCTCACACCACTACCTCAAGCTCCGAAATCGAGTTTATAGGTAACATTGAATTCCCTTACGCTTCCTGCTTTCTTCAATCTGCTGCTTTTCTAATTTCTAAATTATACTATTGATCTACACTTTTTATTTGTTTTCCATGTGATATAATGGCTCCAAACTTTGATGATTGCCGTTTCGACTTAGCAGCATATCACTAGTCAATTTCATTGAATATTTCTCTTATAAATAAGCTCCTAAAAGTTGATGTTTTTTAAAAATAAAAAATTAAAAAGTTCAATGATTGGAATGGTTAAATGTGCTTTTTTCACACCTTTAGAGTTTTTTTTTTGATAAAAGTCTTTTTTAATTCAATGTCTGAGTTGCGTGTGAATCTGTTGCTTATTTAGAGATGAAGCATCGTGGGGATCATACATCATATAAGTGTTTACTGGGAAAACAGTAAAGTTAAATATGTTATGGGGTCAAGGACATGCGCCTCGATTTAATTCGTTAAGTTTGCAATTTAGCAATTAAATGGGGGTTCATAAATAAGCTAGTTAAATAGTAAAGGGAGTTAAGAGAATCGTATGAAGCAATAGAGCTACGATGCTTCCTCCATCTTTCCTCCATCCAAAAACGTTAGTATGAAAATGCTTAAGAGTAAAGACTTAAAAATATAGAAAACTTGGAGAATAAGAATATTGATATATTGCTTAAAAATCAGTAGCCAACCCCTTACAAATGGGATACAACTATTATTTATAGGCAACAAAGGTCATACATTAACCAATAGAAGAGCTCCACCCCAACCCTAAAATACTATGACCATTAGTCGTATTCCATGTAGGGAAGCAGTTATTTATTCCAGCCAATATCCCTCTTTTATTGGCAGAGTTTTGTATGGGCTCATATCTCTATTCAGATATCGATCTTTTTGTGTCCTCGGTAAAGAGCCGACGTCGATCTTGTTCACTTAAACCTTGCCCGAGCATCCTCTAATCATAGATAACCTTCTCCAATCTCATGTGCCACGTGCTCCTCCTGAATCCTGGCACGCACTATTTTTTGCCCTACACAATAAGGCCAGCAACTGAATTCAATTTCCAATACTTAACCATTTTTGTAGGACTTTTATTATGGGGGACAAATAAGTAAAGTCACCTACTATGGAGGTTATTTATGCAGTTTACCCCGATTATTATTAATTACTTAAAAATGACCATTCGACCACTTTTGCTTAGATAGGTAAATTTTCCAAACAGAATGAGCCTTTTCAGATGTACTACTTGGGCCAAAATTCATTGTAGCCCACCCATTGATTGGAATTTGGGGAAAATCGAATCAAATTCCAAATAAGGGTTCTTATCATTATCGTCTCCGAATTCGAATCCGAATCCAAGTCAAGTTCACACCACTACCTCAAGCTTCGAAATCGAGTTTATAGGTAACATGGAATTCCCTTACGCTTGCTGCTTTCTTCAATCTGCTCCTTTCTGATTTCTAATTTATACTATTGATCTACACTTTTTATTTGTTTTCCATGTGATATAATGGCTCCAAACTATGATGATTACCGTTCCGACTTAGCAGCATATCACTAGTCAATTTCATTGAATATTTCTCTTATAAATAAGCTCCTAAAAGTTGATGTTTTTTAAAAATAAAAAATAAAAAATTGGAATGATTGGAATGGTTAAATGTGCTTTTTTCACACCTTTAGAGGTTTTTTTTATAAAAGTCTTTTTTAATTCAATGTCTGAGTTGCGTGTGAATCTGTTGCTCATTTAGAGATGAAGCTTCGTGGGGATCATACATCATATAAGTGTTTACTGGGAAAACAGTAAAGTTAAATTTGTTATGAGGTCAAGGACATGCGCCTCGATTTAATCCCTTAAGTTTGTAATTTAGCAATTAAATGGGGGTTCATAAATAGGCTAGTTAAATAGTAAAGGGAGTTAAGAGAATCGTATGACGCAATAGAGCTACGATGCTTCCTCCATCCGAAAACGTTAGTATGAAAATGCTTAAGAGTAAAGACTTAAAAATATAAAAAACTTGGAGAATAAGAATATTGATATATTGCTTAAAAATCAGTAGCCAACCCCTTACAAATGGGTTACAACTATTATTTATAGGCAACAAAGGTCATATATTAACCAATAGAAGAGCTCCACCCCAGCCCTAAAATACTATGACCATTAGTCGTATTCCATGTAGGGAAGCAGTTATTTATTCCAGCCAATATCCCTCTTTTATTGGCAGAGTTTTGTATGGGCTCATGTCTCTATTCCGATATCGATCTTTTTGTGTACTCGGTAAAGAGCCGAGGTCGATCTTGTTCACCTAAACCTTGCCCGATCATCCTCAAATCATAGATAACCTTCTCCAATCTCATGTGCCACGTGCTCCTCCTGAATCCTGGCACGTGTACACACTATTTTTTGCCCTACACAATAAGGCCAGCAACTGAATTCAATTTTCAATACTTAACCATTTTTGTAGGACTTTTATTATGGGGGACAAATAAGTAAAGTCACCTACTATGGAAGTTATTTATGTAGTTTACCCCGATTATTATTAATTACTTAAAAATGACCATTCGACCACTTTTGCTCAGATAGGTAAATTTTCCAAACAGAATGAGCCTTTTCAGATGCACTACTTGGGCCAAAATTCCTTGTAGCCCGCCTATTGATTGGAATTTGGGGGAAATCGAATCAAATTCTAAATAAAGGTTCTTATCATTATCGTCTTCGAATTCGAATCCGAATCCAAGTCAAGTTCACCATTACCTCAAGCTCCCAAATCGAGTTTATAGGTAACATGGAATTCCCTTACGCTTCCTGCTTTCTTCAATCTGCTCCTTTTCTGATTTCTAATTTACACTATTGATCTACACTTTTTATTTGTTTTCCATGTGATATAATGGCTCCAAACTATGATGATTGCCGTTCCGACTTAGCAGCATATCACTAGTCAATTTCATTGAATATTTCTCTTATAAATAAGCTCCTAAAAGTTGATGTTTTTTAAAAATAAAAAATAAAAAAGTTCAATGATTGGAATGGTTAAATGTGCTTTTTTCACACCTTTAGAGTTTTTTTTTTTATAAAAGTCTTTTTTAATTCAATGTTTGAGTTGCGTGTGAATCTGTTGCTCATTTAGAGATGAAGCTTCGTGGGGATCATACATAATATAAGTGTTTACTGGGAAAACAGTAAAGTTAAATTTGTTATGAGGTTAAGGACATGCGCCTCGATTTAATCCCTTAAGTTTGTAATTTAGCAATTAAATGGGGGTTCATAAATAAGCTAGTTAAATAGTAAAGGGAGTTAAGAGAATCGTATGAAGCAATAGAGCTACGATGCTTCCTCCATTCTTCCTCCATCCGGAAACATTTGTATGAAAATGCTTAAGAGTAAAGACTTAAAAATATAGAAAACATGGAGAATAAGAATATTGATATATTGCTTAAAAATCAGTAGCCAACCCCTTACAAATGGGTTACAACTATTATTTATAGGCAAAAAAGTTCATACATTAACCAATAGAAGAGCTCCACCCTAGCCCTAAAGTACTATGACCATTAGTCGTATTCCATGTAGGGAAGCAGTTATTTATTCCAGCCAATATCCCTCTTTTATTGGCAGAGTTTTGTATGGGCTCATGTCTCTATTCAAATATCGATCTTTTTGTGTCCTCGTTAAAGAGCCGAGGTCGATCTTGTTCACCTAAACCTTGCCCGAGCATCCGCTAATCATAGATAACCTTCTCCAATCTCATGTGCCACGTGCTCCTCCTGAATCCTGGCACGTGTACCCACTATTTTTTGCCCTACACAATAAGGCCAGTAACTGAATTCAATTTCCAATACATAACCATTTTTCGTAGGACTTTTATTATGGGGGACAAATAAGTAAAGTCATCTACTATGGAGTTTATTTATGCAGTTTACCCCGATTATTATTAATTACTTAAAAATGACCATTCGACCACTTTTGCTTAGATAGGTAAATTTTCCAAACAGAATGAGCCTTTTCAAATGTACTACTTGGGCCAAAATTCCTTGTAGCCAGCCCATTGATTGGAATTTGGGGAAAATCGAATCAAATTCCAAATAAGGGTTCTTATCATTATCGTCTCCGAATCCGAATCCGAATCCTAGTCAAGTTCACACCACTACCTCAAGCTTCGAAATCGAGTTTATAGGTAACATGGAATTACCTTACGCTTCCTACTTTCTTTAATCCGCTCCTTTTTCGATTTCTAATTTATACTATTGATCTGCACTTTTTATTTGTTTTTCATATGATATAATGGCCCAAAACTATGATGATTGCCGTTTCGATTTAGCAGCATATCACTAGTCAATTTTTTGAATATTTCTCTTATAAATAAGCCCCTAAAAGTTGATGTTTTTTAAAAATAAAAAATAAAAAAATCAATGATTGGAATGGTTAAATGTGCTTTTTTCACACCTTTTGAGTTGTTTTTTTATAAAAGTCTTTTTTAATTCAATGTCTGAGTTGCGTGTGAATCTGTTGCTCTTTTAGAGACGAAGCTTCGTGGGGATCATACATCATATAAGTGTTTACTGGGAAAACAATAAAGTTAAATTTGTTATGAGGTCAAGGACATGCGCCTCGATTTAATTAATTAAGTTTGTAATTTAGCAATTAAATGGGGGTTCATAAATAAGCTAGTTAAATAGTAAAAGGAGTTAAGTGTATCGTATGAAGCAATAGAGCTTCGATGCTTCCTCCATCCTTCCTCCATCCAAAAACGTTTGTATGAAAATGCTTAAGAGTAAAGACTTAAAAATATAGAAAACTTGGAGCATAAGAATATTGATATATTGCTTAAAAATCAGTAGCCAACCCCTTACAAATAGGTTACAACTATTATTTATAGGCAACAAAGGTCATACATTAACCAATAGAAGAGCTCCACCCTAGCCCTAAAATACTATGACCATTACTCGTATTCCACGTAGGGAAACAGTTATTTATTCCAGCTAATATCCCTCTGTTATTGGCAGAGTTTTGTATGGGCTCTTGTCTCTATTCCGATATCGATCTTTTTGTGTCCTCGTTAAAGAGCCGAGGTCGATCTTGTTCACCTAAACCTTGCCCGAGCATCCTCTAATCATAGATAACCTTCTCCAATCTCATGTGCCACGTGCTGCTCCTGAATCCTGTGTAACACCCCGTACCTTCCGAACCCTACTTGATGATGTTGAATAAGGTTTTCTTAGGTGTCGAGAAAGATAAGTATGTATTAGGTAACGCTAACGACGAGAAAATTAAAATTTGGCCACGTACATGTAATTAGACTTTCATAGGAAGTGTTTGGATATTTTGGGGAGCATTTGTGGAATACCCGTACACATTCCAACCTCATTTGGTGACTTGGAGTCATGTTTACTTGATGATTAAGATCACTAAGTAAATATTTTGTAGTGTTTTGATAAGGTATTAGACGATACACAAGTGTTGGAAAAATGGCCGAAAAATTCAGCAAAGCACCAAAACTTGCGCCACTGCCCTGTTTCAGGGGATGCGGTGCAAGCCACCTGATTTATAGGGGCCTCATTTATTGCGCCACAGCCTGCTTTGCAGCTAGTGGCGCAAGGCACAAAAAATATGCCCTTCCGGACTCGTTTTGAAACGCAATTCTACGACGCTTCTTGGATGGTTTCTTTTGATTCTTTAGAGTTATTTGAGTATTGTTAAAGCTTCAAACACTTCAATACACTCCTACATACTTCTACATGATCAAACCATGAGACACAAGTAATTATCAAAAATGTTCAAGGAAGCCATGGACGACTAGAATTCCTACTTTTGCGATCGAAACGACGAATGAGAATCTTGTAACCGAATATTGTCGTGACATTATGGAATTATGTAAACATGAGATATATGGTGAATAATACATGAAAATTGGTGGGCTAAGTTAAGTTGTGTTAATGGGCCAATTTGAGGCCCAAAAATGAACCAAAATACATGGGCCCAAAGAGGAAATGATCCATTCTTCCAATGTTGACCAAGTAAGCATTGTATTAAATGTAAAGGAGTGGATAAGGATGGAATTGGGGGCTTATATAAAGGGCCAAAAATCTGATTTATTATTCATTACAAACACACATGCTTTTCTATCTTTTTTTCTAGACATTTCCAAGAAAATCCTCTTTCGCTCTCAAAACCCTAAGTCAACTTTTGGAGAAGATCATCACTATTCAAGCTTGGGTAAGTGTTTATTATTATGGTTTAACATATTATATGCATGGGATATTATGTATATTATGCTAGTTGTGTTGGCAAGGTGGTGAATAGTGTCTTTTTGCTTTTGGTGAAAGATGTGCTATCTTGGTAATTTGAACTTGAATTAGGCCTTGTGCCTTTGATAAAAAAGCATGGTATAGACAAAATATGAACATGTATGGTGTTATTTTTGGTATTAAACTTGTTCTTGTCTATAAGTGAAAATTGTGGGATTTTGGCCGATATGTGTTATGAGTTGTATTAAGGTCATTTGATGGGTTCTTTGTGATGTGTTATGGACAAGAAAGTGTAAAGGAGAAGTGTTGTGGTGAAATGTATCAATTATCATGTATTGGTCAATGTTGGGAATATTATGGAATTTTTGGAATAAGAATTTTATCAATGGTTTTGTCAAGGGGAAATGGCATGTTTAAGGACAAATATATGACTCATTGATGTTACATGCATTTGAAGAGTAGTTGGTGGTTAATGTGAATTCCGTATTGTATTTGTGTTGTAGAGTGACACATAAAGAAGGAGCGGGACTATTGTATGTACCTTTAGGATTATATATTCGTATTGCGAATCCAAGGTATGTAAGGTTACTTTGTCCGTATCTTTCTGCGGCAAATACTATCCATATTGACATGTCACTAGTCCTATCCCGAAATGTGCTAAGGTATCCAATATCCGTTTATCAATAGTCATATATTTTATACTCATGGATCATTTGTGAATCTCATGTCTCATCTTCATGGTTAATGTTCCAAAAAGCCCAATAAGGTTATGTTGCGATATTCCAATAGTAGTCATACTCATGTCTCTTGTTCATTGATTATTGTTCCAATGGCTCCAATGGTGTTATGTTCGTGATGATATTGTGTTTATAACAATGTTACTCATATGTCTCTCACTCATTGGTTAATGATCCAAAGTTTCAAATAAGGTTATGGCTACCATTGTATCAATCTCTCATAAGCAAAAGTATTAATCTCTCACAAGTAAGGTATCAATCTCAAAAGTAAAGAAATGAAGTAAGAATGAAGTAATGCATATTGATTGTGTTCATGGGTGTTATCCATGGGGTACAAATACCCGCATGATGATGATAGTTTATCCACGGGGTGAAAATACCCGCGTGATGATGGCCATTTATCCATGGGGTGCAAGAACACCCGCATGATGCTATGATCTTATCCATGGGGTAAAAAGAATACCTGCATGACGATGATATGTTATCTATGGGGTGAAAAGAACACCTGCATGATGAGGGCCCTAATAGTATATGAGCAATGTAAAAGAAGTAACGGTAAGAGAAAGAATGAATGTAATATACATGGCTTCCAAAGTACAGAATAATGACTCATCTACATTGTGACTTATCTATATTGGTTATGCATTTGAACTTGAGTTTTTGACATGTTTTCGTATCTTACAGTTTCATTATGGCCTTACATACTCAGTACATTCTTCGTACTGACCCCTCTCGGGGAATTTACCTTACTTGCTGCAGGCGCAGGTACTAGTAGGCCTTCACAGTAGATTGTCAGTGTTGCGGATCTTTGGTGAGCTCCACTTAGTTCGGGGCTTCTCCGAGTCTCTGTTGTACATGTGTTTTGATTTTGTACATGTTGTATAAAGCGGGGACTTGTCCCGACTTTTAGTTCTTTTTGTCAATGCAGTTTGTTAGAGGCTTTTGTAGACGGATGTGGGTGTACCAGTGAAAAAGGCATATGTTGTTTTGACTGGATGGCCTCAACGGCCAAGTTTCATATGTATGTATATGTATGTCCCATGTTTTCTTTTATTCGTCGTTCAAGTTCTTACGAGGTAGTGGTGATGCTTCTGTGATGCATGTGATTGAACATAGTCAAAGGTTGGTTCTCTCGGGCCTTATCGGCTACGAGTGCCAATCATGTCTCGATGGGATTTGGGGCGTGACATCCTGGCACGTGTACACACTATTTTTTGCCCTACACAATAAGGCCAGCAACTGAATTCAATTTCCAATACTTAACCATTTTTGTTGGACTTTTATTATGGGGGACAAATAAGTAAAGTCACCTACTATGGAGGTTATTTATGCAGTTTACCCCGATTATTATTAATTACTTAAAAATGACAATTCGACCACTTTTGCAAAGATAGGTAAATTTTTCAAACAGAATGAGCCTTTTCAGATATACTACTTGGGCCAAAATTCCTTGTAGCCCGCTCATTGATTGGAAATTGGGGAAAACCGAATCAAATTCCAAATAAGGGTTCTTATCATTGTCGCCTCCGAATCCGAATCCAAGTCAAGCTCACACCACTACCTCAAGCTCCGAAATCGAGTTTATAGGTAACATTGAATTCCCTTACGCTTCCTGCTTTCTTCAATCTGCTGCTTTTCTAATTTCTAAATTATACTATTGATCTACACTTTTTATTTGTTTTCCATGTGATATAATGGCTCCAAACTTTGATGATTGCCGTTTCGACTTAGCAGCATATCACTAGTCAATTTCATTGAATATTTCTCTTATAAATAAGCTTCTAAAAGTTGATGTTTTTTAAAATAAAAAATAAAAAAGTTCAATGATTGGAATGGTTAAATGTGCTTTTTTCACACCTTTAGAGTTTTTTTTTTGATAAAAGTCTTTTTTAATTCAATGTCTGAGTTGCGTGTGAATCTGTTGCTTATTTAGAGATGAAGCATCGTGGGGATCATACATCATATAAGTGTTTACTGGGAAAACAGTAAAGTTAAATATGTTATGGGGTCAAGGACATGCGCCTCGATTTAATTCGTTAAGTTTGTAATTTAGCAATTAAATGGGGGTTCATAAATAAGCTAGTTAAATAGTAAAGGGAGTTAAGAGAATCGTATGAAGCAATAGAGCTACGATGCTTCCTCCATCTTTCCTCCATCCAAAAACGTTAGTATGAAAATGCTTAATAGTAAAGACTTAAAAATATAGAAAACTTGGAGAATAAGAATATTGATATATTGCTTAAAAATCAGTAGTCAACCCCTTACAAATGGGATACAACTATTATTTATAGGCAACAAAGGTCATACATTAACCAATAGAAGAGCTCCACCCCAGCCCTAAAATACTATGACCATTAGTCGTATTCCATGTAGGGAAGCAGTTATTTATTCCAGCCAATATCCCTCTTTTATTGGCAGAGTTTTGTATGGGCTCATGTCTCTATTCAGATATCGATCTTTTTGTGTCCTCGGTAAAGAGCCGACGTCGATCTTGTTCACCTAAACCTTGCCCGAGCATCCTCTATTCATAGATAACCTTCTCCAATCTCATGTGCCACGTGCTCCTCCTGAATCCTGGCACGCACTATTTTTTGCCCTACACAATAAGGCCAGCAACTGAATTCAATTTCCAATCCATAACCATTTTTGTAGGACTTTTATGATGGGGGACAAATAAGTAAAGTCACCTACTATGGAGGTTATTTATGCAGTTTACCCCGATTATTATTAATTACTTAAAAATGACCATTCGACCACTTTTACTCAGATAGGTAAATTTTCCAAACAAAATGAGCCTTTTCAGATGTACTACTTGGGCCAAAATTCATTGTAGCCGGCCCATTGATTGGAATTTGGGAAAAATCGAATCAAATTCCAAATAAGGGTTCTTATCATTATCGTTTCCGAATCCGAATCCGAATCTAAGTCAAGTTCACACCACTACCTCAAGCTTCGAAATCGAGTTTATAGGTAACATGGAATTCCCTTACGCTTCCTACTTTCTTTAATCTGCTCCTTTCTGATTTCTAATTTATACTATTGATCTACACTTTTTATTTGTTTTCCATGTGATATAATGGCTCCAAACTATGATGATTACCCTTCCGACTTAGCAGCATATCACTAGTCAATTTCATTGAATATTTCTCTTATAAATAAGCTCCTAAAAGTTGATGTTTTTTAAAAATAAAAAATAAAAAATTGGAATGATTGGAATGGTTAAATGTGCTTTTTTCACACCTTTAGAGGTTTTTTTTATAAAAGTCTTTTTTAATTCAATGTCTGAGTTGCGTGTGAATCTGTTGCTCATTTAGAGATGAAGCTTCGTGGGGATCATACATCATATAAGTGTTTACTGGGAAAACAGTAAAGTTAAATTTGTTATGAGGTCAAGGACATGCGCCTCGATTTAATCCCTTAAGTTTGTAATTTAGCAATTAAATGGGGGTTCATAAATAGGCTAGTTAAATAGTAAAGGGAGTTAAGAGAATCGTATGACGCAATAGAGCTACGATGCTTCCTCCATCCGGAAACGTTAGTATGAAAATGCTTAAGAGTAAAGACTTAAAAATATAAAATACTTGGAGAATAAGAATATTGATATATTGCTTAAAAATCAGTAGCCAACCCCTTACAAATGGGTTACAACTATTATTTATAGACAACAAAGGTCATATATTAACCAATAGAAGAGCTCCACCCCAGCCCTAAAATACTATGACCATTAGTCGTATTCCATGTAGGGAAGCAGTTATTTATTCCAGCCAATATCCCTCTTTTATTGGCAGAGTTTTTTATGGGCTCATGTCTCTATTCCGATATCGATCTTTTTGTGTCCTCGATAAAGAGCCGAGGTCGATCTTGTTCACCTAAACCTTGCCCGATCATCCTCAAATCATAGATAACCTTCTCCAATCTCATGTGCCACGTGCTACTCCTGAATCCTGGCACGTGTACACACTATTTTTTGCCCTACACAATAAGGCCAGCAACTGAATTCAATTTTCAATACTTAACCATTTTTGTAGGACTTTTATTATGGGGGACAAATAAGTAAAGTCACCTACTATGGAAGTTATTTATGTAGTTTACCCCGATTATTATTAATTACTTAAAAATGACCATTCGACCACTTTTACTCAGATAGGTAAATTTTCCAAACAGAATGAGCCTTTTCAGATGTACTAATTGGGCCAAAATTCCTTGTAGCCCGCCTATTGATTGGAATTTGGGGAAAACCGAATCAAATTCCAAATAAGGGTTCTTATCATTATCGTCTTCGAATTCGAATCCGAATCCAAGTCAAGTTCACCACTACCTCAAGCTCCCAAATCGAGTTTATAGGTAACATGGCCCTTACGCTTCCTGCTTTCTTTAATCTGCTCCTTTTCTGATTTCTAATTTATACTATTGATCTACACTTTTTATTTGTTTTCTATGTGATATAATGGCTCCAAACTATGATGATTGTCGTTCCGACTTAGCAGCATATCACTAGTCACTTTTATTGAATATTTCTCTTATAAAAAAGCCCCTAAAAGTTGATGTTTTTAAAAAATAAAAAATAAAAAAAATCAATTATTGGAATGGTTAAATTTGCTTTTTTCACACCTTTAGAGTTGTTTTTTATACAAGTCTTTTTTAATTCAACGTCTAAGTTGCATGTGAATCTGTTGCTCATTTAGAGATGAAGCTTCGTGGGGATCATACATCATATAAGTGTTTACTGGGAAAACAGTAAAATTAAATTTGTTATGAGGTCAAGGACATGCGCCTCGATTTAATTCGTTAAGTTTGTAATTTAGCAATTAAATGGGGGTTCATAAATAAGCTAGTTAAATAGTAAAGGGAGTTAAGAGAATCGTATGAAGCAATAGAGCTACGATGCTTCCTCCATCCTTCCTCCATCCGGAAACGTTTGTATGAAAATGCTTAAGAGTAAAGACTTAAAAATATAAAAAACTTGGAGCATAAGAATATTGATATATTGCTTAAAAATCAGTAGCCAACCCCTTACAAATGGGTTACAACTATTATTTATAGGCAACAAAGGTTATACATTAACCAATAGAAGAGCTCCACCCTAGCCCTAAAATACTATGCCCATTAGTCGTATTCCACGTTGGGAAACAGTTATTTATTTCAGCTAATATCCCTCTGTTATTGGCAGAGATTTTTATGGGCTCTTGTCTCTATTCCGATATCGATCTTTTTGTGTCCTCGGTAAAGAACCGAGGTCGATCTTATTCACCTAAACCTTGCCCGAGCATCTTCTAATCATAAATAACCTTCTCCAATCTCATGTGCCACGTGCTGCTCCTGAATCCTGGCACGTGTACACACTATTTTTTGCCCTACACAATAAGGCCAGCAACTGAATTCAATTTTCAATACTTAACTATTTTTGTAGAACTTTTATTATGGGGGACAAATAAGGAAAGTCACCTACTATGGAAGTTATTTATGTTGTTTACTCCGATTATTATTAATTACTTAAAAATGACAATTCGACCACTTTTGCATAGATAGGTAAATTTTTCAAACAGAATGAGCCTTTTCAGATGTACTACTTGGGCCAAAATTCCTTGTAGCCCGCCCATTGATTGGAATTAGGGGAAAACCGAATCATATTCCAAATAAGGGTTCTTATCATTGTCGCCTCCGAATCCGAATCCGAATCCAAGTCAAGTTCACACCACTACCTCAAGCCCTGAAATCGAGTTTATAGGTAACATGGAATTCCCTTACGCTTCCTACTTTCTTTAATCTGCTCCTTTTCTGATTTCTAATTTATACTATTGATCTAAACTTTTTATTTGTTTTTCATGTGATATAATGGCTCCAAACTATTATGATTGCCGTTCCGACTTAGCAGCATATCACTAGTCAATTTTATTGAATATTTCTCTTATAAATAAGCCCCTAAAAGTTGATGTTTTTAAAAAATAAAAAATAAAAAAAATCAATGATTGGAATGGTTAAATGTGCTTTTTTCACACCTTTAGAGTTGTTTTTTTATACAAGTCTTTTTTAATTCAACGTCTAAGTTGCATGCGAATCTGTTGCTCATTTAGAGATGAAGCTTTGTGGGGATCATACATCATATAAGTGTTTACTGGGAAAACAATAAAGTTAAATTTGTTATGAGGTCAAGCACATGCGCCTCGATTTAATTCGTTAAGTTTGTAATTTAGCAATTAAATGGGGGTTCATAAATAAGCTAGTTAAATAGTAAAGGGAGTTAAGAGAATCGTATGAAGCAATAGAGCTACGATGCTTCCTCCATCCTTCCTCCATCCGGAAACGTTTGTATGAAAATGCTTAAGAGTAAAGACTTAAAAATATAGAAAACATGGAGCATAAGAACATTGATATATCGCTTAAAAATCAGTAGCCAACCCCTTACAAATGGGTTACAACTATTATTTATAGGCAACAAAGGTCATACATTAACCAATAGAAGAGCTCCACCCTAGCCCTAAAATACTATGACCATTAGTCGTATTCCACGTAGGGACACAATTATTTATTTCAGCTAATATCCCTCTGTTATTGGCAGAGTTTTTTATGGGCTCTTGTCTCTATTCCGATATCGATCTTTTTGTGTCCTCGATAAAGAGCCGAGGTCGATCTTGTTCACCTAAACCTTGCCCGAGCATCCTCTGATCATAGATAACCTTCTCCAATCTCATGTACCACGTGCTGCTCCTGAATCCTGGCACGTGTACACACTATTTTTTGCCCCACACAATAAGGCCAGCAACTGAATTCAATTTTCAATACTTAACCATTTTTGTCGGACTTTTATTATGGGGGACAAATAAGTAAAGTCACCTACTATGGAAGTTATTTATGTAGTTTACCCCGATTATTATTAATTACTTAAAAATGACCATTCGACCACTTTTGCTCAGATAGGTAAATTTTCCAAACAGAATGAGCCTTTTCAGATGTACTACTTGGGCCAAAATTCCTTGTAGCCCGCCTATTGATTGGAATTTGGGGAAAACCGAATCAAATTCCAAATAAGGGTTCTTATCATTATCGTCTTCGAATTCGAATCCGAATCCAAGTCAAGTTCACCACTACCTCAAGCTCCGAAATCGAGTTTATAGGTAACATGGAATTCCCTTACGCTTCCTACTTTCTTTAATCTGCTCCTTTTCCGATTTCTAATTTATACTATTGATCTGCACTTTTTATTTGTTTTCCATGTGATATAATGGCTCCAAACTATGATGATTGCCGTTCCGACTTAGCAGCATATCACTAGTCAATTTTATTGAATATTTCTCATATAAATAAGCCCCTAAAAGTTGATGTTTTTTAAAAATTAAAAATTAAAAAAATCAATGATTGGCATGGTTAAATGTGCTTTTTCATACCTTTAGAGTTATTTTTTTATACAAGTCTTTTTTAATTTAATGTCTGAGTTGCGTGTGAATCTGTTTCTCTTTTAGAGATGAAGCTTCGTGGGGATCATACATCATATAAGTGTTTACTGGGAGAACAGTAAAGTTAAATTTGTTATGAGGTCAAGGACATGCGCCTCGATTTAATTCGTTAAGTCTGTAATTTAGTTATTAAATGGGGGTTCATAAATAAGCTAGTTAAATAGTAAAGGGAGTTAAGAGAATCGTATGAAGCAATAGAGCTTCGATGCTTCCTCCATCCGGAAACGTTTGTATGAAAATGCTTAAGAGTAAAGACTTAAAAATATAGAAAAATTGGAGCATAAGAATATTGATATATTGCTTAAAAATCAGTAGTCAACCCCTTACAAATGGGTTACAACTATTATTTATAGGCAACAAAGGTCATACATTAACCAATAGAAGAGCTCCACCCTAGCCCTAAAATACTATGACCATTAGTCGTAATCCACGTAGGGAAAAGTTGGTGAAAGATGGAGAAGTTCCCAAAAAATAAGAAATAGTAGTACAAGCTACACGCTACATCTGCAAAAACAAGATGTTTTTGTGATGATATTTGACTTTTTTAGATGAGAAAGTTCATTTTGGAGGCTATTTTGTTTGAAAGAGTACAAATTTCATTAAATGAAATTTGAACTCCTTATTTTTGGATATTTTAATTTGAAAATATTACTCCCTCTATCCCAATTTATATGACACTTTCCTGTTTAGTCAGTCCCAAAAAGAATGACACATTTCTATATTTGGTAACAATTTAACTTTAAAATACTCACTTTACCTTTAATGAAATGATTTACAACCGCACAAATATTTATGACTCATTTTAGACCACAAGTTTCAAAAGTCTTCCTTTCTTTCTTAAACTCCGTGACAAGTCAAAGTACATCACATAAATTGGGACGAAGGGAGTATTATATTTTAGTAAGAATATATTTTTTATCCCGATTTATGTAGCACAATTCTAATTTCGAGTCTCAATTATTCTAATTTTGATCGTAAATTCAAATTTCAAAATCATATGATATCCTGTTATTAGTTAAATTAGTCAAACAATGTTGATCGTTACTTCTAATATATAATTACATTTTAAGTATTTCGATAGTTCAGAACTTACATTGACAAGAAGAATCAAACGATCTAACAAGATGTGATCCCTAATGTGATATCCTGTTATCAGTTAAATTAGTCAAACAATGTCGATCGTTACTTCTAATATATAATTACATTTTAAGTATTTCGATAGTTCAGAACTTACACTGCCAAGAAGAATCAAACGATCTAACAAGATGTGATCCCTAATGTGATATCCTATTATCAGTTAAATTAGCCAAACAATGTTGATCGTTACTTCTAATAGATAATTACATTTTAAGTATATAATCAAACAATATATAATTAAATGTCACAATATAACATATAGTTAATTAAATATGTCTTTTTTCCTTCAAAATGTTAATTAAACTTTTTATCTTTCATTAAAACATTTTACAATAGACAAAATTGTCATGTACTATTATTCTCAAATAATTATCATTCAATAGATTATTTCATTAAAAATAACTTTATTTAAACATAATTTAATTTAATTATAGATATAAATAAATATTAGATTAGATGCATCAAACTTAATATTTGGATCAATTTAATAATATTATTTGTTATTTAAATAAATATTTTATCTATTTTGACGTTTATCACTATTTTACATATTTTTGTTTTTTTATATAAAATTTATAACGTACTTTCTCTATTCCTTTTTAGTTGAAGAAAAAATTATTTATGTTTGATTAATATATTCTTTATTAATTTTTTAATCTTTATCCTTCTTAATTCTAAAAAGACTAATACAAAGGTTGAAGTTGAAAAAGAAGAATTAATATTTTCTTTATTTTTTAAATTGACAAGTATTTAAAAACAACTATTTTTAGTATATTTAGCAACTAAACAAGATGAGAATATTAATATGTTCAATATATACCTAGGCTAAAATTAGTTTCATTAAAAAATGTGTGCTTTCAAATTATATACATTAATTTTAATTTAATTATAATGTTTATCCTCATTTTATAAACTTAATATATAATACTTATCTCATTTAACCAAAAAAATGAATAAATTATTTATTCTTACTAATAAATAATCAACGGACAACTATTAAAGGAACTCTAATTATAATATGTACTTCCTCCTTCCCATTATTGTTGGGCACATTTATTTTACACGATGGTTAAGAAATCATAAATAAAATGATGAATTTTACTATTTTATTCTTTACCCATATTAATGATATTCATTGGGCATAGAAATGGACATTGGAATTGTAATTAATTGTAGGGCTAAAATGGAAAAAAAATTAATCAATTCTATCTTGATTTAGTAAATGATCAACTAATATGGGACATTTATTTTTAGTAAGATGACCAACTAAAATGAGACGGAGGAAGTAATGTTTATCTGATTTAATTAAGAAAATAATATTTATTCTTAATAATAAATAATCAATGTGGCAGTTATCAAAGGACTACAGGTGCAATTAAAAAACAAATTAGTGTTGGGTGTCTAGTTGTCTTCTTCATCTCTACTAGTGAACTTATTCGCGCTTCGCGCGGTTATAAAAGATGATCAGATACCAATAATTTTATCAAATATAATTTAGATAACGAAGTATTCAGTAGACTTCCACCAGATGTATAATTAATTTCTTGGAGGAAAATGTTTGGTCAGTAATTAGTAGATTTCCAACAGGGTCATAAAATTACTATTTTGAACCAAATGAAATTATAAACTTACAACAATCAGAAACTCATATAAGATATACGATGCAAAATAAAGAGAAATCATAAAGAGAATAAAAAAAATGTAACATCATTCTTACGACTTCAATCATTAAAAAAATGAAATCAATGGACAATCGAGCTCTTGTCGACATCCACTCTCATTAGCCGATCGCCATTTAATATTCTTCATCTTATTCTTCAAGGATGCATGAATGTAATAAGTGCCAAAAAACATAACAACTTAAACTACTAATGTGGGAGTAATGACAATAAAGACTATTAAAATTACATTAAAGAAATGACTTTTTAGTTTCTTAATGTTACATATTTAACATAATTAAGAGAGTTAAAGGAGTATTTTTTTAATTTTTTTTTGTTAATATAGCAACCACAGAAAGGTGCTACATCTCTTTTTCTATTCCCAATTTATTATTATCAGAAATTCATATAAATACAAAACAAAGAGAAATTATAGAGAGATATCATTCTTACCACCTTAAATCTTAATCACTCAAAAATATAAGAAAAAAATACGAAATTAATGCACAATCTTCCTAACTCTTGTCTACGTCCACCATGACAAGCCGATCACCATTTAATAGTTTTCATCTAATACTTCAAATCAAACTAAAGCATGAATACAATAAGCACCAAAAACATAATAACTTAAAAGACTAATGTGATCATTTCTACAAAGTCTTGAAATATCTCGTTTATAGGACTACAATATGAAATACCAAATAATGTCATGAATATGACTATTAAATATTAATTATTTTCAAGGTTATGGTAATAAAACATTGTGGGAGTAATGAAAATAAAGACCATTAAGTTTTAAATTAAAGAAATAATTTTTTAGTTTCTTAACATTGCATATTTAATATAATTAAGAGAGATAAATGATTGATTTTTTTTAATATAGCACATAAATGAGAAAAATAGGAAAAAGAAGAAGAAAAAGAGGATAATTGTATTTCTTAACCAAAGAGAGGTGTCACTTCACTTTTTCTATTTCTACCTTTATTTGTATACGAGAGCCTGACCAAAGAGATTTTGATATAAACTTGATCTTAGAATGTTTGAAATCAACATTTTAAAGTAAAAGAATCAAATAAAAAATGCACAAAAAAATGAGTTAAGACTGACATGATATCTCATTAAAAATATTGCTAACAATTCTCATGCATTTTATTTGGACTTTAGATATGCGTTGGATATACTATCATTGAGAAACACATAAAAAATCATATCATTAGCTTACACATTAATTTTTTTTTGAAGGTTATGAATATGAAAGACACAAGAGTTAAGAATACTATGATATATCTTTTTGAGCAATGAATGTAAATAATTATGATTTTTTTTGATAAAGTATTCCTTTTTCGACAAATATTTTAAGAGAAAAATAAAAAAAAAAGGCAAAAAAAATTTAGAAAAGGATAAATACAAATTCTAGCATAAGAGAGGTGATACCTCTTTTTTTTTTTCATTGCCTGCAAATATTCTAGCTATAGGTTCCTGTAAATTAACAATTCCAAAAAAATTAAAACTTACATTATGAAAATTAAAACAAAATCTTACAAAAACTTAAATAACAAAGATATTGATAAAATAAATTCTTGGCTTAATACAAATTGTTGGCTTAACTTGGCTTACCTCTTCATGTCAAACAACTTTATTTGCATTAATCTTTTGATAAGATAACGATAATATACATTAAAAATCAAGGATATAATTTTTTTTAAAAAGGAACAAAAGAGGAGAAAAACATACCATGAGATTCCCAAAAAAATAAGCATAAGATGATGTATATATAATGCCAAAAATGGAATATGAATAGACATACAAATAAATTGCCCACTTAATTATTGATTAAATATTAAGTAGAAATTGTTTTAGGCTTAATAATGTATCAATTAAAATTGATGTTACGTGGGGTGAAGCAATGTTGTTGATGGGCTTTATTGCTATGGTGGACAACTCTTTTAAATCATAATTTAATGTGTAAAGCTTTTTAAATTCAATTAATACTAAAAATAAAATAAAAAATAAAATATAAATAATGGTCTTACAAGAATGGCACATCAACAAATTTCTAACCTTACTTTATATATATATATATATATATATTGATTCCTCTCCTTCGCTGTTCCTCTGCATCTTCTTCTTCCCAAAGAGATGTTTTGACTTTTGTATATCTTTGTTTTTTCCCAATATAATACAACATCACGATGCGCACAATCTAGTAGTCCACCACGGCACCACCAATTCTTGGCTTCTCTGTTCCTAAATAGAAATTCTGGAGCTCTTAAATCCAAGAAACCTGCAACAGCCAACAACAGGAAGATTAACCAAGAAAAAATCTTCAAAAGAGACAAAAGGACTAGTATAAATTACTATATAGCAGCAGAATTGAAGGTATTTTGTTTCCGAGCTATTCAAATCTTTACTTTGAGATATCGAAATTTCAATTTTTTCTGCGAATTGTTGGTCAACACACCCGATCTCGTTTGACCGGACCCGACACAGATCCCACACCCTTACCCGTGTCAGTGTCGTGTCGACACGGGGTGCGGCACCGAAATTGCCGAGTCCGAGCAACTTAGGTAATTACGAGAAGGTAAGTGTTGTTACCTGTAACTTGGAAGAATAGTTAAATTTTTAACTTCTTAGAAGGTTAAGATGGATGAAGTTATGTGTGGACTTTACTCTATGAGTTGTGATTTTTTCAGGCTTGCCCAAGTTTTGAAAGTTTATTTTGGTTAAATCTGTATGTTCGCATTTACGATGCAGGAAATTGCTGTGATAAAGGAAAGTAGAACATGACTGACGAAAGAAGAGTTCACCCAGATTGTCGGAATGCATCGAACCCTTATCATGAATGCAGCGAATATTGCTTTAAAACAATAGCGGAAGTAAAGAAGCAGATGAGCAAAGCTGAAACAGGTAAAAGCTGGATTTTAAGTTACAACCCTGGAGTACTTTGACATGTTTGGCACTAACAATTCAACTCACAGAAAGTTAAACCATTTAACTACGGTTGTTTGCACTTACCCAAAGAGCCAAAAACAACAATAATAACAATAATAACACAGAAATTAAAAAGAAAATGCTGTCCGCATTTTGTTTTATGTCTTTATTTTGTTGCTTAGTTGTTATTGCTTGCACAAGTTTAGTGACCCTTCGTTGAAGATACTGATGGTCATTGTTTCACTTGCCATTCTGTGTTCGCGGGGTTTATGAGACTAGAATTTAGGTTCACAGAAGGGTTCCTAGGTATTACTATGTTTTTCCTTTCAGACAGCTGTGGTATGTTGATTTGACATTCTTCAGAAAGTCACAACGATGAAGCAGTCATAGTAGATCAATCAAAGAAAACGTTATACTGAAGAGAGAGTGACCAAGCAATCTTTGCTAGTAAAAGATAGGAAAGTGAGAGTGCAAGGTGTTAGCTGATTCAGAGGCATATATAGCTGTGTTGTCTCCTGCATTACTGAGGTCCAAAGAGTTGGTAATTGGTATTTAAGTCAGTAAGCTGCAGGAGAATATGGGCTGTCATGTCAATAGTACAATTATCAGTATGGAGAAATCGTGGTGGTATGGTATATATTGGTGCTGGAAAACCATCTTCTTCGGAAAACTTGAATATATTCCTTGCTAACAGAGAAGTAAGAAAAATAACTGGTGGTTTGTCGAAGAGTTCTACCCTACTTTCCTTATGCTACTCATACCTATTAAACAAGATCTTTTTCTACTCATACTAGGGGCATTTCAACCATTTTTTTTTTTATATCCTCCCAATTTTTAATAGTAGGATTGGTGCAAATATTTTTAATTACTATCATATTACCAAGATTGCATTTAAGATAATGTAAAATAAATGATATGTTGTTCAAGATTAGGCAAGTTCTTTTAATAAAACCTTATGCTACCCTTATCTTTGGTGGGTGTAAGATTTCAATTTTCCTGTTTCCGTACATGTCATTCTCTTCCTATGTGGGCACTGGGCAGGATCAAATGTGAGTATCTATTATTAACCCTAGATGGAAGGGTGAAGCTTGGGATCCTGTTTTCCAAGCCTTGGAGCTACATTAATTTGAGATATGTGGAGGCAAAAGCTTTACATGCTTGCAGTGCCTGGGATACATATTTGCCGATCTGACATATGACATGTTTTCACTAATGGGGTAAAGTAAATAATGGTATCAATAGTAGTTCGTGGGACGGGGAAGAGTACATTGTTGTGAATGTTGCATAGGAACACCTTGTAAAGTGTAATCATTTCTGTCGTGTTAACGCCATTGAGTTGAGAAATGAGATCTATATATCCTGAAGTCAATTTTATGGTGTCGGCAAGAGAAAAGATACTATACTGGAGCCAAAGACTTCATTTTAGGTTGCACTTATATCTGGTCAATGCTTAGCTAACATATGGATTCTTATGATGTGAGGTGTTGACAACCGCCTGACTTAACTAATGCCAAGATTCCTTGGCTTTATTTTAGCATTTAGTAATTGACAAGGATACAGTTCACAATAAGAGCTTTTGGATTTTTGTTTTCTGGAAGTTAGCAAAGAGTTATGGACATATTTTTTCCTAATATGATAATCTTTATCCTTCTAAACCTTTCTTCTGCCCTAAAGGAGTCCAACAGTGGCTCTTCCACACCAGCTGGCTTGAACCCCAATCATGGTTGGAGGTGACGGGTCGTTACCACTATGCTATACCTCTATTTTTTTGATAACCATGCTGTGCGGGTTAGTTTGTGCGTCTCAACTGCAGATAACTATACTTAAAACAAAAGATAAAGTATTTCAAGCATGAACTGTTAGAGATGCTAACGTATTAGGTTTAACTAGTAAAACTCAGATAAGTCTTTTCTCAAGCATTTCCATTTGGTAGCAGTTTTGTTTCTAGGGAGAGCTAATGCCTAATGTTTGCTCCCGTAGAACGCCAAATTTGTTGTATCTTTCCTTACCTGACCTAATGTATAGGTTGACCAAGGCTAGGGAGCGAAGGGCATGTGACCTTGATCAGGTGAAGTGCATCAAGGGCGAAGATGACAGAGTGTTGATGGATGACACCAGCATTAGGAGAAGGTGGCAGTCGTATTTTCACAGACTTTTGAATGACAAAGTAGGCGGAAGTTTGGTGCTGGAGGACTTGGAGCACTCGAAGAGGCATCGTGATTATGGTTATTGTAGGCGTATTAAGGTGGAGGAGGTCAAGAGGGCTATTAGTAGGATGCATAGGGGTAGGGCGATTGGGCCAGACGAGATTCCGGTGGATTTTTTGGAAGAGCTCTGGCAGGGTAGGTTTGGAGTGGCTGACAAAGTTATTTAACGACATTTTTAGGAAGATGAAGATGCCGGAAGCTTGGAGATGGAGTACGATGATTCCTCTATATAAGAACAAGGGGGACATTCAGAGTTGCAACAACTATAGGGGAATCAAGTTGTTGAGCCATACTATGAAGGTGTGGGAAAAGGTGGTAGAGTTGAGGCTGGGGAGGATAGTGACTATTTCGGAGAACCAGTTCGGTTTCATGCCAGGTCGCTCGACTATCGAAGCCATACACCTTGTGAGGAGATTAGTGGAGCAATATAGGGAGAGGAAGAAGGACTTGCATATGGTGTTCATTGATTTGGAGAAGGCGTACGACAGAGTCCCCAGAGAGGTTCTGTGGAGGTGCTTGGAGGTTAGAGGGGTGCCTGTGGCGTACTTTAGGTCGATTCAGGACATGTACGACGGAGCGAAGACACGTGTGAGGACGGCAGGAGGAGATTCGGAGCACTTTCCTGTGCTGAATGGGCTGCACCAGGGGTCGACTCTTAGTCCTTTTTTATTCGCCTTGGTAATGGATGTTTTGACACGACGGATTCAAGGAGGGGTACCTTGGTGTATGTTATTTGCGGATGATGTAGTGCTTATTGACGAGTCCCGGGGAGGAGTCAATGATAAGTTGGAGGTTTGGAGACAGACCTTAGAGGAGAAAGGGTTTAGGCTGAGTAGGACCAAGACAGAGTACTTGGAGTGTAAGTTCAGTGCTGTGACGCACGAGGAGGACGTGGTAGTGAAGCTGGAGTCTCAAGCCATTCAGAAGAGGAGGAGTTTCAAGTATCTGGGATCTATAATTCAGGGGGATGGAGAGATTGACGAGGATGTCACGCACCGTATTGGTGCAGGATGGTTGAAGTGGAGGCTAGCTTCGGGAGTTTTGTGTGATAAAAAGGTGTCTCTGAAGCTTAAGGGTAAATTCTACAGAGTGGCCGTCCGTCCGGCTATGCTGTATGGCGCGGAGTGTTGGCCAGTTAAAAACTCCCACATCCAAAAGTTGAAGGTAGCGGAGATGAGGATGTTGCGATGGATGTGTGGACTGACCAGGAGGGATAAGGTGAGAAACGAGAGTATTCGAGAGAAGTTGGGAGTGGCTTCGGTGGACGACAAGATGCGGGAAGTGAGGCTACGATGGTTCGGGCATGTATTGAGGAGGTGCACGGATGCTCCAGTACGGAGGTGTGAGAGGCTGACTGTGGATGGTTTTAGGCGGGGTAGAGGTAGGCCGAAGAAATATTGGAGGGAGGTGATTAGGCATGACATGGAGTAGTTAGAGCTTACAGAGTACATGACCCTCGATAGGAAGGTGTAGAGGGCGCGGATTAGGGTAGAGGGTTAGGGAGTAGGAAGACGTACGTATTAGTAGGAAGGAGTGTTTGTTTGTATCTGTGCCTGCTGTTTTTAGCAGATTCTGGTTCGCGTGGCTTTGGTGATGATTGTGTTTTTTAGCAGATTCTTGCTTCTTAGCGCTGTGTTATCTATTTTTTTTATTTTTTGATTGTTTTTGTTTTTGTCGGCTATTGTTATCGGTTCTGAGCCGGGGGTCTATCGAAAACAGCCTCTCTACTTCACCTGAGGTAGGGGTATGGACTGCGTACACTTTACCCTCCCCAAACCCCACCTGGTGGGAATACACTGGGTATGTTGTTGTTGTTGTTTGTTGTTGTTTCCTTGCCTGACCTACTTAATGTGCTATCAGGTGTACTGCAAGCTAATACTGTTGATGTTCATCACCACTCGATTGCTAGTTCCGATGGGGTTGAAGATGCACATGATGAAAGGAATGGTGTTGAAGGGGACACTGATGCAGATGATCAAGCTGATGGAGAGCCAGGAGAGGATAATATGGGAGAAGACTCCGCGAATCTCACAGGGAGGAAGAAAAAGTTATTTGAATTGAGGTTAAAAATGGTAACTGCGAATATGATTCTTTTCTGTTTCTTTTGAAAGCAATGTCATCATTCTGTCAGCTTCTCTAGTTATTATTTCATTTTCGATTTTTCTTTTGTCCTTTATAGTATCTTTGATCAAATTATTTATATCCTAGCTTGTGGAATTTTATGCAGAATGAGGCAAGAAAAGCTAACCAAACTGCGATGGTAGCAGAGAAGAAAAAAACAGAAGCTCCTCCAGAGTCTCGGGGAATGTCCAAGCAAAAATGGATGGAGGAAAGGAAGAAGAAAATTGGGAAGTTGTTAGATGCCAATGGATTAGATATGAGCAAGGCATATATGCTAGATACACAAGAGTCTGCAGAGGCAAAGTATAAGAAGTGGGAGAAGGAGCCTGCACCAGCTGGTTGGGATGGTACGCCTGATTTTTCATGACTGATCTATTTCCAGACTACCCCCCGCCCCCCCCCCCCCCCCAACCCCCCTAAACAAAAAAAATAACCCGTTGCACTAAAGCTACCGCTATGCGCGGTGTCCGGGGAAGGGTCCCACCACAAGGGTGTATTGTACGCAGCCTTACCTTGCATTTCTGTCAGAGGCTGTTTCCAAGGCTTGAACCCGTGACCTCCTGGTCACATGGCCAAAAAAAAAAAAAAAAAAAAAAAAAGATACAAGAAATAAAAACAACTGTACATGTTTACTAAAGCTTACAGATATGGAACATAAAATGCGTCCCTGAGATAAGCTCACTTTGCCAAAAAGTATTATTGTCTCCTTAGCTATCAAGTTCTGAAGGATTCAACACTCTAGCCTTAGCTGCTCAGTGAGATTTACGTGTGATTCCTCGTTTCCTTTAAAATGGTCAAGGAGGAAGTAAATTCTTGACCATCATGTTTTATTTGTGTCAACTCTTAAGAGAAATATAGGTCTTTTAGCATGCCCATTTAATTTGTATACCTGCGTTTTTGGTATGCTTCATGTACTTAAGAGTTTGTATAGACTTAATAGTATGACATAGAGAAGGAAATGAGGAAATATTGACATGAGAGGGCTAATTGATGTGCTCACTGTGTAACAGAAAAGTATTATCCAGCTTTATGTTGGAGTTCATAGGAATGGGAGACTTGCTGGAGTAGAATTTCAAAAGAGATGAGTGTTTTAGAATATATCTCTTCACATAAGAGAAAAATCATCTACAGTTAGGTGAAATCATTGTTTTCTTGTTTCACCATTATCTTTGTGTCCTGATTTACACTTTTACTTTAGGATGATGATGAAAATAACAGTGTTTATTTCTAGAAATTTCAGCTTGATAAACTAGCTTGCATTTAGATCTTACTACAACAACAACAATAACTATGCCTCAATCCCGGTTGTATGATCCTCAATAACATAAATCCTCTTGTCCCTAGTATTTTTATACTCCGTACTTAAGCATTATCTAACACTAGGGAAACTCTAATATATTATAGTGGTTAATGGTTATATCTCTAAAATACTAAGAATCTTCTAATTAAGCATTGGCTTTCTTGTTGGTATCACTTACTATACTCTTTTTCAACTTTTATTGTTTTCTATCTTTTGCTAGATTCCCAAAATTTTGAGATATTTTAGATTTTCTGTGATAATTTCTTTTTATGTGGTTTTAGGTGTACCTCTTTCTCTTTTAACACCTTTATCATCATTTTGTCTCATCTAAGAATGGTGTATTTGGAGGCCTACGTAACACGTTTTGAAACCATGTCAAGGGTTCTGCTACTTGTGTCTTCTAACGGAAGGATGTGATCATTTCTGATCTTATTTAATCTTGTAAGACTGCACATTCATTTTAACATTCCCATGTCTGCGACACTTAACTTGTACATTTGTTGGGCCATAGAAGCGCAACGTTCACCCTAATGTAACATTGTTGGTCTTATAGTCGTTCTATAGAAGCCTTTCACTTTGGTAGATATCTTCCTATCACATTACACTACTCTTCCATTCCAACCATCCTACTTATATCCTGTGTGTAACATTTTTATCCTTCCATTTTATTAGAACATTGAGCCTTGATGTCTAAATGATCTAGGTACCTCAATGTCATCTAAGTTACACCAAACTCCTTTCTCGCCGGCGGAGGTTTGATGTGTCTAATTGGACAAGGTTTACATTTTTACGGTTGTGGACCTTGTGGTGTTGCAATTGCGAGAGAACTGGGAATTAGTTAATTTCCTTCAATTGAATTAAATTCTAATATTCTATCATTTTCAATTTTTCTTTGTGGAGATTTTTATAGAGCTATTTTGGAGAGGTTATAATTGTGTGAATATGGCTGTCTATTCTGGCAAAATTTCTCTTGTATTTGCCAGTCTTGGATTATCATTATCTAGCTTTTAGGTAGAAGATGGACTCCGGTCTTCTGGGTGCTGATTGTACAATTGTCATTGTCACGTAAGATTATCTCAAACTTCTAGCCTGGAATGGAATGCTAGAATTCTCTTTAATTTTCTGTCTTATGCTCTGCTGTAGAGCTATAAAGCTCGCGTAGTAGTAAATAATGATATATCTTCGAGCTTGCACTGAGACATTGTAAAAATATTCCATTTTCTTAAAATTCAATCCTTGTGTTGGAAATATTAGTAACCTTAATTGATAACCTTTTTTTTCCTGGCACTTTGGAACGATTGGATTGTGATGCAGTTGTATATGGTGAAGCTAATCCAATCTCCTTACCTCCCTATCTGTTATTTGTTATTTTTCAGTTTTTAATCAGAAAACACTATACAATGCATACAAGAAGCGGACCAAGAATGTTGCTGTTGATGTAGATGAGTACAATAAAATGAAGGAAGCTGATCCAGAATTTTATCGAGAAGGTTCAAGTCTCCAGTATGGGAAGGTATGCTTCAGCCATGATCCCTAGCTTTGTTTGTTTGCATTTATTTCAGACTTCAGAAAATGAGCTACCTACACTAACATCTTTCAATTGCACAGGCACCAAAATTATCAGATGACAAGATAGAGAGGATGGTAAAGGAGCTCAAGGACAGGGATGAGAAGCGCCAATCATTTAGTCGGAGGAGAAAGTTCCACGAAGAGAAAGACATTGACTCTATCAATGATCGTAACGAGCACTTCAATAAAAAGATTGAGCGTGCCTTTGGAAAATACACCTTGGAGATCAAGAATAACCTTGAGAGAGGAACTGCTTTGCCTGATTGAGGTATTAACATGTCATGTCAGTGTGTACTTTCTGTGTCCTAGAGCAGAGTCTTGTGATGGGGATGTTCCTTTATGCTGTTGCTTTCCTGTATCATGATGCTAATGTCAATTTCTATCTCTTAACCTGATGCAAATGCTTGGTGGTGGTTGATTATGGTTCACATTGTAAATCCCAATATTTGCAAGAAACTTTTTAATATAGACCAGAAAAATGTAAATATTCCCTACCCCTCCTTAAATGAAAAGATTTGAATAGGGTAATGATCTATTAAAGGCATGAGCTTTCTTTGTGACGGGGATAGGATTAATACTGATCGTTTGAGAAATAAGCAGCAAGTATTCAATCTTCACATTGACAGATACTGGCAATGAAGAATTTCCATTTCTTAGCAATTTATGCATCCAAATGAGAAGACAGAGGAACCTATTATTGTACGTTTAGCACTGTTCAGATCGATTGTTTTGTAGTATCAGGTGCTTAAATTTGCTTGCAGAGAGGGTCAAGCGACATAGAGTGATTGTTTTAATGGTTTGGCCACAATCAGCACCAAGTTCTCTGGTGAATGGAGTCATGTATGTAGAAAGGGATCCCCGATGTCACCTCGTGTAGTTAATAAGATTCACCCAGGGTGATGATTTTAGTGAAGCACATAACTAAGATGTCTATGTAGTTCCTGTAGGCAGAAACTGGAGTAATAGGCAGGTTTAGACCAGAGTGTTGAATCATCCAATTACGTTCAACATCTGCAAATCGACTGAAATTAACCATGATCACTTGGTCATTGTACCACACCATTGGCATAGAACAGTTCTTATTTCCACTTTCTTACATAAGGTTATGTTGCTTGAATATGAAAATGACAAGAGAATCATGAATGACATACGGTGCCATTATTTATATCCAAATTCGAATTCACGGTTGTTTTTCTTTATTCTCAGTATGGCTCAAGTGCAAAATTATTACTCCCTCCGTTTCAATTTATGTGATGTATTTTGATTTGGCATGGAGTTTAAGAAAGAAAGACTTTTGAAATTTGTGGTTTAAAATGCGTCATAGATATTTGTGTGGTTGTAAATTATTTCATTAAGGGTAAAGTGGGTATTTTAAAGTTAAATTATTATCAAATATAAAAATGTGTCATTTTTTTTAGAATTGATTAAAAAAAAAGTGTGTCATATAAATTGAGACAGAGATAGTATAAGTGAAGAAGTTGGCCCAAAACAAAAAAATGAAAAAGGAGAAAACTTCCCACTAAACTAACTCTAGGGTACAAAATAAAGCAAATGGCTTTATATGCTGGGTGTTAGAAAAGATAAAGGGGACCTACAATTCTTTTGGTTTTTGCTCCTTCCACGTGATTCCACAGTAAAAGCACTTCTCGATCCTAGCACACCCTTCCCACCTCACATGACAAGTGTATCCCAGTGTGGCCTTTTTTGTCTCATCTAGAAATTCTCCCATCTCTCTTATCTTTTTACTAGTTCTATTTGGCTCGTGCTAAGTCCGAGTCTAAAATTAATATTAAAAATTCAACTTGTAATTTTCCTCAATCTTGATGCATTAAGTTATCGCAATAGTAATTCGACAACTACAACATCTATCTATAATGCTTTACGTCTGATCAGATTGTATAACGTTTGTATACTCTATATTATTGCTATTGTTGGCACAGAATTACATATTATGATTTCAATTTTTTAATATAAATATTGATCCATAAGTTTATATTTTTCAAACAACAAAAAAAGATCTATAATTTTAAAGTTTGTAAAAATATACTCATGTTTGATATGAAAAAATTGTCATTAAAGAATAGTTAGTTACTAGCTACTAAGACTGGCCGCCGGACCAGTACGTTCCGGTCCATTCTGGTACCGATTCGTACCGTTCCGGTCGGAATCGGTTCGGAATGATATGGAACCTACCGGTATCTGGTTCGGATCGATTTCGCAGTTTCATTTCGGGAAATCGGTATCGATCCATACCGGTTCCACACCGATTCTAGTCCGGTCTGGTCCGGAATGTAACGGTAACTAGCCGTTGGGGACCATTGCCAACGGCTAATTTGACCCTCCCCCAGCGCCCCAACACCCCCTCCCTTTCCAAAATCTTACAAATACTCCTTTTTCATTCAAATTTTATTCACAATTTCAATTTTTCAACTCTCATCCTCTCTCAATTTTCTACTCTCAAGTCTCAAACTCTCAATATCTATAAATTCTATAATTATTATTATTATTATTTTGCAATTGAAGTATAATTTGGTGACTTTTGGAGGAGCAATCTTTTTCAAGTTTCAAATTTTGGTTATAATCGTCTGCTTTTACGGCAGGCGTTTGGTACATTCGTTCCACTCTCTAGTCTTTTAATTTATATTTCGTATTTATTAGTTGTGTTTTTTTTGTTTTAATTTGCTACTTTCATATTTTATTTCATTATATTATGGATTCCTCTCAAAAAAAATTTGGTAAAAAAAGTATTGCACAAAAAGTAAAAGGTTTTATGAAATTTGATTAAAAAAAAAAAATCAAGGTTCTTCTAGTTCTTGTCACATGCCTCAAGTTAGATTTACTACGGATGATTTTACGCATGTTAATGAAACTGATTTTGCTCATCCCTCTATCATAGAAATTAATAGCAATACCCCTATTCCCCATGAAGCTTTTGAAAGATTGTATAATGATTTTGAAGATGAATTAGATGAAGAAGTAGAATTACATGTGGATGATGGTTTAGATGATACACCAACTAGTCCCACTCCCGGCCCCGCTAGTGTCGAAGCTCCAACTCAGGATAATCCTCAGGCTGGAGCTAGTTGTCCCCCTATTTGTCCGGTTAGGGGTAAGACCACGACACAACGTGCTTTAAAATCAGCTGTGTGAAAATTTTGTTATTTGAATGATGAAAAAACTGTTACTACGTGTGGTATTTGTAAACAACAGTGGAAATATGTATCTGACGGGTCTAGAGGTTCTATTGGGATTAAGAAACATCCGAGAGAATGGAATGCATATATGGCTTCCCGTCAAACTGTCGGTTCTGGCACTGGACCCTCTGTTGCCGGGTCAAACATGTTTCAAACTGAACTAAACCCTTCAAACCCGACTCGTCCTGTTACACAACGACCCTATAATAGGGATCGTGATCGTGAAAATTTTGCAAAAATGATTGTTGTTTGTGGTTTGCCTTTTAATTTTGGAGAGAATGAAGGTTTTATAACATATATTCGGGATACATATAATCCCAGTTTTGAAGGTTTTTCAAGAAGTATGGTAAAAAGAGATATTTCTGAATTTCAAGAAAAACATATGCAATTTCTTCGTAGCTATTTTTACATAATGGATTGTACAGCTACTATTACCACTGATATGGGTCGTAGTCCTAACGGTAACGATTATTTAACTGTTACTGCACATTGGGTTTATTATAATTGAAATTTGCAAAAAAGAATTATTGCTTATAAAATTTGTGAACATAAAAAAATGGTGTTTATATTGCTTCTACTGTAGGTCAAATTTTAGAATTTTATTTTCTTTCTGATAAAGTGATTAGCATTACTTTAGATAATGCTTCTGCTAATTTAAATGTTATTTCTCATCTAGAAACTAGAATTTGTCCAATTAGTAAATATGCTTTTCATGTTAAATATGCTGCACATATATTAAATTTAGTTGTGAAGGATGGTATTCAATTATTTGATAATACTTGTGATAAAGTTAAAAATACTGTGTTTTGAATTTTTCATATGCATAATAGTAGTAGAATTAGACAATATAAAGAATTTTGTCGATCGTATCAACTTCCGTATAAAAAAAATTCAAAACAAGTTAAAACTAGATGGAATTCTTTTTATGAAATGATTAAAGATGCTTATACATATAGACAACCTATTACTATGATGTTTAATTCTCATAACGCTTATCCTAGTCATCAACTCAATGAAAATAATGGAACCAAATAGAAGTACTTAAAGGTTTTTTGAAATCATTTTATGATGCTACAAAAGTTTTTTCTGGATCGTATTATCCCACTATTTCTGAAATTTTAATACATATATGGTCTATTTCATCCCTTTTTGCAGAGTATAAAGATAATGAATTTTTTAAGAATACTATTGTAGCTATGGTTGAAAAATTTTTAAAATATTTTTTTCCTATCCCCCAAATTTATTTAATTACAATTCTTTTTAACCCGGAATATAAAGAACATGGTGCAAAAGCTTTGGTTAAAGGAATTTATCAAAATTTAAATATTCAACCGCATGAAAGTCCCGATTTAATAACTTGTCAAAACAGCATTCACACTTGTGCTAAGGAATTGTATGACAAATATTGCACATTCGATAATGTTGAAGTTCCTCAAACTTCTATGCCTCGACTAGATGCCCATGGTATAGCACAATCATCACTTGGTCTTCATTCTTCTCATAAATGTGAATTTGTTAAATATCTTGACTAGGGTTCTGATACTATCACAAATCAAGAAGGCGTATGACAGCTATTGAATTGGTGGAGGGCTCGTGGTCATCAATATCCAAAACTTAGCAAGATGGTGAAGGACGTGTTAGCTATTCAAGGATCATCTGTAGCTTCGGAGGAAGCTTTCAGTGCGGCAAGATTTCAAATCGGCAATCATAGATATTCATTAGCAGAAGACAGTTTGGAGGTTTCGGTGACTTTTAGAGATTGGATCAACGCCGAACGAAGAAATAAAAGAGTTCCAAAGTTAACTAAATTAAAAGAAGATTACTTAGATGCAGTCATTGGATGTAATAGTGACGATGACATTGAAATTGAAGATCATCAACAAGTTTACCAAGACCGGAGGTTATTGCTCAAAACTTACAAGAGTTAGAACAAAACTTTATAGGATTATACAACTATTAGCTTACATTCGAGGCTTAGTTGAAACAGAACCCTTCCTAGAAGGTGGCTGCATAAATTAGGCGCTCTACTAATAGTTGTAAATTGTAATACAAATTTGAAATTTTGAATAAATTGGATTGATTTTTATTTTTATCATACTTTTACTTAATGCATTTCCTTTTTGTTTAGTTTGAGTGTTTAAATTAGCAACTTATAAACTTAAAAATAAATTTAAACTTACAAACTTATAACATATAAATTGAAAAACTTAGAAAAACAAAAAAGTTTGACAAACTAATAAACTTCAAAAAATATAAACTTAAAAACTTATATAACTCATAAATTGAAAAACTTAGAAAAAAAAAACTTTAACAAAGTTATATAATTTTATATAAACTTTAAAATTCAAATATATAAACTTCAAAAAATATAAAATTAAAAACTTATAACTTATAAATTGAAAAACTTAGAAAAAAAACATATTTAAACTTATTCAAAATATTAAAAAACTAAATTTAAACTTAAACTACATAATTCAAAATATAACTTTTATTCTTTAACTAAAATGTAAAAAATAATTTATTTATTCAAAATATAAAAAATTATTTTTTAAAAAAATTAATATTAAAATCGCCCGTACCGGTTATCCCATTCCGTTCGGTTTCGGTCCATGCCGATAGTATACCGGCTACTAACGGAACGGAATGGAACCGCGGTTTCATACCGGTTATTCCATTCCGGTACAAACAGGAACCGGTTCCATTCTGGTCCGGTTCATACCGGTCCGGCCCGGTACCAGTCCATTCCTATCCGGCCATTTCATTCCGGTAGAATGCCCAGTCTTACTAGCTACTATTGTTTGATTTGTCGGATCAATGAATCTTTATAAAACTATTTGTATTTTGAAAGTTTGTAATAATTCTGTAATCACAAATATTTATGTATAAAAGCAACATGAAAATATATAAGATTGTATAAGAGTCCGAAAAGCTTTAATACTCCTTTCATCCCAAAATAAGTATTACCTTAGAAATTAAGGATGAAAATTAGTGTTTTTTTCAACTAATCCAATTGTAAAGGTCCAAATAAAAATAATCATTAAATAATGAATGAGGACAAAAATATGTCTAGGTAAAAGGAATCTATATATATTATAAAGCAGAGGACGAAGCACCACAATTAGCTAAGTGGCAAGCTACTGAGAAGCCACGTGGCAGTTTTAGGACAAAACTTAATAGTATTGTAATAAAAATTTTGAATTTCATTTTAGAAATATTTGAATTTGAAAATACATTATCCTTCATTAAAAAAAATTCTTAGCTTAAAAATAGAAATTCATGACTGAAGAGTTCTAAATAGACTTTCACTCTTTCATAAACTTATCTCTTTTAAAATTAAATATTATAAATCATATCTGAATATAAATTATTTAAATATTAAATAAAAATAACATAATAATAAATAATAGTAATAGTTGTAGTACGTAGTATGTGTAGTTGTAGTAATAGCAATAGTAGTAATAGAAGTAATAATAATTTTAAAAAAACAGTAATAGCAACAGTACGTAGTAGTGTAATAGCAGTAGTAATAGTGATAGCAGTAACAATAATAATAATAATTTTAAAAATATTAGTGATATTAGTAACAGTCGTAATATAATAATAATAATAATCTTATTGATTTTAGACCCCTATTCTATCAAAATTTTAACATAAAATCAGAAAGTAGTTCTCTTGGTAGTTATCTCTAATCAATCATGAATTAGGATATTTTTTTTGTGGGTTCTGTGGTCAAATTTAAAATTTAAGTTAAAAATCTTCAAAATAGAAATTTACATAGAATTATCAGTTTTCAAAGTTATAATATATTTAATTAAATATTAAATAAAAATATAATAATAATAATAATAAATAAATAAATAATAAATAGTACAATAGTAGTACGTAATAGTAATAGTAGTATTAGTAACAAGAATAAAAAAAAAATATTAGTAACAAGAATAAGGTCTTGCCATAGAAGATATATTATATTTGAAAAAATTAAGGATAAGGAAGAATAATAAATTAATCTTCTTAACAAATTAATATGATATTTGAATTGGAATGGAGTTCTATCTTCTTAGCCACTCTTAGATATACTTAGCTTTATTCATGAATTTATTCATTGTATTCTTTATGCTCTTTTTAACAATTTTTTTAATATACAGGAAGAATATGACGTCTTCATCTTTCTCTGTTAATATTCAAGGTCCGCAAAGTAAATCACTTTTCTTTCTTACTCCTTTTCTATAGCAACTGTATGGTCACTCTTTGTCTTCTATGGTGGTTAAATATTTATTTCGTTAAATTACTTTTTAGTGTCATTGTGGTTATTTTTTTAATTAGTGAAGTTATTTTTAAATTTTTGTAACTGAAGTTATTTTTTACTTGAAAAAGACATGCAAAAGAATCCTGTGAGATTAGATACTAATAACCCATCTATGTCATTCAACATCAAAAAAATTTAACGAAAAATCTTCTGAATTTGAAGAGAAGGCATATAAAATGATGCTCAAGTCATGTGGGAGGATATGTGGAGAAGTTCTCCAAGAAAAGGTGAGATTTCATATAAGCTCTTAAAAATAGAAAAACAAGAGCAATTAGAATTTTTGATATTTGTCCCAAGTTTTTTTTACTATCAAGGGATTATCTTTGGTTATTGTTGATGTCTTTGCTATTGAAATCACTAAGGGTCAGGTTAATTAATTAATTTCTTCTTTCATTTTCTCAAAATGTATTGGTATATTCCTAATTAATACTATGTATATATTATACTTTATTATTAAGTATTGACATTAATAAATGACATTATTTTATGATTACAGGCCAATGTACTTAGATTTGCAAATGAGGTGAGAGTTGTAGAGAAAAGTCAAGAGCGAGAAAAATCAAGAACTTGGATATTATCTGTCAATAACTTCTTTCTGGTGAATGGTTCATTATTGAGCTATTTAATATAGATTTAAAAAAATCGCATCTACAAATAAGTTGAAAATAAAAATTGAGAAGAAGAAAAGAATAGTGGGGTTTGTGTAGGAAAAATGTAATGACCCTTTAGGTCATTTTCTCGATTTTCGTGCATTCTGACATTTTGAGCCTTCCCATAGCGGCTACAAGTCATTTATAACTTGTCGGAACTATCGGTTCAGTCATCGGACATTTCGTTTGGATTTTAGGCTCATTTTCCTGTTTTGGAGTTTTTGCAGTTAAGAAATTAGTCTAGGATGAAAACCCCTAGTAGACGATCTCAGATGGAAATTCTGACAGTGCCATCAGCTCTGGATCGTTGATTTTAGGCTAGGGGAACCCTTGGTTCAGGTCCCGAGGCTTCCGGACTTGTTTTGGGCTATTGGTTGAAAAATTGGTTAAAATGAAACTATAGGTGTGAGCCCCACATTTAATCAAACAACCTAGGATGGAAATTTTGATGATTCCATTGAATCCGGAACGTGTTTTATGATCAATTTACACTATTGGTTCATGTTCATAGGGTTCCGAATGAGTTCCGAGGGTCAAAAACAATTTTTGGAAGTTGTTGGTGTTGGTGTGGCCTCTTTAGAGGCCGTTGACCATTTGACCGACCGCTAAAGTGGTCAAATGACCACTTTAGCGGTACTTTTACCGTCTGATCAGGCCGCTTTAGCGACCATCTCTGAGTATAAGACCCAAACCGAACCCATTTCGTATTTTTGACATTCCGGGAGCTAGGAAGCTCCATTTTAGGCGATTCTCAATGCGTTGGTCTCTTATGATCATTGTCTATGTGATTGTACCTTCACTTATCCCATTTTCCAAGAATATACATTTTGTTTTTCCTAATTTCCGATTAAAGTTTCGATTCAAAAACCCTTTTTCCACCATTGTTGGAGCTTGGAGCGTGGGGAGGTGTGGTGAAAAATTCTTGAGACTAAGGTAAGTTGTTTTAACATCCCTTGATCATTCCCATTATTTTTCCTCATAGAATTCTGCTCTTTTCCTTGTTAATTCTTAGAATTTAGGTCTTGGAAATTCATAACTTTGGGGGCTGATTTGGGCCTCGATTTGTGTTCCATTTGTGCGCAAATTTGAGCACACATTTCTTGTCCTTCAAGGGACCTCGTGACGGATTCAATTTTGGGATTTCGTTAGTGGGCCCCACGGGCCCATTATTGACCCGATTTTGGGCCCGAAGTTTTATATTATAATATGGATAGCGTTTTACTTGTAATGATGTGTAGATGATTACTTTGATAGTGTGACATCGATTCGGGATCGTGGAGCAAGATCGAGCAATTTGTGTACACTTCAAGAATTGTGGTTCAGCATCGAGGTAGGCTTCGGTCTACTTTCTCTATGAGATTGTGTATAGTATAGACTATATGCTAGGTAGGGAATATAGGATATGACTATGGCTAGTATAGCATGACTTAGCCTATTTTTATGGAATTTGGGGTAAAGATGTGACCCGAACCCTAGTATAAATACTCGTTATGTCCATAGAGCCCTATTGCCTTTAAATATAAGTATGTTAACCACAATTGATAATTAAGGATCCATTGGTATGAGACTTGCCATTTGAATTAGCAATTCGGGAGGTTTTTCCCCGATTAGATCTTTATGGTGGCTTTATGCCCTTGATTATTGTGATGGTCCGGGTTATGAGACCTAGCTATATTGGTCATATGCTATTGGGCCCGAGACAGTGATTATGAGGCTAGTTGGACTTTGGTGAGTATTCTGCCCTTAGTAAGGGAAAGATCATCATTTATAGACGCTTCGGCGCTTACGGTTATGTTGTTTGGATACTGGTGATGGCATGCATACTATTTGGTGCATTCATGCTAACTTAGTGGTATGATTCCAACCAAAACCTTGATTTTACTATTGTTTCCAAAAAGGGGATTTATTCCCACTTTTTACTTTTAAAAAGAGTTATTTTATAACAGGAATCGTACCACCTTATTTACTGGATTATGAGCTTTTGGAACTGAAAATGATGTTTTAGAACTCCAATCGAGGATGATTTCGGTCTATTATTTATCCACTCATCTTACCACTACTATTTACTTCAGTCGAGGGATATTCTGACCCTTTATACATGATTTAGTCCCAAGCATGATCTCGGAAAATGGACTTTCGGATGTATATCCTTTTAGACACAGTTCGAGTCCGTGCACTGATTATATATATATATATATATATCCCTCTGGTACTGGACGGAGTGGATGGATCATGATGGTTATTAGTAGTCCTGAATCGGGACCAGGCAGTGTATATGGATTTTCCCGAGTCCCCTAGGACCCCCTTCGTCCGAGAGCCGTCGAGCAGGAGAAGCTGGTCGCCTTAGGTCCTGCCTTTGCGATCTAAGTGAGCTGGAGGAGGTATATACACTTGGTACGGTATGGATTGAGATTGTGGAACCGGTTCGAGTCCGGTGCCCCCAGTATGCTTTGAGATTGTGGAACCGGTTCGAGTCCGATGCCCCCGATCTGGTTTATATTGCATTCATCCATTCATATGCATTACCTATCACCAGTATAGTTGTTTGGCTCCTGTATCTATCTATCGTATGGGAGGCTGTATAGATACGGGTTATGGTTGCTGTTTGCTGAGTGCTTCTGTGAACCTTCCGGGCTTATGGGGGCCCGATTAGGTACTTGTTTGCCCGGACTAGTGGGTTACTTTATCATGGTTTATTATGGTTAGTTCATGGCAGGTTGGTTGTGGACTGGTACCTGAGATTAGAGGTACGTTTCTGATTCCTTTATCCTTTCGGTAGATTCTATTGTGGTTGGTTTATCCCTGGATTTGTGACCCTTTGGGTATAGGCTTGATGAGGCTAGTGTCGACTCTTTTACGTGGCTATGGACCTTGAGGTGTTAGGTTGACTCCCTCAGGTAGTTTCCTTTGAGTTAGCCCTATAGGTCTACTCATATGCATGGTATCACCGTATTTTCCTCTCCTTCCTTATCTATTTACATTATATATGTATCCTTTGGCCTTGTACTAATATTATATATATATATATATATATATATATATATATATATATATATATATATATATATATATATATATATATATATATCCTTCTTTTACTCTTCATTTATATATTAGCGGTGATATACGGTATTGTACTTTAGTTCCTGAATGATGTCAGGACAGGATAGTCATCCCGATAACATTGTTATGCCTAGGTATGTGGATAGTTGCCTATAGTTACTTTCATGCCTTCATGTTATTTATGCTTGCATTATTTCTAGAGCTCAGTCGGCCGTTGCCTACTGAGTACCACGTGTTTGGTACTCATACTACACTTCTGCAGCCTGCAGGTCATAACATGAGTTATCGCCGTTGATGTGTGTATATCGTGCGGAGAAGCTATGGATCGGAGATACGGGGTGAGCTCCCGACGTTTTGGAGTATCCCTACTCTCCCTCTTATTGTTAGACTGTTCTCTATGTTGTGTCAGAGACGGCTTGTATACATATATTTTTCCTGTATTTCACTTGTACTCTTGATGTATTAGAAGCTCTTATACTGGCTCCACCAGGTTTTGGGATTATATTAGCTTTATCATTATATTTATTCCGCTTCACTCCTTATTTCTTTGGGTAGTCCGTTACTAGCTGTTCTAGACTACGGGTTGGCTTACCTACCGGTGGGTTATAGTAGGTGCCATCATGACCTGAGAAATTGGGTCGTGACAAAAAATATAATGTTTTATTAATGCTTCATATATTATGGAGCTAAATTAAATATGTAGATCCATTATTGTTCTTAATTAAGCTAACTTATAGCAGTAGTGCTCTCCATCTACTTTCGAGTATGATAAGTCCACATGTCAACGTCCTCTTGCTAATTGAAAATTGAAATATTTTATCCATTGATAAATGAAGAATCATAAATAATATTTATTGCATGTGTTGTTTTGCTAATCAAAAGATAGAAAAATAATCCTTCTCCTGAATTTTAAGGGTCATTTTGTCGAGTTTCTTCAATATGATTTTCTCAAATGTCTATCCCTAACCAAATTTATATAAATAAAGATAATCACGTAATTATAAAAAAAAAAAAAAATTATTTCATATTTTTTTAATTATATTGTTCACAGTTTAAAGATATTAGATTGTTAGTATTAATTTTTTTATTTTAAAATTTTTACTCTATGTTCACATCTATTCAGTTTAAAATTTATGAACGGTAATATGTATTATCTAATTACTTCATTATATTCTCAAAATTCATTATTTTCAAACTAAAACAAAGACGAACTAAAAATTACAAAGATATATTAGATGTGACATTGTTTCTATTATATATAATATAAAATGCTAGATGAATAAAAACTATCTAAAATATTAGAGTAGAAAAAATATACACGAAAAGGGAGATAATCAAATGCACAAGTTATAATTTTACTTTAGATGAATTCAATTTCACAACTTTGAATAGAATATAACATTATTTGTATAATAGGTGAAACACTTTATGATATACAAATTCAAATATCATCATGAAAAGGCGATGTATAAGAAAAAAAAATAAAAATATTATAATAGTTCATGAGAAAATGACATTTCAAAAGTCGAAAAAGTACGAGAGAGGAATTGCTAGGCTATTTAAGAAAGGGTGTCCTTCTCCTCCTCCTCCTCCTCCTCCGGGGGGGGGGGGGGGGGAATTTGAATTAATTTTAAAAATATAATGAAGTAATTAGATAATACACATTTATAAACTTTAAACGGAAGAAATGAAGGAACAGTAGAATAAAATCTTAAATTATTTTGGACAATTTGAAATCTTTAAATTGTAAACAATATAATAAAGAAAAATATGAAACATAAAATCTTTTTTGCAATTACATATTATTTTTACACATATAAGATTTGGTTAGAGGTGGCCGGAAGGAGGGGGTGGGGAAGTGGGGGTTGGGGTTGGATATTAACAATCTAATATCTTTAAATTGTGAATAATATGAAACATAATTTTTTTTTACAATTACATGATTGTTTTTAGTATAGATTTGATTGGGGGAGGGGGGAGGCGGGGGGGAGGGGGGAGGGGTGTGTTTGTGTTGGGGGGGGGGAGATGGAGGTGGGGGTAGGGGTAGGGGTATAATTTTATTTTTTTTCGTATTTCATTGAGAAATAATATGACAGTTGAATATTTTTAAGGTAATATTATTTAACATGCTCGAAGGAGACATTCCAATATGAAACGATTAGAAATAATATTTCAATATCGTCCACGCATCGCGCGGATACGTATACTAGTAGATACATATAGCAATTCTATTGCATAAATTTTTTGTGAGGACTACCAATCTTATCCTATTCTCCCTTATAGATAAGTATAATACTACTCCATCCGTTCCTAAATAAGTGATAACTTAGACACACACATTGAGAAACTATTCAATTCTAGAAAATAAAAAGTATTTTTACTAACTTATTCTTAATAAATATCTTTAAGAAAGATGTAATTCTTTAATAATTTCTTGATTACATAAAACTCACTTTATTTAAAGAAGGGTAAAATTGAAGAACATCATTAATTTCTTTTTTATTATCTAAAATACCACTTATTTAGAAACAAAATGAAAAAGCTAAAGAGTGTGTTTGAATTAGCTTATCTTTTAAGTGCTTTTGGTTTTTTAGCTCTTTTTTTTTATTTTTGAAGGTGTTTAGGAAAAATAAAAATTTTCAAAAACTACTTTCTTTTAGAGATGACGCATTCCTAAAAGCACATTTTTTTAGGCTGAAAAAGTATAAAAATAAGTTAAAATTCAAAAGTACTTTTAGCTTTTACTCCCTCTGTTAGGATTTACTTGTTACTATTTTTCTAATTTAATTTATATTTTTGCTTGTCATTTTTGACAAATCAAGAAAAGATATTGTTTTTCATGTTTTACCTTAGTATTAATTACTTACTCTTCAAATCATTTTCCAATTCCTATTACCCCTCCATTTGGATTTACTTGTCACATTTTGACTTGACACACCTATTAAGAAAACAATGATTGGTATAGTGAATTTACCATATTACCCCTATTAATTGATATATGTATTGAAAAATTATTACGGGAATAAGTAATTAATGCTAAGGGTAAAATATGAAAAAAATTATTTTTTCTTGATTTGTCAAAAATGACAAGTAAAGATGAAAATCAAATTAGGAAATTAGTGACAAATAAATCTGAATGAAGGAAGTACTAAACATCAATTAATAGGGGTAGTATGATAAAGTATCTATATCAATCATTGTTTTCTTTATAGGTGTGTCAAGTCAAAATGTGACAAGTAAATCCGAACGAAAAGAGTATCTTATAAGCTACTTTAAAAAAGTCAATCCAAACATCCCAAAAAATCACTTATTTAGAAATGAAGAAAAATACTCTATTTATTTTAAAATAAGTATGATTTTAGCAAATGTTACGTTTATTAAGAAGTTAATGAAATACAATATGCAGTTTATTAAACTACTTATTGTTATAAAATGGAATATCAAGTTTCTTGATGATTTACTATACTAGATGATATTTTTTGGTAATTGAACGCTATCAAGAAAATGAAGTATAAGAGGATGGTTAGAAGAATATACAAAATTTGTCTTAAATTTCTAACTTGACTTATTTTGGGATAACTCTTTTTCGCTCAACGGACTTATTTTAAGAGTGAGGGAGTATTTTTTTTTTTTTAACCTTTTGGCTACCGTTGGTTGCTTTTGCATCACTTAGTCCTATTGTTTTTCTTCAAGTCAAAAAGAGAGCAGGCACTTGTCATGCCAACCCTGCAATAATTTTACAGACCTTTCCAGACTTAGCAAAGGGAGTGACCACCCACAGCATAGAAGAGAGCATCTTTCTTCTTTGAGGAGACACGTGGCTCCATGGATGTGGAAAATGGTCACAAAGATAAAAGTAGTTTGAGTATCTAAAGGGGGAAAAAGAACCTCTTTAAAGTGATTCCATCAAGTGGTGTACATAAGATGCCCACTATTAAATTCCCACAAAAAAAGTTAGCTTAAATACAATTTGGTGGAAAGATTCTTCATTTACTACACTAGAAGTGACATGAAGAGGAATTCAACAAATTAATTTTTTTCTAAAAACATATGTTCTTCTAGTATTTGCTCTATACGAATTTACATGAATTCCTTCTTTGTTATTCTTAATATTTGAATATTAGGATTATGGTAGTTTCTAATGAGATTTTACTGACCCCGCGAAAGCTAAATTTCCTAGTTTGCTCTATTATTAATACAATAGTGCACTAGCCTTTTGGACCATATTAACAAATCTTAGAATTCAGCAAATATTTAACTCCAATATTTAACTTAAAAGTAAATACAGGGGCAGAGCTAGCATATAATTAGGTGTTCATCCGAACTTCCTTTGACGAAAAATTACACTATTTATACATGGTTAAAATTAATTTTTCATGTATATATAGTAGATGTTGAACCTCTTTCGCTAGTTCGTCTGTACACTTTTGAACCCCCTCAACAAAAATCATGGCTCCGCCACTAAGTAAATATTTCATTTAGTATCAAGAACTAGTCGTGACTTATCTATGAACAAACATTTAAATTAAACTAAAGAATAATCAATGCAAGTGATATATTGAAGAAAAAGTATGTACCAGAAATGTATTTAGCACTTGTCATGAAATGAGTAATTTTTTTGTAATTTATTTTAAAAAACAGTTGTTACGTATTGAGGTCTCATGTTCATTTACATGATTCTTGTTTGGATCTGTCAAATTTTTTGTGGACAAGTATCCCAATACATACGCTTAGGCTAGTGGAAAATAACAAATACCCGATACGGTGGTTTTGAGTACTGAAAAAAGTGAAACCTTTACAGAATGACACAAAATTTATGCGGGTGGAGTTTCAATTTCACAAGAGAGAAGAATTTGAAAGAGAAAAGACCACCAACACTACTCATACCAAATAAATACAAATCCAAGGCTAACATTAAAGATGAAACTGTACCAAACGAAACCAAAAAAAAAAAGGTTCATACATTAACTAATCCTCATACACAAAATGAAACAATCAGACAAGAAAATTTTGGAACTTGTGAATGCAATTTCTCTTCTTCTCTTCTCATGGTTATGAGAGGGTGGTGGATAACTTGCTTAGTTGGTTGGGTTGCTACGGAAAGATCCCAAAGCTTTTACTGCTCCTGCTCTCAATACAAACTGATGATATATAGCCGCTGCCATCGCTCCCACCATTGGTCCAACCCAAAATATCCACTGCAACATTATTGCAAGGATAATAATGTTACGGTGGTGTTAGTGTATATAACTTAAATTCTTCGTAAATTAGTGGTAGTAAAAACTTACTTGGTCATCCCAGATTTTGTCCTTGTTGTAAATGACAGCAGCTCCAAAGCTCCTAGCAGGGTTGATACCAGTTCCAGTAATGGGGATAGTGGCCAAATGAACCATGAAAACAGCAAATCCAATTGGCAGAGGAGCCAAAACCTTCATGTCCACATTAAATACTTCATGTTAGTATTGGAAACTCAAAACCACTGCACCACTATTCATAATGACAACAAAATTCAGACTCAACACACACACACACACACAGAAGTATATGTTTTTCAAGATTTTATACTATAGTGAAAAACAGTTTTGGCTGTATTTGTTGTCTACAATTGGCAGAGGAGCCAAAACCTTCATGTCCACATTAAATACTTCATGTTAGTATTGGAAACTCAAAACCACTGCACCACTATTCATAATGACAACAAAATTCAGACTCAACACACACACACACACACAGAAGTATATGTTTTTCAAGATTTTATACTATAGTGAAAAACAGTTTTGGCTGTATTTGTTGTCTACATGTTGAATCTGTTTTAACTCAAAAAATCCAAGATTTGTCACACAACTCTGTTGGTATTGAAAACCCAAAAACCGCAACTCTGTTTCCAATCTACTAAAACCAAAAACAGACCAAACAGGGGGTGTTACCACTGTTCGTTTGTGACAACAAATTCAGACACACACACACTAGAGAGTGTATGCTTTTCAAGATTTTATCCAGTTTTTTCTGACTACATGTTAAATCTGTAACTTTAAAATCCAAGATTTGTCCAAATCTAGTACTACTTGTGAGAGGGTACTTACAGGGACGTGGGAATCACGAGCGCTCCTCTTTGGGTCAGTAGCAGAGAAGACGGTGTAAACAAGCACAAAAGTTCCAATAATCTCAGCACCCAAAGCAGTACCCCTGTTGTAATCGGGTGCCACAAAGTTAGCACCCCCACCTTCTGTGTTGTAGTAATGCTTCATGAACGCCTTCACGAAACCAACACCACAAATAGCACCAAGTGACTGCGCAATTATGTATGCAACTGCTCTTATCAATGACACTTTCCTTGCCAAGAACAACCCAAAAGTCACCGCTGGGTTAATGTGACCACCTTCAACAACAAAAAAAGAACATCCGTTAGTTCATAATTTTTCTCTCATTACTTAAACAAATAGGCTGCTGCAGCAACACGGGAGGATTAAAGAAGTAGAGATCTAAAGCCCTTTACCCCTTTGGAAGTTATCTTTTGAAGTTATGGGTTCAAAACTTAAACATTTGTCAAAATTTTACGCGATTTTTCACAGATATATTTGTGATTTATGTCAAAAATGTCAAATACAGTTGGACCCATTGACTATACACTTCATCAGCCTACTTACATCTACTAGTTTTAAGTCCAAACCATATATTTAAGTTAAAAATTCCTTACTCATAACTCAAAATTCTAGTCAGACCTCTTATTAAAAGTTGGCTCAAAACATATATATATGTATAATAAACTGTTCCAACTAAATATGGGTATCTCTAAATTCTGTATGAGAAAAATTAAAAGACTGGAGATTACCAGAAATGCCGGCAGTGCAGTAGACGAGGACAAAGATCATGCCACCAAAAGCCCAAGCGATGCCAAGAATGCCAACACCATCACATTGGTTAGCGCCGTTGAGCTTCTTGTGACCGATAACAGTGGCAACGGTGACGTAGAGGAAGAGAAGGGTAGCAATGAACTCAGCTATGAGGGCTCTGTAAAAAGACCACTTGGTAAGCTCAGCCATGTCAAGAAGAGGAGCTGGAGGAGGGTCAACATAGTCTTTTCCATGGTGATGAGCTTGTCCTTCTTCAATTACATCCTTTGACATGTTTAAACAAGTGAAAGAAAAGAGAGGTTTTTTGTTTTTTTTTGAGTTGCTTTGTTTGCGGCTTTGCTTTTTTTTGGTTTGAGAAGAAGATGATGGATTTGTGCTACTTTTTAAGGGATTCGGGCAAGGGTATTTAAGGAATTTCAAATGAAGGAACAACGATATATTCCTGTCAAGAAGATATCATCATTATGCAAATCATAATAGTAATGGTTATTATTAATTCAAATTCTAGTGGTTTCTAAATTATTGTCGTTCGCTCGAGTTTCCGTTAACTGAGATTTGTTTATTAATTGAATGCTTAATTAACAAATTAGTTAAATTTAATTACAGCAGCATATAAATTCATTGTATTCTAGTTGTTTAGGTGTTGTTATTATATTGTTTATGTAGGCAGGGGCGGAGCCACCTTTATGCTAGAGGGTTCGTCCGAAAAAATTATACTATTTATATATGATAGAAATTATTTTTTTTATATATATAATAGATATTGAACCCCCTTCGACTAGTTTGTATGTTTACGTTTTAGATTTTAAACCCCCTTAGTGAAAATTCTGACTCCGCCACTGAATGTAGGGATTGGTTTATGCTCCCATCGATTATTTCATTGGAGATATAATATTTTCTACTAATATACAAATATGAGGCTAATTTTATTTCTCAAAATTTAGATAAATGAAAAGATATCACTTTGTATATTTTGCATGTGTTGTGATTTAAATTCTAATCTCCCATACTTATATTCAATATGTGTTGTGATTATTCAATTTGTGTTGTGATTTAAATTCTGATCTTCCATACTTTTAACTAATGATGATATTACTAACCCATGAAAACAATGATCCGTCCAAGTTTGGAGGTTATTGACCCAATTATTCATTAACTCAGTCTATCTAAAAGTATGGCTAACATGCAGCTTAAACTTATTCATAAAAACTCTTATTAAAATATTTTGTGTTTGTGTGATATACATCTAAGGTCAAATAAAAAAAATAAAGGAAGAAAATTAAAATTTGATAAGAGTTGGCGGGTTGAGCTCAATACTTCAACTGAGAGATAGTGCATAAAGTTGTTCGCAAGAGTTAACTTGATCCTTTTGCTCAGAGATCTTAGACGAGGGAACCCTAGGAGAGGCGCCAACTCTAAGGGCATCTCCGACCACCCTTTATTTTACCCTCTATACTCCATATTTGGAGGAAAAAATGAAGATAGTAATCTCCAACCATCTTTCAAATTACCCTCTATACTCCATATTTGGAGGGATGAATAGTGTTTCTCCAAATTTAGAGATGGACTATTCATCCCCTCTATTTTACTTTTTCATTATTATATTATTATTTATATTATATAACATTTTTAATTTAACATATTATAAATTATATAAGACCATTAATTAAGTCCCTAATATTCGTAATTATTTTCTTATATAATATCTTTATTACATTAATTTTAAATTTTATTAAATTAATTTTCGTATATAATATTTTATTTTAGATATAAGTTAGTTCTTTTATAATTTATAGTTGTATAATAAAAATAACCATCACATAAATAAAAAATGCACGTGTAAAACGAGTAGTTAAATTAGTACACTAAACACTTTATATAAGATGAAATTATTAAAAAGACAATACATAACATAATATTTTGAAAAATTATAGCAATAGTTTAGTAATCATATAAATGAAATAAGAAAATACAAATGAAATAAAAATAATAATAGAATATTAAAGAGAGAAAAGAAGATTCTTTTTTTGGAGTGTAAAATAGAGTTGTGGGTTGGAGTTACGTTGCTCCAAATATAGAGATTCTCTATATTTGGAGATAAAAATATAGAGTGTGATTGGAGATGGTCTAACTACCATTCATGTACGATCGATGCTACATATGACCAACTGTCCATCCTACCCTCTCTACATTCTTGACAACCCATCCAATTGCATTCAAGCAATTGTAGTCAAACTTGACTTATTGACCTTTTGACTTTTCTGGTGATACGACCTTTATTTAACCCATCTTAGCGTAAATATAAAAAGGTATTGACCCACCTATTTATAAACTTAGTTCGTTTTATTTCGACAAATTCAGGCAAACACAACTTAATAATTGACTCATTTAATAATTCAGTACGTTTTATCCGCTTGAATTCAATCCTAACTTTTCTACTCTACACCCTACTTCATTGATCTTTAAATATACTCTTTATGTGTAATGATCTCTAATTATTATTGTTATATAGAGAGAAAAGACATAAAGTAACCATTAAAATTGTCTTGAATTTGTAAAAGGACACTAAAAATTTCTGGGTGTCCTATGGCCCCCTTTTACTTATTTAAACTAGTATAAATACCACATTTTATAGCCACCACCACTTTTAAGAAATTCAGTGCATGACACACACCAATTAAATTGTGCCAGATCACTTTCTTTTTGTATTTTTATTCAATATTTTCGTTTATCTCTTTATTTTCCTTTGCTTTCTTTTTCCTCTTTCTATTCACTGTTTTCATTCTATATTTTTATTTTCCTTTCTACTTTTTTATTCTTTTTACCCTTCTTCTCCAACAATAAACCTTGTAAACACCACCCCCATCAAAAGTAAGATCAAGCTATCACTAAATTAAAATCATTAGAAACCGTCACCAAATCCATCGAAAATCAAATCAAAATATGAAAATCTCGCTCGCCACCCAATTAAAAATTAAGAATTTGTAACGATTCACCACCTAATCCATGAAATGTGAATATCGGAGAATAGAAAAAGAACAAAAAAACAAATATCATTATTGAATCAAGCTACTAAATGCGAATATTGACTTTACTAAATGCGAATATTAACTTTTTTGAATTATCTAAATTTAAAAAAATAAAATAAAAGGAGGAGTTATTATGAAAAGCCACAAACTCATTTCGTATATGAATCTTGGATTGTGGAAATGATTGCGTCTGTGAATAGGAAAAGAAAGAAATTAAAGGAAGTAAAAGGAAAAAAAAAAGATGGTGGTGGACTGGTGGTGATAGGGAGGGTGGGGGAAGTAGAGGAGTCACGGTGAAAGATTGTGGAAGTGACGATGGTTGAAGAAGAAACTAGAAAGAGAAATTAAAAAAAAAAACAAAAAACAAAGAAATGGAGAAAGAGAAAAAGAAAAACAAAGGAAAAGATTTTAATGAAATAAAAAAGGTAGTTTTGGGGGCTATTCACTCGCTCCAAATAAGTGTAAAATACACAAGGTCCACATAAGCTTAAAAAGTGATATTTATATCATTTTAAATACTTCCTTTATTTCATATTAAGGACCCATTTGACCATAAAAAAAATTCACTTTTTTTAAAAATTTTATTTCACTTTAGTGAAAAAAGTGAAATTTTGTGGTGTTTGGCCATAAAATTTATTTCACTAAAGTGAAAAAAAATTTCCGAAAAAGTGAAAACAAGTAAAACTTGTTTTCACTCCTACTTCTCTCACAAAAAGTCAAAAAGAACTCTAATTTTTTTCATGGCCAAACATAACTCCAACTCCCAAAAAATTAATTTTCCTGGCCAAACGGCTACTAAATGAATTGTTGAGACTTTTTTTATATTTCAAAATAAGTGAATTGTTCAAAGTTCAAGAGAATTGTTTTGACCTTTTTTCATATTTACCCTTTCTTTTAATGATATTTTTAACTACTTTACATTTTTCTAGGAGAATAGTTTGGATAATCAAAAGGGTAGGGTAATAGTGAAAAGTAGCCTTAAATTTATATCCTTAAATATTTTTCTTAATAGGTGTGCATTACCTCAATAATTCAATTATTTTGGATTAGAGGGAGTAAGTAAAAGGGGTCATAGGACACACGTAAACTTTAAATGTCTTTTTGTAAATTCAAGACAACTTTAATGGTTACTTTATGTCTTTTCTTTTATATATATTGAGTGTTATATTCTTTACTTCTTTTATCTTTATATATCGATCAAATACACCACAAATTTATGTTCTTAACTTGTTACAGAGTGAATCCCACTTTGCGCCCCCTAAAATTTATGGTTTGTGAAACAATAAACCCTCCCCCCCCCCCCTCCCCACACACATATTGAAAAGGAACGATACCCCTCTTATGCAATATTTTTTCGATGAAATTTTTCTTTTGTTTATTAAAGATTTTTTCTTTTCTTTTCTAAAGTTTAAATATAAAAATATATAACTTGTATTATTGTTCTATTTAATACTAGGATAACTTTAAAATGTTTGAAGTAAATAGAATAGAAAATAAACAAACACAGTGATGCTTTATCTTCTTTTTTTTAAATGAAATTAGGCCCCACAGGACTATTTTATTAAAAAAATAAATACCAATATAAAGTTAAAAAGGGAAAGTGCAAAATTTCTAATATATAATTCATATGAATTTGTAAGAATTTCACATAAAATAGATTAATTTTGCATATTTTTTTCAATTCTGTATATAAGAATATTTTTCTTTATTGCGTAAATTATAGTAATGATATTAAAATAATAGAAAAATTGTTAAATTTTTACAGATAGCAAGAAAAACAAAATGTCATGTTAAGCCCGAAAGACATAAGAAGTCTTCGGATGAAATATTTTTGAACGAATTTGCATCTATTTGAAGCAAATAAAGAGGCATCCAATCCAAGATTAAGAGGACATAGACAAGAAAAAAAAGACCAAGAGGTGTAACTTCTTACTGTTAAATTGAAGGATTATGGATTCATCTATGGCAATAGATGAAGAGGAGAACTTTGGATCAGACAAATCAGACAATTGTAAGATTATCTACTTGTAAATCACTTCGTAGCATAAAATACCCTAAGAGTGAAAATTAAAAAGTGAAATGATATGTAGTACTCATCATGAGAAATTCTAATGTTCACTGTGATTTTTTTAAAGAAGAGATAATCTACGAGTCCGGAGCATAAAGGGCTAATATTTTGACCAAAAATTCCAAAGGGGACAATGGATTCTGAAAGAAACCAAAGGGGACAAAACGCTGGGCGTCCAGCGACTTATAAGTCGCTGGACACACAGCGACTTACAAGTCGCTGGACACACAGTGACTTAGAAGTAGCTGGACGCCCAGCGATTTCTAAGCTTCCTGTTTTTAGGGTTACGATTAAGTTGAACTAGTTCATTGATTTTTTTTTGTAGGGTTACAATTAAGTTAGAAACATAACGATAAGTTACAAATGAAATAGTTCGGTGATATTATAGTCCTAAATGAAACAAAAGTAATTTTATTCTCTAACTATCCACTTGAAATTTTTGTTAGTTGCATAAAGGAGTCTCATTCAAACTACTTTAGCTAACCTTTTACCCTTTTGGGAGTTAGAAATGGACTAGATAGTCCGTTAATTTTTCAACGTAAATATTATAACTTCTATGTGTTGTTATGGAATTATTCAAAAGGCAAATGACTTCAAATTCAAGAATTCTATTGCAATTTTTATACACATAAAACAGAAAGATAATACATTAAACATACTAATATAAATCAAGACAATAAAAAATATTCTTCATCAGTGTTCCGCAACGTCATTGTGACGACTACCCGTGCCACAATAAGTTGGTACGCCTGGTTGATCTTCGAAGTCCATCTTCTCTAGTAACAACCTATAAAAATCATTTTTAATGGTAAGATTATTTACGACCACAAATACAATGAAGTATGTAAATCAAAAAATGACATCTTACATCTAAGTCACTATGTGTCCAGCGACTTGTAAGTCGCTGTGTGTCCAGCGATTTATAAGTCGCTGGACGCCCAGCGTTTTGTCCCCTTTGGTTTCTTTCAGAATCCATTGTCCCCTTTGGAATTTTTGGTCAAAATATTAGCCCTTTATGCTCCGGACTCGATAATCTACCCAGCAAAATCTATGATTTCTCAAATTAATGATACAATGATACTATTTTATTTTGTTCTTTGAAGTATTAAATTTGTCCAACAATATTACAAAAAGAATAGAAAATATATAAGTATATTGAAATCTGTGCACAAATACAAAGCTTAAAGTACTATTACTCACCTTCAGAATTATGTCTAGATGAGATTACATAGGTTTATCTGTGAAGTCGATAAACCAAAAATGATAATAAATATCAAGAATATATAGTGCCAAAAATTAAAGTCAAAAAATTTCCCTCCAAATTAGTAAGTGTTTTAGCATCAAAAAATAAGAATTGGGGGATTAATTTTCTTATTTTAATTTTTTTTAGAAAAAAATTATCAAAAAATATTACATAAAGAAGATATCATTTCCCAAACTATAAATATTAGGGAATAAAGTGGGATTCACTCCATGTAAGGGTGTCAAATGGACGGGTTGGGCTAAAATTGAAGATATTAAAATGGGTTGAATTAGAAATTGGGTTGAACAAATTTACTTTGGGTTCAAATGGGTTGGGCTAAAATGGGCTGAAAATTGGGTTGGGTCTTGATTCGCCCAATTTGACCCATTTAATTTTAAGAATATTAACATATTGATATTTACTATAAATTGAATTCCAACTCAAAAAAATAAAAAAGCAAGTTCTTAATATGAAAATGAAAGTCACAAAATATTATACCAATTAAATAAAATATATTATGGGTGTGTTCGGTATGGAGGAAAAATATTATCCGTGATTTTTTTTAAAAAAAAAATAAAAAAATAAATATTTTTTTTGTGTGGGTGGGTGGGTGGGTGGGGTGGGTGGGGTGGGTGGGGGGTTAAGAGAGTTCGAGGGGGTAGGAGGTGTGTGTGTGTTTGGGGTGAGAAAAAATATTTTAAAATAAGTTTTTTAAAAAATAAAAAAATTAAATATTTTTTCTTGGGGAGAGGGGGAGGGGGGGGGGGGGGCAGTTGCAGTGGCGTAGGAGGGTGGGGTGGGTTAGAGGGGTAAGGAAAAAAAAATTAAAAAGTTTTATAAAATAATTTAGTTGTCACTTGTTTTTCCTCTTTCATTAAGGAAATCATGTTCCTTATTAAATGAGTTGAAGTGAAGATTGAGTTGGGCTCAATTAAAAATCTTATAAAAATAAATTTAGATTTAATGGGTTGAGATTGAACCCAATGATAAATATTAGATTGAGTTAGGCGAGTTTACTTAATTTAGATTTACTTTGACACCCCTAACTCCATGTTACAAGTATTCAAAAGTACGTTTGCACCAAATTAAGTTGGGTAGGGGAGATGGCGGTCACGGGGTAGTGGTGGACTTGCGTGGGACAAAGAGAGACAGCGAAGCCATGTGAGGCTACTAAATCATCTGTTGGTCTCAACTGAGTTGGTTTTGTGGCCAATCCCCAACACTCCTTTCCTTCTCTATAACGGCTACATATCCTTTTCAATTTTTAATTCAAAAAAAAAAATGATTTTAACCTTTTTGACTTTTTTTCTTTTTTTCTTTTTGAATAATCTATATATAATACTCCCTCCGTTTAAAAAAGAATGACCTAATTTGATTTGGCACGGAGTTTAAGAAAATAAAGAAGACTTTTGAATCTTGTGGTTCTAAATTAAAGTTATGGCAAATGTACCAAAATGCCCTTGAATCTTGTGGTGTTAAACATGCCACGTGGAAAGTTGAAATTAAAGTGTTTTCAAAAAAGAAAAGAGGTCATTCATTTTGAAACGGACTAAAAAAAAAAGTAGGTTATTCTTTTTGAAACGGAGGGAGTAATAAAGTAGAAACAAGTCTAGGTGATGTGGCACTCTCAATGACCTTCATTCATATTTATCTTTTTTCTCTTTTTTTTGAATTTTTCTCTTCATTCTTTTCACTAATCAATTTGTTTATTAATTAAAAAAAGGTAAAAAAAATGTATCATATCTACTATATCTAATTATATCTCATGAGTTACAAAAAACTTCCATCTATTTGCATTCTCTACTTGAATAACATGTCTTTTCAACTCCCCCCTACCTAATTCTTATGGATTAACCAATGTAAAAATAAAAATAATCTATGGAGTTGTTGGATGCTTATTTCCATTTTCTCATTCTTCTTCTTTATTAGTATACTAGTGAACAGATTAACGCTTCGCGCGATAATTAAGAATTGATTGAATTTATATACGTAAGATTTTTTTATAATGATAAAATTATGAGGAATCATCTTTTTAAATGAGGATGAGTTACTGAGAAAAAGGATACGTAGACCTTCAACTTCTCATTCATATTTAAATATTTATAAATATGACTCAATTGTTACAAATAATAATATTTATTAGTAATAAAGAATTTACGTAAATTCTTGTCTTACCCATTTTTATTTAGTTGTTGTTCATAAATAATACGTTAATTATGTAAATAAAAATATTTATAGTTACTGTACCAAGTAACCGTTATACATAATTTACAGAATTTTGTCTTACATAATGAGTCCTCTCATTTTCTGTTTCTATATCATAATAAATTATTAATACTTATGTTTGAAAACTTTTGAGATGTTTAAACTAAGGTGAACAAAAATAAAAATAAAATAGGTTACCATGTAACGTTATGGTCTATAACTTTTTTTTTTTTTTTTTGTCTAATGATTTTTAATTTTTTTCTCCAATCGTAAATTTAGTAACTTCGAAAATGAAAAGGGATTTTTCATATGACATTTCCGGCATTCCTTTTTAATTGTTATGTATTCTAAATATAGTTATTCCTAAATATTTGTCAATATAAAAAATCAAGAAAAAATTAATTATTTTAGTATTGAGGGACAAAAATTAAAGAATTAATAAGGATATATTAATCAAACTACATTCCTAGCTATTGGTTGTGCAAAACTTTATCATAAAGGAATGGAGGTAGTAATTGTTGTCTTGAATTTAGATGAGACTGTTAAGAATTTAGGAGATTTTTTTTAATGACGTAATGTAACTTATATCATATCATGAAAAGGAAGTTGGAAAATAAGATGATGAAAAAAAGTATAATTTGTAGCTTATCATTCTAAAAGACTCAAAAGAAACAAACAACATAATATTAGTCTAATCATAAAAACTCCTATAACATCTATATTATTTATAACACAAGGGAAAGAAAGCTTTTAATATATCAATATAGCTTCTACAACTTAGTTGCTAACATTTTTAGGCTAGTCAATTTGTTAGAGAAACATCATTTTGTTACATTTGTGAAAGCAATGATCTTACGAAGGAATCCCACTATAACACCCTCTGTACCCACAAAAGATGAGTTGATCAGTCTGCGCTATAACTCGTTTCACCATCTCGAAGCATATAGATACATCCGATTGATGAATACTCAAATCGAACTCGCCCATCCTTTTGGGCACAGGGATGCGAGAACAAATCCGAGTAATCAATCACTTTTTTTTTTAATCTGTCTCAAGCAAACCAGCCAACCCTATCACCAAAAAGTCATCCATATAGTGCAGGAATGCTCACATTTTTTTGCTTACTCAATGTTCTTAAATATGCGATGACCAAATCTTTTTCCACAATATAAATCTATAACAACCTGCAAACTTAGATGATCATTCATTCACAAAATAAATACATGGAAAAAAGGAAAAAAAGAGAAGAAAGTATAGTAGACAGCATTAATTCTCGTAATGTGATTTCAGTTATCCTTGTCTGAAAAAATCCTCATGGCCTGAAAACTTTTCATTTCATCCCTTGTTATGATAAAAACAATATATCAAAAGAAAATGAAAAATAGCTAAACAATGAGGGAAAAAATAAAAGAAAAATTTGATTCTTGGCCCAAGGAAAACTTCACATCACCTCTTGTATAGATTAATGTATATACATAGATAAGTAATTAAATAGAATGCTTCTTACTACATAATAAGATACATTAATAAGTAATGAAACACAGAAAATTCAAAATGAAGAAGTTTAATTCCGTAGACCATTTGAAAAATAGGAAAACCTTAACATGAAAAAAAGGTATGAGGGAAATGTAGAGATAATATCACCATGAATGAGGTATGAAGATGGTTGTAGGGATAGCATATAAAGATCTTAAACTTATAGATATGGAGCACTATTTGATTCATAAGAGAAAGATTAATCTCTTTAAATAACAAAAAAAGAGAAAAACTTAACAGTCACTCTTAAACGTGGGAGAGGAAAGGTTTTAAATCACTCTTGAGGCATGATGGACAAACTTGAAAGCCGATGGGGCTTTTCAATTCTCCATTAGCTTAACTACATTATAATAATTATTAATGATACTCAATGAATAGGGTAGAATATTGTTAACTATTTAATTTGCAAATAAAGAAATAATAAATAAAAAAATTTCAAAAAAAGAAGAAAAAAGATAAATAGAAATGGAGGCCATAGAGAGGTGCCACATCACCTTGTCTTGATTCTCCTTTATTATTATATATAGATTTTTTTCTCTTTTCTTTTGGTTTTCTTTCTTCATCTTTTTCAACAATCATGTATTTAATAACCAAATAAGGATATAGAAAAGGTGATGTGAAAATATGACCATCACTTTGATGAAGACTATAAATATATTCTTTGAAATTTCTTCTTGTGTCATATCAAATGAAGAAGGAATTTGAGGAGATGAAAAAAGAAGTTTGAGGTATTTAGCCATGGTCAAGTTCATCAAGATCAAGAAGAAAGTTTGATGGCGATATAAAATTCATCAAAGAGAGATTTAGTTTGGTAAAAGTTCATCAAGATGAAGAAAGAAGATTAGTGGCCTTGGAGATTCATCAAGAGAGATGATTAGATTAGCTTGGTGTAGTGTATAAGTTTGAATGATTTACAAATATATATAAATAAATTTTTTGTTGCTTATTTTAGTATTTTTCAATTAATTATTTCTTTAAATACAAGATATGTACACTCCAAGAACAAGACTTATAACAAAGTTTTAAACTTTATGTATCAGGGACAAAGATTGTTTTGGTGCTAACATAAAATTTATTGGTATTTCATTATACAAAATTTTATTGCTATATATACATATGAGAAGAAGTATTATTTGGTTTCATCAATTGAGTTATCTAAAAATCATAAGTACTGTGAGCTTTGTAAACAGTAAAGTGACATGTTGTGATATGTTTAATAATTACCAATTGATCTCTTCAATTCAATACTTAGTATAACGGTGGAAGTTAATTGAAATAGGTTGAATACTCATCTGTTGGGAGTAAGGATTGTTGCATGGTTTAACTTTTGTATATCCAAAATTTTGATAAATTTTGTTAGGTCTAAACTAAGTTCAACGTGAAGTGATAAAAGCACTAAGTAAATTATGTGTCCTATAAGATCATGATGTAATGTAACATAGTTTTTTGGCCAAGAATTCATTATTTTTTACTTTTTTTTTGTTCAAATATTGAATTGGAGCTTTTAATTATGAAAATTGGGTTTTGATTTTAAAAAATAAAAGGACAAATTAACTGAACTAGAGTAAATTAAATGAAAAGTAGAAAAATAGTGAAAAGAGCCAAAAAAGATGATTTTTTTTATAATCAATATGAAAATTTGTAGATCAATAAAAACTTTGTGATATGGATATGTATATATAAAGTTGAGCAAATAAAAGAGTGATGTGATACCTCTTTTTGGCCAAGAAATACAATTATTTTTTCTCCTTTTCTCCTTTAAAAAAAAATTAAAAATGCTTCTTTAACTTTATGTTACATGTTCTACGTTTAATTCTTTCTATAACACTTAATAAGAGAAAAACACTTAAAAACTGTGCTAAATGACTTCAATATTATGTTTTATCTTCTTTGTCAGTTTTTTTTCGTTAAAGATTAATTAACCAAACTTTTTATCTTCTTTCATTATTCTTTATTTACATAGATCTTTTAATTATACCTAATGTTTCAAACTTTCCTCCTCCATATAATTGCTTATCTATTACGGTGCTCTGTTAAATGATAGGTTAATTATACCTAAACTCTTTTTTATAGTGTTATATATATAAGAGTCCTCTATTTATTTTTAGTATATTTTTAAAATATTCTTATATTTATTTAGTGCAGGCTTAAATAAGAGCTTAAAGATGATAAATTTCGGCTGAAGAACAAAGAGAGTAGTAATGTCTTTTCCTGTTTTATTATGTCTGACAAGGAATTGTGGTGAAAACATGCACCAAGCAAAGAATAGCAAGTGAGGATAGAAATTAAGAATGCTATGTCTTTTAAAGAAATATATTTTGGCAAATTTAAGGAGTATTTTGTGTTAATGAAATACATAAGAATGTAATTCGTAAAAAGACTGAGAATTCAATAGTAAGGTAAAGATAGTATTCCGGTCATTCCACTTTATGTGACACAATTCTATTCGGTGTGGATTCAAACATATAATTTTTAAATTTTTAGAAATAAAATTTACATGTTTGATCACTACAAACAAAATATTATATACAAGAAAAACAATATCAAAGTATTAGTTATATGAGTAATTAAAACATAATATTTATAAAACAAAGATTGGGTTACAAAAATTAAGTAAAAGTTAACTAAACGAGATAATTTTATAAAAAAATTCTCAAAATAATAATAAAAAAGTTGATAGTATTTTTACTACTAAAGGTCTCAAAAATTGTAAAAAACATTTTAGTACGCTAAAACTATATATTTTTGAAGAGAACATGAGTCTCAAAATTTTAGTTTTTTTTTTTAAATATAAATTTCTTTTTTTATTTAAATTAAAAAGATTTTAATAACTGCGCGAAGCGCGGACCAATTTACTAGTTAATTTTAAATCAGACCATCCAATATCGTATGAAATGATAAATTTTCTACACTTTTAATTATAGCTCTCAGATTTGTGTTTTTAAAAATTAAATTTATTCTAACCTTTAATGGGAAGCATATTAAAATCTCTTGTAATAGAGTTTTTATAACATGAATTCGCATTAATTAAGACAATAAATTTTTCAATATCTTGATAATTTACTCAAAGATGGTGCAAGTATTTTGAAAAACGGTGTGTGCAAATTAAAACTCCCAAATTCATTTGAAACTTAACATCGACTGCTAGAATTTTTAGAAAAACAAAAGAAGATATAAGAGTCCTTGAAGTAATCTACAAATTTTGGAACCGAAGAATTCATACGTGCGATAAATTGACTCTTCCAATATCAGAACTAACGTAGAAGTACAACATTTTAAGTTCTACAAGAGTTCTTCATATTCGTGTAAAGTAAAAGAGTTACCTTTATTTAAAAAAAGAATGAATTTTTTATATTTTTGAACCTTCTATTTTATTATAATATCCTCAGTGTAATTTTACAAATAAAGTTTGGGAGCGTAGGATATACACAGATTTTATTCCTACCTTTATAGGGTAGAGAGACTATTTTTGACAGATCCTCAACTCAAAAAAATTTTTCCTATCAGGGTTGTAGAAAAAATAAGATAACAAAATAACAAGATACAAAGTAAATAAAACAATAAATAATATTACACATTAACGAATAAGAAATTGCATGATTTCTATACACTACTACTAATGAAGAAGACCCCCTTTTTCTCCCAAAAGGAGTATGATAACACTACTCGAATATCTACTAACCTCTTATAATAATTCTCGACCTCCAAATCTTTCTCTTTTATCAATTTTAATAAGAAATATTTATAGTCACGTATGTTATGACATGTTTAATATCGTAAATCTCAAAAATTGTATAGTAACACAACTATTGTGACATAGTAAGGTACTACAAATTTCAAAAGTTATTTTGTCTAACCATATTAATATATTATCTAATGATAGTTGCCTCTTAGGTAAAGAAGTAAAGCTGAAAATTACGTGAAGGTGGTAGTGGGGTCAGGGATATTCTTATATGAAAATGAATTTTGGCCATCCCTCAAACTTTTTTTTTTTTTAATATTGCTTTTGTTATTGGTTGGGTATGTTCTTAATTTTATTATTAGTTGTACTAACTGGGATGGACAAAGCAAATTTGCTGTCCTTATCTGGAATTAATTATGTAACATAAGGAATATATTTAATTATTTGATTCTAGAAATTTAAAAAGGAAAACATTTATTTTATTCTTTTTGTGGTTGGCTGTATTTTAATCAATTATCATTATTATAATTGCAAAGAAGCATACATATCCTTGTGATCCATATATGTAGGGAATCTGCAATCTTTATCTTCTTATAATAATCTTATGAGTAATATATTAATTTGTTGAATCTACATTTACTAAGTAATGACAAATTCAGTCAGTCAACTTGTGGTTAAAAAAAAGAAAAAGAAGCTTTATTGGAAAATGAAAACAAACAATTTCTTGTGTGGCTCGAAACTGAATTGTGTTCATCAAGTTGGGGTCAGTTTGGTTAGATGTTCTTGTTGGTTAGGGTTTAGCAAGTACAGTACAGTTAGACATTATTTAGATGCTGCAAATTCTCAACTTTTGCTTTTTGTTTTTGTCCTTCCATGGTAAAAAAATAAATTGTAAATATTGGTCCTCCTTTTTAAAATGAGAAAATCACACCATATAACTAAATAGGATTCTATATTACTAAATATATTAAGAGTTTTCCTAATTTATCAAACATAGCAAGTTTTGTTATAAAATAAAGACAAACTATCAATATCAAACTTAAAGAAAAGAGTCAACTTTAGAGAATTTTAGTAGTACTTTTGTTTACTACTTAGAACTATCTCAAAATATACAAAAGGGTGGCTATTTATAAGCCACCAAACTTGCTCTCTAAGCATGTTAAGCTTTACGCAATTTGATCAAGTAATTTTAGAGTTCAAATCCAATTTGAATAAGTAATCTTGGTGTCCAAGTTCAATTTGGCTACTAACTCTTTGTTGGGTTCAAAATCGGTAAGGCTTCATGCGAAAGCTTATAGTTGCAAACCATAGATGTGATAAATCAGATGACAAAGAAAATTAAACTAAAACATATTATTGAATATGGTTTGACCAATTGACCTACATATTAAAAAGTAATTCAAAAAGCATAAAAACAATTTGAGAGAAAATCTCCCCCTAAACAAGACTCTTCGATGACTACATTGTGGATGCTATTGTGTTATGGTATGAGAAGAGGAGTCTTCTATTTATAGAGTTTCAAAACCTTTCCTACAATAAAGAGGTTAGCCAAATATGAAAGAGTTTTATATTTTCCTTTTAGGAAAAGTAAAAGTAATTATGGTGTTACTTTTATTTTCCTTTCAAGAAAAGTAAAACTTAAATTTGATAAGAAAATCAGGGCAAAAAACCTAACAAATCTCCCTTTTTTGACTGGATTTTCTTGGCAAAACTTGATCCGCCTTCTTCACTTGCATAGATGATCTTTGTTCTTCACATAGTCTTCATCACTGCTGCTTGACATGCTTAAAAATGGAGCTTTTGGGGTTAAACATATATGAGCCCTTTCGGATTAAAAATATTGGAGCCTTTTGTAGGGTTAAAAGTGAGCTTTATTTTCAAAGATGTAATAGCAGGATTGTTGAAAACATGATTGACAATTATCTCCACATGTAGTTTTTTTGGACATATATCTTCATTATCATCAAATTAGTTGCAACTTTTATCATAACATGTCTTCAATCTGAACCATCGGATCATTGAACCCTAAGCTCTGATACCACTTGTTGGGTTCAAAATCGGTAGGGCGTCATGCGAAAGCTTATAGTTGCAAAGCATAGATACGATAAATCAGATGACAAAGAAAATTAAACTAAAACATATTATTGAATATGGTTTGACCAATTGACCTACATATTAAAAACTAATTCAAAAAGCATAAAAACTATTTGAGAGAAAATCTCCCCCTAAACTAGACTCTTTGATGACTACATTGTGGATGTCATTGTGTTATGGTATGAGAAGAGGGGTCTTCTATTTATAGAGTTTCAAAACCTTTCCTACAATAAAGAGGTTAGCCAAATATGAAAGAGTTTTATATTTTCCTTTTAGGAAAAGTAAAAGTAATTATGGTATTACTTTTATTTTCCTTTCAAGAAAAGTAAAACTTAAATTTGGTAAGAAAATCAGGGCAAAAACCCTAACACTGTTATCTCTCATTAATGACATTCAAACACATATATTTCACATGACATCCATATTACATAACACTCCCCCTTGGATGTCCATTAATAGATTATGTGTCTTGTTAAAATCTACTAGGAAAACCCAATGGGAAAAGCCTAGTGAAGAAAAAAGAGTATACACATCTTGTAATACGCCTTTAGTGTTGCCTCATTAAAAACCTTACCAGGAAAACTCGATTGGGACAAAACATCGGTTAAGGAAAAAAGAGTACAACACGTATTTTACTCCCCATGATGGAAACTTTATTTGATATTAGTAGACGGCAAAACTTTATTTGATATTCGTAGACGGGGAATTCCATCTTATAGCTCAGCTTCTCAAATATTGATGTTGACAATGTCTTAGTGACCAGATTCGTCAATTTGTCAGCTGATCAAATTTGTTGAACATTTATTTCACCTTTCTTCTCAAGATCATGAGTGAAGAAGAACTTTGGTGAAATATTTATTGTTCCAACTTTTTTAATGTAGCCTCCCTTCAGCTGAGTTATACTTGCAATATTGTATTCACACATTATAGTTGGAATATTCCTTTTCGAAGGAAACCACATATTTCTTGAATATGTTGAGTTATTGATCTCAACCAAACACACAGGAGGGGAATGCCCGGTTCATCGGAACTTCAACCAGAAGAGGCAGGCTCGGGTTCTTGGTATAGGTATAAGAAAGCCAGTAGAGCTAAATAGAGGCTGAGGTCCTCCCCGCAGGGATAAACTATCTTTGCCATACTTCCTTGATAGGTGAGACTTCCACGAAAGAAAGCACGGATAATAATAATCTTAGTATGCAAGGACTGAGGAGCGAAGTAACTCGACTGAAAGGAGAGGAGCGAAAAGCCACTTGACTGGTTGGAGAGGGACAATGTAGTGTATTTCTCGAACCCATTTGTCTTGGCTTCCAACTCATAAGGGAGTTGCGTTTTGAGGGACTCAAAATATCCACAGCTATTGTCAAGCTTGGGCATACTAAACAATGACCTAATTGAGACTGTGGCCACACCTTGATAAAACAATGATGATGTGGTCAACCCTGGATACGTGGCTCTTCGATGGGGGAAGGACCACGCTAGTCGTCTGAGCGTGTGGTGTGTAGTGGCACACACTTGGAGACAGGGACAGGGGCATGCCTGACTCTTTAGAAAGTATACAAGTGTTGAAAGAGTGAAGTCTGGGGACAACGGTAAACGGAACAGTGCCTTCATTCCCTTTTTCTGCTTTTCCGTACTTGCTTAATACACTAATTCTCTTTCATTCCGTTAAGCTATACCTTGCCTTGAACCAGACCTCGTGCTTGCCCTTGAATTTGACTCTATAGGTAGGTATCGGCGGGGCTTGTGTAATGTAGTTGTAGTTAAGGCTGAAGTAGCGCTTTTGATTTGTGAAGATCTACTGAAGTACCAAAGGCGAACGGGGCTCCCAGGCCGGGACATCTGGCAGAATGCTTGGCCTCCCTATGGAGTAAAGGGAAGTGGATGAATTCTTGGGAAAAGAGGGAGTGAGCCTATATAAAATTGAAAATGAAATAAAGAAAATTCCATGAATAGATAGCTTTTTCCCTTTCACTCGTAGTGTGGGAAAGGAGTGGACTCTAGGGGTCCTACTAATTGAGTTAAGGAAGCAAACTATATCAATATCAATTGGTGGCCATTCTTCGTTTGCGGTTGACGTTCCGGCTTTGTCCATCGACAGCTGAATGTTTCGAGCATTTATTGAAGAAGCTATAGAGTCGATTACTAATAGTACTAGTTTGAAAGGCTCGTTGGAATTGATCTGCTACGGGATTAACATTATACGAGCTTCCCGTCTTGCTTCATGAATGACTATTGTTTCTTCAATATTTGAAGAAGTGACAGCTATAATTTGCTTCATCAGACGCCATGATGTAGTTGTATCTCCATATATAAGTAAATAGCCCATCTGAGATTGAACTTCATGTGGATCAAATAAATACCTTTTCAATATATGTTCATTGATTGACAAATACTTTATTTGTCAAATACTTCGAGTACACCCAGTAATACGCATTGTTAGCGTGCCTCATTAAAAACCTTGCCAGGAAAACTCATAGGAACAAAACCTCAGCTAAGGAAAAAAAGAGTACAATGCGTATTATACTCGCATCGATTAAAACATCACTTTACTCTTGTAAATGATGCTCCGCAATTCATAAGTGTACCAACTACACTAAAACATGGTACTTCCTAACCATTTCCATGAGATCTAAATTGATCTATTTTCAAGTTAAGTGATTTTATAATCATTGGGGTATTCAATGGAATCACTTATAACCTTTTAAATCCTTCAAGGATTTTCATATAATCTTTGTTATCTAGCTAGACATGACAATAATTCATTATACATATTCAAGCTTTTCAGTATTGCCAGACTGAAACAAACCTTATTTCATCTGCCACAGGAGAATACTTCTCCTACAATAATACCAGGAACTTTGCGAAACCTTTATGTCCCAAGGCACAAATCATACTTTATATCTTGCGAATTTCGCTTTTCTCATGCTAACTCATTTCACTAGCATTATACCTTTGGCCTTTGGATTATAAGTCCAAATATTCACTTTTTAAGTGAAACAAACTACTTGAATTACGTACTTTTATTTGGCCAGTAATTTATATGTTCATACTCTTTGACAGATTTGTATTCAAGATCCTTGATACTATTTATAATGTTGAGCGCTATATTATATCAAAGATACCGTCAACAGTCATTTGATATCGGTTCCAATAAGACATAACTTATAAAGATCTCTTCATATTCATTACTATTCAGGTACCTGAACCTTTGTCAAGGTCTTATAAAGTCTTATGTCAGTACTCTTTTAAAGCACTTGCCTCATTATCATGACCATCTTGATCAGTTGCTCCTTTCCTTATTCAAAGAATTTTACCTTTGAAACTAATTGGTCTATCACGCTTCAGACGTGCCATAGACTCTGTCCTTTTACGGACTTTACATTGGAGCATTTACAACTAAATTATCACATTGAGTCAGCAAACACATCTGGCAATTAGTTTGCAATATTTGCAAATGAATTATCTCTTGAACTTCAAGTTCACATATATATTATTTTACAAGGATCTAGATAATTCATTTCATACATAATTTTCAACTGTTAATCATCTCTCCCCCTAATGTTAGAAAATCTGACATTTACCCCAATCTTATTTTGGGATCCATCTTTGTGCATTATGATGAAGCAATTAAATCATATACCGCACATTCAAATTTTCAGATGGAAATTATTTGGTTCCTGACCCTGAATCAATAGTGATAGGGGAGCTTTGTTGGCTTGATGCATACAGATGCTGTTATCTTTTAAATAGCACATCTCATGCCAAATTTCTTTTGGGAGATTTGTTCTCATAATTAATGATTTGGCTATAATTGGAGGCATACAATTTTTGCTAAACCAATCAGCATTATCAACATAATTTATAGTTTGAAATTGTGCTCTAATTTAACAATTTGAGTAAATAACTTTGCAAAAATAAAATTGTAAGTTAATAGAAAAGCACATGTGACCATTTCATAGATGCATCTATTAAATTATATAATAGTAATCAGTCCACATGGCTAGCGAACGAGCCCATATTTCACCTTTTATATGTTTCAAAAATTTAGGGAATACAATTCCAACCTTAGTTGGTATAATGATCAATTCATTGTGAGAACAAGTAGCACAAGAGAATTCGTGAAGAACTTTGTATTTCTTCAATATATAACCACATGAATTCTCAATTATTTTTGCATCACATTTGAACCGAGATGGTCAACCGTCATGCCAACTGATATTTATTTCAGTAAACTTTTAATTTACTATTGCATATGACTCCGTCATCATGCCCATATTTGTGTATTACAAATAGGAGGAAAAGAACAGGTAACTTTTTACATAAATATTTATAACCTGCTTCGATTGTAGTAATATGAAGATATAACATCTTTCCATGTGGTAGTCTCATTATAATTTATTTTTGGCCAATGTCTTTAAAACTTAATAAGTTTCTTTTGAGACTTACTACAATCCCAATATTATGAACTATTTCATTCCTCCGAATAGTAACACTTAAGCTCTTTTGAAGCTCTCAATTAATTTTGTGTACTATCATATATTTTACACACCATTCATATGGTGAACATCTCCTTCAAGGAGGAAATCATATAATTACGGTTATAATCTTTAAACATTATATAGGAAAGACTTGTTTCTTGCTTTTACCCTTTGGTAATTTATGATAAACATACTAAAATATTTATGGCATACTACAAGTATGCTATCAATGACTGTTTATGTCAAAATAAAATTTCCTTTATTTTTCTCAAATCTCCAGTAGAGGTGAGATGTGACATTTATCCAATCATGCATGAGCATGTCCTTATTCATAATTCTTATCACATATTGACACATTCACTTTCAAGAATAGTCGAACATCTATGATGCTTATCACATGTCTCATTCTCTTCAAGAAATGGACTATAGTCATATATATGTGCTTCATACATTTTCATAAGAAGCTCATTGTCATGTCTTGAATTTTACCACATTTACACGACACACTTCAACATCATTTTGAAAGGTAAAGTGCATCACCACTTTATATCCCTTTATTTTAATAGAGGATTTATGAAAAATATACCAAATTAGGTCCCACGACAATCACGTACCCGATGACCTTTCATATCATGCCCATTAGTGGCAAAAATTACCTTCACCTTTTGAAGGATCATTTGAGAACTCATAATGTTCTTTGAAGAATCTTCTAATTCTTTAATATATGTTGTGTAATACTTAATGTGCGCATCTTTGGGATGGCAAAATTGTTCATGCCAACTTATGAACTTATTTGTACAAGTAAACTCCAAGTTTATCATGACATATGATTTTTACTTAGTAAATTTTAGATTTACTATAACATGAATAAATTTTCAGATTTACTATTTCGGAGTATATTTCATAAAAAAATTTCTCAATTACCCTACCTATTTTGGAGGTGTTACTCCTATCACATTCACCCTAAGGAATGGATCTGTAGTTATAACAATCAAAATAATCATTCGCCAGGAATGGAAGATAAATGTGCCTTAAGCCTATCAAATTATGATAGCTTAGAATCTCTTTCAATATATTGCTCCTTCAAGAGTAAAGCGAGGCATACATATAATGTAGCGAAAGATTTTGTCCTTTGCTACACCCACATTCATATTAATAAATTCAATCACATGTCTTCTTTCAGACATATTATGCATTGCTACCACATTCACTTTAGGGAATGGAACATATTTCATGACTTTTCACCAAAATTTTGCCGTAGTCATCATTATATCATCAATATGGTGCATCGAGATTCAAACTCAACGTCTTGCCAAAATAAAAGGACATTTAAGTCATTAATCGATGGGACTTGAACACAATATCTTATCATCATGGTGCACCGAAACTCTAATCCGATGTCTTACCCTTTTGGGACAATGAAGCTTGAATCCACCATCTAACCTATAAAAGCATATTAAACCAAAGTATAACAGGACTCACCCTTGAGCCTTAAAAAGAATATTACCAAAATAAAATTAAACATGAAAATCAACTATTTGGGATTCACTTACGTGCATCTGTTTTAGCACACAATAACTTACATTAAGATAGTGAAAAAATTTTTCTCACAATCCTAATCAAACTTATAATACTGATTTCAATAGTATTAGATCCAACACTTACACATTATACTATTAACGTCAACAAGAAGAACAAGAATATGGCAACTAAACTTGTCCAATGGCATGCTAACCGAGAAGGAATATATATATGAATTATTAGTGCAAACTAACCTTCCATGATGTCCAATAATTAAATCAATAAAGGTGAGCAACTAAGTTTAAGTCCAAAGTTCAACCTTTGTCTAAGCAAGAGTTTTCATGGGCAGAGAGTACTGCCAATAGCATACCCCAATCGAAAATACATTAGTCATACCTTAGCCTTATCTTGAGATGGTAGACTCTCGTGCTGATAACGTGTTATAAAATAAAGACAAAATATCAATATCAAACTTAAAGAAAAGAGTCAACTTTAGAGAATTTTAGTAGTACTTTTGTTTACTACTTAGAAATATCTCAAAATGTACAAAAGGGTGACTATTTATAAGCCACCAAACTTGCTCCCTAAGCATGCTAAGCTTGACATCAACTTGTTAATTTGATCAAGTAACTTTAGAGTTCAAATCCAATTTGAATAAGTAATTTTGGTGTTCAAGTTCAATTTGGCTACTAACTCTTATCTCTCATTAATGACATTCACACATATATACATCGCATGACATTCATATAACATAATAATTTTTTTATTTTTTTAAACATTTTGTAGCATATATTTGAAAAGAAAGAGCATGTGCGCAACCCTTTCCTTTTGTGTGTAGCCCCGACCAATTCTAATACTACAATTTTTATACAGATTTTAACATAATTTATTAGATTCTATACAACTAGATGGATTTGGATCCCCTCCAGTAAGTGATCTGTCCAGTTCCTATAGTAACCCCCTAATTGACTTACACGTGGCATTTTAAAATTTTAATGGACTAGACTTACTTAATTAACTAAATAACTTAACTATGATTAACTACAATGAAGGAAAGTCTTGGAGTAACTGGTAAAGTTGTTGTCATGTGATCAGGAGGTTACGGGTTCAAGCCTTGAAAACAATCTCTAGCAGATATGTAAGGTAAGAGTGCGTACAATACACCCTTATGGTGGGATCCTTCTCCGGACACCCCATGTAGAGATAGCTTTTGTAACACCCCGTACATTTCTAAACCTATTTGACTACCGTAATGTAACACCTGAGGTGTTATTGACACATGAAAATATGTAATAACTTGGGTATGAGGCTAAATGGAGGAAAAGTGAAGAAGCATGTACTGGAAAGGAGCATGCGAAGAAGAAAAGAACCAAGTCACAGGAGTGACCCACGGCAGGGACTCACGTGCCATGAGTCCATCCACGTGACGTGGGTGGCTGCCGTGGATCGACTTCTGCGGTTAGCCAAAAAGCCTGATTTCCACGACAGGGATCCACGTGGCGTGACTCCACTCACGTGACGTGAGTGGGTGCCGTGGATGAACTTCAGAGACTTTGAAATATTGTCTGATTTCCACGACACATATCCACGTGGCGTGACTTGGCCCACGACACCAAGTCACGGTACCGTGGAAACTTATCGACTCAGTTGTCCTGATTTAATTCGGAAAGGATTAGCCTTGTATTTATAAATACCCCTGCATTGTCTTATGTGCAAAAGGAAGCTAGTACATCGATTTGAGAGACATGATCTATTGTTTCCGAGTTCATAAACATATTATTGGTTTCAAAATCGAAAACCCTAGATTTGGGTATATTACCCATTAAATGTGTTGGGCTGAATTAAGATAAGGTTTATGGGCTTAAGTGAGGCCAAAATGAAAGAAATATACATGGGCCCAAAAGAAGGATGATCCATGTATAAATAGCCCAAGTCAACTTGAACTTTTTTGGTTAAAAATTGTGGCTAAGGATAGACTTGAGAGGGGCTGATTGGTGGGCCTATATAAGGCTGAAAAATCAAACTAAATACACCATATCTCACATCAGATTTTTCACCAAAAATATCTTTTCCTCTCTCAAACCCTAGCAACCCTAATTTGCTTGAAGAAATTTTGGAGAAATCTGCCACTTGCAAGTCTTGGTAAGTGTTTCCTCTTGTAGATTACTATATTATATGCACAAAAGGGTATGGATATCATGTTGGTTATGATTAAAAGGTGTTGAGCAGTCCACTTTGTTGTTTTGCTTAAATCGGTAAAGGATTTGTCTTTTATGTTGGTTTGTGGACTGTTTTGGTGTCGTTGGGGTTGTGAGGTAGTAACTTGTCTTGTAGTAGGGTGGAATGAATATGGTAATAGGAAGGGAGATGGAAATATATACCATGTGTTGAGGATGTTGGATAGTGTAATTATCGCCTCGTGACCTTGTCATGTACTTGGTTTTAATGTGAACTCCATTATGTATTCATATTGTAGAATAGCACTTTAAGGAAGAGCCGAATTTTGGTAATCGCATATTGGAAGGATAAGGTATGTAATGTTACTCTTTCTGTATTCTTTGGCAGCATCACTTGTTCTCATTTTAAAATGTCTCAAAGTATCTCATTTCAGGTTGTCATATGTTGTTATTCACATGTTTCTTAATCATGGATCGATTGTGATTCATATGTCTCTTATCCATTGACTATTGTTCCAAAGTTTCAATAATGTTATAACCACCAATGTATCAATCTCACACCAGTAAAGGAATGAAGTACTGCATATATGTGTTTCTTAAAGGCCGAGTGGTAGCTCATATGGGTAAAAACCTAGCTAGAGACGATCCCGATGATTGTTGATATAATACGTTATGTTATGTTATGGCCCACCAATAAAGTGGATGATTATGTTATGGCCCACCGATAAGGTGGATGATTGTACTATGGCCCACTGAGCAGCTGGATGAATGGTAATGATGACGAACGTAAAAGTAATGAAAGTAATGAACGTAATATACATGGTTCCACACATGCAGAACGGTGGTTTATCCATATTGATTGTTCACTTGTTTTTGATTCCATTGAAGTACTTATGTATCATGCAGTTTCTTATAGCCTTACATACTCAGTACATTCTTCGTACTGACGTCCCTTGGGGGACTTACCTTTTTTGCTGCAGGCACATGTGCTAGTAGACCTCCACAGTAGACTACGGTTCATCTACAGATTATTGGTGAGCTCCAGTTCAGTTCGGGGCTTTCCGAGTCACATGTGTACATATGTTTTGGTATTGTATACAGTATTGTATAAATCGGAGACTTGTCCTGACTTTAGGTTTGGTTATGTATCTGTTAGAGGCTTTTGTAGACGTTGTGGGACAAATGAAAGAAATGTCAGGAATGTATGCTTTTGGCATAATGGCCCTAACGGCCAAGTTTCATATGTATCATATGTTTTTCCATGACTTCCACCATTGGTATCTTGTATCTATATGTGATAGAGTGTTGCTCAGTTAGTGACATGCATATGGATGTACATGAATGAAGATTGGTTCTCTCGAGCCTTAACGGCTTCGGGTGCCAGTCCGCCTCAATGGAATTTGGGGCGTGACAGCTTTAGTGCACCGACCTTCCCTTTTATATGGTTAACAACAATGCTCTTTCTTCTCTCTTCCTCTTTCTTTTCACTACTAGCAAAAGACTCTTCTCGCTCTCAAATCTCTCCAGAAAACAGAGCAAGAAGATGCAATGGCGCCTTAATTGTGCAAACCAAAAATTCATAATATATCTTTTGATTTTGAAGTTTATCATGTACATGAACAAATAGGAAGAATCTCAAACAGAAATGCTGAAAAGAGAGAGTAATCTCAACTGAAGATTGAAATTATACTAGAATAACAAGAGGAAAAAAACTCAAGTTAGTGGATTCCATAAGAAAAAACCCAAATTATGCATCCACATTTTTCCTCTTCCCAATTTCTATGTCCTTTAGTGGGCTAAATTGATAAGTTTTTGTTCCGAAAAAGATAACAACCATTATTGCAGCCAAATCAAAGCTTCAAAGTAGTTGAATCTACTCTCCTTGGTTTTGAAATTCTAAACCCAAATGCATTCATTGATTTATTTTTTCTCTTCTTATTGACTAATTGGGATGCAATGTTTTATTATTTTTTGTATTAGTGTGAAAATAGTGGTAAAAAAGAATGAATTTATTCTTAGCAATCTGCATTTTTTCTTGGTTCGGCAACATATTGGTTAAGCAATAAGAAGAAAAAGTGAAAGTGAGAGAATAATGATAAGTACAGTTTTTCTTTTTATAATTACAGTTAATATCAATAGGTTAATTAAGTAAATCCGGTCCATTAAAATTTTAAAGTGCCACGTGTAGTCAATGAGGGTGTTAAATCTGGTCCATTAAAATTTTAAAATGTCATGTGTAAGTCAATTAGAGGGCTACTGGAGGAACTGGACAGATCCCCTAGTGGAGGGGATCCAAGTACCTGCAGGATGAGCTGTCAATAATTAAGAAGAAAGATAATAATAATGAAATATAACGTCAATATCTCCTATGACTTATAGTTCCTTGAATGATTCATAAAAGTTAGTTCAAAGAGAAAAGAAATGAGAGATAAAATCGATTTAAACATGCTGAAGATGTTTATCTATGAATATTAAAAGAAAACAAATATAAAGAAAAAAATACTATCTTCCTAGTTACACTATTCGTAACTTTCTCATTCAAGCCAAAATAGCATTCAAAAGATACCAAATATAGTAAAGAAATCAATTTTGTAATTTTCATTTTTCATTAGATTCAAAATAATCATATTTTTAGTTTTCATTAATATTTCTTACACTTTTTTCTTTATCATGTATGTTTATAGACCTCGTAATCTAGTGATACTATTTTACCGTAATTTACAATCTAACATTGTTTAAATTTATTACTTGATAACTTACTTTTATTTAAAGTTCTTATATCTTACACATTAGTTAATCTCTATCATAATAAATTATTTTAAAATTTGAATAAAGAAATTAACAAACTTACCAAATTATTTTTTCTTCAAAAATAAATAAATATTGTGTATAATTAAATTCATATTCGACAATTGATTTTCTTGATCCAAACCAATATTAGACAAATGATATTCTTGTTCCTAACCAATATTTTGATTGTAGTGTTCAATCGTTTTATATGTTTCTTCTCTTACTGAACTCTCATTTTGAATTCGTGATAACATTCCATCAACATGTCTGGTCTCTTAATTTATCGAAATCTGATAGTAAAAGGATTAAAAAAAGATCAAGAAAGTCAATCACCTTTATATCATAATTATGTAAGACCCCAAAATAATATATAATCAAGGAACTATATTATTCACAGTACAAATTTATATTTGTATAAAGAAATCACTAAACTAATAAATTATTTTTCTCAAGAAAGCCAAAAAAAAATACTACGGATAATTTAAATCATTTTCAACAACTGATATTTCTTTGTTTCAAACCTATGTTACGTTGTGAATACAGTCAGACTTCCTTACAACGTCACCTCGTTATAACGGCATTTCACTATAGTGGCCTGATTTTCTCCGAAACCAATTTTTCATTTTACATTTTATTTCTCTATAATGACATTCTATTTATAACAACAATGACGTTTATTATAGCAGTACACTCTTTGTTATAACAACATACTTAAATATCATGTAATGATATTTTGTAAGAAAATATATTATGTACAAAATAAAGTACCAAAATATTTATAGTAATCACCATTAATGTCATGCACACAGTAAATTTCAAGTATGAATATCTAATTTAATGAAAAAACTTGTATTCAAATGGTGCACGTCATTTATTTTATAACTTCGATATGAAAATGCTACTGATGTTTGCCGTTTTTATATTCATGTTCTTTCTAATTTTGTTTATAACAGCCAAATTAGATCTGAACGTCGAATGACAGTATACATATAACATATATAACAACACCTCTCTATAACAACCATGAAATCTTTGGACAAACGCTGCCACTATAGAGAGGTTTGACTGTACCTCGTTGAACCTCCTCATACGTCGATTCTTCTGCTGAACTCTCGCTTTGAATTAGTGATAATATCGCATCAATATGTTTGATCTCTTGCTCTACGGAAACTTGATATTTAAGCTTGAAATTCAATAAGAAATTAGAATTAATATTTTACAAAATATCGACAATACTTATTTAATTGCTACATACTCATAATGCAAAACTTGATAATAAAAAATAAAGCTAATGATCAATGGTGAGTGAGAACGAGGGGAGGGAGGGAGGGAGGGAGGGAGGGAGGGGGGGTGGGGAAGTGTAAAAATATTTATGTATTATTGAAATTTGAAAGGATATATGTAAGAGGTCAAATTTTAATTTTAAATTCAAATTCAAAAATTCTTGTTAAAAAAATAATTTATATTTGAATAAGATACTGAGATCATGTCTTCCTTATTTTATATTACTATAATTACTATAAGTCATTTAACAATAATTTTGAGTTTTTTTAGTTAAAAGTCCCTTAAAAAGAAATATTTCTTTTCTTTTTTGAAAGCTATAAAAATCTACTTATACAAATGAAAAATTGATATTTTATCTTAATTTTTAAAATGATAATCACGATTAATGCATTTTATTTTAATTTGTTTTACGTCAAAATGATAGTAATTTTAGGTACAATATTTAAAAGCTTGGATCATAATTATTAAAACAAATCTCATAATTTCAACATATTTATTTTCTCTCTCTCTCTCTCTCTCTCTCTCTCTCTCTCTATATATATATATATATATATATATATATATATATATATATATATATAATTTTGAAATGGCTCTTTGATCACAATAATATTTTTCTATACGTGTCACTTTAATTGTTAATTGATTATTTTCTTAATGGAATATCCTTTTACTACAATATGGATATCATTTTCGAAATTCTGAATATATCTTTATTATTAAATTAGTTTATTAACTAATTTTCACCTCAATTTAATGTAATTAATTTTCTTATTGTAAAATTAGTATATTACTATTACATATTTACTTCTCATAAATCTGTCTAAATTTTAGGGTTTGATTATATTTAGTTGATTATTTAATAAACTCTATAATTATATAAAGGACTCAAATAAGGAAGCAATTATTTTTTTATCGTGATTACATATTTACTTCCCATAAATCTCTCCTATTTTTAAAATTTAATTAATTATTTAATTACCCCTATAATTATGATAAAAACTCAAATATGGAAGAAATTATTTTTTTTTTCCTAATTACATATTGGAATTTTCATTTTAAATTCAAATTCAAAAATCTTTGTTAAAAAATTAATTTATATTTGAATAAGAAACTGGGATCATTTTTTCCTTATTTTATATTACTACAATTACTATAATTAATTTAATAATAATTTTGAATTTTTTAAATTAAAAGTTCCTTAATAGGGAAATCTTTCTTTTCTTTTTTGGAAGCTATAAAAATCTACTTACACAAATGAAAAGTTGAGATTTTATCTTAATTTTTAAAATGATAAACATGATTAATGCATTTTTTTATTTGTATTTTTAAGTCAAAATGATAGTAATTTTACGTATAATATTTTAAAAGCTTGGATCATAATTATTAAAAGAAATATCATAATTTCAACAGATTTATATTTCGTATACACTATATTCTTCATAAACTTTTTTTTTTAATTTTGAAATGGCTCTTTGATCACATTAATATTTTTCTATAAGTGTCACTTTAATTGCTAGTTGATTATATTCTTAATAGTTATCCTTTTAGCACAATGTATATCAATTACAGAATTCTGTATATATTTACTACTAAATTAGCTTATTAACTGATTTTCACCTCAATTTTATCTAACTAATTTTATTATTGTAAAATTAGTAGTACTATTACATATTTACTTCCCATAAATCTGCCCTAATTTTATAGTTTGATTGTATTTAGTTAACTCTATATTTACAAAAAGGACTCAAATAAGGAAGTAATTATTTTTTTCGTAATTGCATATTTACTTCCAATAAATTTCTCCTATTTTTAAAATTTGCTTAATTATTTAACTACCCCTATAATTATGATAAAGACTCAAATACGGAAGCAATTATTTTTACCATAATTCCATATTTACTTGTCATGAATATCTCATATTTTTATAGTTTGATTATATTTAATTGATTATTAACTACCTCTTCAATTTCAAAATAACTCAAAAAAGGTAGAAATTATTTTCCCCCTAATTACTGATTTACTTCTCAAAAATCTCTCCTAATTTTATAATTTGATTATAATTTTTCTTGTAATATTTCCTTGATTTACTAAATTGTAGTGAAACATAAATGTTTTTTTAAATAATATTATTAATATTTAAATTAATTGTATAAATATTTTGGAATGACTCTTTTTCATAATATTTTAATTTTGAAATGAATCTTTGGATATAATAATCTTTTCCATATAAGTTGCTTTATTACTATTTACTAATTGGTTATTCTATTAATTGCTTGATTTTTCTTGTAATACTTTTTTGATTTACTCAATTGTACTAAAATCATTTATATTTATTTTTAATAATATTTTTATATTATATATAGAATTTAAATATGTATAATTCAAGAAGACTATTTTAAGGACAAATCTTAGTTATTTTCATTTGATAGAAGTCAATCTTAATAGTTTTAATCCAGTATGAGTCAAACTTAGTTTTTTTTTTTTTTTTTTTTACCACAATATGAAATAAATATGGAATAAATGTGAGCTAATTAATAATCTATAAAAAAAAATTTGTTGAAAAATACCAAGTGACTAGTTCTCAAGAAGTTACTTGGCATAACCTCATGCTAGACTACTCTCTTTTATTATATATATATAGATTTCACGGGAAAAAAAATTAGATTTTGTACAATTTGTGTATTTTATCATAATTGCAATATACATACAATTTATATAATTGTTTTATACACGAATTCTACCTACATTTTTGTAGGTATTTAACTTGTACAAAATTTATACAGTTATATACATATTTCATAAAGAATTAATAGAACATTTATATCTATAATCGCGAGCGAGATTCTAAACGTGATTTTATATACATTTTGAAACCCCCCCTGCTATATTTGATAAATGAAACTCTTACTAAAATTTTTAAATAAAATTTAGGATTAATTTTATCCCATATTTGATATGAGGTATAAATTAATACTAAAATTATTTATACTACCATTTGAACTAAAATAGTGGAAGTACTATATCCCATATGGAAGATGAAAAAAAATATTCCCATAAAATATCTCAAATCATAAAATATTCTTACTTGTTCCATCTCGCATATCAAACAACCATATAAACTTATCACCTTTTTATTAAAAAAATACGCACATCATCAAATAGACTTATCAAAAAGAAGCATGTGAAACACAGCTGGCAAATAGTTTTTGCCAACCCCACAACTCCTCATTACTTATCTTTCTCACTAAACTTTTACCCCTTTTTGCCAAACGTTGCAAAAGAGGAGGCTATTTGGTTTTTGAACAATTTTGGCAATGTTTTATGTCTCTTCAATTTGATCTTCGGTGAGAATTCATGAGGTTGTGAAGTTTAATACAATAATATTTCAGTGTACTCTCATAAGTGAGGTTTGACGAGGATAGAAAAAATATAAATTTTTGTAAAGTAGAAAGATTATTTTCGATAGATCCTCGATTTTATAATAAAAATATGATAGATAAGAAAACAACGACAACATAATAACAAGATTTAAAAAAAAGTGACAACAAAATTGATGAATAGTGTACTATGCAGAGACGATTCTAGAATTCTTAGAATATGGGTGCACCACTAAAAAAAAAAAGAAGAAAAAACCTGGTAGGAATTAATCTCTAATTCTCATGGCAAATAACTCAACCTTTAACCAAGTACACCATTTAGTCTTCTTGTAGTATAGACACCAACATGTAATACTATACTAATTTTAGAAAATATATAGTTTTACACAAAGAACACGTATTCACATACCCCATTTTGTATGTAAATTCGCTCATGGTACTATCTGAATACTAGGTAAAACTACTAAAGAAGGAGAAAGATGAGACTACCTTCTTGCCTTTTCCTCATAAAAATATTCCAGCACACAACTACCTACTATTCTTCGACTCTAATCCTTAACCTCCAAATCTAGGAGTGGAATTTTATACACCATGCAAAAATTGAAATTAGCTTGCTAATTTTCATGATTGAACACAATTATTTAGAGTGAATTTCTTAGAGTAAAATATATAGTGAAGGTTATAGATAACAGTAGTTGTCTCATTGATGTCTTGTCTTTTAGCTGAGAATTTAATTTTTCAGGGTTCATGTTAAAACAACGGACCATTCATTGTGATTTTCATACCGTCGTTATTTATGCGACTAGCAAATTCGTCAGGTCTCTTCCTCGTGATTTTGAATATTGCATTAATATATTTGTTTTGTAGCTATAAATAAGACCTTTACAATTTTTAATTTTTAAATATATCAGAACATAATCATAAGAGAGTCTTTTGATTCATGTTAGAAATGTACTTTTAATTGCTGCAGTAACTTTTAGTTTAATAAATTGCATAGGTTAGAGTGAATTTAAAATTTAAATTTCTATTAGTTTGTTTTATAAGTTATTGAGATATTTTAGATTTTTTGAATTTTATAATATGCAAATTTTATTTTAGGTTAGCTATTTTCAACCCCTTGTGCTTAATAAAATTATTAAGAGACATCATCTTCAATTAATATTTTCAACATTTTTTGTTGCACCATCTTTTAAAAGGACAAACAATTCAAAACCAAGTTATTCTGAAATTATAACAGGATTTAAGAGTTTGGTTATCCTAAAAATTGAATTTGGTGGAGCCAAGCCATACAAGGAGATTCTGGTAGATGTATCGAGGGAGTTGTTTTTAAGGACCGGAATGAGCCAATAAGAGATTGACACAAAATGACGTTGAAGAAAGAAACAGCTACCATTACTTGCTAGATGTTTCGAGAGGGTTCTATTTAACCGTTGGAGAACAGAGAAAGCTAATTGGTCTATTTTGTGGTGTCTGAATCAATCAGAGATATGGATATGTTGTATTGAATGCAAGGGGAGTTTGTGGCCATGACGGAAGTGACGGCAGAGGGTGTGTGGCCTACCCAATTTGCCTTTCTAACTGAAAGTTTTTTTTTTTTTTTTTTTTTTTTTTTTTTTTCTTTTGGGGTCCAATTTCTAACTGAAAGCTATCCCACATCATGTGCTATTTGGATCCTGTCTTTGTTAGGCTATCCAATAGAGGGGGTGAGGCATGCTATTAAAAAATTAATTTGGTATAGTTTGATATTTTTAAATTTGATTTTAATATTTTGTGATATAATAAATTAATAATCATAATTTATTAGATTTAGACCTATATATATATATATATATATATATATATATATATATATATATATATATATATATATATATATATATATATATATATATTTGTGTAATAGAAAATTATGACCTCCATTTTTTAAAAATTATTCTAGTTATTTCATATTAAACTCTCACACATGCAAAAGTATTCAAAAGATAGTATAAATAGTTTTCTTCGTTTTAATTAAATTTTAAATTTTAAATTTTTTTTAATCGCGATAGATAGTCAATTCGAGGCCTAAGCAATCAATTTTATATTAATACTAGTTTATATATTTGTTAGTTTTATAATAACATAGATGAATCATATACGTAACTATATATTTTGATACAATATTTCATTATTTTTCTGACAATTACCAAAAATACCGTATCAAATATCAAAAAATTCAAAATACATATCATAATATCTAAACTGCTATATTCAAATTTTCAATTTTGATATAAAATTTAATATTATCACTATCAATCTACAATACCATGTCCATCCCTAAATCATCCTTTAATTAGATTAGAATAACTCTCTTTCAAAACTTAAAAAAATAATCGGTATCTTCATAATTGTAAGAACAATCCAACTCCGTGTATATCTGTTCAATATTTTATGTACTTAAGTTGTTTGATTGTCAATTAGAAAGTGAATTATTTATGTGTTAAATTAACATAATTGTATTATGTTTGTTAATATTTTAGTTGTTTTGTATAAAATTAACATACCAAGTACAATGTTTGGTTTTCAACTTATAGTCTCGCATAACTAATAAATACATATATATAAGTTATGTGGAAATATATGTATATTATTAAATGCAGAGTAATATATGAATACTCAAACTCTGTAAAACTCTAATCAACAATCAAATAACCCCCAAGGGTATACATGGTTATTTTTGCTTATTACTCGTAATCAGTTAGTTAGATTATCAGAAGTTCTAATTAAATTAAAGACATATTGAATGATAGAGATATACGTTAGTTAAACTATTAATGAAAAATATATCTGTTCAATTTCAAATACTTTAAGAAAATCATTTGAACCTTTTCTGTTCAAATTTCTGGTGGAAGAAATTTACATGAAACAACCTATTGGTTTTGTGGTTCCTGGTAAAGAAAGAAAAGTGTGCAAACTTGTTAAGTCACTTTATGGACTAAAACAAGCACCCAAACAGTGGCATGCAAAGTTTGACCAAACCATGTTGGCAAATTGATTCAAAATAAATGAATGTGATAAATGTGTTTACATTAAAGACACTCCAAATCACCAAGTCATTGTTTGTTTGTATGTGGATGGCATGTTGATCATCAGTAGAGACATTTCTGACATAAATGCTACGAAATGAATGCTTGAGAGCAAGTTTGATATGAAAGACCTTGGAGTTGCGGATGTGATCTTAGGAATAAGAATTCATAGAACTCCACAAGGGTTGGCATTGTCATAGTCTCATTATATTGAAAAGGTACTTAACAAGTTCAAGTATTTGGATTTCAATATTGCTAAGACTCCATTAGATGAGAGCTTTGCACTTCAAAAGAATGAAGGTGAAAGTGATTCACAATTGGATTATGCAAGAGTGTTGGAAAGTTTGATGTATATGATGAATTATACACGACCGGATATAGCATGTGCTATTAGTAAATTAAGTCGGTACACGAGTAATCCCAATCAAACTCATTGGATGGCAATGGAAAGAGTTTTGGGGTATCTAAAACATACTCAAGACTTTGCTTTGCATTACAACAAATATCCAGCGGTAATTGAAGGATATAGTGATGCAAATTGGATCACCGGATCAAATAAAGTAAAATCCACGAGTGGATATGTGTTTACTTTAGGTGGAGGAGCAGTCTCCTGAAAATCATCCAAACTGACTTGTATTGCCCACTCTACTATGTAATCTGAATTTATCGCATTAGATAAAACCGGTGAAGAAGCTGAATGACTCCAGAATTTCTTGAAAGATATTCCTTATTGGCCCAAACCATTGGCACCAGTATGCATACACTGTGATAGTCAAGTGACAATAGGTAGGGCAGGGAGCATGATGTATAACGGTAAATCTCGTCATATAAGACGAACACATAATACCGTTAGAGAACTTCTCTCTAGTGGAATTATCACGATTGACTATGTAAAGTCAAAGGATAATGTGTTGGATCCACTTACAAAAGGCCTATCTAGAGAGGGAGTTGAGAAATCATCAAAGGGAATGGGTTTACGGCCTAGGACAAGTCGTCACAGCGGTAACTCTACCTAGCGGACTGGAGATTCCAAGAGCTAGGTTCAAAGAGATCAAACAAAGTTGTGATTGACGGTTCAACATTGTCAATAAACTCAACCCATTCTCATGATGAAGACAATGTTCAGGAATCAAGGATAATACTTATGGTTGAAAGTATTTTAATGGGTTCTAAGTTTGACAGATTTGACCAAATAGTTTGATCTATAGGATTGAAACGTTTAGGAATCACCTATGTGAGAGTGAAGTGGAAGCCGTTTCAAGGAGAATGATAGTAAAGGTCTATTCTCTAAGCTCTCATGAAACCAGGCCGTGTTCATGGCTGAACTGAACAAAACCGTAAGAACCATAAATGGTAAAAGGCTGGTTGTGTGACTTGTGTTGTCTAGGTGTACATTAAAGTTCGACGGTTCTAAGATATCACATCTACCGATTGACCGAGTGCATCTAATTCAAGTTCACTATGGAAAGTTCAAAGAGAAACCTACTTATCCAGATGCAATTAGTCTTTGCTTGTTGATCACACACTTGTCCTTATATTCTTTGTTGAAATAGCCATTCCCCATTCATGTGGGGGATTGTTGGGTTCTAAGTGTATTGTGAATGGAAAATGGAGGGAAGAAAAAATTGGAGGGAAAGTGAAATGTGTAGTTCAGTTTTAAGATGTAAAGTTCTCCCACATTGGTGGGAGAAAGAAACATTCTTATGCATATATTGAGATGCATTCTTTCATGTGGATAGTGAGGAAAAAACAAGACAAGCCTCGAGCCGTCATTGTCGTCGCTCTCTCGGCTCGGCTTCGGATTTGGATTTGGATTTGGCAAATGATCGATCGAGAGATTAATTTTTGGACAAAATTCATTTGAAACTTGAAATATAGTGATATGTTAATCCAAAAATCCAATAAGAAATGATTCTTTTCCATTTGCGGACGCACATGGCACGTGCGGACGCATGTCACAACGCACCTCGAAGGGACGCGACCCTTCCAGGCAGACGACACACTGTTTCACTCGAAAAAGATGACCTGCGCGCGCAGTGGACGCAGGTGGCCAACGCAAATGCTTCTGCGTCAGGCCTGATGTCACCTGCGGAAGCAGGTCGACCACCTACGGGTAGATTTATTTCCGTTGTGCCAAATTTGATTTGTGTCTTCCCATTAAAATATGTTATTGAATATTTTCAAATTGTTATCCTCATAGTTTTAGTTACTAGTTTGTCTCTATTTCCCTCTTCGGTATGATATGTGCCAAATTTAATTAACCTGTTGACAACGACATCCATTAAGGTTGCCAAAAATGAAAATAAAAACATACATAATAAGAAGAGTGAAGTGTTAAAAACACACCTAAACTATCCCCTTTTTTTGAGTTTCACACCTAAACTAATGGAAGTGTGAGAAACACACCTAAACTATCACTTTTAGTTTGAGAAACACACCTAAACTATAACTTATAGTTTGAGAAACACACCTAAACTATCATTTATTAGTTTGAGAAACACACCTAAAAGCTGACTATACCAAATATTTGTTTACAAACTCTTTAAGTGTGTCTAGCCATTAAAAATCAGTCTACGTGACATATTTTATTCTTTTTTACTAACACATTATTTTTTTTCATTTTTTAAATATTTTTATTCTTTTTGAGGTGTGTTTCTCAAACTAATGAGTGATAGTTTAGGTGTGTTTCACACACCCTGAATAGTTTAGGTATGAAACTCAAAAAAAGAGAATAGTTTAGGTGTGTTTTTGATACTTTACTCTAATAAGAAAGTCAAATTGTTAGATTTCTAGCAACAGTTAAAAAAAAGAAGAAAAGCAACAAATATCTTCTTTTTTTTTTACGCATTATAGTAGGAGGGTTGGGAAATTGTTGGTAGATTTATAGCAATATTATCATTTGCTTCACATATTATAACAAGAGAGTTGGGAAATTGAACAATAAGGTAACAATACGTAAGAAGTCACTAAAATTCAAACTCTGAGACACAACAGTTTAACATGTGACCTTTAGGAGTGGTTTAATAAGGTGTATAAAAATAGTATTGATAAAATATATTAGTAATATTGAGATTAGTTATGCTGATATTATTTTTAATCGACTATTTGATTTGTTTGATCAAATGAATATGGTGTATTAGAATAGAAATATTGAATGGAGCGTATTAAAAAAAATTAGTATTGACACTGTAATGCCATAATTTACTACTATAAGAATAATAGTACTAAATAGGATATATGACTAATACATATATAATTAGTTCTATCTGGGTTAAAAGTGATAAGGAATTGAATAATACCAAAACTAATATCAATATTGTTTTCTCTAATACCTTCTATCAAATAATCCTAGCTAGTTAAGCCACCGATAGAAATGATGCAAGCAAAGAGGCATTAACGTGTATCCAACTATTATTTGTATGAGTGAAGTATGAAAAACATACCTAAACTATCTCTTTTTATTGAGTTTCATACCTAAATTATTGGGAGTGTGAGTTTCATACCTAAACTATAATTCATTAGTTTGAGAAACATACCTCAACTAATATGTGATGGTGTGTGTGTACTACACTCTCTCTTTTATTTAAAAAATTTGCCACATGACGTTTTATGTGGACAAAAAATTTCACCTTGACAAAAATTAAATAAATAATTAGTTAAAAGTTCAAGGTTCATATGAATGTCTCTGCAAATTTTGTATTTTGAGTTATACAGTATCTGATTTTCCTTTTCCCCACGTGGTGTTTATGTTGACAGCGGAAACTACTAGCAGTTTTAGAGAGAGAAATATTTAGGAAAGTGGAGAAGAGAAGATATTATTGAGATCTGTCAAAATAATCCAATGTACAAAAGTGAAGTTAGGCTAATATATATATAACAACTGATGGACTTCTGGCTTGGGCCTGACCCGGTACAAACATTACATAAATAATAAAAAGCCCATATCAAAGCTAATCTAGACTAGGAGGAATGAGTAGTCCAACATCCCCTCTTAAGTTGGAGGGGCTAAGCACTCCTAACTTGTGAAGAAAACCATGATGAACACCATCTGACAAAGCCTTAGTGAAAAGATCTGCAAGTTGAGTAGAAGAAGTATGGATTAAGTGGATAAGACCCTCAACCAGCTTTGTGCGAACAAGATGACAGTCCAACTCGATGTGCTTGGTGCGCTCATGGAAAACAGGGTTGCGGGCTATGTGAATAGCAACCTGACTGTCATAATATAGAGGAATAGATGAAGAACAAGAAACCCCTAGATCAACAAGAAACCGAGATAACCAAGTAAGATCAACAACCGCCTTGCTCATAGCTCGATATTCAGCTTCAGTAGAATACATGAAAACAACATGTTGTTTCTTAGCTTTCCAACCCACAAGACTGCCACCTAACAAAACACAGTACCCAGTCACAGACCTTCAAGAATCAGGACAAGAAACCCAATCACTGTCACACTAGGCGGCAAGAGACAAATCAGGCCTGTTATTAAAGAAAATCCCAAGTTGGGATGTGCCTTTCAAATATCTCAGGAGGTAAAGTGTTGTTGTCATGTGAGGAACACAAAAATTCTGCATGTATTAACTTAGCTTTTGAACAACAAAAATAATATCAGGCCTGGTATTAGTGAGAAAATTGAGTTTCCCAACCAAGGACCAGTAGACATCTGCTTTAGGAAGAGCATCACCTACACCAGCCTGAAGCTTAGTAGTAATAACAAGACGACAAGTCACAGGTGTGACAGCAGCACAATGGAATTCAGAAAGAAGGTCATGGAGAAACTTTTTCTGATGAAGCAACATACCAGAACTGGAATACAAAACCTCAATGCCCAAAAAATAGTTCAATACACCCAAATCCTTTATCTTAAACTGCTCATGAAGAAAGGACTTAAGTGCAGCAATTTTAGAAGAGTCAGTGCCAGTCAAAATTATGTCATCAACATACACAGCTAGAATAGCCATTAAGTCCCCAGAACCTCTAACAAATAGAAAGTAATCATTCAAAGAAGAAACATAACCTCTCGATGATAGAGCATGAGACAATTTGGCATACCATTGCCTAGAAGCCTTCCTTAGGCCATAAAGTGATTTCTGGAGTTTGCAAACTAGTTGAGATTAGAAGGATAAGAGGAGAAAGGACAATAACTGGGTGGCAACTTCATGAACACCTCTTCATCCAATTCTCCATGCAAAAAAACATTATTCACATCCAACTGGAACATAGCCCACTGTTTCTTAACAATAATAGCAACCAGTGTTTTAACAGTGGATATTTTAACCACGGGAGAGAAAGTTTTATGGAAATTCACCCCCTCAACTTGAGTATCTCCTCTCACAACCAATCTAGATTTATACCTCTCAACCTGACCATTAGCTTTGTATTTGATTTTATACACCCACTTGCACCCAATGGTTTTTTTACCAGAAGGTAACTCAACAACAGACCAAGTGTGATTAGCCTCTAAGGCTTCAAACTCTTTTTTCATGAATTCTTGCCATTCAAGCACAATAGCAGCCTGAGAATAAGTATGGGGCTCAAGCACAGGGTTTTTAGAAGAAGTAGAGATGGAAGTAAGAGAAGAAGAGCAATAATTAGAAGGCAAGAAACACATGAAGTCTTGCCGGTAGCTAGAAGGATTGTGGGACCTAGAAGATCTTCTTAAAAGGAGCTGGAGAAACAGGAGGAGCAAGTGTAGATGAAGGTGCAAAAATAGGGATATCAACACCATTAGGAGGAACAAAAATAGAGAAATGGGTGTCAAAATCAACACCACTAGGAGAAGGAGAGTCAAATTAGGAGGAATAGAAGATAAAAGGAAATAAAGAGGAAGAATCAGAAGAAGGAGAGGAGGAAGAAGAGAAAGGAAAAATGTACTCCAGAAAAACCACATCTCTAGGTATGAAAGTGGACTTGGTAATTAGGTTATAAAGTTTGTAGCCATTCTTTGCAAAAGGGTACCCCAAGAAGGCACAAGGGACAGATCTGGGATCAAACTTATGGGTATGCACCTTAGGAACAGAAGCATAACAAAGGCACCCAAAAGTTCTAAGATGAGAATAAGTGGGAGAAGTTCCATAGAGCACCTCAAAGGGAGTTTTATTGTGACGCATAGAGGATGGAAACCTATTAATGAGGTATGTGGTAGTTAAGATGCAATCACCCCAAAAGGAAATATGTAAATGAGACTGAAAAAGTAGAGATCTAGCAGTCTCAAGAAGATGTCCATGCTTCCTCTCAACCACCCCATTTTACTGAGGTGTGTGAGGACAAGAAGTTTGATGGATAGTGCCATATTCTGAAAAGAAAGAAGTTCCAACAGTATTAGATCCTAATTCTAGAGCATTGTCACTTCTCACAGTTTGCACCATGGTATGAAAATGAGTTTGAACCATAGCAATGAAAGCCTTGAGCAAATAAAAAATATTGCTCTTAGCTCCCATCAAATGAGTCCAAGTTGCTATAGAAAAGTCATCTACAATTATGAGGAAATATCTAGCACTATTTGTAGTAGAAGAATGATAAGGTCCCCAACAGTATATATGTATGAGTTGAAAAGGTGAAGTGGAAGAAATGGTGCTAGAAGAGAAGGGGAGCCTAGTATGCCTAGCCAAAGGACACACAGAACAGGGAAAGGATTGGGAAGAAGAGAGAGAAGAATTAATGGCATGTATGCCTTTCATTCTAGAAAAAGGTATATGACCAAGTCTAAAATGCCAAACAACATCCATTTTATTCAATTTCTCAGAAGAACATTTGGCTACATTACCAAAAGGAATAGAAAATAATAGAGCAGTAGTACAAATAATAGGTGCAGAATTACAAACAGAAATACCAGATATAAAATCAACAGTAGAAGAAGCAACATTTGTAGCTAGGGAAGGCAAAAGGGGAATGTCCAGTTTGTACAGTCCATTACTCAGTCTACCAAGTACCAGTGACTTGTTCAGTATAGGGTCCTGTAATAGACATACAGTACTAGTAAACTGGGCAATACCATTGAACTGAGAAACCAAATAATACACAGAAATCAGATTGTATTGAAAAATAGGGACATAAAGTACATTGTGAAGAATTAAAGTTGGAGACAAGGTTAGGGAACTAGTATTAGTTACCTTGATCTTGTAACCATTTGGTAGTGAGATAAGATAGGGAATTGAAAGAGGGTTGACATTAAAAAGAAGAGAGAGTTGAGAAGTCATATGGTTACATGCCCAGAATCAATTATCCATTTAGAAATACTAACTTGTGAAAACAAACAAGGTTTGAGTAACACACTATTAGCAGAAGCCATGAGAGAGTGAGATGATGTAAAAGTCATGCTATATTTCTGGAGCAAAGCCTGCAATTGTGATTCCTCAACTTTGGAAAGCCCAGAAGAGAACTGATCAGGATCAACAGAGTAAGGAGTACCAAAAGAAGCAGGCTACTCCAATGGAGGGTCTGAAGCAGAAGCAACATTAGCAGCGACCTTCTTTGAGGTAGACCCTTTTGTAAATTGGTAATCAGGTGGATAACCCCATAATCTGTGGCATTTCTCAACAACATGCCCTGATCTCTTGTAATACTTGTAAAATAGGGATGAATTTAGAGTTGTTGATTTGGAGGACTCTGGGTTAAACCTTGGTGTATAATGTTGCCTAGCAGTATGCATCCTTGGAGGATAATATTACTGTTTGTAAGCATGGTGTTGTGGCTTGGATGTGTGAGGATGAGAGGAAACATGAAAAGAGGCTGATTTTGATGAAAATTGAGAAGATGAACAAACTTGTCTTTGTTTTTCATGACTTAGGAGAATGCTATAAACATTATTTATGGAAGGGAGGGGCTCCTAACTTGAATATACACCTCATTAAGACCCATAAGGAACTAATACACCCTTTGTTCATCTTCTGACTTAAGTCCACCAGGACAAGTACATTTAGCAGTAGAGATGGAAGAAAGTTCATCCCACAATTGTTTAATTTTGGTAAAATAGGATGCAATATCCATAACACCTTGAGAAATATGAGCTAAATCCTTTTTGAGTTCAAAAACTCTTACACAATCAGCTATCCCATACCTAGCCTCTAGTTCCCTCCAAATATCCTTGGCTAATTCAGAATAAACTACCGACCTACATATTTCTTTAGTAACAGAGCTAGATAACCATGCCAACGCTAGGCAAAAAAGTTAGTAAGAATAGGAATTGCTAGATTTCCTATATCGGAGAGAGAAGCTGAGTCCATTATCAATGAATTCCCAAGCAATTCACAACCAATGTCATCATGCTTTTTTGTTAAGTAACATGAGCACATCAACAACCATATCTGGAAACAACGATTAACTACTGCGGCGGGGCAAGAGGAGGCTCGTCGGGCGGATTAGGGTTGTCTTGATTGACACTGGCCTTCGAGTGGGAAGCTCTCCAACTCCTCTTTGGTTTAATTCATATTCAACTTTCTCTAGCTGACTGTTATGTATTATTTCCATTATTTAGTCTCCAAAGTGAGAAACAGTGTGAAGGTAGCTGCGGTGAAGTAGGCACGGGAATAAAATGTATAAAAAAATAGGGGTAGGAAGTTAGATACTCCTTTTTTTTTGGTTTAAGGGCTGCTCGCCTTGAGGAAGACAATCCAGGATGAACGCTTTCCGCTACTGACACTTGAAAAAGCAGCTTTCAAGGTCTCGTCGCAAGGTAGCATATCAGTTGTTCCTTTATAATGGCCGTAGAAGGCTAGCTTTCGGAATAAGAAAAGGAATCTTATTAGCACGATAGGGGGATGCTTAGACAAGCAAAAAACATCTCTTCTTAAGAGGTTAGAGGATGGTCTAGAAAAAGAGCTGGTAAGAACATCACCAAGATGTAGCCTTTCCATATATGAATTCTTCCCTAAGCAAGGAACTTTAAAGTGAATCTTTTAGTGGTGGGGTGTTCATAGAATAGAAGGCCTCGCCCAAGGAGTGGCAGATCCATCACGATTTTCTTTTCTAGAACACTCACCTCTTCGTTTGAATGTTTATCAATTGGGTGGATCTATATACTTCAGGGTGGTGAGACGAGGTGTAGCGCAGTCTGGTCAGTTCATCTGTTTTGGGTACAGAGGGCCATAAGTTCGAATCCTGTATGCTGGTCCGGTCTATTGCTATTTTCTTATGCCTATTTTGCTGTAGGGGGTTGGTTCATAGGTACAACCTTTGTAACTTCATGGTATACCCTTAATGCTATCTTGATAACTGGACTGAATGTCTCATCATAGTTTATACCCTATTATTGGTTGTAGACTTTGTCTACCACGCGAGCCTCAGTTGGTAGATCTCCACTCTTGTAATTGGGTCATTGCGATTAGGGTTAGATGTCTAATTATCCAGGCAGTAATGATAGTATCTTGTACCTTAACCGACCACTAGGTCTTTGCATCGCTGCCATTTGCAATGAAGATGTGATGTCTCACTAGGAACCTCAGAAGTGCCATGGATGAAAACAAGTTTATTCCTAACCGGTAAGGCAAAGAGAATAGATCTATGCCAACTACTGTAACATGAACCATCAAAAAGTTCGAAAACCAAAGAGGCTCCTAGCAAATCTGAAGGATGCACATAGAACGGATGGCAGGGTTGTGTAAAGTCATCAGGATGAAATAGAACACGAGGTGTAGCAGTAGTAGTCTCAGTTTCAAGCATGAGTAATGAATAATGCATAATATATCGACAGAATATAGGGAAAATGATATAGAAGGGCGAGAGATAACCGTAGACGAGAAAACCCTAGCAAATCGGAAACAACAAAAGAGGAGAAAAGATCAAAAATACCAATTCTCTTACAACCGAAAGAGACATGACCTTCGAAGTAAAAGAAAACTCCGGTGACCGTCCTATGCTAACAGGTGAAGAAGAAAACTTTTGATGCGAAGTTAAAATTGTTGATTCGAGTAAAGCTCCGGTGAGAGAAACACGCAAATGGAAAACTCCGGCTAGCTTATCAGTAGAAAATATCTAATTGGAGAACGGAGAGATCCCGAAAACTATAAAATTCCAGGCTCTGATACCATGTTGACAACAGAAACTACTAGCAGTTTTAGAGAGAGAAATATTTAGAAAAGTGGAAAAGAGATGATATTATTGAGATCTGTCAAAATGATCCAATGTTCAAAAGTGAAGCTAGGCTAATATATATATAACAACTGAAGGACTTCAGGCTTGGGCCTGACCCAGTACAAATATTACATAAATAATAAAAGGCCAATAACAAAGCTAATCTGGACTAGGAGGAACGAGTAGTCCAATAGTTTAATGTCGCAAAATAGACCATTGAATGTCCAAAATGCAGCAGATTAATTCACTGCAAAAGTTTTAACCTTAAAAAAATTGCAGTATAAAAGTCCCTGAATAATCTATGTGACATTCGTAAGATATCAATTAAAGAGTATGGGAAACAGAAAATCTATCTGGCTCGACAAGAACAGTTTGACATCACAGACAGTACTGCAGAGCTTAATAGAATGAAGAAAGAAAATGCCAATTTACAAGAACAACTGAATGAACATAAGAAAGCCATCAGTGAGGTGGAAACAAGTATTCTTAATTGATACGGTAAGCATGGCAAAACAGACCGACGACTTCGAAAAGGAGAAATCCCACTTGCAATCCATTAATAGCAACCCAAATTCCGACGTAAAATTTACACAATAATACTTCAACCTTGAACTTTTAACTAATACTAATAATTTATTTATTTTTTGTCAAAGTGGAATTTTTTGTCCATGTGGAGTGTCATGTGATAAGATTTTTTTAAATAAAAGAGAGTGTAGTACACACACCATCAAGAGAGCGTGGTAAAAGAGAGAGGTATGTTTGTCAAACTAATGAATGATACTTTAGGTATGAAGCTTACACTCCCAATAGTTTGGGTATGAAACTAAATAAAAAGGGATAGTTTAAGTGTGTTTTTTATACTTCACTCTATTTTTATTTATATTGATCCATGCAAGTGGACTTGAACTTTGAAGTAGAACTCAGTCTTGCAACTCCTTTCTTTGATAGTGTTTGAATTATTGGTATTTATATTGATCCATGCAAGTGGACTTGAACTTTGAAGTAGAACTCAGTCTTGCAACTCCTTTCTTTGATAGTGTTCGAATTATTGGTTACACCACACCATATCTTATTTTTTTGGAATTTCATGCTTCATATGTGTGCATGAAAGTTCATTTGATGCAATAAGTGCATTTTTGGAGCTGTCAACGTCTTTCTGTTTTATTGAAGTTTTTAAATTTGTTTCTTTTCATGTTCCTTTGCATTATTATTTCCCATATACATATAAATACACTATTACACAGTCTAGACAAGTGGCCAGAAACATGCTCCATCACTTTTCAAGAATCATAATGTCAGATATTCAGATACTATTATGCATAGGACAACCTCATATATTACAAGCAAATATAGGAGTATACAACAACACCAAAAAGAAAGGGAAAAATAAAGAAAAAAAAAGTGATTACATTTCCTTAAAAAAATGTTGATTTCCTTTGGCTAATTATATGTAGAAAATCAGTTAGGGGTGGATTTAGAGGTTCCATTACGGGTTCACGTGAATTCAATAGTTTTAATTCAAATTTTGGGTATATTAAAAAATTGAATAAATGTCTATAAGTACTTGATCGGGAACCGGTAATTATTGTAATCTTAATCTGAGGTCGTTGTACGAACCTATAAATTTCAAATTTTAAAAATCTGCATTTGATTTATCAATTTACCAGCTTTGCTTTTCTAGTCGTTGCGCTGCAACAATATAAAACTTGATATAGCTTGGAATTATTCAGGAACAGTTCTGCTGTGAAATTAATATAAAGAACTTTTTTTCTCAAGGAGACTGCTCCTGCCAATATATTATAACTCGAATTATAGTATCACGAATTTGATTAATTCAGTAATCTTTTACTACTATTGCTTTGTTATTTTCTCACCACCGATCCACCTTTTTTTTTTTTTTTTTTTGAGAAAGAGAATAAATACTAATTAATCTAAAGATTTTGGCATGTTGGTTATCTTAATGAGATTTTGAGTCCTTTTGTTTCAATGATATTATTTTTATGTATAATAGATTATAAAATACAATTATTCCACATTGTGTGTAGTTAGAAGAGACATGGCCATAAATTTATGATTTTGTAAAACGTACTCTTTGCAATAAATTTCTGTAGTACTGAAAATTAACTGCAAGCAAAATAAATATAAGAAAAAAATAATTTTATTAATGAATCTTGTGAGTACAATTTTGTTGTTCTCTTGATTCTTCTTTCCTAAGTTTTCTCCATGATTCGAGGGCCGTCAGTAGTGTGTTTCTCAAATGTAGGATAATTCAGACCTCCTTGAGATGTGTTTGATCTCCGAGGATGTTGGGTAGCACTTCGTCGTTTCAGGTTGATCTCTGGGAAGAACTCCGTTAACCACTCATTTGAAGAACTGAGTAGTCGATGTTGTGGCTTTCTCCAATGCTTGATGAATGTCCTCAGAAAATTATGTAACCCTCCTATTTATAGTTGTAGTGGGTAGGCAGTCCAAGTATAAATAACCTCTTCTGCCTCATTCTGATTGGTCCATCAAGTCATCAAGCTTATCGAAAATTCTGTGATAAGGTTGCTTGTGATTGACCAAAACATGTCATTTTGGACACTTGACGATGTTTTATTGGCTGTTAAATTTGACTTGGCTTACCACATCATTTGAACGAGTGACCTTGTCTGGTTGTTCTTTAATTTGACTGGGATGCCACGTCACTTGACACATGGCATAAGTTTGGGCTTCAAGGTAAAATGGACCTTGAACTTGAATTTAATAAAAAATGGACTTATTAATTTTTTAAAGCCCAAATTAATTTCAACTTAAACGAACATGGATTAAATCCAAATTTGGTATGAATTTAATCCAATAACTTTTATGTGTCTACAAATGCCCCCTACTTCAAAGCTCGTCGAGGTGTTTAATTTATCGGACCTTTTAGAGACGAAATTTGAAGTATTCATGAAATATTTTTTTTCAATGCATGTATGTGTGCACACTTGTTGTGAAGTGTAGCTCGCCGCATCATTTTGATTCTGAAAGTTTTGATCAATTCCTTTTCAAAGAAGTCCATTTTTAAACGTAGGACAACCGTAATTTGTTATGAATTCCACGTAAGACAACAGACTTAATTCTTTTCACTTGCAGATTGACATTTAAACAAACCTCTCATTTAATCCTTCTTGATAAGTATTGGCAATTCCAAAATAAGTAATTATTTTTCGTGGTTGAGCAATCACAATACCAAGATTAGTGTCTTATCTTAGGCCAAGAAGTGCGGTGGATTGAGTATTTTCCACCAAATATATCTCCTCCATAATTTCACACCAGCAATTTATTTTTAATTAGGACACAACTTTCATTCGCCACTTCTTGTATTAGATTTGGACTCTTTTGATAAGCCTAAAGGTGTTAGAATAAAAGTCAATTTCTTCTTTGTAAATCACCTATAAAAAGGATCTCAAACCATCCTCTTGGATCATAACTTGGCTGGAACTTTTCATTATCTGCAATTGACATGCTATTGCCGTGGCGTCAAGAAGGTACTGAAGATGATACGACAGCGGTGGTGGATGAGGAGCTGCAATTTTTTTTTCTTTTGTCCTCTTTTTCCAGATTAGAAATAGCAGGATACCCATCTAAGATTGAGCCATCAGAAGGAGGCTTTTCCTTCGATGTTGGAGCGACAAGTATTGTGACTTAACTGTAACGGAATTGAAATTGATGAAAGTTGTGGACAACAACTAGAAGACCCACTTCCTTTTTTTTTTACAATCCCCTTCTCTTTTTCTATTTTTTTCTGTAATTTGTAGGTTCACAAAGGAGTGTAATAGGTCTCTCCATTATACATGAAGGTATAAATGATGTCCGAATGATTGACACAATTCTTATTTGTGATATCGGTAGGAGACTAAGCATTCACCTAATTCCTTGCGGCTTTTTCGATATGCTCATCACTTCGAAGAACCATTTGTCATGTTCTCTTCATGTCAGGGTTTTGGTGAACAACGTCATTTGTTCATTTACACTTTTTGATGAGGATTCGATTTACGATCACTTTGTGTCCATATTCCACATATGATTACGACTCGTTCTCCATCTCTACTTAGGAAAGGAAGTGCATGAAAGAGGCTTGGAGCGATCAGATTTCATCCTTAGCAAGTAAGCCCGTAGCCCATCTCATTATCCTTGCGGCTTGGTGAGAAAGACTCTTGGAGCGACTATATTTAACCCTTGGAGAACAAGTATATGGACAATCTCATCTTTCAAGCTTTGACGTGGAATAATCTCTTCCTTTTAATTTGGAGAAGATCTTAGACCGCCCTTCTCACGGCTTGACAGAGAAATACATGGAGCATTTTATCCTTCTTGATTTGGCTGGAGCAGTAATTGGAGCACCTCGTCCTTTACACTTTGTGATTTCCAACTCTATGCATCACCTTCACAAGAATATTTACTTGTCGATGTAACAGAAATGGAATTGCGAGCAGCCTGAACGTACAAAAATAGAACTCAATGTCGCTTGACAGAAAAATAATATCTTGAGTTAAGAGCATTTAAATCACTTCCTTCTTGAACCTGCAGAATCAGAACTCTAAGAGCTATAACATATCAAAAATTCATATCTAAATTCCTCCTGGATTGACCAAAATTAATTGTTGAAGTTGACTTCAAAATCTGATATGCCTGCTTCACAGCTTCGCGCTGCTGTGGTAGAAAATTTATAACTCGATTTAGGAGCGCTGAAATCACGTGCTTCTTTATCCTACGGAACCAAAATTTGAAGATCTACAGTATGCCAAAAATTTATAGCTAAATTCCTCTTGGATTGATCGAAATTAATTTTTGAAGCTGATATTCGTATCTGATACGTCTGCTTCTCAGCTTTGCACTATTGTGGTAGAAAATTCATAACTTGACGTAGGAGCCTCTTGATCATAAGCTGTTTTTCCATTGCGAAGAGAACTTCAAGAACTACTTAATATGTAAAATCACAGTCAAAATCTTTACGAATTTGTACAAATTTTGCTTTGAAGCTGACTCACACATTTGTCATGCTTGTTGTCCAGCTTTGCACGTCGGTGGTAGAAAATTCATAACTCGACGTAGAGGCCTTTGAATCACTAGCCTTTTTTCTTTGTTGCGCATAGAACTCCAAGAACTACTACATATATAAAAATCACGGTCAAAACCTTTACAGATTTATACATATATGTTGTCGAAGTCAGCTCAGTTAAAATTCTAATGGTCTATTTCCATTGCGAAGAGAACTTCAAGAACTACAATATATGTAAAATTTACAGTCAAAATATTTACGAATTTGTACCGATATATCATCAAAGTCAGTTCTCCCTTGCTTGACTCTTCATCTCTGCACGTCTGTGGCAAATTCGGCGAAGGAATATATAACTCATGTGCTATCTATGCCACTCCAAAGTATTATTGTGGTTCTCAAGTAATGACACGCCCTCCCCTTTTTTTATTTTTTTAACTCATATGACTGAACTTAGAGTAAAAATACTCTAAACTGCCTACGTACCTCCGAGAAGAGGATCCAGTCATAACGTAGTTTAAGAGGATGGGTTAATTGTTTTTTTTTTTTTGTGTGTGTGTCCAAATTTTTTCCTAGGTCACCCCTTTTGAGGTTTTCAACCCACCAAACCTTTTTTTTAAAAGCCGTACACAGTTTAAACTCATACGGGCCAGGAGTGACGTGCAGTTTATACTCGTGCGTTATGCAACTGTTTGATTTGCAGTTTAAGATCAAATTTGAGGAGCTTTGTGGGTTGAAGATTTATCTCAAAATTGACAAACTTTATGATATGCAGTTTAGACTCGTGTGTTAGGGAGCATTTTCAACTTGTAGTTTAGGCTCGTGCGTCGAGGAGCATTTTCATTTTGCATTTTAGGCTCATGCATTCAGGATCATATTGACTCACAGTTTAGGCTCGTGCGTTGAGGAGCTTCTTAAGGAAGAATTCTAGTAATGTCACCGTCCTTTTAACCCTTTATGATGAAGTACTGTTGCACTTCAGTTTGGTAGATGATTTTATAGACTACATTGGTTGAAGCAAATTTGCACTTGATTTTGTGTTGACTTTTGTAAGTCGAAGCTTAGAAGACCCTTGATGCGTTTGTCTTTTGTGAGCGATCAATGTCCAAGTGTCACCATTCTTGTCATTGGAGAAATCATCTATCTTGGATGTATTGGTTGTTTTCTTCAAGGCGGGATTTGTTCAAAGCTCTCAAACTGTAGCATGATGGTTCCTTCTTCAACTTTTGATGATGCCACAGAGCGCACAGGTCGTAGAGTTTTTGAAATTAAACCTTTCTTATGGTCCAACTTGGCGCTAACATGTTTTGAATCAAATGTAATTTCATCATCAATGATAATTTTTTCCTCTCGCATTAATGTCATGATCTTTTCCTTGAAGATGAAGCATTTTGTGGTGTGATGACCAATAATGCGGTGAAATTTGCAATACTTAGGATCATCGACTTCTTTAGATTCTTCAGGTCGCTTTGACTTAGGGAGTTCAATGACTTCTTTGGCCAGAAACTCGTCAAGAATCGCAGGAACATCAGAGTTGGGAAAATGATACACCTTTGTTTGTAACTCCTTCAAAGTTGGTTGATTTTTCATTTCTCCCATTTGTTGCTTTGGAGCTTTCTCTTTCAATTTTTGCTTTGTGGAGGCCTTTGTAGAACTCACGGTTATTGCCATAGATTCCCTAATTTGGTCTTCTGACGAGTCCTTGAATTTTGTGGCTTCTTTTCTTGGATCAAAGATAGGTGATGCGATTCTATGACTTGCAATGCTTAGCTCCATGTCGTGAGCGCGCGTAGCTAAATTCTTTAAAAGTTCGAGGCTTAATACCTTAGAGGATATACACAAGGCATCAATGCATTCCTTGAATGCAAACTTCAACTGCAGAAGTTTCAGAAAGTTGATCCTTGCAATCTAAGCTTACTGTTCACCACTGACAGATGTAGTCCATTACGGGCTTATCTTTACTTTGTCTTGTGTTTGTCAACTCTATCAATGCTTACTGTAAGACTGGTGCTGTAGAATCGAGTGAGAAATTATTTCTCGAGCTGCTCCCAACTATCAATTGATTCATACTCCAAGTCGATATACCAATCAAATGCATTCCCTTTCAGTGAACGAACAAACTATTTTACCAAGAGGTCACCAAGTGTTCCAGTGCTGCTATAAGTTTCAACAAAGTGGGCAATGTGTTGCCTCTTGTTTCCTTTGCCATCAAATTGCTGCAGCTTTGGTGGTTGATAGTTTGTTCGCATGGGTAGACAATCGATACGTCTTATGTAAGGCTTGGAGTAATACAATGAACTCCGTGGTGCTCCGCCATATTGAGCCCTGATGGTGTTAATTATCATGTCTTGGAACTGTTGGACAAACAAAGCTGCAACCAAGGTAGATTGCTTCTCTTTTTGAGATTTGGACTTAGCAAGTGATTCATCAACATCCTTGTTTTGTGGAGTGAAACCGGGTGGACAAGTGGGGACATGGTTGGACTCTCCAGGTGTAAAGGACTCTAACTTGTTCATAAGTTGAGTAATTTGAAAATCTTTATCCTCAATAGATTTCTTCAAAACTTCAATAGTTTGGTCCATAATTGCGAACTTCTCGTCTATATCAGTTACATCAGCCATCAAGGCATTGACCTTTGTTGAAACTGGAGAATCCGCCGAATCTTCATATTCACTAAAATTAACGTCGATCTGAGTGAGTTCATCATATAACGGATGTCAGGTTGCCCCCAGAGGTTGCAGTTCTGTCCATCACATGAGATTTTCACTTTTTATCCCTCTCTAAAGAGGTGAAGTATTTAGATCCGTCCCAACCACTAGCCTTAAACGTGCATCGAGTGAGTGGGACAACATGGCTGAGCTCATCAGATATGATGGTAATAGAGTTCTTGCATGAGACACCATTGGTCTTTTTAAAGTCCATTGCAGTAGTTGAATTTGATTTGCAGGAAGAAGAGATGAAGAGCAGAACTGGTCTTACTAGGCGTGTCAAATTTATTCACAACAAATTTTTGTAGTGCTGAAAATTAACTGCAAGCAAAATAAATATAAGAAAAAGATAATTTTACTAATGAATCTTATGAGTACAATTCTGTTGTTCTCTATATTCTTCTCTCATAAGATTTCTCCGTAATTCGAGGGTCGTCAATAGCGTGTTTCTCAAATGTAGGATAATTCAGGCCTCCTTGAGATGTGTTTGATCTCCAGGACGTCGGGAAGCACTTCGTAGATTCGGGTTGATCTCTGGGAAGAACTCCGTTGACCACTCCTTTGAAGAACTGAGTAGTTGATGTTGTGGCTTTCTCCGATGCTTGATGAATATCCTCAAAAAATTATGTAATCCTCCTATTTATAGTTGTAGGGGTAGACAGTCCAAGTGTAAATAACCTCTTCTGCCGCATTCTGATTGGTCCATCAAGTCATCAAGCTTATCACAAATTCTATGTGATAAGGTTGCTTGTGATTGGCCAAAAACATGTATTTTGGACACTTGGTGATGTTTTATTGGCTCTTGAATTTGACTTGGCTTACCACATCATTTGAACGAGTGGCCATGTCTGGTTGGTCTTTAATTTGACTGAAATGCCACGTTACTTGACACGTGGCATGAGTTTGAACTTCAAGGTGAAATGCACCTTGAACTTGAATTTAATAAAAAATGGACTTATTATTTTTTTAAAGCCCAAATTAATTTCAACCCAAACGAACATGGATTCAATCCAAATTTGGCATGAATTTGATCCAATAACTTTTATGTGTCTACACGTACTTATTCAAGGAAAGCCATGCTGCCATCCAAATCAACCCCTCATTCATGGACTTCGTGTTTCTTTTTTCCAAAATTTTGAAATAATTTTCAACTAATAAGGAATATAAAAACCTCAAGTAGGATGGATATTAGACTGATCAATTATTTGGGATAAATTTTTAAAGTATCACATAATACCTTGCTGTTGAAATATCCAAGAGTACTGGACTAAACTTTATTTAACAATTCCTAATTTGTATTGATGGTGACTATAACAAAATCGGAAAAGGTACAAATATACCCTCAAACTTTGATAAATTGTACAGATATACCCTCCGTCATACTTTGAGGACATATATACCCCTACCATTAATGAAAAGGTACATATATACCCTTCTCACTAATGCGGGACACGTGTCACAATCGTGTCTATTTTCCCCTTTTTAATTTAATTTATCCCAAAACCCATCCCAAATTAATCCGATTTAACCCAATACCCGACCTAATTAATAACCCAACCCGACCCGCTCCAATAGAAGCTTCAAGGCAACCCTATCTAACATAAAAGTCTCTATCACTCTCTCACTAACACAAAATACCCTAGATTCGATTCATGTTTCTTCTCCATCTACTACCTTTCATATAGTTCTTTTTGTCTGGTGAAGAACATAAAAAGAACGGAAAGCTTTTTTCTTCTTCGTCATTCTTCTTCTCCATCACTTGACACCCTAAAATTTTTTCTCTGTTCAAGCTCTAAATTTCAATTCAAACAACAACAAAACTAATTTTTTGCTTTCATTTTAATTTCATAAATTAGACATTATATCATGTCCAAAATTAGCTGTGATTCTATCACAAATTCGGTGAGGACTTGTCTATGTGGTGAAACTGCTCGTTGTTTCACTTCAAGGACTCAATTGAACCCCAGAAGAAAATTTTATAAGTGTCCTAAACCTAAGGTATGTTTTCCATCAAGTGTCAATTCTTATGATTTGTAAGTTTCAATTCGTATGATTTAAGTGCTGATATTCTGAATTATTTTTTATTGGGATGGACAGAGTGAAAATTGTGGTTTTTGGAAGTGGGAAGATAATCATTCAGAAAATATTTTGGTCCAAATAAATGATTTGAAGGCTAAATTAGAAGTGGCTACGGTGAAAATATACACTTTGAGAGATTCATTGAATGCGGTTAAGATTGAAAGAGACAACTTGAAGGAAAAATTGGAGGTTTTAGAGACTAGAAATTACTCGGAGGTGAACAAATCAAGGAACTTGAAAGAAAAATTATTGAAGATGAAGATGTTATTTATTGTTTTATTTGCCGTGTTTGTCGGATTTATGGTTGCAATTTTCAAGTGATGAAGGTGAACAATGAATTTTCAAAGTGATGAAAATGAAACTTTGTTTAAATTAGGCTTCACTGTTTTTTTGATTTGTTTTGAAGATTAGGCCTTCGTTTATGCTTGGTTGTATTAGTTGATTAGGCCTTGCGTTTGCACTAGTTAAGTAGTTCTTGACTAGTTCATTTGTACTTAGTGTGTATATAAATGCAATCCTTAATGTCCATTTGTACTTTGTTATTCTCAGGTTCATTTGTTATTTGATTTTTCCTAGTAAGAGTGTTGTTCACCAACTTACGATGGACATATATCATCAACATTTCTGATACCTAAATGGAGAAAAAAAGTTAAATGTTGAATTTCAGCAGTCACTTGCATCATATCTATTATCTATTGGCCTGCAAAGGTACAACCTATGATAAACCAATTAAGTTTGTCATTTTATTATCATCGATCCATCCAAGCTAATCGAATGAAATTGGATCTTATCATGAACTGTATTGTAACACCCCGTACCTACCAAACCCTACTTGACGACGTTGAATAATGTTTACTTAGGTGTCGAGAGCCATAAGTGTGTGATTTGTAATGTTATTGATGAGACAATTGATATTGGCCTTCGTACATGTGATTAGACCTTCGTAGGAGGTATTTTGTGACTTCATAGAACATTTGTGGGATTAAAAACGAGTCTTTGAGGACCTCCAAACAAAGGATATTAAGGGTAAGAAGTAAGTTAAAGAATAGGACTTGAAGTATCTAACCAAATCCGCGAAGAAAAGTCGAAGAAGCGAAAATTTTAAAAAAATAGGGGTGGGGTGCGCCAGGCCACTCTGGGCCAAAATTTTTAGCCCAAAGGCAGCAAGATGGCGCGCCCAAGGTGGTGCCAGGCTGGTTTTGGCCATTTTTTTTTAAAAGTTGGAAATTGCCTAAGTCCCAAGGGTGCCCGGGGACGTACCGAGCCAATTTTTGCCACGTTTCTTCTACAAACATGAGCATATACATGACGTGAGTGAATTATTATATTGGTATGATAAAATTACTCGTGAACGAATTTGGCGTCAAAATAACGATTTTACCCTTTTGGTCAAAATAGGCCATACGTGGCTAGAATTGCTTGTTTTCGGAATTGAGGCTACGAGTATGAATCCCGTGAGTGGGAATATTTTCCTAACGCATATGAAATAAGTTCAACATGAGAAATTGTTGATTTTATTGGGTTAAGAGAATTGGGCTCAAAAAAGGCCCAAAATGAGAAGAAGACATAGGCCAAAAAAATGGGTCAAATGACCCATTCTTGCCTTGACCTTCTAGACACAACATTAAATGCCACAAGAGTGGATAAGTATGGAATTAAAGGCCTATAAAAAGGGGCAAAAATCTGATTTTATTCACTTGGAAACTCTCATGCTTTCTAGATATTTCTCAACTTATTTTCTCTCAAACCCTAAGAGTTCAAAGCCAACTTTTGGAGCAAGATCATCATTTTTCAAGATTGGGTAAGTGATTAATCTTATGGATTAATATATTATATTCATGGGAGAGTATGTAAATCATGTTGGTTATCCTTGGAAGTGTTGAACATGGTACTTTGTGGTTTTGTAAAAGATTTGTTATCCATGGGATTTAAGCTTGAAATATGACTCGTGATTTGGATTAAAGGGCATGGTATGGATGAAATACGAACATGTATGGTGTGATTATGTTATTAAACTTGTTATTTTTCTATAAGTATAAATTATGGGATTTTATTTGTTGTTGTGAGGTGTATTGAAGTGATTTGATGGAATAATTGTGATGTTGTGATGATGGAGAGTGGAAAGTATGAACTTGGTGTGACAGGCAATTGGTTATCATGTATTGGTCAATGTATGGAATATTGTGGGATTATTGGTATGACAATTTCATAAATGGTATTGTCAAGGGGGAAATGACATTGTGAGGCCATTGTGTAACTCATTATCGTTATATGCATTCGTGAGATAGTTGGTGGTTAATGTAAAATTCCGTTATGTACTTGTGTTGCAGAGTAAGACGTGAGGAAGGAGCTGGACTATTGCGTACACATTTAAGATTGTATATTCGTATTGAGAATACAAGTTATGTAAGGTTACTCTTTCCGTATCCTTCTACAACATGTTATTCACTTTGACATTGGGCTTGTTCTATTCCGAGAGGTTTTGAAGTATATCAATTCAGGTTGACATATATTGTTATTCACAAGTGACCTATTCTTAGATGAATTATGATTCACTTATCTCTTATTCATTGACTGAAGTTCCAAAGATGTCATAACGTGTAGTTTCTAAAAGAACTATCTCAAAGAGGGTAAGATGTAAAGAGAATCTATTTATTCTTGAATAGTATTTTCCAATCATGTCATGTTACAAGTCCAAATATTATTATGATTATCTTTATACCAATCTCATATGGGTAATGAAGGGAGTAGTGTGCAAACAAATATACCAATCCCTTAAAGGAAAGAGATTAAGTTACGTCTGTTTGTTGGGTGCAAAAGTGCAGGAAAATCATAGATGTGGGGTGAACACGATTCCAAAGTTCCAACAATATTATAACTCTAAAGTTTCTAGAATGTTATGATCCAAGTTTCATAATATTATGACTATCATTATGTTAATCTCCTGAAAGTAAAGAAATGAGGTAAGACATATATGTATGTTTCCAATATTATCATGATCCTCAATGTATCAATCTCACACAAGTAAAAGTATAAATCTCTCCCAAGTACGAAGTGAAGTAAAGTGTGTATATATTATAACTCCAAGTTTCGAGAATGTTATGTTCCAAGTTTGAATAAATCAATCTCTCAACAGTGAAGGAATGAAGTAATGTATATATGTGTTCCAATAATGTTTCAATCTCTAATGTACGAATCTCGTAAGAAGAAAGGAAGTAATGTTATGTATGTTAACCCACCATAGAGTGGATGTATGATAACCCACCAAGAGAGTGGATGTATGTAAACCCACCAAAAGAGTGGATGTATGTAAACCCACCAAGAGAGTGGATGTATGTAAACCCACCAAAGAATGGATGTATGTTAACCCACCAATAGAATGGATGTATGTAAACCCACCAAAGAGTGGATGTATGTTAACCCACCAATAGAGTGGATGTATGTTAACCCACCAATGGAGTGGATGTATGTTAAGAATCTCCAGAAAAGAAAGAATCTCTTGTATAGAGGAATCTCGTGAATAAAGACAATCTCTTGGAAGTAATCCTCTTGAGTGAAGGCAATTCTATTGAATGAAAGTAATTATGAAAGGTATTATATAAAAGACAAGGTGATGATTGCATGATCGAAAATAACAATGACAAAAGAGGGTACATGGTTCCACATATAAAATGATGTTTATCTATATAAGGTATTCTCTTATAATTATTTCCATTGAAGTTCTTATATATTGATGCAGTTTCTTATGAGCCTTACATACTAAGTACATTCTTCGTACTGACCCCCTCGGGGGATTTACCTTACATGTTGCAGGTGTAGGTACTAGTAGACCTCCACAGTAGGTTGACAGTATTTGTAGATTTTTGGTGAGCCCCAGTTGCTTCGGGACTTTCCGAGTCATAGATGTACATTTGGTTTTGATGTTGTAAAGATAAAGCGGGGACTTGTCCCGACTTTTAGTTGGTCTTCTAAATGCATCTGTTAGAGGCTTTTGTAGACGTATGTGGGTATGTGAATGTAAGAGAAGTATGATCCTTTTGACTTGATGGCCCTGACGACCAAGTTTTATACATATAGATATGACATATGTTTCTATGTCCATGACTTCCGCATAGTTGCATGAGGAATAATAAGATTGATACGAGGATATGCATACGAATGTTCATGAGCAAAGATTGGTTCTCTCGACCCATATCGGCTTCGGGTGCCAGTCCGTCCCGAATGGAATTCGGGGCGTGACATGTATCAACTAATTGTAATGTATGACTTGATTTGGATTCATTGATTCCACTTAATCATCTAACAATATTTTTATTTTGGTGATTGTTTAATTGTCAAGTAACCTAACATATTGTTTAATTGTCAAGTAACCTAACATATACCTGAGCTAGTGCTTGGTTTGAGCATGTATTTACATACCTCACATGAGGTGGCAAGTGGACAAGAACATCTTGGACACGAAAATTCAAATATCCTACTGCTTTCAATAGCAAATCAACAACATCTATCTTCTTCATATTTGCCTCTACTAATGTTAACATTGCCATCAAGTGGAGGAAATTACAGTAATTCAAATTGATTTGTTTTCTTACAGGAGATGAAGGAATTAGCACATGAGATACCAAAAAAATAATCTGCTACAAGTAGTTCATCCAGAAACTTCTTACGAATACCTTACTATAATTGTCACTAATTGGTTTCAACACCATAACAACACCATATAAGCAACATGGTAACATCACCATATCAATACACATCTATTGACCATCATAACAACACCATATAAGCAACATGGTAACAACACCATATAAATACACATCTCTTGACCAGCATAACAACACCATATAAGCAACATGGTAGCAACATCATATCAATACACAAAATCAATATCATAACAAAAATTAATAACCATAACTAATATAATAACCATAACACGTCCAAAACAGACGTAATCCAAAAACTAGTAAGCACATTATGTTTGCAACAAAAAATTGTCATCAAGATAGACCCAAAACAACCAAAGGAGTACTGCCTACAACAGACCAAAACAGTCGCCAAAACAGACCCAAAACAGTCACCAAAACAGACCAAAAACAGACTATCTTCTTCTTGTCCTTAACTCTTCAGCCCTTTGTGCTTGCAACTGGTTGGTAGTGACTGCGTCTTTCCCATTCCAAGTTAATCCAGTTGGTGATATTGGAAGGTTAGTTAGTTCACTAACACCATATCTATCACCTCTGAAGCTTATAACTCTACTCCTAGTTGGTTGTTGTGGTCTCTGTCTCATTTTTAGTCTTTGTGGATAAGCTTCTTCAGATTCTGTTCTAACTATTAGAAGAGGGTCTTTATCATCTTCCTCAAAGTCAGGCATTGAGCTGAAAGAAGGGTACACAAAGTCAAGAACATGCTCACTTTCTTGGGTTGGGTGGGGGGCTGTTAAGTTGATGTTCTCTTCATCAATTAAGCCACTTCTAGGTTGTTGCCTCTTTCTTCCCCTAGCAGGTTGTTTCTGGTTAGCAGCTGCTTGCTTTGAATGCTTTATCATAACACAAAAATATTAATTACAAAGTCTACTTAAATAAAAGCATATTAAATACAAAATCTAATTAAATTATCTTTCCACAACTTCTTGAATTATGATTTCTCAGTCCACAAGTGCTACACGTCATCACTTTACTTTTTCTTGATTGTTTCCATTCTCCCTGCCTCTTAAGTGCCTCATCTTTTTGTCTATCCCTCTGAGTCTTAGGTCTGCCAACAAGCTTGACCATTTCTGGTGGTTCTATGGCATGTGAAAGGTCAACTTTCCAAAAAATTTCTCCCCTAACAAGCTGCAATTTGTATTTGTAAACTTGCAAAGCTGTCTCCTTGCTGTAAAACTTACTAATTTCAGTCTTAGGCTTTATTTTCTTGTGCTCCATGGCCTTGATTGCATGTGGACATGGAATTCCAGTGAGGTCCCATGTCCTACAAGTGCACCTCTTCTCGTTCAGATTGACAATGTGTCTATCTTCACCTTCTGTGACCTCATAGCCATTGTCCCCATTGCCACTCACCCTACAAACTTGAGATATCTTTAAAAAATTATTATACAACAACTCACTTTTGGGACTAAATTGATCATCTTTCCACTTCATCATAAAGGCCTCCTTTTCTGCCAACCTTGTCATCACCTTGACCTTAATTTCTTCCAACATTTCAATTATAGGCATGTATCTTGATTTAAGTATCCATCCATTAAAGGCCTCTGTAAAATTATTTTCCACTACCTGGTTTTTGCACACTGTATACAGATAAGCCCTGCACCATATTTTGGGAGGATATCTATCTAGTAAATCCTGTCCAGCTTCTTCATTTACCTGTTTGATCTCTTCAAGTAGGTATTCAAACTCCTCTGAGAAAAAGGACCAAGCAGCCCACCACAAAAGCTTCTTCAACTCACCTTTACCCCATCTCCTGCACCAATTTGCCTCAATATGCCTTACACAAAATCTATGATGTGCTTCAGGCAGAACATTTTTTACTGCATCAATCAGCCCCTAAATATCACATGAAAACAAATACATATCATGTAATATCATAGTCAATATATACATTAAATAAATCAATGGTATTAGAAAAGAATGTTACCTTTTGCATGTCTGATATGAATGTTATTCCTTCACCAATTTGAAGTTCAAGCGAATGCTGCAAATATTGCATGAACCAAGTACAAGTCCTTTTGGTCTCTTTGTCTACCACAACCCATGCTATAGGATAGAAACAATTCATACTGTCCTGACCAACAACAACTAATAATTGTCCCTTGGCTTTTCCTTTAAGGAATGTACCATCTAACCCAATAAGTGGCCTTAAACCTCCCTTAAAACCCAGCTTTAATGCCTTGAAGCAGATATACATCCTAAGAAATTTTCTCCTACCATTTCCTAGTGCCTCCTTAGACAATTGAATCATAACATCAGATCCTAGATTGCAACTCCTCAATTCAGTTGCATAAGCATCTAATTTATTGTAACAGTCTGTAAAACTACCCTGCAGAGATTACAGAATCTCCTTTTTTGCTCTCTTGCATTTTGCTTCACTTACATTTAAGTCAAACATCCTATGTAAGTCAGCCTTCATATCCTTGACCTTGTATTTTGGGTCACTTTGAATCTTTTTCTTGAAATAATGTGTTATGGTTGTGTAGTCAATCACATTGTTGTCATATGCATCAATCACATTGTTGTCATATGCAATCAAATGGGGTTCAATATGATCTATTAGTGTTTTTACACTCACTCCAGGAGTGGTGTCATCCCCAGAAATTAATAATTGAAATGGACAACCTTCAGTACCACATGTATATGTCATTCTTTTTCTATCACTTTTCACCACAACAAGTTCTACCTTCTTAGACAAAGCATAAAGTTTGCAAAATTGCCTTGCTTCTGGTATGTCCTTGAAGGCCATACCCTTAGCAATCTCCTTATAATCTTGCAAACTATCTATTATATTCCTTTTTTTTTTTAACAAAATCCTCTAATTCATCAGTGTCATATTCTGAATAGCTAAACACCATTCCATTGTCACTTTCATTATCACTACACTCTGTTCCTGCTTCATCAACTATTGGTACAGGTAAAAATGAACTACTATGCATGACAATGTCAAGTACATCAACAGGTAACTCACAGTCATCAGTAGAAAACAAGTGAATGAAATGGAAATCCTCAGATATAAAAGATACAAATTTCCTAATTCCTTTATCTCCTTGTATTTCAAAATATTTACCAGAAGGTCCAAGTACAATAAGTTGTTGGACACTTAGAAAACATAACTTACTTGTGTACTCATTCACTAAGTCAGTAAAAAAAAGGAGATCAGGATCATACCCCTTCTAATAGTGGATCCTTCCCTTCTCATAAAGTGTTTCTGGATGCTTAACCCAATCACCACCATGATGAAAGTATATGGTAACATTTACCATTTTAATAACCTACAAATAGTCAAACATCATTATTCAAAAACAGTCACCAAAACAGACCTAAAACAAACCCAAAACAGATACAAAACAAATCCAAAACAGTATTGTTAATGTAACATGTTAGTAGCTTAATATATTACATTAAGCTAACAGTTATGTAACTTAAATTAAGCTATGTAACAAACAGTATTATGTTATGTCAATAGGTACAGATTCAGGAATTCAATTTCTAAGTTTTCAGTCATGTAATATGTTCTAAGTTCTCAGTCATACATATGAATTAAAAGAAGCTGACTTCAGTTTAAGTCTTTTCTAATAGGATTAAATCTTAACTAGATAGACACACTTGGGTAAGCTCATTACTTTAGTTAAAAAAAATTAAAAAAAAGTAATTACATCATTATGTAACTTAATAAGTTAACAAACGGTATTAAGTTAACAAGCAATATGATAGAAGCTATAACTAAACAGTTATGTAACAAACAATTCATATAAACTGTTCATATATGCTAATTAAGCTAAAAATAGTTATGTTCCTTGAATAAACCTATGTAACTTAAACAGAATGTAAGTATGTAACAGTTAACACAGAATGTCGTAGTTAAAAGATGTAACTTTATAGAAACAAGTTGATAGAATATGTTACATATTTTTGTTAACTGTTATCTAAGAATATTGTGTGTAGGTATGTTATTGGGTTTGTACATATTCTAGAAAAGGAAAAGTGTATTCTAGTGATAGAAGCAACTGTAAGTATATTATAATGATAGAAGCAAGTATATTCTAACTGTTAACTAGACAAAAGTGTAGGTATGTTCTAATGATAGAAGCAGTTCGTGATGGTGGTAGGCATATTATTGGATTTGTACATGTATTAGTACTCACTAACAGCTAAGAGGGCAAAATACTAATGTTAACATGCTTCTAGTTAACAGCCAAAAGGACAATTCAGATAATGTTTGAAAAAAGTAATAACTAATGTTAACAACAAATTAATAATTTATCATAGCATGTTTAGAATAGATCCAAAAATGACTTTATTTAGAGACTACAAACAACAATAGAGAATTAAGGGACCCCTTCATAAAGACAAGTCACAAACACTTGAAAAATATACCATTCCGTTCTCATATTTTATACAGAAAAAAATGAAGGAAGGGACCACATATTTACACACAATCAAACAAGACAACGAAATATTTGTTTAACGATGTGCACAAATTCCTAACAATACTTTGAGTATTTTTTAATGACTTGAAAATAAAAGTCAATCCACAAAAAGAAGATAAAGAAATAAATAGTGATGGTGACACTCCAAATAGATCTATAAAAATCCATAACAAAACAAAACCCTAGAAAAACAGGACATTTCTTTAACATAAAAGCGCACAAACCCCAAACAAATATCTGAAACCGACATTAAAGTAAAACCTTAGAAAAAAAATGCAAAAAATCCTAAAAACAACAGTATATAAGTGCATATACCCCAAAATCGACAAGAATGCCTAGAATCGGACCCAAAAATAATACTCTAGAACTTTCGATTCAAACAACAACAACCAAAACAAGAAAATAATTAAATGAAAGGTCGTATATGGAGAAGAAACATACATGCGAAATCTCTACTCGATTCTCTGTCACACCGCGAGGAGAAGCACGAATCGAATCAAGTTTGTTAGGGTTTTTTGTGTTAGTGAGAGAGAGAGAGAGAGAGTGAGAAAATGAACCGACACGTAATAGAGATGTGTATGTTAGATAGGGTTGTCTTGAAGCTTCTATTGGAGCGGGTCGGGTTGGGTTATTAATTAGGTCGGGTATTGGGTTAAATCAGATTAATTTGGGATGGGTTTTGGGATAAATTAAATTTAAAAAGGGAAAACGAACACGATTGCGACACATGTCCCGCCGTTAGTGAGAAGGGTATATATGTACCTTTTCATTAATGGTAGGGGTGTATATGTCCTCAGAGTATGACGGAGGGTATATCTGTACCCTTTATCAAAGTTCGAGGGTATATTTGTACTTTTTCTGTAACAAAATTAAAGCCCCTAACTTAAAATTTAGAATTCGCATTGGTCTTAGATTTTTTTTCCGCAACAATGAGTTAGTACTCCCTCCGTTTCATTTTACTTGACCTCTTTTGAGTTGGCACACCCATTAAGAAAATATTAATTAGAAATGTATTTTGACAAAATTAACCTATTAATGATGTTTTGAAATACTAAATCTAACTATTACTATTTTCTTTAATTATTTAATATTGAAGGTAGTATGGGAAGAAAGTAATAAAATACTCTTGATTTGCGAAAATGGACAAGTAATTTAAAATAAACAAATTTAGAAAGAAGGCCAAATATTTTGAAATGGAGGGAGTATCTTATATCATAAAACTGCTGTGTAATGTTAGAGGATCGAGATCGAAATGAGAGAATTTTACTTTTCTTAGAGAGTGGGAAGACGTGCTTGTTTTTATGGTGCATTTAATTTATACATTAAAACCTCTTTATAATGGCGTCGTTTAATGAGATTTTTTTGGCTACTATAACAAGATGATATTATAGAGAACATATATAATACTCCCTCTATTTCAAAATAGTTGACCCTCTTTCTAAAAATAATTGTTTCAATTTAGTTTTTCCTTTTATGAAATCAAGAGAATATTATTATATTCTTCCAATGCTACCCCTATCATTAAATGACTAAACAAAGTGCACATACTCAAATTTATATTTTCAAAGCATAATTAATAAGACTAATTTGATAAAATAAATCCCTAATAATTTTTTTCCTAAGGGGAGTGTCAAGTCAACAAGGGCCAACTATTTTAAAACTGGAGGGAGTATAACATAATAGAAAGTTGGTTCCACAAAAAGTTCAGTCATTCTAGTGAAATTTTATTATAAAGAGATCTGTCTGGTCGTACATGATTTTGGCTATAGTTTAAAATTAAATTTATATGCAATTTGACATGGCTTGGGGCTGTGAATACATGAGTTCTTTCACTATAAAATACTCTTCACACGTACACGATCACATATGAAAATCTTAAAATCCTTTTCCATGCAGAGCGAAGAAGATTTTATTTTGCATGAGATATAACCAACAATAGTTGTATGAGGATATCTTATATTTTTGACAAGTATTTTTGTGGGTCCAAGTCAGCACACTCTTTCCTTTTCTTTTATTCTTTTGGCCTGACTTGTCTGTTTCGTTCTTTTCTTTTTCCATCCCTTCTCCTCTTTTATATTTTCTCACCCTTTTTTTTTTTTTTTTTTTTTTTTTTATAAAAAACAGTTTTGTTTTTACTTTGTTAAAAATCAAATAGAGATGATTAGATCAATATCAACTCCAACTTATTTATTGTTATGATTCATTGTAAAAAGTCCCACATCGGTACTACAAAGTATTGGTGTGAGGTATTTATAGCCTTGGTGTAAAACCCCGTACTTTTCTAACCTCACTTGACACCTTGGGGTCATATCTACATAGGTGTTAAGATGCCATGAATATGTGTTTTATAGTGTTATTGGTGAAACATTTGATATCGGACTTAACATGTGCGATTAGACCTTCTTAGGGGTGTTTTGTGAATTCGTAATGCATTTGGGTGAGGCCCCGCACATGTTCTAACCTCATTTAGTGACTTTAAGTCATGTTTACTTGAGGGTTAAGATCACTAAGTAAGTATTTTGTAGTGTTTTGATAAGGGATTGGACGATACGTAAACATTGGATAAGTGGCCGGAAATTTCAGCAAAGTGCTGAACCTTGCGCAACTACCCTGTTTCAGGGGTGTGGCGCAAGACACCTGCAGCCAATAAGTTCAGAGGAGGCTGCAAACTTGCGCCACTACCCTATTTCAGGGGTGTGGCGCAAGGCACAAAAGATGTGCCCTTCCGGAGTCGTTTCGTAACGCAATTCTACGACGATTTCTAGATGGTTTCTTTTGGTTCTTTGGAGTTATTTGAGCATTGTTAAAGATTCAAACACTTCAATAAACTCCTACATACTCCTACATGATCAAATCATGAAATGTGAATAGTGATCCAAAATGTCCAATGAAACCAAGGGCGACTAGAATGCCTATTTTTGCGATCGAAAGAACGAATGAGAATCTTTTAAGAGAATATTGTCGTGACATTATGGAATTATATAAACATGAGATATAAGGTGAATAATACATGAAATTTGGTGGGTTACATGGATATGTGTTATTGGGCCCAAAATTAGGCCCAAAATGGAATAAAAGACTTGGTCCAAATGGGTCATTTGACCCATATTTGCCACGACCACTCCATTATTGCTCCCAAATGGCTAAGGATGACTTGAGCACTATATAAGGGACCCAAAAATCAGATTTTATTGAAGCAAAACACACATGCTTTTTCTATCTTTTTTCTAGAAAAATCTCAAGAACACTTCTTTGACTCCCAAAAACCCTAAGGCATTTTTGGACAAGATCACCATCTTCCAAGATTGGGTAAGTGATTATTCTTGTACTTTAACATATTATGAGCATGAGAGATTATATATATCATGTTGGTTATGCTTGGAAGTGTTGAATATGATGTTTTGTGTTTTGGTAAAAGATGTGAAATCCATGGGATTGTAATTCGGATTATGACTTGTGGTCTTGATGAAAAAGTATGGTATGGATAAAATAACAACATGTATGGTGTTATTATGGTCCCAAACTTGTTATTTTTCTAAAAGTGTAAATTGTGGTATTTTGGACGATATGTGTTATGAGTTGAATTAAGGTCATTCGATGGGTTATTTGTGATGTGTTATGGATAAGAAAGTGTAAAGGAGAAGTGTTGTGGTGAAATGTATCAATTATCATGTATTGGTCAATGTTGGGAATATTATGGAATTTTTGGAATAATAGTATGATTAATGGTTTTGTCGAGGGGAAATGACATGTTTAAAGGCAAACATGTAACTCATTGACATTGTATGCATTTGTAACGTAATTGGTGGTTAATGTGAATTTTGTTATGCATTTGTGTTGTAGAGTGACACATAAAGAAGGAGAGGGATTATTGTATACGCATCTAAGGTTGTATATTCGTATTGCGAATCCAAGGTATGTAAGGTTACTTTGTCCGTATCTTTCTGCGGCAAATAGTGTTCACATTGACATGTCACTAGTCCTATCCCGAAATGTGCTAAGGTATCCGATATCCGTATATCACTAGTCATTGTCATATATTTTCTACTCATGGATCATTTGTGAATCTCATGTCTCATATTCATGGTTAATGTTCCGAAAGCTCAAATAAAGTTACGTTCCAATATTCCAATAGTGCCTATACTTGTGTCTCTTGTTCATGGATTATTTTCCTATGGTTCCAATGGTATCATGGTGCTAGTAATGTTATATTTCTAATGATGTTTATTCACATGTCTCTCACTCATTGGTTAATGATTCAAAGTTTCCAATAATGTTATGTTCCAAAGTTCCAAAGTAATGTTATGACTATCCAAGTATCAATCTCAAAGTAAAGATCAAAGTAATGCAAATGTGGTCAATGATCAAGTATGGGTGGCAAGTCTAGGGGCGTAAGCCTAGCTCGACTCGATCCCGAGATATGGATTTATGGGTGGCAAGTCTAGGGGCGTAAGACTAGCTCGACTCGATCCCGATGTATTGATTTATGGGTGGCAAGTCTAGGGGCGTAAGCCTAGCTCTACTCGATCCCGATGTATTGATTTATGGGTGGCAAGTCTAGGGGCATAAGCCTAGCTCGACTCGATCCCAATATGATGTTATGATATGAAAAGACCCACTGATCAGTAGGGGCCCGGGTACATTGTTATCATTGAGCATTGAGATAAAGAAATCAAATAAAGTAATGAAAGCAATCCACATGGTTTCCCAAAATACCAAATGGTGACTTATGCACATTGATTATTCATATGTTTTGAGTTCATTGAAATATTCATGTATTCTACAGTTTCATCTGAGCCTTGCATACTCAGTACTTATTTCGTACTGACCCCTCTCGGGGAATTTACCTTACTTGCTGCAGGCGCAGGTCCCAGTAGGCCTCCTCAGTAGATTGCCCGTGTTAGCGGTTCTTTGGTGAGCTCCAGCTCATTCGGGGCTTCTCCGAGTCAGAGTATATACATGTTTTGGTTTTGTGCATAATGTGTAAAGCGTGGACTTGTCCCGACTTATGGTTCATTTTGGTCAATGCTCTTGTTAGAGGCTTTTGTAGACGGATGTGGGTGTATCAGTGTAAACGACATATGTTGTTTTGACTGGATGGCCTCAACAGCCAAGTTTCATATGTATGTATAAATATGTCCCATGTTTTCCTTTATTCGTCTTCCATGTTCTTATGCAATGGTGGTTATGATTATGAGATGCATATGAATGATTGAGCATAGGCAAAGGTTGGTTCTCTCGGGCCTTATCGGCTACGGGTGCCAATCATGTCTCAATGGGATTCGGGGCGTGACACTTGGGCTCTCCCACCTTAATAGCTAGTTTTTGGGGTATGGTTCTTCTTGAGTTATAAAAGTGGTATTAGAGCCATCCATCACCCTCCGTGCCCGCCGTGCCTGGGATGGTGATGCCGGTATGGCAGTGTTCGGCCGGAGCTAGTAATGTCTAGCGCACAGCCGTCGAGGCGCTCGAAAAGAGCTATATGGGAAAGAGCTACCTACAAAGAGTAGAGTGAAAGCTACCCAGAGTGGAGTCATCGAAGACGATGGATGTTATGATTCATTGCAAAAAGTCCCACATCGGTACTACAAAGTATTGGTGTGGGGTGTTTATAGCCTTGGACTCTCCCACCTTAATAGCTAACTTTTGGGGTGTGGTTCTCCCTGGGTTATAGTATTTATTTTTATTTTTATATAATAATAATAATAATATATTCAGTGTGGTTCTATAAATGAGATTTGAGAAGTTTAGAATGCAAGGTAGCGAGATGATGTTTCTAAAATCTTCAACTCAAGAAAAATATTTTCAAACACATATTTGACAATTTTTTTTAAAAAAATTATTATAAAAATATCGTAGAAAATAAAAATACTGATAGTAAAAATAACTCAAGTAAAAGAAATAACAATAATAATAGAATTACAAAATAAGAAAATAATAGAATATTAATATTTCTTAAGCTAGAAGCTGACTGATAAAGGTGCCCAGTCTTCTTTCCTCATTTATGTATCTCAACATAATTATTATTTTTGAAATTCAAGATTAAAGTTGACAATTATTTTTAATTATAGCCTTAAAATTAAAGAAGTAATTCTTTTCAACACTACTCAATTCTCAAAATATATTTAATAAACAGAGTATTTAGTAAACTATATCTGATATTTGTTATTTTTCTTAATAAATGTGAAAAGACTTAAAATAGTAATTAAAAAAAATAATTGTTTTTTTAATTGATTTAATTTACGGGTTCAAGGATTAATGAAAAAGAAACTATCAACCAAGTGAATTTGTGAAGGCACAAAGGAGTATCCCTCCCTATTTTTTCTGCCAAGTATCAAAAGAAAAGGCTGTGGAAAATATAAGTGTGTGACAGATGAAATAAAATAGAAAAGAATCAACATCAACAACAACAACAATATACCCAGTGTATTCCCACAAAGTGTGGTCTGGAGAGCGAAAAGTGTACGCAGTCCATACCACTACCTCAGATGAAGTAGAGAGACTGTTTCCGATAGACCCCCGACTCAGGATAAATAACAGTATACCAAACAGAAAACATAAAAACAAACAACAAAATAGGGTAACACACCACTAGATAAAAGAAACAAAACACCCACGAAGTAATGCTATGAACTATCTATCCGAAATCACACACAACACCAAAACACAACAAACAAAAAACTACAAGACACAGGCATAACACTATGACTACAGGTACATCGACAAACAAAGCACTCCTCCCTAGAAGTAAGGATGGACTCCTACTTACTAACCCTCTACCCTAATCCGCGTCCTCCACACCTACCTATAAAGGGTCATGTCCTCTGTAAGTTGTAACTACTCCATGTCATGCCTAATTACTTCCCTCCAATATTTCTTCGGCCTACCTCTACCCCATCTAAAACCATCCGTAGCGAGCCTCTCACACCTCCGTACTGAGGCATCCGTGCACCGTCTCATCACATGTCCAAACCATCTCAACCTCACTTTCCGCATCTTATCTTCCACCGGGGCTATTCCCACCTTTTCTTGAATAAACTCATTTCTAACTCTATCCCTCCTAGTAAGTCTGCACATCCATCTCAACATCCTCATCCCCGCCACTTTCAACTTTTGGATGTGAGAGTTCTTAACTGGCCAACACTTAGCTCCGTACAACATAACCGGTTGGACTGCCACTCTGTAAAACTTACCTTTAAGCTTAGGAGGCACCTTCTTATCACACAAGACGAGCCTCCATTTCAACCACCCTATACCAATACAGTGCATGACGTCCTCGTCAATCTCTCCATTCCCTTGAATCATAGACCCAAGATAGAAAAGAATCAAATAACCCTATAAATGTGGAACGAAGGTTAATTTGAAGAAATGAAGGATAGATAGTTAGTGCTGACAACAGGGACCACATACACACTTTTAAAAAGTATAAGGCCCTCATACAACTTTTGTTGCTTATGCCTCATTCAAAACAAAATTTTCGTGAAAAGGAAAAATTAAATGAGATGCGTCTACTTCTGTTCAATGTACTATATATTAATGACCGACAAGGCCTCTTGTTGGAACAGAAGGCCTAGCAAATGCCTATTCCCTCCGTATCATTTTAGTTGGTTATCTTACTAAAATTAAATGTCCCATATTAATTGATCACTTACTATATCAATATAGAATTAATTTTTTTTTTTTTTTTACCCCTACAATTTATTACAATTCCAACAATTAATTACAATTCCAATGTCCATTCATATGCCCAATGAATATCATTAATATGGGTAAAAGATAAAATAGTAAAAACCATCACTCCATTTATGATGTCTTAATCACTGTGTAAAATAAAATATTTCCAACTAAAATGGAACGGAGGGAGTACTACATAGAGCTGAGCTTTCATTAGCTTGGACTGACAATGTGGGAACACAAACACGTTATATACCACTTGAGTTGAATGGTAAACACCCTTCACTTCCAACCTGAAGGTTATGAGTTCGAGTCACTAAGGGAGCAAAGGGGTGGAGCTCCTAGGGAGAGGTAAAAAAATAAATATTAAAAAACCACCCGTGTGATTGATTAGTAGTGCTTAATATCAGAACCTCACTTATAATTTGCGATATTCTAAAGAAATTACTTTTACTAATTCTACAAGGTAAAGAATTCAGTAACTCGATTGCATGGTTGGTACACGTCAAATAGATCTTCACCTCATGAACTACCTTTCTTAACAATAACGAATCCAGCAATGGTGAGTTGTAATCTGAATCAAGGATTGAAGGGGGAAAACTTAACCGAGTTAGAAATAAGCGACGCTACTATAGTTACAATGCTCTCTATGAGGTAAAAAAGAAAGATAAAGGGCGTATCCCATAAGGAGGAAAATATTTTCTAGGAATATCTAATTTCCCTTGTTTGATTGGTCAAAATATGTTTTCTAGAAAAATAAGTACCTTAAAGATGAGGAAAATAACTTTTTCGATAGAAGTAGGAAAAACAAGTTTCATAAATGATCTTCCAAACTCATCGTCTCCTCCTCACTCCCACCCGCACCCTTATAGTGTTTTTCTAAATTGCATATAAATGCTTTTGTCTTGGAAAATTATGTTTTGCTTACGTACTAAACACTAGAAATTAAGTGAGAACTCAAAGGGTAACTTCTTCTTCTTCATTTTTTTTTTTAGCTAAGAAAGATATTTCAAATAAAGAAAACTTAACATTCAGAAAGAGCTTATCAATTTAAAGAATAAGTACGTACAAGAAGCATTACAAGTGCAAAACTGAAAGTAGAATCAGTACTACAAATTACAAAACAATGGCGCCATTAAGTAGCTGAATGCTTGCAGATGCTACTTAAGTATCAATTATAGATTTGAACATTTGAGGTACTGATCATCATAGTTACTTACAGAAGAAAATATTTCTGTCACTGTTGTACATTTATAGCTCTTGCTGTGGCACTTGCTTCACATCCAAGACACAGAGCAGCAGGGTATGATAGGTTATTTTCAATCATCATTCTTTTTATGCACAGGTATTAAGTGCTGGAAAAGTAGAGCAGGTTGAAGCACCTAAATAACCATGACTACTAGCATTCATAAATAGGTCACTGGTCACTACTCACTAGTAGAAGTAATAATGCAGATACCTGATCACTGCATTAGTACTGGTACATGTTCTGCATCTTGCACTCATGGGCGAATTTATAGGCAAAAATATGGAGCACATGGACCCGTGGTCTCTCAATAAAATTAAGTTTTTTTTTATATATATATATTTTCTAAAATTGGTATAATATTATCTGTTGACACTTATGCTATAATAAGACTAAAATAGTGCACTTGATTGAAGCTACAAGAGGACTAGGGATCATATTCCCACTATATACTTATTTCCTTTCTTTTTCTTAGTGGCACCCATGTAGAAATCCTAAATTGCCTTTACTCGCACTTGTTGACAGTGCAGAAAAAGGAATCTATCAATCAAGAGACACAAAGAGAGTCTAAGAACCATTGTTATCTCCATCCAATTCGACCATAAATAAAATTTGTCAAGTCTTACTACCATAATAGGATGAATTTGCACCGAATTTGTGAGTAAGATTATCTAAGTTCTACATCTAAATTCTTAAACAAAAAGTGGCTTGCATTCTTAGAAGTGTCTTCTTTACTCATGTAAGAAAATCTTGAAGCAGGTTAACTCTGCTTGTTTTGGAATAGTAAGTTCAATCTTTTGTATCCTATCCAAGGCCCTGGATAGAGAATAGACATGTCTTGTATGTCCATTGTACTTGATACAATACACTTGTTGCTTTCAATGGATGATCTTAGGCGTATTTATACACCTAAGTGTCGTTATCTATGCGCGTTTAGCTTAGTTTTGAGGATAACTTAGTGTGTGTATGTGTGAATTTAGTCATTATTGGGTAAACTAGTGCTAAGCCTCATGTTCATGTGGTTTTAGGTGTGATTTATCCAAAACAAGAGTCAAAATGGCTAAGGAAATATTAGACGAGATAACTAGTTCAGCCGGGCTAAGCTATTCTTGCTCTTGTATGGTTTTAAGGTGCTTTGTGTGTTGTATGGTCTAATGCTTGTGATGAGATGTTCTAGGAATATTTTGGAGCTTCTTTAGGTGATAATGGAAGCTGCATATGAGCTATAAGTGATGATGAAATACGAGCAAGCTTTGACGGGAACTAAGCGACGAAGTCGGATGAAATTGTGCCTAGTTGAAGCACCCTCCGCGCCGCGTCGCCCAACTCTGGCTCTCAGCCATGCGCCGCCCCACACTCTTGATGGAGATACTGGTTTAGCCCAGCTCCATTCCCCTCAAGCCCATGCCATGGCCTCCGCGTCGTACACCCTGTAGAAGCGGGCATAAGTCGATTCCAAGTCCTAGTTTGAGTAGGAAACGTGTGGTACTTGTACCTAATCCTTATGGGACTTGGCTTGGACGGATTGGAGGCTATATAAACACCTAAAAATGCTGTAAATAAGTGTGGAACACGTTGGGGCAGTCCATAATACGAAATCACAATACACGCCCTCAGAAATCGACTAAAACTGGGTTTTCTACATTGTTTAAGTTGAGGGTAAAGTAGTCAATGCATATATTTTGTATGGGACAGATGAGGCACGACTTTTAGGGCTATATAAGGAGTACTTAGCCACATTTACAAGCATATTTTGGAGGAAACACGATTGGGAGACAAAAAACAGACATCACGGAGCTCAAACTAGGGTTCTTTCTTCTTGTACTTTTCTTTCTCAAAGTTTTATTCTATGAACTCATCTATGTTGATTCTTTGTAAGATTATGAGTGTCTAAACACCCTCTTTCTAGGGTTGAGGATACAACGTGATTTCTTACGTATGGCTTATAGTTTGCTTTATATGTTTATCAAGTCATCTGATTGTTCTTGCGTTCTTGTTTTACTATTCTAAAGAATTGCAAGCTTTAGGATAAATTGTAGTTTCAAAAAGAATTGACCATAGAAGTGGAGAGACAAAACAAAGAACGCAAGGAGTGTAGATCTTATCTTTACTTTGATAAGGGAAGATTTGCAGTTAGGATAGAGATATACCTAAATGTCCCACCTGGTTAATGAAACGTGAAGATACCTTAATGCATTCGAATTAAAGACTCACATCCTATCTCAACGATGTATTTGTAAGATTAATTTGAGTAGATGACTAAGAGGATGACCATTCCCAAGTTATAATATCTACCCCGTAGATCAACAATCGCGATAAACACCAACACTGGCTAGAACCCATAGTTATGCATGAATGTGTAGTACGTCTCAACCCTGGAAGCTCTCCATATATTGTTTACAATCTAAATTTCATACCATTGTTATTTTTGTTACTTATTTATAATTACAAAACTCATACTCTTATTACAAATTCGCACTTGTTGAAATGAAAAGTATACTTAGAATTGGTGATTAACTGACTTCAAGTACCTTGGGTACGACAACCCGGCTCTCAAGAAGAGTCACTTTACTACTTGTTTGACCACGTACGCTTGTGTGTGCGCTTGGAGGCAATAAGTTATTAATGTCGTTGCCGGGGACTTAAGATTAGTAAATTTCTAGTTTTAAGTTTACTGTTTTACTTGATAAGTGCTGCTATTGTTTTATTTAACCCAATCAGATCTTGAACCTGAGCGTCGCTTACACCGATTGCGAAGAGAAGCAACACTTCTCTACCCAATACCGCAGATTGAGTAGGATCAGCAGATCGAGGTTATTCCTGAAGTCATGGCAGCACCAAGGACTGTGTGCGAAGTGGCAATCCCACTCAGAACTAATGTTACCTCCACCATCCTCAAATCGAAACCTGGAGGTGGATTTTAGCTAAAACAGAATATGGTACAGTTGTTGCACATGAGTGGACAGTTCACTGGTTAGACTCATGAGGACCCCCAAGTTTATCACTGGTTAGACTCATGAGGACCCCCAAGTTTATCTTCAGAATTTTCTAGAGATTCATGAAACATTCATTCCTGCAGGGGTCTGATTATATGAGGCTTACACTTTTCCCATTTTTTCTTTTAGGAGAAGCTAAGAAGTGGTTAAAGGGAAAAAAATTCCATCACAACATGGGACGATTTGGCAAAAATGTTCCTCATCAGATTCTTCCCATCTGGGAAGACTGCGAAATTGAGAAGTGAAATCCTTAGCTTCAAGCAGAAGCCCGAAGAGAACTTGTACCAGGCTTGAGAGAGGTTCATGTAACATCTCACACTCATTAACTTTCCAAGTACCTTCGAGGGAAATTTCGTCCTTTCTTTTTTACCCTAACCCCAAGTGATTAAAACCTTTTTTATTCATTAGTATCCAAACATTTGTTTTCTCAGCCAGAATTTATTTTTCAGCAGATAAAAGTTCTTTATTTTTCCATCAATTTTATATATGTTACAAATCTCTCTGCCTTCTTCAGTTTCACATATTAAAAATTCCCTCTTCATACGTAAGAGTCCTCCTGTTTTCCTCAAGTTCACATTATAAAAGCCTCACTTTTTCCATAGTTTGCATATGTTTTTTTATCAACAAATATCCCTATTCCTGCTCTTAATCACAACTCCTAAGAAACAAAAGAGAATTGGTTTACAATCAAGTTCAAATTCCATATCAAGTTCTTTCAACGTTTAAAGAGGTATGTAGAATCGTCTCTTACTCACATTTTTGGATGTTTTACTATTCTCCAAATCTCTATTTTGTAATCTCCTTTCTTAATCAAATGGTGTCTGTGTGTTTGTATTCAATAGTTAGCTTAAATCTTCAACTTGATAAGTTACTATTTCCTCTTGGCGTCTTTACAAGTGCTTATGTATTCATAACGTATGGACTGGTTTTGCCTAAATCTGGAATATGAATCTTATCCAATCAATAATATGGTTGTTTAGATAATCCTCAATAAGTATTTTCTGTTTTTAAAATTCTCGAAAGACGTTAGGATTAATTAAAGATAAAGAACATCCCTTTTGCCTCTTAAGTTGATGTCCGATCCAGATTGAGTATATGTTGGCGTGCTGAATTTCTTTAAGTTTAACAAGTAAGAATGACTACTCTCTCTTTGGAATTCTTTGAACTTTTGAAATGATTGAATTTATTGCCATGAACAAACCTTGGCTAATATTGGTTCCCAAAATTGTGAGTTAGCTAAAGAATGGAAATTCTGTTTTCTTAATTCTTAATATGGATTGTCTTGATTACTCTCCAACTGACATATTGCGGTAGGATTCTTGTGCTAACATCCTCTCTATACTTGTAGATCTATAGCTCTGTAAATCAATTCTCAAATAGCCAGTAGATATGTTCTTGTGGTCCTCTTTAAGATGTGAAAATATATCACTGCGATTGTTCTGAACCATACTGATAATCATGAGTTAAACACTGCTTCTCCTTTCCTCTACATGCCATCTGGTCTGATGTTCTTTGACTTGATTTGTAGATTAGGAACCTGGTGTTTGTCTAGATTAAGAATCTTCCTTTGCTTATAATAGGGAGGCTATGGGGCATTTAGGAGATATTTCCCCTTTTCATTAGGATCCCCTTCTTGCATTTAGGAGACATTTCCCCTTTTTTCATTAGGATCCCCTTCTTGCATTTAGGAGACATTTCCCCGTCTTTGGCGCTACATCGTTTCATGAGTAGGTTCTGGCTCTTAAGTCCGTGGTCAGGCACATCATTAGGATCTCTCTATCTTCTATCATTGGTGAGCCTCTTTTCTACTAGAAGGCTAGATGAGATATGATGACTTCTTTATATTTTTTTAGTATTGGTACTTATTAGAGGCTTCACAGGCTGGTGTAGTTGTCAAACAAACTTTGTAATTTTCAGTCTTTATTTATCATTACTATTAGTTTTGTTGGACATTATGCGGTGCTAATAAATTTGGTGAAGTTTTATTCCTTGAGGAAATCTTAAATAAATTTTATATTATTTTTGCTTTATTCATTTGTATTAGAAGTATGCTTAGGTGATATGCCAGAACGTTCGCTCGTACTAGCAATAGTATAAAATTTATGGGTGTGAAGCGTGCCACACTTATAATAGGGAGGATATGGGGCATTTAGGAGACATTTACCCTTCTTTCATCCTCTAGATCGCGCAATAGAGCGATGTCTTTAGAAACTTACTCAGATTCATGCGTTGCTCAAATTTCTCTGTTTAGGCCTCATCTTCGAGGTGATAGAAACTGTAAAGCTCAATACATATCATTATGGTTCTCTTAGATAGATCCGTCAAAAATCTTTGAGACTGCACAGGGCTAGTGTAGAGCCCACTAGTGTGTTTAAGTTCTTCATTTTGAAAGAATGCACTCTTGTTCATATGAATCGTGCATTTGATCCTACGGTAATATATGCTCTTAGACCCTCTCGTACCTTATTACTAATGTCACCTTTAAGGGAGAAAGTATGTATATCAATTCTTGGGGAGTGATGTCATCCAAGAAATAATGTGATTTAGGGTGTTGTAGGTCATAAATAGTAGAATGACTGCACGACTAGAAATATGAAGTCATAAGTTAGAAGCCAAAAAGTGGGAATAGTGATTGATTGGAGTATGTTGCTAAAGTAATGTATCCAGTAGTTAAGTAATGGAGTGGAATGATATTCCTTTGATGTTGGGTAAGGTGTAGCAAGACTTGTGAAGATGTTATGGTATTAAGTAGAGAAATAATCGTTGATTAAGATGATTTATAGTATATTTGAACTAGTAAAGAAGTTTATGATTGCATTCCAGTGTGTTAATAAAGATCAAGTATAGGTTGTGAATGAGAGGATAGAGTGGTTAAGAGTTGACAGACCTAGGCTGCACATTGTGATTTTGAAAAAGGAACACCTTTATATTTACGGAGTTATGATTATAGTTTAGACAGGTAATGGATAAGTAGTAGTGATGTTTTGAAAGAAGAATGTACTTGTAATCTACAATTAGGTTGATGATGAAATTAAGATCAATTGTTTTTTCATGAACTTTCAGTGGACTAGTATTTTTTATTTTTTTTGTAGCTATGAATCTGTGTAGTATGTAAGAAGTTGTGTTGCTGTCAATGACTAGTACTTGGAGTTGTGGATGATCGCCGTGGTGGAAAGAATGGTAGTTTGGGGATGATAATGCTAGTTTTATTGAATTGATCTAGTAGGCTTTACCTAGTGTATGCGAGCGTTTAAGTTGATTAGTTTGTGAAAAGTGTGAAGATTCAAGTATGATATATATGAGACCCCTAGATGAGACAGTAAATTGTGTCTAAGCCATTAAAAAAAAGTCCTTAAGGTTTGTAAAGAAAATAGTGTACCCAAAGTAGTATGTTGTTACATGAGATTTTAAGGATAGGTATGTATTATATGGTGCCCCTGAGAGATGAATTGAAGGGACTATAGATAGACGATATTGAAGTCCCTTAGTGTAGTTTTTATCCCATTGATTTGGGTGAACATGAATTTAGAGGTGTGATGCTAGTAGACTAATAAGAGAGACCCAAATTGGTAAGTGTTAGAGGAAGTGAATATATATGTCAAAAGGAGCATAAGTTATAGTATGATGACCATAGAGGAAAGATAAAGTTAAGGGAAGTAGCTCAGAAAGAAGTTTTAGCATCGGTTTTGTATCTACAAATATAGTCTAATAGGGAAAGTTTAAGCATTCTTGTGTATAGTAATACCTCAACTGTGCAGACTGTTGTGCTTATAGCTCAGTTTTGAGAATAGGTCCGTACCTAGAATATCGACCTTTGAACTAAGGAGGAGATGATGTGGTGTTGAACCAACGCGGGTCTTGATCTTCATATAGTGATGAATCCCAAAAATAGATAGGATAAGACATCAATCCATTCCTATCTCAACATGTTCCTTGTACTTCAGTCAAAATGACACTCTGATCCTGTCTTTCATATTAGCATCATGCCCATGACCTGGGTTTATGCACTTCATACTGATTCACGTTCATGCTCAGTTCTTAGAATGAAAGTAATAACTTCACTCAATAATATCAGACTTACTCCATGAATCCATGAATTCCAGTATTCCCAGCCCTATGAACTCACACTTTATGATATGTTTCGAACTCATGTTATGTCATTATCTATGTCCAGAATGACTCTTTAGTCGTGCTTTTGTAATTAATATATGAAGTATTCGTGTCTATTATGCTTTATTCCCAGGCCTCATCTGGAGTGGAAAGGTGACGATAAGTATTAGTAGTGACTGAATAGTATCCCTTTTATTTCTAATGGACATATTCTAGTCCTTCAGTGATATTCCTTATGACATGATAGTGGTGTGATATCAGCTGAGTAATGGTTTTGAAGGAAGTGAATAGATGTCCCTTTTTACGATGATTGTGGTGTACTAGTTCCATCTAAGATCATAAGTATAGATGAAGTGCGAGATAAGGTTTATCTATAGGTAATAGTTAGATGAGATCGTATGGTGTGCCTCCTTGTAGGAGTTCATGAAATTGCGGCTCAAGAGATTCTTGGGTAGACGGAGAAGATTTTTCTTTTTATATGATGTTAACTTTGAAGAAACCATGAAGTGGTTATAGTGATAGACTTGGATATCACGTGTGGGATCCCAAAATTCAGACTAGCATGATTGTTTTAGGTGTGGCACTTTGTACCTTCGAGTTAGGCTTGAATATGGTAAGAATGTGCATTTAGAACAGACTTTAGTATTTGTATGTGCCCATGTGAGTCGGAAATAATGAAGTGAGGTATTCAGAGGGAAAAAGGGTAGCTTTGAAAGGTGTTGCTAAGATCTAAGGCTACTAGTATTAGAGGTGAAAATACTCCTTTTCCTATGTATAATGCACCGATGTTTCATGTCATATAACTTCATATCAAATGGGATTTACGTCCAAGTCTTCATCAAGTCATTCATGCTCTATGAACCCAATTCAGATAACTAAGATACCCCTATTTCTCATGCCTATGATTACCATGAATTCATGTCTTAAGTTGTTATGTTTATATCACCTGAAACCCATGTCCTATGTCATGTCTGTGTTAAGTCTCATTCCCAAATTCTTGCGCATAAAGTTTTTCATGAGTCTATAACCTTCATTCGAGGATGAATGATTCCAAGGGGTAGATATTGTAACATCTCACACTCATTAACTTGCCAAGTACCTTCGAGGGAAATTTCATCCTTTCTTTTTTACCTTAACCCTAAGTGATTAAAACCTGTTACATTCATTAGTATCCAAACATTTTTTTTTCTTGGCCAGATTTTATTTTTCAGCAAATAAAAGTCCCTTTTTTTCCATCAATTTTATATACGTTACAAATCTCTTTGTCTTCTTCCGTTTCACACATTAAAATTTCCCTCTTCTTCAATCAGTTTCACATACGTAAGAGTCTCCCTGTTTTCCTCAAGTTCACACAATAAAAGCCTCACTTTTTCCATAGTTTGTATACGTTTTTTTATCAGCAAATATCCCTTTTCCTGCTCTTAATCACAACTCCTAAGAAACAAAAAAGAATTGGTTGAGAAGCAAGTTCAAATTCTATCTTTCGATATCAAGTTCTTTCAACGTTTAAAGAGGTATGCAGAACCATTTCTTGCTCACTTTTGTGGATGTTTTACTATTCTCCAAATCTCTATTTTGTAATCTCTTTTCTTAATCAGATGTTGTTTGTGTGTTTGTATTCAACAGTTAGCTTCAATCTTCAACCTAATAAGTTACTATTTCCTCTTAGCGTCTTAACAAGTGCTTATGTATTCATAATTTATGGACTGGTTTTGCCTAAATCTGGAATCTGAATCTTATCCAGTCAATAATATGGTTTGTTAGATAATCCTCAATAATTATTTTCTATTTTTAAAATTCTCGAAAGACGTTAGGATTAATTAAAGATAAAGAACATCCCTTTTGCCTCTTAAGTTGATGTCCGATCCAGATTGAGTATATGTTGGCGTGCTGAATTTTTCTCTCCTTGGAATTCTTTGAACTTTTGAAATGATTGAATTTATTACCATGAACTTCATAACCTTGGCTAATATTGATTCCCAAAATTGTGAGTTAGCTAAAGAATGGAAATTTTGTTTTCTTAATTCTTAATATGGATTGTCTTGATTACCCTCCAACTGATATATTGCAGTAGGATTCTTGTGATAACATCCTCTCTGTACTTGTAGATCTATAGCTCTGTAAATCAATTCTCAAATAGCCAGTAGATGTGTTTTTGTGGTCCTCTTTAAGATGTGAAAATATATCACTGCGATTGTTTTGAGCCGTACTGATAATCATGAGTTAAACACTGCTTCTCCTTCCCTACACATGCCATCTGGTCTGATGTTATTTGATCTGATATGTAGATTAGGAGCCTGGTGTTTGTCTAGATTAAGAATCTTCCTTTGCTTGCCTAGGTAATTCAGAGAAATCTGAAAACTCAAATCTGCCAGTAGCGTCAAAAATCATGTTAGCCAGATGTCTGCAAGCATATTTCCTTTCTCTATAAATATGTTTTAGTCGAGTACTATAGAGTTGTGAGGCATTCATTATATCCTCAATAATTATAGTAATGCTCCACAGAAATTTCCAGATTTTAGTTACGATCTTAATCACTACTTAAGAGTCTGTTTCTAGACATATTTGGTTTATCCCAAGTGTTAAACAGAGTGTAATTGCTTCCTTACCAGTTAACTCATAAACATAATCCCTCAAGAGCTGTGGAAGCCATGTTCATGAACCATTAATAGAATGTATCTTAACTCTTCCAGAAAGCTATGAAATGGTACCAAATCAAAATCTTATGAACCCAAAGTGGTTGAATTCCTAACATGAGCCCAAAAAGGCTAAATTACGTACATGAACCTAAAGAGGCTAAACTTTGAGCATGAGCCTAATATGGCTAACACATTGAACATATATAAATAAGATAATGTTATGAGCATAAGAGAGTTAGCTAGCTGATCGAGAAGGCATAGGTCTAAACGAAAAATGCCCGAAACTATGTTTGCCGACATAGGATAAAGATTATTTCACAAGTCGGATGACTCTTTTTCATGTGTCCCGAAAAGGGGCTAATTATGTATACTTGATATAAAATCATGTCATGTCATATCCTATGCCCGACAAGGTATATGATGACTTAGCTGATTGGGCCGAGATTAGACTCCATGCACTCACATGGTGGTTTATGTCGGTTTACTACTTGCTCCCACAAATAACTAAAAGAATTAAATTTACCTTACTTGGTCAATTATAAACTCAGTTTATACTCTTGTTCCTTTCCAGTTGTCTTCACTTAAATTTGAATTTTATTGTCATTGATAATCTCATGCTGTACTATTCTCCTGAAATTGTTCTACATACCAATACATTCTACGTATTGACTGTGTTTGGCACTACATCCTTTCATGATGTAGGTTCTGGCTCTCAAGTCCGTGGTCAGGCGCATCATTAGGATCTATATCTTCTGTCATTGGTGTGCCTCTTTTCTACCAGGAGGCTGGACGAGATATGATGACTTCTTTATATTTTTTTTAGTATTGGTACTTATTAGAGGCTTCATAGACTGGTGTAGTTGTCAAACTAACTTTGTAATTTTCAATTTTTATTTATCATTAGTGTTAGTTTTTTTTGGACATTATGAGGTGCTAATAAACTTTGGTGAAGCTTTATCGCTTGAGGAAATCTTCAATAAATTTTATATTATTTCTGCTTTATTCATTTTATTAGAGTATGCTCAGGTGATATGTCAAAACGTTCGCTCGTACTAGCAATAGTATCGGGTGCGTGCCACATCCAGGGCCCCAACACGGGTCGTGATAGTTCAAAGGTCTTCTCAGAGATTTACCACATTATCAACAATCCAATGAAACTTTTGTTGAAAGTCTTGACCCACACACAAAGATTTTGCTAGATTCAGCTGCAACTGGTCAAGCTTTGGAGAAAACATATACAGAGTTTTACACCCTATTAGACAGAATTGCATAGGGAAATCTGAATTGGCATTATGATGCCTCCAGAGCTACAGTGAAGTATGTTTCAAGTACATCAGAAAGAGATGCCATTACAACATTGACTGCACAAGTGTCTAGCATGTAAAATCAGATGATGATTTAGTTGAATAACTTGAGTATGGCTTAGGGCCAAGCTCCATCTAATGTTATGCAATCTGTGTAGCAGGTTCAACAAGCTAAGATTTGTTGTCAAGTCTGTGGAGGAAGTAATCATTATGCAAACCTGTGTGGTGCTAATCTAGAGTCAGTCAATTTTGTAGGTAATGCTCAAAGAGGTAATCAAGCTTATGGTAACACCTACTATCGAACTTGGCAGACTTAACCCAATTCATCTTGGGTAATAATCAGGCTCAAGGTCAGAATTTTCAGCAACAGACTCAAACCAGCAATATAGAGGAGATGCTGAAACAAATCATGGCTAGACAAGCAGAGACAAAAGTAGGCTATGCAATGTTTGCTGCGAATCAAAGCAAGCTAGCCGCAGACCTTAAAAATCAGCAACTTGCCACTCAGGCTTTAGATAAACAAATGAGCCAGATAGCTCAGGCTCAAAATACAAGACCTTAAGGGGTTTGCCCAGTGATACAGAGAATCCTAAAAAGGTTATGGCAATCACTTTGAGGAGTGGTAGAGACTTGAAAGATGCACCACCAAAGCATAATCATAAGGTGCATGCAGAGTTGATAACACCTAAGCAGATGGAAAAACAAGTTGAAATCAAAGAAGCTGACAAAAAAAGAAAGTTTGAGTACCCGAATGAAAAGCCAATTGAGCAATCTCAAAGCAGACCACCACCACCATTACCTCAAAAGCTTAAGAAATCAAAAGAGGATGCTTGTTTTAAGAAGTTCTTTGAAACATTCAGAGAACTTCACATTAACCTTCATTTGTTAGATGTTTTACAGGGAATGCTCAGGTATGCTAAGTAATTGAAGGATGTGGTAGCGAGCAACAGAAGACTTGGTGATATTGAGACTATGACACTTACTGAAAAGTGTAATTCTGTGGTTATGAGCAAGATGTCCAAAAAGCTCAAAGATCCTGGGAGTTTCACCCTCGCTATACAAATTGGTGTGAGTGATATTGTTTAAAATCTGAGTGATTTGGGGGCAAGCATCAACTTGATGCCCCTTTCATTGTTTAATAATCTTGGTTTGGGGAAGTCAAAGCCCTCCTCAGTTGTGCTACAGATGACAGATAAAACTAGAGTGGTCCCCAAAGAAATCATAGAGGATGTTCTCATTAAGGTTGGTAAGTTCATTATTCCTGTTGACTTTATTGTTCATGACTATAATGCAGTTGATAGGGTACCAATCATATTGGAACGTCTATTCTTGGCTATCGGTGGAGCCTTGATAGATGTTAGAGAGGGTACGCTCAAGATGAGACTGAATGATGAAGAGGTAGTTTTCAGAGTGTACAAAGCAATCAACACACCCTCACACTACAGATATCTATGCATGATCACAACTATAGAAGTGGATGAGTGTGGGGTGAAGGAGTGCAAACTTCCCATTACCTCGTTGGACTCTCTCATGAAGTTGCCCAAATTGATGAATAAGCCTGAGCTGGAAAAACCTAAATGGAATCCTGAAAAGGTGAGTGTAAGAAAAGATGCAGACCTTGATTGTGAGCACTAAAGAGTTCAGAAAAAAGGAGAAGACGAGCCCCGAAAAGGATAAAAAGGATGAAAGACTGTGGATGATAGTTGTAATGTGAGTCGTGTCGCGACAATAAATCAGGCGCTACTTGAGAGGCAACCCAAGTTAAGGTAGTTATATTTATTTTTTAGTTTTTTCAGTATCACCTTTGATTTTGTTTTTGTTTTGTGTTGAAAGGTTGAAGGGAAGTCTGAGTACCTGAAATCTAAGATAATGAGCATGGAAAAAACTAAGTATGGGATTCTACGGACCTCTTTGATGAATATGATGCTTCTAGCTAGGCCTAGAGGCCTCAGGGAGTATTTCTATTCTTCATTCTTTGATTTATACTTTGGAGATAAAGTGTGATTTTAAGTGTGGGGTGGGGAATCTTTCGATTTATGTTAAGGTGAAGTATGCTATAGGAGTTTTTTGGTTATTTGCTTATGTACTAAAAAATTTGAAAATACAAAAATATTTTCTTTTAGTAATTTTAGTTTTATTCTCTTTTTATTTTTTATTTTTTAGGAGCATACTTCATTCACCCCTTGATTTTTCTTTTTGGTTCTTTTCTGAGGGGGTGCCCTTTGAACCGACTATTAATTTTTGATTTTTAGGAGTTTTTAGTCATAGTTTAGGGACTCTTCCCGACGATGGATGTATAAGGACCGTCTTGAGGGAAAATTAGTCATTAGGATTTAATAACTAGAACCCTTTCACTTGTTGGATAATGGGTGCTCTTGTTAGACTACATGGCTATATGATGCAAGTGGTGTGAATTGAATGACTATTTTTGAGACACCAATGCTCATGTGTTATTCTTGAGATTACTTGGTTGAGAATCTGTAGGGATCTTTCTTGAGTTGAACATGTACCAAGTGTGTGTGATGTTTTTGTGATATTTCATATTGCATATTGATGTTTATAACTTATCCGGTGTGTTTCCAAAATGAAATGAAAAATATTGAGTTTAAGAGATGATATAGGTATTTCTTTGTTAGCCATGTTGTATACCTGCTTCATCTACCCTTTATACATGATCTTAGTTAGCCCCGTTGAGCCTTTAGCCTATTATTTGGTAGCCTCATATGTAGCTTATTTCTTTTCTTTCGATTGACCGTAATTTGATCTAAAACTTCTAAGCTCTTTAGTTTAAAAATTAAGATGTTAAGGAGAGTAAATTGAAGAAGAAAGAAGTTAAGTTGATGCTCCAAAGTAATAACTAGGGGTGTGTTTAAAAGGATTATGCGTTATTGGTGCAGAGTAATGTAATAAAAAGATAAAGTGATCGAAAGAAGTGAATCATGTATTGAAATACTCCCTACTAAAGATGTGTAAGCTAACTTAAAGAGATGGGGCAAAATAAAAGAGAGTTGTAAAGATAAAAGTGGTGAAAAATAGTTTGGTTGAAGATGAGCTTAATGGAAGTGTGGTGTATTAAAGCACTTGGGAAAGTTAGTCACTATTCTTGGCCAAAATAGTTTCTACCCATCCTTTAACCTACATTACAATCCTTAAAGTCCTGCTTTATCTTGAGCTTTGACATTCTTATAATAGTGGAGTACTACACTAAGAGAAAGCTTATGGTTCATCTTATGTGACATGTGAATTCTTTGTGAGGGTGAGCAAAATTTGATTCTTACACCCATCTTTGTGTTAAATTGCATATTGTTGAATGATAATGGGTGACTCTCTTGGTGTGAGGGGAACATGTTTGATGCAAGATAGGTAGCTTATTCGATTCCTTAATTGAGTAATTTTATGAGTTTGCTAATATTATAGAGTAAATTCTTGAGGCTAGGAAGTCTCGAATTAGCATTCATGTGTTTTCAATTGTAATGTAACATGCTTATTGTAAAACTTGCTATTTGTGTTGTCGTTGTAGTTCTAGCTTGAGTATCTTAGTCCAAGTAGTGATGTTAGAGTTGTCCTTGATTCTAATTAGTGTAAAGAGTTGTTCAAGGAATAACAAGGCTTTAAGTATGGGGTGGTGATCTTAGGCGTATTTATACACCTAAGTATCGTTATCTACGCGCGTTTAGCTTAGTTTTGAGGATAACTTAGTGTGTGTATGTGTGAATTTAGTCATTATTGGGTAAACTAGTTCTAATCCTCATGTTCATATGGTTTTAAGTGTGATTTACCCAACAAGAGTCAAAATAGATAAGGATACATTAGACGAGATAACTAGTTCAACCAGTTTAAGCTATACTTGCTCTTGTATGGTTTTAAGGTGCTTTGTGTGTTGTATGGTCTAATGCTTGTGATGAGATGTTGTAGGAGTATTTTGGAGCTGTTTTAGGTTATAATGGAAGCTGCATATGAGCTACAAATGATGATAGAATAGGAGCAAGCTTTGATGGGAACTAAGAGATGAAGTCGGACGGAATTGTGCCTAATTGAAGCACCTCCGCACTGCGCCCCATCTCTTGATCTCAGCCATGCGCTTCCCCATACTCTTGATAGAGATACTGGTTTGGCTCTGCCCTCAGCCCCACGCTGCGCTCCTCAAACCCATGACATGTCCTCCGCGTATCACACCCCGTAGAAGCGGGCAAAAGTCGATTTCAAGTCCTAGTTTGAGTAGAAAACGTGTGATACTTGTACCTAATCCTTATGGGAATTGGCTTGGATGACTTGGAGGCTATATAAACACATAAAAACACTACAAAGAAGTGTGGAATACGTTGGGGCAGTACACAATACGAAATCACAACAAACACCCTCCAAAAACCGACTAGAACTTGATTTTCTATGCTGTTTAAGTTGAGGGTAAAGTACTCAATACAATATATTTTGTATGGGATAGACACTACTAAAATAAATGGGAAAACCAACCACCAAAAGCGACCACAAGTGGTCATTTTTTCTGTTTTTTCGACCAAAAAACCGACCACACTAAAATAGTGAAAACTTTTCCAAAATCGACTACACGTGGTTGGTTTTTCCAAAAAAAATATTTATTTATATATCGATATTAATTATATTATAAATAAAAATATTTATAATAAGTTTTTTTTATATTAAAAAAAATTTAATAAAAAATTCCGACCACAATAAGTGGTCGGTTTTCAATTTATATAATTTTATTTTTATTTAGTATACCGGCCACAAGTGGTCGGTTTGTTTAAAAAAATATTTAATTTTTTCAAGTGGTCGGTTTTTCTGGTAATTTTACCTAAGTCGACCATGATTGGTCAATTTTCTGGTAATTTTTACCAAAACCTGTGGTCAGTTTTGTCCCAAATTTCCAGAAAATCGACCACTTGTAGTAGGTTTTTCTGGAAATTTTGTAAAAAAAATTACAGTATATATGCTGCCTTTCCAATATAAAACCTTCTAAAACAAAACAACCCACCAATTTAGAAAATTCAATCATCTCAATACAACCCACCAATTTAGAAACATTAAAACATCTCCTTAAACATTCAAATATCAAAATCTAAACATCCAAACATCAATTTACAAATCAAAAATAAACTTCCTCATACCCATCATCCTTAACCTCATCCTCATAATTATCAAAATCATCCTCTTCATCTGTAGTGTAATCATCAAGTGAGCTTAGGCCTCTCACAGCGAGAGGTGCATCACCGGGACACGGAGGAAGTATCTGTGGAGCATGAAGAAAACTATTAATCTGCTCCTGCAACATTTTCATTTGCATATCCATTTCCTCCTCTCTCTTCCTCGTCCTCTGAGCATTTTCCTCCTCTCTCTTCCACGTCCTCTTAGCCTCTGCAGCCATTTGACTAGTGAGCTGAGCAACCGTATTTTGTAACAAAATAACAGTTTCTCTATCAACTAGTGGGGTAGAGGAGGATCCACAATACGAAGGGGTAATGTTATCCGTAAAGCATTTTCTTGAGTAGCCGTAGACATTACCCCTAACGGGTGAACACGCACACTCTTTCCAGTACTTCTCCTCTACTTCTTGAGGTAGTGGGTTACGCTGACTTTTCGGAGAATGAGTCGCACGTAACTCACTAATCCTTTGCATATAGTTGTCCTATATTTAAAGTAAAGTGAAACATTAGAAATAAAAAGATACTATACTATTCAAACTTAAATGTTATCAAATGCAGTAATAAAAAATTATAAGTACAAATATAGTTCTTACATGGGTTTCTTTAGCACGTGGATCTACCCACCTATCTTCATCCGTTGGGTTTTTTTTTCTTTTTTATGCGAGTCTGCGCAAATAACTCACCCTGAGATACCCTTCTACCCAACTTTTTTTCCTGCATATGATAAAATTATTAATCTTCAAAAATAAAAATATTTGAAATAGAAATAAATATTTAAATTGATAAAAGTTACGTATCATTTTATCCTCCACAACAATCTGACTGACAGTTCCCGTAGTGTGTGGAGAGCCACCCTTCGTAGACGCTCTGGCTTTCTTTCCTTTTTCACTCAACTTCTTAAATTTTTTGCTACTCCAATAGCGAAGAAAATCTTGCCACATATCTGCCCCAATAAACTTTGGAATTTTCTTATTATTTCTTGCATACTCCAATATACCATTAAATCTAAGTCTGGCTCTCCTAAAAAAATTCCTCTTTATAGCATAATAGTCCGCTGGATCATACCAGAAATATTTCAACAACAAATTAATAGTACTCATTATTAGTTATTACAAGTCTATATTAAAGAAGTTTAATTCACTAAAGTACATAAACATCTAAAATAAATAGGAGACTCCAATTTCAAAGTATGTCATTAGACTCCTATATTAGTTTTCTTGATTAATGACAAAGATCGTGAAATAAATTTTATCTAACAAGTAAAAGGATCAAATATCTATCACTAGACTAATTTAAATAGTAGTAGAAGAGTAATGTTGAGTTAGTTAGTACAAGGTAAAATAAGAAAAAGTTTGTTGAGAAATGCTAAGTTATCTGAAATCTTTTGAACATTTTCTCTTGATAAAATTCTGGAACCTTTTGCCAACTTGTCCAATAACCTTTGTAGTTGCAATGAATACATTTGCGAATAATTTTGGCAATTCTATTATCAGGCTTAAACCTGTAATACAAGATCAAACATTAATATGATAGAGCATAATATAGTAATTGAAAAATAAATAGAATTGTTATATATTAAAATCATACCCTTTTTCATATGGTATAATGTACTGCCTCCGACTAGCATCTCTCTTTCCTGGATATGGAGAAGGTGATACTGAGTGCGCTGTGGTGGGTGTAGCTAAAGTACTGGGGGTGGTGTCTCTCAGACGAATATTGGTCAGCCCAATCGATCCAGTAGAACCACTATGAGTCCCTGGCTGACTGCTAACAGATGGTAGCACAGGCGATGGTAGATGAGTATAAGTACCGTCGATTGTCTGGTAGTACTTTGAAGGTGGTGGCATGGCGATGGGGACGGGTTGAGTCTCAGTAGAGCCATGTAGTGGGCACAAATGAATAGGAGCACTATATGAATGATGCGACGACCTAGAATGAGAGGGTCGTGCTGGAATGCCATCTGACCGACCCTCAGATATATGAATTCCTGTGGGTCATCTATAAGGTGGCGGTACCCTTTTCTTTTTTGGTTTACTAGTGTCAACTTTTTGCTTATCCTTGTCACCCTTACCTACCATCTAAATTATTTAAAGACAAAACAGTTGGTCAAATATCATTTTGTTAAGATTGTGAAATTCATTAATCAATCAATTAATAAGTAAACTAAACAACACTTAAACACAGAATACCAATCTTTTTCAATATCAAATTAAACATTTCATAAATTCAACACAGAATTTCAATAGGTAAAAGAGTTTGATTCATCTGCAGATCTTACGAAGGCTATTACACAACAAACTTCCAAAAAAAACATAAAAGGTAAGTACTAAAAAGCATGCAGACATCAATAATCGTCCTCTCCAGAAGATTATCCTCTAAACCATTCGCCCTCTTCGGAAGTTTCCTCCTCTTCTACCCATTCAGCCTCTTCTAGACTAACTTCCTCGTAAATGTGTTTTGAATGGTTCAAATTATCCACTAAGTTATTGTCCACTAATTGGTGATCAGTCTGCATTTTATTTTGATATGTAGTCTCCAATACATTCTCAACTTCCACCCATCCCATAGGCTTGGTTTTGATTACAGCCCACCAAATGGATAAGAAGCATAGTACACTTGTTTAGCATTTTGTGCGAGAACAAAAGGATCGTAAGAAGGATACGTACTAGTGTGTTTGACTTCAATGATGTTATGCTCCTTAAGTACTCTTGTGCCTCTTATGCTTGGATCGAACCACTTACATAGAAAAAGTACTATCTTTTTAACAGGATAACCACCATACTTCATATCTAAAATCTCTTGTATGACGCCAAAGTAATCAACATCATCATCACCCTCAACCCAAACACCACTATTGTTTTTTTTCTTGTTTTGGAGTGTTCCTCAATGGAAAATTTAAACCCATTAACTATAAAATGGGACAGTGTACTAGCTTCAACTGGTCCAAAAGCAATATCCTTCAAGAATTGATTATATGTGGCCACATTTGGTGAATGGAATACTTATATATATGTATATATTATGGTTAGTTGAAGAATGTGTAAGAGCTTTAAATTTGTTGTGTTATTATTACAATTACACACCTGATATGTATACCGTGTTGCAAATGACTCGTACACTTGATTTGAGTGGAATTGAGCCTTAAATGAACTGAAGATTCACAATACAAACACAATTAGTTTCCTAAGTGAAACGAGTAATTAAATTTGATATGTAAACATTTAATATCCTTACTTTAAAAAGAGCTCAACTTCCGGGCAATTCAGCAAGATCTACAATGTTGCTAATTTGTGCTCCGTGGCAGAAAGACGGCGAAAATTGTTCTTTTTTGTCCTACTAGCTGATTGATTAAAGATTGATATTGGTTGCAGATATGGCTCATTCTCATTATCCTGGTGTCGATTCGGTCTGTTTCTCAAACAACCAACTTGATCATCAAAATAGTAAGAACAAAATTGGGAAGTTTTTCTAGCAAGGTACACTGCAACTATAGAGCCTTCAACCTTATTTTTTTTAGGACCTTTTTTTAATTTCCCAATGGTCCTGCATAATTTTACGTTAGGTATCTAATATATAAAAATAGATATATACTTAAACAATGAGGAAATAAATTAAATGTTTTGTACTTGCTTACCACTCGCCTGGATACATCCACCTAGTTTGAACTGGACCGCCTAGCCGAGCTTCGTGGACAAGGTGGATGGGAAAACGTTCCATCACATCGAAGAAACCAGGTGGAAAAATCTTCTCCAACTTGTTGGTGATAACAACAATATTACCTTCCATTCGAATCAGATTTTCTTCTTTTAATGTGGTGGAACATAAGTCTTTGAAGAGAATACTGATCTCTGCTATTGATTTTCATATGTTTTCAGGAAAATCGATAAAAGCTATCGAAAGTAACTGTTCCATGAAAATATGACAATCATGACTTTTCATTCCATGTAAGATATCAATATTCTTTCTCAAATTCGAGGCGTATCCATCTGACATCTTTAAACTTTGGACCCACTCATATATTTTTCGTTTTTGGTCCAACTTGAATGTATAACTAGCCTTGGGCTTAAGCAAATTGCCATTGGTCCCCTCCTGCAAGTGTAATTCCATGTGCTTGCAATATTTTGGTAAATCAAGTCTAGCTTTTGGATTATCTTTTGTCTTGCCAGTCGTATCCATAACTATGCTGAACAAGTTATCAAAATAGTTCTTTTCAGTATGCATGACATCAATATTATGTCTAAGTTTGTTATCTGGCTAATATTCTAACTCCCAGAATATGCTCTGCTTTGTCCAATTATGTGAAATGCTATACCCATCAAACCTATACAGTTGTTCCTCGCTAACCTTTGAAAAATCTTGAACTCTCTCCCAAATGTCATGACCACTTAATGTTGGAGGTGGACCGTCAGGTTCAGTTATATTCTTTCTAAATGCATGCTTGAGTCTCCTAAACTCATGATTAGGTGGCAAGAAATAACGGTGACAATCAAACCATGAATTTTTTCAGCCATGTCTCAATATGAATAATTTTGTATTTTCCATGCAATATGGAAAAGCTAACTTACCAGCTGTCATCCACCCAAACAACATTCCATAAGCAGGGAAATAATTAATAGTCCACATTAGATAAGCACACAAATTGAAATTCTATTTAAGTGAAATGTCCCAAGTTTCAACCCCCTCATGCCATAACAATTGCAGCTCATCAATCAAAGATTGCAAGTAAACATCTATCCCATTTTTTGGATTACGCGGGCCAAGAACAACACAATTTAGAAATATATATGGACTAGTTATCAACTTTTCAGGAGAAAGATTATATGGTATGATAAATACAGGCCAACATGAATATGATGCAGCACCAACAGAAAAAGGTGAGAAATCATCCGCGCACAACCCCAACCTAATATTTCATAGTTCAACTGCAAAATCAGGATACGTTGCATCAAAATGCTTCCAAGCCACTCCATCAGACGGATGACACATGACACCAGAGGGCCTTCTATTTTCACTGTGTCGTCTCATATGGAAAGCTGAGCTATTTGATGCAAACAACCTCTTCAACCTTGGTATAAGACGTAAATAATGCATCGCCTTAATAGCAATTTTATTTCATGTACAACCACATTTATAGAGAGGATGTTGACAAAACTTACAAGACTTTAGTTCAGTATCCTCCTTAAAGTATAACATGCAACCATTTTCACAACAATCAATTCTAATTGACGAGAGATCTAACTTAGACACCAGTCTTTTTGCCTTATAAAAAGAATCAGGAACCTCTAAAGCGGGGTCAACTAACTCTTTAATAAGGTCTATCATAGAGTCCATTCCTCCTTCAGCAACATTCCAATCAGATTTGATACTTAATAATCTAACAATAACAGACAATTGAGAGTGCGAACTCCCGTCAAACAAAGGATGACTAGCAGTAGGCAATTCTTCATAAAAACGATGTGCTTTTACATTGGGAACATATTCTACATTTTCCATGAATTCAACCCCCCCTTGCATCCCAAAAGCATCATGCACCATTTCTGAAATCCTAGTATCTTGATACTTATTATGCCCCGCAGACCTACTACTTTCACCAACAATAAAGTTATTTTGCCCAACTTCTCCATGACTATTATTCAATCTTAAATAGTCTTCATGAAACCCCTTTCTATAAAGATGATTCCACACAACATCTTCTTTTAGAATGCATGTACTATCACATTTTACACCAGGACAACGAATCAAGTCGAAAATTGACCAATCATCAAGTGTCTTGGAATGTTCAACAAATAGATTGACACCTGCTGCATATTCCTCCCTCATACCCACTCTATTATCATTATTTCGTTGATATATCCAGCTATGTAATGACCATCCCAATCATTTCCCTCATTTTTGTACATCCTTAGTGTTTAGAGCTCTTCGATAACTGCCCTAAATTAATTATGACTTGCTGGGACTGATAGTTCGATTTTCGAATAGTTTGTTTGAGAATATTATTTATACCGAGTGTATTCTGAAATATTTAAGTTAAATTAGAATTTGATAAAAATACATAGTTAATTACCTTTCGAAAATATTATTGATATTTATAAAAAATTCCTTGGTTAGGATATATCTATACTACTTTATAGTAATTCTATAATTTGATAAATTTCAAAGATATTTTTGAAAGGTAATTAACTATATTATTTTACCAAATTCTAATTTAATTTAAATGTTTTGTAACGTGCTTGATATAAATAATATTCTCAAATGAATTGCTCGAAAACCGAACTCTCAGTCCCAGCAAGTCATAAATAACTTGGGGCAGTTAAAGAAAAGCTCTAAACGTAGAGAATGCACGAAAACAAGGGAAATGACTGGGAGGGTCATTACAACATCCACTACTAAAAGGACTTTCGTCCGCGAAAGTCAAAAGTAAGCATATACCTGAAGACGTGAACAAGTAAGGATACTAGGTTTGCATATCATGCTCAAGCTCCCAAGTGGTCTCCTCAACCGGATGGTGACACCACTGTACCTTAACCACTGGAATGTCCCGGGAGCGTAATCGTCTGACATCTTTGGCTAAAATAGACACGGGTTCTTCCACAAAGGCTAACTTCTCGTCTAACTGAATCGAGTCCCACTGAAGCACATGAGACTCATTCGGAATGTATTGTCGCAACATAGAAACATAAAATATCAGGTGAATAGCTGAAAAGGCCAGAGGTAAAGCCAACACATATGCTACCTCCTCGACTGTCCGCAAAATCTCCAAGGGTCCAATATACCTGGGGCTAAGCTTTCCCCTCCTTCCAAACTGCATCACACCTTTCATAGGCGATACTCATAAGAAGACCCTATCACCAACTCTGAATTTCAACGGACGACGTCTACGGTCAGCATAACTCCTCTGTCTACTCTGAGCTGTTCGCAGCCTGTCCTGAATCACCCGAACTCGATCCAAAGACTCTTGGAGCAAATCCGTACCACGAGGACTGACCTCTGAAGTCTCTCACCAACCAGCTGGAGATCGACGCTGTCTACCATACTAAGCCTCAAACAGAGCCATTTGTATGCTGGAGTGGAAGCTATTATTATACCCTAACTTGGCTAAAGGCAAGAACTGATCCCATTGACCCCCAAAGTCTAACACACAAACGCGGAGCATATCCTCCAATACCTGAATTGTTCGCTTCAACTGCCCATCGGTCTGAGGATGAAATGTAGTGCTGAGATTCACCTGAGTACCCAACTCTTCCTGGAAAGTATGCCAAAAACTAGAGGTAAACTAAGACCCTCAGTCTGAGATAATAGATATTGGCACTCCATTTAGGTGAACCACCTCCTGAATATAAATTTGTGCTAACTTCTCAACACTATACGAAACTCGAACATGAATAAAATGTGCCGACTTAGTCAACCGATCTACAATAACCCAAATACTATCAAAACCATGGGAGGTGCAAGGCAATTCAACAATGAAATCCATAGTGACCCACTCCTATTTCCACTCGGGAATGGGCAACTGCTAAAACAATCCACCAGGTCTCTGATGCTTGGTCTTTACCTACTGAAAACAGAGGTATCGAGCTACAAACCCTACTATATCTCTCCTCATACCACTCCACCAATAGTGCTACCTCAGATCCCGATACATCTTAGCTGTTCCAGGGTGAATAGAATACCTGAAGCTGTGCGCCTCATGCAAAATAAACTGAATCAAATCTCCAACCCTCGAAACACAAATACTACTATCAAACCTCAAAAAACCATCAGAACCCAAGGTAGCTCTCCCAGACTCACCCCTTAATACCTGATCTTGAATGCTATGGAGACCGCTATCCTCAAACTAATGACTCTGAATCTGCTCCAGCAAAATAAATCTCGCACCAACACAAGAGATAACCCTTTTGAGGTAAGAAATATCCAAATGCACCATCTAGTTAGCTAAGGACTGAATGTCCAAAGACAACGGCCACTGAGAGACTGGAATAAAGGCTAAGCTACCCATACTCACTGTCTTCCGGCTTAAGGCATCCGCTACCACATTCGTCTTGCCCGGATGATAGAGAATAGAGATACAATAGTCCTTCAGCAACTCAATCCACCTGCGCTGCCTTGAATTAAGATCCCTCTGAGTCATAATATGCTGAAAACTGTGGTGGTCTGTAAAGATCTCACAATGAACACCATATAGATAATGCCTCTAAATCCGCAGTGCAAACACAACCGCTGCTAACTCCAAATCATGAGTGGGATAGTTACGCTCATGCACCTTTAGTTGCCTCGACGCATAAGCAATGACACGACCCTGCTGCATCAGAACACATCCCAAACCGATACCAGACATATTAAAATACACGGTGAAACCCTCGTTCTTAACTGGAGAAGTCAACACAGGGGCAGAAGTAAGTTGATCCTTGAGCTTCAGAAAGCTCACCTCACAATCCTCAGACTACTGAAATAGAACTTCCTTCCTGGTCAACCTGGTCATAGGAGATGCAATAGACGAGAAACCCTCAACAAACTATCTTTAATATCCTGCCAACCCAACAAAACTGCGAACCTCCGTAGGAGATGTGGGCCTAGTCCAACCACGAATAGCCTCAATCTTTGTTGGGTATACCATTATACCTTGTCTGGACACAACATGCCCCAAGAAAGCTAAAGACTCAAGCCAGAATTCACACTTTGAGAACTTGGCATAAAGCCGATGATCTCTCAAAGTGTGGAGCACAATCCTCAAATGTTGTTTGTGTTCCTCGGCATACATAATTAGATGAGCTACTACCGGCGCTAGCAGAATCTCAACTCTGGCTGTTGCAGCTGCAGGCTGTGTCCCAACACCAACTCCCTGTACTGCCGGCTGGGATTCTTTAGCTGACGGACCTCCAACTAATCCCAGCAACTTCACCAAAGTGTCTCGGAGCACTGAAGCATTGATAAATCTAGGTGGAGCATGGGCTGCTCCCTGGCCCACCGGCTGTTGTGGCTGCCGAACATCTGGAGTTATAACGGGATCGGGTGACTGGTCCCTAGCATGATCTCGGCCTGGGTCTACTGCCCTACCCTGGCCCTAACCTCTAGGTCTACCTCGGCCCCTAGCTAGAGCTCTCACACCACGTGTCCTAGCCATCTGTGTAAAGAAAGAACCAAATGAAGATCAAAAACCAACAAAGACTCGACGCACGGACATGAGTCAAGAAAATGAGTGACTCCCCTAAGAATGCTCCGTAGCCCTCCCGAGGATAGGATACAGGTGTCCCCACACCGATCCACATGACTCTACCACATATTGGCTCATATACCGACACTACCTATACAACCTAGGCTCTGATACCAAGATTTCACGACCCAATATTTGAGTTATGATGGAGCCTACCGTAACCCACCAATAGGCAAGCCTAACCTTAGCTCGGAGAGATAAGTGATGGGCTAATGGGTAGAATCTCAAAAAACAGAGATGAGGTGGAAGGAACCATACTAATAAGAATAGTGAGTTGTTTACTTTCTGCTAATTTTCTTTGATAAAGGTATACCATTTAATATATAACACATATGTTAATAGGTAGGTGGAAACTCCTAACTATACGACAAACAAGTGGCAGCCCCTAATTTAGATGAAAACATATATGTTGTCCTTTTTCCTCACCTCCACGTGAGGTGGAGGTGACAATAATAAAAAGTATTTTAATCCCATTATGCATATATTCGGGTATTGCATAAGTTCACGGTAAAATAAATACAATATTTTGAATATACCATAACTAATAAAAAATTATTTCAGATAAAACCTTTATAAAATAATAATTATTCGAACGTACTCTAGGCCTGTTATCCTCGTGGTACACCACAGATGACTTATGTGGGGTCGGATAGTATTGTTGTTGTTGTTGCTAGTTGGGGAATGTTATTATTGGGCCTTAGTCCAGACTTAGATAGACTTAGCCTAGACTTAGACAAATATAGCTAGACTTGGTATTCGGGACCCGGTAGTAGGCCCCGTTACCCTTTTTATCGACTTATTAGAACTTTGATACCATTGGGCTTAGTTAAGCCCTAGTATGACCTGTTAGTCTTGTGACGGGATTGAGTCACCCCGATTATACCCAATTGGCCTGTTTAGCCTTTTAGTCCCTGATAGCACCGCACTTGATCGAGATTGCTGGACTGGGCTTAGAATTGGGACCCGCCTTGCCATGAGCTACTCTAGATACCCAAACTGATCTAAATATTACATGATAGTAAACTATGGACCTAGAAGGACCTGGGGACTTACCTTTTAGCAGATGATGGGTTAGCTCTTTTACCTATACTTCGGCTTTGGCATGGGACTAACATGTTCTCCATTTATTGGTTATGATGTGACATTTGGCTTTGTTCTGGTTGCTGGCTATGATGAATTCTGGTTTGAGTTCGGCTACTGATTCAGGCATGATGATTTTGGTTATTAACTATTAGGTGTCCCGGTTGGAGTCCGGCCCCGGATTGTGGTACACTATGAGTTCTGGTACTGGGTACCGTGAATATGATACTGTTGTTCTCTGAGTTTCGGTTCGAGTTCGGTAGATATTATATATATGTGGCCTATTGTTATTACCCACTGCGTTCGGTTCGATTCCGGCATCTGGTGCACTCTTGTTGGTTATTGTGGTTACTGGATACTGATACAGCTTCGAGACACTTCTGAGTATGCATTTACTATTCTTGTGTATCCCGTCGATTTATGGGCGACAGGCTGGGTCATTATTTTCTTTCGTGTGCCTATCGGGTTTATGGGGGCCCAGATAGGTTATGTTTGACTTGTGTGTTTACTTATGCATCTATTTACTCGATTATTCAGTATCACATTCATTTATTTCCTAAACATATCTATACGCCTCGGTAGTTACTTATGTATTTATTACTTATACCCCGGACTTAGCATGCACGCTCGTATTTTAGCTTGCTTATATTACATTGAGCTCAATCGGTCGATGATACCTACTGAGTACCTGTTGTCCGGTACTCATACTACACTTCTGCATCTTTTTCCCCGATGCAGATCCAAGCACTAGCCGACAGTTTTGACGTGACTCTCTTCTCAGCACTGACTCTGGAGCAGGGTGAGCTTACTGACGTCCGAGGCAAATCTTACTCCATTTTCTCCTGTATAGTCTTTTGCTCTCGAGACTGTTGTACTTGTCATATATATTTGGTTTCTATTTTGTGTTTTGGATATGTCTAGTAGTGGCTCTTGTACCGACCTCACTAGGTCTTGGGAGGGGTTCTTGACTTTATATACCATCCTCTTCCTTCTCAGTCTTGGCATGTATACATATTTTGATTCTGTTTTTATATTTATAGCATGTTTATAAGTTTGGTTAATTCCATTTCATCTCTGCTTTTTGAGATTCCGCCCGTTAGCCTGTCGCTTGTCGCTCCGAGCTAGGGTTTGGCTTTCCTATTGGTGGGTTACGGTAGGCGCCATCATGACTCAAATATTGGGTCGTGACAATACATAATCAAATTCCATCTACACAAGCAATCACAATCTTAATTAAAGTCACTACCTTATCCATTTTCAAACCACAAGTACACATTTCAAATAAATACACTTAACCAATTTCAAGTAACTAATACATATTTGAAGTCACTACACTTAATCATTTTCAAGTAAGTAGTTCACATTTCATGTGACTACACTTAACCATTTTTAAGTAACTAATACACATTTCAAGTCACTACACTTATCCAATTTCAAGTAACTAGTTCACATTTCATATGACTACACTTAACCATTTTCAAGTAACTAATACACATTTCAAGTTACTACACTTAACCATTTTTAAGTTAGTAGTTCACATTTCATGTGACTACACTTAACCATTTTCAAGTAACTAAAAGACATTTCAAGTTACTACACTTAACCATTTTCAAGTTAATAGTTCACATTTCATGTGACTACACTTAACCATTTTCCAAGTAACTAGTACACATTTCAAGTCACTACACTTAACCATTTTCAAGTAACTAGTTCACATTTCCAGTGGCTACACTTAACCATTTTCAAGTAACTAAAACACATTTCAAGTCACTACACTTAACCATTTTCAAGTAGCTAGTTCATATTTCAAGTGACTAAACTTAACCATTTTCAAGTAACAAGTACACATTTCAAGTGACTACATTTAACCATTTTCAAGTCACTACACTTACCATTTTTAAGTCTCTAGTTCACATTTCAAGTGACTACACTTAACCATTTTCAAGTAACTAATTTACATTTTAAGTCACTACACGTAACCATTTTCAAGTCATTAGTTCACTATTTCAAGTTACTACACTTAACCATTTTCAAATCACAAGTTTACATTTTCAAGTGACTACACTTAACCATTTTCAAGTCACTACACTTAACCATTTTTAAGTCACTAGTTCACATTTCAAGTGACTACACTTAACCATTTTCAAGTAACTACTTCACATTTCAAGTCACTATACTTAACCATTTTCAAGTCATTAGTTCACTATTTCAAGTTACTACACTTAACCATTTTCAAATCACAAGTTCACACTTTCAAGTGACTACACTTAACCATTTTCAAGTTACTACACTTAACCATTTTTAAGTCACTAGTTCACATTTCAAGTGACTATACTTAACCGTTTTCAAGTAAATAATACACATTTCAAGTGACTACACTTAACCACTTTTAAATCATAAGTTCACATTTTCAAGTGACTACACTTAACCATTTTCAAGTCACTACACTTAACCATATTTAAGTCACTAGTTCACATTTCAAGTGACTACACTTAACCATTTTCAAGTAACTAGTACACATTTCAAGTGACTACACTTAACCATTTTCAAATCACAAGTTCACATTTTCATATAAAAAGTTCACATTTTCAAGTGACTACACTTAACCATTTTCAAGTCACTACACTTAACCATTTTTAAGTCACTAGTTCACATTTCAAGTGACTACACTTAATCATTTTCAAGTAACTAATTCACATTTCAAGTCACTACAATTAACCATTTTCAAGTCATTAGTTCACTATTTCAAGTTACTATACTTAACCATTTTCAAATCACAAGTTTACATTTTCTAGTGACTACACTTAACCATTTTTAAGTCACTAGTTCACATTTCAAGTCACTACACTTAACCATTTTCAAGTAACTAATACACATTTCAAGTGACTACACTTAACCATTTTCAAGTCACTACACTTAACCATTTTTAAGTCTCTAGTTCACATTTCAAGTGAGAGTGCGAACTCCCATCAAACAAAGGATGACTAGCAGCAGACAATTCTTCATAAAAATGGTGTACTTCTACATTGGGAACATCTTCTACATTTTCCATGAATTCAACCACCCCTTGCATCCCAAAAGCATCATGCACTATTTCTGAAATCCTAGTATCTTGATAGTTATTATGCCCCACAGACCTACTACTTTCACCAACAATAAAGTTATTTTGCCCAACTTCTCCATGACTATTATTCAATCTTAAATAGTCTTCATGAAACCCCTTTCTATAAAGATGATTCCACACAACATATTCTTTTAGAATGCATGTACCATCACATTTTACACCAGGACAATGAATCAAGTCGAAAATTGACCAATCATCAAGTGTCTTGGAATGTTCAATAAATCGATTGGCACCTGTTGCATATTCCTCCCTCATACCCACTCTATTATCATTATTTCGTTGATATATCCAGCTGTAATCAAATTTCATCTACTCAAGCAATCACAATCATAATTAAAGTCACTACCTTATCCATTTTCAAATCACAAGTATACATTTCAAATAAATACACTTAACCAATTTCAAGTAACTAATACACATTTGATGTCACTACACTTAATCATTTTCAAGTAAGTAGTTCACATTTCATGTGACTACACTTAACCATTTTCAAGTAACTAATACACATTTCAAGTCACTACACTTAACTATTTTTAAGTTACTAGTCCACATTTCATGTGACTACACTTAACCATTTTCAAGTAACTAGTACACATTTCAAGTCACTACACTTAACCATTTTCTAGTAAATAATACACATTTCAAGTTACTACACTTAACCATTTTCAAGTTAGTAGTTCACATTTCATGTGACTACACTTAACCATTTTCCAAGTAACTAGTACACATTTCAAGTCACTACACTTAACCATTTTCAATTAACTAATACACATTTCAAGTCACTACACTTAACCATTTTCCAGTGACTAGTTCACATTTCAAGTGGCTACACTTAAACATTTTCAAGTAACTAAAACACATTTCAAGTCACTACACTTAACCATTTTCAAGTAACTAGTTCACATTTCAAGTGGCTACACTTAACCATTTTCAAGTAACTAAAACACATTTCAAGTCACTACACTTAACCATTTTCAAGTAACAAGTACACATTTCAAGTGACTACACTTAAACATTTTCAAGTCACTACACTTAACCATTTTTAAGTCTCTAGTTCATATTTCAAGTGACTACACTTAACCATTTTCAAGTAACTAATTTACATTTTAAGTCACTACATGTAACCATTTTCAAGTCATTAGTTCACTATTTCAAGTTACTACACTTAACCATTTTTAAATCACAAGTTCACATTTTCAAGTGACTACACTTAACCATTTTCAAGTCACTACACTTAACCATTTTTAAGTCACTAGTTCACATTTCAAGTGCCATTTTTAAGTCACTAGTTCACATTTCAAGTGACTACACTTAACTATTTTCAAATAACTACTTCACATTTCAAGTCACTATACTTAACCATTTTCAAGTCATTAGTTCACTATTCAAGTTACTACACTTAACCATTTTCAAATCACAAGTTCACACTTTCAAGTGACTACACTTAACCATTTTCAAGTCACTACACTTAATCATTTTTAAGTCACTAGTTCACATTTCAAGTGACTATACTTAACCGTTTTAAAGTAACTAATACACATTTCAACTGACTACACTTAAACATTTTTAAATCACAAGTTCATATTTTCAAGTGACTACACTTAACCATTTTCAAGTCACTACACTTAACCATTTTTAAGTCACTAGTTCACATTTCAAGTGACTACACTTAATCATTTTCAAGTAGCTAATTCACATTTCAAGTCACTACACTTAACCATTTTCAAGTCATTAGTTCACTATTTCAAGTTACTACACTTAACCATTTTCAAATCACAAGTTTACATTTTCAAGTGACTACACTTAACCATTTTCAAGTAACTACACTTAACCATTTTTAAGTCACTAGTTCACATTTCAAGTGACTACACTTAACCATTTTCAAGTAACTAATACACATTTCAAGTGACTACACTTAAACCATTTTCAAATCACAAGTTCACATTTTCAAGTGACTACACTTAACCATTTTCAAGTCACTATACTTAACCATTTTTAAGTCACTAGTTCACATTTCAAGTGACTACACTTAACCATTTTCAAGTAACTAATTCACATGGCAAGTCACTACACTTAACCATTTTCAAGTCATTAGTTCACTATTTCAAGTTACTACATAACCATTTTCAAATCACAAGTTCACATATTCAAGTGACTGCACTTAACCATTTTTAAGTCACTAGATCACATTTCAAGTGACTACACTTAACCATTTTCAGGTAACTAATACACATTTCAAGTGACTACACTTAACCATTTACAAATCACAAGTTCACATTTCAAGTGACTACACTTGACCATTTCAAGTCACAAGTTCACATTTTCAAGTGACTACACTTAACCATTTTCAAGTCACTACACTTAACCATTTTTAAGTCACTAGTTCACATTTCAAGTGACTACACAACCATTTTCAAGTAACTAATTCACATTTCAAGTCACTACACTGAACCATTTTCAAGTCATTAGTTCACTATTTCAAGTTACTACATAACCATTTTCAAATCACAAGTTCACATATTCAAGTGACTGCACTTAACCATTTTCAAGTCACTACACTTAACCATTTTTAAGTCACTAGTTCACATTTCAAGTGACTACACTTAACCATTTTCAAGTAACTAATTCACATTTCAAGTCACTACACTTAACCATTTTCAAGTCATTAGTTCACAGGTGACTACACTTAACTATTTTCAAGTCACAAGTTCACAATTACAAGTCTCTGTATTTAACCACTTTCAAGTCACTAGTACATATTTTCAATTCTAATATAAGTCAAACAGTTCAACAAATTTAATAAAACAAATAAGTAGAGGCGTCGCATGTCCCTCTCACACCATATAATCATCACAAAACCTATGGCTTTCAAAGCCTTCTACAACAAATAATCCCACCATAACACCACATTTAAAGACTTCAATATAAGAAAATAGAGAGAAATCAACTTACCTTCAAGTAAACTAATTATCCAAAATTGCTTTCACAAAAATTGCTCCTTCCTTATGATATACCTCTTTACAAATATCTAATCCAAATCTAAACAAAAAAAATGTCATTTAGTGTCAAATCAGTATCTAAATCAACTAGGCAAATCAACAATGTAACTAATTATTAAAACGACGATAGGCAAATCAACGGAGCTGCGATGAACCTTTTCAAATACCTAATACGTTGGAGCTACTGAACGGAGTTGTTGCTGCTGCTGTCGCTGGTCGGAGATGTGCGAACGGCAGAGGGTCGGTCGGTCGGAGATGAACGAGCTGCTGCATCGACGTGGTCATTCAAAGACGAAAGAGGAGAGACGAACGGAGTGTGGTCGGAACGGCGTGGGTTGCTGTCGCTATCGATGTTGGAACGAATTAGGAATGAAGTGTGGTAGCTGCTGCTATCGATGTTGCTGTTGTTGTTGCTATCTGTGTGGGTAGGGTAATTAGGAAAGGGGTTATAAGGGTGATGGGCCAGTTTGTCAGGCAGTAGTTGGGCCGGATCCGGTGTGGGAAAAAAATTTGAGAAAGCCCACCACAAGTGGTAGATTTTTTTTTTTAAAAAAAACAATTATTCTAAAACCGACCACAAGTGATTGGTTTTCATTAAATATTTTTTAAACTGTATAATAAATTGTGTGATATTTATAATAAATACAAAAATATTTAATAAGATGTATATAAATCGGATAATTAGTTAATTCATCCTCATACACGAGTAGTATATTTTCTCAATTGTATAATAATATCAATGTATTTCGTATATTAGGATGAATTTTTGGTTAGTTAGCTTTTGAATACGTATTGTATACCTCGTAATAAGCGTATTTCATATATAATGTGATGAATTATCGATTAATTAGCTTACTTTATTATAACTTCAAAAGTATATTATTACGTCGATCGTATGATATCAATATATTATTCAAAATACTTGGATAGATTTGGTTAGCTTGCTTTTGACTACTACATATATATATCACTACACGAGATATACGTATATATACATATCGAGTGACTATTAGGTTCAAAATACGTACTGTATACATTACATACACGAGTATATTACCCCGTAGTACAACGAATTTCATATACACTCTGATGAATTATCGATTAATTAGCTTGCATTATTATAACTTCAACAGTATATATATTATTATGTGGATTGTATGATATCAACGTGTTATTCAAAATACTTGGATAAATTCACTTAGCTTGGTTTTGACTACTACGTACATCACTACACTAGATATACGTATATACACACACACTTTATAGATTATCAGTTTCAAAATACGTACTGTATACATTATATACACGAGTACATTACCCCGTAATACAACGAATTTCATATATACTCTGATGAATTATTGATTAATTAGCTTACATTATTATAACTTCAACCGTAAATATATTATTACGTCGATCGTATGATATCAACATGTTAGTCAAAATATTTGGATATATAGATTCACTTAGCTTGCTTTTGACTACTACGTACATCAATACATGAGATATACGTATATACCCACACACTCTACCGACTATCAGGTTTTAAATACATACTATATACATCACACACACGAGTATATTACCCCGTAATACAACGTATTTCATATATACTCTGATGAATTATCGGTCAATTTAGCTTACGTTATTATAACTTAAACAATATATTATTACCTCGATCGTATGATATCAACGTATTCAATATACTTAGATAGATTCAGTTAGCTTTTAACTACTACATACATCACTATACGAGATATTCATATAGATCACATGCACGAGTATATTACCCTATAATATAGCATATTCCTTATACTCTAATGAATTATCGATTATTTACCTTGCATTATTATAACTCCAACAATATATTATAATTACCTCGATCGTATGATATCAACGTATTCAATATACTTGTATGCATTCAATTAGCTTTTGACTACTACGTAAATAACTACACGCGATACACACACACACACACACACACACATATATATATATATACTCGATGGACAATATATTTATTTTATTGAAACGTAAGTACAAAATAAAGATCGTGTTTTATGTTATTTATTAATTTTATTTAATATATTTAATATTTCTTAATTTATTTTTAATATTTTTTTACAAAAATCGACCACAAGTGGTGGGTTTTTCTTAATTCTTTTTACAGAAATATTAATTGATTTTTATTATTATTACGAATAAACCGACCACAAGTGGTCGATATAATTAAAAAAAAATATTTAATATATTTTAAAAATATATTCGGTTTTGAGTTTTTTATATATTTTATTTATATCAATTTTTTGGGAAACTAAAACCGACCAGTGGTTTTGTATAAAATATTTTTTTATTTTTTTTAATCTGAAATCAACCAAAAATTTAATATATTTTGTATTAAAAAATAAAATGAATTTTTAAATAATTATTTTATTTATTTTTTGTTATTACCGACCACAAGTGGTCGGTTTTAAGGAATTATATTTTCTTGGGTTAATTTAATTACTTTTTTGTAAATTTAAAATAGAAAAACCGACCACACGTGGTCAATTTTTGTGCGACCACAATCCGTAGTCGGTTTTTTTGTTTTTTTAGTAATGAGATGAGGCACGACTTTTAGGGCAATATAAGGAGTACTTAACCCCGTTTACAAGCATCTTTTGGAGGACACACGATTGGGAGAGGAAAAGCAGACATCAAGGAGCTCAAACTAGGGTTCTTTCTTCTTGTACTTTTCTTTCTCGTAGTTTTATTTTATGAACTCATCTATGGTGATTCTTTGTAAGACTATGAGTGGCTAAACACCCTCTTTCTAGGGTTGAGGCTACAACATGATTACTTAAGTATGGTTTATAGTTTGGTTTATATGTTTATCAAGTCATGTGATTGTTCTTTCGTTCTTGTTTTACTATTCTAAAGAATTGCAAACTTTAGGATAAATTGTAGTCTCAAAACGAATTGACCATAGGAGTGGAGGGACGAAACAAAGAACATAAGGAGTGTGGATCTTATCTTTACTTTGATAAGGGAAGATTTGCGGTTAGGATAGAGATATACCTAAACGCCCCAGCTGGTTAATGAAATGGGAGGATAGCTTAATGCATTCGAATTAAAGACTCACATTCCCTCTCAACGATGTAGTTATGAGATTAATTTGAGTAGATGACTTAGAGGATGACCATTTCCAAGTTATAATATCAACCCCGTAGATCAACAATCGCACCAACACCGGCTAGAACCCATAGTTATGCATGAATGTGTAGTAAGTCAATCCTGGAAGCTCTCCATATATTGTTTACAATCCAAATTTCATACCGTTGTTATTTTTGTTACTTAGTTATAATTACAAAACTCATACTCTTGTTACAAACTCGCACTTGTTGAACTGAAAAGTATACTTAGAATTGGTGATTAACTGACCTCAAGTCCCTTGGGTAGGGCAACCCGGCTCTCTAGAAGAGTCACTTTTCTACTTGTTTGACCACGTACGCTTGCGTGTGCGCTTGGAGGCGGACCCAACTAAATAAGGACAATGACCTTACTTGTGTGTAAGGAACTCATGGAGCTGGAATATCATTTGTACGAATTGTGTCGCAACCCATCGAACCTATATTCAAGAGAATTCAGCAAAAGCAGGGTGGCGTTATTCTCTTAGACAAATATCAGGGTAATGAGGCGAAAAATGTTTTCTCGTTGATAATTGGTGAACTAAATCAGTACTTACAATGTTATTATGAGGATCTCTCCGATAAAATCCTTGAATTAGAATCACAGCTATATTTGATGTTATGAGGATAAATATACTAAGAGAATGCTTTCCCATCCACAATAAAACGAACATCAAGCGCCTCCAACCGTAAATATCCACCTAAAGTTCACAAGATAGCAGGACTGTCAACTGAATTTTAAATCAGAGTGAAAGCGACAAGTGATGATTGATTATATTAAACAAAATAGACACACACAAGAAGGTTGTACTTTCAAACTTACCAATAGATATAGCAAACAGAATGTGATTCCAGCAGCAGCTGAGGCTACCAGTATATAACTTATAGTGTACAATGATTTGTTCAATGGCACGCCTGAAAGGAAAAGGACACAAATCACACATTTCATGGCTTTTTTGTCTTGAATCAAATTGAAAATTTGTTAGTTACTCCAGTCGATTATGCATTGCTATCTAAAAGTAAGAAAAGACATACCTACAAAATCAAGGAACAAACCAACCACAAGAAGTGAAAGCGAGAGGATGGACCAACTGTATAGCCGTCTTTTATGATCCTGAATGGTCATATAAAATAACATCTATCAATGATATGTTGTATTGTAATAATCTGGCATTAACGCTAATTTATTAATGCTAAAGTTGTGTGCCAATTACCACGATGCTAATATACTTTATGGAAAGATTAGATATTTAGGAAAACTTTTTGGGAAACCACCACTTATGCAGTTCAATACATATCAATGATGAAGCCATCTAATCAAGACCAAAACAAAGTAGAAAACTATTGGATTGCTTGAGACCTGAAGGAATTCCTTCGACTTATCATGAAATAAAAACTTTTCCTAACATTCCCAAGACTCAGGATAGAAATAGAGCACCTAACAGAGGTAAATCAGTCAGCTAATGATACCCCACGGCTCACCTGAAATTGGACAAGTATGTGACCATACTGGAGTCCGATGATGGATGTAGCAGCAGCTGTTAGAGAACTGCAAAAAGAGTAGCAACGGTAGAAGTTGTTAAACAACAAACTAGAGAATAAGTGAAATTAGAACATGACATTACCAAATAAATGAGTAAATTTCATAGGAGAATTCGAAGGTGAAGAATAACGAGAGATTTGTTACCTTACAATGCCTTCAGGATCAAAAGCGGCACGACACCAAGAAGGCATACCCTTAGAAGCTATGTCACTGTTGGATCCATTGCATTCCTGTGAAAGATAATATTGTTCATTTAGGGGCTAACTGTTAGGTCTGAACATAAGTGTGTCAGTAGTGCAGTTCAGTATAAAGTGACCTTCATATTTCTATATACAGGTTTTGCATAGAGGTGATCTATTCCAAGAATATAGCGATCAATCATTCCAGCAGAATTACATGCAGGTCCAACATCTCCTCTAACAGAACATTTTACCTGCAAGTGGCAACAAAATTTACCATCTTATCCTACAAATACAAGATAATTGGCAAAAGTTCTCCAACTCAATTAGGAATAGAACTTATCATACTCAAAGCAGTATATGAGCGATCAGTCATTTTTAAGCTTCTGTTGGATTAAAGTGATAATAAGCTTCTATAGAAAGGAAAAGGGTCAAAACTACCCCTGAACTATTCGAAATAGAGCAAAAATACCCTCCGTTTGTTTTTTGGCTCAAAAATACCCCTCCGTTTATTTTTTGGCTCAAAAATGCCCCTCATTTTAATGGAGTGCCAAAACTACCCCTGAACTATCCGAAATGGAGCAAAAATACCCCTCCATTTGTTTTTTGGCTCAAAAATACCACTCGCATTAATGGAGTACCACCAAACACACCACGTGAAAAAAAATTGTCACATGGTTAGTCCACGTCAGTATCCCATTTAATACCCAACCAGCCCACTTAACCATATTCCAACTTAACAGTCATTTAATATCCATACTCGACCCATCTTTAAAAACATTCAACCCGTCCTCATAAGTAAATGGTAAAGATAGATCTATCCTTCATTTCACTTGAACTCTCAAAAAAAAAAAAATCGATGCAGACTAGGGATTCTGAGGGAAAAGAAAGCTCTTAGTACACAGGTTGATTTTTTTCCTAAGGGCTTTCTTTTCCCTCAAAATCCCTAGTCTACATCGATTTTTTTTTTTGGAGAGTTCAAGTGAAATGAAGGGTGGATCTATCTTTACCATTTACTTATGAGGACGGGTCGGGTTTTTTTTAAGATGGGTCGGGTATGGATATTAAATGGCTGTTAAGTTGGAATATGGTTAAGTGGGTTGGTTGGATATTAAATGGGACACTGACGTGGACCAGCCATGTGACAATTTTTTTTCACGTGGTGTGCTTGGTGACACTCCATTAATGTGAGGGGTATTTTTGAGCCAAAAAACAAATGGAGGGGTATTTTTGCTCCATTTCGGATAGTTCAGGGGTAGTTTTGGCCCTTTTTGGCACTCCGTTAAAATGGGGGACATTTTTGAGCCAAAAAATAAATTGAGGGGTATTTTTGAGCCAAAAAATAAACGGAGGGGTGTTTTTGAGCCAAAAAACAAACGGAGGATATTTTTGCTCTATTTCGGATAGTTCAGGGGTAGTTTTGACCCTTTTCCGTCTATAGAATAATAGTTGACCACAAAATTTCTTGACCATGAACAAGCATTTTACATGCTAAATCAAAGGTAGAAAAATTAGTACTGACCCAAAGCAGTAACGACTCATCACATTCATCTTTAAGCTTGGAGCAACTCACTTTTTTTCTAGAATATAGTTCAGATTAAGGGGAATAAAAAGCAAACAGCTGCTAACCTCATAACTGGTGCTTCCTGTTGACTGTGACAGACTGAATTGCCAATCAGGTACATACAGACCATATAACAACCCACAATGTATAGCAGACAATAGGAACACGATACACCTACAAACGAAGTAATATATAGTCAGGTGAAAACAGAGACAAAGATAACAATAGAGGACGAGAAACACCACTACATAAAAAGATCGATAATAAGATTGCCAATATCATTGCAGTTGGATTCATTAGGTATCCAATAAAAACACACAAATTTCTCCTGTTTTAACTATTTAATCTACCTGTCAATAACCAATGAGGCCTAGTCCAAGTAGTTAGGTTGAGACCTTGTACCAACATGTCATGGGTTTGAATTCCACCAGCGAAATGCATAGAAGAATTTTATCTAATTTAAAGGGGATTAATGCCTACTTACGAGAAGTTGGTTTTTCCATAATTGTTAAATGAAGTTCACAGTACGAATACTGAGATGCACTTATGATTCCATTAAGGAAAAGAATCTGGTCGCCACTAAGATTTTGCTCGGTACAATAAGAAATATTTAAAGCTCTCGGTTTATCTGAATACGTTCCATTTATCAAAAGGAAAAAGGAAATCAACGTTGTTAAGTATTTGGTCTATTTTCTTCCTTTTCAGTTTCCAAAGCAATACCTTCATGATGCAGAAACAGAAGATATATGTAGTACTCCTAACAATTGCACAATCAAAAAGCTTATCTACATCAGTTTTACAGAGTAAAACATCCACCTGAAAATCAGGGGTGTAGTTGTCTTACCATTGCCAAATATAATATCTGAAAAGGGCAACTCTTTTAATCCCTTGACATGGAAGCCATATCTCACACAAAGCTGCTATAATATATCCAACAGCTATTCTCTGCATAAATGAGAAATGTTTAATATTCTGAACAAGTAATTGATATGAACAGGTTACATGCATAAGTTCTTCAGCTGCACCTATCTATTGAGTATTGACCATCTAGTGATTAGAAACCCTTCTAACAAGAAAAGAAAACTTCTTATAATAATCAGGGAAACCAGGTTAGGATGCTACTCTTGAAGAATCGGCATCTATCACAGAAATAGGTAAATAGGAAGTTATCCATATAAGCACTCACTGAAACTAAAAAGAACAACAAGAGCAAAACCTCACAAGCTAAAGCAGAGAAACAAGAGGCACACGCCAAATCAGCCTTTAGAAGTCTAACTAAGACTTACGAACCACTTAGGAAGGATGCGAAACATAGCTACAAAGCAAATGAAGTTGTTGGAACGACACTCCCCTCAACTGGCAATGCCAGTGAAACTGAAACGACACTTATCTTGTAGCTAATCTAGTCATCTCATACCATGGTAGCAAAAAAGCAAAAAAAATAATATCAGAGGTACCTGCAAAATTCCCATCCATCGTATTCTTTCAATATCTACACCATAAGTTAAATCAGTTATTCCATGCAAGTAACCCCCTGAAACGAAACAAATGTGGAATCACTAATTGTCCAACAACATCAACACATGCAAGAAAATGATATACCATGAACAAAATCAGAAGACAATAGTGTTAGAATCTAGTATATATTCTAGGATCTTGTAAATATAGTATAACTTGATTTACTCCCGTAATTATGTATTTTGATTCTCTTTTTGTTTCGTAGAATATGTACACTTAGCTATTTAAACCTCAATGGCTTGAGGGAATAATTAAGTTGAGGTTCTCTCCATTCTCTTTTCATATGTCTTACTTTCGAAGGAGAGCCTTGGAACAACGATAAAGTTGTCTCCGTGTGACCTATAGGTCACAGGTTCAAGCCATGGAAATAGCCACTAATGCTTGCATTAGGATAGACTGTCTACTACATCACATCCATTGAGGTGCGACCTGTTGGGCTGGTGCCTTGTCCAGATAACCCGCCTTATTTATATTTGTATTGGCCCATTAGTTGTGTACCCAGCCCATTACACATAGTGTAGATATGATATGTACATATACAGATATTTGTGGTTGTAAAAGGTCAACGAATCATAAATGAGAAAACGGTTTTCGTTTTTTTCCTTTTTATCTCTCTTCGTCTTCCTCTAGATTAGGGTTTTCTTCACTGTTCAACACGCTATTACTGGTCGATCTACAGCTCTAACATGGTATCAGAGCGACGATCTAGATAGATCGAGACCTGCGCTTTCGACCGATGGTACCCTTGTAGGTGATTTCAAAGTTTTCTCCAATGGCGGTTTTGAGGTTCTTCTTTATTCTTCGATCTATGAGGAAATCTAGTAATATTCAACAACCTCATGACCTGTATGGATAGGTTGTTTGTTGGTATTTCACTTGCTTAGGCTCAGATTTTTGCTTCCGCATTCGACGATTTTTTGTGTGCTATTTTTGTGGTTTTTGATATATTCGTATATTCTCGACAAATGAAGACACCTACGAACCCTACTACGGCTGGGGTTTCATCTTCGTCTGAGGGTTTTGTTGATTTCAGTATTGTTCCCTCACATCCCTTCTATGTTCACCCCTCTGATAACCCCGGTTTTCAACTTGTTACAGTTTCTTTTAATGGCACTGGTTTTGTGATATGGAGAAGCAGGATGATTACTTCCTCATCTACTAAAAACAAATTAGGGCTAGTTGATGGTAGGGTTAGTCAGCCTGAATTACACTCTCCTACTATCCCTTTTGGGAAAGAAGTAACCACATGGCAAAGGCTTGGATAATTAATTCTCTTTCTCGAGAAATAGACATAAGTGTCTTGTGTTTAGGTACAACTAAAGAGGTTTGGCAAGACATAAATGATAGGTTTGGTCAATCAAATGACTCAAAGTATATCCATATTCAAAAGGAAATTTACTCAGGGGTCTTCTGATATAGCTAGTTAATTTACATGAGTGCGAGCCCTTTGGGATGAGCTTAACTCTGCATATTTTGGACCACAATGCATATGTGGAGCTCTCCCTAAGTTTGTTCAGGACCAACAACTCCTTCAGTTTCTTAGTGGCCTAAATGACAGTTATTTCACTGTCAAAAGTAGTACTCTTATGACGTCACCTCTCCCCTCTCTTAGCAAGGTGTACTCTTTGTTACAACATGATTAAAGTCAAAAGGATACCAGGGCTGGTATCCCTAATTTCTCAGGGGAATTTGCTTCCTTTTCAGCATCTACTTCATACCCTGGTGGTAGACCTTTCCAACAAAAGGTATCTTTTAATCTACAGAGAGGACTACCTACTCCTTACAACACAAATTTTTCTTCCTACTGCAAATATTGCAAGAAGAGTGGTCATACTATTGAAATATGCCACAAACTTCTTGGGTATCCTCCTGATTATAAGTTTACCAAAGGGAAAAAGTCATCCTGATGTGTTCAAGTGGGGGATGCTCCTTCTCATACTACTTCAACATCTCCAGCTCTTGACACTTCTTTACATGGTTTTAGTAAGGAGCAACACCAACACTTGATGACTCTCCTCCACCAAACAAAGCATCCACCCGATTTTCATTCTGACGAACCTACTAGTTTTGCTCATTATGCTGGTGGACACTCATCACCATCCTTCTATCTATCATCCAGTTCATCTAATCATGGTTTTACTCTAGAACAGTACAGTCATATCATAACTCTATTCAGACAGTCTCAATCTTCTCCTGGCTTTCCCCTGTCTGCAACCACTGGAGGCAACACTTCTGTCTTTGCAAACTTTGAAGGTGGGCTTTGTAGTACTATTTTTAGTCCTGATGGTTATAGGGTTTGTGCATCTTCTCAGTTAGGAGTAAATCATTGGATACTAGATTCTGGTGCAACCAATCACATGACCTCTCACAAACATCTACTCCATAATTTACAACCTCTTCCAGTTCCTTTTCTTATTACATTGCCAAATGGATACAAAGTTAAAGTTGTGTGTACTGGTTCCCTGCATTTTAGGGATGACATTACTTTACATAATGTTCCTTTGGTTCCTTCTTTCCATTTTAATCTCATATCTCTATATCAACTTCTTAATCAACTCCAATACTTAGCTATTTTTTCTGTTTCTGCATGCCATTTACAGGATCCTTCTCTGAAGAGGCCACTGGCCATTGGTAGAGCTGACAATGGATTATACTACTGCTATTCTATCAATTCTGCTCCTTCTAGTCTCACTCTTGCTTATGCACCTGATTTTACTTGTAATTTTCCTTCTGTTTCTACCTGTTCTTCTATTCCTGATTGTACTGAATCCATATCCCTTGTTCCCTCTTGTAATTCTACTTGTTCGCAACAAATTTTCAAAAGTGACAAAAACTAACTGCAACCAAAGATAAATAAAAGAAAAAGTAATTTTTATTAATAAATCTTGTGAGTACAATTCCGTAACTCTATTGATTCTTCTCTCCTAAACTTATAAATGATCCGAGGGCCTTCAGTAGCGTGTTTCTCGAATCGCTGGATGATTTGATTTCCTAGATATTTGTTTCTCGTCGGCGCATTCTAGCTAGAACACTACTTGTGAGTTGTCTAACTAAAATTTCCTCCATGTACTTCCACGTCCTGAAATTCTTCGCCAATGCAATAAATGCTTTGTTTGTAGTGATCTCGGATAAGTATGAACATGAGAAATGATCACCTTAATATTAACTTCAAGTCATTCTCACTGACAAAACAAATGTGACCCCTCTTTATGCATTTAAATTAGAAGGGTCATTGATGCGCCATGGTTACATGATACTTTCGATGCTTAAAATAAGGAAAATATGCAATAACTCAGGTGTATTTGGTTGGTATGATGTGGTTTCTGTCCTACTTTGCAGGAAAATAGGTTTTAAAGGCAAAATGATCAAAATGGAAGAATCAAACCCGAGAACGAAGTGTAGGAAGAAGAAAGAATAAGAACCTGCACCAGGGATGGACCCACGACACAAGTCACATGGCGTGACTGCCACTCACGTGACGTGAGTGGCTGGCGTGAGTTCACTTCAGAGATCCAAGAGAATTTCTGATTTCCACGACACAGGTCACGTGGCGTGACTGACGGTCACGTGGCGTGACTGACAGTCACGTGACGTGGAAGCATGACATGACCCAACTTCTGAAGACGTCTAATTGAGCCTGATTCCCACGATACCAACCTACGTGGCATGACTTGGTTCCACGACACCAAGTCACGATACCGTGGAAGTTGCCGACTCTGTTCTCCTATTTTGTTTTGGATAGGACTAGCTTTGTATCTATAAATATCACTGTATAGTCCTAGGTTCGGGAAGGAGTCATTGCATTATTTTGAGAGTTATTTCATACTATTTCTGAGTTCAAAAACATATTCTTGGTTTTGTAGTTACAAACCCTAATTCGAGTTTAATTGATAATTGAGATTTCGGTTTTTCTTCATTGTCGTGAGATCATAATTATGTTTTCATCTCTGTATTCTTTTTGTGTTCTTATAATTATGATCAGCTAAACCCATCAACTAGGGTTGTGTGAACCATGAGGAATTAACAAAACCGGTTAAGTACAAGGCAATTCTATACCGCTGTGTATGCTTGTATTGCTGTTTCTTTCATTGTGATTGCTCTTCTAACGGTTGCAAACTTTAGAAACTCGCATGTATTCTAGACTTGCTCGAGAGAGAGGTAGAGATTGGAAAAAGGAGATAACAACAGAGATTTGAAGCTATCAACCTTCATCTAATAACCTGAGCCTTAGCGGGAATGGTTATCTGAGATCCAGGACAAGGGTTAGTAGTGAGACACTCGGAGATCGAGAGAAGAAGAGTGAAATTCATCTAACCTAGGTCGAGAGACGTTTAGACGAACATATCTTGTCAGATTTTGCATGCCACATAGCGGTACGGTTTTGTTAGCACAAGTAATCGGTGGAGTTAAGGAATCATTGGGGATCACAGTCCTAGTGTTTTTTTCTCTCATTGTCTACAAACTCAATATAATCAGCAATTGTTACTATCACGTTTTATTCACAAAACCCCCCAGCTTTACTTACTTTCCAATTGTTCCATTCGGTATTCTAAATAGACTTCGACCTATTCCCTATAGGATCGACCCCAACCTAGTTGGGTTCTATATTTGGCAAGCGACCGCATTATACTTCTTAGCAGGCATATTTTGGGCGACATCAAATTTTGGCGCCGTTGCCTGGGAATTCGGTTACGGAGCTGACTATTACTGGTTGGAGTTGATTGGTTTTTGTTTTTATACACTTTTGAAGGCATACGCCGGTGTATGCCAAACACTAGGAGTCAAGGCAATCCCCTGATTCCACTTGATCGTGAAATTGAAAGGACTCTGAGAGCTAATCAAAGAATGGTGAATACTGAAGGAGTTCAGGATCCCGCGGCTGCGGGAGACATTCGTCACCAACCAATTCAGCCAGTTGGTCATGAAACAGTGGAACAAACTACCGCTCGATTGACACGTGAGGAGCAGTCTAGGCAAGCTGCTCTTAGACAAGCAGAAAGAGATAATCGAGCGATGCAAGAAGCAGCACAACGACTGGCTGAAGCTGAAGAGCGACAAAGACAACTGAGGGCACAACCGAGACCACATGTGCCTGTTTATGATGATCCTAAAGATGAGGATTTGGCTTATTTTGAGCCAATTGAGACTGGTGCCATTATTCCACCTGCGTTACCTCCGGGCACTAAGTTTGACATTACCAGTGCTATGATTCAACTGCTAAACTTAAAGGGTGTATTTGCCGGTCTGCCTACGGATGATCCAAACATGCACGTAATGAATTTTGTGGGGGTCTGCACATCATATAATTTGCCTGGAGTTGATCAGGAGGCGATTCGATTGATATTGTTCCCATTCTTCCTAACAGGAGAAGCAACTTTATGGTTGATAGAATTACCACGAGTATCCATCACTAATTGGCAGGAATTGAGAAATCAATTTCTGGAGAGATTTTTCCCACCTTCCAAGATGCTGCAGCTAAAGGATGAGATCTACAACTTTAGACAACTACATTCCGAAGCACTGTATGAGGCATGGATAAGGTTCAAGAAGAAGCTGCAGAATGTGCCAAATCATAGGATGAGTGGTAGAAACTTACTTAAAATCTTCTACAGGGTGCTAAACGTAAATACTAAGGTTGTAGCAGATACTATAACTGGTGGAGAATTTATGAGAATGAGGTGGGAGCAAGCTTGAGAAATCCTAGATCGTATCACTAAGACCAACCTAGGATGGCATACTCGAGAGGCAGATACGTCGGCTGGCACATATGCTATCGGAGCCTCGGCAGCACAATGAGCTTTGGATGAATCTGTGGCTCAAGAGGTCGCTCTGTTGAGGACAAAAATTGGTCTTCTGGCTAAACAGATAGCGGCCAGAGCTGCTGAAAAGGTGCATACTATAGGTGCACAAGGTAAATAAGCTAGACATGATGATAGTGAGTCTGATGAAGAGGCTAAGTACCTAGATCGAGAAGTGGCGGGTTTCCGAGCCAAGGGTCTAATCAAGACTCTTAGAACTCAAGGCAAGGGAATCAAGGTCGGAACTATTATGGAGACAACTACAACAAGTCAGGATACAGAGATAGAGAAAGAGACTGTGACGGTGATTGGAGGTGAAAAGATGATTATAGAGAGAAAAATGACCTTTATGTACCGCCAGGAAGATATGATGAGGAATCTGGAAATTCAAGGATGGAGGCCCTTCTTAATAAACTGGTCAAAGGAGCAGAGAGCCAGGAAAATTGCTTGAAGGAGATTAGGACTGACATTTCAGGCATAAGTCAGAAAGTGGAGTCTCATTCAACTGCCATTAAACAGTTGGAACAACAATTCGGGAAAATTTCATTGGCACTGAATCAACGTCAGCCAGACACCCTTCCAAGCAATACAGTCCAGAATCCAAAAAATGATAGTCATTGTCTCGCCATTACTACTAGAAGTAGGAAGTGCACGACAAATCCACCTATTTCTGTCGACAGTAGTATGACTAATGAACCAGTGGTTATTGATGTAGAAGCTGAGTTAGATCTGGATAATTCAAAGGGTGACACGGGTCCAAATCATCATGATGTTAGCAATAATGCAAAATCTGAAAAGAGGAAGGAAAATGAGGTACCACAAGTGCTCAAAACTATCCCACGACCTCTTCCTCCCTTTCCTCAAAGATTGAAGAAGAAGGCTGAGGAAGGAAAATATCAGAAGTTCATCACAATGTTGAAGGAGCTGTCAGTAAACATCCCTCTTGTAGAGGCATTGGAGCAGATGCTAGGTTATGCAAAGGTCATGAAAGACTTGGTGACAAAGAAGAGGACTATCAATTTTGAGCCAGCATAATATACATCATTGTAGTGCAGTAGCTTGACGTTCCCTAGTTGAAAAGAAGGAGGATCCAGGAGTTTTCACAATTCCTTGTACTATCGGGTCCTACGACTTTGCTAAAGCACTTTGTGATTTGGGTGCTAGCATCAACTTAATGCCATTATCCATTTTCAAATAGTTGGGTTTGGGAGAACCAAAACCAACCTCTATGAGACTTCTCATGGCTGATAGGACTGTGAAAAAGCCGGTGGGCATTCTGTATGATGTTTTGGTAAAGGTTGCGTCTTTTATCTTTCCGGCTGACTTTGTGATTCTTAATTGTGAAGTTGACTTTGAGGTTCCCATCATATTGGGAAGACCATTCCTTTCCACTGATCGTGCATTGGTTTTCATGGAAACAGGACAGCTGAAATTCAGATTGAATAATGAACAGGTCACTTTCAATGTTTGTTGTTCAATGAAGCAGCCAAGAGATAAGCGGGTGATTTCAGTGATAGATGCGGTTGATGATAGTGAGGTTGTTGTGTCTCTTGAAGAAAGGTTGGGGGTAGAACCTCTTGCAACCGAGATTATTAATTTTAATGACAATGGTATTGAAGAATATGATGAGATGGTGGGTGCACTGGCTGGTAAAGGGGCATACACTTATGCTCCAAGGAAACTGGATCTCGATTTGAAGAATAGGATAACCCCACCAGCTCGTCCGTCTATTGAGGAGACTCCAGTTTTAAAGCTTAAGGATCTTCCGGCTCACCTTCGCTACATATTCTTGGGAGCCAACAATACCTTGCCTGTGATTATTTTTGCTAAATTGGTGGATTGACAAGTAGAGGCTTTGGTTTCAGTATTGAGAAGATTTAAGAGGGCCATTGGTTGGTCCATTGCTGATATCATAGGTATTCCACCCGACATTTGCACTCATAAGATCTAACTTGTTCCTGAGTGTATACCTAGCATTGAGCACCAGCGTCGTCTGAACCCACCAATGCAAGAGGTTGTGAAGAAAGAGATCATTAAGTGGCTAGATGCAGGAGTGGTTTACCCTATTGCAGATAGCAAGTGGGTGAGCCCAGTTCAGTGTGTACCAAAAAAAGGGAGGAATCACGGTGGTTCCAAACGACAAGAATGAGTTAATTCCAATGAGGTCGGTAACTGGATGGAGAGTTTGCATGGATTATCGAAAGCTGAATTCTTTGACTGAGAAGGATCATTTTCCTATGCCCTTCATGGACTAGATGCTAGACCGTCTTGCTGGTAGAGGATGGTATTGTTTTCTTGATGGCTATTTGGGGTATAATCAGATTTTTATTGCCCCCGAAGACCAAGAGAAGACCACTTTCACTTGTCCATACGGGAAATTCGCATTCAAGAGGATGACTTTTGATTTATGTAATGCACCGGCCACCTTCCAACGCTGCATGATGTCTATTTTCTCTGACATGGTGGAAGACACTATTGAGGTTTTTATGGATGATTTTTCTGTGGTGGGAGACTCGTTTAATGGTTGTTTGGCTCATCTTGCTAATGTACTGCAAAGATACGAGGAGTGCAATTTAGTGCTGAATTGGGAAAAATGTCACTTTATGTCAATAAGGGTATCGTATTGGGGCATCGGATTTCAAAGAATGGCATTGAGGTGGATAAGGCAAAGATTAAGGTAATTGAGAAGCTTCCCCCACCTATCTCTGTAAAAGGTATTCGAAGTTTCTTAGATCATGCTGGCTTTTATAGAAGATTCATCAAGGATTTCTCCAAGATTGCACATCCTTTATGCAAACTTTTGGAGAAAGATGTGAAGTTTGTGTTTGATGAAGCATGTCTAAAAGCATTCGAGTGTCTTAAGGAGAAGTTGATTTAAGCCCCTATTATTGTGTCACCAGATTGGACTATGCCTTTTGAGGCTATGTGCGATGCTAGTGGAGTGGCTTTGGGTGCAGTCCTTGGCCAAAGACGTGAGAAGATGTTACACCCAATTTACTACGCTAGCAAAGTGCTTAATCCAGCTCAAAAGAACTATACTGTGACTGAGTAGGAATTGTTGGCTGTAGTATTCACTTTTGAGAAATTCAGCTCTTACTTGATAGGTACGAAGGTGATTGTGCATACAGACCATGCAGCTCTTCGGTATCTTATGTCAAAAAAGGATGCTAAGCCAAGACTGATTCGGTGGGTACTTCTATTGCAAGAATTTGACTTTGAAGTCAAGGATTGTAAGGGGACAGAAAATCAAGTTGCTGACCATCTATCACGCCTTGAGGAGGAGGCCATGCTTAAATTGAAGGATGATCTGGAGATTGATGATACTTTTTCAGATGAGCAAGTACTGGCAGCTTTCCAAGACTTAATCCCTTAATTTACTGATTTTGCCAAATTTTTGGCAAGTGATCTAGTTCCGGTGGATATGTCGTATCAGCAAAGAAAGAAATTTATGCATGAGGTGAGAAAATTCTTCTGGGATGAGCCGTATTTGTTTAGGGTGTGTGCTGATGGCATAATTTAAAGATGTGTCCCAGAGGTCGAGATGATGATTATTTTGGAAGCATGTCACTCATCTCCAGTTGGGGATTATCATGGAGGTGCACGGACTGCCCATAAAATCTTGCAATGTGGGTACTACTGGCACAGCAATTACAAAGATTCTCGTGATTATGCTCGCGCTTGTGACCAATGTCAAAGGCAAGGGAATATTTCACGCAGACACGAACTCCCCATGACAACTATACTTGAGCTTGAATTGTTTGATGTGTGGGGAGTTGACCTTATGGGTCCTTTTGTAAGCTCGCATGGAATGAAATACATCTTGGTAGCCATTGGCTATGTTTCTAAGTGGGTGGAGGCAATTGTGCTTCCTAATAACGAAGGGAGAAGTGTCACAACATTCTTGAAAAAGCACATATTCTCACGATTTGGGACACCCCGAGTTATTATTAGTGATGGAGGATCCCACTTTTGCAATCGTTTTTTCAAGGCCCTGCTTGAAAAATATGGTGTTAAACATAAGGTGGCAACACCTTACCATCCTCAGACGAGCGGGCAGGTTGAGGTGTCATATCATGAGATCAAGTCTATTTTGGCAAAAACAGTTAATGCCAATAGAACTGATTGGGCTCAAAGATTGGATGATGGGTTATGGGCATATCGGACTACTTTCAAAGCACCAATTGGTGCATCACCATATCAGTTGGTTTTTTGAAAATCTTGCCATTTGCCCATCGAACTGGAACATAAGGCTTTGTGGGCGTTAAAAAGGTTGAATTTAGACTGGAGTAAAGCGGCTCAATTGAGACTTGAGCAGATGAATGAGATGGATGAATTTCATCTCCGAGCTTATGAAAGTTCAGCATTATATAAAGAGAAGATGAAATTGCATCATGATCGTCGAATTGAGAATCGAGAGTTTCACCCGGGCGATTTGGTGCTACTGTATAATTCCAAACTTTGCTTGTTTGCTGGTAAATTAAAGTCCAAATGGTCCAGCCCATTCACGGTTGTTCAGGTATTCTCACATGGTGCTATTGAGCTAAAAGGAGCAGATAATGTTCTATTCAAAGTCAATGGACAGCGTGTTAAGCATTATGTGGGAGTTATGGAAGAGATAAAGACAGTTGAGGAACTTGAGCTTGATGAAGTCTAAGTAGTCAAGCTAGCCATGTCGTGTCGCGACGTTAAATCAGGTGCTTCATAGGAGGCAACCCATGGGCTAGTTGGTGAAGTCTGAGTATCTGAGTTAGTCGTGTTGTGCCGCGACATTAAATCGAGTGTTGATTAGGAGGCAACCCAAGATTTTGTTATGTGGAGATCTGAGCATTGAAGGAGCAGTTAGTAACGTCACAAAATTTACCTGCATTGATTCAGTATAATAAGGATAAATCACGTCCCTATTCACGACACGTGAGTCCACTTATGACACGTGGATGGTGCCGTGAAAATCAGGGACAATTGTCAGCTTTCAGGAACTCACCTACACCAGGACCCATGTGGCGTAAGTCAAACCCACGTCACGTGGGTCGAATCGTGGAAATCAGACAAAATGGTTCAACCTCAGGACCTCATCCACTCCATGGCTCACGTGACGTGAGTACAACCCACGTCACATGGGTTGTACCGTGATAGTTAAAAATCTACAGACAGACCAAACCCGACCCGACCCAATCCTATTTTTCTATTTCAAAATTGGGTTTCTCCTTCTTTACCCAATATAAATCCGAGCCCATTGCCTTATTTCCCACTTTCAATTCATCCAATTAAACCCTAATTTCCATTTCTTCTCTACTCCATCAACCAAAAACCGACCCTCCCATCACCTAAATCGCACTTATTCGATCCCCTTATCACCATAAACTCAAAAATTCGAACCCTCTTACCCCCAAAATTCGAAAACATGACCCCCACACCCAAATCCAATTCAAACCTGACCCTTACGCTCTAAAATTCGACCCAAACCCATTACCATGCCTCCCAAATCAAACCCCAAAAGTGACCATCTTGATTTCTCATCCCGGATTTGCACCAAAAATCCTGATTTACCAGCCCGTCTGCGTGATGAACCAACTGAGTCTGAGAGAAGTGGGTCCGTGGAGGTGTTTGACGTTAGCCATGATGATACTGCTTTGGTACCACGGACCATGAGGTTACAGACGTGGGCCCGAGCTGCTGCTCGGGCAGCCCTTCAGCCTGCCCCACCACCTGTCGAGCCAGTTATTCCGGATGAGTCCTTTGAGTTCGCCCCCAGTCTGAAGAGGGGGAGGAGGCTTCTGCGTCAGGCTCTGCAGATGATGCTACGGGTCAGGGTACATCTACGGCGGAGGCTACAACTTCTATTACTGGTTCTGGTGCCCAGAGTGCTCCGACTCCCGCACAGAGTACGAAGGTTCAGTGTTGGTATTTGCAGGGCATGCGTGCCTTTTATGATAGAGATGCTGAGTTGACAGAGAGGGGTGTGTGTCGAAGGAGCATTATAGAGGAGCCGTGATACCGATTGGAGGAGCCGTGATACCGATTGGAGGAGTTGAGGGCACTGCCTGACATTTGGCCTGTCTTTGAGAGATATGGATTGGGCTGGATGGCGCAATCTTCTGGTCGTTATAGCTCAGAGTTAGTCCGAGAGTTTTATGCCTCTTATGCTATGTCGGTTGACTTGAGCACTCCTGTTGGGCAGCGATACCTTTTGCAGACATTATTGACTCACGTCTTGGTTCGCGGTAGCCGCGTAGATATTTGAGAGCAGACCATTCACCGCTTCTTATTTGGGGCTGAACGTCCACTTCTGGCTTTGACTGCTGAGTTTGATCATCGGATGGACACTGTCAGAGATAGAGTTAGGATGCGAGATGCGAATCAGAAATTAGAGTTGCTTAAATGGATTGCGGGGTACATAGCCGAGGATGGTGTGGTGGCTAGTTGGGTGACTGGGAAGAAGGACATCAAAAAGTCCACGCTTTATTTTGCTGGCAGATTTCGGTGGTCCGTTGTTCGACATAGGTTGGGTCTAACTAATGCTGACAACTTACTTACATTGGACCAGGCTGTGGTGGTATCCAGCATATTGGCTGGCTATGAGATTCACTTTGCAAGATACATCCTCCGGGAGATCCATGAGCGGGCCTTCTGAGATCATACGAGTATACCCTTCCCATGCCTGATCCAGGGTTTGTGTGACAGGGCGGGTGTAGCCAGGATACCTTCCCTCGACCATTATATAGAGGTGACCCGCATTGCGGATGTTGGTCTGATGCAGCTGCGGTTTCTCACCCCATTCTTCCACGTGGGTCACAGCCATCTAAGTCATCGGACGCAGCCCTAGATGAGCAGAGTAGTGCTCCTATGCCGATTCTGGTATCGGTTAAGGTACCTGAGACTATTCCTGTACAAACTGAGGGCGCAGACCCTATTGATGATGAGGTACCCGGTACTAGTTCTCCACTGCCTCCTTCTGAGATGGTTTCAGTGTCTAGGGACTTTTTGCAGCAGTTGATTGACAGACAGACGCAGATGTTCGAGCGACAGACCCACACTGAGACCCAGATGGCTAAGTTGGTATCCCAGCTTAAGCCTTGGGTTAGGATGACTGTAGAGGCTGCGGAGGGTAGGGTGGAGGCACAAATGACTGCGGCAATGGACCAGTTTATGCGGGGGTTGCATGGGAGGATTGATAGTTTTGAGGCACGTATGGCCTCCCAGTTGAGTGCGCACCAGGCCCTGATATGACCGGCTTGACCCAGGAGGTAGCCGTATTGAGAGAGGACGTTCAGGCATTGGCAAAGAGTAACACTCCTATTATACCACCTATGCCTACCCAGATCTCTGACGAGTAGTCTTCGATGGATAGAGGCAAAAGACCTCGCAGTCCGAAAGATCGGGGTGATAGTGATGCTGAGTACGAGAGTGATCTGCGGAGGGCGGTTAAAGCCTCCCGGGTGGAGTACCATGTGAGCCAGATTAAGGCAGAACAGAGGGTGTGTGGTGCATCTGCTAGTCAGGCTGCCCCTCCATCAGATGCACCGACTACTGAGCAGATTGATGATCTCGCTATGGACGGGCCCACTTTCGACTCTTAGGGCACCACAGGTATGTCTTCACTCCCTTGTATTTTATTGATATTTGTGCATTGAGGGCAGTGCACCATGTTTAGTTGGGGGTGGGGGTGTACCACCACTTGGAAGTTTTTGTTGTCGTGTTTCTTTTCCCCCGAGTGTGCTATCATAGTAGAACCGACATGTTTAGGATGTTATTTATAGGGTTTATGTGTTTCTTGCTAAATTAGGAGAAAAACAGGGGAACTGTAGTGCAGTCCAGTTTAGAAAAGTTTTGTTATGTTAAGGATACCCCTCCTGAAAAAAATGTTGTTATTTTTGAAGTATGTGTGTGTTGTGACAGCTGTTGGATCTTGTTATGGCACTAAGATTATAGGCAAATAATTGTATCTAGCATTGCATAAAATGGATAGGTAGTAGTTGATAATGTAACCCTGTGTTATGTGTGTGTGAGGTCACTACTTAGTTAATTGTGTGTGTGCAATCCAGAACTTGCCCGGTTAGTCTTGCCTAGGTTATAGGATAGGGATTAGGAAAGGATCATAGGCCATTTTTGAAATAGTCCACTTTTAGCCTAAATGCCAAACCAAATGAATAAGTATCCCTATTCACCTTCTCATTTTAATTACAATGAACCTATCTTGGCCCTGGCCCCTCCTTGGACACTGTGTACCTCAACTCAGGCAAATCGGCTAAGTTGAGGGTGGATATTATAGGGGTGCGTAGATTGAGTTGGGTATGAAGAAGAGGTAAATAAAAGAAAAAGGGAAAACAAGTTTGGGTGTGAAGAAAAAGAAAAAAAATATATAAAGTGAAAAGAAGAGAAACTGCAAAGAAAAAGAAAAAGAGAGAGAGAGAGAGTTGTGTTGTGAAGTTTGAGAAAAATCACACCCAAAATCTGAAAATAAAAGAAAGGAGAAGAAGGGAGAATAAAAATGAGAAAGGTTGGAAGTTGGAGCCAAAAATAGTGTAGTGTCAAGGAGGGTTGAGTCACCATATCCATATGCACCATACCCGTCCCCAAGCCTACATTACAAGACGAGTAAAGTCCTATAGTGATCCTAGTCCAATTGTCTGAAAAACAAAGGCGTAGAAAATAAGGGTAAGTTTATGGTATTTCATGCACACTGTTTTAACTTCTTTGTGAGAGCACATGGGTTGCATTGTTAGCTGCTAGTTGTTCGAAGAATGTCGTTAGCATATATGCTTAAGTTGTTTGTGCATAATCTGGTGCTATCATTTGATCCCTTCTGTGTCATGATACTATGCTGCTGGTATACACACTTTGGTTTTGATTTGCAAGTAGGAGGGGTCGAAAAGGTTTTGTGCCGAAGGCAATGAGTCGACTGCCATAGGTCCCTTAGGTTTCTCTTAGTCAAGCATCGTATATATGTGTTTTTGTTATGTTCGCCTGAGGACATGCAAACGTTCTAAGTTGAGGGTGTTGATGCGACATGGTTACATGGCACTTTCGATGCTGTAAACAAGGAAATTATGCAATAACTTCGGTGTATTTGGTTGGTATGATGTGGCTTCTGTCCTACTTTGCAGGAAAATAGGTTTTAAATGTAAAATGATCAAAATGGAAGAATCAAGCCCGAGAACAAAGTGTCGGAAGAAGAAAGAACAAGAACCTGCACCAGGGATGGACCCATGGCACAAGTCACGTGGCGTGACTAGCACTCACGTGACGTGAGTGGATGGCGTGAGTCCACTTCAAAGATCCAAGAGAAATTCTGATTTCCACGACACAGGTCACATGAGTGACTGATTGTCACGCGACGTGGAAGCATGGCGTGACCCAACTTCTAAAGATGTCAAATTGAGCCTGACCCAACTTCTGGATTTCAGTTTTTCTTCATTGTTGTGAGATCATAATTATGCTTTCATCTCTGAATTCCTCTTGTGTTCTTACAATTATGAGTAGCTAAACCCATCAACTATGGTTGTGTGAACCATGAGGAATTAACGAAACCGGTTAAGTGCAAAGCAACTCTGAACTGATGTGAATGCATGTATTGTTGTCTTCTTCATTGTGATTGATTTTCTAACGGTTGCAAACGTTAGGAGCCCGCCTGTATTCTAGACTTGCTCGAGAGAGAGGTAGAGATTAGGAAAAGAAGATAACAACAGAGATTTGAAGCTATCAACCTTCATCTAATAACCTGAGCCTTAGCGGGAATGGTTATCTGAGATCTAAGACAAGGGTTAGTAGTGCGACACTCGGAGACCAAGAGGAGAAGAATGAAATTCATTTGACCAAGACCGAAAGACGTTTAGATGAACATATGTTGTCAAATTTTGCATGCCACATAGCGGGACGGTTTTGTTAGCACAAGTAATCGGTGGAGTTAAGGAATCATTGGGGATCACAGTCCTAGTGTTTTTCTCTTATTGTCTACAAACTCGATATAATCAACAATTGTTACTATCACGTTTTATTCACAAAACCCCCCCAGTTTTACCTACTTTCCAATTGTTCCATCTGGTATTCTAAACAGACTTCGACTTATTCCCTGTGGGATCAACCCCAACCTAGTTGGGTTCTATATTTGACAAGTGACCACATTATACTTCTTAGGAGGCATATTTTGGGCGACATCAGTCATATTGAGTAGTAACCTCAATTTGGTATGCCCTTTGGACGTGAAAGAAAAGAAAGAAAAAAAAAATTGACTTGAACTTTTGTACCAAAATAAAGAATATTAACCTCCCTTTGGTATTCAAAGAAAATCAATTTTTTTTCAAAGAAATCTTTTTCAATATGGTAATTTTTTCATTGCTTGGAAATTGGTATTTCCCAGGGATTCTCTTCTTCCAATTTCACCACAACTTTCCTTGTATACGGAATGAGAATTTTCACAAGAACTTCTATTTAAGCTCCCCCCTTGTAAAGAAAATTCATCAAAGTATCCGGTAGCTACAAAGAAAAGCCTTTGAGTGTATTTAATTGCTAAGCTGCGACACCACCGAATTCAATCGTATTCAGAGACGTAGGCCTCTATAGTATCGCAAACTTAAGAGTAAAATACACTTTGTGCTTTCTCAGGTAACTTTAAATTTCATAGCAGTGTGCTGCCTTTTGCTCAGACTTGCACAATTGCGATATGAAACTTGTATTTCAATATGGAAAAATTTAATTCGCAAGCCTCTTGTTTGTTTGTTTTTATTTGCAACTGGAAACAAGGAGCTGTAATTTAATAAGGATTTTGCAACCAAGAGTCTTGTAACTGGAAACAAGAAGTAGTAACTTAACCAAGATTTGCAGCCAAGTTTCACCTGTGTTGCTACATTTACATTTTTTTCTTCTTAAACTCAACTTTAGGTTTTCTTGTTTCCAATTTTGCAAGCTTATGTGTTCACAAAGGTCAATCTCTATATATTTTTTTCAGGAACGGTGTAGTGTTCTCTTGATTTCCAGCAATGACGTATTTCAGTGACTGTAAAACCCCATACCCTTGCCTTGAGATAGTGGACAGCAAACAAAATTTGCGAGCCCAAAGCTCTCACCTTGAAAGTTCATCCTCCGGTGATTGGTGTCTTCCTGCTTGTCATAAAACCACTGGACATTCCCCTCCACCTCCCAGAATAGTCGACGACAGAAACAAAGGATGCCATGGATAACTTCTCGGGAAAAATTGTGAATGAAAAAGTTCTTCTTTTGAAGTCTTCTACCCATCAAAATACTATTGTTGTAAGTTCTCCTAGATGCAACGAGAGCCTTAGCAGTTGGCGTGTTCCTACCTCTAGATTTGGCGAGGTTCGGTATACATCTGGCTATTGGGAGTGGGTAGAAGACATTTTTGCCCACAGCAAGGAGGCTTTGGAGTGCAACAAAACTTATGATGTCGTCTTTGCCTCGATGTTCACGTATGACCATAACGCGAATGTGCTCCAAGCCTTCTATGAAAATTGTCGTCCATCCACTAATACAGTTTCTACTTTTATTGGAGAGTTATCCATATCTTTATGGGACTTGAGAAACATCGGAGGCCTTCATGTTCATGGGTTATTTTATGAAGAAGTTATTCCCTCGGCTAAGGAGTTGACACATGTGGATGACCAAGGAAAGCCTTTTCTCCCTAGCAGCTGGTCATACTTATTTTTGGTATTACACCGGCTTACAAAAAGTGTCACCGATAATGTCTCTTTTATTGATTGGACCAAGTCTTGGTTTCGAGGACCAGGAAAATACGCAGAGCCTTCACAAAAGTCGTCTAAGAACCAGGCGAAGCCAAGGATGAATCATGATCCTTTAGGGAATATTGACATGAGTTTTTTACCACGAACCGAAGAGGAAAATGCCCCTTTTATCAAGCTAGATATAGAAGAATCACACAGGGATGAAACTTATTTGGCGGCTTTCCTTGCATGTTGGCTCTGTAAATTTGTGCTTCCCAACAAGAAGGCTGGTTGTGTTCGTTCTAGCGTCTTTAAAGTTGCAAGCTTGATGGCTCATGGAGAAAAAATTTCTTTGGCAATTCCGATTCTTGCAAGCATCTATGATGGCCTTAGGGAGATCTCCACTTCTTCCAACTTGGGTTCCTACAATTTACTCCTTCCAATCCATTATGATTATGGATGGATAGGTGAGTATTTTGAAACTTATTACCGCATCAAACGTCCTCAACGAGGGGTGCAAATATGGCTGATTTTGGGAGAAAAGATGGCAAAACAATTTGACCTTGTTGATGCTCGCAAGTTATTTCAACAAGTCAATGTACAGAAGCTTCCTCATTTGGCCTTGCTACAAGGAAAAGAGCTGTAAATTAACGATAGTGGAAAACTATCCAATTCCTGGAGTGATTTCTTCATAGGCCTTCATTCAAGTTTCGTCACTTTGAGGCATGATGATGATCTAATTGTGGAACCTTATAGTCCTCATCGATTTAGTCGACAATTTGGATTTTGTCAAGACATTCCTGGTGTTCTAATAAAGCACCATTATGATGGTTCGCTGCTAGTTTTGGTACAACTCTGTGATTCTTGTGTTCGTCTTGGAAGCTTGTCAAAGCTTAACATACCAATGCGTCCGTTAGACAATGGACCTTTAATAACTCATGAGTACTCAGATTGGTGGCCAGCCCATCGAGAGAGTGTGTTGAGATGAAATACCCATATTATTTTAATAGGTCCGAAGAAGGATGATGGTCCCTTATCAATCAAAGGAGAACAATTTCAGCTGGATGGTCAAGGAAAGCTTTCTTAATCTTCAAAGTCTAAGGTGATGCCAAGTAATCCTCTGCAATCTGTCAAATCATTTCCAAGTCTAAGAATTTGAAAGGTAACAATACACATGTGGATAAAGGAGTTAAGACTCCTTCATTGTCCCCCAAGGCAGTAGCTATCACCACTTCTGAGACGATCGACATTGTTCACAAAAGAAAAAAATCTTCCAGCCCGTCAGACAAAGGCATCGAAAAGTCTTTAGGTATTGTGCCATTTTGTAGCGACACACCCAAACCACTTGTTTCACTCAATGGGGCTGCCATTACTAGTGCAACCTCTAGCTCAAATGAAAGCAATGCTAGCAAAGAACAACACTAGAAACGCTTGAAGAAAAAGCCTAGGGACTTAAGCTATCAACATTCTGAGTTTGCTGATTTAGATTCCATTAGTATTGATACCGCAATATTTGCAGATGGTGTCACTGGTTCAACAATGCCCTTGGATGAATTGGCACACCAGGTATAAATTATTTCTTTAATATCTTACCCAACTTATTTCTTTACTCGATATTAACTCTATTTTTTTTCAGTTGGGTCTGGTAGATGTTTCCAGTAACGTATTTGGCGACGAAGTATTTGGTGATGATTGTATCACAAGCCCAAATCCCTCCAATATAATGAAGAGTCCTCATCTTTCACTTGATGACGGAAGGTTCAAGCTATAAATGAGGCTCCACCGACAAAGTTGACGCTCCCTTCTTTAGAAAATATTGAACTTTCCCAACTTGTCTTAACTACTGCTATGGTAGCTGGAGTAAATCATAATAGATGTTTAGACGTCTCCAAGGATTTGGTTCTACCGTTGCAGAAAATTGCCTCAAATTTTGAACCACAAGAGGTTATTTTGACCTTTAATTTTTCTTATGTTTTCTGAATATGGCGTACTTTGTGTGAATGTATCACACAATTCTCTGCGGAGTCCTCAAAAAATCTCAAAGAGTTGGAAAAAGGTGTTGCTCTTATTCTTAATGGGCTTCGGGAGGTCAATGTCGTCGAACTTTCTTCTTTGGAGGTTCTGCTTGAAGATTTTTTCAAGAAGCATGGAGATTACGATGTTGCGAAGTTTTCTAGTGCTCAGAAGATAACTAGAGATTCCCATCAAGAGTTGCTTTCTGCTGCGCAACAACGCCTACATACTGCAAATGAAGAAAAAGTCAAGATGGACAAGCATCTGTGAGAGCTTCAAAAAGTCCTTGCTAGAGCTGAAAAAGAGCTAGAATCCTGGACGTTTAAGAAGAGGAAAACCATCTCGCTTATTGAGGAGCATCAAAAGAAATTGTCCATAAATTAAGAGAGTATCACCTACACTGAAGATGAGATTCATGCCCTTGAGAAAATCAGCCCATTGTCGAAAACATAAATAAAAGAACTAGCTAAGCTAAAGGAGGTCGCCGAGATAAGTCGCCACCGGATCCTTAGCCATAGGCTTTTTCCTTAAGTTTTTTTTTTTATTCAGCATAAGAATGTTTCTTTCTCTTTTTTTTTGTTCTGTTTTTCTTTTATCATGATGTAGTGACATTCTCTCTTGGAGAAATAAAAGTGACGCCCTTCCTTTAAATGCCCCATTTATTTTTTTGAATTCGGATGCTTTCTGTGCGATGTAGTTTATTTTTAAATCTGACATGCCAATCAGATTTTATTTGCCTTCCCTGACCATTTCACTTTGACATTCGTGGCATGAGATTAATAACTCGAAATTATGAGCCAATTGCGCTGTTGGAACGAGAATTCACCCAATTACAATATGCATAAAAATCATGACCAAAAGATTTTTTACACTTGTACAGATTTTTATAAAAGGCTTAGCTCGAATTCTGCCTCGCACAACTTTTTTCAGCTTTGAACGTTTATGGTAAAAAAATCATAACTCGGATTAGAAGTGCCAAAACCATGAAATTCTTATTCCCTTGGAAATATAACTCACGAAACTACAATGTGTATAAAAATCATGACCAGAAGTTCCCGAATTTGTACAGATTTCGTTTCAAACTCAGTGAAAATTTGGCCTCACTTTTTTTTTTAGGTTTGCATGTTTAAGGTGAAAAATTCATAACTCAGATTTGGAGTACCGAAACCATGAAATTCTTATTACTTTGGAAAGATAACTCATGGAACTACAATGTGTGTAACCAAAATCCCTCCAGAGTTGCACAGATTTCACTTCAAACTCAGCTCAAATTCTACCTCACTCTTTTTTTTTCAGGTTTGCACGCCTATGGTGTAAAATTCATAACTCAGATTAGGAGTATCGAAACCATGAAATTCTTATTCCTTTGGAAATATAACTCATGGAACTACTATGTATGTAAAAATCAGGACCAAAATCCCTCCCGATTTGCACAAATTTCATTTCAAACTCAACTCAAATTTTGCCTCACTTTTTTTTTCAGGTTTGCACGTCTATGGTGTAAAATTCATAACTCGTGTGAAGGAGTGATGAAATCATGAGTTTATTTTTTTGTTATGAAGAGAGAATCAAGAACTTTAGTATGTGTGAAAATCGCAGCAAAACTTATTCCGAATTGACGGAAATAAATTTTTAAGTTGACTACACACCTGGAATGCCAATTTCAGAGCTTTGTGCACCTTTGCTAAGACGTCTGTATCTTGAGATTGGAGTGTTCAAATCGCGAGCCATTTGATCCGACAGAAACTTGAAATTAAGGAGTACACCCACGCCAAAGATGTAAGGTTAAATCAGCCAAGACAAATTTTTGATGTTGGCGAGGTACTTTTTGACGCTTCCTCTCCGGTTGAGATTTTAGTGAGAAACACATGGTGCATCCCCTTTCATGGCTTGGAAACATGAAACTTGGATAAAAATTTGCTCCAATCCCCTCAAGCCTTGGCATAGAAAACTCCTTGCATCTGGGCGGAGAAGTTTATAGAGCGTCTCCGCCTTCAGGATCTGACATGGCAAAAATCATTCTTGCAACTTGGAAAAGAAAAATTTGACGCGAAGCATCATGGGATGACGATAACCTTTGTCTAGTTTGAGAAGCTTTATGGAGCAAAAGACATCCAGATTAAAGCTCATTGTACTTTTGGCCTCACCATTTCAACACAAATGAGTAAAGTTTTGTTCCGAAGACAATCGCTCATCCTCTTTTCCTACTCTTGAGCGTGCCGAAGAGTATCCCAGTATGATGCTGCGGGTAAAGATGCCCCTAATTTTGAGTAAATACTTGAAGCATCAATGAATTACACAAATTTTTCACTCTATCGCAATCTAACTATGGCTTGATGAGTGCGATAAAGTTGCGCCTGCCATTACATGAACTTGACAACTCTATTCCCTTGCATCAAAAAATTCATATCTCAAGCTAGGAGTATCCAAATGACAAGTTGTCTGTGGCGTCTGAAAGTAAACTTCCATAGCTGAAACATATATGAAAATGAAGTCCTAAATACAATTGTACATGTACAATTATTTTTGAAATTGATCCAGCCATTTGTCATGCTTGCTCTCCATGTTTGGCACACTCGCAGTGAATTTCACGTCCCTAGTTAAAAGTGTCCGAATTACAAGTTGCTTGATCCAACAACAATGGAACCCTTTGAGCGGCTGTAGTAGAAAATTTCATAGCTCGACGTAGGAGCCTTTGAATCACGAGCCTTTTTTTTCGTTGTGAAGAAGACTCCAACAACTGTAATACTCGTAAAATTCATGGTCAAGACCCTTACGAATTTATACAAACATGCCTTTGAAGTTAGATCAAATTCTGCCTTGCTTGACTCTTCTCCTTTGTGTGTCTGCGGCAAATTCAGCGGAGTAAAATCTAATTTACGTGCTATTTATGATGCTTCAAAGAGATATCGTGATGATCAAGCCATGACACAGACTCTTTCTTTTTTACTCATGTGACTGAACCTAGAGTAAATACTCTAAGCTGCCTATGTACCTCGATGAAGAGGATCAAGTCATAACGTAGTTCAGGAAGATGAGTTATTTTTTTTTTTTATTTTTTTGTGTGTGTGTCCTAATTTTTGCTTAGGCCACCTCTTTCGAAGTTTTCAACCTAACAGACTATTTTTTATTTTATTTTTTTGGGTCGTACACAGTTTATACTCTTGCGGGCCAGGACTAACATACAGTTTATGCTCATGCCTTAAGGAGCGTAGGTGACCTTCATGGGAAGTACTACTTTAGAAGCTTGTCGTTGATTGGACCAACTCTTAAACCATCTTGGTCGACAATTTTATAAGCTCCACTTGAATATGCTTCTTTCACAACATATGGCCCGTCCCATTTTGATGTAAACTTGTCGCCGATGCGTTTGTTGAGGATTATGGGTCTTTGAACTGCTAAGACCAAGTCTCCTATTTGAAATAAGCGCGGCCGTACCTTCTTGTTGAAACTTCTGGCAAGTCGGGTTTGATAACACTCCAACCTTTGTTGTGCTTCTAATCTTTTCTCGTCCAATACCTCTAACTCTGCCAGACGAAGTTGAGCTTTATTTTCATTTGTAAGTCCTTCCTGGATTGCTATTTGCAATGATGGAATTTGTTGCTCCAATAGAAGGAGTGCTTCTACACCATACACCAATGAATACGGAGTCGTTTGCGTAGCTGTTCTGAAGGTTGTACGATATGCCCATAAAGCTTCACCAATCTTCTCATGCTAGTCCCTTTTATTCCTCGCAACCACTTTCTTCAATAGGTTACCAAGTGCCTTGTTAAAAGCTTCGGCAAGACCATTGGCAGGTGCATTGTACATTGAAGACTTATGCTGCGTAAAACTGAACTTCTCACACAAACTCCTCATGAGCTTATTATTGAAGGGCGTTCCATTATTCATAAATATGCATCTTAGTATGCCGTACCTAAAAATTATGTTTGACCTGATAAAATCAACAACATTTTCCTTCTTCACTTCTTTTAATGGCGCAACTTCAGCCCATCTCAAGAAATAGTCAGTAGCAGTCAAGATGTACATTTACCCTTTTGATGACTTTAGAAGGGGCTCAACAACATAAGTCCCCATGCATCGAAAGGCCAAGAGGCTATAGTTAGATGAAGAGGCTCTGGAGAATTATGAATATAATTAGCATGGAATTGACACGCCTGACACCTTTTGGCATGCTTTAGACAGTCCACCACCATTGTTAGCTAATAGTAGCCCATCCTCTTGATGCGAAAATGAAGTTTAGCCCCTGATTGGTATGCTTCACATGTTCCAGAATGTACTTCCTCCATTGTTTGTCGAGCTTCTTCTTTGTCAAGACATCGCAGGAATAGTCCCTTGTAAGAACGATGAAACAATATTCCCTCATGGAAGATGAATCGTGGTGCCCTTCTCTTAATGTATGCTTTTTTCGTAGATCCTCAGGCAGCCTTGCATGTTCGAGATACTCAATCAGTGGTTTCCTCCAATCTTCTTCTTCAACCACTCGAACAGATGTATGGTGACTTTCATTGATTTGAAGATCAAGACAACTAGGAATGACCCATCGATGACATACATGCACCTTTATTGACTCGTTCTCTCTGAGTGCCATCGTTGTGGCTAAGTTAGCCAGAGCATTTGCCATATGATTTTCTTCTCTTGGGACGTGGTTTAAGAACACCTTATCAAACCTTTCAAGCAAAGAAGTAGCATGTTGGTGATATGGAAAAAGATCTTCTTTCTTTACCTCATAACTCCCTAAGAGTTAATTGATAATCAACTTAGAGTCACTGTAGATATCCAATTATGAAATCTTCATATCCGATGTCATTTCAAGACCAACAATTAAAGCTTGGTACTCTATAGCGTTATTAGAACATGTTTCACCCAAAGAAAATGAAAATGGTAAGATTAGTCTTTCTGGTGATATCAACACGACGCCTGCCCTTGCACTATCTCGACGTGCAGATCCATCAAAGAGCATTGTCCATGTCGGCAATTCTTTAATAAATAATGCATTATCATCAGGAAACTCATCTGAAATCTCCCATTCTACTGGAAGAGGGTGATCAGCGAGGAAATTGGCAAGTGTTTGCCCCTTCACAGCCTTTTGAGGCGTGTATACGATCTCATATTAATTAAACAATATAGACCATCTTGCTAGACGATCATAGCGAACTGGACGAGTCATTACAAACTTCATGGGATCAGCTCGAGAAATTAGTTTGATGGTGTATGCTTCAAAATAATGCCTTAGTTTCTTTATCGCATAAAGCAAAGCTAAGCACATCTTCTTAATGGGCGTATAATTTAACTCAGCTCTTATCAAGGTTCAACTTAGATAGTACATTGCTTGTTCCTTCTTAGCTTCATTCTCTTGAGCAAGTAGCACCCCGAGTGATTGCTCTTGTGATGCAATATAGAGTATCAATGGCCGCCTAGGCATTGGTGCCCCTAATACAGGTGGATTCAACAAGTATCTTTTAATGCTTTCAAAAGCATTTTTACATGATTGGTCCCAGTGGAAAGGGGCATCTTTCTTCATTAGATGGCTGAAGGGTTGACACCGTCCATCCAAGTTAGAGATGAACCTCCGAATGAATGCCAAGATTCCTTGTAGACTGCTGAGGTCTCTCAAGTTCTTTGGCTCAGGCATTCTCTGAATGACATCAATATTTGTGGGATCAACCTCAATTCCACGGTGACGTACAATAAAGCCAAGAAACTTTCCCGAAGTAACTCCAAATGCGCATTTGAGTGGGTTCATTTTGAAGTCAAATTTCCTTAACCGCTCAAAAACAATACTAAGATCTTCAAGATGGTCGTCCCTACGCTTTGTATTTACCACCAAGTCATCCACGTAACATTCCACCCTCTTATGAAGCATGTCATCAAAAATGTTTTACATTGTACGTTGGTAGGTGGCACCAACATTCTTTAGACCAAAAGGCATCACCTTGTAATAATATATCCCCTTTGGAGTTCGAAAGGCAGTGCATTCTTCATCTTTTGGAGACATTCTGATTTGATTATATCCGAAAGACCCATCCATAAATGACATAGCTTCACGTCCAGTTTTTGCATCAACCATGATTTCTATGATTGGTATTAGAAAGTCATCTTTCGGACATGCCTTGTTTAAGTCAGGAAAATCAATGCAGACACGTATTTGACCATTCTTTTTCTTGACAGGTATAATGCTTGAGATCCATGATGGGTATTTCACTTCTTGAATAAATCCAGCTTCGATGAGCTTGTTGACCTCTACTTCAATTTGTGTTACCAACTCAGGGCAAAACACTCGTTGTGACTGCTTTTTAGGACATGCTCCTTTTTTCATCCCCAAATGATGAATAGCTATCTTAGGACTAAGGCCTAGCATTTCCTTGTATGACCAGGCAAAGACATCTTTGTACTCAAATAATAACTTGAAGTATTCCCTCTCTTCTTGCGTTGTAAGAAGTGTGTTAATAAAGGTTGGTCGTGGATCTTCCAGAGTACCAAGATTAAGTTCTTTGAGTTCATTAATGGTTGATTGCACTCCATCCTTCAGTTGGGGGGGGGGGGAAGCCTCTTGAACATCATCATCTTCATCATCAAGGTGTGGACCTTCTTCCACTGTTATATGATATGATGCTTGTAAAGAGTTTGAATCTTCCCATTGACTTCCTTCGGAGGTTTTGATGGATTTTTCTTGCTCCTTCTTTGTTTCTCCACAAAACTAGTTAGTGCACACAATGGTGCTTCTTTTCACTTTCAACGAACCATTTGTGGTGATTGACAATACATCCTTTCTCTTCATACATGATAGGAAAATACTATGTATGTCTTTGTCATCGATTCCTTCACAAAAACTTTGTTTCTCATTCTCCAATCTCCTTCCTGATAATGACTTTCTTATGGATCCCAATCGATGAAAAACATAAGTTTTTGAGGTGTTGGCATCTCCTTCCAATTGTTTAGAGACTCTCATTTCGTCCTTGCAACCCAATCTTTTAAATACGGATACACGAGGTGTCAATCTTCCTATGCGTTCAAACACAGAAGTTCGTTATGGTGTTTTCTCATCCTTAGATTCCTTGTTTTTTTCTACCGCGGTATGGTGTGATGAAGTTGTTTCCTTGCCCTTCTTAGATGAAATTCGTAAAAGCTCCAGCAATTTGAATCCCAACCCTAACTTAGGAGTAGCGACATAATTCCCTTGCTTTCTCAACTTTATTTGGGACTCTGTAAGACCATGTATCTTCTCACCAGTGACTTCCTCTTTGAGTTCGCCTAGGCTTGCCGGATTGGAGAAGTCATAACCTGATTTTTCAAGCAGTGTGAAGGACTTTTGATCAAAGTGCCCTTTTATCTTATTAGCCAAAATATTGCTTTCTGAAGAATTAGGAGTGATATACCGGACTTGTATAACTGGGACAGTCATAATCTCCTTCAAATCTTGGAATGCTTTGTGGCTCATTTCTTTTCTTGGAGGGTGGAGTTGCTGAGTACATATTTCCAGCAAGGGTTGTCCATCTCTTCGATGCTCGTGTGTAATATATCAAAAATTTAGATGCTCTTTATCCATATTTGTCTGCACGTCTCCTTCAGACAATGAGAGCTTAGTAGAGATTTTTTTAGTTCTCTTTTTTGACATCTTAACGGCAGCCCGTTGAACCTCCATTTCTTTTTTTGAAACAATATTAGTTGGGATGGCTAGTGTTGGTTTCTCCATATCTAATTCACAAGAATCAAATTAGAACTTTGCATCTACAAAGTATGACTCTGTCTCAGTGAAAGGATTGATATCTGCCTCAATTTTGACTAGTTCAACATCCTTCATATACTTTATGCATTGATGCAAAGTAGATGACACCACTCTATTTTCATGAATCCAGGGGCGTCCAAGAAGAAAGTTGTATGATGTTTTGGAATCTATAACATGAATCAAAATGTTTGACATCATGTTGCCAATTGACAATCCTACACGAATCTTCCCCATGGCTCGTTGTCCTCCTAGATTAAAGCCTTGGATGGTTATTTTGCTCTTGGATAGTTCATCAATGGAGATTTTGAGGCTTTTGATCACCGTCTTTGGAATGATATTGACTGTTAAACCATCATCGATCAATATGCAATTGAGATGTTGTTCTCGAATAGCTCCTACGACAAACAAAGGTCTGTTATGCAGTTTAAACGCCAATAACAAATCATCATCTGTGAAGGAAATTGCAGCAAAACATGATGCGACTTCTTTATTAGCATGATATTCTCGTGCTATTGTTGGACAATACTCATCCTTACTTCCTTTATTTCCTCTGTGCTTGAAATTACATGTGCGGCACTAATTTGACTATCTCTAAGAAATTATTTTGGAAAGAACTCATACAATATAATAGGCCTTCGGACGTTCTGTGATAAGGAACCATCAATCTTCTTTCTAGTACCAAACTTAACACTTTTTGATAGTTGTAGCTGCTCCACGTTACTCCTCATTACTCTTGGATTAGGAAGTTGTATCCTTGGAGCCGCTTGATGTCTCCTTTTCTTATGAGAAACCAATGTCCAACCGTCATCATCATTCTCTTTGGAGTTATTGTCTATCTCTAGTGAACCTACAAGAGTTTTCCTTGGAAAATCCACTTCAATCGGCTCAAAACTCCCAAATTGCAAGAAGATTGAGTTTGGCATAGTCCGCGACATTGAACACTTCTCTTTCTCGGGTACCACACTAGCATGATTTGCTTCAAATGTTTCATCCACATCGATGGTGATTTTTTCTTCGCTCACTAGCTTCATGATTCTCTCCTTCAAGATGAAGCACTTTTCTGTCGGGTGGCCAATGACGCGATAAAACTTGCAGTATTTGGGATCATTGACCTTATTGATTTCCTCAGGCCTCTTTGATTCAGGAAGGTCAATGATTTTATTGGCTAGTAATTCATCTAGTATCATAGGTACGTCTGAATCTGAAAATGGGTAAACTTTTGCTTCTAGCTCTTTCAATGTTGGATGACGTTTTTCCTCCCTTAGATATTGCCTCGGGGCTTCATCTTCCTTCATTTTTTGCTTGGTTGTGACCCTCACAGAATTTGCTTTCACCACCATGGATTCTTTAGTCTAAACCTTTAAGGTCGTACCTTTTTTAAACCCCGTCTTTTCTTTTGTAAGATCAACAAAAGGAGATGTCTTCCATAACTCGTGATGCTCAACTCCATGTCATGTGCTCGTGTAGCAAGTTCTTCAAATGTGCGCGGTTTGATTCCTTATAGTATATATAGAAGGCCCCAATGCATTCCTTGAATTTACATTTCCACAGCAGATATTTCAGAAAGACGGTCTTTACAGTTTAAACTCAACGATCTCCAACGATTGATGTAATCCATCACAGGCTCGTCCTTCCTTTGCTTAGTACCAGTCAACTCTATCATGCTTACTGTTCATCGAGTGTTATAAAATCGATTGAGAAATTCCTTCTTGAGTTGTTCCCAACTATCAATTGACTCATGCTCTAGGTCGATATACCAATCGAATGCATTTCCTTTCATCGAACGAACAAACTGTTTTACCAAAATATCGCCATGTGTTCCAGCGTTGTTACAAGTTTCGACAAAGTGGGCAATGTGTTGCGTCGAGTTTCCTTTGCCATCAAATTGTTGCAACTTTGGTGGTTGATAGTTTGTTGGCATGGTTAGACAATCAATCCGTCTAGTGTAAGGCTTGGAGTAATATAATGAACTCTGTGGTACTCCGCTATATTGATCCCTGATGATGTTGGTTATCATGTCTTGTAATTATTGGATAAACAAAGTTGCAACCGGAGAAGATTGCTTCTCCTTAGGATCAACAAGTGATTCCATGACGTCCTTATTTTATGGAGTAAACCCAGGAGGAAAAGTGGGGATGTGACTCAACTCTCTAGGTCCAAAGGCCTCCAATTTGTTCATAAGTTGAGTGATATGAAGATCCTTATCATCAACAGACTTCTTCAAGGATTCAATGGTTTGTTCCATCGCTGCGAGCTTCTCGTCCATGTTCGTTGAGTCATCCATCAAGGCATTGACCTTCATTGAATTTGAAGAATCCATTAAATCCTCAGGTTCACCAAAGTTGGAGCCAATTTGTGAAAGTTCATCAAAGAACATGGATGCAAGGTTTCCCCCATTGGTCACAATTACAGCCGCCATATGAGAGTTGTTTTTTACCATCTCTAAAGAGGTGAAGTATTCAGATCCATCCAAGCCACTAGTCTTGAACTTTTGTCGAGTAATTTTCCCAACATGACTAAGGTCAACAGATGCGGCAACAGTAGAGTCCTTGCATGAAACATCATTTATTTTTCTGAAGTCCATTGCAATAGTTGAATTTGTAGTTTTTTAATTTGCAGGAGGAAGAGATGAAGAGAAGAATCTATCCCACTAGGCGTGCCAAAATTTGTTCGCAAAATATTTTCAAAAGTGATGAAAATTAACTGAAACCAAAGATAAATAAAAGAAAAAGTAATTTTTATTAATAAATCTTGTGAGTACAATTCTGTAACTCTCTTGATTCTTCTCTCCTAAACTTATAAATGATCTGAGGGCCTTCAGTAGCATGTTTCTCAAATTGTAGGATGATTTGGATTCCTAGAGATGAATTTCAATCGCTGGGAATGTTGGAAAGTGTTTTGTTGATTTGGAAAAATCTCTGGGAAGAACTCCGTTGATTGTTCCTGGGAAGAACTTAGTAGCCGATGCCGATGTTTCTCCAATGCTTGTTGAAGTCTTTTCCCAATGTCTCCCTAGAATGTTATGTTACTCCCCTATTTATAGTTGTAGGGAGTAGGCCAGGTTGCTTGTGATTGGCTGAAACATGTCATTCTGACACTTGGCAGCTTTTGACTGGTTCTTGAATTTGAATGAGATTTCACATTATTTAGACATGTGGCGTCATCTTATTGGTCTTGAATTTGATGGGGAAGCCAATTCACCCTAACACGTGGCATGGGTTTGGGCTTGAAGGTGTAATGGACCTTGGTGTTGCATTTAATAAAATGGACTAATTAATTTGTAAAGCCCAAATGAACATGAATTAAGTCCAAATTTTGTATGAATTTAACCCGTAAAATTTATACGTCTACATTACTGTTGTGATGAATAAAATTGATCTTTTATAGCATCAAAGAATGGGACATATGCCTTTTAACAAAATGAGATCCATTCCTTCAATTGCCTCACAAATTTCCCCTAAACAATCTTTTGAATGCTCCATTTGTCCTATGGCTAGACAACAGAGATTACCCTTCTCTTCCAGTAGTATCCATTCTACTGCCCCTTTTCAACTTATTCACATTGATGTGTGGGGTCCTTATCACACCCATACCTACAATGGATTTAGATATTTTATCACCCTTGTAGATGACTTTACTTGGGCAACTTGGACCCATTTACTGTCTTTCAAATCTAATGCTTTTTCCATCATCAAAGCCTTCATTTCCATGGTGAAGATGCGGTTTCATGCTACTGTCAAGTCCATTAGGATTGAAAATCCTTTTGAGCTTGGCAACAACATTGAAGATACCCATTTTCTTACAACTAATGGCATCTTACATCAAACCACCATCCCTCACACTCCTCAACAAAATGGAGTAGTTGAGAGAAAACATAAATACCTTCTTAAGGTTGCAATGGCCCAACTATTTCAATCCAAGCTTCCCATTAAATATTGGGGTGAATGCATCCTCACATCCACCTATATCATCAATAGACTACCCTTGTCCACTTTGCATAACATTTCTCCTTTTGAAAAAATCCATGGTACTCCTCTACTATATGATCACATGAAATCTTTTGGTTGCTATTGTCATCCTGCCACACCCCAAACCTGGTAGACATAAGTTCCACCCTAGAGCCATTCCATATGTTTTTTTGGGTTATTCTTGTGGAAAGAAGGGTTACAAATTACTTAACCTTGACACTCACTCTATTTTTAACTCTAGAGATGTAGTTTTTTATGAAAATATCTTTCCTTATTCTTCTACTTCCCCTTCAATCTACCCTTGTCCAGATGCAGTTTTTGTTGACCATGATCCTCTTCCTTCCACAGCAGCTTCCCCATCCTCTCACTCTGTTCTGACTGTATCTACACCTTTACCTCTTATACCTGTTCCTCTTGTACCACCACCTGCTCTTCCTGCAATTCTTTCTAGAAGATCTACTAGACAACACTCCCTTCCCCCTACTTTCATACTATATCTGTTCCACTGATCATTCTCTTCCTTCTACACCCCTGATTTCCAAGGTGTCTACTGTTGATTCCATTCTAAAGGAGCCTCAGTTTAATCACCATGTTGCCTCCCACCCCACCTGGAAAGAGGCTATAGTGCAAGAGCTTCAAGCTCTTGAGGCAAATAATACAAGGTATCTGGTGCCTCTTCCTCCTCACAAGAAACCTATCTCTTCTAAATGGATGTACAAGATTAAGAGGAGATCTGATGGATCTGTGGAAAGATATAAGTCTAGGTTGGTAATCCAAGGTGATACCCAAAAGAAGGGCATTGACTATGTTGAAACTTTCTCTCCTGTAATAAAGTTTACAACCATCAAATGCCTTCTTTCCATTGCTGTTAAAAGGAATTGGACTGTATATCAGTTGGATGTCAGTAATGCCTTCCTTCATGGAGATCTTCATGAGGAGGTTTACATAAAGATACCTCTTGGCTTGCAGGTTTCTCCTTCTACTTCATCCACTCCTATTGTTTGCAAGCTGAAAAAATCCTTATATAGGTTAAAACAGGCTTCAAGACAGTGGTTTTCTAAGTTGTCCGAAGCCTTATCTTCCAAGGGCTAGGTATCAAGTAAAAATGATTACTCTTTATTTACTAAATCTTCAGTTGGTTCTTTGTCTGTTTTGGCGGTATATGTGGATGATATTCTTCTAGCTGGTGATGATCTTGCTTAATTGGACTCTCTTAAGCAGTTTTTACATGACCAGTTCAAGATCAAGGATCTTGGTCATGTTCATTATTTTCTAGGCTTGGGGGTTACCTCTCATCCCCAAGGCTATTTGATGACCCAACATAAGTTTACACCAAAGTTACTTACTGAGTTTAATTATGATCATTTTATGTTGATGTGTCATGATCACATGACTCTTTAGACGCTTAAAACAAAGAAAATATGCAGTTACTTGGGTATATCTTGTGGGTATGATGTGTTTTCTATCCTACTTTGTAGAAAAATAGGTTATGGATGCGAAATGGAGATAAAGTGAAGAAGAATGCAGAAGAATGGAGAAATTGAAGATGAAAGAGTCAAGATGTAACCCCAAGGGTGACTCACGTCAGAGACTTACGTCCCGTAGGTACACTCATATAACATGAGATGGTACTGTGGATCAACTTCAGATAGGTGGAATTACAACCTGCTTCCCACGACAGGAACCCATGTGGCGTGACTCAACTCACGTGACGTGAATGGGTGCCGTGAATAGACTTCAGATATTGTGTGGTGCTGCCTGATTCTCACGACAGGGACTCACGTGACGTGGCTTGGTTCCACGATACCAAGACATTATACCGTGGAAAATTGCCGACTTTAGTCTCCTATTTTGTTTGGGACAGGATTCATCTTGTATCTATAAATACCCCTATATTGTCCTATGTGCAGGAGTTAGTCAGTACATTAATTTGAAATAGTTTTGTCATTATTTTGAGTTCAGAAACACAGTATTGATTTTGTAATCTTGGAACACTGATTCTAGGATTTTATTCATAGTTGAGATTTTAGAATTTCTTCGTTATTGTGAGTTTACAATTATACCTTCATCCTCAAATTCTTATTATGCTCTTGCGAACATGAGTAGCTAAACTCATCAACTAGGGTTGTGTGAACCATGAGGAATTAACGAAACAGGTTAAGTGCAAAGTAATTCTGAACCGCTATGAATGCATGTATTATTATTTCCTTCGTTGTGATTGATGTTTTAACGGTTGCAAACATTAGAAACTCACCTGTATTCTAGACTTTCTCGAGAGAAAGGTCGAGATTGGGAAAAGAAAATACCAACAGAGATTTGAATCTATCAACCTTCATCTAATAACTTGAGCCTTAGCAGGAATAGTTATCTAAGATCCAGGACAAGGGTTAGTAGTACGACAGTCGGAGACCGAGAGGAGAAGAGTGAAATTCGTCTAACCAAGGTCGAGAGACGTTTAGATGAACATATTTTGTCAGCACAAGTAACCGGAGGAGTTAAGGAATCATTGGGGATCACAGTCCTAGTGTATTTCTCATATTGTCTACAAACCCTCTATAATCAGAAATCGTTATCGTCATTACCTACTTACAAAAAAAACCCAGTTTTACTTACGTACCAGCTACTCAAACTAGCATTCTACATAACTTTGACCTATTCCCTGTGGGATCGACCCCAACCTTATTGGGTTCTATATTTGATACAGTGACCGCATTATACTTCATTGAGAGGTGTAAATTGCGCGACATTAAATTTTGGAACCGTTACCGGGGAATACGGTTACGGAGTTAATTAATACTGGTTGAAGTTGATTGGTATTATTTTTCTATACTTCTAAGGGCACACGCTGGTGTATGCCCAACACTAGGAGTCAAGGCAATTCATCTAATAACTTGAGCCTTAGCAGGAATAGTTATCTGAGATACAGGACAAGGGTTAGTAGTACGACAGTCGGAGACCGAGAGGAGAAGAGTGAAATTCGTCTAACCAAGGTCGAGAGACGTTTAGATGAACATATTTTGTCAGCACAAGTAACCGTAGGAGTTAAGGAATCATTGGGGATCACAGTCCTAGTGTATTTCTCATATTGTCTACAAACCCTCTATAATCAGAAATCGTTATCGTCATTACCTACTTACAAAAAAAACCCAGTTTTACTTACGTACCAGCTACTCAAACTAGCATTCTACATAACTTTGACCTATTCCCTGTGGGATCGACCCCAACCTTGTTGGGTTCTATATTTGATACAGTGACCGCATTATACTTCATTGAGAGGTGTAAATTGCGCGACATCAAATTTTGGAACCGTTACCGGGGAATACGGTTACGGAGTTGATTAATACTGGTTGAAGTTGATTGGTATTATTTTTCTATACTTCTAAGGGCACACGCTGGTGTATGCCCAACACTAGGAGTCAAGGCAATTCCCTGATTCCGCTTGATCTTAAAATAGAAAGGACTCTGAGAGCAAATAGAAGAATGGTGAATACCGATGAAGTTCAGGATCCTGCTGCCTTGGGAGACATTCATAATTAACCAATTTAGCCAGTTGGTCATAAAACAGCAGATAAAACTACGGCTTGGTTAACATGAGAAGAGCAAGCTAAAGAAGATGCTTTTAGGAAAGTAGAGAGAGATAATCGAGCTATGCAAGAGGCAGCCCAGCGACTGGCTGAGGCTGAAGAGAGACAAAGAAGACTGAGAGCTCACCAACCAGTTCAAAGACTGCATGTGCCAGTTTATGATGATCCTGAGGAAGAAGATGTGGCCTATTTTGAGCCAATAGACATTGGTGTCATTATTCCACCAGAGTTACCTCCAGGCACTAAGTTTGACATTACCAGTGCCATGATTCACTTTCTAAACTTGAAGGGTGTGTTCGTCGGTCTTCCTACTGATGATCCAAACATGCAAGTGATGAATTTTGTGGGGGTACGCACTTCGATTGAGATTGTTTCCATTTTCTCTAACAGGAGAGGCGACTTTGTGGTTGGCAGAATTACCACGAGGTTCCATTACTACTTGGGAAGAATTAAGAAATTAATTTCTGGAAAGAATTTTTCCTTCTTCCAAGATGCTACAGTTGAAGGATGAAATTTACAACTTCAGGCAACTACATTCTGAAGAACTTTACGAGACATGGCTAAGGTTCAAGAAGAAGCTACAGAATGTGCCAAATCATAGGATGAGTGGTAGGAATTTACTTGAAATCTTCTACAGGGATTTAACTACCAACGCGAAGGCGGTAGCAGATATTATCACTAGTGGAGCATTCATGAGTCTGAGATGGGAATGAGCTTCGGAGATATTAGATCATATCACTAAGACCAACCGAGGCTGGCATACTGGAGAGGCAGAAACGCCTGCTAGCACATATGCTATTGGAGCCTCAGCAGCACAATGGGCTTTGGACGAATATGTAGCTCAAGATGTCGCTCAGCTGAGGACAAAAATTGGTTTATTAGCTAAATAGATAACGGCCAGAGATGCTGAGAAGGTGCATGTTGTAGGTGCATAAGGTAAAATGCCTAGACATGACGATTATGAATCTGATGAAGAGGCTAAGTCTTTGGATCGAGAAGTGGCGGGTTTTTGAGCCAAGGTCCAAGAGTCTAACCAATACTCCTGGAACTCGAGGCAAGGGAATCAAGGTCGAAATTACTATAGAGACAGTTACAACAGGTCGGGATATAGAGATAGAGAACGAGATCGCGACGATGATTGGAGGAGGAAGGATGATTATAAAAAGAAGAGTGGTGTATATGTTCCACCAGGAAACTGCGATGCTAACTCTGGAAATTCAAGAATGGAATCCCTTCTCAATAAACTGGTGAAAGGGTCAGAGAGTCAAGAACAGTGCCTGAAGGAGATTAGGTCAGACATCTCTGGAATAAGTCAGAAAGTAGAATCCCATTCAATTGCTATTAAATAATTGGAGTAGCAATTCGGGCAAATATCAGTGGCATTGAACCAACGTCAGCCAGGTACAAGAATTCGAAGAATGATAGTCACTGTCTGGCCATTACTACGAGAAGGGGAAAATGTACAACAGATCCATCTATACCTATGGATAGTAGTAAGACCAATGAGCCGATGATAGTTGATGTAGAAACTAAGATAGAACCAGATAATTCAAAGGTCAAAATAGTTCCAAATCCTCGTGATACTGGCGAAAAGGCAAAATCTGAAAAGAGGTAGGAAAAAGAGGTCCCACAAATGCTGAAAACTATCCCACGACCTCCTCCTCCCTTTTCTCAAAGATTGAAAAAAAAGACTGAGGAAGGCAAATATCAGAAGTTTATTACAATGTTGAAAGAGCTATCGGTAAGCATCCCTCTTATTGAGGCATTGGAGCAGATGCCAGGTTATGCGAAGTTCATGAAAGACTTGGTGACAAAGAAGAGAACTGTCAGTTTTGAGCTGGCAGATAACTTACATCATTGTAGTGCAGTTGCTTCGCGTTCCCTAGTTGAAAAGAAGGAGGATCCAGGAGCTTTCACAATTCCTTGTACTATCGGGTCTTACAACTTTGCTAAAGCACTTTGTGATTTGGGTGCTAGCATTAACTTAATGTCGTTAGCCATTTTCAAGCAGTTGGGATTGAGAGCACCAAAACCAACCTTTATGAGACTTCTCATGGCAGATAGGACTGTGAAAAAGCCGGTGGGCATTTTGTATGATGTTTTGGTAAAAGTTGCATATTTTATATTTTCGGCTGACTTTGTGATCCTAGATTGTGAAGTTGATTTCGAGGTTTCCATCATATTGGGAAGACCATTCCTTGCCACTGGTCGTGCATTGGTCGACATGGAAACAAGGCAGATGAAATTCAGGTTAAATGATGAACAAGTCACTTTCAATGTTTGTCATTCCATAAAGCAACCAAAAGATATGCGGGTGATTTCAGTAATAGATACAGTTGAGGATAGTGATATTATCGTGTCTCTTAAAGAAAGGTTGGGGGTAGAAGCTATCGCAGCCGTGATTATGAATTTTGATAGCAACGGTATTGAATAATACGATGAGATGGTTAGTGCACTCACTGGTAAGGGAGCATACACTTATGCTCTAAAGAAACTTAATCTCGATTTGAAAAATAGGGTGACCCTACCAGCTCGTCCTTCTATTAAGGAGCCTACAGTTTTAGAGCTTAAGTCTCTTCCGGCTCACCTTCGCTACATATTTTTGGGAGCCAACAACACCTTACCTTTGATTATTTCTGCTAAATTGGTGGAGTGGTAAGTAAAGGCTATGGTTTTGGTATTGAGAAGATTTAAGAGGGCCATTGGTTGGTCCATTGCTGATATTATAGGAATTCCACCCGGCATTTGTACTCACAAAATTCAACTTAATCCTAAGTGCATACCAAGCATTGAACACCAACGTCGTCTAAACCCACCAATGCAAGAGGTTGTGAAGAAAGAGATCATCAAGTGGTTAGATGCAGGAGTGGTTTACCCCATCGCTGATAGCAAGTGGGTGAGCCCAGTTCAATATGTACCAAATGAGGCCGGTTACTGGATGGAGAGTTTGCATGGATTATCGAAAGTTGAATTCTTGGATCATTTTCCTATGCCTTTCATGGATCAGATGTTAAACCGTCTTGCTGGTAGAGGATGGTATTGTTTTCTCGATGGCTATTCAGGGCATAATCAGATTTTCATCGCTCCCGAAGACCAAGAGAAGACCATTTTCACTTGTCCATACGGGACATTCGCGTTTAAAAGGATGCCTTTCGATTTATGTAATGCACCAGCCACTTTCCAAAGTTGCATGATGTCTATTTTCTCCGACATGGTGGAAGACACTATTGAGGTTTTATGGATGATTTTTCTGTTGTGGGAGACTCATTTGATGATTGTTTGGAACACCTTGCTAATGTGCTGCAAAGATGAGAGGAGTGCAAGTTAGTGCTAAATTAGAAAAAATGCCACTTTATGGTCAACGAGGGTATCGTATTGGGGCATCAGTTTTCAAAGAAAGGTATTGAAGTTGATAAGGCAAAGATTGAGGTGATTGAAAAATTAGCTCCACCGATCTCCGTGAAAGGAATTCGAAGTTTCTTGGGACATGTAGAATTTTATAGGAGATTCATCAAAGACTTCTCGAAAATTTCTAACCCGTTATGCAAACTTTAGAGAAGGAGGCAAAGTTCGTATTCGATGAGGCATGTCTAAAAGCACTTGAGTGTCTAAAAGAGAAGTTGGTTTCAGAACCTATCATTGTTTCCCCAGATTGGACGATGCCTTTTGACATTATGTGTGATGCTAGCGGGGTATCTTTGGGTGCAATCCTTGGCCAAAGATATGAGAAGATTTTACATCTGATTTACTATGCTAACAAAGTGCTTAATCCAGCTCAAAAGAATTACACTGTGACTGAATTGGAATTATTGGCAGTGGTCTTTGCTTTTGAGAAATTCAGATCTTACTTGATTGGTACGAAGGTGATTATGCATATAGACCATGCAACTCTTCGGTATCTTATGTCAAAAAAGGATGCTAAGCCAAGGTTGATTCGGTGGGTACTTCTATTATAAGAATTTGACTTTGAAGTCAAGGACTGAAAGGGAATCGAGAATCAAGTTGCCGACCATCTATCACGCCTTGAGCAGGAGGCCATGCTTAAATTAAAGGATGATCTTGAGATTGATGATACTTTTCCAGATGAGCAAGTACTGGCAGCATCATAAGACTTAATCCCTTGGTTTGCTGATTTTGCCAACTTTTTGGCAAGTGATTTAGTTTCGAAAAATATGTCGTATCAGCAGAGAAAGAAATTCATGCATGAGGTAATAAAATTCTTCTGGGATGAGACGTATTTATTTAGGGTATATGCAGATGGCATTATTCAAAGATGTATTCCAGAGGTCGAAATAATGAGTATTTTGGAAGCATGTCATTCATCTCCAGTTGGGGGTCATCATGGAGGTGCACGGACTGCCCATAAAATCTTGCAATGTGGGTAATATTGGCCCAGTATTTACAAAGATGCTTATGATTATGCTTGAACTTGTGACCAATGTCAAAGGCAAGGGAATATCTCACGCAGACACGAAGTTCCTATGACAACTATACTTGAGCATGAATTGTTTGACGTGTGGGGAATCGACTTTATGGGCCCTTTTGTGAGCTCACATGGGATGAAAAATATTTTCGTAGCTGTCGACTATGTTTCTAAGTGGGTGGAAGCAATTGCGCTTCCTAATAACGAAGGAAGAAGTGTCACGGCATTCTTGAAATAGAACATATTTTCATGATTCGGCACACCCCGAGTTATCATTAGTGATGGAGGATCCCACTTCTGCAATCGTCTGTTCAAGGCCCTTCTTGAAAAATATGGTATTAAACATAAGGTGGTAACACCTTACCATCCTCAGACAAGCGGGCAAGTTGAGGTGTCAAATAGTGAAATCAAGTCTATTTTGGCAAAAACGGTGAATGCCAATAGGACTGATTGGGCTCAAAGATTGGATGATGCATTATGGGCATATCGAACTGCTTTCAAGACGCCAATTGGTGCATCACCATATTAGTTAGTTTTTGAAAAATCTTGCCATTTTCCTGTCGAAATTGAACATAAGGCTTTATGGGCTTTGAAAAGGTTGAATTTAGACTGGAGTGAAGTGGCTAAATTACGACTTGAGCAGATGAATGAGATGGATGACTTTCATCTCCGGGCTTATGAAAGTTCAGAAATATATAAAGAGAAGATGAAATTATATCATGATCGACGCATTGAGAAACGAGAGTTTCACCCGGGAGATTTGGTGCTACTTTATAACTCCAAGCTTCGCTTGTTTGCTGGAAAGTTAAAGTCCAAATGGTCCAGACCATTCACGGTGGTCAGGGTATTCCCACATGGAGAAATTGGGCTAAAAGAAGCTAATAATGTTCTATTCAAGGTCAATGGGCAGCGTGTAAATCAATATGTGGGAATCACGAAAGAAATAAGGACATTTGAGGAGCTTGAGCTTGATGAAGTCTAAGTAGTCAAGTTAGCCGTGTCGTACCGCGACATTAAATCAGGTGCTTCATGGGAGGCAACCCATGGGCTGGTTGGTGAAGTCTGAGTATCCAAGTTAGCCATGTCATGTCGCAACATTAAATAAGGCGCTACTTGGGAGGCAACCCAAGATCTGATGATGTTATATTGAATTGATATTCGCTATATTGAACTGAGTATGTGCCAGTACTGCCCACGGAAGTGATTCACGAAATATAGGTTCACCTAAGTAACGTGGACTGGTACCGTAGAAGTCAAAGGAAAATTGTCACCTGCGGAAGTTGACCTACGCCAGAGACCTACGTCACGTGGGTCAACCCAGGTTATGTGGGTGGTATCGTGAGAAGCAGAGGTAATTAACACCTGCAGAAGTGATCTACGCCAGAAACCCACGTGACGTGGGTTGACCCACGTCACGTGGGTGGTATCGTGAGAAACAGAAATCTGCGGGTACCTGAGACCCGACCCGACCCGATCCAACCCGATCCAACCCGATCCAACTCTTCATATATTTCAATACTCCCCTCAAATCTGACCCATTTTCAATTGCCACCCATTTATAAACCCTACTTCTAATAATTCACCAAATTTTTATACCATCATTCCTAAATTCTTCAAATTCCCAAAGTTCACATTCAAAATCCTCAAATTCCCTCACACCGATTTCAACTTTCCCCTACTCTTTACCCAAACTCGTAAATTTAAAAATCCCCAGACCTAAATTCGACCCTACCCAGACCCGAATTCGACTCCCCACACCAAGAATTGACCCCACCCAACCCGAAACATCCTTCACCTGACCCAAATACCCATTCCAAACCCAACCCAAGCCCAAATCAAACCCCAAACGTGGCGACATGGGTTCTTCCTCACACATCCGTACCAAGAATCCTGAATTTACAAGTAGATTGCATGATGAACCTTTGATTTTTGATAAAAGTAGGTCTGAAGAGGCATACAAGCTTATTCCCGATGATACTGCACTGGTTCCTTGTACAACGAAGCTACAAATGTGGGCACAAGCTACTGCCCGGGCTACCCAACAGTGTACTGTACAGCACCCTCAACCGGTTTCCCCTGCTCAATCTTCTAATTCTGCACCCCAGTCTGATGAGGGGACGGACGATGCTGCAACCGATGACGAACGGGAGATTGATGTGTCTGGCTCTGAGTTGAATGTTGAGGATATGAATGATGCCGATGTTGATGGTTTCGGCTCTGGGGACAATTCTGATGGTCCGAATGATGCGACAGCATCTATTTCTGGCACTGGTGGTCAACACTCCATGACGTCCTCACAGAGACAGGTAGTTGCACAGCGGGCAGTCATTGCAGTTCGAAGGGAAAACAAAAGGTGGTGTGTTCAGGGCATGAGGGTCATTTATGACAGGGATGTCGAGCTTACTGAGTGGGGCGTGTGTAGAAGGAGTATCGCTGAAGATCCCCGATATCGGCTAGATGAATTGAGAGCACTGCCTGAGATTAAGGTTGTCTTTGACCATTATGGGTTCGAGTGGATGACGGAGCCTCCTGGGCACTATAGCTCAGAGTTGATCCGTGAGTTTTATGCTTTTTATGCTGCATCTGTTCAGTTGATCACACCTGTTGAGCAGCGGCTCCGGGACCAGCCTCTATTGACTCACACTTTGGTTCGGGAGACCAGAGTCGATATATCTGAGCAAACCATCCACCGATTCTTGTTTGGTGCTGATCGTCCATTGCCAGCTATGACTGCTGAGTTTGATCACCGTATGGAGACTGTCAGAAATAGGATTAAAATTAGGGATGCTGATCAGAGGTTAGAGTTACTTAGGTGGATTGCTGGTTATATAGCAGAGGCGGGTGTTAATATTAGTTGGGTGACTGGGAAGCTAGATATAAAGAAGTCCATACTCCATTTTGCTGGCAGGTTTTGGTGGTCGGTTGTCAGGCATCGGTTGAGTCCCACTAATGCTGATAATTTCCTCACACTTGATCGGGTAGTGTTGGTAGCGAGCATTCTGGCAGGCTATGAAATTAACTTCGCCCGCTACATCGCTAGGGAGATACATAAGCGTGCTTTTTGTGACTTCACCAGCATCCCTTTCCCCTGTCTGATTCATGGCTTATGTGTTAGTATTGGTACGTTCACGATGACTGTAGTAGACAATCATATTGAGGTGACCCGCATTGCTGATAGAGGGTTGATGCAGCAGCAGGGAGCTCACCCAGTCTTTTCGAGGAGGTCTCACCCTTATGGGTCATCAGGAGGAGCCCTTTTTGAAGGGCCTAGCGATAGAGACGAGCCGATGAGCACACCTATGCCTATTCCTATACCGGTGAACATTTATGATACTGTTCATGTACCTGCTGAGGGAACAGTCCCAATTGACGATGAGGTACCCGGCACTACAGCACCACCGCCTCCTTCTAGTATGGTTTCAGTTTTGAGGGACTTACTGCAGTAGTTGATTGATAGACAAACACAGATGTTCAAGAGGCAGGCCCACACAGAGGTACAAATGGCTAAGTTGGTATCCCAGCTTAAGCCATGGGTTAGGACCACAGTTGAGGCTGCACAGGCTAGAGTGGAGGCCCATATGTCTGCGGCTATGGATAAATTAATACGAGAGCTGCATGGACGGATTGATAGCTTTGAGGCACGTATGGCTACCCGATTGGGTACGGCACAGAATCCTGGTATGGCAGTATTGACACAGTAGGTAGCTGCATTGTGAGAGGAGGTTCGAGCTTTAGCATCGAGCAGCACCCCTGTTATTCCACCTATGCCTGTTCAGGACCCAATGCAACCAGTTTTTAAGGTAGATTTGTTTGCCTATGAAGAGCCTCCAATTGATAGAGGCAAATGACCACGCAGTCCGGAGGAGCAGGTGGATAGTGGTGACGAGTTTGAGGGTGATCTCCGAAGAGCGATTAAGGCCTCCAGGTTGGAGTACCATACTAGTCAGATCACCCAGGAGCAGAGGGCACGAGGTGCATCCTCTAGTCAGGCACCCTCTCCACCGGATACACCTAGTAGAGAGCCCAGAGTGCATACTGATGATCCCGTTACGGGCAGGCCCACTTCCAGTGCTTAGGGCGCCGCAGGTATGTCTTCACTCTCTTACCTATATTGTATTGATAGTTGTGCACCATTATTTAGTTGGGGGTGGGGTATACCACCACTTGGAGGTTTTTGTTGTCGTGTTTCTTTTTCCCCAAGTGTGCTAATATAGTAGAACCGGCATGTTTAGGTTGTTATTTATAGTATTTATGTGTTTTCCTGTTGAATTAGGAGAAAAATAAGGGAACCGTAGTGCAGTCCAATTTTGAACAAGTTATGTTGTTTGATTATTTAAAGACACCCCTACAGAATATTTTATTTTAAAATATGTGTGTAGCATGTTAGTTTGTGATAGTTGTTGGATCTTGTTATGGCATTAGGATTATAGACAAAATAACTGTAGCTAGCATTGCATGAACCCAGATAGGTAGTAGTTGATAATGTAACCCTATGCTAGGTGTGTGTGAGGTCATTACTTAGTTGAATTTGTGTGTGCGATCCAGAACTTGCCCGGTTAGTCTTTCCTAGGTTAGAGGATAGTGGTTAGGAAAGGATCATAGGCCGTCTTTGAATAAGTCCACGTTTAGCCTAAATGTCTGACCAAATGAATTAAGTATCCCTTAATCCCGATTTTGAGCGTTAATTGACCTGTTTCTTTCATTAGCTTGTTCACCTTCCCATTTTGACTTATAATGAACCTGTCTAGGCCTTGATCCCTCCTTGGATATTGTGCACCTCAACTCAGGCAAATCGCCTAAGTTGACGGTGGCTATTATAGGGGTGCGTAGATTGATTTGGGTATGAAGAAGGGGTTAGTAAAAGAAAAAAAGAATAGATTTGGGTGTGAAAAAAAAAAAGAGAAAAAGAAAAGAAAAAAAAATATAAATAAATTATGTTTTGAAAGTATGAAGGAAATCACACCCAAGATTTGAAAATAAATGAAGGAGAATAAGGGAGAATAAATAAGCATGGTTGAAAAGTGGAGCCAAAAATAGTGTAGTGTCAAGGAGGGTTAATTCACCATATCCATATGTACCATACCCGTCCCCAAGCCGACATTACAAGTCGATTAAAGTCCTATAGTGATCCTAGTCCAACTGTCCAAAAAACTAAGGCACAGAAAATAAGGGCAAGCCTATGGTATTTCATGCACACTGTTTGAGCTTCTTTGTGAGAGAGAGTGTTTTGACCGAGTCCCTAATTTGAGATTCATTAGTATACTGTGAGTGTATGGGACTTCTTTGCTATGAGAGTACATGGGTTGTATCGTTAGCTGCTATTTGTTCGGATAATGTCATTTGCATATAAGCTTAGTTGTTTGCTCATAATCTCATGCCATCACTAGATCCCTTCTATGTTATAATAATATACTGCATTTATGCACACATTGGTTTTGATTTACAAGTAGGAGGGGTCAGAAAAGTTTTGAGGTCAAAAGCAATGAGTCGACTGTCGTAGGTCCCTTAGGTTTCTGTTAGTTAAGCATCGTATATCTTTGTTTTGTTTTGTTCGCCTAGGGACATGCAAACGTTCTAAGTTGAAGGTGTTGATGTGTCATGATCACATGACTGTTTCGACGCTTAAAACAAAACTTGGGTATATCTTGTGGGTATGATGTGTTTTCTGTCCTACTTTGCAGGGAAATAGGTTATGGATGCAAAATGGAGATAAAGTGAAGAAGAATGCATAAGAATGGAGAAATTGAAGATGAAAGAGTCAAGGTGTAACCCCAAGGGTGACTCATGTCAGAGACTTACGTCCCGTAGGTACACTCACATAACGTGAGATGGTACCGTGGATCAACTTCAGATAGGTGGAATTACAACCTGCTTCCCACGACAGGAACCCACATGGCGTGACTCAACTCAAGTGACGTGAGTGGGTGCCGTGAATAGACTTCAGAGATTGTGTGGTGCTGCCTGATTCTCACGACAAGGACTCACGTGACGTGGCTTGGTTCCACGATACCAAGACATGATACCATGGAAAATTGCCGACTTTAGTCTCCTATTTTGTTTGGGACAGGATTCATCTTGTATCTATAAATACCCATGTATTGTCCTATGTGCAGGAGTTAGTCAGTACATTATTTTGAGTTCAGAAACACATTATTGATTTTGTAATCTTGGAACACCGATTCTAGGATTTTATTCATAGTTGAGATTTCAGAGTTTCTTCGTTATTGTGAGTTTACAATTATGTCTTCATCCTTGAATTCTTATTGTGCTCTTGCGAACTTGAGTAGTTAAACTCATCAACTAGGGTTGTGTGAACCATGAGGAATTAACGAAACAGGTTAAGTGCAAAGCAATTCTGAACTGTTGTGAATGCATGTATTGTTATTTCCTTCATTGTGATTGATCTTCTAACGGTTGCAAATGTTAGAAACTCTCCTGTATTCTAGACTTGCTCGAGAGAGAGGTAGAGATTGGGAAAACAAAATACCAACAGAGATTTGAAGCTATCAACTTTCATCTAATAACTTGAGTCTTAGCAGGAATAGTTATCTGAGATCCAGGACAAGGGTTAGTAGTACGACACTCGGAGACCGAGAGGAGAAGAGTGAAATTCGTCTAACCAAGGTCGAGAGACGTTTAGATGAACATATCTTGTCAGATTTTGCATGCAACTTAGCGGGACAGTTTTGTCAGCACAAGTAACCGGAGGAGTTAAGGAATCATTGGGGATCACAGTCCTAGTGTATTTTTCATATTTTCTACAAACCCTCTATAATCATAAATCATTATCGTCATTACTCACTTACAAAAAAAACCTAGTTTTACTTACGTACCAGTTACTCAGACTAGCATTCTACATAACTTTGACCTATTCCCTGTGGGATCGTCCCCAACCTAGTTGGGTTCTATATTTGATATAGCGACCGCATTATACTTCATTGCGAGTTGTAAATTGGGCGACATCATACCCCTATGGTTGCTCCTCATGATTCATCTATCAAGTTTATACCAGACATGGGCCAACCTCCTAGTGATGCCAATACTTATCGTCATCTAGTATGTAAACTCAACTTTCTACCACACACTAGGCCTGACATTGCCTTTTGTGTACATCATTTGAGTTAATTTTTCTAGGCCCCACAAGTTCCACATATGATGGCTGGTTTTCATGTGCTGCGTTATTTGATGAATGCCCCTGATCTGGGCATCCTTTTGTTTGGTTGTGATGACTTCTCTCTGGTTGCTTACTCAGATTCTGATTGGGTTACTTGTGCCCAATCTAGGAAATCAGTTACTGGTTATTTCATTACCCTTGGTGGTTCACCTGTTTCTTGGAAATGCAAAAAGCAACCCACAATGTCTTTATCTTCAGCGGAGGCTGAATATCGAGCTCTTAGCAAAGTTGTAGATGAGATCTCTTGGCTAGTTCGTCTTCTTGGCGATATTGGTTTGTTTATTAACTCACTTATTCCTGTTTTTTGTGATAGTCAGGCTGCCCTTCATATCTCGAAGAATCCTATGTTTCACGAGTGCACCAAGCATATAGAGGTTGACTGCCACTATGTTCGTGATAGCTTAGCTGCTGGGCTTATTTCATTTCACCATTTCTCTACTACTGCTCAACTTGCTGATATTTTTACTAAGAACCTGCCTGGCACTGTCCATCATTGTTTGTTAGCCAAGCTTGGAGTCTTCACACCCTCCAGCTTGAAGGGGGGTGTTGAGCTGGTGCCTTGTCCAGATGACCCATCTTAGTTATATTTGTATTGGCCCATTAGTTGTGTACCCGGCCCATTACACATAGTGTAGATATGATATGTACATATACAGATATTTGTGGTTGTAAAAGGTCAACGAATCATAAATGAGAACACAGTTTTCATTTTTTCCTTTTTCTCTCTTTTTCTCTCTCTTCGTCTTCCTCTAGATTAGGGTTTTCTTCACTGTTCAACACGTCGTTACTGGTTGTTCTTCAACTCTAACACGACCCTTCTCTAGGCCCTGCAAGAATGCGGAATGCTTTTTATTATGTTACTTGGTACCGTAAAATTTTCAATTTTGACTATTTTCTGGTGATGCTTTTCCTCTCTGGAATTTAACTACAGTCTCTTCACGCTGAACATTGTCTATTCATCAAGCTTAACCAACCTGTAATTTTACAATCTTGCTGATTAAACATCTCTCTTTCTTCATGTTATTTGCTGTCCTTTGTGGAAGGCCTTTAAAATTTCCTGGTCTGTTTTACTAACTGAAGCTAGCCGAGATCGAAAGCTTTCTTATCATGCAGCTCCTGGATTGTAAAGAAGCTGGTGGGCCAAGGCTTAAACTGCAAGACAGAGACGAGCTAGCTGGTCTTTTAAATGTCCAATTTCTCAAGAAATAAAACTTGCCATCATTGAGCTTCGTTGTGTTTGTAAGAACCGGAGCAATATCCTATCTAGCATACGACAAAATTAAAGCACACACGTTTGTTGCAATGCGTGGAGTATAGAAGATCCATTTTGAAAGACATATACAGGCTTATAGTTGCAGAATATTGTTAAAGCGGCTGATGTCAGTAGTGAGCCATAATATTGATTCGAGAAATGCCAGCGCATAAAATTACCTTGAAGGAAAATGCCAAGGATAAAAAGTTTCAAGGTCCTAATCACAACTTTCAAGGTGGCCCCAGTTCTGTCTAAAACTATCTGCAGTTTTGAAAGAGGAAAAGGTCCAGAAAGTGCTAATAGCAACAACCACCTAGTGACAGGCATGATCTTACTCAGATGATTTAATTATAAATCGACAGCACATACTATAGGATATCATAATGCAAGTCTGAGAACTATGCATCATAAGCCTATATCGTTCATAATGATTGGGTTTATTTCCACGATTTTATCTGAAGATCAAAGTATAGATACCTTAGTTACGATTGCCAGGGAAACTCCAACAACAATGAGGAAGAAAGGCATTACAAAGTTTGCCAATTGGACACCATTCCATGGGGAGTGAGCAATGCTGGGAAAAACAGAACCAGCGTAATCCACAAGCATCATAAGCTGAAAGCAGCAAGCAAATTCAAATCATAAGCTGAAAATCGGTGAAATTTCTACAAGCAAGAAGGGAAAGAGAAGAACTGTCTTGATATAAATGTGGACAAGGAGAGTTATAAAAATCATCGTTAAAGAAATTAAGCATTCAGTCCAAACCTTAAAGCAAGGGGTTGAGTAGTTAAAGAGGCATCTTTACAATGGACTTTGAGAATCGTTATTTATAGGGACAAATGCAAGTAAGTTTAGTTGTTATGAGCACGAATAAAACGATCTACAGGGTTCTGAAACTTAAGAGAGATGGCCATATTTTCTTTGTGAATGTGGTTTCGAGGTTTGATTTTAAAGATTGCTTCGACATAAGATAGTTTGCTTGACCCTTTTCTTAACTAGAACCGCGGGAGCATGAGACACAAAAGGGAATAAAAATGTCCCATCTATGAAGTGATGGCTTTGTGCTAAAGCTCTCTACCTTATTCTACTGTCCACTTCTGCCAATATGAGTTCCTCTCATATTAACAATGTTCAGTTCACTGCCTTCAGGTGCAGTGCTGCAACGGTATTCTGCACCGACTGACTTAAAACAAATATTTGCTTGCTTAACCAATGTAAAACTGAACTCCACTCATTCACTACTTACGCCTTCTCAATATCGAGAATTGCACTAGTAGATATGAAAACTTAAAAGCATGTTCTGTATAATTGTGTTCTAAGAGATACCTGTGCCCAGCAAACGCTATAACATTTCTAGAGCTTCATAAGCACATTCTTTCGGATCAAAACTTTATCCATTACGTCAACTCTTATTCAACAAGGGAAAAACTAAGCACACTCTTCAACATATACTTAGTTGCAAAATCACTCAACCTTAAACTGGTTTAGGGAAAAATGAAGTACCAAGGGAAAGGAAAACTAATGGATCGTTTGACCATGGATATTGTAAGTATTTGAAAAAAACTAGTTTTTGGTTTTAAAATGAAAAATGATATTTGAAAATTTGAGTTGTGTTTGGCATGAATATCAATTAGAGTTGTTTTTGAATTTTTATGAGTAATTTGGAGTGAAAAAAGTGAAAATAACTTTTTGTGTTTTTCAAATTTTTGGAAAAGTGAAAACAGTTGAATTCTGAAATTTCATAAATTTTATGGTCAAATGTGTTTTATACAGTTCAAACTCCGGAAAAAAAAAAAGAATGGCCAAACGGTCAGTATAATTCATTTCTCTGTTTTCTGGACAGCCAAAGGTTAAAGCAGAAAAAGACAAAAAGAGAAGTGGTGGACTAAACTATGACTGGATTCCCGAGAAGTTTTTGAAATGAAGGAAAATCCTTCAATCTTCATTACATGCATGCGGACTAGTGAAATGTAGTTCAGGATTTGAATTTCATCCCAAAGACAGCAAGAGAATCAGCATCTACGGCTGAACGTCATCTTCGTCAAAAATTCAAAGTGCATAAATTGTTCGAATCTTGCTCTGTTTTCTCTCTCAGAACTCAGTGAGTAAACAAAGTCTGTTAAATGAATTGGTTAAAAAAAGAGAAAGAAAAATGCTTACGAAAACGCAGAGGCCTCGAAAGACATCAAGAGAAACAACACGAGAAGAAGAAGAAGGTGTAGTTTTCCTTTGATCAGTTGCTACACTTTCACGCACCACTTCCACAACGTTGTTGGTCCGTAGTAGCGGCTGATTTTCTGCCATTTTTTGAGGTCCCAACTCAATCTACCGAGTGAGTGCGAGTGTGAGCGTATATATTATATGTTCTGTTTTAATGCATATATGCTACTATAAAAAGAGAAGAAGATGGAGAAAGAAAGAAAGAGAAAGGACATAAGGATTATGCTTGCTTGATGCGTTTGCGACAAGGACCAACTATGAGTGTGGGGACACTATCATTTCTTTCTAATCTTTCTCAGATTTGGACCAATCCCTATTCATTTAATGTCTATTTCTCTCTCTCTCAATTTTATTAATTACTTCCTCTATCTCATATTAGTTGATCATCTTATTAAAAATAATTATTTCATATTAATTATTTATCTTACTAAATCAAAAAAATATTAATTAATTTTTTTTATATTATCCTTGCAATTAATTCTTTTTGAAAGTGTTCACATTTATATGTAAAGTTTTCAAAAAAAAAATTTAAGGGATGAATTAGTAAAATCATCTTCATTTCTTAACATGCATGTAAAAAGAAAAATGACCGACTAATATGGAATGGATAGAGTAATAATACTCCCTTCGTCCATATTAGACTCTTAAGAAAGTAATAAATAAAATTATAATTTTACTACTCCCTACGTTTAATAAAGAATGACATATTTTCCTCTTTAGTCTGTTTAAAAAAGAATAACCCTTTTCTTTTTCGGTAATTTTTTAATTTCCCCTTTCCTTTTTTTGACAATTTTTTAATTCCTACTTTTCACATAACATGTTTAAGATCACAATATTCAAAAATCTTCTTCATTTTCTTAAATTTCATGTCAAGTCAAAATATGTCATTCTTTTTAAAATGAAGGAAGTATATAATTTCTATTAATTAGAAGTCATCTAAATATTGAAAAATGAATATAGTATTTAATGAGGGTAAAACTGACATAAAGTGATAAACGATATATGTCCTGCATTTCTAATTTGGACAATTAAAGTTGGGTAATTATTTTTATAATATTGAACAAGTAAAGATGAACGGCGAAAAAATATTGGTAAAAATATCTCTTTCTTTCACTTTCCTTTTCTTCACACTTCCATCTCTTCCCTCTGTATAAACACAACATATTGATAACTTTCTCTGTCAACAGTGAAGAAATTATAATTTTGTTAGTTTGTTACATTTTCAGAGTCAGTTAATGAGTTGGGAATGTTCTTTTTTTTTTTTTTCTAATATATTTTTTGAATGTTCTTTTTTTTTTCTTTCTAACATATATATTTTTCTGTTTAACACAAGGGAAAGGGAGGGGAGATAGGAATCGAACCCGTTCAACATGAAAGTTTATATGGTCAACTAAATTACTCAAATCTCGTCCTATTTGTTATTGATTTTATAAATAAAGGTTAAATCAATTGAGTATTCGAATTTGTAAAGCTTTTCCAATTTCAATATGTATCTTTGATTTAACAAAAAATACTTACTCCTAGTCCAACAAGTTGACCGATGGTCGTTGTCCAAAACACTTGACAAGGATAGATTTCTTATCCAAAAGGCTTCATTTTGCCTTCCTCTCCATTTTCTCTTTTTTCCTTCTACTTTGTTTATGTATTAGTGACATTGTGTAGCGGTTAATTTTGACAAGAATGTTGCGGTGTCTGTTGGGTTCGAAATCGATATGATGTGGTGCGGAAGCTTATAATTGCAAATTATTCGGGTGATAATAACAAAAAAAAAATATATTATTATTATATGATTTGACCAATTGACCTTCATATTAAAAACTAATTCAAAAAAACATAAAAACAATTTGAGAGAAAATGTCTCCCTAAACAAGACTCTTAAACGACTACATTGTGGATGATATTATGTTATGAAATAAGAAAAGGAGTTTTCTATTTATAAAGGTACAAAACTTTTCCTTCAAGAAAGAGGTTAGTCAATAATAGAAGAGTTTTATATTTTCCTTTTAGGAAAAGTAAAAGTAATTATCGTATTACTTTTATTTTCCTTTTATGAAAAGTAAAACTTAAATTTGGTAAAAAATATTAGGGCAAAAATCCTAACAAATCTCCCCTTTTTGGTTGAATTTTCTTGACAAAACTTGATCTCCCCTACTTCACATGTATGATCTTCGTTCTTCACATAATCTTCATCACTGTTGTTTTGCATGCTTAAAAATGGAGCCCTTTTGGGATTAAGAATATAAGATCCCTTTGCAGGGTTGAAAGTGAGCTTTATTTTTAAAAAATATAGCAGTAGGATTGTTGAAAATATTATTGACAATTGTCTTCATATGTAGTTTTTTGGGGGGGACTGTTTTTTTTTGACAAAAAATCTTCATTATCGTCAAGTTGGTTGCAACTTTGATCTTAAACTATCCTCAATCAAACCATTGGCTCTGATATCACTTGTTGGGTTTGAAATGGAGAAGGCGTCATGCGGAAGCTAATAGTTTGCAAACCATAGAGGCGATAATTCAGACGACAAAGAAAAACATACTAAAAAAGCATATTGTTATTATATGGTTTGGCCAATTGGCCTTCATATTAAAAACTAATTCAAAAAAGCATAAAAACTATTTGAGAGAAAATCTCCCCCTAAACAAGACTCTTAAACGACTACATTGTGGTTGCTATTGTGTTATGAAATAAGAAAAGAGGTTTTCTATTTATAGAGGTACAAAATCTTTCCTTCAAGAAAGAGATCAGTCAATTATGGAAGAGTTTTATATTTTTCTTTTTAGGAAACGTAAAAGTAATTATGGTATTACTTTTATTTTTCTTCCAAGAAAGGTAAAACTTAAATTTGGTAAGAAAATCAGGACAAAAACCCTAATCGTGTCCTAGCAATTTTGAACTATTTAATTGCACAATTTTGTCTTTCAAATGAGCTGATGTTTATTATTTTTCTTCAAACAGAATGATCTATAATTTTTGCGCCCATAAATCGAATTTATATCTAATGAGGCATAAGTTCTTTCGGGCACAAGCGATAACTTGTAAGGCAAATAATGTAAAAATATAAACTCATGTCTTGCAAAAAGCTGACACAAAATAGGGCCAAAAGTGGAATCGGCGACCTAAATGGGTCGTCAATGTAAGAAAATGACACAAATATGCCATGGATGTAATAAGTGACATAAATAGGCTTGGAGCACTATTTATGTGCGCTATATACCTTTTTTTTAACGGCACAATGCTAACAACGTCAAAGTTGTAGAAAAGTGGATAGAACACTAAATTTGTGCTTTGTCCATTTTTTTAATACATCGCATAAAATAATAAAAATATATAGCGCACACATTTAGTGCTCTATATTTTTTCAAAATGTCATCGACACCAGGGTACCCCCCCCCCCCCCTCCCCCCTTCTCTCTAACTCTAAAAATCCCAAAAACAAAACCTCATCCCAGCAGTGCCCCCCCCCCCTCTCTAACCCTAAAAATCCCAAAAACAAAATCCAAAATCTGATGGTCCCCTCTAATAATCACACATTTTTGTCAACGAAAAGATGTATTGGCAATGTGTTAAACGTGTTGGTGATGATTGTATTATTAAATTTATAGTTAGGACTACACGAATGTAACGTTAATTAGAAAATTTTAAGAGAAAGGAAGTTTAAGTAAGTTGGAGAGATTAGCTCACTGTAAGTTGATTTATGTATTAATCTTGAATTTCTGCTAATTTATTTCTTTGATAACTTTAAATTGACTAACCCAATTCAAATAGATTTTAAAATATTTATGTATTGGTAGTTGGTCATCTAGACAAGATAGCAAATAGGTGAAAAGCCCAAATCATGTAACAAAATGTTGGAACTAGAAAAGTTAATGAAAATACAGTTTGTAAATTACTAAATATGATATACAAATTTTAAAATTAGAAGAGAAAATGCTTATATTCAAATTAAAACAAAAGACAAAAAAAAATAGGGGCAACCAGTGGTAATGAAATAATTATATAGTATAAAAACATGTTTTACGACCTTTGTGCTAATGAAATTTGATGTATAGGTCTACATCATGCAGTATATCTTGCATCTTGGGCCCTTTGATGGGTCACTATTTACACTACAGGCGACTCATAGGTCGCAACATTTGTGGACTTAAGGGGGGGGGGCTTGATAGTAATGCCATTGTGTCTCCGGAGAAAGTCGACGTGGCATAGACGATTTTTGATTACCCCCCCCCCCGAGAGCGCATCATAGAGTATATATACAGTGCGGGGTTATTGTACGTTGTTAGGGTGGGTAGAATACAATTTGACCATAAACTCATCACGATCATGGTTGAGAGGTGGAGGATAGAGACACACACCTTCCAACTACCTTTTGGAGAGGTCACTTTGACCTTGCAGGATATCCAGATTTTGTTTGGACTGTGCGTTGAGGGGAAGCCTGTGGTATATCGAGATCTACTGCACCGCAATTCAAATTAGGCTATGATGCTAGAAGATCACACTGGCTTCACTCCTGCACCGGGGAATTTTTTAGTTACTAGTTGTCTTAACATAGGTGTAGTCGTCAAATATATTCAGCACCAGCTATATCAACATTTCATTACTGACGACACTCCTGATGATAGGGTTCGGAGGATCGCTCGACTATACATGTTGTTGCTTTTATGAGGGATTCTATTCTCGAACACATCTGGGCATCTCTTGAGTCTGCGATACTTGTACTTTTTATTGATCTCGACCGGACAGGGGCCTACAGCTGGGGCAGTTTTGTTCTAGCATATCTTTACTAGTCTCTTTGTCGGGTATCTATTACTAACAATTAGATTATTTGTTAGTTTAGTTAACATTAACTTTTATGTAACGTCGATGCCTTCAAATATGTTATCTGCCACAAGATAATTTTGGATAGTCTGCATCAATGCCTTTTTTCTGTAATCCTTAAAAAATTTTGAATGAATTTGACATCCATTTTTGTTTGTTAGCTAATAGTCATTTTGCATACTTCGATCTCTGAGCAAAACGATCCACAACCATACTGTAAGATATTTTGACCATTGTAGTCACTGGCAGCCTCCTAGCGGACTTCAACATGCCATTGAATGACTTGAAGCTATTCATTGTGAGCATGCCCCATCTCCTGCCATCATGCTTGTGCATGGTCCATTTTTCTAAGTCGATCTCTATCAACCACTCTTATGCTGGCAAGTGTGTCTCCTTGATCGACTCCATTTGTAACAAGAACTTTTTCTCCTGGATAGCAGTTCTAGTAGCCCATAGTTGGTTGCTCAGTCAGACACTTTTGTACGCCCTATGATAATTGGCCTTCAAGTGCCTTAAACAATAGCGGTGATAGGCGAAAGGAGTTTGCCAGTTATGCTTTTTAGAGACGCTTCCAAGTATGCCGTGATGCCTGTCAGATATCAAAGTAATACCTTGACGACCACACATAACATGCTGATGCAAATCGCTTACAAACTTGGTCCACGTATCAAGGCTCTCATTCGCTGCTATTGCAAAGGCCAATGAAAAAATGGATCCATTAGCATCTATACCTATCGCAATCAACAACTTGATATTATACTTATCATATACATGTGTTCCTTTTATCGATATCACCGACCGACAATAACGAATATCGTCAACACATGACTTAAACTTCCAAAACACATAGTTGAAAACACGTTCATTAACTTCTTCACGTCGTTCGAATCGTCATTCATCAATGAAGCCTGGATTGAAACATTTCATAGCAGCCATGAACCTTAGCAATTCACGAAAGGAGTCCTCCCAATTTCCATAAACTTGTTCAAAGGCACACTTTCGTCCAAGATACGCATTTCGCCAACTTATTATTTTACGGTACTTATTGAGAATGGATGGTTGCCATTTTTTGATAGGATACCTATGAACAATTAGACTTAATAATTATAAACGAAAAAGTATTGATTTGTAACGTCAAAGGAACTCGGGAAAAAATAGTACCTCGGTATTTTTTAAATATAGGGAACAAGAATAGTTGTAATCATGTTTATATTCAAATTGAAGTGACCTCCACGATAGCCACCCATATTACAAGTGTGTTCGCCGATGTATTTTTCGATTTTCACAAGTTAGTACTACTATCCTTAGTAGCACAAAAGTTGAATGAACAACCTTGATCTACACGCTTGCAACAAATTCTCAAGACCTCCTTTTCCGACTTCACAACAAAGAACTTCCTCCCTTCTTCAATATGATAGAGCTTAACTGCCCTTTGCAGATCCTTTTTTTATTTGAACAACATCTTGCTAGCAAGATAAAAGTTATCATTTAGAAAATCTGTCGGTTCACGCCACACACTTGTAGAGATAAAATCATTTTCATGCATATCCATAAACACATCTGGTCCTTCCTAAATATAATCAAGAAATGAAATTTCATTAGAATAAAAATGAGGCCTATTGATTGGTTGTGACATTGGTGTCGTCCTTTGAATCGATGATTGTGGAATTGATTCTTGTTGAGGATAAGGGCTCATGGACATGGCTCTTTGTTCAGAATTGGGGCTCACACCATCATCACTTGATGATGAGTCATAGGGGCATTCACCTCCCTCAGCATTATTAGTTTCACTATCATCACCCTGTGACAATTCGTCATAATTTGATTGGTTACCATTTTCACTATCGTCTGAGACAACATGCTCATCTCGCATGACATTATCCCTATATTTCAAATAACGGAATATTTTTAATACATGCCAAAAATATAAATTAAAGAAATACATGGAGTGAACCAACATAACTTAATATCGACTATATTTTACCCACCGATAATAGTCGGCAGCACACAAAACTCAATGAGAAAGGTACATTTGAAGATGTTCCAGCATTGTCCATCCATCCAAGTTGTGATGATTGACCATAATTATAATCTTGTTAAAACAATTCATCATTATTCGTCTCACGCAGAGTTAAGCCCCTAAAAAGAAATATAACAAACATATGACATAAGAAATAGACACAAATCAGTGAAAATAAATATTATTAATAATAAAATAAATTAATGAACATTACCAGTCACTTTCATTCAAAGTTTCGTTCAAATCAGATATTGAGGATTATGTTGGCATATTATCCAACATGATGTATTGGGGAGCATTCATGTTGGGAAAAGTGCTATACTGACTTAAACAGGCATCAACAACACTAGTTGGATTCTCAAGCTGCGTATATCCATCCGCCTGTGTAGGAGAGTGTGCACGACGAGTCCTCCACTCCTTCTTAACATAAATTTGAAGAATATTTAGCTTTATTTGACTGGCATAATCATAAAGAGCCCTCAAAAATTCAGTCAACGACTCATCGTCACTGATAATCCATTCCCCATAATTTATCAATCCTTGTGATGAGAAGAAATTTGGATATTGTTCGATTATAAATAAATCATAATCATCACTTTTTATTTTCATCCTTCTAAAAATTGAATCAACAAATTCTTTGTAACCAATTGAAATTGGATACTTGACGTTGGACTTGGGGGAGATACTATAATATATTGTATTATCTTCGTGAATAATTTCACCGTCCCAAAAAAGTGCAACTTTGACACGTTCAATATTCATGATTCAAACAACAACAACAACTACAACCCAGTATATTTCCACCAAGTGAGGCCTGGGGAGGGTAAATGTACGCAGTCCATACCACTACCTCAATATCTATGATTCACATGAACAAAAATTTAGCTGAACTTTTAAAGATGGTGAAGTGATGACGATGATGTATATACATATTCTCTTTATATAGAGGTTTTTAAGACCTGCGGAAGAAATCAAACATTTGATATAACGCAATATTTTGTGCACTATATTCATATGTCATATCAATATGAATGAGACCTGTGAGAACAGACTGCAAAAGAAAAGGTGGATAGCATAATTTTTATGTTCTATCCATTATTTTTATATTGTGCTCTATTTTAAACACATAAGTGTTGTGTATTAAAAAAAATATTGGACATAGCGCAAGTTTAGTGTTTTATAAAAAACAAATCAAATAAAGCACAAATTTAGTGCCCTATAATAAATGGATAGTGCACAAATTTAGTGTCCTATGAAAAAAAAAAAAGTGAATAGTGCACAAATTTAGTGCACCATATGAAAAAAAGTGTATAGTTCACAAATTTAGTACTCTATATCAAAAAATACACAGAGCACAAATTTAGTGCTCTATCCACTTTTCTACCAGCTAACGTCCCTTACGTCTCGCCGTTAAGTATATATAGCACACATAAATAGTGCTCTAAGCCTATTTATATCACTTTTTACTTATATGGCATATTTGTGTCATTTATGTCACTTTTTACTTACATGGCATATTTGTGTCATTTTCTTACATTATCGGTCCATTTAGGTCGCCAACTCCCAAAAGTGCAAATGAAATGACCCTTCATTAACAGTCCAAACTGCATAGGTGAAATTATAAATATAGGATTAGTTTCTCAGCTAACGTTCCTCTGGCTCTTTACTTTTATATTGCGGTGGTATAAATCAACCTTTGAGTTGCGATTACTAGATAGAATACAAGTTCAAAAAGAAAATACCCACTGATCCTGAAACAGAAGGGGTCACTAGAAGAATCTCCCAATTGGAGAAATTTTGGAGGCCATTAAAAATAGATGCCTGAGGATTCAAAAGCTGGGCATATCATGGACTCTTTCCCACAGTTTCAATGTATGATTCGTAAGTTCTTGACTGAAAAAGAAACTTGGCTGGAGAACCACGAGCTTCGAAAGTCGCCAATGGAAAGTTTCAGCACATGGAATTACTGACAGATTCATATGGAGTTCAACATAACAGAGCTTATGGAATGAGATGCTCTGTTACCGCTATATGACAATTAAAACCAACCAGCAAAAAAGTATTTACGCTGCAACAGGCAATACCAGTTACAGCAGATGATCGACAAACTGGAAAAGGAAGAGGAAAGAGAAAATGAAATCTAATTAGAACTATTTAGAAGCGTATCACATCCCAGATATGATGAACAAAAGAACTTGGCACTTGCACTTGTTCATCAGGGCTATGTCCTGCAGATGAACAGGCACTTATAGCTTTGTCAAAGCATGTAGAGCCTATTTGATACTTGAACAATCACCATCATATATCCATGCACAAATTTGACCATCAACTTCCAAAAGCTGAAGGTAGAAGGAAAAGAGAGACATAATGTCATGAAAACAGCCACAGAATGAGGCTATAGAAATACAGGTTGTGGCCAATAATCCTGCCACGGCAGGTAACGTTGCTCAGATCTGACTGAAACAAACATGTCATGAAACAATCACATAACAAGAAAGGTGAAACATAAGAGTTAACAAATAATCCTGCCACACCCAATTAAAGTGTGCAGCTACTCAACAAAAAGAAGAGACCAGAGAGAAAATTCCCGTGAATAAGATATGAAGCTCAAACTGCACATATACAACTCTTATCTATGATAAACCTTGCTCTTCTCCGAATGCACTCACTGGCCCAAGACCATCACACCATATCTCCAACAAAGTGTAGTTCTCCACCCCTTAGTCACGCTCAAACTCTCAACTGAGTCTGTCTAAAGCATTGGGCTTCAAGGTAACAACCTACAAGCCCTAGACCAATTTTGTGCGTTCAAATACCATGTCCATGTAAGACTAGTCACAACAGGCAACATACACTCTCTAGTCTAACATCCATCTGTGACAGAAAGCAGCACCAAACCATTGCACAAGCCAAGAATTGACCTCTTATTTCTAAAAGTCAAAGAAGCTAAATGCAGCACACTGATGATAAACACAAGAAACAATTCCAACAATAGATCAATGAAAATGGACAACAGGTAACAGCATGATTTTATCTTCAATTTCTACTTAGAACACAAGCACAACCATGCATAACAGAGCAAAAGCGGTTCAACTGTCTCCTTCAACTGATCAGAAGCTCCGAGAAACAAAAGTCACACATTTACTAAAATAGAGTTTTTAATAGCATCTACTAAAGCATATTGCAACTCTATCATCAGATATGAACGCTTAACAGACCCAAATTCACTCAAATGCCCAGGCATTCTCCCTCCTAACTTCTTCTTCTTCCTCAGGAGTGAAGTCATTCTTAATGTTGAATGTCTTACGGATCTCCTCAGGAGTCTTCCCTTTGATCATGTCTGCCACTGTCTGACATGTCAGATCAAGCAGGCTCTTAATGTTCAAGTAGTTGGCAGCCTGTAAAGAGACAAGTCAAATGATTTAATGCAACCACAATAGATACTTGACCTCTATACAAGCTCTCAACAGAAAAAGTGTAAAACAAATCTCTAAATTGGAACTTGAGAAAACTAGATACTAAAAGGGAAGGTTCATTGTAAATCATAAATTGCTAACAGCAATAACTAAAAAGAAATCGAAACCAGTAAGAAAGAATCCAGTAACAGAAGTATGTAAATTTAACACTTAAAAACACATTCAACAAATTGTCAGCCACCCAACAGTTTCAAAATGCCAAGGCTCAGGAGGTGGAACAGAGAGGCAAATCAAACATGTAAACAGAATGTAGTGCAAACATGTCCATATAACATTTGTTTCTTAAAAAAGGCAACAAACTAAAGTATGACTAAATGTTCTAAAGGTAAAATATATCCTTCATTCTAATTTTACAATTACAAGCATGTCTTTATTGTTACAGCAAGTCTTCTTAGTTCTTACCCATTGTTTTAGAATGAGCCACTATAATACTATACTGTTGTAATACTAAGCAAACAGAAAGTTCAATAGTTAACCATGATCTCCCCCCACCCCACCCCCACACCCCACCCCACCCCACCCCAAAACAAAAGAGAAAGTACTAAGCAAACAGAAAGTTCAGTACTTAACCATGACAAAAGGGGGTGAAATTACCAAGCATAAGAGACTAATAGAACTATAGAAGTAGCAGCAAAACATTATTTCATTACTTCAAACACGTACAACCACCTGCAGTTTATTGCATACAACAACAAAATGACTACACATTGAAATACCCTGGGGCCAAATAAACCGGAATGGATATAGAATAGTATAATCGGTTGTTTTGTTTGCGGTGGAATAGATTCAAGCGTCCGGGCCAGTAGATCCACAGCAAATAGGTATTGACTTAGTTGCTTTTGCAGTTTATTTGTTTCCCGATGTTGATCCAACGCAACTCACCGGTGATAGTCCCAGCACAAACTATCTAGTTTGGCACTGAGACATAATTGGTTTATTAACTTAGACATGACTACCCTAATAAACTCAAATGTATGGTACAAATGAAGCTTATACAGGAGCAAACTAGAGAGGAAACTTAAGTCTACGGAAGAGGAGGCAGCAAAACAAAGCCAAGAACACGAGCAATGGTAGCCAGAAGTAAAAGAAACTTACCAGAAATGATCCCAGAAAACTAATACTCCTTCTAATTCATTTTATATGAAGGTGTGCTAGTGTGGAAATGGAGTTTAATAAAGAAAAAAAGAAACTTTTGGCACATAGAAAGTACTTTTTAGTTAGAATTGTGATCTGAACATCAGCATGACCTTACTATCGCCTATTAAAAGCATGTCATTAAGGATAAATGGAAAAGTTAAAAGAACTTCCAGACCTAGACACGTTCAATTCTTTTAGGAATAGATTAACATGTAAAAATTGTTGGTTAATTATTTACACAACTACCAACCACAAGTCTTTTGGAATAGACAAATAAGCAGAGACTATTGAAATCAATAATTTACATCAGTACCAACAAGGCACAAACAGAAAAGCAGGAAAGCAGTCTAGCCAAAAAAGCAAATCTCTAAACTGGAACTTGAGAAGACTAGCTATTAAAAAGGATGGTCCACTGTAAATCATAAAATGCTCATAGCAATAACTAAAAAAATATGGGAACCAAATAAGAAAGTACCCAGTAACAGCAGTATGTGAATTTAACAGTTAAAACGCATTCAACAAATTGTCAGCCACTCAACAGCTTCAAAATGTCAAGGCTCAGGGGGCTGGAACAGAGGGATATCAAACATGTAAAAGGAATGTGCTGCAAACGTGTCCATATAACATTTGTTTCTTTAAGAAAGGCAACAAGTAGAAGTATGACTACATGTTCTAAAGATAAAATATATGCTTCATTCTAATTTTACAATTACAAGCAGGTCTTATTTTTATTTTCAATTTTGTTGTTACAGCAAGTCTTCTTAGTTCTTACTTTAGAATGAGCCACTATAAGCAAACAGAAAGTTCAGTACTAAACCATGACAACAGGGGGAAATAATTACCAAACATAAGAGAGTAATAAAATTATAGTAGCAGCAGCGAAACATTATTTCATTACTTCAAACACCTACAACCAACTGCAGTTTATTGCATCCAACAACAAAATGACTACACATTGAAATGCCCTGGGCCCAAATAAAGCGGAATGGATATAGAACAAACTATCTATTTTGGCACTGAGGCAAAATTGGTTTATTAATTTATACATGAAATGCCCTAATAAACTCAATGTATATTACCAATGAAGGTTATACAGGAGCAAACTAGAGAGTAAACTTAGTCTATGGAAGAGGAGGCAGCAAACAAAAGCCAAGAACACGAGCAATGGTAGCCAGAATTAAAAGAAACTTACCGAACCTGATCACAGAAAACTAATACTCCTTCTGGTTCATTTCATATGAAGGTATGCTTTACTGGAAATGGAGTTTGATAAAGAAAAAGAAACTTTTGGCACATAGAAAGTACTTTTTAGTTAGAACTTGTGATCTAGACATGCCCATGACATTACTATAGCCTATTAAGAGCATGAAAAGTTAAAGAACTTCCAGAACTAGAAACATTCATCTTTTAGGAATAGATTAACATGTAAAAATTGTCAGTTTAATAATTTACACTACTACTAACCACAAGTCAAATCTTTTTGAAATAGACTAATAAGCAGAGACTATTAAACAACATACACAGTGTAATCCCACAAGGTGGGGTTTGGGGAGGGGAGGGTGTATGCAGATCTTGCCTCTAAGACCCCCGACTCAAATGAGCAGAGACAGTAAGAACAATAATTTACACAACTACCAACAAGGCACAAAGAAAAGCAGGAAAACAGTCAAGCCAAAGAACACCCCATCAGTTCTCAGTTATATGGCACTTCCACTCTAGGAATCACATACTTCTATCCGACTATAATTTTACAATACAACAAAATTATGACTAATAAGTTCCTCTTCATAGTTGTTTAAATAAATAAATAAAAATCAAGTTCCAGCGGAAACAAAAAACACTAGGTGGTTTCTTCCCATTTGTCCTACCTTACCTGGTGGTGGTGGCAGGTATCCCCTAAATTAGTCCAGGTAAAAAAAAAATACTCCCACCAATTTATGTGATTGCACTTTTCTTTTTAGACATGTTTCTATACGCAGTAACAATCTAACTTTAAAATGTCAATTTCACCCTTAATAAGACGATTTACCACCACGCAAATCACAATCACCTATGATTTAATTTAGACCACAAATTTCAAAAGTCATCCCATATTTCTTAAATTCTATGCCAATCAAAACTACATCATATAACTTATCACGGAAGGAGTAAAAATAAAAAATCATTTGACACCAATAATCGAACAATCCAACCTGCATATCCAAACCCTAGAGCAATCAAGCAAAACACACGCAATTCTCATGAATTTTCCAATTAAATATAAAGATTTCAAAAATTGACAGACCAGAATGAGATCGAAAAGGGTGCTCTGATCCACTTTGACAAAATCAGTATCAAACGACTTAAGATCATCCTCAGAAGCCTTATCTTCCGTCTTAGATGAAGCCTCAACATGGCGCTTACAGTACTCGATCACCTTAGACAATATGGTGCTAGTAACATTAGGTAAAGGGATGCTTGCGTTAGCGCAATCATCTTCAATCATATGCTTAATGGTCTGTGATTCAAGTGCCACTGCTTCATCAACCTCAAAGGTTTCGCCATCGGAGCTCTTCAGTACGATCATCTTCAAAGGAGAATTGGGAATTTGTGAACAGGATCAACAAACCCTAACCCTAGGCTAGAGAGCAAAAAAAAAGGGCAGAGTGCGAGAGAAACGTGGAGTATAATAAAACCAAATAATTGCATCAACCCCCTAAATAGGTCCCATTTCAAAGGGACATATTCTCTACTTCATTTTGGAAATTTATTCATATTTATCCTCTATTATACTTTTTGATCATATATAGACTCGCTATTATATTTTTGAGTCATATTTGTTCTTTTAATTATATTTTATTCAACTATACTCCTTTCCCTATTGGAGACAAAATTAATTCATATTTATTCTTTGTTATCCTTTTTGATCAAACATATATAGCGTCGTTGTTATACTTTTGAGTCATATTTGTTCTTGTAATTACATTTTGTTCAAATATACTCCTTTCCCTATTGGAGACAAGGGTACGGACAAATATAGGGGTGAATTTAACCACTTTCTCAAAATACTATGCTAAATTAAATCACTTTTTTTAAAAAAATTGAGGCTACAGAAATACAAGCTCTGGCCTATAATCCTGCCTCAGCAGGTAACGTTGCTCAGATCTGACTGCAACAAATAACGTCATGAAACAATCACATCACATAATAATAAAGGGAAAACAAAAGATCTAACAAATCATCCTAACACAATCGGTGTGCTGCCACTTTTACCTTTTTGCATAAGACCATCACACCATATAGCCAACAAAGTGCTCTTCTCCATCTCTTCGTGACGCTCAAACTCTCAACCGGGTGTTAACGCACTGGGCTTCAAGGTACCTACAAGCCCTAGACTAATTTGTGCCTTCAAATACCATGCCCATGTAAGACTAGTCACAACAGGCAACTTACACTAGTCCAACATCCCTCCATGACAAAAAGCAGCACTAAACCATTACACAAGCCAAGAATTGACCTCTTATTTCTAAGAGTCAAAGAAGCTAAAAGCACCACACTGATGATAAACACAAGATACAATATGATTTTCCAACTATAGATCAATGAAAATGGAGATCAGTTACCAACATGATTTTATCTTCAATTTCTACTTAGAACACAAGAAACCATGCATAACAGAGCAAAAGAGTTTCAACTGTAGGTCCGAGAAACAACACACACATTTACAAATATAAAGTTTTTCATAGAATCTAATCTCTATTATCAGATATGGACACCTAACAGACTCAAGTTCACTCAAATGCCCAGGCATTCTCCCTCCTAACTTCTTCCTCTTCCTCAGGAGTGAAGTCATTCTTAATGTTGAATGTCTTACGGATTTCCTCAGGAGTCTTCCCTTTGATCATGTCTGCTACTGTCTGACATGTCAGATCAAGCAGGCTCTTTATGTTCAAGTAGTTGGCAGCCTGTAAAGAGACAAGGCAAATGATTTAATGCAACCACAATGGATACTTAACCTCTATACAAGCTCTCAACAGAAAAAGGTAAAGCAAATCTCAACATTGGAACTTGAGAAAACTAGATATTAAAAGGGAGGGTCCATTGTAAATCATTAAATGCTAATAGTAATAACTAAAAAGTAATGGAAACCAACTAGAAAGTACCCAGTAACAGCAGTATGTAGATTTAACAGTTGAAAAACACATTTAACAAATTGTCAGCCACTCCAAATGCCAAGGCAATAACTCAGGGGTGGAACAGAGAGGGCATATCAAACATGTATACAGAATGTGATGTAAACATGTCTATATACCATTCGTTTCTCAAAAAAGGCAACAAACTGAAGTATGACTACATGTTCTAAAGGAAAAATATGTACTTCATTCTATTTTAACAATTATAAGCATGTCTTATTTTTATTTTCAATTTTATTGTTACAGCAAGTCTTCTCAGTTCTTACCCATTATTTTAGAATGAGTCACAATAATACTATACTATTGTGAAATGACTACTCCTTTAGCATGTGGAGATAATCTATATTAGTTTCTTGGTTTCAAATAGGATAAAATATATTAGCAGCAGTTAGTATTATAGTAGTTACCAACAGTTATCTACAGCAGTAACTGTTTTTCTGTGTTAGGAGTTATCTTGTGTTTTAGTTTAAATAGATGTGTGTAGAAGAAATTCTGCAGAAGAAAAAGTATTAGTACTATATTTGTATCTGGAGATTTGTCCACTCCATACGGACATGGTTATTGGTTAATGCAGTGTTTAAGATTCTTGCACTTTATTTAACTAGTAAAGTTTCATTTTCATCTCTTCTTCATCCTAGTTTCTATCATATTGTCTTTTCCATATCCACTTTTTGGTTATCAAAAAAATACTATACTATTGTACTAGGCAAACAGAAAGTTCAGTACTTAACCATGAAAAAACATCATCATCATACCCATTGTAGTCCACTTTCCACAAAGTGGGGTCTAGGGAGGGTAGAGTGTAAGCAGTTTGAGGTAGAGAGGGTAGAGAGGCTGTTTCCGATAGACCCCTAGCTCAAGACAAAAATAGTGGACGTAATGAAAGTACAAGAGACAATAGATAGTAACAAAAATAACAAATAGTAGCAGAACAATACTACAACAAAATAGTACTACAATCGAACTACACGAAACAATAGATAGTAACAGAAATCGAAGAACAAGAAACTACAAGAGTAGTCCTACGACTATAAGGGCAACAAGACAACGCACTCCTACTATCTACTTATCCATGACAAAAGGGAAAAAAATACCAAACATAAGAGACTAATAGAAACTATAGAAACATTATTTCATTACTTCAAACACCTACAAACAACTGCAGTTTATTGCATACTACAACAAAACGACTACACATTGGAATTTCCTGGAGCCAAATTGAGACATAATTGATTGATTAATTTATACATGACTACTCTAATAAACTCAACGTATATTACCAAGGAAGCTTATACAAGAGCAAACTAGAGCGGAAACTCAGTCTATGGAAGAGGAGACAGCAAACAAAAGCCAAGAACATGGGCAATGGTAGCCAAAAGTAAAAGGTTAATTGACAAAACTACCATAGATCCACAAACAACAACAACAACAACATACCCAGTTTATTCCCACCACGTGGGGACCATAGATCCACAAAGTTAAAAAAAATTACCGAACTAATAGCAGAAAACTAACACTCCTTCAGGTTCATTTTATATGGAGGTGTGGTTGACTGGGAATGGAGTTCAATAAAGAAAAAAGGAAGGCTTGAGACATAGAAGTACTTTTTAGTATGAACTTGTGATCTAAACATGCCATGACATTACCATCACCTATAAGAGCATGTCACTCAAGGTAAATGGAAAAGCTAAAGAACTTCCAGATACTTGGAATAGATTAACATGTAAAAACCGTTGGTATAATAATTTAAACAACTACCAACCACAAGTGATCAATAATTTAAACTACAAACCACAAGTCCTTAATAATTTACACAACTACGAAGTAAACTATTAATGTCTTCCTCCAACCTCTCCTCATCCTTGACAGGCAATTCTACTCTCTCTATCCTCTCATGCCCCAAAAGAAGATTAGAATTGTGACTGTCTTATTAAATTTATCAGCCTTTTTCTAAAAGAGGTCTGGTCTGTGAAATCCCACAAGTGAGGTCTAGCGGAGACAGTATAAAAATTAAGCTATTTTTCATGTTTCCTTATGCTACTTACAAGGCACAAACAAAATAACAGGAAAACAGTCGAGCCAAAAAACCCTCCATCAGTCCTAAGTTATATGGTACTTTTACTATAGGAATCACATACTTTTTTCCTACCCTTGGTGGATGCAGTAACCTGGCAACCTAGTACCTATTGTTGGTGGAAGGTGTCATGTATCCCGTAGAATTAGTCGAGGTGCACAAAAACACCACGGTCATTGAAAAAAATTACTCCTTCCGTCTCAATTTACGTGACACTTCTCTTTTTAGTCAGATCCAAAAAGAATGACACATTTCTATATTCAGTAACAATTTAACTTTAAAACATCAATTCCACTCTTAATGAGACATATGACTTATTTTAGACCACAAATTTCAAAAGTCATCCCATATTTCTTAAATTCCATGCCAATCAAAACTACATCATATAAATTATCACGGAAGGAGTAAAAATAAAAAAAAATCATCGACACCAATAATTGAACAATCCAACCGTCGTAATCAAGTAAAACAGACATAATTTTCAAGAAATTTCCAATTAAGCAAAAAGATCTCAAAAATTGACAGACCAGAATGAGATCGAAAAGGGTGCTCTGATCCACTTTGACAAAATCAGCATCAAAAGACTTAAGATCATCCTCAGAAGCCTTATCTTCAGTCTTAGAAGAAGCCTCAACATGACGCTTACAGTACTCGATCACCTTAGACAATATGGTGCTAGTAACATTTGGTAAAGGGATGCTTGTGTTAGCGCAATCATCTTCAATCATATGCTTAATGGTCTGTGATTCAAGTGCCACTGCTTCATCAACCTCAAAGGTCTCGCCATCGGAACTCTTCAATACGATCATCTTCAAAGGAGAATTGGGAATTTTGTGAATGGATTAACAAACCCTAACCCTAGGAGAGAGAGAGAGAGGAGGCAATAGAGTGTGTGTGAGAGTGAGAAAATCGTGTGGGCGGTGGAGCAGCTTGAGGTCAGTTGCTTTTGTAGGGACATTTTAGGTATTTTACACATTTATTGCCTTTGGCCACATGGGAAGGTAATGATGATTGGATAAAAAATTAGTGTAAGAGCAGCTTTTTGAGCGGTGCCAAAAAAATTGGCCCTGACCCACTATACTAATTCATTCACATTATTTATTACTTCTGGATAAAAGGAATAAATTAATACTGAATAAAGCTTCTACTGTTAAATAATAAAAGCTTTTAAACTTAAAACAAGAGTAAAATATAACAAGTGGTGAGAGAAAAAAGTAGTAAAAGTTTTTATTGCACTTGATTTCTATTTTTGCATGTTTCTATAATAGAAGAGTGAATGGGAGCAGCTTGAGGTTAGTTGCTTTCATAGGGACATTTATAGTGAGGAAGGCTATTTATAGTCATGCAACTTAGGACAAAGTTTGGCTACTAATATTGTAATAGTAGGCGGTAGAAGTTCTTGGGGACAAAGTTTCCCCCGTTACTTGGACTCCAATTATCTAATACTCCCCTTTGGATGTCCATGTAATACGCATAATTTATTGCCTCATTAAAAACCTTACCAGGAAAATCCAGTGGGATAAAATCTTGGTTAAGGAAAAAAGAGTACAATGTGTATTCTTAATCCCCCTGATGAAGACCACAATCTAGATGGCTCAGTCTTCGCATCCCAATCTTGTGTACCATCTTCTCAAGAGTTGAAGTTGGTAAAGATTTAGTGAACAAATCTGCTGGATTGTTACTTGAACGGATTTGTTATACATCAATGTCACCATTCATCTGGAGGTCATGTGTGAAGAATAACTTTGGCGAGATATGTTTCGTTCTGTCTCCTTTTATGAAGCCTCCTTTTAATTGAGCTATGTATGCAGCATTGTCTTCAAATATAATTGTGGGTACCTTGATATCATACTTCAGTCCATATCTCTCTTTGATAAAATGTATCACCAATCTCAACCATACACATTCCCTACTTGCTTCATGGATAACTGTTATCTCAGCATGATTTGAAGAAGTAGCAACAATAGACTGCTTTGTGGATAGCCATGATATAGCGGTACCTCCATAACATAGCCTGTTTGAGATCGAGCTTTATGTAGATCAGATAAATAACCTGCATCTGCATGACCAACAAGATCTGCACTATCTTTGTTAATATAAAACAGACCCATATCAATAGTCCCCTTTAGATATCGCAATATATGCTTAACTTCGTTCCAATGTCTACGTGTAGGGGAAGAACTATACCTTGCTAATAAATTAACAGAAAATGCTATCAGGCCTTGTAGCGTTAGCAAGATACATAAGTGCACCAATAGCACTGAGATATGGTACTTCAGAACCAAGAATCTCTTCATCCTTTTCTGGAGATCAGAACGGGTCTTTACTCACTTCAAGTGATCAAACAATCATTGAAGTACTTAATGGATATGCTTTGTCCATGTAAAATCGTTTCAAAATCTTCTCAGTATAGGCAGATTGATGGATGAAGACCCCGCCTGCTAAATGCTCAATTTGCAAACCAAGACAAAGTTTTGTCTTTCCAAGATCTTTCATTTCAAATTCTTTCTTTAGATATTCATTTGCCTTTTGGACTTCTTCTGGAGTTTCAATAAGATTTATGTCATCAACATAAACAGCGAGTATAACAAACTTTGATGCTGTTTTCTTAATAAAAATACAAGGACAAATGACATCATTTATATAACCTTCATTTATCAAGTACTTACTAAGGCGATTATACCACATACACCCTGATTGTTTTAGACCGTATAACGATCTTTGTAATCTGATTGAACACATGTCTCGAGACTTTGAACTATATGCTTCAGGCATTTTTAATCCTTCTGGGATCCTCAAATAAATTTCATTATCAAGTGAACCATAAAGATAAGCTGTAACCACATCCATTAGATGTATTTCAAGGTTTTCATGTACAGCTAAACCAATGAGATATCGAAATGTTATTGCATCCATAACGGGTGAATATGTTTCTTCGTAGTCGACTCCTGGTCTTTGAGAGAATCCTTGTGCAACAAGGCATGCCTTGTATCTTATAATTTCATTTCTCTCATTTTTTTTGGCACAATGACCCATTTATGGCCAACTGATTTTACACCTTCAAGGGTTTGGACTACAGGTCCAAAAACCTTACGTTTAGCAAGTGAATTCAATTCTAATTGAATTGCCTCTTGCCATTTTGGCCAATCATTTCTTCGTCGGCATTCTTCGACAGATAGAGGTTCAAGATCATCACTTTCTTGCATAATGTTAAGTGCGACATTATATGCAAAAACATTATCCACTATAATTTTCGATCGATCTAAATTTTTCTCATCATCGGTGGAACTCATTGAAAGCTCCTCATTCACTTGAATCTCGAATTCACTGATTTCTTTAGGAATATCAGTATTAATCAGATCTCGGGTCTCTTCATGAGACACTTCTATAGTGTCACTTTTATCATTTTTTGTGCTTCTTCTAGGGTTTTTATCCTTTGAACACAATGGTCTACCACGCTTCAGGCGTGTTTGGGATTCAGAAGCTATGACACTAGTGGATGGTCTTTTGGGGACATCAATTCGGATAGGCACATTCATTGCAGGGATATGTGACTTAGTTATCCTTTTTAAATCAGTAAATGCATCTGGCATTTGATTTGCTATTTTCTGTAAGTGAATGATCTTCTGGACCTTATGTTCACATATGGGGGTACGTGGATCAAAATGAGATAATGACTAAACTTTCCACGCAATTTCTCTTTTGAGTTCCTGTTTCTCTTCCCCTAATTGCGAAAAATTTGTTTCGTCAAATCGACAATCTGCAAATCGAGCAATAAATAAATCTCCCGTCAATGGATCAAGATAGCGAATTATGGAGAGTGACTCAAACCCAACATATATTCCTAACCTTTTCTAGGGGCCCATCTTAGTTCACTGTGGTGGTGCTACTGGCACGTATACAACACAACCTAATATTCGTAGATGAGCAATATTTGGTTCATGACCAAAGACTAATTGTGATGGAGAGTATTTATTATAATGAGTCAGTCTGAGACGAACAAGTGATGCTGCATGTAAGATAGCATGACCCCAAACAGTAGTGGGCAATTTCGTTTTCATAAGTAGTGGTCTTGCTATCAATTGTAGACGCTTAATAAATGATTCAGCAAGGCCATTTTGAGTATGAACATGAGCGACAGGATGTTCAACTCTTATCCCAACTTATACACAATAATCATCAAAAGCTTGGGATGTAACTTCTCCAGCATTATCGAGGCGAATAGCCTTAATAGGACAATCTGGGAATTGTGCCCTTAATCGTATTATTTGTGCCAATAATTTTGCAAATGCCAGGTTGCGAGACGATAAGAGGCACACATGAGACCATCTTGAAGATGCGTCTATTAGGACCATAAAGTATCTAAATGACCCACTGGATGGGTGAATAGGTCCACATATATCCTCATGTACACGTTCTAGAAAAAGAGGGGATTCGACGCCAATCTTCAGTGGAGATGGCTTAGTTATCAATTTTCCTTGATAACAAGCAGCACATGAAAATTCATCACTTGCAAGAATCTTCAGGTTCTTTAGCGGATGTCCATTTGAATTTTCAATGATTTGTCTCATCATTATTGATCCAGGGTGACCCATTCGATCATGCCAAAGCACAAAAGTATTCAAATCAGTAAACTTCTGGTTTACAATAGAGTGTGCTTCAACTGTACTAATATCTGCATAATATAGGCCAGAAGACAATTGGCAATTTCTCCAACACATATTTCTGGCCTGAGACATTCTTGGTAATGCCAAGATATTCAACATTAATTTCATTCATTTTCTCAACATGATATCCATTTCGGCGGATATCTTTAAAACTTAATAAGTTTCTCCGGGATTTAGAAGAGAATAGTGCATCTTTTATAACAAGTTTCGTCCCCTTAGGCAGAAATATAGTAGCTCTTCCGGAGCCTTCAATCAATTTTGAATTACCAGAAATTGTTGTAACATTTGCTTTTCTTCTAAGCAACTGAGAAAAGTATTTCTCATCTTTAAAAATGGCGTGTGTTGTTCCACTATCAATTACACAAATATCTTCACGATCGATCATTGATCCAAATAAAATTTGAGAAGTATTCATATATTCTTCAAGATGAAAATGTAAACAAAGTAAACATTATAGTATTACTAGCAAACAACGTATTTACACAAACTTTATTTATTTACAGGATTAGAGAAACACTTACTAACAGAAACGTAAACTGATACAACTAACAAAAAAAAAATACTTAGACTATTGCAGATCCGTCACCTACAAGGTGATCTACATTTCTTTCAGGGAATTCAAAGAAATCTACAACGTCTAACTGCATAGGCTCAACATTATCTTCAGAGATAAAGTTTGCTTCTGCAGTATTATCCACCTTCTTGAGGGATGCCTGACAAAGATTAACCAGGTGCCTTGGCGTACGACAGGTACGTGACCAGTGCCCTTTTCCTCCACACTGATAGCATCTAGTTTCTGTATTTTTTCTTTGCACCGCTTCAGGCTTTTCACCCTTCTTTTTACACTCCTGGTGTTGAGGGTTATTATTCAGTGCAAGACGATTACCATGATTGAAATTTCTTCCTCGACCACGACGACAACCACGACTGGGGCCAGGACCTCTTTCACGCCTAGATTGGTGAAAATTTACAGCATTTACTTCAGGAAATGGAGCAGTACCAGGAGGTTGACTTTCATGGTTTTCATCAAAAGATCATTATGTTGTTCAGCAACAAGGAGGTGCGAAATTAATTCAGAATAATTTTTAAATTCCATTTCTCGGTATTGCTGTTGCAGGAGCATACTCGAGGCAGGGAAGGTGGAGAATGTTTTCTCCAGCATATCATGATCTTTGATATTTTCTCCGCATAGATTTAACTGTGATTTAATTCTAAACATAGCAGAATTATACGCAGTTATATCTTTAAAATCTTCTAATCTCAAATGGGTCCATTCATAATGTGCCTGTGGAAGAACGACCATCTTCAGGTGGTCATAGCTATCTTTCAAATTATTCCACACTATAAGAGGATCCCTGATAGTGAGATATTCCATTTTTAATCCCTCATCTAGGTGATGACGGAGAAATATCATAACTTTGGCATGGTCTTGGTTTGAAGCCTGGTTCTTATCTTTGATGGTGTCTGCCAGACCCATCGCATTCAAATGTATTTCGGCATCAAGTTCCCAAGATAAGTAGGCTTTGCCCGATATATCCAGGGCAATAAATTCACGTTTAGATAGATTTGACATTATTTTAGAAAAAAATAAGTTCTTACCTTTATTACCTGAAAAAGTATTTGCTCGAGATGACAGAGTCTCGTGCTAATAACGTGTTAAATAATAAAAGCTCTTAAACTTAAAACAAGAGTAAAATATAACAAGTGGTGAGAGGAAAAAGTAGTAAAAGTTTTTATTGCACTTGATTTCTATTTTTGCATGTATATGTTACAATGCCCAAGGAGGAAGGCTATTTATAGCCATGCAACTTAGGACAAAGTTTGGCTACTAATGTTGTAATAGTAGGCGGTGGAAGTTCTTGGGGACAAAGTTTCCCCCATCACTTGGACTCCAATTATCTAATACCTACTTTGTTTAACAAAGTTTTTCAAATTAAAGTTTCTTTAAAAAAAAAAAATTGTTGTTAAATAAAGGAAATAAGGAATAAATTACGTAAAAAGTATTATAAATCACAATACTTAACCACTCAAAATATTTAAAAGACATAAAAAAAATAATTGACTCTCAAAATTCTATCAGTATCACACAAAATGGAACACAAGAAGTAACATATATTATTTATTTGAAAATGACGTAAAAGTACTATAAATCACAATAATTGACAATTTAAAATATTTAAAAGACATATAAAAAATGTGGTTGGCTCTTCGAATTCTGTCAATGCCAAATAAAGTAGAGCAGGAAGTAACATATATTATTTGAAAATTATGTAGGAAGTACTATAAATCATAATAAGCAACAACTTAAATACATAAAAACTATATAAAAAATTTGGTTGACTCGCAGAATTCCATTAGTGCCACATAAATTGGGACAGAGAGAGTATCATAGATTATCGAAAAATTATGTAAAAAATACTATAAATCACAATAAATAACAACTTAAGATACTTAAAAATCTACCGATAGTTTGATCGACTCTCAAAGTTTCTTCAAAAAAAGTTAATATTGCTGTTAAATAAAGGAAATAAGGAACAAGCTACGTAAAAAGTATTATAAATTACAATACTTAACAACTCAAAATATTTAAAAGACATAAAAAAATTTAATTAACTCTCAAAATTCTATCAACGTCACATAAAATGGGATAGAAGAAGTAACATATATTATTTAAAAATGAGGTAAAAGTACTATAAATCATAATAATTAACAACTTAAAATATTTAAAAGACATATAAAAAATGTGGTTGACTCTTCGAATTCTGTCAATGCCAGATAGAGTGGAGCAAAGGAAGTAACATATATTATTTGAAAATTATGTAGAAAGTACTATAAATCATAATGAGTAACAACTTAAATATATAAAAACTATATAAATAATTTGGTTGACTCTCCAAATTCCAGTAGTGCCACGTAAATTGGGACAAAGAGAGAATCATATATTATTTGAAAATTATGTAAAAATATTATAAATCACAATAATTAACAACTTAAGATACTTAAAAATCTACCAAAAGTTTGATCGACTCTCAAAGTTTATCTATGTAACATAAATTGGGACATATCAGAAAATTAGGTAAAAACTACAACAAATCATAATAATTAACAATTTAAATATTTAAAATCATACAAAAAATTGATTGACTTTCTAAATTATGTATGTGTCATATAAATTGGGATAAAGAAAATAGCATATATTACTATTTGAGGAGTTTCTAACATGACAATTAAGCTCCTCAAAGTCCCATTTATTACTATTTTAGGACTTCTCCAGAATTACTTATATTTATTTAAAATTTACTTAAAAAAAAACTATAAATTACAATAATTAATTTTGAAATATTTAAAGTGCATAATTAAAAGAAATGATTGATTCTCAAAATTCTATCAGTATATATATGGGAATGTTTGAGGAGTTTAGGGTCAAGTTTCCAAAAATGACAACTAAGTTCCTCAAAGTCTCACTTATTACTGTTTGGGGAGTTTTCAAAATGACAACTAAACTCCTCAAAGTCTCACTTATTACTGTTTGAGGAATTTCAAAAATGACAACTAAGCTCCTCAAAGTCTCACTTATTACTATTTGAGGAGTTTCAAAAATGACAACTAAGCTTCTCAAAGTCTCACTTATTACTATTTGCGAACTTCTCCAGAATTACTTATATTTATTTAAATTTACGTTTAAAAAATACTATAAATTACAATAATTAATTTTAAAATATTTAAAGGGCAAATAAAAAATGATTGATTCTTGAAATTCTATCGGTGTCGCACAAATTGGGACAAAATAATTAATTTGAAAATATTATAAAGACATAAAAAAAAGACCGATTCCCAAAATTCTATCAGTGCCCCATAAATTGAAACAATTATTTTAGAGTAATATAAAAAATGTTATAAATTACAATAATTAATAATTTAAAATATTTAAAAAACATAAAATGTTTGATAAGCTCTCAAAATTCTATCATTGTTACATAAATTGGGACATAAAAAGTACTAACATGTATTATTTAAAAATTACGTAAAAAGTACTATAAATCACAATAATTAACAATAGAAAATACTTAATACGTGAGAACATAAAGTAGCTTAGAGTCAAAGGCAAATTGACTGATTCGCTCTTCTATTTTTATTTTGTGGCTATATATAAAGTAGTAAATATTAGTGAAATCCAATTCATGTAATTTGACCAAAGAAATCGATAATTCTTTTCTTCATTATTAATTGCGCCTACTTTTTGAGATTTATGCCTTTAAAAAAGAATTAGATTATTTTTATTAAACATGCTGTTTCTCTTTTACAGACCAAAAAAATAAAAACAAAAATCAATTTTTTAATACAAGTTTTTCCACAAAAATTAAATACTTCTATAAAATAAAGAAAATAATTACGTAAAAAGTAATATAAATTACAACACTAAGCAAATCAAATATTTAAAAGGCATAAAAAATTACTTTCTCTTAAAATTCTATCAATGCCTCACGTAAAAGTACTAGAAATCACAATAATTAACAGCTTAAAATATTTAAAAGATATATTAAAAATTTGGTTGATTCTCTAAATTCTATCAATGCCAGATAAATTAGAGTAGAGGAAATAACATATATTATCTGAAAATTATGTAGAAAGTACTATAAGTCATAATAATTAACAACTTAAATATCTAAAAACTATATTAAAATTTAGTTGACTCTCTAAATTCTATTAGTGCCACATAAACTGAAACAGAGAAACTATCATATATTATCTGAAAAATATATTAAAAAATAACTATAAATCACAATAATTAATTACTTAAAATGCTTAAAAATTATACAAAAATTTTTGCTCAACTCTTAAAATTTCATTTATGTAACATAAAGTGTGACATAACAAAAATTATGTAAGAAATATAATAAATCATAATACTAATTAACAACTTAAAATATTTAAAATCATACAAAAAATTAATTGACCTTTCATATTTCATCCATGTTGCATAAATTGAGATCAAGAAAATAACATATATCACGGGCTCCCCACATCTAGTATATGATAAAACCAAATAATTGCATCAAATACGTACCCGCGCGATGCGCGGGTATTACGTAAAATATTAATCATTTTACGTTATGGTCTGATTCGTCCGAACACATTTAGTTATATTGCATTAACAATAATTTTACCATCATCATATTTAAAATACTAAACGTTTTTCTACATGTTAATTTGTAACAAACATTTGATTAGTTTAAATAACAAACTGATTGGATAAAGAAAGCTGAAAAGGAGTCAAGTAACTTATAATAAAGTCACGATTATTACAGAATCTAGGACAATTGACAAAAGTAATTTAATTACATAATTTGTCAATATTTATTCTACAATTTAACTAACCACATCAAAACTTTCGAACATACCTCGAGTTTCTTGACATCAATAATTTCAGAAAACTATTACATGTACTTGACATCAATATATATTTGGTACTATATAGAATATTATTGCTTAAAAATTATATTTTAAATTCAAAATTTTAAAATATACTTCTTTTTAAAAAAGTATACTTGTTTACTCCCTCGATAATCAATGGACCACTCGTCATTTATTGACACATCTTGAATATTCGTACAATACATGTTTGTAATTTTCATGTTTATACCACAACGAAATAAATTTTTCCAGTGATGGTCATAATGCTACTTGTTTGAAAATTTTGAACAAAGAACAAATATGAAATAAATATACATATAGAATTAAATATGTAATGAATAATAAATTCTCAATAATAATTATATCGATCGTCTCAAACTTTATATATTAATTGTGTTTTTTCCATTTAATCAATTAAAATTTTTCATATTTTTATGAAACGAACATATATATATATATATATATATATATATATATATATAATGATAATAAGAAGGACAAACAACATAAATCACGACAGTTTAGAGATTAATTATATAAAATCCCGATATTTTACATAATTACTGAAAATCCCGATTTTGAATTTGTCGAGATACATAATTAGCTCCCCATACATCCAACGAAGATATATATATATTTTTTTTGCAAAGATACATAATTAGCTTCCGGTACATTTTTTTCAATTTTGGGTCTATCGAGATACATAAACATCCAACAAAGATATATTTTTTCCTTGTAAAGATACATAATTAACTCCTGATATATTTTTTCTGATTTTGAGTCTGTCGAGATATATAATTAGCTCCCCGATATATCCAACGAAGATAAATAATTAATTGATATTTTTGTAATTATTTTGTAAGGGTAGGAATTTGTATAAATATGTTAAGTTAAGGTGTATATTTATATTATTTTTCCTAATAAGAATGTATGACCCAAAACCAATAAGCCCAAAATGATTAAAAAAAACAACAACCAAAAACCAAAAATTAAATAGGAAAGTTAAATCACAATATACTTTGTATTTTTAATTGTTTGTAGAAGTTAAATTAGGAAAGTAAAGTTCTACTTCATAGTTTTCTCCGTCAGGTATCATTTGTACTTCTCTTAGTAGGTAGAAGCTTCAATTTGGAAAGTAAATTGAAGTCATAGTTTAGTGAATCTTAGTAACATCATCAATGCATGATTTCCATGGATGATTTTAGCTTCAATTTGAATTTCTTATCTCCTATTCAAAGCTTTGCTATTTCTATTGTAGCAAAATTGGTTTTTGACTATTGGGATATACACAATGGGTTTCTTTCTGGGAGCTTTATAATTTGGAGAATTGTTTATAGATTTAGCATTGCGTTGGTAATTTAGGACGCACAAATACACCTCCAGTGTATATCGTCGTTGGTGAACTAATTTGAAAAGATTGTGTGGCGACGGTGGAATTTGTGGCATTTTGGTTATGAAGCTTTAATTTTCAGATGAGCTTCAAGATCTATTATCATGCATCAAATCTGTTGATTGTACAGATCTGAGGTGAGATCTTTCTTTTCTCTCCGTTTCTTGCTTTATATTCACACCTCTCTGATTTTTTTTATAGGACTGATTTCTTGTTTTGTGTGCATATATATATATATATATATATATATATATATTTGATGGGTTGTCTTTGTGATTCTGAGTCCACTAATTCAAGGTATTTGTAGTGAACTTTGATTTCTGATGCATGCATGTTTATTAAATGTATGGTTATGAAATACGTGTTGATGGATGTATGTTTCGATCAATAGTGCATTTTTTTTTCTTTGGGTGCTCTATTGTGTTCGATCAATATGATGATCAAATTCTCTATTTTTAAATGACAGTAGGAGCTGCTAGCTATTCACTTTATTTCAATAGGTTATACTGTCTCCAAAAATATACTTATTTACTTTATTTCAATAGGTTATACTGTCTCCAATAGATTCTGTGGTGGATACATATTGTGTGCTGCTGCCAGAGATATTCCAAAGCTCTTACAATTGAAAAATTTACTATCTAAACAGTTTAATTTTTTCTTGTTCAGAATTAAATTGAAAAAGGGAATCACATTTGGTGAGGATGAGAACCCTGATGGTGTTGATATTGGTATCGATGATGATCGTAATGGACAATGATGCACGCTGGAGATAAGAATCCTGTTTTTGACCCTTGTTCAGACACAAACGTACAGAATGACATGGTTTCACATTTGGGCTAGTATTTTTTTCAAAGGAATCTTTCTTCTTCAATGAATCTCATCTCTCTCCAAGTGACTGTCGGCTCGGCTCGACTTTTTTTTCCAAATCCATAAGTGACTGTCGGCTCTCCCTTTCTGACAATTCTAAAGAACTGTATGTTTTTAGGCCCAAGGTGGATGAGATTTTACTCCTCACAATCAATAGCAGTAACTTCAATCATGTACATCCTCTTACATACAAAATTATTTTATTGTCATCCTATGCTTTCGTTTTCTTTATTTCCTTTGTTCTGCATTTCTTGTTTCTATCTGTGGTGTCAGTCTTCTTGTGAATGTGTTTATACTTTTAACTGTAAATAAGATGAGATAAAAGGACTAACCTCGATTAGTTGAAAAAATAAGCGGTTGTCGATGAAATCCCATCCCTCTTTTTTCTTTTCTCTCCCCCAGAAATTGTTTTCATTGTAATTAACAAAGAATCTAGGCATATGAATGTAAATATTTGATGATCTTGTGTTTGCCATTGTGTATTTGCTAAAAACTATTTGGACTTAACATAATGTGATTTAAAAGATTTATGTCAGTTGATAGGTTGAAAGTGGTGGTGGTGGTTCAAATATTGATATATCGATAGGTATTGTTTTGGTTAAGGATGTATATGATGAGACATGCAAAATTCTCGCCACTAAGTACTCTTGTCTGGGGTTTCCTATCTATTTTGTTAGGTCTTGTAACTGTTGTAGTTATGAGATGATTGGAACTTATAAGGTTGAGTTATAATACAGTCTTTCTGTTCCGTATCATAAACTTGAAGTGTCGTGACCAAATGATCAAGAAGCCCAACCTATTTCTTAAAATCTATTTTGTTTTAGTCTACTTTATTCCTTTCTCTGATATGACAGGGAATAGATATGAGAAGAATGCATGTATGAGATGAAAATTTTTTAGATTGAAAATACAATTCAAATTTCAATTTTCAAGACACAGAGAACAAAACTTTGTTGTTATTCATATCAAATTGTATGTGTCCTATTTTCCAAAAATTTGTTAGATTTGTAAGTTGACTTTGTGTGAAAATATATTTATTTTTGGATGAGTCAATAATTGTAGCCAGTTTCAAACTGAAGAAACCCCCTTAATATCAAAATTAGAATCATTAACAAATAGAAATGAACACATTTGATTGAAATGTGCCTCCTAATAAGCTTCCTGGTTGATGCAGCTAGGCACATGTTGTGTCAGATAGTATACTTATTTGAATCAAATAGGAATAGAAATGAACACATTTGATTGAAATGTGCCTCCTAAGAAGCTTCCTAGTTGATGATTCTAATTTTGATATTAGGATGTTTTTATTGTATTTGATTTTATAATTTTCATGGTTGGAGATATATACCTGCATATTGTCTAGCTCAAAATAAGTGTTGTCTTCCTTATGATTCACTATGTAGTAGCTTTATGTACAGACAAAGTTAAATACCAAGCTTTGTTAAGGTGTAAATGACATGAATAAAAAGAAATCAAAATCATATAAAAGCCTTGTTGTGTGTTTTTCAATATATATTTAGAATACAACAGATTCAACAATAAATTAAGAAAATGCTTTTGACAGGGACACTCTCCACACGTATTCCTTTGTCTTTCCACTCGCGTATGTATCCCTCATTTACTTAACAATTGCCTGTGTGTCAATCATTATAGCTCCGATGTCGAGTTTCAGAAGATTGTTAAATTCGCTTGTTGTCTCCTATAAAGTACCAATGTGTCCTGTATTAAACAGAGGAACAACATCAAACATCCTATAAATTTGTTAGTTTATGAACTGAAAGAGATGCTTATGATAAAATAGAGGTAAAATTGTGCTCAAATGCAAAAATAAAATAAAATTTTCCTCTTGTGGTTAAGGGGGATGAGAGTGGAGACATGTAATTGTGAAGTATTACATCTAATAACTTGTAAAATTTTATGAATAAATTAATCATTGATGAATTTCTATAGAAAAATTAGTCTAGAAAGGAAATGCATAGTGAAAGAATAGAAAAGAGGTGTGAACCTGAAGATTAAAACTTTATAATTAAAGCTTTATAATTGTGTCTTGTAGAGGAACTCTTGTGCCGTTTGACTGGATATCCACCACCTTATCATCGTTGACTTACAACATGCTAAAGTAAAAAATGCATAAAAAAAGTCATGATCAGCAAAATAGTGAAATTAAATTGAATACTGAACTTAACTTGGTAGATCAAAATAGTCCCTTTATCTCAGTGTATCAAAAATGAGTTCTATAGGCCTTTTTTTAATCTATCTTCAGTGTTAATTTGGTGGAACTTTTTCTTATGAGATTTTTTTTTTGTTAATTAAATTATTTTCTATTCTGTCTGTTGATTTTTTCCCCATATATAATATTTGTTTATACGCTTATAGTTTTTGTTGTGTTTGATTAGCAATTTGGAGCTTTTGTACCTATCAACGGAAGGATTTATTGCTTCAGGATTTAGAAGATTCATTTTGACGATGAGCTTCAACACATATTATTCACCATATTATTTCTGTTGATTATCCAGATCTGAGGTTAGATCTTTTTTTTCTTTTCCTTGATTGTTATTTAACCTCTCTAAAATTAACTTGTCTATGATTTCGTTCTAACTTTTTCTTGTATAACTACATGTATCTCTTTGATTGGTTGTCTTTCTATTTTCTACGTCCACCGGTTTAAGGTAGCTTCAATAAACTATTTTTCCGATGCATGCATGATTCTCAGATATATAGTAATGAAGTGCCTCTTCTTAGATGAATGCTTCGATGAATGTTGTGATTTGTTTCGTGGGTTGTTTCTATTTTGTTTGATTGTTGGATCTATAATGCTTGAAGTTCTATTCATTCATATGTGCTTATCTGCAATTTTAGATTGTATCTTTGAGGTTGCATATTATAGGAGCCTTATTACCTTGACTCATATACCAAGTTTTGAATAAACACTCAAGTAGCAGAGTATAGTTTCTTCGCAAGTTAAACTTTCAATTAAAAGCTCAGAAATTTACTCACATAAACATATACAAACAACAATATAGTTAGTAAAAGTTTTAAGTACCATCTGGTCATGCAATGAACACAGTATCGCTTTATTTTACACATGATGCACCTAACAACCCTTGCTTTGTGATTCCTCTGGCACTGATGACACATATTGGATCCAATCTCATTCCCCTGCCATGTTTGATTCAAAACATAGATAATACTTTAGACAAATAAATTAAATGATCATCTATTAAGTGTAAGCGTTCAGAATGTTAAAGATTTTCTTACATTCTCATCTATCCATTGTCTGTTGCGGGGCTGCGATGCACTATCCTGCAGAGATTTTTTTTCAGATTCTGATTCTTTCACTATCTCTTTTTTCTTTTCTACCTGCCCTCTACTCTCTTCCTCTGTAGAATTTCATACATGCTAAAGAAAATAATGTATAAAAAAATTATGATCAGCAAAACATTCAGTTTTATAGAAAATAGATAGTGAAATTTAATGGAATAGTTCAGTTGATGGATCTGATAACATTTTTGAATTTATAATAAAATGGAGTAGATGGATGTCACATATTATATTATATTATTAAAATTAATTCAATGAGATAAATGAAAAAATAAAAATCATACCTTTCAAATATTTCATTAATCATCTCAGCACTCTTTTCTCAGTTGGTTTATCAATCAAATCAATAAATGTAGTACATAAACCTCCAAAAAGACATTGAATGTCAGATTAAATTTTGAAAAACTTCTTTATATACTACATTTGTAGCTTCATTAGTTATCTGTCTATCGTCATCGTAAATCAATATTTTTAGTCCCTTTCTACTCGTCACCCTGGAAAGAGCTACATACAGTTGTCCATGTGTAAATACTGATTTCTTTAAAAATAATCCCACGTGAGACAGAGATTGTCCTTGACTCTTATTGATTGTCATGGCAAAAGATACAGTTATTGGAAATTGTCTTCTTTGAAACTTAAATGGAATTCTAGCATCAGATGGTGTCAAGGTCATTCTTGGAATAAACACTTTCTGTCCAGCCATCTGTCCAGATAAGACCTTAGCTTCAATTACTTGATTTCCAAGTTTAGTTACAATTAACCTTGTTCCATTACACAATCCTGCTGACTGATCAATATTTCTTAATAACATCACCGGAACCCCAATCTTTAAAGTGATAGCATGATTCGGAACTCCAGAACATTTAATAGTGTTTAAAAATTCTGGTGTACATGTTCCAAAGCTGAATAAGTATGATCAGAACTGCAAATTTTATTGAAACTCAAATATGATTTCTCAGGATTATGATTGAGGGAAATCATATATTGATTGATTGAATTCACCATATCAAGAGTTGGAGTAAGAATGGCTCTTTGTTGTAGATATCCTAAATCATTGTTATGACTGATGAAATCTGGATACGTACTTTCGACAATAGCCGATATTGGATCAGTAGACTCATTTATTGGAAGATCATTTGGTATTGGAATTTTTTCAATTCCGTTAACTGAACTTCCAATCCTACCATCACCAACAGCCAAAATCCAATTAGAAAAATCTCTCAACTCATCCAAATCTGGACCTATCTCATTACCTTGCAATCTCATATTCTTTGTTAGTCTCAGTAGTTGACAATGAGGCCATAAATATGAAGAATTGAGAGTTGCATTAACAATATCGTGCCTAGTACCTTTTGGGATGACAGGTAATATTTGTCTGAAATCACCTCCAAGAACAACTATTTTACCTCCAAATGGTCTTTGTTAATTGGATGAATTTTTGAAGCTAAGAATATCTCTTAGAGTTTTATCAAGAGCTTCAAAACAATATCTATGCATCATTGGTGCCTCATCCCAAATAATCAACTTTGTCTTCACAATCAAATTTGCTAAAGGAGTACCTTGCTTGATATTACATGTCGAATCTTCAGTTACATTTAGTGGAATTACAAATCTTGAATGAGCTGTTCTACCACCTGGTAAAAAAAGAGATTGATTCCGCTGGATGCAACTATTAACATAATGTTTCCTTCAGCTCTTATGGTAGTAGACAGAGTCCTCCAAATAAAAGTTTTACCTGTTCCTCCAAAACCGTATAAAAAGAAAAATTCACCATTGTTTTCATTCACAACTATTATTATCTTTTTATACACTGACTTCTGTTCATCTGTCAAATTCTCAATCAATTATTGATGTTCCTCTGCTAAAGCGCGTCTATTATAACACATTTCATCAAGGATTAATCTGTTGCTGTTGTCAACCTCTTCCTCATTATAAACAGGCATCGGCATTGTTGAAAAATCAAGAAAACTTCTTCCACATCCTTTTAAAAAGTTTTCTAGCTTTTGCAAGGAACGATTTTTCCGATCATCATCTGTCAGGTTAGCTTCTGAAAATGCATAAAAACATATAAAAATTAATTATAATAAATTTAAAAGTTATATTTAACTATATTTAATGAAATATAAGATCAATGAAACCTTTTATTAGATAATGCGTAAGTGTTTACTATCATCTGTCATCAAATTTAAGTGAATGAAATAAAATGTATTATCTGTACATTAGTATTTTTTGAAATTGAAAGCGTTATTTAAGTACCTGGATTATGTAAAACTCTTCTTTCTTCATGAAGGATATCTTCTGATAGTAAATGCCATGTTGATTGCCAAATAATCTCTGGACGTGACATTGAATTTGATATAAGTAGCATAGCAAATAATTGCCTTAGATATGATGGCATTCCCCAATTACTTGCTTCCACTATAGCATCTATATATTCTCTATCATCGTCTAATAAACCTAGAGCATAACACGCATCTTTGAAAGTCTTATGATTGTGACCGTTGATATTTCTAAGATCCTCATAGGATGTTGGACCTTTAATAACATTCAACAACAATCTAAGATAATAGTGCTCGCCAGATCCCGGTGGAACATAGAAAATTCTTCCAATAGAAAATGCAGAAGTTTTTTTTTTCCCATTTCTTTGATTGTTGCTTCCAAACAAACTTTAGAGGGAATTCTGCATACGTCAGCTCTCTAGCTTCAGAAAATTCCTTATTTGCTTCAAACCACTTTAAAAACATTGATTCCTTTACACTTGGTCTTTTAACTATTGTATCAATCGGATCATCATCTGAAAATATGACATTTTGATTGCCATCCAAATGAAAGGCTAACCTTTCTATAGATGGTTCTCTGTGATGGATTGGGAATTTAAAAATTCTCCAAGCTGCTTCACATGGTGATATGTATTGACAATCACAATACATATTTATTTCATCAACAACCCTTGAGTCATCAGCATTTCCACTTTGAGAAAAAGCAGCGGTGACACGATCATGTCCTTTATTAACATACTTAAATAAGTATTTAATGGACCTTGATTGATTGCACCATTCCACATTAATATGCGCACCATATTTCAATAATAAAAATCTATTGTGTGGCATAACATACCTATTATCCAGATCAATACCTGCTCTCTTAGTAGATCTGCCATCATTCCTTCTTCTATAGATAGGATACCCTTCTTCATCAATTGTGGTTGATCCATAATTTTTTTTGAAAAGTGCTTTGTACATTTTCCATTTTGCATGCAGGGAGAAGATTTTCTTACAAAACCACATGGTCTATGCATCATGAAATTTGTAACAGCCGCATAATATTGAGGATCAATTAATTTATCAGGCAATTCTGCTGAAATAATTTCATCAATATCAACTGCATTTGGACATTTATTATGGAGAAATAGTAGGATATGTGCATGAGGCAATCCACGCTTTTGAAATTCAACCGTATAAATCACTGTATAAAAAGATATATTAGTTAAGTATTTGTATTTTCTTTTGTTAATTATAATAATATATTATAATAATTAAAAAGATAATGTAATAATTGTAATACGACATAAAGTTTATACCTGCTTTTACTTCTCCAAAAACTTTATTGTGTCGCAGATCCTTTATTAACTGATATAATTTGATTTTAAAATTTTTTGTTAAAATGTCTGGAAGATCTTCTGGAGACAATCCCCTACACTTCACAAATCTAGTAACCTCTGGCCATTTTGGATTGCAAGTAAATGTGATGAAGAGATCAGGGTATCCGGCCCATTTGCAGATTGCCATGACATCCTGATAATTTTGCAACATGTAACGTGCCCCTCCAGTGAATGAGGAAGAGAGTATAACTCTCTGTCCTTGAGAAGAAGGTTCTGTGTCTCTTCTTAAAACAACTTCTTCTAACCCTTTATAAAAGTGTGATCTCAACTTTTTTTGATGAAGCCTAATAAACTTCAATCTAAAAGATTCCATCATTGTATATCCATCAACCAAGAATTGCTGAAATAATCTTTTAGATGACACAATTGTTGGAACTTCATGCTTCCTTTCTTGAATTTTGTATGAGAAGTATTCATAGCAGCTAACACATTTTCTTCCACCAGTTGATTCATCAATATTATTTAAAGGAATATCTTCTCTGTATACATCTTCACCATATGGTAAGAGTAGAGGATATTGCAAATCTAAATATGATGCATTCAATTCATTTATCCTCTTTAGTTGTCCAGATTGACTTTCTATAATGATATCTCTATCAGACCTTGTTGGTTCAAAATCACCAACAACCAAAGCAGCTACCTCTGAAACTGACGGTAAGTTGTATCTTCTTCCGTCCGAGCCCCTTTTTCCTATCAATCTGAGACACAAATGTGAATTTTGATCTGCTCGAAATCTATCTCTTACCATTCTAAAACACTTTGCCAGCACATTGTGTTCATCTAGCATTTGCTTCAAATCATTCACGATTTCAGCATGAATTTGGTTGTTACTTTCACCACGACTGCAAGAATAAAATATTTAAATAAACTAAAATTGTGATTGTTTTTGAAAAGTTTAATTAAAATAATTTTATTGAGCAATAATATAAATAATCACCTGATAGCATGAATTCTATTGTCCACCTCATTTTCTGTATCATAAATATACAATTGTGCGAATCTTGGGAAAGATCCCTCCGTAGGTAATAGGCTTCCAATTTTATGATAATTCTGCCCAAACAATCTGAATGTTCTTGGTCCCTTTGTTTAGTTAACAGATGAATCAACTTTTCCTCCCATTGATGTAAAAGAAAACATGGAATTATATGTTCGAATATTCTCTCTGAAATGATTACTTTTTTTTCCTACATAAAATCAGAGTTTGTTAAACCTTTTATATGTTCAGACTGTGATGTTGTCTTATTTGATTTATAAATGAACACATTTACCTGATCCAAGCAATAATTCCTTTAGAATGGAAGGTGGTTTTTTTGAGTTTGGCAGCTTGATCTTTCCATTACCACAACACAAAGTGAATATTGATTTTTTACTTTTATACTTTTTCTCAATTCTTTCTTCATACCAGAAGTATGCCCTGCAGTATTCACATTCACAAGTAGGATCTCCTATCTCCCAGTAATCTAAATTGTCAAAGTATAATAAATAAGAATACAATCATCGTATTTTTTGTAAATAAAGCACATATTATATTATATAAGTAAATGTAACAAACAACATACTTACCGTCATTGTTAGTTGTCCAACTTTCGAGTTCATCCGCTACAAATAATGATCACAAAATAATAAATTTAGAAGTCAATAGAGTCAAATTTCTTAGTATCAATCGTTGCTAGGTTTATATCTACATACCTTCAAACATATCTTCATCTATATTTTCATCAGGAGTTTGTTGGTTTGAGTGCACATGATCTTGATGATGCATGAATTTTTAAATTAATGAAGTTGTATGTAAGAAGGAGAAATTATTGTGTTCTTTTAATAACATTCTTGGTATATCACCATAGTGCATATTTACATGATTTGAAAAAGTACTCTCATCCACCAACAGTCCTTTATCCTTAGATTGCTTTGTAGTTGTAGATGAACTCCTCTCAAAATCTGTCATACACAAATTAACATTAGCTTATAAATTTAGAATCTATATCTTCTTAGTAAAGCTAGCGAGTACTGAAATAGAAATGTAATAAATATGACAAAAAACAGAGGACAAAAGTTCATGCCATTGTTATCTGAAGAAAATTTTCCTTTTTTTTGATTCTTCCGTAAGCATATTCTGTTTTTTCTCACAAGTTTTTTTTTGATCTTCCATGACAAAGTGAATGTAACTGTAATTTGACTGAAAAGGTATTTAATTTTGAAAAAAGAAAAACAGTTGACTATGTGCAGTTGAGTATTATTACAGATTATGTCTTTTTAATTTTTTTAACTTGTATTTAAATAGTTAGCAGTTGATTAATATGGAGTCTTGGAACATGCAGTGGGTGGAATTTCCAATGGAATTGCATTGAACGATGGAGGACTGATACCATTTACAGCAACTTTCATTGTATTATCAGATTACACGAGGAAATCTATCAGATTATCTGCTCTTACCCAGGCTGTAGTACTATATATTTTGACCAACGACTTGATTGGAATAGTTAAGGACAGAACTATTGCTGATTTTTGAGCTATTTTTCATTTGCTGCACGTTTGACCTGCTGATGCAAAAGAGGCTGCTGGAGCCTATAAGGTAAATATTGTAGATCAGTAGGTTTTCTTTGATGTTATTTTCCATGGAAAAAAAATATAATGATAAAAAATTCAGACAATGAAAATATGAGAACATCGCACATATCATTCATATAATTAAAATTGTTTTACTGAAATTTGGGTGTGCTATTATGCATAAGAGTTGCTTAAATGGTAACCAAAATGTTGCATCTATTAATTTCCCTCCTCGTCACTATGATGGACAATCTGTGCATAGATTTCATGGAGTCTGACTGCCCCCAGTTGCAAACAAAACAAAATTTATAGAATGTATTTTTGCCACTTCATAATACTTTCTTATAACTTTGAATCCTCATAAAACTTTTTTAAACTTCTCTACTTTTAACAAACAGTAGGAGTTGCTAGCTATTTAAAATTTATCAGTCGTGAGATGAACAAAGCAAAAGATTTATTGAAGGTAAGTGACTGCCAGATTGATGATGATCTGAAATGAGGCTGTTGTAGTATTTTCTCTGGATAGTATACTTATTTACTTTATTTTAATAGGTTATACTGTCTCCAATAGATTCTGTGGCGGATACATCTTGTGTGCTGCTGTCAGAAATATTACAAAGCTCTTACAATAAAAAAATTTACTTTTTAAACTGTTTAATTTTTTCTTGTTCAGAATTAAATTAAAAAAAAAAATCACATTTGGTGAGGATGGAAATCCTGATGGTGTTGATATTGGTGTTGTTGATGATCGTAATGGACAATGTGCACGCTAGAGATAAGAATTCTGCCTTGTTCAAACACAAAAGTACAGAGATGAGATGATTTCACATTTGGGATAGAGTTTTTTTCAAAGGAATCTTTCTTCTTCTGAATCTCAGCTCTCTCCAAGTGACTGTCGGCTCGGCTCGACTCTTTTTCCCAAATTCAGAAGTGACTGTCGGCTCTCCCTTTCTGACAATTCTGCTGAACTGTATATTTTTAGGCTCAAAGTGGATGAGATTTCACTCCTCACAATCAATAGCAGTAACTTCAATCATGTACGTCCTCTTACATACAGAATTATTTTATTGTCATCCTATGCTTTCGTTTTCTTTATTTCCTTTGTTCTGCATTTCTTATTTTTATCTGTGGTGTCAGTCTTCTTATGATTGTGTTTATACTTTTAACTGTAAATTAGATGAGATAAAAAAAATAACCTCGAGTAGTTGAACAAATAAGAGGTTGTCGATGAAATTCCATCCCTCTTTTCTCTTTTTTCACCACCAGAAATTATTTTCATTGTAATTAACAAAGAATCTAGGCATATGAATGTAACTATTCGATGATCTCGTGTTTGCCACTTTGTACTTGCTAAAAACTGTTTGGATTTAACATAATGTGTTTTAAAAGATTCCTGCCAGCTAAGAGGCTGAAAATGGTGTTGGGGGTTCAAATATTTGATGTATCAGTAGGTCTTGTTTTGGTTAAGCATGTTATAATGAGATATACAAAATTCTCGCCACTAAGTAATCTTGTCTGGGTGTTCCTCATCTGTATTTTTATGTCTCTTAACTGTTGTAGTTATGAGATGATTGGAAATTATAAGGTTGAGTTATAATACGGTCTTTTCGTTCCGTATCATAAATTTGAAGTGTCGAGACCAAATAATGAAGAAGCCCAAATTAATATCGAAGATATTACTGGACTTATTGTAGCGTTTGATCACTGCTTTGCTTTTGTTAGCCTCCAATTGTGCAAAATATTTCCTGGCATGTCCTTTGGATCAGATTTCACGTAAAACATTGTGCCACAATACAATAGGATAAATGTATCAATCTGATGTCCACTATTAAACATCTTAGGAATTTGTTATTCTGAACTGAAGTAAGAAAATAGTTCACTATACTGATTTTAGATGTTTTAGAAATGGAGTATATTTAAACAGATATTGTCTGCCTTATGCTAGAGTATTTTAACCAGAGAAAGTTGCTACTCTAGGCCAATAGGCTATCTTTGATGTTAACTTTCATTAAAAAAAAAATAGAACAATACAAAAGGGATAAAGAAAATATGAAACAACCACACATATTTTTCATTACATCATACATATATCTAATATAGTACTTGTTCATAAACTAAAACTAAAATTTGCAGAGAAGTTTATATGGTTGTCCATGGTGTTCCAAACTTATGTTTTTCTTTCCTTCTTAATCACTTTGCGAACCTTGTTGGTGGATTGTTTGTCATTACATTCATCATCATATTCCTGCATTGAGAATTTCCCTACAAATTTGCTTCTCTTGGTAGACTATTTTTCAGTCAAATCAACACTGATTTCTGTTAGGAACGATCCACTTTCTGATAAATTATTCTTGATGGGAGTCTGTAAAAGATAGCAGTGTAAAGCTGTGTTAGGTTAAGTTCAAATTTAATAATCTGAGACCATATTAAACACTTTAATTTTCATAAATTCCTTTATAATAAATTATGTAAAAGCTAAAATTCAGTTTTTAATTATATAAATCTAATTTCTTTGTGTAAAGGTTGATATGGCAGATTCAATATATAAGCAGGATGCATGTATGGGAGGAAAAACACAAAAATTTTCATTACGAAAGGTGTGTAATTATTTCAATGCAAACTTATTATATTGGCAGAAAAGATAAGGTTAAAACAATTATTAAATGAAACACATAATTACCTCGAAAAGCTCCTCTCCCCCATAGCTTTGTCCACCTTCAAAGACGAAATCCTATTACATATAGTAATGTCATAAATTTAGAAATTATATTTACTTCTGAAATTTATGATTTTTATATAACTTATGCAATTTATTAGGAGTTTTTTTAAAAATGAGTAACACTTATAGTGTATTTTAGTGAAGGATGACAGTATTCCTTGAAAAGAACTTCATTGTCATCAAACTTAACAACTTTGTAGACTTCATCCTGTTTGTTTATATTAGATTCCTTAACCATGACCTTAAACATGAGTTTTTTCTCAATAATATCATCCAATTCACTTGGATATGAACATTCATCATCATCAATTAAGCCTTCCTTCAACTCTTTTGCAGACTTCCCCATAAGTAGCATAGCCTCGTGGTTCCAAAGCAATAGTGATATAAGACCAGTTCCATCCATTACACGAACTTGTAGCCTATATCTGAAATCCACTCTTTATCATGTTAACAAATTTAATTTTTGTACAAACAAATTAATATAGAATTGTAATAACCTGTGAACAACAACTTTTGCTTCTGCATTGCATTTTGGACAGAAATATGAGTTTCCATCTGGTTCAACTTTTATAATACACTTGTTGCAAGCCAAGTATGACCATCCATGTTCAAGATCCAAACAGACAAATTTTGCAGCAATCCAGTAGCTAGCTTCCTGTTTAGAGAAATAGTGTTGTTAATAAATGTTTAAACAAATTGTGTAAAGTTAATATGAAAAGAAAAAAATATTCATCTTATTTCCATGCAATGAATCAAATCAGTGATATATTTAAAAGGTACAATTCCCTTGGCTAACTCATCCGTGCTAGAATAACTTTGTTGAGAACTTGTCTGGCTAAGCCGCTCATAGTTGGAATCACATGCTGCATTCAATCTAAAGGAAAAATAAACTAATTTTATATATCACTAATTACTTTTAGTGATGATTTTTTAAAAAAATTAAAAAATTAGGTGGTGACAAACCTGGATTTAAAAGCAATAGATTGCGGCAGAGATGGATTTATCCATAGCTTTGTTTGATACCAACAACTACGAATATAGTAGTTATCTGTGGAAAAATTATTATAGAATATGAATTTTTTTTTAGAAAAAATATGATTTATATTACTGTTTTAAGTAGTTATACCTCTGAATTTCTGAGCCTTCATAAGTTGAAGAACCACAATCAAAGGTTCATCTATAGATGCACTCAAATGAGGTTGAATTTGATCTACAAGTTCACCCCATAAAGTTGTTGAAAGCCTATTCCTCCTAATAATGCACATTAATAGATGATACAATTCAGATTGAAAGACAAATGTTGTAGAAGTAGAAGAAGTAGTGATTAGAGGATATTTTCTGCCTCTGATTTGTGTTATGGTTGGACTGTTCCTCTTATAAGTGTGTGAAAAAAAAACTTACTTATCATCTTCTAAGACAACATTTATAAAGACACTATTATTGTCTCCTTGCTTGCAGGTTTGAACTGATTCATATGTCACAACCTGACCAACGACATCTACAAATATAAAGGTTAGTTTGAATGTGTAACACAAATTATTCAAAATAAATTGAATTTGAGAAGAATAATTACCAAATAGTTCAGCCTCATCGACATTATGTTGAATTGTCAATTGGTCAAATGGACGCAAATTAAATATGTCCACATCAAATGAATGATCAGTTATTTTTTCGACAAATGTCATTTTTATAAATATCAACCTGTGTTTGTGTGTCGTCGTCTTAAATTTCTTGGAGTTTGATGTAACAACAAAGTAGTTCATGCGATATAACCCAAGTTCCTCTATCTTGGTCTTGAAATACTTAATTTCGAATTTCCCGATTGAGGCATGTATACGATCTCCCTAATTTGACAAAAAAAGTAGTATTGGTAAATGTTTTACGCCATTAAAAAGGAAAATTTATAATGTAAACAAAGTGAAATTAGTGAACTTAGAAGTAAACAATAAGTAGGTGGATGGTGATAAATTTAATGAATTATGATATAATGATAAAGTACCTTTGCATCCTGTAAAATCATGTCTATTGAATAGGGTATCTCAGGTTTGAATTTATCCGGCACTTGCCACAGTCGAACAACTCTAACTCTCAAATTCCATTACATGGAGTTGCTTGAAATTTGTGCGATATCATGAAATTGTAAAGCCATATATGTTTATGGCCTTATTCAGAAGATTTTTTTGGTTTATTCAGAGATAAATTTTAGGGTGTTGTTCAAAAAAGAAATTGAAAGATAACTTATCAACTACAGAAAGTTGAATATATAAAGAGGCATAAAGCAAATGCACTTTTTCAGAACTGGGAGTGTAGGGGGAGTTTTAAAACTGCTTATAAAAACTATCCATATAAAAAGGTCACGTTCATCTTTTAAATTGAACTGAATTTTGAAAAATTATTTTATTTTTTTTAATTCTGTTTTTTAGTGGCTGTTGAATAGAAAGAAATTGAAAAACAAATTTATCAACTACAGAAAGTTGAATATATAAAGAGGCGTAAAGCAAATACACTTTGACAGAAGTGGGAGTGTAGGGGGAGTTTTAAAACTGCTCATCAAAACTGTCCATATAAAAAGGTCACATTCATATTTTAAATTGAACTGAATTTTGATTTTTTTTATTTTTAATTCTGTTTTTTTGTAGCGCTGACACATGACACTTTTTGCTTCTCTTATTAGATATAGATAGATTATTCGTATTTATCCTCTGTCATATTTTTTTTTTATCATATATACTTTTATCGTTATATTTATTTTTATAATTATGTTTTATTCAAATATATCTTTTGTTCTAACGGAAACAAATATATGTAAAGATAAATTTGACCACTTTGATGAAAGAAAGGTATGTGTAGCACAAGGGAGAATAGCGGAGGAAGTCTCAAGCATTGCAAATGCAAATGGGATCACTTTGGATGAGGAAGCGCCTTTTGTTTTGGGACAATGGGTGCACGACCACATCTCAAAGTACAACAATATCTTTTTCTTAATTATAAGAATAAAATTGTACTCTTGGGTATATTTTTTTTATTTTTCTTTCCTTACATATTTATTCACGCAAAATCATTGATATGACTTACCTTTTTTATTTTTGGTAATTAGCCATGTTATTAATCACTGAAAAAGCGCCAATTACAATACTAAGCTAGAATTACACCGCTAGCTTCTCAAATCAGCAGAACCTGCTTAATGGACTAACAAAACTAAAAGATACATCTATATAACAATAGCCCGGTTGGGCAGTAGCCCTAACACAACAAACATAAGCAATTCTCCAGACTATATCCTCCATTGTGGTCTCAACCTTCTCAAATACTCTGGTGTTCCTCTTTTTCAAGATCGCATGAATAAATTCTGCGTATACTATTTTCATCACCTTTGCATGATGACTCATACCCTTGGTCTTCTGGATGATCTATTGTTGCATTGCATTTCAGGTAGTACATAGAGTTTGATTTATATCCAACCAGTGCAAAAATCTCCTCCATAATGAGTTGGCAAATATATATTCTATGAATAGATGGTCCCTTGTTTCATCTGCAAAAACATAGGATCCACTTGTAGCCTCCATTTCAACAATCTGTCCACTGTAATTAGCATGTTCTAAATTTACAACCATGTAGTAAAGACAACTTTAGTTCTTGCTGAGTTGTGACATATAATAGCTCTTCAATCCATCTTTGGGTAAGTACCTAGCATTTGCATGTAAGCTTGTCTAACGAAACTTATCTTGCCAACACAAGCATTATACAGTAAGTGCAGGTGTTCTTTTTCTCAAAGCACTTTCTTTATCATCCAACAAGAATGGGCAGGAATCCTAGGATCTTCAAAGCTTTGGCCTTTGATGTAGTAACTATGGATCCACTTGATCCATAGTCTAAATTGTTTCTGCTCTACATTCTAACACATCTTCAGTATTGCTACTTTGTTCCACAACTTTAGATTTCCCAAGCTTAGTGCACTTGTAACCTTTGGTGTACACATCTTATTCCAAGACATAAGAGCCTTTTTAGTAATGAGATTGGTTTTGAAACATATATAACTTCTACAATAGGCTTGAATTGCTTTCATCACCTTAGTTGATATTACAAATAATTGAGTTTAATAAGCTTGTACTCCAAAAATCACTGTCTTAACAAGCTGAATTCCATCAGCATAAGATAATTTTTTAGCTATTCAGAAAGAACTTTTGCTATAATCTGATCGATCAATGGTTGCCATCGGGTAATAGTGAGCTTATTGGTAGACAATGGCACTCCAATATTTCTAAATGGCAACTCCCTGTAGCTATATCTGGAAGTCTGCTAGATTGTGACATTACTGTCCCTAAGACCCTTCTAAAATATATATCATTATTATCTAGTTTAGCCTGTAGTCCTGAAGTAGCTGTAAACACAGAGAATTTTTTATGAAGCAGTTTAACTAAGATGAAGTTGCCTCTGGCAAACATGAGCAAGTAATCTGCAAAGCTTAGAAGGGTGATTTTGAGTCTGCTGCACATAAGATGGTATTTGAACTGTTTTTGATGAGCAAGTTCACTCAGGCTCCTATTTAGGTATTTCATAACTATAGAAAATAAAAAGAGGAACATTGGGTCCCTTTTCCTAAGCCCTCTAGCTTCCTTAAAGGGTTTGGTAAGTTCACCATTTATCATATAGGGAAGGAGATAGTGGTCACACAATTCATCACTCAACCAATAAACTTGATAGAAAACCCTAAGCATACCATTACTTATTCTAGATAATTCTAATCCATAGAGTCGTAAGCTTTTTGAATATCTACCTTAATCATACACCTAGATGAAACATTCCTCTACTATAAGCTTTGACTAGCTCATGAGCAAGAATAATGTTATCAGACACTTTCCTCACTGGTATAAATCCTGCCTGAGTTTCTAAAACCACTAATGCAATCACATCTTGTATTCTATTATAGAGGACCTTATCTATTAGGTTATAAAGTACTATACATCATGCAATGGGTCTGTATTCTTTTATGGTAGCAGGATTTGGAGCTTTAGGCAACAATTTAAGTTCAACAAAATTCAATGCTTTATATAGCTGTCCAGTGACCAAAAGAATCCTTCACAACTTCATAAATATCATGTTTGATAACTAGCCAAGCTTTTTTGTAAAACATACATTATACACATCCACACCAGAAGCTCATTACTAATGGAGCAAAGGCCGTTATAAATTTCTTTCTCAGTTCCCTCAACACACAAAGACCACTATTGAGAGTGATTCAAAAATAGGGCCATTCCCATAAAACTCTTATTGATTGCAGTAGTATTAGTTAGAGTAGTACCCATTAGATACTGATAGAATAAAATGTTCTCATTTTGAGTAGATGTAGGTTTCACAAGTTTATCACCACTCACTAAAGTAAGTTCTACTATTTGCTTCTTATGTTTCCTCTTCTTTATTACTACTGTGATATACTCAGTGTTTTAGTCCCCTAATTTAATCCAGTTATCTCTTGACTTTTGATGTTGAATACTTTCTTCAATGTTGCTTCACTTTTAAAGCTGAGTCAGTAATTCTCTTTCTTCCATTGCTAGAGCATCAGAATATTATGTAGACAGTGACTGGTGTGTGAGTTTCAAATTAGTAATATGATGAATCTTCTATGTAGAACCTCTATAACAGTTGTTATTCAGCTGATTTGAATGGGGCTTCAACTCTTTCAACTTCTGTCATAAATTCCTCAACTTGTTGCCATGTGATCTATATGTCCAATGCCTTTGTACTATTATAATGATACATTCTGTCATTACTGAATTATCTGTTGTAAAGGCATAATTTTCTTAATTTTGATTCTCCAATATGAATTTGAGTCCAAAAATAGCAATTACTTTGTTCATTATACCACATAAAACTTTCAGGCTAAGATTTGAGTTTTCTGATATGTGTCGATAGACCCGAACCTGAAGAAATTTATTTGCTCATGAGTATTTAGATTAATTATTTAGTGTGAAAGTGCATTAGGTACGGACTAAGGTTCTACAAAATCCTTAGCACAAAGTTAAGTTGGAAGTTTCCTTACCGATTGAGTTTCGATCTAAGTTTAAACTAAGGTCAACTTCAAACAAAAACTCCTACTAGAATATGAAGAGTTATGAGTACCATGACCTACCAAATTAAAGATCTTCGAGTCTTCTTTACAACGCCATCAACTATTCATTAATCCGTCTTCAGAGTAAAAAATTTTCGTCATTTTATTGAAAGGTGTTTGTGCTGAAAAGCTGAGGCTGCCGCAACTAGATTAGGCCACTGCAGCTACCTTCGAGCAGTTTGTAAGTCCCTTTTTGCCGAGTTCCAGGTCATAAACTCAAAAACCTCATTCCACAATCCTAGATGGGTGATTTTCTAAGGGCTAGGGTGAAAATTCTTTGTTGAGGTAAGTTCTTCCATCATCTTTTACTTCTATTAATCTAATTACATCTTAGAATTATTGGAATAATCTTTGATGGTGGAATTATCGGTTAGAACCCAAGGTTTGTGAGATTTTGGGAAAAACCTATGGGTTAGGATAATATAACCTAGAATTGATTCTAGATTGTAAATTAACTCTTCCTAGTATGAAATTGTGGTTCTAGAGAATAATTTATGGTGGTAGAAAACCTTGAGTTCATAAGGAATGGAACCGTTAGCATGAATACTTCTTAAAAAGAGGATAATTAGAGTAAAAATTCCATTAATTGGGATAATGTGAGTATGATAGAACTAGTTAATGATTGAATGACCCTTGGATAAAGTTATAGACTGAGAATAAGGGTAGGATTAGTGGGTTTGAATTTCCAAAGTGTTTATTTAAAGATTAGTTGATTAATTACTCTTAGAATTACTTTTTTATTGGATGATTGAGCATTCAAAAACATGAAGGAAAAGAAAGAGCATCAGTGGCATAACTTTCTTGTTGCAGTAGCTTGGCATCGAGGTAGGTTATTATTTATGAGTAGTAGACTCGGATTATCTAAACGTATATACTGTGTAGAACTGAAGGGAGTGTTGACATCCAATTTTGACCTTCAGATATTTCTCCTAGGCTGCTATTTTACAAATTATTAGTTTTGGATATTATTATTTCTTTAGTTACTATTTTAGTATCAAATAAATCCTGACGTTTCTCATTCATGAGTTTGATGTCGCCTAAATTACACCTCTAAACAAAGTATAAAGTGGTCGTTGATCAAATATAGAACCCAACTAGGTTGGGATCGATCCCACAGGGAATAGGTTGGAATATCAATCAATACGTCTATCGAAGCAAATCAATAACAATCTCCAGTAAGAAAAAGGGGTTTTTATGAATCAAAACTTCAATAATAACAATTTTTGATTTCTTTGGATTTGTAATTAATGGATGCGAGGTACTAGGACTGTGTTCCCCATGACTTCATAACTACGAAGTCTGTTCGTACTAACAATCTATTACGATGCGTTACATGTAAAATCTAACAAGATAGGTTCATTTAAATGTCTCTCTACCTTAATAAGATTAATATTACTCTTCTCCTCTCGATCTTCGGGTGTTTTACTTCTTACCCTTGTTTCCTATCTCAGATTAACTCTCCCTGCTAAGGCTCAAGTTATTAGATGAAGGTTAATAGCTTCAAATCTCTGTTGTTGTTTTCTTTTCCTAATCTCCACTTCTCTCTCAAGAAAGTTTAGAATTCAGGCAAGTTTTTAACTTTTGTAACTGCTAGAAAGCAATCACAATGAAGAAAATAACAATACATACATGCACACCTGTCTAGAATTACCAAGCACGAATCCTGCTTTGTTAATTCATCATGGTTCCCACAACCCTAGTCGTGGTTTTTAACTACTCATAATCGTAGTGATCATATCCAGATTCATCAAAGAATGCATGATAAGAACACTTACAATAATCAAGTAACCAATTAGACGGATTGTAGATGAATAATGGAATGAAGAACGAATTGAATTATAGAACTAATGGAAAAAGTATGATAATATACGTTCAAACTATGTTAGAACAACACCCAAAACGTACCAATCCAAAATAAAACCCTACATGATGTATTTATAGACATAAATAATCCTATACTAAACTAACTAGGAGAACTGGGTCAGCACATGTCCACATGGTCCGTGTGAAGACCACGCGGCTCTTATGGACACTCGTATGGTTGATCTCTATCAAAACTCTATGTCTTTCACCATGTATGGCTATACGGCTCGTGTGTAAGACATACGACTCGTATGGAGACTGTACAGCTCGTATGTGGCTCACGCGGCTCGTATGAGGCCCACACAGCTCATGAAGCTGAACTTTGTCTTCCAATCTTCAAGTAACCCCTCGTACACTAGACACATTTCTCGTGTACCCTTCACATGGGTTGTATGGGGGCTTGTATGTCTTCCCTTAGCATATTTCTCAGCATTTCTGTCACATGTGCCTTCGAACCCTAGTTTCCTGCAAAACTAACAAAAACACATCATATCCAAATAAAAATACCTTAGTACTTGCAAATATTCATAGTTTTAAGCGTCGAAAGTACCATAAGTTTACGGCACATTAATACCCTCAACTTAGAACGTTTGCATGTCCTCAGGCAAACAAAATACAACTATACTACCATAATGCTTGACCAAGAGAAAACCAAGGGTACTATGGCAGTTAGATTTTCACAAAATAATTTGAGCATGCATTCACCAAAAACATATGTCCAATGCCCTCCAATACCATCAAAGCTTCAACAAACGTATTGTGTACACAAACTACTCACCATAACACAATGGGATTTAGAAATGGTATTACATTATCAATAAACAATCTAGCACTCAAACCAATGACACTACCCGAATAAGCAACAACTATAATATAGCCTCTATGCCCTCACAACAATGAATTCCCTAACATTCAAAATATGCAATAATATCAAGACAGAAACTGACACAAATCTCTCACTCTCACAAAGAAGTCAGGAAGTGTACGTTGATACTATAGGCTTGCCCTTATGTTCTACATCTTAGTTTTCAGACAGTCGGATTAGGATCACTATAGGATTTTGATAGGCTTGTAATGTAGGCTCATATGGGTAAAGTGATTCATTTCTCCTTGGCACTACACTATTTTCGACTCCACTTTTCCTACTTTTTTTTATTCTTTTCCCCTTTTCCAACTTTTTGGACCCCGGGTGAGGTTTTATTTTCACAAATTCCCTTTTTTTCTTCTTTTCTCATTTTTCGTTTTTTTCTTTCTTTTCAAAATTATTTTTTTTCACGCCATACCGCACCCGAATCTTTTTTCCTTTTACTAGCATTTTCTTTATACCCAATCTTTTACGCACCCCTATGATAGCCACCCTCAACTTAAGCGATTTGCCTGAGTTGAGGTGCACAGTGTCCAAGAAGGGACCAGAGCCAAAGTAGGTTCATTGTAAATAATTGAGAAGATGAATTGGCTAGTTAAAAAAAAGGTTTACTTAGGGTCAAATTCAGGATCAAGGGATATCATATTGATTTGGTAGGCTTTTTAGGCTTTTAGTGGACTATTTGAAGACCGACCTATGATACTTTACTAACCTCCTATCCTACGACTTCAGCGAGACTAACCAAACAAGTTCTAGATCGTACACACAAACCGACTAGGTAAAACCTCACACTCACTTGGCTCAGGGCTACGTATTTAGTCACTACCTATCCGGTTCATGCAAGTTAGGCCATAGTTATCAAGTTCATAATTCTAATGCCATTATGAGATCCAAACATTGGTCACAGTTCAGGTAAGCACACAACACAACACAAAACAATAATTTTTTGGAGGGGTACCCTTTAAAACTTTCAAAACAATTTTACATGCTATTTTGACTGCACCAAGTTCTCTTATTTTTCTCTCGATTACACAAAAAACACAAAACAACAGTAAAAACACATAAATAAACTCATAAACATACCAGTTCTAACTATATAACACAACCGATGAAAAGAAATGCAGTAAAAAAAACCTCGGCTGTGGTACACCCCCACCCCCAACTTAGAAATCATTCAATGTCCCCATTGCATGAAAATACAGAAAATTTTAAAACTAGGGTAAGGGAAATACCTGTGGTGCTCTAGGCACGTGAATCTGGTGTCGATCAAAATAACAAGAATCAAAATAAATGTAGGCAGATGATGCGAACCGTGCGGCTTAGGAAAACCGACGTTAAGCATGACTTGCACACTAACTGTGCAACTTCTATGCGGTTTGTATGGGGTATTACTAGAGCAGGAAACTACACTGTAGGCCCATTATAGGTCATACGACCCGTGCGTCAAGCGTACGGTCTGTATAGACAAAAAATGTTCATATGAACCATGTTTTTAGTAAAAGAAAACTTACCTTGGGCCCACAAATTAAGAGTACGACTCATTTACCTTAGTCGTGGGCTCATAGCTGTTTTGTGTTCCTCTTTTTCTGAATTTTTTTCACCACCCTATATGCACTGAACACACTATGACATTATAAGTAAAAATTAGCTACTACAAGTATAAATCTTGGGTTGCCTCCTAAGAAGCACCTGATTTAACATTGCGACACGATGCGGGTGTCTTGATTACTCAGACTTCATCAAGATATAACTTAGGTTGGCTTCCAGGGTAATCTAAACTATTTATCACTAAAAGCACCCTCCTGTCCTTTGGCTGCTTCATAGTTCTACAAATATTGAACGTGACTTCCTCATTATTCTGCCTGAATTTCAACTCACCCCGCTCTATATCCACTAATGCTCTACCAGTGGCTAAAAATGGTCTCTCCAAAATTATGGGCATCTCAAAATCGACCTCACAATCCAAGAGAACAAAGTCGGCAGGAAAAATAAAGTTTTCTACCTTGACCAAAACATCAAACAATATGCCCATAGGCTTCTTGACCGTATGATCCGCCATCAATAATCGCATCTTTGTTGGCTCGGGGGTTTCTAAGCCCAATTTCTTGAACACTGTCAGCGGTATCAAGTTAATGCTTGTACCTAGGTCACACAAAGCCTTGACAAAGTTAACTGATCCAATTGTGCATGGAATTGTGAAGGCACCTGGATCATCTTTCTTTTGCACAAGAGAACGGGATGCAATTGCACTACAATGGTGCAAATTATCAACAGACTAATAACTGACAGTTCTCTTTTTTGTGACCAACTCTTTCATGAACTTAGCATATCTTGGCATTTGTTCAAGCACTAATACCAATGGGATATTTATCAAAAGTTGCTTCAATATGGACCTGAACTTATGAAAATTTTCATCCTCTCTTTTTTTCTTCAAGAACTGAGGGAATGAAGGTGGAGGCCTAGGAATGGGAGTTAGTATCTTTGGGGCTTCAGTTTTCTTCTCTTGTTTAGCATTAACCTTATTTTCATCCGTCAGAGTCTCTTCAACATCTTTCAGGCTCTCCCCACTGAAATTTTTATTTTTATCCACCTTTTTCTTGAGGTGTTGGGGAAATGGTGAGGGAAGTTTTGGGAGCGGAACATACTTCCTTATAACTTTCTTTTCCTTTCCTCCCTTGGCAATTGTTCGCTCTTCTAGTGTGGTATGAAAACCCTCATTATTTTTCTTAATAACAATCTGTTTGGGTGCCTCAACAAGAACCTTCCCACTTCTTGTGGCGATTTTCATACAATGAGCATTATTTTTTGGATTTTGGACGGTATTGCTCAGAAGTGTACCTTATTGATGCTGATTCAATACGGCGAACATCTGACCAAACTGTTGCTCAAGCTTCTTAATGGAGGTAGCATGTGATTTGAACTTTTGGCTCAGCCCTGAAATATCTGCTCTAATCTCCTTAAGGCAGTCTTCCATTTTCTCTACCCCTTTCACAACTTTCTCAAGCATGTCTTCCATCCTCGAGTTGCTCGAACCAGCATCTCAATTCCCAGGTGGAACATAAAGGCCACTTCTATCTTTATAATTATCCTTGTTTCTCCAATCACCATCTCTTTCCCTACTCCTATCTCTATACCCAGACTTATTATAATTGTTATCTCTATAGTAGTTCCGACCTTAATTTACTTGCCTAGAGTTCTAATTGTCTTGATTAGATGCTTGAACCTTGGTTCAAAAACCCGCCATCTGATTGTCTAAATACTTCGCCTCTTCATCAAAATCTGACTCATCGTGCCTAGGTGCCTTGCCTTGTGAACCAACTGCATTCACCTTTTCCGCTCCTTGAGTTGTTACAAACTACTTAGTGAATAAGCTAAGCTCATTCCTCAATTGTGCTACCTCTTGAGCGACCGATTCATCTACCTCTCTCTGCTTTGTGGATACCCCATTCATATAAGTGCCTGCAGGAACGTCTGCATCTCGAGTATGCCACCCCCGGTTAGTTTTAGTGATCCGATCCAGAATCTCAGAAGCCTTATCCCAATGCAACCTCATGAACGCTCCACAAGTGATAGTATCTTCTAGAGCCTTGCTATTGGAATTTAAGGCTCTATAGAAGATCTCAAGCAAGTTTTGCCCGATATTTTATGGTTAGAGACATTCTACAGCTTCTTCTTAAACCTGAACTAGGTCTCATATAACACCTTCTAATGAGCTACCTGAAGTTATATATCTCAGTTTTCAACTGCAACATTCTGGAAGGTAGGAAAAATCTCTCTAAGAACTGACTCCTCAACTCATTCCAAGTAGTGATCGACCCACGTGGCAACTCTGTCAACCATAACAAAGCCTCCCTCATCAGAGAGAAGGGAAACAACCGCAGTCTAATCGCCTCTTGGCTTACTTTAGGTAGATTATAGGAATTGCAAATCCCTATAAATTTTATCACATGCATGTTCGCATCAGCAGTAGGAAGGCCTGTGAACACCCCTTTCAAGTTCAACAACTAAATCATAGCACTGGTGATGTCAAACTTAGTTCCTTGAGGTAATTTTGGTGGAATGATAGAACCTATTTCAACTGGCTCTGAGAAATCTTACTCTTTTTCTGCATCTTCATAATGAAGAAGATACTTTTGTAGAGGATACTGCCCCCTACATCTTCTCTGTCTTTTTCTCACTTATCAAGTATGGCTAGACAATCTGCTTTGGCTTGTATAGCTCTTTCTTCTCTAGCTTCCTGTCTGGCAGCCTCTTGTCTGCCATTTTTCTCAGCCATCAATTGAGCAGTGGTTTGTTCCAACGTCTCTTGAAGCCCAACCTGATGCCCTGGATGATTCAGTATTCCCATATCAATAACTCCCGCGTTATGAACTTCTTCGTCCACCATCCTTCTATTAGCTCTTTGAGTTCTCTCAATTTCCATATCAAGTGGAATTAGGGAATTGCCTTGACTATGAGTATTGGGCATACACCGACGTATGCCTTAAAAACAAATGAAAAGTAAAATCAGGAAACAGAAACCAAGAGCCCGACAAATACAATCAATCAACTTTGTAACCGTATTCCCTGATAACGACACTAAAATTTGATGTCATCCAAATTATACCTCTAAACAAAGCATAAAGTGGTCGTTGATGAAATATAGAACCCAACTAGAATGGGGTTGATCTCACAGGGAATAGGTCAAAAAATCAATTAATATGTCCGTTGAAGCAAATCAGTAACAATCTCTATACGAAAAAGGGGGTTTTGTGAATCAAAACTTTAATAGCAACAATTGTTGATTTCTTTGGATTCGTAATCAATGAGTGTGAGGTACTAGGACTATATTCCCCATGACTTCATAACTACGCAGGCTGTTCATACTAGCAATCTATTTTGATGTGTTGTATGAAAAATCTAACAAGATAGGTTTATCTAAACATCTCTCGACCCTAATTAGATGAATATCACCTTTCTCTTCTCGGTCTCCGGGTGTTTTACTTAGAACCCTTATTTTTAATTTCAGATTAACTCTCCTTGCTAAGTCTCAAGTTATTAGATGAAAGTTAATAGCTTCAAATCTTTGTTGTTGTTTTCTTTTCCTAATCTCTACTTCTCTCTCTATCGAGCAAGTTTAGAATTCAGGCGAGTTCTAACGTTTGCAACTGTTAGAAAGCAATCACAATAAAGAAAATAATAATACATGCATGCATATCGATTTAGAATTACCAAGCATGAATCCTGCTTTGTTAATTCATCATGGTTTCCACAACCCTAGTCGTGGTGTTTAGCTACTCATAATAACAGTGATTATATCCAGATTCAACAAAGAATACATGATGAGAACACTTATAATATCAAGTAACTAATTAGACGGATTGTAGACGAACAATGGAATGAAGAACGAATCAAATTATGGAATTAATGGTAAAAGTATGATAATATACATTCAAAGTATGTTAGAACAACACGCAAAACATACCAATCTAAAATAAAACCCTACATGATGTATTTATAGACATAAATAATCCTATCCTAAACTAAGTAGGAGAATTGGGTCGGCACATATCCACATGGTCCGTGTGAAGACCACATGGCTCGTATGGCTACTTGTATGATTGATCTCTACCTAAACTCTATGTCTTTCCCCATGGATGGCCATACGGCTCGTGTGTAAGACATAGACTCCTGTATAAGACATTTGGCTCATGTGTCTTTCCCTTAGTATATTTCGTGAGCATTCCTGTCACATGTTCCTCCAAACCCTAGTTTCCTGCAAAACTAACAAAAACACATCATATCCAAATAAAAATACCTTTGTACTTGCAAATATTCATAGTTTTATGCGTCGAAAGTGCCGTAAGTTCACGGCACATCAGAGTTCGAAATATCTAATTTATTTTTTAATTATTTATTATCACTAATTTTATATAGTATACGTATAACTTATTAACTTAAGGGTAGTATCGTACATAATTTTATTAAATATCAACTAAATTATTTATGCAAGTATTTTTTAAATTCATAGTTGCAATTTTTTAATGCATAGTCTATTATTTTTAATTATTATTATTATTATTATTATTATTATTATTATTATTATTATTATTATTATGAATGTCGTTATTATCATCAACTATTTCGTATACATAATGCATATTTTAGTTTTGATAGTGTTTTACACAATTTTGTTAGGCATTATTATTTTAGCTACTAATTTACATGATATTTATTAAATAGCGGCCTAATTCAATTCAATTTTCCCTATTTTTTTTAACTCTTAGCCTAATTTTATTCTATTGATGTCAGTTTTAGCCTAATTTAAGTATAATTTGGTTAAATGTTAAACCTAATTTCAATCCCCAATTCAATTCACCTATAACCCAGTCTGTTTCTCAATTTTTAATATCATCCATGCATCATTTTGATCTAACGGCTGAGATTAAATCCTTTTTTTATTTCCTTTTTAATACATTAACCCCCCTTCAAATCCCCAAGACCCTAAATCACTTTCCTCTCCACCAGCTGCCGCCCTTATATAGTGCCCTCTCTAAACCTCTTGATATCCTCTCCCAACGGTTGCTCAGGCCATTCTTGTGCCTCCTCTTTTCTTTTTTCCTTTTCTCTTCTCATTACTCTCTCCTCTTTTTCACCACGTCATCTCTCTGTGCCATCTATCGCTGCTACCTTGTCGAAGGTGATGACCAGCGAGCCTCCATGATAATGATATCAAAGAAACCTATGCTCCTTTTCATGGGTCACAAAATTCGTGATTTTCTATTTGGGGAAGATAACATCGATCAAGTTCTACTTTGTCGAAATTCAACGTTTGGAATTGCTTTAACCGAATTATTACTACTATTTATTGCTTTTGTTGCTTCATGGTTTACATTTTAATTCATTGCTTTGCTTATGAATTACTCCAAAATAGGTTCGTACATTGAAAATCTGTGATCTTTGGGATATGATTTCGACTTGATTATTTCAATTTCATGATTGTTTGCTCCTTTAGATTGATATATATGAAAATTTCCAATTTCTATGAACTTTGATCAACCCTAATTTATACAAGTTTGGGGCTGATTTTTAAAACCTTTGACGATTGGATCACTATTATGCATGTTCTAGACCACGAGCAAACGAAAATTGCACGAAAGGGCAAAACCTTAGCTTGGAGGAGTTGTGCAAGCTTGGTTCAAGGTAGGTGATGGTATTGTAGTTTAATCCAACTTGTATTATATGTGCATGTTAACTACTTTGAAGTGTGGCTGGTTAATGCATGTTGTTTGGAGTGGTCAATGCACTAATTTTACTTGCTTATTGATTTTACCCACCTTATTTCTAAAATGTGGAATGTTTCAGAATTTGGGATGTTCTCACGGTTATTGGTGAAATAAGGTTGGCAGACACTTATGTCTGGGGTTTAGTATATGGATGAAATTTATCCCCTGTAGGTCTTGGTTAGAGGGTTAATGTATTACCCGTAGCGTGTATGTACAAGGTTCAGGTGAGTTTGACGGTTCCATGAGTGAATCGGGGAATATATTTATCTATTTTGATAGGTTCTTAAGTTGTCTTGACTTGTTGACTTTGATTGACTGAACTTGACTATTGTTTTAAAATCCTAAACTACTATTTAGTGTTATGTGCTAAGTGTATAAATGTTTTTGAGCATGGATTAACTTGTTGTACTATTATTTAGTTAAGTGTTCATATTTTTCATCTTGGGTTGGCCAAATGACCCTACCAGTATACCATTGTTCTTGTGTGTTGATACTACACTTACATTTACTTTTGTTAGTGCATCGCATATTCCAGCGGCTCCTACGAGACCTCACTTATGAACCCAACGATTGACTTTTGATTTTAGGGTGAGCAGCTTATCTGGGATGCCATGGAATCTCTCATCATCGGCATAGTTTCTTGTTCTGAACTTATGTTTTTCATACAGTTTTGGGGTTGCATCCCCTTCTCTATATTCTTTAGTAGTTTTGGTCTTTTAGTTGTACTTGTGTTTGGTTTTAGACTTGGATATTTTATTGATGGATTAGTTTAAATTATTTTCTCTAAGTGTTGATCATGGGTTTAGTTTTAGGGTTAGATGGTTCTCCCACTGGGTGAGTAGGGTGGGTTCCATTCACGATGGGTTTGGGTCGTGACAAAGTTGGTATCAAATCCTAGGTTCGTCAATCTCGTCGTACCAAAATAGGTCCAGTAGAGTATCACGAAATAGTATGGAGACGTCTGTACCTTTCTTCGGGAGGCTATGGGACTTTAGAAAAATATGTCATTCTTGTTTCTTTCGAGCTATAAATTGATTCCAATTGGTATCTGGCGATCAAAATTGGTATTTGATTATCTTCACTCTTTTGTCCATAGATGGTGAATACTAGGTCCAACAGAGCACAAACAGCAACCCCTACACCTGCCGCTCCAGCTGAAGTGCAAACCATAAGGGAAGAGGATAAGTGAGAGATAGAGGTAGAAGAGAAAGGGGACGAGCCACACCCGCCAGAGGTGGAGCTCGAGTAGATGCTGGCCATGATTATGAAAGGTCAGTATCCTTTCTTCCACCTCAGGATAATTTTGAGGAGAGGGAAGCAGTAGAGGAGCAGAAAGTGGAGCCCGAGGTGACGACACGAACTGGGGTTACAGCCTTACCTCATATGTTTACTGAGGTTGTTCAACAAGTATTAGCTTTTCTGAGTGGGTTGGCTGAGACTTAAGCCACTCCTACTGTGCCAGCTTTCTAGGCTCCAGTTGTTCACCCTACTATTACTATGGCCCTTAGGATGGATGAGGCTTCGGGGACTGATGTTTTTCCTCGTCTGATGTTAGGTTTTGTTATGACTGGTACAGAACACAAGCCGTTGACAAAATTCCTGAAGATAAAACCTCCAACATTCTAGGGTACTGAGTCTCAGGATGCTTTTGAGTTTATCATTGATTGCTATGAGAGATTACATAAGATGGGTATTGTTCAGCAACATGGAGTTGAGGTTACAAACCTTTCTGTTGGACAAGGATGCTAAGCAATGATGGAGGGAGTATGTTGAATGTCGGTCACCGATTTTACCTCCATTGACTTGGGAGCAATTTCAAGTTTGTTCTTGGAGAAATATGTGCCATGAGCCCTCAGTGATCGCAAGAAGGATGAGTTTTCAGCATTGGAGTAGGGTGACAATGTCAGTTGCGGCCTATGAAGCCAAGTTCTATGCTTAGTCTAAGGTTGAGAATTTCAGTGGATCTTAGTCTAAGGTCCATGGTCAGCAGAACCATTCAGCCCGTCCTATTCAGTCAGCCTTGCCGGCTTCTACTGTGGTTCCAGCTAAGATTTCTTCTCAGACACAGGTTGTGAGGGGCCAAAGGGCTTCTTACTCTTCTGTCAGTCATCCTTCTCTTAAGCGTGGATGTTACTATTGTGGTGTTGTTGGTCATTTTAAAAGAGAGTGTCCCTTGAGGTTGGAAAATGGCTAGGCACAGTAGCAGACTCGGGCTATAGTTCAAGCAGGTAGAGGAGGATAAGGTAATGGCAAGGGTCATCCACAATGTGGGCGGGAAAATTAGGAAGGTGGTTGGGGTGGCCGAGTAAATGACATCGTCGGGGGAGGAGCGCAGTCGGGAAGGGATTTAGCTCAAATTGATGAATGGGCTCACTGTTATGTATTTCCAATAAAGATTGATGCCGAGGCTTCTGATGCAGTGATCATATGTACTATTTCTGTTTGTGACCAAATGGCGTCTGTCTTATTTGATCTGGGGTCTACTTATTCTTTTGTATCTGTTCAGTTTGTGGTGGGTCTGAATCTGGTTTGTGATGTACTTAATCATCCTATTTATGTGTCTACTCCGATTGGTGAGTCTGTGGTAGTGACCCATGGTTTTTGTTCTTATTCTGTGCTAATTATGGGTTTTCAGACTTGGGTAGACTTTATTATTCTGTATATGTTGGACTTTGATGTAATTTTGGGTATGACCTAGTTATCTCCATGTCACACTATTTTAAACTGTGATGCTAAGACAGTGACTCTAGTGATGTCGAGATTGGAAAAACTAGAGTGGGAGGGAGTGTATAAAGCCAAGCCAGTGAAAATGATATCATTTGTCTAGGCCAGAAGGTTAGTGGGAAAGGGTGTTTAGCTTTTCTATCCCATCTTTGGGATGTAGATGCAGGGTCCCCTTCTATTGTAACACCCCGTATTCTATAGACACTACTCTTACTTATATGGAACTTGGTACGGGCTTGTGCTAGTAGGTAATGAACTAGATATTTTTTTTATGCGAGTTACAACACCCCGTACATTTCCGAAACTTATACGACTGACCTAGCGAGGATAAAAGTAATTAAACTTAAGATAATAAGGACGTATTTAAGCGTAAAGTTAAAGTTAAGTGGTGGATTAAAGTAGAAGAATTAAGACATTGGAAAAAGGGGAGAGCATAAGTGAGGTGCTTGCTTGACTTAATTAAGCTAGTAGGTAACAAGTGGTGCATCACCTACTTAGACTATTGGGCTGCATTTGGACATATGTTAATGAACTTAATTGAGGCCCAAACTAAGTACATAAAAGTAAAGATGACCAACCCAACACCTAAGATTTACTAAGGCCCAACATGACATGATCCAACTAGAAATAGCCCAAATAGGTGGGGTGTTTTGGACAACTTAAGTTGACCAAGTAGGTACATCACCTACTTGGACTTTTTGAGCAACATAAAGAGCCAAGTAGGTGCATCACCTACTTGGACTATGTTTGACCAATATGTGGCTGGAAATGAGCCTAAAAAGGTAGTCTAGAAGCCTCCTTATAAGATCAATATTGGCTGATCTCTTTACTTATTTTAACATACCAAATTTCTGATTTAATTCCAAAACTCTCTCCTCTCTCTCAAACCCTAACCAGCCACCCCTATTTCCCTTTAGGGTTCTTGGAGCTTTGGTAAGTGTTTATACTTATAGCTTAGTGTAATATTTGCATAAGGGAGTTTAAAAAGCATGTTCTTTATGTTTAAAAAGGATAGGGCAGTCCCCTTTAATTGTGACAATCCACTTGTGTTTAGTTTTAAAGGATTTGCCTTCCTTGTGGTTTAAACTTGTAAAATAGCTTAAAGTCTTGAAGAAATTAAGTTGGAGGGATGAAATTTTAGTAGGTTAGTTTGTTGTTTTGTCCCTAATTGTTCCTTTTTATGTATATCTTGGTGGAAATTTTTATACGTATTTATATGTGGGACGTTTGGTGTAGTGAAAAGAGAATACTCTCTTGTTATGTTAAAGTAAATTCTGAAACCATTGTGGACTGTTTTTAGTATGTTATTGTGGAAGGCATTTAGGTGTCTTGATGGGATAAATATGTGGAGTTGCATTGAGGTGGTAATGTGAAGTATGAACTTGGTAGGAAATCCTATCTGTTTGTAACATTTGTGTTGGTTTATGGACTGTTTTGGTAGTATTGTTGTGGTGAGACAGTATGTTATAGAGTAAGGGGGCGGAATATGGTTATATAGCAGTATAAAGAAGGGGGGAGTGATACACCATGTGTTTAAGAGGTTGGACAGTTTTTACTTCCCGTTAAGTAACTAATTACCGTCTTGTAAACTTGTAATGTAATTAGCTTTTAATGTTAGTTCCACTATGTACTTAAATTGTAGAGTAACACTCAAAGGAAGAGCTGAATCGTTATAGGCACGTGGTGGAAAAATAAGGTATGTAAGGTTACTCTTTTCCGTATCCTTTGGCAGTACATAATGTCTACGTAGTTAACGACCTTTTTCCACTCCAAAATGTATTAACGTACTTCAATACATGTTTATTGTCAAGTTGGCATGTTTACTTTCACTACCCAATTTTTTAGTGTTTCCATCTTAGTCAACTAAGATCTATTTATTAGTTTGGCTCCTAAGCATTTCAATCATGTACAAGTATTCTTTACTTTATGGCAATTATATCAAATGTTTATTCACGTTTTTTTTTTTTTTTTAACTCGAGCATTACTATTCCAGAAATTCCATAATGTTATAACCACCAATATAACAATCTCAAAGACTAAATAAAGTAAGTAACTTAAAGCTGATTATGTGCGGGTGGCAGCTCAGGGGCGTAAGCCTAGCATGGGCCGATCTCGATTGATTTATGTGGGTGGCAGCTCAGGGGCGTAAGCCTAGCATGGGCCGATCCCGATTTGTTTACCACTGATCAGTTGGTCATTTGTACTACATGGATTATTAAAGATTAGAAAGGAAAGAAGGAAAAAGGAAAGTAAAGAATGTAATGTACGTGGTTCCCCAGATACCAGCCAAGGTGGGTTATTAACATTATCTATACACTTGTACTTGATGTCACTTAAACTTTTGGGTTATGTACAGTTGCTTTGAGCCTTATTTACTCAGTACATTCTTTCATACTGACGTCCCTCTAGGGGGACCTACCTTTTATGCTGCAGGCATAGGAGCTAGTAGATCTCTCCAGTAGGAGTACAGGACGTCCTAAGGCTCTTGGTGAGCTCCAGGTTGATTCAAGGCTTTCCGAGTCAGTTGCATATATTTTTGGTATTGTGTAGTAGTTATGTGTAAAACGGGGACCTGTCCCAACCTTAACTAAGTCTATGTATCTTTTAGAGGCTTTATAGACATTGTAAAGTTAAGCATGGTAGTGTCTTGACTTTTAGAAATTGTGGCCCCAACGGCCAAGTCCTGTATGTCTATTTGTGTTTACCTATTTAGTTTACTTTATCGATACATCACATCCATACATTGCAACACATTTGTTAGCTCCATTACATGTATAAAAAGTATATGATCACAGGTTGGTTCTCTCGAGCCTTTACGTCTACGAGTGTCAGTCCGCCCCAATGGGATTTGAGGTGTGACAAAAGTGGTATCAGAGCGGATCGTCCTAAGGAGTATAGAAAGCCGTGTCTATGTAGAGTCTTGATTATGTGTGTGTTGTGCACCACATCTATAAGTAGGAGGCTACGGGACATTTAAGATTTGTTTCTTTTTCTTCATTTCATAGATCGTGTGATTGAGCCAATGAAGTAGGTTGATTTGTATTTAACCTTATACATGTTTTTTTTCTATATAGTGAAAATTTTGATTACAAGAAGGAGTAAGAATAAAAGTAAGCATGTGGATATGGCCGCCGGAGAAGGGACCAGCGAGTCAGCACCTAGACGAACTAATCAAAATGAAGCTGAAGATGAGTTTGTATCTGAACTTTTTCTACTCTTCCACCTCCAAAAGAGCTAAGAAAGAGAGGAGTACTCTCAGAATCACCTATTAATACTAGTGAGCAAGATTTAAGGAATGTGGTGCAATTGTTGACTCGTATAGTTGCTGCATAAAGTCAAGGACAAGCTGGTCCAACTACAGGTACGGGTGGTACGGATAGGGCAATTAGTCTACGGACACATGATTTCCTCAAATTGAATCCTCCCACATTCACCGGATTAGATCTTAATGAGGACCCACAAGACTTTATGGATCAAATCCAAAGGGCATTGGATGTCATGCATGTATCTAGTGCAGAGACAGTTGAACTTGCAACGTATAGATTAAAAGGAGAGGCTATCTTATGGTATGAAGATTGGAAACGATCTAGAAGCACTGGTGCCCTTTCAACTAGTTGGGAAGAGTTCAAAATGGCATTTCTTGATCATTACCTTCCATTTGAGATTCGAGAGGCTCATGCAGATCAGTTCTTAAATCTTCGTCAAGGTAATATGAGTGTGAGGGAGTACATTCTTCGGTTTAACACTTTGGCTAGGTATGCTCCTAATGTAGTTGCTACTATGGATGATAGAGTTCATAGATATGTGGATAGATTGGATCCGTATTTGGTTAGGGATTTCACTATTGCTGCCTTGAATAGAGACATGGATATAGCAAGGATACAAGCATTTGCACAAAAAATGGAAGATCAGAGGCAAATGAGGAGAACACAGGAATTTGAAAGAGGACCTTCCAAGAGGGCTAAGCCTACGGGGCAGTTCATGGCTTCCCAAGGAGAGTTTAGGATTTAGTTTCATAATAGACCGCCTAGGCCATCACCCACCTACTCTACAGCAAGTGCTCCACCCCGATTCCAAGGCTTTAGGGGCAACTAATTTGGGCAAAGAAATGAAATTCAAAGTTCACGGACAGCGGGGTATCAAGAACAAGGGAGTATGAGCTAATTAAGGCCTCTTCGTCAGCCATGTAGGCAATGCGTAAAGCTTCATTTAGGAGCATGTCGGTTTGGTACAAATGCTTATTTTTGGTGTGGTATGCCGGGGCATATGATGAGAGAATGCCCACAAAGGGGCACGGGTAGTATGGCATGACCTATTGGATCAGCCGTTGCATCATTATTGTCGGTTCCTTTCTTAGGGAGAGGTGTACAACATACTGGTCATGGAAGAGGTAGTAAAGGAACAACTAGTTCTAGTGGAGCCCAGAATCGTACCTATGCTTTAGCGGATCGACAAAATTTGAAGGCTTCTCCGGATGTGGTTACAGGTACATTATCTATCTTTTCACATAATGTATATGCATTAATTGATCCGGGTTCTACACTATCGTATGTCACTCCATTAATTGCTGGAAAATTCGAAAGAACACCAAAATTATTAGTTAAGCCATTTGAAGTATCTACACCAGTTGGTGAATGTATTGTAGCTAAGAGAGTCTATCGTAATTGCATAGTAACTGTTTGTGATCATGATACGTTTGTTGATCTTGTTGAGCTAGAGATGGTAGATTTTGATGTTATAATGGGTATGGATTGGTTGGCTTCTTGTTATTCCACGGTAGACTGCCGAACGAAGAAGGTACATTTTCATTTCCCAAAAGAGACAGTCCTTGAATGGATGGGTAATGTTGGAGCGCCAAAAGGTAAGTTTATTTCTTATCTTAAGGAGAAGAAAATGATATCCAAGGGGTACATATGTCACCTAGTAAGGGTGAAAGATACAGATGTGGAGCCACCGACTCTTCAATCTGTTGCAGTGGTAAATGAATTTCCTGATTTATTTTCTGAAGATCTCTCGGGTTTACCTCTAGAACGAGAAGTAGAGTTTGGTATTGATGTGATTCCAGGTACTCAACCTATCTCTATTCCTCCAAATAGAATGGCCCCGACAGAATTACGGGAATTGAAGGAGCAATTAAAAGACTTGCTAGAAAAGGGATTCATAAGGCCTAGTATGTCCCCGTGGGGTGCACCAGTGTTATTTGTACGCAAGAAAGATGGTACGTTGAGGATGTGTATTGATTACCGACAATTGAATAAGGTGACAATTAAGAACAAATATCCCCTCCCTAGAATTGATGAATTGTTTGATCAATTACAAGGCGCTAAATATTTCTCAAATATTGACTTGAGGTCGGGTTACCATCAAGTAAAAGTTAGAGAGACAGAGATATACCCAAGACAGCCTTTCGAACACGGTATGGTCATTATGGGTTTTTAGTTATGTCCTTCGAGCTAACAAATGCACCAGCAGCTTTTATGGATCTGATGAATAGGGTGTTCAAGACGTTTTTAGACTTGTTCGTGATAGTGTTTATAGATGATATTCTTGTCTATTCAAGATCAAAAGAGGACCATGCTAGTCACTTACGACAGGTGTTGCAGATTCTTCGTGATCGTAAGTTATTTGCAAAGTTCTCTAAATGTTAGTTTTGGTTAGAATCTGTAGCATTGTTGGGTCATATTGTATCTGATGAAGGAATAAGGGTTGATACTCAAAAGATAGAAGCTATGAAGAACTGGCCAAGACCTACAATGCCTACAGAGATTTGAAGTTTCCTCGTATTGACAGGTTATTAGAGAAGGTTTGTTGAAGGATTTTCTTCTATTGTTGCACCTTTAACAAAGCTGACATACAAGGCAACCAAGTTTTAATGAAATGATTCGTGTGAAAAGAGTTTCCAAGATCTGAAGAAAAATTTGACGTCTACACCTGTATTGGTACTTTCAAAAGGCTCAAAAGGGTATGCGGTGTATTGTGATGCTTCAGGAATTGGCTTGGGATGTGTATTGATACAGCATGGTAAAGTGATAGCTTATGCCTCATGACAATTGCGTCCACATGAGAAAAATTATCCGATACATGATCTTGAGCTATCCGTGGTTATATTTGCTTTAAAAATATGGCGCCATTACTTGTATGGGGTCCGTGTTGACATATAAACTGACCATAAAAGTTTACAATATATCTTTAAGCAGAAGGACTTAAATCTAAGGCAGCGAAGATGGCTTGAGTTATTAAAGGACTATGATGTTGATATCTTGTATTATCCGGGGAAAACAAATGTGGTAGCTGATGCTTTAAGTCATAAGACAATGGCAAGCACTTATGGGCAGTCCACAAAAACACAAGGGATGACTAAAGATATACACCAACTAGCTAGCTTGGGAGTTCGCCTTTTTGAATCTCCAAACGAAGGGGTTATTATGCAAAATGCGGCAGAATCTTCATTAGTAGCTGAGGTGAAAGAGAAGTAGTATGCAGACCTATTTTATTACAGCTTAAGGAGAATGTACAACAAGGTATGATGAAAGCATTTGAGCTTACGCAAGAAGGAGTACTTCGGTGCCAAAACAGATTGTGTGTACCTAATGTAGATAGGCTAAGAAAGAGAATTATGATGGAAGCGCATCATTCAAGGTATTCTATCCATCCGGGATCAACTAAAATGTACCATGATCTGAAAGGAATATATTAGTGGGGTGACATAAAGAAGAACATTGCAGAATTTGTAGCCCAATGTCCAAATTGTCAACAAGTAAAAGTAGAGCATCATAAGCTTGGAGGTTATATGCAACGTATAGATCTTCCAATTTGGAAGTGGGACATGATCAATATGGATTTCATCACTGGTTTTCCTCGTACATTTAGGAAATTTGATTCCATATGGGTGATAGTTGACAGACTTACCAAGTCAGCACACTTCTTACCTGTTAAGACTACTTATACAACGGAAGAGTATGTGAAATTGTATATTAATGAGATAGTTCGACTACACGGAGTTCCAATCTCTATTATAACTGATAGGGGAACTCAATTTACTACAAACTTTTGGAAGTATTTCTAGAGGAATTTGGGTACACAAGTGAATTTAAGTACAGCTTTTCACCCTCAGACGGATGGACAGGCAGAACGTACCATACAAACACTTGAAAATATACTACGAGCGTGCGTATTAGACTTTAAAGGTAGTTGTGATGATAATTTACCTCTTATTGAGTTCACCTACAATACTAGCTATCATTCAAGTATCAAGATGGCGCCTTATGAAGCCTTATACGGGAGAAAATGTAGGTCACCGATTGGGTGGTTTGAAGTAGGTGAGGCTGTTTTATTTGGACCAGATCTTGTTCATCAAGCAATGGAGAAGGTTAAGGTGATACAACAATGGCTAGGAACAACCCAAAGTTGACACAAATCATATGCTGATGTTAGAAGAAGGGGGCTAGAGTTTTCTATAGGTGATTGGGTATTTTTGAAAGTATCGCCAATGAAAGGGGTGATGAGATTTGGGAAAAAGGGAAAGTTAAGTCCACGTTATATAGGACCATATAATATTATCCCAAGAGTTGGGCCGAGTCGCATATGAGTTAGAACTACCCCAAGAACTCTCCACAGTTCATCCAGTGTTTCACGTCTCAATGCTTCGAAAGTGCATAGGAGATCCATCTCATATTACTCCTACTGAAGATGTACAAGTTATGGAAGATCTCACCTATGAAGAAGTACCTATTGCTATTCTAGATCGACAAGTTAAGAAGTTAAGAAATAAAGAAGTAGCTTTCGTAAAAGTACTTTGGAGGAATCAACAGGTAGAAGAGATCACATGGGAAGTTGAGAAAATGATGAAATCTAAGTATCCTCAATTATTTAAAACTAAAGAGAAAGCCTTAGATGCTGAATTGGAGAAATAACAAGTAAGTATATATATATATATATATAAGTATTATGTGGTAGCATAAAGATTAAACTTAGGCTTAAACTTGTTTAGGCTGAGTAGTGATGATACTAACATTCGAGGACGAATGTTTCTAAGGGGGGGGGGGGAGGATGTAACACCCCGTATTCTATAGACACTACTCTTACTTATATGGAACTTGGTATGGGCTTGTGCTAGTAGGTAATGAACTAGATATTTTTTTTTATGCGAGTTACAACACCCCGTACATTTCCAAAACTTATACAACCAACCTAGCGTGGATAAAAGTATTTAAACTTGAGATAATAAGGACGTATTTAAGCGTAAAGTTAAAGTTAAGTGGTGGATTAAGGTAGAAGGATTAAGACATTGGAAAAAGGGGAGAGCATAAGTGAGGTGCTTGCTTGACTTAATTAAGCTAGTAGGTAACAAGTGGTGCATCACCTACTAAGACTATTGGGCTGCATTTGGACATATGTTAATGAACTCAATTGAGGCCCAAATTAAGTACATAAAATGGGAAAGATGACCAGCCCAACACCTAAGATTTACTAAGGCCCAACATGACATGATCCAACTAGAAATAGCCCAAATAGGTGGGCTGTTTTGGACAGCTTAAGTAGACCAAGTAGGTACATCACCTACTTGGACTTTTTGAGCAACATAAAGAGCCAAGTAGGTGCATCACCTACTTGGACTATGTTTGACCAATATGTGGCTGGAAATGAGCCTAAAAAGGTAGTCTAGAAGCCTCCTTATAAGATCAATATTGGCTGATCTCTTTACTCATTTTAACATACCAAATTTCTGATTTAATTCCAAAACTCTCTCCTCTCTCTCAAACCCTAACCAGCCACCCCTATTTCCCTTTAGGGCTCTTGGAGCTTTGGTAAGTGTTTATACTTATAGCTTAGTGTAATATTTGCATAAGGGAGTTTAGAAAGCATGTTCTTTATGATTAAAAAGGATAGGGCAGTCCCCTTTAATTGTGACAGTCCACTTGTGTTTAGTTTTAAAGGATTTGCCTTCCTTGTGGTTTAAACTTGTAAAAGAGCTTAAAGTCTTGAAGAAATTAAGTTGGAGGGATGAAATTTTAGTAGGTTAGTTTGTTGTTTTGTCCCTAATTGTTCCTTTTTATGTACAGCTTGGTGGAAATGTTTATACGTATTTATATGTGGGACGTTTGGTGTAGTGAAAAGAGAATACTCTTTTGTTATGTTAAAGTAAATTTTGAAACCATTGTAGACTATTTTTAGTATGTTATTGTGGAATTCATTTAGGTGTCTTGATGGGATAAATATGTGGAGTTGCATTGACGTGGTAATGTGAAGTATGAACTTGGTAGGAAATCCTATCGGTTTGTAACATTTGTGTTGGTTTGTGGACTGTTTTGGTGGTATTGTTGTGGTGAGGCAGTAGGTTATAGAGTAAGGGGGTGGAATAGGGTTATATGGCAGTATAAAGAAGGGGGGAGTGATACACCATGTGTTTAGGAGGTTGGATAGTTTTTACTTCCCGTTAAGTAACTAATTACTGTCTTGTAAACTTGTAATGTAATTAGCTTTTAATGTTAGTTCCACTATGTACTTAAATTTTAGAGTAACACATAAAGGAAGAGCTGAATCGTTATAGGCACATTGTGGGAAAATAAGGTATGTAAGGTTACTCTTTTCCATATCCTTTGGCAGTACATAATGTCTACGTAGTTAACGACCTTGTTTCCACTCCGAAATGTCTTAACGTACTTCAATATATGTTTATTGTCAAGTTGGCATGTCTACCTTCACTACCCAATTTTTCAGTGTTTACATCTTAGTCAACTAAGATCTATTTATTAGTTTGGCTCCTAAGCATTTCAATCATGTACAAGTATTCTTTACTTTATGGCAATTACATGAAATATTTATTCACGCGTTTCTTTTTTTTTTTTTTACTCGAGCATTACTAGTTTAGAAATTCCATAATGTTATAACCACTAATATAACAATATCAAAGACTAAATAAAGCAAGCAACTTAAAGCTGGTTATGTGCGGGTGGCAGCTCAGGGGCGTAAGCCTAGCATGGGCCGATCCCGATTTGTTTACCACTGATTAGTTGGTCATTTGTACTACCTGGGTTATTAAAGATTATAAAGGAAAGAAGGAAAAAGGAAAGTAAAGAATGTAATGTATGTGGTTTGATCTAAGGCGTATTTATATGCCTTAGTAGCGACTTTAACCCATGATTACCTTAGTTTTGAGAACAATACTTGTGTATTATATAAGTTTTTGATGGAAAATGGGATAATGTGCTAACCAATATGATTAGACTCTTGTAGGTGGAATTTGCGAATTTTTGGAGCATGTTTGGCATGGAAAGTGAGGCTTGGAGGAGCTACAAGTGAAGAATATTGATGATAAGAGACAAGCCAAAGAGTTGATCTTGAAGAATCCATCCAAATTCGCGAAGAGAAGTTGACGAAAGCAAAAAAATTACAAAAAAAGGGCCTGGCGCGCTAGGCAGCGTGCCAGGCCGCGTTTGGCATAAATTTCACTTGCATGGGCAGTGCATAGGCGCGCTGGCCAGCGTGCCACACCGCCTGGGAGCACCTTTTTGCTGAGGCAAAATCTGCCTAAGTGCTAGGCGCGCCCAATGGCGTGCCGGGCCGCTTTTTGGCCGATTTTTGCCTCGACTTGGGTCTATAAATAGGGCTTTTGAGTTATTGTATCACATTCCATCATCCTTAGAATATTTTGGGCGTTTTTGGGCATCTCAATTAGGTCCCTTTCTCTCCTTTTCAGTTTTTAATTCTTTTTGAGAATATTTATTACTTTTGGATGTTGATAAACATTATGAGTGGCTAAAATCCCTAATTCTTAGGGTTAAGGCCAAGAACATGAATCTCTTGGGTTAATTGTATTGGTTTTTGCTGGAGTTTATTATAAAGTGGTTATTCATATATTCTAAAATTCATTATTTTGATGTTTGATCACCATTGGAATATATTTCTTGTCTTGAAGTGAGCTCGAGAGAGAAACTGAGAGATAGAACTTGAATATATGAAGTGTGGTCTGTCTCGGAGGAGTAATTCTAAGGGATTGAAATGTGGTTAGGACCGAGAGGTACCTAACCACCCACACTTGGTCAACTACAAGAAGAAAGCTTGAATGCTCTAGAATTGGTTAAGCTTATCACCACTCACGGATGTAGGTAGGCTTCTAAGTTCTAGTAGACAATTATAATTTGGAGACGAATATAGTTGTAAAATTAACCTTGGGATCGATAACCACCATAAACTACTCAAAATGCTTAAACCAGCAGCAATTATGATCAAGAGATGATGTTCAGGGTGCCTTAACCCTGGGAATTCACTTTTTATTGATTTTTCAAGCATATTTACGGAAACCAAAGTTACGGTAGCAAAGATAGGAGTTCTCAGTCCGCAATCATTTAATTTTTAGCACCCAATCGCTTGTCGTTCTCGCAACACTAGTTTTTAATTATAGTTTGACGTCCAGAGTTGATTTCTGTTGACGAAAGTCCCTTGGGTTCGATATCTGGCTCTTTAAAAGGAGCCACTTTATTACTTGCACGATCACGTACACTTGCGTGTATAGCTGGGTCGCAACATGGTTCCCCAAATACCAACCGAGGTGGGTTATTAACATTATCTATACACTTGTACTTGATGTCACTTAAACTTTTGGGTTATGTACAGTTGCTTTGAGCCTTATATACTCAGTACATTCTTTCGTACTAACATCCCTCTTGGGGGACCTACCTTTCATGCTGCAGGCATAGGAGCTTGTAGATCTCTCCAGTAGGAGTACAGGACGTCCTAAGGCTATTGGTGAGGTCCAGGTTGATTTGGGGCTTTCCGAGTTAGTTGCATATATTTTTGGTATTGTGTAGTAGTTATGTGTAAGGCGGGACTTGTCCTGACCATAACTAAGTCTATGTATCTTTTAGAGTCTTTATAGACATTGTAAAGTTAAGCATGATAGTGTCTTGACTTTTAGAAATTGTGGCCCCAACGGCCAAGTCCTGTATATCTATTTGTGTTTACCTACTTGGTTTACTTTATCGATACATCACATCCATACACTGCAGCACATTTGTTAGCTCATTACATGTAGAAGAAGTATATGATCACAGGTTGGTTCTCTCGAGCCTTTATGGCTAAGAGTGCCAGTCCGCCCCAATGGGATTTGAGGCGTGACATCTATAAAGTCAGTTTTGGTAGTTTTGAATTTCAGGATGTGTTTCCTTCAGACCTATCGGGTATGCCTCCAGATAGGGATATCGAATTCTACATTGACTTAGAGTCGGGAACTCGGCCTATATCTATTCCCTCCTATCGAATGGCTCCAGCAGAGTTGAGGGAGCTCAAAACTCAGCTGCAGGAGCCACTTGATAAGGGTTTTATTCATCTAAGTACTTCACCTTGGGGTGCTCCAGTTCTGTTTGTTAAGAAAGAGGATGGTAGTTTGAGGATGTGCATTGATTATAGGTTGTTGAATAAGGTTACCATCTGGAATAAATACCCTTTGCCTTGTATAGATGATTTGGTTGATCAGTTACGGGTGCGTCAGTATTTTCATAGATTGATTTGTGATCGGGTTATCATCAGTTAAAAATTAGATCGGGGGATATACCAAAGATAACTTTTAGAACTCGGTATGACCATTATGAGTTTCTGGTGATGTCTTTCGGGTTGACAAATGCACTTGCAACCTTTATGAGTTTGATGAACGGGATCTTTAAGTCGTTCTCGTATTCTTTTGTTATTGTGTTTATTGATGACATTTTTGTATACTCCAAGAGTAAGGAGGAGCATGTTGGTCATCTTCGCATAGTTTTGGAGATTCTAAAGGAGAAACGGTTATTTGTTAAGTTTTCAAAGTGTGAATTTTTGTTGTCCTTAGTTTCCTTCTTGGGGCATGTGGTTTCTGAAAAAGTGGTGACGGTGGATCCCCAGAAGATTGAGGCAGTAAAGAATTGGACTCGACCTAGTTTAGTGACCGATGTAAGGAGCTTTGTGGGTCTTGCTAGTTATTATCATAGATTTGTCCATCCATTGTAATGCATTTGACAAGGTTGACTTAGAAGGAGGTGTCATTTGTTTGGTCAGACCAATGTGAAGAGAGCTTCCAAAATCTCAAGGCACTTTTGACTACAGCGCCTATTCTTTCATTGCCGGTTGAAGGTAAGGACTTTATAGTATTTTGTGATGCCTCACTTTTGGGCTTGGGTGCTGTGTTGATGCAGGATAGGAATGTCATTGCTTATGCTTAGATGTAGTTAAAGCCTCATGAGAGGAATTACCCAACCCAGGAATTGTTTGCATTAAAGATTTGGAGACACTATTTTTATGGTGTCAGTGTGAGCTCTTCACAGACCATCGTAGCCTACAATAAGTGTTTACTCAAAGGGATTTGAACCTAAGGTAGCTGAGATGGATGGAACTATTGAAGGACTATGATGTGAGTATTTAGTATCATCCGAGAAATGCCAATGTGGTGGCAGACGCATTGATCCAAAAAGCTGTAAGTATGGGTAGTTTGTCATTTTTTAGGGTGTCTGGGCAACCTTTACCTAGAAAGTTTCAAACTCTAGCATATCAGAGCATTCAGTTTGGGTTCTCAGATAGGGGAAGAGTGTTGGCTAGTGTTGAGGTGAAGTCAAACTTTTGGGATCAGATTAAAGCCAAACAATTTGAGGACAAAAAGTTAAATGCACTCCAAAATAAGGCGGTGTGTAGAGAGATGCCGGATGCCACTCTTGATGTGGGTGGGGTGTTAAGGGTTAAGGGAAGATTGTGTGTTCCTTGGGTTGGTGATTTGATTCATGATTTACTTTCAGAGGCCCATGGTTTGCGTTATTCTATTCATCTGGGTACGACCAAGATGTATCATGACTTAAGGAAGCTTTATTGGTGGCCCAGGATGAAGAGGAACATAGTGGACAATGTGTCCAAGTTTCACAATTGTCAGCAGGTGAAGTATGAACACCAAAGACCTGCAGGTTTACTTTAGAGGATGCCTATACCCATGTGGAAATGGGAGAACATTGCCATGGATTTTGTGGTGGATCTACCTAAGACCTTGGATTAATATGACTCCATTTGGGTGATAATATATTGAATGACTGAATCAGCTCACTTCTTGCCGGTTCGGGTAGACTACAACTCTTAGCCGTTAGCTAAAATCTACGTCAAGGAGATTGTTAGACTTCTTGGGGTACCATTTACAATCATTTCTGATAGGGATGCAAAGTACACTTCTATGTTTTTATACAGGTTGCATGAGGAATTGGGTAAGAAAGTTTTGCTTAAGTTGTCTCCAATGAAAAGGGTCATGAGATTTGGCAAGAAAGTCAAGCTCAACCCTTGGTACATTGATCCTTTCGAGGTTCTTGAAGACATGAGTCCGGTTGCATACATATTAGCTCTACCATTGGGATTTTCGAGAGTCCATCCAGTATTTCATGTTTCTATGCCTAAACGCTATCATAGGGATGGAGACTACATTATTAAATGGGATTCAGTGCTTCTGGATAAGGATTTGGCTTACGAGGAGGAACTAGTGGTGATTCTAGATTAGGATGTTTGGAAACTGAGTATGAAGGAAATTCGTTTGGTTAAGGTACGATAGAAGCATCGTCCAGTTGAGGAAGCCACTTGGGAAACCGAGAAGGACATGCAGGATAAGTACACTCGACTGTTTAAGGCTACAGGTACTCTTTCTCTCCTCACTTTAGCCTATTTTTTACATCTGATCATTCGGGGACAAATGATAGGTAAATTGGTATCTGTTTTAATGACCCTCTTCATTGTTTCATATAAGTCCTTCATTTAAAACCTTATGTCCAAAATCCTTTCGGTTTGAAAGTTATAAATTTCAGACTAGGCTAGTTTTGAATAAAATCAGAGTGATGTATAATCTAGGGAAATTCAGAAAGGATTTAAACAGGTTTAGGGGTGTTTGATTTAATTTCTAGTTAGCTAAGATGATAAGGAACCTGTAGAAATTTATGAAAGTGAATTTGGGTAAGTAGAACTCTCAAAATTAATCTTAGTGTGAATGGCATTGATTGGAATATCCGAGTTTACGGTGTGTTGTAAAAAGTGAGATTTTTGGGAGAAGATGGACTTTCTGTCCTAGTGATGCCACAATAGCGGCCGGTACACCGCTATAGCAGTCAACGCTATAACAAATAAATTCCCTCTATAGCCGTGGTCAAAGACGGTCAACGACTACCATAGCGTTCTTGGTCGCTATAGCGGTGAAAACCACAGTTTAGTTAAATAATTTCCCTAAATGATTTATTATTTCTAAACTCATTTTGGGGTAAGAAAAGGACGATTAAGGATGGAATACACCAGAAATTCATCGTTTGGGTTCAAAAAGGTAAGTAATTCATCCCCATTAACTTGTAAGTGATGATTAAGCCTTAGAATCACTAATTTACAGAGTTTGGGGAGGGTTTAGGGTGGATTTTGGTTATTTTATGTTGCAAGGGGTAAATTTAAGAAATAAGTTAATAAGTTTTGATTATTAATGGTTAATTTACCCTTGCATTTCGTTAATTCACTAATTTATCCATAAAATTGGTAGTTTTAGGTGAATTACGATAGAAAAGCCCTAGAACGGGAAAGGAATGATCATGAGCTTGACCTTAGGGGTTGGGAGTGAGTTATAAGTCCCAAAATAATAGGTCATTTCATTAATTATGTGTTATTATGCATGTTCTAGACCACGAGCAAGTGAAAATTATATGGAAAGGAAAAACCTCGGCTTAGAGGAGTTGTGCAAGCTTGGTTCGAGGTAGGTGATGGAAATGTAATTTAATTCAACTTGTATTATATATTCATGTTAACTACTTTGTAGTGTGGCTGGTTAATGCATGTTGTTTGGTATGGTCAATGCAACGATTTTACTTGCTTATGATTTGACTTGTCTTATTTCTAAAATGTGGAATGTTTCGGTATTTAGGACGTTTTTCCGGGTTATTGGTGAAATAAGGTTGGCAGACACTTATGTCTGGGGTTTAATACATGGATGGAATTTATTCCCTGCAGGTCATGGCTAGAGGGTCGATGTATTACCCATAGCGTGTATGTACGAGGTTCAGGTGAGTTTGACGGTTCTATGAGTGAACCAACGAATATATTTATCTATGTTGATTGTTGCTTAAGTTGTCTTGACTTGTTGACTTGGATTGACTGAACTTGACTGTTGTTTTAAACTCCTAAACTGTTGTTTTTGTGTTATGTGTTAAGTGTGTAAATGTTTTTGTGCATGGATTAACTTATTGTACTATTATTTAGTTAAGTGTTCATATTTTCATCTTGGGTTGGCCAAATGACCTACCAGTACTCCGTTGTTCTTATGTACTGATACTACACTTGCATTTACTTTTGTAAGTACAACGCATATTCCAGCGACTTTTACAAGACCTCACTTGTGAACCCAGCGATTGACTTTTTATTTCAGGGTGAGCAGCTTATCTGGGCTACCATGGAATCTCTCATCATCGACATAGCTCCTTGTTCTGGACTTATTTTTTTCATTCGGTTTTTAGGGTTGCATCTCTTTCTTGACATTCTTTAGTAGTTTTGATACAGACGACTTTCGGTTCCTAGGGATAGTTTTGCTTAAGTACATTTTTCGTATCTTTTTCTTGGTATATGATTTTTCTTGGAGACATTTCTTCTCTTTATTAAACCTTTTTTTTCAGTTTTTCTTTTCTTTTTGTAGGGCTTTTATTTTTCAAATCCCCATTGTGTTGCTGCATCTGTATCTTTACAGCAAATCTGGGTGTTAATTTTTTTAGCTTTTCTTTGTATGTTATGTAACATATAGAGTTGGCTTAATCTATGATTTAGGAAAGAGATAGTTTTGCTTAAGTAAATTTTCCACTTTGAGTTGTACTTATGCTTGGTTTTAGACTTGGATATTTTATTGATGGATTAGTTTAAATTATTTTCTCTAAGTGTTGATCATGAGTTTAGTTTTGGGTTAGATGGTTCTCCCACCGGGTGCGTAGGGTGGGTGGCACTCAGGATGTATTTGGGTCGTGACATGAATATTACACAATAATGGACCGATAAAATTTAATTTGAAGCCAACCCCTTCGAAATAGGGAAAATTACATAAATAATATCTTTTAAAGGTATTATTACCTTATATGATGCTATTTTTTTTTTTTTCGGATTATAGCTTACTTTTACCTTTAATAGCTAAAATCATGGATTAGATGATCCAATTAATTCGCCCCCCCCCTTCTTCTTGATTCTCTTTGTCCCTTTTCTTCGTTCTCCCATGTTTCTCAAGATTTTTTTTTTGGTGAACCTCATTCTTTGAGGATTCATGGTCTTGAGTTTTTTTCTCCTTTTAATTTTTGTTATGCAGTTCTTAAATAGCAAGCCAATTAAAGAAGTTGGATCTATTATTATAATGGCAGTAAGCTGCTAGATAAGTGTGGTGGTATGAAAGTGGTTATTGATTTTCAAATTTTAATTTGATAGTGATTTAATTTTGATCTGTTGGTGATTTGATTATAAATACGGTGGAGTTGGTGTTATAGCAATGACGATGACGGTGGCTACACCAGAGGACGGGCTGCGAATAGAGCATCAAAAGATTGTTTAAATATAAACATCGTTGTAATACAATTCGAATTCAATATTATACATTATTATGAATTTGATAGTTGTTATTTCATAACAAATATAATACTCTTTTAACAACATAAACTACTTTAAATTGTAATTGAGTGTATGAAATTCAAATATAATACTTATAACACATTTGTATTAAAAATATTTTAGTTATATATATTCACCATGTGCATTGAAATACGCCTATAATACATGTAATTTATTGAATTCAAAATGTAGTACAACAGTCATTTATTTTTTTCTCTTATTAATAATGTTAAAAACATATTATATCTGAATTTCAAACATTTAAAAATTATTCAAATGAGTTTATGTGTTACTATATTAAAACTGTATTATATATGTATTTAGCTATTTTTGGTAAGAAAAGTTAGGCTATAATCTGCAAGAGTCAAAGTTGTACTATAATTGGTAAATAAGGATACATATTATACCATTTATGTAAATTGACCTTCGGAATAATTATCCTTCTATTTGGGCCCATTAAAAAGAGGCGATGATGAAAAATTAAATTCAGGTAAGGTGAAAATGACGGACGCATTGTGGTTGTGTACTAGGATGGCTTATGAGCAACCAGTTTCCACAACCACAACTCGACTCAATCACTCGCCTAAAATTGCATTTTAATATATCGTAGCCTCCTTAATCAAAATCTTTATGGCCTTTTGATTTATGTATGCAACACCGATATGAGTTTAAATTACTTAACTACATCATATTATGAGATATTGTATGGACTAACTAATTTTTCTTATCTATTAAGGTACAATTAATTATCAAAATTTGTGGAACGAATAATAATATGTTGAATCGTAGCATTTAAATGGAGAATTGAATAAACGAGCAAAACATAACTTGAAAAAACTACCACTTTGTTCGATTATTTCAAATTTGTATATGATTTGTCTATTTTATTTGTCTTGCAAAATACTAACCCTTTTATCTTTATTTTATTATTTGAGATTCAAGTAGAAATTAGATTCACCACTAAAATTATTAATCGTTATATTTATTGTAAATTTGACAAAAAAATAATCAAATAAATAAATAATAAAATTGATAATAAATAAAGTATTTTGATACTAGCAAAGAGCAGGAATAATATTCATGTCTATTACAAAATGGAATTTTATCAAGACAAAGTATACTTGTCCCAAGCCATTTTCTTCAAAAGCGTGGCAATAAGGTATACTCTATATATTGTATTATCTTCCGTCAAATTTACTCTAGAATATTTCATATTTCATATTTATTTATATGTGTATACTTATCAATTAGCCTATACTACACATTATTGCATGCATATTTTATATTTATTTATATATATATACATATTTTTATCATAATACATCTACATACGTATACGCATGCCATAATACATGCTCCGTGTATACATTATCTCATATGCATTATACACATACAAACATATATATATTCACTGGATATATATATACCTTATACATTAATATTATACAATTACATACACTACCTGAATGAAAAAAAAAAACATACACATACACTACTTTGCATATGTATATATATATTCATATTTTATCACAGTACTATTTACAATATGTATATATACTTACAAATTATTTTTTATACACACATATTCCACCCCATATACTCTATACTATATATACTATTCGTAATTCATATATATATATATATATATATATACATTATTTATATATAATATATTCATATAAATGTTTTATATATTTCACCATCCACATTATATAATCTACACATATTATATATCATATACTACTTTCTACTTTCTACATAACACATATATTTTACTTTTACATCTTACCTTACCAATATTGTTTCCGTATACACATATATATTTTTATTTCTCTATTAAAGATAAGAACTAATTTCAAATCATTTTACTTCATTTTTTAAAAAGAAATATTTATGTAAGATTACATCATCTTAAACATCTTTTTCTAATAAATACCAATGAAAATAAACAATTCCCTTTGTTAATCGAACTAAGTTTAAGGACTATCTTCGGATAGGCTCTGAGGCGTGCTTAACACCTTCCTCTCAAGTTTCCAAAATTCTTACTCACCTTCCTCTCAAGTATCCAAAATTCTTATTCAGGATTTCACTTGTTTTCAAAAACCAAAACAGAGTTTACATTTTACAAAAAATAATTTTTCTAAAAATTAGGTGGCTACTCTAAACCCTTTTTAAAACCAGGTAGAAGAATCGGATGTTGAAAACATATTTTGATCAGTTCAAAATAGGGCGCGATAGTTAAAATAGAGTAGGTGCCCGCATGATCCTCCTAGTTGGGTCGTGACAGTTGGTATCAGAGCGTAGGTTACCGGTCTCACAAGTAAAAGAGTAAATGTCGAGTAGAGTTCTGTAGATTGGTGTGCAGAAGTTCACATCAAATCCCTGAGAATCTATATTTTAGGAATTATTTCTCTTCCTTATTTCATGTCATGTTGCTCTGGTGTATCATCCATTGGATCGAGTTTAATTGGAACTTGGTTGATTCTAATTAGGATTCGATGAATTCAATTGATATCTAATCGGTTCAAATGGTATTGATATCTAATCGGTTCAAATCGTACCTGGATGAGTCCAATTGGTATCTAGACGATTTCAATTGGTATCTTGGTGATTTCGCAATTGAAATCTAGTCGATTCCAATTGATATCTAGCAATAAGAATCACTTTGATGTGAAAGTAACTAATTTTGTGATCACTTGGTGTTGATTGATTGATTTGTGACTTTGTGATATTCGGTATTGCTTGTCGAGTCAATGATAATATGGCGTGTGGATAGATAATAACATGAAAACAACATAAACAACTCCAAAATTTTGTATTGATATGTGGTATATGAATTCTTTGATGGATGTTTGTAGTTGTGTGACTTACTTGGCAATTGTAGCTTGAATTACTTGAATTGGGTAATAATAAGAGAAGGCTGGTTGATAGGGTGGATATAGTAGCCCTTGGCATAGAAGTTGAATGGTGTCGTTGACAAGATATGATGTGTTGATAAGTTGCATGTCTAATGTGGGCGTTGTTGTCTGTTTAAGGTAACATACATATTTAAATGTTAGACTTTATTTGACTTGGTGGTCTTGACTGTTGATTGAGTAAGCTAATTGTATTGTGATGATAATATGCAGTTGATGAGGAAATCATGAGATTATGGTGGAACTAGGTTCCCTTGTATTCGTGAACCTAGTAATTGTGGCTGACTATTGGTAAACTAGTCACTCATGTGTTGATTACCAAAATGACTTGTAATTGGCTGATTATGGTTTGACATTACTTATATGCTTATTGTATGGGAATAATTATTGGTTAATAGTACTCCTTGAATGTGGTATAACTGAATTCCTAAGGTTTGTGAAATAAGTGAGCTTGATTATGATTGATGATCCTTAGTTGTAGGGTTGATTGAGGGAGTAGAGTTATTAGATGTGTTTATTTATATTCATGTCGCTCTAATTGTTATATGAGGTATGTTGGTTGGTATTACTCCTTCAGTGGTTGAGGTATGTTGAGTCGATAATTTGACTAACCGTAAGGTAGTTATGAGCCTAAATGAGTATAACTTATCCTTGTATGATAACTGATGAGCTGGGTTTAAAAGAAAGATTGATTGTTTAGGGTCGAGTGTCTATTGTGAGTTATAATATGGTTAGGGCATAAGTACCCTGTTAGACTCTTCTTAGTATGAGAATAGTGGATCTTGGAGTAGCATGAGTTTGGTTAAGAATCTGGTGTTGTGAGGTTTAGTGTTGAATTATGGATGATGTTGAGATGATTGGTGGCGATGAGATTGTCGAGGGATAGTCGATTAATATAGTGTTTAGTAGGAAGTTTTAGAATGGAAAATAGGTTCCTAGAATTCCAGTTATAGAACTTATCGTGTTGGGACAAATTTGTGATGTCTAAAATTGAAGTATGTGCAGTGAAATGGGAATAGAGCTGAATTTTCCCAATTTTGTACTGAAGTGTCGCTATAACGGGAGGGGATCCACTGCAACGATAGTCTAGTTTATGCAGGGGGTCGCCGCAACGGGATCATCAAATAGTATGTGCTCTTGAGTCTAGTTTCTGAGTTTGTTTTGGAAAAAAACTCAAAGGGTTCATCCTTAGACCACTATGAGAGAGTGGTTCTTCCCTTTTTACTACTGAATGGTCTCTTATTAAGGGCTGGATGGTACAAGACCTGGCATCCCACAAGGTCCATATTCTCTAGTTTCTAGATTCTTGATAAGGACTTGTGTAAATATATTCTTTCCCAAGTTTAGGAATCATGAGAAAAATGATTTGGTTCGTGTGTAAAGATTTGGCTAAGCATCTTCTTGTCTTAAAAAGCCTCCATAGAGAGGCCGAGTATAAAATATTATTTAGTTGATAAATATAGCGAGTGGGTAAGTAAGGATGCAATATAAGCAACCCTGAAAGTAATGTCTCTCTAATTCCAACCTCATACTTCTCTTCACCCAATGTCCATTCGGGGACTAACAAATGTTAAATTGATATCTAATGTAACAACCTATTCCATTGTTACAAAATTATATGTGGTAAAGGTGTGAAATTTTTTAATTTTCATTCTTCAATATGAATTTGAGTCCAAAATAGCAATTACTTTGCTCATTGTACCACCTGAAGTTTTCAGGCTAAGATTTGAGTTTTCTAATGTGTGTAGATAGAACCGAACCTAATGAAATTTATTTGTTCATGAGTATTAAGATTAATTCTTTAGTGTGGAAGTGCATTAGGTATGAATTAAGGTCAATATTAATTCTTTAGTGTGGAAGTGCATTAGGTATGAATTAAGGTCTTACAAAACCCAAAGTTAAGTTGGAAGTGTCTTTACCAATTGAATTTTGATCTATGCTTAAACTAGGGTAAACTTTAAACAAAAACTCCTCTTAGAATATAAAGAGTTACGTGACCCATGACCTAAATAATTAAAGGTCTTTGAGTCTTCTTTCCAACGCCACCAACCGTTTGTTAATCCGATATTGGAGTAAAAAGATATGTCATTTTACTGAAAGGTGTCTGCGCTGAAAAGTTGAGGCCGCCGCCGCGGAAATAGGCCGCTGCAGTGACCCTCGAGTAGTTTATAAGTCCCCATTTATCGAGTTTCAAGTCATAAACTAAAAAACCTCATTCCATAATCCTAGTGGGGCGATTTTCCCAAGTATAGGGTGAAAATTCTTCGTTAAGGTAAGTTTTTCCATCATCTTTTTTCTTCAATTAATCCAATTACAACTTAGAATCATTAGAATGATCTTTAATGGTGGAATTATGGGTTAGAACCTTAGAGTCATAAGATTTTGGGGAAAACCTATGGGTTGGGGTAATATCACCTAGAATTGATTCTAGATAGTGAATTATCTCTTCCTAGTATGAAGTTATGGTTCTAGAATATGATTTATGGTGGTAGAAAACCTTGAGTTCATTAAAAAGTAGAACCATTAGCATGAATACTTCCCAAAAAATAGGGTAATTGGAGTAGAAACTCCATTAATTGTGAGTATGATAGAACTAGTTAATGATTGCATAACCTTTGGGTAATGGATGGAGGTGAGTATGATAGAACTAGCTATTACAAGCCTGTCAGAGGTCAGCATCACCTCTCCGACCCCAGGATTATTTTGGGGAGGTTGAGGCAGTGGATGAGAATGGTGTGGACCGGAGGTGGAGGCACCGGATGGAAGTGCAGTCCTTCATCCGATGTCTTTTGAGGTTATTCAGTAGGTTCTAGCTTTTTCTGAGTGGGTTGGATAGTACTGGAGCCACCCCCACTGTGCTGACTTTCCAGGTTTTAGGTGCTTATCCCACAGTTATTTTAGCTCTCAGTATGGATGAGGCATCGGGTAATGATGTATTTCCCTGTCCTATGTTAGGCCCCATCATGACGAGGACCGAATATGAGTTATTGACCAAGTTTCTGAAAATAAAGCCTCCTTCATTTCATGGTACTGAGACTGAGGATGCATTTGAGTTCATTATTGATTGCTATGAGAGGCTACATAAGTTGGGGATTATGCAATAATATGGTGTTGAGTTTGTGACTTTCTAATTGCAAGGGAACGCCAAACAGTGCTAGAGAGCCTATGTGGAATGTCGGTCACCAGTTTTACCTCCATTGACTTAGGCTCAGTCTCATGCCCTATTTTTTTTAGAAGTATGTACCCCGTACTCTTTGTGACCATAAGAACGATAAGTTTTTGGCACTTAAATAGGGCAGTATGTCAGTTACGGCCTATGAGGCTAAATTCCATGCTCTGTCTCGCTATGCTACCCAGTTATTGGGTCCTGAGGATGAGAAGATCTAGTTATATGTTAAGGGTTTGAGCACTGATCTTCAGGTATTGTCTGTTCACATGACTTCTGCAGGAAAGAGCTTCAATGACGTAGCTAATTATGTGAAGAAGCTTGAGGGAGTTAAGCAAGTTGGTCAGGCTAAGACATTAGCCAAGAAGTCCCGAAATGTAGGTAACTTTAATGGTTCTTATTTCAGGGGTCACAGCCAGCAGGTTCATTCATCTTTCCCCATTCAATCGGCTTTGAAAGCCTCTACAAGTGGTCATTTAGGGGCTATTCAATAGTCTCTAGTTGCTAGTGATAAGTTGACATTTTGCCCAATTCTTAATACATTAGAGCCTAAATTATCTTGTAATTTACATTGATTCGATATAAATTCTCATGGTATATAGCTCTTGTATGCAGGTAGTGGATGAATACTAGCCCGAGTTAACCATGCGAGTCAATGGGAATGCGAGAAGTAAATAAAGGAGGCTTAAATTAACACCCGGGGAGACTAAGGGCCACCTGCGCACGCATGTAATGGGATGCGCACGCAGGTGGCTAGTTGAGCAATGAAGCAGCACAAAGTAGTGCCACCTGCGCTGGTCTCCTGCTCGCGCAGGTCAGGCATCTGCGCTGGCACCTACACCAGCAGGTGACTGGTGCGGTGGCATTAGTGTAATTTCTAAGGACGCGATTTTTGGGCTATAAAATGGATTTTTTCCAGCTCTGAAAAGGATCTTTTTGGGTATTTTTCGAAAGATATAGAAAAGGAGAGTGAAACCCTAAGGAGAAACAAGTTACATTCTTGCATTTTGTGTCAATTTTGGATCAAATTCTTGTAAACACTTGGATTCAATGGAAGTTTGGGAAGAGAATTTGGGTGATTTTCTTCTCTCTTCTTTTATGAGTAGCTAAATTCTCTACTTGGGGTTATTCTTGAATAAGATGTGATAATTGTATGGGTTTTGTTTGTTTGACTTTTTATTTGAATAATTGCCATGGGTTTTAATCCCATTCCATGTTTTCATTCAAATTAGAGGTTGCAAACTCTAATTAACTATAGAACTCTTATCATCCTTGACAAAGGGGATAAGGGTGAGGAATGGGAGTGAACAATAACTTGATGTGTATCATTTAATAGCATCTCTTAGACATAAGGATGTTAATTGAGGTATTGGATTGGTTTTATAAGATGCACTTTTGAGGTGTTCGAAAGAACCCAATTGTGAAACCTTGGTGTTTGGTTGACAAATCAACACCAAGCACCTATAATCTAACCTACCCATAGCTCTTAGCTAAATGTAGTCAAATATTCAAATTACCCATACACAATTTCACTCTTACGATGGCATTACCCCAAGTCTCGTAATACACTTGATTTCAACTCTCCTTCTCTACTTTTGAACTTGTGTGTCCCAAATTACAAAAGACTTAGTAACTATAAATCAACAAATGATAACCCCCCATTTACTTTTATGTATTATTTTCATAGCATTACGCGTTAGCACTAGTTACTTCTAACACTTAGAGGTGAAGGCTATCGCATTCATTCCTCGTGGATTCGACCCCGACTCTAAGTTGGGTAATTATATTGCTAACGACCGCTTACATTCTATTCTAGGATGTATTTGAGCGTTATCAAAAATGGCGCCGTTGCCGGGGAATGAAATGTAGCGTTCATTTCTTTTAGTATTTTAAGTTACTTGTGTTTACCGTGGTGCAAGTTTACTTTATTTGTTGTTTTTCTTCTTCACAGGTGACAACCAAAGTCTTCACGATTCAATGAGTCAACATGGTAGTCATGCCGCTTCATTTGACGGACATATGGAAGATGAAGACTATTTGGGAGATGCCGGGAGAGCTAGTGCCATCCGTATCCCGCCTGCGGACGGAAATGGAGTGTTTCACGTTACTAGTGTGATGCTTCACCTCCTTCAAATGGAGGGGTTATATGGGGGTCAAGTACATGAAGTCGTAAATCTTCACTTGAAAAATTTCATTGAGGTATGCATGCCGTTTGATATCGCCCATATATCACAAGAGTCCATCCGATTGAGACTCTTCCCCTTCTCATTAACGGGCAAGGCTGCATTGTGGTTGAGGCAATTGCGCGCGGGTTCAATCACTACATGGTTGGAATTGACGGAAGCATTCTTGGATCGGTTCTTCCCACCATCCCGGATGTTACAATTGAGGGATGAGATTATTAACTTCCACCAATTGAATGGTGAACCATTACATGAGGCTTGACAAAGGTTTAACACAAAATTGATACAATGCCCGACTCACAAGGTTCCAGCTAAGATGCTCCTCCAAATATTTTACTAAGCATTAGATCAATTGAACAAAATGGTTGCGGACAATGCAGCTGGCGGATCGTTGGTGAAACAAACTTATAGTGTTGCATTGGCATTATTGGACCAAGTCGCTAAACAAAGTCTAGATTGGCATACAAGAGATTCCGAGGTGGCCGTGGGGGCTACCTCCGCATCTTTTGTAAGCCAAGAGCAAAGAAATAAAGACGAGGAGAGAGATGAGAGTAAGGCCAAAATGATGACACAACTAGAGCTTCTCACCAAGCATATAATGGGGTCAACACCAAAGACGGTTAACACCGTTACTTCCAAGGGTGCTAAGAATTACGATGATGATGAAGCGGAGGTTCTTGATGAAGAAATCCAATTTATGTCGAACCAAACAGGGGGTTCCTGCCCGACCTAACAAAGGAAAGGAGGGAATCAAGGTTGGAAGGATAAAGACCGTGAGTGGAAGGATCGTGAGAGAGACCGAGATTGGAGGGATAAAGATAGAGACCGTGATTGGTGAGATGCAAATTGGGACTATGATAGGTATGTTCCTCCGCATGATAGGTCCAAGGGTAAAGAAGCAACCTCTATTGATCCGGAGAAATATAAGAATGAAGATGTGCTTGCTCGTATCCTCTTGGGAGTTGAAGAAAGCAATAAGATGTTAAGGGAAATGAAAAGGGATTTGTCGCATCTCAACCAAACCATCACCTCACACTCGGCTTCGATAAAACAACTTGAAACCTAAATGGGTCAACTCTCCTCCGAAATAAATGCAAGACAAAGAGAAGGACTCCTTAGTGACACGGTGGTGAATCCAAAAAATAACGCTCACGTCATGGCCATTGTCACTAGAAGTGGGAGAACCCTTGGAAATGATGTTGTAAATCTTGATGACAACTTTTGTGATAAGGGTGATGGAGGCCAAGTGAGCAAAACGAGAACTCAGATTGATAATTCAAAATATGAAACTCAAATGTCGCAAGAGCAAGGTGTTGACGGGCCGAAAAAAGTGGAAGCGAAGGAGGTAAGCCCACAAGTGGTTGATTATGGTAATGTAAAACCGAATGAAAACTCGGTTGTCTCTAAGCCACAAGTTAAAATCCCTCCTCCATTCCCACAAAGGTTCAAGAAGAAAGAAGATAATTCAAAGTTCAAGAAATTCCTTTCTAAATTTAGCAACCTTTCGGTAAATATACCATTATTGGAAGCCCTACAAGAGATGCCCGGGTATGCTAAGTTTATGAAAGAATTGGTAACAAAGAAAAGAATCATGGACTTCGAAAAAATTAAAGTTACACATAACTGTAGTGCTATAATGTCTAGTATGATGGTTGTGAAGAAGGATGATCCGGGGGCATTCACTATCCCATGTACTATTGGGGTGTATCAATTTGGGAAAGCCTTATGTGATCTTGGCCATATTTCGAAAGTTAGGTTTGGAAGCCCCAACGCCAATAACAATGCGGCTATTGATGGCCGATCGCTCTATAAAAAGACCCGTGGGTGTGTTGTATGATGTACTGGTGAAGGTGGATCGCTTCTTCTTTCTGGCTGATTTTGTGATCTTGGATTGTGAAATTGACCATGAGGTCCCCATTATTCTTGGTAGACTATTCTTGGCTACCGGTCAAGCTTTAGTTGATGTTGAATACGGTGAAATGAAATTCTGAGTAAACAATGAAGAGGTGTCATTCAATGTCTGCAAGTCCATGAAACAACCTATGGATTTATAAGTTGTCTCCGTAATCGATGTGGTTGATGATGTAGTGGGTAATACTATGGAGGCTGAATTTATTAGAGAACCTTTGGTGGGGGTCTTGTGGAATCTTGAAAGCGAAGGGAATGAAAGATATGACGAAGAAGTTGCATCCTTGAAAGGTTTTGGGTCTTACCCGAAAAATCCTTATAGGTTAGACCTTGACTTGAAAAATCGTGAAACTCCTTCCGCAAAGCCTTCGATTGAAGATCCGCCACAAATTGAGCTCAAAACATTGCCACCTCATCTTCGGTATGTGTTCTTGGGAAAAGGTGAGAATCTACCTATTATTATTGCAAGAGACTAGTCATCTTGGCAAATTGAGGTGCTGAAATCGGTGGTGATCCGGTATATTCGGGCACTTGGATGGACTATAGCTGATATTATTGGAATTCCACCCGGCATATGCACTCACAAGATCAAGCTTGAGCCCGATTTTGTAGCAAGTGTAGAACATCAAAGAAGACTAAATCTCCCAATGCAAGAAGTTGTGAAGAAGGAAATCATCAAGTGGCTTGACGCGAGTGTAGTTTATCCTATCTCGGATAGCACTTGGGTAAGTCCAATTCAATGTGTTCTTAAGAAAGGTGGTATCACGGTAGTTCTAAACAAAAATAATGATCTTATACCCATCCGTCCGATCACGGGTTGGAGAGTGTGTATTGATTATAGAAAGTTAAATTCATGGACATTCATGGACCGAGAAGGATCACTTCCCCATGCCCTTCATGGATCAAATGCTTGATAGGTTGGCGGGTAGGGGTTGGTATTGCTTCCTTGACGGATATTCGTGCTATAATCAAATCTCCATAGCTCCCGAAGATCAAGAAAAAACTACCTTCACTTGTCCTTATGGAACTTTTGCCTTCAGGCGCATGCCTTTCGGGCTATGCAATGCACCGGCCACTTTTCAATGGTGTATGCTTTCTATCTTTTTTGACATGGTATAGAGTTCTATGGAGGTGTTTATGGATGATTTCTCAGTGGTTGGTGATACATTTGAAGATTTCCTTGAACATTTGGAGAAGGTGCTTGAAAGATATGTGGCGAATAATCTTGTGTTGAATTGGGAGAAGTGCCACTTTATGGTTAAAGAAGGGATTGTTCTTGGACACAAAATATCGGGCCAAGGAATCCAAGTCGATCAAGCCAAGGTGGAAGTCATTGCTAAGCTACCACCTCCAATAACTGTCAAAGGGGTTCGGAGTTTCCTTGGCCATGCGAGTTTTTATAGGAGGTTCATTAAAGATTTCTCTAAAATTTCCCATCCGATGTGCAAACTCCTTGAGAAGGAGGTCAAGTATGAATTCAATGGAGAGTGTTTGAAGGCTTTTAATTGCCTTAAAGAGAAGCTTGTTTCATCCTGAATTATAGTGACCCCAAATTGGTCACAACCATTTGAACTCATGTGTAACGCTAGTGGGCTGGCATTGGGAGCCGTGCTTGGACAACGAAAGGAGAAACTTTTTCATCCCATCTATTATGCTAGCAAGTCATTGAATGATGCCTAAACGAACTACACTGTTACAGAACAAGAATTGCTAGCTGTGGTTTATGGGTTTGAGAAATTTCAAGCTTACTTGTTAGGCACAAAGGTCATTGTACACACCGATCATGCTGCTCTCCAGTATTTGATGGCAAAGAAAGAAGCAAAACCCCGACTGATAAGGTGGATTCTACTACTTTAGGAATTTGACTTTGAAGTGAAGGATTGAAAAGGTTGTGAAAACCAAGTATCCGACCATCTATCACGTCTTGAGACAAATGAGAAAATTTGGGGCGATTTTGATCTTGATGATACATTCCCGGACGAACTTGTCATGAGCTTGAAAGAAAGCACTCCACCATGGTATGCTGATTTTTCAAACTATATAGTGAGCGGACTTCTTCCTGATGAGTTGAGTTACTATCAAAGAAAAATATTCCTCCATGATGTGAAGCGGTACTTTTGGGATGAACCCTATATTTTTAGGGAATGTGTAGATGGAATTATACGGCGATGTGTCATGGAAGAGGAGATAAAATCCATTCTTGTAGCTTTCCATTCTTCTCCTTTTGGTGGCCATCATTGTGGCGTGAGAACCGCAGCGAAAGTCCTTCAGTATGGGTATTATTGGCCCACCATCTACCGTGATGCTCACAAATTAGCAAAGACTTGCATTCAATGTCAAAAGCATGGTAGTGTCTCGAGAAGGCATGAAATGCCTTTAAGACCCAATCTTGAGGTGGAGTTATTCGAGGTATGGGGCCTCAATTTTATGGGTCCGTTTGTGAGCTCATATGGTAATAAGTATATATTGGTGGCCGTTGACTACATGTCCAAATGGGTGGAGGCCATTGCCTTGCCGACCAATGAAGGTAAAAGTGTCACATTCTTTTTTAAAAAATGCATTTTCACCAGGTTTGGAACCCCTCGAGGTATCATTAGTGACGGTGGCTCTCATTTTTGCAATAGTCTATTTGAAGCTTTGCTTGAAAAATATGGGGTGCGGAATAAGGTGGCAACCCCATATAATCCTCAAACGAGTGGTCAAGTGGAGGTTTCCAATCGGTAGATCAAATCGATCTTGGAGAAAACTGTAAATGTTGGGCGTACAAATTGGGCAAGACAACTTGATGAAGCTCTGTGGGCATATAAGACCGCATTCAAGACTCCTATTGGCATGTCACCCTATCAGTTAGTGTTTGGAAAGGCTTGTCATCTCCCGGTTGAATTAGAGCACAAAGAATTATGGGCCTTGTGTAAATTGAATATGGATTTGGTGGATGCCTCAAAATCAAGAATAGACCAACTTCATGAGTTAGATGAGTTTCGACTTAAGGCATATGAGAGCTCAGCGTTATACAAGGAGAAAATAAAGAAATGGCATGATGCTAAGATCTTAAAAATAGAGTCTCATCAATTCGAGGTTAAAACTCTTTGCGGGGAAGCTAAAATCCAAGTGGTCTGGCCCTTTTATTGTGTTTAATGTCTTTCCTAGTGGTGCTATTGAGCTCAAGGACCATGATCAAAGGAGGTTCATGGTGAATGTCCAAAGGTTAAAACATTTTTATGAGGGTGGACCTGGAGCGGCTAAGGTTGAAGTGCTCCGTTTTAAGGACGCTTGATGATGAGAAACAACGTTGAGCCACGACGATAACCAAGGCGCTTCTTGGGAGGCAACCCAAGGTTACTTATGGTCATTTTCAATTTGTTTGATTGCTAATTCTTAGTTGTTTTGGTGGATGCAGGTGAATAATACTAAGTGTGGGAGATTGAATACACTGTTTTGAGCTTAATTAGTCACCTGCTGGCGCACATGCCCACATGCCCATGCATATTGGGCCACATGAGGACAGCAGGTGGAGAGCAACATTCTGCCTGGAGCCAAGAAGCCACCTACGGGCGCAGGGCAGGCACATGCGTGTGCAGGCTGGCCAACGCAGGTGGCTCTGCCTTGCGCTTGCCTTGAGCCAGTATCCTCACCTACATGCGCAGGTCCTCAGCATGCGTGTGTAGGTGACCCTCCGCAGCTGCTCCATTGCTGCTCCATTCTGCCCAGGCATACTGCCCAGGTAAGGCAGCCCACCTGCGTGCGCATCTCTCCACATGCGTACACATGGTGGGGCGCAGGTGGGGTTCCAATTTTCTTTAAAGCTTGTTGGTTGACCCGACCCACATATGACCCACTCTTTTCTCTAAAATAAAACCCATAACCCATAACCCATTTCTTTATAACCATAAAGACCAACCCATATAACCCATCACAAATATTTCAAAAAAAAAAAAAAAAAAGGAAACTATTGAACAAAAAAATCGGCCTCTCGACTGTTAGGCTTGAATTTTCCCTTTTCATATTCTCAATTGCATTTTCAAAGGAGATTGCACATTTCACCCACTAGAATTCAAGAGCTCTTAATCTTCCACATTCTCTTGTCACTACCATTGGTAAGTCACTTGGTCTACTCTAACTAAGAAGCTTTTGGACAAAAATGGTGAATCATGTTTTTAGCTTCCTTATTGTGAAGAGATGCTCCATATGGTTTACTTATGTTGTAATGGTGATGTTTTGGGGAGTATTTGACTTGTAAGTGATGCTTTACATACAAGTTGGGGAATTCTTGAGTACCTAAATATTATGCACTCCATGTGTTTGATCAAATTCCTACATGAGCATTTCTTTGCATTTTCTTTTATGAATAATCTAAGAGACCTAAGCATGGTTTCTTGAGCCTACTTTGAGCGCCTTTTCATCACTAAATGATTGGTTATAATATGGTAGTAAAGGAATGTGAATTACATGATCTTTCAAGTGCCATGATTCTTAATGCATTTCTTTACTTCATGATGCATAAGTGGTGCTCCTTGTTGGTAAGATGCGTTAATAAGCATAATTGTTCATAGCGAAAATGCATTGTTTGCCCGATGATAGATTAGGTGACACCATTCTTAAGGGTAAAACGTCATTTTTGTTTCTATTACGGTCATGATGGATTGTGCACTTCAAGATGGAATGGGTTGTGCTTGAGATGGTTTCGTATTGTATTTTGCCTTGCATTTACATTAGTTGACATAGTTTTCATTTTCTTTTACATATTAAAAATCCAAAAACATGTTTTATCTTTTTTGTTTTTGTGTGGTTTGTTTCCTTGTTCTTTTTAGGGAATGTCTCCTCGAAAATCAATGCCGCGGGGTGCAAAGAAAGATCAGCACAAGGACAAAGGCAAGGCCATTGCTACTACATCAAAGAGAAAAGTTCCGACACAACAAGGACACCCTAACACCCCCGATGTGCAAAGCACACTTGATATCTCAAGGGGACTGGCCAAAGATGTCGACAAAATCAGGTTTGCCAGCGAAGAAATGCGTGACCTTTATAGTGAATGGGTGTACACTCGGGGCTTCAATCCCGAGAAGGTGTTTAGCTTGAAGGGTGTCCATGATCATTTCCCGGATATCGTCAGACAAGTCAACAAGTATGCTTGGGAGATATTCACAAACATTAATCCAGAGTCTTCCCCCGAGGTTTATTATCCGGATCTTGTCAGGAATTTTTATGCCTCCTACGTCATCCAGCACAATCAACACAAGTATAAATCACCGGTGACTGATCAACCTTGCCTACTTAGGGTGCTTGTTAGGGGAGTGAAGGTGCCTTGCTCCGCTTCTGCAATAAATAAGTTATATTTTGGGTGTGATTGCGCACCTGGGGTCGAGAGCAAGAGGAGAGTGCTAGGGGGGCGTGCTCATTTTCCATGACTTTCCAAAACAATTGCTAAAGGTCTTCCGCTATGGGCAAATGGGATTGGACGAATCAAATGAAGGGATCTCTCTATTCAGGCCAAGCATTAGCTTGGCTTTGTGGGCAATCGACTGCTTCCTTCCACCAATGATCAAGATGTCACCATCGAAAGGGCTATACTTATGGGATGTATTATGGATGGGTTGTATATTAATTCGGGAGAGATTATTGCTGAAGTGATAAAACTTCGATCAAAACAAGTGGGCACTTTACTACCTTTTCCCATTCTTATATCGGCATTATGTGCAGTCCACAAGGTTCCTCTCTTCCCAAAGATTGATAAAAAAATTAAATGTCCGGGAGTCATTGATATTCGAACTAGTCAAGATGATGACAATCCGGAGGGCCTAAAGAGAAAGTTGGGTGAGGGTTCCAGTTCATCCATGAGAGAGGTACCCATTGCTAGTATCTTCCCTATGACTTCTCACGCATCCGAGGCTCCTTCTATCCATGGTGACATTACTTTAGATCGTGATCTCCCTCAGGCACCGCCTCCCTCACACACTATGAAGCCGGCGCAACCTCCTCGATCTTCCACATTGACATTTGCTAAGGTTGCAGCCATGACCTTGGCAAATGACAGCTCTATATCTCGCTTGGTGGCCGATATTCCTCATTTCATTCAGGTGGATATTAAGAGCAGCCTTGGGCCTTTACGTGCTCAGATGGTAGACTATGAGCGGAGATTATCTGCGGTTGAGGCCTGAGGGGATAGTGAGGCTGTTACTACTCTCAGAATAGATCTTGATAGTCTGCGTGAGGAGGTGCAGTCGATGCAGCCCTCCGTCTCTTTTGATTATGCCCAGATCACCATCCCACAGGCGGAGACTGGACCTATCCTTCTATTTAATGACTTGTTCGGGTATTCTCCTGTGGGGGAAGAGACAGGGATCGATTTCTGCGCAGGGCTCTCTGAGGATCAATAGGTGGAGTTGGCCAAAAGAAAGTCCATTTAGGAGCTACATGCACGGACAGTTGGTGCTGGCCCTAGTTCTCGGCTTCTTTAGGAGGTTCATACAGGAGCTCAGCCTGAGGAGGCTCCTACTTTTGCAGCCTCAGCACCGTCACAGCCTTTATATGATACAGATCCGTGCGCCTAGTGCGCCTCAGGGAGTTTTGTCTTTCACCTCCTCCTTTCTTGTTCTATCTTATTTACATTAGGGACAATGCAATACTCTTTAGTTGGGGGGTGGGTCCAATTCATTTTATGGTATGTAATTTTAATTCATGATTCTATTTGGATGCCATTTTTGTGAGTTGTGGCTTGGATATTGCCCTTGCCGGGCCTTTTTTGTTGATTCGGATATTGCCCTTGCCAGGCCATTTTTGTTGATTCAAATATTGCCCTTGCCGGACCATTTTTATGATTTGTGATTCGGATAGTGCTCTTGTCGGGCTCTTTTTGTGTGGTAGTCCTAACTTAGAGTTATGTAGTAGTTGAAGAGGTTCAAAGGCCCCTCCAAAATTGTCTTGAAAAAAAAAATGATTTGTGAAGGATAAAATGATTTTTGAAAAGAAAAGAGCAAAGTGATTCCAATCTTCCTCTTGTATGTGACCTGCTAATTCAGTTTTTGGCTCATTCTTCATTAAAGAAAAAGTCTTTGACTTAGAGTAGGTTTTCAAGTTCATTTGCTCAAATTGGGGGGAAGACTACCTTTCTATTTTAAAGAAAAAGTGCCTAGTGTGGTGAGGTTTTTGATTAATTCTTGTACACACGTGATAGTCTAGAACTTGCCCCGCGTGTATTCAAGGAGAAATCTAGGACCAAGCTTGGTTTAGAGAATGACCTGAGGCCATCTTGATCCACCATTTGACCTAAATCCCACCTTGACATTTGTCCCTAGTTAACCTACTTGAACCTTTCACCACTTTCTTCTTGGATATAACTATACTATGACACCCTACTTTTGTCTTTGTCAAATCCTTTTCTTGTTTATCACCCAATCTCTGTAAACACATCGCGTGGTTTTAATGTGAACTAACATAGGCAAATGCCTAAGCTTGGATAAGCATGTTTGGGAAAATGATTGAGATGGAATTAAAAGCTAGGTTGGGGAAAAAGGAGATGTATAAGATTGTAAAGAGAGGTGTATGCTTGGTTATTGCATAAAGAAATGAATAAATAAAATGATGAGAAAGGTTTGTAGAAAGAAAAGAGAGGCATGAGTTGCTAAAGAGTAGAAAGTCTCTTGAAAGGGCCCCAAAAGCAAACGAAGAAAGAATTTCGATTGGAGGGTTATATATAAAAAATAAAAAAGAGAGAGAATGAAAAGCAAAGACAAAGCAAGCGAGGGAAAATAAGGTGAAAAGCTTGAGCATAGTGGGCCTAAGAAGTGATAATGCGATTGTGTTTAGGGAAATCTTCTCATCACTTGATCCATAATTCTTTTCTCTCAACCTAACCTTCATCATTGCCCGCAAGCCCTCGGTGAATTAAAACCTTGTTGGTTTCCATTAGTGGCGAATAACACAAAGGGCAAGCCTATGGTTCTACGTGTGGTACTTGAATTTCTTTGTGAGAGTGAGCGAAAGTTCTTTTTGTCCTTACGCCCCTATGGAATCACATTATCTTGTGGGAGTGGAGAAAACTTTTGTAAGTGAGAGGCATGAATACCTTGAAATGGAGAGTAATATCCCACCTTCAATTTGGGAAAATGAGTAAGACAAATTGCAAATTGGAGATGAGGCAATTTCTGAAAAATCTTGTTTCACACCTTGACAAGCATCCCAACCTGAAAATTGTTGGCTTGTTGAATTCTTATGCTTTTGGTTGATAAAGATTGACTTGTGAAAAAGAAAGCATGATTCGCTTGTTTTTCATGACTTGTTGGAGGAACCGATTGAACTTTATAGGCTTAATTGTTTAGTGATGTCCTTTATGGTTGTGCCATGGTTAAGAGTACCCTTTTCTTTTCATTTTAAACATTCTTGATTACTTGAGGACAAGCAATAGTTTAAGTTTGGGGGAGTTGATAAGTTGACATTTTGCCCAATTCTTAATACATTTGAGCCTAAATTATCTTGTAATTTACATTGATTCGATATAAATTCTCATGGTATATAGCTCTTGTATGCAGGTAGTGGATGAATACGAGCCCAAGCTAACCATGCGAGTCAATGGGAATGCGAGAAGTGAAGAAAGGAGGCTTAAATTAACACCCGGGGAGACTAAGGTCCACCTGAGCACGCATGTAATGGGATGAGCACGCAGGTGGCTAGTTGATCAATGAAGCAACACAAAGCAGTGCCACCTGCGCTGGTCTCCTGCGCGCGTAGGGCCACCTGTGCATGCATGTAATGGGATGAGCACACAGGTGGCTAGTTGATCAATGAAGCAACACAAAGCAGTTCCACCTGCGCTGGTCTCCTGCGTGCATAGGTCAGGCATCTGTGCTGGCACCTGCGCCAGCAGGTGACTGGTGCGGTGGCATTAGCGTAATTTCCAAGGACGCGATTTTTGGGCTATAAAATGGATTTTTTCCAGCTCTGAAAAGGATCTTTTTGGGGAAAGAGATAGAAATGGAGAGTGAAACCCTAAGGAGAAAAAAGTTACATTCTTGCATTTTGTGTCAATTTTGGATCAAATTCTTGTAAACACTTGGATTCAATGGAAGTTTGGGAAGAGAATTTGGGTGATTTTCTTCTCTCTTCTTTTATGAGTAGCTAAATTCTCTACTTGGGGTTATGCTTGAATAAGATGTGATAATTGTATGGGTTTTTTTGTTTGACTTTTTATTTGAATAATTGCCATGGGTTTTAATCCCATTCCATGTTTTCATTCAAATTAGAGGTTGCAAACTCTAATTAACTATAGAACTCTTATCATCCTTGACAAAGGGGATAAGGATGAGGAATGGGAGTGAACAATAACTTGATGTGTATCATTTAATAGCATATCTTAGACATAAGGATGTTAATTGAGGTATTGGATTGGTTTTATAAGATGCACTTTTGAGGTGTTCGAAAGAACCCAATTGTGAAACCTTGGTGTTTGGTTGACAAATCAACACCAAGCACCTATAATCTAACCTACCCATAGCTCTTAGCTAAATGTAGTCAAATATTCAAATTACCCATACACAATTTCACTCTTACGATGGTATAACCCCAAGTCCCGTAATACACTTGATTTCAACTCTCCTTCTCTACTTTTGAACTTGTCTGTCCCAAATTACAAAAGACTTAGTAACTACAAATCAACAAATGATAACCCCCTATTTACTTTTATGTATTATTTTCATAGCATTACGCGTTGGCACTAGTTGCTTCTGACACTTAGAGGTGAAGGCTATCGCATTCATTCCTCGTGGATTCAACCCCGACTCTAAGTTGGGTAATTTTATTGCTAACGTTCGCTTACATTCTATTCTAAGGTGTATTTGAGCGTTTTCATCTTGAGGCTAAGGGACTTCTTATTCATCGGCCAACAAGCCTTCTCTTGAGCGAGGTTGTTATACTTATGGTATTGTGGGGAACTTTAAGAGGGAGTGTTCTCTAAGACAGATAGGTAATCAGGCACAGTAGCAGACCAGGGTTGTGGTCTTAGAAGGTAGAGGTGGAGGTGATAACTATAAGGGTCATCCACAGGCTAGATGGGGTAATAATCATAAAGGTCATGGTGGAAACAATAGTAATAATAATGCAGAGAAGGGTGGAGCGCAGCCTACTAGGAAAGTTGCCCAGCTTGATGATAGAGTGCACTGTTATGCCTTCCCAGACAAGACCAAGGAGGAGGTGTCTGATGTCTTCATTACAGGTACTATTCTCATCTATGACCGGATGACTATTGTTTTATTTAATTCGAGTTCCACTTACTCTTATGTATCTGTTAGATTTGCTTTAGGTCTGGACTTGGTCTGTGATATACTCGTTTCTCCTGTATATGTTTCTATTCTAGTTGGAGAGTCTATGGTGGTGACCCATGTTTATCGTGCATGTTCTGTTTTGTTTATGGGTTTTCAGACTTGGGTAGACTTGATCATTTTGGACATACTTGATTTCGACATTATTTTGGGTATGACTTGGTTGTCTCCATATCATGCTACCTTGAACTGTAATGTTAAGATAGTGACTCTAGAAATGTCGGGTATGTATAAACTAGAGTGGGAGGGTGTGTTTAAGTCTAGACAGGTGAAAATCCTATCTTTTGTTCTGGCTAAAAAGCTAGTGGGGAAGGGGTGCTCAGCCTTCCTAGCTTATCTTCAGGATGTTAGTACAGAGTTCCCTTCTATTGAGTCGGTTGCTATGGTTTTTGAGTTTCAAGAGGTATTTGGATTTTCCTGGAATGCCTGCGGATAGGGATCTTGCTTTTTGTATTGATTTGGAGCCAGGAACTTGCCCAATTTCTATTCCTCCTTATCAAATGGCTCCAACAGAGTCGAGGAAACTCAAAACTCAATTACAAAAACTGTTTGATAAGGAATTTATTCATCCCAGTGCTTCACTTTGGGGAGCTCCAGTGTTATTCGTTAAAAAGAAATATGGTAGCATGAGAATATGCATTGATTACAGGCAGTTGAGCTAGGTTACCATCAGGAATAAGTATCACTTTCCCCGCATAGATAACCTCTTTGACCAGTTACATGGTGCTTCGGTATTCTCCAAGACTGACTTAAGGTCGGGCTACCATCAGCTGAAAATTTGGTCTAAAGATATACCTAAGATAGCTTTCAGGACTTGTTATGGGCACTATGAGTTTCTAGTGATGTCTTTTGGGATGAACAATGCACCCGTAGACATTATAAGCTTGATGAACGGTATTTTCAAGTCTTTCTTGGATTCTTTTGTGATAGTTTTTATTGATGAGATTTTGGATTACCCCAAAAGCAAGGAGGAATATGCAGGTCATTTTTGCATTCTCTTGGGAATTTTAAAGGAGAAGCAATTGTATGCAAAGTTCTCAAAATGTGAGTTCTGGTTGTCTTCGTGGTGGTAGATCCCCAGAAGATTGAGGTGATTAAGAGTTGGGTCCGGCCTAGCTCTGTGACTGAGGTTAGGAGCTTTGTAGGTCTTGCTAGTTACTATTGTAGGTCCGTTAAGAATTTTGCTTCTATTGCTACGCACTTGACCAGGTTGACTTAAAAGGTGGTTCTATTTGTATGGTCGGATAAGTGTGAGGAGAGCTTTCAAAAGCTCAAGACGCTTTTGACTACAACTGCTATTCTTTCATTACCGATTAAAGGTAAGGATTTTGTTGTATTTTTTGATGCTTCACGCTTGGGTTTGGGTACTGTGTTGATGTAGGATAGGAATGTCATTGCTTGTGCTTCAAGGCAGTTGAAGCCTTATGAAAAGAATTACCCAACTTATGACTTGGAGTTGGCAGCGGTGGTATTTGCACTTAAGATTTAGAGACACTATCTTTTTGGTGTCAAGTGTGAGGTATTCACAAACCATTGTATCCTGTAGCATGTGTTCATACAAAGGGATTTGAACTTGAGACAAGGGAGATAGATGGAATTATTGAAAGACTATGATGTGACCATCTAATATCATTCGGGTAAGGCCAATGTGGTGGCAGATGAATTGAGCTAAAAAGTGGTAAATATGGGCAGTTTGGTCTATTTGAGGGTGTTAAGGCAACCCTTGGCTAGGGAGTTTCAAAATCTAACATCTCAGTTCATGCAGTTTGGTGTTTCATAAAGGGGTAGAGTGTTGGCTAGTATTGAGGTGAAGTCAACATTCCTTAATGAAATCAAGGCCAAACAGTTTGAGGATGGGGAATTGAATAAACTCCAGAATAAAGTGGTGTTTGGAGAGGCTTCAGACGCAACACTTGATGCATGTGGAGTATTATGATTTAGAGGGAAAGTATGTGTTCCTTGGGTTGGTGATTTGATTCAGAATGTGCTTCCTGAAGTTGATGGTTTACGATATTCTATTTATCCAAGGGCAACTAAAATGTACCCGTGACTTATGGCAGCTTTATTGGTGGCCTAAAATAAAGAAAGATATAGTGGAGTATGTATCCAAATGTCACAACTATCAGCGGGTAAAGTACAAGCATCAAAGGCCTACAAGTTTGCTCCAAAGGATACCCATTCCCGAGTGGAAGTGGGAGAGGATAACTGTGGATGTTGTGGTAGGTCTTTCTAAGACCTTGGTAAAGTATGACTCAATATGGGTTATAGTGAATAGACTGACTAAATTAGTCCATTTTATTCCAATTAGAGTGGACTACAACTCTAAGCAGTTGGCCAAGACCTACGTCAAGGAGATAGCAAGGATACATGGGGTGCCACTTTCTATCATTTCAGATAGAGGCACACAATTCACTTCTAAGTTTTGGGATAGGTTGCATGAAGAGTTGGGCACCCAACTCACTTTTAGCATAGCCTTTGATCCTTAAACTAATGGATAGTCAGAAAGGACGATTTAGGTGCTTGAGGACATGTAGCAGGCATGTGTGATTGACTTTGATGGCCATTAGGACCAGTTCTTGCTATTATGTGAGTTTTCATACAATGGCTCCATTCAAGGCACTCTATGGGAGAAGGTATAGATCGCACATAGGATGGTTTGAGGTGGCTGATGCAAAGCCTTTGGGCACGGATTTGGTGAAGGAAGCTCAGGAAAAGGTGAGATTTATCCAAACCAAGTTGTTCGTAGCCTAGAGTAGGCAAAAAAAAGTATGCAGACCGTAAGGTAAGGGATATGTCATTCAAGGTTGGTGAACAAATTTTGTTGGAAGTGTCACCTATGAAGGAAGTCATGAGGTTTGGCAAAAAGGGCAAGCTTAGCCCTCAGTATGTCAGTCTATTTGAGGATTTTGGCGATGTGGAGCCGGTAGCGTACAGGTTGGCATTGCCGCCAAGCTTTTCAAGGGTCCATCCAGTGTTTTATGTATCCATGCTTAAGAGATACCATGGGGATGGGGATTACATTGTCAAGTGGGATTCAGTTTTGCTAGATAAGGATCTTACTTATGAGGAGGAATCGGTTGCCATTCTTTATCGAGATGTTTGGAAGTTAAGGACAAAAGTGATTCGATTGGTAAAGGTACAGTTGAAGCATCGTCGGATTGAAGAAGCCGCTTGGTAAATTGAGAAGGACAAGCTGGACAAGTACCCTCACTTGTTTGAGTATACAGGTACTCTTTCTCTTTTTGACTTGGCACATTTTCCTTATTTGATCATTCAGGGATGAACGATGGGTAAATTGGTATCTGTTGTAATGATCCTTTTTCTCATTATGGGTGAGTCAATTGTGCAAAAATTTTAGTTTAAGTTTTTCCCCAAATTGGAAGTTAAAATTTTCAGGTTAGGCTAATCTTGGATAAAATTTGAGTGAGGTATGGTCTAGGGAAATTCGAGAATGGATTGGGTGAATATAATAAAGTTTAGCTTGACTTTATGTTATCTAAGATGAGAAGGAACCTATAGGAATTTTTGAAAGTGAATTTCGGTAAGTAGAACTTTTGATATCAAACTTGACGTAAATGGGTTAGTTCGGAATGTCAAGGCTTGAGGGTGCATAGTGAAAAAGGAAAAACTGGGAGCAATCCTGAGTTTTTGCCTCGCCACACCCACTATAGCGTGTGGCAGGGAAGAGAAATTTCCGCTATAATGGAAGTCAAAGGCGGTCAATTTTGCTATAGCAGACGACTTCCGCTATAGCGATGTCGCTATAGAGGGATTGGGTCGCTTTAGTGGGATAAATTGCTATTTGTACAGAAATTTTTCCAAAAATGATTTATTATTTCTAAACACATATTGGGAAGGGCCTGGGCAATTTGGGGCAATTTTCACCTATTTTCCCCCATAATTCTTTGTAAAGGTAAGTTATTTATCCCTATTAACTAGTTTTTCGATTCCTTGACCTTAGAATTACTAGTTTACGGGTCTTGGGGAGGATTTAACTTGACCTACCTGTATTTTCTGGTGCAAGAGGGTAAATTTGGTGTAACTCCTTTGGGTTTTAATTAAAGGTTGATTAATTACTCTTGCATGACTTTAATTCACTAATGTAACCATGAAATTGGTAGATTTCAGGTAAATTTATGGTAGCAAAACCCTAGAATGGGGGAGGGGGGGGGGGAGATGATCATGAATTGGCCTTGGAGCTCAGGATTAGGTTGTAATCCTTAATAATATAGGTCATTTGATTGATTATGTGTTTATATTCCTTTTTTTAAACCACAATAAAGCCAAAGTTGCAAGAAAAAGGAAAGCTCACGTTCAGTAGAGCATTTCAGGCTTTGATTAAGGTAGGTGATGGTTTAAATGTAGTTAAAACACAATTTGTGTTATGTGTGCATGATAACTATTCCTTAGTATTTCTTGTACAATGCATGCTCAAGAAAAGTGAATAATTGTTTGATATCGTACCTGTTAATCGCACGCAATGAATTTAAATGTAAGTTTGTTAGTTTTTACAAGTGTTATTTCTGTTATCATTATGGTTGTGATTGTTGTGATATCTATCATTATTGTGGAATGTACTAATAATTGGTCATCTCCACGGGATTGGTTGATATAAGGTTGTCAAACACTTGATGTCTGGGATATGGTACATAGACAAGAGCTCATCCCCTACATGTTATGGCTAATGGGTGACCATAAGACCCTTAGCATGTGTGTACATGTATTTGGTGAGTGTGAAAGTTCCTTGATTGATCGGGGGATTATGTGTTTTCTTTATTATATTGTTTCCTTGAGTGAACCAGGCGTAAGTGTTATCATTATTATGTTGGTTCCATGCGTGAACCAGGGTTATATGCTTAATTGCAGAAGGTGGTCTCTTTATGTAAACCAGGATGCATGCTAATCGCCATAGTTGTTGTCTTAGGAATCCTTGTGTGGTATGGGTTAATTACAAGTTGTGACATAACTTTGCGTTGTCTATCTCTTATGTAATTGGGACATAAGTTATATGATTGTTGAGTCCTCTTGATATGTGGTATTAGTCACCTATGTGGCTCATTCTATCAGAAGATGAAAAGGTAAATAGATTTATTTGCATTTGCAACATTGAGCTATAGATCTATTTATTGTCATACGTTGAAGGAAAGGAAGGTTACCTGTATTACAAATCGCAGATAGTAGCTAACAAGACATGGAATATCTCTTCTTTGAGTACATAAATACTACAGCACCTGTGTGAGAGCTTGAGGTCGCCTTTGGTAGCATTAGCTCAGTTTTTTTGAAGAACATTATTCCTGCCGAGTTTTGATACGCACTCCTAACTTTCCAGAGGTATCGAGGAATGGATCAACAACACCGGATCTTTATTTTGCAATCCTCTATCACCCAAGCTCAGTTGAAGAGATAAAGAGGTGGGGTAGATGAAGAAGCTTCCAGATTTTGCTCCTCTTTCCATTTTTGTTTTTATTTCTTTATTGTTTTGTTTCCTTTTGTTTTTGTCTTTTTATTTTGGGCTACCCAATTTTTTGGGCCTGTGGACCTTTTTTTAATTATTTTAATAATAAGGCCTACTGATCAGGTCATTTAAGTAAAAAAATATATGATTGTTGAGTCGTGGTTGTTGACTTGGAGTCTTGTTGGTGGTTATAGTTTGACTCGACTTGTTAACTCATATTGACTGAACTTCATGTTGTACTTGTTACAAGGTTAAGTGCTACGAACTTGGAGTAGAGTTGCATGATAGGGTTCATGGTTGTCTTGTTGTACTACATTATGGTTATGTGTTCATATTTCTTATTTTGGGTTGGATGATAATCCTACCAGTACACAGTTGTTTCTTGTGTGCTGATACTACTCGTGCTCTTCTTTTTGTTGAGTGCAGAGAATATTCCGACGACTGTTTTGAGACCTCAACTATGAGTCAGACCGTATTCGAACTCAAGGGTGAGCTTCATCTTCCGGGCTACCATGAGTTCTTCACTTGTTTTCTGGTCCATTGTTTCAGACTTAGATATTACTTTGGTTTTGAGGTTGCATCTCCTTTTTGACAATTATTAGAATTTTGGAACTATGACTTTCAGGTTCTAGGGATGGTTTATTTTTGCATACTTATTCTTACTCTTTACCCCCCATACCCCATCTACTTCATCTGAGGTAGTGGTATGGACTGCGTACACTTTACCCCCTCCCTCCTCCCCAGACTCCATCTGCTGGGAATACACTGGGTATGAAGATGATGATGATGATGAATTATTCTTACTCTTCGTTTAGGATATTAAATTTTGGTTTTGCTAATGAGATTGGTTTTGCCTATTTTTGTCTAAGCGTTGATTGGCTTATGGGGTTAATTAGTTCTCCCATTAGAGGGTTAGTATGGGGTAGGTTTGGGTCATGACACATATATATCTGACTCTATGTTAGCTCACGTGGATTATATCGGTTAACAGACTCTCCCACAGACTCAAACGTAATGTATTTGTACATAACCCTTAGTTCAGTTTTACTTGCATTATTTTATGGCATTTTCGATTATCTTTGCATATCAGAATTTATGCATATCATTATTGGGTCATTATAATATAGTTCAGTTTAGTTTGTAATTAGCTTGAATTCAGTATAATTTATCAGTATGTTCAACATGTTCTGTTTACTTTATAGTTTACATATCTCACATGCTCGGTACATTTAAAGTAATGATCTTATACTTTATTTTGCATTGTATCATCTTATGATATAGGTTCGGGCGCTCAGTCTCAACATCGTGGTTAGAACGTTTTGGTTCCACCTCAGCACCTGCAGTGGTGAGTCCTTATCATCCAAGGACGAGAGTTTATTATTATTTTCTTTTAGTACATTTCAGTTTTTAGTATCTAGAGTTAGTTGGGGGACTTGTCCTAGCAACTCATCAGTAGTAGAGGTTTTTCAGACATAGAGTTAGAGTTTTACCTTTTTAGTTTATTTTAGACTTAGTATCTATTTTAGTTCAATATTATTATGTAGACTCAGTCTTACTTCAGATGAATTTCAGATATTTTTCTTTAAATCAGTTTAGCTTCCACATAGTTATTCAGTTAGTCCGGTTTGATTAGTGTTATGTCATGCCATGGTTAGCTTGGGGTCACTTGTGTCTCTAAGCACTGTGTTACGTTCAGAATGTAGACTCGGGTCATGACAAACTTAGTATCAGAGCATCAGTTTTAAGATGTCTTAAGTTGTCTACAAGCTGCGTTAAGTAGAGTTTCTTTCATGGGTGGGAAGCGCACCACACTTATGAGAGGGAGACTGTGAAATGTTTGAAAATCTCACTTCTTTCATGTTCATATCGTGCTATAGAGTATAAAATCTATTTATCCATCTAATTTGTGCTCTACACATTTACAAAATATGCCTCCCAGAAGAGCTAACGAAAGAAGAAACAGAAATCAATCAGCCTCACTAGCACCAGCAAATCCTCTAAATGATCAAGTCACTCATGCCAAATTCAGGGCTGCTTTTCATATGCTTACTGAAGTCATGACCAACCAGATCAATCAACAAGCATTTGCAACCGCAAACAAAAATGGGAATGCAGCAGCTATGAGAGTCCAGGACTTCACCTAGATGAACCCTCTAGAGTTTTATGGTTCGAAGGTGGATGAGGATCCACAAGACTTTATAGATGAGGTTCAGAATATCTCTGAGATCATGGGTACTACATTAGTTGAGAGTGCAAAATTAGCCTCCTATTAGTTGTAAGGGGCGGCTCAACTATGGTTTAAGCAATGGAAAGATAGCTGACCTGTGGATGCAGGCCTAGTTGATTGGGATGAGTTATGACTACTTTTCAAGATAGATTTTTTCCTTGTGAGTTATGGTTGAGGATTTCATCAACTTGAAATAGGGTAACATGTCCGTGAAAGAGTATTCTCTGAAGTTTCCCAGCTCTCTAGGAATGCTCCAGAGATGGTTGTTGAGCCATGGTATTGAATAAGTAAGTTCATTTCTTGTGTCTCAGAGTTAGTGGTCAAGGAGTGAAGGACTACTATGCTTTTTGGAGATATAGACATATCAATACTTATGACTCATGACCAAGAGATAAAAGAGGAGAAGATAAAGGAAAAAGAGAGGAAGACCAAGAGGGAAAGAACAGGTAACTTTGACTACTCTCAACAAAGGTCAGGTAGTGGTAATCGCTCTCAGTTTCAGCAGAAATCTTTATCTCCAACACCTTCTTCAGCTAGTGTTCTATCCCTTATACCTCATCATGACCATAAGAATAGAGCATCATGCTCTAAGTATCAGGGTAGTGTTAAAGGCAACCACATATTTCTAGAATTTCCTAAGTATAGTAAGAATCATCTAGGTAAGTGCCTTACTGGCAAGGAGGGCTGTTTTGGATGTGGTCAGACTGGCCACAGGTTAAAGAATTACCCGTCTTCTAGATGTATAGATAGGGGTAATAGGGCTCAGTCTACTAATTTATAAGCCCATTTAGGTTGCCAAGCTCAGCAGGGTACTTCTGCTACTGCAGGTAGTGGTCAGTGCCAGAATAGCTTTTGTACCTTGTCTTCCTATCAGGATCAGGAGAGCTCACTAGACATAGTCACTGGTACATTGCGAGTCTTCCATATATATGTGTATGCATTGTTAGATCCAGGAGTCAAAATTTTCTTTATGACTTCTTATATTGCACTAGATTTCAGTTTCAGTCTCGAAACCCTTTCAGAACCCTTCTCAGTCTCTACTCCTATTGGTGATTCAGTTATGGCTAAACGGGTATACAAAAATTATCCAATATTTGTTTTTCAAAAAATCACCACAGTTGATCTAGTAGAGTTAGACATGACTGATTTTGATGTCATTCTTGGTATGGATTGGTTACACTCCTGTTATGCCTCAGACGACTGCAGAACCAAAGTCTTTAATTTTTAGTGTCCTAATGTGTAACACCCCGTATCTTCCTAACCCTACTTGACGATATTAAATAATGTTTACTTAGGTGTCGAGAGCTATGAGTATGTATTTGATAATGTTAATGAGGAGAAAATTGAAATTTGGCCTCGTACGGGTGGTTAGCCCTTCATAAGAGGTGTTTTGTGATTTTTGTGGCTCATTTGTGGGGTGAAAAACGAGGCAAAGAGGACCTCTAAACAAAGGATACTAAGGTTAAGAAGTAAGTTAAAGAATAGGACTTGAAGTATCTAACCAAACCCGCGAGGAAGAGTCGAAAAACAAAATTTCAGAAAATTTAAGTGAGGGGCGCATTGGGGAGCGTGCCACGCCGCTTTGGGCCAAATTTTTGTGCCCAGAGGCAGCAAGTTGGCGCGCCCAAGGGCGTGCCACGCCGGTTTTGCCACTTTTTCAAAGTTGGAAATTTTCTTAAGTCCCAAGGGTGCCCGGGGACGTATTGAGCCGATTTTTGCCACGTTTCTTCTAAAACCACGAGTATATACATGAAATGAATGACATATTCTATTGGTATGATAAAATTACTCGAGAACGAATTTGGAGTCAAAATGACAGTTTTGCCCTTAGGTCAAAATAAACCAAACGTGGCTAGAATCACTTATTTTTGGGATTGAGGCTACTGATATGAGTAGCATGAGTGAGAATATTGTTGTAACACGTATAATATGACTTAAACACGAGAAATTATTGATTTTACTGGGTTAAGTGAATTGGGCCCAAAAAGGACCCAAAAATGAAAAGAAAACATGGCCCAAAAATAGGTCAAAAGGCCCATTCTTGCATTGACATTCTAGAACACCACATCAAATGACAAGAGTGGCTAAGGATGAAAATTAAGGGCCTATATAAAGGGCAAAAGGGCTGATTTTTATTCATTCGAAAGTCTCATGCCTTTTTAGATATTTCTCCAAACATTTCTCTAGTTCCAAACCCTAAAGCAAATATTTCCTTTGGGACTCTTTGGTAAAGATCATCCTATTCCAAGCCTTGGTAAGTATTTCTTCTCATGTAGTAACCTATTATATGCATGAAAGAGTATGTAAATCATGTTGGTTGTTCTTGGAAATGTTGGACATGGTACTTAGGATTTTTGTATAAGATTTGTGATCCATGAGATTCAAGCTTGAATTAGGACTTGTGCCTTTGATGAAAGAGCATGGTATGGATAAAATATGAACATCTACGGTGTTATTTTGGTATTAAACTTGTTATTTTTATAAAAGTGTAATTTGTGGGATTTTGGCCGATATGTGCTATGAGGTGTATTAAGGTAATTTGATAGGTTATTTGTGATGTGGTGTGGATAAGAAAGTGTAAAGGAGAAGTGTTGTGGTGAAATGTATTGATTATCATGTATTGGTCAATGGTGGAAATATTGTGGAATTTTCGGAATAATAATTTCTTCAATGGTTTTGTCAAGGGGAAATGGCATGTTTAAGGGCAAACATGTAACTCATAGATGTTATATGCATTTGTAGAATAGTTGATGGTTAATGTGAATCCCATTATACATTTGTGTTGTAGAGTGATACATAAGTAAGGAGCGGGACTATTGTATGCACCTCTAGGATTATATATTCGTATTGCAAATACAAGGTATGTAAGGTTACTCTGTCCGTATCTTTCTGCGGCAAATAGTATTCACATTGACATTTCATTTGTACCATCCCGAAATGTGCTAAGGTATTATATATACGGTTAGCAATGGTTATTATCACATATTTCCTACTCATTGATCAATTGGGAATTGTATGTCTCATAATCGTTGGTCAATGCTCCAAAAGCCCAAAAAGGTTATGCTCCAAAGTGCCAATAGTGGTTATACACATACCTCTTGTTCATTGACTTGTGTATAATGGTTTCAATAACGTTATATATTGTTACGTCACATATTCTTCATTCACTAATCCTGGTTGTTCATGAGTTGCATAATTATGAACATGCTTCAAAAGTCCCAATCATGTTGTGATCTTGAGCTTCCAATAATGTTGTGGCTATGTATATCTACGTTAATCTCTCATAACTGATTGTATCAATCTCTCATAAGTGGATGACTCAATCTCTCAAAAGTAAGAAATATAATAATTCACATCTGTTGGTGGTCAATGATCAAGTATGGGTGGTAGCTTTGGTGTAAAAAAGCCTAGCTCAAGATGATCCCAAGATTGTTGGATTAGGGGGCAGTCCTAGGGGCATAATCCTAGCTCAGACCGATACTGACAGAGGGCAGCTCTAGGGGTAACAACCTAGCTCGAACTGAACCTGATATGTTGGTATGGGTGGCAGCTCTAGAGGCATAAGCCTAGCTCGAGCCGATCCCAATATATGTTGATTTATGGGTGGAAGCTCTAGAGGCAAAGACCTAGCTCGAGCCGATCCCAACATAATGTTATGTTATGTTAAGACCCACTGATCAGTTGGGGCCCGGGTACGTTATGATATGAGCGATGAGGAATAAACCATAAAGAGATGAACTTAATTTATGTAAGCTACATGGTTCCACATATGCAACTCTTACATTTTGATTCTATTGATGTATTCATGATAGTTTCATATGGCCTTACATACTCAGTACATTATCCATACTGACCCCTCCTGGGGGCTTACCTTACTTGCTGCAGGCGCAGGTACTAGTAGACCTCCACTGTAGGTTGCAGATCTTTTGCAGACTTTTGGTGAGCTCCAGTTGGTTCGGGGCTTTCTGAGTTGCTATGTACATGTATTTTGGTATCGTATATGAGTATAGAGCGGGGTGTTGTCCCGACTCTAGGTTTGTCATAGCTATGTATCTGTAGAGGCTTTGGTAGACTTATGTGGGAACATAATGTAAGGTATGTATGCTCATTTTGGTTTGATGGTCCCAACGGCCAAGTTTGATATATATATATATCTGGCATATGTTTCCATATCCATGACTTCCGCATAGTTGCATTAGGTATTGTAAGGTCCATACGAGGAGATGCATACGAGTGTTCATAAACAAAGATTGGTTCTCTCGGGCCATATCGGCTTCGGGTGCCAGTCCGATCCGAATGGGATTTTGGGTCGTGACAAAAGTGGTATCAGAGCAGGTCTCTAAGGGTGTCTACAAAGCCGTGTCTGAGTAGAGTCTTACTTATCGATGTGTTGTGCACCATATTTATAAGTAGGAGGCTACGGGACATTTAGGGTATTGTTACTTTTCTTCATTCCTAGATCGTGCAATAGAGCCAGTGTTGTAAGTTAGATCATATCTGACCATGGTGATTGGTTTTCTTTGATATAGAAACCGCCGATGACAAGAAGAGATAAAGGCAAGGGTAAGCAGGTTGTTACACTTATCGGAGAGGGATTGAGTATACCACCACCTGACCAAGCTAGTCAAGGTGGGACTGATACTGAATTTGCATCACGGGCTTCTTCTACATTCCCAGCCCCGGGAGAGCTGAGAAGAAGAGAAGTAACTTCAGAACTGCCCGTAAATACTATTGAGCAGGATTTGAAGAGTGCGGTACACATATTGACCCGTGTGGTTGTTGTACAAGCTCAAAGACAAGCTTTTGTGCAGCAGAAGGAGGGACAGCGACAAAGGAGAAAGATGCAGGAATTGGAAATAGGATCGTCAAAAACTGCTAAACCTATGGGACAGGTTATGTCATCCGTAGAAGGATTTGGGCCTCGGGTTTTTCACAAACCACTTAGGCCATCATTTCCCCATTCCACAGCAAATATTCCCCCATTACAAGGGTTTAGAAGCAACCAGTTTGGGCAAGGAGGTAAGATTCAGGGTTTACGTACAATGGGATATCGAGCACGAGGAAGTATAATTCAATCGAGACCTCCTCATCAGCAGTGTCAACGTTGAGGGAAGTACCATTTAGGTAAATGTTGGTTTCAGCAGTGTCAGTGCTGTAGGAGGTATCATTTAGGTGAATGCCGATTGGGAACAAATGTTTGCTTTTGGTGTGGCATACCAGGGCACATGGTGAGAGAGTGCCCACAAAGAGTCATGGGTGGTGTGACATGGCCTACGGTAGATGCTGTTGCATTATCATCATCAAATGTACAACCTACTGGTCGTAAAATAGGTGCTAGGAGGGCAGCTAGTTCTGGTAGCATCCAGGGTCGTACCCACACTATGGCGAATCAACAGAAATTTGAGGCTTCTCCTGCTGATGTGACAGGTATATTATCTGTCTTTTCACGTAACGTATTTAATTTGATTGAATTGGGTTTTACCCTATCATATGTTACTTTATTGATGGTTGAAGAGATAAATTTTGTTAAATGGACACTAGAATTTTTAGTTAACCTATTTGGGGAATCTACACCAAAAGGTGAATGTGTTGTAGCTAGAAGAGTGCATCATGATTGTGTAGTAATTGTGTGGGGTTATGATATATTGGCTGATCTTATTGAATCGAAACTGGTGGATATAGATGTTAGTAATGGGACGGATTGGTTGGTTTCTTGTTATGTCACAGTAGATTGCCGGGCGTAAGAAGGTATATTTTCACTGTCCATAAGAACATGATCCTGAGTGGAAGGGGTAATGTGGGGGCACCAAGAAAACTTTTATTTTTCTATCCTAATTGATAGCCAAGGGGGTATGTATGCCAGTGCTAGTCTGAGAGCGAGAGATTGATGTGAAACCACCAAGTCCTCAAGCGGTTTAGGTGTTCAATCACTTCCTTGATATAATTCCTGATGAAGTTCCAGGATTACTCCCGGAACGGGAAGTAGAGTTTACTATTGATGTGGTTCCAGGCCTTCCGCTTATTTCTTTTTCTTCATATAACATGGTTTCAGTAAAGCTATGGGAATTAAACAGAGAAATTAAAAGATTTGGTGGACAGGAGATACATAAGACCAAATATGTCCTTTGGGGCGCATCCGTGTGAATATGGAAAACAAAAGTGAAATGGTACTTGAGTAACGATCGAGAACAAATATTCCCTCCCAAGAATTGACGATTTGTTTGATCAGTTACAGGGTGCCAAGTGTGTTGTTCCTTTTTATCAAAAGGATTGTATTCACTCTTTCTTGCACCAATTTCTATGGAACAAGAGTGACTCGAGATCGGGTTATCACCAAGTCAGAGTTAGAAACAAAGATATACCCGAGATAGCCTTCCGAACACGGTCTGACTATTATGATTCTTAGTTGTATCATTGGAACTGACAAATACTGACAAATGTACCAGCTGTTGTTATGGATTGGGTGAATAGGGTGGTCAAACTATTCTTGGATGTATTTGTGACTGTGTTCACGGATAATATTCTGGTTTATTCGAGGCCACAAGAGGACCACGTTAATCATGTGCAGCAAGTGTTATAGAAGTTTTCTAAATGTAAATTTTGGATATCTCTATAGCATTCTTGGGTTAAATTGTATAGGAAGAAGGAATAAAGGTCGGTACGCAAAAGAGAGAGACGGTGAAAAAAAACAACAACACAAAACAACGAGAAGAGAGTTACACACAAGACAATTAAGTTTCAGTAGAGCGATGCATGCGAGCAAAGTTCCCAAGAGTTGAAAGATAAATTAACTTCTACATCAGTTTTAGTATTTCTTGAAGGCACAAAAGTTACGATTGTATTGTGATGCTCCAGGGGTTGACCTTGGATATGGGGTCAATGCAGCATGATAAGATAACAGTGAATGCCTCACGACAGTGCAACCATATGAGCAAAATTATCTCGCACATGACTTTGAGATAATAAGTTGTGGTAGTTAATTAAAAAATATGACACCACTACTTAGGGTTCATATTGATATATAGATATCGATCATAAGAGTTGGCATATATCTTAAAGTAGAGTGACTTAAATCTGAGGTAGGGAAGATGACTCAAGTTATTAAGAGATGAAGATAAGATACTGAGATCACATTAGGGAAGAGCAAATGCGGTGGTTGATGCGTTAAGCCGCAAAGCACTAGGACGTACTAATGGTCGGTTCATGGGAACACAAGGTATGGTTGAGGATCTACATATTGATTAAATAGGTTGGTAATTCATTTACTTGAACTCCAGATCAAAGGGTTATAGCGCGAAATGCGATAACGTCTTCATTCGTAGAGGTGAAGAAAAAGCACATGCGAAGCCTATGAAGAGTTTGGAAAAAATAATATATCACAAGGTTCGATGAGATTTGACCTTGTGTATGAGAGATTATTCAATATCAAGGTAGATCAAATATAGTTGGACCAAGGAAATGAATTATAACCGAAGCACCTCATTCACGGTATTCTATTTTATTCGGAAGAAACCAAAATGTACCATGGTTTGGTAAGAAGGCATTGGTGATGCAATATAAAGAAGAAGAACATTATAGAATTTGTAACTCCTTGAACAAATTTTCAATAGGTAATTGCAGAGCATCAGAAACCTGGAGTACATTTTCCAGTTTAAAATACGACATATTTAACATGGATTTTATCGCAAATTGCCTCATACACAGAAGGGTTGTCTCATACATTTTAGGAATTTGATTCCACATGAGAGACATCTGACAAGTTTACCTACAGATTACACATATTGCCTTTCAAGACCACTTGCATGGTTGAAGATTATGCGAGGTTGCTTATTAAAGAGGAAGTACAACTATACGGAGTTTTGAACTCTATTCCATGAGGAAGGAGGGCTCGATTTGCTACACATTTTCTTTGAAGTTTCTTTGCAAAGAAGGTTGGGTACATGAATGAATTTAAGTACAGTTTGTCACCCTCAGACGAACGAACAAACAGAGTATACTATCCAAACACTTGAAGGTGTATGACGAACCTGTACGAGAGACTTAAAAGGTAGTTGGATGATCATCTACCCGTATTGAATGTGCTTATCATGATAGCTAATGGTTAGCATCAAAATGGTATCTTATGAAGGTTGATGTAAAAAGAAGTTTAAATCCTCTATTGGGTGATTTACACTGAGTGGAACTGCTTTATTTAGGGCTAGATTTTGTTCACTACGATATAGAGAAGGGTAAGATTGTACTACAGTAGCTACAAGCTAACATAAGTCATATGCTGAGATCTATTATGACCAAGCTATGCGGGATGTCACTTATGAAAGAATATATATTGCCATTCTATATGGATAAGTGGGAAGATGAAAAGAAAAGAGTAATAGCTTTGGTAAAGGTACAGTGGAGAAACCGAATCACGTAGGGAGCCAAAGAAATAATGAAGTCAGAGTACCCAGTGACTACTTCAAACGGGGGAGAACGCTCAAGGTATGGAGTGGTACAACAACAAGGAAGTATCCATAAGTATTATGTGTATATATGTTAAAATAGAGATGCATGGGATGTACATGAGACGATGTTACTAATATTCGAGGACGAATGTTTCTAAGGGGGGAAGAGTGTAACACCCCATATATTCCTAACCCTACTTGACGACATTAAATAATGTTTACTTAGGTGTCGATATCTATGAGTACGTATTTGGTAATGTTAATGAGGAGAAAATTGAAATTTGGCCTCGTACGGGTGGTTAGCCCTTCATAAGAGGTGTTTTGTGATTTTTGTGGAGCATTTGTGGGGTGCAAAACGAGGCTAAGAAGACCTCTAAACAAAGGATATTAAGGTTAAGAAGTAAGTTAAAGAATAGGATTTGAAGTATCTAACCAAACCCGCGAGGAAGAGTCGAAAAACAAAATTTCAGAAAATTTAAGTGAGGGGCGCATTGGGGAGCGTTCCACACCGCTTTGGGCCAAATTTTTGTGCCCAGAGGCAGCAAGTTGGGCGCGCCACGCCGGTTTTGCCACTTTTTCAAAGTTGGAAATTTTCTTAAGTCCCAAGGGTGCCCGGGGACGTATTGAGCCGATTTTTGCCACGTTTCTTCTAAAACCACGAGTATATACATGAAATGAATGACATATTCTATTGGTATGATAAAATTACTCGAGAACGAATTTGGAGTCAAAATGACAGTTTTGCCCTTAAGGTCAAAATAAACCAAATGTGGCTAGAATCACTTGTTTTTAGGATTGAGGCGACGGATATGTGTAGCATGAGTGAGAATATTGTTGTAACGCGTATAAGATGACTTAAACATGATAAATTATTTATTTTACTGGGTTAAGTCAATTGGGCCCCAAAATGACCCAAAAATGAAAAGAAAACATGGCCCAAAAATGGGTCAAAAGACACATTCTTGCATTGACCTTCTAGAACACCACATTAAATGCCAAGAGTGGCTAAGGATGAAAATTAAGGGCCTATATAAAGGTCAAAAGGGCTGATTTTTATTCATTTGAAAGTCTCATGCCTTTTTAGATATTTCTCCAAACATTTCTCTAGTTCCAAACCCTAAAGTAAATATTTCCTTTGGGACTCTTTGGTAAAGATAATCCTATTACAAGACTTGGTAAGTATTTATTCTCATGTATTAACATATTATATGCATGAAAGAGTATGTAAATCATGTTGGTTGTTCTTGGAAATGTTGGACATGGTACTTTGGGCTTTTGGATAAGATTTGTGATCCATGAGATTCAAGCTTGAATTAGGACTTGTGCCTTTGATGAAAGAGCATGGTATGGATAAAATATGAACATCTACGGTGTTATTTTGGTATTAAACTTGTTATTTTTATAAAAGTGTAATTTGTGGGATTTTGGCCGATATGTGCTATGAGGTGTATTAAGGTAATTTGATGGGTTATTTGTGATGTGGTGTGGATAAGAAAGTGTAAAGGAGAAGTGTTGTGGTGAAATGTATTTATTATCATGTATTGGTCAATGTTGGGAATATTGTGGAATTTTCGGAATAATAATTTCTTCAATGGTTTTGTCAAGGGGAAATGGCATGTTTAAGGGCAAACATGTAACTCATTGATGTTATATGCATTTGTAGCATAGTTGATGGTTAATGTGAATCCCATTATACATTTGTGTTGTAGAGTGATACATAAGGAAGGAGCGGGACTATTGTACGCACATCTAGGATTATATATTCGTATTGCGAATACAAGGTATGTAAGGTTACTTTGTCCCTATCTTTCTGCGGCAAATAGTATTCACATTGACATTTCATTTGTACCATCTTGAAATGTGCTAAGGTATTCTATATCCGGTTAGCAATGGTTATTATCACATATTTCCTACTCATTGATCAATTGGGAATTGTATGTCTCATAATCGTTGGTCAATGCTCCAAAAGCCCAAAAAGGTTATGTTCCAAAGTGCCAATAGTGGCTATACACATACCTCTTGTTCATTGACTTGTGTCTAATGGTTTCAATAACGTTATCTATTGTTACATCACATATTCTTCATTCACTAATCCTGGTTGTTCATGAGTTGCATAATTATGAACATGCTTCAAAAGTCCCAATCATGTTGTGATCTTGAGCTTCCAATAATGTTGTGGCTATGTATATCTACGTTAATCTCTCATACCTGATTGTATCAATCTCTCATAAGTGGATGACTCAATCTCTCAAAAGTAAGAAATATAATAATTCACATCTGTTGGTAGTCAATGATCAAGTATGGGTGGTAGCATTGGGGGCAAAAAGCCTAGCTCAAGCCAATCCCGAGATTGTTGGATCAAGGGGCAGTCCTAGGGGCATAAGCCTAGCTCGGACCGATCCTGACAGGGGACAGCTCTAGGGGTAATAACCTAGCTCGAGCCAAACTTGATATGTTGGTATGGGTGGCACCTCTAGAGGTATAAGCCTAGCTCAAGCCGATCCCAATATATATTGATTTATGGGTGGCAGTTTTAGAGGCAAAGACCTAACTCAAGCCGATCCCAACATAACGTTATGTTATGTTAAGACCCACTGATCAGTTGGGGCCCGGGTACGTTATGATATGAGCGATGAGGAATAAATCATAAAGAGAAAAACTTAATTTATGTAAGCTACATGGTTCCACATATGCAAATCGATGGGTTATTCGTATTGATTATCCTCTTACATTTTGATTCTATTGATGTATTCATGACAGTTTTATATGGCCTTACATACTCAGTACATTATCCGTACTGACCCCTCCTGGGGGCTTACCTTACTTGCTGCAGGTGCAGGTACTAGTAGACCTCCACTGTAGGTTGCAGATCTTTTGCAGAATTTTGATGAGTTCCAGTTGGTTCGGGGCTTTCTGAGTTGCTATGTACATGTATTTTGGTATCGTATATGAGTATAGAGCGGGGTGTTGTCCCGACTCTAGGTTTTTCATAGCTATGTATCTGTAGAGGCTTTTGTAGACTTATGTGGGAACATAATGTAAGATATTTATGCTCATTTTGGTTTGATGGCCCCAACGGCCAAGTTTGATATATATATATATATATATATATATATATATGGCATATGTTTCCATATCCATGACTTCCGCATTGTTGCATGAGGTATTATAAGGTCCATACGAGGAGATGCATACGAGTGTTCATAAGTAAAGATTGGTTCTCTCGGGCCATATCGGCTTTGGGTGCTAGTCCGGCCCAAATGGGATTTTGGGTCATGACATAATGAACTAGTCTTAGAATGGAAAGTAGTACTTCAATACCCATAGGTCGGTTTGTCTCTTAACTTAAGGCCAAAAATATAATCTCTAAGGGTTGTATCGATCATTTAGATAAGGTTAAGGATCCTAAGTCTGAAACCCAACCCTTCAGTGAGTTCTAGGTTTTATTAATATCTAGAAGTATTTCTTAAAGATCTTCCCGAAGTCCCTCCCGAGCGGGAGATCGACTTTTGAAAATACCTCATTCCAGATACCCAACCTATGTCAATTCTTTCTTAAATAATGGCTTCATCTGAGCTTAAGGGATTGAAAGATCAGTTGAAAGACCTCTTAGATAAAGGTTTCATCAGACCTAACATCTCTATATGGGGGTGCTCCAATTCTCTTTGCGTGTAAGAAAGATGGTTCCCTCAGAATGTATATCAATTACCGTCAGTTGAACAAAGTAACAATCAAGAATAAGTATCCCATTCCTAGGATTGATGACTTGTTCGACCATCTTTAGGGTGCTAGTTGCTTCTCGAAGACAGACCTCAAATCCAGCTATCATCATCTTAGAGTCAAACAATATGACATTCCAAAAAGTAGCCTTCAGAACTCGACTGGTCATTATGAATTTGTTGTTATGTCTTTTGGAATAATGAATGCTCCTGCAGATTTTATGGACTTGATGAATAGGGTGTTCAAACAGTATTTGGACATGTTCATCATTGTCTTGATAGATGACATCCTTATTTATTCTCGGAGTGAGGATGAGCATGTAGACCATTTGAAATTGTTTTGCAGACTCGTAAGGATTGTTAGTTATTTGCTAAGTTTAGCAAGTGTAATTCTGATTGAAATCAGTAGCCTTCCTTGGTCATAGCATTTCTAGTGAGGGCATTTAGGTTTATCCTTAGAAGATCAAAGTAGTTAGAAATTGTCCTAGACCCATCTTTCTATTAGACATTAGGAGTTTCTTGGGCTTAGTCGGTTACTACAAGTGGTTTACAGAAGGGTTTTCATCGATTGCTTCTCTTATTTCTGTATTTACTCAGAAGAAAGTTAAGTTTCAGTGGTCCAAAGCTTGCGAGAAGAGTTTTTAGGTGTTGAAGACTTGACTCACTTTTGCTCTAGTGTTGAATCTACCAGAGGATACAGATGGGTTTTATGTTTATTGTGATGCTTCCAAAAATTGGCCTAGGGTGTGTGATGATACAACATGGTAAGGTCATAGCTTATACTTCTAGACAACTCAAGGTTCATGAGAAGAATTACTCGAGTCATGATCTTGAGTTGGTAGTTGTAGTTTTTGGCTTAAAGATTTGGAGGCACTATCTTTATGGAGTTCATGTGGATGTGTTTACGACTCACAAAAGCCTTCAGTATGTGTTTAGTCAGAAGGATCTAAACCTCATCAAAGGAGATGGCTAGAATTTTTGAAAGATTATGATATGAGTGTTTTGTACCATATGGGAAAAGCTAATGTAGTGGTTGATTCTCTTAGCAGACTTTCAATGGCAGTGTTGCTCATATGGAGGATGAAAAGAAGGAGTGTGTTTGGGATGTTCATAGACTTGCTAGATTGGGAGTTTGTTTTGTTGATTCAGCCCAAAGGTATTCTTATGGTTCAGAATATTCATTAGTGATGGAGGTAAAGGCAAAGTAGGATAGTGATCCTATTTTGCTTAAGTTGAAAGAAGATGTCCACAATTAGAAAATGGAGGTTTTCTCCGAAGAGAGAAATGGAATACTTTATTATCAGCATCGCTTATGTGTTCTAGATGTTGATGACTTAAGACAGTGGATACTGATAGAAGCTCATAGTTCTCGATATTATATTCATCCAGGTGCCACCAAGATGTACCATGATCTATGGGAAGTCTATTGGTGGAATGACAAGAAGAGGGATATAGCGGAGTTTGTGGCTAAGTGTTTGAGTTGTTAACAGGTTAAGGTTGAGCACTAGAGAGGTGGCAGTATGAATCAAAATATCAATATTTCTACTTTGAAGTGGGAAGATATAAATATGGACTTTTTTATAGGGTTACCTCGCATGCGCCGATAATATGATTCGATATGGGTTGTTTTAGATCAAATGACTAAGTCAACACATTTCTTGCCAGATAATACTAAGGATCCAGCTGAGGATTATGCTATACTTTACATTCGAGAGTTGGTTAGGTTGTATGGAGTTCCCTTGTCTATCATCTCAGATAAGGATACTCAGTTTACTTCGTAGTTTTGAAAGTTTTTTCAGAAAGGTCTCGATACCCAAGTTCATCACGGCACAACTTTCACCTGTAAATAGATGGTTAGGCAGAGCAGACCACTCAGACCTTAGAGTATATACTGAGAGCTTGTGCAATCGACTTTAAAGGTAATTAGGATGATCATTTGTCTGTCATTGAGTTTGTTTATAATAACAACTTTTACTCCTGTATTTAGATGGCTCTATTTGAGACACTTTATAGTAGGAGGTGTAGATATCCTATTGGTTGGTTTGAGGTTGGTGAAGCTACTTTGATATGGCATGATTTAGTCCATGAGCGATGGAGAAAGTTAAGCTAATTAGAGAAAAGCTGAAAACTGCTCAAAGTCATCATAAATATTATCAGATCTGAGGAGAAGAGAACTTGAGTTCGCAGTTGATGATTGGGTCTATTTGAAAAATTCACCCATGAAAGGGGTGATGATATTTGGCAAGAAGAGAAAGCTTAGTCCCTTATAGTTTGGTCCTTATAGGATTTTGAGTCGTATTGGTAATGTGGCCTATGAGTTAGAGTTGCCCGCAGACTTAACATCAGTACACCTTGTCTTTTATGTGTCCTTGTTGAAGAAGTACATTGGTTATCCAGTGTTAGTTATGCAATTAAAGAGTGTGGGCATGAAAGATAGTCACTCTTACAGAGAGGTCCAGTTGAAATTCTTAATCGTCAGGTTCATAAGTTGAAAAATAAGGAAGTAACTTTGGTGAAAGTCCTTTGGAGAAATCAGCTAGTTGAGGGAGCTATTGGGAAGTAGAAGCAAATATGATGACCAAGTATCCTTCCCTCTTTCCTTCCAGTTCAGTTCCAGCTTGAGGTAATAGTTTCCTCATTAGAAATCTATCAGTCTCATGTCCCATCAGTTGTTATTATGCTCTTAGTATGCATACATGTATAATGAATTTAGCTTAGTTATATTTCAGTTAGAAATTCAGTTTTTAGAACTCAATAATGGGATTACAGCTCTTTCTCTACCTCTTTCAACCTAGTTACTCTTTATTCAAGGACAAATGTTCTCAACAGGGAGATATGTATCACCCTAAAATCTCCTAAGATTATATCTCAGACTTAGCACAGAAAATCAGTTAGAAACCAATAGATTTTCCCTTAGAATGACTCATTATACAAGTCGTACAGTGAGCCCATGAGTGGTTGGAAGACTCGTGGTAGGCATTTAGTATCCATCCCTTGTCCCAGTGGTAACGACCTAGACCATGAGTCGTGGTCAGTCCTTATAACTTATTGGGTGACCCGTTCTGAGCAAAAGAACAGAAGTCCTAAGAGATGCAATTTTCCTCTTTGTGGCCACGAGTCGTATAGACTGAGTCCGAGCCATCAAGTGACTCATACTGATGAACAATTAAAGGGACAAAATTATTTATTTAGAGGCTACCAGTCCTAGTCATGACTAATAGGCAGACCCACGAGTTAGACCCCACGAGTTAGACCCCACGAGTCATGATATAGGAATTGTGCCCCAAGCTAGAACACTAGCCTAGGAACCATAAATCAGAGGTTGACTCATAAGTTTAGGGTATGACTTGTACCCCAGATCTATGACGACTGTTTCTAGAAATTTAAGTACATTTTAAAAAGGGTATTTTGAAATTTCCCTACGTCCTACACCTATACTATGTCATTTTAAGGCCTATTAGGAGGGGGTTATAGGGATTTAACCCTTTTCTTTTCCCTGTTATTTCCCTAAAACTTAGAAGACATTAGAAAGAATGATTGAATTCTCTCAAGGCAGAAAAATTATGGTTCCTTCGCCAAGGCAGAAATTCAATCCATGCTTCAAGAATTCTTCAACTTATGCATGTGGGATTTCAGCAATGAGTATCCTTTCACCCTTGTATCCCAAAATACTCTGTGAATGCTAGTTTTTCCATAAACAATGATTTAGGGTTCATACCCAATTTGTGATTTCCCTTGAACTTCAGCTTTCTCATAATTTCTATACTATTATGACATGTTTTTCATGATTTTACATTCAATATGATATTATCCTCTATTAATTGAGTACTAGCATGATTTCAAGTGAATTTCATATATCTCAGTTATGTTTTCAATGAATGTTTCAGATAATTAAAGTAATATTATGAACAAGCATGATTATTTTTCAGAATACAGACTTTCAAAATACTTTCAAATTTTGACCCAGTTATCATAACATCTAATTTTTAATGAGCTACCAGTATATTTTCTATTTTGGAGTATTACTTAACATCGAGTTGGATTAGAGCCCCAGTTTCATCCAAATTCCCAGAACTATGTGTCACCGTAGGTTTATTTAGCCCTCCTAGTTTAGGTATAAGTTTACTGATCACGCTAGCTATGACTTTATACCCTGGCAAGGTATATTAGATCTTATCGATGGCGTGTAGCTATCAAACTCCATGTTAGTTCATATGGTTTATGTCGGTTAACAGACTTTCCCACAGACTAAGACTCAGTATATTTGTACATGACCCTCAGTTTAGTTTTACTTGTATTATTTTATGTCTTTTTAGAGTATCTTTGCATATCAGTATATATGCATATCATTATTGAGTAAATGTACTACAATTTAGTTCAGTTTTATACTAAGTTTGCATACAATACAGTTTATCGGTATTTTCAATTTACTTTATAGTTTGCATATCTCACATGCTCAGTACAATCAAAGTACTGATCACATACTTTATTTTGTGTTGTATCATCTTATGATATAGGTTTGGGAGCTCAGTCTCAGCATCACGATAAGTATATTTTGGTGCTACCTCAACAACTATCAGTGGTGAGTCCTCATCATCTATGAACGAGAGTTCATTATTATTTATTTTAGTACATTTCAGTTTTTAGTATTTAGAGTTAGCTGGGGGCTTGTCCTAGCAACTCATCAGTAGTAGAGGCTTTTCATACATAGAGTTAGACTTTCAGTTTTTCAATTCATTTTAGACTTAGTATTTATTTTAGTTCAATATTATTATTCAGACTAGTCTTACTTCATATGGATTTTAGATATTTATCTTAAAATCAGTTTAACTTTCACACTGTATTCAGCTAATCCAGTTTGAGTAGGGTGAAGGGTAGATAATCTTAGAATGGAGAAATTGATCATGAACTTAGCCTAAAAACAATGAATTTAGGTTTTGATGCCTAGAATATATAGATCGATGGTTGAATTTTTACTTATTTGTTATTTTTAGCCAGGATCAAGTCGAAATAGCAAGAAAAGGCAAGGCAATCATGGCATTATGCATTCTGTAGTAGCTGTTTGGCATTCAGGTAGGCTAGGTTTAAATGTAGTAGCAGACTATTGTTAAAAAGCATGAATATGATATAGATTGATGGGATATTTCATGTTTAGTCCTATGGTCGTGGTATTTGTTTGGATAAAACATGGAAATTAAGATAACTATGATTTAATCCGGTGAATTATAAATGGGGTGGCAACTTGTTGTTGATTGTTATGTGTTTATACCATTCATGTTAATTGTGCAAAAATATGTGTTAGTATTCTGGGCAAGTGAATTCTGGAAATATGTGTGTTAAAAACCAGCCAATTGTGGTAATAATGATAGGTTAGAAATGGTAAAGCAACCAATTAATTATAGTATAACAGTAAGATGGAAGTTAAGGAGTTAATGGTATTGTATATAGGGATGAATTTTAGAAGTGTGTAAGTACGCATATATTTTAGACTTAATTTGGTGGTGTGTATGTCCTTGTATTAACTGTTGCTTGTTCATCAAACACAAATGCTTGTTGAATGGGTATTGGTTGATAAGAGTTGATATAATAAGTAGTCGACTTTTCTTGAAACATGTTGTAGGTTATGGTTGAATTGAAGTTAAGACTCAAGTTGATTATATATGTGCATGTTTAACTGATTGTTTATTTATTTAGTTGCAACACATGCTAATGAATGATGTACTTGTTGAATCTTGAATACAAGTGTGTAAATGGATAACTTGTAACGTGATTGATAAAAGGACCTTGTTGTTATGCAAGTGTTGTTGATTTGAACTCAATATGTGATTGTACTTGTAAGTAGTACTGTTTTATTATTGTGAGTTGATTTAATAAAGGTTGATTATGATTGAATTAGTGGATTTAAGGGAATATAAGGGTGGGACATTAGAATAAGGATGGTATAACACTTGGTTTGGGATAAAGGTGGCAAGCCACTAGTTGTCTGGTATATTTGGTATATGGACTGAGCTCATCCCCTATAGGTCATGACTAGTGATATGCAAGTCCTATGACACGTGTATACACCATAATTTGGAGAGTTTAACAATTTCTTGAATGGATCGGGTTTTGTCTATTATAAATAACATTTGGATCCTTGTGTGTCCAGTTATTTGACATATCATTTGGATCTTTGAGTGGTCTATTTATTTGACATATCATTTGGATCCTTGTGTGGTCCAATTACCAGTTGTTTGATATATCATTTGGATTCTTGAGAGGTCCAGTTATTCGATTTATATTATATTTGGATCCATGTGTGGTCCGGCTATCTGACATCATATTTGACTCCTTATGTGGTCTGATTAATTGACATTACACTAGTATGTTGGGATCCTTGTGTTGTCCAGTTATTGACATTATATGATTCTTTATGGGATGCTGATAAGGTAATGAGGTCTTGATAAACAAAATAGCAAGTTGCATGGAGAATAGTGACCCTTGTTGATTTAGTGAATTAGCATAAATGGCTTAACTGAAGTTGTTGAAACGTAAGTGTTTTCTATTGAAATATAATTGTCTTAATTTGATAATAAATCATGAAAAAGTGGTAGCTAAAGTGGTTACACATACCCTTGTCTGCTTGAAGGGAATAGGATTAGTTATGATTGAATGATGATAAGAAACTTATGAGTTGACTAATCGCTATTTGTTAATGTATCTTGAATGATTATGGGATGATATTAGTTGTGAGAGGTGAAGTATAGGTAGTACTTGATTAGTAATTAAGAAGACTTAGTCTTGTGGTTGAGAAAGTGTGCACGCATATTTTTACTTAGGTTGGAGACCTGGAAATTGGGGCATATGTGTGGAATATGATAGTTAATCGCATTAATTGTTGATGTAACATGAACTTAGTAATGGATAGCAAGGTAAATGAGAACTAACTGGATAATTGATAGTCATCTTAAATAGGGTGAGTTGCTTGATATATACTTATATTTTGAGAAGGATGAGAACGTTGTAAAAGTGTGATAACCTGAATTATAGACCGAAAAGAATGAAATTTAAATTATATGTTCATGTTTGATTCTTGCTTTCTATATTATGTTTATGTGATTTAAACTTTGTCGCTCGATGATGCCTACCAATACGTGTGATTGTACTGATACTACTTTTGCTATACCTTTTTTTGGGTATAGACTGGTTACAGGATCAGTTGATATTCTTACATGGTGCAGTTAGAGATCTCCAGCATCTTTTGTCCTTTTATTCCATGGTGGAAGCTAGGTCTTGTGTCATCCTTTCCTTTCCTTTAAAAGCTCGTGTACATGCCTAGACTAGGTCTTCGGGAAAGGTGTTTTCATTTATGATGTACTTGAAAAAGGTTGTAATAATTATCATATTCTGAAATCTTTAATAAAATTATTTATAACTTTCGCATGTGTTTTGAATGTTTTGTAAGAGTTCTCCTATCTAGGTGGATTAGAGTAGGTACCCGCATGATCCGATTAGTTGGGTCGTGACAGATGACTATAGAGGCTAGAGAAAGTTAAGAGTTGTATCTTGGAAAGAAGTACTAGCAGCGAGTTTACACTTCAGATATAGTCTTTTAGGGGGAGTTTTGTATTTATGCATATAGTTATACCCTAACCGCTAGAGTAAAGTGATTACAGTTCAGTTTCGAGTTTATTGAAGAGGTCCACAAACTTAGAATGATGGCTTTTGATCAAAGGGGGAGATGATAGGTGTAATACCCCGTACCTTCCTGACCCTACTTGACAACCTTGAACCATGTTTACCCTAGGTACGAGGGCAATAAGTACGTATTTTGCATTGTTATTGATGGAACATTTGATATCATGTTAGTTCATGTGGTTAGACCTTCGTGGGAGGAGCTTACGACTGTTTGAAACATTTTAGGAGCGGTAAATGAGGCTTGAAGGACCTCCAAGCAAAGGATATTAAAGATAAGAAGTAAGCTAAAGAATGGAACTTGAAGTATCTAACCAAGTCCACAAAGAAAAGTTGAAGAAAGGAAAATTTTCAAAAATTTTGGGCCAGGCGCGCCAGGGGCGTGCCAAGCCGCTTTGGCCCAAATTTTTCTTGGCACAGGCATCAAGGGGGCGCGCCAGGCAGCGTGCCAGGCCGCCCCTGCCCACCTTTCAAAGTGCTGAAATTTCTTTAAGTCTTTAGGGCGCCCGGGAGTGTGCCGGGCCGCTTTTTGCCAAATTTTTCTCCAACCACGAGCCTATAAATGTGATTCTTGGGCTATTGTATAATTATTCCATCTTGGTAGGATTACTCTTGGACGAGGTTGGCATCCAAATTATGTTTTTACCCTTTATGTTAAAAATAAGCCATGAGTGGCTAGAATCACTTGTTTTTGGGATTGAGGCTACGGATATGAATCTCGTGAGTTGGAATATTGTCATAAAACTTATGATATGATTTAACATGAGGAATTTGGTAGATTGTACATTGAATTTATTGGGTTAAATGAATTGGGCTCAATTAAGACCCAAACTTAAGCCAAAAGACATGGCCCAATGGGGCAAATGACCCATTCTTCCACTTTGACCAAGGGAACATAGAATTTAATGCCAAGAAGTGGCTAAGTATGACTTAAGAGGCTATATAAGGTGGAAAAAAATCAGATTTTATTTCCACAACTCACACATGCCTTTCTAAGCATTTTTCCAAAGATATTTCTTCAAGCTCTCAAACCCTAAGCCATTTCTTTAGACAAGATCACTCATTTTAAAGTTTGGGTAAGTGATTATTCTTATGGATTAATATATTATATGCATGGGAGAGTATGTAGATTATGTTGGTTATGTCTAAAAGTGTAAATAATGCACTTTTGCTTTTTACTGAAAGATATGTCATCTATGGGATTTAAACTTGAAATGAGACTTAAGGTTTTGATGAAAGTGCATGGTGTGAATGAAATATCGACATTTATTGTGTGGTTATGATCCTTGATTTATTATTTTTCCATGAGTGTAAGTTGAGGGATTATTGTCGATATGTTGTTATGAAGTGTATTAAGGTGACTTGATGGAGTAATTGTGATGTTGTATTGATGGAGAAGTGAAAGGTATGAACTTGGTGTGACATTCTATTGGTTATCATGTATTGGTCAATGTATGTACTATTGTGGTATTGTTGGTATGATAATTTCGGAAATGGTATAGTCAAGGGGGAAATGACATTTTAAGGCCATCATGTAACTCATTATCGTCGTATGCACTTGTAAGGTAATTGATTGTTAACGTAAGCTCCGTTATGTACTTTTATTGTAGAGTGAAACGTAAGGAAGGAGTTGGACTTTTGTTTTGACAAATAGGATTGTATATTCGTATTGGGAAGATAAGGTATGAAAGGTTCCTCTATCCCACTTGTTCCATTCCGACATGTTATAAGGTATCCTATTTCTGGGTATCAATTATTGTTCATCACATGTCCCTTATGCATTGATCAATTGTGATTCACATGTCTCATATGCATTGACTAATGTTCCAAAGATCCCATTGTTCCAATAATGTTAGGTCTCCATAATGTTATGACTATCATTGTATCAATCTCTCAAAAGTAAAGAAATCAAGTAATGCATAAGATATTGGTTGCAAGAGTACTGGTGGTAGCTATAGAGGCATAAGCCTAGCTCGAGCCGATCCCGAGATTATTGGATCAGGGGGTAGTCCTAGAGGCATTCACCTACCTCGGACTGAACCTGACAGGCGGTAGCTCTAGGGGTAATGACCTAGCTCGAGCCGAACCTGATATATTTGTTTATGGGTGGCATCTCTAGAGGTAATAACCTAGCTTGAGCCGAGCCCGATGTATTGATTTATGGGTGGTAGCTCTAGAGGCATAAGCCTAGCTCGAGCCGATTCCAACATAACGTTATGTTATGTAAAGACCCACTGATCAGTCGTGGCCCGGGTACATTGTGACACAAGTGATGATGAATAAGCATAGAAGTAAAGAAGCAAAGAAAGTAATGAAGGCAATATACGTAGTTCCCAACATATAGAATGTTAACTTATCCATAATGGTTATTCATTTTTATTTGAGTTCATTGACGTATTTATGACCTTACATACTCAGTACATGCTTCGTACTGACCTCCCTTGGGGGGGCTTACCTTACTTGCTGCAGGCGCAGGTACCAGTGGACCTCCACAGTAGGTTGCTGATTATTTGAAGATCTTTGGTGAGCTCCAGTTGGTTCGGGGCTTTCTGAGTCAAAGTTGTACATGTATTTTGGTATTGTAAATGTTGTATAAAGCGGGGACTTGTCCTGACTTTCAGTTGGTCTTGTAAATGCATCTGTTAGAAGTTTGTAGACGTATGTGGGTATGTGAATGTAATAGATGTATATCCATTTTGACTTGATGACCCTGACGGCCAAGTTTCACATATATACGTATCACATGTTCCATGGTTTCCGTTATTAGCATTTTATGTTCTTAAGTGATAGTGACGTTTCTCATGGCATGCATATGAATGGACTTGAGCAAAGAATTGTTCTCTCGGGCCTTGTCGGCTTCGGGTGCCAGTCCACCTCAATGGGATTTGGGGCGTGACAATAGGGTGATACTATAAGTCAGGTTTTGAGATTCTTGTAGTAATGCTAGTGAGTTCTAGAATAGATCTAGGGGAGGCATAAACCCGAACCATTCATATCTCAGTATATTCCTTGTACTTCAGTCATTATGCATAGTGTGTCAGCGCCGTGATCATTACCCCTATTCATGCACTTCAAATAGCTATATGTCCATTCTCAGTCCCTAGTACGAAGAGTAATAGTTCACTCAGTAGTCCTAATCATACTTCATGAATCTATGAATTTCAGTCCCATGTCATACAACTCATGACTCATGCATTCATGTTTTATAATTTTCACTATGCTCAGTCTGATGAACTCATGATACATCCTCAATGACTAGTGAAATCACACTATGTCATGTATGTTCTCCCATAAGATTTCTTGAACAATTTGTGTATACTATACTTCACTCCTCAGGCCCCAGCTGATTGTTAAAGATATGAAAATCCTTAAGCCAAGATTTCACAGCATCTATATTATTCCAGATCCTCATGTTCAATCTCTTTGGTAACCTTCCTTATGATATGATAGTGGTGTTTATGGAAGTTAAGTGATAGCCTTGAAATGATTTTGTAAATATACCTATGAGTAATGACTTTTGGTGGTTAGTGACTCCGTGATTAGAACTTAAGATTGCTTGATTAAGGTGGCAAGAAGTAATATTTTAGGGATGAGATCTTTTAAGTAGATATAGATTACGAATTCCAGTAATTGAGGCTAGCATGATCACCTTATGTGTAGCACCTTGTACTTCTGAATTAGGCTTGAACATCATAAGACCATATAGCTAGACCCAGACTTTGTTAGCCATATGTCCCCCTAGGAGAGTTATAAGTTACAAACAATGAAGGGTAGTATTGTCACGACCCCAATGGCTGTGAGTGGAACCCACCCTAACTCTATATTAGGGGAACCAATCAACCCAACCCTTAATCGAACAATTAAATACAACTCTTAACATTTACTAATCCTTTCTATGAATTACCACCATTTATTTACTTAAAACATATGAAAACATAATATCAGTCTAATGTCTCTAAAACCTAATAAAAAACAAGAGTGCGAAACTATCTCTAAATTATTACATCTCCACAGGACCTTAAAGTAACAGTACAAGAACTGCTAATCAAAACATTCAACAAACAGAAGAGCATAGGTAGTATCAGTAAAAAAACTATGTACCGGTAGGCATCATCGGCCGACTTAACTTAACACCATACAAATAAATGAATTAAACAAAATCAAAAAAAAATCAAACACAACTCATAAACAACTAACATATCAATTCATATTCATAATCACATCAACTTACAAACCACTGACTACCCTTGTCATATCAATCCTTACAAGTCATTCATATTAATCATTTACACTAAGGCGGTTCAATCAACAACAAACAAATAACCAACAATATGTGCAATGCAACCAATGAATGCATACATAAAATAATGTACATATATACTAGGGTCAGCAGGGACCCTTAGTCATAACAAGAAGAGGACCAGCTCAGACCATGTACCATACTGGCATGGTAGTTGGTCCCAATATCAATCTGTGCTAGCGTGACACCGATCCCAATATTATCAAATAAGTAAGAACCTCAAAAAAATTATCAAAGCACAATAATATAAATAACCAAATTCATATTTCATTCATCAACACTTAAACATTCAAAGTAATCATTTCACTTAACTTTAACATCATCTCAACCAAAAATTACAAGCATGCTCGAAGGCTAATCACAATCATCTAACTTACATATAAGCATAGAGTCAATCAAGTCTACAACTACTTTCAAACTATAACCTACCTCATATCCTTATCCAAATGCACTATATAGCCAAATCTTTGCCCTTTGTCGCAAGTTCTGCTCGTTCTTTGTCTATAAACAACAAATAAGAATGATTTAATACATCATTCTCCACTTTTGGGCATTATAAGTCCAAATCCATTGATTTTAACACATGAACATAGCCTAATTCATCATTCTAGGGTTTTCTATACTTTAGTCCCTTCAAATTCTTCATATTTCATGATGACAAGGAAGAATTCTACACTAGGGAGTGAATTCTAACAACCTAGAGTCAATAATAAGTGAATTCAAAGCCAGTCACAACCAATTTCCACCAGTTCATCAAACCTAGGGCTAAACCCTAATTTCCAACCATGATATTGATCCTTATAGTTTTAAGAATTAAATGAAGTAATTACAAGTTAGAATGGTGGAAAATTCGTATCTCGACGATGGAAAACCCTAAAAATGGTGAAAATCACCTTCTCCTTGCCTTAGGTTGAAAACTAAATGTTTTGGAATGAAAAATGATAAGTCTCAGATTTTTGTTATAAAACTGCCTATTCATCACCATAGTGGCGGATTTATTGTTGCAATGACACTACTGCAACAGAAATTCCTCCGCTGCAGGGAGGCTTAGGCCAAAATTTTCCTCTGCTGTAGCAACCCTCTCCCTTGATGCAGCAACATTGTTGCATTGGTACTTAGACAGAATATCAGGCTTGGTTCTCAGCAATGCCCATTTCACAACCCATTCCCCAAATTTTGACACCACGAACCAACCTTTCTATGGAAAATTCTATAACCGAAGTTGTACTAACTCGTTTTAGGCATCAAAAGTTTAAACTCATCATCTAACAAAAAATCAAATCAAATCCCACAACTAAACCACCAAAAATCACTAGATTTCCCTAGACCATAAGACACCCAAAATTGACCCAAAACTAAGCTAGAATTTCACAAATTTAGTCTAGGGGAAGGAAAAGTTGATATTTTACCCACCAACTCACTGTAATGATATTTTGGGTTGTTACATTAGATACTTATTAACATTCGTCCCAAAATGACAACTATCAATAAGATATGAAAATAACAAGGATTACCTGAATCAAAAAAAACAAATAAGGGATAACGCTTGCGCATATCCGCCTCACTCTCCCAAGTGGCCTCTTCAACAGGACAGTTTCTCCACTAAACTTTCATAGATGAAATCACCTTGGTTCTCAACTTCCTCACATGTCTTTCTAGCATAGCAGTAGGTTCCTCTTCATAAGAGAGTTCCTTAACAAACAACTCTAAATCCCAATGTATGATGTAATCTTCATCCTCATAGTACTTATTGAGCATTGAGACATGGAATATCGAGTGCACTCCCAAATAGATAGGAGGTAGAGCCAGCCTATATACCACTGACCTACTTCCTTTAATATCTCACAAGATCCAATGTACATTGGACTTAGCTTTCCCTTTTTTCTAAAATGCATTACACCCTTCATGGGTGATACCTTAAGCAAAACCTTCTTGCTCTTCTCAAAATGAAATCTCTCACCTTGTTGTATGTATACTCCTTTTATCTATTTTGAGCTACTACAAACTTTTTTTGTATGAATCTCACTTTCTCTATTAACTCCTTCAACACATCAGTGCTCCAAGGTCTTACCTCAAAGGCATCAAACCACCCAATTGGCAATCTACACTTTCTACTATACAAGGCTTCAAAATGAGCCATGTCAATACTTGAGTGGTAGCTATTATTATATGCAAATTCACATAAAGGCAAGAACTTGTCCCAATGACCACTAAAATCCATTAAGCATGCCCAGAGCATATCCTCTAGCACCTGAATCATCTGCTCTAACTATCCATTAGTTTACAGACGAAATGCTATACTCAGGTCCAACCTAGTCCCATTCTTCTTTAAACTTCTCTAAAAAATTAGAGGTAAACTTCGTACCTCTATCTGACATGATGGAGATAGGCACCCCATGAAGTATAAAAATCTCCTTAGCATAAATATTAGCCAACTTGGCTGCAATATAGTCTACTCACACCAGAATAAAGTGTACAGACTTGGTCAATCAATCAACAGTTACCCAAATAGAATCACATTTCCTCAAGGTCTTAGGAAGGCTAATACCAAAATCCATAGTTATTCTCTCCCATTTCTATTCCAGAATGGGCATCCTCTAAAAAGTACCATCAGGTTTTTAAAGCTCATACTTAACCTATAGACAATTTTGACACTTAGTCATGAAATCAATAATGTCCTGCTTCATCTGACGCCACCAATAATGTTTCCTTAAGTTTCTATACATCTTGGTTGCACCCGGATGTATAGAGTAATTAGAATTGTGAGCCTCTACAAGAATAGTAGGAATTAAATTGCCCACACGGGGTACACACACATCCCCTTATTCTCAACACATCCTCCTCTTCAAGAATGGCCTCCTTAGCCTCATCTTGTAACACTTTAACCCAAATTTTATTCAGTTTCTCATCCTTAGATTTCCTTTTTTTAATCTGGTCAAGGAAGGTGAATCTAGACTCAACATTGGCTAAAAACCCTACCTTGCTAGTGACATGTAATCTCATTAAACAATTAACTAAGGTTTTCACCTCCCTAGCCAATGGACGTCTTGACACCTCCAAATAAGCCAAACTTTCTACACTCACTGGCTTTAGACTCTAGGCATCTACTACCATATTGGCCTTGCTCGGATGATAACGAATAAAAATATCCTAGTCTTTGAGTAACTCCATCCACCTTTGTTGCCTCAAATTCAAATCTCTCTGATCAAAATAATGTTATAAGTTACGGTGATTTGTGAACACCTTACACTTAACCCCATAAATATAATGCCTCCAAATTTTGAGAGCGAACACCACCACTGCCAACTCTAAGTCATGAGTGGGGTAGTTCCTTTTATGCACTTTCAGCAGTCTTGAAACATAAGCAATCACATTTTTTTCCTATATCAAAACACCACCCAAACAAAAACGTGAAGCATCACAATACATAATAAAATATTTACCTTTAACTGGCAAGGTAAGGATGGGAGATGAGGTAAGCAGAGTCTTGAGCTTTTGAAAGCCCTCCTCACATTCATCCATCCATACAAAAGGTACCTTCTTCTGAGTCAAACATGTCATATGCAAAGCAATGGATGCAAACCCTTTCATAAACCAATGATAATAATTGGCCAACCCCATAAAATTATAAATCTCTATCACATTGGTTGGTCTAGCCCAATTCCTAATAGCCTCAATCTTCTGTAGGTCTACCATAACCCCTTCTTTAGATACCACATGCCCCAATAAAGACACCAAAGACAACTAAAATTCACATATGGAATACTTAGCATAAAGTTACTTCTCCTTAAGTAACCCCAACACAGTACACAAGTGAGCTTCATTTTCTTTATTACTATTAGAGTAGACCAAGATATCATCAATGAAAATAATTACAAAAAAATACAAATAAGGTTTGAATTCCCCATTCATCAAACCTATAAAGGTGGTTGGGGTATTAGTCAAGACAAAAGACATCACCAATAACTTGTAATGACCATAACAAGTTTGAAAGGCAGTCTTTGGAATGCCTTCTGCCCGAATCTTAAGATGATGATAACCCGACTTTAAGTTAGTTTTAGAAAACACCACAACACCCAACAACTAGTCGAACAAGTCATCTATTCTAGGAAAAGGTGTAAGGACATATCTCATGATTACTAAAGGCATCTCATCTAAGGGCATATGGTATGGGAATTCTTGTAATTATGGTTTCAAACTAATGCATATAGACTTAGTTAAAAAATTTAGAATTTAAAATTTTAGGTTGGGATGACATCATCCCGCTATAGCGAGAATTTTGCCGCTATAGCGGCACCTTGGTAGTGGACTACCGAGTGCTATAGCAGGATGCTGAGGACTAGAAACCATCCCCTCATTTTCTTATTATTTTCTCTTCACCTCTTCTGTTGTAAAAAGGATAAGGTTTACCTCTAAAACCCCCATAGGGTTGCCTCATGGCCTTAGAGTAATAAAGAAGAAGGAATTTGCTTGAAGGGGGCAAAACCCATCATTTTCTTACAGATTCTACATCGGAAATCATTGGCACCGAGTTAAAAGTTAGTTTTCACGCCTCCTTAGCAGCTGTTTAGCGTCTAGGTAGGTCAGGTTTAATTGAGTAGCATAGACCTGGGTTAGAAAACATTTGCATAGCGTAGATTGATATGAGATTCCATAGTTAGGCCTGCGGATATGGTGCTTGGATGGATAAAAGTAATAATTTTTAGATTTATTTGAACAGGACTTGATGTTGTGTGTACTATTGAAATCTTGATATGAACTGTTGGTTATTAATGTTAATTATAAATCAATTTTAGGGTTTATTGCAATGTTGTTATGCTTGGAAGTTGTGTTGGGATATCACGAGGGATGAATTAGAGATGATTGGTAACTTGGTGAAGTTAAATGGGGATGCTATAGAGAAGTACACTTAGCAATAACTTAGGTTAAGATGGAAGGTTGGATGTGTTAAGGTGCCAAATGGGTGTGTGGTTGCGTATCTTAAATATTGGAACTCCTAGGTAAGGCTTTCATTGATATACATAATGTTAGTGTGGCATGTGACTTAGTAAGTGATGGTTAAATGTAGTTGAAAACCCAACTTGATTTATGTGTGCATGTTAATTGTTCCTTCGTATGCTTGTTACAATGAATGTTCAAAAAAAGAAAATGGTTGAATGATATCCTAAGTGTTAATCACGTATAATGAGGTTATATTAAAGGTTTTTTGATTGTACAAGTGTGGTTGTTTATTCTTATTGTGGTTGTGATTGTTGTGATATTTGTGCTACTTATGGGATGAGCCGATAAAGGACATCTTAATAGGATTTATTATTATTATTGTGGGATGAGCCGTTAAAGGACATCTTCACGGGATTTATTATTATTATTGTGAGATGATCTGATAATGGACATCGTCAGGGGATTGGTTGATATAAGGTTGGAAAACACTACATGTCTTAGATTTTTGGTACATGAATAGAGTTCGTCCCATGTAGGTCATGGCTAGTGGGCGACCATAAGACCTTTAGCATGTGTGTACAAGGTATAGGTAAGTTCAACAGTTTCTTGAGTGAACCAGGTTTGTGGTTATTATTATTATTATTGTTGTTGTTGAATTGGAACCTTAAGTGGTCTGGGCTAAAAATGTAAAAGAAAGGCTTATCATCCATTGATGTTTATTTACTTGTGTATTTGAGGCAAGGTGTAATTTATTGATTTGAACTTATGGTTTCGTTGACATGGTATATTGACTATATTGACTTGCACTTGACTGAATTATGAGATGTTGTTTGGAAAATGTTAAGTGGTACCTATTGATACATAGTCATTTGGTAAGTGCTCATGGGTGTACTTGTTTACATGGTTATGGTTGCTCGTTTACTGGTTGACATTGTTAAGATTTGATTAAGTGAAGTGTTGTTGTCATACTCATTAATTATTCATGGTCATCGTTTGAATCTTTAATTAGGTAGGTGTTAAACTCATAACTAGGGCAATGGAGTACGGATAAGTATTACTTAGGGTATAATGTGGTAAGATGGTTGACTTGCGGGTTAGTGAGAGTGGCTAAAAGAAAAGAGAGTTTCCTTTGATGGGGTATAGAATTAGAAAGGAGGAGAATCAATGGTGAAAAGGTTGTTTGACTAATAATAACTTAAGGTGCATGTTTCTTTGAATATTTATGTGATATTTATGTGATATAATTTGGGTTGGCCGATGATGCTTACCAGTACATGTTGTTTGTACTAATGCTACTCTTGCTATACCTTTTTCTAGGGTATAGTTTGGTTGTAAGATTAGTGGATGTTTCTTGCTTGATGCGGTAGAGATCTACAACAACTTCTATCCTTTGCCTCTTACGGTGGAAGCTGAGTCATGTGTATTTCTGAATTCCCTTGTAGTAGCTCTTGTACCTGTCTAGACTAGAACTTCGGGGTAGAGTATTTTTTTTGCAATCGAAGAATTGTAACCAGTTTTTTAATAATTGAGAGATTTAATGATTTCTTTTATGACTTCCGTATGTATTCTAATTGGGTGGTAAGGGTTCTCCTATCTAGGTGGTTTAGAGTAGGTGCCCGTACGATCTGGTTAGTTGGGTCATGATAGAAGGATACTTATTACAAATTGTCACCTTGTTCAACTGTCAGTAGTCTATGCACATCCGCATACTACCGTCTTTATTCTTAATAAAAAGGACAGGAGCACCTCTTGGAGAAACACTAAGACGGATAAAACCCTTCCCCAATAACTCTTGCAATTGAGATTTTAGTTCCCATAACTCTGACGGTGCCATCATATAAGGAGGAATGGAAATAAGGCGAGTGCCCTGCTCAAGTCTATATGAAAGTCGATGTCACAGTCAGGTGGCATCCCAGGAAGATCATTAGGGAACACCTTTAGAAATTCACATACCACCAAAACTGAAGCAATATGAGGGACTACTATATTATCATCCTGAAGATGGACTAGGAACGCCCGACACCCCCATTCTTAACTAGCTTTTGGGCATGAATAGCAGAAATAATTCTCAAAAAAGTAGGCTTATAAATGCCCTCCCACTATAACCTCTCCATACCGGGCATAGCTACTTTGACAATCGTAGCACAACAATCAAGGATAACATAGTTTAGAGAGAACCAACTCATCCCCAAAATAATATCAAAATCTTCCATGTCTAAAATCACCATGTCTGCCAAAGTTTTATACCCCATAAACACTACAGGACAAGCCCGATAAACTTGATCAACATATACAAAAACCCTAACCAATGTAGATACATACATGGATTTATCAAGCATTTCACAAACTAAATCCCTACCTAAAGCAAACTTCACAAACACATAAGAAAAACTAAGACCCAAATCAAATAACATAGAAACCATATGATCACAGATAAGAATGGTACATGTGATCACAACATCAGAATCCTCAGCTTTAGGATGACCTGGAACTGCATACAGATGAGCCTTATCACCAACCTGACCACCACCTCTACCAGTCTGCAAACCACCCTGACCAACCTGTCCTCCACCATGGTTGTCTTGATAGCCACATCTACTACTACTGTGCGTACCCTGTGGAAGACCTCTACCATTACCTCCCTCACCATGACCTATTGAAATGCTTTAAAAGCTGGGTGCTGAGTCAACTGACCTGAAGAAATAAGATTAGGACAATACCTTCAAATATGACTTACTCTCCCTCCCTTGAAACATCTATAGTTTAGAGCAGGCTATTGGACTGAAGATGCTGAAGGTGTATAACTATCTACCCTAGAGGGTTGATAACTGACACCTAATAGGCCCCCAGTGGACATAGGCATTACTGAATAAATCAGACGAGTAGAGTAGCTCTGTGAACTACAACCCCGTGAATAAGAACCACTGAAATGTCTCAATTTTTAGGCTCTCTTCTTCTCTGCTCTAACACTACCTTATTGCTTTACCCCTTCCACTTTCTTTATAAACTCCACCACCTCCTGGAAAGTTTTTTTGGAAGAGGTTATTTGAAATGTATGTACTTGAAGGCCTGTGTTCAAACCCCTCATGAAAAATTTGAGTCTCTCCTCTTCAGTAGGTATCAACAATAGAGCTTATAAAAAAAGCATGAAATTTGGCCTCATAGGCCGACACTACATATCACCCTGTTTATGCCTCATGAACTAATCTTTCATCCTATCCTGCAAGGTATGAGGGACATACTTCTCAAGAAACAAAGCCTAAAATTGAGACCAAGTTAGTGGAGGTAAAACAACCCTACACTCAACAAAGGACCTCCACTATTGCTTGGCCTCTCCCTGCAAGTGAAAGGTCACAAATTCCACTTTATATCTTTCCACTATCCCCATCTTGTGTAGACACTTATGGCATTCAATCAAAAACTCATAAGAATCCTCGAACTTAGCACATTGAAACACTTGAGGTCATTTTTAGAAACTTGTAAAATCAATCATGCTCATCACCAGTTATAATTGGACCTAATACCTGTGGGGGGAAACTCTCATCTCAGAACCTTCATCCAAAAGAGGTGCTATAACAACGGCATACTGTATAATAGTAGGTCGGAGGATCGAGACTGTCTGAGTAGCACTAGTGCCAGCTAAACTGCTCAAAAATCCTAACACCTGATGGATCACCTTTGAAGATAGAGGTACCTGAGCTGCACCACCCTGCACAGGCATATCATTTTACGAAATTGGCACCTACTCCTTCTCGACTATCACATCCTCATCCTGAACTAAGTCTGAAGCATCCTTATATGGGGGAGGGGATGATGATCTCTATCTAGTTGGTCTTCTAGCTGCCTGGGCTCCACCCCGGATGGGTGTTGCCCTTTCTCTTTCTCTTTTTTCCCTTTCTCTCACCCGAACTCTACCTCAAATCGCAACCCCAGCACCTGATTCAGGTGTTGCTACTGCTTCTCTATCCAAACGAGTATTCACCATTAGCAAAACAAGAGTGAAGGATGTTAGATACTAATTTGGATTACCAGATACCAATTGGAATCAAGTACTGGCATGAAGGAAAGAAGGAAGTGAAAGTTTTTCCTAAAGTCATAGAGCCTCTCAAAGAAAAGTACAGATGACTTCGTACCATTTCACAAGACTGTACAAGATTTGTTCTTGTACGACGAGATTGACGAACCCAGTGGTCTGATGCCATTTTTTTCATGACCCTAATGGCTGTGAGTGGCACCAACTCTAACTCTATAGTGGGAGAACCAATCAATCCATCCCTTAATCGAACAATTAAATACAACCTTTAACATTTATTAATCCTTTCTATGAAAAACCACCACTTATTAACTTAAACTATATCAAACATGATATCAGTCTAATGTTTCCAAAACCCAATTAAATAACAAAAGTGCAGAAGTACCTCAAAATTATTACATCTCCCTAGGACACAAAAGTCACCGTACAAGAACTGCTAATCAAAATAAGGTTTAAAAATCATAGACCAGATACAAATTTCAAAGATAGAAAGTCATTGCCCGGAATAAAGGACATGAACAGGAGAAAGATCCAATGGTTGCCCGAACATGGTGCTCATCCTTGAATCAAAGTTGTTGATCACAAGCTAACTAAAGACGAGGTCTAGTCTCAGATGTTGGAACACGCTCTGCGCTCAACAAAAAAAAGAGCATAGGTAGTATTAGTACAAAAACTATGTACTGGTAGGCATCATCGGATGACTTAACTTAACACCATACAAATAAATGAATTAAACAAAAGCAAGAAGCAATCAAGACACAAATCATACTCAACTAACATTTCAATACATATTCATAATCACATCCACTTACAAACCACTGACTATCCTTTTCATATCAATCATATTTGCCCTAAGGTAGTCCAATCAACAACAAACAAATAACCAATAATATGTGCAATGCAACTAATGAATACACATATAAAATAGTGTACATACATACAAGAATCAACAGGGACCCTTAGTCATGTCATGTAGGAGATGAGCTCAGTCTACGTACCATACTGGCCTGGTACCCGATCCCCAATAACCTCAACAAAATGCTCAAAGCACAATAATATCAATAACCAAATTCACATTTTGCTCATCAACACTTAAGCTTTAAAATTAATTATTTTGCTTAACTTTAACATCATCTCAACCAACAATTACAAGCATGCCCGAAGACTAATCACAACCATCTAACTCAAATATAAGGATAGAGTCAAATCAAGTCTACAACTACTTTTAAACCATAACCTACCTTGTATCCTCATCCAAATACACTATATAGCCAAAGCTTTGCCGTTTCTCGTAAGTTCTACTTGTTTTTGGTCTATAAACAACAAATAAGAATGATTTAATACATCATTCTCCACTTCTAGGCATTACAAGTCCAAATCCATTGATTTTAACACATGAACTTAGCCTAGTTCATCATTCTAGGGTTTTCTTACCTTTTAATCTTTTCAAATCCTCCATATTTCATGATTACAAGGAAGAATTCTATGCTAGTGAGTGAATTCTAACAACCTAGAGTCCATAATAAGTGAATTCAAGCTATTCACAACCAATTTCCACCAGTTTGTCAAACCTAGGACTAAACCCTAATTTCCAACCATGATATTAATCCTTATATTTCTATGGATTAACTGAAGTAATTACAAGTTAGAATGGTGGAAAATCCTTACCTCGATAATGGAAAACCCCTAAAATGGTGGAAATTAGCTTCTTCTAACCTTGGGTCAAAAACTAAACTTCTTGGAATGAAAAATACTAAGTCTCATATTTCTGATATAAAATGTCCTAATCATCACTGCAGTGGTGGATTTCTTGCTGTAATAATGATGTTACAGCAGAAATCCCTCTTCATCAAGGCTTAGGCTAAAAGTTCCATCCACCATGGCAACCCTCTCCCTCACTGTGGTGATGCCACTGCAGCAGTACTTAGATAGAATCTCAGACTTGGTTCTTAGATATGCTTATTTAACAACACACTCCCCAAATTTTGACATCACAAACCAACATTTTTATGGAAATGCTATAACCAGAGTTTTACTAACTCATTTTACGCACTAAAAGTTTCTATAACTTCCTAAACTCATCATCTAACATAAAATCAAATCAAATCCCACAACTAAACCACCAAAAATCATCAAATTTCCCTAGACCACAAGATACCCAAAATTCACCTAAAACTAGGATAGCCCTAAATTTTACAATTTTAGTCTAGGGGAAGGCTAAGTTGAAATTTTACCCACTAACTCACCATAATAATGTTTTGGGTCGATACAAGTATTCAAGAGGAGGAGCATAGTTGAGAAGTGTTGTTAAGCTTGAAAGCAATCAGTCTTATCACTTAAGGCATAGTAGTCCTACTCTTACTTTATGCTCGTGATTCTTTCCTCAGTATGCTATGAGAAGTTTTGATGAGAACTCTCGAGGTAATGGTTTTATCTCTACAGATACTCCTAAAAGATTTCATATAATGATCCGCCACCCTATGGTCTTATGGATATGTTCGTGCTATACGTACTCCAGTGGAATTTCATAGGGTCTTATGGATATGTTCGCGCTATACGTACTCCAGTGGAATTTCACTCTTAGTCTAAACGATTCAAAATCATATCAGTATTTTAGTTTCATAAAATCAGATAGACAGTCCTAGAAAGTCCGTTCTTTCTTCCTAACCTTAGTCTTCATTCGAGGATGAATGATTCTAAGTGGGAGATATTGTAACACCCCAAACTCTAAGCTAAGATCCGAACCTTTATTTGAATATATACAGATAAAAATTCGATGATTTATAATTGTACATAGGTGTTAAGATCAATATTTAGTATGGAGAGAGATTTGGGTATGAATTAAGGTTATAAGAAACCTCTAGTACAAGTTGAGTTGAAAGTTTCTTTATCGATTCAGTTTCAAATAAGATTTTACAAGGGTCAACTTCAAAAAAGAACAACTACAAGAATATGAAGAGTTTTGTCTTTGAGTCTTCTTTCCAACACCACCAACTGTTTGTTAATCCATTATTAAAGTAAAAAGTTATGATCATTTTACCAGAGAGTGTCCATCTACCAGCGGATGATGGACGGAGTAACAAACTATCACTTGGACGATGGTCCATCATTGGAGCCATTGTACCTATCTAGTGAGCTCAAAAATTGCCCAAAAATGGATGGTTTGGACCACAGTCAATCGAGGAACCGATGGTCTATCATCTTAACCGTCTGACGGGATTTTTTTGCACTTTTGAATAGTTTTTAAGAGTAGTTTAGACTTTTCCTGTCATGACCCAAATGAAGATGAGTGGAACCCACCCTATTCTCCTATGGGAGAACTAATTTCCCGAATTGCATTAACCAACACTTGGAGAAAATAAAGGAACTATCACATTAATAGTTCAAAAAGATATTCAGTGTTTAAAAACAAAACTAAAAATACGGAATGTTATACTTAACAAATACCCATCCCTAGGATCCAAAAGTCATATATACTAAGACTTAAAGATTGTTAAGAAGAGGATGCAACCCCAAAACTAAAAGGAAGTGCATACGTCCAAAACTAGGGACTATATCATCAAGAGGGATCCATGGTATCCCATAAGATGTTGGTCACCCTTGAATCTGAATCACACGCTAGAATCATAACTGAGGTCACGTAAGAGTCATTGGAATATGTGCTACACTCAACAAAAGTAAGAAAAGGTGTAGTATCAACACACAAGAAAACAACAGTGTACTAGTAGGGTCATTTGACCAACCCAAGATGAGATATATGAACACTTAACTATAACGCAATACAACAGGTTAATACATTCTCACCTATACTACACCTTAATGCAACAAGTAACAATTAGAGAAGTCTTAGTAACCTTAGCAACTAGTCAAAGGGTGACAACAAGATATGTCAGTCAAGTCAAGTCAATCACCAATATACAACAACATAAATAACTCCCAGTTCACTCATGAAACCGTCAATCTCACTTGTACCTTGTACATACACACCAAGGTTCTTATGATCTCCCACTAGTCATAACCTATAGGAGACAAGTTTTGTCCATGTACTAAATCCCAGACACAAGTGCCTGCCAACCTTATTCCACCAACATCCCGTGAGAATGTCCAAATACCAAAACATTTCACAATCAACAATGGAATGTAAGAAAATCACATAACGCAATGATAACAACCAACACTTGTAATATCCTCAAGCTTACATAAAAGTTAGTGAAATATGTTCATACTTAAACAACATGCATCAAAAAGTAATAATAAGAAACAGGTAACATGCACATATAACACAAATTGGATTAAACTACGTAACCATCATCTACCTCAATCCAAGCTTGCAAAACTCAACGAAGGCCAAGTCTTGCCTTTTCATGCAATTTTCGCTTGATTTTGGTATAGAAATAAATTTCAAACACATAATCAATGCAATGACCTACCCCGTTGGGGATTATAACTCATTCCCAACCCCTAAGGCTAAGTTTATGATCATTCCCTCCCCATTCTAGGGTTTTACTACCATAATTCACCTAAAACTACCAATTTCATGAATAATTTAATGAATTAACAATAATTTAGTGAATTAACAACATGCAAGAGTGGTTTAACGATCATTAACCGAAACCCAATGATCTTTGTTGACACCTAATTTTGGCCCTCCCCACTCCGTATTAATTTTCGAACTCCTTGATTCCAAATAATTTTAAAATAATTATTTTATCAAAATAAATTATTTTTGAAAATATTTCCAAGCCTACCTTTTGAATTTTAGGCGAAATTGATATGTTATGTATTTAATTAGACCAAATCATATAATTCTTCGTTTAAAGAAAATATTTTGAGCGAAGCATTTGGGTAAAATTACAAATACTCTACTTTTCTCAAAATTGATTTTTAAAATAAGGAATTGATGACATAATTAGTTCCTTAATTTTTAAACAAAATAATTGTGTTTTATTAAATATTTATTTTGGAATTATTGAATTTGAGAAGCTTGGTAAATAATTAATTTCATCTCAATTTTGTCCAATTGATTCAATTTGGCTCATTTTATTAATTTAGATTGACCAAAGTGTTAAGTTGGGCTTCCCTTCTTATTCCCTTCATTTATTTCATCACCCCAAGCCCAATTTCCCTAAAGACCCGGCCCACTCTTCTCCCATTTTACCCAAAATCAGCCACACACACATACCTATACATACAATACACACATATCTCTTTCTCTTTCCCCAATTCCTCTCTCACCAAACAACACCCGATGTCAACCACGGCAACACCATCCAAACCTCCATCAACTCTCGAACCCAAATCAACCAAACGACTTCAAATCCATTCAACCCTCCGCAATTTCGTCAAAAATCCCTCAGTTATCTCACGTTCGTACTATCGATGTGCTGTCCATTCTAGAAACTTCTAAGAATCGTCCAGGTGTCCTTCCCCAACATTCAAATCCGGGGATGAATCCTCGAATTCGTACTATCATAGTACGATGTTGTGTGATTTCTATTGGCCAGAGAAAGAATCCAATCTTTCCCCCCAACAACCCTACGTTTCCCCCCATTTCTTCTAATGAACTTGACCCCGAATTTGTCCAAGTTCATGGAGTTCATAGCTGAAAAAACCCAGTTCTTATCCGAAATTTTGAATTTTGAAATTTCCCAATTCGTTTTCCCTTTTTGCCCCTCTTTTTTTCCCCCCAATTCAGCCCCAACTTTCCTATAAATAGAGAGTGTAGGTTGAGGGTTGAGGAGTGGATTTTTTTTGGGGAAAAATTGGGGATTCGGGAGGCGCACGCTTCTAATCCCACATAACCAAAAATCCAAGAAGAATACACTTGAAATAAACCAAATTCCGACGAGTAAAGTTTGAAATCCGATAGAAGTAACTATAAATTCTGGTGGAAGTTGTCTCCGATTGAGCTCGTTGTTCAAGTTCGCTGCTTCGAAAAAGGTAAAAAACTTTATTTTTTTTTACATTTTTTCTTTGTGTTAGTAAGCCTAGTAATTCTTATATTGTTGATTAGATGTAGTTGTAAGTATATAGTTGTTGGAATCTCATGCTAGGTGAGAATGTTGGGATTATGTGCTGTAGAAGGCCTTGAGAGCCATAGTTTTTTTTTTCGTGTTTGTTATATAGTTTTGCCAAAAATTTTGTTCTTGTGCTTTAGTTTGTTTGGTTACTATTAATCTCATGTTTCCCGCTCATTGATGTTCATCGACTCTGAATTTATCGGCTTTGAAGACTGTTTTTGTTGTTATTTTGTGTTCACCATTTCGCCTTGTGTTCATAAAAGGCTAAAAATGTAATCTTTCTGTCTGAAGTAGTTGGGAAAGAGTAACGAGGTAATGTTTAAGCGGGGATAAAGCCTTATTGTTTTCTTTTCAAAGTCAAAACTAGAGATGAGGTGTACCCTCATGATGGTAGAGTTTCATCTCTGGAAGTTCTTGACATATTACTCTGAAAGAACATCGGTTCTTCACTGTCCCTTTTGTGTATCTACTAAGTGCAGGGGGTATATTTCTTAAAAGCTCTCAATGAGCATGGTTGGTGGACTGTTTTGTAAGTATAATGATAGTTATATTTCTCGTAAGTCTTTCCTAGCTCATAATGCTAGGAAAAATTTATCGAGAAAGGGAAAATCTAATTTTTTTTTTAGACCACTTTGTAGTTCTAACCAAAAAATTGAGATATTGCAAAAAGACAAACTTTATCAGTCTAGATCTTGTTTTGAACTTGGTTTGTAAGTTTATAATGTTCTCTGAAACTGCATTCGTTTTCTCGAGTTTATTTAGGTCAATAGACGGGGGATTTGATTGTCTAATTTTGAAATTTGTTGGTATGCAAAGATATTAGTAGAAGGTGTAAAGATTCAAGCTTTTCTTGTTTAAAGTGTTCATTATCGTCTTTCCTCTTCCTTTAGAACGTGGTTGAGATGTTCCTAAGTGGTGTTATGAGCATGAAGATATAAGAATCTTTTCCCGAACTTGTGTCTGAAATTTAGTTATAATGTGGTAAGTAGGCAGCTTCACTGTCTCGTGTATTAACAGAAGCCTAGTCTTGTTTCATTCATGAGAAGATCAGTGAAGTTCATGCTTATGTCTCTGATAAACCCCTTGCCCTTTATGAATTTGTTCCTTTCATTACAAAATAGTGAGCTTAAACGAATAGATCGAATGCTTTGAGATGCGTTTATGAAATCACTTATACTTTGCCTAATGTGTGTGACTCCCTGCCATATGGGTTTTCATATTTGTATTACTTGTCGATTGACCTGCCAGTATCATCTGGAACACTCAATCAATTTGAAGGATGATATATGCATCATTAGTTAGTAAAGCCACCATGCTCATTAATGATAAATTAGTTCGGATTTAGTCCTAAGCCAATGTCCCTTCCCCTTTTAGTGCATTACCAAGCTGCGAATTTACTCCTATTTTAGTCATACTGACTGTTGCAGTTTCATTGAAACAACCTTCCATCATGAAATTGTCATCCTAATGTGGTCATTTGTAAACTTGTTTAATGGTTTGAGTGCCTAGGTGTTTTATCATTACTGCATTATAAGCCTAATATAGATACTAATTCATACTCTTTTTTGACGCATGTGACATTGGTTGCGGAGTCCAAATGGACTCTACCTATCCCGTATCTCCTCAATGGGCTAAGGAGGCCCACATCAAATCTAGTCATACCTCAAGGCTAAAAAAAAAAATGAGTTCAAAATCGCGAAAATCAAATGAGAAAGGGAAGCTAGTATACAAAGTCGAAGACGAAGTCAGAAAAAATCGAAATTGGCTAAAAGCCTATAAAAAAAATTGAGGATTAAAGCCGGACAGGTCCAAACGGGTTCAAAACCTATTTTTTCTCAACCTTTCTACTTTTATTTATTTATTTATTTGTAATTCATATTGGATTTATTTGTATGTAATTAATTCTTAAATTTGGTTAATCTTAATAAATTCCCTTTGAAATTGTCATTTTTGCTTTATCTTTATATCTTCTTTCATTATCACCTTGTCAAATAGTATAATGTTTGGATTTAATAAAAATGAGTTTTCCTTGCATCTCTTTACAAAAAATGAATCTTCGAGAATCAAAAAATGGCATATATTTTGTTCATGTTACAAATGGTTTATTTGGGACCTTTACCGACTTCAAAAGTTAATTCTCTTGAAAAATCCAAGTGTCCATAATTAATCGAATACATGTCTCGATTTGTCACTCTTCATAAATAGACTTATCTTGCAAAATATTGTTTTATCCTGTGGCTAAAAATTGATTCTTTCTTAATCTATTTTTTTTCACAAAATAATACATTTTTCTCTTAAGTTCGGTAAAAAATTCAAATTTAGGTCAAATAGACTTTTCTTTAATTTAAATGAACTACTCTTCTTGAATAGAGTAAGTGTCATGTTTGCAAATTAATTCAAGATTTCACAAAGTTAGCCATTTTTTCAAAATTGGTCATTTTTACAAATCAATCAAATTGTCTTTTGGTCAACCGCTTTCGCGGACGCTTCTTGAGTGCCTTAAAAACCTTCTCAAGGCATTACCAGAATCCTTACCCATTTTCTCTAATTTTAAAGACTTGTTTCTGATTTCGAGTCTTTAAAATATATTTTAGTTTTTCTTGATATTTTCTATAAAAATCAAGTGGCGACTCTGTATTTTCTTAAATTGTTTCGAAATTTTCTTTTGAGTTTTGAAATAGTTTGAAAAGTCAAAATCAATTGTTTTCAAATCCCTTCGAGCCTAAAAGGGGATAAAACAGAAATGGCGACTCTGTTGGGGACTTATTAAGCTTCTAACCAAATTTAAGAATTTTTTGACTGATTTATGTGGCCTTATTTGAGTAATTATGCTAATCTGATAATATTTTGTGATTATACCTGTCATTTGCATTCATGGCATACTTCCTCATATGATATTTAACTGTTTGGGGTTTCGCGGTTACACGGACTCTATTGATCAATTCCAAATGAAAATGTTGGAAATACAACAGTTTATTGGTACGTTAGGCGTCCAATGGTTGTTTGCATTTCCAAACCCAAGTTGTCCACTTGGGAACCTGGTCAAAGCCCACTCTAGATACCTAGGATAGAGCGAAGCCAAAACCCTTTTTAGGCATGAGCCTAGGGGAACCCAATACCTGAGGGGGTATTGGGCCCATTAGAAAAACCTACCCTACGTCTATTGACCACGAGTCAATCACAGACGAATCATGCTTATATGTTGAAGGAGTATATGCCAATTAATCTAATCCATTATCATTCGGGGTGGGGGGAAAGGCTTACTTTGTTTGTTTTTGTGTAGGAATGGCTCAACCACTCCCGGTTAAAAGATTCAAAATGGTTACCAAACCAGATGATTTTCTTAAGGTTTGGTGGGCCTACATGGATTCGGAAGATAATAAGATTATTAAGACGCATATCGGTCACTTACCTTCACTTCTAGAAATGGATGTTTGGCCTGAGATAATTCACGTGTTGACAGAATTCTGGGATGATGACAACATGGTATTTTGCTTTGGCGAAGTTGAATTGGCCCCTACTATTGAAGAAGTGGTAGTTAGCTATGAAAGCATCCACATGTGCAACAAAAGAACAAAGACACCGGATAACAATGTCTTAGTCCCGGAGGTGTGGAACCGTCAAAAGATCAAGGATGCCTTTTTGATCAAAGATGATACCTGGCTAGGAAAGCTTGATGGGCCAAATATTCCTTTTTGTGAGTTGTACTACAGGTTCGGAAGATTCAATTCTTTCCAAAAGTTCAGGCATGAATTCGCATCTGAGTCAGAATGGAAGGATAGAAGGGCATTTGCTTTCGCGGTTAGTCTACTTGGAACTATGGTATTTCCACAAGGATCGAATGGTACTATTCATCCAAGCGTCGTTATGGTAACACATGCCATCTTCTATGGGTTGGAATATGACACTTCTAAAGTATTCCACACTTTAGCTCCTATGATTGTCACAGAAATATACCGGGCTTTGGGAAATTGTCAAAAGGGGGCCTGTTTCTTCCAAGGATGCAATCTTATTTTGCAATGGTGGATGACGAAACATTTGTTGAAGGATCCTAGAATGGATAATACGGACCATCTGACAAGGTACGATCTTTTGTCATCCCATAGCATGTGGTTGACTATAAACAGATTTAAGATGGAAAAAACTCTGGAATTTTGGTTCAAGCAATTCGGGGAATTGGGAGACGACAATGTCCAATGGTCAATCAAATACCTCAATCCAGGGAAATACATAATTCGAGGAAACAAATAGCCTTTTTTAGTACTCGCCGGCCTTAGAGGGACCCGTCCTTACATTCCCGCCAGAGTTCTCAGAAAGTTTGAAATCAAACAGGAGACACCACAAACAGAACCCATGGCTAGATTCATCACTGAATATGGGGAAGGCGAGACACCGCTCAAAGAATTTATTATACAGGGGTGGAAGGAAAGAAGGACCAGAGAAATCTCTTTTAGTATTGGGTTTGAGCCTGAGGTCAGTGATACTTACAAAGAATGGTTGAAGAAGAACCACGCAGGAACATTGGTACCTGGTCCTAATGAGCCCACACAGATTATTGATATAGAATCAGAGCATCAGATTCGGCTTCACAGGATTTAGGATAGATTCCAGACAAGTGAGATTGCTCATCAACGGCAACATAGGGAGGATGCTTCGACCATACATCAATTGAAGGAAGAGTTAAAGCGAGCCAGACAAGAGGCGAGTGACGCCAGATAGTGTTTGATTGATTTGGACGATTGCATGATTTCCCAAATTGCTAGCATAGGAGAGATGACCTATGAGAGTAGAGCACAATTATGTGGAAGTCACTTGATCAGCAACCGATATCGCATATGGTACGAGGTGGACAAGGCCAAAAAGGAGAATACCGATGAGGGATCATTCGGATGCTAGTATTTTCATTTATTATCCCCTGCGTGGGACTGTTTTTCTTGCACTGTTATTTCCCTCTCCCTAAAGATTGTATCCCTTATTTTGATACTTTGTAGGCATTTATGCCCTTTTGAATATTTATGAAAACGCTATTTTGGGGATAATGGATTTGTTTTTAAAAGGCATATACTTCCTTCAAACTCGCTAGGCCAACCCTTGGCTCAAAAGGGTCACCCAAGTAGGATACGCGCTTATTATAATATGCTTGTGTGATATAACTGTCTTAAGTATTTATGTGCGTTTGAATCAAAGGCGAATTGATCCAAACCCATTTTTTCATAAGAGCTCTTTAGGCAGAAATATACACCCACTAAATAAAAGTCCGACCAAACACTCTGGGTTTTCCAAGTTTCCCAGAAAAACCTCAACCATTCTTTGTTAAATTTCTAAGATCCGTTCCTACTCTTTCAGGAAGATTGGTCATGGATTCAAGAGCCGGTCAATTGAAAAGACAGATAGTGGAGTTAGCCCTAGTAGAAGAGGTGCTGAAGGAAGAAACCAAGAGGGTGGTTAGGAAGATCAATCAGACTGACAGGGAAATTGCTAAGGTGAAACAGTTGATCGCGCAAGAGAAAGAGTCTGCCAAGTACAAGGTTGAAGATTCAACCAAGAGCCATGAGAAAGAAAGCATGGAGCAAGTCCTGTTTCCAAAAGTGAGAGATGACTATTGGGATAAGCTAAAAGGGAACGTCATTTGGACAACTAGGATTAGGCCAGGAAGTGAAAAGATCATCCTCAAAGCTCACTTTAGAGGATCCTCTAGGAGCCCCAGGGTCATGACATGCTCAGAAGTTTATCAGACTCTAAGAGATATGGAAATTCTCCAACCTGACCAAACAGAAGGGTTTGGCTGCCTTTCCAGAGATGCCCACAAGAAATGGTCATACCATCCATAACAACCTGGCCACACCACCAATGAATGCATCGCTCTGAAAGCCAGAATTTGTAGCATGATCCGCAATGGTCAGATAAATAGCCTGTGGGGATCACAGACCATTCTCACATGTGACCATGTCAACCCAGACATGCCTATCACTGAAGAGGTGCAAATTTACAAGTATGACTTCACAAAGTTCGAAGAATCCTATCATGATATTTATTCAAAGCTCATCCATGCCAAAATCTTAGAACCAGTGGACAGAAAGCCTAACATAATGTCAAAGGCTTGGAAGAAATTCAAGGATGTTTGTCACTATCATGGAGGAAGAGGGGGGCATGACTTAGAGACTTGTCATGCTTTCAAAATGGAGTTGGAACTCCTTGTGGAAGTTGGAAGGGTCGAGTTGGAATCGCCGCCATTTCATTCTTAGAAGATCAATAGATGAAAGGAGTAGAATGAAGCGGGAACACCCACACTTATCTAGAAGCTAGTTGTTAAGTTTTTCCTTTAGATGTTGTTCTGTTTTCATGTTTTCCTAAATGTAATGATTCCCAACAAGAGTGTAATGAAATAAAAATTTCCCTCAACTTTTTGAACTACGTCGGACCTGATTTCCCCTTCGTGGGATACGTAGGCAGCCTTCTGGCTCGGTCCTTATCTTTAAAAAATTTTGTTTCCCCTGATTTTCTGGAAGGAAGCATAAGGACGAAGAAGAAGAAGAGGAAGGCATTTCACTATCAATCTTCCTGGCAAACGCGTTTATCCCAAATCAATGAACAAAATCCTGTTCATTAAAAATTCTGAGTCAATATCCCATGGATCAATTTGCTTGCGATGAAAACAACTTTATGTGTTTACTTCCTGCCTAATTATCTTGCATTATGTATTACTAACAGGATCTAACACATCGGCCTTTGAGTTGTTTTTATTTTTACAGGTAATAGAAACTACTCCGTGTTGTCGTAAGCTGGCTGAACATCCTTACTTCACCCGATCAAAAGCTAGTAAAATCCCATCCCCTATCCATCATTCAAATATGACTGGAAACGACGAGGATAGCGCATTAGCCATCAGGGACAATGTTATAGCAGAACAAAGCGAGATGATTGCTGAACTCGCAAGAAAGCTGGAAATGCTTCAAGAGGAGGTGAATCATACCAGAGACTTGGCAAATCTGGCCATCACTACTAATGCTCCTGTCCCAAGAGGGCACGGTCCTCCACTCCAAATCCCTCCTCTCAACACACCTGATCTCGGGAATCATCCGAATAACATTTCATCCACTTCCGCCTCTCAACTTTCCACAGACCCAATCATCAATAATCCACCGGTTCATCAAACTCACACTCCACCCATTCAAAACACCAATCGTGACAATAAACCAGATGCTTACCATCCACAAAATCCTTCCCTAATTTCGTAAATCCATACTCAAATCCCACAGAACCACTCTCAAACTCCACAAAACACCTTTAACCCCTAAAATGTCCTCCCTGCCTACAATCCGACTTCCGTTCATCCTCAAAATCACACTTCAGCATACCAAAACCCTTCCGCCACTATCCCAAATCCATCTCACATCCGACCTATACCCCCAACTGCTTTCCATGTCGTCACATCTCCCGATCTCTATAACCCTTTTCCTAATCCTGAGGTAGACCATTATGAGGAGAAAGAAAAAGAATGGAGGATCGAGCATGAAAAGAAGTTGCGTGCAATGAATAAAGAGATTATGAGGATCAAAGAGTCTCATGGACCGGGGGATAATGATGGACTTGGTTATGATGATTTGTGTGTCCATCCCGGTGTAGACCTGCCAGAAGGATACAAGGTCCCCAAATTTGAAACATTCGGTGGTACTGGAAATACCATGGCTCACTTAAGGAGATATTGTGATCAAATGGTTGGAATTGGGAGGAACGAGGCACTGCTAATACGTCTATTTAGTCGAAGTTTAAGCGGCGAAGCTCTGGATTGGTTCACGTCCCAGGAACTGAGAAAATGGTCTAGCTGGAAGGCCTTGGCCAAAGACTTTATCGACAGGTTCGCTTACAATGTGGAAATAGTTCCTGGCCGGCATTCACTAAATAGGATCAAGCAAAAGAGCGGGGAATACTTTCGAGATTATGCTTATCGCTGGAGAAAGGAAACCGCTAAGGTACAACCTCCTATGACTGAGGAGGAAATGGTAGCGGTATTTTCCCGTGCTCAAGAAGGTGAGTTCTATACTAGAATGGTGTCTGCAGTTCGGGCAACCTTTGCAGATTTGGTAAAGATTGGTGAATCACTCGAAGAAGGGATTCGAACTGGAAAAATTATCCAGACTCCAACATCAGCTGGGTCCTCTGGGTTCCCTAGGAAGAAAAGAGAAGACGTGACTGCGGTATCCACTGATTCTATTGCTAATTTGAAAAGGAGATTCAGACCCAGAAATACTCTTTCTTCTCCACCACCCTCGAGTTCTCAATCCGTATTCTACGCTCAACCCCAATACCAAGCTCCACAGCCAAATAACTTACCTCAATACCAAGCTCCACATCCAAATGTCCTACCGCAATACCAAGCTCCACATCCAAATGTCATACCTCCATACCAAGCTCCACAACCAAATGTCCTACCACAGTACCAAGCTCCATTGCAAATTATCAGCCTAATGTCCAAACCACCACCCCAAATCGCTAAGCTAACATCCACTTAGCTCCAAATTATCATCAAGTACCACCTCCCGCTACTCAAAACAACCTTCCTCGTCCAAATCTTGAAAAGAAACCTCTTCAAAACTTCACACCGCTGGCTAAAAGTAGCACTCAACTTTTTGAAAGATTAAGAGCAGCCGGCTATCTCCAGCCTGTCCAACCAAAACCCACTAATACAAATTCTCAATTTTATCATGCTGATCAAAACTGTGCCTAGCATTCTGGAGGAGTTGGCAACAGTACCAAAGATTTCATTAATTTGAAACATAAGATCCAGGACCTGATTGATCATAAAGTCATTACTCTTCAAACACTAGCTCCAAATGTCAACAGTAATCCGTTGCCTAACCACGGAGGGGCTACAGTTAACATGATCGAAATAAAAGATGAATGGGCAGTTAGTAAGACTATCGCTAAGGTTAATTCAGAAAAGCCTAAGAGGACAGAAGGGGTAGAGAAGATAGAGAAGGTCGTGGCTGCCTTAAGTATCAATGAAAGGCCCCCATTCGTGGTGATGACCGCCCCGACTTAGGCATATGTTCCAACGCTGCAGAGAAAAGAGTTTATTATAGAGACTGCTACCGCCCATGGGATGACTTGGTCTGGAAGGTGCTATACTCCTGAGAATTTAGCCAATGACTCTTATAAGAAGGATTCGCAGAAAAGGCCGATTACTGAAGGAGAAGCCGAAGAGTTTTGGAGGTGAATGCAACCAAAAGAATATTCAATTGTTAAGCATTTGGAAAAGACTCCATCACAGATCTCCGTATGGGCATTACTAATGAGTTCCCAATACCACCGACAAGCGTTGTTGAAGGTCCTAGATGAAGCCTATGTGCCCGTTGGTACGAGTGTTGAAAATCTGGCTGCAATGATAGGTAATGTTGTGGGAAGTCATCGCATATCATTCAGTGAAAAAGAGTTACCTTTTGAAGGCATAATGCATAACAAAGCGTTGCACATCTCTGTTATTTGTCGTGACCATGTGATTAATCGGGTTCTGATAGATGACGGATCTGGTCTGAACATTTACCCCCTTTCCTCATTGACTCAAATGGGTTACGATTTGGGAAAGGTACGTCAAAGCCATGTTAATGTGCGAGCTTTTGATGGAGGACAGAAGGACACTATAGGCGAAGTTGATTTGTACATCCAAATGGGACCCGCCGAGTTCAAGACTAAATTTCATGTTATGGATATTAATCCTAGTTACAATCTGCTCCTCGGGAGGCCATGGCTTCATGGTGCAAAAGCGGTTTCATCACCTCTTTATCAATTATTGAAATTCATCTGGGATGACCACGAGGTGGTCATTTAAGGTGAAGGTAGTCACTTGAGCCATCCTAATAGTTATGTACTTGTGATTGAAGATATTCCAAAAGGCAGTAATTTTTATACGGTGCAAATCGTGAACGCTGCTGAAGAGGACCCAACATTCCAGACTCCCATGCCTTCTATCTATAAGATGATGGCAACGGTGATGCTAAGAAATGGATTCGAGCCTGGTCGGGGCCTAGGAAAGAATTTGGAAGGTATCATTGAACCAATCGTGATTCCAGAAAAAGCATTCAAATATGGACTAGGATACAAGCCAACAAAGGAAGATGAGAATGAGAAAAGGAAAACGATGGGTCTGTACAAGCCATTTCCACTGCTATACCAGTCATTTCCTGTATGCGAGGTGCCGATGGATGATAGTCTGGGGGATGGGATAGGAATTCTGTTCGAAGGTTGCAATGCTATAATAGAAGATTTCCCGAAGACTAGTGGATTGAGGAAGGCTGCACCTAGAGAAACTTTGCAAAATTGTACATCCACTTCACTCATGACTCCTCGCCCTCTGTGGTAGATGAAAGGGCAAATTTCTAGTTTTTGAAAATTGGTGATGATCCGGAGGAGGCCCCGCGATCCACCCTTTTATCTTTCAAATCCTCTTTTTGCATGTTTACTGCTTTCAAAAGGCATGGGCCTGTACTCATGCAGGTCATGAGCCATAGTTTGTAAATATTTCCCAAGTTTTAATGAAAAGGCCTCCCTTTATCTAGAAAACTATTTTTGAGTTATGTTATGCATATTTCCCTATTTTTTGTGTTATCTTGCTATTATCTGACTTGGTTTGTTTGTTTCTTTCAGTAATAATAACTTAAAACCTACCAATATCATGTCATGTCAAGAGCTAAATGAACACAGTGATGTGAATGACAATGAATGGGGAAGCTATGATGAGGAACATCTAACGGAGGATTTGGAAGAATTTGAAAAATAGGAGAAGCCTAACCTGGAAGAAACTGAAGTGGTCAATCTAGGGGGCCATGATGAAGTTAAGGAAACAAGAATAAGTGTTCACCTGACAGAAGCACAGAAAAGAGAACTCATCCGCTTGTTAAGAGAATACATCGATGTATTTTCTTGGTCCTATGATGACATGCCGGGGTTGAGCACCAACATCGTGTCACATAAGTGGCCAATCAATCCAGAGTTTGATCCAGTAAAGCAAAAAATGCGAAAATTCAAGCCAGATTTAAGTTTAAGGATTAAAGAAGAAGTGACAAAGCAAATTCAGTCTAAAGTTGTCGAGGTCACAAAATATCCAACGTGGCTAGCTAATATTGTCCCGGTACCAAAGAAGGATGGGAAAATCAGAATTTGTGTTGATTATAGAGACTTGAATAGGGCCAGCCCCAAAGATAATTTCCCTCTACCCAACATCCAGATTCTCATCGACAACTGCGTGAAGCATGAAATGCAGTCTTTCGTGGATTGTTTTGCCGGATATCACCAAATCTTAATGGATGAGGAAGACGCGGAAAAGACGGCTTTCATCACGCCCTGGGGTGTTTATCACTACAGGGTAATGCCGTTTGGTCTAAAAAATGCTGGTGCAACCTACATGAGGGCAATGACAATGATCTTTCATGATATGATCCATAAGGAAATTGAGTCATCAAATCTCGCGAAAGTTTGAATCATTTGACACACCTGAGAAAATTCTTTGATCGATTGAGAAAGTATAACTTGAAGCTGAATCCTGCTAAATGTGCCTTCGGTGTGCCAGCCGAAAAATTATTGGGGTTTATAGTCAGTAGGAGGGGCATCGAACTCGACTCTTCCAAGATCAAGACAATTCAGGAGTTGCCCCACCGAGGACCAAGAAAGAAGTCAGGGGTAATGCCGTTTGAAGAAGGATGCGTTGAACGAGTGGACAGAAGAGTGCTAAAAGGCTTTTGATAGAATCAAAGATTATCTATCCGCTCCGCCCGTTTTGGTTCCACCAAGAGAAGGGAGTCCATTATTGTTATATTTGTCAGTCTCAGAAAATGCTTTTGGATGCGTCCTCGGGCAACATGATGAAATCGACAAGAAAGAGAAGGCGATCTATTACTTGAGTAAGAAGTTCACTCCGTACGAGTCTCGCTACACTTTGGTTGAGAGGACGTGTTGTGCTTTAACTTGGGTTGCCCAGAAGCTGATACATTACTTATCTTCATATACAACCTATCTCATTTCCAGAATGGACCCCTTGAAATATATATTTCAGAAAGCCATGCCTATGGGGAAGTTGGCCAAATGGCAGATGTTGTTAAGTGAGTTTGACATTGTGTATGTGACCCAAAAGGCAATCAAAGGGCAAGCCTTAGCGGATCATCTGGCTGAAAATCCAGTTGAAAATGAATATAAGCCACTCCGCACTTACTTTCCGAACAAAAAAATTCTATTCGTAGGGGAAGACATAGCCGAAGCATACCCTGGATGGAGGATGTTCTTTGATGGAGCGGTCAATTTCAAAGGTTCAGGAATTGGAGCGGTTTTAGTGTCAGAAACAGGTCAGCATTACCCGGTAACTGCCAAGCTACGTTTCCCTTGCACCAACAACATGGCTAAGTATGAAGCTTGCATCCTAGGCCTCGATTTAGCACTTGATATGGGTGTTCGAGAATTATTAGTCATTAGAGATTCAGATCTATTGATTCACCAAGTGCGAGGAGATTGGGCTGTGAAGAACTCCAAAATCACCCCTTACGTAGAGCTAGTACAGAATTTATGCAAAAGATTCAAGGAGATTGACTTTAGACATATCCCGAGAATACAGAACGAGTTTGTTGATGCTTTAGCTACTATATCCTCCATGATTCAACACCCAGATAGAAGTTACATTGATCCTCTGGAAATAAATTTGAGGGAGAAACCAGTATACTGTGCACATGTTGAAGCAGAGGCCGATGGAAAACCATGGTACTTCAATATCAAGAGCTATTTAGAGTCTGGTGCATACCCCGAAGATGCCAGTAACATTCAGAAAAAGACAATCCGAAGTTTGGCAAAGAGTTATTTCCCAAGCGGGGAAATCCTTTTCAGGAGGACCCCAAATTTAGGATTTCTAAGATGTGTTGATGTCGAAGAAGCCATGAAGTTATTGGAATAAATACATGTTGGGGTTTGCGGACCTCATATGAATGGATTCGCTCTCTCTAGAAAAATCTTGAGGATGGGTTATTTTTGGATGACTATGGAGAATGACTGCAACAAGTACGTACAAAAATGCCCAAAATGCCAGATGCACGGACACTTGATTCGGATGCCCCCACATGAACTCTACATAATGAGTTCACCATGGCCGTTCGTAGCATGGGGGATGGACGTCATTGGTCCGATAGAGCCGACAGCATCGAATGGGCATAGATTCATCTTAGTTGCTATTGATTATTTCACAAAATGGGTAGAAGCTATCTCATACAAAGTTGTGACTAAAAAAGTCGTTACAGATTCTTTCAGGAACAACTTGATTTGCCGATTTGGGATACTAGAAATCAATCATTACAGATAATGGAGCTAACCTGAACAGTCACTTGATGAAAGACATTTGTGAAAAGTTCAAAATCACTCATCGAAATTTGATCGCGTATCGTCCGCAAATGAATGGAGCTGTAGAAGCCGCCAACAAGAACATCAAGAGGATATTAAGGAAAATAATTGAAAACAACAGATCTTGGCACGAGATGTTGCCTTATGCTTTGTTAGGATACCGTACGACATTCAAAACTTCGACTGGGGCAACTCCATATCTATTGGTTTATGGAACTAAAGTCGTGATACCTGCCGAGGTGGAGATACCTTCCTTGAAGATTATTCAAGAGGCTAAACTGAGCAACGAAGAATGGGTTCGTGCTAGATGTGAACAACTCATGCTAATCGGTGAAAAGCGAATGGAGGCAGTATGCCATGGTCAGTTATACCAGCAACGTATGATTCGTTCCTTCAACAAGAAAGTGAGAACTCGCACGTTTGAAGTAGGACAATTGGTTCTCAAACGCACATTTCCCCATCAAGAAGAATACAAAGGCAAGTTTGCTCCAAACTCCCAAGGACCATATGTGGTACGTAAAGTGCTATCTGGAGGGGCCCTAATCCTGTCCGAGATGGATGGTCAAGAGTGGACCAAGCCAATCAACTCCGATGCGGTGAAGAGATACTACGTCTGAAGATAGTCTCTTCTCTATGTTTTCTTTCCTTGTAATCGTACTTTTCTTAGTGTAATTGTTTTATGCTTTGTAGTAGCTTAAATATCCGTTCCCCTTTATGTTCGAACTACGTTTGACCTGAATTCTCAAGAATGAGATACGTAGGCGGCCTATGTCGGCTTCGGTCAACCCCTTAGGAAAATCTATCTTTCCCCTCTTATGTACGAACTACGTTTGACCTGAATTCTCAAGAATGAGATACGTAGGCGGCCTATGTCGGCTTCGGTCAACCCTTTAGATTTTTTCTATATTTCCCTAGCGTAGGCCTGAACTACGTTTGACCTGATTCCTGCTTCAACGGGATACATAGGCACCCCAACGGCTCGGTCATATCACCCCAGGAAATGGAAACTGGGGCAGAATTTTTGAGAAGGAATCTCGAAAAATTCCAAAGAAGAAGACCATATTTTGGTAAAGAGAATGGAGACCAACAAAGATTTTGGGAGATAGTCTAAAATTCCCCAAAAGTCGAGATCATCTCAAATAGTATCTAACTGGGGCAGAAATTTTAAGGAAATCCTCAAAATTTCCACTAATACTTTAGAATAAATTCCAAATTCCCCCAGCACCGAGAGTTCAAAGTTAACCTCAGAAATCACCAGATGTGATATAGCTCAAATAGTCTAAATCCCCAGCTATGACAAGCCTGTGCAAAACTACTCTATTAAACTTCCCCGGCAACAACAATGAGTTTCTAGGGATCCTTCATTGGATGTCAGACATAGACAGGACTCAAGTGGAAGACGTTCATTGAGCTAGCACATGACATGACTGGCAGAGTTTTTTTCTAAAAAAACTTTCACACAAGTTTTCAAATCTATAATTTCAAAACCCAAACTATTTTGAAAATCTATACGTATTTTTTTTTTTGACTAGTTTTGCCTTACATCTATTTAAGCGGGGAGTCAGGGCGAAAGTCCAAACATGACAGATCACCCGAAAGATAGCGAGGAGCAAACCAGAGATCTAAAGAGGTCAATGTGGAGTAGTTTCACCCAAAAATAACAATTTTTCTGTGGATGCAGGGATCACCGTACATAAATAGAGTCTCTTTTGAATCCCCTGAGCAAATCAAGAACCGCACCAAAAGCGCATAATGCTCAAGAACAGTATTCTTGGACAGCTCCAAAGATGGGTCGAATAACTCATTCAGGATCAAGAGCCTCTTGATTTGTCTATCCGGCTTCAAAAGATGTAGATGTCAAACAAAAGCGTCTTATCCTTGTTATGAAGATTTTATTCAAGACTTTTCCTAATAATAGTCGCTAGTAAAAGCGACTTTGTGTCTATTAAATGGTTTCCTTGAGCGCAGGTATACTCGAAAGAGTCGGCATAACGGAACGATCAAAGAGATCACCTGACAAGGAGAATAGGGACATCCTCCTCCAATCCGTCATGGGTCAAAACGAACTTATAACGTTCGAAAGTGGTATTTATAGTTTTCCCCAAAAATGGGTTTAACCATTTACTTTTCTCCAAAATGATTTTTGTTTAAGCAAACAAAATCGTTTATATTGTGAATACTCTTTTTAAAAGCTCTCCCAGAATTGACTATAGTCGCTAGTAAAAGCGACATTGTGCCTACTAATTGCTTACCTCAAGCGCAGGTACATTCAAAATAGTCAGCACATCAATAGAATAGCCTAGAGGCCATCTCATTATGTTAGAGCTGAAAAAGTCTGAAGCTTGTCAATGCCAAAGGAGGAGGATGGGGATCGTCGAAAAAGGATAGCTTATTGCATCCCATTATATCCCGATGCGTCCCATGGCATTTTGATGCATCCCATGGCATCCTAATGTATCCCAATGCATCCCATGGCATCCCGATGTATCCTGATGAGCCCTGATGCTTCCCATTACATCCCGATGCACCCCATGGCATCCCGATGTATCCCAATGCATCCCGATGAATCCCATTAAATCCCAATGTATCCTAATGCATCTCAATGCATCCCGATGCATCCCATGGCAGTTCGATGCATCCCATGGCATCCTGATGTATCCCAATGCATCCCTTTATATCCAATGCATTCTATTGCATCCCAATGCATTCCATTGCACCGTATTGCATCATATTACATCCCATCATATTCCATTGCATCATATTGCATCATATTACATCCCATTGCACCATATCGCATTGTACCATATGGCATTGCATTCCATTGCATCATGTTGCATCCCATCATATTGTGTCACATAACACTTAATTGTGTTTCATTATATGTCATCTTAGCTCATTGCAGGATATTCCATTCCATGCCAAGAGGGCCATGCCGAGAGGGCCATTTCATTCCATTGCCAAGAGGGCCATGCCAAGAGGGCCATTTCATTCCATGCCAAGAGGGCCATGCCGAGAGGGCCATTTCATTCCATGCCAAGAGGGCCATGCCGAGAGGGCAATTTCATTTCATTGTCGAGAGGGCCATGCCGAGAGGGCCATTTCATTCCATTGCCAAGAGGGCCATGCCGAGAGGGCCATCATGCCATTCAGATAAGTCTCCATAATAGCTCACCATACAAGACAATAGAGTCTGGTTTTGGAAGATGCTTTGGAGCACCTATATCCGTTGACTACGCGAAGATAACACAATCTGGCGTCGAGGATATCTCAGCATTTTATAGCTGTTGACCACGCAAAAGGCAATATAGCCAGCGTCGAGGATATTTCAATACTTCATTAATCGATATTTGAATTCATCAACATATCAAAGTTGAAGAAGTACATGATCCAAAGGGATGTTTTTAAGTCGTTATCCGAAGACGGATGACAAACTGGACTTCCCAGGAATTGACAATCTGAAGGTCATCTAATCACCCAAAAGCTAGCAACTCAAAGGATATCTATAAGCCGCCTCATATCCAACATCGAATGATGCGCGAGATTACCCCAAAGATTGATGATTCAAGGGATATCTATAAGTCGTATCGATACTAAGGATGCGTATGACTTACCCGAGGTCATATACAAAATCATACCGGTAGTCGAGAAGGTTATCAAACAAAGATCAAACGGTTGCAGGGACTGTTCTACCCAAAATGTCGTAGGTGGCCAAGAGAGTCACCCCATTTTGAAGAAAGAATCAACTGCCGAAAGTCCATTATATCCAACAACCGAGATGGTTGTTGTACCTATACTGTTGCGGAAACCATTATCTTCCAAAAGCAGGGAAAGGAAAGGACATCACTATTGATCAAATGGTTGCAGGGACCGTTCTACCCAAAATGTCGTAGGTGGCCAAGAGAGTCACCCCATTTTGAAGAAAGAATCAACTGTCGAAAGTCCATTATATCCAACAACCGAGATGGTTGTTGTACCTATACTATTGCGTAAATCATTATCTTCCAAAAGTAAGGACAGGAAAGGACATCAATATTGAGCAGAAGTAATTCACGCAGGAATATGGTAAAAGACTCTACCCCTTAGTGAATTATATTTATCGCTAACAATTTTTGTTTGAGATGTTATCGAGAGCATCCGAGAGGGTGAAAATCTCAAAACAAAACCACAGGTGCGGACGACCCCAAAAAGGACGCAGCACAACGTGGAACTTTTTCTCAGCAGCGATCTGGGACATAGTTCGAAGAGGAATATCAAACTCTTTGGACGAGAGCTAAAGGACACTTCCACCGCCATCAAACCACACCCCTATCAGAAGGCATGTGGGTATTTGGGACTTTTGGTTTCAGTTTCACTTCCGAAGTACTTCTAAACTCGCACCGGAAGTAACTTTCCATTTCCTTCAAATCCGGGTGACCACATACCCAGAACTTTGGGAATTATGTCAATGTAGCTAAGACTTACAGGTGTGAGAGCCCCACATTTGTAATTGAGATAATTACAAGCCTTTTCTCCCAAGCTGAATTGTTCGTCACCCATCTTGAGCCAAAGGTCGCCTCAAATAAAAGACTACCTTTTCTATCGATCGAGTCGAACTACAAGCAGTCTGATTCCCTAAGTCTCGGGGATATGTAGGTTGGGCTCTATTTTTGAAAACTCGACTGCGTTCCAACCTCCCCCCATATCATCTTATTCCCCAGCAGAGTCGTCATTTCTGTTTTATCCCCTTTTAGGCTCGAAGGGATTTGAAAACAATTAATTTTGACTTTTCAAACTATTTCAAAACTCAAAATAAAATTTCAAAACAATTTAAGAAAAATCAAGTGGCGACTCTGTATTTTCTTAAATTGTTTCAAAATTTTCTTTTGAGTTTTGAAATAGTTTGAAAAGTCAAAATCAATTGTTTTCAAATCCCTTCGAGCCTAAAAGGGGATAAAACAATCTTGTACCTAAATTACTTCCTTGCACCAGAAAAACAACTAAAACAAGCCCTTAACCTTCCCCACAATATGTAAACTAGCAATTCTAGGGCTAGATTATCAATCTACCAATTAATGGGGATGAATTACTTACCTTAATGGAGAAAAATGATGGAAAACCAAGTATATTCACCCAAATCGCCACTGCTGAAGCCCCAAAATGGTTTTTTGAAGAATAAATCATTTTTGGGGGGTTTTGGAGTAAAATAGCGATTTACGTCGCTATAGAAACATATGTAGCTACAGCGACATTGCTATAGCGGCCCTTGACCGCATTGACCGGTCACGATAGCAGGGATCATTTCATTTTACATCCAAGACATCACAAATAATCCCCTTTATGACAAGATCAATCCTGAGAGTTCTACTTACCCGAATTAAATTCCAAAAAGTCCTACCGGTTCCTTATCATTTTATCTAACTAGAAATCAAGGTAAATGCTACCATATTTACCCAATCCATTCTCAGATTGCTCTAGACCCCGCCTCGCTCAGATTTCATCCAAGACTAGCGTAGCCTAAAAATAATAACTTCAAAGTCTGGGAAAATCTTAACATGGATTTTTTATCTAGAGACTTATCCTAACGATGGAAAGGGTCATTACAATAGATACCAATTTATCAATCATTCATTGCCGAATGATCAAATAAGAAAATAGGATGAAATAAGAAAAGAACAGAGTATTTGTATCCTTAAACAAATGAGGGTACTTATCTCCTATGTCCTTCTCAATTTCCTAAGTGGATTCTTCAAGCGGACGATGTTTCCATTGAACCTTGACCGAATGAATTTCCTTCTTCCTCAGCTTCCGGATATCCCGATCTAGGATTGCCACTGGTTCCTCCTCATAAGTCAAATCCTTATCTAATAAAACCGAGTCCCACTTAATAATGTAATCTCCATCCCTATGGTATCTTTTGAGCATAGACACATGGAACACTGGATGAACTCTCGACAACCTCGGCGACAACTCTAGTCTGTATGTAACCGGACCCATATCATCAAGAACCTCAAATGGACTAATATACCAAGGGCTGAGCTTTCCATTCTTACCAAATAAATCCAAAAATGACTTAAAGATACCACTCATCAAGCTCATAAAAGTTGTTGGCACATTGGTCAACCCAAAGGACATCACCAAAAACTCGTAATGGCCATACCGAGTTCTAAACTCTGTCTTTGGTATATCCTCTGGGCTAATTTTTAGCTGATGATAACCTGACAGCAAGTCAATCTTGGAGAACACTATTACTCCCTGTAACTAGTCAAACAAATCATCTATATGAGGCAAAGGATATTTATTCCTGATGGTAACTTTATTCAACTGTCTATAATCAATACACATCCTCATGCTACCATCTTTCTCCTTAACAAATAGGACTGGGGCACCCCAAGGTGAAGCACTTAGATGAATAAACCCCATCTCTAGTAGCTTCTGTAATTGAGTTTTGAGGTCCCTCAACTCTGCTGGAGCCATTTGATAGGGAGGAATAGAAATAGGGTGAGTGGCCAGCTTTAACTCAATGCAAAAATCAAGATCCCTGTCTGGAGGCGTACTAGGTAAATCTAAAGGAAACACTTCCTAATATTCGAAAACCACCAGAACTGACTATATCGCAGGAGACCCCATACTAGCATTTCGAAGGTGAGTAAAAAATGCTGAACATCCCTTCCCCACTAACTTCCTTGGACGAATGATATAATTTTCACCGATTTGACATTATACACCTTCTCCTACTCTAGCTCATCCATCCCAGACATAGCGAGAGTCACTGTCTTAGCATTATAATTTAAGACAGTATGATATGGAGATAACCAGGTCATACCTAAAATTACATCAAAGTCCAACATATCCAAAATAATCAAGTCTAGCCAAGTCTAAAAACCCACAAACAACACAGAACAAGAACGATAAACATGGGTTACCAGCACAGACTCCCCAACAAAATAAGACACATATACTGGACAATCAAGTATATCACAAACCAAGTTCAAACCCATAGCAAACGTGACAGATACATAAGAATAGGTAGACCCCGGATCAAATAAAATAAAAGCCATCTGATCACAAACTAAAATGGTACATGTGATAACTGCATCAGAAGCCTCTACATCAGTCTTTCTTGAGAAGGCATAACAATAATCTCAGTTATCAATCTGGTCTAACTCCCTAGCTGGCCACGCTCCTCCCCCTATACTACTATTTGCTTAACCACCCCAACTATCTGGCTGATTTCTCCATCCACCCTGTGGACGACCCTTGTTGTTACCTCCTTCATCTCTATATATTGGAACTATGGTCTAGTTCTATTACTACGTCTGGCCATTCACCTATCTTAAAAGACACTCTCTCTTAAAATGACCAACCGTACCATAATAATAACATCCCCGCTCAAGAGAAGGCCGACTGGTAGAAGAGTAGGAAGCCCCTTGGCTCTTTATAACTTGTGGTAGAGAAAAGGCCTTAGCTGGACCCACAGTAGAAGGTGGCAATACTGACTGAATAGGGCAGGCTGGGTAGGCCTGCTGACTATGTCCCCTGGAGTAAGACCCACTAAAGTTCCCGGTATTGTGGGACTTATTTGCTAACATCTTAGGCTCACCCGCTTGCGTGACCCCTTCCAACTTTTTCACATAATCTGAAACCTCATTGAACCCTTTCCTTGCAGAAGTCATACGAACAGACAAAACCTAAAGATCATAATTCAAACTATTGATGAACAATGTAACCCTCTACTCTTCAGTAGTCAACAGCTGAGTAGCATAGCGAGACAGGGCATGGAACTTAGCCTCATAGGCTGCAATTGACATGTCACCCTACTCCAAGGCCAAGAACTCATCCTTTTTATGATTACGGAGGGCCCGAGGCATATATTTCTCTAAGAACAAAGCATGAAACTGATCCCAAGTCAATGAAGGTAAGGTCGGTGACTGACATTCAACATACGCCCTTCACCATCGTTTTGCATATTTCTCCACCAGAAAGGTCACAAACTCAACCATATATTGCTGCATAATGCTCATCTTATGTAACTGCTCGTAATAGTCAATAATAAACTCAAAAGCATCCTCAGAGTTAGTACCCTAGAATGATAAAGGTTTCATCTTCAAAAACTTGATCAGCACTCATGTTCAGTACCAGTCATCACAGAACCCAAAAATGGATCAGGGAAAATATTCATCCCTGAAGCCTCATCCATTTTTGGAGACATAACGATAGCAGGATAATCACCTAGAGCCTAAATAGTCGGTAAAGTAGCCCCATTTCCAGCCAGTCCACTCAGAAAAGCAAACACCTGCTGAATTACCTCTGCAAACACGGGGGTAGGACCACGCCTCCAGCTGGTGCCGCCACCTCTTGCTCCATTCTCTGCTCCTCTACTACTTTTATTTTCTTTAAATGGTCCTAGGGTGGGGGAGGTGATACTGGACTTTTGCGGGCCTAGCCAGCAGCTACTTGAGATCCATCCTTGGCAGGTGTCTCTCTTCATATCCTACCCCTTCCTCATCCCTTTTCCTTTACAGCTGGCTCTGCAGCTAGAGCTGCCGGTATGGGGGCTGCTGCACGAGTTCCATTTGACCTAGTAGTCACTATCTACGTACAAAAGAATGAAGAAGATTAGATACTAATTTGGATCGCTAGATACCAATTCGGATCAAGTTATAGCACAAAAGAAACAAGAATGATAGTTTTACTAAAGTCTTATAGCCACCTAAAGAAAAGTATAGAAGTCTCCGTACCATTTCGTGAAACTCTATCGGACCCATTTGGGTACAACGAGATCGACGAACCTAGGCTCTGATACCAACTTTATCATGACCCAAACGAACGTTAGTGGCACCCACCTTATTCTCCAGTGGGAGAACCAATTTATCGGATTGCATTAAGCAATATTTAGAGAAAATAAAAGAACTATCCCATTAATAGTTCAAAACAAAACCAAAAATACGGAATGTTATACTTAACATATATCTATCCCTAGGATCCAAAAGTCATTTGTACTAAAACTACTACAGATTGTCAAGAAGAGGATGCAACCCAAAACTAAAAGAAAGTGCATAAGTCCAAAACAGGGGATTATATCATCAAGAGGGATCCATGGTAGCCCATAAGATGTTACTCATCCTTGAATCCGAATCACACGCTAAAATCACAACTGAAGTCTCGAAGGAGCCATTGGAATATGCATTGCACTCAACAAAAGTAAAAGCAGGTGTAATATCAGTACATTAAAAAACAATAATGTACTGGTAGGGTCATTTGGACAACCCAAGAATAGATATATGAACACTTAACCATAACACAGTACAATAAGTTAATACATGCTCACCTTTACTACACCTTAATGCAACAAGAAACACTTAGAGTAGTCTTAGTAACCTTAGCAACAAGTCAAAGGGTGTCAACAAGATATGCCAGTCAAGTCAAGTCACGTCAAACACCAAAATATGACAACATATATTACTCCTGGTTCACTCATAAAATCATAAATCTCACATGTACCTTGTACATACACGCCAAGGGTCTTATGATCGTCCACTAGTCATGACCTATAAGGGACAAGTTTTGTCCATGTACTAAATCTCAGACACAAGTGCCTACCAATCGTATTCCACCAATATCCCATGAGAATGTCCAAATATCAAAACATTTCACAATCAATAATAGAATATAAGAAAATCACATAACGCAATAATAACAACCAACACTTGTAATATCCACAAGCATATATATATAAGTCAGTGAAATGTGTTCACACTTAAACAACATGCATTAACAAGAAATACTAAGAAATAGTTAACATGCACATATAACATACATCGGATTAAACTACGTAACTATCACCTACCTCAATCCAAGCTTGCATAACTCAACTAATCTCGAGTCCTGCCTTTACGTATAATTTTTTCTTGATTTCGGTCTAGAAATACATGCCAAACACATAATCAATGCAATGAATTACCCCATTAGGGATTATAACTCATTCCCAACCCTTATGTCCAAGTTCATGATCATTCTCTCTCTATTCTAGGGTTTTTCAACCCTAATTCACCTAAAACTACCAATTTCATAAATAATTTAGTGAATTAGCAACATGCAAAGGTAGTAACGATCATTAACTGAAACCCAATGATCTTATACCTGAATTACTTCCATGCACCAAAAAACTAACTATAACAAGCCCTTAACCTTTCCCACAATACGTAAACTAGCAATTCTAGATCTAGATTATCAATTTACTTGTTAACGGGGAAGAATTTCTTACCTTAACAGAGAAGTATAATGGAAAACCAAGTATTTTCGCCCAAATTGCCACTGCTGACTCCTAAAAATGCTTTTTAGAATAATGAACCATTTTTAGTGGTTTTGGAATAAAAAATCAATTTACATTGGTATAGTGACATACGTCGTTATATTAGCCCTTGACCGTGTTGATCAGTTGCTATAGCGGGAATTATTCCACTTTTGAGCATGTCGCTACATCGCTACAGCAACACGGACGAGGAAAAAAGTCCAATTTTCTCCAAAATTCCCCTTTTTCACAACACACCTTACATTCAAGACATCACAAACAATCCCCTTCACAACAAAATCAATACCAAGAGTTCTACTTACCCGAATTAAATTCAGAAAAGTCTTACGAGTTTCTTATCATCTTAGCTAACTAGAAATCAAGGTAAACACTATCATATTTATCCAATCCATTCCCAAATTGCCCTGACCCCACCTCGCTCAACTTTCATCCGAAATAAGCCTAGCCTGAAAATTATAACTTTAAAGCAGGGGATAATCTTAACCTGGGTTTTTTTAACTAGAGACTTACCCATAACAACGGAAAGGGTCATTACATTTCCTTATCTAAGGCCCCTCCTCACATTTGTAAATACCCAATTAGGGTTATTTCTCAGAAAAATATCGACAAGTTATCTTCCAAATCATTTTCCTTCTCCCAAACACTCAAGAACACGTAAGAGGGATTTCTCAAACCCCATAACTCCAAACATCCCATATTTAATATTCTCTCCAAGAACTCTTCTTTTTTAGGTATGTAGAGCATTAATGAGGAATTCCTTCCATCCTTATGTCTAAAACTTTCTAGTTTTTATGAATCTAATTTCATAGATAGGTTTTGTATATCCACTTTTAAATCCACCATTTTTATTATCAAATTTCATGATTTCTTGAAGTATTTCCCTTGATTATGAATTATATGACAATTTTATTTTTTTTTATGCTTAGCAAGGTTTTCTTATTACCCTTTTTGACTCTTGACATAATCTTGTACATTGTTCTTAAAGCTTCTGTTATAAAATATGAATTTTAGAGACCTTATGTTATTATGAAAACTATTTTGAAAATCTACAAGTTATGCATATTTTATTAGATTTTCTCATGATTTGAAAGATATTTTTTAGATAGAGATTTTAGCATATGATTTTAGAAAGAAATATTTGAGCTTTGTCTCAGAGATTTGAACATAGTCTCACTGCAAGATATATTTTAGAAAGATATTTAAGCTTCTAGATAAGCTTAATAGATATGTTATGAGTTATATAGATATTATATTTTGAGAGGATTATTTAGCACCAAGCAGATGCGGGTTTAGAAAATTCAAATCCCAAAACTATGTGTCACTGTCACTACAATAAACCAGCGTTTAGCGATGGATTTTAGCAACGAATCAATTTCCGTTGCTATTTAGCGATGGATTAGCTACCAAATTACCATTGTGTCGCTAAAAAATACCAAAGTAAAATACAATTAAATTTAGCGACGGATTAGCGACGAAATGTTAATTCCGTAGCTACAAATTTGGCGCTGAATTTGCCCGCCATAAATATATTTCACTAGCGACGGAATAGTGACAAAAATTCCGTCGCTAGTCTAATATATATTTATCAACCTTTTTGTATGCACAATTGCTACCAAAGTAATTGTCGTTACCATATAATTTTTTTTTAAATTTTTTATTAGCGACGGAAATACTTATCCGTCGCAATAGCCATCGCTGGTTTATTAAATAATAAAATAATATTTTTGATATCCCAAATGGTATTATACACATTTGGGATACCCATTTAGAAACTTCATTGCACTGTCCAGCTTAGAGTACCCACTGATACCCATTTAGAAATCTCTCCGATGAACTCTCTCCGATGAAACCTCTCTCCGATGAAACCTCTCTCCGGTGAAACCTCTCTCCGGTTTCATATCTCTGCTATTAGTTCTTTTTCTTTCCAATGAAGGGTCTTAGCTAAAATCCCCTTTTTCATTTCTCTGCTAAATCTGAGTTCTCTACTACAATCCATCATCTAGCTACTACAATCCATCATCAAAAGGTAATTTTTTCTACTTTTTCAGTACATGCAAAAGTATTTCTTCAGATCTAGTTCAATCTTCTTCACAAATTTGATATTTTATTTATAGATTTGGTTGTAGCTCCTCGGGGGAATTCTAAGGTGAAGCCATTGAAGATTTTTTGGTAAATTTTTTCTATCTTTTCTGTGCATGCATAATTATTTGTTCAGATTTAGTATAATTTTTTTCACAGATTTGATATTTTTATATATATATATAGTTGTAGCACCTTTGACAGAATTCTAATGTAAAGTCTTTGAAGATTTGACAGTAATTTCTTTCTCTTTTTTGTGGGTTTTACTTATACTAATTGTTTGTAATGTGCGTGTGGGTTAAAATTGTTAATAATTATACTAATACCTTACTGGGTTTCTGTGAATCATACGTTCTAAGATTCTAAATTCTTTAGCAATTTCATTCTCTTTTTCATTTCTGATTTGCTTATATTGACTGTTTGTAATTGTCATTACAATTTTTACTTGACTATAATGTTGATTTTCCTATTCTTTTTGCCTTTAAAATTAGTTAACTTGTATTTGGGAGCGGTATATGAAGAGTGTTTCCTACTTTGATTAGATTTACGTTCGTAAAGATCAACTCTTGAAGAATGTAAATCTAATTAATTGATTAAGTTTAATGCCCAAGGATGTAGTGTACCTCTAGGACGAGAATATGTCGTGGAGCCGAATTGCCAAAGGATGTAGTGTACCTTTAGGATGATACGATGTCATGGAACCCACTTGCTCCACGGTATATGGTGGCTGGAATAAGTTACAATATGATATCAAGGAGAGAAATGGGAGATTTAGAGAAGAAATCCTTAGAGAACTCGACAGAGAAGTGAGACGGTATTATTGAAAAGAAACTGATGAGAGACAATTGTGTAATACTCAATCTAGTAATGTCCGCTCGTGTCCTTTCTATATTTACAGCAATAACAAAATAAAAGAAATAGACATAGTTATGGTCGGGTGGATACGACTTCATGTTGAGTCATAAAGCCTTCATAGGCTGAACAAGTTTGGCCCAAGAGCTACTCACTTAACTTGCTGACTGGAAATAAAATGCAGAGCTATTCATTTAACATTGGATAATGTTTCTACATGGCAGTTAATACTGAAGAATATTATCCCCTTAAAGTTAAAAAAACTCTGCCTGTTGCATTTACTAATCATAAAGAGATTCAAGGCAAGCTTCATTCGTGTGGGTCAGCTGTCCTAGTTCTTAGAATAGGGAAGGATCGAATGGTCAATTAAGAATCTAATTGAATGTTCAAATGTTTAAGTGGCCCCTGGGACATGAGATACAATATTTTTTTTTGTTTATGTTTCAGTACTTTTTTACTAATTATCTCCGTAATTTTCTTAGTATGTTCAGCATGATCTTTCTTGATAACCGTGGTGTCCAGGCCAGCTTGTGCGCACCTCGACAATTCTATGGTGTTCCTGATAATTAGTTATGAAGGAATAGTTTGAATTTTTTCCCCTGATTACTGTTGTTTACTTACTGATCGCTATACTAAAAATTGCTACTTGTATTTAGGAGCACAATTCTTTATCAATTAATTACATTTACATTCTCCAAGCTCAGCTCGTCTATATACAATCGTCTTAGTGTATTTCTTTTTCTGTTTTTCTGCATAGCGCTTTCTTATGTGAGAACATGAATGAGACCAATATTTTACATTTATTGAAAATGAGTAGAAATGTGTGGTTTAGGTGCTTGTATATGAGTTAGACTAATGTTTTTGGTAGATAGTAGGGAGTAGTACAGTGTACTAAGTGCTAATTTGCTATGGTATTGGTTTTTACTTCTTCTTTTTTTGGCAATAAACTGTGAATTATTACCATACCAAAGCAAAGGTTTTACAAACTAAAATAGCATCCAACATCCTAATCCCCTTCCAGAAAGATTACTAAGTACTACTAGACCTCAAAAAACTGCCAACAAATAAAAGACTACCTAGCTACATAGTGTTTGAATCAAAACTTGGCACTTCCTTGCCTTCCTAGAGCCAATAACCAATTCTAATCTCTCTTTTAACTCCTTCTGTATCTGTGCAATGATGAAATCTATATGTACAATTATTTGTCTAAATAGTTTCCAATTTCATGCTTGCCAAGTGTAATAGATTATAGCTCCAAACATAGCTGCAACAACCTCCTTCCTGAATTTCTTCCAGTGTCTTCTTCTTAGCCATTCCAAGCTCTGCTTTGTCGTCAAACTTGATATAATCACTTTTATCCACCTTGCAAGGCCAACTCTCACAGTTTTCATCCAAGTGCAATCAACAAATAGATGTTTGTGTGTTTCCATCATCCCTGCTTCGCAGAGGCAACAATCACTTTCTTGAACAGAAATATTTATTCTTTGTAATCTTTCATTCGTAAGTAATCTATCTTGATAAGCCAACCAAAGTATTATTCATTGTCTTGGTACCATAATTGAACTCCATATTAACTCAGCCTTTGGGACTTTTTGAAGTTTACCTAGCATAGCCTGATAGCTACTTGTCATTGGTTGTGAGTTTTTATTTGTTAACATCCGCTTATCTCTGTTGTCACATTAACTGATCAGTAAAGGCAAAAAAGTGTTAGCTTTGTATTCTCAGCTTACGAATTACAACAAGACAAGGTAGTTCAGTCATCTTTCTACTTTTCTGTTCAAGAAAAGTATTACTATACTTTTTTCCTTGCTCATCTTTATCAGGTAGTTTATTCATCTCATTGTATTTTTTGGATCACATATTCACATGTTACCAACTAATTCAGTCTCTTTTCTTCTTTTTTGTTTTCCTTTAGGTCTGGTGTTTTACTGAAAGACATAATTGCTTCATTATATTTGGAAGCTGCTAGCTAAAGAAGGTAAGAAGTTACCTATTGCTAAAGGTAATAATCTTTTTTGTTATATTTTTTCTTACAAATATGCATATTGTGTACGCAATAATTTGAAATATTCTTAAGTGACTGCTATAATTAGAAATGAACTTTTTGTTGTTTTTTTTTAATTGTAGATGTAATGTAATCTGCATTCAACCAATTTTTTAATACTGTGACTGTTCATATAATGTAATTTGTTTTACCTCCATGATTTGAAGTCTTAATTAAAAAGTTGTCTGACCATTTTATACTTTTTCAAGCAATCAGAAAATGCTGAAATTGGAAGCACCAGAATCTCTCTCTGTGATACAAAATAATAATCTTAAAGCCAACTTATTATTCCCTTTATGTGGTATTCTAATTGTCTTCTTTAAAAAAACTCTAATAATCTTGGTCATTTTAATATTAAATAGGAAAATGAATAATCTTGAGCGTTGTTGGATGTATGAAAGGTTGGATGGTCGAGGAGCTGTTATTTCCAGTTTTATAACTGGTGTTAATAAGTTTATCAAGTTTGCTTGTTCTCAGCGCCATCGCATGAGTGGTGATAATGTTAGATGTCCATGTAAAAAATGTCAAAACACTAAATACATGGATATTGAAACTGTTAAATGTCACCTTTATAAGCATGGATTTGTTGAGGACTATTTTATTTGGAAGTATCAAGGGGAAACAAATGTTATTGGTGAGATGTCTTCTACTGGTGATTTGCATGGTGGGGCTCAATCAGAATTGGGATATGAGAATCCATATCGACAAATGGTCTTGGATGTAGCTGGACCTAAATCCATATCGACAAATGGTCTTGGATGTAGCTGGACCTAACTTTGGCTAGGGTTCGAGTGGGCACTCATATAGCAATGTTGAAGCCGAAATGCCTCATCCTCATGAAACTTCAGGAGATGAGGATCCTAATCCTTCAATGGAGGAGGATCCTAATCCTGAGTCCCAAAGATTTTATGATTTGCTACAAGCCGCTGATGCACAATTATATCCAGGTTCTTCCATCTCTCAACTCGAAGTAGTCTCCAGGATGTTAAATATTAAAACGGAGAATAATTTGTCTCAGAGAGGTTATAACCAAATGATGCAATTGATGAAGGACGCTTTACCTGAAGATAACATTGTGCTTGATATCTATTATCAGACCAAAAAGTTAGTGCGTAGCTTGGGTTTGCCGGTTGAAAAGATTGATTGTTGTGATTCTGGATGTATGTTGTATTGGGGTGATGATGAGCACCTTACATTTTGTAAATTTTGTGGCCATCAGAGGTATAAGCATCGTGTCGGTTCTCGTAAGAGGAAACTGGTCCCTTACAAGAAGATGTATTATTTTCCTTTGATTCCTAGATTACAAAAATTATATGCATCCCATGCTACAGCTGCTGACATGAGATGGCATCATGAGCATTTACAAGAGGATGGAGTAATGCGTCATCCATCAGATTCTGAGGCTTGGAAGCATTTCAATGAAACTCATTCTTTTTTTGCAGCTGAACCAAGGAATGTAAGGTTGGGATTATGTACAGATGGTTTCCAACCATTTGGTCAATCTGGCAGGACATACTCTTCATGGCCAGTGATTGTCACTCCATATAATTTACCTCCAGGGATGTGCATGAAGGAGGCGTATATGTTTTTAACTGTCATTGTTCCAGAGCCAAAAAATCCTAAGCAAAAAATTGATGTTTATCCGCAACCTCTAATAAAAGAATTGAGCTTATTGTGGGATACAGGTGTAGAAGCATTTGACATCTCAAAAAAGCAAAATTTTCAATTAAGGGCAGCTTTGATGTGGACAATTAGTGACTTTCCAGCATATTCTATGTTATCAGGATGGAGTACTGCGGGTAAGTTGGCTTGTCCTTATTGTATGGAGGAAGCACAATCCTTTAGATTACAACGTGGTAGAAAAACATCTTGGTTTGACAATCATAGAATGTTCCTTGACCAACATCATCCATTTAGGAGAGATCGTAAAAACTTTCTTAAAGGTCAAACTGTCAAAAGACCACCACCACCCTTTAGAACAGGAGAGGAAATTTTGAATCAAATATGTGAATTGGGCATAAGGAAAGTAACAGAGTTAGATGCAGAAGAAGTTAATCGGAGAATATGTAAGTCTTGTGGATGGAAAAAGCGAAGCATCTTTTGGGATTTGCCTTATTGGAGTTATAACATGATTCGGCATAATCTTGATGTCATGCATATTGAAAAAAATTTCTTCGACAATGTATTTAACACAGTTCTTAATATTGAGGGCAAAACTAAAGACAATCCACAATCACTTCTAGATATGGTAAACTACTATGACCGACCTCAGTTGGCAAAAGATGCTAGTGGAAAATATCCCAAAGCTGTATATACAATAGATAAGGAAGCAGGAGCTATCTTGTTCAATTGGGTGAAAGGTTTGAAGTTTCAAGATGGCTATGTTTCAAATTTGGGTCGATGTCCAGACACTAACTCGAAAAGGTTATATGGCATGAAAAGTCATGATTGCCACGTGTTCATGCAACGACTAATGCCTATTGCCTTTCGTGAGCTACTTCCTAGTAATGTGTGGCAAGCCCTTACAGAATTGAGCTTATTTTTTAAAGATCTTACTTGTACTACTCTACGAGTGGATGACATGAAGAGATTAGAGGCAGACATCCCACAAATTTTGTGTAAGTTGGAACGTATATTTCCTCCTAGATTCTTTGACTCAATGGAACATTTGCCTGTTCACCTACCATATAAAGCAAGGATTGCTGGACCTGTACAATATCGATGGATGTATCCTTTTGAAAGGTAAAGGTAAAACCTTATGTCCAAATTGTAACATATGTTATACATAACTTTTCTAATATAATGGTCCATCCATTTATCTATTTAGGTATCTTGGAACTCTTAAAAGAATGATTGGGAATAAAGCAAGTGTTGAGGGTTCCATTTGTGAAGCATACTTGATGACAGAGTCAACACAATTGTTTTCGCCTTATTTTGAACCACATGTCATGACACATAATCATAATATGGACCGTAATTATGATGGTGGTATTATGAAAGACCTTGAAGGAAATTTATCAATATTCACCCATCCCGATCGACTACATAGAGAAGCAAAAAAAGGGTTTTAACCTTTGGAGAAATCAAGGCTGCCCAGACTTACATATTACTAAATTGTAAAGAGGTTGAGCCGTTTGTGAGGTAACATTTGAAATTTTTAATCTCTTAATATTACTAAAATACATACATATCATGAATTTCTATTTAACTTATTATGTTGCAATGAAGTATGTATGTGCAACGCTTGCGAGAAGAATGTCCAGATTTATCTCAAGATCAAATAGATGAGAGCCTTGAAATGTATTTCTCTATATGGTTCAAGAAATATGTAAGTCTCCAACAATTATTATCCTTTATAAGGTGATGTACTGAAATTGGCTTGTGAAATTTAACCAAGTCTTACAAACTATTTAAAATAGGTCCAATGCAACCACATTGAGAACGAATTCTTGCGTAGTCTTGCTCATGGACCATTAATTGGTGCTACATGTCACTCGGTGTATTTTGTTAATGGATACAAATTTCACACAAAATGTCATGGTAGCGCAAGATCAACAATGAACAGTGGAGTGTGTATCTCGGATCCAAATTTTGGCGACTACTATGGACGGATAAAAGAGATTATCCAAGTGGAATACTGTGAAGAACCTTTAAAGCAAACTGTACTGTTCAAATGTGAATGGTTTGACCCAACTATGGATGTTGGTGTTAAAAAGCATGATCAGTACAAATTGATTGATGTTAACCATCGTCGTCAGTATAAAAAGTATGAACCTTTTATTCTTGCAATGCAAGCAACTCAGGTGTGTTATGTGTCTTATCCTAGCAAGAAAAAAGACAAGGATGATTGGGTAGCTGTATTGAAGATCAAACCTCAAAATATTATTGAATTGCCTGATGAGGAAGCGGGGATAACTTTAGAACTAAATGTTCCATTCCAAGTTGAAGAAGTTGATGTCCATGAGATAGACATGAATGTTTCTGTTGATGAAAATATACTATTACATGATCCAAATGGAGATGTGATTGAAATAGATGAGCCAATTGATGATGGATTATTATTAGAGCATCAAGAAATTCAAGAAGAATCTACAGAAAAAGAGTATGAAACTGAAGAAGAGTATGAAACTGAGGAGGATGAGGAAGATTTTGAAGAAGAAACAGAGAGTGACTAGTGCTTAATAAAAATGTCTTGTTATATATTCACTGTATCTTGAAGTAAAATTCCATTTTTATTATCCTTTTGTTTCTTATTGATTTGTATCTTACTAGGAATATCTTGCTGCTTGTTTGAAACAGATTAAGACACCCTACCTCTACTTGTAGAGATTTCTGAATTTTGCTCTGATTCTGACTATGATAGTGATACTGGTTATGAGCAAAATATCAATTTATAGACTTTTGAAAGACTACCATCCAGGTTATACTATGATTTATACTGATTATGTGCCTCCTACAATTTTAGATTACATGTCTAGCTCATTTAAGGCTGATCTGTTGAAGCTTACTTTACTGTATGCATAAAGAGACAACCATAACTTATTTCTGTATTTTAAATTCTCTAGATTATTCGTATGTAATCTTGTTATTAATATTTTAAAGTATGCAATAACAAGTGAAACTGCTGAACTTGATTCTAGCTAATGAGCTTATCATTTTTTTTTAGAAATTCTAGAATCATAGACTGTTTTTATTCTTGAACTGATCTATTGTAATTTTTTATAGATATGACTCGAGGTAGAGGTCAAGCCCGCAAGGGTTCTACTAGAAAAATGCCTTCAGTTCCTATCCCCTCAAGTACTCCTCAAACCTCAGGCAGGGGTAATTTTGCTGCTCGTGGAAAAATGCCTTCGGTTCCTATCTCCTCAAGTATTCCTCAATCCTCAGAAAGGGATAATTTTGCTGTTCGTGGAAACATACGTTCAGTTCCTAGCCCCTCAAGTAGTCCTCAACTAGGTGGCGCAAGTTCCTCAGGTGGACCAATTGAAACCAACCAATTTCAAACATCATGTCCAAGTAGTTCGCCACCAGTGATACCAATGCAAGCTTCAGGTCATGGTAGTACCTTACCCATTCATTTGGAACCATCTCCAGTTATCCCTAATCAAATCAACACAACAGATGGGGGAACATCTTCTCCTAGCAACGTAATAAGTAATCAATTTGAGTGTAGCAGTACCAAACGACAGCGGACGCTTGTCACTATATCTCCCAAAGGGTTAGTCCATGCTTGTCCTATTATTAATTTATATATTATTTTTGATATAGGTATGCCTTTAAATATTGTATTCTCAATTGTCCAGGCTAGAACCTTCTGAAACATGCTCTGACTATATACGTCATACTTTTAACCATGAACTTGATCCTAGAGGAATCAATTGGAAAAGTGTTTCACCAGAGATGAAAGAATTTTATTTTGGAGAATTCAAGGTATAATCCATCACAATTGAATTTAGAATATGCATTGAATTATATATATAGGATTAATGTTATTATTACTTTATAAATTATTTCAGAAGGCATTCTACTGGGATTCCTCAATTGATACTATTGTGCGGAAACAATGGGACCGTAAGGCAGCAACAAGGTATAGTGATTTTGTTTCCAAAATAAAAACAGGAAAACGAAAGAAGCTGGAGGATATTCCAAAGGATGTGTTAAGCAGTTGGAAGACACTTTGGGCAGATCCTAAATGTGTTGAACAGTCTAAAATAAATGCAAAGAATCATCGCGGTGGAAAATAACACGCCTCTGGGACTTACACGGGCGGCTCTATCACTATTGGGGAGCATAGGAAGAGATTTGTAAGTTTATTTAATATAATACATATGATTATATATTTTTTGCTTGAACATTTGGGAAAGCCTAAAGTGCATGAGCTGGTATATATCACAATAAAAAGTATCTAGAAGTTTTTCGGATTTCATTGATAACCACTCTATGATGGTTAAAATTTTTAGAGTCAAATATATTTACAAGCACTAGATATATCAATTATGTATCTTTCTGGAGTCTTAGTTGTAAAAATAAAATTATTTTTATAGTTCTGTAAGGATTGAATTATAAAATAGGGATTCAAGTATAGTTTGTAACACTTATTTAACTTTAGAGGCATGGCACTCCATCACTGGAACAGCAGGGGTTACAACAACAAATTTTCATGTGCCTTTGTCATTCAAGTATAGTTTGTAAACCTTATGTTGAGAGGCATTGTTTCCCTGATCTCTTTGGTACTGTTGCCTGGTTCTTTTGTGTTGAAGTTTGGTTATTGTTGTACTCTTGATTTCCTTGCACCTGAGAGTCTCATTATCCCTCCTCTTAACAGTACAAGCAAGTAAGGTATGACCTTGAGATGTTGATTAGATCAACACATACTTTTTTCATAATATAGTTTTATCCACTATATTGAATTGATGTTTTGAATTAATAATTTTTATATAGGCTATTGCAAAGGGTCGAGATCCAACACCAAGTGAGTTACATTTACATGTCCATACACATGGTCATGGTGGAAAATCTTTTGTTGATGAGAAATCCCAAATTTTTCATGTAAGTCATGACTTTATTTGATTGATTGATTCCTTACTCTACAGTGAAGTGGAGATCTGTTGTTCATTAAAGATAGAGAGTAGGTGGGCTTGGAGAAAAGAATTTGTTGACTCAAAATTCCAGTTTAATGCACAAATGGCTTTGGAGGTTTAGTCAAGAGGAGGCGGCATATAGAGAACAATTATTGCAGTAAAATTTGAGCGCCTTAACTCATAGACCACCAACCAATCATAGCATTGTGGCCCCTATGGTCCCTGGAGGCATATTAGAGAACATTGAGATTTTTTAATTCCAATTCCTCCCTGCACACTGGAAGTGGAATGAACATATTTTCCCAGAGGGATCTTTGGCTTGGAGAATCAACCTTAATAGAGTAGCACCCTGTTCTTTTCAGCTTTACACAAAACCAGGATGCTACTATCTCTGAATATTGGAATAGACATGGCTGGAATTTTAATTTTAGGCGTGGTATCTATGACGGGAACTTAGCATTGTGTTTACGCTGCTGTTCCAGCTGCAAAGCTGCACACTTTTTACCATTCAAAACTGATTTTCTTCTGTGGAGAGGTGATTCAAAAGGGAGGTTCACTGTTAGAGGTTGCTATCAGTAGTTAAGCAACTCTAATACATCCATCCCTGATTGGCTATCAATATGACATTTATAATAATTCTGTTGTTTTTGATTGAACTACATAGGTTTCACTAACTTTTAAACTTTTTTACAGGAAAAATATCAAGAAATATTACGACGACAAGCACAAACTGAGTCTGATATTGATCAGTATCAAGCGTATTACAAAGCTACGGGAAAAGAAAAGAATAATGGAGTATATGGTCTTGGTTCCGAAGAAAAAAGCTACTACAGACCAAATTTGAACACTTCTGCATCTGATGCGTCACCTTCAGCAATACCATCGAATGTGTTTCCTGGATCGGTTGGTGATCTGGATGAGTTAGTGACTCGATTGGTTCCTAAACTGATTCCTTTATTGATTGAGCGGGTGGGTGGATTAACTGCAGCACCAATAGTTCCTGCTAATCCCACTACTGGTAACAATGATGATCACGTTCATGCCTCGAGTTCTAATGCTGATAATAACTATCCAACCTCACATTAGTAATAAGTTAGCCTATTTTGTTTGGACTTATTGTCTTGTTTTTGGGTGTTTTTGAATCCACAATATAAGTTTTGATGATGTTTTGTAGCATGTTTTTTTGGACCTTAGTTCAAATGCCCAATCAACACCAATTGATAATTGTGATGATACAATGTTATACTGTGGATGTTGAATATTAATTTATATCAATATTAGTTATTTTTAATTTCAATGAAGTGTATTTTATAAATTTGTGTCACTACTGTTTTATGCAACCATTGAGCAGGGTACGCATATTTATTAATAAAAAAAGTATAAAAAATAATTGGCGATGGATATTTTTCGTAGAAAAAGTAAATATGTAAAATAATGTTGCGATGAAGTTGCTACAAAATATTTTTGTCGCTAAAATTAAGCCCCAAAAACGTTTAGCGACGGATTAGTGACGGATGTTTTAGTAGCCACTAATAACCAAACGACGAATTTTCTGATGAAATAGCGACAAAAGAGTTAATATAGCGACGATTATTTTTGTCGCTAACATTGGCAACGGATATATTTCCATTGCTATTTCGTCGCTATATCTGCGATGGAATCAATTATTCCGTCGCTAAGTGCTTAGCTACGAGCATTGTTGCAACAAACTCCGATTGGTCGCTGATCAGTCGTTAGTTAAGTTTAGCGACGGAAATAGTCACTTTAGCGACGGAATATGTCCATCGTTAAACACAGTTTTTTTTGTAGTGCGTAGTATTATGTTTTTCCACAATGTCGGATGATTTTAGCCTAAAAAGCTCACTTAGTGGATCCACAGATAAATAGATAGGTCCTATAATCTAGCAAGGTGTAGGGAAGCCCTCTCCAACTGGGATTGTAAGTTGGTGCATCATGAGCTCACATGGTGTATGTCGGTTATAAGAAACTCCCATTTAAAGAACCTCAGATTTTGCTATTTTAAATTTAGTTGGCTATCTATGAAAATATAGATATGACTATTCTCTTTCAAATATGCAGCTTCAGATACGATTTAGTTTCAGTTATACAGATTTATGACTTTATTACTTTATCTCTGAAAGAGATTTTACTCAGATTTCAGCTATTATGATTTTCTTCAGATTTTTGCCACCTAAAGTATTTACGTTGCTTTGACAATCTTTTGATACGGTATTTTATGACTCTAAATAGTATGATTTTAGATATGTAGTTCATAGAAAGTTTTCTTATGGTTTTAGCTAAACCTACTCTCAGTTGATTATTATGTTTACCAAATCCTATTTTGGCCCTTTTCCTCTATTCATGTCACAGATATGATTTCAGGTATTTAGAATTATTCGTACATACTTAGTACATTCAGACGTTCTAATTGTATACCTGTTCTACCTATAATTTTCATATGATATAGATTCAGATGCTCATTCTCATGCTTGTCGCTAGTTCAGATTGCAGCTTCTAGTCAGCAGGTGATGAGTTCTCCTTATTCGAAAACTCCAGTCAGTTAGTAGTCATATCAATTTATTTTAGTTTTTACACATTGGTTATATATAGTTGGGGGTCATGTCCCGGTTAACTATGGTCAGTGTTAGTAGAGACTTCATAGATAGTCAGTCAAAATTGATGTATTTAGTTCCAGTTTCTTTTTCACAATACAGTTATTGTAAAAAAATTTAACCAGTGATGTATTAAAAAAATTAACCTATGATCTTGCTTCCGCATAGTGTTTTCCAGTTTATATGTTCTTATTCAATTGCTCATGAATTATGCCAGTATCAAGGGTTAGCTTAGAACCACTTATGGTTCTAAGCATCGTGTTACGTTCAGAGTGTAGACTCGGATCGTGACATATTGCCACCTTTATTCTCTTGTTAACATTCCAACCATTTCACTTTATATTTCCAGTTTCAATTATTCTTAATATGTATATACATGTGAAAAGGAGTAATCAAGAATCATATACAACTATATGCTACTAACCATATTTCTTTCTCTAAATTATTGAAAAACTTTAGAATACTTGTCAAATATCTAAGTCCTAATCTATTGTAGTTTGTTGATTCTTTCCCCTCCTACTCTCCCATAATTGCATCTCTTTCAAAACATTCTAATAATTCAACTAACCCACCACTTACCCTTGTACACTTCTTCTTAATTCTACTCATTTCTTACATGACCATTTGATCATTCGCTATTTCTGTTCCAACCCTAAAATTGAGTTTCTTTCACATATTTCAACTTTGATAATCTACTAGAAAATTGGTGGATCTTAGATGGTGATAGTTGAACTGAAGAAATCTTGAATATGAGTGTAAGAAAATTTAAATATGAAGAAAAAGGATGAAGTTTAGCTTTTGATTTAGGAAGATAATAAGACTCCATAGTTTTCATTGAGTCAACGAATAAAATGATTTTCTTAAGATATATGTTAGCACAATAGGTTTTATGTTGATCCATATTTCAATATTTTATGTGTCGTCTCCACTTTATATTGACCTCCTTTTTTGTGCTATTTTCTCTTTCTCTTTTGGGTTAGACACCTCTACTAGTTGTAACTATAAAATGTGCTAGTAGTATTACAAGGTTGGTGACACTTAATGGATTTAAGGATTATTCCAGCTACATTTTAGATACTTTTAAAGTAGGCCTCATATTTTATAGACATCAATTTTGTTAATTTAATTTTAATAACTTTTTATCTAGTTGCCAAACTCCATTGTGGTCATAAAAATGATGGAAAAAGTTCACAATATTTTCACCAATTGAGAGTTTGAATGTAGTAATGATTAGTGATTTATTTTGCCTTCTTTCACTATAATAGATAGCAAACATAATAGCATTCTTGCAATCCTTTTTGTTTCCCTGAAATCACACTATTTTTTTTCCTATTTCCCTCCCATTTATTCACATGTTATCTTATATTGCAGGAATATTAATTCAAATCAGTGCGAGTGAATCTTCTACAACAACTTCGTTTTTAATAAGCAATTGTGTCTCTTGAGCATGTTATTCATCAATTAATATAAGCCAAGTTCATGGAAGGATAAGGGATTTGTATTCTCTTTTGCATGCTTGTAAGATAGCAAGTATAATATTGTACATTGATTCAATTATGATGGATTTCAAACTTTTTGAAATTTTATTCTTGAATGCCATCAAACTTCCTACCAATCGAGCAATACACATTTTACAACAGAGGCATCATCGTCTTGATCTTCATATATAATAGTTTCATACTATATTATTGAATTTTTTGTCTATTTCCTTTAGCTCATTATCCTAACGTGAGATGAAATCTTCTTCTTTTATTCCTATTTGTTTTATAGTCCTTTGATTAGTGCATGTTGATAGGAGATGATATTTATCTAGTGAAGTGCTGCTAGCAAATTGATTGTTTCTTGTAACTCCCAATCTTGTAAGTTCTTTCTGAGGATTATTTTTCAAGCATTTTCTTTTCTGTTCTATCATACTGTTGGGACAGGTCATTTGCTATCTGAAAAATATTGGCGAAGTCAGATATTAGAGGAGAATTCCCAAGCCATTTATTCTTCCAAAAATTAATTCTTTGACCATATCCTACTACCAGATGGTGGAACTTTAAGAACTATTCTTATAGCTTGTGGATATAATTTCACACTCTAATACCAAATCACCTTTTACTGGTAAGGTCAAAATAGAAATTAAAGTCAACAAGGTCTTGAGATTTTGGAAGCTCATCTCACAATCATCACACTACTGAAATGCTACATTATTTAGAGTCAACTTCATCAATGAAAATGCAATAAAAGAGAAACCTTTCATGAACCGCCGATAGTAACCTACCAAAACCACAAAAATCCTAATCCCTATAGTTGAAGTAGACCTAGCCTAATGTCGTATGATTTTAATCTTCTTAGAATCTACCATAAATCCATCATTAGTAACCACATGACCCCGAAATTTCATAGAGCTCAGCCAGAATTCATATTTCAAAAACTCAAAATACAACTTCTCATCCTCCAGAATCTGAAGTTCAATTCTCAATAATCTGTCATGATCCTTCTTGCTACGAGAATAAATTAAAATTTCATTGAGGAAGAAAATGATAAATGAACTCAAGTAAGCTCTCAATACACCATTCATACTCCCTCACACATACACAAACACACATACACACACACACATATCTAAATCTATATTATATTAAAAGTGTGAAGACCCTTAAAATGTGATTCAAACTTTTTGTCCTTCATTAAAAGACTCTACAATAGGCAAAATTATCTTTTTACTATTTTTTTCAATTTATTATTTAATTATATTTATAATATTTAATATTAAGAAGTCTTAAAATATATGGTAAGAGGAAAAAATATTTTACAAATTAAGGAGTCATAATATGTTGTAATGACCCTCCAGGTCATTTTCTCGATTTCTATACATTTCTAGCATTTTGAGCCTACCCATAGCAGTTATAGGTCATTTGTGACTTGCCGAAACTGTCGGTTTGGGTATCGGACAATTTTTTTGTATTTTAGGCTCAATTCCCTGTTCTGGAGCTTTCGCTGTTAAGAAATTAGTCTAAGACCAAAACTCCTAGTAAACGGTCTCGGATGAGAATTTGAGAGAGCCATTAGCTTTGAAATGTTGATTTTAGGCTAGGAGGACCCTTGGTCCGGGTCCTAAGGCTTTCGGACTTATTTTGAGCTATTGGGTAAGTTTGATAAAAATTAAAACTATGGGTGTGGGACCCACATTTAATCAACAAGACCTCGGAAGGAAATTTTGATAGTTTTGTTGAGTCCGAAATGTTGAATTTGGTATGGTAGCATAGCTCATTTTTGCGCACGAGGTTTCGTACAAATTCCAAGCACCTATCAGAGTCCGTTGGGACTTGGTTATTTGCAAATGCAGCAGCACCTGGTGCAGGCCACCCTTTCCTTTTGCTTTCGCGAGAAGTTGACCGCGTTAGTGAAGGGACAAGTCTTTGACCTTCGCGATCATGAGCCTCTTCTCGCGTTCACGATGAAGGGTCGATTGGACCAAAAACAGTTTCTTCTTCACATTCGCGACGGCATTGTCCAGTTGCTCATTGTGATCATAATTAGTTCCTCACGTTCGTGATGAACAATTTCCCTATCCTTCACGATCGTGGCTAGAGGGCCTCGCGTTCGCGATGAGTAAATCCTGGCCCTATATACTGCTATCATTCTCAAAAATCCATCATTTTTCTACCTCGTTTCTACCATTATTGGACTTGTATGCTCAAGAACTTGTGGTAAATTGTTAATTGGACCTGGGATTTAGTCAAGACACGTTAGCGATCATTTTCCCATCTTTGTTCTGTATGTTTCCGCCCAAATTATTCCTTTAATTCTTGATTCTCTCTTAGCTCTTGGGGCTGATTTAAGCCCTAATTAACACTCCGCCTGTGCTCAAATTTTGAGCATGTATCCCTTGTCCTTCAAGAGACCACGTTACGGATTTAATTTTGGAATTCCATTAGCAGGTAACATGGGCCCAAAGTTTTATATAGCAATATGGGTATCATTTTACTTATATTAACGTGTATTTTATGAATTTGATAGCACGACGGCATTCTAAGATCATGGAATGGAGATGAGCAATTCGTGGATGGTTCAAAACTGCAGTTCTGCATCGAGGTAGGCTTTGATCTACTCTTCTCTACAAGATTATGTATTGTATTGATTGCATGCTAGATGAGAGTTGTAGGATAAGTTTAGGGTTAGTTGTATTAGTATTTTGCCCGTGTAGGGGACTTAGTATGGAATTGTGAATTTAGCCTTAGCTTAGAATACCCACCATAGCTTTAGCACACTGTTAAGCTTGATTAGTTATCTACTCGTACTTAGGATGACATTGGAAATCCTTAGTGTAGGACTTAGGGAAGTACATACCCTTTTTAATGATATCCCTCGATTAGATTCACCTGGTAAAATGATATCTCCTATTGGTCTCGCCTTTGACTTTCTACATATACGTGTATACTCTTACTATTCTGTATTTTACATTATTGGGCTCGAGGTCTTATTTATGAGTCCATGGACACCAGGTTATTTATGTATGCCTTAAAGTAGTTGTGGCTTAGTTTATATATGTCTTCGGCTTTTACATTTGCTTTGTTTGGAAACTAGCGATGGCATGCATTCATTATCCGCATTCTCATGCTTATATTAGCCAGTTAAGGCCCTTTTATGCCATATTTCAGGCCCGTTCTCCCTTAGTCTAGTATATAGTTCTCCCTTAGGACTAGACTTAGCTTCTTTAGTACCTTGGGATAGGGTTGAGAAACCTTAGTCTAGATTTAGGTAGGTGTTGCCTTAGGTTGGGTTACTAGAGTCTGGTAGTGGGTTCTGTTGCACTTCTTAGGTAGAATGCTTTGAATGACTTTCTTTTAGGCTTAGATGGACTTATGACTGCTTCTTTAGGCTTTTACCTTGGGTCTGGGTTGACTTAGACTTGATAGCACGTCTTTTTAGCTTTATTAACTTTGGGGAGGGAAGTAGTTGATCTTTGACTGGTCGAGGCTGAATTTTATGAATAAATAGGTTGGTGATGGGCTTAGGACCCCTGGATTACTGCTAGTTATTCCATGGTTACGAGTTCTGATTCGAGTTCGGCATTTGTTCATAGTTATAATTTTTGGAGCCCTAGTGCTTGGTTATGGTTATTGCTGGATTTTTGGTAGTGGTCGTGGGGAATATCAATCCTTTTTTTACTACCCAATGGTTCTGGTTCGAACCCAGCTATTGTTATCGTACAATTATGATCATCAGGCCTCTTGTTATTACCCTATAGTTTTGGTTCTTGTTATTGATATGATTGTGGATTTGGTTTATGGAAGTCTTGGTTTGGTACCAGGCATTGTATATGGATATCTCAAGTCCTCTATGGCCCATCTTTCCGTGCACCACAGTGTCGGAGGAGGATGGTCGTCGTAGGTCTTGCCTTTGTGAGCTGTTGAGCTAGAGGAGGTGTATACACTTGTGTTGGATATGGTACTTAGTTAATCTTGCTGCATCTGATTCTTTTAATGGTTCTCATTCTTTTGCATGTATCGCCTATCACCAGCATGATTGCTTGGCACTTGTATCTATCATTTTTATGGGGGGTTGTATAGGTATAGGCTATGTTTGTTGTTTGTTGACTGATTGATTGTACCTTCCATGCTTATGGAAGTCTGATTAGGTTATTGTTTGTCCGGGCTAGCCGATTATATTATTACTTGGATATTATCATATTTATTCATGGTAGGCTGTTTATGGATTGATACTCAAGGTTATCGATATATTTCTGAACTTTATTATTATTAAGCCATTTTATGGTTATGCGTATTTCAATTAGAGACCTTGTTGGTCTTTTAGAGTTAGCTCCCCCAATTGGTTATGATGCTTGAGATGATAGGCTAGTCCTCTTTGGTTAACACTTTTTGGTTTAGCTATTCTTATGATATATGTCTGGTTTACTTCATAAAATTATTATATATATATATATATATATACTCTTTCTTCATATTACTATTATGTATCTTTTGTATATATCTTTTTCATACCTTTATTATATATTGTAATGGAAGCTATTCTAATAAATGGAGTTAAATGTGTTGGTAGAGGAATCTTTACATCGAAACTTCAGAAAGAAAAATAATGAAGTGAAGGATAAACGTATATACATACGTATTGAATACTATCTCTTTCTACACTATATTATCGTACGTTGACTATCCACTTAGGGGTCGTTTGGTAGGGTGTATAAGAATAATGCAAAATATGATGTATTAGTAATGTTTGCATTAGTAATGCTAGTATTAGTTATGCTTGCATTAGTTATGCTAAGATTATTTCATATGCAGTGTTTGGTTTGATGTGCTAAAAATAATTTACATTGCATAATTTTAAATTAAAAAATTATTTACAAAAATACCCTCCACAAATATAATGAAAATGATGTGGAAAAGGTTTTGAGGGGCTATTGTGTCTTTACCCATGCTAATGCATGCATTAAAACCCCTTGCATTTCTAATACCAAAGGTTTCCCATGTACTAATTATGCATAACATAATACACAATATAGTGTATAACTAATGCTTGCATTAGTTATACATAGGTTGAAAAAGTATACCAAACAAGGTATTAGTAATACACAGAACTAATACATGCATTATTTTTTTTAATGCATCTTACCAAACGACCCCTTACTGGCATAGCTTCGTCTTGGATTACTTGTAGGGTATGATAGTTTATCCTTACTTTTCCTTAAAATATTATTGTGTCTTATTTCTTAGATAGTCATCTTTAATGTTATTCTTATTTTATATGTTATCTATACTTGCATTGTCTTTGGAGCTCAGTCGATCGATGCCTACTGAGTACCTCATGTTGGTACTCATACTACACTTCTGCACCCTACAGGTCATAGTATGAGTTCTTGCCACTGATGTGTGCATCGTGCGGAGCTGCCATGGATCAAAGATTCGAGTAAGCTCTGGACATTCAGAATTGTTCCTGTCCTCCCTCTTATTGTTAGCCCGATCTCCACTTTTGTATTTTAGAGATGGATTTGTATATATTCAATATGTATCTTACTTTGTATTCATATTATATTATAAACTCTTGTACTGACTGCACTAGATTTTGGGGACATATTTACTTCCTTCTTGTATCCTCTCTTTTTCATGTAATACTACTTTCTCTTTCCTTATTAGTCTGCTACTATCTGTTTTGGCACTAAGGGTTGGCTTACTTACTAGTGGTTTATGGTAGGTGCCATCATGACCTGAGAAATTGAGTCCTGACAATTTGGTAATAGAGCATAGGTTTACCGGTGTTGTTGGTACAAGAGCAAAGTGTCTAGTAGAGTCCTGCAGATTAATACGGAGACATCTGTATCCTATTTTTGGGAGGCTACAGGGTATTCTTAGGAAATTCTATTCTTGACTCCTTGTCGTGTGTCCATACTTCTATGAACCTCTAAGTAATTCTTTTGACTCCACTCTTTACCAGATGGATAGCACGAGCTTGTCGATGGATGAAGATGGTACTTTCATGCGTGTTTCTAGAGTTTTAGCTCAGCATCAAGATAGGGGGTTAGAGATGGATATTGAGGATTTTCAGCATCAGCCAGAGGGTCTAGGGCCAGACTAGGCTCTGGCATAATTTGTGACCACCTCAACTTTTCCAGATACAGTGTTAGGGATTCCAAGTCTTTTCATGGATACTTCACAGTAAGTGGTGGTCCCCGATATATCGAGTGGTTCTCATGTCAGAGTTGGGTTTATTTGTATTCAGCAAGGTTCTCTGTCAGTTTTAGAGTAGGAGATTGGGTTTCTCGAGTGGGACAGGCATACTTCTATGTTATATCCTATTGAGCATGAGATGGTGCGTGGATTTATTAAAGAATTAGCTTTTCCACTCCTCTTGGAGACGGAGTATTTGATAGCAGCTGGGTCTTCTGTTCTTCAGGTTGTTGATCATGCGAGGATTATAGAAAGGGCATGTCTTGAGATGTATGGTGGTGGCGGTAATAGGCTATGTCAGTAGTACAGTATTAGTGGTATTTCATCCAGAGGTAGGGATCCTTCCAGCAGAGGTCACAAGCATTTGCAGCATATCAAGTCCATACAGAAAGTACCTCAGATTATAGGTGTCTTTCAGACAGATCGTGGTGGTCGCAGTGGAAAGAGTTCGGGTCAGGAATTACGAGGCTCTAGATTTAGGTCTTCAAGCCGTGGAGGCCATTCTGGGTCAGCTAGTTCAGAGCATCAAAGAGTTCTAGAGGCATGTTTTGATTGTGGAAAGATTAATCATTGGTCTAGAGAGTTCCCCAGGCATGGGTTGGTCATCTAGTTGGGATCAGCTCATGTTTCTTACCAGGTTAGAGTGCAAGAGTTTGTTATGACTGTAGAGAGATTGGTCACTAGTCAGAAGAGTGTCCTCAGCATAGGATTATTAGGCAGTTAGCATAGTCAGATCAGTCCCTTAGAGATGTGGCACCTTCAGCTAGAGGCAGTGCCCTCAGTATTTCAGTTGGTAATTTAGATGCCTAGTCTAAGGTCAGAATCGTTCAGAGTCATACTTCTTCGGGAAGGCCAAGGACTATGGCTTCAAATTTTGTTGTTATAGGTGCACTTTTGATTTCTATCTTTTAGCTTCTATTTGAATTATGTTAGGTTTTCATACCCATCGGGGGTTACATACCTAGATATTACTATATTGATCGTGTATGCCTTTGTGTAGATTTATACATGTTTGACTACCCTAGTAGATAATTTCTTTTAGTAGTAGATTGAGTGGATCAGTGTTGTGATTTCCTTAGGGTGTAGTACTTGGGATTAAGTCTCGTTCCTTTGTCATTTTGGCCTTGTTTTGGTCTTAGAGTGGTACTAGTTGTGTTTCTCATTTTTTGTAGCAATTGTACCTTATGTTATTGTTATTATTGTCACTATTTTGATGATGATTGATTCTTACCTGATAGACGGCTAGACTGATGTTATCTAGTTAGCATTTTCTCTTTTCATGCGATTTTTGTTCGTTGGCTTAGATGGCTACCTTAGTTGGTTGCCTTTCCTTTTCTATTAGTAAGGTCGGTTGTTAAGCGGGTTGTGGAAGTGAAGGAAGGTTTGCCCTTCCATGTTTTTTTGGAGACTTCCCTGTAGTGGTCTTGATTATGATGTTGATGGTGAGTTGGATACTCCGTTCTTTCTGCGATATGGTTCATGGTTCAGATGAGTTTAAATTGGTGTCAATAGGTAAATTCAAAGATTTCTCATTTTAGTATTTGCTTTGCCTGGTATGACTTTGTGGAGTGCTTCTTCTTGATGATATGTACTTATGGGTATTCATGGACATAGATAGGGGATTAGATAAACCAAATTCAGTTGTACTTCCCTGAGTTACTCGAGTTTTGGCTATCACTAGTACTATTTATAGCCTTGGTGAGTTCTTGGTTATGCCTTAATGCAATATGTCCTTCAAAGGAGGTGGAGTCGATTTTTGTGTCTTCAGCAGATGGTTTTCCTTTGTTGTGATCATGTTCTTCGACAACATTTTGATTTTAACTCTTGTAAGGGTCATTGGGTAAATGTTGGAATTCTGATAGCGAGATTGGTTTGAGTGTTTGCCATCCGTGAAGATTTGTGGGCTTTAGTTTTGGGATTTTGACCTTCCTGAATGGTGGCTTGAAATTTATGATAGATTTTGGAATATGGATATTGCACGTCAGTGGGATTGATTTGGATACTTGAGATCTAGTAGTTCAACTTTGATTTGAAGGTTACAGCTATGGATTGCATAACTTGATTGCAACCCCATTTTAAAATTTATTGCAGTTGAGCATTTATTTATAGGCTGACTAAGCCTACTCTTTACCTACCGATTCAATTCTCTTTGGTCCAGTTAGACTCTGTTTGATAGTTGCTTGTAAGATGGTCCATTGGCACACGGTATTGGTTTCTACTGCTTTTGACCTGGGTTCTCAGTTTTCTTCAAAATTTTGATTGTTTGCTCAGCGAAAAAAATGTACTCGATTTGGGTCTTAGCATGGTTTCACCTATAGTTGGTGGGATGTCCTAGAGTGGATCATTTAGTTTTAAGAGTTTGTGCTTCAGATTCCAAACTGTCAGACTCGAGAGTCATTCAGACTAGTTGTAACTTTGGCAAGAGATCACAGGCTTTGATTATCTCCATTTGTGTATCCAGGTAGCACTTATAGACTTATTCTTATGCTCGACAGTATGGATTTTTGATGGATCAGCTTCAGTATTTTAAAATTAGTGAGAGGTGGTTATGTGGACAAGACTCTGATGATATTCTGTGCGGATCAGAGTAGATGGCAGGTTTGGAAAGGCAAAAGAATGTTAGATTTGGAATTTGGAGCTGGGTGTCTGATTCATGCCTTGAGTGGTCTTCAACTTAGTTGAGTTTTCACTTGGTTGTGCTGGTATAGCTGTGATGTCAATGCATGTGGTTTGGGTTTTTATGCTTCAGTCGTGTTCAATTTAGTTGGAGGCCAGTTGGTTGTTGAGATTGAGTTTGTGGTATTTCAAAAAGTAAAGTAAGAAAGTTGGTGAAAAAGGGATACCTTAAGAGAAATCCCTTAGAAGCATTGACTTTTGAGTAGGGGTGGGCGTTCGATAATTCGGTTCGGTTTTGGTTTATTTATTTTGGTTTTTTTGGTTTTCGGTTATAGGTATGTGTGTACCAAAAACCGAACCGATTTAGTTCTGTTCAATATTTTAAAATTCGGTTCGGTTCGATTTCGGTTTATAAATTCAGTTTTTTCAGTTTTGGAAGAAGAAGAGGAAAAACAGAAAAAATAAAACGGTATCTGAAAATGGAATCGTCTTTTGATGTGAGTTTGGAATCACCACTGGTTGCGTCGTTGTTCGAGTGTTGGTGAGTTTGGAATTGCCGTTGTTCGTGTGTAGGTGAGTTTGGAATCGCCGTTGTTCGATTGCTGGTGAGTTTTTTGTGTGTGGTGAATTTATGCCCACCCCTACTTTTGAGGACAAAAGTCCTTTTATTATTGGATATTGTAATGACCCTCCAAGTTACTTTCTCAATTTTTGTGCATTTCCAGAGTTTTTGAGACTTCTCATAGCAGCTACAAGTCATTTGCTACTTACCAAAACAGTCGGTTCGGATATCGGACAGTTCATTTGGATTTTAGGCTCAATTCCCTGTTCTAGAGCTTCGTTGTTAAGGAATTGATCTCAAACTAAAACTCCTAGTAAACGGCCTCGAATAAGAATTTCGACATCGCCATCAGTTTTGAAAAGTTGATTTTAGGTTAGGGGGACCTATGGTCCGGGTCTCGAGGCTTTCGAACTTATTTTGGGCTATAAGGTAGATTTGATAAAAAAAAATGGAACTATAGGTGTAGGACCCGCATTTAATCAAAACGACCTTGGATGGAAATTTTCATGGTTCCATTGAGTCCAGAATGTCAAATTTGGTATGGTAACATAGCTCATTTGTGTGTACGGGGTTCCGAACGAATTTCGAGCACCCGATCAGAGTCCGTTGGACTTGGATATTTGCTGGTACAGTAGCACCTGGTACAGGCCACCATTCTCCTTTGTATTCGTGAGGAGTTGACCACATTCGCAAAGGGTCAAGTCTTTGACCTTCACGATCAAAAGCCTCCTCTCGCATTCACGATGAAGGGTTGGTCGGACCTGTTCCAATCTCTTCTTTGATATATTCATGATGCACTGCTACAGTTTTTCATCACGGTCACAGTTATTTCCTCGTGTTCACAATGAATGATTTCCCTGTCCTTCACTATCGCGACCAAGGGGCCTCGCATTCGTGATGAGTAACCCCTGGCCCTATATATTGTTGTCTTCCTCGAAAATCCATCATATTTCTACCCTTTTTCTGCCATTATTATACATGTAAGCTCAAGAACTTGTGGGAAATTATTAATTGGAGCTGTGATTGAGTTGGGGACACGTTAGCGATCATTTTCCCGTCGTTAATCCGTAAGTTTCTGCCCTAATTCTTCCTTTAATTCTTGATTCTCTCTTTTGTTTTCCTTAGCTCTTGGGGCTGTTTTGAGCCCTAATTGAGACGCCATTTGTGCTCAACTTTTGAGAATGTATCCCTTGTCCTTCGATAGACCTCGAGACGGATTCAATTTTGGAATTCCATTAGTGGGTCCCACGAGCCTATTTTTGACCCAATTTTGGGCCCGAAGTTTTATATTGCTATATAGGTATCATTTTACTCATATTAATGTGTAGTTTATGAATTTGATAGCATGACTGTATTCTGAGATTGTGGAGTGGAGATGAACAGTTAGTGGATGGTTCGAGACTACAGTTTGGCATCGAGGTAGGCATTGATCTACTTTTCTCTACAAGATTATGTATTGTATTAATTACATACTAGATGGGGTTGTAGGATAGGGTTAGGGTTAGTTGTATTAGTATTTGGCCTATGTAGGGGACTTAGTGTGGAATTGTGAATTTAGTCTTAGTTTCAAAAACCTATCATAGCTTTAGCACACTGTTAAGCTTGATTAGTTATGTACTCGACCTTAGGATGACATTGGAAATCCTTAGTGTAGGAGTTAGGGTAGTACTTACCCTTTTAGATTATATCCTTCGATTAAATTCCCCTGGTAGAATGATTTCTCCTGTTAGTCCTGCCTCTGACTTTCAACTTATACGTGTATACTCTTCTTGTGTTGTATTTTAAATTGTTGGGACCGAGGTCTTAGTTATGAGTCCATGGACACCAGGTTTGCTCTGTATGCCTTAAATGAGTTGTGGCTTAGTTTATAAATGTTTTTGGCTCTTACATTTGCTTTGTTTGGATACTGGTGATGGCATGCATTCATTATCCACATTCTCATGCTTATTTTAGTAGGTTAAGGCCCTTTTATGCTAGATTTTAGGCCCGTTCTCCCTTAGGCTAGTATATAGTCTGCCCTTAGGACAAGATTTAGCTCCTTTAGTACCTTTGGATGGGGTTGAGAAACCTTAGCCTAGGCTCAGGTAGGTGTTGCCTTAGGTTGGGTTACTAGGGTCTGGTAGTGGGTTCTGTTGCCTTTCTTAGGTAGAATGGTTTGAATGATTTTTCTTTTAGGCGTAGATGGACTTATGACAGTTTCCTTAGGCTTTTACCTTGGGTCTGGGTTGACTTAGACTTAATAGCACATATTTTTATTTTCATTACCTTTGGGGAGAGCAGTAGATGATCTTTGACCGCTCGAGGCTAAAGTTTATGAACAAATGGGTTGGTGATGGGCTTAGGACCCCTGGATTACCGCTAGTTATGTCATGGTTATGAGTTCCAATTTGAGTCCGTCATCTGTTCATAGTTATAATTTTTGGAGCCTTGGCGCTCGGTTATGGTTATTGCTAGGATTTTTGGTAGTTGTCGTGTGGATCATCAGGACTTTTATTACCACCCTATGGTTTCAGTTCAAACCTGGCTATTGTTATCGTACAATTATGGATCGTCAAGCCTCTTGTTATTACCCGATGGTTCTATTTCGATTCTAGTTCTTGTTATTGCTATGATTGTGGATTTTGTTTATGGAAGTCATGGTTCGGGATCAGGCAGTGTATACATATATCTCGAGTCCCCTATAGGCCCCTCTGTCTGTGAACCTCAGTACCGGAGGAGAATGGTCATCGTAGGTCCTGCCTTTTTGAGTTATTGAGCTGGAGGAGGTGTATACACTTGTGTTGGATATGGTACTTGATTTATCTTGCTCCATCTGGTTCTTTTCATGGTTCTCATTCTTTTGCATACATCACCTGTCACCGGTATGATTATTTGGCACTTGTATCTATCAGTCTTATGGGGACTGCATAGGTATAGGTTATGTTTGTTGTTTGTTGACTGATTGATTGTACCTTCCTGGCTTATGGGGGCCCAATTAGGTTATTGTATGTTTGGGCTAGCCGGTTATATTATTACTTGGATGTTATCATACTTATTCGTGGCAGGCTGGTTATGGACTGATACTCCAGGTTATTGGTACGTTTCTGACCCTTTCCCTCTTATTATGGTAAGCTTTATTATTATTAAGCCATTTTACGGTTATGCGTATTTCAATTAGAGACCCTATTGGTCTTAGAGTTAGCTTCCCCAGTTGGTTATGATCCTCTGTTAGGCCAGTCCCCTTTGGTTAACACTTTTCGGTTTAGCTATTCTTATGATATATGTTCGGTTTCCTTCATAATATTATTATTTTATGTATACCATTTCTTCATATTACTATTACATATCTCTTGTATATCTCTTCCTTCATACCTCTATTGTATATCTTATATCTCTTTCTACACTATATTATCGTACGTTGACTAGCTACTTACTGGCATAGCTTTGTCCCAAATTACTTGTAGGGTATGATAGTTTTTTCTTACTTTTCCTTTAAATATTATTGTGTCTCATTTCTTAGATAGTCATCTCTAATATTATTCCTGTTTTACATGTTATCTATACCTGTATTGTCTTTGGAGATAAGTCGGCTGATGCATACTGAGTACCTCATGTTCGTACTCATACTACACTTCTGCACCTTGCAGTCATAGTACGAGTTCTTGCCGCTGACGTGTGCATCATTCGAAGCTGCCATAGATCAGAGATTCGGGGTGAGCTCCTGACGTTTGGATTCGTTCCTGCTCTCCCTCTTATTGTTAGTCTGATCTCCACTTTTGTATTTTAGAGACAACTTTATATATATTCACTTTGTATCTTACTTTGTACTCCTGTTGTATTAAAAGCTCTTGTACTGACTTCACCCGGTTTTAGGGACATATTTACTTCCTTCTTGTATTCTCTCTTTTTTATGTAATATTGCTTCCTCTTTCCTTATTAGTACTCTACTAGCTGTTCGGGACTACGGGTTGGCTTACCTACTGGTGGGTTATGGTAGGTGCCATCATGACCCTAGAAATCGGGTCGTGACATATGTAGGCATTTGAAATTTTGATAAACTAATATTATATTTCTTGGAAAAACAAAACTACCATAAAAGCTGACCGTAGCTTTTTTATTTTGGTAGTAATAATAACATGGCAAAATAATATTATTTTGTTTTTGAAAAACTGCCACTATTTTTGGAAAAACAAAAATTGCCTACTAATTATATAAAAATTGTCGTAGGATTGATTTCTTTTGTTAAAAAATAAATAAATATTACAATCCGAAACAAAAAATACAATTACACTCTTATAAATATGTTTAATGTATTATAATGAATATCTACTTTGTTTCGTTTGAGAAAAGTTATTAGTTACTTTAAGACCAAGTTAGTTTTCACCTATGAATAAAAGGGTTATTATTCATGATAGAATAATTACGGGTTTCAATTCTAGCATCAGTCAAATCTAATTGATTTTTTTATTTTGTTTTGCAGCATCTGACTATATTGTTCTATTCCGTCATTATAAGGAAGCTGAAGATCTCCATAATTATCTGCAAAATAATGTGAAATTTAAGGAGTGGGAATGAATTGAGAGAAAAAATCTTGTCGCTCCTACAATGGCTAGGGCTTTGGACGTCCACCTTTTTTTTCTATCTATATTCTCAATCGAGTAAATATTTATTGTTTTGTTTTTCTATCAATGCTCTAATTATGGGTTTCAATTCTTGTGTCGGACAAATCTAATTGATTTTTTTTTGTTTTTGCAGCATCTGGGCATCTCCAATTATCCTTTGATTTAATTATTATTATTTCTTCAGTAGATTGTCACGACCATAATGATTGTGAGTGGAACCCACACTAACCTTCTGGTGGGAGAACCATCCAACCCAGCTATTGACCTAACCCTTTTATCCATTTTTAAACAATATTGAATGCTCCAACTTAATAAATATAAAATCCAAAATAAATAATTAATAAATGTGGAAAACCATCAAACTATCTATTATAACTCCCAAGATCTGAAAGTCACCATACAAGAATAATCTAAAAACCATAAAGCTGAAGTCTAAATAAACATCCCAAAATAACTAATAAAAGAATATCATTGTTCGAAAGAGTGAATATGATTAAGAGAATATCCAATGGCAGCCCGAAGATATTGTTCACCCTTGAATCGATAAGCTGTTGGTCACGAACTATATCTAAGGTCTTATCTCAGTCACTAGAATGCCTTCTGCACTCAATAAAAGAAGAGCACAGATAGTATTAGTACAAACACTATATACTGGTAGGAATCATCTGACGGCTTTAACTTGAAAAACCATACATAAGCATAAATCAAGTAAAAGTAACTAACATTTAGGACATACAAGCAAATGCACTATAGTTTACTATTATTCATAGGACAACCTCTTACAAAATCTATCAACACATTAGTATAAGGAGTAGTCGCTTACCTCATCATGTCATCACCTTCATCTAAGTAAAATATCAACACGAGGAGAGTTTATAACCCTCTATTATCATCAAGTGTATCATATCCAGTTACGTACCTCTAATTATTTCACAAGTAGTCTTAAGTTGCTTCTAATTGACACAACATTTATACAATACTATTATGCAATCGATGAATGAATGATATGAAATAATGCATCATGATCATCAGTCCAATCATGATAGGGTACACATATACTAAAAATCTTATATGTCCATTAGTCATGACCTGCAGGGGATGAACTCACATCCATGTACTATACCGACGAGGTACCCACTCCTCCAAACATCAAACTGAAATCAATATGTACCGACGAGGTACCTGACCCACCGAGTATAATAATAAATGAATATCTCCATCAACATTAACCAGAATATGATAAGATGTGCCTATAAGCAATTGTACAATTTAACTAAAAAATATTCAACCTCATAGTTCATCATTTTAAGTATAAGATCAACTATTCAAGTCACTTTCCAACTCACAAGTAATCCCAAAGGCTAATCATAATTACTCAACTCATGAATAAGCATGGAGAATCAAATCAAGTCTATAACTACATTAAAATATAACCTTCCCTGAATTTGAGCCTCAAAATGCACTACTCCACTTGAGTCTTGCCCTTCCTTGTTCTTTGTCTAAAAATAACAAGAAGGAATAATTCATGATTTATTCTATGATTCTAGGCATCAATAACTGAAACACATTGATTCTAACCCATGATCATAGCCTAATTCATCATTCTAGGATTTTTCACCTTTTAATCTACTTCAATTTCCCATAATTCGTGAATACTAGAACAAATTCTACTCAAGAAAGTGTACTCTAGCACCCCTAAAGTCATTAAAAAGTTACTAAAAGTCACCCATGAACATTCTACACCAGATCATCAACGTAGGGTTAACCCTTAAATTCCACCATGAACATGATTCTAACTATCCTACAGATTAAAAGAAGTAATAACGCATTAGAATGGTAGAAAAACCTTACCTCAAAGATGAAAATCGCCCCCAATTGAAGAAAATTGTCTCTCAGCCCTAGAATAAGTGTTGGATGTTTTTGGGATAAAATACGCTAAGTCTCTGATTTTCTGGGTATAATTTCCCCATCACCGCTGCAGCGGTTCATTGCTCATTGTAGTGACATACCCTTTTGGCCTAGGTGTAGCTACAACTATAGATCCTTCAATGCAGTGGTGCCACTGCAGTGATAGACGTACCGCTGCAGTGGTAAAATGGTAGAAAATTAGTTTTTAAGTCAGTAATAATGTTTTTTATTCCCCTCATTTCAAAAACTCATCAAGGTCTAAGAGAAGGCAATTTTTCACCAATTTGGGGGGTTTCCATCTTTGAGGTAAGGTTCCTTTACTCTTTAAACTTAAAATTACTCCTTTTGATTCTTAGAATTATAAGAATCATAAAAACAATAACAACATACCCAGTGTATTCCCATAAAGTGGGGTCTGGGGAGGATAAAGTGTACGCAGTCCATACCACTACCTCAGATGAAGTAGAGAGGTTGTTTTTGATAGACCCCCAGCTCAGGACAATCGTAAGAATCATAATATTGAGTGAAATTGAAAGCTAGCCCTAAGTTCATGTATTGGTGGAAATTGGTAGGGAATGACTTGAATTTAGTTGTATTTGATCCTAGGGTGTTAGAAAATACTTTCTAGGGTAAAATTCTTCCTAATCATAAAATATGAAGGATTCAAAGAGGTTAAAGGGACCCTAAAATGATGAATTAGGTCAAGTTCATAGGTTGAATTTGATGAATATGAGGTTATAATGCGTAGAATGGTAAATTGTTGTGTTAAAACTTTTGTATTATTATTTATAGATCAAGACTAGGAAGAAATCAAAAGCGCAAGACTGTGGTTTAATAGTAGTTTCGAGAAAGGAATCGAGGTAGGTTATGGTTTAATAGTAGCATAGACTTGCTTGAATATGTTCTTATGTGTGAGTTGAATGTATTTGATTAGCTTTTGGACATTACTTGTGATTATTGACAATATATTCATTTGAGCATTGGTTTTGAGATAATATTGAGATGTTGTTGGATCGGGTGTCAGGCCGACACTGTTATATGAATTAGGTGTCATGCCTACACTGTTATTAGATTAGGCACCATACAGGTACTGGTACATGGAATGAGTTCGTCCCCTGCAGGTCATAGCTGAGAGTCCCAGTAGACTCTAGTATATGTGTACATCCTGCATGCATGCAATCATCATTTCATTTGAATATATATATATATATATATATATATATATATATATATATATATATATATATTGTGGTGACCATTATTGAAAGAATCTGTGTAAGTATAACTGATGTACTTGTATGCCTGTATTTCTAATGAGATGAACTGTTATGATGGTACATTGCTTGTCAACTAATTATGAGTTGTGTCTTGATTGTTTCTTATATGTATTTCACTTGCTTATTTGTATGGTGCTGAGTTAAGTCAGCCGATGATGCCAACCAGTACTTAGTTGTTGTATTGATTCTACACGTGCTCTTCTTTTTGTTAAGTACAGAGCATGTTTTAGCATTTGAGACAAGACCTCGACTCTAGTTTGTGACTCCAGCAGCGATTCAAGGGTGAGCACCATGTCCGGACAGCTATTGGATAATCTTTGTTTTGTTCATGTCTGTTATTTCAAGACAGTGACAATTATTTTTATTTTGTATTCTGGATAATGTTTAGACATGTTTTGGATATCTTTAGGATTTTTGTACGGTTACTTTTGGTCGTAGAGGTTGTAATAATTAGATATACTTTCGCACTTTCTTTTGATTTTGGATATTAAATAAGTTAGTAATAAATCATTTGCTAATATTTTGTGTATTGAGTTAGATAATAGTTTTATTGATGAAGGTGAATGGTGAAAGAACTTTGGTAATCGGTTAAGAGTTAGGTTAGATGGTTCTCCTACTGTAGAGTTAGGGTGGGTACCACTCATAATCGGTTGGGTCATGACAGACTTAGACGTCTTTAGATCTTGCTTAGGGAAGCTTTCACTTTTATATCAGGAATGTCGACTTGCACTTGTAACATAGACTTTGACTTTCCAGAATCCTTACTCCTAACTTATATTCACATAGGTCACTCATACGAATAAGATGTTCAACTCCCTAAAACACGTGTAATTGAGAGAGTCATCATATCAGTGCCATGGGCAAATGCCTACCTTCAGGAGAAGATTACCGAATGAGTTTCAAACCATCCTCTTTACTTCATAAGATATTTAGGGAAAGGGGAGTTTAGCCACTTGACTCTAAGAAAAGGGGAGCCTGTACAACCTTGAGGAATCGAGACTAGTCAAAAAATATTCGAGTTAGTGATAAATTATGATGCTCATCTATCTCCTTAACTGTCACGACCTAAACCCATCGTGAGTGATACCCACACTAAACCCCCTAGTGGGAGAACCAACGAACCTAATAAGCTAATCAACACTTAGCCAACAATAGGCTACTAAACCAATCTCATTGATAAAACCAATAATCCATATTTAAACGAAAAGTAAGGATAACATAATGTAGAAATAAAACCAACCCTAGAACATGAAAGTCATCGTACCAAAACTCTAACAATTGTCAAAAGAAAGGGTATGCAACCCCAAAACCAAAGTAATATCCAGGTCCAAAACAATGGACCAAAAATAAATGAATAACTCATGGTATCCCGGAAGATGCAGCTCACTAATGAGTTCGAATACTGTCTGTCTGAAAACTGAGGTCTCAAAACAGTCGCTGGAATATGCTCTACACTCAACAAAAAGAACAGCACTTGTAGTATCAGCACACAAGAAACAATGGTGTACAAGTAGGGTCATCAGCCAACCCAAATTAAGAAATATGAACATATAACCACAATGAAGTACAACAAGACAACCACGATCCCTATCGCGTAACTCTACTCCATGTTCATAACAGGTAGCCTTGTAACAAGTACAATTTGAAGTTCAGGCAATATAAGTCAACAAGGATAACAAGTTAAGTCAAACTATGACCACCAACAAGACTCCAAGTTAACAATCATGACTCAACAATCATATAATCATGTTTTAATCATACAAGTAGTAGTCCACATAGAGTTAAGTCACAACTTGCAATTAATATGCATCTTGATTTACATAAAGAAGCCACCTTTAGCATTTAAGCACATAAACTCAGTTCACTCAAGGAACCAACATAATAATGACAAAACATAAGCCCGGTTCACTCAAGGAACCAATATAATCAAGAAAAAATATAACCCTCGGTTCACTCAAGGAACTGTCACACTCACCAAATACCTGTACACACATGCTAAAGGTTTTATGGTCGCCCACTAGCCATGATCTGTAGTGAATGAGCTCTTGTCCATGTACCAAATCCTAGAAATCAACTGTCTTCCAACCTTATATCAACCAATCCCGCAGAGATGTCCAAATACTGGTACATTCCACAATAATGATAGATATCACAATAACCACTACCACAATGACAACATAAAAACACTTGTAATAACCAACAAGCTTTCATTTAAATTCATTGCATGTGATTAACACTTTGGATATCAAACAGTCATTCACTTCTCTTGAACATGCATTGTCCAAGCAATACTAAGAAATAGTTAACATGCACACATAACACAAATTAGGTTTAACTTCATTTAAACCATCACCTACCTCAATCTAAGCCTGAAATGCTCTACTGATCCTGAACTTTCTCTTTTCTTGTAACATCGAATTGATTGTGGTCTAAAAATATGAACACAATATATAATCAACCAAATGACCTATAATATCGAGGATTACAACCTAATCCCAAACCCCAAGGTCAATTTCATGATCATCCAACCTATTTTAGGGTTTTTATACAATAAATTCACCCTAAAACTACCAATTTTATGGTTACATTAGCGAATTATAGTCATGCAAAAGTAATTTAATGATTAACAACTAAACCCCAAAGGTCTTACACCAAATTTACCCTCTTGCACTAGAAAATCATCTAAGTCAAGCGTAAAGCCTCCCTAAGACCCATAAACTAGTTAATTGAGATGAATTACTTACCTTTACAAAGAAAATCAATGGAAACCTAATGAAAATCATCCAAATCGACTTATACCTTCCCCAAAATGAGTTTAGAATAATGTACCATTTTTGGGGAAATTTATACACTAACAGCAATTACCCTTTTATAGCGACCCGATCCCGCAATAGTGGCATCTGCCCACTATAGCAGAATTGACCAACTTTGACTCTCGCTATAGCAAGAATTTCTCCGTTATAGTGGCCTTCCACCCGCAATAGTGGGTGTGGTGAGGTAGAAACCCAAAAAAACTCCTAGTTTTGCCTTTTTTGCAACGTAACCTTAAAACATGACATCCTGGACTAACCCCTTTGCGTCAAGTTTGATATCGAGAGTTCTACTCACCCGAATTCACTTTCAAAAAGTCCAACGAATTCCTTATCACATTAGCTAACATTAAATAATACTAAACCTTATTACATTTACCCAATCCATTCCCGAATTTCACGAGATCATACCTCACTCTAATTTTGTCCGAGTATAGTCTAGCCTAAAATTTTTAACTTTCAATTTTGGAAAAATCTTAACCCAAAATTTTTACATGATTGTCTCACTCGTAACAACAACAAGGTTCATTATAACAGATACGAATTTACCCACCGTTCATCCCCAAACTATCAAAGAAAGAAAATGAGCCAATTTAAGGAAAGAAAAAGTACATGTATCCTCAAACAAGTGAGGGTACTTGTCCCGCATGTCCTTTTCAATTTCCCAAGAGGCTTCTTCAATCGGATGATGCTTCCATTGGACCTTTACCGATCAAATTTTCTTTTTCCTCAACTTTTAAACATCCCAATCGAGAATGGCAATCGGCTCCTCCTCATAAGTAAGATCCTTATCTAACAAAACTGAATTGCACTTGATAATATAATCCCTATCCCCATGGTATCTCTTAAGCATGGATTCATGGAACACCAAATGTACCCCCAATAAGTTGGGCAATAAAGCCAACCTGTATGCTATCGAACCCCCAACATTAAGATCCTTCAATGGACCAATATACCGAGGGCTAACCTTTCCCTTCTTTCCAAACCTCATAACTCCCTTTCTATGAGACACCTTTAACAAAACTTGTTCACCAATCTTAAATGGCATGTCCCTGACCTTACAGTCTGCATACTCTTTTTACCTACTCTGGGTGGCCAACAACTTGATTTGTATAAACCTCACCTTTTCCTGAGCTTCTTTTACCAAATCAGTGCCCAAAGGCTTCACATCACTAGCCTCGAACCATTCTATGGGTGATCTACACCTCCTTTCATAGATTGCCTCAAATGGAGCTATATCAATGCTAGAGTGATAATTGTTGTTGTATAAAAACTCACACAACGGCAAAAACTGGTCCAGTGGCCACCAAAGCCAATCACGCATACCCTAAACATGTCCTCAAGCGCCTAAATCGTCCTTTCCGACTGTCCGTCAGTCTGAGGATGAAAAGTTGTGCTAAAAGTGAGTTGGGTGCCCAAATCATCATACAACCTGTCCCAAAATTTAGAAGTGAATTGCGTATCTCTGTCTGAAATGATGAAAAGGAGCACCCCATGTAGCCTTACTATCTCCCTGATGTAGATCTTAGCCAACTACTTAGAGCTGAAATCCACTCTACCCATAATAAAATAGGCTGGTTTAGTCAACCTATCCACTATGACCCAAATCGAGTCATGCTTTCCCAAGGTCTTAGGAAGACTTACTACATGATCCATAGCTATCCTCTCCCATTTCTACTCGGGAATAGGTAAGCTTTGGAGTAATTTTACAGACCTTTGATGTTCATACTTTACCTGCTGACAGTTATGGAATTTAAATACATACTCCACTATATCCTTCTTCATCCCAAGCCACCAATAAAGCTGCCTCAAGGCACGGTACATCTTAGTTGCACCTAGATGAATAGAATATCATGAACCATAAACTTCTGCAAGCATATTCTGGATTAAATCACCTACCCAAGGAACACATACCCATCCTTTAAACCACAATACTCCATACATATCAAGTGTGGTATCTGAAGACTCTCCAGAAACCACCTTGTTTTGGAGTTTATTCAATTTCGCATCCTCAAACTATTTGGCCTTGATTTCATCAAGGAATGTTGACTTTATCTCAATACTAGCCAACACTCCACCCCTTTATGAAATACCAAACTACATAAACTAAGATGCTAGAGTTTGATACTCCTTATCCAAGGGTTGTCTTGACACCCTCAAACAGGCCAAACTGCCCATACTTACCATTTTTTAGCTCAATGCATTTACACCACATTGGTTTTACTCGAATGATACTGGATGGTCACATCATAGTATTTCAACAATTCCATCCATCTCCTCTGTCTCAAGTTCAAATACCTTTGTGTGAACATTATTGCAGGCTACAATGGTCTGTGAATATCTCACACTTGACACCATAAAGATAGTGTCACCAAATCTTAAGTGCAAACACCACCGCTGCCAACTCCAAGTCATGAGTAGGGTAATTTTTTTCATGAGTCTTCAACTTTCTTAAAGCATAAGTAATAACATTCCAGTCCTGCATCAACACAGCACCCAAACCCAAGCATGAAGTATCACAAAATACAACAAAATCCTTACTTTCAACCGGTAATGAAAGAATAGGAGTTATAGTTAAAAGTGTCTTGGGCTTTTGGAATCTCTCCTCAAACTTATCTGACCATAAAAATGGCACATCCTTCTAAGTCAACCTCGTTAAGTTCATAGGAATAGAATCAAAATTCTTGACAAACATATGATAGTAACTAGCAAGACCCACGAAGCTCCTAACCTCAGTCACAGAGCTAGGCCAAACCCAACTCTTAACTGCCTCAATCTTCTGGGGATCTACCATAACCCATTTTTCAGAGACCACATGCCTTAAGAAGGCAACTAAAGACAACCAGAACTCAAAATTTTGAGAACTTTGCATACAACTACTATTTCCAAGATTTCCAAGATAATACGAAGATGACCTGCATATTCCTCCTTCTCTTGGAGTAAACCAAAATGTCATCAATAAAAACTATCACAAAAGAATCCAAGAAAGACTTGAAAATACCATTCATCAAGCTTATAAAGGTTGATGGCGCATTGGTCAACCCGAAATACATCACTAGGAACTTATAATGCCCATATCGAGCCCTGAAAGTTATCTTAGGTATATCCTCAGGTCAAATTTTTAGCTGATGGCAACCCAACCTCAAGTCAATCTTAAAGAATATTGACGCACCCTACAACTGTTTAAAGAGATCATCTATGCGGGGAAAGGGATACTTATTCCTGATGGTAACCTTGTTCAACTGCCTATAATCAATGCACATCCTTATGCTACCATCTTTCTTTTTAACAAATAGAACTGGAGCACCCCAAGGTGAAGCACTGGGATGAATAAATCCTTTATCAAACAGTTCCTATAACTGAGTTTTGAGTTCCCTCAACTCTGTCGAAGCCATTTGATAAGGAGGAATAGAAATTGGGCAAGTGCCCGGCTCCAAAGTAATACAAAAATCAATATCCTTGTCTGGAGGTATACCAGGCAAATATATAAGAAATACCTCCTGAAACTCAGGAACAGACTCAATAGAAGGGGACTCCGCACTAACATCCCGAAGATGAGATAGGAAGGCTGAACACCTCATCCCACTAGCTTTCTATCCCAAACAAAAGATAAGATTTTCATCGGCTTAAACTTATACGCTCCCTCCCACTCTAGTTAACCTATACCCGGTATTTCTAGAATCACTGTATTAGAATTATAGTTTAAGATAGCATGATATAGAGACAACCAAGTCATACCCAGAATAATGTCAAAATCAAGCATGTCCAAAATGATCAAGTCTACCTAGGTCAAAAAACCCATAAATAAAATAGAACATGCACAATAAACATGGGTCACCACCATAGAATCTCTAACCGGAGTAGAAACATATACAGGAGAATTGAGAACATCACAAACCAATTCCAGACACAAATCATATCTAACAGATACATAAGAGCAAGTGGAATATGGATCAAATAAAATAGTAGTCATCTGGTCACAGACAAGAATAGTACCTGTAATAACGGCATCAGATGCCTCGACCTTGGTTTTGCCTGAGAAAGCATAGCAGTGAGCTTTAGCATCAAGCTGGGAAACCTTCCTAGTAGGCTATGCTCTACCCTTTCTTGCATTACCATTACCTTTATTTCTACCATGACCTCCCTGATTATTACCCCATCTACCCTATGGACGACCATTACCATTACCACCTTCATTTATACCTGTTGGAACCACAACCTTGGTCTGCTATTATGCCTGATTACCATTTTGCCTCAAAGGACACTCTCTCTTGAAGTTCCCTGCAGTACCATAATAATAACAACCTCGCTCAAGAGAAGACATGTTGGCCAAAGAGTACGAAGCCCCATGGACTCTAGCCCCTAAATGACCACCTGTACAGGATAGAAAAGATGACTAAATGGGGTGATCCAAATGAACCTACTGTCTATGACCCCTGGAATAAGAACCACTGAAGTTGCCCGCATTTTGGGATATCTTGGCTAATGCCTTAGATTGACCAGCCTGCTAAACTCTCTCAAGTTTTTTTACATAATCAGATATGTCATTGAAGCTCTTTCATGCAGAAGTCATGTGAATACATAAAACCTAAAGATCAGTGTTCAAACCTTTAACATATAACCGGATCCTCTCCTCTTCAGTGCCCAACAGCTGTGTAGCATAGCGAGACAGAGTATGGAATTTCGGCCACATAGGCCAAAATTGTCATACTTCCTTGTTCAAGGGCCAAGAACTGATCCTTCTTACGGTCACGAAAGATACTGGGCACATACTTCCCCAAAAATAGGGCATGAAACTGAGCCCAAGTCAATAGAGGTAAAACTGGTGACCGATACTCCACATAGGCTCTCCACTACTTCTGCCCCTTGCAGTTGGAAAGTCACGAACTCAACACCATGTTGTTACACAATCCCCAACTTATGAAGCCTCTCATAGAAATCAATAACAAACTTAAATGCATCCTTAGTCACAGTACCATGAAATAAATGAGGCTTCATTTTCAAAAACTTGATCAGTAACTCATGCTCGGTCCTGGTCAATGGGGAAATGCATCAGCCTGGTGAATAACCTCAGAAGACATCAGAGGAAGGACTGCCCTACAGCTGGTACGGCCACCACTGGTCCCAAACCATCCTCATCTACTTCCTCAGCCTCCTCAAAATGATCCTAGGGTAGGGGAGGTGATACTAACCTCTGACGGGCCTAGTCAGCTACTTCCTGAGATCCACCCCTGGCGGGTGTTGCTCTTTTTCTTCCCCTTCCCCTACCCCTACCTAGTCCTCATCCCCGAATAGATGGTTTCGTAGCTAGAGTTGCTAGTACTGAGGCTGCTGCTCTTGCTCCATTTGATTTAGTGTTCACCCTCTGTGGACAAAAGAATGAAGAGGGTCAGATACTAAATTGTCAGATACCAATTAGAATCAAGTTATAGCACAAAAGAAAAAAGAAAGGATAGTTTCCTAAGGTCCTATAGCCTCTCAAAGAAAAGTAGAAATGTCTCTGTACCGTTCCATAAGAATCTACTAGACCCATTTTGGTACGACGAGATCAACAAACCTAGGACTCTGATACCAACTTTGTCGTGACCTCAACCCACTGTGAGTGGCATCCACACTAAACACCCCGATGGGAGAACCAACTAACCTGATAAGCTAATCAATACTTAGCCAAAAATAGGCCACTAAACTAATCTTATTGATAAAACCAAAAATCCATATTTAAACGAAGAGTAAGGATAACATAATATGTAAATAAAACCAACCCTAGAACCAGAAAGTCATCATACCAAAACTCTAACAATTGTAAAAAAAAATGGGATACAACCTAAAAAATAAAGTAATATCCAGATCTGAACCAATAGACCAGAAAACAAATAAAGAACTCATGGTAGCCCGAAAGATACAGCTCACCCTTGAATTTGAATATTATTTATCTCACAGCTGAAGTTTTGAAACAGTCGCTAGAATATGCTTTGTACTCAACAAAAAGAAGAGCACGTATAATATTACCATACAAGAAACAACAGTGTATTAGTAGGGTCATCGGCCAACCCAAAATGAGAAATATGAACATATAACCATAACATATTACAACAAGACAACCATGATCCCTATCATGCAACTCTACTCCAAGTTCATAACACTTAGCCTTGTACCAAGTACAACATGAAGTTCAGTCAATATAAGTCAACAAGGATAACAAGTCAAGTCAAACTATAACCACCAACAAGACTCCAAGTCAACAACCATGACTAAACAATCATATAATTATGTCCCAAATACACAAGTAATAGTCCACACAGAGTTAAGTCACAACTTGCAATTAATATGCATCCCGGTTTACATAAAGAAACCACCTTTAGTATTTAAGCACATAAATCAGGTTCACTCAATAAACCAATATAATAAAGACAAAATATAAGCCCGGTTCACTCAAGGAACTAATATAATCAAGAAAATACATAATCTTTAATTCACTCAAGGAACTGTCACACTCACCAAATACTTGTACACACACGCTAAGGGTCTTATGGTCGCCCACTAGCCATGAACTGCAGTGGATGAGCTCTTGTCCATGTACCAAATTCCAGACATCAAGTGTTTGCTAAACTTATATCAACCAATCCCGTAGAGATGTCCAAATACTGGTGCATTCCATAATAATGATAGATATCACAACAATCACAACCACAATGATAATAGAAAAACATTTGTAAAAAACAACAAGTTTTCATTTAAATTCATTGCATGTGATTAACACTTAGGATATTAAACAGTCATTCACTTCCCTTGAACATGCATTATCCAAGCAATATTAAGAAATAGTTAACATGCACACATAACACAAATTGGATTTTACTGTATCTATACCATCACCTACCTCAATCTAAGACTGAAATGCTCTATTAAACCTGAGCTTTCTCTTTTCTTGCAACCTCAGCTTGATTGTGGTCTAACAACATGAACACAATATATAATCAACCAAATGACATATAATATCGAGGATTACAACCTAATCTCAAATTTCAAGGCCAATTCCATGATCATCCCACCCATTCTAGGGTTTTCCTACCATAAATTCATCCTAAACTACCAATTTCATGGTTACTTTAGTGAATTATAGTCATGCAAGAGTAATTTAATGATTAACAATTAAAATCCAAAGGTTTTACAACAAATTTACCCTCTTGCACCAGAAAAATCATTAAGTCAAGCTTAAATCCTCCCCTAGACCCGTAAACTAGTGATTCTAAGGTCACTTAACCGAAAAACTAGTTAATGGGGATGAATTACTTACCTTTACGAAGAAAATCAATGGAAACCTAATAAAAATCGCCCAAATAGCCTTAGCCCTTCCTCAAAAATATGCTTAGAATAATGATCCATTTTAGGGGAAATTTTTGCATTAACAGTGATTTACCCTGCTATAGCGACCCAATCCCGCTATAGCGGGATTGACTTACTTTGACTCCTACTATAGAAAAAATTTCTCCGCTATAATGGCAGCCCCATAGCAGCTTGCCACCCACTATAGCAGGTGTGGCGAATGATGTGCCGTGGTTTCATGGCACTTTTGATGCTTAAAATAAGGAAAATATGCATTGAATCGGGTATGTTTAGTTGGTATGATGTGTTTTCTGTTCAATATTGCATGAGAATAGGTTTTTGGAGGCAAAATGGAAAAAGAGGAAGAATCATGAACGAGAACGAAGTATTTGAAAATGAAAGAGTCAAGTCAGGACCAGAGGAGTGACTCACTATAGGACTCATGTCACATGAGTCGACCTACATGACGTAGGTCCATGCCGTGGGTCGACTCCGAGAGTTTTTCAAGTCACTCAATTTTCACGGCAGGACCCACATCACGTGAGTCAAACTGCGTGACGTAGGTCTGTGTCGTGGGTTGGCTCCTGAAGATTGTGAAGAAGCCTGATTCTCATGGTAGGGACCCACGTGATGTGACTTGGTTCCACAATACCAAGCCAAGGTACTGTGGAAAAGTGCTGACTCTGTTTTTCTATTTTGTTTAGGATAGGATTCACCTTGTATCTATAAATACCCTTTTATTTTCCTATATTTAAGACTTAGTTAGTTACTTTATTTTTTATTTCTATTACATTGTTTTTGAGTTCATAAACACATTATTGATTTTGTAATCTTGGAACACCGATTCGAGGGTTTTTATTCATATTGAGATTTTGGAGTTTTCTTCTTATTGTGAGTTTATAATTATGTTTTCCTCATTGAATTCTTCTTGTTTTCGTGTAACCATGAGTAGCTAAACCCATCAACTAGAGTTATGTGAACCAAGAGAAATTAACAAAATGGGTTAAGTGCAAAGCAATTCTGAACCATTGTGAATGCATGTATTGTTATTGACTTTATTATAATTTATCTTTTAACGGTTGTAAACATTAGAAACTTGCCTATATTCTAGACTTGCTAGAGAGAGAGGTAGAAATTGGGAAAAGGAAATAACAACATAGATTTGAAGCTATCAACCTTCATCTAATAACTTGAGTCATAATAGGATAATTATCTGAGATCTAGGACAAGGGTTAGTAGTGCGACACTGGGAGACTAAGAGGAGAAGAGTAAAATTTGTCTAACCAAGGTCGAGAGACATTTCGATGAACTTAACTTGTTAGATTTTGCATGCAACGCAGAGGGACAATCTTGTCAGCACAAGTAACTGGTGGAGTTAAGGAATCATTGGGGATCACAGTCCTAGTGTATTTCTCCTATTAATTACAAATCCAAAAATCAACAATCGTTACTGTTATTACTTACTCACAAAAACACCCCAGTTTTACTTACTTGCCAATTACTCAGACTAGCATTTGACATAATTTTGTCCTATTCCCTGTGGGATCGACCCCAACCTAGTTGGGTTCTATATTTGATACAGCGACCACATTATACTTTTCTGGAGGTAATTATTAAACCACATCAAATTTTGGTGCTGTTGTCGGGGAATACGATTACGGAGTTGATTAGTTTACTTGTTGGAGTTGATTGGTTTTATTTTTCTACACTATTTTAGAGGGAATACGGCAGTGTATGCCCAACACTAGGAGTCATTTTCTACACTATTTTAGAGGGCACACGGTGGTGTATGCCCAATACTAGGAGTCAAGGAAATCCTCTGATTCCACTTGATATTGAGATCGAACGAACACTGAGAGCAAATCAAAAAATGGTGAATACCGATGGAGCTCAGAATCCCGCAGCCATGGGAGATATTCATAACCAGCAAATTCAGCCAGCAAATTCAGCCAGTTGGTCATGAAACTGTGGAACAAGTCACTGGTCGATTGACGGCTGAGGAAAATACAAGACAAGCAGCTATTAGACAAAAGGATAGGGATCATCAAGGAATGTAAGAGGCAGCACAACGTCTAGCTGCACTTGAAGAGAGACAAAAATATTAAGGGTTTAACAACCCCTTTAAAGACCATATGTGTCGGTTTATGATGATCCCGAAGAAGAGGATGTGGCTTATTTCGAGCCGATTGAGACTGGTGTTATTATTCCACTAGAGTTACCTCAGGGAACTAAGTTTCACATTACAAGTACCATGATCCACCTACTAAACTTGAAAGGTGTGTTCGCCGGTCTTCCTTCAGACGATCCGAACATGTACGTGATGAATTTTGTGGGGGTCTACACTTCATATAATTTGGCTGGAGTTGACTAAGAGGCTATTCGGTTGAGATTGTTTCCATTCTCTCTAATAGGGGAAGTGATTTTGTGGTTGGCCGAGTTAACACGAGGTTCCATCACTACTTAGCAAGAGTTGAGAAATCAATTTTTGGAGAGATTTTTCCCACCCTCCAAGATGCTACAATTGAAGGATGAGATTTACAACTTCAGATAACTACATTCTGAAGCACTGTACAAGGCATGGCTAAGGTTCAAAAAGAAGCTGCATAATGTGCCAAATCATAGGATGAGTGGTAGGAGTTTACTTGAGATCTTCTACGGGGATTTAAACACCAATTCCAAGGCTGTAGCAGATACTATCACTGGCAGAGCATTTATGAGTTTGAGGTGGGAACAAGCTTTAGAGATTTTAGATCGTGTCACTAAGACCAACTGAGGATGGCATACTCGGGAGGCAGATACACCTGCGAGGACGTATACTATTGGAGCCTCGACAGCACAACAGGCTTTGGATGAATCTGTAGCTCAAGAGGTCGCATAGTTGAGGACAAAAATTAGCTTACTAGCAAAACAGATTACTGCTGGAAGTGCTGAAAAGGTGCATACCGTAAGTGTACAAGGAAAAACACCTAGGCATGACGATTATGAATCTGAAGAGGAGGCTAAGTACTTGGATCGAGAGGTGGCAAATTTTTGAGCCAAGGGACAGGGGTCTAATCAAAACTCTTGGAACTGGAGGCAAGGAAATCGAGGTCGGAACTACTATAGAGACAATTACAACAAGTCGGGATATAAAGATAAAGAACGAGATTGTGAAGATGATTGGAGGTGAAAGGATGATTATAAAGAGAAGAGTGGCGCATATGTTCCACCGGGGAACCGCAATACTGACTATGGAAATTCAAAAATAGAAGCCCTTCTTAACAAATTGGTTAAAGGATCAGAAAATCAAGAAAATTGCTTGAAGGAAATTAAGGAAGACATTTCGGGAATAAGTCAAAAAATTGAGTCTCACTCAACTGCCATAAAACAGTTGGAACAATAGTTTGGGAAAATATCGGTGGCATTGAACCAACGTCAACCAGGCACCCTTTCGAGCACCACCGTCTAGAATCTGAAGAATGATAGTCATTGTCCGTACATTACTACTAGAAGCGGGAAATGATGACTGACCCATCTATACTTGTGGATAGTGGTAAGAAAGATGAGCCGATGATAGTTGATGTAGAAACTGAGATAGAGATAGATAATTCTAAGGTCGATGCATTTCCAAAGCCTCATGATGCTGGAAAAAAGGCCAAATCTGATAATAGAAAGGAAAAGGAAATCCCACAAGTATTAAAACAAATTCCTCGAACCTCCTCCTTTCTTTCCTCAGAAGTTGAAAAAGAAAGCTGAAGAGCATAAATATCAGAAATTTATATCAATGCTAAAGGAATTATCGATAAATATTTCTCCCATCGAAGCTTTAGAACAAATGCCAGGTTATGCAAAATTCATAAAAGATTTGGTGACGAAGAAGAGAACTGTCAGTTTTGAGCCAGCAGATAATTTACACCATTGTAGTGCAATTACTTCTCGTTCACTTGTCAAAAAAAAAAAAAGATCTGTGGGCCTTCACCATTCTGTGCACTATTGGGGCCTATAATTTTACAAAAGCTCGGTGTGACTTAGGTGATAGTATTAACTTGATGTCGCTAGCTGTTTTCAAGCAATTAGGATTGGGAGCACCAAAAACAACTTCTATGAGACTCCTTATAGCGGATAGGACTGTGAAAAAATCGGTGGGCATTTTGTATGATATTTTGGTAAAGGTTGCATCGTTCATCTTTCCAGCTGACTTTGTGACTCTAGATTGAGAAGTTGATTTCGAGGTTCCTATTATCCTGGGGAGACCATTCCTTGCCACTGGCCGTGCATTGGTTGATATGGAAACTGCGCAGATAAAATTCAGGTTAAATGATGAACATGTTACCTTCAATGTTTACCATTCCATAAAGCAACCGAAAGATATGAGGATGATTTTTATAATTGATACACTTGATGAGAGTGACATAGTCGTTTCGATTGAAGAAAGGTTGGGGGTAGAAGCTCTTGCGACTGTGATTATGAATTTTGATAGCGATGGTATTGAGGAATACGATAAGATGGTTGGTGCACTTGCAGGTAGGGGATCATACACTTATACTCTAAAGAAACTTGAACTTGATTTGAATAATAGGGTGACCCCATCATCTTGTCCTTCTATTGAGGAGCCTCCAGTTTTGGAACTTAAGGCTCTTCTGGCTCACCTTTGCTACGTATTTTTGGGAGCCAAAAACACCTTGCTTGTGATTATTTCTACTGAGTTGGTGGAGTGGCAAGTAGAGGCTCTGGTTTCAATATTGAAGAAATTTAAGAGGGCCATAGGTTGGTTCATTACTGATATTATCGGGATTTCACCCGATATTTGCACTCACAAAATCCAGCTTGATCTTCAGTGCATACCAAGAATCGAGCACCAACGACGTCTGAACCTACCTATGCAAGAGGTTGTGAAAAAAAAAATCATCAAGTGGTTAGATGCAGGTGTGGTTTACCCCATTGCTGATAGGAAGTGGGTGAACCTAGTTCAGTGTGTGCCAAAGAAGGGAGGAATCACTGTGGTTCCAAACGATAAGAATGAGTTAATCCAAATGAGGTCGATTACTGGATGGAGAGTTTGCATGGACTATCGAAAGCTTAATTCTTGGACCAAAAAAGATCATTTTCCTATGCCTTTAATGGGCCAAATGTTAGACTGTCTTGCTGGTAGAGGATGGTATTGCTTTCTTGACGGCTATTCGGGACATAATCAGATTTTCATTGCTCCTGAGGACCAAGAGAAGACCACTTTCACTTGTCCATATGGGACGTTCGTGTTCAAAAGGATGCCCTTTTGTTTATATAATGCACCGGCCACTTTCCAGCATTGCATAATGTCCATTTTCTCCAACATAGTAGAAGACACTACTAAGGTTTTTATGGATGATTTCTCTATTGTGGGAGACTCATTTGATAGCTACTTGGCTCACCTTGCTAATGTATTACAAAGATGCGAGGAGTGCAACTTGGTGCTCAATTGGGAGAAATGTCACTTTATAGTGAATGAGGGTATCGTATTGGGGCATCAAATCTAAAAGGAAGGTATTGAAGTTGACAAAGCCAAGATTGAGGTGATTGGAAAGTTACCTCCACCTATTTCGGTTAAAGGATTTCAAAGTTTCTTGGGGCATGCAGGTTTCTATAGAAGATTCATCAAGGATTTCTCTAAGATTGCACATCCATTATGCAAGCTTTTAGAGAAGGAGGTGAAATTTGTATTTGATAAGGCGTGTCTAAAAGTATTTGAGTGTCTGAAAGAGAAGTTGATTTCATCCCCTATCATTGTTTCACCAGATTGGACGATGCCATTTGAGGCTATGTGTGATGCTAGCGGTTTGGCCTTGGGTGTAGTCCTTGGCCAAAGACGTGAGAAGATTCTACATCTGATTTATTACGCTAGCAAAGCACTTAATCCAGCTCAGAAAAATTACACTATAATCTAGCAAGAATTGTTGGCAGTGGTCTTTGCTTTCGAGAAATTTTGATCGTACTTGATTGGTACAAAAGTGATTGTGCACACAGACCACGCAGCACTTAGATATCTTATGTCAAAAAAGGACACCAAGACAAAACTGATTTGGTGGGTACTTCTATTGCAAGAATTTAATTTTGAAGTCAAAAATCGAAAAGGAATCGAGAATCAGGTTGCAGACTATCTATCATGCCTTGAGAAGGAGGCCATGCTTAAATTAAGGGATGATCTTGATATTGATGATACTTTTCCAGATAAGCAAGTGTTGGCAGCATCACAAGTCTTTATCCCATGGTTCGCAGATTTTGCCAACTTTTTGGCAAGTGATCTAGTCCCAGAGGATATGTCATATCAGTAAAGAAAGAGATCCATGCATGAGGTGAGACAATTCTTCTGGGATGAGCATTATTTATTTAGGGTGTGTTAGGATGGCATAATTCGAAGGTGTATTTCGAAGGTCGAGATAATGAGTATTTTGGAAGCATGTCATTCATCTCTAGTTGGGGGTCATCATGGAGGTGCGCAGACTGCCCATAAAATCTTACAATATGGATATTAATGACCCGCCATTTATAAATATGCTCATGACTATGCTCGAGCTTGTGACAAATGTCAAATACAAGGGAATATCTCACGCAAACACGAACTTTCTATAACCACTATTCTTGAGCTCGAATTGTTTGACGTATGGGGAATTGATTTTATGGGCCCATTTGTGAGCATGGGATGAAATACATTTTGGTGGCTGTTGACGATATTTCTAAATGGGTGGAAGCAATTGCGCTTCCCAACAATGAAGGAAGAAGTGTCACGACATTCTTGAAAAAGAACATCTTTTCACGATTCGGTACACCCCGAGTTATCATTAGTGATGGGGGATACTATTTCTGTAATCGACTATTCAAATCCCTGCTTGAAAGATATGGTGTCAAACATAAGGTGGCAACACCCTACCATCCTCAGACGAGCGGGTAAGTTGAGGTGTCAAATTGTGAGATAAAGTCTATTTTGGCAAAGACGGTGAATGCAAAACGGACTGATTGGGCAAAAAGATTGGATGATGCATTATGGGCGAATTGAAGTGCATTCAAGACACCGATTAGTAAATCTCCATATCAGTTGGTGTTTGGTAAATCGTGTCATTTGCCTGTCGAATTTGAACACAAGGCATTGTGGGCACTGAAAAGGTTGAATCTGGAATGGAATGATGCGGCTAAATTGAGACTAGAATAGATGAATGAGATGGATAAATTTCGTCTCCGGGCTTATGAAAGTTCAGCATTGTATAAAGAAAAGATGAAATTATATCATGATCAGAGGATTGAACGATGAGAGTTTCACCCGGGAGATTTGGTACTACTCTATAACTCCAGGCTTCGTTTGTTTCCTGGGAAGTTAAAGACCAAATGGTCTAGACCATTCACTATGGTTAGGGTGTTTTCGCATGGAGCAATCGAGCTGAAAGGTGATGATAATGTTCTATTCAAATTCAATAGGAAGCGTGTAAAGCACTATGTAGGAATCACAGAAAAATAAGGACATGTGAGGATATTAGTCTTGACGAAGTCTGAGTAGACAAGTAGGTTGGGTCATGCTGTGACATTAAATCAGGTGCCTCATGGGAGGCAACCCATGGGATGGTTGGTGAAGTCTGAGTAACCAACCTAGCCAGGTAGTACCGCGATGTTAAATCAACCACTGCTTAGGAGACAACCCAAGGTCTGATTTGCTTGTGATCTGATAATATGAGGGTCCAGAGTAAGTTAGCTGAAATTTAAAATATTGAACTAAAAGTGTTCAGTTCAACCCACGGGGGTGACCCACGAGTCGTGAGTCCACCCTCGTGATATAGGTTGATACCGTGGGATTCAGAGTCAGTTGTCAAGTTCCAGTATTTAACCCAGAACACTGACGCACGTGATGTGAGATCATCAACATGACGTGGGTGGGTAGCATGGAATTTAGAAAAATTACTCACCTGCAGAACCCAACCCATGCCAGGGACCCACGTGACATACGTGAACCCACGTAGCATGGTTCTGTGCTGTGAAAGATGAAACCGACCCATGCATACCTGGATTTTTGGCCCGACTCAAACCCTTATAAGTACCCAAACCCAAACTCATTCCAGAGAAACCCTAATTCGATGGTACCATCTTCCAAATACAAATCCTTTTCACAAATTTCATAAAATCTTTCATTGTAACTCTATCATTCCTTAAAAATCCAACATACCAACTCATAAATTCAGCAATTCCCAACCTCTCATTGAGCCAAAATCCACCAAACCCAAAATCCCAAATTTTTTAAAATCTAAAAAACCAAACCCGAATCTGACCCGACCCACACCAGACCATCACCACCCAAATACCTGACCCATTTGATTGTAATGCCACCAAAAATAAACCCCAAATGTGGAGATATAGGTTTATCTTTGAGAATCCAAAGTAAAAACCCCAAAATTACGACATGGTTGCGCGATGAACCTTCGGGGTTAAATAACAGTAGGTCTGAGGAAGTGTTTAAGATTGCTCAAGATGATTCTGCACTTGTACCTCGTACAACAAAGCAACAAGCTAGGGCACAAGCTGTTGCCCGGGCTGCACATCAGCCTACTTCACAGCCCCCGCAACCTGCCAAACTAGTTGCTCCTGTTCCATCTTCTGATTCCTCCCCCTAATCTGATGAGGGGGTGGATAATTCTTCGTCAGGTGATAAAAACGAGGTTGATGCATCTGGTTTTATAGAGAATGTTGTAGGTATTGATAATTCTACGTCAGGTTATAGTGGTACAGCTGATGGGATAGCTTCTGTCTCTGATACTGGTGTCCAGGGTTCAACTACCTCCTCACAAAGAGCTTTGAATGAACGTCGAGCCGTAGCTACTGTCCAAAGGGAAGATATGAGGTGGTGTGTTGAAGGTATAAAAGACATTTATGATAGGGATGTCGAACCAACTGAGCAGGGTACGTGGAGAAAAAATATCATGGAGGAGGCTCGGTATCGGATAGATGAGGTGAATGCACTACCCGAGATAAAAACATTATTTGATCGCTATGGATTTGGGTGGATCACGGAGCCTTTGGGTAGCTATAGCAGTGAGTTGGTCCGCGAGTTTTATGCTTCATATGCTGCATCAGTAGAGTTGATTACACCTAATGAGCAGCGATATCGGGACCAGCCACCACTAACCCACATTTTGGTTCGTGGCACCAGAGTCGACATATTCGAGTGGACTATCCATAGGTTCTTATTTGGAGCTTGTCACGCCTCAAATCCCATTGGGGCAGACTGGCACCCAAAGTCGTTAAGGCCCGAGAGAACTAACCTATAATCATGTACATTTGTATGCATGTCCTGAAGTTAACAACATTCAGTCATACAAATATAGGATGTCAAAGATGGAAGTCATGGAAAGACATTCAAATAGATATGAAACTTGGCCGTTAGCGCCACCACGTCAAAATGGTCATACATTTCTTTGTTTGTCTTACAACGTCTACAAAGCCTCTAACAGATACATAACCATGCCTCAAGTCAGTACAAGTCCACACTTTATACAATTATTACACCGTGCCAAAACAAGTGTATACAAGTGACTCAAAAAGCCCCGAATCAACCTGGAGCTCACTAATAGTCTGCAGATGACCCGTATCTTACTGTGAAGGTCTACTAGCTCATGTGCCTACAGCAAGTAAGGTAAGTCCCCCAACGGACGTCAGTACAAAAGAATGTACTGAGTATGTAAGGCTATAAGAAACTGCATGAAACATAAGAACTCCAATTGAATCAAATACAAGTGAATAGTCAATATTGAGAAACCACGGTTATGTATATGTGGAACCATGTACATTGCCTTTATTACTTTCCTTTTACATTCATATCATTATCAATATCAATCATATAATGGCCGGGCCCAACTGATCAGTGGGAAATAACATTGGGATTGGCTCGAGCTAAGCTTATGCCCCCAGAGCTGCCACCCATAAATCAATATATCAGGTTCGGCTGAAGCTAGGTTTTCACCCCCAGAGCTGCCCCCTATCAGGTTCGGCTCGAGCTAGGCTTTCGTCTTTAGAGCTTCCCCCTGATCCAATAATCTTGGGATCGGCTTGAGCTAGGTTTTCTCCCCCAAAGCTGCCACCGGTACTCAAACAACAAACAACTATGCATTACTTCATTTCTTTACTTTTGTGAGATTGATATATTGCTGGTTATAACATTATTGGAGCTTTGGAACATCAGTCAATGAATAAGAGACACGTGAATAACAATTGCTAACAAACCTGAAATGAGATACTTTGAAACATTTTGAAATGGAAACAAGTGCAGTAACGATGTGAACAATAGGTGCTGCCAAATGATACGAAAAAGAGTAACCTCATGTACCTTATCTTCCCAATATGTGAATACAATAATTCAGCTCCTTCCTTATGTATTACTCTACAACACAAGTACATAACGGAGCTCACATTAACAACTAACTACATTACAAGTGCACAAGACGATAATGAGCTACGTGACTGCCATATAACGTCATTACACCCTCTTACAATACAATTTACTGCATCATCATACCAACAACACCAAAACATTTCACACATCAACCTAGATATCACAAACCAATGGAATTTCATACCAAGTTTATGCTTTACACTTCCTCCTTAACATATCAACACATTTACGCAACCAAACATCTAAATACCTTTCACCACAACACATTAAACACAATCCATAATTAATAGAATTTAAAATACCTCCAAACTACCCCCTTAGATCCATTCAAAGAGTACCATAAGTTGATGATTGCATCCAAGAAGGGTAGAGGGGCCTTGGAGGGTCAAAGAGAAGCAAAAACAAGCGAAATGAACTTCTGGAAGGACCTGCGGAGCAACCTTCACCTGCAAGTGGTGAGGTACAGATGCAGGTGCCTCCTTTTCCATATCCAGAGCCACCTGTGGTGCCACCTGCGCCCGCAGGTACCTCATCCGCTAGGGCGGATGCCCGGTTCAGCTCTTATGGTTCACTTTTGGGTCCATCTTTGTAATAAATGGTCCATGGCCATAAGTAAGCTTATATTTTCATATTTTAGGTTAAATTTGATGACAACAAACAATTATGGTTTCAAAATGCACATGAACAACACAAAACTATATTCTCCTTTCAATACACCACCGATTCAATGCACAATTTCATAACAACAATTCCACAAGTCATACACAAAGAGAAAGCAAGTTATGGACATAAACACATCCTAACATGTTGACATTTAATACATCAAATTAACTTCCTTCAATACCTCAAGTCCCCTTTCAAGTTTGAACCACATAGAAGGCAAGTCATTTATCGATTAAGCAAAAGTGGACTGTTTTACACATAGTGGGCTGCTCAATACTTTGTCAACATAACCAACATGATTTACACACCCTCTCATGCATATAATATATTAAACCATACGAGTAAACACTTACCAAAACTTGCACGGGGATGATCTTGTCCAAAGGGAGTGGTTGCTTAGGGTTTGAAAGAGGAGAGAAATATCTCTTGGAAAAATCTAGAATTTGCAAGTGTGTTGTGGTGAATAAAATATGATTTTTAACCTGATATAGTCCATTCAAATCACCTCCCTTAATGGTCATCCTTAGCCAAAATTTTGGTCAATAAATGAGGTGTTTACTTGGTCAACTTTTGGAATGGATCATTTCCTTTTTGGGTCATGTCTTATTGCTTAATTTTGGGCCTCAATTGATCCCATTAACACAAGATTAATTTAGCCCAACGAAGGTAGTGTGTAATACATCAACCATCTCAAGTTTAAATAATTCCATAAATGTTAAGGTAATCAAATTGGTTCGGAAATGTACGGGGTGTTACATCCTTCCCCCTTTAAGAACATTCGTCCTCGAATGTTAGTAGCATTATCCAATCTAAACAAATTCAAGTCTAAGTTTATCCTTCATGTTATCATATACACATAATGCTTATAGATATTTACTTGTTATTGCTCCAATTCTGCATCTTGCACTTTTTCCTCCGTTTGAAATAAATGCGGGTACTTAGACTTCATCATTTCCTCGGCTTCCCATGTGATTTCTTCTACTTGTTGATTTCTCCAAAGTACCTTTACGGAATCTATTTATTTATTCCTTAACCTCTTAACTTGTCGATCCAGAATAGCAATAAGTATTTCTTCATATGTGAGGTCTTTCATAACTTGTACATCTTTAATGGGAGTAATACGAGATGGATCTCCTATGCACTTTCGAAGCATTGAAACATGAAACACTGGATGAACTGTGGAGAGTTCTTGGGGTAGTGCTAATTCATACGCAACTTGACCAAATCTCCGGGTAATCTTATATGGCCCTATATAACGTGGACTCAACTTTCCTTTCTTTCTGAATCTCATTACCCCTTTCACTGGTGACACTTTCAAGAATACCCAATCACCTATGGCAAATTCTAGCCCTCTTGTTCTCACATCGACATATGATTTGTGTCGACTTTGGGCTGTTTGTAGCCGTTGTTGTATCACCTTAACTTTCTCCATCGCTTGATGAACAAGATCTGTCCCAAATAAGGCAGTTTCACCCGCTTCAACCATCCAATTGGCGATTTACACTTTCTTCCTTATAAAGCTTTGTAAGGAGCCATTTTGATACTTGAATGATAGCTATTATTGTAGGCAAATTCAATAAGCGATAAATGATCATCCCAACTACCTTTAAAGTCCAATGTGCAAGCTCGTAGTATATCTTCAAGTATTTGGATAGTACGTTCTGCTTGTCCATCTATCTGAGGATGAAAAGCCATACTTAAATTCACTTGGGTTCCCAAACTCTTCTGAAAAGATTTTAAAAAGTGTGTAGTAAATTGAGCTCCCCTGTCTGATATAATAGAGATTGGAATTTCGTGTAGTTGCACTATCTCTTTAACATATAATCCTGCATAATCTTCAGCTGTGTAGGTGGTCTTGACCGGTAAAAAGTATGCTAATTTGGTAAGCCTGTCAACTATTACCCATATGGAATCAAATTTTCGCAGTGTACGAGGCAAACCTGTGATGAAATTCATGTTAATCATGTCTCATGTCCCACTTCCAAACTGAAAGATTTATACATTGCATAAACCTCCTGGCTTTTGATGCTCTACTTTTACTTGTGGACAATTTGGACATTAGGCTACAAATTCTGCAATATTTTTCTTCATGTTACCCCACCAATACATTTCTTTCAAATCATGATATATTTTGGTGGCTCTCGGATTAATATAATACCGTGAATGATGTGCCTCTGTCACAATTCGTCTCCTTAGCTCATCTACATCCGGTAACACAATCTACTTTGGTACTGAAGCACTCCCTTTTGCGTAAGATCAAATGCCTTCGTTAAACCTTGTTGTACAGTCTCTTTTAGCTACAATAAAATAGGATCCGCATACTGTTTCTCTTTCACCTCAGCTACTAATGAAGATTTTGCCGCATTTTGCACAATAACCCCTTTGTATGGAGATTCAAGAAGGCGAACTCCCAAGCTTTCTAGTTGATGTAGATCCTTGACTATACCTTGCTTTTCCATAAGCTGGCCATTAGTGCTTCCTATTACTTTGCGGCTTAATGCATCAGCTACTACATTTGTTTTTCCCAGATGGTATAAGATATCAATATCATAATCTTTTAATAGTTCGAGACACCTCCTCTGCCTCAGATTTAAGTCCTTCTGCTTAAAGATATATTACAAACTCTTATGGTCGGTATATACGTCAACATGAACCCCATACAAATAGTGGCGCCATATCTTTAAAGCTAATATCACAGCTGCTAGCTCAAGATAATGTGTTGGATAATTTCTCTCATGTGGTCTCAACTGTCTTGAGGCATAAGCTATTACATTTCCCTGCTGCATCAATACACATCCTAGGCCGACTCCTGAAGCATCACAATATACCGCAACCCTTCTGTGCCTTCTGGAAGTACCAATACAGGTGTAGAAGTCAATTTATCCTTCAGCTCTTGGAATCTCTTCTCACATTCATCATTCCACTGAAACTTGGTTGCCTTGTGTGTTAGCTTTGTTAAAGGTGCAGCAATGGAAGAAAACCCTTCAACAAACCTTCGATAATAACCTGCCAACCCGAGAAAACTAAGAATCTCTGTAGGCATCGTAGGTCTTCGCCAATTCTTCACCGCTTCTATCTTTTGTGTATCAAACCTTATTCCCTCATCCGATACAATATGACCCAAGAATGCTACAAATTTTAACCAAAACTCACATTTAGAGAACTTTGCATATAACTTACGATCACGAAAAATCTGTAACACCTGTCATAAGTGATTAGCATGGTCTTCTTCTGATCTTGAATAGATCAAAATATCATCGATAAACACTGTCACGAACACATCCAAGAATGGCTTGAACACCTTATTCATCAAATCCATAAAAACTACTGGTTCATTTGTTAACCCAAATGACATAACTAAAAATTCATAATCATCATACCGTGTTCGGAAAGCTGTCTTAGGTATATCTTTTACTCTAACCCTTACCTAATGATATCCCGATCTCAAGTCAGTCTTTGAGAAGCATTTGGCACCCTATAATTGGTCAAACAAATCATTAATTCTGGGGAGGGGATTTTTATTCTTGACTGTTACCTTATTCAGTTGCCGATAATCAATACACATTCTTAACGTGCCATCTTTCTTTCATACAAATAACACTGGTGCACCCCAAGGGGACATACTAGGCCTTATGAATCCCTTTTCCAGCAAGTCTTTTAATTGCTCCTTCAATTCCCGTAACTCTGTCGGGGCCATTCTATACGGAGAAATAGAGATAGGCCGAGTGCCTAGCATCACATCAATACCAAACTCTACTTTTCGTTCTGGAGGCAAACCTGGAAGATCTTCAGGAAATACATCAAGGAATTCATTTACCACTGGAACCGATTGAAGAGTTGGTGACTTCACATCGGTATCTTACACTCTTACTAGATGGCATATGTACCCCTTGGATATCATTTTCCTTGCCTTAAGATAGAAAATAAATTTACCTCTTGGTGCTCCAACATTACCCCTCCATTCAAGGACGGTCTTTTGTGGAAAATAGAAATGTACCTTCTTAGCTCGGCAATCTACCGTGGCATAACAAGAAGCCAACCAATCCATACCAATTATAACATCAAAATCTACCATTGCCAGCTCAATAAGATCAACTAGCGCATCATGACCACAAACATTTACTATACAATTACGATAGACTCTTTTAGCTACAATAGATTCACCAACTGGTGTAGATATTTCAAATGGCTTAGCTAGTAATTTTAGGGTTCTTTTGAATTTTTCAGCAATCAATGGAGTGACATATGATAGGGTAGAACCAGGATCAATCAATGCATATACATTATGTGAAAAGACGGATAATGTACTCGTAACTACATCAGGAGAAGCCTCCAAATTCTGTCGATCCGCTAAAGCATAAGTACAGTTTCTGGACTCCACTAGAATTAACTGCTCCTCGAACACCTCTGTCTTGCCCAGCAGACTGTACACCCGATGAGGATGATGCAACAACTGATCCCGTAGGTCGCGTCATACTACCCATGCCCCTCTATGGGCATTCTCTCATTATGTGCCCCGACATACCACACCAGAAACAAACATTCGTCCCAAACCAACATGTACCTAAATAAAACTTTCCACAGTTCAGACACGGCTGATAAGAAAATCCTGTTGTCTATGAACCCCGAATTCCACTACTCTGCCCCACATAGCCGCCTCTAAACCCTTGGAATCGAGATGGAGTACCTGCTGTAGGGTAAGAAAATGATGGCCTAGGCGGTCTATTAAAAATCCAAGGCCTAAATTCTCCTTGGGACGCCATAAACTGTCCCATAGGTCTAGCCCTCTTTGACAACCCTCTTTCAAATTCTTGCGCCCTTCTTCTTTGCCTCTAATCCTCCATCTTTTGTGCAAAAGCTTGTATTCTGGCTATATCCATATCTCTGTTCAACGCAGCAATAGTACAATCTCTCACCAAATATGGATCTAGTCTGTCCACATACTGATGGACTCTGTCGTCCATAGTGGCTACTACATTCGGAGCATACCTAGCCAAAGAGTTAAACCGAAGACTGTACTCTCTGACGCTCATATTCCCTTGATGAAGATTTAAGAATTGGTATGCACGAGCCTCTCGGATCTCATATGGAAGGTATTGATCAAGGAATGCCACTTTGAATTCTTCCCAACTAGCTGGAACTGCACCGATACCCCTAGATCGTTTCCAATCTTTGTACCATAATATAGCCTCTTCTTTCAATCTATATGCTGCAAGATCAACTGTTTCTATATCATATACATGCATAACATCTAAATACCTTTGAATTTGGTCCACTAAGTCTTGTGGGTCTTTAAAAAGATCTGACCTGGTGAAGGTAGGAGGGTCTAGTTTCAGGAAATCCTGTGTCCGCCGACTAGCTGCCCTATCTGCACCGTCATTACTTGTAGTTGGACCAACTTGTCCTTGATTTTATGCAGCAACTATACGAGTCAACATTTGCACCGCATTCCTTAGATCATGCTCAGTAGCATTAATAGGTGGTTCTGAAGGTACTTCTCTCCTTCTTGGCTCTCCTGGAAATGGGAGAGGAGAAGAAGCCCGCGATGCAAACTCAGTTTCAGCCCCACCTTGACTAGCTTGGTCAGGTGGTGATTTACTATTTCTTTATCCGGAAAGCATGTCTACCTTCTTACCTTTGCCCCTACCTCGTCTTGTAATCGGCATTTTACTATAACAAAGAAAACAATTTCAATGGTCAGATATAATTCCACCTACAACTTTGGCTCTAATGCACAATCTAGGAATTGAAGAAAAGAAACAAATCCTAAATTTCCCGTACCCTCCTACTTATAAATGTGGTGCACAACACATCCATAAGCAAGACTCTAGTCAGACACGGCTTTGTAGACACCCTAGGGCAACCCGCTCTGATACCACTTTTGTCACGCCTCAAATCCCATTGGGGAGGACTGGCAATCGAAGCCGTTAAGGCCGAGGGAACCAACCTATAATCATGTCCATTTGTATGCATGTCCCTGAGTTAACAACATTCAGTCATACAAATACAAGATGTCAAAGACGGAAGTCATGGAAAGACATTAAAATAGATATGAAACTTGGTCGTTAGGGCCACCACGTCAAAATGGTCAAACATTCCTTCATTTGTCTTACAACGTCTACAAAGCCTCGAACAGATACATAACCATGCCTCAAGTCGGGACAAGTCCCCGCTTTATACAACTATGATACAGTTCCAAAACAAGTGTATACAAGTGACTCGGAAAGCCCCGAATCAACCTGGAGCTCACAAATAGTCTGCAGATGACCCGTATCTTACTGTGAAGGTCTACTAGCTCCTGTGCCTGCAGCAAGTAAGGTAAGTCCCTCAAGGGACGTCAGTACGAAAGAATGTACTGAGTATGTAAGGTTATAAGAAACTGCATGAAACATAAGAACTCCAATGGAATCAAATACAACTGAATAGTCAATATTAATAAACCACCGTTATGTATGTGTGGAACCATGTACATTACCTTCATTACTTTTTTTTTACGTTCATATCATTATCAACATCAATCATATAATGCCCGTGCCCAACTGATCAGTGGGAAATAACATTGGGATCGGCTCGAGCTAGGCTTATGCCCCCAAAGCTGCCACCCATAAATCAATATGTCAGGTTCGGCTCGAGCTAGGTTTTCACCCCCCAGAGCTTCCCCCTGTTAGGTTCAGCTTGAGCTAGGCTTTCGCCCCCAGAGCTGCCCCCTGATCCAATAATCTCGGGATCGGCTTGAGCTAGGCTTTTTCCCCCAAAGTTGCCACCCATACTCAAACAACAAATAATTATTTATTACTTCATTTCTTTATTTTTGTGAGTGTCACGCCCCGAAATCCCATTCGAGCCGGACTAGCACCCGAAGTCGATATGGCCCAAGAGAACCAATCTTTGCTCATGTACATTCGTATGCATAGCCTTATATGAACATCATACTATCTCATGTAACTGATAACATATAAAATGCTTATGGCATAAGTCATGGAAAATATGTACAATATGTGAAACTTGGCCGTTAGGGCTATCAAGTCGAGTGAACATACATCTCTTGCATCCATATACCCACATACGTCTACAAAAGCCTCTAACAGATGCATATACAAGACCAACTTAAATTCGGGACAAGTACCCGCTTTATACAACATTTACAACATCAAAACAAATGTACAACTGTGACTTGGGAAGTCTCAAACCAACTGGGGCTCACCAAAAATCTGCAATTACTGTCAACCTATTGCGGAGGTCTACTAGTGTCTGCACCTGCAGCATTTAAAGTAAGTTCCCCAAGAGGGGTCAGTACGAAGAATGTACTAAGTATGTAAGGCTCAATGAAACTGTATGATATGTAAACACGTCAATAAACTCAAATAAGAAAGAGTGATCAATATGGATAAGTCACTATACTGAACTTTGCAGACCATGTATTTTGCTTTCATTACTTTCTTTGTATCTTTGCTTCCATGATTATTCATTTTTGCATGTGACATGTGATACCCGGGCCCCGACTGAACAGTGGGTTTTAACATAACATCATGTTATGTTGGGATCAGAGCTAGGCTTATGCCTCTAGAGCTGCCACCCTAAGAATCAATATATTGGGATCGGCTCGAGCTAGGTTTTTTTACCTCTAGAGCTGCCACCCATAAATCAACATATCAGGTTCGGCTCGAGCTAGGTTTATACCTCCAGAGCTTCCCCCTGTCAGGTTCGGTCCGAGCTAGGCTTATGCCTCTAGGACTGCCCCCTGATCCTGGTATCGACTTGAGCTAGGCTTATGCCCCCAAAGCTGTCACCCATACTTGATCATTAACCACATATGCATTACTTCACTTCTTTACTTTTGAGAGATTGATACCTTTACTTGTGAGAGATTGGTACATTCACTTGTGAGAGATTGATACATTCATTTGACATAGCATTTTTGGAAGCTTTGGAACCATAACCAAAATATAATACATGTGAATAAACATTATTGGAAACATAACACCATTGGAACCATTGGACAATCATCCATAAACAAGATACATGAGCATAATCACTTTTGAAACTTTGGAAAACAACCTTATTGAGCTTTTGGAACAATATCCATGAATATGAGACATGAGGTTCACAATTGATCTATGAGTAGGAAACATATGATAATTACCATTGATAATCGGATATAGAATACCTTAGCACATTTCGGGATGGAACAAGCGTAATGTCAATGTGAATACTATTTGCAGCAAAAAGATATGGACAGAGTAACCTTACATACCTTGTATTCTCAATGCAAATATACAATCCTAGATGCGTATACAATAGTCCCGTTCCTTCTTTATGTGTCACTCTACAACACAAATATATAACGGAATTCACATTAACCACCAACTACCTTACAAATGCATATAACGTCAATGAGTTACATGTTTGCCTTTAAACATGCCATTTCCCCTTGACAAAACCATTGATGAAATTATTATCCCAAAAATCCCACAATATTCTCAACATTGACCAATACATGATAATCAATACATTTCACCACAACACTTCTCCTTTACACTTTCTTATCCACACCACATCACAAATAATCCATCAAAATTACCTTAATACACCTCATAGCACATATCGGTCAAAATCCCACAATTTACACTTATAGAAAAATAACAAGTTTAATAATAAAATCACACCATACATGTTCATATTTTATCCATACAATGCTCTTTCATCAAAGTCACAAGTCATAATTCAAGCTTGAATCTCATGGATCACAAATCTTATATAAAAACACAAAGTACCATGTCCAACACTTCCAAGCATAACCAACATGATTTACATACTCTCCCATGCATATAACATATTAATCCATAACAATAATCACTTACCCAAGCTTGAAAAGTGATGATCTTGCTCCAAAAGTGAGCTTTGAGTCCTTAGGGTTTGACAGCAAATATCTTATCTTTTGGTCTAAAAAGGCATGAGACTTATGAAGAATAAAAATCAGATTTTTTGGTCCCTTTTATAAGCATTTATTTACATCCTTATCCACTCTTAAATAATTAAATGCTTGGTCTAAAAGGTCAAGGCAAGAATGGGTCTTTTGACCCATTTTGGCCCATGCCTTCTTCTCATTTTTGGGCCTTTTATTGAGCCCAATTCACTTAACCCAATAAAATCAATAATTTATCATGTTTAATTCATATTATACATGTTACAACAATATTCCCACTCATGCTATTCATATCCGTAGCCTCAATCCCAAAAACAAGCAATTCTAGCCCCGTATGGACTATTTTGACCATAAGGGTTAAACCGTCATTTTGATGCAAAATTCGTTCTCGAGTAATTTTATCATACCAATATAATATTTCATTCATTCCATGTATATACTCGTGGTTGTAGAAGAAACGTGGCAAAAATCGGCTCGGTACGTCCCCGGGCACCCTTGGGACTTAAGAAAATTTCCAACTTTGAAAAAGTGGCAAAACCAGCGCCAGCTTACTGCCTATGGGCACAAAAAATTGGCCCAAAGCGTAGTGGCATGCCCTCTGGCACGCCTCACACTTAGTTTTTCAAAAAAATTCTGTTTTTTGACTTTTCTTCGCGGGTTTGATTAGATACTTCAAGTCATATTCTTTATCTTACTTCTTACCCTTAATATCCTTTGTTTAGAGGTCCTCTTAGCCTCATTTTGAACCCCACAAATGCTTCACAAAAATCACAAAACACCTCCTACGAAGGTTTAATCACATATACGAGGGTTTATTCACTTATCTCATCAATAACATTACAAAATACATATGTATGGCTCTCGACACCTACGTAAGCATTGTTCAATGTCGTCAAGTAGGGTTAGGAAGGTACAGGGTGTTACAGTGAGATTGATATATTGCTGGTTATAACATTATTGGAGCTTTGGAACATCAGTCAATGAATAAGAGACACGTGAATAACAATTGCTAACAAACCTGAAATGAGATACTTTGAAACATTTTGAAATGGAAACAAGTGCGGTAACGATGTGAACAATAGGTGCTGCCAAAGGATACGAAAAAGATTAACCTCACATACCTTATCTTCCCAATATGTGAATACAACAATTCAGCTCCTTCCTTACATATTACTCTATAAGACAAGTACATAACGGAGCTCACATTAACAACTAACTACATTACAAGTGCACAAGACGATAATGAGCTACGCGACTGCCATATAACGTCATTTCACCCTCCTACAATACAATTTACTGCATCACCATACCAACAACACCAAAACATTCCACACATCAACCTAGATATCACAAACCGATGGAATTTCATACCAAGTTTATGCTTTACACTTTCTCCTTAACATATCATCACATTTATGCCACCAAGTCATCTAAATACCTTTCACCACAATAAATTAAACACAATCCATAATTAATACAATTTAAAATACGTCGATACTTCCCCATTAGATCCATTCAAAGAGTACCATAAGTTGATGATTGCATCCAAGAAGGGTAGAGGGGCCTTGGAGGGTCAAAGAGAAGCAAAAACAAGCGAAACAAACTTCTGGAAGGACCTTCAAAGCAACCTGCACCTGCAAGTGGTAAGGTTCAGCCGCAGGTGCCTTCTTGTCCCTGTCCAGAGCCACCTGCGTCGGCAGGTGCCTCATCCGCGAGGGCGGATGCCCGGTTCAGCTGCTATGGTTCACTTTTGGGTCCATCTTTGTAATAAATGGTACATGGCCTTATGTAAGCTTATATTTTCATATTTTAGGTTAACTTTGATGCCAATGAACAATTATGGTTTCAAAATGCACATGAACAACACAAACTATTTTCTCCTTTCAATACACCACTGGTTCCATGCACAATTTCATAACAACAATTCCACAAGTCATACACAAAGAGAAAGCAAGTTAGGGACATAACCACATCCTAACATGTTGACATTTGATACATCAAATTAACTTCCTTCAATACCTCAAGTCCCCTTTCAAGTTTGAACCACATAGAAGGTAAGTCCTTTACCGATTAAGCAAAAGTGGACTATTTTACACATAGTGGGCTGCTCAACACTTTGTCAACATAGACAACATGATTTACACACCCTATCATGCATATAATATATTAAACCAGAAGATTAAACACTTACCAAAGCTTGCAAAGGGATGATCTTGTCCAAAGGGAGTGGTTGCTTAGGGTTTGAAAGAGGAGAGAAATATCTCTTGGAAAAATCTAGAATTTGCAAGTGTGTTGTGGTGAATAAAATATGATTTTTAACCTGATATAGTCCATTCAAATCACCTCCCTTAATGGTCATCCTTAGCCAAAATTTTGGTCAATAAATGAGGTGTTTACTTGGTCAACTTTTGGAATAGATCATTTCCTTTTTGGGCCATGTCTTATTGCTTAATTTTGGGCCTCAATTGAGCCCATTAACACAATATTAATTCAGCTCAACAAAGGTAGTGTGTAATACACCAGTCATCTCAAGTTTAAATAATTTCATAAATGTTAAGGTAATCAAATAGGTTCAAAAATGTACGGGGTGTTACAGAGCTGGATGGGAGATTCCTGGCATGCCTGCTGAGTTTGATCACCGCATGGAGACAGTGAAAAATAGGACTAAAATGAGGGACATTGATCAGCGGTTGGAGTTACTATGGTGGATTGCAGGTTATATAGAGGAGGATGGTGCAGATGCTAGTTGGGTTGCTGGGAAGCTGGATATTAAGAAGTCCTCACATCACTTTACAGGCTGGTTTTAGTGATCGGTTGTAAGGCACCATTTAGGTCCCACTAATACTGATAATTTACTCATACTTGATCGGGCAGTTTTGGTAGCAAGCATTCTAGCAGGTTATGATATTAACTATGCTCGCTACATCATTGAGGAGATCCATGAGCGTGATTTCCGCGACTTCACCAGCATTCCTTTTCCATGTTTGATCAAGGACTTATGTAATACTACTGGTGTGGTCACAATACCTACAGTTGATCATGATGTTGAGGTGACCCGCATTGCTGATATAAGATTGATGCAGCAGTGAGGGGATAACCCAATTTTTTCGAGGAGGTCTCAACCTTATACGTCATCTGGAGCGGATATTTTTGAAGGGCCTGGAGATAGAGAGGAGTTGGTTAGTACTCCAGCACCGGTGAGTGTGCCTGAGACTGTGCGTGTACCTTCTGAGGGCATAGGACCTGTGATCGATGATGAGGTTGCAGGCACTACAGTACCACCACCCTCATCTGGTATGGTCTTAGTTCCGAGGGACTTTTTGCAGCAGTTGGTTGATAGAAAGACTCAGATATTTGAGAGATAGGCTCATACAGAGGCCCAGATGGCTAAGTTGGTATCCCATCTTAAGCCATGGGTCTGGACCACGGTAGAGGCCTCAGAGGCGAGAGTTGAGGCCCACATTACTGCAGCCATGGATAGATTTATAAGAGAACTGCATGGGCAGATCGATAATTTTCAGACATGGATGGCTAACCGGATGAGTTAGGCATATATTCCTGATATGGCAGGGTTGACACAGGAGGTGGCTACATTAAGGGAGGAGGTTAGAGCTTTGGAAGTGAGCAGCACTTCTGTCATTCCATCTATGCCCGTTTCAGCCCCAATGAGGCCGTCTTTCGAGGTGGATTTGTTTTCAGATGAGGAACCACCTATTGAGAGGGTCAAGCTGCCACGTAGCTCGGAAGGTCAGCAGAGGAGTGGTGATGATATCGAGAAGGACCTGTGGAGGGAGATGAAAGCCTCCCGAGTCACGTATCACCCCAGTCAGATCCTAGAAGAGCAGAGAGACTTCAGAGCATCCTCTAGTCGGCCACCTGCTTCTCTGTCGGACCTCAGCATTGCGCCCAGCGTGCCACTAGAGCAGGATGACCCGACTACTGACAGGACCACATCAGGCGCCTAGGGCGTCACAGGTATGTGTCTCACTTTCTTGCCCTTATTATGTTCATAGTTGTGCACTGAGGGCAGTGCACCATTATTCAGTTGGGGGTGGGGCTATACCACCACTCGAGAATTTTTGTTGTCGTGTTTTTTTCCCCTCGAGTGTGCTATCATAGTAGAACCGGCATGTTTAGGTTGTTATTTATATTATTTATGTGTTTTCATGTTTAATTAGGAGAAAAATAGGGCAAGTTTTTGATAATGATGCTTTTTTATTGTTTAAAAGACACCCCTCCTAAATATTTTTTTAAACTCTGTGTGTAGTAGGTTAGTTTGTGACAGCTGTTGGATCTTGTTACGGTATTAGTATTATAGACAGCATGACTGTAGCTAGTAATGCATCAATTGGATAGGTAGTAGTTGATAGTGTAACCCTGTGCTATGTGTGTGTGAGGTCATTAGCTAGTTCACTTTGTGTGTGCGATCCAGAACTTGCTCAGTTAGTCTTGCCTAGGTTATAGGATAGTGGTTAGGAAAGGATCATAGGCCATTTTTGAATAAGTCCACTTTTAGCCTAAATGCCCGACCAAATGAATTAAGTATCCCTTGATCCCGAGTTTGAGCCTTAATTGACCTATTTCTTTCATTAGCCTATTCACCTTTCCATTTTGACTTACAATGAACCTGTCTTAGCCTTGGTCCCTTCTTGGACATTATGTACCTCAACTCAAGCAAATCGTCTAAGTTGAGGGTGGCTATTTTAGGGGTGCGTAGTTTAGCTTGGGTATGAAGAAGGGGTTAGAAAAAGAAAAAGATTAAAAAAAAATAGATTTGGGTGTGAAGAAAGAAAAAAAAATTAAGAGAAAAAGAAAAAAGAAAAAAAAAAGTATGTTTTGAAAGTATGAAGAAAATCACACTCAAAATCTGAAAATGGATGAAGGAGAATAAGAAAGAATAAAATAAGAATGGTTGGAAAGTGGAGCCAAAAATAGTGTAGTGTCAAGGAGGGTTGAGTTACTATATCCATATGTACCACACCCATCCTCAACCCTACATTACAAGCCGATGAAAGTCCTATAGTGATTCTAGTCCAACTGTCCGAAAAACTAAGGTATAGGAAATAAGGGCAAGCCTATGGTATTTCATGCACACTGTTTGAAATTTTTGTGAGAGAGAGTGTTTTAATCCAGTCCATACTCTGATATTCAGTAGCATACTTTGAGTGTAAAGGACTTCTTTATTGTGAGAGTACATGGGTTACATTGTAGTTGTTATTTGTTCGGATAATGTCATTTGCATATATGCTTAGTTGTTTGTTCATAAGTTGATGCCATCACTAGATCCCTTCTGTGTCATGATAATATGCTACATGTATACAAACCATGGTTTTGATTTACAAATAGGAGGGGTCGTAGAAGTTTTGATGCCAAAAGCAATAAGTCGAATGTCGTAGGTCTCTTAGGTTTCTCTTAGTTAAGCATCAAATGTGTTTGTTTTGTTTTGTTTTGTTTTCCTGAGGACATGCAAATGTTCTAAGTTGAGGGTGTTGATGTGTCGTGGTTTCATGGCACTTTCGGTGCTTAAAACAAGAAAAATATGCAATGACTCGGATAATTTAGTTGGTATGATGTGTTTTTTGTTCAATATTGCAAGAGCATAGGGTTTTGGAGGCAAAATGGAGAAAGAGGAAGAATCATGAACGAGAATGAAGTATTTGAAGATGAAAGAGTCAAGTCAGGACCAGAGGAGTGACTTACGACACGACTCACATCACATGAGTCGACCTACGTGACGTAGGTCCGTGCCATGGGTCGACTCCTGAGAGTTTGTCAAGTGACCTGATTTCCACGGCAGGAAGTGATTCGACCTACGTGACGTAGGTCTGTGTCGTGGGTTGACTCCTGAAAATTGTGAAGAATCCTGATTCTCATGGAAGGGACCCACGTGATGTGACTTGGTTCCACGATACCAAGATACGATACCAAGTCATGGTACCGTGGAAAAGTGTCGACTCTGTTTTCCTGTTTTGTTTAGGATAGGATTCACCTTGTATCTATAAATACCTTTTTATTTTTATATGTTAAGAGTTAGTCAGTTACATTATTTTTGATTTCTATTATATTATTTTTGAGTTCATAAACACATTATTGATTTTGTAATCTTGAAACACCGATTTGAGGGTTTTTATTCATATTGAGATTTCAGAGTTTTCTTCTTATTGTGAGTTTACAATTATGTTTTCTTCATTGAATTCTTCTTGTGTTCTTACAACCATGAGTATCTAAACTCGTCAACTAGGGTTGTGTGAACCATGAGAAATTAACGAAACGGGTTAAGTGCAAAGCAATTCTGAACCTTTGTGAATGCATGTATTGTTATTACCTTCATTATAATTGATCTTTTAATGGTTGCAAACGTTAGAAACTCGCCTGTATTCTAGACTTGCTCGAGAGAGAGGTAGAGATTGGGAAAAGGGAATAACAACAGAGATTTGAAGCTATCAACCTTCATCTAATAACTTGAGCCATAGCAGAGATAGTTATCTGAGATCCAGGACAAGGGTTAGTAGTGCGACACTCGGAGATCGAGAGGAGAAGAGTGAAATTTATCTAACCAAGGTCGAGAGACATTTAAATGAATTTAACTTGTTAGATTTTGCATGCAACGCAGAGGGACAGTCTTGCCAGCACAAGTAACCAGTGGAGTTAAGAAATTATTGGGGATCACAGTCCTAGTGTATTTCTCATATTGATTACAAATCCGAAAATCAACAATCATTACTGTTATTACTTACTCACAACCCCCCCCCCCCCCCCGCCGCAGTTTTACTTACTTGTCAATTACTCAGACTAGCATTTGACATAATTTCGTCCTATTCCATGTGGGATCGACCCCAACCTAATTGGGTTCTATATTTGATACAGCGACCTCATTATACTTTTCTGGAGGTATATTTTGGGCCACATCAGCGAGGCAGAAACTCAAAAAAACTCTCAGGTTTGCCTTTTTCGCAATGCACCCTTAAACCATGACATTTCGGGCTAACCTCTTTGCGTCAAGTTCGATATCGGGAGTTCTACTCACCCGAATTCACTTTTGAAAAGTCCTACGAATTCCTTATCGTGTTAGCTAACATAAAATAATGCTAAACTTTATTATATTTATCCAATCCATTCTCGAATTGTCCTAGATCATACCTCGCTCCGATTTCGTCCGAGCTTAGCTTAGCCTAGCCTGAAATTTTTAACTTCCAATTCGGGAAAAATCTTAACTCAAAATTTTAACACGATTGTCTCAACCGTAACGACAAAAAGGATCGTTACATTATCCCATCTACTTTTTGAAGGCATAAGAAAGTAAAAATATATACAATGCGTACATATATTGTATGGAAAGTAAATATGAAGTATATATGAAAAGCCTATTGATAAAAATGTATAAAATGTGTATTACTAATATATATAAGAGGCTTGGGAAGCAGCTGACGGTTATTTTGCTAGCTTGCCGACCAAGGCCTCTTATTGGTAGTTCATAAATTTTATCTTTTATTCTATTGTACTTAGCTGTTTTATGTAGGTACCTTTTCCATTTTGGACAAAAAGCTCTAATACTTTTTTACTTTGTACCTTCTGAATCCTTGTATACTATGTGGATCCGACTGTATTTCCTTCATACACGTGTAGTTTCAGCCATCTTCTTTGACTTGTGGGCTCGACTTTACTCATGTTGTAGGCTAAAGTGGCTATTTAAAGCTTACTAATTTATTTTGGTACACTCAAGTTGTCAACATTTGAAAACTTTGGGGTCGTTTGTAGGATGAATTAGAAAAAATAACGCATGCATTAGCTCTATGTATTATTAATATCTTATTTGGTACATATTTTTAATTTATGTATAGCTAATGCAAGCATTAGTTATACACCCTATTTGGTATTATCCTATGCATAACTAATACATGAAAAACAATGGTATTAGCAATGCAAGAGACTTTAATGCATGCATTAGCATGGGTAAAGACACAATAGCCCCTTAAAACTTTTTCCACATTATTTTTATTATATTTGTGGAGGATATTTTTATAAATAATTTATTTTTAGAAATATGCAATGCAAGTTATTTTTAACACACCAAACCAAACACTGGAAAAAAAATAATCTCAGCATAACTAATGCAAACATTACTAATACATCAAATTTTATACTATTTTTATACACCCTACTAAACGACCCCTTTATATTTTAACAATTTTATTCTCATTTATTTTCTTTTCTTATACCTATTTTTCACTAAATATATTACTCCCTTTATCCCAATTTGTGGCACTTTTTGCTTCACGAGAGTCAAACAGTTTAAGTTTATCCGTAAATTTGGGCACAAAAATCTTCAAGTTTTTTGAAATAAAATTTATATTTTTGGAAATTATGTAAACAGTACTATAAGTCACAATAATTATTAATTCAAAATATTTAAAAGATATACGAAGAAATTACGATCAAAGATAGACTTATTTGAATCTCGAAATCCGAAAAGTCTCACACAAATTGGGATGGAGGGAGTACTAGTAATCACCGTTGCCAATTATTTGTAATTTTATGATAATTCATTTGCTACCAGATTTAAGCCCCATTTGGCCATAAGATTTTTTCACTATTATAAAAAGTGATAAAAATGTATATAATGGATATTATGTACTTATATATATAAAGTGTATAATAAATATATATTTTCTATAATATATACATTGTGTAATTAGTATATATATATATATATAAAATTATACAATGAGTATATATTGATTATATATTTATTACACACAAATTATTAAAAAAAAAAAAATAGGTGTGAAAGATTATAGTGCATTGACTTTTTTCGATATTAACTGTCTTCATCATATTGAGGGAAAAATAAAAAAGACTACAAAATTATATTTTAGTTGTTAAAAATAGAAGAGCAACAATTACAAGAGTAAAAAAAAAAAATTGAGCACCAAAAAGAAAAAGCAACAACCAAAAAAAAAAAAAGAGAACAACGAAAAGAACAAAGAAGAAAAGCAACGAAAAGGTAGACAATTTTGAGAAATGAATTACTTGGGATATTCGGTTGGCATTACTTTCCACCAAATAACCCTTTGTGGTCCTTATCCCCTCTAAATGTATAGTAAGTGAACTCTGAAAAGAATACCAATAATTTTGCTAAGATATAAGAATAACGTAGCCCAAAAAATAACAAAACTAACTTTAAAATAAAATAATTATTGTAACGATCTTTTTTGTCGTTACGGGTAAGTCTAGCGTGCCAAAATTTGGGTTAAAGTTTTCTACAAATTAAGAGTTAGAAAATTCAGGTTAGGCTAGTCATAGACGAAATTCAAGCGTGGTATAGTCTAGGATAATCTGGGAATGGATTAGTTAATGGTTAAGTGATTCGGGGGTAATTTTATGATAGCTAAGACGATAAGGAGTTCGAACTTTTGGAAGTAAACTCGAGTTAGTAAAACTCCCAATATCAAACTTGACATAAAGGGTTTAATCCGGGATGTTGAAATCTGAGGGTGTACAGCAAAACTGACAAAACTGAAAAAAAAATTTGAGTTTCTGCCTCGTCTACCCCACTATAGCGGGTGGCAGGCTGCAACCACTGCACCAATATAGCGGGAGTTAGTTTTGGTCAATTTCGTCGTAGCGGGCGGATCCCACTTTAGCGGAATATGCGCAGGTTAATGCAGAAAATACCCCAAAAATGATATTTTTATTCCACATTAGTCTAAGGGCTGAGAGAGGCGATTTTGGGAGATTTCAACCCAAGTTTCATCAATTTCCTTTGTTAAGGTAAATTCATTCATCCCATTAACTAGTTTTTCGATTTTAATCCTTAGAATTACTAGTTTATAGGTTTTGGGAAGGATTTAATTTGACCTAGGTGAATTTTTTGGTGCAATAAGGTAAATTGGGTGGAAAATCCTTGAATTTTGGTTAAAAATTGTTAATTTATGATTGCATGCTTAGAATTCACCATTATATTCATGAAATTGGCAGAATTAAGGTGGAATGATGGTAGAAAATCCTAGAATGGGAGGAATGATCATGAAATTGACCTTGGGATTAAGGGAATAGGTTGTACTCCTTGAATATGTTAGGTCATGGTCTGAATTATGTTTGTATTGTTGCTTTTAGACCACAACCAAGCCAAAATTACACGGAAAGGCAAGGCTCAAGCTCATTAGACTGGTGCAAGCTTAGATTGAGGTAGGTGATGGTTTAACATAGTTGAAACCCAACTTGATTTATGTGTGCATGTTAATTGTTTCTTTGTATACTTGTTACAATGCATGTTCAAAAAAAGTAATTCATTGAATAATATCCTAAGTGTTAATCACATATAATGAGGTGGTATTAAAGAATTGTTGAATGTACAAGTGTGGTTATTATTTTCTCATTATGGTTGTGGTTGTTGTGATATCTATTAATTTTTGTGGGATGTACCGATATTTGGATATCTTCACGAAATTTATATTATTATTGTGGGATGTATCGGTAGTTGAACATCTTCATAGAGTTGGTTGACATAATGTTGGCAGGCACTAGATGTCTGAATTTTTGGTACATGGGAAAGAGCTCGTTCCCTGCAGGTCATGGCTAGTGGGCGACCATAAAACCCTTAGCATTTGTGTACAAGGTATTTGTGAGTGTGACGATTCCTTGAATGGATCGGATTTATTTGCTGACTTGTTTATATGTGGTTCTTTGAGTGAACCAGGGTTATGATTATTGTCATTGTCATTGTTATTGTTGAATTGGATCCTTGAGTGGTCCGAACAAAATTATAAATGATTGACATATCTTTTTATTTGTCTATTTACTTATGTATTTGAGACAAGGTGTAGCATATTGTTGTTGAGTCATGATTTGTTGACGTGGATTGATATTGGTAGTCATGGTCTTGACTTGTGTTGGTGTCTATATTGGCTTGTACTTGACTGAATTCTGTGGTGTTGTAGAAAAGGCTAAGTGTCATATACTTGAGGTAAAGTTATTTGGTAGGTGTTCATGGTTGTTCTTGTTTACCAAGTTATGGTTATGTGTTCATATTCATTATTTTGGGTTGGCCGATGACCCTATCAGTACACCGTTGTTTCTTGTATACTGATACTACACGTGCACTTCTTTTTGTTAACTGTAGAGCATTTTTCGGCTATTACATCGAGATCTCAGCTTTAGAGCAGACTGCATTCCGACTCAAGGGTGTGCTACATCTTCCGGGCAACCATGAGTCCTCCATTTAGTTCTTGTCCATTTGTTTCGTACTTAGATATTTCAGTTGTTTTTGGGCTGAACCCTTTTTTTGTTGACGTTGTAGTGTTTTCGTATGATGACTTTCAGGTTCTTGGGGTTGTTTTAGACATTCGTTTTATTTCCGTATTCAATATTATTACTAGAACACTTTGAGATATTGAATTATTTAATGAAGTGATTGGTTTAAGTGTTGGGTTTGAGTAGTTGAGTTAAATGGTTCTTCCACTGGAGGGTTAGGATGAGTGTCACTCGCGACAGGTTTGGATCGTGACAAATATAAAAATATTAAATTAGTGTTTGACCATAGAATTTGAACCACATTTTAAAAATTTATCTTCAAATATTTGTTTGACAATGAAATTCATCAGATTTTGAAAATCTAATTTTCAAATATTTTCAAGTTCTCAGAAACATGCTTAGATCAATTTTTGGGAAAAAATTCATCTTCACTCACAAAACTTTAATTTTTTTTTTAATATAAAATATATGTTCAAACATAATTTCAAGTTTCAAAAATTACAACTTTAAAAACCTTAAAATTTGAAGTTTCAATTTCAAAATCTATGACCAAACAGCACATAAAAGTTGTTTCGAGGAAGGTTGTCGATTAGCAATATCCTGGCAAACAATAAAAGAAGTCATAATTAGTATTTAGTACTAATCTACTAGCACATAAGTCATTTCATGCAATATTTCAGCCATGCATAGTCGGTCGTTAATCCATAAACTTGGCCAAAGAAAGTCGGTCAGTCCATAGGCAGCGGCGAAAGAAGAGTCTTTTCGTCTGAAATTTTTTGTGTTTTTTTTCCTTTTTAGGTTTTTATGCTGTGTCTGATATTATGGTTCGACTAAATTTAAATTCACGTATTACATGATTCATTTTTTAGGCGATGCTTTCAAAAAAACAAATTCATTTTCAAAGACTCAAACTTGAGATCTCTAATTAAAGGTAGAGAAATTTCAATCATCCTACCACAATTCATATTGATGTTTCTTTTGAAGTTCATAAACTGATTAGGACTTTTAAATCAAAGCATAAAAAGCCTGCAAAATGTTAGGATTTGTCCTGAATTTTTTAGTTTACTTGAATTTTACCATAATTGTGTTTTACTTCAAAAAGATTTTCTTTGTGGAAAAAGTTTCCTTGTAGGAAAAGATCTCTTCCATAATTAGTTAACATCTTTCTTAGAGCAAAGGTTTTGAACCTCTATAAATAGAAGACCCTTCTTCTCAAATCATAACATAATAGCATCCACAATGTAATCGTTAAAAGAGTCTTGTTTAGGGGGAGATTTTCTCCCAATAGATTTTTATGCTTTTTTCAATATTAGGTTTTTATGTGTAGGCCAATTGGCCAAACCCTATCAATAATATGTTTTAGTATGTTTTTTTGTCATCTGAATTAACGTCTCTATGGTTTGCAAACTCTATGCTTCTGCATGACGCCTTCTCGATTTCGAACCCAACACAAAATGACATTATATTGGAGGCATACCGGATATCTATCTATATTCTACATATAGACTTTAGTATATAATAGGAGGAGGACCAACACTTCATTTCATTACGCTCCACGGTTAATTGGACCCAAAGTTCCCTCAACAATTAGATACGAGAGACTGTCACCTTTCTCTTGTGCAAAAGACTAGACTAGAGATCGAAACTATTTGACTGAACCGATTCTAAGATATCGTTTTCATATAATAGGATATTATTCTTTAGTCAAATACCCATGATTTTTCTCAAAAATAACTCACATAGGCACATTATTAAAAATATTATTATACCTTATATATAACTTTTCTTTTACATATTAATATAAATTTTTTCTTGCATACAAATAAGAACAAACTCATAGCCTCATTTTTATTTCAAAAGCTTTAAAGCCAGAGATATTTTGGTAACCTGCGCCTGCCTAGTTTTATAGCCACAGTCAGCTAAAGAGCCTGAGAAACGCACAAAAGTAATTGTGTATAGATATTTTACACTGTAAATTTTATTTTAATTTGTTGCAGTGATTATTACTTTTCTGATTATCATATTAAACTTATTAATATTATGAATATTTACTTGTTGTAAACTACTTACACTATTTGTGTAAAACAACCATGTAGTGTTCAAAGCATAGAAGTGAAGTACTCTTTAACTGTGGAGTACTTTTAAAGTCTGAAACAATAGGTGAAAAAAATTATACATCTCTCCTCTTCTTTAATGCTCCCTTTAGTAAATCATACACAATGTAAATTTGAATTATTTGGGTCGATGAATACCGAATATCAAATAGTATAAAACAGTTACTGCAAGTCTGGTACTTGAATTCTAAGATACACTTTGGGGTAATTCTATGTCAATATCGCATTTTCACCCCCTAACTTTGTTTTAAAAATTAAATTCCCCCCTCAATTTTGAACAATAATCAAACTCCCCCCTTTATCCCATGCAATATCCATTTTACTCTTGTTATATCAAATATATTTATGTAATACCTCTTTATATTATATATAATTTATTTTTTTAACCTAGGTATTTATACCTTTTGATTTAAGTTTATTAACATTATAAGTAGAATAATACTTTTATGAATTTGTCACAAAATTTAATGTTATTTTTATGACCGTTATTTCAATATTATATGCATTAAGTGTGTATATTTGTATGTACATGTATGTGCATATATTTTTGTCTTTCTCTACTCTCTTACTTCATGCGTTTCATATTACTTGGCCCTTCTTGATATGACACACCCCTTATGAAAATTTTAATTATAGGTGTATTTTACTAAACTAGCATTATTAATAATGCTTTGAAACTTTAAATTTGACTGTTACAACTTTATGCAGTTATTTAATATTAAGGGTAGAAATAAACAAATATTAAAAAATTCTCTTGATTTCATAAATTAGACAAGTAAATTAAAACAACTATTTTTAGTATGAGGATCAAGTAATATGAAACGTCGGTGGTATTCTCTATTGTCTATTTAAATAAACAAGTTTTGATTGTCATTAATGGAGTATTACATAAATTATAGTTAAAAATAATTTAAAATCTAAATAAATACAATCTTTAAAAAATTGACCTTAATTTAATTAATTATTTTGTATTTTCTGCATTGAAATACATTTGTATAGTTATTATTACCTGTTATTTTTCCTTGTATAAATAAATATTAGAGTTTTGATCATTATTAATAAAATAAATCTTCTCATTATGCTAATTTACTTTATTATAGAACATCATTAACTTATATACTTAATTAGTACCATTTCTCATTTTTTTCGCCCAAAAGAAAATATTTATGTTTTTATAAAAATTTGTTCCATGAATTTAAAAAAATGAAAATATCATGATTTTTAAAGAAGTAAAAAAAAAATTATAATAAAAGGATATAATAGGCATTTTAAAGATTTAATTAGGATAAAAAAAAGTTTAATTATTATTCAAAGTTGGAGGGGGGGTAATTTTTAAAGCAGAGTTAGGGGATGAAAATAATTTTCACCCATATCGCAATCGATGTGAATTATAATGTTTTTACACAAAAGAATCATTTAATGTTTTGCTATTCGATGGTCAAATATTGCACGTGAACCAATACAAATTGCTACTAGAGACCTCTCTAGCATTCTTACTCCATATAACAACACTTTTCTATTAATTATTTTTTGTTTCTGAAATTGATTTTTTTTGTTATATTCCACCTTTTATAATAAATTTTTACTTATACGAACAACCGTCTTTATTACAATATATTCTTGTTAAATTACCTCTTTATAATAACTATTTTTTTTTTTGATAATATAAAAAGTAACCATTTTCATAGAAATAAAATATTATTTAATATTACTAATAAAGAACTAGAGATTTTGAAAAAAAATATTTAATACACTATATATGACAAAGAATATTATATGAATATATTTTCATCATTAAAAAATTTTCCTTTTTTATCCAAGAGTGTGATTAAACTTAAAATATGACATTAATATTCCTATATCTATAATATTATAAAAAATAAAAAAATTAAATTTTATACATATTTTACTTATAACAGTCAAATATCATTTGATCATCAAATATCATTATAACAGTCAAATATATAACAACATTGCTACTATAGAAAAATTTGGCTTGTATTATAAACTTTTCTATATTAATTTTACCATTCTGAAAGAAATAAATAAGTTCGATTCCTTGAAAGAGGAGATCAACTAAAAAACTAGTAGCAGTGTACCAGCCAATATATAACAACATTGCTACTATAGATAAATTTGGCTTGTATTATAAACTTTTCTATATTAATTTTACCATTCTGAAAGAAATAAATAAGTTCGATTCCTTGAAAGAGGAGATCAACTAAAAAAACTAGTAGCAGTGTACCAGCCCCCGCCCCGCCCCCTCGCCCCCCCCCCCCCACTAATTTCTGACATCCACTCACAGTCATGGTTCAACAAACACAATAAACCACTACTAAAATCAGATATGAATAATCAAATCAAATCCTAAAGTGGAAGATTTGAAACCCCCCAAAAAGGTAAAAAGCAATGTTTCCAAGAAAATAGATTAAAAAATAAAAGAGATGTTGTGTCCTGTCCTATGCTACTATTAATAACTGTTCAATTAATATTCAGATTCAGGGGCTCCTCTCAGATACTACAGAAAATTAACAAGTTCAAAAACTCCAATCAATCCCGTTCATAAGATAAAGAGAAAAACAGAAAACAAGATTAACAAAACAAACTAATAAATTTAGAATGACTACTTTACCCAAATAATCCCACAACTCAATGTTCCTTTACAACCAAACCACTCTAGTAGATTAAATAAGATTCTTCCATCCAAATTAAAATATTTCGGATTCAAATAGCGAGCACTTTCCGCTTTAGGTGGTAGGATTCTGGCAAGGGAAATTCTTCTTGTGGAACTGAATTTTCAAAAGCTTAAATAGAAGTACCCCATCCGGAGAGGATTAAATAAGGAATTAACTTTTTCATTAAAAGATAAGTACTTATCTTTTAATGAATCTTACGCAGTACAAATTTAAATTAATTTAGTATCAAAGGGTGAACTGAACAGTGAAACAAAAAGGTTCCTATTGTGATGAGATGTGACTAAATCCTTTTGGTAACAACATTCAGAAAGAAGATCAAATCAAAGCCTCTATGCTTGCTTTCTTGACCATGTTACATAAAGGACATGAATGGAGAAAAGGGTCACAATCTTTGCATGAAGAAAGGTGCCTACAAGGCAAGAAAACCATGCACGATTTACTAGAATTACAGCTTTTGCACATCATCTTTCTTGTTTCTCGTGATGATTGTACTTTGTGCTCAATTGGTTGTACATCACAACATGACTCTGCATCTCCTACACCACCATTGGTTGATTGAAAACAGACATTTTCTCTTAGCTGTTCAATTGTGTTGTTTAAAGAAAGGACAATGGCTTCTTTTTCTTTGGCTATTCTCTGCCATGTTTGATTCTCCATTTCTATTCTTTTCAAGAAATCTTCTAGTTCCTTTGACCTGTTTCCTGCTTTTGCAATTTCTTCGTCTTTTTGTTTCAGTAAAAACTGAGTTTTTGATTCGTAGTTTCTCAAGATTAATGCCACTTGTTGCTTTTTTTGTTCCTGTAGGGCCAATCTCAGTCTCTCGTTCTGTGTATCAACAAAAAAATCAACTGTTAGGATGTTGCATATGGTGAAAATTCAAACTTTTAGCTCACTAATGAAATTCTTGATAAAAAATTATACTCCGGTATTTGTGTGATGGTACTTGACTAGACACAATTTTCTCATTCTTTCCAAGATCAACTAAAAAACGAAATAGTGTTACATAAATTTAGACGGACGGATCCTTTCATCTAAATTTATGTAATAATATCGGATTAGGCACTAAGTTTATGGGTAACCATAAGTCGTTCTTTTTAGGATCATACTAAAAACGAAATAGTGTGACATAAATTGAGACGGAAGGCTTAAGAATTACCTGTAAACTGATGAACTGATCAATCTCGAGCCGTTGTTTCTCAAATTGGCAAACCAGGCTTTGAGGAAACATAAGTGATTGGGCAGAGTTTGTGTTCATCAAATTCTGAACATTATTTTTCTGGTTCAGAATTTGAAACTGCTGCTGTTGCTGTTGGATTTGTGACAAATAGAGTTGTTGCTGTTGAGGATTAAAACAAAATTGATTGAAACCACAAGCATTATTGTCCATTAAATCCTGTGAACTCCCCTGAAACCCAAGACTATCCGAATACAACTGCGCTTGAATGGCCATATTTGTTTACCACTAGGACCAAGAACAAAAACAAGAACCAAAAAAAATTCTAAGCACAATAACAGGCAAAAGAAGAAGCAAATTTGGTTAAAAATAAGAAGTTGATTTGTTCCTGAAACAGAGGAGGAAGAGGGATTGTTGCTACCTATAATATTGTACTCATAATCTCTTGAAAAAAAAAATGCTATGCCAACCTTTGTGACATGTTTCTTGTTTAGGGTAGGCCAAACCTATGACTTGTATAAATAAATATAAATATATAAATAAAGAAGAAGAAAAAGACAGAGATGGTGGGGTCTATTTCTTGTGTTGTGTATTTATAGTGTTTAGATAGAATTTTTTTTTTCTTCTTTGATTTCAAATTATGGAAACTGAAAAGTTGCAGGAAGTAAAGGAGGGGCTATAAAAGGTTCTCTCTCTATTCTTGTGAAGAAGCATTAAAAGAGATAAATTTACAACATGCAGATTTTGTGACTAAACTATCGGGTCAGAGTTCTTTTGTTTGTTTATGAATTGAGAGAGGGAAAAAATTAAATATAAAAAATTACAATTCAAATATTCAATTCCATTCCTAATTTAGAGGTTTTGAAAGAGTTTTTTTTTTTTAATTTTTGGTATATGAATGAAGGAGGAGTCAGTATTTTAGGATGATGGATAGCAGAAACGGTAGGGAAAAAGAAATGGTCAGTTTTCTTTTTTTGGTTTAAAATTAAATTAGTGGAGAATTATTAGAGGGAATTCAAAGATTTGTCAGTTTGGTTATTTGTTGAAGCCTAAAGAATAGGATTCCAATTCCCTTGTGCTTTTGTTATTTATTTTCTTGCCTTCTTAACTTTCGTAACTTCTTTTTAAATATTACCCACTGCATCTGTTCCAAAAGAAACTGACAAAAGTTCAAAATACGAAGACCAATGAATTTTAGGGAAAAAAAAAAGAACAATGAATTTAATATCATTTCTTAAATTTTCAATAATAAAACTACAATTTTAAAAAGTACATGAAATTATTCTCTCCATCTCAAATTATTTGTGTAATTTCTAAAATTAGTTGTCTCAAATTATTTGTCATTTTAAAAGTGTAAGAAAAAACTAAATATTTTTTTCCTATTTTATTCTTAGTAGAGTAGGAATTATTCTTCATTAAATATTTAATGAAGAGGTTATATTTTAAGACATAAATGAAGGTAAAAGAGTCTAAAACTTCTCTTAATAACATTTTCTTAAAAAGTGTAAAGAAGAAACACAATAGATAATTTGAGAAGAAATAATGAATTTAATACCTTATCTGTTCCTTTTTACTTCTCATAATTGAGAGCCAAATAATATGAATTTTGACTAATATTTTAAAATATATTTTTTCATCATATTGATATAAAAAAAAATTATAATTTATATTATTTTTCAATATTTTTTGAATATCAAATTTTTAATTTTAAAATATTAAATTAATTTAATCTAGTTTAGCTTTAAAAATTAGTCAAATTGACTCTCCAAAAGTAAAACATGATAACTATTTGGAATGGTGGGAGTATATATTCTAGTTTAAATTCAAACACTCCTCCTTGAATTTTCAATAACAAAATTACAATTTTAAAAAGTACATGAAAACTATAATTGTTATAAAATATTATATTAGTTAATATGGATGTACACTACTCTTCTCCATAATATATAGTTAATCATTCACTACCCTCACCATTATGGATGTAACTCTTACACCCTTTAACCTCTCCCATAATCTTCATGGTTAATGTCATGTTTATGACAACCTTTTATATGCCTCTATGTAATAATATAAATAGAGGCATAAGGATTTGTATTGGATACACTTGAACAATTGGAAGAATAGAAAACTCTCTTCTCTTGAGCTCTCATTTCTTGTCTACTTTCTTCTTTCATATTGTCTCTTTTAACTTAGTTTTAAAACACGTTATCAGCACGAATCTCTAATTAGTTGAATTATAGAATGGAATGACCGAACCAGGTAACATGAGCTTATAACCAAGTGGAGCACGTTTACTTCTGGTAACTTGTCTTTAGTCCATTTTGACAGGAGTGTTATTAAAAAAAAAAATGTCTATCTCTGTGTGTTTGTTTGTAAAGAAACATGATAGAAAGCATGCTAATGGTTTAGACATGATATGACATCTAATAGATGATAATTTCGGTCTATGAATTTGTAAATTCAAATTTTGATAGTTCATAGTATATATATGCATAATTGTGAAGGCTGCTTAAGAGGTTTGTCTGTTTTTGAATTTTTATGATTTTTGCTATTTGGATTTTGTTTCCTAGGTTGTCAGAAAGTTGGTATAGTACTACTTATGCTATTTGTTTCTAAATTAATTATTTTTGTGGTTTAACAATTTTTTTCAGTCCAATTACAGAATATTGCAGTGTTAAAGACAACAATTTTGTTATCCTACAACAAATAGAAAATTGTAGTGGTAATATGATTAAAGGCTCAAGGGTATGAGTCCCATTACATGTTGGCTTATTATGCCATTGGTTGAGGATAAGATGGTGGATTCAAGTTCCATTGCATCAAAAGAGTAAGATATTGAGTTTGAGGCTCGGTGCACTATGATGATAAAATATTGGGTTCAAGTTTCATTGACTTACAGTCTAAGACGCCTCTTATATGGGTAAGACATTGGGTTTAAATCCTAATGCACCATAGTGACGTTATAATAATGAATAAGGCAAAATAATTGATGAAAAATCATGAAATCTGTCACATTGATTTGCTCTATTTTTTATGTGAATGTGGTAGCGGTGCATAACAAGTCTAAAAGAAGACAAGTGGCTTAATATATTGGGCGTGAAGGAACAAAATTGTAATAGTCATCATTATGGTAAAAATGAAGAACATTAATCGTTGTCAAAATGGTCCTTCAAAAGTGAAGGTAATTTTTACCATCAATTTGGTATGAAAGGTATTGTGCACATGGTTATCGTGCAATCTAATATAAAAAGTATTATAAATCCTCCTTCAAAATAATGGAATACAAAGTGTTGATGCACTTGATCTTTCAAAGTGATGTTGAGATGGGTCATATAAATGTGACAAGTGTTTAGGCATGACAATGAGCTTCTAATGAAAATTTGTGAAGCATGTACATATGATTACTGTCCATTCCTTGAAGAGAATGTGACTTGTAATAAGCATTGTAAAATGCTTGGCCATTCTTGAAAATTAATGTGTTTATATGTTAAAGGCTTGAATAAGAATGTGCTTATGTATGGTTGATAAATACCAAAAACTCACCTCTACGGGAGGTTTGAGAGAAATAAAGAATTTTAATTTGGTATAAAAAGGTCATTGATGTTGTAGTATGTTTTATCATGATCTACTAAAGGGTAAAAGTAAGAATGATTCTTGCCTATAAAAGTTTTGGCCATGACCAAATGGATATTAAGGTGTGGTCGAATGAATTTGTCATTGATCGTGTAAATATGGTATGCCAAAAGGACTTTGCCGAATGTTATAAAAATAAATTATTAAAGGCAAAAGTAAAGCAAGAAAGAGGTCTTGCATATATTTTCTCCCTAAAAGGAGATGACCACCATACAAATGGTGTTTTGAAATATGAGGTAGTACACAAGTATTTGATAGCTTCGAAAAAGCTAATGTGTTACTACATGGAGGAATGAAATTATTCATGATATTGAGATTGTAGTAAGTCTCCAAAAGAAACTTTTCAAGTTTCAAAGGAATTAAAAAAAATTATTGCTCTTTTGAGACTATAAATTATGGAATGATTTTTATATTCTTCATATTACTACAATCGAAACGGGTTATAAATATGAAAGGTTACCCGTTTTCCTCCTATTTGTTGATATAAATATGGGCATGGTGATGGAATCACATGTGATAGTAAACTTAAAGTTTACAGAAAATATATAAGTTGGCGTGATCGGTTGACCATCCCGGTTCAAATGTGATGCAAAATAATTGAGAATTCATGTGATTATATATTGAAGAAATAAAAGATTCTTCAAGAATTCTCCTATGTTGCTTGTTCTCACGATAAAAGATTATATCGGCTAAGGTTGGGGTTATATCCCTAAATTTTTGGAACATATAACAAGGTGAATATGGGTCCGTTCACCTACCATGTAGACCGTTTACTATAAAATAAGATGCATCTATGGTTGGTCACATGCTCTTTGTTATCAACTTGCACTTTGATTTTTGGAAGGTTGTTTGATTTTTGCAAGGTTGTTTGCTCAAATTGTTAAATTAAGAGCATGGTTCCAAACTATAAAAGTTGATAATGTTGATTGGTTTAGCAAAAAGTGTGTGCCTCCAATTATAGTTGAACCATTGGTTATGAGAACAAATCTGCCAAAAGAAAGTTTGGTGTGAGATGAGTTTATTTAAATGTAGCAACATTTGTATGCATCAAGCCAACAAGGTTCCCCTATATTGTTGGTTCAGGATCAGGAACCAATAAATCCATCTAAAAAAATTTGAATGTGTAACATCCACCATGCACAAAGATGGATCCCCAAAATAAGGTTGGGGTGAATGTTAGATTTTCTAACATTAGGGGGAGATATGATTAAAAGCTGAAATGCATGGAATGAATTATCTAGATCCTCGTAAAAAAAAAAAAAAGTGAACCTAAAGTTCAAGAGATAATTCATGATTTGCAAAATGTTGCAAGTTCATTGCCAGACTGATCATATGTTATAATTCAGCTGTAAATGCTCTAATAAAAAGTCCTTGAAGGGCAGAGTCTATGGCACATTTGAAATGTGATAGACCAATTGGTTCCAAATGTAAAACTCCTTAAAGAAGGAGAGGAGCAAATGATCAAGATGGTCTTGATAATGAGGCAAGTGCTTTAAAAGAGCACCATGACATAACTCTTCATAAAACTTGACAAAGGTTCAGGTACCTGAAAATGATGAAAAATGAAGAGATCTCGATAAGTTATGTCATAACGGAACTGATATCAAATAACCGTCGACGATATTTTTGGTATAATGTAAAGCTCAACATTATAAAAGGTGACGAGGATCTTGAATTCGAATCTGTCAAATAGTATGAACAGATAAATGATTGGCAAGGAAAAATACGCAATTCAAGTATATTTTATTTCACTTGAAAAGTGATGATATGGACTTAGTCTATAGACTAAGGTATAATGTCAGTGGGGTACAAATGGATTATTGTGCGAAATGTAAAATCTTAAGATATAAAGTACGTATTGTGCCTTGAAACACAAAGATTATTCGCAAAAGTCCTAGCATTATTATCTGGAGATGTGCTCTCTTGTGGTGGATGCACTAAGGTTTCTTTAAATCTGGCAATGTATGAAAAACTTGAATGCGTATAATGAATGATTGTCATGTCTAGCTAGACAGAAAATGTTGTATGAAAATCCTTGAAGAATTTAAAAGGTTTTAAAGTGATTTGATCCATTGAATACCCTAATGGTTGCGAGATCACTCAACATAAAGAAAGATCAATTTTGATCTCATGAAAATGATTAGTGCAATTGATGCACTTATGTATCCTGTTATTTCTATACATGAGAAAATATTTTTTTGTTAATATGCAGGAAAGACTTCACTTTTATGTGGATTTGAATGAAATCAAATATTGATTGAATTTATTATTTCTAACCAATATTGTCAAGGGATTGTTGATTATGAAAGTGTAGGAAAATTATTTGATTTATATGAAGTTTGATATCAAGAAAGTAATCTGTTTGCACATGGGAACATTGTCATATCATGATATTCGACAAGACAGTCCATTCTATAATCTTGCAAATGAAAGTATCCGCAATTTGGTTGTTGCTACAAACAAGTTGAATGAGTTCAAGAATGCAACAACTTCATGAATGTGTTTTGACCACAAAGACACTGCCAATATCAACATTCGAAAAGCTGACATACAAGATTGGAAGACATCATTACAAGGATTAAGTGATGTTTTAATCAGGGGAGTATAATACGTGTTGTACTCTTTTTTTCTTGGCCGAGGTTTTGTCCCCACGGATTTTCCTGGCAAGGTTTTTAATGAGGCGACAAATAATGCGTATTAAAAGATATGTGTACTTTTTTTCCTTCACTAGAATTTTTTCCCACAGGGTTTTTCCTAGTAAGGTTTTAACGAGGCACATTATCTATGGACATCCAAGGGGGAGTGTTATAAAATATTATATTAGTTAATATGGATGTCCACTACTCTTCTCCATAATATATAGTTAATCATCCACTACCCTCACCATTATGGATGTAACTCTTACACCCTTTAACCTCCCCCATAATCTTCATGGTTAATGTCATGTTTATGACAACCTTTTATATGCCTCTATGTAATAATATAAATAGAGACATAAGGATTTGTATTGGATACACTTGAACAATTGGAAGAATAGAAAACTCTCTTCTCTTGAGCTCTCATTTCTTGTCTACTTTCTTCTTTCATATTGTCTCTTTTAACTTAGTTTTAAAACAATAATCCACTAGTTCAAGATTTAAACTGATATTATTATTTTGGATGTCAAATAATTTTCTTCGGTTATAACTTTTCAATAAAATTATACTAAACATTTTTTATTTATAGTACTTTAAATAGTTTTAAAGTACTCCCTTCGTTTTAAAATAGTTGGTCCTTATTGACTTGACACTCTCCTTAAGAAAATATTTATTAGGGGTTTATTTTACCAAACTATCCTTATTAATTATGCTTTGAAAATATAAGTTTGAGTATATACACTTTGTGTAGTCATTTAATGATAGGGGTAGTATTGGAAGAACATAGTAAAATTCTCTTGATTTCATAAACGGAACAACTAAATTGAAACAAAAATTTTTAGAAAGAAGATTAACTATTTTGAAACAGTAAGTTCCATTTCATTAAAAAAAAAAAAAAAAAGACAAATCGATAGAATTAATTTTAAAAATGCATTAAAGATGGTACCCTGAACCTCGTTTTTCTTTTGGATTTGAGGGACTACTAAAAATCATAAAATTTTATAGTTAACACTATTCGAAAAAAAAAAATTAATATCAAAGTTAAAAAGAATCATTGAGTTTCCAAGTTATTATATAAGTACTTCTTTCTATACTCTATAGTTCCAAAATATTTGTGAACTTCTATATATTACACTGTCATTCTTGAAAGTCATTTTAATTTTTTAGTAAGGGAATCTGTGGCTATAGGTTATGATGATGGACATAAAAGAACTGCCAAAAGACAACAAATAGGTAGGATATTAAAGTAAATAATAAGGAAAAATTAGAAGGTAATTTATGATTTTGAATCAACAATAAATCTAGCAAAATTATTTAATATTCTTTTAATTCTTCATGTATATCTATGCTTAGTTATACTGAATTAAAACACATGTTAAAATTGACTAAAATTTCAATCATGTGTATTTAAATGCACAAGAAGCGAAAAAAAGACATACATTTTTACCTGAAAATTACCTAATATTAAGTATTCGTACTCTTACAAAATAAATCATAAAACAAGTGTACAAGTTAAAATATAGCAACCCAAATATGGCCCCCATGAATTTTTACTATTAATAATCACATCAGACTACCATAATGTTAAATCAACGAGGATTGTAAAATTTATTTAACCAATTAGTTGTTAATTTATTTCCATCTTACTTTTTGGTATAAGTATTTTTTTAGTGTTTTATTAGGAGATGAATTCATTGAAATCCTAGTCAATACTCAATAGAAGCAAAAGGAAAGTTTTAGGAAGTCATAAAACCAAACTTCACGGGTTTAACGTGAAAAAAATCATAGGAAATCTTTTTAAAAATAGAAGATACGTGAATTGGGATTCAAGCATAATTACACAAAAGTAAAATTAGCAAATATACTTTACATTTAAGTAGTCAAAAATATATTTTACACTTTATAGTCCAAAATCTGATTGGTCATTCACTGTAAACTAACTTTCTTTCTAGTTATATAGGAAAACAACATTTCTCATACCAAATTCTCAGCTTCTTCTTCACAATTTTCACTTCAATTCTTTCCCAAAAAACTTCAAACAAATTGGTGAAAAATTCAGCATTGTTTTGAGTTATTTTCTACAATTTGAGATTCCATTGTTTTCGTAAATAAACTCTGTTTCGAGTGGGTATAGTTATAAAAGATCAGTTATGTATTGAGGAGTCCAAATCTTAAATTTTAGATGATTTGGTGTAGTTTTGAGGTATTTTTTAATGTATTTGATGCTTGAATTTGAGGACGAAGACGAAGTCTGTTTTTTTATACAACAGTGTATATATTTGTATATTGTATTGTATATTGTTGTGTGTATATATATATATATATATGTGTATGTATGTATACTATATTGTATATTGTTGTATATATAATACAGTCTTTTTGTTTTGGTGATTTTCTTCTTCCTCTCCATTTTATACACACTTATACAATGTAGATACATTATTTAAACATTATATATACATATGTACATATTTGTATAATTATGTATATTATTGTGTAATTGTAAATGTAACATTATGCAAAATAATAAGAGGTGTATAATACACTCATATACAATACTATACAATATTATACACTATTATACAAACAATTGACTTCATCTTCTTCTTTGAATTCAAGCATCAGATTCATTAAAAAAACACCAAAAAAACTGTACCAAATCGCCTAAATTTTAGATTTAATTTCCTCAATACATAGCCATTATTTTATAGAAATACACACTCAAAACGAAGCTTATTTACAGAATCGATAGAAATCTTCACGCGTCTCTCACCTTCAGAAGATTCACACACATCAGACGCGATCCAGAGGGTTTACACAAAGAAGAAATGAGAAGAAAAACGGAGAAAAAAATGGCATCATCTTCTTCATAATCTGCTCAACCTCAACCTCCATGAACACCACCTCACTTCACCCTCAAATTCCACAACACCAAAGAACCAAATAGCTCCCTCCACTGCTCAATTTATCAATTCCTTCATTCCAATTACACCCAGCAGACAACACAATTCAACACGCTCCATTAACACCTCCCGACGAAAAAAATCAATTGAACTCATCTTTTTCGTCCCTTTTTCAGATAATTTACACACACCCAAAACAACGTTCTTCCTCCATTAATCTCTCCAAAACACAATTGGAATACCTCCATTAACAACAATATACTCTTCCATTCTCACTCCCCAATTCGACAAAAAACAACTCCACTGAAACAACCATCGAAACTCCCACAATTTCATCACCACAGCCGCCTAACACCAGCCCAAAATCACTGAAAAATTTCCTGCACAGACTCTGCAAAATATAACAATTTTCCTATTTTATAAGATGAAGATGGGAGATGTGTGAGAGAGAGAGTAATAGTTTGGCTAAGGATGCAAAGTAACTTTCCTTTTCTATACAATTGGGTCATATTTGGCAATGTAATATAGTGTGGCTATATTCTGTAATGTAACATTACTAGTTGCATTTTTTTATAATTTTTTCTATCTTAATTGACAAAATAACTAAACATGTTTCTCCCTTTATTAGTCTCACTTTTTATTATTTTCCTTTTTGAGTTATTTTACACTTTTATCATACTGATAAATCAACCATTTTAATAACTAAATTTGATTTTGTAGCCGTTTACAATTTTGCTTTAAATTTTATGTTATTTTATAAGAGAGAGTATTCATTTTTACATATAAGAGATATGAAAGGGTCTTCTTCTTCTATTTAATTTGTAATTAGTCATAAGAGATCATTTTCACAATTTTATTTTATATGCATCAAATTGCATAATATAACTAACATGAGTAGTGGTGAAATGACTGAGATCTCTCTAGCCTTACCAGAGGTCTCGGGTTTGAGCCTTGAGGAATGAAAAAAATCCTATTGAAAATGCTCTCCCTCCCCCTGCCCCAAGAAAATGGGCCCTATAATGCGCCAATCCAATGAATTTGAATTTAGTCGGGCCCCAGTGAGTACAAATATCCACTAAAAGCCTCCTTAATTTCCTTACTCATTGGTTTGAATGCTTTATTGAAGGATTAATATAGAGAAAAACTGGCTATATTTCTTATCTAAGCCTACCAAACACCACGTGGGATACCAAAAGCAATTACATAATACATACTTTCTATCCAAAAAATTTATTTAGTATGAGGCACACCTATTATGTGGCATGCAAAAGTTGTATGAGGCTCCTTTCATGTCTTACCAAGTGGATTATTGGTCCCACTTATAAAAAGAAGGGCAAACTTCCCTCCTCTTTCTCTTCCTTTTCAACTTTTTTCCTTTGATTAAAGGCTCGTTCGGCCATGCGAGATGAAAATTATGATTTGAAATCATGATATGAAATCATATGAGATAAAGTTGATGTTTTGTTTAGACATGCAATTTGGACTTTTTAAGTTGTACATTTTCTCATAAACTTAAAAACCTCATAAGTTGTGAAAACTATCAAAATTGCCCCAAATATTTATACAATCTTACCAAATAAGTAAAAGTTCATAACAAAAGTATAATACACCATCACAAAACTATTCTAAAAAAGAATACAATATTTATTGAACAAACTTTAGTTCAATAAAAAGTAGAATTGAACAAGAGTTGTAGTGTACTACTCCCTGTGTTCCTAAATACTTGTCATGCTTACTAAAAATAGAAATTCCATAATACTTGTCATTTTAGAAAATGTTTGTTTTCATTTTTACCCTTAGTCATAAATATGGAGAGATAATATGGTGCAAAGTAGACAGTATTAAATAGAGATGAGTAATAAATAAGGGTAATTTAATTAAATTATCCTTTAGTTAATGTTTTTCTTAAGGGGCGTGCAAACCAAAAATGTGACATGTATTTAAAAACGGAGGGAGTATAAATTTTATTTACATATGAAATGAATGGTTGGTAGATATAAATAATGGAGTTTTTTTTCACAAAACATAAACTTGTGTGTCTATTTTTGTATTTGAAAAATCATAAATCATGATATGAAATTCTCATATCAAACTTTTTGGAGAATTTGAGATTTCATCTCATGATTTCAAATCACGAGGTGAAATCGCATGTAGAAACGCCTACTTAGGGCCCGTTTGGCCATGTGAGATGAAAGCATGATTTGAAATCAGGATGAGATGAAGTTGAAGTTTTGTTTGGACATGCAATTTGGACTTTTTATGTTGTATGTTTTCTCATAATCACAAAAGCCCCATGCATTGTGAAAACTCTCAAAATTGCCCCGATTCTTTATACAATCTTACCAAATAAGCAAAATTTTATAACAAAAGTATAATACACCATCACAAAATTATTCTTAAAAAAATACAATATTTATTGATCAAACTCCAGTTCAATAAAAAAGTAAAATTGAACATGAGTTGTAGTATACTAATCTTTAATATAATCCTCCCACATAGTTAGGACAATCTCCTCACGCTGAGCTTGCATTTCTCGATCAAATGACCGAGAAGACAAACCAACATTATTACTTAATCTCCAAATCATTATTTTTTATTATTAAGCGTTGGTTTGAATGTAGTAGTAATAAATTTGGTTGGTGAATGAATATCGTCAAAAATAATAAATTTGGTGAATAATAAATGGTAAAGTAGGAATTGATTTGAAGTAATAATAAATTTTATGTTGGTGAGAGTAATGGTTATATGAGATATAAATGGTTTAAAGAGTAATAATATGAACTATAAATTTTATTTACCTATGAAATAAATGGTTGGTAAATATAAATGGTGGAATTTTTTTTATTTACAAAATATAAACTTGTGGGTTAGTTTTTATATTTAAAAAATTTCAAATCATGATATGAAATTCCAAATCAAGCTTTTTGGAGAATTTGAAATTTTATCTCATGATATGAAATCATGAGATGAAATCAACATTAAATTGCATGTCCAAATGTTGATTTCATCTCATGATTTCAAATCAGAAGATGAAATCACATATCCAAACGCCTACTTAGTTTTTCCATCTCTTTCTTTGTGTATTTACTTAGCCAAATTTTGCTACTTCCCTTACTTTATTTTTTTCATTTCTCATCTAATTCGTTTTATTTTTAATATAATAATATTTATTTGTTATCTTATTTTTCTATAAGCATTGTATAATTTCAAAAACACTTAAATTCATCAAATATTTTCCAACAAGCAATATAAAGGAAAGAACAATATTTATTTATTCATACAAGCATGTTTATGTATGATAATAGAAAAGTTTTGCTTATGAAGAATGGCGAGAAAGTTGTAGTTAAATTTAATTCTGTTACTAACAAAAGAAACATGACTTTACTAATTAATTTCAGATAGTTGAGTGACAATTTGAGTAATGAATATTATTTTTTTGCTTATCAAAAGTCAATAACTAATTTTTGAAGTTAATTTTAACAGACTAACTCAATATTTTAAAATAAAATTTAGATATTCAAAAATATACGAAAAATACTATAAGTTACAATTCTTCTAATGCTAATATTATACAAAATATATTTAAGACATTGATTAGATATTATATAGGTTGAGTCTCAATTTTTTAATTTTTTTTTTTTTTTTTGCATTGACGGAGGGAGCATGTATTTATGTAGGTGCGTTTATGGATGCTTTTCGTTTTTGGATTTCATAAAAATAGGCCAAAATTTACGTAATTATTTGTCAAGGTCGCTGGTGCTCTTTCCTTTATATTTTCTTGTTGGAGAATACTTGATGGATTTAAGTCTTTTTGAATGTATGAAATTACTTAGAGAATAATATGAGAACAAATAAATTTTATAATCTCCCAGCTCCCACCCATTTTTACTTATTCAATATTAATAATTGGCACAACCCTTAACGAACAAAAAATAGAATGACAATTTTGCAATTTCATACTTTAAATATAATAAATTTAATTATTTGAAAATATGCAATTGAAAATAACTAGAGTTAATAATAAGAATAAATTAGAAACTAAATAATAAAATTCTCTCTTAATTTTTCAAATGGATAAGTAAAAATGAACGACAAAAAAGTAATGTTAAAAATAGAATGAACTAGGCGAGAAATATTGGAGTACGCCCTTTCAGTGCATAAAAACATTAAGGTATGGAAAAAAGCAAAAATTGGATAAAAAGAGTTAAGGTAAGGCAAATAGCAAAAATTGGATAAAAAGAATTAAGGTAAGGCAAATAGCAAAATTTGGAAAAGTAAATGCACAAATAAAGAGATGGCAAAGTTGACTATCATGTCTAAAGTTATGGGTTAGAGAGTGAAATACCCCCTTTTCTCTAAAATTCCTCAACTTTATTTTTCCAAAATTCTCTTTTTTCAATTTTCCAGGAGTATGACCCAAAACCCAGATCAAGCAATCCCATGCCTCCCCCTTGGATCGGTAGACCACAGGACTTCAAATGACCTTAAAATGTCAGATGTATTACCCACCTACAAGGAAGCGGTAATGGAAAAGATAAGTAGCACAACCAATCATATCTCATTCGACTCAATCATTGAAGAAGGGGACATTAGAGAACTAAGCGAAGACCTGATAAATTTGACGCTGGAAGACAAACAACGCCTTTACGCCCCATGTAGATTTTCAGTAATCGTTAAGATTTTTGGGAAGAAATTCAATCACCAATATCTTAAGACAAAGCTGGGGGCACTCTGGAAGACCATCAAACCCCTATGCCTCATTGACTTGGGGTTCGATTTCTACACTGTCAAATTCAAGCTACCCGACAGCCAAGCAAAGGCCTTACAAGGTGGGCCTTGGTTCATAGCAGGAAGTTTCCTTTCAATGAGGAATTGGGAACCAAATTTTATCCCAAGTGAATCCCACATCACCTTTACGACGATTTGGATCCGACTTCCTCACCTACCAATGAAATTTTATGATATGAATATCTTTGAAAGGATAGGCAGAAAAATCGAGAAACTCTTAAAGGTTGATGCATGAACCTCCTCAACCCTTCGAGGAAGGTATGCCAGGATCTGCGTACAAATCCCTTTGGGAATTCCAGGGAAAACATCGGTGACCATAGGCCACCATGTTCAATCTATAAGCTATGAAGGGGAAGCTCTGCTCTGTGAGATCTGTGGTCATCTGGGGGCATGCTCTTGTGAATTGTCCCAACAAAGAACAGGATAAGCCTCCTTCACCATCAGAAAATCCCTTTACTTACCAAGAAGAAAGGAGAGGAATAGCAAACAGTCTCGTTTGTGAAGAGAAAGAAAAGAATAACATCTCCTCAAAAAAGCAAAGGCCAAGAGTCCAAGACGCCCAAGACCAAGGTGAAAACCTTCGATGCGGTGAAAGGTAAGTTCCATTCCACCCCGTCTCCTAAGCCAATGCCTGTCAGTGAAAAGACTAACAATGGCGACTTAGAGACTCTAGGGTTACCCACCAACCCTGGAACTAATAGATCCAAAATAAAAAATGGGCCCCATTATTTTCAAAGCCCATCTCTCAAACCTCCTCTCTTGTTGGCATCGGGCCTTTTTTTAGTTACAAGCAAATGGATGTGGGCCAATCCTCAAATCCAAGAAAAAGGCCCAACTCTACTCTGAACAAAGGAGGCTTGGGCCAAAAGTCCAACAATCCTACATGGCCACCTCTCTCCTGTCACTTGGAAAGGAAAACAAAAAGAATATAGATTCCCCTTAATCTAATAAATGCCAGCACAACGTAGGTACTCATTTTCCTACAACACTCTCTTGTTAAGTGCCGACGGAAAACTCTTCCGCTTCTCCGAATGATTTGATGAAAACAACCACCTCTGGGGACAAGGCATTAAATGCACCTGAGAGTTCCAACATGGAAACTCTTCACTTTCCCTACACTAGTGCTAAGATAAATCCTAAAGCTGAGGACTTCATCACTCATTCTATCAACAATAACGTCCACCCCATCTTAAAGCTCGAGATCAACATGGTCACTTTTGTAATGAAACCTTTGCCACCAACGCACCAACCGACGTCCTGGCTGAAAATTTATCGCATGAACTAAAAAGTCCCTCTACTACTGGAATAGGAAGAGAGACAATTCACTCTCTACATCCAAAATCTGAGCTACCTAGCTCAAGTGGCTATGGAGAGACTAAACCAGGGTCTCCAAGGCTTTGGACAAAATTTCTGGATGACAACTCTATTCCAGGTGATCACTACCTCTTACCAGGAAGACTAAACTCCAACAATCTTGTCTGAAATGATGAGCTTGGTGAGCCAAAGTCTGCCTTTCTTCCCTCCTCAGAACCCCACGTTGCTACTGCAAGGACCAGCTTTTGTAAATTGCAGTGGGGAAAATCAGGGGATACTAGTTCAGGAGGAATCACCTCTCAACTCAACTCCACCTCTAACTCTGGAAATGCTAGAGAGGGAAAAGACAATGGAGAGCTTAAGGGCCAGCAACATGGAAATGGAAGGGATACTTGCCCAACTAAGGATATCAAAAACAGATGCCACCACCCTGGAAATGCCATTAAGCCTAGAATTCGCAGAGCTCATTTAAAATATAGTAATTGTTCTACTCCTACAGGAACTATCCAAACTCAAAATAAGCTGCAATCTCCCAAACTTTATGAGAAGGGAGCACTTCACAATAAGAATGAATCCTCTCTCCAGAAAGAAAAAAGACCAAGAAATAATGGAGACCTCCAATCTACCGGGGAAGGGAAAAGAGGTAATGAGAGAACCCCTAGCACCATCAAAGCCCATGATGAAGAACTGTATAATATGGAATCCTAGGGGGGATAATAATGCCGAGTTCAAGAGACACTGTAATTCTATGATAGACATCCACCAACCTACCATCCTTGCCCTCCTGGAGACTAGGATGCCTGACAATAAGAACCTCTCTGAAGAATTGGGCTTCCCTTTCCATCTCCAATCCAGTGCTAATGGTAACTCTGGAGGTATTATCATTACATGGAAGGGTGATTCCATCAGCATTAATGACATCTCTATATCCTCTCAAGCCATCCATGTTTCTGTTAAGGTTAGTCCCTTCTTCTTATTGGTTTCTTTAGTATTATCTATGATAGTAATGATTTCAACCATAGGAAGAGCCTTTGGGATCAACTTTCCACTATGGCTAAGATTGTCAATAAAGCTGGTGATAATAGCTGGTTGGTTGAGAGAATTTTAATGAGATCCTTAAGGCTTCTGATAAATTTGGGGGGAATAGCATAAACTATAATAGATCTTCCCTTTTTTGGAATTGTATTAACCAATATAGGCTCATAAACTTGGGATTCAAGGGCAGTAAGTACACTTGGCCTAATAAAAGGTATAGGGGTAGAAATAGCCTTATTTTGGAAAGACTAGATAGATGTCTGGCCAATGACTCTTAGATTCATATTTTCCCTGAAGCCTCTGTCACTCATCTCCCTAGGACCCACTATGATCACTCCTCATTCTTTGTGAGTCTCTCTAGAACTCACCAAAACCCCTCCAAGCCTTTCAGGGTTGAAACCATGTGGTGCTCTCATGAGGACTTTCCCAACATTGTCAAGTCCTCCTTCCTAAATAGTACTAACCTTATTAGTGCTACCTTTGACTTTGAAAATGCCATAAAATCTGGAAGAAAGAGGTTTTTGGGAATATCTTTTATAGGAAAAAACACATCCTTGCTTGATTGACTGTTATTCAAAAGTCACCCCACTACCCCACTAATACCTTCCTTCATGAGCTAGAAAACACCGTCATATCTGAGTATAGCAATATTCTTAGACAAAAGTATGACTTCTGGAAGCTCAAATCCAGGATTAGCTAGATGATTGAAGGTGATTCCAATAGTAGGTTCTTTCAGACTTCCACCCTCGATAGAAGGAGGAGAAACAAAATTAATACCTTCTAAGATGACAATGGAAACTGGACCTATGACAGTGGTGAGATCAAAAGTTCCATTAGGGATTTTTACCATACCCTTTGCACCACTGATCACCTCTCTACCAAGCTCAACTGTTAAGTCAACCCCTCTTCCTATGGCTCCATTGAGTCATCTAAACACGCCCTTCTGGATTTCACCCCTAGGGTGGAAGAGATAAGAAGGGTTGTTTTCTCTTTCAAATCTACTAAAGACCTTAGGCCTGATAGGATGCACCCTCTAATGTACCAAAGGAATTTGGACATTCTAGGACCTTCCCTGACAACCTTCTGTACCCATACCTTTACTACCTATTCTATGGATGAAAAGGTTAACTCTCCTTACCTTTGCTTCATCCGTAAATACAGGAATGCCTCTTCTCTGAGAAATTTTAGACCTATTAGCCTTTGCAATACCTAGTATAAGATCATCACCAAGATCGTAGCCAATAGAATAAAGCCTCATCTTTCCCTCTTGATTGGTCAAAGCCAAGCCAGCTTCCTCTCCAAAGGAGAGCCTATGATAATGCTATTATTTTCCAGGAATACATCAGTCACTTCATTAAAATGAAGGGCAAGAATGCCAATATGATCCTCAAAATTGACCTAAAAAAAGCCTTTGATAGGCTGGAATGGGATTTCATCAGACAAGCCCTTCTCTTTTTCAATTTTCCTCCTAGACTCACTGCCCTTATCATGTCTTACATCTTCATTTTCTCCATCTCTGTCCTTTTAATGGCAGCAAGACTAATAAATTCACTCCAACAAGATGAATAAGACAAGGGGATCCCATGTCCATTTACCTCGTCATCCTCTATATGGAACTGCTTTTCAGAAGAATCAACTTTGAGGTGGATAACTTTTAGTGGTACCCCCATCACTATCAGCAGAATAGGCCTAAAAATATCCCACCTGTTATTTGCTGATGACCTTACTCTCTTTGCTAAAGTAGATACTGTCTTACTATAATGAAAACTCTTGATAGCTTTAGCAAACACTCAGGCTAAAAGATTAATGCTAAGAAATCCAAAGTGATCTTTTCCAGGAATTACAGTAGGGAAACCCAACAAGAGCTCTCCAACATCCTCACTATCCCTACTACGAGTACCTTTGGGAGGTATTTGAGCTTCCCTATTTTTCATCAAAAGCCCCAAATTGAAGACTTCTAATTCATCCTTGACAACCTTAACTCTAAACTAGCTGGATGGAAAACCAAATTTCTTAACATGCCTGGTAGAACTACCCTTGCTAACGCTTCTGTTGGTACCATCCCAAACCATATAATGTAGTTCATCCACCTTCCTAGTAAAATTCAAAGTCTCATAGATAGAACCCAAAGAAACTTCATATGGGGAACCACAGATTCTAGGAAAAGAATACATATGGTCAAATAGAAAACCATTACCAGAGCTAAGAAGCAAGGGGACCTAGGTATGCAAAAAGAAACCACCAAAAATGATACCCTCCTATGCAGTCTTGCTTGGATAATGCATACAAATACCCCCTCCTTTTGGCCTAAGGTCATGCTCAATAAATATGACACCCATTTATCTTGGCCCCAAAATAACTTTTCTAGGATTTGGAAAAGTTTTCGCTGGGTTGGAATCTCTGCAAAGAAGCTATTCAATGGTCAATCCATGATGGCCTCAAAGTAGATCTTTGGAATGACAGATGGTTACCCAACCAACCCCCTCTGAGGAATATTCTCCATGGCCCTGCCCAGTCCACCAACTATCTTATGAAAGTTAGTGACTTTTGGCATAATGGAACCTGGGTGGTCTTCAACTTTATTCCCTTTGTTCTTCCCAATCCCATCAGCCAAAATATTCATAGCACCTTCTTTCCCAACTTGAGGATCCAAGAGGACACTCCTCTGTGAAGATTAAATGGAAATGACATTTTTTCCTGCAAGAGTGTCTATTCTCTCATCTCTAATCTTAACAACAGTCAACCCTCTAACTCTAGGAATTTAAATTGGATCTGGAACACCAAAGTTCCTCCCAAAATCAAAACCTTTCTTTGGCTTCTACATCACAAATAGCCTACCAACTAGGGCCATATTTTACCACAGAGGCATCAACATCTCCCCAAACTGCATCATTTGCAATCATCACTTAGAGGATATTCATCATGCCTTCTATGATTATTCCCAATCCAGCAACTTTTGGAGGGATCTCATCCAAAGAGTAGACAATAATATCCCTCTCCATATTACTATGTTTTCTATCCAAAACTGGGAGAGTACTTGGAATTCCCTCAAACATATAAAGTTTGACAATATCATCACTTGGGATATCCTTTTTTCCTTCTGCATTTGACATATTTGCAAGATCTGAAATGACAATTTCTTCAACAACAACAAGATCAAGCCTTCCTTTAAAAAGGCCTATGCCTGCTGAGATTATCACCTAAGTGACTACACCAATATTAATCCTACAACCAGCATTAGGGTTAGATGGATTCTTCCCCCCACTGGTCATTTTAAACTTAATATTGATGGCTCATGCCTAGGTAATCTGGGTAAGGGTGGTATTGGGGGAGAGGGGGTAGTGATAAACAATAGAGGAGATTGGGTGAGCTTTTTATTTCCCACTAATAATCTTATGGAGCTTCTAGTATTAAGGGAAGGGCTAAAACTGGTTGAAAATCAAAACCTCATCCCTATAGAAATTAATATAGACTCCATTGAGGTAATCAGTATGCTCCAACATGTTAATCTTTTATATAATCCTATCATTGATGAATGCAGGTTTTTGATAAGAAGGATGGGAACTCCAGCTGTGCACCATAACTTTCGAGAACAAAACAGGGTGGCAGATACAATGACATAAAATAGAGAGTCTCTGAACCTTTTTGGCAAGACGCAAGTTTTTATAGTTCCACCTATGTTTGCAAGAGAAACCACTTGGGCAGACATTGCTGGAACTAACTATGATAGGGTTGTACTATGTAACCTAAACACTAATGGGCAATGCCCTTTTTTTTTATTTTGGAGCTAGACTAAAGCTCCCTGTTTTTCTAAAATCACTGTTATTGCTTCTTAATATAATCTTGCTTAACCAAAAAAAAGGGAAAGAGATGGAAAAATTGAACCAAAGAAAAAAATTTGAAAAGGAAGAAAGAGAGGGTGGGAATTTGGCCTTTTTTTTTCTAAGTGGGACTCAATAATCCACTTGACAACACATGGAACCTCGTACAACTTTTATATGCCACAAAATAGGTGTGCCTCATGCATGATAAATAATTTCCTTTATGTCCCTTTTTACTCGTCCTTTATTGATTTAACTACTTGCACTTATATAGTTACTTAATGTTAAGGTAATATTGAAAAACAAAATTCCTCTTAATTTGTCAAAATAGACAAGTCAAAAAGAAAATACCATATTAACTATATTTGAAAATTTGACTTTGACTATTAATACTTATTTAGTTACAGATAAGGATGATATTGACAAAAAAATCCTTCTTGATTTGCCAAAATAGACAAGTAAAAAAAGAATTTATATTTAATCAAAAGGACCAGTAAAAGGAAAGGAAAGGAGTATGCACTAGGGGTGAACAAAACCGAACCGCAAACCTCACCAAACCACAAATTGAGTCAAATCAAGAAAAAAAACCGACTAATGATCTGGTTTGACTTGGTTTGGTGTTGGAAAAAAATCTGACTATAATTAGTTTGGTTTGGCTTAACTAAAAAAGGTTAAACTAAACCGAACCAATCCGATATTGCATTTGTATCATTTTTAAAAATATTTACTATGATGTAATTTATAAATACTTCTTAAATTTTTTCATTGTTTTTATTTTTCAACATATTATTTCAAGTTTAAACTTAAAATTTTTAATGGTCCAATAAGTTTTATAGCTCATAGATATTAGTAACTCAAATAAAGCTCAAATTAATACTAATGCTAATAAAAGTATTCAATTAAACAATAGGAATGACAATAATTTTGGATATCTGTTCTTTAATTTTGCATAAATACATAGGGTGTGTTTGGTATGAAGGAAAATATTTTTCATGAAAAATATTTCCCTAGAAAATGTATTCATGGAAAACAAGTTGGTTTCTTACTTATTTTCTCATGTTTGGTTGGTGAGTGAAAAACATTTTTTGAAAAAATATTTTCTAGTGTTTGGTTGGTGAATGAAAAATATTTTTCAGAAAATATCTTTTAATGTTTGGATAGAGAGTAGAAAATACTTTTTGGGAAATAGTTTCTGGCTCGAAAACTAACCACGAAGACTGATCCAGGAACCAACACTAACACTCGAATCAAGACCTAACCCCGACCCTAACGCTCGATCTGACACCTGAACTGGGATCCGACTCTGACTCCCAATCCCGACATCCAACCTCGGCATTTGAGTTAGACCAGACCATGACTTCCTACTCCCGACTCGAGCATCGACCTCGATTTCTGACCCCGACACTTGACTTCCACTCCCGACCTGAGAATCGACACCAATACTCAATTCGAGATCGAACCCCGACACTTGATTCAGGACTCAACCACGACACCTGACCCCATACTTCCAACTGAGACCTGACCCTCGCTTTCGATCGAGACCTGACCTCAACTCTCAACTCCCAACTCAGAACCTGACACCTGAATCGAGACCCGACCCTAATGCCCGAACCGAGACCCAACCTTGAGACCCAAACCGATACCTAACCCCGACACCCGTCAAAGACCCAACACCCAAATTAGATCACGACCCCAACTCCCAATCCGGGACCCAACACTGACCCACCCCGACACCCAAATTAAAACCCGATCCTAATACCTAAACCGACACCCTACCCTGACACCTGACACAAACACTCAACCTCAACTCCCGACCTAGGACCTGACAACCAAACTTGGACCAGGTTCAAATGTCTAAACCTGGACGCGACCCCGATACCCAAACTGAGACCCAATACCAACACTCGATTTGAGACCCAACTCTGAATCTCAATCTAGGATCCGACACCGGAACCGAGACCCGACCCCGATACCCAAACCGATTCCCGACCTCGACACCTAAATTGGGACCCAACCCCGACACTCGACTTGGGACTCGACCCGGACACCCGAATCAGGACCTGAATCGAGGTTAGGAGTCAAATCTCAAGTCGAGAATCGGTAGTCAGTGTTGAGAGTTGGATCTCGGATTAGTATCGGGAATCGGTACCCGAAACTTAGGTTAGTGTGGAAAGTTGAAATGTGAGTTGAGAGAGTTTTGAAAATTGTTTTTCTTACTTTTTGAAAGGTAGTCATTTTCCTTAAATTTGAGGAAAATAAGTTCATTTGGAAAAGATTTTTCAAAACATTTTTGTCACGACCCGAACAGAGGCCCTAGACGTGACGGGCTTCCCGAACCAATGATGGCCCAAGAAGACCCCTTAGCATTACATCATAAGCATAGTTATAATAAAAGTAGATAAATGCGGAAACTAGACCCATACAATAAAAGAGTTCTAAAGACCAAAATCTTTGGAATGTAACATCAAAATAATAATTAACTTATGTCTATAAAGCCTCTAACATTATGAATAGAAATCCTAAGCCGGGACATGGCCCCGGAAATACCATCAAAATCAAAATGAAGTTCTAGGGAATGAACATAATGCCTTCCGAAATATGGAGGGCTCACCGCTTACGAACTGTTGACCTGCGAATAGTCTACTGCTGAACCGGGTCACGAACAAAGGCTTCGGAACCTACATCATGAAAAGATGTAGTGTCTGAGGACAGTCAGTACGATGAGTATTGGCATACAACCCAAGGAAAGGGATCCAAACAGTTCATATAATATAATAATAGAAATTTTGAAGAGTTTCACCGTATAAGTTTGTCGTAAATGAGGTATGAAATGAAGAACATTTGAAAATGTAAAATAGAATAATCATTTGAAATCTTTAGTTCTGAACTATGTAGTTATACCGACATTAAGTAACCCACGGGCAATATGGGTCCAGTACTCCCCAACTGGCGGGGCCTCAGCCCATGTTAGCCGCATGGACTGAGATAACATTAAATAATTGAACCTGTATACAACTGCTCAAGGCAAGCACACAGTGGTCATCCATATTTCAGGACAAGACCTCCCAATGTCGGCAAATGCTGTTTCCAGTGTTGGTCACAAGGACTACACCTTCTCGGTAAACTACATAATTCTCTTCAGGCCCAATTAAAACATTCTTATTACATTCAATCATGGAGTCTTTCATTGAGGCATTAACATGTCGGTATCGTCATACCAATAACCTTGCAAGTCACTCTTATCATGCCAAATAATTTTCATTAAACATCTTTTGACTCCAAAATCAACCCCGCCTTTATCATCATAAGCATAATCATAATTGAAATCCTCACAACAACTTCAAACCCTTTTAAAGAAACACAATACTTTCAATGATATAAAGGACGGGGAAAAACATTTATATTCCTTATGAAGTTTCAAAGTTTTCAAGAGACTAGAAATCATGGCTAAAGCATTTATCAATAATATTTCATTAATTTCAAATAGCCAATTCAGTCTCAACAACCCCAATTAAAGGTTAAAAATCCATTCTTAAAGAAAAGGGAAAATTTATGTCAAGCTTTAATAACAAAATCCCCAACCCTAATTTCAAATCACCATCATAATATACATAATCAATAATAATCATAATTTAAAATAGTATTTGAAATAGGGAGTGTTCAAACATGCCTTTTTACGGAGAGAACTTGAAGAAAACTTGAATCTTTGGACCTTGAAGCTTGAACCATAGTTGATTTCTCCTTTTGTGTTTAGAGAGAAGATGAATTATGTTTTTGGGGAAAGAAAATATGTTTCTAGGGTTTGGGAGGTGATTTTAAGCTGAAAAAGTCGAATCTCATTATGGGAAAATGACCAAAATACCCCTGGGCCGACTTTAAAAAAATTTCTGGAAAACAGGTCACGGAACCCACCCACGTGCCGTAGGTAATCCCACGTGTCATGGAATGGTTCCGTGAGAATCAGGGAATTTTTTTATCTTTCAGAATCTGATTCACGGAAGGGACCTACGGTTCTGTAGGTCCAACTCACGTCACGTAGGTCCAACTCACGTCACGTGAGTTGGTGTCGTGACTCTGGACACTTCCTCACTAAACTACACATAACTTTTTACTCCAGACTCGGATTAATGAACGGTCAGTTGCGTTGGAAAGAAGACTCAAAGATCTTTAATTTGATATGTTATGGGCCACATAACTCGTCATATTCTAAGAAAAATACTCCTTTAAAGTTGACCCATATAAAAACATACACTAAAACTCAATCGGTAGGGAAGTTCTCCACTCAACTTTGAACTAGGAGATTCCTATGATCTCAATTCATCTCCAAAGATGTTTCCAAACTAAGAAATTTATATTCACACTTATATCCTAATAGAAATCATAGGATTCGGGTCTATACCCGTGTAAAGGACGGTTCAAATTCTAGCCCGAAAGTGTGGGGTGTTACAATTTTAGCCTACCAAACATGAGAATCTAAATTCATTTTTTATTTAATATTTAGTGTTTTTTTAAGAAAAACCTAAGATAGTTGTTTCTTGATAGGACTAAAGAAATATTTGAAGCACAAGTTAATTATATGTTTGTATGAAAATTTTGCCAGAAAGAAACCGATCGACCCCCCCCCCCTCCCCCCCAAAAAAAACCAAAGTTAAAAAATTCAAATTTTATTGGTTTGGTTTGTAGATTTAAAAACCAGACGCAAATGACTTGGTTTGGTATTTAAGAAATCCGAACCAATCTGATCCATGTACACCCCTAGTATGCACATATAATTGTTCAAATCAATCAGTATATTAGGGATGTGCATAATTTGGTGTATATTAAATTATCAAATCAAAACCAAAATTTTCGATATTCGATATTGTATTTTTAATTTTTAATAATTTCAATATTTTATACCATAATTGATATTTAGCAAAACATATACTAATATCAAATATCGTACAGAACTACATATAACATACACACTATAGTGTTTTAAGAAAATTGAATAGTGAATCGAATTGAAATATTTCGAAATCACATTGATCGACTGATTAACACTCACAAATCAGGGAGTGATCCTCTCCAATGACTTTTATATGTACGTTTGTCAATCTTTGGATCAAGAGGATAGGTGAGAGCAGAAATTAAGAGTTCATAATTAAGAAGTTGCAATGATAACTTTTAAGAAATTGAAAGACCAAAAAATTAAAGGAAAACAAGTGTAGACACAAGATTTGAAGAGAAATTAGCAACAAAAAATTAAAGGAAAACAAGTGTAGACACAAGATTTGAAGAGAAATTAGCAAAAAATTAGGTGATATGAAACCTAATCATCTCTAATAACATTCAAGAAAGACACCTAATCTATTAGCTAGAATTAGGGGTGGCAAACGGGCAGGTCGGGTCGGCTATGGACGGGTCAAAAATGAGTCAGGTGAAAAAGGATAAAGTATTTGGCTCATTCATATTTGATATGAATAAAAAAAGGGTATCGAAATGATAATCCTCCAGAGATAGTATACTCTTGCAAATTCTAGGATAAATTTAAGAGTGCAATCAAAAGATCAACAAGCTAACACTAAGCTTCATACTACGGTGTTCATCTTCCATAATTTAATATATATCTTCAAAATAGTCTTAACCCAACTGTTGTGGAAATATCGTGGTTTAACTAGCACATAATCACAAATAAGAAAAATAGAGAAGAAAAATAACACAAGAATTTAACGAGGTTCGGCTAGGCCTAATCCTCCAAGCAGAAATAGAGAGAGTTTTCCACTATGAAAGAAAATGAAGAAGTGTACAATACTTTAGAATCTCCAACTACATCCTCTATATATAGATCCCAAGTAGTCTCACACCTACAAGGAAAAAATTCTCCCAATCCTACAAGAACTATATTTTCATTTCTCAAATTGTTAGGACAAAGGGTCTCCTATACCAATAGGGATTATGAATTTCCTAAAATATACAAGGGAAAAATTCATGACATAATTAACACCTACCAAATGGAAAAAGAGTGATATTTATACTAGGGTTAAATATGAGCTTAATAAATCTAAAATATTTAATTAGACCTTAAAATACATTTAAACCGAATGTTCTAGCAAAAACAGTAAAAGTAAATTCTTCTTCACGATTGCATTTCATGGAGACGTTTGTCTTGGTGATCTCTTTTACACTTCATCTCCATGTTTTCATTTTATGGAGACGGTTTCTCCTGTCTTAATCAATTTTTGTCTCCATGATTGCAAATCAAGGGGACACCTTCCTCCGATTCTCGAACAACTACCATTTTGTCCCACGCACATAGCCAATTGTGTAGTCGAATGGTCCACGATTGAGCATAGTAATGGTTTTGTCATCTTCATTTTTAAGTTGTAATCTGTCATGACCTAATTTCTCAGGTCATGATGACACCTACTATAACCTCCCAGCAAGTAAGCCAATTCATAGCCCAAAACAATGAGTAACGGGCTAATAAGAGAAAAGATAACCAAAACTAAATAACAGGAGAAAGAGAACTAGAAGAAACAGTGCATTTCTCCAAGAACTGGTGAGGTCAATGCAAGAGCCACTAACAAGACAAGAGTACAAGGTAAACATAATATATATATATATATATATATATATATATATATATATATATAGAATCGACTCCAAGTCTCCGATACATGACAGCTCAACACGATGCACACGTCAGCGGTGAGAACTCGTACTATGATCTGCAAGGTGCAGAAGTGTATAGTACCAAATATGAGGCACTTAGTAGGCATCAACGACTGAGCTCTAAAGGAAATGCAAGTATAAATAATACATCAGGCAAGAATATACACTACAGGAAACTAACTGAGAAATGAGATACAATAAGGATAAAGGAGAAATAAAGATGAACCACCCATAATCTACAAGTAACTATGGATGGAAGTGTTATACAATATAAATAGCTAGGGACGAAAGTAAAATACAATAGTAGTAACAAAGGAGGAAGGTAATATACGACAGTACTAAATAAGAAACCAAACACGAAGGTACTAACCTGAGGGAGCTAGCCTAACAACCTAATCACTTTAAGAGTCGCACTCAGGTAAACCGATAATAGTGGTATGCACCAAGTATCCTTCATAAAGAAAAAGAGCAGCAAGATAATATAATACCACGACTAGTAATGCTAAAGGACAAAGGGACCATAAGAAATACCTAAGAATCCAGTACATGCCAATATCCACCCTGCCACGAGCTATACAATAATAATCAAATGATAAAAAATCGGATAAGACCAGACAAATAAATAACCTAATTGGGGCCCCATAAGCCCAGAAGGTACACAACAACAAACATACCTAACCATCCCCCTATAAGACTGGTATGTACAGAAAACAAACAATCATATTGGTGATAGGCTATATATATAAATGAATGAATACAACGTAAAACCAGGTGATGAGGGATAAATCAAGTACTATATCCAACACAAGTATATACACCTCCTCCAACTTAGTAGCTCATAAAGGTAGGTCTACGTTGACCATCCTTCTTTGGTACTGTGGCTCATCGGATGAAGGAGCCCATAAGGGACTCGAGATATCCATACACACTACCTGGTCCCGAACAAGGACTTCCATATAATCCATAATCACTCCACTCTATTCAGTACCGAAGGTAAGCATGCGTAATAAGTGCTTAAGATTGAACCGGGTCTAAAACAAGTAGAAATACATTAAATCCAGTGCTTGAGATTGAATCGGGGCTAAAAATAATAGAATAGTGTAGAAAGGGTTGGAATTTTCCTCGACTGAATTAAGTAAATAGTGATAAATAGGTAGATAAAAAAAGAATCGAAATCTGCCTCGGTTTGAGTTTCCAAGGTAGTATGTTTAGTTAGAAAACCCCTAAACTAACAATAAGGGTGGTACAACTTCCATTTTATAAAACAGTTTTTAGAGGTAAAAAGTGGGAATAAATCTCTTTTTGAAAAATAGTAGTAAATCCAAGGTTTTAGTTAGAATCGTACCACAAAATATGCGTAAAGATGTATAAATATATGCATGCCATCACCAGTATCCAAACAATAGAAATGTAAGCACTGTAGCGTCTATAAATTGAAATCATAGCTCTCTCAGAGTACAGGAAACTAATCTAGCATCCAACTGGTCTCGTAACCAAGGCCTTGGGCCCAATAATACATGAGTAAAGGGATATCGAGATCATAATTCAGGAAGCTAAGATAAACAAAGACATCATGCCACTGAGAAATTTAACCAAAATATATCTCCTATATCAATATGTGCCACCTTAAATCTTATACTAGGAATCCCTAGAGTCAACCTAAGGTCAAAACAAGTATGCCAGCAAGATTAACGCAATCCTACAACTGTAGCGGGTATTCTAGGCTAAGGCTCAAACTACGGTTCTATTCTAAAGTTCCCCTAAATAGGTCAAATATCGATAACAAGCCACAAATAGGACTACTAGTGTCAATTTATGGTCATAACAGGTATATAAGCAGTCCTAAGATACTCCTATAACTATAGCAGACATTCTAAACTAAGGATCTCGAAGTACGTCTCTAGTCTAAGGCTCCTAATGGAAGCTAAGAATGTTCGAATGAAGAAATAACCTAAAACCTATCATATAACCCTTATCTCGCGTACAATCTACACAATACACAATCTCATAGAGAAGAGTAGACTGTAGCCTACCTGGATGCCAAACAACAACCTCGAACTATCCACGAGCTGCTCGATCCCTCCACACGATCTTCGAATGTCATCGCGTTATCATAAACACAATCTATACATGAATATGAGTAAAACAAGACCCATATTGTAATATAAAACTTTGGACCGTAAATTGGGTCAAAAATAGGCCCCTGGGGCCCATTATCAGAATATAAAATTGAATCTGTCATGAGGTCCCTCGAAGTACAAGGAATGTGTGCTCAAAATTTAAGCGAAACAGAAGCTCGAATTGAGGCCCAAAACAACCCCAAAAGTTAAGGAAAAGAAGAATAAAATAGAGGATTAAACAGAGAATTAGGTCGGGAACTTCCAAAGAAATTAACGTGAAATGATCACCTCAATGTCCCCTACTTATTCCCATCTCCAATTTATGATATTCCACAGTTCCTTGAGCTCCCAAGTTCTATAATGATGAAATAAGAGTTAAAAAATGAATTATTTTTGGGAATACAAGGTTTTATACTGCCAGGGTTTACCCATCGCGATCGCGAGGACCCTTGGTCGTGATCACAAAGACTAGCTGGAGAAAACCATCGTGAACGCGATAAAGCATTTGCGAACGCAAAGAAGAAACTGGAATGGGTTGGACTGATCCTTCATCGCGAACACGAGAGGAGGCTCGTGATCGCGAAGGTCAAAGACTTGACCCTTCGCGAACGCAGTCAACTCCTCGTGAACGCGAAGAGGAAATTTAGCCTGCACCAGGTGCTGTGCACCAACAAAAATGCTAAGTCCTAACGAACTCCGACCGGATGCTCGGGATTAGTTCTGAACCCCGTGCACACAAATGAACTATGCTATCTACCAAATTTGGCATTCTGAACTCAATAGAACTATCAAAATTTCCATCAGAGCTCATTTTGACAAAATATGGGTCCCAAAACCACTGTTCCATTTTTACCAAAATCCACCTAATAGTGCAAAACAAGCCCGGAAGCCTCATGACTCGGACCAAGGTCCCCCTAGCCTAAAACCCATAGAGCTAGCAGAACTGTCAAAATTTTCATCTGAGACTATTTATCTGAGTAATTTCTCAACTTCAAAAGCTCAAAAATAAGGAAATGAGCTTAAAACTCAAATAAAATTCCTCAAAACCAAACCGACGATCCCAGTTAGTCATAAATGACCTATAGCCGCTATGGGAAAGTACGAAACACAGAAAATATGTGGAAACTGAGAAAATGACCTAGAGGGTTATACAACATCCATTACTAAAAGGACTTTCATCCTCGAAAGTTAAGGATTAGGTAGAGCCCATAAGCTCGGAAGGACGTGGTACTGGGCCTGCATGCCCCATAAGGCTCCCTAGATAATCTCCAAGGCCAAACAACGCTTCCAAGGGATTTTCACTAAAGATATCCTTTTAACACTCACTTACTTTCTCCACTTTTCCAAATAACCACCAACTCATCCTCAAGAGCTAACTAACCCCCAATTGAACTAAGCTCGATTGAAGAATGCAAGACCCAAACCCAAGTATACCAACATCACACGCATATGAGCACAATAAAGTGAATACTCGACTAGGCTACAGACAACTTGATGCATGAACCATACAACGAACTCCAAATTCCAAATCTAACATTCTCTTGTCTTTTCAAACCTGTTGTCTACTCTGAACTACACACAATGCCTCCAGCATCATCTGAGTCTTGTCCACCTAATCACATCACAACTAACCTCGAAAGAATGATGTTGAACTACCGAAGATCCACAAAGACTAACATATGAACAATACCTCATAAGGTTCCACCTGAATACCCAAATAGTAGTGACTAATGTCCATGATCTCTGCCAAAGCCAAAAATAAGTTCCAATAACCCTTGAGACTGAAATCATCAGACTGAAGTAAGACCTCAAGAAGTCGAACAATCCTTTCAAACTGAATGTCGATCAAAAGGTGAAAAGCCACACTAAACTCAACTAAGATGCCCATCTCCCACTGAGTAGACTTCTAAAAAGCCCGAAGTAAACTGAGAAGCATGGTAAGAAGTAGTAGAAACCAACACTATGTACCAACGAACCATCCCTCGGACATTCATCTAAGTAAACCTCTCTGAATTTAAGGAAACTGAACTGGTAGGCAGTGAGTTAGCCTAGTCAGTCTGTCAACGATGTCTCAACTGTTCCAAACCTCGAAACATAGGCCACAAATAAGTGACTCAATCCATAGCTATAAGCTTAACACTGGAGCTAAAACACTCGATCTCAATTGTCCAAACCGATCCTGCTGATGAACAAGCGTCCGAACATAAAATCTAACATGACTCTCAGGTCATCATCCGAAAGAGTCAAAATCACAACTGGATTCAGTAAGTCCTCAAGAATGTCATCAAACCAGGCTAATCTCACCATCTGAAACTAAGTATATACCCAATGGTTCCCACAAGAGATAAATCTAAGGTACCGCTAAGGAACACAATCACAAATAAGTCATACCAAGGGTGAAAGATATGATCAAACAATCCGCACATGCTGTGAGGCATCAATAAAGCCAAAGCATATCTAAGAACTCACGAGGAATGCAAAGAGTCCTAATAATAGCCAAACCTCAAGCAACTTTAGAAAATATGGTCACTGATACTCACTCCCTAGAGTCACACTTTTTGGTTACCGACAATTGATACCCAAGAACATACAATCATCCTTCTTTTTTCATACACCAAGCGAAAGCATCTTATGAAATCACATTAGGCCAAACAAATCCCAAAATGAGAAGCTACTGAAATCACCTGTTTTAACCTTCCTCAACTCAACTGAAACATGTACGTCATCACAAAAGGAATCGATTACCCGACTCAACCTCAAAACCCGAGATCAAGACCACTACCAGGCGATGAACCAGTCAAACTGGAAGAACAAACCTCAACTTACCAACCTTAGGAACGGACCATAGGAACGAATTGTCAATGCTAGAGTTACAACAAAACCATGAAAGGTTAACCCTTCCTTCACACCAACACTCGCAACAATCAACCTCACCTTCCTAAAAGAGGAATGCTAGGCAAACAAGGTAACCGTCTAAGCCAAGCGGGAAAAAATCTCATGTAAGGGGATACTAACTAGGTAACGCTAGTCTAGCGGTCTATCAAACAAGGGTCAACAACAATTAAGGTAATAACAATAGTAATGGCATACAATACAAGTGGCATACAAGGAAGACAAACAACCTAAATCCCAGAATCACATCATAAGCCTCTGAGCCAAAGAAAGGGAATTTACTCAAGCGCTATACCCCAAGGTAAACACGATATCGATCCACTACTAAAAGAAAATATCTATTGGGGTAGTCATATATGTATAAACCTACACATAGGCTCACTACAATCAACATAATAATAGCAAGGCATATGTACACGGGTGGGTATAAAAAACCCCAAGTCAAATCGCATAGAGTCTAAAAGATAGAAAATTAAAATCACACCTGTAGTAATGTAATCTGAAGCCATGGCCCCTAGCCTTTCTTAAAAAGTACAAAATTGAATGCGCCCGACCCCGAACTGAGCATCCATACTACCACCTGTAATATCCAGGGCATCACCTCTGACTGAAGGTGCCACATCTCTAAGTGACTGATCTAGCTACACTGACTTCTCAATAATCCCATGGTGGGGACACTCCCTACTTAAATGATCACTCTTCCCTCAATCATAACAACCCTTAGAAACTCTAGTCTGGTCAGGAACATGCACTAACCCTGACTGGCTGACCAACTCACACTTGGGGCACTCCGTAGACCAATGACCAACCTCCCCATAATCATAACAGGCCCCAGAAGCTCTCTGATGCAATGAACCTGCTGACCTAGAGTGGCCACCACATGATGAAAACCTAGATCGAGAACCCAATAATACCTGAATAAAACTCTATCCACTGTAACCATCATAACCTGTCTGAGAGTCACTTATAATCAGAGGTACTGCCTGTACGGGGCCTAATGAGCTGAGAGTAATGGTGACCTCTGCTAGGAGATCTCTACCTCCGGATGGAATACCACTAAAATTGCACTGGTGGTGGGGCCTCTTACTGCCACCCCCATATGTCTCAAAACATGCCCGCTCTACAGTCCTCGTGTGATTAACAACCTAGAGGAACGTAGACCCAACTGCTATCAAATGCTCTAACGCCAAGTGGAGTGGTAAAGAATCCTCTAATAAATCCTTGCACCATCTTATGCTCTGAAAGAAATAACATGAAAGTATGCCTGGCCCACTCGAGAAACCCTATCTCATACTCTGAAATTGATAAAGAACCCTGATGAATACCTACAATCCCAACTCTAGCCTGAGAACTACTCGATGTACCGGACACCACCTCTGTCTGTGAAATATCCTCGAAAAGGCTCAGCATCCCTAACACAATATCCTAAAGAATTAAGGCGATTGTAAACCCCGTCGGAGCCTGGGCTGGCCCCAGACCCTCTGTTTGGTGTTGTAGATCCTTAATATTATGCTCCATTTCCCTAGACTGACCCTGAACTGAAACTCGGGTAACACGTGCTGAAGTCTTGTCTGCGTCTATTGACAACGTCATTCTATCTATCTGAAAAAGAGTGGAGCCAAAAAAAACACTTAGAAGTTGATTGAAGTAAGGACATACAATCAAGAATCAAGGAATGGAATTTCCTAAGAATTCCCTATAGCCTCCTGAAGATAGGATACAAACGTCATAGTATCGGTCCGCAGGACTATTTTATACCAATTTGCAGGACTAGTTTAGGCATTTTTGCTCTTATACTAATGACACCGGTGAACCTAAGCTCTGATACCAAGCTGTCATGACCTAATTTCTCAGGTCAGGATGACACCTACTATAACCTCCCAACAAGTAAGCCAACCAATAGCCTGGAATAGCGAGAAATGGGCTAACAAGAAAAAAGAAAACCAAAACTAAATAACACATGAAAGAGAACTAGAAGAAACAAAGCACTTCTCCAAGACCTGTTGAGGTTAGTGCAAGAGCCACTAACAAGACAAGAGTACAAGGTAAACATAATATATATATATATATATATATATATATACAGATATATTTACAGAACCATCTCCGAAATACAAAATAATGATCAGTCCAGTAAGAGAGAGAGAGAGAGAGAAGGAACAACTCTGGACGCCTGGAGCTCATCCCAAGTCTCCGATCCATGACAGCTCACATGATACACACGTTGGTAGCGAGAACTCGTACTATGATCTACATGGTGCAGAAGTGTAGTATAAATACTAAACACGAGGTACTCAACAAGCATCAATCGACTGAGCTCTAAAGAAAATGCTAGTATAAATAACACATCAGGTAAGAATATACATTACATGAAACTAACTAAGAAATGAGATACAATAAGGATAAAAGAGAAAAGAAGATGAACCACCCATAATCTACAAGTAACTAGGGATGGAAGTGCTATACAATATAAATAGCTAGGGACGAAAGTAAAATACAATAGTAGTAACTAAGGAAGAAGGTAATATATGACAATACTAAATAGTAAGCCAAATACGAAGGTACTAACCTGAGGGAGCTAGCCTAATAGCCTAATCACTATAAAAGTTGTACTCAGGTAAACCAATAATAGTGGTATGCGTCAAGTATCCTTCATAAAGTAAGAGAGCAGCAAGATAATCTAATACCACGACTAGTAATATTAAAGGAGAAAGGGACCACAAGACGTACCTAAGAATCCAATACATGCCAATATCCATCCTTCCACGAGCTATACAATAATATTCAAATGATAAACAATCAGATAAGATCGGACAAATAATAACCTAACTGACACCCCATAAGCTCAAAAGGTACAAAACAACAAACATAACCTAACCAGCCTCCCCTAAGACTAGTAGGTACAAATAACAAACAGTCATACTGGTGATAGGCGATGCATATGGATGAATGAATGCAAGGTAAAACTAGGTGATGCGGGCTGAACCAAGTACCATATCCAACACAAGTGTATATACCTCCTCCAGCTCAGTAGCTTGTAAAGGCAGGACCTACGGTGACCATCCTTCTTTGGTAATGTGGCTCATCGGACGAAGGGGCCCATCGGGGACTCGGGATATCCGTATACATTGCTTGGTCCCAAATCAAAACTTTCATATTATCCATAATTATTCCACTCCATCCATTACTGGAGGTAAGCATGCGTAATAAGTGCTCGGGATTGAACCGAGACTAAAACAAGTAAAAATACATAAATTCCAGTGCCTAAGATAGAACTCGGGCTAAAAATTATAGAACGGTGTAGAAAGGGTTAGAATCTTCCCTAGTCAAGTAAATAGCGATAAATTGGTAGATAAAAATGGATTGGAATCTACCTCGGTCTAAGTTTCCAAGGTAGTATGTTTAGTTAGAAAGACCCTAAATAAACATACGACTTTCATTTTATAAATCATTTTTTTAAAGGTGAAAAGTGGGAATAAATTCCTTTTTAGAAAATAGTAGTAAAACCAAGTTTTTAGTTGGAATCGTACCACAAAATATGCGTAAAGATGTATAAATATATGCATGCCATCACCAGTATCCAAACAATAGAAATGTAAGCACTCAAGCGTCTATAAATTGAAATCATAGCTCTCTCAGAGTATAGAAAACTAACCTGGTATCCAACTAGTCTCGAAACCAAGGCCTCGGGCCCAACAATACATGAGTAAAGGGATATCGAGATCATAACTCAGAAAGCTAAGATAAACAAAAGCATCATGCCACTGAGAAAATTTAATCGAAATATATCTCCCCTATCAATATGTGCCACCTTAAATCTTATAATAGGAAACCCTAAAGTCAACCTAAGGTCAAAACAAGTATGCCAGCAAGATTAACGCAATCCTACAACTGTAGTAGGTATTCTAGGCTAAGGCTCAAACTATGATTCTATTCTAAAGTTCCCTTAAATAGATCAAATATCGACAAGGTGTTGTGCACCAACAAAAATGCTTAGTCCTAACGGACTCCGATCAGATGCTCAAAAGTTGTTCGGAACCCCGTGCACGCAAATGAACTATACGACCCTACCAAATTTGGCATTCAAAACTCAACGAAACTATCAAAATTTCCATCAGAGGTCGTTTTGACAAAATATGGATCCCATATCCACTGTTTCGATTTTACCAAAATCTACCCAATAGCCCAAAACGAGTCCAGAAGCCTCAGAACACGAACCAAGGGTTCCTTTAGCCTAAAATCCACGTTTCAAAGTTAATGAAATTGTCAGAATTTTCATCTGAGACCAGTTACCTGAAGTTTTGATCGAAGACCAATTTCTTAACTTCAAAAGCTCCAAAACAAAGAAATGGGCTTAAAACCCAAACGAACTGCCCAAGAACCGAACAGATGGTCCCAACAAGTCATAAATGATCTATAGCCGCTATGAAAAACACAAAACATAAAATATACGCGAAAATAAAGAAAACAACCTAGAGGGTCATTACATAGTTCTTGCACATGCTTCCACTCAAGCATGGTGTAGTTAATGCTGGGTTCTCCAAATGAACCTTTGATGCTTTTCAGTGCAAATAGGTCCTTTAACTTAACTTAGTCACAAGTAAAAGGCCTTAGAGGACAAAAAAAGTATGATTTGTGCGTGCGTGCATTACTTTGTACTATTGTCTTTCAGTTTTTTTGCCATGTGTTTACTACATTTTGTTTAAAAACATTAGATAATGTTTTATATTTTTATATTTGTTATTCTATTAGTATATGGAAAAGAGAGAGGAGAGGGAGAGAGAGAAAAATACAACAATGAAAATTAAATTACATTTTGAATGACGCTAAACTTAATTATTATTATTACTTAATTCAAGGTATCATTGCATTTGATGTTCAATTAATTTGTCAAAAAAGAACACACAAAATAAAAGAGAGAAGTGTTGAAAACATCATCAAACTTGACGTTAATTATTATTTTAGTCCTCAAACTATACCTATTATTAGAAACACCCCTAAATTTGACTAAATAAGTTTAGAAACACCCCTAAACTTGACTAAATAAACTTAAAAACACCCCTAAGATGCCACATGACATAACAAGTAGTCTCAAACAATTGTAGGCGCATAAACTGCTTAAAAATAATTCCATATAAGCATTAAATGGTAAAAGAATCCCATTTTTAACTTTCCCCTTTAATTTTGATCACACCCTATCTGCTACATTAAAATGCACCTAAGTTTGAACTTAAACATTTTTTACATCTTATTTAATTGCTAAATTTCTTAACCTCAATTGTTTTGATGACTATACTTTGTAGATGTGAATTTCCAGCAGCGCTGAAAATTTCATCGTTGGATGACAATCTCGAAAGGAGATTTAATTAGAAACGCCCACACTAACGAAACTACAAATCAAAATGAAGGGAGATCATTAACGATATTTTTATCAAAGATTTTTAGGCTAAAACCCTTGATTTCCATGAAAATGAAAAACAAAGGATTATGTTGGAGAATTCTGAGAGAATTATGAGGAGTAGAGGAAGAGTTCTAGAGATATGAGAGAATTTGTAGGGTAATTTCACCGGATAGGGTTATTTTAGTCAGTTTATTTTTTAAATATTTTTTTTCTTTTTCTTTTTGGCTTTAAATATTTATGTGGATGTCACATAAGTAACACATCACCAGACAAGTTCAGCTGGATCGTGAGTGAACATATGTTGGTTAGATATGGCAAAACGGGGGCATTTTTAAATTTTATTTAGTCAAATATAGGAGTGTTTTTAATACTAGGTATAGTTCGGGGATTAAAGTAATAATCCAAGCCAAATTTAGAGGTGTTTTCAACACTTCACTCAAAATAAAATTTTAAACTTCCTTTGTAAATAGGAAAAAGAATATATGAATTTTTAGACTTTGTTTGATTTGACCAAATTTCAACTTTATTCCAAATATTTTCTTATAATTCTATTTCCAAATAGACGTATAAATATATTTTACCAACTGCAACAATAATAACATATACTTAGTGTATGTGTAATTCCACAAGTAAGGTTTGAGAGGGTAGAATGTATACACAGAGCTTGCCCCTATCTCATAGAGATAGAGAGATTATTTCCGGTAAACTCCCAACTTAAATAAAGAACATCAAATTCAAGTTCATCCAAGATAATAGCTTAAGATCGCATAACATCTATCAACAATCCATTAACTATACCTCAATCCTAGCTTGTGGGTATCGATTAAATAAATTTCTCAAATCAATTACACCTCTTCTGGTCAATTTCATTCTAATAACAGACTTAAGAAACAAAAAAAAAATATTGAATTGATAAGGTACGTAATAATAAGAGATCATCCACAGAAGTTCACTAGATGGGGCATGAAATAAACAAAATGTAGTATCTAACTTTTAGCTAGAAGTGGTAAAATTAGCCCCATAAAATCACAATTCATACAATTCATTCAAATTTGGACTGATTATTGATCCGTTCATTTATCAGTTTAGTCTATTAAAATTTGGTTTGATATCTAGCCCATATTGATCCATGAGAAATCCTGTTAAAATATTTTCAAAAAGACATTTAATTTTAATTGATATGTTATATATGACCATAATGAAGAAAAATAATAATTTTGTTAAAACTAAAAGCTTATAAAAAATAAACAAAGTCATTAAAACTTAGTAAAAATTTGCCGGTTTTGATTTTGACTCGCCTTTTAGCCTATTTCAGCCTTAGTAACTTTTGAACGAATCAATAACCCGTTTATTTATTAACTTCAGCCTATTTTGACCCGCTCAAATTTAGTTAAATCCCCTTATCCACCACCTCTCCTTTTAGCTACTCTACTTCTTGCTACGCTAAATGCTTAAAGAAATAATTAATATGGCTAAAGTATTTAGTCACAGATATTTTTTGATTAGCTATTATGGAGCTGTTTGTAGTTATACTTGTATAATGTTGCAATTTCCCTACTTCTTTTTTCTGACCTCTTTATTAATTAAATACATTGCTTACGTCTAACAGATTATAGATCTCTGTTAACTTTTCAGGTATGATATTATGAGATAAATCAGTATGCCGACTTCTGAATTGTACTGGTCATATATCTATTCACAATTTTAATTAGGGAACAAAACACCTCGCCTAAATCTCTAGGAATTAGGTTCTCTTATTAATTAATTTTCAAAATGTATTACGCTAATCGTTAAAGTTAGGGGAGAACTGACCAAAAAATTATCTTAATTCCACTAAAAGTTATAAGTTGTGTGAATTAATTTCTTCTTGCTTCAAGTTTAAGCAAAATTAATTGAACATGTAATTAACTTATTATAGGTAGGTAGGTACGTACTCACTCAACTTTAATGTCATATCACTTACCTGAAATATTAGGATGGGGCGTCTCAGAATTATAGCTAAATTAATAGTCAGTATTAGATTAGAGCTGACTTTGTATTTGAGATTAATTTGGCTACTTCACTAGCCAATATATGTAACTGTCATGCAACATTATAGATGTGAAAAAATCACTGCCCATCCAAAGAAGACTATGTTCTGGCCAAAAGACAACAAACAAATTCCGTATCCAAAAAAAAAAAAAGACAACAAAACAAATATGAATATTCAAATGTAAAGCACACACTCATTTAAAATGTTGAATTTTCCACTTTATATTTTCTCTCTTAATTATACTATCACGATCTAAAAACTCAGGTCATGATGACACCTACTTTAATCTATCAGTAGATAAATCAAACCATATCCCAGAAAGACAAGTAACGGCCTAACATACGGAAGATAGATAAATAAGAACGGAAACAGTAATAACAAGCGACTAGAACAAAGAGGAATATATATATATATATATATATATTAACTAAAATATCATCTACGTATACTAATACAAAATTCTTATAATTTCTAAATATACCGTCCATTTTTCTCTGGAAAATAGGGGAAGCAGTTTTCAACCCAAATGGCATGACTAGCCACTCGAAATGTCCTTCTGGACAAGTAAAGGCAGTCTAGTCTATACTGTCTTTATGCATTTTAACTTGTCAGTGACTTGACTTATAGTCGAACTTACTGAAAAATTTTCTTCCTATTTATTAATCCAGTTTTATCTGGAAGCTTGTATGCATCCTTCACTGTATTGTCATTCAGTCTTTTGTAATTTATTACCATCCTAGCCTTTCCTCTAACTATCTCACTATGGTTTCTGACCATGAATGTTGCTGATCTATGTCTTGATTTTGATCTTCTAATAACTCCTAGATCTAATAATTCCTTGACCTTATATATATATATATATATATATGCTATACAAGAGAGGGGAAAGGACAATATCAAAATGAGTCCCCCAAGACCTGGTAAGGTCAGTACAAGAGCCACTATATCAAAAGAGTACTAGACAGTGCTAAAATATACATTGTATAGTCTCAGAATATACAAAATAAGACTAGCATGAAAGCAGAAGGAGAGGATCAGCTTCGGACTCTGAAAGCTAACCCAGATCTACGGTCAACAACACAGCTTGAGGTCAGCGTCAACGACGATGACTCATACCAGGATCTGCATCAAGAAAAATGGTGCAGAAGTGTAGTATGAGTACCAAAATATGGGGTACTCTATAGGCATCATAGACGACTTAGCTTAATTACAGTAAAAGCATAAATAAAATGTGAATCTGTACTAAAGGCAATAAATGAGGGACAAAAATGAAAATAATAGGCTATGCTAAGCAAATGTGGTAAATCAAATGTAAATAACTCAAAAGCAAAGATGAATGCCTAGCTATAACCTAAGTGGACCTCTATAAGCCCAGAAGATGCACACAGTAAAATAAAACCCAACTGAGCCCCCATAAGCAAAGTGGGTGCAAACAAGGAGTAACATTAATATAAGACCAAATGTAAAAGTAAAGAGAGTAAAGACAAACCGAGATGGGCAATATGTGTACTGTATATCCTTTCTCCAGCCATAACCATAAATTTTACCGGTCTCTATCAAATTTTCAATCCAAGATCAATAACAATAGTGATAATAATTGTCAGACTCGAACCAAAACTAATGGAATGTAATCAATATACCAGATGTTGAACTTAAACCGAAACTAACAGATGTAATAATATACCAGATATTGGACTTGAACCAGAACTCATAAGTACTAAATCATAAATCAGGTGTCGGACTCGAAGCGAAACTATTAAATAAGAAATATATAGCAATATCCCAGGGTTATAATTCATCCCAAGTCCATCTAGTCATTTATCTCATTTTAAAAGGCTGAATTCATTAAAGGAGGTCCAAAATTCCATTTATTAAGTCGAAAATATAATTTAAAGCCGAAATGCTAACTTGTCAAGGGTACCAAAGCTATCAAGTATACTATAGTGATTAAGACAACCAAATCCCAAGTAACTATCTAACGGAATAGTCCTATAACCATTTAAGTCTAAAAAGGGCGTTATTCTAAAGCAACCTATCCTAAAAAGGGCAATAAGGTTAACTACAAGTTCTGGGACCCCATTCTAAGGCAAGCATCTGCCTAAACATAGGTAACAACTTCCAAATTCAGTCCCAAGGCCCTGAATATGCCAAGACAAGAACTAAAGGCAAGACAGCTACCAGCTTAAGAGAAACCTAGGCTGAGGTCTATCCTAAGGCCCCCCTAATCGTCTAAAATAATCAGGAATTTACTAAATGAATATCCGAACCATAAGAATTCACCCACAACTATCACAATACCATAATAATACCATAATAAAGCAAAGTCTAAAAGAAAGGTAATCCTAGCCTACCTGAACGCCGCCAAAAGCACTTGAGAATCTCTATAATAGAGCTTTTTCTTTCTGAGAAGTCTCCGACCGTTGCCATGCAATCAAAATAATATTCCAAGCATCAAGATGAGAACAATAATACCCTTATTGTGAATTTACGCTCCGAGTCAGAAATTGGACTAAAAGTTGAATAATAAGGCTCACCGATGACATTGAGAATTGAGTCCGTCACTAGGTCCCTCTTAGCTCAAGGATTACTTGCTCCAAAATTGGGCTTGATTAGAGCTCAACAACACCCCCAAAACAGGCCCAACATTAGACAAAAATTAAGGACTAAAATAGGGAATTAAGAGGAAATTAGACCGGGAACGTATGGGATAATGATGAGAAGATGATCACTTTAATGCTCCCTACTAAATCCCAGCTACAATTATTGATTTTCCATAATCATCCAAGCTTCCAATATTAAATATGGTGTTTTTACACTTAGAAAATGGCTGGAAAAATAAAAGGGAATTTATTTATACTGCCAGAGGTTCATTCATCACGATCGCGAATGCACAAGCTAGCCCTGGTCCCACAACCTCCTTCATCGAGATTGTGGGCCTCAGCCTCGCAATCATGATAACCCAAGTCCATAGATTCTCGCAATCGCGAAGGTATTCATCGCAATAGCGATGAAGGACCTAGGCCTGCACCAGGTGCTGATGCACCAGATAAATCCTAAGTCCCAACGAATTCCGACCAAGTGCTCGGGATTCGTTCGAAACCCCGTACACGCAAAAAAAATTATGCTATTCTACCAAATTCGGCAATCCAGACTCAACGAAACCATCCTAATTTCCTTCAGAGGTCATTTTGACAAAAAGCGGGTTCCATACCCAAGGTTCCACTTTTTACCAAAATCCAATCAATAGTCCAAAATGAGTCTGGAAGCCTCTGAGACCCAGACCAAGGGTCTTTTTTTTTTTTCCTAAAATCAACATTCCAAAGCTAACAGAACTATCAAAATCATCATCCAAGGCCGTTTACTTGAAGTTTTGGCCCGAGATCATTTTCTCAACTTTAAAAGCTCCAAAATAGGGAAATGGCTGTAAAAACCAAACGAACTGCCTAGGAACCGAGCTGTCAATCTCAACAAGTCATAAATGACTTGGGGCAGCTATAGGAAAGCTCTAAATGCAGAAAAAGTATGAAAAAATAAAAAATGACCTAGCGGGTCATTAAACATACACTACTAAAAAGACTTTCGTAAAAAGTTAAGAAGTACCTGAAGGCTTGAACAGGTGAGGATACTGCGTCCGCATTAAATGCTTGGTCTCCCAAGTAGCCTCCTCGACCAGACGTGTCTCCACTGACCTTAACCACAAAAATCTCTCTGGGATGCAATCGCCTGACATCTCTAACTAGAATAGTGACTGGCTTCTCCACGAATGTCAACCTCTCATCCAACAGAATCGAGTCCCACTAGAGCATGTGAGACTCATTAAGAATATAGCGTCGAAACATCGACATATGAAAAATAGGATGAATAGCTAAAAAGACTGGAGGCAAGGCTAACTCATAAGCTGCCTCTTCAATTTTTCGAAGGATATCAAATGGCCGGATATACCTAGGGCTGAGCTTACCTCTCTTCCCAATCCTCATCACACCCTTCATGGGGGACACATAAAGGAAATCCGAATCACTAACTATAAACCTCAGGGTCTAAAGCCTACAGTCAATATAACTCTTTTGCCTGATTTGAACTGCCCGCAACCTATCCTGAATAGCCCAAACTCTATCCAGTGAATCTCAAAACAAATCGGTACCTCGTGGCCTAACCTCTGAAGTCTCAAACCAACCAACCAAAAGTTGACACCGCCTACCATATAATGGATCGAATGGTGCCATCTGAATACTTGTATGGTAGCTATTATTGTAGGCAAACTCCACTAAGGCTAGGAACTGATCCCTCCAAAGTCCATGGTATAAGCTCAGAGCATATCCTCCAACACCTGAATAGTCCGCGCTGACTGTCCGTCAATCTGGGGGTGAAAAGTTGTGCTAAGGTCAACCTGGGTACCCAACTTCTCCTGAAAGCCCTCCAGAAGTATATGTGAACTGGAACCTCTATAAAAAATAATAGATACGGGCACTCCGTGAAGACATACCACCTCTCGAATATAGATCTGAGCCAAGCTCTCAACACTGTAGGAAGACTGAATAGGTAGAAAATAAGGAGACTTGGTCAACCGATTTATGATGACCCAAAAGCTATCAAAACTACAAGAAGAATGAGGAAAACCACCCATGAAATCCATAGTAATCCGCTCCCATTTCCATTCAAGAATGGGTAGCTCAGCCTTCACCTACCGAAAATACAAACACTGAGCCACGAAGTCCACTATATCTCTCCTCATACTGCACCACCAGTAATGTTGTCTCAGATCTCTATACATCTTAGTTGTCCCAGGGTGCATAGAGTATCTAAAGCTATGACCCTCCTAAAGTATCAACTGAATCAAATCTCCTACCCTCCGAACACAAATACGACCATTAAATCTCAAAATACCCTCAGAGTCTAAGGTAGCCCTTCTAGACTCGCCCCTCAACACCTGATCTCAAATGCCACACAACCGACTATCCTCAAATTGTTGACCTCAAATCTGCTCCAACAAAGTAGACCTGGCCTCAATATTAGCAAGAATCCTCCCGGGTCTGAAATATCAAGCCAAATCAACCTGTTGGCTAAGGACTGGATGTCCAAGGCCAACGGTCGCTTCAAAATTGAAAGAAAGGCCAAGCTACCCATACTCACCACCTTTTGACTCAAGGCATCCGCTACCACATTCACCTTACCTGGATGGTATAGCATAAAGAGATCATAGTCCTTCAGCAACTCAATCCATCTGTGCTGCCTTGAATTAAGGTCCTTCTGAGTTATAATGTACTGAAGACTATGGTGGTTAGAGAACATCTCACATCGAACACCATATAAGTAATACCTCCAAATATTAAGCGTAAAAACTACCACCGTCAACTCCAACTCATAAGTGGGGTAGTTGCACTCGTGAACCTTCAGCTGTCTTGAAGCATAAGCTATGACTCGACCCTGATGCATCAGAACACAATCCAAACCAACGCCAGAATCATCATAATATACTGTAAATCCCTCACCCTCAACTGGAAGAGTGAGAATAAAAGCTGAAATAAGCAAGTCCTTGAGCTTTAGAAAGCTTGCCTCATACTGGTCGGACCACTAAAATAGAACCTCTGGCCTAGTCAATCGGGTCATAGGTGTTGCAATAGAGGCAAATCCCAAGATGAACCATCTGTAATAGCTTGCCAATCCAATAAAGCTGTGAACCTCGATCGAAGATATAGGCCTATCCCAATCACAAATAGCCTCAATCTTCATCGAGTCTACCATAATCCCATCCTTGGACACTACATACCCCATGAATGCTACAGACTCAAAACATAACTCGTACTTTGAGAATTTAGCATAAAGTTGCTCATTTCTCAAAGTATGGAGTATAACTACTAGTGTTTCTCCCTACTCATTGAGTACACAAGGATGTCATTGATGAATACGATCACACAAGATTCCAAATAAGGCCTGAATACGCGGTTCATCAAGTCCATGAATGTTGTTGGGGCATTGGTCAATCCAAAAGACATAACCAGGAACTCGCAATAGCCATAGCGAGTCCTGAAGACTGTCTTAGGGATGTCCTCCACCCAAATCCTCAACTGATGGTAGCCAGATCTCAAATCAATATTAGAAAATATGGTTGCACCCTAATGTTGTTCAAGTAGATCATCGATACGAGGCATAGGATACTTATTCTTTACTGTCACCTTATTCAACTGCTTGTAATCAATACACATACATATAGAACTATCCTTCCTCTTCACAAACAAAATTAGAATACCCCAAGGCACGAAACTCGATCTAATAAATCCCTTACCCAGAAGATCCTAAAGCTGAACGTTCAGCTCCTTTAGCTCAGTAGGAGAGATACAGCAAGGTGCAATAGAAATGGGTTGGCTGTCCGTCTCAAAATCAATAGAAAAGTCTATATCATGCATAAGAAATAGGCTATGTAGGTCGGTAAGACATCAGGGAACTCACGGACTACAGGAATAGAGTCAAGAAAAGGACTCTCAGTAATAACATCACGAATATAAGCAAGATAAGCCATACACCCTATCGATAGTTGAATCCTAGCTCTAATATAAGAAATAATCCCTGCCGGTGCGCGACTATAAGCACCCTTCCATACAACCGGGGGTATACCAGGCATAGCTAAGGTAACGGTCTTGGCAAAGCAATCCAAGATGACATGATAGGGTAATAACCAGTCCATGCCCAGAATTACGTTAAAATCAACCATGTCAAGTATAATAAGGTCAGCCCAAGTGTCATACTCCCAAATAATCATAATATAAGATCTAGGCACATGATCCACTACTAAAGAATCACCCATGGGGTAGCTACACGCATAGGCACATATAATGGATCACACGACAACCCCAATCAAGATGCAAAATTAGCAGAAATATAGGAATATGTGGATCCTGGTAATGTCGCCCAAATTACACCTCGCAATAAGATATAAAGTGATCGCTGTCAAATTTAGAATCCAACTAAGGTTGGGGTCGATCTCACAGTTAATAGGTCAAAATATCAAGCAAAAAGTAGTTGAGGCGATCAATAACAATCTCCAGTAAAAGGGTTTTTTTGTAAATAAAGACTTTAATAGTAACAATTGTTGGTTTGTTGGATTTGTGATCAATATGAGAAAAGCACTAGGACTATGTTCCCTACTAACTTCATAACTCCGTAGGGTTATTCGTACTTCGTAATTGCTCCCGATGTTTAGTATGCATAATCGATAGGTTATGTATAATTAGAAACCCTTTACGCTCTTGTTTAAGCAATATCCTCAAGTAAGTTTTCTTCTTCTCCTGAGTTCGCATTACTAACCCCTATCTTGGATCCCAGATTATTGGCTCAAGCTATTAAGTGGAGGTTGATAGCTCCAAGTCTCTGTTGTTCATTGTTTTCTTCCCATCCATACTCATTCTTTCATCCAGAATACAGATTAGGTGAGTTCTAATGTTGTACACATCCAGAAAGAAATAACACCTAAGGAAACAATCAATACACGTATGAACACAGATTAAAAATTACTCTATACTATGAATCATACTTCGTTAATCCATCATGGTTTCCACAACCCTAGTTGTGGTGTTTAGCTACTCATAATTGCAAGAACACAAGAAGAAATCTAATAAGAAGACATAATCATGTACTTACAATAATAAGATAATAAACTCCAAGATCTCATTTTCAATTAAAAACCCTAAAATTGATGTTTGTGTAATTCCAAGACCAAGAATGTGCCTTAAAACCTTACAATAATGTAATATAATGTAAAGTAATACAATAAAATGAATAAGAGTATTAATAGACCAAATAAAACCTATCCTAAACATAACAAGTTTTCTGTATCAATCAACTCAAATGAATGGAAGGTACGATCATGGTTTGATTCCACGATTGTCCTTGGTGCTCGTGGTTTGCTCATGGACTTGGTCATCTTCAGGTCTTCTCTGGTATGATCCTCAGGGACGACTCCGTAGCTTCTACCCACTATCGTATAATATGGTAGTCTGATCTTCTTCTTACTTAGGTCTTGCAGCCTTGCTTCCAGGTAGTCCTTCCCATAATCAGGTTGTATGATTGTGACATCAACCTATGATAGTGAGAGGCTTTCGTTTGATTAGTTCTTGAGAGATGTCCTCTGCTTTTTCCTATGATGGCTTGGCACCACCGTGGTCAGTTTCCACGATTGTGGAATAAAGTCGTCTGATGCCTCATCAGTCCAAATTCTAGCATTCCACTGTTCCAAACCTATTTGACCTGCAAAACCCCCCAAAACCATTATATCTACATAGAAAGACCCTCGTACTTTCAAATATTCATTGTTTTAAGCTTTAAAAATATCGTAAGTTCACGACACATCACCTGGATCAAACAATGAAGAAGCTGGCCAATGGCACACTAAAATCGTACCTATAATAATAGCATTCGAAGCCTTAGCCTTCTCCCTACCGGGAATAGCATATAGATGACCCCGCTTGCTTCCAGGCTGGGTGCCTACCCAACCACCTGCTCTACCTGCCTGAGTACCTCTACGAGAACCCTGGGGGCTACCCTTACAACCCTATATAACACTCTTAGCCTGGGGGAGGGGGGGTACTGACCCGATCAATGGAACATTCTGTGTAGAAAGCTCAAACATCTCTCGCTGGGGACACTCTCTGGCGAAATGACCTAAAACACCACAATGCCCTGGGCACTTTAACTTGACAAAAAGGTCCGGTTGACCCAAAATGGCCACCCCTACTTAAAGACCTTGTCTAAATACCCCTCGATAGATGACCACTGCCTTGACCACCGAAATCACTATAACCAAGATGACTTCCATCTAAAATCTGTAGTGCTACCTGAATGGGCCTACTAGACTGACCCTGGTGCTGATACGACTGCTGCTGAGGATACCTACCCTGAAAACCTCTACCTATGAACTGTGAACCGCTACGATTTTCATTATAACTGCCCTGGTAACGGGGTCTCTTATCACTGCCCTCTTGGACCCGCAATCTATCTCCTCCATAGTATAGGCATGATCAACAATATTAGCAAATGATCTCTCTGAAGTCACCAGACTTTGAGTAGGCCTACAGAGCAGGAGTCTCAATCCTCTGACAAAGCACCGCATCGTCTCATACTCAGTAGGCAGAATCATGGTGGCAACCCTGGCTAACTCATGAAATCTTGCCTCATACTCAGCCACTGATATAAAATGTTATCGAAACCCTATGAACTCATCTCTTAGGTGCTCGCGCATGTAGCGAGGCATATACTTCTCCAAGAAATCCTTGGAGAATTAAGCCTGAGTCATAGGAGGAGATCTAGCTAGCCTAGAATCAAGGTATCCCATCCACCACTGCTTTGCTGCTCCATCAAGCTAAAATATTGTATAATCCACACCGTGTAACTCAACCAAACCCAAATCGTACAATCTCTCCTTATAGCTAGTGAAAAACTCAAGTGCATTCGACTCTTGTAAACCTCGGTGGAGCCAATCTAAGAAATCGGCCCAGTAGCTTCTGCTCCTCAGAAGCCATGTTTGGCTGGGGTACTACCAGTGCTAGTGGGACCTCTACTCTAGGAGTCGCGGTTGTAGGCTGCGCTCCTAAATCATGTCCACCCTGAACTGCCTCCTGAGCGAATGTTTGGGCCCCATCCATCGGCATGCCACCAACCATACCTAATAGCTATACCAAGGCCTCACAGATGACAAATAAAGATATAAATCTGGGTGGAGCTTGGGCTACTCCTTGGCCCACTGGTTGCTATGGTGGTAGGTCCTTAGGTACAATCTTTGGCTTAGAATTGATAATAGGCTTTGGTGAAGGCTTCCTGGCCTGGCCTCGAGCTGGTGCTGTAGCTCTAGCCTAACCTCAACCTTGGGGTTGAGCTCTACCTCTAACGGGTGCCCTAGCTGTAGGCTCGAGCCTTTGTCCTCGGCCACCGTCTCATCCTAACCATCTGCGAAAGGGTGAAATAAATGAGAATATAGAAACCAATATAGATATAACACATGAAAACAAATCAAAAGGATGAGATTTTCCTAAGAATGTCCTTTAGCTTCTCGAAGATAGGATACAGATGTCATCGTATCGTTCCGCGAGATGCTACTAAACACTTGATCTTGTATCGACAATATTGGTAAACCTAGGTTCTGATATTAAATTATCACGACTCAAAAGCTCAGGTCATAATGACACCTATTTTAATCCATCAGTATGTAAGCCAAACCATAGCCAGGAACGACGAGTAACAGGCTAACAGGCGGAAGATAGATAAATAAGAACGAAAACAGTAATAACAAGCGACTAGAAAAGGAATATATATATATATCTATATCCATGCTATACATGAGAGATGAAAGGACAAAATATCAAAATGAGTCCCCCAAGACCTGGTAAGGTCAGTACAAAAACCACTATACCAAAAAGAGTACTAGATAGTGCTAAAATATACATCGTAGTCTTAGAATATACAAAATAAGACTAGCATGAAAGCAGAAGGAGGAGGTTCATCTCCGGACTCTGAAAGCTCACTCAAATCTCCAGTCAACAGCACATCTTGAGGTCAGCATCAACGATAATGACTCATTCTAGGATCTGCATCAGTGAAAAAGATGTAGAAGTGTAGTATGTGTTCCAAAACATGGGATACTCAGTAGGCATCATAGGCCGACTTAGCTCAATTACAGTAAAAGGATAAATAAAGTGTGAATTTATACTAAAGGCAATAAACGAGGGAACAAAATGGAAATAATAGGCTGCACTAAGCAAATACGGTAAATAAAATGTAAATAATTTAAAAGTGGAGATAAATGCCTAGCTATAACCTAACTGGACCCCTATAAGCCCAGAAGATGCACACAGTAAAAAAAATCCAACCGAGCCCCCATAAGCAAAGTGGGTGAAAACAAGGAGTAACATTAATATAAGACCAAATATAACAGTAAAGAGAGTAAAGATGAACCGAGATGTGCAATATGCGTATCGTATATCCTTTCTCCAGCCATAATAATAAATCTTATCGGTCTCCATCAAATTTCCAACCCAAGATCAATAACAATAGTGATACTAATTGTCGAGTATACTATAGTGATTAAGACAACTAAATCCTAAGTAACCATCTAACGGAACAGTCCTATAATTATTTAAGTCTGAAAAGAGTGTTATGTTAAAGCAACCTATCCTAAAAAGGGCAATGAGGTTAACTACAAGTCCCGAGAACCCATTCTAAGGCAATCATCTACCCAAACCTAGACTAAGGCTTTCAAATTCAGTCCCAAGGCTCTGAATATGCTAAGAAGAGAACTAAAGGCAAGATAGCTACCAACTTAAGGGAAACCTAGGCTTAGGTCTATCCTAATAAGTCCCCCTGCTAAAATAATCAGGAATTTACTAAACGAATATTTGAACCATAAGAACCCACCTAACAACTATCATAATATCATACTAATACCATAATAAAGCAAAGTCTAAAAGAAAGGTAAGCCTAGCCTACCTGGACGCCGTCGAAAGCACTCGAGAATCTCTATAACAGAGCTTTTCCCTTTCGAGAAGCCTCTGACCACTACCACGCAATCAAAATATTATTCAAGGCGTCAAGACGAGAATAATAATACCCATAATTTATGCTCCATGTCCAAAATAGGGTTAAAAATTGAATAGTGGGGCCCATTGATGGAATTGAAAATTGAGTTTGACACTATGCCCCTCTTAGCTCAAGGATCACTTTCCCCAAAATTGGGCGTGATCCGAGCTCAACAACAACCCCAACATTAAATAAAATTACAAATTAAAATAGGGAATTAAGAGGAAATTAGATGGGGAACGTATGGGATAATGACAAGAAGACGATCACTTTAATGGTCCCTACTCAATTCCAACTACAATTATCGATTTCCTATAATTATCCAAGCTCCCAATATCTAATATGTTGTTTTTACACTTGGAAAATGGCTGGAAAAAAAGAAGGGGAAGCTATTTATACTGCCTAGGGTTCCTTCATCGCGATCACGGGACCCCTGGTCACGATCACAGTACCCCACTAACAGGACCATCGTGATCGCGGTGGCCTAGCCTCGTGATCGCGATGCACAATCTGGCCCTGGTCTCACAGCCTCCTTCATCGCGGTCGCGGGCCTCAGCTTTTCGATCGCGATGACCAAGGTCCATATACCCTCGCGATCGTAAAGGTCTTCATCACAATAGTGATGAAGAACCTGGGTCTACACCAGGTGTTGATGCACCAGTAAAATCCTAAATCCCAATAGACTCCGATGAAGTGCTCGAAATTTTTTTGGAACCCTGTGCACGCAAATGAACTATGCTACCTACCAATTTGGGCATTCCAGACTCAACGAAACCATCAAAATTTTCGTCAAAGATCATTTTGACAAAAAGTGGATCCCACACCCAAGGTTACATTTTTATCAAAATCCAACCAATAGCTCAAAATGAGCCCGAAAACCTCAAAACCCGGAGCAAGGGTTCCTCTTTCCTAAAATCAATATTCCAGAGCTAATGAAACTGTCAGAATTGTCATCCGAGGCCGTTTACATGAAGTTTTGGCCCGAGACTATTTTCTCAACTTCAAAAGCTCCAAAATAGGAAAAAGGCTATAAAACCAAACGAACTACCTGGGAATCGAACTGTCAGTCCCAGCAAGTCATAAATGACTTGAGGCAGCTATAGGAAAACTCTAAACGCAGAAAAATCACGAAAAAACAGAAAATGACCTAGAGGGTCATTACATATACATATAATATAAATATAAAAAGCAAGTAAAAGAATTAAATATATATAATTTAAAATGCAGTAGGTTTGAACCACTAACCTATTGAAAGTTATCAAAACATAAACCAATTAGTTGAAAGTTACATTTGTAGACTATTATGAAAACAAAATATTTGGAGCTAGGTGCTTCTTTTGTTAGATGATGTGCTATTTGTTTTTGTTTTTTTCGTTTCACTTTTGGCCAGTAAAATTGATTAAGAATAATTTGCAAAATCAACTGATTGAATATGTGTTGTTTACTGATCGTTTGGTGCCCTATATACAAAAGTATTTAACGAGGTTATTTTGAATACCTCTTTTAAAAAATAAAAATTGATCGAGAAGAGTTGTAGATACATATATGAATTAGTTTTTTCTTTTATTTCAAAATGTGACATCGCTAAGGAAAAGCCCAAGGTACATCACTAAGTTTGACTAATAGTGATATTGTGAGTAGTAGCTAGTGGTAATGGTGGATGGTAGTAGTTAGTAGTAGCGGGTGATAGTTTGGATGATAGGATACTTAGTGGTGGTGCCGTGGTGGTGGTGAATAATGATGGTGGTCGGTTGATGATATATAATGGTGAATGATAATGGTGATTGTCATCAATGATCAGTGGTTGTTGTGCTAATGGTGGTTGGCAGTGATGATTGTAAGCAGTGGCTAGTGACGATGAAAGTTGATCTAGTGATTGACAACGGTGGTGGTTATAACTGAGGATGGTGGTTACGTTGTGGGTGGTGGTAATTGATAATGATGGGCGACGATGATAGTAGTTAATAATGATGGAGGATGACAGTAGCGGTGAATGGATGAAATTAGTAAACTGCCATATTTATAGATAGAATAGATATCACAATGAATATTAAGACTAGAAGATCTTAATCGTTCATACTTATTCAAATTCAGTGGTTGTTAAACAATACACTTAATGATTAAATTAAAAATCAAACTTAAAAAATAAATGGATTTAACGATTAAAATTGAATAATTAAGATAAAAACCTCGTTGAGTGCAAACAAATAAGGCGTTATAGTACATATGGGCATCGCAACATGCCCAATAGTGAAAGGAAAAAGAACAGTATGGCACACACATGAAAGGAACTACAATTGAAAATAGTAGTCATGATATAGACGATTTCTCGTAGTCATCATCATACTTGTTTGTTTCCTTGTTTACACACCAAGTCCCAACCCTGATTTTACACAAGAATCACCCAACATATCTTTCTTCCTTTTTCACCTAGCACATGACAGTCTTTAACCAAACCAAAACCAGAATTAATGGATCATGTGTATCTAACTATATTGACCCATCATCCATTTTGGACTGTTTTCATTGTGAGTTTTCAATTTACCATGCAAAGTTTTGCCTTAAAAAAAGGGAAGAACAATACAAGTGCTAGAAATGGAGTCTTCTCCCCTACTTACACTTCTCCATGTCTTTTCAGTGTTGCCATAAATTTATTGATAGGGTACGTAGTACCAGAGGAGATCTTTTGTTTTTTCTAATCAGTAATAAGGCAGTACCAAGGTTCCATTTGTTTATTATCAAATTTATTGAAATGGATCACTCTTTCTTTCTTTCTAAAAGAAATTTTTAATTCTATGTGCATCTTTTTGTGGTCATGAACCTAATACATATCGATATGATAATATCATAAATCGATCCAATTTAGTGGTGAGGAGATATAATATAATATGTGTTAACTATTCATGTATAATATATGTGTAAAATTACTAAACATATGTACTTTTTCGATTATATATATATAGTCGAATAGAAAGTATAGGATGCGTACTCTTAATCCTATCTGCGGATCTACCCATGGGTAGTGTGCTTCAAAATATCAGTTAGAGGTGAATTTATCAGTTAGAGGTGAATTTACACTGTAATCTATACGTTTATGTGAATTTAATAGTTTTTTCCTAAATCAATGAATTTGATTGTGAATCTACTTATTATTATATACTACTAATTAACGTGAGATTATTATAAGGACTCTTGAATATCAAATCTTGAATTCACATTTGATATCACTCTCTTAAATTCTATGAACCGACTATAGCACGATCATATATTAATGCAACAATAACAACATTGGCGCAAAAGTTAAGTTAATGTACGTACATAGATAGCAGATGAGTGTTCTTGTCAGTTTAATTCTCTTGAGTGGAACAAGTCATGAGAAGAAGTGGAGAAAAGAGGGATAGGGGCCTATGTACTAATGTCCAAAGAGTCGTCCTGTGCTACTAAGTCCATAGAGGATCTCTGCATGATCTTGAGTGCAATACATGTGAATTGATCTTTATCAATAAACCAAACATGTACACAAGTTCCCATCCGTTCCCTGTTTATTTTTTCTGCATTCACTGCATATATTGCGATGGAAGTAAATAACACAACTTGTGTATAATTTCCACTTGTCGCATAGTTATATATGTGTACTCCCTTTCACACTTCTTGCTTGTGATCAACGGAGGCGGAGTCAGAATTTAAAATTTATGGATTAAAAATTCTAAATATTCTAGTTTTCTTACGTTACTGGATTCTAAATTAATAATTTATACATATTTAAGGAATTTCTACAGAGTTAAGACTAAAATTACTGAATTTAACGGAATTGATCATAACGTACACACTAGATCCACTTCTAAGCCTCTTATAACTTCGGCCTACTTATTTCATGAGCAATCAAACTTCAAACTGAGTAATTATTGGCGTTACGTACATGCTGCTATTATGTAACTTTTCCAGCTAAGACTTTCTTAAATGTGTACGTTTTTCTTTTGGTCCATTTGGATGGCATTATGGAGGCATGTGGGAGATATATATGTGACGTGCTGTTAGTGCATTATTATTTATGCATATACATTCGAATGGAGATGTCTTTCTAAAAATTCATCAACATTAAGAAGCAGCAAACAAATTGGACAAGTCGAATTAGGTGGAACAATCCCTTAAGTAAGGATAAAAATCGGGCCAGACACTTGGCTGAACTAGGGAAAGACATGTTGTTTTCAGGTTACAAAATTTGTTTTTACAACATGAACTTCAACAACAAGTTCAAGAACAACTCAAGAACAACAACAAGTTCAAAAACTATTTTCTGGAAAATAAAAAAACCAACAAGAAAGAGATGAAGATAGAAAGATTCAAGTTAGGAGTCTTAGTGAAGGTCGAGTTGCACGAAGCTGCTCTTAGAATTTAGCGATAAATAATCTTCTAAACATTCATCGTAAACCATTTGATGTTCATTCACTCACTAGCAGTATGATGTTGTCTTTTATTGTTAAGCTCTTAAGTTACATTACTCATCATTTTTCTTATTATCAATAACATCAAGCCTGCCGGGTGACTCTACCAGATTCTAGCAGCGGACCTCAAGTTGTTTATATTCTCTTACTTTACTGTTTAATTTTTATTTTATTCAGTACTCATTAAGAACCTTGTTCACATTAATTAAGCAAGTTATATTATCTAAATTATGTACTCTTGGTCATCTCAATTCGTGTGTCCTTGATCCACATCAATAAATTCAACTATATCATTTTAAAGTAAATGGTTTGGCCCCACCGTAGAGACAAAACAATTATAGTGTTGTTTCAACCTAGTAGTTCATTCCTAACTTGCTTTGTTTTTTTGTGTTGCAACAAGGTTCACCAATCATGGCTCCTAACCAAAGGAACGTGCTACCCCAGAACAAACATGGTAAAAATGGTTTGCCTCCAACTGATGAGTAAATGGACATTTTTATTGAATTTCATATAGTTTAAACCTTAAAGGCATTTTTATTCAATTTCACATAGTTTAAGGACATTTTTTTTTTATCCTCCTCCATTTTCAATAACATCAAGCTTCCTGGGTGACGCTACCAAATTCTAACAATAAACCTCAGGCTGTTTCTATTCTCTTACTTTATTATTTAATTCCATTTTATTTCGTATTTGTTATTAACTTTGTTCACATTAATTACACAAGTTATACTATCTAAAATTCATCTTACTTTGTGTGTCCTTAAGCCACATCAATAAATTCAATGGTACAATTTAATTTTAAGGGTAAACAATTTGCATTGTCGAGATTTGACCGAGCAAAGGCTAAAGAATTTTGTGCTGCTACCATATAGTATTCATCTCCTCTGTTCAACAATGTTGTCATTAGTAATTAGTTCCCCTGGTATGAATATATGTAACCATGTCTTTCAATTTTGGTTGAAGTCGTGCTTTTTCTTTGGAGATGTCTAGTGTACGACTTTTACACTTTAGTACTCTATATTATTTTTCTTAATAAATGTATGGTAGTGTCCCATCATAGTCATGTCATGTGATATGTAACGAAAAGGAGGACTCCAAAGACTCTGTATATATCAGTGTAGTGGTCCTTAATTTTAATTTGATCTTAAAATATGGTCTAATTTAATGTTGCATTACGTTGAACACCGGCCCCTTACCACTGTGATATAATTATATGCATGAATTTACTAACACATTTAAGTATTGTCACAATAAATATATACAACACCGATATTAATTTTTGATTTCCACGACTCGCATTCAGGTGTGGAGTCAGGATTTGAGGTTTGGGGGTTCCAATTATGAGGTTTGAACTCCGACAAAGAATGAGCGGTAGGTGGGCAAACTTACAAAGACTTATGTAGTTTTTAGAAAAGACCAAATAGGTCTTGGTTTCCGTAAAAATCCTATTTTTGTTCTGTTTTAAGAGTTGAACTACTTTTTTTTTTTTTCTGTTTCTAATTGGTAATCTTATGTTTTTGTGTTTTTTTTAAAAAACATGTATACTTCTTTAGAAGAAAGAAAGAAGGAAAAAAGTCGGATGAAAATTGGGTTCGAACCCACATTCTGCACAATTGAAGGACTGCACCCACTTCCATTTGTACCACTACGCCATATGCTTTCTATGTTTGTGGGTTCTCAACGTTATTTTCTTATATATTTATTGGAGTTTTTAATACAAATACAGAATTTATACAAAAGCTATTGGGTTCGGCCGAACTTCCACCGTACACTGTAGCTCCGCTCCTGCTTGCATTTGATTAATATTCCACAGAGAATACAATACATATTTCCCATTTTATTTAATTTAAAGAAAGTTGTTCGCAATGATTAGAGCATATTAAAGAAATTAACTCAAAATAAAGCAAATTCTGAATACTTTTTTAATTTTAATTAGGCATAGAACAAATAAGTAGTCATTATTTAAGTGAAATCCTCAAGCATGAACAATGTAGTGTTGACTAGTCAAACATGTAGCTCGTCTTTGAATGAAAAATTTACACTATATAGCAGCGCATCAAATAATAAACCATAAATGTATATTTCTATATATTATTGTATGACATACATAAAAAATATATATATATTTTTAATGCAAAATAGTGTATACCCTTTGTATAGTTAACTAGTAGTGATGTAATTATTTTGATCGGCCGGTCAAATATGTAATTTGACCATGTTTAATTTCGGAATCTCTGGCCCTGTGTGTGACCAACTTTGACTAACTCATAAATCGGACTAATTTATATCTTTTCCTTTACCCCTTATTGATATTTTTAAGATTTAGACATAGTAACTTAATTTGTTTCCTTGCGCTCAGGGTCCAGCTTTAATTTATTTTTCTTTGCTCTTGTATTTATCCTGTCTACTTTGTATATGTGTGGTAATTATCACATGGAAATGTAGTTGGTCTTTATGTAGTTCAAACCAAAGCAAACAACAACAGAAAGGACAGTCAAAACTCGAAAGTTGATAGTATATATGTAGTGGGGTGGGAGGTAATAACAGCAGTAAAAGCTGCGTATCGATCGCAGGGGCGGCTCAATATACTTGGTGGCCTAAAGCGAAACTTTAAAGTGAGGCCTTAATTTTAGTTTTCAAGAAAAGAAAAAAAAAGATTATATAGTATATATTTTTTATTTGAAGTCTAGTTTTATGTTTTTTTAGGTGTAAAGTAATGACTAAATTTATTTTATAATCGATTTCTCCTAATAATTCCATTTCAATTGATATTATATTGATCCATCCAATTTCTCTTGAAACGTTGTTGATCTTAAGTAAGATTTTATCAATTTTAATTTTTAAAAAGCTTTTGTCAATTGAGACATTGATATAGGAACTCCATAAGCAATATATGCATTTGAAAAATAATAAAATTGTTTTATCTAATTGAAATATTTCTTCTACTACCTCTACCCCATTTTAACTCTTGTTTTAATTCTTTCACGTTCATTAAGTACTCAATATTAATCTTTAATATTAATGAAAAAGTTGAAACAATTGTCAACTTTACTCTTGAATTTTTAAAGTGATAATATTTTTTGGGCTAACGGACATTAATTGGAAATGAAGAAAATATTAAAAAGTACTCAATATTTTCTAAAAGAAAAATTCTAACTATAAACCTATAATTGCTAAAAAAAAAAATGGGGCCCCAAAAAATTGGGGCCTAAAGCCTTTGCTTGAGAGGCTTCACCTTGAAGCCGGCACTGATCGATCGTCATCAATATTTTATGTTCCCGCGGCTAACAAGGGCTTCATTATCTAAACTACAATGACTAAAAATAGCACAACAATATACTTCCTTCGCTTCAAAATGATTGATCCTTGTTAACTTAACATTCTTTTTAAGAAAAACTTTTTTAGGAATTTATTTTACCAAATTAATCTTATTAATTATGCTTTAAAAATATAAATTTGAGTATATACACTTTGTTTTAGTCATTTAATGATAAGGGTAGTATTGAAAGAACATAATAATATTCTCTTGATTTCATAAAAGAAACTCGCACAGGGTTTGTCTAGTGCCGTTTACATCCCTGTGTGGTTTGCAGGCTATTACACAGAGGGGTTTTACCCAGTGCGCACAAAGTGCTCACCACAGAGTGCTCTTCCGAAGGGCAGAGACTGTGGCAGAGGTTGTAGCGGCTGCGAATTATCCTAGGGTTTCAAAAAAAAAAAAATTAAAACAAATATTGTTAGAAAGAGGGCTAATTTTTTTGAAACGAAGTGAGAATATGATAAGTTTTGTACTGGATAACTTTAAATTCAAAAGTGTTATGAGCTCGAATCCATTTGATAATATTATAGAGATTCAACTTTTATATAAATAACTAGATCTCAAATTTTTATTTTGAGTCAAGAAGATCCAGCTCTTATATTTATCATGTATTTTTATTAATTTCCACTTGTAAAATATATGTATAACAAGCAGTGGAGGAGCCACCTTTAGGCCAGGGGATTCATCCGAACCCTCTTCGGTGAAAAATTATATTATTTATACACTGTTAAAACTATTTTTTATGTATATATAGTAGACGTTGAACCCCCTTCGGCTAGTTTGTATGTGTATTTTTTTTTATTTTGAACCCCCTTAATGAAAATCCTGACTCCGCCACTGATAACAAGTGCACTTTTTTAACAAGGTATCATTTAGACCTCTTGGCAAGCCACTGTGACCAGTTGGCTCAATAATTCTATGCCTTTATTAAGATAATGTTTGACTATAAATTTAGTTGAAGCTTGAAAAAGAAAAAGAGTTTTTGAAGTTGTATTGAAAAATAGCTTTTAGAATTTAAAAATTGTGTTTGAACACGTATTTTACTTGAAAAAAAAATATTAAAATTTTGATAATGAAAGTGAAATTTCATCCAAAAACTGGTCTACTTCTAAGAATTTTAAAGATAATTTTTGTAACACTGACTAAATGTCATGGACTTCAATTTCTTTTTTTTGTGTGTGTGGTTGTTGTTGTTTTGAAAAGGAAAAACTACATGGTTTAATAAACATAAGCTCCTAATTATCCTATTTAGCCTAAATTTTAATTAATTATAATTTACGAAAAAGGGTCAAAAATACCCTTAAAGTATTAGAAAAGGCTCAAAAATACCCTCCTTCCACCTATTGGCTCAGAAATGCCCCTCCATCCATCTATTTGGATCAAAAATGCCCTTAGGGTTAAATTTAAGCTCTAAATTGCCTTTCCTTTTAACATATGGAATAAATAAAAATTTAAATTAAATATGTGGCATTATTTTTATGGTTTCACACATAATTAGACTCAAATTCATTCACAATCCTACTCATTAACTCAAACCCAATTAAAAGACCGACACGAAGCATGTTTATCAAAAACGTAAGCATATTTTAAATAAGTGAGCAATTTACAAACAAGAATCCAAATGGATCACCTTATATCCACTATATGTTGTTTTTCTTTTTTACTTTTTTTTTAAAAAAAAATAAAATTAATTGTTCCTTTGTTTCAAAGCTAGTGGATTTCCAATATTCCCTTCATACTTTTTTATTTCAACGAATATAATATGAAGAAACTAAAATAATGAAATAACTGATTTACGAAGAAATAGTCAAAGAATAAATATTTAGAAGAGAAAAATAAGGCAGGAAAAGAAAAGGGTATTGAGAAACTGAGGGTTAAGTTTCATTTGAATGTGAAAAGAGGGAGAATGAGAATTGGAATTAATTAATTTAAGAGTATGTAGAAACACGAGATTGTAACAAACATAGATTGGAGGAAGATGGAGAAATGGTGAGTTTTTTAATTGGGTTTGAGTTAATGGGTAGGATTGTGAATGAATTTGAGTCTAATTATATGTGAAATAATAAAAATAATGCCACATATTTAATTTAAAAATTCATTTATTCCATATGTTAAAAGGAGGAGCAATTTAGAGCTTAAATTTAACATTAAGGGCATTTTTGATCCAAATAGGTGGATGGAGGGGCATTTTTGAGCCAATAGGTGGAAGAAGGATATTTTTGAGCCTTTTCTAATACTTTAAGGGTATTTTGACCCTTTTCCGTATAATTTATAGTCTTCATGTCAATTAAATACAATCCATGACCCATTTGACCTTCCTTTTTTTTCTTTTTCACTTCTTTTTAATTTTTTTTCTTTTGTCGTTTTTCTCCCTTCTTTTTTTTTTTTTGTTCTTTTTTTTTTTTTTTTTTTTCTTTTTCTTTTTCTTTTTCATTTTTTTCTTCTTTTTTTTTTTTTTTACCTTTTCGTTTCTTTTTCATTTTTTTTCTTTTTTTTTTGTCGTTTTTTTCTCTTCTTTTTCTTTTCTTTTTCTTTTCTTTTTCGCTTTTTCTTTATTCTTTTTTATTTTTTTGGTTGTATTTTATATTTTATATATCTTTTGAATTTTATATTTTTTTTGTAGTAAACGGTATATTTTAAATAAATTTATCATTTGTATATGGATAGTTTAACTGTGAATATGTACAATTTATTATTTGTATTTATATTTTATATTTTATATAATTTTTCTATTAATATTTTTTTGTGTTAAATGATATATTTCAAATAAATTTATTATTTGTATATGGATAGTTTATCCATGACAATTTATCATTTGTATTTTATATTTTATATTTTTTTGTAGTAAACGATATATTTTAAATAAATTTATCATTTGTATTTGGATAGTTTAGCCGTGAATATGTACTATTGCTCATTTATATTTATATATACAAACAAAAAAATGCATTAATTGCATTTGCTTGAGTCATATAAATATGCAATATATCATTTAATACAAATGTATTGTTGGTGTTTGTATGTCAAATTTATCATTCATATTTATATATAAACAAGTATCATTTGTAGATGTATGATTCAAATTGTATAAACATGTATTGTTTGATATAAATGTATCATTTGTATTTATATAATTTATCATTTGTATTTGTATTGTTCAATTTGTATCAATAAAATACAATTCGTATCAATGAATAAAAAAATAAGTGTTTAAAGAAAGAAAAACAACAGTTCTTTTTCAATTATTAAAAAATATAAATGATGTAGTCAACTACAAATACAAATTTAAATACAAACAAATGAAATTACGAATAGAATTACAATATGCAGTCAAACTACAAATACAAATACAAAATAGTTCTTTAAAATACAAGTGCATCAACGAAAATAGAATACAAATACAAATTCAAACCAAATGAAATAAATGAAACCAAAAAATACAATTACTATATACAACCAACTATAAAATACAAAAACAAAAAAGTTCTTTAAAATACAAGTACATTAACGAAAATAGAATTGTATAAAAATAAATCATTTGTATTCGAATGGTTTCATTTGTATCAAAAAATATAATTGTATCAACGAATACAAAAATATAAATGATGGTGAATACAAATACAATGAGCGGTTATGATATTTCTGTCATCATCCATGATTTGTACTTTACATAGTCATTTTTTTCAAAAATACAAAAAAATATAAAATACAATCAAAAAAAGAAAAAAATGAGGAAAAAAAAAAAGACAAAAAGGAAAAAGAAAAAAAAGGAAACGAAAAAGGAAAAAAAAGAAGAAAGAGAAGTAGAGGGTAGAGATAGCAGAGAGAGAAAAAGAAACGAAAAAGAAAAAAATGAAAAAAAGAAGAAGAAAGAGAAATAGATGCTAAAGATAGAAGAGAGGGAAAAAACACGAAAAAGAAAAAAAAAGAGAAAGAGAAATTTTGTTGATACACATGTATTCGTTGATACAAATACAGTGATACAACAGCTGCCCCAACTAACGATACAAAGAATATGTTTTTGATGCATGCAATTAGTCACTATTATATTTTATATAAATATAGTTGGTTGAATACAGTTGATACAACGGCTATGAATTGTAATTTTGAAAGTTAGGTTAGGATAGCCCCTATTTTGCTGAAACATATGCTATTTTCTGTAAGTCTCCCGATTGAAAATCTACTTCCAAAATCTCTTATCAAACGGGAGCTAATTACTCTTCCCGTCCCATAAAGCATGACATTATTTACATATTATTAGTTTGTTAAAAGAATTATCTTTTTAAATTTGATAACGATTCAACTTGGATATTCCATTTTATATTTAATGAAAAGTTCTTATAGTAAATCAAATATTTCTAATATATAGAAGAGTGAATGTTTGAGGAGCTTAGGGTCAATATTCCAAAATGGCAACTAAGCTCCACAAAGTCTTACTTATTATTATTTGAGGACTTCTTCAGAATTACTTATATTTATTTAAAAGTTACGTAAAAAAAAAAAATTATGAATCATGATAATTAATTTTAAAATATTTAAAAGACATAATAAAAAAAATTGACTGATTCTCAAAATTCTATCGGTGCCGCATAAATTGGGACAATTATTTTAAAGTGATATAAAAAGTGCTATAAATTACAATAATTAACAAGTTAAAATATTTAAAAGACATAAAATATTCGGTTCGCTCTCGAAATTCTATCATAGTTACATAAATTGGAACATAAGAAGTAATATATATTATTTAAAAAATACGAAAAAAGTAATATAAATCACAATAATTAACAATATAAAATATTTAATACGTGAGAACATAAAGTAGCTTGAGGTCGAAAAGTTAATTGACTGATTCACCCTTCTATTTTTATTTAATTTCACATATGTATTATTGCATATAATTATCTGTATATATCATATTTATCTCTTTATTGTTGAAAATTGAGTTCAATTTCCTCTATTTGTATTTAATACTCTTTCTGTTTATCTAAAAATTATAAAAAATAATAATAATATAATACTATTTGATGAGTTTCAAAAATAACAACTAAGCTTCTCAAAGTCCCTCTTACTACTATTTGAGGACGTCGCCAGAATTAATTATAGTTATTTAAAATTTACGTAAAAAAAATGCTACAGATTATAAGAATTAATTTTAAAATATTTAAAGGGCATAATAAAAAAATGATTGATTCTCAAAATTCTATCGGTGTCGCATAAATTGGGACAATTATTAAAAAAATGGGAATGAGAGGAGCTTAGGGTCAACTTTCCAAAATTACAAATAAGCTCTTCAAAGTCCCACTAATAAATATTTGAGGAGTTTAGGGTCAATCTGCGAAATGACTATTTTGCCTTTCTTCTTCCTCAGAATTACTTATATTTAGTTGAAATTTACGTAAAAAAAAAAAAACTATGAATCACAATAATAAATTTTAAAAATATTAAAAATGCATAATAAAAAAAATTGATTGATTCCTTAAATTCTATCGGTGCCGCATAAATTCAGACAATTATTTGAAAGTGGTAGAAAAAGTGCTATAAATTACAATAATTTATAATTTAAAATATTTAAAAGACATAAAATATCGGTTGGCTATCGAAATTCTATCATAGTTACATAAATTGGGACATAAGGAGTAACATATATTATTTAAAAATTATGTAAAAAGTACTATAAATCACAATAATTAACAACATAAAATATTTAATATATGAGAACATAAAGTAGCTTTGGGTAGAAAAACAAATTGACTGATTCGCCCTTCTATTTTTATTTTGTGGCTATATATAAAGTAGTAAATATTAGTGATCCAATTCATGTAATTTGACCAAAGAAATCGATAATTTCTCTTCATTATTAGTTACGCCTACTTTTGGAGATATGTTCCTTACAACAAATCATAATACTAATTAACAATTTAAAATATTTAAAATCATACAAAAAATTGATTGACCGTCCAAATTTCATTTGTGTTGCATAAATTGGGACCAAGAAAACAACATATGTTGGGCCCGTGCTGGCACGGGCTCCCCGTATCTAGTTGTAACATATTTATGTTAGAGTACATAAGAGTTAGCCTTAATATTCTCACCTTATGTGATTTTTTATTCTTTATTTTTTGATGCGAAAAGGGAAAAATATTTGTCTTAATTGATTTTAATTCTTCTCCTCCTTTCTTGAGCCACTTTGGACTTCTATAAATTAAGGATCTTTCCTTCTCATGTTATAACAATTAACAACATCCAAAATTTATTTTGTTTCTGATTTATCATTGTGCAAGGTTTGTTTTGCTAACTTCCGAATGAGTATATCTGGTTATTTCGATCCCAATAGTTTAAAATTATGTTCCAGGAGTTATATATATAGTTACATAAATGTTAAGATATATTTAAGATCACAAGTTTCGTCTTTATTTCTTTTTTTACGTTTAGTGACTAGTCAAATTAAATTACATGGTGAAAATTACAACAATGGAGTATGAAACATTAAAGTATTATGACTAAGTTAAACACTTGAAGGCATTAAACTCTTGATAAAAAATGGACATTAGGCCTAATCCAACCCATGAAAGTTATCTCACAAGGCAAGTATTGCCAATGGTCATATAAGGAGACTAAGTAGGGGGTGGTAGAGTTGTAGTATAGCGTACGGGTTCTCCTGTGCCCAATAGCATTGGTCCAAACTTTATATATAGTTTAAAAAATTCATAAAATATGTACAAATTCATTAAATAGGAAAAAAAAGAATAAAAAAAGGGGAAAAACACGAAAAAGAAAAAAGTGATAAAGAAAAAAATACAAAAAAAATAGAAAAGGAAAAAAAAAAGAAAGAGAAATAAAAGTTAGATAGAAGAGAGAAAAAAAACGAAAAAAAAGAATTGAAAAAGAAAAAAGAAAACAAAAATAGAAAAAAAAATTAAAATAGGTTGAAGTGGAGATTGAATTGGGCTCAGTTAAATATCTTTTTAAAATGAGTTGAGGTTTAATGGATTGCGATTGAACCCAATTGTAAATTATCTTGAGCCCAACCCATAGATTTTGGGTTGAGTTGGGTGGGTTCACTTAATTTGGGCTCATTTTGAGATCCCTAGTTCTAACGTTTGCTTATAAGACAGAAATTGTGGCCCATTGAGCAGGTTCACTGTCTTAAACTGTCTTGAATGTCTACCTTATGTGCAAAATATCTAAGTTCTAACTTTTGTATATAAGACAGAACTTCTAGTCAATTGTACAGGTTTATTATCTTGAAATGTCATGAACGGTTGTCTTATGGGCATGAGTTAGAATGTCTGACTTATGGGAAACCTATCTAAGTTCTAACTCTTACCTATAAGGCAGAACTTTCAGTCAATTGTGGAGGTTCATTATCTTGAAATGTCATGAATGTGTCTTATGAGCAAGAGTTAGAACGTCTGTCTTATGGACAAAATTTATTAAGCAGGGTCAATAAATCAAGAACCCCCCCTATAGAGGGTCATTTTTAGAAAATATTTTTTATAGAGGACAAAATATCAATATCAGCTCATTTTAGGGTCATTCATGAAGTTTACCCTTACCGTAGACGAAGAAAATGAGATAACATAGCCCCATAACACAATACAAATTTTGGGCTTTTTCATTGAGGACTGCAATAATATGCTGGCCTGCTACTATAACATATCCAATCTAGTTATGAAAATTTTGCAACACTCAATGTTGCCATCAGATAATGGCTAACAATCATTTAACTTGGGTCCAATCCTCTCTAACAATATTATTCGGGATTTTGACATCCATATATTAACACTCAATAGCTATTATCATATTTTTGGCCAACGAATATGCTTATCAATTGAAACCTAAAAACTTGAGATTTTATAATCTTATTTAGCAAAATAGACGAGATACTAAAAGATTTTGCAGATTCTCGGGGAATTTCACACTTGAAATATGTATTCATTCTAAAAAATAACATAATCATTTTCATCTCAAATTAGATATGATCAAAAGCAAAAACTAAGAGACAAAAAGGAAGGAAAAAAACATTTCAACTTGTTTTCTTTGTTTGAGCGGATAAGAGTGATTATGGTTGGAATTGATTGGAACACTTAGACGATGTTATCAAAATCGATATTTCGGATCTAATGGAACTGCCAGAATCCTCATCCAATACTCGGATCATAAAATGTTGACTGAAGTCAAACTGATCCCTTTAAGGATGTTCAAAACCACAATTTCATATAAAATACTTTTGAACGCATCGGGGACCGTTTCAACCACCCCACAACTCATAAACGAGATAAAGCAACTATGGAGAAGGTCAAAATAATCAAAATACAGAACTTTTTAAATTTCAATATGAGGGTCATTACAAACTCAACTCCCAAAATCTAGTGTCATGAGTAAAGAGCACTAATACACTTATATAGAATATGGAAATACACAACTATGCCTCTGGAATGTAAAATAAAAATAAGATAAAGATATGATGGAGTCTGAAATCATTTTGCGAATAAGGAGCTCACCAGTACTACGAGATGGCCTCAACTCAGCATAAACTCAAGCTTCACGGGTCACACTCAAACTAGGATTTGCACCGAAAGGTTACATAAGTAGGAGTGAGTATGGTCCACTTGTACTCAGTAGGCATTATAAGCCGACTAAGGAAAGTAGAAAACTTAACATATAAAGGATACTATGAGCAACGCTTCCACATGTATACAAAAAAGATCCCAACGGTGGTTCATGTAACACCCCGTACATTTCCGAACTTATTTGACTACCTTAACATTTATGAAATTATTTAAACTTGAGATAGTTGGTGTATTACCCACTAAATTTATTTGGCTGAATTAATATTATGCTAATGGGCTCAATTGAGGCCTAAAATTAAGTAAATAAGACATGGGCCCAAAAGGAGATGATCCATTTAAAAATAGACCAAGTATACACATTATCTACTTGGACTTTTTGACCAAATAATTGGCTAAAGATGACCATAGAGAGGCGGTGGAAAGGGGGTTATTTAAGGCTGAAATTCAGCTTATTTTCAACATATTTCACTTGCAAAAAATCAGATTTTCAATCAAATAATTTCTCCTCTCTCAAAACCCTACCCGCCCTAATTTTCCCTAAGGATTTTTGGACAAATCTTCCACTTGCAAGCCTTGGTAAGTTTTACCCTTATAGATTAATATATTATATGCATAAGAGGTTGTGTATATCATGTTGGTTATGTTTAAAAAGTGTTGAGCAGTCCACTTATTGTGAAACAGTCCACTTTTGCTTAATCGCTAAAGGATTTGCCTTCTATGTGGTTTAAACTTGAAAAGGGACTTAAGGTCTTAAAGGAATTGAATTAGATGGATGGAATTTCAGTATGTTTAAGTGTGGTGCTGTCCCTAATTCGTTACTCCTTGTGTATGACTTGTGGAAATGTTTATACGTAATTGTGCATGGAACGTTTGGCGTAGTGAAAGGAGAATACTTTCTTGTTATGTTAAAGTGAATTTTGAAACTGTGTGGACTATTTTTGGTATATTTTTGTGGAAGATATTTATGTGACTTGATGAAATAAAAATGTGGAGTTGCATTGAGGTAAAAATGTGAAGTATGCACTTGGTGGAAAATCTTGTCGGTTTGTGACGTCTATATTGATGTGTGGAATATTTTGGTATTGTTGGTGTTATGGGGAAGTAAATTGTATTGTATGAGGGTGGAATGAAGTTATATGGTAGTAGAAACGAAGGTGGAATGATATACCATGTGTTTGGGATGTTGGATAGTTTTTACTTCCCGTTAAATAACTAATTATCGCCTTGTGAACTTGTAATGTAATTGGCTTTTAATGTGAGCTCCATTATGTATTCATAGTGTAGAGTAACGCTTCAAGGAAGAGCTGAATTATTGTAGTCGCATGTTGGAAAGATAAGGTATGTAAGATTACTCTTTTCCGTATCCTTTGGCCGCACCTATTGTTCACATCGTTACCGAACTTGTTTCCACTCCGAAATATTTTAAAGTATCTCATTTCAAGTTTGTTAGCAATTGTTATCTACGTGTCTCTTATTTGTTGACTATTGTTCCAAAGCTCCAATAATGTTATGACCACCGATGTAACAATATCACAAAAATTAAAGAAATGAAGTAATGCATATTTGGTTGAGTACGGGTGGTAGCTCTGGGGGCGAAAGCCTAGATCGAGCTGATCTCGATTGATTATTGGATGCAGGGGGTAGCTCTGGGGGTGAAAACCTAGCTCGAGACGAACCTGATTTATTGATTTATGGGTGGTAGCTCTGGGGGCATAAGCCTAGCTCGAGCCGATCCCAATGTTATTTACCACTGATCAGTTGGTCCCGGGCATTGTATGATGTATATTGATATGAAGGTAAAAGGAAAGAAATGAATGTAATGTATATGGTTCCACATACACAGTACGGTGGTATATCAGTATTATCTATTCACTTGTATTTGATTCCATTTGAGTTCCTATATTTCATACATTTACTTATAGCCTTATGTACTCAGTACATTCTTTCTTACTGACGTCCCTTGGGGGACCTGCCTTACTTGCTGTAGGCACAAGAGCTAGTAGACCTTCACAGTAGGGTATGGGTCATCTGCAGGCTATTGGTGAGCTCTAGGTTGATTTGGGGCTTTCCGAGTCAATTGTATATATTTTTGGTACTGTGTAGCAGTTGTATAAGGCGAGGACTTGTCCCGACCTTATATATATCTTTTAGAGGATTTGTAGACATTGTAAAGTCAAACGTAGAAATGTCTTACCTTTTAGACGTTGTGGCCCCAACAGCCAAGTCTCGTATCTATTTTGAACGTCTTTACATGACATCCGTCATCGATATATTATATCTGCACGTGGCAGGATTTTTGTTCACTTAATGGCATGCATATGAATGTACTCGGTCATAGGTTGGTTCTCTTGGGACTTTACGGCTACGGGTGCCTATTCTCCCCAATGGGATTTGAGGCATGACAAAAGTGGTATCAGAGCGGGTCATCCTAGGGTGTCTACAAAGCCATGTCTGAGTAGAGTCTTGCTTATGGATATGTTGTGCACCACATTTATAAGTAGGAGGCTATGAGACATTTAGGAGTTGTCTCTTCTCTTCATTTCCTAGATCGTGCAATAGAGCCAAAGTTGTAGGTGGAGTCATAGTTAATCACTGAATTTGTTTTATGTTTTTGTTTCCTCAGCATAGCAAAATGCTATTTACAAGGAGAAACAAGGGTAAAAGTAAGAAGGGAGACATGGCTGTCGAAGCAGGAGCCAGTAAATCACCACCTGAATGAGTTAATCAAGGTGAAGCTGAAGACGAGTTTGCATCGCTGGCTTCTTCTACTCTTCCACCTCTCGGAGAGCCAAGAAGGAGAGGAGTACCCCCAGAACCACCTGTTAATGCTATTGAGCAGGATTTATGAAATGCGGTGCAAATGCTGACTCATATAGTTGCTGCACAAAATCAAGAACAAGCTGGTCCAACTACAAGTAATGACGGTGAGGATAGGGCAGCTAGTCGGCGGACACAAGATTTTCTTAAATTTGACCCTCCCACATTCACCGGGTCAGATCTTAATGAAGACCCACAAGACTTCATAGACCAAATTCAAAGGGCTTTAGATGTTATGCATGTATCTGGTACAGAAACAGTTGAGCTTACAACATATAGATTAAAAGGAGAGGCTATATTATAGTACGAAGATTGGAAACGATCTAGGGGCATCGGTGCACTTCCAGCTAGTTAGGAAGAATTCAAAGAGGCATTCCTTGATCATTACCTTCCATATAAGATCTGAGAGGTTCGTGTAAACAATTTCTTGAATCTTCGTCAAGGTAATATGAGCATCAGAGAGTACAGTCTTCGGTTTAACTCTTTGGCCAGGTACGCTCCTAATGTAGTAGCTTCTATGGATGATAGAGTTCATCGATACATGGATAGACTGGATCCGTATTTGGTTAGAGATTGTACTATTGCTGCTTTGAATAGAGACATGGATATAGCAAGGATACAAGCTTTTACACAAAAGATGGAGGATCAGAGGCAAAGGAGAAGAACACAAGAATTTGAAAGAGGACCATCAAAGAGGGCTAAACCTATGGGACAGTTCATGGCATCCCAAAGAGAATTTAGGCCTCGGGTTTCTAATAGACCACCTAGACCATCATTTTCTTATTCTACAGCAGGTACTCCATTCCAATTTCAAAGGTTTAGAGGCAGTCACGTTGGGCAAAGTAGTAGGATTCAAGGTTCACAGACAGCAGGGTATCAAGAACAAGGAAGAATGAGCCAATCGAGGTTTTCTCGTCAGCCGTGTCAGCACTGCGGAAAGCTTCATTTAGGTGCATGTCGGATTGGTATGTCGGGGCACATAATGAGAGAGCACCCACGGAGGGGCACGGGTAGTATGGCGCGACCTACTGGATCAACCATTGCATCATCCTCATCGGCTGTACAGCCTACTGGGCGGGGTAGAGGTGTTCGAGGAGCAGCTAATTCTAGTGGAGTCCAGAATCGTACCTATGCTTTAGCAGATCGGCAGAATTCAGAGGCTTCTCCTGATGTGGTTTTCACGTCCCGAATTCTAACGGGGCGGACTAGCACCCGAAGCCGTTGAGGCCCGAGAGAACCAATCTTTACTCATGTACACTCATATGCATGTCTCTGTATGAATATTAATCTATATCATGAAATTATAAAATACCAATGACAGAAGTCATGGAAAACATATGCTATATATGAAACTTGGCCGTTAGGGCCATCAAGTCAAAATGGACATACATATTTTACATTCATCTTCCCACATACATATACAAAGCCTCTAACATATACATATACATAACCATCCTAAAGTCGGGATAAGTCCCAGCTTTATACAACATTTACAATACCAACCAAATGTACACATATGACTGGGAGAGCCCCGAACCAACTGGAGATCACCAATACTCTGCAAATGATCTGCAACCTACTGTGGAGGTCTACTAGCTCCTGTGCCTGCAGTAAGTAAGGTAAGCCCCCCCCAAGAAAGGTCAGTACGAAGAATGTACTGAGTATGTAAGGCCATTTGAAACTGTATGACAAATAAATATTTCAATGGAATCAAAATATAAAAGAATAGTCAATATGGATAAACCATCGTTCTGCATATGTGGAACCATGTACCTTACATTCATTACTTTCTTTTTCTTCTATTGCTTCTCTGTGTATTCATCATTATTGTGCTATATAGTACCCGGACCCCAACTGATCAGTGGGTCTTAACATAACATAACGTTATGTTGGGATCGACTCGAGCTAGGCTTATGCCTCTAGAGCTACCACCCATAAGTCAATATATCTTGCTCGACTCGAGCTAGGTTATTACCTCTAGAGCTGCCACCCACAAACCAATATATCAGGTTCGGCTCGAGCTAGGTTCTTACCTCTAGAGCTACCACCTGTCAGGATCGGCCCGAGCTAGACTTATACCTCTAGGACTACCCCCTGATCCAATAATCTCAGGATCGGCTCGAGCTAGGCTTATGCCTCTAGAGCTACCACCCGTACTCTTGTAACCAACAACTATGCATTACTTCATTTCTTTACTTTTGAGAGATTGATACAATGATAGTCATAACATTATTGGAACTTTGGAACCATATCCTCAATTATGTAACACATGAATAACAAATTATCAATGAATGAGGAACATGTGACTTAACAATAGATGGCAACCTGAAATGGGATACCTTAGACATTTTGGAATGGAACAAGTACAATGTCAATGTGAACAATATGTGCTGCAGAAGGATACGGATAGAGTAACCTTACATACCTTATCTTCCCAATATGAATACACAATCCTATATGTGAATACAATAATCTAGATCCTTCCTTATGTGTTACTCTATAACACAAGTACATCACAGAGCTCACGTTAACAACTAACTACATTACAAGTGCATAAGACGACAATAAAGTACGTGACTGCCGCATAACGTCATTTCACCTTTAACAATGCAATTCACTGCATTACCATACCAACAATACCACAACATTACACACATGGACCAAGACATCATAAACCAATAGCATTTCACACCAAGTTTATACTTCACACTTCCCCTTCAATACAATGTCACATTTACCTCACTACGTCACGTAAACACCTTTCCCAACAACACATTAAAAACAATACATAATTGATAACATTCAAATTACCTTCGGGATACTCCTTTAAAGTCATTTAAAAGGTACCATAAGTTGATAATTGCATCCATAAAGGGTATAGGGGCTTTGGGGGGTCAAAGAGATGCAAAAACGTGCAAAACGAACTTCTGGGATGACCTGCGAAGCCACCTGCGCACGAAGGTGGTTGAGGTGCGTCCCTAGGTGCCTCTTGGTAGTGTCCATAGTCACCTACGTTGTCATCTACGCCCGCAGGTGCCCCACCCGCGAGGGCGGATGCCCGTTTCAGCCTTCGAGGGTCATTTTAGGGTCCTTTTTTGCAATGAATGGTACATGATCATAACTAAGATTCTCTTAACATATTTTAGATCATATTAGATTCCAAATAACATCCATGGTTTCACAACGTACATAAACATCACCAAAACTACATTTTCCTTTCAATACGCCACCGGTTTCATGTACAATTTCACAACAACAATTCCAAATGTTACACACAAAGAGAAAGAAAGTTAAAGACATAACCACATATTACATGTTTATATTTAATCCATCAAATTCACTTCCTTCAAGACCACAAGTCCACTTCCAAGCTTACAAGGCAAAACCCTTTACCGATTAAGCAAAAGTACATTGTTTTACACATAGTGAACTGTCCAACACTTTGCCAACATAACCAACATGATTTATACACATCTGAAGCATATAATATATTAATTCATAAGGGTTAATACTTACCAATACTTACAAGGAGATGATCTTTCCCAAACAAGTGTGGTTGCCTTAGGGTTTGGTTGAAGAGAAAAGATCTTTTTTTTGTGGAAAAGTCTAGAATGGAATGTGCCCTTTTGTAAATAAAAATCTGATTTTTATTGGATTTATATAGTCCTTAATGGTCATACTTAGCCACACTATGTCCAATCAATGTTATGTTTACTTGGTCAAAGAAATAATGGATCATTTGCCATCTTTGGGCCATGTCTTTCTTGGAAATATTGGGCATCATTTGAGCCCAATAGCACAAAATTAATTTTTCCCAAAAAATTTAATGTGTAATACCTCAACACTCTCATGTTTAAATAATTGCATAAATGTTACGGTAATCAACGAGGTTCGAAAATGTACGGGGTGTTACATCCTTCCCCCCTTAGGAACATTCGTCCTCGAATGTTAGTGACATTATCCAATGTAAACAAATTCAAGTCTAGGATTATTCTTCTTGTTATTATATATACACATACTGCTCATAGATACTTACTTGTTATTACTCCAATTTCGTACTTTGAACTCTTTTTTTTTCCCTTCCCTTTGAAAAAAATACTGGTATCTCGACTTCATCATTTATTAGATTTCCCCTGTGATTCCTTTTACTTATTGATTTCTTCAAAGTACTTTCTCGGAAGCTACTTCTTTATGCCTTAATCTTTTCCCTTACTGATCCAAAATAGCAATAGGTACTTCTTCATACATGAGGTCTTCCATAATTTGGACATCTTCAATGGAAGCAATACGAGATGGATCTCCTATGCACTTTCGAAGAATTGAAACATAAAATACTGGATGAACTGTGGAGAGTTCTTGGGATAGTTCCAATTCATACGGAACTTGCCCAAATCTTCGGACAATTTTATATGGCATGTTATATAGGGTAAATTTTGTTTTCTTTCCAAATATCATTACTCCTTTCATTGGTGACACTTTCAAAAATACCCAATCACCTATGGAAAATTCTAATTCCCTTCTTCTAATATCGACATATGACTTGTGTCGACTTTGGGCTGTTTGTAGCTGATGTTGTATCACCTTAACTTTCTCTATAGCTTGATGAACAAGATCTGGCCCAAGTAAAGCAGTTTCACCCTCTTCAAATAATCCAATTGGTGATCTACACTTTCTTTCATATAAAACTTCGTAAGGTACCATCTTGATACTTGAATAATAGCTATTATTGTAGGCAAATTCAATAAGCGATAGATGATCATCCCAACTACCTTTAAAGTCTACTGTGCAAGCTCGTAACATATCCTCAAGTGTTTGGATAGTACGTTCTGCTTATCCATATGTCCGAGGATGGAAAGTCGTACTCAAATTCACTGGGGTTCCCAAACTCTCCTGATAAAATTTTTCAAACATATGCAGTAAATTGAGCTTCCCTGTCTGATATAATAGAAATTGGAATCCCATGTAATCACACTATCTCTTTAACATACAATTTTGCATAATCTTCAGCTGTATAAATGGTTTTGACAGGTAAAACATGTGTTGATTTGATAAGCCTGTCCACTATCACTCTTATGGAATCAAATTTCCAAAGTGTATGAGGCAAACTTGTGATGAACTTCATGTTAATCATGTCCCATTTCCAACCTGGAAAATTCATACATTGCATATAAGCTCCAGGTTTTTGATGCTCTACTTTTACTTGTTGACAATTTGGACATTGAGCTACCAATGCTGTAATGTTCTTCTTCTTTATACTGCCTCAGCAATACATTTCTTCCAAACCATGGTACATTTTGGTTGCTCCCGGATGAAGAGAATATCATGAATAATGTGCCTCTGTCATAATCCGTTTCCTTAGCTCATCTACATCAGGTACACACAATCTACTTTGGCACTGACTCACTCCCTCTTGCGTAAGTTCAAATACCTTTGTCGAACTTTGCTGTACATTCTTTTTCATTGAAATAACGTAGGATTTGCATCCTAGTTTTCCTTTATTTTAGCTATTACTGAAGACTCTATTACATTTTGCACTATAACTCTTTTATTTGGAGTTTCAAGGAAATGAGCTACCAAGTTGTTTAATTGATGTAGATCCTTGACTATACCTTGCTTTTCCACGAACTGACCTTCAGTACTTCCTAGTGCTTTGTGTCTTAACACATCGGCCACCGCATTTGATTTTCCTGGATGGGAGAGCAATATCATAGTCCCTTAATAATTTCAGCCACTTTCGCTGCCTCAAATTTAGGTCCTTTTGCTTAAAAGATACTACAAACTTTTATTATCGGTATATATATCAATGTAAACCCCATACAAGTAGTAGCGCCATATTTTTAAAGCAAATATCACGGCTGCTAACTCAAGATCATGTGTTGGATAATTTCTTTCATGTGGACGCAATTGTCTTGAAGTATATGCTATCACCCTGTCGTGCTGCATCAATACAAATCCTAAGCCAACTCCTGAAACATTACAATATACCGCATACCCTTCTGTGCCTTCGAAAAGTATTACTACAGGTGTGGAAGTCAACTAATTTTTTTTCAGCTCTTGGAAACTCTTTCACATGCATCATTCTACTAAAACTTGGTTGCCTTGTGTGTTAGCTTTGGTAAGGGTGCTGAAATGGAAGAAAGCCTTTCAACAAATCTTCTATAATAACCTGCCAATTCTTCATTGCTTCTATCTTTTGCGTATCAACCTTTATTCCTTCATCCTATACAATGTGACCCAAAAATGCTACAGAGTTTAACCAACATTCACATTTAGAAAACTTTGCATATATCTTACGGTCCCGAAGAATCCGTAACACCTGTCGCAAGTGATTAGCATGGTCCTTTTGTGATCGTGAATCAACCAGAATATCATCTTTAAATACGGTCAAGAACACATTTAAGAATGGATTGAGCACCCTATTCATTAAATCCATATAAACTGCTGGTGTATTTATTAGCCCAAATGACATAACTGGCCCAAATGACATAACTAAAAAGTCATAGTGACTGTACTGTGTTCGGAAAACTATCTTGGGTATATCTTTTTCTCTAACCCTTACCTGATGATATCCTGATCTCAGGTCAATCTTTGAAAAACATTTGGCACCCTGTAATTGGTCAAATAAATCATCAATTCTGGGGAGGGAATATTTATTCTTAATTGTCACCTTATTCCTTTGCCGATAGTCAATACACATTCTTCATGTACCATCTTTTGTTTTTTGAACAATTGACACTGGTGCACCCCAAAGGGACATACTAGGCCTAATGAATCCCTTTCCAGCAATTCTTTTAATTGCTTTGTTACTTCCCGTAATTCTTCTGGGACCATTTTATACGGAGGAATAGCAATAAACTGAGTACCTGGCATTACCTCAATACCAACACTACTTCCCGTCCTAGAGGTGATCCTGGAAGATCTTCAGGAAATACATCAAGGAAGTCATTTACCACTGGAACCGCCTGAAGAGGTGGTGACTTCACACCGGTATCCCACACTTTTATTAGGTGGCATATATACCCCTTGGATTTCATTTTCTTTGCCTTAAGATAGGAAATAAATTTTCCTCTCGGTGATCCCACATTACCATTCCATTCAAGAACATTCTTTTGTGGAAAAATGAAAATGTAACTTCTTAACCTGGCAATCTGTTGTGGCACAATAAGAAGCCAAACAATCCATACCCATTAGGACATCAAAATCTACCATTTCCAGTTCAATAAGATCAACCAGTGTGTCATAACCACAAACAGTTACTATACAATTGTGATATACTCTTTTTGCTACAATAGACTTACCAACTAGTGTAGATACTTCAAATGGCTTATCTAGTAATTCTTGTGTTCTTTCAAAATTTTATTTTTCGCAATCAATGAAGTAACATATGATAGGGTAGAACCCGTATCAATCAATGCATACGTTATGTGATAAGACGGATACTATACCTGTTACTACATCAGGAGAAGCCTTTGAATTCTGTCGATCCACCACGGTATAGGTACGGTTCTGTACTTCTCTAGACCTAGCTGCTCCTCTAGCACCTCTGCCATATCCAGGAGGTTGTACACCTGACGATGATAATGCAACGGTTGATCCCGTAGGTTGGGTCATACTACCCGTGCCCTTCTGTGGACACTGTCTCATCATGTGCCTTGACTTACTATACCAAAAGCAAACATTCATTCTAAACCAGCATTCTCCTGAATGAAACTTGCCACATCGCTGGCACAGCTGACGAAAAGACCTCAATTTTCTTATTTTCGACACCCCATTGTCTGTGAACCCTGAATCTCACTTCTTTGACCAAACTGGTTGCTTCGAAACCCTTGGGATTGAGGTAGAGCATTTACTGTAGAATGAGAAAATGATGGTCTAGGCGGTCTGTTAAACACTCGAGACCTAAATTCTCCTTGGGACGCCATGAACTATCCCATAGGTCTAGCCCTCTTTGACGGCCCTCTTTCAAATTCCTGTGCCATTTTCCTTTGCCTTTGATTCCCCCTTTTTCTGTGCAAAGGCTGGACCAACTTGTCCTTGATTTTGTGCAACGACTATCTGAGTCAACAAGTGCACCGCATTCCTTATATACTTCTCAGTAGCATTAACAGGTGGTTCAGCAGGTTCTTCTATACCTCTTGGCTCTTCCAGAGCTGGAAAAGTAGAAGAAGACCGCGACTCAATTTAGTGTCAACCCCACTTTGACTAGCTTGGTCAGGGGGTGATTTACTCGTGCCTTCTCTGGCAAGCATATCTACCTGCTTACCTTTGCCCCTACCTCATCTTGTCATCGGTATTTTACTATATCAAAGAAAACCAATTCCATTGGTCAGATACGATTCCACTTACAACATTGGCTCTATTGCACGATCTAGGAGATGAAGAAAAGAAACAACTCCTAAATGTCCCGTAGCCTCCTACTTATCAATGTGGAATGTAACACATCCATAAGCAAGACTCTACTCAGACATGGCTTTGTAGACACCCTTAGGACAACCTGCTCTGATACCACTTTTATCACGTCCTGAATTCTAATGGGGCGGACTGGCACCCGAAGTCGTTGAGGACCGAGAGAACCAATGTTTACTCATGTACACTCATATGCATGTCTCTGTATGAATATCAATATATCTCATGAAATTATAAAATACCAATGACAAAAGTCATGGAAAACATATGCTTTATATGAAACTTGGCCGTTAGGGCCATCAAGTCAAAGCGGACATACATCTTTTACATTCATCTTCCCACATACGTCTACAAAGCCTCTAACATATACATATACATAAACATCCAAAAGTTGGGACAAGTCCCCACTTTATACAACATTTACAATACCAACCAAATGTACACATATGACTGGGAGAGCCCCGAACCAACTGGAGCTCACCAACACTCTGCAAATGATCTGCAACCTACTGTGGAGGTCTACTAGCTCCTGTGCCTGCAGCGAGTAAGGTAAGCCCCCCCCAAGGGAGGTCAGTACAAAGAATGTACTGAGTATGTAAGGCCATATGAAACTGTATGACATATAAATACTTCAATGGAATCAAAATATAAAAGAATAGTCAATATGGATAAACCATCGTTCTGTATATGTGGAACCATGTACCTTACATTTATTACTTTCTTTTGCTTCTATTGCTTCTCTGTGTATTCATTATTACTGTGCTATATCATACCCGGGCCCCAAGTGATCAGTGGGTCTTTACATAACATAACGTTATGTTGGGATCGGCTCGAGCTAAACTTATGCCTCTAGAGCTACCACCCATAAGTCAATATATCAGGCTCGGCTCGATCTAGGTTATTACCTCTCGAGCTTCCACCCATAAACAAATATATCAGGTTCGGTTCGAGCTAGGTTCTTACCTCTAGAGCTACCACCTGTCAGGATCGGCCCGAGATAGACTTATGCCTCTTGGACTACCCCCGATCCAATAATCTCGAGAATGGATCGAGCTAGGCTTATGCCTCTAGAGCTACCACCCGTACTCTTGTAACTAACAACTATACATTACTTCATTTCTTTACTTTTGAGAGATTGATACATAACATTATTGGAACTTTGGAACCATATCCTCAATTATGTAACACATGAATAATAAATTATCAATGAATGAGGAACATGTGACTTAACAATAGATGGCAACCTGAAATGAGATACCTTAGACATTTCAGAATGGAACAAGTACAATGTCAATGTTAACAATATGTGCTGCAGAAGGATACGGATAGATAACCTTACATACCTTATCTTCCCAATATGAATACACAATCCTATTTGTGAATACAATAATCAACTCCTTCCTTACGTGTTACTCTATAACACAAGTACATCACAGAGCTCACGTTAACAACTAACTACATTACAAGTGCATAAGACGACAATAAAGTACGTGACTGCCGTATAACGTCATTTCACCTTTAACAATGCAATTCACTGCATTACCATACCAACAATACCACAACATTCCACACATGGACCAAGACATCATAAACCAATAGCATTTCACACCAAGTTTATACTTCACACTTCCCCTTCAATACAATGTCACATTTACCTCACTACGTCACGTAAACACCTTTCCTAACAACACATTAAAAACAATCCATAATTTATACCAGTCAAAATAACTTCAGGATACTCCTTTAAAGTCATTTAAAAGGTACCATAAGTTGATAATTGCATCCATAAAGGGTATAGGGGCTTTGGGGTGTCAAAGAGATGCAAAAACATGCAAAACGAACTTCTGGGCTGATCTGCGAATCCACCTGCGCCATCAGTTGGTTGAGGTGCATCTACAGGTGCCTCTTGGAAGTGTCCATAGTCACCTGCGTTGGCATCTGCGCCCGCAGGTGCCCCACCCGCGAGGGCGGATGCCCGTTTTAGCCTCCGGGGGTCATTTTAGGGTCCTTTTTCGCAATGAATGGTACATGATCATAAATAAGCTTCTATTAACATATTTTAGATCATTTTAGATGCCAAATAACAGCCATGGTTTCACAACGCACATAGACATCACCAAAACTACATTTTCCTTTCAATGCGCCACCGGTTCCATGTACAATTTCACAACAACAATTCCAAATGTTACACACAAAGAGAAAGAAAGTTAAAGACATACCCACATATTACATGTTTATATTTAATCTATCAAAGTCACTTCCTTCAAGACCACAAGTCCACTTCCAAGCTTACAAGGCAAAACCCTTTACCGATTAAGCAAAAGTACATTGTTTTACACATAGTGAACTGTCCAACACTTTGCCAACATACCAACATGATTTATACACATCTGAAGCATATAATATATTAATTCATAAGGGTTAATACTTACCAATACTTACAAGGAGATGATCTTTCCCAAACAAGTGTGGTTGCCTTAGGGTTTGGTTGAAGAGAAAAGATCTTTTTTTGTGGAAAAGTCTAGAATGGCATGTGCCCTTTTGTAAATAAAAATCTGATTTTTCTTGGACTTATATAGTCCTTAATGGTCATCCTTAGCCACACTATGGCCAATCAATGTTATGTCTACTTGGTCAAAGAAATAATGGATCATTTACCATCTTTGGGCCATGTCTTTCTTGGAAATATTAGGCCTCATTTGAGCCCAATAGCACAAAATTAATTTTTCCCAACAAATTTAATGTGTAATACCTCAAAAATCTCATGTTTAAATAATTTCATAAATGTTACGGTAATCAACTAGGTTCAAAAAGGTACGGGGTGTTACAGTGGTTACAGTTACATTATCCATCTTTTCACATAATGTATATGCATTGATTGATCCAGGCTCTACCCTATCATATGTCACTCCATTGATTGCTGAAAAATTTGAAACAACACCGGAATTACTAGTGAAGCCATTTGAAGTATCTACACCAGTTGGTGAATCTATTGTAGCTAAAAGAGTCTATCGTAATTGTATAGTAAATGTTTGTGATCACGATACGTTGGCTGATCTTATTGAGCTGGAAATGGTGGATTTTGTTGTTATAATGGGTATGGATTGGTTGGCTTCTTGTTATGCCACGGTAGATTGCCGAGCTAAGAAAGTACATTTCCATTTTTCACAAAAGACCATCCTTGAATGGAGGGGTAATGTTGGAGCACCGAGAGGTAAATTTATTTCTTATCTTAAGGCAAAGAAAATGATATCCAAGGGGTACATATGCCATCTAGTAAGAATCCAAGATATTTATGTGAAACCACCAACTCTTCAATCGGTTCAAGTGGTAAATGAATTCCTTGATGTATTTCCTAAAGATCTTTTAGGTTTGCCTCCAGAACGAGAAGTAGAGTTTGGTATTGATGTGATTCTAGGTACTCAGCCTATCTCTATTCCTCCATCTAGAATGGGCCCGATAGAGTTACGAGAATTGAAGGAGCAATTAAAAGACTTGCTAGACAAGGGATTCATAAGGCCTAGTATGTCCCCGTGGGGTGCACCAGTTTTATTTGTACACAAGAAAGCTGGCACGTTGAGAATGTGTATTGATTATCGACAACTGAATAAGGTAACAGTCAAGAACAAATAACCTCTCCCCAGAATTGATGATTTGTTTGATCAATTACAGGGTGCCAAATGCTTCTCAAAGATTGACTTGAGATCGGGTTATCATCAAGAAAGGGTTGGAGAAAAAGATATACCCAAGACAGCTTTCCGAACACGGTATGGTCATTATGAGTTTTTAGTTATGTCATTTGGGCTAACAAATGCACCGGCAGTTTTTATGGATTTGATGAATAGGGTGTTCAAGCCATTCTTAGATGTGTTCGTGACAGTGTTTATAGATGATATTTTGGTTTATTCAAGATCAAAATAAGACCATGCTAATCACTTACGGCAGGTGTTATAGATTCTTCGTGATCGTAAGTTATATGCAAAGTTCTCTAAATGTGAATTTTGGTTAAAATCTGTAGCATTCTTGGGTCATATTGTGTCGGATGAAGGTATAAGGGTTGATACTCAAAAGATAGAAGCTGTGAAGAATTGGCCAAGACCTACAACGCCTACAAAGATTCATAGTTTTCTTGGGTTGGCAGGTTATTATAGAAGATTTGTTGAAGGGTTTTCTTCCATTTCAGCACCTTTAACAAAGCTAACATACAAGGCAACCAAATTTCAGTGGAATGATGCATGTGAGAAAATTTTCCAAGATCTGAAGGATAAGTTGACTTTTGCACCTGTATTGGTACTTCAAGAAGGAACAGAAGGGTATGCGGTATATTGTGATGCTTCAAGAGTTGGCTTAGGATGTGTATTGATGCAGCAAGGTAATGTAATAGCTTATGCCTCAAGACAGTTTCGGACACATGAGAAAAATTATCCGACACATGATCTTGAGCTAGCAACTGTGATATTTGCTTTAAAAATATGGCACCACTACTTGTATGGGGTTCACATTGACATATATACCGATCATAAGAGTTTGCAGTATATTTTCAAGTAGAAGGACCTAAATTTGAGGCAGCGGAGGTGGCTGGAACTACTAAAAGATTATGATATCGATATCTTATACCATCCGAGAAAAGCAAATGTGGTAGCCTATGCATTAAGCCGCAAAGCAATAGGAAGCACTGATGGCCAGCTCACGGAAAAGCAAGGTATAGTCAAGGATCTACATCAACTAGCCAGCTTGGGGGTTCGTCTTCTTGAAACTTCAAATGAAGGAATTATAGTGCAAAATGCGGCAGAATCTTCATTAGTAGCTGAAGCGAAGAAAAAACAGTATGCGAATCCTATTTTATTGCAGCTGAAAGAGAATGTACAACAAGATTTGACAAAGGCATTTGATCTTACGAAAGAGGGAGTGCTTCAGTGCCAAAGTATATTGTGTGTACCTGATGTAGATGAGCTAAGGAGACGGATTATGACAGAGGCACATCATTCACGATATTCTATTCATCCGGGAGCCACCAAAATGTATCATGATTTGAAAGAAATGTATTGGTAGGGTAACATGAAGAAGAACATTGCAGGATTTGTAGCTCATTGTCCGAATTGTCAATAAGTAAAAGTAGAGCATCAGAAGCCGGGAGGTTATATGCAATGTATAGACTTTCTAATCTGGAAATGGGACATGATCAACATGGATTTCATCACAGGTTTGCCTCGCATACTTCAGAAATTTGATTTCATATGGGTAATAGTTGATAGACTTACCGAATCGGCACACTTTCTACCCGTCAAGACCACCTACATAGCTGAAGATTATGCGAGGTTGTATATTAAAGAGATAGTTTGACCACACGGAATTCCAATCTCCATTATATTAGACAGGGGAGCTCAATTTACTGCACACTTTTGGAAGTCTTTTCAGAAGAGTTGGGGAACCCAAGTGAATTTAAGTACAACTTTTCACCCTCAGACGGATGGATAGGCAAAGCGTACCATACAAATACTTGAAGATATGCTACGAGCTTGCGTGTTGGACTTTAAAGGTAGTTGGGATGGTCATTTACCTCTTATTGAATTTTCCTACAATAATAACTATAATTCAAGTATCAAAATGGTGCCTTACAAAGCTTTATATGGAAGAAAGTGTAGATCACCAATTGTCACCAATTGGATGGTTTGAAGTAGGTGAAACTGCCTTATTTGGACTAGATCTTGTTCATCAAGCTATCGAGAAGGTTAAGGTGATACAACAGCGGCTACAAACGGCCCAAAGTCGGCACAAGTCATATGTCGATGTTAGAAGTAGGGGGCTAGAATTTGCCATAGGTGATTGGGTATTCTTCAAAGTGTCACCAATGAAAGGAGTAATGAGATTTGGGAAGAAGGGAAAGTTGAGTCCACGTTATATAGTGCCATATAAAATTGTACGAAGATTTGGTCAAGTTGCGTATGAATTAGAACTACCCCAAGAACTCTCCACAGTTCATCCAGTGTTTCATGTTTTAATGCTTCGGAAGTGCATAGGAGATCCATCTTGTATTTCTCCCACTGAAGATGTACAAGCTACAGAAGATCTCACCTATGAAGAAGTACCTATTGCTATTCTGGATTGACAAGTTAAGAGGTTAAGAAATAAAGAAGTAGCTTCTGTAAAAGTGCTTTGGAGGAACCAACAGGTAGAAGAAATCACTTGAGAAGCCGAGGAAATGATAAAGTCTATGTACCCGCATTTATTTCAAACTGAAGAGAAAGTTCAAGATGCATAATTGGAGCAATAACAAGTAAGTATTTATAAGTATTATGTGTATGTGGTAATATGAAGAATGAACTTAGACTTGAACTTGTTTAGATTGGGTAATGTTACTAACATTCAAGAACGAATGTTCCTAAGGGGGGAAGGATGTAACAATCCGTACATTTCCGAACTTATTTGACTACCTTAACATTTATGAAATTATTTAAACTTGAGATAGTTGGTGTATTACTCGCTAAATTTATTGGGCTGAATTAATATTGTGCTAATGGGCTCAATTGAGGCCCAAAATTAAGTAAATAAGACATGGGCTCAAAAGGAGATGATCCATTTAAAAATGGCCCAAGTATACACATAATCTACTTGGACTTTTTGACCAAATAATTGGCTAAAGATGACCATAGAGAGGTAGTGGAAATGGGGTTATTTAAGGCTGAAATTCAGCTCATTTTCAACATATTTCACTTGCAAAAAATCAGATTTTCAATCAAATAATTTCTCCTCTCTCAAAACCCTACCCGCCCTAATTTTCCCTAAGGATTTTTGGACAAATCTTCCACTTGCAAGCCTTGGTATGTGTTTAACCTTATAGATTAATATATTATATGCATAAGAGGTTGTGTATATCATGTTGTTTATGTTTAAAAAGTGTTGAGCAGTCCACTTATTGTGAAACAATCCACTTTTGCTTAATCGCTAAAGGATTTGCCTTCTATGTGGTTTAAACTTGAAAGGGGACTTAAGGTCTTGAAGGAATTGAATTAGATGGATGGAATTTCAGTATGTTAAAGTGTGTTTCTATCCCTAATTAATTACTCCTTGTGTATGACTTGTGGAAATGTTTATACGTAATTGTGCATGGAATGTTTGACGTAGTGAAAGGAGAATACTTTCTTGTTATGTTAAAGTGAATTTTGAAACTGTGTGGACTGCTTTTGGTATATTATTGTGGAAGGTATTTAATCTACTTTATGGAATAAAAATGTGGAGTTGCATTGAGGTAAAAATGTGAAGTATGCACTTGGTGGGAAATCTTGTCGGTTTGTGACGTCTATGTTGGTATGTGGACTATTTTGGTATTGTTGGTGTTGTGGGGCAGTAAATTGTATTGTAGGAGGGTGGAATGAAGTTATATGGCAGTATAAAGGAATGTGGAATGATATACCATGTGTTTGGGATGTTGGATAGTTTTTACTTCCCGTCAAGTACCTAATTATCGCCTTGTGAACTTGTAATGTAATTGACTTTTAATGTGAGCTCCATTATGTATTCATATTGTAGAGTAATGCTTTAAGGAAGAGCTAAATTGTTGTATTCGCATGTTGGAAAGATAAGGTATGTAAGGTTACTCTTTTCCGTATCCTTTGGCCGCACCTATTGTTCACATCATTACCGAACTTGTTTCCACTCCGAAATGTTTTAAAGTATCTCATTTCAAGTTTGTTAGCAATTGTTATCTACGTGTCTCTTATTTGTTGACTATTGTTCCAAAGCTCCAATAATGTTATGACCACCGATGTAACAATATCACAAAAATTAAAGAAATGAAGTAATGCATATTTGGTTGAGTATGGGTGGTAGCTATGGGGGCGAAACCCTAGCTTGAGCCGATCCCGATTGAATATTGGATGCAGGGGGTAGCTCTGGGGGTGAAAACCTAGCTCGAACCAAACGTGATTTATTGATTTATGGGTGGTAGCTCTAGGGGCATAATCCTAGCTCGAGCCAATCCCAATGTTATTTACCACTGATCAGATGGTCCCGGGCATTGTATGATGTATATTGATATGAAGGTAAAAGGAAATAAATGAATGTAATGTATATGGTTCCACATACACAGTACGGTGGTATATCAGTATTATCTATTCACTTGTATTTGATTCCATTTGAGTTCCTATAGTTCATACATTTACTTATAGCCTTATGTACTCAGTACATTCTTTCTTACTGACGTCCCTTGGGGGACCTGCCTTGCTTGCTGTAGGCACAGGAGCTAGTAGACCTTCACAGTAGGGTACGGGTCATCTGCAGGCTATTGGTGAGCTCCAGGTTGATTCGGGTCTTTCTGAGTCATTTGTATATATTTTTGGTACTGTGTAGCAGTTGTATAAGGCGAGGACTTGTCCCGAACTTATATATATCTTTTAGAGGATTTGTAGACATTGTAAAGTCAAACGTAGAAATGTCTTACCTTTAAGACGTTGTGGCCCCAACAGCCAAGTCTCGTATCTATTTTGAACGTCTTTACATGACATCCGTCATCGATATATTATATCTGCACGTGGAAGGATTGTTGTTCACTTAATGGCATGCATATGAATGTACTCGGTCATAGGTTGGTTCTCTCGGGACTTTACGGGTACGGGTGCCTATTCGCCCCAATGGGATTTGAGGCATGACAAAAGTGGTATCAGAGTGGGTCATCCTAGGGTGTCTACAAAGCCATGTCTGAGTAGAGTCTTGCTTATGGATGTGTTGTGCACCACATTTATAATTTAAAGGCTTTGTAGACATTGTAAAGTCAAACGTAGAAGTATCTTACCTTTTAGACGTTGTGGCCCCAACGGCCAAGTCTCGTATCTGTTTTGAACGTATTTACATGACATCCATCATCGATATATTTTATCTACACGTGGCAGGATTTTTTTTCACTTAATGGCATGCATATGAATGTACTCGGTCATAGGTTGGTTCTCTCGGGCCTTTACGGCTACGGGTGCCTGTCCGCCGCAATGGGTATTAAGGCGTGACAGTTCAAACCATACAACTCTTAAACAATATATACATAATACAACTACAATAGAAGTAGAAATGTATCTGCACAACAGATATCTATAAAAGAAAGACGAAATTACACGAATAACAATCACATAAAAGAGATGCAAATGATACAATACAATGAGATGATGATGATGTAATGTTTCAATGTGAATTCTCACACACCTTCCGAGCATAGGCTTCTAGGATAGAACCGATGGGGGATTCGCAACCCATATATTATCACAATCTCATATCTCAGTCAACTTTGCCGGCATATCCCTCGGTCAAGGCATTTCATAAAGTGTTTTATTCTCTTTCAAAGTCAGTGTTTCTCAGTTGTACCAATTCCATAAATATAGATGAATGAAATAATGATGCATGCTCATAAACAAATCAATATCATGTAGTAAATCAACTCAATAATGGTATATATGAGCTCAAATTCCTCAAATATCAATAGATCATGATACAAGTCATCGCATGGCAACATAGTAGTAAGGAGTCATGGAAGACATCACTAATATTAATTCAAGCCTTCACTTAGGCATCACAATGATAGTAAAGGAAAATAATTCTCAAACAAACCAATAATATCAATCCAAGCCCCAACTTGGGAATCGCAATAATAATAAAGGCAAATAATGCTCAAATAAGATTAATATCATCCCCCGCACGGGCATCACAATAATAATAATCCATCAAATCAATAATAATATTCACATAAGCCCTCACACGGTCAACATAATGAAACAATGATCTCAAAAGATGAATTTTATGATAAAATCCTCAACACATAGAACACTTTACATGAATGGCTAACTATCCAGTCCGGTCTGAAGAAAGTTAAGCCATAACCTACCTTAAAAGTCGAAACACGAGCCTGGACCCTTCAAAAAGGAGCTTTCCCTTTTCACACAGAAATAGAATGAACCGAATCTATCAAATACATAATCTACATGTCAAAAAGGAGTCTAACGATATCCATATTAGATACATTCATTCTGGGGCCAAAAATACTTCAAAAATCGACCCCAAAAGAAAGAGGATCAATCCAGAATTTTATTTAAGAATTCAAGTTATCCATACTCTAAGGGTTCTAAATATGAATATCCATTGAAATACAAGCAGAAATTCAACTTGAAATTAAAGAAAAATTATTTTCTCACTTTATCGGGTAAAACCCTAAAATTCCAAGTTTAAAATCCAAGTTTTGAAAATGTTTTTGAAATCTGATCAATGTATAATGATGGAAATTATGTTTAGAAGCTTACCCAAACACTTTTGATGAAAAACCCTCTGTAAAATCATCAATCTCGAGGTCCCAAGGTCCAAAAATGGTGAAAAATTGAGAAAGAAAGATTTTATACTATTCAAGTGCATGGTTCCTCACGATTGCAGTCCCCACCACACAATCGACGGGCAATGTTGAACGTAAACTAAATAAGCCATCGCGATTGAGAAAGATGGGCCTCACGACTATGATGGGCAAACCCGACCCGATCCAACTCTACTCTTCACTATCGAGGTCAATTCCCATGAGATCCTGATGAGTCATTTGATTAAAACTCGTGATCGCAACACTAGACCATGCAATCGCGATGAAGAACCAGGTGCTGCACCAGATGATAGCAATCAACTAAGGCAAATGATCCAAAATCCTCCTAACTGAACCTCAAAATTTGTTTGGGACCCCACATAAATAAATCAATAATGCTACTATGCTAATTTTGACGTTCCAGACTTAATGGAACCATCAGATTTATCAAAAGAGGTCATTTTCAACAAGTTCTCCCCTTGTTGGACCCTTTCTGTCACGACCCAATTTCTCAGGTAATGATGCACGTACTATAACCCACTAGTGGGTAAGCCGACCCATACCCTGGAATAGTGAGTAATGCGCTAATAAGTGAAAAGATAACCAAAACTAAATAAAAGGAGAAAGAGAACTAAAGAAAGCAACTATCCCCAAGACCTGGTGAGATCAGTACAAAAGCCACTAGTAAAACAAGAGTACAAGGTAAACATAATATATATATATATATATATAGAACCGTCTCCAAAATATAAAATAAAGATCAGTCCAGCAAAAGAAAGAGATGGACCAACTCCGAACTCCAGCAGCTCACCCCAAATCTCCGATCTATGACAGCTTCGCACGATGCACACATCAGCAGTGAGAAATAGTACTGTAATTTGTAGAGTGCAGAAGTGTAGTATGAGTACCAAACACGAGAAATTCAGTAGGCGTAGGCCGACTGAGCTCCAAAGATAAATGCAACTAAAAATAGTACGTAAGGCAAGGATATACAATTACATGTAACAAACTAAGAAATGAAGTACAATACGGATTATAGAGAAGTAGAGATGAACCACCACATTCTGCAAGTAACTAGGGACGAAAGTCCTATACAGTCTGAATAGTTAGGGAAAAAGGTAACAAATAATGGTATTAACAAAGAAATAAGGTAATATACAATAAGAATAGCTAGAGAAGAAGTGATATATGACAGTACTAAGTAGGTAGCTAAACATAAAGGTATTAACCTGAGGGAGCTAGCGTAACATCCTAAATATCAAGAGGATCATAAAAAAGAAGGGAGCTAGCTTTAGCACAATCAAAACACCTAACCTAAAATTAGTCTAATCACAAGGTAATCTAATTACAAGGCTCATAATATCAAAGGGAAACGAAACTCCAAAGCTTATCTACGGTCTTGGGTACAGATCCATAACCATCCTTCCATAAACTAAACAATAATAATCAAACAATAACCTAACCAGGTCCGCATAAGTCCTGAAGGTGCACAACAACAAACATAACCTAACCCCCCCAATAAGACCGATAGGTACAAAGAGCAAAATAATTATACTGATGATAAGCAATGCATATGAAAGAATGAATGCCATGGATAATCAAGTGATGTAATATGAACCAAGTACCATATCCAATACAAGTGTATACACCTCCTCTAGCTCAGCAGCTCACAAAGGCAAGACATACAGGGACCATCCACTTCCTGCATGGTGGCTCAAGGACAGGGGGGATCATAGGGGCTCGGGATATCCGTATACACTACCTGGTCTCAAAGCAGGACTTCCATATAATCCATAATCAATCCACTCCGTCTAGTACCAGAGATAAGCATGTGCTCAAAATCGAATCGAGACTAAATAAGCGTGCCCATGTGAAGGAATGCATGCCATCGACAGTATCAAAAACAGAATATAACCATACAATTATGTATAAATAGGTAATGCTAGCCCTCAAAGATAAGTAAACTGACTTGGAACTTCAACCGAGTCATAACCAAGGCCTCGGGCCCAACAATGTATGGAGCAGTATGAGTATATAGGTATGTGCATAGCAATTTAGAAAATGAAAGTAAATGAGAGGAAGCATCCTACTGAAGAATTAACCGAGGGATGACATTTTTATCGAAAGGTACTACCCCAAATCTATACTAGAGATTACTAATGCCAACCTAAGGCTATAACAGGTAAACAGGAATCCTTATCCTAATCCGAGCTGTGGACATAAAAGGGTAAATCCATAAGCTAAGGGTCAATACCAAGTGGACCATACAATACTAAAGAACTTTAAGGTCCACGAGCTATAAAAGGGGTACTATTCTATAGTAGTTATTTTATGGGATTGCTATGCTAGCTAAAGCACCCCGAGGAACCCATTTTAAAGTAAGCAACTACCCGAACTAATTAAGCTAAGGCTTGTAATTTTAATTCCTAGGATACTACACATATTAAGCCATACCACAAAGGGAGAAAAAGCTACCTAAACTAAGGATTTTGAAACATGGCTCTAGTCTAAAACTCCTAACAAAAGTCAAGAACGTCGGACTGAAGAAATAACCTTAAGCCTGTCATACAGATCCCTACCCACATACAATCTGTACAATACTCAATCTCATAGAGAAGAGTAGACCGTAGTTGACCTTGATGCCGAACATCAGTCTTGAATTGACCACAAACTGCCCGTCCCCACCACTCGACCTCAAAATTCCACTGTGTCAAGAACCTCCAAGAATAAGGAAAATCCTCCTATGTATACTAGAATCCGAGCTTGAATAACTTGATGTAGATAATCAATTTTTTTCGGTCATCAAATATAACATCAAAATAGTATTTTCACAAACCCTCTTCACACGAGGTTAGACGTGGAAGCTTTCACTAATAGAATCCGAGCTTGAATAACCTGATGTAGATAATCAATTTTCTTTCGGTCATCAAATATAACATTAAAATAGTATTCTCACAAAACCTCTTCACACGGGGTTAGATGTGGAAGCTTTCACTAATAAAAAAAGGAACTCTGACTAGATATTTGTTGACAAGAGGAAACAATTTAATGCCATCACTTTCATAAGGATGCAATAAAGAATTACCTTTCTCAATCATATATTTGATAAGAAAATGTTAAAGTTAAAAGGCTTTGATGAAGTTGCAGCCACTATCTTTTAAAAAGTAAATGATTTTTTCAAGTAATTAATTTATTCATTTCATACCTATCACTAACAGATGCCACATAAATATACCAATAGTCATTAGGTATATCTTATCATAGATCCACGTGGAGGGGTGTGCCAACACCATCTCTTCTTTTCTGTTATATACGTACTCGGGTATTGCATAGGTTCTTGGTATAATAACTATGACTTTTTGAATATACCATAATTAATAGAATATTATTTCGAATAAGGCCTTTATCATATAATAAAAAGTTTTCAATATAACTAGACTCACTATCTATGTTTAAGATATTAATAATTATAAAACTATTATAAAATAATATAAATATATCATAACTAAAGAATTTTCATAAATATCTAAAACATTTTAGAAAAGTAATGAAATACATATTTTCCCAAATTCTAATTTATATAAAATATTTTAGAACACCCTCGATATTAGTGAAATGCTCAAATGAATTACCTAGAAACTAAAACCACCTATCTCGGCAGGTCATAAATGAAGGTTAACAACTATCGAGAAGCTCGGAACATCGAAAATGCATGAAGATTGAAGTATGACCTAGAGGGTCATTACAACTTCCACTACTAAAAGGACTTTCGTCCTTGAAAGTCAAGGAACAACAAGCGCCCGAATACTAAAAATGATGAGGGTACTAGATCTGCATGCCCTACTAGGTTTCCTAGACTCCATCCTGGATAGAATAACGCCTTCACGGAACCTAAGCTAGATTGAAGTACGCGAGACCCAAATCAAAGTATACCAACATCGCATCAATACGAGCACAACTAAGCAAATACTCAACCAGGTTAAAACAACCCAATGCACGAACCAAACTGCCAACTCCAAACTCCAAATCTAACATTCTCTTGCCTTTCTTAACTTGCTGTCTACTCTGAACTACACCATATCACTCAAGAATCATCAGAGTTCAGTCTGCATAATCACATCATAACTAACCTCAAAATAATAAACCTGACCCATCGAAAATCTACATGGAGTAACATATGAATAATGCCTCATAAGCTTCAACTTGAATACCTAAATGGTGGTGACTAATGTCTGCAATCTCTGCCAAAGCTAATAACTGATCCTGATGACCCTCAAAATCAATAACATAAGTCCGAAGCACAACCCCCAGAACCTGAACAATCAACACTAATTGAATGCCGATCAAAGGGGTGAAAACCCACTCTACACTCAACTCATAATATCTATCTCCTGCTGAGTGTTGACTTCTAAAAGCCCAACGTAAACTGAGAACCAAGGTCAAAAGTAGTAGAAACCAACACCATGGGCAAACGAACCATCCTTCAAACATCCATATAAGTTAGTCTCTCTGAACTGAAGAAAACTAAACTGGTAGGTAGTGGGTAGGCCTAATCATCATACCGATAATGTCTTAACTAAAACAAACCCTCAAAGTATAGTCTACAAATAAGATACATAATCCATATCTATAAGCTTAACCCTGGAGTCAATCAACTCGGCCTCAATTGGCCCAATCGATCCTGCTGACGAATAAGCATCCACACACAAAATCTATCACAACTCTTAATCCCTCATCCGAAAGAATCAAAACACCATTGGGGCCAAATAAATCCCAAAATGAGAACCTACTGAAATCACCCATTCAAACCTTCCTCAACTCAATTGAACCATAGACGATATTGTAAAAAGAATGGAGTCCCCGACTCAACACCAACACCAAGATCAAGACCATTATCTGGTGATAAACCAGCCAAACTGAATGAACAAACCTCAGACTCATAAACCTAAGGAATGAACTATAGAAAAGGATTCAATGCTAGAATTTAGAATATAACCACGGAAGTCCAAACCTTCAATCATATAACCCTCTCAACAACCGAGCTCACCTTACTAACAGAAAAGAAAAACCATAACTAAGGTAGTTGTCTAAGCCAAATGGATAAGAATTACAAGAAAAGAGATACTAACTAGATAACGTTAGTCTAGCCGTCTATCAAGTAAGGATCAATAACAATTAAAACAATATAAATTAGTACCAATATAAAGTACAAGTGGCATAAAATGAAAAACAACAAGTACCACTCTAGGATCATATCAAGGCCACTATGCCAAAAAAAAGGGCATTTACCCAAGCGCTACACCCCAAGGTAATCACAATATCCATCCACTCAATCCACTACTAAAAGAAAATATCTGCGGGGGTATTCACATAAGCATAAACCTACACAAAGGTTGATAACAATCAACACAATATTAGCAAAGCAAATAGACACAGATGGGTGGGAAAATCCCAAATAAAATCGCATAGAAACTAAAAGATAGCAAATCAAAATCGCACCTATAATGATAGAATCTAAAGCCATGGTCCCTGGCTTGCCCAAAGAAGTACAAATCTGAACACATCTAACCTTGAACTGAGCATCTGATCAGCCAAAATATATACCCAGAGAGACTGATCTGGCTGTGCTGATTGCTCGATAACCCCTCACTAGGGATACTCTCTGGACCAATGACCGATCTCTCTGCAGTCGTAACAAACCCCTGAAGCTCTGATCTAGTGCGAAACACAAGCTAACCCCAATTGGCTAATCGATTCACGCCTGGGGCATTCCCTAGATCAATGACCAACCTTTCCACAATCATAACACGCTCCAGAAACTCTATGATGCAATGTACCTACTGACCTAGAGTGGCCGCCATGGCCTGAAGACCTAGACTAAGAACCCTATAATGCCTGACCAGAACTCTGTCCACTGTGACTACCATGACCTATCTGAGAACCAACTATAATTTGAGTTGCTACCTGTACGGACCTAATAGGCTCTGAGTGATGTTGACCTCTACCAGAAAGGATCCCGTCCTCCAGACGGAATACCATTAAAATTATACTAATAGCGGGGCCTCTTACTGATACCTCTATATGTCTCAAGACAGGCCCACTCTATAGTTCTCGCATGATCAATAACCTGAAGAAAGGTAGACCCAGCTGCTATTATATGTTTTGATGCCAAATGGAGTGGTAAAGATAATCCCTTGATAAATCTCTGAACCATATCATGCTCTGTAGGAAATAACATAAGAGTATGTATGACGCACTCGAGAAACCCAATCTCATACTCTAAAACTGATAAAGATCCCTTCTAAATACCTACAAATCTAACTTTGACCTAAGAACGACTCGATGTACCAAACACCGCCTCTGTTTGTGACATATCCCCAAAAAGTCTCGGAATCCTTAACACTGAATCCTGAAGAATCAAGGCGGTCATAAGTCATGCCGGAGCCTGGCTGTCCTTAGACCCTCTTACTGATACTGAAGATCAATATCAATCTCTGACTCCCTAGTCTGATCCTGAACTAAAACTCAGGTAATACTTGTAGAAGTCCCATCCGCGTCTATCGATAAACTCGAGCTACCTATCTGAGAAGGAGTGGAGCCAAAAGAAGTAAATGGAAGTTGATAAAAGTAAGGACACATGATCAAGAATCAAGGAATGAAATTTCCTAGAAATACCCTATAGCCTCCCAAAGATAGGATACAGACATCATCATACCGGTCCGCAGGACTCTAGTAGGCACTTTGCTCTTGTACCAACAACATGGTGAACCTAGCTCTAATACCAAACTGTCATGACCTAATTTCTCAAGTCATGATGGCATCTACTATAATCCACCAGTAGGTAAGTTGACCCATAGCCCAAAATAACGACTAATGGTCTAGTAAGAGAAAAGATAACCAAAACTAAATAAAAGGAGAAAGAGAACCAAAAGAAAACAAATATCAAGACCTGGTGAGGTCAGTACAAAAGCCACTAGTAAAACAAGAGTACAAAGTAAACTTAATATATATATGCAGAACTATCTCTAAAATACAAAATAAATATCAGTCCAGCAAAAGAGAGAGATAAAATAACTCCGAACACCAGAAGCTCACCCCAAATCTCTGATCTATGACTGCTCTGTATGATGCACACGTCAGCGATAAGAACTCGTACTATGATATGAAGAGTGCAGAAGTGTAGTATGAGTACCAACCATGAGGTACTCAGTAGGCGTAGGCCAATTGAGCTCCAAAGATAAATGCAAGTATAAATAACACGTAAGGCAAGGATATACATTACATGGAACAAACTAAGGAATGAAGTACAATACAGATCATAGAGAAGTAGAGATAAACCACCATATTCTGTTAGTAACTAGGAACAAAAGTACTATACACTCTGAATAGTTAGGGACAAAGGTAACAAACAATGGTATTAACGAAGGAAGAAGGTAATATACAGTAAGAATAGCTAGAGAAGAAAGGGATATATGACAGTACTAAATGGGTAGCTAAACACAAAGGTACTAACATGATGGAGCTAGCGTAACATCCTAAATATCACGAGGATCATAAACAAGAAGGGATCTAGCTTTAGCACAATTAGAACACCTAACTCAAAATAAGTATAATCACAAGGTAATCTAATTACTAGGCTCATAATATCAAAGGTAAAAGGAACTCCAAAGCATACCCACGGTCTCGGGTACAGATCCATAACCATCTTGCCATGAACAAAATAATAATAATCAAACAATAACCTAACCGAACCCCAATAAGTTCAAAAGGTACACAACAACAAACATAACCTAACCGACCCCCCATAAGACTGGTGGGTACAAACAAAAAACAATCATACTGGTGATAGGTGATGCATATGAATGAATGCCATGGAAAATCAAGTGATGCAAGATGAACCAAGTACCATATACAACTCAAATGTATACATCTCCTTTAGCTCAGCCACTCACAAAGGCAGGACCTACAACGACCATCCTCTTTCGGCACAGTGGCTCATGGATGGGGGGGGGGGGCTCATAGGGGAATCAGAATATTCGTATACACTACCTGGTTTCCAACCAGGACTTTCATATAATCTATAATCAATCCACTACGTATAGTATAGAAGATAAGCATGTGCTTGGAAAAGAATCGAGACTAAATAAGTAGTAATCAGTGTATCTTTGTCTTAAAATTCATCAACCAACAGTAAAGGGTGGTATGACTTCCATTTAAAAATTAGCTTATGATTAAAGGGTTAGAATAAATACTTTTTTGAAAATAGTAGTGAAAATTAATGGTTTCCTTGGAATCGTACCATAATGCACGAGCATGCCCGTGTGAAGGAATGCATGCCATCGCTAGTATAAAAAAAAACTGTAACCATAAAATTATGTACAAATAGGTAATGCTAGCCCTCAAAGAAAAGTATACTAACCTGGAACTTCAATTGAGTCATAACCAAGGTTTCGGGCCCAATAATGTATGGAGCAGTGTGAATATATATGTATGTACATAAAAATTCAAGAAATGAAAGTACATAAGAGGAAGCATGCTATTGAAGAATTAATCTAGGAATGACATAAAGGTACTACCCCAAATCTATACTAGAGATTACTAATGCCAACCTAAGGCTATAGCAGGTAAACAAGAATCCTTATCCTAATCTGTGTTGTGGACGTAAAAGGGTAAATATATAAGCTAAGGGTCAATACCAAGTGGACCATACAATACTAAAGAAGTCTAAGGTCCACGTGCTATAAAAAGGGTAGTATTCTATAGTAGTTATTTGTGGGATTACTATGCCAGCTAAAACACCTCGAGGAATCCATTCTAAAGTAAGTGAATACCCGAACTAATTAACCTAATGCTTCTAATTCCAAGGATACTACACATACTAAGTCATGCCACAAAGGGAGAAAAAACTACCTAAACTAAGGATTTCGAAACATGGCTCTAGTCTAAATGTCACGACCCAAACCGTCAGGAGAGGCACCCACACTAACCCCCCCGGTGTGAGAATGAACCAACCCCATTCATTAACCAACACTTTTATAAAAACTAGGCAACTAATCATTTACATTGATCTCAGAAGTAATATTCAAAAAAAACAAAACGTAAGTGTAATAATATGCAGAACATTGTACTTAACGAAAAACCTTCCCTAGAATCTAAAAGTTGCTGTACCAAAACACTAAGAATATCAAAAAAATGGGATGCAACCCCAAATACTAAGACTGTATCATAGTTCAGAAACAAAGGACTTGAAGCATAAACTGATGAATCTATGGTAGCCCAAAAATACAGCTCACGCTAGATTCAAATCACCCATTGAAGATCATAAGCATAACTTAGAAGACATAGCAATAACTTATAGATAGTTAACGAGGACAACCAGTAAAAAAGAGTCAACAAAGATAACCAGTCAAATCAGTTAAGTCAACCACAAGACTCAAGTCAACAATACGTACAATCCTCGGTTCACTCATGGAACCGTCAAACTCACTTGTACCTTTTACACACAGACTAATGGTATCAGGATCACCCACTATCCATGACATGCAGGGGACGAGCTTGTCCATGTACCATATCTCAGACACAAGTGCCTGTCAACCTTATTTCACCAAATCCCGTGAAGATGTACAAATATCGGTACACTCCACAAATAAACAATATAATATCACAACAATCACGGAACAATGACAACAACCAACACTTGTAATAACCACAAGATTTACATATAAATTCATTGAAATGTGATCACACGTATATAATCTGACAAGCCCTTTTACCCTTTCTCATTCCTTACCAACATACATCAACAAACAATACTAAGGAATAGTTAACATGTACACATAAAATAAATTGAATTAAACTACGTAACCATTATCTACCTCAATCCGAGCTTTCACCACTCAACTAAGCTTGAGCCTTACCTTTTCGTGCAACCTTCGCTTGATTTCGGTCTAGCAATATAAATAAACCAGACAATCAACCCAATGACCTATAAAGTTGAGTATTAAACCTAATCCCAACCCCTAAGGCCAAGTTCATGATTATTCCTCCCCTATTCTAGGGCTTTTCTACCACAATTCATCTAAAATCTACCAATTCATAGTTACTTTAGTGAATTAAGAACATGCAAGCGTAAATTATCAATAACTAATCAAAACCCAAAGGGTTGCCACCTAATTTACCCCTTTGCACCAGAAAATCAGCTATTACAAGCCAAAACCCTCCCCAAGAACACATAAACTAGTGATTCTAAGGTTAATTAACCCAAATACTAGTTAGTGAGAGTGATTACTTACCTTAACGATGAAATACGATGAAAATTGGTTGGAATCGCCAAAAATCGCCTCTTCTTTACCCCAAAATGTGTTTTTAGAATAATGAACATTTTTGGAAAATTTCTGGTTTAATGAATAATTTACGTCGTCGCTATAGCAGGAATTATTCCGCTTTGAGCATGTCGCTATAGGGACATTCCCGTCACCATAGAGATATAGGCAAGGCAGAATGTCAGGCTTCTTCCCAAATTTCCCTTTTTTACAACACACCTTCAACCCATGACATTTCAAACTAACCCTTTCATGACATGATCGATTTTGAAAGTTCTACTTACTATAATTAAGTTCCAAAAAGTGCTACGGGTTCCCTATTGTCTTAACTAACATAAAATCAAGTCCAATCCTACCACATTCATCCAATCCATTACCATATTTCCCTAGACCATACCTCACTCAAATTTCATCCATGACTAGCCTAGCCTGAAATTTTACACTTTAGACCCAGGAAAAATCTTAACTTGAATTTTTAAATGAGGAACTTACACGTAGACACATTAAGTCTTTCATACAGACCCCTACCCGTATGCAATCTATACAATACACAATCTCATAGAGAAGAGTAGACCATAGCCTACCTGGATGACAATCAACAACCTCGAATTGATCACGAGACGCTCATCCCTACCACTCGACCTCAAAAAATACCACTGCATCAAAAACATCCAAGAATAAAGAAAAACCTCCTATGTTCGAGCTTTATACTAGAATCCAAGCTTGAATAACTTGATTTAGATAATCAATTTTCTTTCTGTCATCAAATATAACATCAAAATAGTATTCCCACAAACCTTCTTCACTAGCTTTCACTAACAAAAAAAGGAACTCTGATTAAATATTTGTTGACAAGAGGAAACAATTTAATGCCATCAGTTTCATAAGGATGCAATAAAGAATTACCTTTCTCAATCATATATTTGATAAGAAAATGTTAAAGTTAAAAGGCTTTGATGAAGTTGCAGACACCTATCTTTTAAAAAGTTAATAATTTTTCCATGTAATTAATTTATTCATTTCATACCTATCACTAACAGATGCTACATAAATATACCAATAGTCATTAGGTGTATCTTATCATAGATCCATGTGGAGGGGTGTGTCAACACCACCTCTTCTTCTCTATTATATACGTACTGGGGTATTGCATAGATTTTTGGTATAATAAATATGACTTTTTTAATTTATCATAATTAATAAAAAATTATTTCGAATAAACTTTTATCATATAATAAAATATTTTCAACATAAATAGACTCACTATCTTCATTTAAAATATTAATAATTATAAAACTATTATAAAAAATTATAAATTCATCGTAACTAAAGAATTTTTATAAATATCTAAAATATTTTTAAAAGGTTACGAAATATATCTTTTATCAAATTCTAATTTAAATCAAATATTTTAGAACACACTCGGAATTACCAAAATGTTCAAATGGATTGCCCAGAAATCAAAATCACCTGTCCTGGTTGGTCATAAATGACGGGTAGCAACTATCGGGAAGCTCAAAACGTTGAAAATGCATGAAAATCGAGGAATGACCTGGAGGGTCATTACACCTTCTAGGATAGTTTAACTAGTTTCTTGTCAAAGCGTTCAAAACTCAAAATAAAGATTCGGAGCCCGAAACAACCACACTACTAATCTAAAAACAACATTCTGGATCTAATAGAATTAGACAAAATAACTATCGGACACTCGAATCACAAAAAGTTGATCAATGTTAAAGATTTCACTTTAAAGTTTCTCAAAAACCTCAAACTCATATAAATCACTCCCGAATATTTCGAGGACCATGCCAACCAACCCTACAACACATAAATGATATATAGCATCTAAGGGGAAGGGAAAATTTTTCAAAACACAAAAAAAATAAAAAATCACAATGATGGTTGTTACACTTGTATTGATGCAAAAGTTTTTCACAAATTAGGTCGTAAAAGGCATACCAAGTTTTGTCGCGTTGCAACACTTAATTCTTACCGTATTTATGCCGAGCTACACAAAAGATCAGTTTTAGAACCCACACAAGTTATGTAGTAAATGCACAACATGGCGTAATGCATAACTTACTTCCTACAAAACTTATGCCGAGTGAGGAAAAAATTCTCTAAGCTAGTGCCTAAAAAATTAGGTCATGAAAATACTACACAACTTATGCTGCATAACTTAATTCCTACCAAATATATACAGGGAGAGGCAAAAGTTCTCTAAATATATGTCGCGCATATTAGGTCGTATATAAGAGTAATCTGGCCCACAAATTTTCATTGAATGAGCAACAGGAAAAATTAAAGACCATCATATTTGTGGGAAAAAAATTAAACACCATTATATTTAAGGAAAAAATTAAATACCACCCCAAAATAGGAGGCAATCCATGCAAGAGCTTCTTTTCTAGGCCTAAATAAATGGAAGTATTTACTCTCTAACAATTTAAATTTGTTAATAAGATTGTAGATCTAAGAATATTAAATGAAAGTCAAATTTATGAATAAGTGTTTGCTCCATAGATAGTATTTGATAAGATTTGTATATCTATAATTAATAGTAAAAGGAGTTCTCTTTACTCAACCTTTGAATTTTATCTAGAATTAATAGACCATATCCTTTTAGGTATGATTTGGGATGTACATAGGTATGTTTGATTCATTTTCTTTCATTTAACTAACCAAATTAATTATGTCAATTTTAAATATATAAATCAAATCAACAAGAATTTTTTTTTTCAATTTTTTTAGATTTTGTTTCCTGTAAAATCTCTTCAACACAAACCATATATATAACTGTAATGATCCTCCTGGTCATTTTGTGAATTTTACTTAACTTTCCCAATTTAGCCCTCCTCATAGTTTGTATACGTGATTTATGACTTGCTGGGATGGATAGTATGAATCTCGAGGTGTCCAAGAGCGATTTAAGTCATTGATTGGGTTCTTGAGTTTTAAGAAAGTTAAGTTTGACCAGGATTAATGTTTGATCAAGACGACCTTGGATTGGTGTTTTACTATTTTTTTATTCATTGTACATGTTTGGTGTATTTTCAGGGTTTTTAAAATAAATTCTAAAATTTATTCGAAGTTTTAATTATTTAAATAATTAATTTATATCAGTGGTTTAAGGGGTCAAAACCACAATTCTTTTACTATCCCATATACGTGACTTTCAGTTAATATGGTTTAACCCTTTGGACGATACAAAAGAAAAAAAGGTAGAAATTTTAACAGAGAGCTGAATTGTTGTGGCGTTGAGACGAGGGCGTCCAGATGAAAATTTTAACCTTCTGCAATTGTCAACATATGTTGGTTAACATTATTTATTATTTTTGGTATTTAGGTATATGGACTTAGGGTAGGGGGAGGGGGGAAGAAAGATCTTTGAATCAATCTTTACATAATGATTACACCAATTATGACCTAATGATGATTGGCTAATGATTGGATTACACTCCTACTTTTATACTTTGAGGTTGTGAGGGTGAAAGTTAGACAGTAGCTAATTATAGGGAAGTTATTCACTGCTATTGTATTAGAATTGAGGTGAATTGCAGTTTATAGTGAATGATGGTACATTGAATGAATAGAATTAGGTATATTAATGGCTCAATTATTGCATAATGATTTAAGAATGATTTGCTATTAATTAGCTAATGGTACATTTGTCTATGATTACTATGTAGACGAGGGGATTTATAGTTTATTATTTTTTTTTCGTAATTTGCTTCATATTTCGGGATTAGAGATATTGAGGTTTAGGTCAAGGATTTTTGGAGTAAGAATTTATAAAATGGGTTTCATTAGATTCATACTCTTATGGAGATTATGTATTTGAATAGATTTTGACCATTTGGAAGTCTTAAGGAAGGGCAAGGCCCTTGCAAATTAGCTTGTATTCGAATCCTTTGATTGAGGTAGGTTATGGCTTAATTGGAGTTTAGACTCGATTTAATTATGTGTATGCTCCTAAATTGGATTCTTGTGGATTGGTCTTCGGATATACTTGAATTTGATGATATTTGGATTATTGACACTTGTATGAATAATTATTGAAATTTGAACATGATCGAATTGCCTTATGATTATAAGTGTACCTGTAGATTCAGTACGTCGTGTTGTATCCTGAGAGATAGTGTGAATTTGATAGAATATACATAATATGATTATGGAGGATCACGTACCACACTGATACGGATATGGATATTGATATTACTTATTTAAGGAGGATCGGATACCACACCGGTATGGTACATGGACTTAGATTGTCCCTTGTAGGTCATGACTAGTTGGGCAGAAATTAGTCTCTTAGCATGTGTAGACTTATTACTGTTGGTTTTGAGAGATCATGTGGTTAATAAGTTGATAACGAGCTAATGGTGTTCTAATTGAGAGGTTGAGATGGACATAGTTTTTACTTATGGTATTATTGTTGATTTCATGGTTGTTTTCGGTATGGTTGATACTCTTGAGGGTTACATGGATTATTTGTGGGCAGTATTTGGCCCTTCATTGATGTATTTTTTGATTCATTAAATTACTTGCTATGTGTTGATGCCTGTCTACTTGTTATTTGATTTATGTTGTATACAATGCTATTAAATTAAGTTGGCCTATGATGCCTACCAGTATATAGTGGCTTGTACTCATACTACCATGTACTCTTCTTTTGTTGAGTGCAGAAAGTGTTTCAGAGGCTCAGGCACGACCTTATCTGTAGCGTTTGATAGCATATCTCGATCCAAGGGTGAGCACTCCATCTCCAGGCTTCCATGGATCATCATATTTGTTCTTCTTTCTTTCGAACAATGACACTCTTTATCTTTTGTTATTTTGGGTATTTTTTTTAGACATGGTTTTTGTTCTAGAATTTCTTGTATGATGACTTTTGGGTCTTGGGTATTATAGCAGGCATTTTGTTTGATTTTCTGGATTATTAATGATTAGTTTTGATTTTATTATTATTAAGTTGATTTTTACTGTAGCCTCTTCTTAATATTGACTGAATGATTGGGTATGGTTCGGTTTAGATGGTTCTCCCACCGAAGGATTAGAGTGGGTGCCACTCATTGTCATTTGGGTCGTTACAATAACTATTGCTTCCAAAGAATGAATTTTAAAAGGTTTTTCATATATTCATAGGATTAAAGTTGGAGGGCTACTTAAATAGTAAAAGTATCCGAATGAAGTGAGAATTTCTAAAAAAAAGTTTTTAAAAGACGAGCATGGATTGGACTGTAACATCTCGTACCTTCCCAACCCTACTTGATGACATTGAATAATGTTTACTTAGGTGTCGAGAGCTATAAGTATGAATTTGGTAATGTTAAAGATGAGAAAAATTGAAATTTGGCTTCATACATGTGATCAGCCTTTCATAAGAAGTGTTTTGTGATTTTTATGGTGCAGTTGTGGGTTTTAAAATAAGGCTAAGAGGACCTCTAAACAAAGGATGTTAAGGGTAAGAAGTAAGTTAAAGAATAGGACTTGAAGTGTCCAACCAAACCCGCGAAGAGAAGTTGAAAAATGAAATTGTTGAAAAAATTAAGGAGGGGTGCGTTTGGGACCGTTCCACGCCGCTATGGGCTAAATTTTTTAGCATTGAGGCAGTAGGTTGGCGCGCCCAGGGGCGTGCCACCTTGGCTTTTGCACTTTTTCGAAAGTTGGAAATTTCTAAGTCCCAAGGGTATCCGGGGACGTACCGAGCCGATTTTTGCCCCGTTTCTTCTACAACCATGAGTATATACATGAAATGAGTAAAATATTGCATTGGTATGATAAAATTACCCGAGGACGAATTTGGGGTCAAAATGATGATTTTGCCCTTTTGGTCAAAATAGGCCATACATGGCTAAAATCGCTTATTTTTGGGATTGAGGCTACGGATATGAATACCATGAGTGGAAATAGTGTTTTAACATGTATGAGATGACTTGAACACGTGAAATTATTGATTTTACTGGGTTAAGTGAATTGGGCCCAAAAAGGACCCAAAAATGAAATGAAAGCATGGCCCAAAATGGGTCAAATGACCCATTCTTGCCAAGACCTTCTAGAATACCACATTAATGACTAAGGATAGACTCAAGGTCTATAAAAGGGGCCAAATATCTTATTTTATCATGATAAACACCCATGCCTTTTCTATCTTTTTCTAGATATTTCCCAAGAACATCTCTTTGGCTTTCAAAACCCTAAGGCACTTCTTGGAGCAAGATCACCATCTTCCAAGCTTGGGTAAGTGATTATTTTTGTACTTTAACATATTATGAGAATGAGAGATTATGTATATCATGTTGGTTATGCTTGGAAGTGTTGAATATGGTGTTTTGTGTTTTGGTAAAAGATGTGAAATCCATGGGATTGTAACTTGGATTATGACTCATGGTCTTGATGAAAAAGCATGGTATGGATAAAATATGAAAGTGTATGGTGTTATTTTGTTATTAAACATGTTATTTTTCTATAAGTCTAACTTATGGGATTTTGGCCGATTTGTTGTTGTGAGGTGTATTGAAGTCATTTGATAGAATAATTGTGATGTGGTGGTGATGGAGAAGTGTAAAATATGAGCTTGGTGTGACATGATATTGGTTATCATGTGTTGGTCAATGTATGGAATATTGTGGGATTATTGATATGATGATTTCATAAATGGTATTGTCAAAGGGGAATGACATGTTAAAGCTAAACATGTGACTTATTGTTGTTGTATGCCATTATAAGGTAATTGGTGGTTAATGTTGGTTTCGTTATGAACTTGTGTTGTAGAGAAAAACACAAGGACGGAGCGGGACTATTGTATGCACGTCTAAGATTGTGTATTCGTATTAAGAATACAAGGTATGTAAGGTTCTTTTTTTTCATATCCTTCTGCAACATGTTGTTCACATTAACATTGGACTTGTTTCAATTCTGAGAGGCTTAAAGTATATCAATTCAGGTTGACGTATATTGTGATTCATACGTGTCCTATTCTTAGATGAACGATGATTCCCTTATCTCTTAGTTGTTGATGGAAGTTTCAAAGATGTCATAACGTTGTAAAATCTAAGAGAACTATCTCAACGAGAGCAATGAGGTAAAGAGAGCTTGTTTAGTTTGAATAGCATTATTCCAAAGTCCTATAGTATGATGATTATCCTTGTGCCAATTGTTCATAAGTAAGAGTACCAATCTCATAAGAGGAATAAGAGAGGTGATGTGCAAGTTAGTATAATTACTCCTCATAAGTGAAGATGTCAATCTCATGAAGTAAGGGAGTGAAGTGAGATGTGTATATAAGTGTGTGCTTTAATGCCATGATCTTTAGTGTGTCATAATGCGCATGGTTACTATATGTTTCATTGAGTATGGATCACATTCTAGAGAGTATAAGTTCCATATGGAATAATCCCAATATTGTGGTATGTCATCTATTATAGCCCACCAAAGGTGGAGATCCGGTATCATATACTTACTTATGTAAAAGATCTCATAAGGTTAGTGAAGGAGGTAAAGTGCCAGATAATATATCTATCCCTCATAAGTTAAGGTGTTAATCTCATGAAGTATAAGAGCAAGGTAAAGCATATTTGTGTGATTCAATTAGTGTCATGATCCTTAAGTATTAATCTCTCATACGTTGATATGTCAATTTCTCCCACCATAGAGTGGGTGTATGTTCTCCCACCATAGAGTGGATGTATGTTCTCCCACCATAGAGTGGATGTATGTCTCCCCACCATGAGAGTGGATGTATGATCTCCCCACCATGAGAGTGGATGTATGTTTCCCCACCATGAGAGTGGATGTATGATCTCCCCACCATGAGAGTGGATGTATGTTGCCCCACCATGAGAGTGGATGTATGTTACCCCACTATGAGAGTGGATGTATGTTACCCCACCATGAGAGTGGATGTATGATCTCCCCACCATGAGAGTGGATGTATGTTGCCCCACCATGAGAGTGGATGTATGTTACCCCACCATGAGAGTGGATGTATGTTACCCCACCATGAGAGTGGATGTATGTCTTCCCACCATGAGAGTAGATGTATGTTGCCCCACCATAAGAGTGGATATATGTTGCCCCACCAATAGAGTGGATGTAGGTTAAAACCACCAATAGAATGGATGTACGTTAGTAGAATAGATGTATGTTATATTATTACCCCCACCACAAGAGTGGATGTATGTGGATGAGTGTCATTCTTTCTAACCAAGTAGATGAACACTAGTGGTAATGAACCTAGAAACAAGAAAGAATCTCTTGTATATAGAAGAAGCTATTGGAGGCAAGTTTCTTGAGTGAAGGTAATTTCCTTGAAGGAAAGTAATTATAAATGATATTATCTAAAATGATGGTTTATCCCCATTGACTATTCTCTCATATTTTATTCTATTGACATTCTCATGTATGATGTTATTTATTATGAGCCTTACATACTCAGTACATTCTTCGTACTGACCCCCTCGGTGGACTTACCTTACATGTTGCAGGTGCAAGCATTAGTAGACCTCCTCAATAGACTGTGGATCATTTGCAGAGTTTTGGTGAGCTCCACTTGGTTCGGAGCCTCCTGAGTCATAGTTGTATAATTGTTTTGAGGTTGTAAATATTGTATAAAGCGGGGACTTGTCCCGACTGTTAGTTGGTCTTGTAAATGCATCTGTTAGAGGCTTTTGTAGACATGTGTGGGTTATGAATGTAAAAGATAAATGTTCGTTTGATGTGATGGCCCCAACGGCCAAGTTTCCTAAATAAGTATATAGCATATGTTATCATGATTATGTCTTCCGCATAGTGCATATGGTTTAATGAGATTCATACGAGAATATGCATACGAAAGTTCATGAGCAAAGATTGGTTCTCTCGGGCCATATCGGCTTCGGGTGCCAATCACGTCTCGATGGGACTCGGGGCGTGACATGGACATCATCTATTTGTGTACCTCTTGGAGAAAAGTGGTAGTGCTAAGCTACAGTTTCGATAAATTGAGGCTCTTGAACTGGTTATTGAGATTTTAAAATCAATTGTTTCTTCAAACCCTGAGGACAATAGCCATCTTGCAAAATTAGGTTGTCTTGTTAATACTTTTGTGGAAAAATATGTCTGATAATGCATGAAAACGAGTTGAGAAAGTTCTATAGCAAAGTGATTTAGGTCTTTACAGAGTAACATGTTTACAGAGAAAGTGATTCAGGTCTTTGATGGTAATATACTTAATTATTCACATAGGTAAAAGATGTTCTCTAAGATCTAGTGTAAATAAAAATGGATTACTGTCCTTATATTTAGTGAACTTTTATCCACAAAATAGATGAGGCTTATTTTAGTCAAATTTGGCCTAAAAACCATTGGACTATGAGAGATATTACGTTCACCAAATTTAAAATGAAAAAAATTAATATAATAACTTTGGTGGAAATAAATCATTAAGCTGGATGACTACCCGAGAAATTCACATTACTAGTATTGAATATATATAAGATTAACAGAGAAAAAACTAATGAGTTCATCATTTTTCAAGTGAAGTAATGACCATTTCAAGTTTTCCAACCAAATAAATTTAGCAATTCTAACAAAAGTTAATCTACAAGATAGTGGTTTAGCATTTAAATGTAAATATACTAGACTATAATCTTATGTCAATCAATTGTTTTAACTTCCAAATATATTAGTACAAACTAAAACAATCTTTATTTTTTTTCAAGAAACAACAATACTTATAGTCTTCAAAACTTGTCAACACATAACTGGGCTACTGCCTCTTACCACTGCAACGATTCTTTTATAGCTATAGCGGTTACCGACAGTCCAGCCAGTCCATTAATTGTCCTTTTGGCCCAATTTTTTTGCGCCTCATTTTTCCTTCCTGATTTAATTTTTTGGGGTCCATTTTAAGCCTATTATTTATCATAAATTATTTTTAGGGCATTTTTACATATAACGACGATTTGGATCGTTACATTAGATACCAATTTACCCATCGTTCATCCTCGAATGGTCCTAAAGGTGAGGTCTAGACACTTGCACGATCACTCGATGAACTTAACTACAATAAGCTTTTAGGAGAATTATTTTATCATATGCTAGCTCATTACATGTTCCTGCTCCAAAATGAGTGACTGCCAATGTACTGCCTAATCTAGGCTTGACAGTTATTCCCATATTTTCCCTAAGTCGATGTACACAATTAATCCATGGGATAACTTCCTTCTATGATTACCTCAACACGGTACAACACCCCAACATTTGAAAATCCAGGACGAAACTGGCATAGGGAGGACTTTTACAACTACAATGGTAACTTAACCGCAACAACTGTTCATGACAGATTTAAGTAGGGGAATACGTTCATTTCCCCCATTTTCACTTCGAACTCTCAAAACTCAATCACTCTCTCTACGAAATCCCTCTTCGACGATAAATTTAAGGTATTTTCTTCATCTCTTTTACTTACTCTATATATTTCCCATTATAAAATTGTAGGATCACGTTAGAATAGAGAGAATTTGGTTGGTTTAGGGTGTAACTTGTTGAACTTGAATTTGGTGGTGTTTTTGAACATAGTAGTTGACATGCTAAGGTCTCTTACTTTTTCAACTCTCCAACCGCATTCGAAACGTAAGATTAGTGTAGGTCATGGGAGGGGTGAAAGATAAATGGTCATCTTCTCCAACAATTTTCTTCGATTTGGGTTGGAGTTCGGGTGTTTCGTACTCCCATTTTAGTGTAAAAAGGTTCACACATACTTTCCCAAGCCCGATCTTTACTTAATTTTCAAAATTATGGAGAAAATTCTAAAATACGCCATGGGAGGGGAGGTTAACAGTTTGAAAATGATGAACTGATTCAGTGGTAACTTTTTTGCTGCAGCTGTAAGTTTCCCCACTACGGTACCGCTGCAGTGGTCAATTTACCACTGCTGCGGTACTGGGCAGTAAGCCCCCAGTTTTTATGATTTCTAAATTTTTGAATTCTTTCTCCCTCCGTTGGTGTCCCAATATGGTTCTAAACTAGTTTTTTGCTTTTATAGGATCATCATGGCCTAATAACCTACTTACCGCTAGTTTCCCAACACCAAATGTCGCGACCGTTATGAGGACGGGTTGCATAATTGGGGTTTTCTTCTCGAGCGGGGCATGGTGATGACACACCTGGAGGAATATCTCTTAGTCTTCTACAACCGACTGAAAGCTTTTAGGTGGGAGATGTTAACTAAGCCCATCCCTCAACATAATATAGAGGTCGTTCGAGAGTTTTATGCTATCCTTCCAATCGTTGACTAGTCATTACCACTCCCCACTATTTGTATTTGAGAAAAGAAGGTCCCGGTATATGTGGCCACCAACACTGATACTTTAGGTGTCTCGAACCCTTCCAATGTCGTCTTTGAGGAAACAATTCAGGCATTGAACTTAGAATGGGCGATCGGGGTCTGGGTGTTGGAATGACGAGATGCCTAGGTAAAATGGTCCAGTGCCAAGGGAATGAAGAGCACCTATTTCTCAATCGATAATATGGTATGGCTACAGTTGGTGTACCATAGGATACGTCCCTCAGGAAATATTATAGATGTGGCCTTCCACGGGGTCGTGGTGGTGGCTTGTACTCTAGTAGGGATTCGAGTGAATGTGGGGGTGCAGATTGTGGATGAGTGGCGACACTTTTATGCCCGGGAGAGGTCGGCATAAGATATTTTACTACCTTCCTTAGTTACCGCACTTTGTGATAGGGTGAAAGTGCCTTAAGATATTCAAGACACTATGGACAACTGTGAGGCGACGTATAATCCGTTGTAGGGTAGGGACATTCTAGGATGAAGTAAGAAGAAGAGAAAGGTAGGGGAAAAGGGTGAGAGTCATCAGACTGGTGGGGTTGGGGGTTCAATTTCCCCTTCTACTCAGGATCATGCACCTCTCAGTGGTTGGGAGGCTGATCTTGCTGCAGTCCGAGGCTATCTGGAGAGGTCTCACCTGCCCTCTCCCAGATTGGCTTCTTCAAGCTCTACTACCCCACTGGACCTAAACCGAGCTTATATGGAGCTTTGGTGAGAGCTGGATGAGGAAAATAAGAAGCGTCGCTCCCATGACCGCATGCTTATGAGAATGTGGAAGGTGGTCCAAATGATGTTTTGGTGCACCTCTCCTCCCAAGAAGTTGCCAAAGCTGACTCGAAAGGATGCTGAAAAGTTCTAATTCCTTAGCGGCATGGAGGAGAAGGGTTCAGATACCTCTAGCCTTGGATATAGTGCCTTTAGTTAGATGTTTCTCTCTCTCTCTCTCTCTCGCCCTTTTATGTTTTTAAGTTCTTTTGGATTTGGGTTGCCCCCATTTGGGGCTTGTAACAAACAAATACTCTTTCTATTTCCCACACTTTTTAATAAGTTTTTCCTCCCTGCCCCTTTAAAAATAATCATCTTAGCTTATAATATGTGTTAGATTAAGTTTTGTCATTTTATTACTTTGAAAACAGGGTTGCCTTGAAAAAATGGCAAAATCCCAAAAATAAGGAAAATGGTTGGCAGGACACTGCTTGGAGCCGCTGCAGTGGTAGCCTCCTTTTTGTTTTTCTTACTGAGACCCAGGCCTTTTTTCTACACTATACTCTCTTTATGCTTGTTCTAGCAGCGTAATAACTTCTTGTTTATACGTAATATAAATTATATTTGCATTTTCTATTTCTTTCGAACTACAACCAATACAATTTCCATTTGTCAAACTAACAGTACTGTACTTTTGTCAATCTTTTTGCTTACTCAATATACTATCCTCAAAAGTGTTCCACCAATAGCTAGGCACCTACGTGGTTCGTACGGGATCGGATAGAAGACAAATAGTACTCCAAATCACGTAGAGATAAGCCACAACTCAAGTCATGGAAATGAAGGCACTCTCAAGATCACACCTGGTCCTTACGTCCACCGATCTGCTTGGCTACAGACTATCCAATGACACACACACACTCAAAAATCATACTTGAGAGTTTAGACATCACAAGGCAAGTTACCATACATTACTATTAATAACCATACACATATCACATTTTTAACACATCATTACCTCACCACAAGTACGTAACACCATATCAAACAATGCATAACAATCTACTTCCTATGTTTCTTATTGACCTCTATTGGTTGAACATCTTGTCCCAACCTTTCCATGTTAAAATATACCAATTGGGACCAACTAATCCCAATTGTGACGATTGAGATACCAATTGGAATCCACTAGATACCAATTGGGCTTAACCTGGGGATACAACATTGGGATGGCAAGATAGGAGAAAAGAAAGTGAAATAGATTCCTAGATGCCTTGTAGTTTCTTATAGATTTGATGTGAACATCAACACACCAATCCATAGGACTCTATATAACATTTGCTCTTGTACTGGGAAACCGGTAACCTGGGCTCTGATACCATTTTTGTCATGACCCATCCCATTGGATTTTGTCGGGTAGCTACCTACACCTACCTTAGATAAGAGAACCCTGAAATACCCACCATTCAGTCAATGCGAAAATTACTATAATATTCACTTAGTCAATTTTTTCTACCGTATGAATAACTAACCAATAATTGAAATACGATCACTCAATCAATCATCCCATAACTTGTTTTAATACATCAGATATGTGAAGTAAATGCAGAAAATAACTATAAGTGATTCTCCAGAACCTAGCCTAAACTGGTACAAGAGCACTAGAAAAGAAGTAGGGATATCCACGACTTAACATCCATGTAGGATAAAAATAATAGGAGCTGCTTCTGAGTGATCGACATCACTGCTATAGGAACTCCAACAGACTTGCACCATGTCTATACCCCCGAATGGAGGTATAGTAAGTGTAGCATCAACACAACCATATGCACTGGTAAGCATCATCGACCGACCATGGTTAGAAATAAATAAAATCAATAATAAATACGAATAGAGTCATAACATCAAGTAAAGTTCCGGTTCTAAGACCCCAATTATAGAGCCATTAATATATCATTTAGCATCTCTGTGACCTAACTGTCATGTAACATTTTTATATATATTTATACTTTGCTTTAAATTTTTTGTATATCTTTTTCCTTTGACAACCTATTCCAGCCTATACCTCTTCCTCCCATTTTGACTCATTCTTATGGTACCTACCATTCTTTAATCTACATCCAGCCAAGTCCTCTCGATATTCACTATAAACAAACATCATAGTACCACATCCCATAAAAATAAGAATTCTACCAATCACATTCTACTATAACCGATCCTCTCATGGGGTCGTAGAATCTCATTTCAAACCCAATCCACACTAGGGACCTAACATACATTCGTACCCTCTTTCACCATTTACTATAATAAGAACATGTATGAGAACATATATATAATGGAATTACATTCAAACATATATAGGAATGCATGTATACAAATGTGCACATCATCTCTCCTTACCTTCATCAACATCATATCATACTGACATGGTTCTCGATCCATATCATAACCAATCATATCAGTACCGACGTAGTACTTAACCCATATAACAACCAATCATATTTGTACCGGAGTTGTACCCGACCTATATCATAACCAATCATATCTGTACCAGCATGGTACCCAACCCATATCATAACAAACTCATCACAATGCATATTGATGTGTGCATATAATCAATGAATCATAAGTCATGTAAAAGACATTCACAGATGTTCAGTTCACAACAAACACGGATCAAGTCAGTCTAAATATTACATCAACCATCTAACTTGTTTTGATCAGTGACCTTAGTCTCTCTCTCTCTCTCTCTCTCTCTCTATATATATATATATATATATATATATATATATCCATAACCATAACATGCTATACATCCTTATAGACTGATGTACCCCAAGTTCACGCTATGATACACTTCCTCTCTATCCACAACCTGACCTCACATTTTTCTCATTATCCTCTAATCTTCTCAAATTAATCCTAATGGAAATTCTATTCTTTACTTTATAGAATTTCTCTTTTATGTTGACTCGTCAGTCACGTGACTCGATTATGTTATTTACTAACACCCAACTTACCATACCTCACCTTTTAGCTACTTTCTTTAGTGAAATCTGATCATTAAGACATTAGAATTAATTAAGTTCCCTTAACTTCCCTTTTTACTATTCTATGCTATCTCTTTCAACTTTATTCAAACCCTGAAAGGTATTAAGCTATACACATTCGCTTAATCTTTCTATCCATCTCTCTTCAGAATTAACATACCAACATAATGTATGGTTATACAATCATATTTGAGCCTAATTGGATTTTTAATGTACCCATCTATCCAACTCCATGACCGAAGGCCCAATGTATTATACTCCCGACATTACTACTAACGTTAGATGTATCTAGCCTAAGTCTAGTTGCTACAAACTAAACTATAGCTTAACTTTTAGGCGAAACATACTGTTGCAGAGAGGACTGAGTTGCCCCGCGCGTGATAAATGTATTCCTATATCAGGTTCCCTCTGGGTGTGCCTCGAAACTACTCTCATAAACCCTAGCCTTTGAAATCTTATGGTTGGAGAGATAGGGTTTAGGGTTTAGGGTTTTTCAGAGTGTTTTTGGAGGAAAGGAGCGACCTAGGGAAATAAAGAGAAAGAGATTTTTTAAAAATTCCTTGACTGGGCTACTTCCTCTTACCACCGCAATGGTTCCCCAACTGCTGTAGCGATTACCAACAGTCCAACCCTATCTATTATTGGGTCTTTTGGCCCAATTCTTTTGGGCCTCATTTTTCCTTCCCGATTTAATTTTTCCCGAGTCCATTTTGAGCCTACTATTTATCATAAATTATTTTTAGGGTATTTTTACATGTAACGAAGGTTTGGGTCATTACAGGTTTGACACTGCGTTTGAGTATTTACTTTTGTATTGAATTACCGCGATTGAACCTTGTTTGTGATATTATGTATTCTACATTTATATCATTACATTACATCATATTATACTACCTTTTGTTTTTTTTGGATTTGAGATATTTATGAGACGTGGGATATGGCTATGGCTTGATCAGTGAAACGTGTAGTGTCATACATCACTAACTTTGGTACGAGTGTTGGGTTACCTCAAAAATTTAATCTTATTCTTATAAGTTCATAATTATGTTTGTTTTTCAAAATTATTATTGTGTGCTTGCAATCATGAATCGATAAACACCACCACTAGGGTTGCAGGAACCATGACGGATTAACAAAGTAGTGTTCGTAGTACGAAGTGATTCTCAAAGGGTGATTGAGCGTGTATTGTTGTTCTCTTTGATTTGATTGTTTTTTAATAGCTACAGATATTAGAACTCACCTTGTCCTTACTCGCGATGAAATAAGGGTAACAAATGGGAAAAGAAAATAAACAACAGAGACTTGGAGCTATCAACCTTTAATTAATAGCTTGAGCCGATAAACCAGAAAAGCTAATCTGGGATCAAAGATAAAGGTTAGTAGTGCAAAACTCATGAGAAGAGCAAACTTACTTGAGGATAGTTACTTAAACAAGTGTGGAAAGTTGTTTAGGTAAACATAACCTATCGATTCTACATGCCAAACACCGGACGAGATCACTAAGTACGAAAAACCTACAGAGTTATGAAGATATAGGGAATACAGTCCTAGTGCCTCTCTTATATTGACTACAAACCTAATGAAATCAACAACTTGTTACTATTTGTTGATTCTCAAATCCACCCTTATTGGAAATTATTTACTAATTATTTTAGACAGACATATTGATAGATATTCCAACTTATTCCTCGTGGGATCGACCCCAACCTAGGTGGATTCTATATTTGATCAATGACCACTTTATACTAAGACCAGTGGTGTAATTTGGGTGACACCAATATGAGGTAGAGATGATGAGCATATTGGAGGCGTGTCACTCATCTCCTGTTAGGGGCCAAGATAGTGGTATTCAGAAAGGCCACAAAATTCTGCAATATGGGTACTATTAGATACTATTCATTAAGATGCTCATGACTATGTGAGGGAATGTGACCAATGCCAAATACAAGGGGGTATTTTTAGAAAGCATGAACTTCCCCTCTCTCCCGTTTAAGTGATTGAGCTTTTTGATATTTGGGGTGTTGACTTTATGGGTCCTTTTATAAGCTTGAATGGGATGAAGTATATACTTGTGGTTGTTGACTATGTTTCCAAATTTGTGGAGATAGTTGTGCTTCCTAATAATAAAGGAAAGAGTGTCACAACGTTCTTGAAGAGGATTATCTTTTTGAGGTTTAGTACACCAAGGGCAATCACCCGTGATGAAGGCTCTTATTTTTGTAATAGGTTATTTCATACCCTACTTGAAAAATATGGTGTAAAGCATAGGGTGGCAACACCTTATCATTCTCATACTAGTGGGCAAGTGGATGTCTCTAAACTAGAGATAAAGACAATCTTTGTGAAGACTGTGAATGTAAATAGAGAAGATTGGTCTAGGAATTTGGATGATGCTTTATGGGTGTACCGGACTGCTTTCAAGACCCCTGTAGGTATGTCTCCCTATCATTTTGTGTATGGAAAGTCATGTCATCTGCCAGTTGAGCTTCAACACAAAGCGATGTGGGTACTTAAGAAGCTGAATTTGAATTGGGTGATGCTTCAAACTTGAGGCTTGAACAATTGAATGAGTTGGATGAATTTTGACTAAAAGCCTATGAGAGTTTAGTTATTTACAAAAAAAGTTGAAGATGTACCATGACCAGAATATAGAGAAGAGAGAATTTAAAGCGGGTGATTTGGTTATGTTGTTCAATCCTAAACTTTGCTTGTTTCCTAGCAAGTGAAGGTCTAAGTGGACGGGGCCATTTTGTGTGGTACATGTGTTCCCATATGGTGTAATTGAACTTGAAAATCAGGAAGGCAAATGGTCCAAGGTAACTAGGCAGCGAGTGAAAACATACTTGGGAATTAAGGAGGAGATAAAGGTAGTTGATAAGTAGACCCTTGGTGAAGTTTGAGTAAACAAGGGACTTCATTTATGCTTCCATGTTAAATCAAGCAATTCATGAGAGGCAACCAATGGGGTTATCTTGGTAATATCCGATTAATCAAGATACCCATATCGTGCCATAATGTTAAATCAAGCGCTACTTAGGAGGCAACACAAGCTTTTGTATTTTGTTTCTCACTAATTTTTAGTTTGTAGTATAAGATTGAAGGGTGTTGAAGTGTTAAGGTGGTTGCAGACTATAGCTGGAAAAAAAAAGAAGAAATCCTGGTGCACAGGCCCAACAATCATCATAATGAGTTGTAGCCCTTAGCAAGAACTCATAGTATGACCCGTCGCTACTGGGAGAAGAACTTGAAATTGTAAGGTTGTAGAAAATCCACCCCACGACTCTTAGAATGAGTCAAAGTGACTGTTAGGGTCTCATGACGACTCGTCGCATTGAGCAGTAGGGACTGCAGCAGGTAAGTGTTCCCCTGTGTATGAAATAGGTGTTAGGGATGACTCATAGCCTATGGCAAAGAGTCGTAGGGTCTGTCATTGGCACTGGGTCAAGATAAGTAAAACTTTGATGCAACACTACCTGATAAATTCAATTCTCCCACTTATAACCCTAAACTAACACCCGTTTCCCATGTAACTTCTTCTACTTTTGGGTTTTTCTATAGTACTTTTTACCAAACTACTTCTTTATTTCTTAAATTCTTACCTTGTCGATCTAGAATAACAATGGGTACCTCTTTATAAGTAAGATCTCTCATAACTTGTACCTCTTCAGTAGGAGTAATACAAGATGGGTCACCTATGTACTTTTGAAGCATTGAGATGTGAAACACCGAATGAATCATTGAAAGCTCCTAGGGTAGCTCTAACTCAGATAAAACTTGGACAAATAGTTGTATAATATTATATGGCCCAATGTAGTACAGACTCAGTTTTCCCTTATACCCCTTTTTGTTAGTGATACCTTCAAGAATGCCCAATCTTCTATGGCAAACTCTAGCCCTCTACTTCTAATATTTGTGTATGATTTGTGTCGCCTTTGAGATATTGCTAGCTGCTATTGTATCACCTTAACTTTTTCCATAACTTAATGAATAAGATCTGGCCTAAATAAGGCAGTTTACCCACTTCAATCCATCCAATTGGTGATCTACACTTTCTCCCATATAAAGCATCATAAGATGTCATTCTGATACTTGAGTGATAACTACTATTGTAAGCAATCTCAATAAGTGACAAATGATCATCCCAACTACCTTCGAAGTCTAATAGACAAGCTCGCAGCATATCTTCTAGTATTTGGATTGTACGTTCTACCTTACCATTTATTTGGGGGTAAAAGGTTATACTAAAATTCACTTACGTTCCCAACTCCTATAAAATTCTTCTAAAAAATTTGTGGTGAATTAAGCTCCCCTATTGGATAAAATAGAGATTGGGACTCTATATAGCTGAACTATCTCCTTAATATACAACCTTGCATACTTTTCAACGGTATAAGTAGTCTTGATCGATAGGCTGTGCATTGATTTGGTGAGTCTATTAACCCATATAGAATTAAAATCTTCAGATGAGAGAGGCAACCCAGTAACAAAATCCATGTTGACTATGTCTCACTTCTAAATTGGAATATGAGTAAGTATAACACCCCATAAGTTCCTAAGACTTTATTTTAGACATATCACAAATAACCAGTTTGAAATTAGAAAAAATTCAATAGTACGACTCACACAACGAGTCATCATTAGTGACAATGACTCATTGAGTGAGCTATTCTGAGGACTTAGACAAAAGTTTTAAAAGTCAAATTTTGGGCCCAATTCCAATGAGTCAACATGATTACACGTCATCAGTGATGACGAGTTGTTATATCCTGTCGTTTCCAGACTAGAGAAATTCTACCCAGTCGTAATGAGCCTGACGAAGAGTTGTTGTCAGACACAATGACTCAATATGTGACCCGTGATGATAGGGTACAACAGTTTCAATTATGATTTTCTTAGGGACTTTATAGTCTTTTTCCACCTTTTTAACCCCTATACTACATTGTTTAGGACTACTCTAAGGGGGATTAAAGGGGATTAGTCAAATAATTCTCCCCATTCACTTTTAACACTTGGAATATATCTGAAATAGGCGATTCTTCCTCCCAAAGCAAAACTAGGGTTTTCTTCTTCAAGCTTTAAGTTTAAGTCCTAGTAAGGGATTTATTAAGCCAGGTATGTGGGTCTTAAATGGGTGTATCCTTTCACTCTCATGCCCAAAGTTTTCTTCCAAACTATGTTTTTTAAGAATGCCATGAATTAGGCCTAATTTCTTATATGATGAGCTTCCCTCAGTTTTTTTTTTATAGATTGTTATTGTATTTATGATTTCCATCAAAAAAGCAGTTTAGTTTCTAAGAACTAGATGATTTAAATTGAATTTATGAGTTGAATTATTTAAACTCTTCCTTCTAGATTTTCAAGAAAGTCTTCAGAAAAGGCCATGGCATGTTATGAACACATGATTCTAGAATTTTAAATGAATTTAGCATGACTAGACTATGAACTTTAGAATATCCAGTATTTCGCTTTTAACTCATTTTATTCTAGTTTTGTTTAGTTTGAGCAACTAGTTTGTCTTTTTCGAGAGTACATTTAGAATCGAGTAGACAAGGGTTCTAGATAAACCAAGTCCCAAAACTATGTTACCATCGTAGGTACTATTTTGCCCAGAATAGGCCTAGTTAGTGGATCCATGTTAGCTATGCCTTTATACCCTCAGCAAGGTATATTGGGTCCTCCAATGAGGCGTATACATTGGACTCTTATTTTTGCTTACATGGTTTACGTAGGTTAGAATATATCCCATAGATTTAATTCTTTTACAATATCATACTAGGCCCATTTCTAGCTTTACAGATTCTAAGGTTGCTCCTATGATTTTAACCATGCTCTTGACTTATACTCATGATTTTTGTGTGGGCCTTGTACTTTGACTTAGCATGTCTTACTCAACTATGAATTTTAGTTATAATAGTTAGTACATGTTAGTATTTTGAATTTAGTACTCCACATACTCATTATATTCCATATTACTGATCGCATACATCTTTTGCCTACAATTGTCATGTAATGTAGGAGTTGGCACTCAGTTTCACGCTGGTGGCTAGTTGTCACCCGTTTAGAGTTTAGGTTTGGTGAGTCCTTATCCTTGGAGAACTATAGTTATTTATTGTACATTATGTTATCTTTTCAGTACTTAGAGTTAGCTGGGGGCTTGTCCCAATAACTCATCTTTCAAAAGAGGCTTTCAAACAGATAGACTAGTATTTCGATTTATGATATTATCAGACTTCTATTATTTAGTTAGCTTCCATATTCAATACTTCTTGCATCTATTATCAGTGTTCATAGAGTCACGCCAGACCATGGGTTATCTTGGGGTTACTTGGGTGTATCTAAGCATCGTGTTACTACTAGGATGTAGACTTAGGTCGTGACAAAAATGGTATCAGAACATTAGGTTTAAAGTGTCCTAGGGTGCATGAAAGTGGAATTAAGTAGAGTCTTGTTCATGGGTGTGAAACGTGCCACACTTATGAGTGGGAGGCTATGAAATGTTTTAGAAAGGTCTTATTTATTTCATGATTCATATCACGCGATAGAATGTCAACTCTATTTAATCTTCTTCTAACTCATGCTCTACGCATTTACAAAAAAATGCCTCCCAAAAGAGAATATGGAAGAAGAAACAGAAATGGGAACCAACAAGCACCACCAGCTTCAATAGACCCTCTGGATGAACAAGTCTCTCATGTTGAGTTCAGGGCTGCCTTTTAGGTGCTAGTTCAGGTATTGATAACTCAGTCAACCAGTAGAATTTTACACCAATTAATCCAAATGGTAATACGATTGCGATGAGAGTCTGAGACGTAACTCAGATGAATCCACCAGAGTTTCATGGTTCTAAGGTGAAGGAGGATCCATAGGGGTTAATTGACAAGGTTCAGAAGGTCACTCAAATTATGGGCATCACTCTAGTTGAGAGTACAAAATTAGTCGCTTATTAATAAAGGGAGTAGCTCAGACTTGGTGCAAATAGCAAAAGGAAGATAAAGGTATAGATATAGGTCCAGTGGATTGGCATGAGTCTATGACTGTATTTCTGGACAGGTTCTTCCTACTTGGGTTAAGGGAGGCCAAGGTTCAGGAATTCATCAATCTGAAGTAGGGCAACATGACCGTTATGGAGTATTTTCTAAAGTTTGCGTAGCTCTCTAAGTATGCTCCAACAATGGTAGCTGATTTCAGTGCCCATATGAGTAAGTTTGTTTCAGGTGTTTTTAAGATAGTGGTCAAGAAGAGTAGGACTGTTATGCTAGTCAAGGAGATGGACATCTCCAGGTTGATGACTCATGCTAAGTAGATTTAGGAAAAGAAGATAAAGGAGAAAAAAGGGAGACTAAGAAAGCGAGAATAGGGAACTTTGACTACTCATAGCAGAGTTTAGATATCGATAAGTGTTCTCAATATCAACAGAGGTTTTCAGCTTCAGCACCTTCTTCAGTTTGTGTTCCCTCTCCAGCACCCATACCTTGCCATGATCAGAATTAGAAAGGACAGCATCGGGCTCTCGTTCTCAAGCAGTTTTACAATGGGAAATTCCTTTCCTACTTGTAAAAAATATGGCAAGAGTCATTTAGGAGAGTGTCTTGCGGTAGAGAAGGGTGCTTTGGTTGTGGTTAGACAAGCCATAGGCTTAGATATTTCTCCTCTGTAAAGCCAAGAAATGGGGGAAAGTGAACTCATGGTACTTCTTTAGCCAATCTTTCAGGTCACCCAAATCAGCAGGGTGCCTCCTCTAGTGTAGGTGGTACATAGAATTAGAATAGTTTCTATGTTTTACATACTCGATAGGATCAAGAGGGCTCCTCTGATATAGTCTTTGGTACGTTACGAGTCTTTCATATTGATGTTTATGGCTTGTTAGATCTCAGAGCCACATTTTCCTTTGTGACTCCTATATAGTAATAAACTTTGGTGTCCGTACCAAAATCCTTTCAGAACCTTTCTCAATCTCTACTCTTATTTGGTGATTCAGTCATAGTTAGATGGGTATATAGAAATTGCCAGTCATAGTTTCTCAAAAAGTCACCTCAAATGATCTTGTATAATTAGATATGACTGATTTTGTCATTTTTCTTGGCATGGATTAGCTACATTCATGTTATACCTCAGTGATTGTTGAAATAGACTAATCCAGTTTTAGTTTCTAGATGAAGCAATCTTAGAATGAAAGGGTAGTACTTCAGCACCTATAGGTCAATTTATCTCTTACCTTAATACTAGGAAAATTATTTCCAAAGGGTATAACTATCATCTAGTTTGGGTTAAGGATTCCATGTCTGAAACCCCAACTCTTCAATTAGTTCTAGTAGTTAATGAATTCACAGAAGTGTTTTTAGAAGATCTGCTCGGAGTTTCTCCTGAGTAGGAAATTGACTTCGAAACAGATCTACTTCCAGATACCCATCCTATTTCAATTCATCCTTATAGAATGGATCCAGCTGAGCATAAGGAATTGAAAGAACAATTGAAAGATATTTTAGACAAAGGTTTCATCAGATCCAACAACTCTTTATAGGGTGCTCCAGTTCTTTTCATGCATAAGAAAGATGATTCCCTCAAAATGTGCATCATTATTGTCAGTTGAACAAAGTAACAACAATAATAAGTATCCCATTCCTAGGATTGATGATTTGTTTGACGAACTTTAGGGTGCTAGTTATTTCTCAAATATAGGCTTGGATCAAACTATCATCAACTCAGAGTTAGAGAATGTGACATTTCAAAGAAAACCTTCAAAACTTGGTATGGTCACTTCAAATTTATTGTTATGTCTTTTGGACTAACAAATGTTCCTACAACTTTTATGGACTTGTTGAACTGGGTGTTCAAGAAATACTTGGATATGTTTGTTATTATCTTTATAAATGACATCCTTATTTATTCTCGGAGTGAGGATGAAGACACAGACCATTTAAAGATTGTCTTATAGACTCTCAAAGATTGCCAGTTATTCTCTCAGTTCAGCTAGTATAAATTTTAGTTAAAAGCAGTGGCATTTCTTGGTCACATTATCTCTAGTGAAGGCATTTAATTTGATCCTCAAAATACCAAAGTAGTTAGACATTGGCCTAGACCCATCCCTCCATCAGATGTTAGGGGTTTCTTAGGTTTAGACAGTTACTACAGATGGTTTGTTGAAGGATTTTCATCTATTGCTTCTCCTATGTCCAGATTGATTCAGAAAAAAATAAATTTTAGTGGTCTGATATGTGCAAAAAGAGTTTTCAAGAGTTGAAAACTCAACTCACCTCTACTCCAGTTTTGACTTTACCAGATAGTTCAGATGGGTTTGTAGTTTACTAAGATACTTCAGGAGTTGGCCTCAATTGTTTGTTGATGCAGCGTGGTAAGGTTATATAATATGCCTCTAGATAGCTCAAGTCTCACGAGAAGAACTACACGATTTATGATCTTGAGTTAGCAACAATTGTATTTGCCTTAAAGATTTGGAGACGTTATCTTTGAGGAGTTCATGTAGATGTGTTCACACATCACAAGAGCCTTTAGTATGTCTTCAGTTAGAAAGATCTAAATCTTTGTTAGAAGAGATGGTAAGAGTTGTTGAAAGATTATGATATGAGCGTCTTATACAATCCAGGTAAGGTCAATATAGTGGTTAATGCTATTAGTAGGATTTCTATGAGTATTGTTGCTCATATAGAGGATGATAAGAAATAGTTGGTTTGTGAGGTTTATAGTCTTGCTAGATTGGGATTTCGGTTGTTTGATTTATCCAAAGGTAGTGTCATGGTTTATAATCTTATTTTGTAACCGAGGTGAAGGAAAAGAAAGATAGCGATCCTATTTTGCTTAAATTGAAAGAAGTAGTCCAAAGTTAGAAAGTTGAGATTTTCTCCCAAGGGGGATATGGTGTTCTTCATTTTCAGGGCAGACTACCTTTTCTATATGTGGATGACTTGAGACAACGGATGCAAATGGAGGCTCACAGTTCTTGGTATTCTATTCACTAAGGAGCCACTAAGATGTACTATGATCTATGAGAAGTCTACTAGCGTAATGGCATATATCAGCATTCCTACTTAGAAGTGGGAAGTGGTGAATATGGATTTCTCATACTCGCCGACAACATGATTCTATTTGAGTTATTATGGACCAGATAACTAAGTCAGCATATTTACTACAAGTTAATACTTTAGATTCAGCCAAGAATTATGCTAGACATTGCCTTAGAGAGTTGGTGAAGTTGCATGGAGTCCCCTTGACTATCATCTCGGATAGGGGTACTCATTTTAATTCTTAGTTTTGGAAGATGTTTTAGAAGGTTTTTGGTACCTATGCTCATCTCAGCATAACTTTTCACCTATCAATAGATGGTCTGGAAGAGCGGACCATTCAGATTTTAGAGGATATGTTGAGAGCTTGCGTGATCAATTTAAGGGTAGTTGGAATGATTACTTTTCTTTGATTGAGTTTGCCTATAATAACAACTATCACTCTAGTATTTAGATGGCTCTATTTGAGACATTTTATGGTAAGAGGTGTAGATATCTTATTGGTTGGTTTGAGATTGGTGAAGCTAAGTTGATAGGTCCTGATTCATTCCATGAGGCAATAGAGAAAGTTCATCTGATTAAAGAAAGGCTGAAAATAGCTTAGAGTCATTAGAAATCCTATGTGGATGTGGGGAGAAGGGATCTTGAGTTAGCAATTGTTGATTTTGTCTACTTGAAGGTTTCACCCATGAAAAGGGTAAATATATTTTGCTAGAAAGGGAAACTCAGTCCCCGGTATGTTGGTCCTTACAAGATTTTGAGGCTCATTGGAAATGTGTCCTATGAGTTAGACTTGCCTGCAGATTTAGCCTCAGTTCATCAAGTTTTTCATGTGTCTCTATTGAAGAAATGCATTGGTTATTCAGGTTCAGTTATGCCTTTAGAGAGTGTGGGTATGAAAGATAGTCTTTCTTATAAATAGGATCTAGTTGAGATTCTTGACCGTCAGGTTAGTAAGTTGAACAACAAAGAAGTAGTTTCAATGAAATTCCTTTGGAGGAATCAGCTAGTTGAAGGAGCTACTTGGGTAGCAGAAGTAGATATGATGACCAAGTATCCTCATCTCTTCCCTTCAAATTTAGTTCCAACTTGAGGTAATAGTTTTCTCCTTTGTATTCCTCTCAGTTTCATGTCCCTCAGTTTTACTCATAACTTAGTTGAATGCATATTACATGAACTCATCCAGTAATGTTTCAGTCAGAAAAATCAGTTGTTATTTCAAAAAATCAGCTTTTAGACCTCAGTGTTAGGATTACAGCTCTTTCCCTTTCTTTTTAGCTTAGTTAGTCTTCATTCAAGGACGAATGTTCCCTAGGGGGACATATTTAATACCTCATAAGTTCCTAAGGCTCCATTTTAGAATTAGAACAGAAAACCCATTTAAAAACCAAAAAAATTTCCATAGTACGACTCATGCAGTGAGTTGTCATCAGTGCCAATGACTCGTTGGGTATGTTGTTCTGAGGACTTAACTTAAAGTCCTAAAAGTTGATTTTTGGGCCCTGTTCCAATGATTCAACATGAAGACCCATCATCAGTGATACTGAGTTGTCATGTCCAGTCATCACCAGACTCGAGAAATTCCACCCTGTCGTAACGAGTCTGACAATGAGTCATTGTCAGACAGGATGACTCATTGCTTGACTCATGATGACTTGGTACATCAATTTTAGTTATGGTTTTATCAATGACATTTTAGTCTTTTCCCCCCTTTTAACCCCTAAACTACATCATTTAGGACTACTCTAAGGGGAATTAAAAGGGATTAGTTGATTAATTCTCCCCATTCACTCTTAATACTTCGAATATATCAAAAATAGGCGATTCTTCTCTCCCAAAGCTAAACTAGGGTTTTCTTCTACAAGCTTCAAGTTTAAGTCCTAGAAGGAGATTCATTAAGGCAGATACATGGGGCTTCAATGGGAGTATCCTTTCACTCTAATTCCTAAAGTTATCTTCCAAACTATGTTTTTTCATGAATTAGCTGTAATTTCTTATATGATGAATTTCCCTCAGTTTTATTGATAGATTGTTATAGCATTTATGATTTCCATCAAAAGGGGAGTTTACTTTCCAAGAACAAGATGATTTACATTGAATTTATGAGTTGAATAATTTACACTCTTCCTTCTAGATTTTAAAGAAGGTCTTTAGAAAATACCATGGCATATTATAAACACATGATTCTAGAATTTCAAATGAATTTAGCATGACTAGACTATGAACTTCAGAATATCCAGTATTTAGCTTTTAACTCATTTCATGTTATTTTCAAATGCCAGTTTTCTTTAGTTTGAGAAGCTAGTTTATCTTATTCAGGAGTACTTTCATCACCTAGTGGAGGAGGATTCTAGATAACCCAAGTACCAGAACTACATTGCAAACATAGGTACTATTTTGCCCAAAATGGGCCTAGTTAGTAGATCCACATTAGCTATGCCTTTATACCCTTGGAAAGTTATATTAGTTCCTCTAATAGGGCGTATACATTGTACTCTATATCTTCTCACATGGTTTATGTTAGTTAGAATATCTCCCATAGATTTAGTTCCCTTATGATCTCTTACTCGACCCCTAGCTAGCTTTATGAATTCTAAGGTTGCTCCTATGATTTTAACCATACTTTTGACTTGTACTCATGATTTTTCATATGGTCCTTGTACTTTGACTTAGCATGTTTTACTCAACTATGCATTTCAGTTATAATAGTTAGTACATGTTAGTATTTTGTATTTAGTAATCCATATACTCAGTACATTCTATAGTACTGATAGCATACTTCTTTTTCCTATATTTGTCATTTGACGTATGTTTAGGAACTCAGTCTCGTGGCTACTTGTCACCTGTTCAGATTTCAGCTTTAATGATTCCTCATCCTTCGAGGACTAGAGTTAGTTATTGTAGATTATGTTATCTTTTCAGTACTTAGAGTTAGCTAGGGGATTGTTCCAACAACTCATCTTTTAGTAAAGGGTTTTAGGCAAATAGACTAGTAATTCAGTTTATAATTATTGTCAGACTTCTATTCTATTTCTTAGTATTTGTTATTTATTCAATTATCTTCCACATTTAGTACTTCTTGCATCAATTATCAATGTTCATAGAGTCATTCCAGACCATCGGTTAGCTTGGGGTCATTTGTGGCCCTAAGCACCATTTTGTGACTAAGGTGTAGATTTGAGTTGTGACAACAAAGTGGGCTCATAACCCACAGATCCTAGGATCAAAACCTGGCTCTGATACCACTTTTGTCACAACTTAAATCTCATGGAGATGGACATGCACCTAATGCCCCAAGGATTGGAGAGAACCAACTTTCAAACTATGCTTACCATGCATATAACTATGATAATCATGAAGCATTGGAAAGCATATAAAAGCTATAGTGATAAAATTTAAAAATATAGCGAGTCCCAAAACATATATATACATAACTTGGTCGTTAGGGACACAACTTTTAAGAGACTAGACATAACTGTATTTTATACATTTCTGTCAAAGCTTCTACAAGATAGACAAGCTTAGCCTAGGTTGGGACATGCCTCTCCTTACACTTTACTACTATACAATACCAAGATTGTTATATCAAAGACTTGATAATGCTCCAAATCAACCTGGAGTTCACCAATAATAGTTGAGTATCCTATGCTCCAACTTAGGAGATCTACTAGCTGGAGTACCTGTGTCTGCAACATAAAATACAATGCACACATAATGTACATCAGAATGAAATAATATACTGAGTATGTAAGGCATAAAGTAACCATATGTAAAACAAGAGCTCAAATGAAATCTATCTTATACTTTTGGAATCATGTACGTTACATTATTTACTTTACTCTTATTCACTTTATATACATTGTTAGTCATTTCATATAAATGACCAACTATAATACCTCATAGGTTTGGACATCCTTTTAGAGCTAGAAATGTGCCTAAGTGACCCTTAGATTGAGTATAAATCAATTGGGGATGAGTTCAGTAGTGTTGAGAAGATTTAGAATGTGAAACAGGATGGTGCGTCACACGTTAGGAGGCGTGCCTTGGCCCCGTGTCACACAGACCATCATAAGAGTCCACTGCTTTGACCTCATAGTGATCCATCTGCCACAAGGGCCTAGCTTCACGATGGGCTCACACTGCATAGGGGTTGGCCACTCGATAGGGTGTGCGCTGCACCCCTTGTTTTACCTAACGAGACTTTATTTTTATACTCATTTTAAGGGTCTTTTGATTTTTTCCTTAATAAAAAACGATCCCCCATCTATACTAAATTATACCAAGTCACCAAATACAACTATTATCAATCATAAACTCATTCTATTCTCCCCCAAAACACAAAGAGAGAATTCAACTAGGGTTCAAGCATCAAGGCTAAGGATTCAAGCTTTTCTCAAACTTTTTCCGTCAAAAGGTATGTTGAACACTCCCTATCATTTAGAGGGTTTTGGAGATTTGAACATACCACTTTAAAAGGTGAATTTCATTACATGAATTTTTAAATGTTGAATGTTTTGAATGATGAAAATGATGACCTTCAAGCCCCCCAAAAGCTTTGTAATTCAATGAGGTTCATAATGTTTTCCCCTTCTTTTGAATAATGTAAAGTATGAAATGATGAGATGTTTTAAGATGCTTATGAAAACCCTATTATGGCTATGTTTATGTTTCAAAAATGAGATTAAGAATCTATAATGTTTGATGATAAGGATTTTGGCATGATATGAATGACTTGTAAGTCTTGGTATGACGATACAAAAATGTGAATGCCATAATGAAAGACTCCATGAATTGATGATGTGAAAGTATTTAAATCTGGGCTTAAAGAGAATTATGTAGTTCACTGAGATGGTGTGGTCCTTGTGACCCAACACCAAAAATCGTGTTTTTCGACGTGGGTAGGTCCTGTCCTAAAATATGGATGACTGTTGTATGCTTGCTTCGTACAATAGTACTATTGTTTATGTTATGATATGATTGGCCATATAAGTTATCTCAATCTATGCTGCACACATGGATTGAGGCCTTGCTAGTTGGGTAGTATTGGGCCCATATAGCCCGTGGGTTACTAGATATCGATGTAAACTACATAGTTCAGAAGTAAAGGTTTTCAAATGATTATATTCCTTTTACATTTTAAGCCACATGTTTCTTGTTTCTTTATGATAATTTATTTTATGAACTTTATAAATTGCTTTGGTCCTTTTCCTTGGGTTCCATGCCAGTACTCATCATACTGACCGTCCCTGAATGCTACATCTTTTCATGATGTAGGTTTTGAAGCATTTCCCTTCGATTCCACTCAGCATTAGTTGTCTTTTGGTATAACAGTTAGCCAGTGGTGAGCCATCCATCTTTTGAAAGGCAATTGTTTATTTTCTTTCTGTTAGACTTAGATTACCTTGTTTATGGTATTTGTTGGGGCCATGTTCCATCTTAGGATTTTCATTCATAGTGTTAGAGGCTTCGTAGATTGAGTTTGTTAAAGTTTTATGTCGTATTTCTAGACTTGGGTTTGAACTATTATTTCAATTGAGCATCTTATTTTATGGGCCTATTTCTACATTTTGTTATGACTATGCTTATGATAATATGCTAAGGGGTTTTCTCAAGCCTTCATTGGTCTGGGATGCCCGTCATAGCCAGGGCCTGGGTTCGGGTTGTGACATACTTGGTATCAGAGCATAGTTCAAGATACCAGAGTGTTTATAAAGCCATGTTGAGTAGAGTCTTTTTTATGGGTGTGTAGTGCGTCACATTTATAAATGGGAGGCAACAAGGCATTTAGGAATGTTTCCCTTTCTTCATGTTCTAAGTTCGTGCTAAAAAGTCTAGTTCTAAGAAGACACTTCTAACTCCTAATTTTACCATATTTCAGATCATGCCTCTAAGAAGGACTAACGGCCAAAGGTCTTCAGCTGGAACCTCTACCCTCACTGGGGTAAATGCTGAAAAGGTTCGTTCTACTCATGGGATGTGGATATGTAATGGAGCCCATACCCCTGATTCCACTACTTCTACTAGGATTCTACCAGTCCTGACTAGTTCTTTCCGGGCTCCTAGGCTTGGTACCACACGAGCTCAGCCCCTATAGGGAAAAATTTCTAATACTGAGTTCAGATAGACCATCCAGATGCTTACTCAGATTGTTTCATCTCAGTCTCTCCAGTCGGGGAATGTTGGTTCTATTATTGGTTCTTTAGATGGTACTTGGGATGACCACTTTATGCAACTACACACACCGACCTTCATGGGATCCAAACTAGTAAAGGATCCTCAATAGTTTGCTGATAAGATGGAATTTTTTTTAGGGTGATGCATTCTAGTGATACTAAAGGGGTGGAGTTTGTAGTTTATCAGCTGAAAAGGGTGGCATATCAGTGGTACGATGAGTGGGAACAATATAGGGGTGAAGATATTGAATCGACAGGGGTGGAAGATTTTTTTATGCCTTTTCTTGATCACTTCTTTCCTCAGGAAGTAAGGGAAGCTAAGGCTGAAGAGTTAGTGAACTTGAAACAAGGAAATATGAGTGTTAAGGAGTATGCTCTAAAGTTTACCCAGTTGTTTTATTATGCTCCAGAGTTGGTATCTATTATAAGGGCACAAATAAAGAAGTTTGCTTCTGGTCTTTCTGATGATCTAATACTAGAGAGTAAAGGGGCGATACTAAACATTGACATGGATATATCCAGGTTAGTAGTTTACATGTATCATGTTGAAGATGAAAAGAAAAAGTAGGCCTAGGCTGAGGAGCGGAAAAATAAGAGGGCTAGGCCAACTGATCAGGATGCAAGCCAGCAGCAAAGTGGTAAAGGGGGCAGACAATGGTTCAAAAAGAAATATTGGGGTAATGCTCATTCATCAGCTAGTGCACCAGTCCCTAAACCTTTGGGTGATCAGCGTTTCCAATCTAATAATGGCCCCAAGATGCAGGGTACTCAGTCACAGGCTAATATGAATCAGTCGGCTCCATCTTATCCCCCTTGTCGTACTTGTGAAAAGTTCCATTATAGACCTTGTTATTCGATTAAAGGTGTGTGCTATAATTATTGTCAGGATGGTCATTTCAAGTGGGAGTGTTCTTCAGCAAAGCGAACTTCTGGGGGCAATAAGGCCCAAGCTACTACTTCTTCAGCCTCAACTCCAAAAGGTACTACTTCTGGTACAAGCGAGGGTTGCACCCGTTTGTATGCCCTATCTACTCGTTAGGACTCGGAGGCCTCTCTAGATGTTGTCACGGGTATTTTACATATTTTCTCCCATGATGTTTATGTGATACTTAACCCCGGTTCTATCTTATGTGACCCTTTATGTGGCTAAGAATTTTGGTTTCGGTCCCAAAAATATTCTTGAAACCTTCTCCATTTCTACCCCTATTGGTGAATCTATTATTGCTATAAGGGTCAATAGAAATTGTATTGTGTGCATTTTTTATTCGAATACTGTTGTGGATTTTGTAGAGCTTGATATGGTAGATTTTGATATGATTCTAGAGATAGATTGGCTCTACTCTTGTTATGCTACCTTGGATTGTAGAACTCCAAAAATCACTTTCCATTCCAAATAAACCAATCCTTGAGTTGGAGGGTAGCCTCGTAATACCAAAGGGGAGGTTTATCTTTTATTTTAGAGCTCAAAAAATGATTTCTAAAGGTTGTTTGTATTATTTAGTTTGACTTAAGATTCAAGTGCTGAAAGTCCCTCTCTCTAGTCCGTTCCTAGAGTAAATAAATTTCCTAAAGTCTTTTCTGAAGATATTCCTAGAATTCCTCCTAATAGGAAAATAGATTTTGGGATCTTCTACCCGATACTCATCCAATTTCTATCCCACCGTATAGAATGGCTCCTGCGGAGATAAAAGAGTTAAAAGACCAATTGAAAGACCTCCTTGATAAAGGTTTTATTCATGTTAGTGTTTCCCTTTGGGATGCTCCAGTGCTTTTCGTGCACAAGAAAGATGGGTCTCTTTGTATGTGCATTGATTATCGCCAGCTAAATAAGGTTACGGTGAAAAATAAATATCCTCTTCCCAGAATTGATGATCTTTTTGACCAGCTTTAGGGTGCTAAGTGTTTCTCAAAAATAGATCTCCGTTCGGGTTACCATCAGTTGAAGGTTAGGGAAACTGATTTTCCCAAGACTGCCTTTCGAACTAGGTATGGTCATTTTTAATTCCTGTTTATGTCCTTTGGTTTAACTAATGCCCCTACAACCTTCATGGATCTTATGAACATGGTGTTTAAGCAGTTATTGGATTTGTTTATTATAGTGTTCATTGATGACATCTTGGTGTACTCTCGGAGTGAGGATGATCATGCCAATCACCTCTGAATAATACTTCAGACCCTTAAGGATCAATAGTTATATGCCAAGTTTTCCAAGTGTGAATTTTGGCTAATTGTTGTGACTTTTCTTGATCATATTATTTCTAGTGAAGAAATTAAAGTGGATCATCAAAAGATTGAGGCAGTGAAGAAATGGCCCAGACCGATAACTCCAACTAATATTAAGAGTTTCTTGGGTTTGGAGGGTTATTAGATGAGGTTTGTGGAAATTTTTTCTTCCATAGTTGCTCCATTAACAAAGTTGACGTAGAAAAAGGTGAAGTTCTCATGGTCCGATGCTTGTGAGGTCAGTTTTGAGAAGTTGAAGGATAGGTTTACTTCTGTCCCTATCCTATTTTGACGCTCCTCGAGGGTACTGAGAGATTTATAGCTTATTGTGATGCATGCTGGGGGGGGGGGGGGGACTTAGTTGTGTACTTTTGTAACATAGAAAGGTGGTGGCTTATGCTTCCAGGCAACTTAAGGTACATGAGAAAAATTACCCGACTCACAATCTTAAGTTGGCGGCCGTGGTTTTTGTACTCAAGATTTGACATCACTATTTATATAGGGTGCATGTGGATATTTTCACTGATCACAAGAGTCTACAATATGCTTTCACCCAGAAAGAGCTGAACCTCAAGCAAAGGAGGTGGTTTGAATTATTGAAGGATTATGACATGAGATTGCACAACCACCCAGGTAAAGCTAATGTTGTTGCAGATGCTCTTAGCAGGTTGTCCATGGGGAGTTTTTCTCATGTTGAGCAGGAAAATAGGGGTTTAGTAAAGGACATCCACCGGCCTGCTAATTTAGGAATTTGACTTTTGGACTCCAAAAATGGGGGAGTGATTGTTCATGAAATGGCTAAGCCTTTGTTGGGTGCCAAAGCTAAGGAGAAGGAGGCTAATGATCCCATACTTATGCAAATTAGGAAGGATATTGGTCAACAGAAGGTTCTGGCCTTTCAGATTGGAGGAGATGGCATTTTACGGTACCAAAGAAGTTTGTGTGTTTCTGATATCGATAATTTGCATGAGAGAATTTTGACCGAAGCTCATGTATCTAGGTATACAGTTTATCCCGGCTCTACTAAAATGTATCATGCCTTAAAAGAGATGTATTGGTGGAATGATAAGAAAAGGGATGTTGCTAATTTTGTTGCTAAGTGTTTAAATTGTCAACAAGTCAAGGTTGAGCATTTAAGGTTGAGTGGTACGTCCCAAAGGATAGCTATTCACATGTGGAAGTGGGAGATGAAAAAAAATAGATTTCATCACCGGCCTCCCACGTTCTCGCAACCTTTACAATTCCATATGGGTGATCATTGCTAAGATGACTAAGTCTGCTCATTTTCTGCCTATGAGGATGACTTATTCGGGAGAGGATTATGCTAAGTTGTACATTTAGGAGATAGTCAGATTGGATGGTTCCCCTTTATCCATCATATCCGACAGAGGTATGCAATTTTCTTCACAGTTTTAGTGGTTTTTCAGAAAGGTTTCAGCACACAAGTGAATCTTAGCACCGCTTTCCATCCTCAAATGGACGGGCAAGGAGATCATACTATTAAGACTTTGGAGGATATGATAAGAGCCCGTGTTATTAATTTTAAGGTTAGTTGGGTGGACCATTTACCTCTTATAGAGTTTGCCTATAATAATAGTTATCACTCTAGCATCCAGATGGCACCATTCAAGGCTCTTTATGGTAGGAGGTGTAGATGACCAATTGGGTGGTATGAAGTGGGAGAATACAGATTATTTGGGCCTGATCTTGTGCACCTAGTGGTGGAGAAGGTTAAAGTTATAAGAGATAGACTAAAGAATGCCCAAAGTAGTCAAAAGTCCTATGTCAATGTGAGGCAAAGAGAGTTAGAGTTCAAAATCAATGACTGGGTGTTCTTGAACTCTCCCATGAAAGGAGTGATGAGGTTTGGAAAAAATCGTAAGCTCAGTCCTTGTTACATTGGTCCTTACCAAATTTTGAGGAAGTTTGGGAATGTTTCTATGAGTTAGAATTTCTCGTGAGTTTAGCATCGGCTCATCCTGTGTTTCACGTGTCTAAGCTTAAGAAGTGTGTGGGTGACCATTCTCGTGTAGTCCCCATAGAGAATATTGGTGTTAAAGATTCGTTATTATATGAAGAATGTCCTATAGGGATCTTGGACAGGCAAGTTCGAAAGTTGAGAACTAAGGAGATAGCTTTAGTGAAAGTATTGTGGAGAAACCAAAGAGTAGAGGAGGCTACTTAGGATCGGAGGAAGACATGAAGGCTAGATATTTCTTTCTATTTCCATCTTTGGATAAAGTTGCTCAAGGTACTAAATCCTATGCTCACCTTCAATCTTTCCGTATTAATGCTTTAATGTTCTGTGCTCATCTTTATGTCATGCTAAAAGTGTCCATAATCATCATTCAGGGATGAATGATCCCAAGGGAGGATAATGTAACATCCCGTAGATTTGGACGTCCTTTTAGATCTAGAAATGAGCCTAAGTGATCCTTAGATTGAGTAGAAATCAATTAGGGATGAGTTCGGTAGTGTTAGGAAGATTTGGGACATGAAATGGGATCATGCGTCGCACGCTAGGAGGCGTGCCTTGGAACCACATTACACATACCATAACAAGAGTCCACCGCTTTGACCCCGCAGTGGCCCATGTGACACAAGGTCCTAGACTCGCGATGGGCTCACGCCGTATGAGGGTCGGCCACACGATGGGGTGTGCCGCACCTCCCCCTATTTTACCCAACGTGACTTCATTTTTGTACGCGTTTTTAAGGGTCTTTTGGTCTTTCCCTTAATCAAAAACCATCCCCCATCTATACTAAATGATCACAAGTTCCCATATACGACTATTATCAGTCATAAACTCATTATATTCTCCCTCATAACACAAAGAAAGAATTCGACTAGGGTGCAAGCATTAAGGCTAAGGATTCAAGTTTTTCTCAAACTTTTTTCGTCAAAAGGCATGTTGAACAATCCCTATTTCAAAGTGTGAATTTAATTATTATTTATACATATTATGTTGATGTTTTGAAGCTAGGGTTCAATATTTTCATTACAAAAACTTAGTGTTTTCCCTCGTATTATAAATTAATTCTACTCACTAATAGATGGTTTTGGAGATTTGAACATACCACTTGAGAAGGTGAATTTCATTACATGAATTTTTAAACGTTGAATGTTTTGAAGATGAAAATGATGACCCTCAAGCCCCCTAAAAGCTTTGTAATTCAATGAGGTTCATAATGTTTTTCCCCGTCTTTTGAATAATTTAAAGTATGAAATGATGAGATGTTTTAAGATCCTCATGAAAACCCTATTATGGCTATTTCTATGATTTCAAAGATGAGATTAAGAGTCTATAATATTATGTTTGATGATAATGATTTTGGCATGATATGAATGACTTGCAAGTGTTGGTATGACAATACATAAATATGAATGCCATGATGAAAGACTCCATGAATTAATTATGTGAAAGTGCTTTAATCTGGGCTTAAAGAGAATTATGCAATTCACTAAGATGGTGTATGTAAAACCTCGTACCTTCCCAACCCTACTTGACGACATTGAACAATGATTATTTAGGTGTCGAGAGCCATACGTGTGTATTTTGTAATGCTAAGGATGAGAAAAATTGAATTTGGCCTCGTATATGGGATTAAACCTTTGTGGAAGTGTTTTGTGATTTTCATGGGACAGTTGTGGGGTTAAAAATGAGGTTAAGAGGACCTCTAAACAAAGGATATTAAGGTTAAGAAGTGAGTTAAAGAATAGGACTTGAAGTATCTAACCGAACCCGCGAAGAAAAGTCGAAAAATGCAATTTTTGACAAAATTTAAGGAGGGGCGCATTTGGGACCGTGCCACGCCGCTCTGGGCTAAAATTTTTAGCCCAGAGGCAGTGGGTTGGCGCGCCCAGGAGCGTGCCACCTTGGGATTTCCACTTTTTCGAAAGTTGGAAATTTCTAAGTTCCAAGGGTATCCGGGGATGTACCGAGCCGATTTTTGCCACGTATCTTCTACAACATATATGAAATGAGTAAAATATTATATTGGCATGATAAAATTACTCGAGAACAAATTTGGGGTCAAAATGACGATTTTACCCTTTTGGGCAAAATAGGTCATACGTGGCTAGAATCGCTTGTTTTTGGGATTGAGGCTACAAATATGAATAGCATGAGTAGGAATATTGTCATAACGCATATGAAATGAAATAAACATGCGGAATTATGGATATGGGTTATTGGGCCCAAAATTAGGCCCAAAATGAGATGAAAACACATGGCCCAAAATGGGTCAAAATGACCCATTCTTGCAAAGAGCTTCTAGAACACACATTAAATGTTAAGAGTGGCTAAGGATGGACTTAGAGGCCTATATAAAGGGCAAGAAAGCTGATTTTTATTGCCTTCAAAGTTCCATGCCATTTTAAGATATTTCTCAACATATTTTCTCCAAACCCTAAAGATTCAAAGACAACTTTTGGAGCAAGATCATCCTTTCTCAAGCTTAGGTAAGTGATTCTTCTTATAAATTAACATATTATAAGCATGAGAGAATATGTATATCATGTTGGTTGTGCTTGGAAATGTTGGATATGGTACTTTGTGCTTTTGTATAAGATTTGTGATCCATGGGATTTGAACTTGAATTAGCACTTGTGCCTTTGATGAAAGATCATGGTATGGATAAAATATGAACGTCTATGGTGTTATTTTTGTTGTTCAACTTGTTCTTGTCTATAAGTGTGAATTGTAGGACTTTGGCCGATATGTGCTATGAAGTGTATTAAGGTGAATTGATGGCATAAGTATGATGTGGTGATAATGGAGAGTGGAAAGTGTGAAATTGGCATGACATGCTATTGGTTATCATGTGTTGGTCAATGTTGGGAATATTGTGGGATTTTTGGAATAATACTTTCATGAATGGTTGTGTCAAGTGGGACATGGCATATTTAAAGGCAAACATGAGAATGTTACTTATTATATGCATTAAGTAGTTGGTGGTTAATGTTGGATCCGTTGTGTATTTTTGTTGTAGAGTGGAACATAAGGAAGGAACGGAACGATTGTATACGAATTTAAGATTGTGTGTTGGTATTGAGAATACAAGGTATGTAAGGTTACTCTTTCCATAATCTTTCTGCAGCACATAGTATCACATAGTCATTATACTTATTCGATTTTGAAATGCTCTAAGGTCTTCTATTTCCGGTTGTTGACTAGTATTACTCATACGTTCCTTATTCATTGGTCAATGGTGATTCTCATGATTCATATTCATTGGTTAATGTTCCAAAATTCCAATAATGTACCATCTCCAATGTATCACTCTCAAACAAAAGTAAAAGAAGTAAGTAATTCTTAATTGGTTGTTGTTGAGCACAGGGGGCAATCCAGAGGGGTGAACACCCTGGTCGGAACAAACCTGTGGTCAGAACGAACCTGTTTTGTTGGAATGGATCGTAATCTAAAGGGCATAAGCCTGGCTGGAACGATCCTAAAACTATGCTATGATGGATCGCAATCTAAGGGGCATAAGCCTGGCTGGAACGATCCCAATAGTATGTTATTTACCCACTAATCAGTCGGGGCCCGGTAAGTTATGATGTGAGCAATGAGGAATAAATCATAAAGAGAAGAACTTAATTTATGTAAGCTACACTGTTCCACATATGCAATCGATGAATTGTTCATGTTGCCTATCCTATTACATTTTGATTCTATTGATGTATTTATGACAAGTTTCATAGGGCCTTACATACTCAGTACATTCTCCGTACTGACCCCTCTCGGGGGATTTACCTTACTTGCTGCAGGCGCAGGTACTAGTAGGCCTCTACTGTAGGTTGCGGATCTTTTGCCGACTTTTGGTGAGCTCCAGTTGGTTCGGGGTTTCCTTAGTTGCTATGTACATTCATTTTGGTATTGTATATGAGTATAGAGCGGGGTGTTGTCCCGACTCTAGGGTTGTCATAGCAATGTATCTGTAGAGGCTTTTGTAGACTTATGTGGGAACAGAATGTAAGATATGTATGCTCATTTTGGTTTGTTGGCCCCAACGGCCAAGTTGATATATATATATATATATATATATATGGCATATGTTTCCATATCCGTTTCCATATCCATGCCTTTTGTATAGTTGCATGGGGTTTCATCAGGTCCATATGAGGAGATGCATGCGAGTGTTCATAAGCAAAGATTGGTTCTCTCGGGCCATATCGGCTTCGGGTGCCAGTCCGGCCCGAATGGGATTTCGGGTCGTGACAGTGTAGTCCTTGTGACCCAACACCAGAAACTGTGTTTGTCGACGTGGGTAGGTCCTATCCTGAAATATGGATGACCGTTATATGCTTGCTTTGCATAGTAGTATTACAATTTATGTTATGATATGATTGGCTAAATAAGTTATCTCAATCTATGCGGCACACATAGATTGAGGCCCCGCTAGTTGGGTAGTACTGGGCCCATATAGCCCGTGGGTTACTAGATGTCAATGTAAATTACATAGTTCAGAAGTAAAGGTTTTCAAGTGGTTATATTCCTTTTACATTTTAAGCCACATGCTTCTTATTTCTCTATGAGGATTTATGTTATTAACTTTACAAATTTCTTTGGTCCTTTTCCTTGGGTTGCATGCCAGTACTCATCGTACTGACCGTCCTCGGATGCTACATCTTTTCATGATGTAGGTTTCAAAGCATTTCCTTATTATTCTGATCAATATTAGTACTCTTTTGGGACAACAGCTAGCCAGTGGTGAGCCATCCATATTTTGGAAGACAATTGTTTATTTTCTTTCAGTTAGACTTGGATTACCTTATTTTATGGTATTTATTGGGGCCATGTTCCGGTTTAGGATTTTCATTCATATTGTTAGAGGCTTCATAGACTGAGTTTGTTAAAGGTTTATGTCGTATTTCAAGACTTGGGTTTGAACTATTATTTCAGTTAAACATCTTATTTAATGGATTGAACTATTATTTCAGTTGAAGATCTTATTTTATGGGCCTATTTCTGCATTTTATTATGACTATGCTTATTATAATATGCTAAGGGGTCTTCTCAGGCCTTCATTGGTCTGGGATACCCGTCACGGCCAGGTCCTGGGTTCGGGTCGTGACACCAACTGATCAGTGATAAAAGAGGAAGATCCATGCTAGGTATTATAACCCCTTGGATATTGTTCTCACAAATATACAAATTGGGATTAGCCAATGCTAGGCCTTGGCCCTTGAGATACCACCCACAAATACGAAGATTGGGATTGGTCCATCCTAAGCTTTTGACCCTAATCTACCACCCATAATTACATGAATTGGGATCAACCCAAGCTAGTCCTTCGCCCTTGAGTTACTACCCATATATGCAGATTTGCTTTATGACATCCCTTTAATCTTTGAGATTGTTATTTTGGTGGTTATAACATTATTGATCTTTAAGACTATAGACCAATAGTATAGATATGTGAATATTATTCTTGGAGTATTAACAATAACTTAAAAATGAGTGTAACATCAACATAATATATGAGAGCATATATGGCACAAGGAACCTCATTTGACTTAAAGAATAACCCATGAAACTTGCTATTTAGAATACCTTTGTCATCCTAGTACTTGGAAATACAAACACACTGTTATAGGATAACGAACATATATGGAAGTACTTTGACACAGTTGTGAGACCACGGGCAGAAAGGGAAAGGTCTATTAACTACAATGGGAATTATACACTATCACTATGTATCTTTTACCATGAAAATCATCTAGGAAGCTAACTTTGTTGGTACACACATATAAGACTTCATGCCATAGAATATGAAATAGAATATCCTTACATAACTTACTGTCCAACAAGGATAATACAACGGATTAACCGCCTCCCCGTCGGATTATTAATCTATAATAAAATAAGTGGTAAAGCTACTATTAATAGCTAAGAACAAATTTAGACTATTTGATTTCACCAATATAGTAACCAAATAGTAAGCCCGTAATTTATCAAATTAAGGTGTTCTTTCCTCCCTTTTCCTTTACTCATGTTTTCATACTGTACAACCTTAATATAAAGTGCTCCCCAAAACTCCATGGACTTCATAACACATACAAACTAATATACAAATGTTTGATGGACAGGAAGCTCATGTAATATTGAATTAAATGGTGTGTCACCTCATCCTCCTTTTAAACTTCAATACAACTTCATACAACCATCTTGTAAGATTAGTCACTGCCTCCCAACAATAATACACACTCAAGGATTCCAATCCCCATTCCATGAGTTCTAGACAAAAATACATACATAATTCTCTACCCTAACATGTATAAGGAAAGGGGTGAATATAGGCAGTAGCCATAACTTAAATTTTGGGAATTTAATCTCTTAACATGTACTTCTTCAAGATCTTGATTCCTTCTTACAAAACCAAAAAAAACAGAGAAAGCTCTTAATAACCAAGAAAAGTGGGATTGTCAAGCTTAGAGAGGGTTGTCCTATGATTTAAACATAAAGAACATAAATCCCATAATCTCCTTAACCTAAGATCATGATTTATTCACTTACCTTTAGCTTTGAAGGAAAGGAAATACAAGAATCCTAATAAGAATTTTAGGGCTGCAGTTGAAAAGTAAGAGAGAACAAGAGAGAACTCTAGAAATCATTTTTTTCTCAAGTTAAAATGGATAAAAGGAGCTGAACTTAACCCCATTTAATTAAAATTATCTAGTATGGCTGAATTTATTGCTCATTTTGGACCATAAATCATCAAGTAGGTGATTCACCTACTTGGTCATTTAACTTGGGCTTTAGTGGATATTAGTGGCTTCCTATTCTTCTCTTTTCCTTCCAATTAGTTTGGGCCAAAATTAATTCAAGTAAGTGATCCTCCTAATTGGCCCATTAAGTTGGTCAAAAAGTCTTAGTAGGTGGTGCACCTAGTTGGTTCTTTAGGTCGGTCAGTAAGACAAAGTAGGTGATGTATCTACTTGTCACCTACTAGCTTAATTATATCAAGCAAGCAACTCACTTATTTTCTTCCATTTCATCAATCCTAATCCTTTTACTTTAGCTTAACACTTATATACACTTGGTCACTTTAAACCTTAAGGTAGAATACCACCTTAAAAACTCAAGTTTAGATACTTCCGTTGAGTTTAACTTGGTCGTATACATGCTGAAATGTATGGGGTATTATAGTATCCCTCAAATTCGTTTTAAACAAGTACTACTCACATTATAAACTTGGTCCCTCACCTATAAAATAAGTCTACATCAAATCCCATATGAGTAGAACTAGTATACGCATTTTATGGAGTGTTACATACTCCCCCACCCCCTTTAGGAACATTCATCCTCGAATGTTAGCATAGTTAGCCATCCCAAAGAAGTTTAAGCATAAATTAAGTTCTACTATTAGCCACATAATACATTAAGATTCATACTTACTAGTTACTGCATAAACTCTACACTTTCGCATTTCCTTCCATATTGAAATAAATGAGGATACTTGGATTTCATTACTTCTTTCATGTCCTATATAACTTCTTCTACTTGATAGTTTCTCTATAGTACTTTTATGAAATATAAGTCTTTATTTCATAAACCTCGATCTAGGATAGCAATGGGTACTTCTGCAAAAGTGAGATCTCATGTAGCTTGTACCTCTTTAGTAGAAGTAATACGAGATGGGTCACCTATGCACTTTAAAAGTATTAACACGTGAAACACTGAATGAATTGTTGAAAGCTCCTAGGGTAGCTCTAACGTATCTGCAACTTGGCCAAATTTTCACATGATCATATATGGCCCAATGTAGTGTGGACTTAATTCTCTCTTTTGCCCAAACCTCATTACCCTTTTCATTGGTGGTACTTTCAAGAAAATCCAATCTTCTATGGCAAACTCCAACCCTCTATTTCTAATATTTGTATATCATTTGTGTCGACTTTGATATTTTGTTAGCCATTGTTGTATCACCTTAACTTTTTCTATAAGTTAATGAACAAGATCTGGCCTAAATAAGACAGTTTCACCCACTTCAAACCATCCAATTAGTGATCTACAGTGTGTCCCATATAAAGCTTCATAAGGTGCCATTTTGATACTCGAGTGATAGTTATTGTTGTAAGAAAACTCAATAAGTGACAAATGATCATCCCTACTACCTTCTAAGTCCAATACATAAGTTTACATCATATCGTACAGTATTTGGATTGTACGTTCTACCTGACCATTTGTTTGGGGGGTGAAAGGTTGTACTTAAATTCACTTGCATTCCCAACTCATCTAAAGTGACTTCTAAAAAATTTGCAGTGAAATGAGCACCCCTATTGGATATAATGGAGACTGGGACTCCATGATGCCAAACTATCTTCTTAATATACAACCTTGCATAGTTTTCAACTATATAAATAGTCTTAACTAGTAGGAAGAGCGCTGAGTTGGTGAGTCTATGAAATAACCAATATGGAATCAAACTCCCAAGATAAGCAAGGCAACCCAGTAACAAAATCCATGTTATCCATGTCCCACTTCTAAATTGGAAGATATATGAGCAAGGTGGGCCCATAACCCAGTGGTCCTAGGATTAAAACCTAGCTCTAATACCACTTTTGTCACACCTCAAATCTCATTGAGATGGAAGAGCACCCGACACCCTAAATACCTGAGAGAATCAACTTATAACATGTTCTTACCATGCATATATTTATGATAATAATGAAGTGTTGAAAAGCATATATAAGCTATAGTGATAAAATACCAACATAGAGAGGACCAAGACATATATACATGACTTGGCCATTAAGGACACAACTGTTAAATACCAAACATAAGTACACTTTATAAATTAGTCTATAAAGCTTTAATAAGATAGACAAACTTAGTCTAGATCAGGACAGGCCCCGACTTACCCTTAACTATGATGCAATACTAAAATGCTTTACCAAAGACTCGGTAAGCTCCGAATCAACCTGGAGCTCACCAACAATAGCTGAGTATCTTGTGCTCCTACTTAGGAAATCTACTAGCGGGAGTACCTGTTCCTACAGCATGAAAGACAACACCCACATGAGAGATGTTAAAACAAAAAAATGTACTGAGTATATAAGGCATAAAGTAACCATATGTAAAGCAAGAACTCAAATGAAATGGGTACAAATGTATTGATAAGGATAAAAAGCCACATTTGCATGTACTTGTAGAATCTTGTACATTGCCTTATTTTCTTTACTTTACTCTTCTTTGTTTTATATACTTTGTTAGTCATGTGATACAAATGACCAACTGATCATTGGTAAAAGAAGATAACACATGCTAGGTATTATAACATCGGGGATCCTGCCCTCATAAATATACAAATTGGGATTTATCCATGCTAGGCCTTGACCCTTGAGAGACCACCCATAAATACATATATTGAGATAGGCCCATGCTAGGTTTTTTCCCTGAGCAACCACCCATAAGTACATGAATTAGGATTGACCCATGCTAGACTTTCACCCCTGAGCCACCACTCATATATATAGATTCACTTTTATCATTTCTTTAATGTTTGAGATTGTTAATTTGGTGGTCATAATATTACTGAGAGTTGGTACTATAGACCAGTAGTATATGCATGTGAATAATATGCTTGGAGCAGTAACAAAAATATACAAAATGAGTGTAAAATCAACTTAATATTTTGGAACATATATGGCACAAAGAACCTCAGTTGGCTTAAAGAATAACTCATGAAACTTACTATTTAGAATACCTATGTCATACTAGTACTTGGAAATACAAACACACTTGTATAAGATAATTAAAACATATGGAAGTACTTTACATATTTTGAGACCACAGGCAGTGGGGAAATGGGACAATAACTACAATGGGAATTTTACACCATCACTATGTATCTTTTACCTTTAAAATCATCTAGGGAGCTCATTTTATTGGTGCACAAGTATAAGACTTCATGTCAAAGAATATGAAATAGAATAGCCTTACATACCTTGCAGTCCAACTCAAATTTTTAATCTACAGTAAAATAAGTGGTAAATCTATTATCTACAGCTAATCAACTAATTAAGGCTATTTTATTTCACCAAAATAGTAATCAGGCAATACACCCATAATTTATCAAATCAAGGCGTTCTTTCCTCCCATTTTTCTTTACTCACATTTATATATTATACAACCCTCTTATAAAGTCCTCCCCATAACTCCATGAGTTTCATAACACATATATATTAATATACAAATGTATAACTAGAATCAAGATCATGTAACAACTAATCAAATTGTGTGGCACCACATCCACCTTTTGTACATCAATAAAATTACATATAACCATCCTATATGTTTAGCCACTGCCTCCCAACAACAACAAATATAAAATAGCCCCTAAAGTCCCGAAATCCTTTGGCATAATAGAAGAATATTAAACTCAAGAATTCCAATCACTATTCTATGAGTTCTTGACAAAAATACATACATAATTCTCCACCAAACATGTATATTGGAAGAGGCAAAGATGGACAGTAGCCTTACCTTAATTTTTGAAAATTTATTCTCATAACTTGTACTTCTTCAAGATCTTGATTCCATCACACATAAACCAAAGAAGAAGAGAAAAATCTCTTAATAACCAAGAAAAGTGGAACTACCAAGACAAGAGAGGGTTTTCCTATGATTTAAACATAAAGAACATAATTTCCATAATCTTCTTAAGCTTAGTTCATGATTTATTCACTTACATATCTCGGAAGGAAAGGAAATACAAGAACCCTAATAGGAAATTTAGGACTTTTATAGAAAGCTAAGAGGGAACAAGAGAGAACTCTAGAAATCTGAATTATTTTTGTCAAGTTAAAATTGATAGAATGAGCTGCACCTAACCCCTTTTAAAGGGATATAGTTTGGCTGAATTTTTTGCTTATTTTGGGCCATAAATCATCAAGTAGGTGATGCACCTACTTGGGCATTTAACTTAGGCCTTGGTGGACTTAAACTTATAGGGACTTGGCTGCCCATTTTTCTCTTTTCCTTTCAATCAATTTGGACTAAAATTAATTCAAGAAAGTGATGCTCCTATTTGGCCATTTAATCTGGTCAAGGAGTCTTAGTAGGTGATGCACCAACTTGTCACCTACTAGCTTAATTAAGTCAATCAAGCGGCTCACTTATTTTATTATATTTCCTCTATATTAATCATTTTACATTAACTTAACTCTTACATACACTTGTCCACTTTAAACCTTAAGGTAGAATACCACCTTACTACCTCAAGTTTAAATACTTTCGCCAAGGTTAACTTGGCCATATACATGCTGAAATGTATGGGGTATTATACTATCCTTCAAATACATTTTAAACCATCACTACTCACCTAAGAAACTTGGTCCCTCACTTATAAAACAAGGCTATATCAAATAACATATGATTATAACTGGTATACGCATTATATAAGGTGTTACTGAGTGGATAGATATGGACTTTTTGATTTGTTTTTCTTGTACATATTAGGGGTTTTATTCTATTTGGATCATCATGGATAGGTTGACCATGTCTACTTATTTCTTGTTGGTTCAGACTTCTTACAATTTAGAGAGGTTAGTAGATCTATATCCGTGAGATAGTACTTTTGCATAGTGTGCTGATTTATATTATTTTTGACCATGGTACTTAGCTCACACCATGTTTTTGGAGGTCCTATTTAGGGAGAGTTGGGTACTTGTGTTGAGCTCAACATAGATTTTACCCCTCAGACTGATGGTCAATATGAGTGAACTATTCAGGTTCTAGAGGACATCCTTTGGGCTTGTGCTATTGATTTTGGGGGTTAATAGGACTAGTTATTAGACTTTGCAGAGTTTTCATATAATGACAGCTACCATTTGAGTATTCAGATGGCTCCCTTTGAGGCTTTGTATGGTAGGAGGTGTAGGTCTCTGATGGGTTGGGCTATGGGGTATTAATCTATAGTGTGATTCTTTGGATAGGGTTTGGGTGATTCAGGGGAAGCTTCATATAGCTCAGAGAAGGCAGAAGAGTTATGCCGATCGATTAGAGGGTATGAGACTTGGAGTTTATGGTTGGAGATAGGATGTTTCTTTGGGTGTCCCCCATAAAGGGTGTGATAAGGTTCAAGAAAAAGGCAAGATTATCCCTAGGTTCATTAGCTTATTTAAGATACTGTAGTGTGTTGGTGATGTTGCATATGAGTTTTCTTTGCCTCTAGCTCTTTCAGGTGTTCACCTAGTGTTCTATGTATTAATGTTAAGTCGTACATTTTAGATAAGTCTCACGTGATTGAATGAGATTTGGTTCAGTTGAATGTGAGTTTAGCCTTCAAGGAGGAGTCGGTCTATATTCTAAATATGAAGGTCCGAAAGATAAGGACTAAGGAGATTCCATCGGTTAAATTTTAGTGGAGGCATCATTAAGTTGAGGATGCTATTTGAGAGACTGAGCTTGGATCCTCACTTTTTCAAGCCTTTAGGTACCTTCTATTCCTTAACTTTCAAGGACAAAAGTCCTTTTCGGTAGTGGATGATGAAACTTTTTGACTCAATTCATAATATATTATGAATAGTGCCATCTGTCTTTTAAAATATGATAGTGACATAATTCTTTTCCTTTTTTGTGTCATTATTTCTCACAACCTTTTTAGCTGAACCTCTGAACTTCCATTTGTTCACTTCTCTTAAATGCTTCAACTTTCATCTAATCACCTTTATATATGATCTTTCTAAATCCCTCTCTATCACTTCATATTTTCTCTTTTTTTCTCCCTTAACTCCATTCATGGCTAAGTCTCTAATGAAGCCTCTTTGTTGTCTAAGAAAAAGGCTTAAAAGCCCTGCTCACTCCTTAACTCTCATGAAAGTCTTTGACTTATTAATGGATGAAGCTTCTGAATCGTCTGTCACCAAAAAATTATTGCTACTACTTTGATCCTTCATGAAGGCTCTCTTAGCACTCTCACTAGTTGGGATGTTTTTGTGGTGTATTGTATGCTTAAGAAATATAGGATGAACTAAGTTGAATGGTTCCTTGGCTATATGGTAGAAATAGTTAGGACATTGGAGGATCTGCTAGCCTAACTGATGGAAGCTGATTTCTCAAACCCTAAAAGACATTGTGGGAGATCTATCCAACTATCTAGCAAAGGAAATCTCCACTACATATGATAACCATACATGTTCTAGTATGGGGTATGTTTTTACAGATGGAAGATGGTACAACAAATCTCTATCCAATCCTAAGTCAAATTCCAAAGTTGAGGATAACTCATCTGTTACTAACACACGAGATGCCCTACAGACTTCAGTGGATAGCCTAATGAAAGAAACAGTAGAGATCAAAGTCATTTTAAATACAGTAGTTGATGGACTACAGAAAATACAAAACTCCTTGACTAATATTGGTTCTATGACAAAGGATACTGGTACAAATTTTGGGAAGCTGAAAATTCAGGTTGACCATCTACAACGTGAAGATGTCAAATCATTCAACAAGGTTCTCAAACAAGTCGACTCTATTTTTGCAAGAGCTGGGGTCTCTGACAATGCAGTTCAGAACTCCTACTCTTCCCTTACCAAGTGTACTGAGAGATCCTATCACTTCAGCTTCTCCAAAAGGATAATCAATACTCTCAAGTACTTCTTAGGTGATGGCTAGCAATATGTTCTTGTTCACTGTTTTTCGTCCTTTTGAACTCTTTGCCCTTGTTATAGGCCATTTCTTTTAACTATTTTTCCTCTTCTGTAGTATTTCTTTAATGAAAAAAGGGGAGAATTTACTGTGTTTTTGTTATGATAACTAGCCTTCCTTGATTGTGAACCTTTCAAGATTATTAATGTTCTATATGTTCTATATTTATGTTCTATGGTTCCAATGATGTCTGATGCTTATCTATGTAAGTAGTTTTGTATTTATAATGCATATTTCTTGTCATTAGTCCTTGTATAGTGGTGTATACTCTGTTATAGAAAATTAAGCAGCTCACAGGATTGACAAGGCCTTGAAGTGAAGGGGAGCAAAGATTTTTAAACTCGGGGAAGTAAAAATCATACTCTCTCCCTTTTGGTGTCATCATTAAAAAGGGGGAGATTGATAGGCTTGAAACTCCTCAAATGTTTTAATAGTGACACTTAACATTATCTTTACTTGTAGAAATCAAAAGAGGAAGGAAAAATCCCAGTGGATCAAAATGAAGAAGTATCATGTCTTGCGAAGGTATGACTTAGAAGAGATAAATCAAGATAAATCTATTCCAAAAATCGAATCACAAATCAATAGAAGTAGCTGGACAAGGAAACCAATCACCCATAGAATCAAGCAATGAGAAGAAAAATTTCAAAATGATTCAATTCTATAAACAGAATTATTGATCAGTGGTAGTGGGTGGAGAAGCAAACCAATCATGTACAAATCGAGCATCTCAAGAAGGAAAAAATCATATCACATAATAAGGGGTGTGATATAAGGACAAACTTTGTAGAATTCGAGGAAGATTGGACCAACACACTGTAATTCCCCAAAAGTCCCTAAGATCATATCTCAGACTAAGCACAAAAACCAGTTGGAAACCAACAGAAAATTCAACTTTTTTTCACAAAATGACTCACTCCACGAGTCATGGAGTGAGTCCAAGAGTCATGGTCTGACTTATGGTACACAACCAACAGTAATTCAATCACAGTGATAACAGCTAGACCATGAGTCGTGGTTAGTACCAGTGACTCATTGGGTGACCCATTCTGAGTGGAAAAGTAAAAGTCTTGAAAGATGTAATTTTCATCCCAGTGGAAACGACTTGAGGGAATGAGTCGTTAGGTTAGACCACGGGTTGTTAGGTGACTCATTCTGATGGTGGACTTAAGATTTAACATTTTTCTTCAAAGGTCACGAGTCCCAGCCACGACTAGTTACTAAACCTCACATGTCATATAGTGTTAAATATGCCTAAGTCATGATTTCACCTCAGGGACCACGATTCATGGGATGACTTGTTGTTTTAGGGTATGAGTTGTACCCAGAACCATGACGACTATTTCCAAATAATCAGTTATGTTTTTAAAAGAGTGTTTCAATCCTTTCCTTAATGCCTACACCTAAACTATGTTGTTTAAGGCCTATTAGGAGGGGGTTAAAGGGACTTAGATGTTTTTTGCCCATTATTTCCCAATAGGTAGAAATTAAAAATCAGAAGGCGATTAAAATCTCAAGGTTAGACACTAGGGTACTTCACCAATAGCTTCAAGAATTCTAGTATCTTGTAAGAATACGTCATCCATGTAAGTGAGATTTTAGTAATGGGTATCCTTTTACCCTTGTGTCCCAAAATATTTTATAAAATCTTAGTTTCCATGATTTATGAATTAGAGTTCATTTCCAAGTTATGATTTCTCTTGAATTTCAGTCTTATTATGATCCCTATACAGTTAGAACATGTTTTTCCATGATTTTACATACAATATGATACTATTCTATATGGATTAATACTTAGCATGATTTCAAGTAGAATTTATAGATTTCAGTTATATATTTAAAGAATGTTTTGAAACCATTAGAGTTTTAGCATGAACCAACATGATTAGTTTCAGTGTACACATTTTTAGAATACTTTCAGAATAAACAGGTTCTGGCCCAGATATTAGGACATCATATTTTAAAAGAGCTACAATATATATATATATATATATATATATATATATATATATTAGTTTGGGAGTACTACTTCACACCGAGTTGGACTAAGGCATCAGTTTCACCCAAAGTTCCAAAACTATGTGCCACCATAGGTTTATTTAACCCTCCCAATTTGGGCATCAGTTTAGTGATCACGCTAGCTATTCTTTTATACCCTTGGAAAGGTATATTGGGTCCTCTCAATAGGGCTTATACATCGGAATCCATATTTAGTTCACATGATTTATGTTGGTTAACAGACTCTCCCACAGACTTAGATTCAAATTATTTGTACATGACCCTCAGTTCAGTTTTAATTGCATTATTTTACAGCTTTTTAGAGTATCTTTGCATATCAGTATTTATGCACATCACTATGGGCTCATTCTACTATAAATCAGTTTAGTTTATATTTAGCTTGAATTCAGTATAGTTTATCAGTATTTTTAGCATGAATAGTTTTACTTTATATCTTACATATCTCACATGCTCAGTACATTCAAAGTGCTGATTGGATACTCTTTTTTTGTTGTATTATCTTATGATATAGGTTTGGGCACTCAATAGGAGCATCACGATTAGCATATTCTAGTACCGCATCAACAATTATCAGTGGTGAGTCTTCATCTTTCGAGGACAAGGATTTATTATTTTCTTTAGTATTTTTAGTTTTAGAAATTTAGAGTTAGCTGGGGGGCTTGTCCTAGAAATTCATCAGTTAGTGAAGGCTTTCAGACATAGAGTCTGTTATTTTAGATTTTTTTTCAGTATTAGTATTCTATTCAAACTTGGTTAATTTTAATAGCTATCTCATATTCAGTTTAGCTTCTGCTTAGTACTATATATATTCAGATTGTTTAGTATTATGCCATGCCATGGGTTCTCTTGGGATCACTTGTGACTCTAAGCACCGTTTTACATCCAGGGTATAGACTCGGGTTATGACAAACTTGGTATCAGAGCATCAGGTTTAAGGATTCCTAAGTTGTCTGAAAACTGCATTAAGTAGAGTCTCTTTTATGGGTGTGAAGAGTACCACACTTATAAGAGGGAGGCTGTGAAATATATTGGTAAAATCTCACTTATTTCATGTTCATATCGTCCGATAGAGTATAAAATCTAATTACCCTTCTAATTCATGCTCTATACATTTATTAAGCATGCCTCCCAGAAGAGCTAATAGAAGAAGAAACTATAACCAGCCAGCCCCACTAGCACTAGCAGATCCCCTGAATGCATAAGTCACTCATTCTAAATTCAGGACTGCTTTATAGGTGCTTGATTTAGCCATGACCAATCAGGTCAATCAGTAAACAGTTGTACCTGCAAACCCAAACGAGAATGCCTTAGCTATAACAGCCCAGGACTTCACTTGGAGGAATCCTCCAGAGTTTTATGGTTCGAAGGTGGATAAGGTTCCACAGAATTTTATTAGTGAGGTTCAAAAGATCACTCGAATCATGGGCATCACACCAATTGAGAGTACATACTTAGCCTTTTATCAGTTGAAAGGGGTGCCTCAACTATGAGTTAAGCAGTGGAAAGACAACCAATGTGTGGATGTAGGCCCAGTTGATTGGGATGAGTTTGTGACTGCTTTTCTAGATAGATTCTTTCCCTATGATTTAAAGGAAGCTAAGGTTTAAGTGTTCATCAACTTAAAGTAGGGTAACATATCTATAAAGGAATACTCTCTGAAGTTTACCTAGCTCTCCAGGTATACTCCAGAGATGGTTGTTGAGCCGAAGGGCTCGAATTAGTAAGTTTGTTTCAGGTGTTTCAGAGTTAGTGGTCAAGAAGTGCAGGACTGCTATGCTTATTGGAGAAATGGATATCTCCAAACTTATGACTCATGCAAAGTAGATAGAGAAAAAGATGTTAAAAGAGAAAGAAAGGGAGACCAAGAGGGCTCAGACAGGTAACTTTGATTATTCCTAACAGAGGTCGAGCTGTGGTAATCACTCTCAGTTTTAGTAGAGATCTTCATCTCCAACACCTGTTTCAGCTAGGCCTCTATCCCCGAGACCTCGTCATGATCATAAGCATAGGGCTTCAGGCTCTAAGTTTTAAGATAGTTTTACATATAGCCACACTTTTCAAGCATGTCCTAAATATGGTAAGAATCATCTAGGTGAGTGGCTTGATGGCAAGGAGGGTTGTTTTTGATATGGTTAGACTGGACACAGGTAGAGGGATTGGCCATTAGCCAGATATGGAAATGGGGGTAACAAGGCTTAGCCTATTACTTCAGCCACCCATTCATATAGCCTATCTCTATAGGATGCATGCTTCTACTAGTGAAGGTGGTGGTCAGTGCCAGAACCACTTTTGTGCTTTGTCTTCTCATCAGAATCTGGAGAGCTCGCCAGACGTATTCATTGGTACATTATGAGCCATTCATATAGATGTATATGCATTGTTAGATCAAAGAGCCACACTTTTCTTTGGGACTCTATGTATTATAGTAGATTTTAGTGTCAGTTCCAAAACTCTTTCCAAACCCTTCTCATTCTCTACTTTTGATGGTGACTCAGTTATAGCCAAACAGATATATAGAAATTACCCAGTCTCAACTATTTTTAAAATCATCATAGTTGATCTAGTAGAGTTAGATATGATTGATTTTGATATTATTATTTGCATGGACCGGTTACACTTCTATTATGCTTCAATCGACTGTGAAACTAGAGTCGTTAAGTTTTAGTTTCCCTAATGAACCAGTCTTAGAACGAAATGGTAGTACCTCAGCAACTATAGGTCGGTTTATCCCTTACCTTAAGGCCAAAAAGATGATCTCTAAGGGTTATATTTATCATTTAGTTAGGGTTAAGGATTCTAAGTCCAAATCCCCAACCCTTTAGTCAGTTCTATTTGTTAATGAGTATCCAGAACTATTTCTTGAAGATCTGTCTGGAGTCCCTCTTGACCAGGAGATCGACTTTATAATAGACCTTTTTACAGATACCCTACCTATCTCATTTCCTCTTAATAGAATGGCTCCAGCTGAGTTTAAGGAATTGAAAGATCAATTGAAGGACCTCTTAGACAAAGGTTTCATCAAACCCATAATCTCTCCATAAGGTGCTTCAGTTCTCTTCATGCGTAAGAAAGATAGTTCCCTCAGAATGTGCATAGATTACCGTCAGTTAAACAAAGACACAATCAAAAATAAATATCCTATTCCCAGGATTGATGACTTGTTTGACCAGATTCAGGGTGCTTGTTGCTTCTCAAAGATAGACCTCAAATTTGGCTATCATCAACTCAGAGTCAGAGAATGTGACATTCCAAAAACAACATTCAAATCCCAATATGGTTACTATGAATTTATTTTTATTTCTTTTGGACTAAAAAATTCCCGTACAGGTTTTATGAACATGATGAACAGGATGTTCAAGTAGTATTTGGACATGTTCATCATCGTATTCATAGAGATCATCCTTGTTTATTCTCGGAGTAAGGATGAACATGCAGACCATTTGAGGATCATTACAGATTCTTAAAGATCGCAAGTTATTTGCTAAGTTTAGCTAATGTTAATTTTGGTTGAAATCAGTACCATTTCTTAGTCATATCATTTCCAGTGAGGGCATTCAGGTTGATCCTCAAAAGACCAAAGCAGTTAGCAACTGGCCTAGACCAATCTCTCTTTCAGACATTAGGTGTTTCTTGGGTTTATCCTAGTACTACAAGTGGTTTGTTGAAGTTTATTCATCTATTTGTTCTTCTATGTCTAGATTGACCCAGAAGAAAGTCAAATTTCAGTGGTCTAATGCATGCAAGAAGATTTTTTAGGAGTTGAAGACTCAATTTACTTTTGCTCTAGTTTTGACTCTACCAGAGGGTCCAGATGGGTTTGTTGTTTATTATGATACTTCCAGAGTAGGCCTTGGGTGCGTATTGATGTAGCACGATAAGGTCATAGCTTATGCTTCTAGGCAGTTCAAAGTTTAGGAGAAGAATTACCTGGCTCATGATTTTGAGTTGGCAGCTGCTGTTTTTGCCTTTAAGATTTGGAGGAACTATCTTTATGGAGATTATGCATATGTGTTTACAAATCATAGGATCCTTTAGTACATGCTCAATTGGAAAGATCTAAATCTTCATCAAAGAAGATGGCTATAGTTGTTAAAAGATTATGACATGAGTGTTTGTACTATCCAGGTAAAGCCAATGTAGTGGCTGATGCTCTTAGAAAAATTTTCATGGGTAGTGTTGCTCATGTAGAGGATGAAAAGAAAGAGTTAGTTCGTGATTTTCACAAACTTTTTTCATTGAGAGTTTATCTTATTGATTCAGCTAAGGTAGTGTTGGTTCAGAAGGGTTTAGAATCTTCATTAATGGCAGAGGTAAAGGCAAAGTAGGATAGTGATCCCATTTTACTTAAGTTAAAGGAAGCAGTTCAAAATTAGAAGGTAAAGGTTTTCTCCTAAGAGGGATATGATGTGTTTCGTTATCAGGGTGTCCTATATTTTCTAGATCTGGATGTTTTGAGATAGCTGATGCTGATAGAAGCTTATTGATCTCTATATTCTATTCATTCTAGTGACACCAAGATGTAGTGAGACATATAGGAAGTCTATTTGTTGAATGGTATGATGAGGGATATCATAGAATTTGTAGCTAAGTGTTTGAATTTCCAGCAGGTTAAGGTTGAGCACCAAATACCAGGTGATATGACTCAAAATATTAGCATTCCTACTTGGAAGTAGGAAGAGATAAATATGGACTTCAGTATAGGTTTATCTCGTATGCATCAACAACATGATTTGATATGGGTTATTATAGATCAGACGACTAAGTCAATATATTTCCTGCCAGTTGATACTATAGATTCAGTTGAGAATTATGCTAGGCTTTTCTTTTGAGAGTTTGTCAAGTTGTATACAGACCCTTTGACTATCATCTTAGATAGGGGTACTCAGTTTACTTTGCAATTTTGGAAGTCCTTTTAGAAGGGTCTCGGTATGTAAGTTCATCTCAGCACATCATTCTACCCCAAGACAAATGATCAGGTAGGGGGAAAATTTAGACCTTATAATAACAGTTTTTGCTCCAGTATTCAGATGGCTCTATTTAAGGCGCTTTATGGTAGGAGGTGTAGATCTCATATTAGATAGTTTGAGGTTGGTAAAGCTACTTTGATAGGGTATTATTCAGTTTATAAGGTTATGGATAACGTTCACCAGATTAGAGAAAGGCTGAAAATAGTTCAAAGTCATCAGAAAACATATGTAGATGTGAGGAGAAAGGAACTTCAGTTTGTAGTTGATGATTGGGTTTACCTAAAAATTTCACCCATGAAATGGGTAATGAGGTTTTAAAAGAAAGGTAAACTTAGTCCTTGATATGTTGGTACTTATAGGATTTTGAGGTGCATTGGTAATGTGGCCTATGAGTTAGATTTGCCCTCAGACTTAGCATTAGTGCATCTAGTGTTTCATGTGTCCTTGTTGGAGAAGTACATTGGTAATATAGCTTTAGTTGTGCCATTAGAGTGTGTGGGCATGAAAGATAGTCTCTCTTATGAAGAGGTTCCACTTGACATTCTTGACCATCAGTTTTGTAAGTTGAGAAATAAGAAAGTCGCTTTGGTGAAGGTTCTTTGGATAAATCATCTAGTTGAGGGAGCTACTTGGAAAGCAGAGGCAGATATGATAACCAAGTACCCTCACCTCTTTCATCTAGTTTAGTTCTAGCTTGAGGTAACAATTTTCACTTTAATATTTCATTCACTCTCATATCCCATCAATTGTTCTTATGCCCTTAGTATGCATGCATGTCTCATGAACTCAGTTCAATTATATTTCAATCAGAAATCAGTTGTTATAACATAAAATTCATCATTTAAGAACTCAGTGTTTGGATTGCAGCTGTTTCCCTGCCCTTTTCAGCCTAGTTAGTCTTTAGAGGATGAATTTTCTCAAGGGCAAGATATTGTAACATTCCAAAAGTCCCCAAGATCATATCTCAAACTTAGCACAGAAAACCAATTGGAAATGTTCTGCGGGAAAATGGTTTCGACTTGATTAAACTTGAGAACTTAAAGAAATTTCCAAATTTTATCAAAATAGAGTCGCCACATAATTAATTAAGGAGGTAGAAGATGCGACTAGATTTGGAAAGGAAAATTTCCACTCACTTATCTTAGATGTCCAATTCGACATGCCAAGAAGAGGAAGGTTCATTTTTCAAAGTTGATTAAGAAAATACAAAATAAGCTTCAGGCCTGGAAAGGTAAACTTCTTTTTTTTTTTGGGGGGGGGGATATGTGTTGATTAATAATGTTTTGCAAATCATTCCTATCTACTTACTATCTGCTAGTGTTCCACCTAAGTGTGTAATTCATGATTTGCATAGAGTGTCTGCAAGGTTCTTATGGAATTTCAAAGATGAAGGTAGGAATAAACATTAGGTAGCCTGGTCTGAGGTCTGTTTCCCTAAAACAGAAGGTGGTTTAGGCTTCAGGTCCTTGTTTGATATTTCTAAGGCCTTATTTGCTAAATTATGGTGGAATTTCAGGACCAAAAATTCTCTTTAGGCAAATTTTAAGTGGATTAAATACTGTAAGAGACACAGACCTCAAATTGTTGAATGGAAAGGGGGGTCACAAATATAGAAATACATGCTGGAAGCAAGAGATTTATTTCATCAAGAAATCTAGTGGGAACCGAGGTATGGAAGTGCTAGTATATGGTATGATAATTGGACACAATTAGGTGCCTTGCATTATTAGTTAGCTATTACTCATAACATACAGGGTGGGATTGAAGATGTCAGACAATTGATGTGGAAAATAGTTAAAATGTACCACTGTTGGATCAAGTTTTGCCTGAAGATATTTGCTCTCACGTTACTGGTAAATTGAGGGTAGAAGAGGACTCTAGAGAGTGGGACAAAGCATGGTGGAGTTTGTCAGCTGATGGGAAATTTAGTGTGGATATTGCTTGGAACTTGGTGAGAACTGAGAAAGAAAAGCAGGATTACTTCACTAACATTCAGGTAAAAGGATTACCCTTCAAGATGTCATATCTATTGTGGAGAGTATGCAAGAACAGACTACCAATTGGGGAGGTTCTAATGCAAATAAAGCTGGAGGACAGGGTAATCTGTTTTTGTTGTAACAATTCACAAATTGAAACATTTGAACATTTGTTTTATGGTTGTCCATACACTAAGAAGATTTGGCAAAATTGTACAAGTGCAACTGGTTTCTATGGCCCCTTTTCACAGTTGAAAAACACCATTTATAAGTGGTGGCAGGTTGAATGTGCCCTAAAACTAAAACCAATTTTCAGAATTTTTCCAGCAATGGTGATTTGGCATGTATGGGAAAGGAGAAATGTGATCTACTGTGGTGGTAAAATGTCCTTACAATGTTTAATGAATGGACTGGAAAGGAATATTCACATGTTTGCTAAGAATGTATACCCTTGGCTAAGAGGAATTCCTAACAGTTGGCCCATAATGGTGCACTACTTTGAAGAATACATGCCTATTCTAGTGACTAAAGTGGTGAGATAGAAGATGCCTAATTTAGGATGTTTTAAATCAAATTCTGATAGTACTTGCAAAGGCAACCCTGGACCAATGTCCAGTGCCTTTTGTATCAGGAATGATATGGGAGAGTTAGTATATGCAGAAAAAAATCTTGTGGGTGAAGGCACTGTGCTAGAAGCATAAACTATTTCTCTGAGAAGAGGATTAGAATACAGTATTGCACATAATTTGCATCCTATTGTACTTGAAAGTGATTCTCTTACTTTAAAGAAGGTGTTAGCAAATGTATGGGAGATATCTTGGATTAGTTCAATGGAAGTGAAGAGGATCAATGCTATAAGAAGGAACAATCTAAGGATGGTAGAGGCTGCTCACATACTAAGAGAGGGGAATAAACTGACAGATTTTTTTGCTAACCAAATTTTTTTCTTTGCAGGTACAAGGTCTATAACTTATCCTAATTTTTAGGTGATTCCAACAAAACAAAAACAATCATTAACATGGAGAAGAAATGAATACCCAACTTGCGTATTAGGAGGTTTCAAAACAACAGTTTCACATTCAGGAACACAGCAAATAGTTAACACTAATCAACAAGAAGGAAGTTAAACACTCATACAAGGACAACAACGGGAAAACAACTTATCACCAAATCTAACATCCAAGAGTCAAAATCTAATGAATCTCACCCATGAACAGTGGTATTAGCTTCTTTGGGAGCTCATCCTGTTAAGCGGAGAGATCTTTTAGATTAGGTGACTTTATAAGAGATCTAGCTAAGGATTTGTAAAGCTGCACTCACCAAAAGCTGTGAACGATGTGGTTGATCGAAATATTGCTGAAGGAGTCTTCAATGAACTAGATTCATGGCGCTTGTGAGAATTTTGAGTGCCCCATATTATATCTACTCGAGCTTGTTTCAGTGTCAACCATAGACTAGCAGTTGGAGGTGGATTAGCTAATCTTTCCTTTCTTCGTCGCCTTTTTCAGCTGATACTCATCGGATTCTGGTGAAGGCTTGACTGATGATGAATATTAGAGTGAAGTAGCGATTTTCCCTTTTCCTTTCCCCTCTCTTTCCTTTTCTTTTTAGACTTTTCTATTTCCTATTTTTAGATTTGTTGCTTTTTTATTCGTTTTCTCGAGTTTGGGCTATATTGGGCCTAATTCTTTGCTTGTACAGACTGATTTTCCTTTTAATAAATGGACAAATCTGGCCTTTTTGATTAAAAAACATAATTAATTAAGAAAAATCAAGAAAACCTTTGAATACTTAAAACAGAAAAATTCTTTAAAAATTTAGAAATTCGAGTAAGGGTTCAAATTAATACTCTTAAAAGGATGTTAAGGCACCAAGAGTATCCGCTAACTTTTTGTTATCCGAGCTATTTGAAAATAACTTCATTTGACTAACTTGATTCAAATGGGGACTTATTTATTAAGACTGAAAAGAGATTTTAAACATGCTACAATGATGATCAAATTCCATTTTTTGAAAAATGATAGTAAAATCTAACTTTCATTTTAACATCTTAATTAAAGGGATTAAATTTAAAACAAAGCAAATTGATGCAAAACATTGGTAACTCCAAAGGGATATTCAACTAAGTTAAGAAAGGAGTTAGTGTTAATTACAAACCAATCAACAACAATAAATTACAAAGAAATGAAAGAAAGATTTAAAGGTTGGGCCCCTGTTTGGGCCCAAAAGATCTGTCCAGATTTGGACTTGTACTTCATGGACTTTTAAGTCCATTTCAGTCCCTTTGTATCACAACCCTTTATTCTTGTGTTTTTCCTGTATACACACTGTATACCAGTGTATAAATCTATATATTAGCCTCCCTTTTACAAATACTCCTCCGTTGAACTTGTACGCTTGCTTCCGCAGTTTGTATATTGCATACATAATAGTCTATTATTGTATACTAGCACGAATCATTCTTTTTGGACTTAGTATTTGAGGCTTGGACTCAAAACACAAGGTTAGGCTTGGATAACCCATCGAGGTGATGTGGGAAAATGTGGAATCCATAACGGACTCGCTGATGGTCACATGTCTCAAATCAAAGATATGAATTAGTATATGAACTTGCCAATATATCAAATAAAATAATTTAAGAAAGGATAGTTTGATTCCTATACTATCAAATAACATTCAATCTCTTATAATAAAAAATAACGATCCCATATGTTCAAAGCAATTTATCGACTAGAATGAGGGAAGAGGCATGACTTAATTCAGACAAAAGGAATTTTCCAAAGTCTTAAATTTTAACAGTATACAAAAGAAAAGGGCAACTGCATATCTAACACACCTTACTCTAGCTATGAAATAGTGATTCCCTGTAAAGAAAATTGATTTTGATTATTACCTATTGCTAAGCAGATAACTCCCAATCTAATATCCATCAGACTATAACAAATCCAGTAAATACCAAAAATAGAGGACCTGAGGAGGTAAATCTAGGAACCTTCAAGGAAGTCGAACTAATTTGTTCAAGACCTCCTAAGGGTTTGACTATCTTTCTTGCCAACCCATTCTCCTGTTGAGAACATCCTAGAGAGATAACATTCCAAAACAAGAAAAATCAAAAACAAGAGTAAGCACAAACTTTAATCCTTGATCGAAACAACTGAGAGTAAACTTATTTGGCTACTGATTTTAGATGAGGACCTACACCATATTTTAGTACTGGCCTTTCCTTTAGCAATTTCTAGAAAGAATGGATTAAAATGAAGCAATTCAATCACTCAAAAAGGGTGCTATCTAGATGAAAGGAATCAGTTCAAATAAAGAATAGTGGAGATGCAAATATCTCTCACACATGGGGGGACTTGCAGGGGAAGATCAAATTGGGATCTTTAAGATGAAAGACTTGAAATATGCAAATTAATAAGACTTGGCTCCAGCTTCTCCTTCATTGCGAGTTGGAAAATAAGCGTTGATGAATCATTTCAGATTTCGAGACCGAGAAGGAAAGAGACAAATATAAGGGAAAATCCCTATTTTTCTCATCGCATTTGGAAAAATTATTGTTTCATTCCCTCGCTTCTTGAAATGATAAATCAAGAAGAATCCTTAGGGAGTCCTTTGCTCCAAATATGCTCAAATCCATGACATCAATTACTCAATAACCAATTTTCACAAATGAATACACGCAAACTCCAAGCAAGTCACAACAACACCCCATTATCCAGTTTCTACTAATATTTATATACCAAAATAGACCACAAATCAAAAAATAATTACACTCTGGAAAACATAAACAAAGTAAACCTCAGACCAAAATTTTACACAAACGACTAAACTCTCAATCTTAAATGCCTCACCAAAATCAATTACTTTCAAACAAGACCCGCATCAATGAATCTCACACCAATAAAATTTCACAACCAGTAATGATATTTCACACTATAACACTCAAATACAAAAGGAAAAGTTGCAAAAGGATGAAGCATTGCAAAAGGATGAAGCATTTACCTATTTTGGAGCAGCGAACTTGGACTTAAGCTTTCATTGGAGCTTCTCTACCACTGGCAATGAAACGGGCACTCAAATTTTTTAGCCTAAAGTTTCAAGCTCAAAGTTGAGTGTCAGAGAAACCTTCTCACTGAAATCATTTCTGATAGTTAAGATCCCTCACTAATTAGGGCTCTTTGCTATCCAACGCTCACCCCTTACTGATGAATAGTGAGGGTTTTATATAGGGGAGCATAGGAATCGATTTTTTGATTTGGGCGATCTGGGATGGAAATTTCAAAGGGATTTTTGAAAGGATTTTTTGAATTTTGAATTAGGATAAGCCTTCACAACTCATGAATTGTACCAATTGGTACAAAAATCAGATTAGAATAGGGTCAAATGAATTTGAGGATTTTAAGAAAATGCTGCAGTCAATTTGAATTGGATGAATGTGTACCTTCCTAGTATGAATTCTACTATTCTTGGGGAATATCCACTTGGAATTTGGATAAACGACGTCTATTGCCACCTAGGGCTAGTATTAGAAACTTCTTGGATATTTTTGATTGTTTCTTGTGTACTCATCATATGGAGATCATACCGATAGATGACATTTAGATAAAAATTTAAAATGTTGGAGTTGATTGGGGATGAGAGTTGACGGAGGGAGTATTGGATGGTTGGAATCATTGTTGGGTGTGTGTTGTTTTTATTTGAGCGAGGAAGAGGAGTATAAGAGTGATGGGGATCTTTGTCTGTCGGTTCGAGTTGTAGTAGAATGGGATGGGTCAGGTAGTTATTAAGGGTTAAAGTTAGGCTTTTTAAGAAATAGCCAAATCTATTTAAGAATAGCCACATCGATTCCAAATATGATCAATTGCATTGCAATTGTGGCCAAATGAAATTACAAACACTGCCACATTTAGCGAATGACCTAAATTGAACAAAAAAATAAAATGAATTGGTATCATTTTAATTCTGAGCTTCTTGGTTTAGTAAAATCCAAATAATTATGTTCCAAAATGATCTATTTTAAGGCAAATTACATCTAAATCAAATTAGCCTAAATTTAAGCAATTTTTAATGGTGAACCTCAATCAAAAGTCAATTTTGATAAAATATATTTATTTAAATAACAAAATCGTACGATCTCTTATATTTTAATACAAAAATGCATAATAGTTATTTAAAATGACAAAATTAACCCAGAATGTTTTTTGCATAAATTCTTCTTATAAAACAATTATTTAAAATCATGATCCCCTAGAATCAATAGTTGACACACACAAACTAGAATAGACAGAAGCTCCAAATTAAAAACTGCCCCATCTCTTTGGGTAGGGTGAATGAAAGTAACCCTGGGCAAAGGAAGCTTGACGTTCCTAATTTTGTTCGACCATAGATTTGTCTCTTTAAAAGCGATTGGTTGTTACACAAATTTTAAGGAATTATAGCCGGACCCTGGTATTAGGTTTCCTACATATCTCAAATTACATTAAAATTTAGGAAACTTGCAGTTCATAGCGCTTGATTTTAAGAATGATTTTTAAAGAAGTCACAAGTTATCCTAATTCCAAATTTTGAAGAGATCGAAAAGCTTGTGAATAGGGAGATTGGGGGGATTTTGGAATACTGTCGAGTTTTTAACATAGAGCCCAACCTACATATACCCAAGAATCAGGGGATCAAACTGCTACATCTCTTTTGGCGCAGCCTTCATCATGCTCTATGTATGACACTTTCTTTGATAATTTGTTGATTTTTTTCATCTTCTTAGATGATTTTTTGGGATAAACCTGTGGTTTTGGTTTGGAAATTTCATCCTCTTAGACGTTCTTTACAAAATTCGATATAAGAATATTAGTAGAAAATGTAAATCACGAATGGTTGATAGTTCTTTCACCATACTTTTGCATGGGTTTATTTCTAAAAAAGTATTGTCATCCTTTCCTGTACCAGTTTTGGAAGATAATAATTTTCACAATAGTATACACAATAACCCTCTTGGTTGTTGGACATAATGGCCCTTTTGGCTGTTGAAATTTTTTTCAAAATAGGGTGGCCTTCTCAGACACCGACTACATTTTTAATAAAACGGTCCCTGTGACCGTTTTCTATTATGTTTGATAATGGTAACCCTCTTGTCTACCCATAACGCTTTCTGTATTTGATGCAATAGCCTCTTCAGATATCGACAATGATTATTTGCATATGACCTTGGGTAAGTCTTGCACATTTTTCATACAAATATGACTTACATATATCCCTCGAGTTGTCAATATTTAGGTAATCTTGCATATCATATTGGATATGAGATGACTTACAGATGTCCTTTGAGTTGCCATCTTTTGGGTAATATTGCACATTATCTGACCTTGGATAAGAGATGGCTTACAGATATTCCTTGAATTGCTAGCTTTCGGGTAATCCCACACATTATCCAACCTTGGATACGATGTGGCCTATAGATACCCCTTAAATTGTTAGTTTTTGGGTAATCCCATGCATAATCTATCTAGATTATGTTGTGGCTTATAGAGGACCATTGGACTGCTAATTTTGGTACTCCTGCACATCATCCAGTAAGGATTTAGCTGTGTCTTATGGATAACATTTGGACTGTCAACTTTTTAGGTAATCTCGCATACTATCTGGTTAGGATGTTGTTGCGGGCTTATGGATAACCCATTAGCTGTCAACGTTTGGGTAATCTTGCACTTTATCTTATCTTGGATGTTGCGACTTATAGATGACCTTTAGATTATAAGTCTGTGGTTGGATAGCGACTTAAAGACGTCCTTTGGGCCATGTTCTTTTTTAGATGCATTTGATGTTGATACACATTTTTTGGCATCAGACGCTACCGTTTTCACATGATTTATGGATATCAATATGTGATCGGTTCGATCCAACGTATAAAATGTGACTTAGGGATGCCTTAAAATAATATCAGTCCCTCAACAGAACTAATAAAGATACATCAATCAAATGGTCAAAATAAATGCCCCTCCATTAGTAGGGATGAATAGAGATCAATTGATAGGATATAGTTTGGCAAAATAAATGCCCGTCCATCGGTAGGACAAATAAAGATCCGTTGATAAGATATAGATTGGCAAATTAAATGCCCATCCATCGGTAGGACGAATAAAGATCAATTGATAGAATATATATTGGCAAAATAAATACCCATCCATTAGTAGGATGAATAAATATCCATTGATAGTATATAGATTGACAAAATAAATGACCATCCATCAGTAGGACGAATAAAGATCGATTGATAGGATATAGTAGGTCCATCAAAGGGACAGTTGGTGCAGGTTTGTTGGAGGAATAGATAAAACTCCATCAATAAGATATAAGCATGTTTATCATAGAGACAATTGTGTAGGTTCATCAAAGGAACCAATAAAATTTCATCAATAAGCATGAATGCATGTCCATCGAAGGGACAGTTGTGTAGATTTATTAAGGAAACCAATAGAAATCCATTGATAGGATATAAACATGTCCTTCAGAGATTGTGTAGGTTTATCAGGGGAACCAATAGAAATCCATCAATAGGATATAAGTATGTCCATCAGAAGGACAATTGTATAGGTTCGTTGGGGGAACCATAGAAATTCATCAAGAGGATATTTGCATGTTCGCCAAAGGGACAATTGTGTAGGTTCGTCGGGGGAACCAATAGAAATTCATCGAGCGAATATAAGCATGTTTGTCGGAGGGATAATTGTGCAGAAGATAACTGTAATGGCATATATGGTAGTTGCAAAAAATATCACCTTCATTATTTTATTGGCATGTTGACTCCTTTGTGTGTACCTGCGCTCAAGGTAAATGATAATAGATACAATGTCATTTTTGCTAGCGACTATAGTCAAATTTTGAAAAAGTTGTAAAGAAAGCATTCATAATATAAATGACTTTGTATACAAACATCATCCTCTTTTTGAGGTGAATATCTAAACACGAAGTCATTTTTGAGGTAAATAAATGATTGAACTCCGTTTCTAGGAACGACTATAAATACCACTTTCGAATGTTATATGTTTGTTTTGATCTATGATGGATTGGAGGAGGATGTCCTTTCTCTCCGTATTGAGTGACCACTTCGTTGTGTCGACTCTTTTGCGTGTACCTGCACTCAAGGTGAATAGTCAGTAGATACAGTGTTACTTTTGCTAGCAACCACAGTCAAACTTAGAGAAAGTTTTAGATAAAACATTCATAACATAAATCGAATGACTTTGTCACGAACATCCCCTTTTCAAAGTGGAATAGACAAACAAGAGGTCTTTGGAATATAAATGAATGGTTGAACCATGTCTCTGGGGAAAGCTACAAACCATTTTTGAACATTATGTGTTCGTTTTGATCCTATGATTTGTTGGGGATTTGGGAAGGATGACATTTTTCTCTCCTCATCTGTCGATCCCTGCAACCATAGAAAGATTGTTAGTTCTGGAAAGCTTTGCCATTTTTGAATCTTCCTATTGTCTTGGCTCCTCACTCCCTATTTTGAGTATGTTTCTAATCCTTTTCATTCTTAGAACAACATGCATCCATGAAAAAAATGTTAGTTTCCATGAAACTGATCTATGTTCACCTCCTTTGACCTTCTGCTTCTTTCTTTCCACCCTTTGGGTGCTTGTCACTTCAAACGCTTTTCGACTCCCTCGGTCAATTTTGTTATGTCACACACTAACTCAGTGAACATCCTTGGTTCTAGGAATGACACATTTGACACTTGTTGGCAAGCTCTAGAGATGTTTCAGCTTTGTAGCTAGGACGTTTGAAGATGAATTTTCAAAAAATCTATTTATAATTGAGGATTGGTACACTTGGACTTTGTTGTAGCTGGAGACTTATTTGAAGTTGACTCTAATCTCTTAGCGCTGGGCGTTTTTCAGAGTTTGAACTCATGAATAAGGCCTCAAATTTCTACCCCAGTTAGACATCTTGAGGCAAATATTGACTCGTTGATGAAACAATTGGCACTCCGCATGGATCTTGAGATTTTTTCTATCAATATTCAAAGTTTGAAGTAGATGTTTACCAATCCCCATCAACGACGCCAAAAATTTGACGAGGCCAATATGTATAGGATTTTATTGCTTGTACTTTGTCAAATTCTAGTATAGTTTAAGATATCATCCCATAGAGATTGAAACCACCCAGGCTACAAATTTGTATTATCTTAATTACTATTCGAGAGAATCAAATTGATGAAAGGTGAAGTTGGAATTATAGATTACTTAAGATTAAAACAAATTACTTTCTAAAGATTTATAAATAAAAAGAGTCGGGAATCATTGAATTCACTTGATAATATTATTACAATAAAATCTCAGTTTCCACAAGTATTTTACGAAAGAATATTTGCTTATTGCTAATACAATTATATTTTGCTCCCTAAAAAATAATCAATTAATAAACACTCTGTGAGGTTATGTTAATTAATTGATTTAAGACTAGTGACAGTTAAATCAAAATATTTTCTTGCCTGAATTTTGTGCTAAAAGGTGTAAAGACCTCTTGTGATTAGTCTTCAAATCAATAAGCTTATTTGAGTCAATCCCTTTGTGAGAATTAGAACTGAAAGAAATAAGATAAACACCCCTTAAATCCATAAGCTTATTTGAGTTAATCCCTCAGTGAGAATTAGAACTAAAAGAAATAAGATAGAGATCACTAAAATCAATAAACTTGCTTGAGTCAATCCTTCCGTGAGAATTGAGACTAAAAAAAGCAAGATTAAATATTAGAAATAAGAAATAACTAAAAATTACTCTCACTCTAGTATTTTACTCATTAGTTATTATCTATTAGTTTTACTCCGTGAGAATTACAAAATTAATATAATAATGATTTAGAGGTAAAATAAATATGTGTGAAAATAATAATTAGATAAAAGTCATATTCCAGCACAATATGAAGATGTAAGTAAAACATTCAGGCGAACCATGTATTAAGACTGAGATAATATTATAAATATATATATATCAAGCTTCAACAACTATTCCAACCGAAAGAAATTACTCCATTATGGAGAAAAGATAAAAACTACTAAGAAAATATTATCCTACTAAAAGAAAAAGAAAAGAAGAGAAAGAAAACAAGACTAATGAATCTTGCTCAGGGTGTGTCTACTTTACAATGAAAGAACCTGTCACAACCAAAAAGAGTATCTGATGGCACCTGTTACATCCTCCAGTACAGGTAAGCCTATCACAAACCCAAACTCAATAATTAAATAATTCAGAAGCGGAAGAAGAATAGAACAAATCTCAAAAGATATTTAAAGATAAAATAAAGGATTTCAAGATACATTCCAGGTCTGGTTGTCACTAGTACAAGCTTCTAATACAGAATGATATCATTAATCTAAAGTATCTTAAATGCGAGTAAACATAAGATAAATAAAGAGAAATTCGGTAACCTTTGAAGTCTGACAGCCACTACCTTAATCTCCATAACTCCAATGCTAAAGGAATGCAATATACGATCTACTACCTGAAACAATACATGCACAGGGTGCAGAAAACAAGGAAAAAGGAAAGAAAAGTAAGGATGAGTACGAAACATATGTACTCAGCATGCATCATTGATAACCGATCCTAATCCAAAGCGATGGTGAGAAGCACCACCCCAACTAACTAAAGTTTTCCTAAATAGATCTATAACTAAAAAAATACTCCACTTCATCTAATCAGGGTATCCCAAAACAACAGTCATAGGAGTATCAATATACATGATAGGCTAAATAATCCAAGTGAGTCAACACTAGTCAGTCTTATGATCAACAAGTAGAAGGAAGTCATTATAAGGGAAACTCACTAACACAGTATATCAATCTCAATTATCATGTTCAACCAATAATCTGGGACAAAGTAGTGAGAGTGTGCAATTATGTGTATATCATTCTACCAATAGGTACGATACTACATGTCTTACTAATCAAGCCATAGCCATACCCTGCGTCTCATAAATATCCCAACTCCCAAATCAACCAAGAGGTAGTATAATATGATGAAATATAGTGAAATGAATGCGGAATACATAATATCACAAACAAGTTCCAATCGCGGTAATTCAATACAAAAGTAAATATTCAAACACAATATCAGAACATACCAAGGAAATACCATGCAATGTAATATAGTGATGATTATGGGATGATGATGAATGATTTGAAAGTTATCACATAACTTTCTGTATACACCTATCAAGCTTTAGCGCTCCCAACATAGGACCCATGAGGGGTTCGCAACCCATATACTGTAATGACCCTCCAGGTCATTTTATCAATTTCCATGAATTTTAGGAATTTAGTGACATCATAGTGGAAATATGTCATTTAGGACTTTCCAAAACTGTCGGTTTGGTTTTCAGATAGTTCGTTTGGGTTTTAGGCTCATTTATCTGTTTTGGAGCTTTCGCTATTAAGGAATTGGTCTCGAACCAAAACTCTTAGTAAATGGCCTCGAATAAAAATTCCAACAGTGTAATTATCTATGAAATGTTGATTTTAGTCTAGGGGGCCCTTGGTCCAGGTCCCGAGGCTTTCATACTTATTTTGGGATATTAGATGGAAATTGGTTAAAACGAAACTATAGGTATGGGACCCACATTTAATCAAAACGATCTCTCATGATAGTTTTAATAGTTTCATTGATTTTGAAATGTTGATTTTGGTATGGTAGCATAGTTTATTTGCACGCATGAGGTTCCAAACGAATCCCGAGCACCCAGTCAGAGTTCGTTGAAACTTGGCTTTTACTGGTTTGTCCAAAATCTGGTGCAAGCATATTTTTCCCTTTGTGTTCGCGAGGAGCTGGTATCATTTACAAAAGTTCAAGTCTTCAATCTTCACATTTGCGAGCCCTCCCATCGAGTTCGCAATGAAGGGTCAGTCTGACCCGATCCATTTCCCTCTTCGCAATCACGACTAGTTGCCCGCGTTCGCGATGGTCTATCTTTCTAAGACTTCATTTTCATGACCCTTCAACCAAGTTTGCAAAGGAAACTTTTGTTGTATCTCGCGATCTCAACCAGGGGGCCTCACATTCGCAATGAGTAACCCCCTGGTAGTATATAACTCCCTCTTTCTCGATTTTTCATTTATTTCTAACCCTTTTTCCGCCATTAGAGGCCCTTGGAGCTTGGAAATTATTGGTATTTCATCCCATTGATATAAGATACATTATCCTATCGATCGTTGGTCATTTTCCCTTTTTGTTCTCGTGTTATTCCTCCCCAAACTTTGTTTAATTCTTGGTTTTAGGGTTTGTTTCTTTGAGCTTTGTGGGATAATTTGGGCCCCAATTTGTTCTCTATTTTTTAGCACACCTTCGTTATCCTTCGAGGGACCTCATGAAAGATTCAATTTGAAATTTCGTTAGCGGGCCTCATAGGACCATTTTTGACCCGATTTTAGGCCCGGAGTTTTATATAACAATATAGGTATCATTTTACTTGTACTAACGCATAGATTATGATTTTTATAGCGTGATGACATTTTGGGATCATGGAGTGAAGATGAGCAATTTGTGGATGGTTCGAGGTTGCGGTTCGACTTCGAGGTAGGCTTCGATCTATTTTTCTCTATGAAATGGTGTAATGTATAGATTGCATGCTAGGTAGGGATTATCGGATAGGTTTATACCTAGTAATACCATAAATTGACCTATTTAGGGAATTTATGATAGAAATGTGACCCGAATCTTAGCCTAGAATACCCGTTATAGTCGTAGGATCCTATTACACTTGATTATATGCTTGTTTGACCTTAGATTGACAGTAAGGATCCCTTAGTATGAGACTTATGGTATTATCTAGTGATTTGGACAATATTCGTCGATTAGGTCCTTCTATTAGTTGTGTGCCCTAATTTACCGTAGTTTCTCGAATCATGGTGCTATTATTATGTTAATTTATATATATTGTTGGGCACGAGGACGTGGTTACGATACCATTTGGACATAAAGTTAGTACTTTATCCTTAAAAAGGATGTGATTCTAGTTTATAGACACTCGGATGTTTATGGTTGTATTGTTTGGATACTAGTGATAGCATGCATACTGTTAGGAGAGTTTATGTTCATTTAGTGGTATAATTCCAATCAAAGCCTTGGTTTTACTACTAGTTTTCTAAAAAAAGGATTTATTCCCACTTTTCACTCTTAAAATTGATTCTTTTACAATGGAAGTTATACCACCCTTATTATTGGATTATGCATTTCTAAAACTGAACATCCTAATTTGGAATTTAGACCGAGGCTGATTTTGATTCATTATTAATCCACTCTTTTACCACTACTTATTCACTTTGGTCGAGGGAGGTTTCAACTATTTCTATATTACTATACTATTTTAGTCCCTTATTCTATCTCGGGTAATGGATTTACAAATATACATTCATTCAGTTCTAGTTCAAGTCCGATATTTTTTACTATACTTTATATATCTTTTCGATACTAGACGAAGTAGATCTATTACGACAGTTATTAGAAGTCCTGGTTTGGGACCAGGCAGTATATATGGATTTATCGAGTCCCATATGGATTCCTCTGTCCAAGGACCATGTATTAGAAGAGGTGATATCTGTAGGTCTTGTCTTGCGAGTCAGCGAGCCGAAGAAGGTGTATATAGTTAGTATAGTTTGGCATTCGATTGGTATGGTAGTATTGGTTTACTTGCCTTCATTCATCCAAGTGCATTGCCTATCACCAGTATGATTGTTTAGCGCTTGTATCTATCGGTCTAATGGGGGCCTGTATAGATACAAGTTATGGTTGTTGTTTGTTGATTACTTGTTTGTGCCTTTGCGGGCTTATGGGGGCCCGATTGGGGTTATTGGTTGTCTGGGCAGCTAATTATAGTATTGTTTGCTATTATTAAATTATTAGTCGCAGGCTGGTTATGGACTAGTACATGAGATTATCGATATGTTTTCGGACCCTTCTCTCATTTTTACTGTGAGACTCATCATTGCTAGATCACCTTATGATTATGCACATTTCGGTTAGAGACCCAGATTATGCTAGAGTTAGCTCCGTCACCTTATATATGATCCCAGTGATGTAGACTAGTTGTTCAGAGTAGTACCTTTATATTTGGTTGTCCATATAGCGAGGTTATATATATATATATATATATATATATATATATATTGTATGTTATTTCCTTCCTTTCTACTACATTTGTATATTGTATTTCTTCTTCTGCTCTATACTATCATATATGAACTAGTTACTTATGGATCCGCGTGCGTCCCTTATTATTGGTAGAATAAGTTAGTTTATCCTTGTCACCTCATTAACATTATTATGTTTCGCTGCTAGGTAGTTGGCTGTTAATTTATATTCTTTCTTTATGTGTTTTTTATACTTGCATTATCTTTGGAGCTCAGTCGGTTGATGCCTACTGAGTACCACGTGTTTGGTACTCATACAACACTTTTGCAGCCTGCAGATCATAATATGAGTTCTCACTGTTGAAGTGTGTGTCATACAGAGCAGCCATAGATCAAAGATTTAGGGTGAGCTCCTGACGTTTTTAGTATTTTTGCTCTCCTTCTTATTGTTAAACTGATCTTTATTTTGTATTCAAAGACATCTTTGTATATATATTTATTTATCCTGTATTTCAGTTGTACTCCTATTGTATTAGAAGCTCTTGTACTGACTTCCCCAGGTTTTGGGAATATATTTACTTTCTTCTTGCCTTTTCTCTCACTGTTATTTAGTTTTGCTTCCACCTTTCTTATTAGTCCATTACTAGCTGTTCCAGACTATGGGTTGGCTTACCTACTGGTGGGTTATGGTAGGTTCCATCATAACCTGACAAATCGAGTCATGATAAATAAGTATCAAAGCATAGGTTCACCGGTGTTGTTGGTACAGGATCTAAATGCCTAGTAGAGTCCTACGGATCTGTACAGAGTCGTGTGTATCCTATCTTCAGAAGGCTATGGGGAATTCCTAGAAAATTCTTTTCCTTGATTCCTTGTTGTGTGTTCGTACTTCTATGAACCTCTAAGTACCTTTTTTGACTCCACTCTTTCCCAGATGGATAGTACAAAGTTGTCGATAGATGCGGACTGGACTTCTGTGCGTGTTACTAGAGTTTCAACTCAGCATCGGGCTTTGGAGCTAGAGATTAATATTGGGGATCTTTAGCATCAGTTAGAGGGTCTAGGGCTAGTCCAGGCTCTGGTAGAGTTTATGACAGCCTCAGCTTTTCAGGATATTGTGTTGGGGATTTCGAACCTTTTCGTGGATATGTCACAGTCAGTGGTGTTGCCCGGTATATCGAGTGGTTCTCAAGCCATAATTAGTTTTGTTGGTGTTCAGCAGGGCTCTTTATCAGCCTCAGAGTATGAGATTGGGTTTCTCGAATGGGCCACACATACTGTTATGTTATTTCCTATAGAGAATGGGTCGGTGCATGGATTTGTCAGAGGATTGACTTTACCACTCCACTTGGCATTGGAGCATTTGATAGCAATTGGGTCTCCTTTATCTCATGTTGTTAATCATGTGAGGACTACATAAAGGGCATTTGTTGATGCATATAGAGGTGGTGGTAAGAGGCCTTGTCAGCAGTTCAGTGTTAGTGGCACTCTATTTGGAGGAAGGGATCCTCCCAGCAGAGGTCAGCATCACTTGCAGCCTATCAGGTTCATGCGGGTAACACCTCAGGGTTTGGGTGATTCTCAGGTAGGTCATGCTGGTCACAGTGGATAGAGTTCTGGTCAGACATCACCAAGTATTCGGTCTAAGTCTTCACATCGTGGTATCCATTTAGGGTCAGTAGTTATAGCGCATCAGAGAGTCCCAAGAGCATGCTTTGATTATTGTGAGATTAGTCATTGGTCTAGGGAGTGCCCCAGGAGTAAGTTGGTCAGCCAGTTGGGGTCAGCTCATGTTTCTTGCTAGGTTAGAGATTTAGGGGTTTGTTTAGACTGTAAAGCGATCGGCCATTGGTCCAGAGATTGCCCCCAACTTGGGATTATTATTTAGTCAGCACAGCTAGATCAGTCTCATAGAGTTGTGGCACCTTTGATTAGAGGTAGTGCACTCTGTATTCTAGTTGGCCGTTTAGACACTCAGTCCAGGTTTGGACGAGTTCAGAGTCGTGCTTCTTCGGGTACGTCAGGGACCATGACTTCGGATCCTATTGATACAGGTGCAATTTGATTTTATACCTTTTAGTTTCTATTTGACTTGAGTTAGGGTTTTCATACCCATCGGTTCTTATATGCCTTGCTGTTGCTATATTGAGTGTTGTGAGATTTTGTGTAGATTTATACATGTTTGACTACCCCCCTCCAATTGTATCCAAACGCACATGCAAGTGTACGCAGTCGTATAAGTAATATAGGATTTTTAAGTCCGAATATCATACCTACAGAGACTTATCGATTAGCTATTTTACTAAATTAGACTAGTGCTTATTATTTATTCAAGCGGTGAATTTCAAGATATACTTATAAATTAACTAAACTAAAAATAAAAATAAAAATAAAATAACTAATGAACAATTAACCAAGAAAAGAGTGGATTCTTACACAATCAATGGATGAATCGATCTATGATTATGATTTTGCTAACAATCATGTTTAGTATCAATTTCATCAACTTATTTGATCATCTAGTTGTTGATTTATGGGGTTGATTTTATGATTCAGAAATGGTCATCATCTAATCATCTATTCAAACTAGTCTCACAACTAAGTCATTGAGCGGGGATGTGAGAAGCTAATTCAAACGCATTTACTTATCTTCCATTTTTGTAACCAAGTAAGGTGATCTAGGTATATTCATATCCTAGCCACAAATCAATTTCTTATTTTATTAAAGAAGAGATCTTACTCCCTATATTCTTCGTTCTAACCACCCGTTCCCTTGGTCAGTTCACTTCAAGCTCAAAAAAATATTTTAAAGGTCGTGAATCTTTAAGTTAGTAAAAGCAAGAATATAAGAACAACCATAATGATAATCAAACAAATAAAATCAAGAGTTACTAAACAATCATTTAATTAGCTACCATAAATCTAGAACGAGAAGTTTAACCCCACATAAACATGGAGCAATTACAACAAATCATCCAAAGAATTAACGTAAAAATAAATAGTAAAGGAGAAGAAAAGATGTAACCAATTTTCTCCAGCCTCCACGGCAGTTTTTAGCTCTCTCTAGGTCAAAAATTCTATAAAATATGATTTTTTGGAATATTTATAAGTGCAGGAAAAAGCCCCAAATAAAATAACTGAGTCCAAAATGGACTGAAAAAATAAAATCGGACTTTTCTACCTTTGCTCCGCGACCCCAAACGCCCAGATCTGTCTCCGCATCGTAGCTTCTATTTGTTTGGTGTATTCAGTTGCTTCCACGTGTGCAGGCAGCCCAAAATTCAATTTGCAATTCGAATTCACCAAAGGTCACTTTTCAATATTTTAATAATTTTATTCCATTAAGCTGCCTGTTTGATTTCCTTCTATAATCTTCCGTCTTTAATTTGTTTTGGCTCCAAATCTTTTCATCTTCACGCCATTTTAATCCCACACATCAAAATATAATATTAGGCACAATACATAAAATTAATTCGCAAAAAAAAAACAATAAAAATACTAAATATGAGGCAAATAATGACTAAATAATATAATTTTAACAATTATAACAAGTTTATGCTATAGTGCTTAAGGAAGCATGTGCAAGAACTAGGAATTCAACAAATGGATCAAGGTAAAAGTACGACTACCAAATAAAAGGCTACAGGCTCAAAGGGGTCAACTAGTGGTATAATATCTGAAAAGGCTAAAATCCTTAAGACAAATCAAAGAAATCGTAACACCCCATACATTTACGACCCTACTTGCCAACTTTGAACCATGTTTACCTTAGTATTGAGAGCAATAGGTACGTATTTTGTATTGTCTTTGATCAAATATTTGATAGCGTGCTAGTAAATGTGATTAGACCCTTGTAGGAGGAATTTGTGACTTTTTTGGAGAATTTGTGAGTAAAAAGTGAGGTTTGGAGGACTTCCAAGCAAAGGATCTTAAAGATAAGAGGAAAGCTAAAGATTTGGACTTGAAGGATCCAACCAAATCCGCAAAGAAAAGTCGAAAATGAATTTTAAGTGTGGGGCGCGCCCAGGAGCGTGCCAGGCCGCTTCTGGCCAAAACTTTTTTGGCACAGGCAGCACAGGGGCGTGCTAGGCAGTGTGCCAGGCCGCTCTTGCACACCTTTTCAAGTGCAGAAATTTTTCTAAGTCTCAGGGGCACCCGGGAGCGTGCTGGGGTGCTTTTCGCTAAATTTCTTCTCCGATTTTGAGTCTATAAATAGGACTCTTGGGTTATGGTATCATTATTCCATATTAGTAGGACTACTCTTGGGAGAGTTTGGAATCCAAGTTGGGGTTAATTCGTCGTCATAATTATTTTATCAAATTATGTTAAATTAAGCCATGAGTGGCTCAAATCGCTTATTCGTGGGATTGAGGCTACCAACATGAATCTCATGAGTTGAATATGGTCTTAATATTTATGGAATTATTTAAACACGAGATAATTGGTGGATCATGCATTGAATTTGATGGGTTAAGTTAACATGGGTTAATGGGCTCAATTTGAGGCCCAAAATGAAGCCAAAATGCATGGCCCAAATGGAAATGATCCATTCTATCATTGACCAAGTAAGCTTAGCAATTAATGTTTGGATAAGGATTACTTGAGGGGCTATATAATACAACAAAAAATCATATTTTTATTCACATAAACACACATGCCATTCTAGACATTTCCAAGATTTTCTTTTTAGCTCTCAAAACCCTAAGCCATCTCTTTGGACAAGATCATCATTTTTCAAGCTTTGGTAAGTGTATAATCTCATGGATTAACATATTATACTCTTAATATGGTGTGTATATAATGATGGTTATGTTGGCAAAGTGTTGAATAGTGTACTTTTGCTTTTTGCTAAAAGATGTGTCATCTTTGTGATTTTAACTTGAAAGGAGACTTGAGGTTTTGATTAAAGTGAATGGTGTGGATGAAATATCAACATATATGATGTGGTTATGTTCCTTAACTTGTTTTTTTTTCTATATGTATAACTTGTGGGATTTTTGTTATGAAATATATTGAGGTGACTTGATGGAGCAATTGTGATGTGGTGTTAATGAAGAAGTGTAAAGGTTAAAAGTGGTATCGAAATGCTATTGGTTTATGATGTTGTGGTCAATGTTTGGAATGTTGTGGTATTGTTGGTATGACAATTCCGTGAATTGTATTGTAAAGGGGGAAATGACGTTATAAGGCAATCATGTAACTCTTTGTCGTCGTATGCACTTGTAAGGTAGTCGATTTTTAACGTGAGCTTCGTTATGTACTTGTGTTGTAGAGTAAAATGTAAGGAAGGAGCTGGATTATTGTAATCACATATAGGACTGTATATTCATATTGAGAAAATAAGGTATGTAAGGTTACTCTTTCCGTATCCTTCTGCAGCACATATTGATTCACATTGACATTGTATTTGTTCCGTTCCAAAATGTCCAAAGGTATCTCGTTTCAGGTTTTCATATATTATTATTCACATATTTCTCATTCATTGACCAATTTTTATTCATGTGTCACATAATTGGGGACATTGTTCCAAAGTTCCAACAATATTACGTTCTCAAGTTCCAATAATGATGTTATAACCACAGATGTATCAATCTCTCACAAGTAAAAGAATGAAGTAATGAATATGTGTATTTCTTAGGGTCCGGGTGGTAGCTCAAAGAGACGATCCCAATGAGTGTTGATATATACGTTATATTATATTATGTTATGGCCCACCGGTAAGGTGGATGATTGTTGATATGATATAGTATATTATGTTATGGCCCGCCGATGAGGTGGATGATTATACTATAGCCCACTAATCAGCTGGATGAATGATATATGGCCCACTGATCAGCTGGATGAATGATAATGAGGATGATCATAAGAGCAAAGAAAGTATTTCACTTGTTCACTCGAATGACAGTACATTACTTGTATCACTTGAATGAATATATATATATGAATAAAGGTATATGAATGTTAATATATGAATGATAATGATATGAATGAAAGATAGAAAATGAAAGTAACAGAAGTAATGTACATGGTTCCACATATACAGAATGAAGGTTTATCCATATTGATTACTCACTTGTTTGGATTCCATTAAAGTATTTATGTATCATGCAGTTTCTTACAGCCTTACATACTCAGTACATTCTTTGTACTGACGTCCCTTGGGGGACTTACCTTACTTACTGTAGGTACAGGTGCTAGTAGACCTCTAAAGTAGGTTGCACGTCATTTGAAGATCATTGGTAAGCTCCAGTTGGTTCGGGACTTTCCGAGTCATATGTGTACATTGATTTTGGTATTATGTAAATGTTGTATAAAGTGGGGATTTGTCCCGACTATAGGTTGGCTATGTACATGTATCTGTTAGAGGCTTTGTAGACGTATGTGGGAAAATGAATGTAAGAGATGTATGACCATTGTGACTAGATGGCCCTAACGACCAAGTTTCATATATAGCATATATTTGCCATGACTTCCGCCATTGGTATCTAGTAACATGACATAGAACGATATTAATACAGAGATATACATATGAATGTACATGAGTAAAGATTGGTTCTCTCGGGCCTTAACGGCTTCGGGTGCCAGTCCTGTTGGAACTCGGAGCGTGAAAAAGGTGGTATCAGAGCAGGTCATCCTAATGGTGTCTACAAGGCCGTGTCTGAGTAGAGTCTTGCTTATGAATATGTTGCGCACAACATTTATAAGTAGAAGGCTACGGGACATGTAGGAGTTGTTTCCTTTCTTCATTTCTAGATCGTTGATCTAAGGCGTATTTATATGCCTTAGTAGCGACTTTCACCCATGATTACCTTAGTTTTGAGAACAATACTTGTATATTATATAAGTTTTTGATGGAATATGGGATAGTGTGCTAACCAATATGATTAGACCCTTGTAGGTGGAATTTGCAACTTTTTGGAGCATTTTTTGGTGTGGAAAGTGAGGCTTGGAGGAGCTACAAGTGAAGAATATTGAAGATAAGAGGCAAGAAAAAGAGTTGAACTTGAAGAATCCAACCAAATTCGCGAAGAGTAGTCGACGAAAGCAAAAAAATCACAAAAAGGGCCTGGCGCGCCAAAGGGCGTGCCAGGCCGCTTTTGGCTAATTTTTCACTTGCCCAGGCAGACTTGGGGCGCGCCCAGGGGCGTACCACGCCGCCTTGGAGCACTCTTTTGCTGAGGCAAAATCTACCTAAGTGCTAGGAGCACCCAAGGGCGTGTCGGGCTGCTTTTTGGACGATTTTGCCTCGATTTTGGGTCTATAAATAGGACTTTTTGGTTATTGTAGAGCATTCCATCATCCTTAGAATATTTTGGGCATTTTTGGGCATCCAAATTAGGTTCCATTCCTCTTCTTTTCAGTTTTTAAGTATTTTTTATGGTATTTATTGACTTTTGGATGTTGATTGACATTATGAGTCGCTAAAATCCCTCATTCTTGGGGTTAAGGCCAAGAACATGAATCTCTTGGGTTAATTGTATTGGTTTTTGCTGGAGTTTATCATAAATTGGTTATTCATAGATTCTAAATTTCATTATTTTGATGCTTGATCACCATTGGAATATATTCCTTGTCTCAAAGTGAGCTCGAGAGAGAACCTAAGAGATAGAACGTGAATATATGAAGTGTGGTCTTTCTCGGGGAAGTACTTCTAAGGTATTGACATGTGTTTAGGACCGAGAGGTACCTAAACCACCACACTTGGTCATTTACGAGAAGAAAACTTAAATGCTCTAGAATTGGTTAGGCTTATCACCACTCACAGATGTAGGAAGGTTTCTAAGTTCTAGTAGAAGATTATATTTTGGAGACGAATATAGTTATAAAATTAACCTTGGGATCAATAACCATGATAAACAACTCAAAGTGCTTAAATTAATAGCAATTATGCTAAAGAGATGACGTTTGGAGTGCCTTAGCCCTGGGAATTTACTTTTTATTGATTTTTGTATTTGCAAGAACTAAAGTTACGGTAGCGAAGATAGGAATTCATAGTCCGCAACCATTTAATTTTCAGTACCAAATCTCTTGACGTTTTCGCAACACTAGTTTTTAATTATAGTTTGACCTCCAGAATTGATTTCTGTTGACGAGAGTCCCTTGGGTTCGATATCCGGCTCTTTTAAAGGAGCCACTTTATTACTTGAACGATCACGTACGCATGCGTGTATATCTGGGTCGCAATAAGTTTTTGGCGCCGTTGCCGGGGACTTTCAAATAGATAGATTTCAATTATTGACGTTTGTACTTTAATTTTCAGCTACGTGTTGACAACTTGATCTTAGCTGTTCTATTTTGTAGGCTTAATTCATTGGAACACTGGCAAGGAACAAATATTTGGTAGCCCCGCAGTCTGAACCTGAAAGATATTTCAATAGATTGAGGAGACAGGTTGCAGACTACCCAATCCCACAAGTTGAACTGGCTGGTGAAGGAATACGGGGTAATCCCATAAGAATTGAAGAACCAGGTGCAGAGAGACGTGAGCCGGAAGTAATGGCAGCTAGAATAGTTCGCGATGTGGCAATCCCACTCGCCACTAATGTGACCTCCAGTATTCTCAAACCGGCAGCTGGAGGCAGATTTGAGCTTAAACAGAATATGGTGCAACTCTTGCACTCAAGTGGACAGTTTACAGGTCTTGCTCATGAGGACCCGCAGAGGCATATCCGTAATTTTCTGGAGATCAGTGACACATATATTCCTGCGGGTGTGTCATCAGATTATGTGAGACTTACTTTGTTTCCCTTTTCTCTGTTGGGGGATGCAAGGAGGTGGTTAGATGCAGAGCCGGCTAATTCTATCACTACTTGGGATGATCTTGCTCGAAAATTCTTGATAAGGTTCTTTTCGTCTGGAGAGACAGCAAAGCTGAGGAGTGAGATACTAAGTTTCAGACAGAGAGATGATGAGAATTTGTACCAAGCCTGGAACAGATTCAAATCCATGTTGAGGGATTGTCCTCACCACCACCAAGCTAATGAAGTGTTGGTGCATACTTTTATAGAGGCTCTCGACCCCAACACTAAAATTCTACTTGATTCAGCTGCAGGTGGACAGGCTTTAGAGAAGACGTATGATGAATTATATGCTCTGTTGAATCATATTTCGCAGGGAAATCCAAACTGGCACAGTGATAATTCGAGGAATTCTACAAAGAAGGTTGCTGGGAAACTAGATGTGGATGCAGTCACAGCATTATCTGCCCAAATTTTAGCTATGCAAAACATGATGAACAATCACTTTAGTAGTTTAAATTTGGGGCAACAACCAACTCCCGTGAATGAAGTACAACAACAGGTTTCTGTGATGTGTAGTGTATGTGGAAATGAGGATCGTACCAACGATTTGTGTAGTGCTAATCTGGATTCCGTAAATTTTGTTGGTAATGCACAAATGGGAGGTGGAGCCAGAACTACGGAAATACTTATAATGCTGGGTGGAAAAACCACCCGAACTTATCTTGGGGAGGAAATCAAAATCAATATAGGCATCAAGGATATGCACCACAGTACAACCAACAGCAAGGTCAAGGAAATCAAGTGGGTGCTAAGCATGGAGAGATGAGCGTGGAAGATATGTTAAAACAGATTATGGCTGAGCAAGCTAAGCTGGCAGTAGATGTGAGGAACAATCAGTTGGCTACTCAGAATTTGGAGAAGCAGATTGGCCAGTTAGCTAACGCACAGAATATAAGGCCCCAAGGAGGTCTTCCAGGTGATACTGAGCCAAATCCCAAGCAGGTGAAAGCTATAGTTACCCGTAGTGGTAAGCAGTTAGAGGATACGGTTACACCAGCGAAAGAATTGGAGCCAAAAGTAGTGGTGATTGAAGACGAACAAGTGGAGTCTACCAAAAGCTCCAAAGATGATAAAGTGATACATAGTGTGAAGTTGCCTCCTCCTTTCCCTCAGAAGTTCAAGAAGAAGAAGGAGCATGAATGCTTTGGTAAGTTCATTGAACTACTTAAACAAGTGCACATTAATTTGCCTCTTGTGGATGTCTTACAGGGTATTCCAAAGTATGCCAAGTTCGTGAAAGATATTGTAGCAAACAAGAGTAGCTTGACAGAGTATGCCACAGTTTCATTGATTGAGGAGGTTAGTTCTCGTATTCAGAACCGGTTACCTACTAAGCTGAAGGATCCTGGAAGCTTCACTGTGAAGATTACTCTGGGAGATCATGTCTGCGCTCGTGGATTGTGTGATTTGGGGGCTAGTATAAATCTGATGCCCACTTCGGTTTTCAAGGAGTTGGGTTTGGGCCATCCTAAGCCTATTACTATGATTCTGCAACTTGCAGACCGATCCATGACTAGACCTGATGGCATTGTTGAGGATGTTCTGGTTCAAGTGGGTTCCTTGATCTTTCCGGTTGATTTTGTGGTGCTGAATTTTGAGCCTGACCCGAAAGTCCCATTTATTTTGGGGCGTCCGTTTCTGGCCACTGGAGGGGCGATCATTAATGTAGCAGCCGGGAAACTTACTATGCGAGCTCATGATAAGGTTGAAGTCTTTGATGTATATAGGGCTTTGAAGCTTCCAGAAATTTATGAGAACTTGTCAGCTATTACAACTATAGATTTGGAGGTTGAAAGCATCTACACTGTGTCTACAGATCCGTTGGAAAATTTTTTGATGGGGCAAGATGTTTTTGGTGATGCAGAAGCTAGTGAGATGGTGCAAGTTCTTGATCTTATGGGTATCTATGCTAAAGAGGGTAGATGGGAACCTTTAAATCGTCCACTCGGTCCTCCAACTAAGCCCTCAATTGAGGAGGCACCGAAGCTTGAATTGAAGGAACTTCCATCTCACCTTCAATATGCTTTCCTAGGTGACAATGAGACTCTTCCTATTATTCTGGCAGCAGATTTGTCACAGGAACAAGTTGATGCGGCATTGTTGATACTAAAATGAAGAAAGAAGGCTATTGGTTGGCAGATGTCTGACATCCATGGTATTAATCCAGGTTTATGCATACATAAAATTTACATGGAAGAAAGGCACAAGCCGAGTGTCCAACACCAACGACGCTTGAATCCGGTGATGAAAGAAGTAGTAATGAAGGAGGTAATTAAGTGGCTAGATTCTGTCATTGTTTACCCTATCTCTGATAGTATGTGGGTGAGCCCAGTACAATGTGTTCCAAAAAAGGGTGGTATGACGGTGATCACAAATGACAATAATGAATTGATTCCTACAAGAACTGTAACTGGATGGCGTATTTGCATGGATTACCGGAAACTTAATGATTCTACGAGAAAAGACCATTATCCAATCCCTTTTATTGATCAGATGTTGGATCGTTTAGCCGGGCAGGAGTATTATTGCTTTCTTGATGGGTATTTCGGATACAATCAAATTGCTATAGATCCTCAAGATCAGGAGAAAACTACATTCACATGTCCTTACGGCACATACGCTTTCAAGCGTATGCCATTTGGACTGTGTAATGCACCGGCTACATTTCAGCGTTGCATGATGGCTATTTTCTATGACATGGTGGAGGAGTTCGTAGAGATTTTTATGGATGATTTTTCAATTTTTGGTAACTCTTTCGAGGTATGTTTGCAAAACCTTGATACAGTCCTTGCTCGGTGTGAAGAAACTAATCTTGTTCTCAATTGGGCGAAGTGCCATTTCCTTGTGAAAGAAGGTATAGTTCTTGGACATAAAGTGTCAAAGCAGGGGCTGGAAGTTGATAGGGCAGAGATTGAAGTTATTGAAAAACTCCCTCCACCTGTATCGGTAAAAGGGGTGCCAAGTTTTTTGGGTCATGCTGGATTTTACAGAAGGTTTATTCAAGATTTTTCCAAAATTTCACGCCCCATGTGTGCACTCTTGGAAAAAAATGTGAAATTTGTATTTTGTGAATCATGTATGAAGGCATTCGAGGTTTTGAAAAAGAAGTTGGTAGAGGCACCTATCCTTATTGCTCCTGACTGGGCTTTGCCATTTGAGCTCATGTGTGACGCGAGTGATATTGCAGTGGGTGCGGTTCTTGGTCAATGAAAGAATAAGGTATTTCACTCTATTTATTATGCAAGCAAGACCCTTGATGCAGCCCAAGTGAATTACACGGTAACTGAAAAAGAGATGTTAGCTTTGGTGTATGCATTTGATAAATTCAGATCGTACTTGGTGGGCACGAGCGTCATTGTATACACGGATCATGCGGCACTACGGTATTTGCTCAATAAAAAGGATGCTAAGCCGCATTTGATTAGATGGATCTTAGTGCTACAAGAGTTTGACTTAGAGGTTAAAGATAGAAAGGGGACAGAAAATCAAATTGCTGACCATCTTTATAGACTTGAGAGCTCGACACATATTATGGATGATGGGCGTATTTGTGAGGAATTTCCAGACGAGCAGTTGTTGGTGTTGGATATCGATGAGTTGCCATGGTATGCAGACATTGTGAATCTATTGGTAAGTGGGTTATTCCCTCCTGATTCGAGTCCTCAACAGAAGAAGAAACTGGCATATGAGGCACGCTCTTATATATGGGATGAGCCTTATTTATTCAAGCAAGGGCCTGATCAAATAGTACGAAGATGTATTTCAGATGCGGAAGTGAAGCAAGTGTTAGAGAGATGCCACACATCACCTTATGGTGGACATCATGGTGGTGAACGCACAGCCCGAAAAATATTACAATCAGGTTTCTTCTGGCCTTCTATATTTAAAGATGCTCATGCCTTTGTGAAGAATTGTGATCAATGTCAACGTATGGGGACGATTGCCAAGCGACATGAGATGCCTCTTAACAACATCCTAAAAGTTGAAATTTTTGATGTATGGGGGATTGATTTTATGGGCCCTTTCCCAAAGTCGAATGGCAATCTACATACTCGTAGCAGTGGATTATGTATCCAAATGGGTAGAGGCTGCAGCTCTTCCTACGAATGACTCCAAAGTTGTGGTAAAATTTCTTCAAAATCACATTTTCACTAGGTTCGGAACTCCAAGAGCTATTATTAGCGATGGGGGATCACACTTCATTAATTATTGGGTGAAGAATGTATTGGCAAAGTATGGCATGAAACACAAGGTCTCAACAGCGTATCATCCTCAAACAAGTGGCCAAGTGGAAGTGTCTAATCGCGAGATAAAGCAAATCTTGCAAAAGACAGTGAATACTCAGAGGAAAGACTGGTCACTCAAGCTGGATGATGCTCTTTGGGCTTATCGAATGGCGTATAAGACTCCTATAGGGACTTCTCCCTATCATATGGTCTTTGGGAAAGGCACCTACCAGTTGAGCTTGAGTACCGAGCATATTGGGCGGTAAAGAAGTTGAATCTAGATCCAGGGTTGGCTGGTAATAGGAGGTTGTTACAACTCCATGAGTTGGAAGAATTTCGTGCCCATGCGTATGAAAATGCTAAGATCTACAAGAAGAAAACGAAGCGATGGCATGATAAGCATATTCTCCCCCGCACTTTTGAGCCAGGCCAGTTGGTACTTTTGTTTAACTCAAGACTTAGGTTATTTCCGGGCAAGCTAAGATCTAAGTGGAGTGGGCCTTTTGAGGTAAGTCGCACGACACCTCATGGTGCAGTGGAAATTTTGAACAAAGCATATGGTATAAGGTTTATGGTAAATGGCCAGAGATTGAAGCATTATTTCGGTGAAGAAGAGAAGCAGAAGGAGGACGTGCTTCACCTTGATGATAACTGAGCTCTTATATATGGTCGAGCCGCGACATTAAACCAGGCGCTACATGGGAGGCAACCCACGATTATGTTGTAATAGTTAGGATTCATAAAATAAAAATACAAAAAGAAGAGTCGTGCCCCGACCAAAACTAAGGCGCTTTATGGGAGGCAACCCATCTCTTTTAAAATTTTTGTTTTCTAACTTAGTGCTAGGATCTTGTGTTTATGTAGAGGCACGGAGTATGTTGACATGGAAATCCACAAGAAAAAGGTAAAATTGGTGGATGGATGATTATTTGAAGGCGCCAGGCAGGTAGGACATGTTTTGAAGCTAGTTTTGAGTCTTGGGACTTGGTAAAGCCCCAAGATTATGAAAAAAAAAGGAAAAAAATCGTTCAGGTATGAGGTTAAGTATGGGACGTCCTACCTGGCATGCCAGGGTGCAATTGCTCCAAATATTTTCTTGATTGGCAGTGGGCAGGCGCGCTGGCCAGCGTGCCACGCCGCCTGCCCCAAAAAAATTTTTGAGTGAAGGCAGTGCACAGGCGCGCTGTCCAGTGTGCCACACCACCTGTGCCCAAAATTTTGGTCACTGAGGCAGTGGGGTAGCACGCTAGGCAGCGTGCCACGCCGCTACCCCCTTATATTTTTGGGAGCAAAAAATTTTAAGTCTTTTATTCAATCATACCCGACCCACCCCCATCCCTTTTCTTTTAAATCCCTAATTTTCCTTATTCTTCACCATCATTCCCAACTCTATACCCCAAACACACGATTTTCCTCCTAAAGCATCCCAAAATTTTCTCTTATATTTCTTTATTCGTGCCCACACATAGCTCGAATTCTTGCCTTCTACTCTTGGGATTGTGTCCAAGTCTCCATTCAAAGCTCTCAAGGTATGTTTCCTTAGCTTTCTCTCTCTAGTTTGCTATGGGGATGATGCGATTTTGGATTTTCCTTGGATTTCGTTTGTAATGTCCAAATATATTCTTGGTTTGTTGACTTGCTTCTTATCATATGGTTAGGGTTTAAGGGGTGGCATTACAATGAACTTGGAAGGCATGTGAACTTGTGGTTAATAATCTTATTTTAGTGAAAAATTGGAAGTGGGTTTATCTTTATTGGTGAAAAGTGAGCAAATTGGTGGTGGCAATCACTGAATACAACTCATATGTGTTGAATATGTATGACTATTGTTGGACTTCTTGAGTAAAACAAGCATGTCATTCTAATGCTATTTATACGATTGCTAACCTTGTGCGGGAATGTGCATTTATCTATGGTTGTGACTTGGTTTTGGGCATTAAGTGATGGGGGGAAGTCTGAGTACCCTCCGCTCATATTTATTTTGACTTGGTGCTAAGCGACTAAGTGTGGGGTGGCCCTCAATGTCACCGCACATTAAGTTGGTTAGCTATTTTTACATGGGTAATTGACATGTTTGTGGATCTTTGCTACAGGTACTATGTCTGATTCTAATGTAGCAGCCTCCAGCTCTCACAAGAGACGTCGGTCGGGTAATAAGGTCCTCGCAGTTCCCCAGTCCCAAAAGGGCAAAAACAGAAGTATGGGATATACGCGGTCTCCAGTGCGAGGAAGAGTTGGTACAAAAGCCACCCGAAAGCTAAATATTTTTTCGATGAATGTATTGATAGGGCAAGTCTGGCTCGGGCTTACCCCAGAATATTGGCTCGTCTTGAGTAAGTCGGGATGGGCTTTGTTTTCGATAGAACTACAGATTGCAACCTCCATCTGGTGAGGGAGTTGTACACAAATTGGAACCCGGATGCACCTACCTGCTCGGTAGTGGTATGAGGTTCGAATGTGATACTTGATTCCTTGAGTTTGACTGGATTATTGGGAGTTTCCACTCGGGCTAGTTCCCAAGACCTACTCAGGCTAAATGCTAGGCCTCCATATGCTGAAATTCGACACACTCTATGTGGCCTACGTTCAACAGTGAGGTGGCTGTGCCATCACAAAAGAGGGTATCACAAGAGTCTACCTTTTGCCCACTTAAACAAGGAGGCAAGGATTTGGCTAAAAATTGTGTGTTGTTGTTTAATTCTGGGGAGCCACATGACTGAGATTACAAGGGATCGTGTCTGTTTGGTGTATACTCTCATGACTGATGCAGAGATTGATGTAGGTTCTGTGTTGTTGTCGGCTATGCACCGAGCTCGCCTCCAAGGAGGTCTTCGATATGCTTTCGGTGGACTATTGAGTAAATTAATGAGAGCATTCGAAGTTCCCAAAGAAAATTTTGACTATCCTCCTCCTTTGGTGACGACGCCTGTGGATGTCACCCAAACTAAGGCGCCAGACTCACTCGGCCCCACTTTGACATTAGCAGAGCGTCATGCTTGGGATGACGGGATTTTAGCCCGTATGTATGGGTTGGAGTCCTCTCAATGAGCATGCCATGGTCTTATTGAGGATTGGTCCTGATTTTGTGGAGCCTGTGGATGATGATGTCCCCATAGATGAAAATGACCTCCAGAGCGATTCTGAGGATGAGAAGGCTGAGGCGGATGATCCACCGCTAGAGGTCCATGGGCTTGAGGACGACGACTACCTCGATTGACCAGGGAGCTCCTTACATCCTACTCTTGCTTTGTTTATTTTTGTAGCATTGGGGACAGTGCTAATCTTTTAAGTGTGGGGTGGGGTGTGATGGACTTTTCCTTGTATGTAAGTATATGTGTGCTGCTGTATGCTTTTATTTTTTTGTGGGTTCCTTAGCGTTTGTTTTTGGTTCATTTACTAAGGAGAGTCCCTTTGAACCGTATAAAAAATATATATAGCTAAATTTTGGATTTTTGATGTTTTTTGTGTTTTTTTTTGTGTGTTTATTACTTTTGAGTAGCCTTAGTCATAGGACTAAGGGATTTTCTCTATGATGGATGGATGACAACCGTCTTAAGAGCAAATTAGTCATGTAGTGTCATGTCGGGTGTTCTTGCTTGCTATACAATTGTGTATACACGTGTGAAACATGCCAGGATATATAATAGCAAGTGTTGAGATGCCTAATTCTCACTTAGTTGACTAGCTAAGTTGCTTAATGTTGAATTTATGCATGATTTTGGAGGTTTTATGGTGAACCTGCTAAGCTGAACATGTGCCATGTGTGAGTAAGTTTTTTTATGATATTCCACGTGCATAATGATGTGTAGAACTTGCCCGGTGTGTCTGCAAAGTGAAATAAAAGGTGTTAAGTTTAGGAGATGATATAGGCATTTCTTTGATAGCCATGTTTTAGACCTACTTTATCTACCCTCTTTGCATAATCCTAGTTAGCCCCGTTGAGCCTTTAGCCTTTTCCTTGGTAGCTTTACATGTAGCTTAATCCTCTTCTTCCAATGAACCAGAATTTGATCCAAAACTCTTAAGCGCTTTAATTAGGAAATCAAGAGGTGAAGGAGTGCAAGAGGTTGGAAGAAGGAAAGAGTTAAGTTAAAGCCCCAAGCATATTTCCTATGGGTGTGTGAAAATTTTTGTGTATGTTGATGGGGAATATGTTAAAGAAAGAAAAGAGAAAGAAAAATAATAATAATAATAATAATATACAAAAAAAAATTCTCGTAATCAATGGGTGATAGCAGTATTCCTTATCCAATATGCTTAAGCTAGCTTAAAGTTATGGGGCAAAACAAAGAAAAGTTGGGAAGATAAAAGTGGTTAAAAATAGGTCGGTTGAAGGTGGTCTGAATGTAATTTGTAGTGTATTAAAGCGCTCAGGAAAGATAGTCACTATTCTTGACCAAATAGTTCCTACCGGTCCCTGTGCCTACGTTACAACCCCTAAAAAGTCCTACTTGATCTTGAGCTTTAACATTTTAACATTAGTGGAGTATTACACTAAGGGCAAGCCTATGGTTCATCTTTGTGTTGTATGTGAAATTTTTTGAGAGTAAGTGACTTTCATTCATGCACCCAATTAGTAATTACTTTGTAGAAGTGTGGGGTGATTCTCTTGTGGTGAGGGCACATGGTTAGTGAAGTTTGGTGATCTACTAATAACGTGTCACACATGAATTTGCAACTACTAAGTTGTTTTGTGAGGATAGGTTGTTTCAATTTGTTATTTATTTGTTTGATATCCTAGTATGTTGGTGCATAAGTTGATAAATGTGGTTGTTTAAGCTGTGCAAGAATGCCTATGTTGTGTCAATTGTCTAAAGTTGCTCGGAGTTGAGTATGGTTATTGTTCGAGGACAAACAAAGGTTTAAGTGTGGGGTGGTGATCTAAGGCGTATTTATATGCCTTAGTAGTGACTTTAACCCATGATTACCTTAGTTTTGAGAACAATACTTGTATATTATATAAGTTTTTGATGGAATATGGGATAGTGTGCTAACCAATATGATTAGACCCTTGTAGGTGGAATTTGCAACTTTTTGGAGCAATTTTTGGTGTGGAAAGTGAGGCTTGGAGGAGCTACAAATGAAGAATATTGAAGATAAGAGGCAAGCCAAAGAGTTGATCTTGAAGAATCCAACCAAATTCGCGAAGAGAAGTCGACGAAAGCAAAAAAATCACAAAAAAGGGGCTTTTGGCTAATTTTTTCACTTGCCCAGGTAGACTTGGGGCGCGCCCAAGGGCGTGCCGGGCCGCTTTTTGGCCGATTTTGCCTCAATTTTGGGTCTATAAATAGGGCTTTTTGGTTATTGTCAAGCATTCCATCATCCTTAGAATATTTTGGGCGTTTTTGTGCATCCAAATTAGGTTCCATTCCTCTTCCTTTCAGTTTTTAAGTATTTTTTATGGTATTTATTGACTTTTGGATGTTGATTGACATTATGAGTCGCTAAAATCCCTCATTCTTGGGGTTAAGGCCAAGAACATGAATCTCTTGGGTTAATTGTATTGGTTTTTGCTGGAGTTTATCATAAATTGGTTATTCATAGATTCTAAATTTCATTATTTTGATGCTTGATCACCATTGGAATATATTCCTTGTCTCAAAGTGAGCTCGAGAGAGAACCTAAGAGATAGAACGTGAATATATGAAGTGTGGTCTTTCTCGGGGAAGTACTTCTAAGGGATTGACATGTGGTTAGGACCGAGAGGTACCTAAACCACTACACTTGTTCATTTACGAGAAGAAAACTTAAATGCTCTAGAATTAGTTAGGCTTATCACCACTCACTGATGTAGGTAGGTTTTTAAGTTCTAGTAGAAGATTATATTTTGGAGACGAATATAGTTATAAAATTAACCTTGGGATCAATAACCATGATAAACAACTCAAAGTGCTTAAACCAATAACAATTATGCTAAAGAGATGACGTTTGGAGTGCCTTAGCCCTGGAAATTTACTTTTTATTGATTTTTCAAGCGTATTTGCGAGAACTAAAGTTACGGTAGCGAAGATAGGGATTCATAGTCTGCAACCATTTAATTTTCAGTACCAAATCTCTTGATGTTTTTGCAACACTAGTTTTTAATTATAGTTTGACGTCCAGAATTGATTTCTGTTGACGAGAGTCCCTTGGGTTCGATATTCGGCTCTTTTAAAGGAGCCACTTTATTACTTGAACGATCACATACGCTTGCATGTATAGCTGGGTCGCAACAATTGTGCAATAGAGCTAGTGTTGTATGTGGAATCATATCTGACCATTGACATTGGTTTTCTTCTGTATAGTAAAAATGCCGATTACAAGACAAGATAGGGGCAAAGATAAGAAGGTAAAGATGCCTGTTAGAGAAGGAACTAGTAAATCACCACCTGACCAAGATAGTCAAGGTGGGGATGAAACTGAGTTTGCAACGCAGGCTTCCTCTACTTTTCCAGCTCCAGAAGACCTGAGAGGGAGAGAAGAACCTGCCGAAACACCTGTTAATGATACTGAGCAGAATCTAAGAAATGCAGTGCAAATGTTAACTCATATAGTTGCTCGTATAGTTGCTGCACTTAATCAGGACAAATAGGTCCAATGATAAGTAATGATGGTGTGGATAGGGCAGCTAGTCATGATTTTCTAAAATTAGACCCTCCCACGTTCACCGGGTCAGATCTGAATGAAGACCCACAGGACTTCGTGAACCAAATCAAAAGGGCTCTAGATGTTATGCATGTGACTGGTATAGAAATAGTGGAACTTGTAGCATATAGACTAAAAGGCGAGGCTATACTGTGGTACAAAGATTGGAAATGATCTAGGGGTATAGGTGCACTTCCAGCTAGTTGGGAGGAATTCAAAACGGCATTTCTTGATCACTATCTCCCATATGAGATCCAAGAGGCTCGTGCGGATCAGTTTTTAAATCTTTGTCAGTGAGTACAGTCTCCGATTTAACTCTTTGGCTAGATATGCTCCAAATGTAGTAGCCACTATGGCAGACATAGTTCATCGGTACGCGAAGAGATTGGATCCATACTTGGTCCGGGATTGTACTATTGCTGCTTTGAATAGAGATATGGATATATCCAGAATACAAGCCTTTGCACAGAAATTGGAGGATTAGAGGCAAAGGAGAAGGGCGCACGAAGTTGAAAGAGGACTAGACCTATGGGACAGTTTATGGTGTCCCAAGGAGAATTTAGGCCTCAAATTTTTCCTAGAACACCTAGACCATCATTTTCTTACCATATAGCAGGTACTCCATCTCAATTTTGGGGGTTTAGAGCCGGTCAAGCTGGACAAAGTAGTGGGACTCAGGGTTCACAGATAGTGGGGTATCGAGAATAAGGAAGTATGGGCCAATTGAGGTCTTTTCGTCAACTGTGCCAGCGCTGTGGGAAGTTTCATGCAGGTGAATGCTGGTTTGGAACGAATGTTTGCTTTTGGTGTAGTAAGTCAGGATATATGATGAGAGAGTGCCCACAGAGGTCCACGGGTAGTATGACACGACCTATGGGATCAGCCGTTACGTTATCATCGTCAGGTGTACAACCTGCTAGTCATGGCAGAGATGTTAGAGGAGCAGCTAGTTCTAGTGGGACCCAGAATTGTACCTATGTCGTAGCGGATCGGCAGGAATCAGAGTCTTCTCCTGATGTGGATACAAGTATAGTATTCATATTTGTACATAAGGTATACGCATTGATTGACCCGTATGCTACCCTATTATATGTTAATCCATTGATTGCGGAAAACTTTTTTTGAAGGAACACCAGAATTACTAGGTAAGCCATTTGAAGTATCTACACTAGTTGTGAATCTATTATAGCTAAAAGAGTATATGATAATTGTATAGTAATTGTTTGTGGTTATGACACACTGGTTGATCCTACTGAACTGGAAATGATAGATTTTGATGTTGTAATGGGTATGGATTGGGTTGGCTTCTTGATTTGCCACGGTATGTTGCCGAGCTAATAAGTTACATTTTCATTTTCCACAAAAGGATAACTTTGAAATGAAGGGTAATGTTGGAGCACCGAGAGGTACAGTTAGTTCTCATCTTAAGGCAAATAAATAATACCCAAAGGGACAAAGATACTGATGTGAAGCCACCAACTCTTCAATCGGTTCCGTTGGTAAATGATATTTTTGAGGCATTTCCTGCAGATCTTTTGGGTTTGCCTCCAGAACAGGAAATAGAGTCTGGTATTGATGTGATTCCAAGAACCCAACCTATCTCTATTCCTCCATATAGCATGTCTCCAGCAGAGTTACGGGAATTAAAAAGAGCAATTGAAAGACTTGTTGGACAAAAGATACATAAGGCCTAGTATGTCCCCTCGGGGGTGCACCAGTATTACTTGTACTAAAGAGAGATGGTACACTGAGAATGTGTATGGATTATTGGCAACTAAATAAGGTGACAGTTAAGACCAAATATCCCCTCCCTAGAATTGATAATTTATTTGACCAATTATCGGGTGCCAAAGATTTCTCAAAGGTTGACTTGAGATCGAGATATCACACGGTATGGTCATTACGAATTTTTAGTTATGTCAATTGGGCTAACGAATGCACCAGTAGTGTTTATGGGTGTGATGAATAGGGTGTTCAAGCCATTGTTAGATGTGTTAGAGACCATGTTTAGAGATGATATTCAAGATCACTAGAGAGCCATGCTAATCACTTGCGACACGTGTTACGAATTCTTCGTGACCGTAAGCTATATACAAAATTCTCTAAACGTGATTTTTGGTTAAAATTCGTATCGTTCTTGGGTCACATTGTATAGGATGTGTATTGATATAGCATGGTAACGTAATAGTATATGCCTCAAGACAATTGCTTCCACATGAGAAAAATTATCCCACACATGATCTTGAGTTAGCAGTGGTGATATTTTCTTTAAAGATATGGAGCCACTATTTGTATGGAGTTCATGTTGATATGTATGTATTGATCATAAGAGTTTGCAATATATTTTTAAGCAAAAAGACCTACACTGAAGACATCAAAGGTGGCTGGAATTACTCAAAGATGATGATAGTGATATTTTATGCCATCCGGGAAAAGCAAATGTGGTAGCCGATGCGTTAAGCCACAAAACATTGGGAAGCATTGATGGATGGTCCACTTATGAAAAGGCAAGGTACTATTAAGTATCTATGTCAATTAGAAAGCTTGGGGGTTCATCTTTTTGAAACTCCAGATGAAAGAATTATAGTGTAAAATGCGGCGGAGTCTTCATTTGTAGTTGAGGTGAAAGAAAAGCAGTATGCGGATTCTATGTTATTACAACTAAAAGAGAATGTACGACATGGCCTGACAAATGCATTTGATCTTACGCAAGAGGGAGTACTATAATGCTCAATTTATGGAATTCTATTCATCCGGGACCCACCAAAATGTATCATGATTTGAAAGAAATGTATTGGTGGGGTAACATGAAAAGAACATTGCAGAATTTGTAGCTCAGTGTCCAAAGTGTCAACAAGTAAATGTAGAGCATCAGAAATCGGGAGGTTATATGCAATGTATCAATCTTCCAGTTTGTAAATGGGACATGATTAACATGGATTTCATCACAGGTTTGCCTCGTACACTGCGGAGATTTGATTCTATATGGGTAATAGTTGACAAGCTTACCAAGTCCGCGCATTTCCTACCAGTCAGGACCACCTATACAGCGGTAGATTATGCAATGTTGTATGTTAAAGAGATAGTGCGATTACATGGGATTCCAATCTCTATTATATCAGACAGGAGAGCTCAATTTACTATACATTTTTGGAAATCTTTCAGAAAATTTTGGGTACACAAGTGAATTTGAGTACGGCTTTTCATCCTCAGACAGATGGACAAGCAGAACGTACTATCCAAACAGTTGAAGATCTACTACGAACATTGGAATTTAAAGGTAGTTGGGATGATCGTCTACCTCTTATTGAATTTTTTTACAACAATAGCTATCATTCAAGTATCAGAATGGCACCTTATGAATCTTTATACGGAAGTAAATGTAGATCACCAATTGGATGGTTTGAAGTGGGTGAAACTGCTTTACTTGGGCCGGATCTTGCTCATCAAGATATGGAGAAAGGTAAGGTGATACAACAGCGGCTACAAACGGCCCAAAGTCGACACAAGTCATAAGCTGATGTTAGCAGAAGAGGGCTCGAATTTGCCATAGGTGATTGGGTATTCTTGAAGGTGTCACCAATGAAAGAGGTAATGAGATTTGGAAAGAAAGGAAAGTGGATTCCACTTTATATAGGTCCATATGAAATTATTAGAGCCATATGAAATTATTAGAAGATTTGGGAAAGTTGCATATGAATTGAAACTACCCCAAGAACTCTCCACGGTTCATCCAGTATTTCATGTTTTGATGCTTCGAAAGTGCATAGGAGATTCATCTCGTGTTTCTCCCATTAACTATGTACAAGTTACGGAGGATCTCACCTATGAAGAGATACCTATTGCTATTCTAGATAGACAAGTGAAGCAGATAGGGAGTAAAGACGTAGCTTCCGTAAAAGTCCTTTGGAGAAATCAGCAAGTAGAAGAGATCACATGGGAAGTTAAAGAAATGATGAAGTCAAAGTACCCATATTTGTTTCACACAGAAGAGAAAGTTCAAGATAAGCGATCGGAGCAATAACAAGGAAGTATCTACAAGCATTATATGTATATGTGTGTATGTTAACATAAAGGTGCATCTGTGGTACATGAGACGATGTTATTAACATTCGAGGACGAATTTTTTTAAGGGGGGAAGAATGTAACACCCCGTATATTTCCGACCCTACTTGCCAACTTTGAACCATGTTTACCTTAGTCTTGAGAGCAATAAGTGCGTATTTTGTATTGTCTTTGATGGAATATTTGATAGCGTGCTAGTGAATGTGATTAGACCCTTGTAGGAGGAATTTGTGACTTTTTTGGAGCATTTGTGGAGTGAAAAGTGAGGTTTGGAGGAATTCCAAGCAAAGCATCTTAAATATAAGAGGCAAGCTAAAGATTTGGACTTGAAGGATCCAACCAAATCCGCAAAGAAAAGTCGAAAACGAATTTTAAGTGTGGGGCGCGCCCAGGGGCGTACCAGGCCGCTTCTGGTAAAAAATATTTTGGCACAGGCAGCACAGGAGCACACCAGGCAGCGTTCCAGGCCACTCCTGCACACCTTTTCAAGTGCAGAAATTTTTCTAAGTCTCAGGGGCGCTCGGGAGTGTGCCGGGGTGCATTTTGCCAAATTTCTTCTCTGATTATGAGTCTATAAATAGGAATATTGGGTTATGGTATCATTATTCCATCTTAGTAGGACTACTCTTGGGCGAGTTTGGCATCAAAGTTGGATTTAATTCGTTGTCATAATTATTTTATCAAATTATGTTAAATTAAGCCATGAGTGGCTCAAATCGCTTATTCGTGGGATTGAGGCTACCAACATGAATCTCGTGAGTTAAATATGATCTTAATATTTATGGAATTACTTAAACACAAGATAATTGGTGGATCATGCATTGAATTTGATGGGCTAAGTTAACATGGGTTAATGGGCTCAATTTGAGGCCCAAAATGAAGCCAAAATGCATGGCCCAAATGGAAATGATCCATTCTATCATTGACCAAGTAGGCATAGCAATTAATGTTTGGATAAAGATGACTTGAGGGTCTATATAAGACAAGGAAAAATCAGATTTTTATTCACATAAACACACATGCCAGTCTAGACATTTCCAAGATTTTCTTTTTGGCTCTCAAAACCCTAAGCCATCTCTTTGGACAAGATCATCATTTTTCAAGCTTTGGTAAGTGTATAATCTCATGGATTAACATATTATACTCTTAATATGGTGTGTATATAATGATGGTTATGTTGGCAAAGTGTTGAATAGTGTACTTTTGCTTTTTGCTAAAAGATGTGTCATCTTTGTGATTTTAACTTGAAAGGAGACTTGAGGATTTGATTAAAGTGAATGGTGTGGATGAAATATCAACATATATGATGTGGTTATGTTCCTTAACTTGTTTTTTTTTCTATATGTATAACTTGTGGGATTGTTGTTATGAAATATATTGAGGTGACTTAATGGAGCAATTGTGATGTGGTGTTAATGAGGAAGTGTAAAGGTTAAAACTGGTATCGAAATGCTATTGGTTTATGATGTTGTGGTCAATGTTTGGAATGTTGTGGTATTGTTGGTATTACAATGCCGTGAATTGTATTGTAAAGGGGGAAATGACGTTATAAGGCAATCTTTTAACTCGTTGTCGTCTTATGCACTTGTAAGGTAGTCGATTGTTATCGTGAGATCCGTTATGTACTTGTGTTGTAGAGTAAAACGTAAGGAAGGAGCTAGATTATTGTAATCACATATAAGACTGTGTATTCATATTGGGAAAATAAGGTATGTAAGGTTACTCTCTCCGTATCCTTCTGCAGTACATATTGATTCACATTGACATTGTATTTGTTCCATTCCGAAATGTCCAAAGGTATCTCATTTCAGGTTGTCATATATTATTATTCACATATTTCTCATTCATTGACCAATTTTTATTCATGTGTCACATAATTGGGGACATTATTCCAAAGTTCCAACAATATTACGTTCTCAAGTTCCAATAATGATGTTATAACCACAGATGTATCAATCTCTCACAAGTAAAGGAATGAAGTAATGTATATATGTATTTCTTAGGGTTCGGGTGGTAGCTCAAAGAGACGATCCCGATGAGTGTTGATATATACGTTATATTATATTATGTTATGGCCGACTGGTAAGGTGGATGATTGTTGATATAATATAGTATATTATGTTATGGCCCGCCGATGAGGTGGATGATTGTACTATAGCCCACTGATCAGCTGGATGAATGATATATGGCCCACTGATTAGCTGGATGAATGATAATGAGGATGATCGTAAGAGCAAAGAAAGTATTTCACTTGTTCACTCGAATGAGAGTATATTTCTTGTATCACTTGAATGAATATATATGTATATATATATGAATGAAGGTATATGAATGTTACTATATGAATGATAATGATATGAATGAAAGATCAAAAATGAAAGTAACAGAAGTAATGTACATGGTTCCACATATACAGAACGGAGGTTTATCCATATTGATTACTCACTTGTTTGCATTCCATTAAAGTATTTATGTATCATGCAGTTTCTTACAACCTTACATACTCAGTACATTCTTTGTACTGACGTCCCTTGGGGGACTTACCTTACTTACTGCAGGCACAGGTGCTACTAGACCTCTACAGTAGATTGCAGGTCATTTGCAGATCATTGGTGAGCTCCAGTTGGTTCGGTACTTTCTGAGTCACATGCGTACGTTGATTTTGGTATTATGTAAATGTTGTATAAAGTGGGGATTTTTCCCAACTGTAGGTTGTCTATGTACATGTATCTATTAGAGGCTTTGTAGACGTATGTGGGAAAATGAATGTAAGAGATGTATGTCCATTGTGACTTGATGGCCCTAATGGCCAAGTTTCATATATAGCATATGTTTGTCATGACTTCGGCAATTGGTATCTAGTAACATGATATAGAACGATATTCATACAGAGACATGCATATGAATGTACATGAGTAAAGATTGGTTCTCTCGGGCCTCAACGGCTTCGGGTGCCAGTCCGCCCCGTTGGAATTTGGGGCGTGATAGAAAGCCTATATCATCTTCTAAATAGAGCAATACTTTTTTTTTATTTCGCTTCAATAACATGCAGGACAAGTTCTATACTAAGATGCAAAACATGGAATATATGCAAGAAAAAATCACCACACATGGCACAAGTATAAATCAAGATGGATCAATTCCACTTCTAAGATAGACAGGGTCATAACGAACTACACAATATAATAAACTATATACAGAGTCACAACCATGAGCCTAGGTGGCAGAAAGTTTGCTATTTTATTTACACTTCAAGCACTCACAGAAAAGTACTACTCAATCTCAGGCCTAAATTGCTAGTATCACACAAGTCAAGAAGGTCTTTTCTTTTCTCTCCAACTAATAATAATAATAAAATATACTCCTAAAAAATAAAAGACACTCGTTTCAAAGGGACCCCCCTATAAAAAGAAAAACCAAGGGGTGGGTGAAGTATGCTCTAATAAAGACTAAAAATTTAAAAACTAACAAAAATTATTCTAATCTAAAGAATAAAATAAAAATCTTTTTGTGTTTTTAACTTTCATTTTTTTTTCCTTTCCTTAAAGCAAGCAACTAAAAAAAATCCTATAGCATACTTCACCCTAAACAAATATTGGAAGACATCTCACCCCACACTTAAAATCATGCTTTGTCTGCAAAGCAATACATAAAGTAAAATAAGGGTTAAAGATACTCCCTAAGGCCTCTAGGCCTAGCTAGCAACATGTCAATTTCACCATGCTCCTTAGCTCAGATTGTGGGTACTCAGACTTCCCCTAAATTTGCAAAAACAAAAACAACAAAAATAAGTGACACTAAAACAAAAATTAAAAATTAAAATAAAAACTACTTACTACATGTTGGGTTGCCTCCCAACTAGCGCCTAATTTAACATCGCGGCATGACCCATCAACTTTTTTCTCCACCTTGAGGATATGAATTTCACCCCAAATTTTTCATCAATTTTTTTGCTCCGCTCAAGGGGCGGTGGTATAAATATAAAGGGACTAAATAATAGATGTCACATTTTGCACTTCTTGGCCCTTAAGTGAGGAATGTAGTTTTTTTTTAAATTTTGGAGCAACAAATTCAAGAATATAGACATATTTTTCCTCTTCCATACACTCTCCCATATACTTAGATGGCTCGATTAATATCTCGCTATCTAAGTACAATGTAGAAAAATGATTGGAATGAGGTCCAACATGCCCTAACTCATGAATTTACAATTATTTACATCCTCATATGTACCCTTCTCAATAGTGACAACATCAATAAAAATATGGTCAAGTATCTTTTCATTCTTACACAACTCATCACTACTTTATTGTGCATTAAACGCATAAACCTTTGCACTGAACTCAACTATTAAGTTGTGAATATCTAAGCCAAACATGTCAACCTTTTGTATAAGCTCAACTCTATCTGTCATAAAGTGTGTCCACCCCTTTACAATTGTCTTAAGACAACCCTCATACTCCTCTAATAATTTTCTGCAATGATCCATACTATCAAAAGTACAAGCATTATCAGAATTATCATAATCGGGACTCGGGGAGGGGTTATAACACTTAAAACAATCTTTCTATTGACCACCACACCATTTACAAAAGTCCCAATCATAAGATTTAGAAGGGTCACACAACCCATTCTGTAAGATTGAAAGATTTGAACAATGTTCCCATCGGTGGGGTCCACAAAAATAAGACAAGGATCAGTAAAAGATGAATAACTATCACTCCACACTTTTTCAGATGTCATCTTAAGAAGAGTAGTAAAATACTACAAGAAAAAAAAATTATACAAAAAAAAAACAAAAGAATAAAATAAAATATATACAAAAACTTAAATAAATAAAAAGAAAAATTCTAACCTAGATAAACAATTAATTTCTAAGTCCCTGGCAACGGCGCCAAAAACTTGTTGTGTCCAAACGCACACACAAGTGTACGCGGTCGTACAAGTAATATAGGATTTTTAGGTTTGAATATTGTACCCATAGGGACTTATCGATTAACTATTTTACTAAATTTTACTAGTGCTTATTATTTATTCAAGCGGTGAATTTCAAGATATATTTATAAATTAACTAAACTAAAAATAAAATAACTAATGAACAATTAATCAAAAAAAGATGTAATGACCCTCCAGGTAATTTTCCTCATTTTTGTGTATTTTTTGTGTTTAAAACTTTCCTATAGCTGACCCAGGTCATTTATGACTTGCTGAGACTGACAGTTCGGCTATCGGGCAGTTCGCTTGGTTTTATAGCCATTTTCCTGTTTAAGAGTTTTTGAAGTTAAGAAATGAGTCTTGGGCATAAAACTTAGGTAAATGGCCTCGGATACCATTTCTGACATTCTAAACAGCTCCAAAATATTTATTTTAGGCTAAAGGGACCCTTGGTCTAATTTTTTAGCCTTTCAGACTCATTTTGCGATTAAGGTGGAATTTGGCAAAAATGGTTCATTAGGGTGTGGGCCCAACTTTTTATCAAAATGATCTCGGATGGAAATTTTGATTGCGCCATTGAGTCCAAAATAACAGGTTCGATAGGGTAGCATAGTTCGTTTGTGCGCACGAGATTTTGAACCAATTCCGAGCACCCGGTTGAAGTTTGTTGGGTTTGGATAACTTGGCTAGTACAGCTGCTTAGCCGGCCAGGGGACCACTTTAGTGGACCTAGCTTGCTTTATCGGAGATGGCCATCTTTGGCCTGGCCGCTATAGCTACCCCTAGGGCGCTTTAGGGGCCCTAGCCAACTGGGGATGGGCCGCTTTAGTGATCCCTTTGGTGCTTTAGCGGTGACCGCTTTAGCGGCCATCAATGTCATTTCATATATAAAGCCCATTTTATTTTCAGCCATCTCCAAAGTTAAAAACCTCCATTGCTAATCACCCTAAGCTGCTATTTGGTGTGAGATTTGAGTGCTAGAGGTTGCTATTAGTGTAGGGACGCGTTGGTAGGCTTGGGATCGTCATTAATCCTGTAAGCTTCATCTAAAATTCTAGCTTAATTTGCGTATTTGAATTCTTGTTGTTTCGGTGGTGTTGGGGCTATTTCGTGGGTTGCTTGAGCTTGAATTGTGCTACAATATTGTAGTACTTTTCCCTTGAGTTGCGTGGGATATTGTGACAGTTTTAATTTTGTAATTCCATAAGTGGGGCCCACATAGGATTTTTCTTATCCAATTTCTGACCTGGAGTATTTTTATGCAATATGGGTATCATTCTTCTCATTTTGATGTATAGACTGTTATTTTGATAGCGTGGTAGCTATCGAAGGCTTCTCGATATGGGAAAGCTCTGGTTTAGAGGATTTGGCAGGCGTCCGGTGGCGTCAGGGTAGGCTAGGCTTACCCTCTCTTTAGATTGAGCTTTCATATGGTATATGTGTACTGTTATGCTAGTTTTATGCTGGTTGTTATAGTCCAGGCATCGTTCTAGTATTTTTATGCCTATTTACTCGATTAGGGCCCTGTTTTGGTAGATTTCGGGCTCATTATCCCTTAGAGTTGCATAGTATCACCTTATAGGGCTAGGTTAGTGCTTTTAGTACCTTGAGTTGGGAATGGAATACCTTCGACTAGGCTAAGCTAAGTTTTGACCCAGGCTTAATTTTTGGGATCCCATAGTAGGCCCCTTTACCCTTTAGAGCTAGGGTTCTTGGCATTAGATTCCTTTAGGCTTAGTTAAGCTCTTGACTATTTTTGTTAGGCTATCACTTTGGGATAGGTCGACTTAGACTAGATTTCTGGCTTAAATTTTAGTCCTTTGCACCGGTTAGGGTAGTATTTGGCCTAGACCACCTTTCCTTAGCGTAGTAATTGGTGACTCACCTTGCCTTAGTAAGCCTATCCACTCGAGTCTGGATGTTTATGACCTTAGGGCATGGATTTAGGCTCACAAGCCCCAAAATTCTTCCTTTTGGCTGGTTACGCTTATATCAGTATAGATGTATTTCTATTTTGGTCCGGGACCAACATATTCCTTATTCCTTCTATTAGTTATACAATCTGGCACAGTTTTGGCAATGATTACGGTATGGTTTAGCATCAGTTTACCATTGATATTAGGTACTTATGAGACCATTGGCTTCTGGTTACTGTGAGTTTCAGTTCGAGTTTGGCATCTGATTATGATACGATTGGGGTGGTCTAGAGATTGATTACAATTGCTCTGGAAGCATTGGCAGTGGTATGGGGATTTATTGTACATCATTTGTGTGGCCTCTCATTACTAAACCACTATTTTTGGTTCGAATTCGGTGTATGACCTCTTGTTATTACCCACTATTATCGTTTTGAATCCAGTGTATGGCTTCTTTTTACTACCCACTATTACCAATTTGAACCTGGCGCTTGGCCTCTCGTTACTACCCATTGGTGCCGGTTCAAGCCTGGTGCATAGTTGGATGGTTTCTATGGTTACTTGGGATTGGTTCTATAACAGATTATTATGCTTTCTTTTTTTACTGAGTACCCATTGCTTTGGTACTCATACTACACTTCTGCATCTTTTTCTTGATATAGATCCGAGTGCTAGCCACTGGCATTGGCGTGATACTCCTATCCCAGTACTGATTCAGAGTAGGGTGAGCTTGCTAGCATCCAAGGCTGATCCTTTTCCATCTGTTCCAGTCTAGTGTTTTTCTTTCGAAACTACTTTGTATAATTATGTGTATTTTTGATTATATCTAGTACTCTGGTTGTCTTTTTAGTGGTGACTCTAGTACCAACTTTACCAGGTCTTAGGAGGGTTATCTTGTCTATTTTTTTACCTTTTGTCCTCTTCCTTCTCTTTTACAGTATTTGATATATATATATATTTTTCTGCTTTAATCTATATTACTATTATTATAAATTTCCATCTGGTTTATTTTCATCTTTCACCCGTTAGCTTGTCACTTACCATTTTAGTCTATGGCTTGGCTTGCCTACTGGTGGGATAAGGTAGGCGCCATCATGACTCAAGAAATTGAGTTATGATAGCTTGGTATCAGAGCCTAGGTTTCACCAGTATTATTAGTACAAGAGCCAATGTTTAGTAGAGTCACGTGGATTAGTACAGAGCCTAGGTTTCATGTGTTGTGTCTATGTTGGTTTCTAAATCCCTATTTATTTCACTCTTTCATAGATAGCTAAGATGCAGGGAGTGGCAGCTGGGGATCAGGACCCTAAGCCCGCTGCTAGAGCTCCAGTTAGGGACAGAGGTCAACACCGAGGTCATGGGTAGGCTAGAGCAGCAGCTCTAGTTCGAGATCAGGCTAGGGAGCCATCACCAGATCCTATTAGAGCTCTCGAGCCAGACATAGCTCCAGAGATTTCACTGCCACAGCAGTAGTTGGGCTAGGGGCCAGCCCAAGCCCCACTCGAGTTTATAGTGGCACAGTGTGCAGCTGCAGCCCACCAGAGCAGAGGTTTTTCCAGTACTAGTAGTTCCACGATTGATAGTAGCCCAGTCAGTTATGTATGCGAAGGAGCAGAAGATGTTGGGCCAATTTCTGAAATTGACTCCACCCAGGTTTGCAGGAACCCCGGGAGAGGATGCTTATAAGTTCTTTTCCAGTTGTGAGAAGAAGTTACAGAATTTGGGGTTAGTTGAGTCGCGAGAGTGGATTGTATTGCCTATCAGCTATATACAGCGGCGAGGAGGTAGTGGAGGGGTTATCTTGATTCTAGGCAAGCTGGATCTCTACCTGTGTCTTGGACTCAATTCTCTGAGGTTTCTTGGGGAAGTTTATTCCTCGCAGCATGCGCTAGCATTGGGATGAGTTTTCTATATTGAGACAGAGTTCTATATCTATGGCTGAGTAAGAGGCGAGATCTCACTAGTTAGCCAGACACGCTACCATCATTCTGCCTGATGAGTATGAGCGGATTCAATATTTTGTCAGGGGTTTAAGATTACCTCTTCGCAGGGCTACACAGAATTTGGTGACTTCGGGGAAGTTCTGTTCTAACATAGCTAAGCATATGTATTCAATTGAGGAGATAGATTGCAAGGCCCAAGGTGGCAGCGATAAGAGCCCTCGTTATCAGGGTAGTTATAGTCGGAGCCACAACGGCTCACAGATCAGAGGCCTAGGGTTTTAGGGTAGGTACCCCTAGCAGCAACCTTATTAGCGTCAGGGTCAGTCTAGTAGGCCTGTTCAGGCAATGCTTCAGATATTGGATGGGGGTCAGCCTGGTTATAGTTGTTATGATGGTCAGAGTAGTAGTCAGCCTAAGAGAAGTGTTCAACTAGGATCATCGGGTCGAGGTAGTCACTTCGAATCAATCAGACCTTTTAGACAGAGTATGGTGCCACGGGTATGTTATGAGTGTGTGATTGTTGGTCACTTCGCTCGTGAGTGTCCCCGACGAGGGATGATTGAGTCTTTAATTTTGACTACGCAGCCAATCAGATCAGTGCCGCCTCCAGCCAGGGATGGTGCTCAGGGTCGCAGGGGTGGTTTTTAGGGTTCTTGAGGTGGTCCTCAGGCAGGTAGGGCAGGCGGTCGGGTAGGCACCTAGTCAAGTAGCGGACAGGGCTAGTTGTATGTTGTACCAGGTAGGCCAGAGGCTGAGACTTTGAATGTTGGGATCAACAGTACAATTTTCGTATGCCATTAGCTAGCTTCTTCTTTGTTTAATACCACTTCCATATTTTCTTATGTATATGCTTATTATGCACTACGGTTGGGTTATTGTTCAGAGTCTTTATTTGTGCCATTGTATGTAGCCACCCCCGTGGGTGATTCCTTAGTAGTGGATCGGGTTTACAGATCATGTTTGGTGACTGTTCGAGAGTATGATTCTTGGGTTGACCTTATTGTGTAGATATGTTGAACTTTGATGTGATATTGGGCATGGACTGGTTATCCCCCTACCATGTGGTCTTGGATTGGTTTACTAAGACCGTTACCTTAGCCATGCCTGGCATACCTCTGGTTGTGTGGTAGGGTTCTTTTAGCCACGCACCAATGGGGATTATTTCTTATGTTTGAGATAGGAGACTAATATCGAGGGGTTGTGGGTCATTCCTTGCTTATGTTCGGGATGTTAGTGCTGAGAGTCCTTCACTTGACTCCATTCCTATTATCTGTGAGTTTTCTGATTTTTTTTTACCGACCTACCTGGCCTTCTGCCTGAGCATGATATATAGTTTGTTATTGATTTTGGGCCGGGTACCCAACCTATTTCTATAGATCCTTATCGTATGGCTCCTACCGAACTAAAGAAGCTAAATTCTCAGCTTCAGAATGATTTAGGTAAGGTTTTTATCAGATCAAGTGTTTCTCCTTGGGGTACACCAATTTTATTTATGAAGAAGAAAGACGGTTTTATGCGTATATGTATTGACTATAGGCAGTTGAATAAGGTGACAGTGAAAAATAAGTATCCTATGCCTCGTATCTATGATTTATTTGACCAGCTCCAGGGTGCAGCAGTGTTTTTTAAGATTGATTTGAGGTTTAATTACCATCAGTTGAGGATTAGGGCTGAGGGCATCCCTAAGACAACCTTCAAGACTCGTTACAGTCATAATGAGTTCTTGGTGATGTCTTTTGGGTTGACTAATGCCCCAACAATATTTATGGATTTGATGAACCGTGTTTTTAGGCTATATTTGAACTCCTTCGAGATAGTGTTCATTGATGACATCTTAGTTTATTCAAGGAGTAGGGAGGAGCACGAGGAGCATTTGAGGACTGTGCTCCACACTTTGAGAGATTATAGGCTTTATGCCATATTCTCAAAGTACGAGTTTTGGCTTGAGTCTGTAGCTTTCTTGGGGCATGTGGTGTCTAAGGATGGTATTATGGTGGACCTAGCGAAGATTGAGGCTATTCGTGGTTGGGTTAGGACTATGTCACCTACTAAGTTTTGCAGTTTTGTTGGGTTGGTAGGCTACTACAGACGGTTCATCAAGAGCTTTTCTTCTATTGCAGCCCCTATGACTAGATTGAGCAGGAAGAAGGTTCTGTTTTAGTGGTTTGCAAGTCATGAGGTGAGCTTTCTAAAGCTTAAGGATAGGCTCACTTCAGCTCTTATTCTGACTCTTCCAGTTGAGAGCGAGGGTTTACCTTCTATTATGATGTATCTGATGTTGGTTTGGGGTATGTTCTGATGCAGTAGGGCCATGTTATTTCATATACATCGAGGCAGCTAAAGGTGCATGAGCACAACTACCCCACTCATGATTTAGAGTTGGCTGCGGTAGTTTTTATGCTTAAGATTTGGAGGCATTACTTGTATGGTGTTTGTTGCGATATCTTCACTGACCACCACAGTCTTCAGTATTATATGACCCAGAGAGAACTTGATTTGAGGCAATATAGATGGATTGAGTTGCTGAAGGACTATGATATCACTATTTTATACCATCCAGGCAAGGAGAATGTGGTAGCGGATGCCTTAAGCCAGAAGGTAGTGAGTATGGGTAGCTTGGCCTTCATTAAAGTTTCACAACAGTCGTTGGCTTTGGACATCTAGTCCTTAGCTAACTTGATGGTTTGTTTAGATATTTCTGACCCAGGAGGATTATTGCTAGTGTTAAGGCCATATCTACCCTGTTGGAGTAGATTCAGAGTTGTCAGTTTGAGGATAGCAGGCTTTGTAGCATTCGCTAGTAGGTGCTGAGAGGTGAGTCCAGGAGGGCTACCTTAGATTTTATGGGTGTTCTGAGATTCGACAGTTGTATTTGTGTTATGAGAGTTGAAGATCTGATTTAGTTTATTCTTAGTGAGGCTCATAGCTCCAGGTATTCTATTCACCCTGGGACAGCTAAGATGTATAGGGATTTGAGGCAGCATTATTGGTGGAGTGGTATACGGAGAGATATAGCGAGGTTGTGGCTCGTTGCCTTTATTGTTAGTAGGTAAAGGCTGAGCATTAGAGACCTGGTGGATTGCTTCAGAGGCTACCCATTCCCAAGTGGAAAAAGAAGCGGGTTACTACAGATTTCATAGGTTGTTTTCCTCACGCTTCTTTTGGTTGTGATAGCATTTGGGTCATCGTGGATCAATTTACCAAGTCCACCCATTTCATCTCTGTCCAAACTTCCTACATCACCGATAGGTTGGCCTGTGTCTGTATCTGAGAGGTGGTTCGCCTACATGGGGTACCTATGTCTATTATTTCAGAATGAGGCTCTCAGTTCATTTCTAGCTTCTGGAGGACATTTCAGGATGAGTTGGGTACCTAAGTTAACCTAAGCACCGCATTTTATTCCCAGACTAATGGGCAGTTAGATCCGACTATTTAGGTTTTGGAAGCTATGCTTTGCACTTGTGTGTTGGATTTTGGGGGTCAGTGGGACCAGTTCTTACCTTTAGAGGAGTTTACATATAAAAACAACATCAATTCTAGCATTTAGATGGCCTCATTTGAGGCATTGTATGGTAGGTGATGCCAATTTCCTATTAGTTGGTTCGATACTTCTAAGGCTAAGCCTTGTGGTACGGATTTTCTTCTTGAGACATTGGATCGAGTTCGGGTAATTCAGGATAGGCTACGGATAGCTCAGAGTAGGTAGAAGAGTTATGCTGACTGCAAGCATTGTGATTTGAGGTTTAGAGTTGGTGACAGGGCCTTTCTGCGAGTATCGCCTATGAAGGGCGTGATAAGGTCCGGGAGGAGGGGCAAGCTCAGCCCCAGGTATATGGGACCATTTGAGATCCTACAAATAGTTGAGGAGGTGGCAATGAATTGGCACTGCCTCTTGCTTTTTCAGCCATTCTCCTGGTGTTTTATGTGTCTATGCTGCGGCAGTATGTCCTAGATGAGTCTCATGTGCTTCGGTGGGACTCGGTTCAGTTGGATGAGAGGTTGGCATTTGTAGAAGAGCCTGTGTTCATTTTGGCCAGATATGTCAGGGAGTTGCGCTCCAGAGACATTCTGGTAGTTAAGGTTTAGTGGCTTCACTGTCTAGTTGAGAAGGATACCTGGGAGACCGAGAGTGATATGCGTACCCAGTATCCCTACCTGTTCCAGCCTTCAGGTACTTTTTTATCCTTTACTTTCACGGACAAAAATCCATTTAGTAGTGGATGATGTAATTACCCCCCATGTTATTTCACTTGTTTTCATGTATTTTCTATATTTAGAGCTTTCCTATAGCTTCCCTCAGGTCATTTATGACTTGATGGACTGACAGTTTGGTTACCGGGCAGTTCACTTGGTTTTTAGAGCCATTTTCCTGTTTAGGAGCTTCTGAAGTTAAGAAATGGGTCTCGGGACAAAACATCAGGTAAACGACCACGGATGCTATTTTTGATAGTCTCAACAGCTCTAAAGTATCAATTTTAGGCTAGGGGGACCCTTGGTCCGGGTCTCGAGGCTTTCGGACTAGTTTTGGGATATGGGGTGAAATTTGCAAAAAATGGCTCATTAGGGTGTGGGCCCAACTTTTTATCGAAATGATACCAGATGAAAATTTTGATAGCGTCATTGAGTCCGAAATATCGAGTTTGCTAGGGTAGCATAGTTCGTTTGCGTGCATGGGATTCCAAATAAATCCCGAGCACCGGGTCAGAGTTTGTTGGGTTAAACTAACTTGCCTGGTGCCAAGTTTGTTGGTCCAGCAGCTTAAGCAGCCAGGGGACCTCTTTAGCGGCCATTTGACCGCTAAACCGGCCATCACTACCATTTTATATATAAAGACCATTTTATTTTCTGCCATCTTCAAAGTTAAAAACCTCCATTGCTGATCAACCTAAGCTGGGATTTGGTGTGGGATTTGAGTGCTCGAGGCCGGGATTAGCATGGGGGGGCGCATTGGTAGGCTTGGTATGATCATTAATCCCGTAAGTTTCTTCTAAATTCTAGCTTAAGTCATTTATTTGAATTCTTGTTGTTTCGGTGGTTTTGGGGTTGTTTCGTGGGTTGTTTGAGCTCGTATTCAGCTATAATTTTGTAGCACTTGGTCCTTAAGCTACATGGGATGTTGTGATGGTTTCAAATTAGTGATTCCGCAAGTGAGCCCTGCATGGGATTTTTCTTAGCCAATTTTTGACCAGGAGAATTTTTACGCAATATGGGTATCATTCTTATCGTCTTGATGTATAGACTGTTATTTTGATAGCGTGGCAGCTGTAGGAGGCTTCTCAAAAGTGGAAAGCTCTGGTTTAATGGATTTAGCAAGCGTTCGGCGGCGTCCAGGTAGGCTAGGCTTACCCTCTCTTTAGATTAAGCTTTCATATGGTATAGGTGTACTGTTATGCTAGTTTTGGGATGGTAGTTGTAGTTCAGGCATTGTTCTAGTATTTTTGTGCCTATTTACCCAGTGAGGGCCCCGTTTCAATAGATTTTGGGGTTGTTATCCCTTAGAATGGCATAGTATCACCTTATAGGACTAGGTTTGTGGTTTTTGTACCTTGAGTTGGGAATAGGAAGCCTTAGACTAGGCTAGGCTAAGTTCTGACCCAGGCTTCATTTTTGGGACCCCATAGTGGGCCCTGCTACCCTTTAGAGCTAAGGTGTTTGGTGTTAGATTCCTTTAGGTGTACTTAAGCTCTTGACTACTCTTGTTAGTCTATCACTTTGGTATGGATCGACCTAGACTGGATTTCAGGCTCAACTTTTAGTCCTTTTCCCCGGGTAGGGTAGTATTTGGCCTGGACCCCCCTTCCAACCCCCTTTTTTAGCTTTGTAATTGGTGCCTCGCTTTGCCTTAGTAGTCTTTTCCACCCAAGTCTAGATATTTATGACCTTAGGGCCTAGATCTAGTCTCAGAAGCCTCGAAATTCTTACCTTTCACTGGTTACGCTTATATCGGTATAGATGTATTTCTATTTTGGTTGGGAACCAGCGTATTCCTTATTTCTTCTATTGGTTATACGTTCTGGTATAGTTTTGGCAATAATTACAGTATGGTTTAGTATTGGTGTACAATTAAGATTAGGTACTTATGAGACCATTGGCTTCTAGTTACTGTGAGTTTCAGTTCTAGTTCGACATTTGATTATGATACAATCGGGGTGTTCTAGAGATTGATTACGGTTTCTCTAGGAGCATTGGCAGTGATACGGGGATTTATTGTACATCATTTATGTGGCCTCTCATTACTAAACCACTATTTTTGGTTTGAATCCGGCATATGACCTCTTGTTATTACCCATTATTACCTGTTTGAGCCCGGCGTCTAGCCTCTTGTTACTACCCATTGGTGCCGATTCAAGCCCCATGCACAGTTGGATGGTTTCTATGGTTACTTGGTACTGGTTCTATTACAGATTATTTACGCTTTCCTTTTTACTTATTTCTTGTTAGTCCCACCGGCTTATGGGGGCACGATCGGGTTAATTGTTTTCTTCGTGTGACTTCTGGGCTTATGGGGGCCCAGTTGGCTTATGTTTGGCTCGCCTCTTTACTTATTGCATATTTATTTTCCTGTATTTCTTTTACTTATTCCTTATCAGAGTTGCACAGCTTGGAAACTATTTACTTTCGTACCCCTATTTACTGTTGACTTAGATATTACTCTCGCATTTCAGTTATACTTTTATTATATTTGAGCTCAGTCGGTAGATGATGCGTACTGAGTACCCTTTGCTTTGGTACTCATATTGCACTTCTGTATCTTTTTCCTGATGCAGATCCGAGTACTAGCCATCGGCATTGACGTGATACTCCTATCCCAGTACTGATTCGGAGCAAGGTAAGCTTGCTAGCATCCAAGGCTGATCCTTCTCCATCTGTTCTAGTATAATCTTTTTCTTTTGAGACTACTTTGTATATATTTTAGATTATATCTAGTACTCTAGTTGTCTTTTTAGTGGTGGCTCTAGTACCGACCTTACCAGGTCTTGGGGAGGGTTGTCTTGTGTATTTTGTACCTTTTGTCCTCTTCCTTCTGTTGTACAGTATTTGATATATGTATATCTTTCTACTTCCGCCTATATTACTTTTATTGTTGATTTCCATCTGGTTTCTTTTCACCTTCCGCCCGTTAACCTTTTACTTGTCATTTCGGGCTATGGCTTGGCTTGCCTACTGGTGGGATAAGGTAGGCGCCATCATGACTCGAGAAATCTAGTCGTGACAAAAGAGCGGATTCTTACACAATTAATGGATGAATCGATCTAGGATTATGGCTTTGCTAACAATCATGTATAGTATCAATTTCATCAACTTATTTGATTATCTAGTTGTTGATTTATGGGGTTGATTTTATGATTTGGGAATGGTCATCCTCTAATCGTCTATTCAAACTAGTCTCACAACTACATCGTTGAGCGGGGATGTGAGAAGCTAATTCAAACGCATTTACTTATCTTCTCATTTTGTAACCAAGTAAGGTGATCTAGGTATATTCCTATCCTAGCCACAAATCAATTCCTTATTTTATTAAAGAAGAGATCTTACTCCCTATATTCTTCGTTCTAACCCTCCATTCCTTTGGTCAATTCACTTCAGGATCAAAGATTTATTTTAAAGGTCACAACTCTTTAAAATCATAAAAGCAAGAATATAAGAACAACCATAACGATAATCGAACAAATAAAATCAAGGGCTACTAAACAATCATTTAATTAGCTACCATAATCCTAGAATGAGAAGTTTAACTCCACATAGACATGGAGCAATTACAACAAATCATCCAAAGAATTGACGTAAAAATAAATAATAAAGGAGAAGAAAAAATGTAACCAATTTTTAGGCCTCCACTGTGGTTTTTAGCTCTCTCTAGGTCAAAAATTCTATAAAAACTGATTTTATGAAATATTTATAGGTGTTGGAAAAAGCCCCAAATAAAATAATCGAGTCCAAAATGGACTGGAAAAAATAAAAGCGGACTGATCTGCCTCTGCGCCGCGACCCTTAACGCACAGATCTGTCTCTGCATCACATCTTCTATTTGTTTGGTGTATGCAGCTGCTGCCACGTATGTAGGCAGCCCACAATTCAATTTGCAATTCAAATTCACCAAAGGTCACTTTTCAATATTTTAATAACTTTATTCCATTAAGTTGCCTTCTTCATTTCCTTCTATAATCATTCATCTTTAATTCATTTTGGCTCCAAATCTTTTCATCTTCACACCATTTTAATTCTACACATCAAAATATAATATTAGGCATAATCCATAAAATCAATTCTAAAAAAACAATAAAAATACTAAATATGAGGCAAATAATGACTAAATAATGAAATTTTGGCCTCAAATCACCCCCTCCCCCGTAGATATTTCCTTTTAGTAGTGAAATGAGTGGAACAGTGTTGTGATTTCCTTGGGGTGTAGCATTTGGGTTAAAGTTCATTCCCTTCGGCATATTGGCCTTGCTATGGTACTACAGTGGCATTGGTTGATATTTTCCTTTTGGTGCCACCTGCCCCTTATACTGTTGTTAATATAGTTGTTGCTTAACCTTGATTTGTTCCCTAGTTGATAGACGACTAGGCTAGTGTTACCTAGTTAGTATCTCCTTCCTTGCGATTCTTGTTCGTGCGGCTTAGACAACTATATTGGTTGGTTGATTTTTCTTTTCTGCTAGCAAGGTCGATTATTGAGTAGATTATGAAGGTGATGGTGGGTGTGGCCTTCCATGGTTTGGTAGTGATTCTAGCTTTGATGATCCTTTTCTATAGTCGCTCCTATTGTTTATAAGTCTAAGGTTTGTTATCTCAAATTGTCTGGATCATCTATCGGTAGTAGTCTTGATCTTGGTATTGAGATTGGTACTTCGTTCTTCTCTGATGTAGTTCATGGTTCAGTTGAGTTAAGGTTGGTTTACAGGGGTGAAACCAGAAATTTCTCATCTTCGATAATTGTTCTGCCTACTATGACTTCGTGGAATGCTTTGGCTTGGTGGTAAGTGCTTGTGTATTAGTTGTCGGTATCCAAAGTAGATGTCTTTTGGGAGCTAGTATTTGTTGCCATGTATTGGGTTTTGGTTTGACTAGATTCAGGCTAAGATCGTATTTTTTGAGTTGCTTGAGATTTGGTTACCATTAGTACTCCTTGCAGCCTTGGTGAGTTCTTAGTTATGCATTGATGGTTATGCCCTCAGCGGATGTGGGTTTGAGTGCTCGTATCTTTAGCTTGTGGTTTTTTCCTCAGTTGTGGTTATGTTCTTCTGTAACATTTCAGTTCCAGCTCTAGCTGAAATCATTGGATATGTGCTTAGTTTCTGAAGTTGAGATCGCTTTGAGTATTTGACCCTAGTGAAGACTTGTTGTCTCTAGTTGTGGTTTTTGACTCTTTTAAATGACATTTGGGGAGTTGTGATAGATTTTGGTATATTTATGCTTACTCATCAACATGATCGGTTTGGATAATTGAGATCGAGTGGATTAACTTCGATGTTGAGGTTATAGTTATAGATCGCATAACTTAGTGGCAGCCCCATTTCGAGGGTCATCCAGACCAGCTTATGGCTTGGCAAAGATCACAGACATTAGTCATCATCATTTAGATATTCAGGTAGACCTTATGGGGCATTATTCATATGCTAGTCCATGTGGATTTTTGATGGGTCAGCTTCAGTATTTCGAGATTAGTGTGATGTGATTATGCGCGCAGAACTCGAATGATGCTGGAGAGATTCTGTACAGTTCTGAGTTGATGTTAGGTTTGAAAGACAATAGAATATTAGTTTTGGAATTTGGAGTTGGTCGTATGATTCGTGCCTTGGTTTGACACTTGCCTGGTTGAGTTATTGCTTGGTTGTGCTTCTTTCAGTGTGATGTCACAGTATTATGGTTTGGGCTGGCGTACTTCAATCGTGCTAGGTACATTTGGAGGTCAGTTGGTTGTTGAGGATGAGTTTTGGTTATTTAGGAAGTGAAGTAAGGATGTGTAGAAAGAAGGTATACCTTTAGCGAAATCCCTTGGAAGCATTATTTTGCCTTAGAGAATACCTGGGGAGTCTTTCTCGAAGCATGCGGGCCTAGTACATCATTCTTTCGAGCTTTCGAGCTCTTTCTATCCATTGACTTTTGCGGACAAAAGTTCTTTTAGTAGTGGATGTTGTAATGATCCTCAAGGTCATTTTCTTGATCTTCGTACATTTTTGGCATTTCTTAGCTTCCCATAGCGGCTACCGATCATTTATGACTTACCGAAACTATCGATTCAATTTTTGGATATATTGTTTGTGTTTTAGGCTTATTTTCCTGTTTTGGAGCTTTTGTTGTTAAGGAATTGGTCTCAGACCAAAACTCCTGGTAAACGGGCTCAAATAAAAATTTTGACAGCGTTATTAGATTCGAAACATTTATTTTTAGCTAGGGGAACCCTTCATCCGAGTCTCGAGGCTTCTGGACTTGTTTTGGGCTATTGGGTGAAAATTGGTTAAAATGGAACTATAGGTGTGGGACTCATATTTAATCAAAACAATTTTGGATGAAAGTTTCGATAGTTCTGTTGAGTACGGAATGTCGATTTTTGTATGGTAACATAGTTCGTTTTTACGCATGGGGTTCTGAATGAATCCCGAGCACCCAGTCGGAGTCCGTTGAAACTTTGCTTTTGCTGGTTTTTCCAAAATCTGGTGCAGGCATATTTTTTCCTTCGCCTTTGCAAGGAGCTGGTTGCTTTTGTGAAGGGTCAAGTCTTCGACTTTCGTATTCGCTAGACCTCCCATCACGTTTGCGATAAGGGGTCAGTCTGACCCGATCCATTTCCTTCTTCGTGATCGCGTCTAGTTGCCCGCATTTGCGATGGTCTATCTTACTAAGCCTTCACATTCGTTACCCTTCGCCCGAGTTCGCGAAGGGCATTTTTTTTGTATCTCTCGATCGCGACCAGGAGGCCTCGCGTTCGCGATGAGTAATCCTATGGTAGTATATAACTCCCTCTTCCCCGAGTTTTCATTCATTTCTAACTTTTTTTACCAATAGAGGCCCTTGGAGCTTGGAAATTATTGGGATTTCATCCTATTAAGCTCAGGTTCATTAGCCTATCGATCCTTGGTCATTTTTCCTTTTTGTTCTCGTGTTATTCCGCCTTAAACTCCGTTTAATTCTTGTTATAGGGTTTGTTTCTTTAAGCTTTGTGGGCTTATTTGGGCCCCAATTTGTCAAATTTTGAGCACACCTTCCTTGTCCTTTGACGGACCTCGTGACAGATTTAATTTAAAATTTTATTAGCGGGCCCTACAGGCCCATTTTTTACTCAATTTTGGGCCCGAAATTTTATATCAAAATATGGGTATCATTTTACTCGTACTAATGCGTAGATTTTGATTTTGATAGCGTTACAACATTTTGGGATCATGGAGTAAAGATGAGCAATTCGTGGACGGTTAGAGGTTTCGATTCGGCTTCTAGGTATGCTTCCGTCTACTTTTCTCTTCGAGATGGTGTAATGTATATATTTCATGCTAGGTAGGGATTATCAGATAGGTTTATACGTAGTAATTCCATATTTATACATTCATGAGACATTGGTACCATTGAGGAACATTATTTTTGAAAGAAAATGAGACATTTTCCAAATATTCCTTCCATGAACATGAGCCAAAAAGGAGAGTTGAGATTAAGATTAAGATATGAGATGTAGTATATAGGTTGCGAACCCCTCATGGGTCCTATTGCGGAGTTACAAACTCGGTAGGTAAATATTGAAAGTCATGCGATAACTTTCACCGTTCCAGCCCATCATCATCATTGCATTGCATTTCATTCGCATATTTAGTGATTTCTTAGTTCTTGACTTGCTTCTTTTTTGTGTATTTCTATGTATACTCGTGCTTGTTTATTTTTGATATTATATTAGAACTGTTAGCGGAGATAGTGTAAGCTACCGTTTGGAAACTTTTCTGCTTGCAGGTTATGTGCTCATAGTCGATTATATTTATATTATTTTCTATATTACTCAGTTGGACTATGATGCCTACTTAGTACAAGTGGACCCATACTCATCCCTACCGTTCCCTTTCAGTGCAGATCCAGGTCTGAGAACAACACGTGGCAGTTGGGTTTGTGCGATGTTGAGTATATCTTTGAGGTACTGATATGCTCCAAAGTTCGGCGCTGACTTTTGAACCTCATCTTGTCCTTTTATGTCTTTACTTACTTTCTGAGACAGAGTTGTATTTTAGTATTCGGATTGTATTAGATGCTCTTCCCTTATGACACTATTTCTTGGGATTCGTTATGACATTTATTTCAGACTTTCACTATTACTGTACTTGCATTGGTCCGAATTTGTTCTAGAAGTCTCTCCTTAATTGTATAAGTGTTGAATTCTATTTTATTTTATCAATTTGGGTGATCAGCTTACTTGTCAAAGCTGGGTCTCAATAAGTACAATCATGACCTAGTTTTTAGGTTGTGACAAATTGGTATCAGAGCCTCAGGTTCACCGGTCTCATAAGTGTATGGGCAGGGTGTCTATTAGAACCTTGTGGATCGATAGGTAGACGTTCGTATCTATCTTTGAGAGGCTATAAGATATCTTTAGGAAAAACTTCTCTAATTTGATTTTTATCATGTGGGTTGTTTTTACCCAATGTTCTAAGTTGTGTTCCACTCTTCTCTGTGCAGATGGTGAGGACTAGATCTCGAGAGGCTAGGGATGTTGAACCAGCATCCGAGGATGTAGCCCAGACTGGTGGCGAAGAAGGGGTTGTGGACGACCTCGAGCTAGAGGACGGGCACGAGAAGATGCCCCAGTCAAAGGTAGTGCTAGGGGGATCTCCCCTGAGCCTGAGGTTGAGCGTGCAGAGGATATAGGGCTGGCTCAGGTTCCACAGGGTACTTCTACCCCGGTATTGGAGTGTTTGTTAATTTATTTATTGACCCATTTGGAGGGTGTTCCTTTGAGTACACCTGGTGTTCCTCTAATTCTGAGTGTTGTACCATCGTCAGTACCTGCGCCTGCTTATGATATTCCTCCATCGGTACAGGCACCTACTTGTGGTATTCCACAGACTTTGAGTGGTGCTCCGCCTTTTGTGCTAGTATTTGATTATGGTATTCTGAGCTTCGGAGTACAGCTATTATCTATGGTACCCCTATGGGTGGATTCATAGCCTACCAGACTTACTATCCCTCAAGTTACCTCGAGTATAGTTATGTCTTCTGATGATCAAAAAAGATTTGAGAGGTTCATTTGCTTAGGTCTGCCCAACTTTAGTAGAGTATAGGCAAGGATGCCTATGAGTTTTTGATTGATTGTTAAGAGAAGTTGCATATTCTTGGATCCCTTGAGTCTCATAGAGTTGCTTATACTACTTATCAGTTGACGGATATGGCTAAGGATTGGTGGAGGTCGTATGCTAGTTGTAGGCCGTTGGGTTCGCCTGCTATAACTTAGACTCAGTTTTTTTAGGCTTTCTTGGAGAGGTTTGTGCCATTTAGCTTGAGAGATCAGATGAGAGATGCATTTGATCATATGGAGCAGGGCTCCATGACTATTGCTAAGTATGAGGCACATTTCCATACATTGTCAAGATATTCTTCCACTAGCATCTCTACCGAGTCTGAGAGGATTTAAAAATTTATGAAGGGGTTTGATGGTTTGTATCAGTTGGATACAACCCAGATAGTTATTTTAGGGGCTTTATTTTAGAGTATTATTGAGCATGCCAAGATGACCGAGTCTATTATTCAGGCTACTCAGGGAGGCACCAAGAAGGTGCGTCGTTAGGGTGAGTTTAGTGGACATGCCTCTCGAGGCAGAGATTTCTTGAGTAGAGGTTTATGTGGTTATCATGGTAGGCTGGTTCAGGCTATTTTGCAGGTATCAGGTGGTAGACCTTCAGGTTTTGTAACTAATGGTAGCTAGAAATTAAGTCAGGGTGGTCGTTCTAGTTCTGTCGCACCTCTTCAGATTGGGTCAGGCCGTAGAAAATGTTTCATATGTGATGAGTTTGTCCATATGGCCAAGGATTGTCCTCAGCATGTTTTTAGACCTACTCGTCTATCTTTAGTGAGAGGTGGTTCCCAGAGTGGTTGAGGTACTGCTAAAGGTACTCAAGGTATAGGTAGAGGTGCTCGTGGTGGTGATCGCGGGGTTACTTAGTCCAAGAGTGGACATGGACAGCGCTATACTATACCTGCTAGACCAGAGGCAGAGGTTTCTGATGCTATTATTACAGGTATCGTTCCAATTTGTTGCAGATCTGCTTTCGTGTTATTCGACACTGGGTCGACCTTCTCTTATGTGTCTATATATTTTGCTTCTGGTTTTGATACTGCATGTAAGCCTCTTGCTATACCTCTTCATGTTTCCACCCTCATAGGAGATTCTTTAATGGTAGATCAGGTGTACCGATCGTGTGTAGTTACCTTTACAGGGCGCAAGACTTAGGTAGACTTGATTCTCCTGGTTGATTTTGATGTTATCTTGGGTATGGATTGGTTGGCCCCTTATCATGCCATTTTGGATTATTATGCCAAGACCGTGACCTTAGCTACGTCGGGTATGCCAAGACTAGCTTGGAAGGGTACGCTTAGTTTGGGTCCAAAGAGGGTTATTGTAACACCCCGTACGTTTCGGAGTCTAGATGACTACCGTAACATTTATGGAAATATGAAAACATGAGAGATTTGATGAATTATGTATTAAATTGTGGGCATTTAAAAGTCTTGAACAATTGGGCCTTACATGAAGCCCAAAAACCATAGAAAGATATGGCCCAAGTGGGAATTTGACCCATTCTTGCCTAAGTCATCCATTGACCAAGTAAACCCACCAAGTGTGTGGATAAGGATCATTCAAAATGGAATATATAAGCCAACAATTCAGATTTTTAGTCCATAACAACACACATGCCCTTTTAGCATTTTCCACATTTGTTTCTCTCAAAATACAAACCCTAAGCTCTCATCTCTTTGGGACAAGATCACTCTTTGGTAAGCATTTATTCTCATGGTTCAGTATATAATATGTTTAAGATGGTGTATAAATCATGTTGGTTATGTTGGCAAAGTGTTGGACAGTGTGCTATGCGTAAAACTGTCTATTTTTGCAATCGGAGAATGGAATTGTCTTGTAAACTTGAATATGTGCTTCTGGTCTTGAAGGAAGTGAACTTTATGGAGTAAATATTGACATGTGAGATGTGATTATAGTCTTGCTTTGTTTTATGCTTGTGAATAATGTTTGGAATTGTGGTTGTGAAATTGGTTATGGATTTGGTGACGTATTGACCGTAAAGTGTGGTTTTGGGTGTTGTTATGGGTGTTGTGAGACCATGGCTGATCTTTGGTGTTCAATATGATCAAAAATATGTCAAAATAAGTTTGGTTATGATCATGGACCATTCATTGCATTAAAAGACCCAAAAGAGACCATTTCGGACTAAAACGGGCATCTGCCCCCGCAGACGGAGGCACCTGCAGGCGCAGATGCCTCTGGCTGCTGCTAGAGGGAATCTATGCGCGCACCTTAGCCACCTGCAGGCACAGGTGGCAGCGCAGGTCAGCCCCAGATCCATACTTTGTATGTTTTCGCATCTAGTCGACCCCCGAAGGCCCCTATTCCCTTTTTGGATGTAATTATCAACTTGTGATGCCGTTTTAATGACTTTAAAGTGTCGTATGGAGGCATGTCGGACTGTATTAAGTATGTATTGTCGTTCTTATGTTGTTATGAGGCAAGTTTATATGAGTAAATGTGACGGAATAATAATGAGAAAGCATAAAGGGTAAGTATGGTGTGAAATGCTATCGATGTGTGATCTTTTTGTCAATGTGTGTAATGTGATGGTGTTGTTGATATGTAAATGCAGTGGATTGTATTGTAAGGGGTTACATGACATTATACGGCAGTCATATAGCTCATTTTTGTTTTGTACGCTTGTATAGTAACTAGTTGCTAATGTAAGCTCCGATATGTACTTGTATTGTAGAGTAAGACGTAAAGAAGAAGTTGGACTATTGTGTTCATACATCGGCTTGTGAATTCATACTTGGAAGTGAAGGTATGTAAGGTTACTTTTTCTGTATATTTCTACGGAAAATAGTATTCACATTGACATTATGCTTGTTCCATCCCGAAAGGTGCTAAGGTATCCTATATCCGACTATCAATGGTCATTATCATATGTCTCCTACTCAATGATCAATTGTGAATCTCATGCCTCATATTCATGAATAATGTTCCAAAATTCCAATAGTAGTTATACTCATGTACCTCGTTCATTGATTGTTGTCTAATGGTTCCAATGGTGTTATGTTTCCAATAAGGCTATGTTTCCAATAATGTTTATTCACATGTCTCTCACTCATTGATTGTTGATCCAAAGCTCCAAGTAAAGTTATAACTATCATTGTACCAATCTCAAAGTAAAGATTAAAGTAATGCATATGTGGTTAATGATCAAGTATGGGTGGTAGCTTTGGGGGTGAAATGCCTAGCTCAAGCCGATCCCGAGATTATTGGATCAGGGGGCAGTCCTAGAGGCATAAGCCTAGCTCGGACCGATCCTGACAGGGGGCAGCTCTAGAGGTAGTAACCTAGCTCGAGCCGAACCTGATGTGTTGGTAAGGGTGGCAGCTCTAGAGGTAATAACCTAGCTCGAGCCGATCCCAATATGTATATTGATTCATAGGGTGGCAGCTCTAGGGGCATAAGCCTAGCTCGAGCCGATCCCAACATAACGATATGTTATGTTTAAAACCCATTGTTCAGTCAGGGCCTGGGTATCACAGGTCACAGACAAAGATGAATAATCATAGAAGCAAAGATGCAAAGAAAGTAACGAAAGCAATATACATGGTTTCCAAAGTACAGAATAGTGACTCATCTATATTGGTCATTCATTGTAATTGTGTTTATTGACATATTTACATATCATGCAGTTTCATTTGATCCTTATTGCCATATTTACATATCATGCAATTTCATTTGAGCCTTACATACTCAGTACATTCTTCGTACTGACCCCTTTGGGGAATTTACCTTACTTGTTGCAGGCGCAGGTTCTAGTAGACCTCCGCAGTAGATTGCAGGATACCTACAGCTTTTGGTGAGCTCCAGTTGTTCGGGGCTTCTTCGAGTCACACTTGTTCATAAGTTTTGGTATTGTACATGTTGTATAAAGCGGGGACTTGTCCCGACTTTTAGTTCATTTTGGTCAATGCACTTGTTAGAGGCTTTTGTAGACAGATGTGGGTGTATAAATGTAAAAGGTACATGTAGTTTGTGACTTGATGTCCTCAACGGCCAAGTTTCATATATGTATATATGTCACATGTTCCATGAATTTCATAGTTAGCATTATAAGCTCCTACGTGATAAGGGTATTTCTGATGGCATGCATATGAATGAACATAAGTACAGGTTGGTTCTCTCGGGCCTTATCGGTTACGGGTGCCAATCACGTCTCGATAGGATTCAGGGCGTGACAGAATTGGTATCAAAGCAGTTCGTTGTGAGGGTGTCTACAAAGCCGTGTCTGAGTAGAGTCTTACTTATCAATGTGTTGTGCACCACATTTATGAGTAGGAGGCTATGGGACATTTAGAATGTTGTTTCTTTTCTTCACTTCTAGATCGTGCAATAGAGCCAGTGTTGTAAGTTGAATTGAATCTGATCATGGTAATTGTTTTTCTTTGGTATAGTCAAAATACCAATCACGAGAAGAGGTAGAGGTAAAGGGAAGCAGGTAGATGTGCCTGCTAAAGAAGGAATGAGTAGACTACCACCTGACCAAGCTAGTCAGGGTGGGGCAAATGCTGAAATCTCATCGCGGTCTTCTTCTACTTCTCCAGCTCCGGAAGAGCCAATTGGTAGAGAAGTACCCGCAGAACCACCAATGAATGCCACAGATCAGGATCTTAGAAATACAGTTCATATGTTGACACAGTTAGTGGCAGCCCAGAGTCAAGGATGAGCTGGTCCAATTACACATGATGATGATGCGGCTAGAGTGGCGAGTCGCAGAACACAGGATTTCTTGAAATTGGACCCTCCTATATTCACTGGGTCAGATCCGAAAGCAGATCCACAGGACTTCGTGGATCAAATTCAGTGGGCTCTGGAAGTTATGCATGTGACGGGTGTAGAAACAGTTGAACTGGCTGCGTACAGATTGAAAGGAGAGGCGATATTTTGGTATGAGGATTGGAAGAAATCCCGTGATATTGGTGCAAATCCACCGACATGGGAAGAGTTTAAAGTGACTTTTCTTGATCATTACCTGCCCTATGATATCCATGAGGCTCGTGCGGATCAGTTTTTAAATCTCCGACAAGGAAATTTGAGTGTCAGAGAATACAACTTGCAATTTAATTTCTTGGCTCGATATGCGCCAAATGTTGTGGCTACGATGACAGACAGAGTCCATAGATACGTGGACAGACTAGAGCCATATTTGGTAAGGTATTGCACCATTACTACCTTGAACAAGGACATGGACATAGCGAGAATTCAGGCCTTCACCCAGAAAATGGAAGATCAAAGGCAGAGATGAAGGGTACATGAATTTAACAGGGGAAAGTCCAAAAGGGATAGACCTATGGGACCACCTATGATGTCCCAAGGAGGATCTAGGCCCCGTATGTTTTCTAGACCACCTAGACCATCGTTCTCCTATTCCACAGGGGGTGCTCGTTCTCAGTTTCGAGGGTCTAGAGGTGGTCCATCTGGGCAGAGTAGCGGAGTACCAAGATATTAGCTTGGATCTATGTTCGCAAGATTGTTCGACTTCATAGAGTGCCTGTGTCTATTATTTTGGATAGAGGTTCAGTGTTCACCTCTATCTTTTAGAGAACGTTTCAGGAGGAGTTGTCTACTCAGGACGATCTTAGTACAGCCTTCCACCCTCAGACCAATGGTCAGCCGGACTAGACTATTCAAGTTTTGGAGTATATGCTCCACACGTGTGTTATGGACTTTGGGGATCATTGGGAGCAACATTTAGCCCTGGCGGAGTTTGCTTATAATAATAGCTACCATTTAAGTATTGAGATGACACCTTTCAAGGCATTGTATGGTAGGCATTGTCGATCTCCTATTGGTTGGTTTGAGACCTCAGAGGTTAGACCCCGTGGTACTAACTTGCTTCGTGAGTCTTTGGATAGAGTTCGTGTGATTCAGGATAGGCTTCAAGCAGCCTAGAGTAGGCAAAAGAGCTATGCAGACAGCAGACTTCGTGCTTTGAAGTTTAGGACTGGTGATCAGGATTTCCTTTGGGTGTTACCCATGAAGGACGTGATAAGGTTCGGTAAGAGGGGCCAGCTTAGCCCAAGTTATATCGAACCTTTTGAAATTCTTCGAATGGTTGGAGAGGTTACTTTTGAGTTGGTATTACCTCCATATTTCTCAGCTGTTCATCCAGTTTTCCATGTTGCTATGCTTCGACGCTATATTCTGGATGAGTCTCAAGTGCTTAGGTGTCATTCAGTTCAGTTGGATGAGAGGTTGACCTTTGTTGAGGAGCTGGTCTCCATTTTAGCCAGGGATGTTAAGTGGTTATGTTCTAGAGATATCCCTGTAGTTAAGGTTCAGTGGAGACATCATTCAGTTGAGGAGGCTACTTGGGAGGTCGAATCCGACATACGTAGTACTTACCCTCAACTATTCACCAATTCAGGTATTGCCTTGCCTTGTAGTTCGAGGACGAACTAGAGTCTTAGTGGTGGACATTGTAGAGACATGTTTTTGTAATTTTCCATTTTTATGGGTTTTGACTATTTTACCCTTCTTCATAGTTGCTTTATATTGATTTAAGGGTTCGGAGATAGTAGGCACGGTTCCTAATGTGATCGGGAAAGTTTTGGTTGAGTTTGAGGTTATTGTTAGGGTTAAAAGATAATGGATGACTTCGGTCAATATTTCTTGATCTGAGTGGCGTATGGCAAAACAGACTATGCCACCAGATCTAGAAAGTCAATTTTGGGTCAGTAACGTGATTGGTTTGAGTTTGGGACTTCTATATCTCATTTCGACCCTCGATTTGGAAAATAGTGAATTAGGGTCCCGGAGGTTAAATTGTTAAAATCAATCTTTTTTTTTAAAATCCAACATCGCCATTGAGTCTGAAACGTCGAAATTAATCTAGTAGCTTAATTCGTTTGCATGCATGGGATTCTGAATGAATCTCGATGGTGCAATCGGGAACTTGGAATTTTGGCCAAGTTGCTAATGTTGCTTAAGCTGGTGCAGTCACTTTAGCGGACAATGTACTGATTTAGTGGCAAACCCTAACAGCCGCCTACCGCTAAAGTGGGCACTTGGCTGCTTTAGCGGTAGGAGTGCCCGCTTTAGCGATAGGGGACCGCTTTAGCGGACTAACCATGCAGGTCGGTCCGCTTTAGCGGTCACTTAGCGCTTAAGCAATGACCGCCTAAGCGGCCAAAGCTGGGTTAATATAAAACCCATTCCATGATTTTTCCTTCATTTTTGAGCTTTTGAGCTTCGGGTTTAAGGAGTTTTGGTCGATTTCTCCACTATTTGAGCTTGGGTAGGCTCCAAAACTCTATTTTCACTACTTTACATTGATTATGTCGTCTAAAACACATTTTAATCTCGATTTCAAAATGGTTTTGGGGGGTTTTACCAGTAAAGCTTGAAAATGGTTTTTCTCCGATTTGGACCTTGTTTTAAGCTTGTTTTTGCTTGGGTTTTCTTCTATAGCTCCTATCACCTTGGGGAATGTGTTTCTAAAGAAAATTTCTAGTTTTACCCCTTCGTTTTCAAAACCCATTTTTTAAGTTCATTTTGGACCCGTTTCAAATATGGTCAGTATGGGTATCAATGGCTTTCTTTTAACGTGTAGATGCTATATTTGTATGTTTTAGTTGAATCTGAGGCTGTTCGAAAAGGGAAGACTCTGTGTTAAAGCACCTTAGGTTAGGATTTCATTATTTTGAGGTAGGTTATGGCTTAACTTCTTTCAGATTAAACTGGGTAGTTAATGTATAGGTACTATGAGTTGGGGAGGATAGTTATGGAGTTTATATTTTGAGATTTCATTTACTGTTGTGTTCCCGTGTAGGGGCTTATTTGGTGTTGATGTTGGCTCGAGATATCTATTATTGTGTGTCACCCATGTGAGGGCCTTATTTGACATCATATGGCCTTATCTGTGCATTTTAGATGTCTTATTTCTAGATATGATGCCCGTGAAAGGGCTTAAATTGTTGTTATAGGCCTTATTGAGCATTGATTTCTTTTGTCGTGTTTGAAATACCCTAGTTAGGGGTGGATATAATATTAATGATGTCTAACATGCATAATTATTCCAATGGTACCCATCTATAGTTGATAATCATGAATCGATGGACATATTGAGTTGATTTTCTGAGCCCAAGCCTCGCGAAAGAGAAGTCCAGTTTTGGCATGCACTAGCGGAAGCTGCACCAGCAAACTTGGCATTTTGCCAAGTTTGCGATCAAACTCTCGAGATTCATTCGAAATCACTTGAATGCAAATGAATTGTGATACCCTACCAAATTCAACATTCTTGACTCAATAGCACTATCAAATAGTCCTAACTGAGGTCAGTTCGATAAAATATGGGTCCCACATCCAAGGGCCATTTTTAACCAAAATCCACCCAATAGCCCAAAATGAGCCCAAAAGCCTTGTCTCTCTAACCAAGGGTCCCCCTAGCCTAAATTCAACATTTCAGAGCTAATGGAACTGTCAAAATTGGAATACAATGCCATTTACCTGAAGATTTGGACCGATTGGAATACAAGGCCATTTACCTGAAGATTTGGACCGATATCCAATTCTTAATAGTGAAGACTTCAAAGTAGGAAATTGGCTCTGAAAACCAAACGAACTGTCCAGTAACTGAACTGTCAACTCCAGAAAGTCATAAATGACTTGGGGCAGCTATGGGAAAGCTCTAAATGATGAAATAGTGTGTAAATGCAGAAAATGACTTGGAGGGTCATTACAATATCCACTACTAAAAGGACTTTTTCCACGATATTAGAGGATCAAGGTGTACTTGAGGGCTCAAACAAGTGGGGATACTGGGTCCGCGTCTCACTCTCAATCTCCTAGGTAGCCTCCTAAACTGAATGGTGCCTCCACTGAACCTTAACCACTATAATCTCTCTAGATCAAAACCGCCTGACATCCCTAGCCAGTATAGAAACTGGCTCCTCCACGAAGGTCAACCTCTTATCCAGCTGAATTGAGTCCCAATGAAGCACTTGAGACTCATCCGTAATATATCTCTACAGTATGAAGACATGGAAAACTAGGTAAACAGCTGAAAATCTGGGGGCAAGGATAACTCATAAGCCACCTCACCAACTGTCTGAAGTAACTCAAATAGCCCAATGTACCTGGGAGTGAGCTTGCCCCTCTTCCCGAACCTCATCACGCCCTTCATGGGAGATACTCGAAGGAAAACCTGGCCACCAACTCCAAACTTCAACGCCCGAAGCCTACGGTCATCATAACTCTTCTGCCTACTTTGAGCTGCTCGTAGCCTATCCTGAATCACCCAATCCCTATCCAAAGACTCACAAAGCAGGTCAGTACCACAAGGACTAACCTCAAAAGTCTCAAACCAACCAATTGGAGATCGATAATGCCTACCATACAACACCTCAAATGGTGTCATCTCAATACTCGAATGGTAGCTAAGAAAACTCCACCAAGGATAAATGTTGCTCCCATTGACCGCCAAAGTCCATAACACACACTAGGAGCATATCCTCCAAAACTTGAATAGTTCACTCCAACTGATTGTCGGTCTAAGGGTGGAAGGCGGTGCTAAGGTTAACCTAAGTACCCAGCTCCTCTTGAAAAGTCCTCCAAAAGCAAAAGGTGAACACTGAGTCTCTGTCTGAAATAATGGATATGGGTACCCCATGAAGACGAACTATCTCCCAAACATAGATGCGAGCTAACCTCTTGGCATTGAAAGAAATATAAATGGGGATGAAATGGGCCAATTTGGTCAACTGATCTATGATGACCCAAATACTGTCAGAACCACGAGAAGTGTAAGGCAACCCTCTAACGAAGTCTATAGTGATATACTCCCTCTTTCACTCAGGAATGGGCAATCTCTGAAGCAATCCACCCCATCTCTAATGCTCTATCTTCACCTACTGACAACACAAAGTCATAAAGTCTACTATCCTCAAACTGACGATCCTGAATCTGCTCCATCAATGTAGACTTAGGATCAACACTGGTAAGAGTCCTCCTGAGGTCTAAAATGTCAAGCCAAACCATCAAGTTAACTAAGGACTGAACGTCCAAAGCTAATGGCCGATCTGAAATTGAAATGAAGGCTAAGCTACCCATACTCATTGCCTTCCGACTCAAAGCATCTGCTACCTCATTCGCCTTGCCCGAATGGTATAGAATAGAGATATCATAGTCTTTTAGCAACTCAATCCACCTCTGCTGCCTTGAATTAAGATCCCTCTGAGTCATGATGTACTAAATACTATGATGGTCAGTATATATCTAGCACCAAACACCATACAAGTAATGCATCCAACTCTTAAGCGCAAAAACCATTGCCGCTAACTCTAAATCATGAGTGGGATAGTTGTGCTCGTCCACCTTCAGCTGCCTCAACACATAAGCAATAACTCAACCCTGCTACATCAACACACAATGCAAACCAACACCAAAAGCATCACAATACATAGTAAACCCCTCGCACTCAACTAGAAGAGTCAAAATAAAATCTAAAGTGAGCAAGTCCTTGAGCTTCCGAAAGCTCAACTAGCACTAAATGGACCACTGAAAAGGAACCTCTTTTCTAGTATATCTGGTGATTGAAGCCGCAATAGTAGCAAATATCTCAATGAACCGCCCGTAGTAGCCTACCGATCCAATAAAACTGTGAACCTTGGTCGGAGATGTAGGTCTGGCCCAATCACAAATAGCCTCAATCTTCAACGGATCCACCATAATCCCATCCATAGACACCACGTATCCTAGGAATGTTATAGACTCTATCCAGAACTCACACTTTGAAAAATTGGCAAAAATCCTATGATCTCTCAAAGTCTGGAGCATAATCCTCAAATGCTGCTCATGCTCTTCTCTACCTCTCAAATAGACAAGGATATCATTGATGCACCATGGTTACATGGCACTTTCAATGCTTAAAATAAGGAAAATATGCAATAGCTTGGGTGTATTTTGTTGGTATGATGTGGTTTCCGTCCTACTTTGCAGGAAAATAGGTTTTGAAGGCAAAATGATCAAAAAGGAAGAATCAAGCCCAAGAACGAAGTGTCGGAAGAAGAAAGAACAAGAACCTGCACTAGAGATGGACTCATGACACCACTCATGTAGCTTGACTTCCACTCACGTGACGTGAGTGGCTGGCGTGAATCCAAATCAGAGATCAAAGACAAGGTCTGATTTCCACACCAGCAGTCACGTGGCGTGACTGTCAATCACGTGACGTGGAAGCATGCCGTGACTCAACTTCTGAAGACGTCTAATTAAGCCTGATTTCCATGACACCAACCTACGTGGTGTGACTTGGTTCCATGACACCAAGTCACGATACTGTGGAAGTTGCCGACTCTGTTCTCCTATTTTATTTTGGATAGGATTAGCTTTGTATCTATAAATACCCCTGTATAGTCCTATGTGCGAGAGTGAGTCATTACATTATTTTGTGAGCTATTTTACATTGTTTTGGAGTTCATAAACATATTCTTGCTTTTGTAGTTACAAACCCCAATTCGAGTTTTATTGATAATTGAGATTTTGGTTTTTCTTCATTGTTGTGAGATCATAATCATGTTTTCATCTCTAAATTCTTCTTGTGTTCTTATAATTACGAGCAGCTAAACCCAATAACTAGGTTTGTGTAAACCATGAGGAATTAACAAAACCGGTTAAGTGCAAGGCAATTCTATACCGCTGTGTATGCATGTATTGTTGTTTCCTTCATTATGATTGCTCTTCTAACGATTGCAAATGTTAGAAACTCGCTTGTATTCTAGACTTGCTCGAGAGAGAGGTAGAGATTTGGGAAAAGGAGATAACAACAGAGATTTGAAGCTATCAACCTTCATCTAATAACCTGAGCGTTAGCAGGAATGGTTATCTGAGATCCAGGACAAGGGTTAGTAGTGCGACACTCAGAGACCGAGAGGAGAAGAGTGAAATTCATCTAACCAAGGTCGAGAGACGTTTAGACGAACATATCTTGTCAGATTTTGCATGCCACATAGCAAGACGGTTTTGTTAGCACAAGTAATCGGTAGAGTTAAGGAATCATTGGGGATCACAGTCCTAGTGTATCTCTCTTATTGTCTACAAACTCGATACAACCAGCAATTGTTACTGATACTTTTTATTCACATAAACCCCCCAGTTTTATTTACTTCCCAATTGTTCCATCTAGTATTCCATTCAAACTTTGACCTATTCCCTGTAAAATCGACCCCAACCTAGTTTGGTTCTATATTTGATATAGCGACCGCATTATACTTTTTTAGAGGTATATTTTGGGAGACATCAAATTTTGGCACCGTTGTCGAGGACTACGGTTATGGAGTTGATTATTACTGGTTGGAGTTGATTGGTTTTGTTTTCATATACTTTTGAGGGCATACGCCGGTCTATGCCAAACACTAGGAGTCAAGGCAATCCCCTGATTCCACTTGATCTTGAAATTGAAAGGACTCTGAGAGATAATCAAAGAATGGTGAATACTGAAGGAGTTTATGATCCCGCAGCTGCGGGAGACATTCGTCACCAACCAATTCAGCCAGTTGGTCATGAAACAGCGAAACAAACTACCGCTCGATTAACACGAGAGGGGAAGGCTAGGAAAGCTGCTCTTAGGCAAGCAGAAAGAGATAATCGAACGATGCAAGGAGTAGCACAGTGACTGGCTGAGGCTGAAGAGTGACAAAGACAACTGAGAGCGCAACCGAGACCACATGTGCCTATTTATGATGATCCTGAAGATGAGGATTTGGCTTATTTCGAGCTAATCGAGACTAGTGCCATTATTCCACCTGCTCTACCTCCAGGCACTAAGTTTGACATTACCAGTGCCATGATTCACCTGTTAAACTTAAAGGGTGTGTTTGTCGGTCTGCCTACAGATGATCCAAACATGCACGTAATGAACTTTGTGGGGGTCTGCACATCATATAATTTGCCTGGAGTTGACCAAGAGGCTATTCGACTGAGGTTATTTCCATTCTCTCTAACAGGAGAAGCGACTTTGTGGTTGGGAGAATTACCACGAGGATCCATCACTAATTGGCAGGAATTGAGAAATCAATTTCTGGAGTGGTTTTTCCCACCTTCCAAGATGCTGCAGCTGAAGGATGAGATCTATAACTTTAGACAACTACATTCTGAAGCACTGTATGAGGCATGGATAAGGTTCAAGAAGAAGCTGCAGAATGTGCCAAATTATAGGATGAGTGGCAGAAACTTACTTGAAATCTTCTACAGGGTGCTAAATATAAATACTAAGGCTGTAGCAGATACTATAACTGGTGGAGCATTTATGAGAATAAGGTGGGATCAAGCTTCAGAAATCTTAGATTGTATCACTAAGACCAACCGAGGATGGCATACTCGGGAGGCAGATATGCCAGCTGGCACATATGTTATTAGAGCCTCGGCAGCACAACGAGCTTTGGGTGAATCTGTGGCTCAAGAGGTCGCTCAGTTGAGAATAAAAATTGGTCTTCTAGCTAAACAAATAGCAGCCAGAGATGCAAAAAAGGTGCATGCTGTAGGTACACAAGGTAAATCGGCTAGACATGATGATAGTGAATCTGATAAAGAGGCGAAGTACCTAGATCGAGAAGTGGCGAGTTTTTGAGCCGAGGGCCAAGGGTCTAATCAAGACTCTTGGAACTCAAGGCAAGGGAATCAAGGTCGAAACTATTATGGAGACAACTATAATAAATTGGGATACAGAGATCGAGAACGAGACCGTGACGGTGATTGGAGGCGAAAAGATGATTATAGAGAGAAGAATGACCTTTATGTACCACCAGGAAGACATGATGAGGAGTCTGGAAATTCAAGGATGGAGGCCCTTTTTAATAAACTGGTCAAAGGAGCAGAGAGCCAGGAAAATTGCTTGAAGGAGATTAGGACTCACATTTCGGGCATAAGTCAGAAAGTGGAGTCTCATTCAACTGCCATTAAACAGTTGGAGCAACAATTCGGGCAGATTTCATTGGCACTGAATCAACATCAGCCAGGCACCCTTCCAAGCAATACCGTCTAAAATCTGAAGAATGATAGTCATTGTCTAGCCATTATTACTAGAAGTGGGAAGTGCACGACAGATCAACCTATTCCTGCCGACAGTGGTATGACCACTGAGCCGATGGTTATTGGTATTGAAGCTGAGTTAGAGCCAAAAAATTCAAAGGGCAACACGGTTCCAAATCATCATGATGATAGCGATAAGGCAAATTATGAAAAGAAGAAGGAAAAGGAGGTACCACATGTGCTCAAAACTATCCCACGACCTCCTCCTCCCTTTCTTCAAAGGTTGAAAAAGAAGGCTGAGGAAGGTAAATATCAGAAGTTCATCACAATGTTAAAGGAGCTATCAGTAAACATCCCTCTTGTAGAGGCATTGGAGTAGATGTCAGGCTATGCGAAGTTCATGAAAGACTTGGTGACAAAGAAGAGAACTGTCAGTTTTGAACCAGCAGATAACATACATCATTGTAGTGCAGTTGTTTCGCGTTCCCTAGTTGAAAAGAAGGAAGATCCAGGAGCTTTCACAATTCCTTGTACTATCGAGTCCTACAACTTTGCCAAAGAACTTTGTGATTTGGGTGCTAGCATCAACTTAATGCCATTAGCAGTTTTCAAATAGTTGGGGTTGGGAGCACCAAAACCAACCTCTATGAGACTCCTCATGGCTGATAGGACTGTGAAAAAGGCAGTGGTTATTCTGTATGATGTTTTGGTAAAGGTTGCGTCTTTCATCTTTCCAGCTGACTTTGTGATTCTTGATTATGAAGTTGACTTTGAGGTTCCCATCATATTGAGAAGACCATTCCTTGCCACTGGTCATGCATTAGTTGACATGGAAACAGGACAGCTAAAATTCATACTGAATGATGAACAGGTCACTTTCAATGTTTGTCGTTCAATGAAGAAGCCAAGAGATAAGCGGGTGATTTTAGTGATAGATACGGTTGATGATAGTGAGGTTGTTATGTCTCTTGAAGAAAGGTTAGGGGTAGAACCTCTTGCGGCCGTGATTATGAATTTTGATAACAATGGTATTGAGGAATATGATAAGATGGTGGGTGCACTCGCTAGTAAGGGAGCATACACTTATGATCTGAAGAAACTGGATCTCGATTTGAAGAATAGGGTAACCCCACCATCTCGTCCATCTATTGAAGAGCCTCCAGTTTTAGAACTTAAGGCTCTTTCGGCCCACCTTCGCTACACATTCTTGGGAGCCAACAATACCTTGCCTGTGATTATTTCTTCTACATTGGTGGATTGGCAAGTAGAGGCTTTAGTTTCAGTATTGAGAATATTTAAGAGGGCCATTGGTTGGTCCATTGCAGATATCATGGGTATTCCACCTGACATTTGCACTCATAAGATCCAGCTTGTTCCTGAGTGTATACCTAGCATTGAACACCAGTGATGTCTGAACCCACCAATGCAAGAGGTTGTAAAGAAAGAGATCATCAAGTGGTTAGATGTAGGAGTGGTTTACCCTATTGCTGATAGCAAGTAGGTGAGCCTAGTTTAGTGTTTGCCGAAAAAGAGAGGAATCGATGTGGTTCCAAATGACAAAAATGAGTTGATTCCAATGAGGTCGGTGACTGGATAAAGAGTGTGCATGGATTATCGAAAGCTGAATTCTTGGACTGAGAAAGATCATTTTCCTATGCCCTTCATGGACCAAATGTTAGACCGTCTTGCTGGTAGAGGATGGTATTATTTTCTTGATGGCTATTCGGGGTATAATCAGATTTTTACTGCCCCTGAAGACCAAGAGAAGACCACTTTCACTTGTCCATACGGTACATTCGCATTCAAGAGGATGCCTTTCGATTTGTGTAATGCACCGGCCACTTTCCAACGCTGCATGATGTCTATTTTCTCCGACATGGTAGAAGAGACTATTGAGGTTTTATGGATGATTTTTCTGTTGTACGAGACTCGTTTGATGGTTGTTTGGCAAACCTTGCTAATGTGCTACAAATATGAAAGGAGTTCTTAGTGCTGAATTGGAAAAAATGTCACTTTATGGTCAATGAGGGTATCGTATTGGGGCATCAGATTTCAAAGAATGGCATTGAGGTGGATAAGGCGAAGATTGAGGTAATTGAGAAGCTACCTCCACCTATCTCGGTAAAAGGTGTCCGAAGTTTCTTAGGTCATGCTGGTTTTTATAGAAGATTCATCAAGGATTTCTCCAAGATTGCACATCCTTTATGCAAACTTTTGGAGAAAGAGGTGAAGTTTGTGTTTGATGAAGCATGTCTAAAAGAATTCAAGTGTCTTAAGGAGAAGTTGGTTTCAGCCCCTATTATTATGTCACCGGATTGGACTAATCCTTTTGAGGTTATGTACGATGATAGTGGAGTGGCTTTGGGCGCAGTCCTTGGCCAAAGACGTGAAAAGATGTTACATCTGATTTACTACGCTAGCAAAGTGCTTAATCCAGCTCAAAAGAATTATACTGTGACTGAGCAGGAATTGTTGGCCGTAGTATTTGCTTTAGAGAAATTCAAATCTTACTTGATAGGTACGAAGGTGATTGTGCATACAGACCATGCAGCTCTTCGGTATCTTATGTCGAAAAAGGATGCTAAGCCAAGACTGATTCGGTGGGTACTTTTATTGCAAGAATTTGACTTTGAAGTCAAGGATCGTAAGGGGACCAAAAATTAAGTTGCTGACCATCTATCACACCTTGAGGAGGAGGCCATGCTTAAATTGAAGGATGATCTTGAGATTGATGATACTTTTCCAGATGAACAAGTACTGGCAGCATCCCAAGACTTAATCCCTTGGTTTACTGATTTTGCCAACTTTTTTGCAAGTGATCTAGTTTCGGAGGATATGTCATATCAGCAAAGAAAGAAATTCATGCATGAGGTAAGAAAATTTTTCTAGGATGAGCCAAATTTGTTCAGGGTGTGTGCTGATGGCATAATTCGAAGATGTGTCCCAGAGGTCGAGATGATGAGTATTTTGGAAGCATGTCACTCATCTCCAGTTGGGGGTCATCATGGAGGTGCGCGGACTGCCCATAAAATCTTGCAATGTGGGTACTACTAGCCCAGTATTTACAAAGATGCTCATGATTATGCTCGCGCTTATGACCAATGTCAAAGGCAAGGGAATATTTCACGCAAACACGAACTTTCCATGACAACTATACTTGAGCTTGAATTGTTCGATGTGTGGGGAATTGAATTTATGGGTCCTTTTGTGAGTTCGCATGGAATGAAATACATCTTGGTAGCCGTTGACTATGTTTTTAAGTGGGTGGAGGCAATTGCGCTTCCTAATAACAAAGGGAGAAGTGTCACAACATTCTTGAAAAGAAACATATTCTCACGATTAGGGACACCCCGAGTTATTATTAGTGATGGAGGATACCTCTTTTGCAATCATCTGTTCAAGGCCCTGCTTGAAAAATATGGTGTTAAATATAAGGTGGAAACACCGTACCATCCTCAGACAAGTGGGCAGGTTGAGATATCAAATCGTGAGATCAAGTCTATTTTGGCAAAAACAGTTAATGCCAATAGGACTGATTGGGCTCAAAGATTGGATTATGCATTATGGGCATATCAGACTACTTTCAAAACACCAATTGGTGCATCACCATATCAGTTGGTTTTTGGAAAATCTTGCCAGTTGCCCATCGAACTGGAACATAAGGCTTTGTTGGCGTTGAAGAGGTTGAACTTAGACTGGAGTGAAGTAGCTCAATTGAGACTTGAGCAGATAAATGAGATGGATGAATTTCATCTCCGGGCTTATGAAAGTTCATCATTGTATAAAGAGAAGATGAAAACTTATCATGATCGTCGAATTGAGAATCGTGAGTTTCACCCGGGAGATCTGGTGCTACTGTATAATTCCAAGCTTCGCTTGTTTCCTAGAAAATTAAAGTCCAAATGGTTCGGACCATTCATGGTAGTTAGGGTATTCCCACATGGTGCTATTGAGCTAAAAGGAGCAGATAATGTTCTATTCAAAGTCAATGGACAGCGTGTTAAGCATTATGTGGGAATTACGGAAGAAATAAAGACAGTTGAGGAACTTGAGCTTGATAAAGTCTAAGTAGTCAAGCTATCCATGTCGTGACGCAATGTTAAATCAGGCTCTTCATAGGAGGTAACCCATGGGCTAGTTGGTAAAGTCTGAGTATCCGAGTTAGCCGTGTTGTGCCGCGACATTAAATCAAGCACTGATTGGGAGGCAACCCAAGATTTTGTTATGTGGAGATCTGAGCATTGGAGGAGCAGTTAGTAACGTCACAAAATTTACCTGCATTTGTTCAGTACAAATCACGCCACAATTCACTTCACGTGAGTCCACTCACGACACGTGGATGGTGCCGTGAAAATCAAAAACAATTTTTAGGTTTCAGGTACTCACCTACGCCAGGACCCACGTGACGTGAGTCAAACCTACGTCATGTGGGTTGTCCCATGACATTGGAATTTTGCAGATGGCCCAAATCTGACCCGACCCAAACCCATTTTTCTAAAATAAAATGGGTTCCCTTCTTCTACACCCGATATAACACCCGAACCCACTCCATTAAAACACCACTTTAAAGCATTCTAATTAAAACCTAACTTCCAATCTTTCTCTACTCCATCAACCAAAATCCAATCCTCCCTTCACCTAAATCACAAATTTCGTCCCAAAATCCGATCCCCTAATCATAATATACCAAAAAACCAAACCCTATTACCCATAAATTTTGAAAACCCAACCCCGACACCCAAATTCGATCCAAACCCGACCCATATACCCAAACTTTGACCCAAAACCGTTACCATGCCTCCTAAATCAAACCCCAAAAGTGACCAGCTTGATTCCTCATCCAGAATTTGCACTAAAAATTTGAATTTACCAATCCGTCTGCGTGACGAACCGACTGAGTCTGAGAAAAGTGGGTCCATAGAAGAGTTTGACATTAGCCATGGTGATACTTCTTTAGTATCTCGGATCACGAGGTTACAGACGCGGGCCTGAGCTGCTGCCCGGGTAGCACTTCAGCCTGCCCTACCACCTGTCGAGCCGGTTATTTCGGATGAGTTCTCTAAGTTTGCCCCCAGTCTGAAGAAGGGGAGGATAATTCTGCGTCAGGCTCTGCAGATGATTCTACGGGTCAGGGTACATCTGTGGCGGAGGCTACAGCTTCTATTTTTGGTTCTGGTGCCCAGGGTGCTCCAACTCCCGCGCAGAGTAGGGAGGTTCAGCGATGGTATGTGCAGGGCATGCGTGCCTTTTATGATAGAGATGTTGAGACGACAGAGAGGGGGGTGTTGGAGAAGCAGTATGCAGGAGCCTCGATATCGGGTGGAGGAGTTGAGGACACTGCCTGATATTTGGCCTGTCTTTGAGAGATATGGATATGGTTGGATGGCGCAGCCTTCTGGTCGTTATAGCTCGGAGTTAGTCTGAGAATTTTATGTTTCTTATGTTGCTTCAATTGACTTGAGTACTCCTGTGGGGCAACGGTTTAGGGATCAGCCCTTATTGATGTACATCTTGGTTCGCGGTACCCTCATGGATATTTTAGAGCAGACCATTCACCATTTCTTATTTGGGGCTGATCGTCCACTTCCAGCCTCGACTGCTAAATTTGATCATTGAATAGACACCTATGTCAGAGATAGAGTTAGGATGCGAGATGCTGATTGTTGCGACCCAGCTATACACGCAAGTGTACGTGATCGTGCAAGTAATAAAGTGCTCCTTTTAAAGAGCCGGATATCGAACCCAAGGGACTTTCATCAACAGAAATCACTCTGGACGTCAAACTATAATTGAAAACTAGTGTTGCAAAAACGACAAGTGATTGGGTGCTAAAAATTAAATGATTGCGAACTAAGGACGCCTAACTTCGCTACCGTAACTTTGGTTTTCGCAAATATGCTTTAAAAATCAATAAAAAGTGAATTTCCAGGGCTAAGGCTCCTTGAACATCATCTCTTGAGTGTAATTGTTGTTGGTTTAAGCATTTTTGAGGAGTTTATCATGGTTATTGATCCCAAGGTTAATTTTACAACTATATTCGTCTCCAAATTATAATTGCCTTCTAGAACTTAAAAACCTACCTACATCTGCGAGTGGTGATAAGCTTTACCAATTCTAGAGCTCTTAAGCTTTTTTCTTGTAATTGACCAAGTGTGGGTGGGTAGGTACCTCTCGGTCCTAACCACGAGTCAATCCCTTAGAATTACGTCTCCGAGACAGACCACACTTCACATATCCAAGTTCTATCTTTCCGTTTCTCTCTCGAGCTTACTTCAAGACAAGAAATATATTCTAATGGTGATCAAACATCAAAATAATGAATTTTAGAATATATGAATAACCACTTTAACATAAACTCCAGCAAAAACCAATACAATTAGTCCAAGAGGTTCATGTTCTTGGCCTTAACCCCAAGAATGAGGGATTTTAGCCACTCATAATGTTTATCAACAACCAAAAGTAAATAAATACCATAAAAGTACTTAAAAACTGAAAAGAAGAGGATTTGAACCTAATGAAGATGCCCAAAAACGCCCAAAATATTCTAGGGAGGATGGAATGTGATATAATAACTCAAAAAACCCTTTTTATAGACCCAAGTCGAGGCAAAAATTGGCTAAAACGCGGCCCGGCACGCCATTGGGCGCGCCTTGTACTTAGGCAGATTTTTGCCTCAGCAAGCAGGGTGCTCCCAGGCGGCGTGGCACGCTGCCTGGCGCGCCTGGGCACTGCCTGGACTGGTGACAATTTTGCCCAAAAGCGGCCTGGCATGCTGCCTAGCGCGCCAGGCCCCTTTTTTTGTAATTTTCTGACTTCCGTCGACTTCTCTTCGCGGATTTGGATGGATTCTTTAAGATCAACTCTTTGGCTTGTCTCTCATCTTCAATCTTCTTCGCTCGTAGCTCCTCCGAGCCTCACTTTCCATGCCAAACATGCTCCAGAAATCGCAATTTCCACCTACAAGAGTCTAATCATATTGGTTAGCACACTATCCCATTTTTCATCAAAAATATATGAAATCAACAAATATTGTTCTCAAAACTAAGGTGATCATGGGTTAAAGTCGCTACTAAGGCATATAAATACGCCTCAGATCACCACCCCACACTTAAACCTTTGTTTGTCCTCGAACAATTACTCACACTTGACTCAGGGCAACTTTTAAGCAATAGACACAAAATGAACATTCTTGCACAGCTTACACAACCACATATCAACTTATGCACCACATACTAGGATATTACTCAATTACATAACAGGTTGAAACAACCTACCCTCACAAAACAACTTACTAGTTGCAAATTTATGCGTGATACATTATTAATGGATTACCAACTTCACTAACCATGTGCCCTCACAACAAGAGAATCACCCATCAATCCCACAACGTAATTACTAAACAGGTGTATGAATGAAAGTCACTCACTCTCAGAAAGAGTTCACATGCAACACAAAGATGAACCATAGGCTTGCCCTTAGTGTAATACTCCACTAATGTTAAGATGTTAAAGCTTAAGATCAAGTAGGACTTTGTAGGGGTTGTAATGTAGGCACAAGGACGGGTAGGAACTATTTGGTCAAAAATAGTGACTATCTTTCCTAAGCACTTTATTACACTACAAATTGTATTTAGAGCACCTTCAACCAACCTATATTCCACTACTTTTCTCTTCCCAACTTTTCTTTGTTTTGCCCCATAACTTTAAACTAGCTTCCGCACATTGGATAAGGAATACTGTTATTACCCATTGATTCCAAAAACAATTTTCTCTTTTTTTTTTTTTTTATATGTTATATTCCCCACCAACATGCACAAACTTTTTCACACATCTATAAGAGATATGCTTGAGGCTTTCACATAACTCTTTCCTTCTTCCCAACTCCTGTACTCCTTCACCTCTTAATTTTCGTAATTAAAGCGCTTAGGAGATATTGGATCAAATTCTGGTTCACTGAAAGAAGAGGATTGAGCTACATGTAAAGCTAACAAAGAAAAGGCTAAAGGCTCAACGGGGCTAACAAGGATTATGCACAGAGGGTAGGTAAAGTAGGTCTAAAATATGGCTATCAAAGAAATGCCTATATCATCTCCTAAACTCAACATCTCTTATTTCGCTTTGCACACACCCCGGGCAAGTTCTAGACATCATTATGCACATGGAATATCATAACAAAGCCTTACTCACACATGGCACATGTTCAGCTCAGCAGGTTCACCATAAAACCTCTAAAATCATGCATAAATTCAATATTAAGCAACTTAGCAAGTCAACTAAGTGAGAATTAGGCGTCTCAACACTTGCTATTATATATCCGGGCATGTTTCATACGTGTAAGAACAATTGTATAGCAAGCAAGAACACCCGACACGACACTACATGACTAATTTGCTCTTAAGACGGTCGTCATCCATCCATCATAGAGCAAATCCCTTAGTCCTCTGACTAAGGCGACTTATCAGTAATAAATCCCAAAAACAACACAAAATAACATCAAAAATCCAGCATTTAACATATACATATTTATTTTATTTTATTTTATTTTTTTGTACGGTTCAAAGGGACTCTCCTTAGTAAAAGAACCGAAAACAAACTCTAAGGAACCCAAAATAAAAGCATACTGCAGCACACATATACATACATACAAGGGAAGTCCATCACACCCCACCCCACACTTAAAAGATTAGCACTGTCCCCAATGCTACCAAAATACACAAAGCAAGAGTAGGATGTAAGGAGCTCCCTGGTCAATCGAGGTAGTCATCGTCCTCCGGCCCACGGACCTCTAACGGTGGATCGTCCGCCTCAGCCTCCTCATCCTCAGAACCACTCTGGAGGTCCTCTTCATCTGTGGGAACATCATCATCCACAGGCTCCACAAAGTCAGGACCAATCCGCAGTAAGGCCATAGCATGCTCATTTAGAGGATAATCCCTCTCCACCTGGCCCAGCTCATCCGCTGTGGAAGGCCTACCTCCAGTCCTATGTCGCAGCATTTCCAACCCATACATGCAGGCTAAAATCCCATCATCCCGAGCATGACGCTCTGCTAATGTCAAAGTGGGGCCGAGTGAATCCGGCGCCTTAGTTTGGGTGACATCCACAGGGGTGGTCGTCAAAGGAGGATGATAGTCAAAATTTTCTTCGGGCACTTCGAATGCTCGCATTAATTTGGTCAATAGTCCGCCGAAAGCATATCGAAGACCTCCATGGAGGCGAGCTCGCCGCATTGCTGACAACAACACAAAGCCTACATTGATCTCTGTACCAGTCATGAGAGCATATACCAGACAGACACGATCTCTCGTAACTTCAGTCATGTGGCTCCCTGGAATTAAGCAACAGCACACAATCTTGAGCCAAATCCGAGCCTCTTTGTTGAGATGGGCAAAGGGTAGACTCTGGTGATACCCTCGTTGGTGATGGCGGAGCCACCTCACAGTTGAACGTGGGCCGCACAGAGTGTGTCTAATTTCAGCATATGGAGGCCTAGCATTTAGCTTGAGTATGTCTTGGGGATTAGCCCGAGTGGGGACCCCCAATAATCCATTCAAGCTCAATGATTCAAGTATCACATCCGAACCTCGTACCACGACCGAACATGTAGGTGCGTCCGGGTTCCAATTTGCGTATAATTCCCTCACCAGGTGGAGGTTACAATCTGTAGGTCTGTTGAAAACAAAGCCCATCCCAAGTTGCTCAATCCGAGCCAAAACTCTTGGGTAAACCCGAGCCAGGATTGCCCTATCAATACACTCATCGGAAAAATATTTAGCTTTCGGGTGGCTTTTGTACCAACTTTTCCCCGCACTGGAAACTGCATTTAGCCCGTACTTCCGCTTTTGCCCTTTTGGTACTGGGGGAGCTGCGGGTACCTTATTACCTGACCGACGTCTCTTGTGAGAGCTAGAGGCTGCTACATTAGAATCAGACATAGTACCTGTAGCAGAGATCCACAAACCAGTCAATAAACCTTGTAAAAATAGCTAACCAACTTGATGTGCGGTGACATTGAGGGCTACCCCACATCTAGTCGCTTGGCACCAATTCAAAATAATTATGGGCGGAGGGTACTCAGACTTCCCCTTATCACTTAATGCCCCAAATCCAAGTACAATCATGTATAAAGGCACATTCCTACACAAGATTAACAGTCTCATAACTAGCATTAGAATGACATACTCGTGGTACTCAAGAATTCCAACGAAAGTCATACATATTCAACACATATGAGTTTAATTTAATGATTGCCACCACCAAGTTGCTCCAATGTTACCAATGAAGATACACCCAATTCCAATCTTTTCTCTAGAATAAGATTAGCAATCACAAGATCACAGTCGTAGTAAGGCCACCCCATAAACCCAAACCATATGATAATAAGCAAGTCAATACACCAAGAAATCTAGACAGCCCACACGAAATCCCAGAAGACTTCAAACTCACATCATCCTCTTAGCAACTAGAGAGAGAAAGTTAAGAGAACATACCTTGATATCTGTTAATGGAGACTTGGACACAATTCCAAGAGGAGAAGGCTAGACTTGGAGCTATTTGTGGCACAAGTAGAGAAAAGAAGAGAGAATTTTTGGAATGCCTAGGGGAGAAATTCGGGTGTGTGGGGGGGGAGTTGAGAAAGATGGGGAAAAGTGATGAAAATTAGGGATTTGAAAGAAAAGGGTGGGGGTGGGTCGGTTATCATACAAAAAAAAAAACTCAACCAATTTTAAAGGGGGTAGCGGCGTGGCACGCTGCCTAGCGCGCTACCCCACTGCCTTGCTAACAAAAATATTGTGCACAGGCGGCGTGGCACGCTGTCTAGCGCGCCTGTGCACTACCTACGCGAGTCAATTTTTTTGGGGCAGGCGGCGTGGCACGCTGCCTAGCGCGCCTGCCCTCTGCCAATGTTAATTATTTTTTTCTCAATTTTACCCTGGCACGCCAAGTAGCGCGTGGGACACTTTACCTCATACCTGGGTGATATTTCACATGTTTGTCATGACCTTGGGGCTATTATAGGTCCCAAAACTCCAAACTCAGCCCAAAAACATGTCTTACCTGCTCGGCACTTCCAAATAATCGTATGTCCGCCAATTTTTACCTTTTCTTTGTGGGTTTCCATGTCGAAATGCTCCTTGTCTCTGCATAAACACAAGATACTAGAACTAAATTAGAAAAAACTGATCCAAAATTTAAAGGGGATGGGTTGCCTCCCATCAAGCGCCTTAGTTTTGGTCGGGGCACGACTCTTCTTTTTGAACTTTTACTTTATAAGGTCTAACTATTACAACAGATTCATGGGTTGCCTCCCATGTAGCGCCTGGTTTAATGTCGCGGCTCGACCAATTATCAGTGCCTAGTTATCAGCAAGGCGAAGCACGTCCTCCGTCTGCTTTCCTTCCTCACCGAAATAATGCTTCAATCTCTGGCCATTTACCATAAACCTTGTACCATCCGCCTTGTTCAAAAGTTCCACCGCACCATGAGGTGTCGTGCGACTTACCTCAAAGGGCCCACTCCACTTGGATCTTAGCTTTCCCGGAAACAACCTAAGTCTTGAGTTAAACAAGAGTACCAACTAGCCTGTCTCAAAAGTACGGGGAAGAATATGCTTGTCATGCCATCGCTTCGTTTTCTCCTTGTAGATCTTAGCATTTTCATATGCATGAGCACGAAATTCTTCCAACTCATGGAGTTGTAACAACCTCTTATCACCTGCCAACCCCGGATCTAGATTCAACTTCTTTACTGCCCAATATGCTCGATGCTCGAGCTCAACTGGGAGGTGACAAGCTTTCCCAAAGACCAAATGATAGGTAGAAGTCCCTATAGGAGTCTTATACGCCGTTCGATAGGCCCAAAGAGCATCATCCAGCTTAAGTGACCAGTCTTTCCTCTGAGTATTCACTGTCTTCTGCAAGATTTGCTTTATCTCCCGATTAGACACTTCCACTTGACCACTTATTTGGGGATGATATGCTGTTGAGACCTTGTGTTTCACTCCATACTTTGCCAATACATTTTTCACCAAATAATTAATGAAGTGTGATCCTCCATCGCTAATGATAGCTCTTGGAGTTCCGAACCTCGTGAAGATGTGCTTTTGCAGAAACTTTACCACAACTTTGGAGTCGTTAGTAGGAAGAGCTGCGGCCTCTACCCATTTGGATACATAATCCACTGCAACGAGTATGTATAAATTTCCATTCGACTGTGGAAAAGGGCCCATGAAATCAATCCCCCATACATCAAAAATTTCTACTTCTAGGATGTTGTTAAGAGGCATCTCATGTCTCTTGGCAATTGTCCCCATACGTTGACATTGATCACAATTCTTCACAAAGGCATGAGCATCTTTAAATATCAAAGGCCAGAAGAATCCTGATTGCAATATTTTTTGGGCTGTTCGTTCACCACCATGATGTCCACCATAAGGTGATGTGTGGCATCTCTCTAACACTTGCTTAACTTCCGCGTCTGGAATGCATCTTCGTACTATTTGATCAGGCCCTTGCTTGAATAAATACGGCTCATCCCATATATAAAAGCGTGCCTCATATGCCAGTTTCTTCCTCTGTTGAGAACTAGAATCAGGAGGAAATAATCCACTTACCAATAGGTTCACAATGTCTGCATACCATGGCAACTCCTCAACCTCTAATACCAACAACTGCTCGTCTGGAAATTCCTCACAAATATGCCCATCGTCCTCTATATGTGTCGAGCTCTCAAGTCTAGAAAGATGGTCAGCAATTTGATTTTCTGTCCCCTTTCTATCTTTAACCTCTAAGTCAAACACCTGTAGCAATAAGATCCATCTAATCAAGCGCGGCTTAGCATCCTTTTTGTTGAATAAATATCGTATTGCTGCATGATCAGTATATACAATGACGCTTGTGCCGACCAAATACGATCTGAACTTATCAAATGTATATACCAAAGCTAACATCTCCTTTTCAGTAACCGTGTAATTAATCTGGGCTGCATCTAGAGTCTTGCTTGCATAATAAATAGAGTGAAATACCTTATTCTTCCATTGACCTAGAACCGCACCCACTGCCGCATCACTTGCGTCACACATGAGCTCAAATGGCAGAGCCCAGTCAGGAGCAATAAGAATAGGTGCCTCTATTAACTTCTTTTTCAAAACCTCGAATGCCTTTACACATGATTCACAAAATACAAACTTCACATCTTTCTCCAAGAGTGCACACATGGGACGTGCAATTTTGGAAAAATCTTGAATAAACCTTCTGTAAAATCCTGCATGACCCAAAAAACTTCGCACCCCCTTGACCGATACCGGTGGAGGGAGTTTTTCAATAGCTTCGATCTTTGCCCTATCAACTTCCAGCCCTTGCCTCGACACTTTATGCCCGAGAACTATACCTTCTGTCACCAGGAAATGGCACTTCTCCCAATTGAGAACAAGATTAGTTTCTTCACACCGAGCAAGGACTTTATCCAGGTTTTGCAAACATACCTCGAAAGAGTTACCAAAGAATGAGAAATCATCCATAAAAATCTCTACAAACTCCTCCACCATGTCGTAGAAAATAGCCATCATGCACCGCTGAAAGGTGGCCGGTGCATTACATAATCCAAATGGCATACGCTTGAAAGCATATGTGCCGTAAGGACATGTGAATGTAGTTTTCTCTTGATCTTGGGGATCTATAGCAATTTGATTGTATCCGGAATACCCATCAAGAAAGCAATAATACTCCTGCCCGGCAAAACGATCTAGCATCTGATCAATAAAAGGGAGTGGATAATGGTCCTTCCTTGTAGCATCATTAAGTTTCCGGTAATCCATGCAAATATGCCATCCAGTTACCGTTCTTGAAGGAATCAGTTCATTTTTGTCATTTGTGATCACCGTCATACCACCCTTTTTTGGAACACATTGTATTGGGCTCACCCACGTACTATCAGAGATAGGGTAAACAATTCCAGAATCAAGCCACTTAATTACCTCCTTCCTTACTACTTCTTTCATTACCGGATTTAAGCGTCGTTGGTGTTGCACACTCGGCTTGTGCACTTCTTCCATGTAAATTTTATGCATGCATAAACCCGGATTAATCCCATGGATGTCAGACATCTGCCAACCAATAGCCTTCTTTCTTCGTTTTAGAATCAACAATGCTGCATCAACTTGTTCTTGTGACAAATCTGCTGCCAGAATAATAGGAAGAGTCTTGTTTTCACCTAGGTAAGCATATTTAAGATGCGGTGGAAGTTCCTTCAATTCAAGCTTCGGTGCTTCCTCGATTGAGGGCTTAGTTGTAGGACCGAGAGGACGATTTAATGGTTCCCATCTACCTTCTTTCGCATAGATGCCCATAAGATCGAGAATTTGCACCATCTCACTAGCTTCTGCATCGCCAAACACATCTTGCCCCATCAAAACTTTTTCCAACGGATCTGTAGCCAAAGTGTAGATGCTTTCAACCGCCGAATCTATAGCTGTGATAGCCGACAAGTTCTCATAAATCTCTGGAAGCTTCAAAGCCTTATACACATCAAAGACTTCAACCTTATCATGAGCTCGCATAGTAAGTTTCCCGGCAGCTACATCAATGATTGCCCCTCCAGTGGCCAGAAATGGACGCCCCAAAATAAATGGGACTTCCGGATCAGGCTCAAAGTTCAGTAACACAAAATCAACCGGGAAGATCAACGAACCTACTTGAACCAGAACATCCTCAACAATGCCATCGGGTCTAGTCACAGATCGGTCTGCAAGCTGCAGAATAATAGTGGTAGGCTTAGGACGACCCAAACCCAACTCCTTGAAAACCGAAGTAGGCATCAGATTTATACTGGCCCCCAAATCACACAATCCACGAGCGCAGACTCGATCTCCCAGAGTAATCTTCACAGTAAAACTACCAGGATCCTTCAGCTTAGTAGGTAACCGGTTTTGAATGCGAGAACTAACCTCCTCAGTCAATGCAACTGTGGCGTACTCCGTCAATCTACTCTTGTTTGCGACAATATCTTTCACGAACTTGGCATACTTTGGAATACCCTGCAAAATATCCACAAGAGGCAAATTAATGTGCACTTGTTTAAGTAGTTCAATGAACTTACCAAAGCACTCATCCTCCCTCTTCTTTTTGAATTTCTGAGGAAAGGGAGGAGGTAACTTCACACTATGTATCACTTTATCATCTTTGGGGCTTGTGGTACGCTCCACTTGTTCATCTTCAATCACCACTACTTTTGGCTCCAATTCTTTCGCTGGTGCAACTGTACCCTCTAACTGCTTACCACTACGGGTAACTATAGCATTCAACTGCTTGGGATTTGGCTCAGTATCACCTGGAAGACCTCCTTGGGGCCTTATATTCTGTGCATTAGCTAACTGGCCAATCTGCTTCTCCAAATTCTGAGTAGCCAACTGGTTGTTCCTCACATCTGCTGCTAGCTTAGCCTGCTCAGCCATAATCTGTTTTAACATATCCTCCATGCTCATATCTCCAGTCTTAGTGCCCCCCTGATTACCTTGACCTTGCTGATTGTTTACTGAGGTGCATATCCTTGAGGCCTGTATTGAGTTTGATTTCCTCCCCACGAGAAGTTTGGATGGTTTTTCCACCAGGCATTATAAGTGTTACCGTAGTTCTGAGCGCCACCTCCCCTTTGGGCATTACCAACAAAATTTACTGAATTCGGATTAGCACTACACGATTCGCTGGTATGATCACCATTTCCACATACACTACACATCACAGCAACAGGTTGCTGGACTGCATTCACCGGAGCTGGTTGTTGCCCCAAATTCAAACTACTAAAGTGATTGTTCATCATGTTCTGCATAGCTGAAATTTGGGCAGATAATGCTGTGACTGCATCCACATCTAGTTTCCCCGCAATCTTCTTTGTAGAATTCCTCAAATTATCACTGTGCCAGTCTGGATTTCCCTGCGAAATATGATTCAACAGAGCATATAATTCATCATACGTCTTCTCTAAAGCCTGTCCACCTGCAGCTGAATCAAGTAGAATTTTAGTGTTGGGGTCGAGAGCCTCTATAAACGTATGTACCAACACTTCATTAGCTTGGTGGTGGTGAGGACAATCCCTCAACATGGATTTGAATCTGTTCCACGCTTGGTATAAATTCTCATCATCTCTCTGTCTGAAACTTAGTATCTCACTCCTTAGCTTTGCTGTCTTTCCAGACGGAAAGAACCTTATTAAGAATTTTCGAGCAAGATCATCCCAAGTGGTGATAGAATTAGCCGGCTCTGCATCTAACCACATTCTTGCTTCCCCCAACAGAGAAAAGGGAAACAAAGTAAGTCTCACATAATCTGAAGACACACCCGCAGGAATATATGTGTCACTGATCTCTAGAAAATTCCGAATATGTCTCTGCGGGTCTTCATGAGCAAGACCAGTAAACTGTCCACTTGAGTGCAAGAGTTGCACCATGTTCTGTTTAAGCTCAAATCTACCTCCAGCTGCCGGTTTGAGAATACTGGAGGTCACATTAGTGGCGAGTGGGATTGCCACATCGCGGACTGTTCTAGCAGCCATCACTTCCGGTTCACGTCTCTCTGCACCTGGTTCTTCAATTCTCACGGGATTACCCCGTATTCCTTCGCCAGCCAGTTTGACTTGTGGGATTGGGTAATCTGCTGCCTGTCTCCTCAATCTATTGAAATATCTGTCAGGTTCAGACTGTGGGGCTACCAAATCCTTGTTCCTTGCCAGTGTTCCAATGAAGTAAGCCTGCAAAATAGAACAGCTAAGATCAAGTTGTCAACACGTAGCTGAAAATTAAAGTACAAGCGTCAAAAATTGAAATCTATCTATTTGAAAGTCCCCGGCAACGGCGCCAAAAACTTGTTGCGACCCAGCTATACACGCAAGTGCACGTGATCGTGCAAGTAATAAAGTGCTCCTTTTAAAGAGCCGGATATCGAACCCAAGGGACTTTCATCAACAGAAATCACTCTGGACGTCAAACTATAATTGAAAACTAGTGTTGCAAAAACGACAAGTGATTGGGTGCTAAAAATTAAATGATTGCGAACTAAGGACGCCTAACTTCGCTACCGTAACTTTGGTTTCCGCAAATATGCTTTAAAAATCAATAAAAAGTGAATTCCCAGGGCTAAGGCTCCTTGAACATCATCTCTTGAGTGTAATTGTTGTTGGTTTAAGCATTTTTGAGGAGTTTATCATGGTTATTGATCCCAAGGTTAATTTTACAACTATATTCGTCTCCAAATTATAATTGCCTTCTAGAACTTAAAAACCTACCTACATCTGCGAGTGGTGATAAGCTTTACCAATTCTAGAGCTCTTAAGCTTTTTTCTTGTAATTGACCAAGTGTGGGTGGGTAGGTACCTCTCGGTCCTAACCACGAGTCAACCCTTAGAATTACGTCTCCGAGACAGACCACACTTCACATATCCAAGTTCTATCTTTCCGTTTCTCTCTCGAGCTTACTTCAAGACAAGAAATATATTCTAATGGTGATCAAACATCAAAATAATGAATTTTAGAATATATGAATAACCACTTTAACATAAACTCCAGTAAAAACCAATACAATTAGTCCAAGAGGTTCATGTTCTTGGCCTTAACCCCAAGAATGAGGGATTTTAGCCACTCATAATGTTTATCAACAACCAAAAGTAAATAAATACCATAAAAGTACTTAAAAACTGAAAAGAAGAGGATTTGAACCTAATGAAGATGCCCAAAAATGCCCAAAATATTCTAGGGAGGATGGAATGTGATATAATAACTCAAAAAACCCTTTTTATAGACCCAAGTCGAGGCAAAAATTGGCTAAAATGCGGCCCGGTACGCCATTGGGCGCGCCTTGTATTCAGGCAGATTTTTGCCTCAGCAAGCAGGGTGCTCCCAGGCGGCGTGGCACGCTGCCTGGCGCGCCTGGGCACTGCCTGGACTGGTGACAATTTTGCCCAAAAGCGGCCTGGCACGCTGCCTAGCGCGCCAGGCCCCTTTTTTTGTAATTTTCTGACTTCCGTCGACTTTTCTTCGCGGATTTGGATGGATTCTTTAAGATCAACTCTTTGGCTTGTCTCTCATCTTCAATCTTCTTCGCTCGTAGCTCCTCTGAGCCTCACTTTCCATGCCAAACATGCTCCAGAAATCGCAATTTCCACCTACAAGAGTCTAATCATATTGGTTAGCACATTATCCCATTTTTCATCAAAAATATATGAAATCAACAAATATTGTTCTCAAAACTAAGGTGATAATGGGTTAAAGTCGCTACTAAGGCATATAAATACGCCTCAGATCACTGATCAAAAATTGGAGCTGCTTAAATGGATTGCGGGGTACATAGCCGAGGATGGTGTGGCGGCTTGTTGGGTGACTGGGAAGCTGGACATCAAAAAGTTCGCGCTTTATTTTGCTAGCAGATTCTGGTTGTTCGTTGTTCAGCATCGGTTAGGTCCAACTAATGCTGACAACTCACATACATTGGACCAGGCTGTGGTGGTAGCCAGCATCTTGGCTGGCTATGAGATTCATTTTGCGAGATACATCATCCGGGAGATCCATGAGCGGGCCTTCCGAGATCATACGAGTATACCCTTCCCATGCCTGATCCAGGGTCTGTGTGATAGGGCAGGTGTGGCCAGGATACCTGCCCTCTTCCATTATATAGAGGTGACCTGCATTGAGGATATTGGACTAATACAGCAGCGGGTTTCACACCCCATTCTTCCACGTGGGTCACAGCCATCTGAGTCATCAGGCGCAGCCCTAGATGAGCCGAGTAGTGCTCCTATGCCTATTCTCGTACCGGTTAGGGTACCTGAGACTATTCCTGTACAGACTGAGGGTGTTGGCCCTATTGATGATGAAGTACCCGGTACTAGCGCTCCACCGCCTCCTTCTGGTATGGTATCATTAAGGGACTTCCTACAGTAGTTGATTGACAGACAGACGCAGATGTTCGAGCGGCAGACCCACACTGAGACCCAGATGGCTAAGTTGGTATCCCAGCTTAAGCCTTGGGTTAGGACCACTGTAGAGGCTGCAAAAGCTAGGGTGGACACCCGGATGACTGCAGCGATGGATCAGTTTATGCGGGGGTTGCATGGGAGGATTGACAGTTTTGAGGCACGAATGGCCTCTCGGTTGAATGTTGCACCAGGTCCTGACATGACCGATTTGTCCCAGGAGGTAGCCGCATTGAGAGAGGAGGTTCGGGCATTGGCATCGAGTAGCACTCCTATTATACCACCTATGCCTACCCAGGCCTCCGTGCGACCAGCATTTGAGGTAGATTTGTTCTCTGACGATGAGCCTCCAATGGATAGAGGCAAGAGACCCCTCAGTCAGAAGGATCGGGTCGATAGTGATGCGGAGTATGAGAGTGATCTTCGGAGGGCGGTTAAAGCCTCCCGGGTGGAGTACCATGCAAGCCAGATTGAGGCGGAGCAGAGGGCGCGTGGTGCTTCCGCTAGTCAAGCTGCCCCTCCCTCGGATGCATCTACTACTGAGCAAATTGATGATCCCGCTGCGGGCGGGCCCACAGGTATGTCTTTACTCCCTTGTATTTTATTGATATCTATGCATTGAGGCAGTGCACCATGTTTAGTTGGGGGTGGGGGTGTACCACCACTTGGGGGGTTTTGTTGCCATGTTTCTTTTCCCCCGAGTGTGCTATCATAGTAGAACCAGCGTGTTTAGGATATTATTTATGGTGTTTATGTGTTTCTTGCTAAATTAGGAGAAAAATAAGGGAACTGTAGTGCAGTCCAGTTTAAAAAAAAACAAATTTTTATGCTTTTTTGAAGGTTAAGGATACCCCTCCTGAAAATTTTTGTTTTTGAATTGTGTGAGTAGCATGTTTATATGTGACAGATGTTGGATCTTGTTATTGCACTAGGATTATAGGCAAATAACTGTATCTAGCATTGCATGAATAGGATAGGTAGTAGTTGATAATACAACCCTGTGCTATGTGTGTGTGAGGTCACTACTTAGTTAACTGTGTGTGTGCGATCCAGAACTTGCCCGGTTAGTCTTGCCTAGGTTAGAGGATAGGGATTAGGAAAGGATCATAGGCCATTTTTGAATAAAGTCCACTTTTAGCCTAAATGCCAAACCAAATGAATAAGTATCCCTTGATCCCGACTTTGAGCCTTAATTGACCTATTTCTTTCATTAGTCTATTCACCATTCCATTTTAATTACAATGAACCTGTCTTGGCCCTGGTCCATCCTTGGACACTATGTACCTCAACTCAGGAAAATCACCTAAGTTGAGGGTGGCTATTATAGGGGTGCGTAGATTGAGCTGGGTCTGAAGAAGAGGTAAATAAAAGAAAAAGGGAAAACAGGTTTGGGTGTGAAGAAAAAAAAAAGAATAAAGTGAAAAGAAGAGAAAATGCAAAGAAAAAAAAGAGTTGCATTTTGAAGTTTGAGAAAAATCACACCCAAAGTCTGAAAATAAAAGAAAGGAGCATAAGGGAGAATAAAAATAAGAAAGGTTGAAAGTTGGAGCCAAATATAGTGTAGTGTCAAGGAGGGTTGAGTCACCATACCCATGTGTACCATACCCGTCCCTAAGCCTACATTACAAGCCGCGTAAAGTCCTATAGTGATCCTAGTCCAACTGTCCGAAAACTAAGGCGTAGTAAATAAGGGCAAGCCTATGGTATTTCATCCACACTGTTTTAACTTCTTTGTAGAGTGAGTGTTTTGACCTCGTCCCTACTTTGATATTCATTAGTATACTGTGAGTGGATGGGACTTCTTTGATTGTGAGAGCACATGGGTTGTATTGTTAGCTGCTAGATGTCGAAAAATGTCATTTGCATATATGCTTAGTTGTTTGTGCATAATCTGGTGCCATCACTTGATCCCTTCTGTGTCATGATAATATGCTGCCTGTATACATACTTTGATTTAGATTTGCAAATAGTAGGGGTCATAAAAGTTTTGTGCCAAAGGCAATGAGTCGACTGCCATAGGTCCCTTAGGTTTCTCTTAATCAAGTATCGTCTATGTGTGTTTTTGTTTTATTCGCCTGAGGACATGCAAACGTTCTAAGTTGAAGGTGTTGATGCGTCATGGTTACATGGCACTTTCAATGCTTAAAACAAGGAAATAACTTAGGTGTATTTTGTTGGTATGATGTGGTTTCTGTCCTACTTTGCAGGAAAACAGGTTTTGAAGGCAAAATGATCAAAAAGGAAGAATCAAGCCCAAGAACGAAGTGTCAGAAGAAGAAAGAACAAGAACCTGCACCAGAGATGGACTCACGACATCACTCACGTGGCGTGACTTCCACTCACGTGACGTGAGTGGCTGGCATGAGTCCAAATCAGAGATCAAAGACAGGGTCTGATTTCCACACCAGCAGTCACGTGGCGTGACTGTCAGTCACGTGAAGTGGAAGCATGCCGTGGCTAAACTTATGAAGACGTCTAATTGAGCCTGATTTCCACAACACCAACCTACGTGGCGTGACTTGGTTCCACGACACCAAGTCATGATACCGTGAAAGTTGCCGACTCTGTTCTCCTATTTTATTTTGGATAAGATTAGCTTTGTATCTATAAATACCCCTGTATAGTCCTATGTGCGAGAGTGAGTCATTACATTATTTTGAGAGTTATTTTACATTGTTTTGGAGTTCATAAACATATTCTCGGTTTTGTAGTTACAAATCATAATTTGAGTTTTATTGATAATTGAGATTTTGGTTTTTTTTCATTGTTGTGAGATCATAATCATGTTTTCATCTCTGAATTCTTCTTGTGTTCTTACAATTATGAGCAGCTAAACCCATCAACTAGGGTTGTGTGAACCATGAGGAATTAACGAAACCGGTTAAGTGCAAGACAATTCTATACCATTGTGTATGCATGTATTGTTGTTTCCTTCGTTATGATTGCTCTTCTAACGGTTGCAAACGTTAGAAACTCGCCTGTATTCTAGACTTGCTCGAGAGAGAGGTAGAGATTGGGAAAAGGAGATAACAACAGAGATTTGAAGCTATCAACCTTCATATAATAACCTGAGCCTTAGCGGGAATGGTTATCTGAGATCCAGGACAAGGGTTAGTAGTGCGACACTCGGAGACCGAGAGGAGAAGAGTGAAATTCGTCTAACCAAGGTCGAGAGATGTTTAGACGAACATATGTTGTCAGATTTTTCATGCCACATAGCGGGACAGTTTATTAGCACAAGTAATCGGTGGAGTTAAGGAATCATTGGGGATCACAGTCCTAGTGTATCTATCTTATTGTCTACAAACTCGATACGACCAGCAATGGTTACTGATACTTTTTATTCACATAAATCCCCCAGTTTTATTTACTTCCCAATTGTTCCATCTAGTATTCCACTCAAACTTCGACCTATTCCCTGTGGGATAGACCCAACCTAGTTGGGTTCTATATTTGATACAGCGACCGCATTATACTTTTCTAGAGGTATATTTTGGGCGACATCAATCATCGATGAATAAGATCACAAAAGAGTCTAAATAGAGCATGAAAATGTGGTTCATCAAGTTCATGAACGCAGCTGGGGCATTAGTCAACCCAAAAGACATCACTAGGAACTCATAGTAACCATAGCAAGTCATGAAGGTTGTCTTAGGGAAATCCTCTGCCCGAATCCTCAAATGATGGTAACCGAATCTCAAGTCAATTTTAGAAAACACTGCCGCACCTTGAAGCTGGTCAAATAAATAATCAATACGAGCCATATGATACCTATTCTTCACTGTCACCCTATTCAGCTACCTATAGTTGATACACATACGCATGTAACCATACTTTTTGTTCATGAACAAGACAGGAGCACCCCAAGGCAATACACTCAACCTAATAAAACCCTTACCCAAGAGATCCTGAAGCTGAGAATTAAGCTTCTTAAGAGCGGTAGAATCCATACAGTAAGGTGCCATAGAAATAAGTCGGGTATCCGGCTCAAGATCAATAGCAAACTCAATATCATCTCAGGAGGAAGGCCAAGTAGGTCGGTAGGGAAAATATTAGAAAACTCATGAATAATAGGAATAGAATAAAGCGAAGGACTCTTGGCACTAATATCATAAACATAAGCAAAATAAGACTCGTAACCCCTTGATACCAGTCTCCTCGCCCAAATATAAGAAATAATCCCCATTTGCGCTCGGCTAAAAGAACCTTGCCACATAACTGAGGGTATGCCAGACATGGCTAAGGTAATGGTCTTGGAAAAATAGTCCAACACCGCATGGTAGAGGCATAACCAGTCCATGCCTAGAATTATATCAAAATCCACCATGTCTAGCACAATAAGGTCAGTCCAAGAATCAAGCTCTCAAATGGTCACAACACATGATTTATAAACCCGATCCACTACTAAAGAATCACCCACGAGAGTAGATACATGAAATGGTACAGATAAAGGCTCCCAAGACAACTCTAACCAAAGTGTATACTAAGCAAAAACATAGGAATAAGTGGATCTCAGATCAAATAAAATAATAGCTAGTTGACAGCATACTGAAATCATACCTGTGATAATAACATCCAAAGACTCTACCTCTGGCCTACCAGGTACTGCATACAACTGACCCTGTCCACCCCTGGACTCGACACCTGACTGACCACTTGCCCTACCTGCCTAGGGACCACCCCTATGACCCTGTGCACCACCTCTAGCTAGAGGTGGCACTGATTTGATCGGTTGAACACTCTGTGTTGCATGTTGAAGTATCCTACTCTAGGGACACTCTTTGAAGAAATGGCCAACGACCCTATAATCATAGCATGCCCTAGGAAACCTACTCTTCCTAGAAGATCCGGCTGACCCGGTATGGCTACCTCAACCTGAAGACCCAGATTGTGCACCCTTAGAAGACTGACCCCTTCTCTAACCACTATAGTTGTTATAACTTGGCCGACCCCCATCAATAATCGAAAGTGTTGCCTAAACGGGTCTACTAGAATGACCCTGGTACTGAAAACCTCTGCCCCTGAACTGCAAGCCACTCTGGCTCCCACTAAAACTAACCTGCTGGCACGGCCTCTTATTGCTACCCCCTTGGGCCTCGCGATCCATCTACTCTATAGAATAGACATGAGCGGCAATATCAGTAAAAGACTTCCCTGAATTCACCAAACTTTGAGTAGCCTTGCGGAGCAGTAGACTCAACCCTCTAACGAAACATCGAATCCTCTCATACTCTGTAGGTAGAATCATGGTGGAATGTCTAGCTAACTCATGAAATCTCGCCTCATACTCGGCCACCATTATCCCTCAAGCGATTACACATAGTGCGAGGCATGTACTTCTATAAATAAAAAGCCTCAAAGAATAGAGTCCAAGTCATGAGTAGAGATCCAACTGGTCTGGAATCAAAATAACCCTTCCACTATTGTTGCACTGCCCTATTAAGCTGATAAGCCATATAGTCCACTCCATGGACTCAACCAGCCCCAAATTATAGAACCTCTCCTCACTACTAGTCAAAAACTCATAATCATCCTCTCCTGAGGGCCCTGAAAACCTAGGTGGAGTCAATCTCAGAAATAGGCCCAACATCTTCTGCTCCTTGGTAGACAAAATAGGCTAAGCAATTACCGATTGTGGAGCTTTCGGTGCTGGAGGAATCTCAACTCTGAGGGGCCACAACTGCTGGCTACGCCCTTAAATTAGTACCACTCTAGTCTTCTGCTGACTGAGCACCATCAAACGGTGCACCACCTACTAATCCCAACAACTGAAGAAAGGCAGCTCTGAGCACTGAAGATGAAACAAAACCCCAGTGGAGCCTAGGATGCCCCCTAGCCCACCAATGGCTAGGGTGGTAGAATCTCTGGTTCGGGAGCAATAACGAGATCAGGTAAAGGCTCCATATCCTGAGCCCTAGCTGGGCTATAGCTCTAGCCTGGTTGTGACCTTTAGGTCGACCGCAGCCTCTAACGGGCGCTCTAGCTGCAGACTCGGGGTCTTCATCTTCGATCGTCGTAGCTCGAGTCCTAACCACATGCGAAAGAGTGGAATAATGAGAAATTAGAAACCAACTCAGACTCAACGCACAAAATGGACAAAGAAAGTGAGATTTTCCCTAAGAATGTCCTGTTGCCTCCCGAAGAAAGGATACGGACGTCATCATTCCGATCCATAAGATTCTACTAGACACTTGCTCTTGTACCAACAATACTAGTGAACCTAGGCTCTGATACAAATTTGTCACGACCCGATATCGCGAGTCATGATGTCACCTACTTTAATCCACTAGTAGGTAAGCCAAACCATAGCCCGGAATGGCAAGTAATGGGCTAGTTGGTGGAAGGTATAATAAATATTGATAGTAAGTATACTATAGAATTGTATGCAATAAAATATAAGAGCAATAGTACAAATATCAAAGGGCAGAGAGAAAGTATGCAAAAGAATATCCCACGACCTAGTAAGGTCTATAAAAGAGCCACTAAATCCAAAAAAAATAAGAGTACTAAATAGTATCTAATATACAGGTTGTCTCGAAAAGTAAAGACTATCCAAAAGTGGTAGAAGGAGAGAAGATTAGCTCCGACTTTGAAAGCTCACCCTATCTCCGAATCCCGAAAGCAAGCTGGAATAAAACATCAGTGGCGGTGACTCACACTCAAATCTTCATCAGAAAAAGATGCAAAAGTGTAGTATAAGTACCAATACAGTGGGTACTCAGTAGACATCATCAGTCGATTGAGCGAAATTATAATAAAAGCATAATAAGATGCAAGAATATAAACTAGAGTCAAGGATAAAGGACCAAACATGAAATGATACTCCCAAACTGACGAGAATGATAAATAACAAGATAAATAGTTCAAAATAAATACAATCTAACTACAGCCTAACTGAGCCCCCATAAGCCCAGAAGACACAAACAGAAGAGAAATAACCCAACCGAACCCCCATAAGCCCGATGGATACAATCAAGGAGGAATTACCGATAATGATAAACATAAGAAACCGACAACCAAAACCACACATGAGGGTCCTTTTGAAACATAAACACCAGACTCAAACTGGAACTTTAGTATCATATTACTGACGTAAAGTACCATATGTGAATAGTAAATGCCAAACTTGAACCAAAACTAAAAAGTAAATACCAAATAACAAGTCACAAGTCCAGTCAAAGCTTGAAAAGATATCCAAATCATCCTGCGGTTCATGATTTATATAAGATGATAAAATAAGGCCTCCTAGGTCTAGAAGGAGCTAGATTAGATATTTTACCTAAAAGAAGGGCGGTGGGGCCCGCTACTAATCTTGAAAGTCCATACTAAGCTAAGTTCTACCCAAAACTAGACTAAGGCTTTAAAGTTATATTTCAAGGTATCAAACAAGTCGAAACTAATCTCAAGGTTCAATCTAACTCAAAGGAGGAAGAATGAGTCAAATTCTATCTAAAACGGCTCTTTAATCAGCTAAACCATCCAAAATTCGCTAAACATGCAACCAAGCCATAAATTCTCAACCAAATCTAGCATAGTAATATACTAATACCATAATAAATCTCAATCTATGAGGAAAGTAACCTAGCCTATCTGGACGCCGCCGAAAGCTCGAGAAAGTCCACTAAACTGAAACTTTTCCCTTTCAAGAAGCCTCCAAGCACTGTCACACTATCAAAATAGTAATCTACATGTTAACACAAGAATAACAATATCCATACTGCATAGAAAAGCTCCGGGTCCAAAATCGAGCTAAAAATTCCATGTGGGGCCTGCGTACAGAATCACAACTTTGAAATCATAAACACGTCCCTCTAAGCTCAAAGATTATTTACCCTAAAAAATGGGTGAAATTCGAGCATAAACGAGCCCTAAATTAGCCCATAAAGTAATTAGGGATTTAAAGTCAAATCAGAGAATAAATCAAGAAATTAGACGAAAACTTACGAAAATATCGATGAGAAAATGACCAAAATAACGTCTCCAAGTCACCCCGAACACCCAATGATGGATCTCTGCTCTCTCTTAGCTCTCTAGGGTTTTTAATGGACTTGGGACTTGAAATAATGTGAGGAAAATTGGGTTCCGCAGCTATAAATGCTGCTAGGGGTCCCTTCATCACGATCGTGGGGACCTCATCGTGAATGCGAGCCTCACTCCGGTTAACTCATCACGAACGTGGAGGCTGGCTCGCGAATGTGATGACCAATCACCTTAGTCTCCACGATCGCAGCCCAGGGCCTCATGAACGAGATGACCTGCGACCTTGGCCTTTGGGAATGCAAGGCCATTTTTGGCAAGCACCAGCTGAAGTTGTACTAGCAAACTTGGCCTTTTGCCAAGTTTGGGATCGAACCCTCGGGATTCGTTTGGAATCTCGTGAATGCAAATAAACTATGATATCCTAAAAAATTCAACATTCCATTCTCAATGGCGCCATCAAAATTTTCAATCGAGGTAGGTTCGATAAAATATGGGTCCCACACCAAGGGCCATTTTTAACCAAAATCCACCCAATAGCCCAAAATGAGTCTAGAAGCCTTGGGACTCTAACCAAGGGTCCCCCTAGCCTAAATTCAATGTTTTGGAGCTAACGGAACTATCAAAATTGGTATACAAGGTTTTTTACCTAATGTTTTGGCCCGATACCTAATTCTTAACAGCAAAGACTTCAAAATAAGGAATTGGCTTTAAAAACCAAATAAACTTTCTGGTAACTGAAATGTCAGCTTCAGCAAGTCATAAATGACATGGTGTAGCCATGGAAAAGCTCTAAATGTCGAAATAGTAGGAAAATACAGAAAATGACCTAGAGGGTCATTACATTCCATTTATAGAAAAAATTCTAGTCTTTGATGAGACTTTGCAAGACAATATCAATGTATCATGAGATTTTGATGAGAATTTTGCATTCTAATTTATCATGCCATCTTGGTGAGATTTTTACATAACAATTATCATGAAATTTTGGTGAGAAATTCATAGTTCTTAGTGAGAAATTTCATTATTTTACCATTCTTATCCTTATGTAGTCTTTGATGAATTTGTAGCGGATGTATCTTCTTTTCTTGGCTTATATCTTCTTTCTTTTTTTCCATAATTTGTTCTTCCTGCAAGATTTATTTGAAAATATGCGCGAATAGGATATATTTATTCATATTTATTTAAAATACTTGATATTTAATATATAAAAAATATATAATAAATATATCCTATCAAATACCTACACACTTGAATCTTTGCTCGTCCTCGAGCAAAGGACACTAAATAAAATAGCGGCTAAAAGTTTAAGTAAAATTATGAGATTTTTTGACAAACATAATTCAACTAATATTACATCATGAGTTCAAATAATTTTAACTGCACTCATATTCACCTATTGAGAATCAAAAATACAATATTTTCTTATTCCCTGTGTGTCTCACCAAATGAAGAGAGATGTCCATACATCATAAAATATATTAATATAAATGTCACAATCTAATTTCTCAGGTTTTGATAGCACCTACTATAACCCACTGGTAGGTAAGCCAACCCATAAGTCCGGAACAACAAGTAGCGGCCTATCTAGAGAAGAGAAGAAAGCAGCAGAAAATAAGTCCAATAAAGAGACTAATATAGAGAAATAACCCCAAAACCTGCTGAAGTCAGTACAAGAGATACTAACAAGACAAGAGTACAAGGTAAGCATGATGTATATATATACAAAACTATATCTGAAACACAAATTAAAGATCAGTCCAGCAATACAGAGAGAGCAGGAGCAACAATGAATGTTAGGAGCTCACCCGAGATCTCCGATCCATGGCAGCTCTGCATGATGCACACGTCAGCGGAGAGAACTCGTACAATGATCTGCAGGATGTAGAAGTGTAGTATGAGTACTAAACATGAGGTACTCAATAGGCATCGGTCGATTGAACTCCAAAGATAATGCAAGTACAAATAATATGTAAAGCAGATATATACATTATAGACAACTATCTAGGAAATGAGACATATAATACTAAAGGTAAAGTAAAGATAAACTACCCTACCCTACAAGTAATCTAGGATGAAGGTGCAATACAGTAAGTAGCTCTAGTCAATATACGATAGTAGGGTGAAGGAAGAGATATACAATATACAATAGTAGTAGGAAGGAAGGAAATGATATACAAGAGTAGCTAGAGAGGAATGGATATACAATCGCACTATACAGATAACCCAACATAAAGGTACTACCCTGAGGGAGCTGGACTAAAGTCACAAGGATAAAAAAAAAACAATAAAGGAGCTAACTCTAGTATAATCAGGGTCTCAAACCGAAATGTGAATAATTGGAAAGTAATCTTGCAATGATAAATCTTACCATAATAATGAGAAAAGGGATCAGAAACTTACCGACAACCTTGGGTACCAATTCATAACTAGCCTTCCATGAACTATACAATAATAACCAAATAGTAAAGTAATCGGCTAACCTGGGCAACCAATAACCTACCCAGACCCCATAAGCCCGGAAGGCACAAGCAAACACTTAGTAAATAACAACCATAACTTGTACCTATACAACCCTTCATAAGGCCAATAGATACAAGTACCAAATAATTATACTAGTGATAGGCAATGCATATGAATGAACGAATGCAAAGTAAACCAATACTACCATAATAACTGAGTGCCAAACCTTACCAAGTATATACACCTCCTTCGGCTCTCTAGCCCGCAAGGAAGGACCTATGAATATCACACCTTACGATACATGGTCCCCAGACTGAGGAATCATAGGGGACTCAGGGATATTCCCATATACTGCCTTGTCCCAAACCAGGACTTCCAATAACCATCATAACCAATCTACTCCACCCAGTACCAGAGAGAAATAAGAGTATCATAAGTGCTCGAAATCGAACCAAAACTAAATAAGTATAAATCTGTAAATCCATTACCCGAGATTAAATACGAAACTAAAGTGGTATAATCATGTAGAAAGGGTTGGAATCTCCCTCGACCAAAGTGAATAAGTAGTGGTAAAAAGAGGGGATCAATAATGAGCGCCAAAATCCACCTCGGTCTAAGTTTCCAATGAAGTAAACTTAGTTTAAAATATCATAATCCAATAATAAGGGTGGTACGACTTCCATTTTAAAAGAATTAATTTTAAAAGTGAAAATGTGAGAGTAAATCTCTTTTTAGAGAACATTAGAAAAACAAAGGTTCTGATCGGAATCGTACCACTTAATAGGCATAAATACGTCTAAATGTATGCATGCCATCACCAGTATACAAACAACACAAATGTAAGCATCTATAGCGTCTAAGAAATAAACCACGACCCTTTAAACAATAGAATACTAACCTGGTGTCCAACTGGTATCATAACCACAGCCTCAGGCCCAATAATATATAAATTAACAAGATAACAGCACCATAATCCAAAAAACTAAGGTAAACAAGGGAATAAAGATATTAGAAGGATCTAATCAGGGGATATTGTCCAATTCACTAGTAATATGGTAAGTCTTATACTAAGGGATCCTTAATGGAAATCTATGGTTAAACAAGTCAATAATCAGGTGTAATAGGATCCTACCTCCATAACGGGTACTCTAAGCTAAGGCTCAAGTTACATTTCTATTCTGAATTTCCTAAATGGGTCAAGTCATGATGCAACTAGGTATACACTTATCCTATAATCCATACCTAGCATACTATCTATACAATACACAATCTCATAGAGAATAGTGGACCTCAGCCAACCTCGTAGCCGAACCATAATCTCGAACTATCCACGATCCCTCAATCTTGAAAATAACATCGCTCTATAAAAATTATAATCTACATATTAATACGAGTAAAACAATACACATATTGATATAATGGACTTCGGGCCAAAATTTGGATCTAAAATGGGCTCATAGGGCCCATGCACAAAATCGCAAAATTAGACCCATCATTAGATCCCTCATGACTCAAGAAATATGTGCACAAAATTTAGGCACAATACAAGCTTGATAACCCACTCAAAATTTAGGCACAATACAAGCTCGATAACCCACTCAAATCATCACAAACATAAAGGAAAAATAAGAGCTTTAGTGGAGAAATCAAGAGGAGAGAAGCTCAGAACTTATGATATTCGGATGAGATGAAGACCACCTTGATATTCCCGTAATAACCCTGGCCTTAAATCAATGTTTCTCAACTGTTTATTGAGCTCAAAAAGAGTCCCAAGAGGTTTGGAATTGGAGAAAATGGACTTGGGGTCGAGGAGGGAACACACATAAAAAGCATCAGCTCCATCACCTAGGCACCCATTTTGGTCGCCAAGGCGCCATCGCTGTCACGCCTCGAATCCCATTCGGGCCGGACTGGCACCCGAAGTTGATGAGGCCCGAGAGAACCAATCTTTGCTCATGAACACTCATATGTATGTCTTTGTGTGAACATCATTATATCTCATGCAACTATGCGGAAGTCATGGAAGCATATGCTATATATATATATATATATATATATATATATATATATATATATATATATGAAACGTGGTCGTTAGGGCCATCAAGTCAAAATGGTCATACCTCCCTTACAATCATTCTCCCACATAAGTCTACAAAGCCTCTACAGATACAGAACAATAACCAACCTAGAGTCTGGACAACACCCTGCTCTATACTCATATACAATACCAAAACAAATGTCCATATGAACTCGGAAAGCCCCGAATCAACTGGAGCTCACCAACAATCCGCAAATGATCCGCAACCTACAATGGAGGTCTACTAGCACCTGTGCCTACAGCAAGTAAGGTAATCCCCCCCAAGGGAGGTCAGTACGAGGAATGTACTAAGTATGTAAGGCTATAAGAAACTGCATGATATATAAGCACTTTACTGGAATCATAACAAGTGAGTAATCATTATTGATAATTCTCCGTTCTGTATATGTGGAACCATGTACGTTACATTCATTACTTTTATTGACTAATCATTCTTTCTTATGACCATCAGTCATATAATAATACCATTCACATAATACCGGACATCCAACTGATCAGTGGGCTATAATATAACCGGGCATCCAGCTGATCAGTGGGCCATAATAAATAAATATATAATACCGAACCTCCACCATTGGTGGGCTATAATATATAAATATATAATACCGGACCTCCCCTATTGGTGGGCTATAATATATAAATGTATAATACCGGACCTCCACCATTGGTGGGCTATCATATAATAACATAGCATAATATTGGGATTGTTCCATCTGAACTTATATCCTTTAGATTGCGATCCATACTCAATGAAACATAAAGTAACCATGTGTACATTACTTCTTTGCAATCTTAGTTCCTTTACATTGTTATGAGCGTGATACATTGGTGATTGAAACATTATTGGGAACGTATATATACATTACTTCATTCCTTTACTTTCATGAGGTTGATACATTATTGAAACTTATAACATGATTGGAACTTTGGAACATTAATCAATGAATATGAGTTATGTGAATCATAATCGACCCCTGAATATGGAACATGTGAGCAACAATGATTAATATCCAGAAGTATAATGACAATATGACAGTATATGCTGCAGAAGGATACGGAAAGAGTAACCTTACATACCTTATGTCCTCAATACGAACACACAATCCAATATGTGAATACAACAATTCAGCTCCTTCCTTACGAGTTACTCTACATCATAAGTATATAACGGAACTCACGTCAACAACCAACTACATGGGAAGTGCATAAGACGTCAATGAGTTACATACTTTCCCTATAACGTCATTTCACCCTTTACAATAAAATTCACGGCATTAACATACCACCAATACCACCACATTCTACACATTGACCACAACATCATAAACCAATAGCATTTCACATCAAGTTCACCTTTTACGCCTCTTCATTAACATTACATCAATACTTAATCCACCAAGTCACTTCAATATATTTTATGACATAAATTCCACAATTTACACATGTAGAAAAATAACAAGTTAGAGGCATAACCACACCACACATGTTGAGATCTCATCCACACCATTCACTTTCATAAAAACATCAAGTCCGCTTTCAAGTTCAAATCACATGGATGATGTATCTTTGTATAACAATAACAAAGGTGCACTACTCAACACTTGCAAGCATAACCAACATGATCTACATAATCTCTCATTCTTATAATATGTTAAAGTACAAGAATAATCACTTACCCAAGCTTGGAAGATGATGATCTTTCCCAAGAGTTGATTGTTTTAGGGTTTAGAAATGGAGAGAAAATTCTAGAAATGGAATGAGAGATTTTTTGACTAAAAATCTGATTTTTGGCCTTATATATCCTTCATTCAATGGTTATCTTTAGCCACTTTTGGTCAATATTTGATTGGCCAAGGGAGAATGGGTCATTTGACCCATTGGGCCATGTCTTTAATTCTAATTTCCACTTTGGGTTTTAAATTGAGCCTAATAACACATGTCAACTTGGCCCACCAAATTCAAGGTGTAATTCATCATGTATCTCATGTTTGAATAATTCCATAACTGTTACGTCAATATTTAACTCACGAGACTCATATTTGTAGCCTCAATTTCCAAATAAGCAATTCTAGTCACTTATGGCTTAATTGAACATAAAAGGGTAAAAGCATAATTTGGATGCTAACTCCGTCCAAGTGTAGTCTTACCAAGATGGAACAATTATATAATAACCCAAGAGTCACATTTATAGGCTCGTGGTTGGCGAACAAATTCGGCAAAAAGCACCTCGGCACGGCCCCGGGCGCCCCTGGGACTTAGAAAAATTTCCAACATTTGAGAGGTGTGCACAAGCAGCCGGGGCGCGCCACTTTGCTACCTGTGACCCATTTTTTTTGTGAAAATTTTCGTACTTCGACTTTTCTTTGCGGATTTGGTTAGATACTTCAAGTTCTATTCTTTAACTTACTTCTTACCTTTAATATCCTTTGTTTGGAGGTCCTCCAAGCCTCATTTTTAACCCCACAAATGCTTCACGAAGTCACATAACACCTCCTACGAAGGTCTAATCACATGTACGAGGCTCAATATCAATTATCTCATCAATAACATTACAAAATACATACTCATGGTTCTCGACACCTAAGTAAACATTGTTCAATGTCGTCAAGTAGGGTCGGAAATGTACGAGGTGTTACAATCTCCTAGGCGCCAAATGGTGTCGTACAATCGTCCATAAGCTGCCAGCCCATCCATCGCCTAGGCGCCACTCTTGGTTGCTCAAGGAATCTCACCTAAGTACCAAGATGGTCGCTAGGGCGATGGCACCAGAAAACCAACAATGCTCAAATTTTGTTTGGGTGCTCTGGGCCCATCCGAAACCCCGAGGATGCAAACAAACTATGCTACCCTATCAAAAACAAAATTCCTGACTCAATACATTTAATGAAATTTCCAGCGGAGGTCTTTTCGACAAAATATGGGCCCCAAACCCCATGTGTCATTTTAACTAACTTTTGACAAATAGCTCAAAATGAGTCTGAAAGCCTCGGGGCCAGGACCAAGGATCCCCCTAGCCTAAAATCCATGTTAAGCTAACAGTGCTGTCATAATTTTTATCTAAGGCTGTTTACTAGGATTTTTGGTCCGAGACCGATTTCTCAACTTTAAAAGCTCCAAAATAAGGAAATGGGCTTAAAACCCAAACAAACTGCCGGAAAACTAAATCGACGGTCCAGACAGGTCATAAATAACATGTAGCCACTGTGGGAAGGCACGAAATGCCAAAAATACACAAAATTGAGAAAATGACGTGGAGAGTCATTACAATATCCACTACTAAAAGGACTTTCATCCCCAAAAGCCAATGGGTAGAAAGAGCCCAAAAGCTCGAAAGGATGAGGCGCTGAGTTGGCATGCCCCATGCAAGACTCTCCAGATAACCTCAAGGCTAATCAATGCTTTAAAGGGATTGAGCTAAAGGTATCCCTTTTTCCTTCACTTCCTAACTTCACTTTCCAAGAACCAAAAACTCATCCTCAACAACCAAATAGCCTCAACTGAATTGAACACGACTGAAGCACACAAACCCAAACCACATCATACTGATATCACACCGATACAAGTACAACTAAGTGGATACTTAACCAGGCTAAATACCACCCAAGGAATGAATCATACAGCCAACTCCAAACTCTAGATCTAACATTCTCTTGCCTTTCCAAACCTGATGTCTACTATGAACTGCATAGAATCTCTCCAGCATCATCCGAGTCATATCCGCATAAGTGCATCATATTAATCTCAAAAGACTGAAGTTGACCCATAAAAATCCACACGGACTAGCATATGAATAATGCCCAATAATGTTCTACCTGAATACTAAAATGCTAGTGATCAATGTCTGCGATCTCTGCCAAAGCTACTAACTGGTCTGGATGACCCATGAAACCAATAGTCATGAGTCCGAAGCGCAATCTCTCATAACTGAATGGTCCACTCCAGAATACCCCCACCGAATGTGGGTGAAACCACACTAAGTAAAACTTGTGTACACTTCTTTCACTGAGTAAACATTCAAAATTTCTGACAACAACTAAGAACCAAGGCCAAAAGCAGTAGAAACCAATACCATGTTCCAACAGACCATCCTTTGAGCATTTATCTAGAATAATCTTCCTGAGTTAAAGAAAATTGAACCAATAGGTAGAGAGTAGGCTTGGTCAGCCTGTCATTGAATGCTCAACCAAAGCGAATCCTGAAATAGGGATTGCAACCAAGTTATACTATACATAGCCATAATCTCAAAACTGAAGTTGAACTACTCGATCTCAACTATTCAAACCGATCATGTTGACAAGTAAGCATCCATTCTCCAAAATCTATCACAACTTTCAAGTCGTCATTCAAAGAGTCAAAAATCATAACTGGAGCCAATAAGTCTTCACTAAGGTTAGATACCCAAATCAATCTCACTATCAAAAATCAAGCACACAGCCCAAACTAATCTCACTTTCAGAAACTAAACATATATCCAACGATCCCCACAAGGACTGAAATTGAAATATTATCGAAGAACATAATCACAACTGAGAAAAACCACAATCTACGGATATGAGCAATCAAATCCATATCTACTGAGGTCATAACACATCAAGGCATAATTAAGAACTCACTAGGGCTGCAAAGAGTACTAATGGTATCCAAATCTCGAGCAACTCAAAAAAATATGATCTTAGCCTACATCTGGTCAGACCAATACTCAATCTATGGAAAATTATACTCACTCCTAAAAGACATCCACTTTGATTATCGAAAACTGATACACAAGCATATATCACCAAGTAGAAGCATTCCATGAAGTCATATTAGGCCGAACAAATATCGAGATGAGCAATTTTTGAATTCACCCATTTAACCAACCTCAACCCAACTTGACCATGAGCCACATCATAGAAAGAATGGAGTACTCAACTCAACACAAACACCAAGATCAAGACTACTACCGGGTGATGAACTAGACAAATCAAAATAACAAACCTCAGACTTATTAATCTTAGGAACGGGCTATAGAAAAGGATCGCCAATGCTAGAATCACAGCAAACCAGGGAAGGTCGAACCTTTCTTCCCACAACCCTCTTAACAACCAATCTAACCTCACTAATAGAATGGATAACCAACCAACCAAGGTAGTCGTCTATTCCAGCGAACAAGAATCGCAAGAAATGGGGTACTAACTAGATAATGCTAGTCTAGCCGTTTATCAAGTAAGAATCAATAGCAACCAAAATAATACCAGTAACAATAGTAACACCAGTATAAAGTTCATGTGGCACAAAAATAAAAGACAATCAGTACCACTCTAGGATCACGTTAAAACTAATATGCCAAAGTGAATGGGATTTACCCAAGTGCTACACCCCAAGCAAATCATAATACCAATCTACTCCATCCACTACTAAAAAAAATACCTATGAGGGTAGTTAGTCATACATGCATAGATCTACACCAAGGCTTACAACAATCAATATAGTAAAATCAAGGAATATAAACACCGATAGGTATGAAAGCCCTAAGTCAATTCAAATAGAAACCAAAAGACAGTAAACCAAAAGTGCATCTATAATGATGGAATCTAAAGTCATAGACCCTGACCTGACCGAAGAAGTACGAATCTGAATGTGTTTGACCCCTAAACTAAGCATCTGAAAGAACAATTAGAATACCTAGTGCACTACCTCTAACTGGAGGTGTCACAACCCTATAAGACTGATTTGACTGCATTGACTACTTAATAATCCCACGTCGAAGACACTCTCTGGACTAATGGTTGGTCTCTCTGCAGTCATAACAAACCCCTAAAGTTTTAACTTGGTAGGAAACACGAGTTGGACCTAACAGAAAGACCAACTCATGCCTGGGGCACTCCCTACACCAATGAACAATCTCACTATAATTGAAACATGCCCCTAAAACTCTCTGATGCACAGCACTAGCTGACCCAGAATGGGCACCGCGACCTGAAGACCTAGATCGAATGCCCCATAATGCCTAACTAGAACTTTATCCACTGTGATCACTACGACCTGTTTAAGAGCTACCTATAATCTGAGGTGCTATCTGTACGAACATGATAGGTTGTAAGTGATGTTGACCTCTGTTGGGAGTATCCCTACCTATAGATGGAATACCACTAACACTATACTACTGATATGGCCTCTTATCGCCACCTTTGTATGTCTTAAGATATGCCCTCGCTATAGTTCTTGCATACTCCACAAACTAAAACAAAAGAGCCCCAGCTGCTATCAAATGATCTAATGCCAAACAAAGTGGTAAAGTCAATCCTCTAAAAAATCCATGCATCAACTCACACTCTGTAGGAAATAACATAAGAGTATGTTTGGACCACTCGAGAAACCCTATCTTATACTCCAAACTAATAAAGAGCCCTTCTAAACACCAACAAACCCAACTCTGGCCTGAGAACAACTTAATGTACCAGGTACCACTACTGATTAAGAAATATCCACGCAAAGACTCGAAACATTCAAAATAGTATCCTGAAAAGTTGAGGCAGTCAGAAACTCTGTCTGAGCCAGGGATGGCCCTAGACCCACTGGATAACGCTCAAGATCCTTGATACCAATCTCTAACTCCCTAGCTCGACTCTAAGTTGAAACTCTGGAAACACACGCAGAAATCTTATCTGCATCTATCGACAACCTTTTGATATCCATCTAAGAAAGAGTGGAGTAAAATAGGTACTCAGAAGTTTATGGAAGTACGAACATACGATTAGGAGTCAAGAATTGGAATTTCCTAAGAATGCCCTATAGCTTTTCGAAGATAGGATACAGACATTTCTATACCGATTTGCAGGACTCTACTAGGCACTTAGCTCTTGCACCAGCAACACTGGTGAACCTATCTCTGCTACTAATTTGTGATAACCTGATTTCTCAGGTTATGATGGCACCTATTTTACACCACCGTAGGTAAGCCAACCTATAAGTCAGGAACACTAAGTAGCAGACTATCAAGAGAGAAGAAGAAAATAGTGGAAAATAAGTCTAATAAAGAGAATAATATAGAAAAGTAATCTTAAAACCAGGTTAAGTCAGTACAAGATCTACGAACAAGACAAGAGTACAAGGTAAGCACAATGTATATATATACAGACTGTCTCTGAAACACAAAATAAAAATCATTCCAACAAAAGAGGGAGAGCAGGAATAACTCTGAATGTCAGGAGCTCACCCTAGATGTCTGATCCATGGTAACTCCACAAGATGCACATGTTAGCAGCGAGAACTCGTACTATGATCTGCAGGGTGCAGAAGTGTAGTATAAGTACCAAACATGAGGTACTCAGTAGGCATCGGCTAACTAAGCTCTAAAGATAATGCAAGTACAAATAATATGAAAAGCAGGAAAATACATTACAGACAACTATCTAGAAAATGAGATATAATAATACTAAAGGGAAAGTAAAGATAAACTACCATACCCAAAGAGTAATTTGGGATGAAGGTGCAATACCATAAGTAGCTAGTCAATATACAATAGTAGGGTGAGGGAAGAGATATAAAATATACAATAGTAGTAAGATAGAAGGAATTAATATACAAGAGTAGAAAGAGAGGAATAGATATAAAACCGCGCTATACAGATAACCCAATATGAAGGTACTATCCTGAGGAAACTAGTCTAATGTCAGAAGGATCATAAACAATAAGGGAGCTAACTATAGCATAATCAAGGTCTCTAACCAAAATGTGAATAATTAGAAAGTAATCTAGCAATGATAAATCATACCATAATAATGAGAAAAAGGATAAAAAAAAAACATTCCGATAACCCATGAACTATACAATAATAACCAAACAGTAATATAACCGGCTAACCCAGGCAACAATAACCTAATCGGGCGCCATAAGTTCAAAAGGCACAAGAAAATGCTCAGTAAATAACAACCATAAGTTGTACCTATACAGCTACCCATAAGGCTGATAGATACAGGTGTCAAACAATTATACTAGTGATAGGCAATGCATATGAATGAACAAATGCAAAGTAAACCAATACTACCATATCAACTGAGTGCAAAATTTTACCAAGTATACACACCTCCTTTGACTCACCGGCTCACAAGGAAGGACCTATGAATATCACCCATCCAATACGTGGTCCCTAGATAGAGAAATCCATAAAAGACTCGAGATATCCATATATACTGCCTGGTACCCAACCAGGACTTTTAATAACGATCATAACCAATCTACTCCATCCAGTATTGAGAGAAATAAGAGTATAATAAGTGCTAGAAATTGAACCGACAATAAATAAGTATAAATCTACAAATCTATTACTCGAGATTGAATCTGGGAATAAAATGGTATAATCATGTAGAAAGGGTCGGAATCTCCCTCGGGCAATGTGAATAAGTAGTGGTAAAAAGAGTGGATCAATAATGGGCCAGAATCCATCTCAGACTAAGTTTCCAATGTAGTAAACTTAGTTTAAATTATCATAATCTAATATTAAGGGTGGTACGACTTTAATTTTAGAAGAATTAATTTTAAAAGTGAAAAAGCGAGAATATATCCCTTTTTAGAAAAAAGTAGAAAAACCAAGGTTCTGATCGGAATCTTACAACTAAATAGGCATAAATACATCTAAATGTATGCATGTCATCACCAGTATCCAAACAAATAAATGTAAGTGTCTATAGCATCTATGAACTAAACCACGACCCTTAAAACAATAAAATACTAACCTGGTGTACAACTGGTATCGTAACCACAATCTCTGGCCCAACAATATATAAATTAACAAGATATCAACAACATGATCTGGAAAACTAAGGTAAACAAGGGCATAAAGCTACTAGAAGGATCTAATCAAGGGATATTGTCCAATTCACTAGTATTATGGTAAGTCTTATACTAAGGGATCCTTCATGGCAATCTATAGTTAAATAAGTTTATAATTAGGTGTAATAGGTCCTACCTCCATAACGGGTATTCTAGGCTAAGGCTCGAGTTACATTTCTATTCTAAATTCTCTAAATGGGTCAAGTCATGATGAACTAGGTATACACCTACCCTATAATCCCTGCCTAGCATGCGATCTATACAATACACAATCTCATAGAGAAGAGTAGATGGTAGCCCACCTCGTAGTCGAACCAGCATCCACGAATCACTCATCTTTGTCCCTTGATCTCGAAAATGATGTAGTGCTATAAAAATCATAATATATACATTAATACAAGTAAAATGATACCCATATAAAAATAATGGACTACGAGCCAAAATTTGGATCTAAAATGGGCCCGTGCGACCTACGTATGAAATCCCAAAATTGGACCCATCATTAGGTCCCTCATGACTCAAGGAATATGTACCCAAAATTTGGACACAATCCGAGCTCAATAACCTACTCAAATCAGCCCCAACATAAAGGGAAAACATGAGCTGTAATGGAGAAATCAAGAGGAGAGAAGCTCAGAACTTATGATATTCGGATGAGATGAAGACCACCTTGATATTCCCGTAATAACCCTGGCCTTAAATCAATGTTTCTCAACTGTTTATTGAGCTCAAAAAGAGTCCCAAGAGGTTTGGAATTGGAGAAAATGGACTTGGGGTCGAGGAGGGAACACACATAAAAAGCGTCAACTCCATCGCCTAGGTGCCCATTTTGGCCGCCAAGGTGCCATCGTCTAGGAAACAAATGGTGTCGCCCATGCACCCATAAGCTGCCTGGTGCCATTCTTGGTTGCACAGGCGACCTCACCTAGGCTCTAAGATGGTCGCTAAGAAAATGGCACCAGAAAACCAACAATGCTCAAACTTTATTTGGGTGCTCCGGGCCCATCCGTGGACGCAAGCTAACTATGCTACCCCAGGACCAAGACGAATAGCCCAAAATCAGTTCGGAAGCCTTGAGACCAGGACCAAGGGTCCTCCTAGACTACAATCCACATTCCAGAGCTAATGGCTCTGTCGGAATTTTCATCCGAGGCTTTTTACTATAAGTTTTGGTTCGAGACCAATTTCTCAACTTCAAAATAGGGAAATGGGCTTAAATCCTAAAGGAGCTGCCCGAAAACTAAACCGATGGCCCGACAAGTCATAAATGACTTATAGCCACTGTGGAAAGGCACAAAATGCCGAAAATGCATGGAAATCGAGAAAATGACTTGGAGGGCCATTACAATAAATCAAAGGAAGGGCATAGATAGAAATATTCCCCCTCTCTCTCTCTCTTTCTCTCTCTCTTTCTCAACAAAAAAGTAACTCAAGCAACTCGAGATTGCCATAAGCTTTTATATCATGTGGTTCTCCACTAATATAGGAGTCTTTGAGTTGAGATCATGTAGGACTTTTATAAGGTTGTAATGTGGATTTAAGAATGGATATGATACATATAGGTAAAAGTGACTCAAGTCCTCATAATCACCACAATACTTTAGCATTCAACATTAGTGATCTCCTTTTTTCTAAACAAATCGACCTTCATGTTTTCTTTTTTTTCTTTTTTTTTTCACCCCATTTTTTTGTTATTATTTGTTTTTCAAGATGCAGTTGTCAAAAATTCTCTTTGTAACTTTTTTTTTGGATGACAACATTCTTAAAATATCAATATGCTCTACAACAATTATCATTTACTTCTTTTTTCATGACTACTCCTCACATTATTTTTGCATGCAATTTTTTTATCGAAAAAAAGGGAATAGACTGAACAAATAGTTCGATAACGAATTAAGCTCAGGTTGAAATTTGGCTTATCAATAAAATAAGAGAGAATTTATTTAGGCTCAATGGGCCTGACTAAAGATAAACATAATTTAGGTAGGTCAATTTTGGTCATGACTTAACAAGGAAGACCTACTTTCATTTTCCAACTCAAAAATCTATGTAGTATTTCGCCTCAAATCACATTCAAGGTAAGTTCTAGATTTTGGAATAAGCAGGAGAACTGGACAATATAACCTGACAACACAATACACTTGGGATCAATAAATATTATAATTTTAATCACCATTATACAAGTATGAGTTTGAAGAGATATTCATACAACTCATGAATGATATTCAATCAAATTTTCTTTTTCAAAATCTCATTCTAAGAAAATCAAATTTTAGCTGACTTATTTTTATTTAAATATCCTAAAAAGTGTTCAATTCAAAATAATACGATCATAGCAAAGAACTGAACAAAAATATTCATGAAAGTGTATAAAAGAAGTTATGCTAAAAATAAAAAGAATTATGCAAATATTTATATAAAATATAGAGAGAATTTTATTTTTTTTTGCGGGAGCTTTTGAACTCTACCGCCAATTCTGAATCAAAATTTTATTTTCGATTCTTGTGGTTCCTCTTGAATCTCACTTGGCCAACACCATCATAAAATATTTTCTTTTTTCGCACCACCCATTTTTTCTTGGACCTATATGGAGCGGAAAAATAACCATGTATGATGAGACTTAACTCCATTTTATATTTTTCGAAAAGATCATTCCATGCATATTTTTCCTGAAAATCCCCAATAATAAAATTCACAAAATTGTAATGATGAAAAGAAGTTGAAGAATAATGGTCAAATGGCATTGCTTTTGTGCTTGTGACCTCTTCATTCTTATTTTCCTCAAAATTAATCATTTCATGTGAATAAGCAAAATGAGATTTGAATTCATTACTTGTTGAGCTGAATTCAACCGAACCTTTATTGTCAACCTGTTTCACAAGATCATTCTTTTCATCATGAACGGTAGATTCTTTTTTCACAAGGTTCTATTATTTTATCAATTACTCTATTCTAACAAGACGTAGTTTCTTTTGAAAGTTCACCATCATTATAGGATATTACCATACTTATTAATTTATTTAATTGCATTTCTAGATCAGTAATGACTTGATGATTCTGTGCATACTTTTCATCGATATTCTTCGTGAAAGTAAGCATAGTTTCCTTCAAGTTCACATTCTCCTCTTGAGATGATTAACTTTCAATATTTTGATTCTTTTGTGAATATTGATTGCACTCCGGATTGCGATCATAGTCACAACTTTCAATATGTATAGGGTTTTGATGGTCGTACTCTGTCAAATTCTAGTATAGTTTAAGATATCATCCCACGGAGATTGAAACCACCTAGGCTAAAAATTTGTATTATCTTAATTATTATTTGAGAGACTCAAATTGATGAAAGGTGAAGTTGGAATTATAGATTAATTAAGATAAAAACAAATTACTTTTTAAAGATTTATAAATAAAAAGAGTTGGGAATCATTGAATTCACTTGATAATATTATTACAATAAAATTTCAGTTTCCACATGTATTTTTCAAAAGAATAATTGCTTATTGCTTATACAATTATATTTTGCTCACCAAGAAATAATCAATTAATGAACAGTACGTGAGATTATGTCAATTAATTGATTTAAGACTAGTGATGCCACGACCCAAATTACTGGATCATGAGGCCACATATTCAAATCTACCCAAATAGGAGAACTCATTAGCACCCCCTGAAGAAATTAAGTGGAAGTCTTTATTAACACAAATCTCATGTTTATTACAATAATTTTTACAAAATCAAATGCGGAAAAATATAAATTACCTAGGATCTAGTCTAAAAAGGTACAAGAGCTTCTAAGGGAAAAGTATGACCAGACGCAACTTCCACCATGAGTAAGAGGAGTAGAAGTTGTTGAAGGATCATTATCCACCACGATCATGAAACCAACATTTATCCTGCATAAGACTATACACAAAAAGGGTATAGCAAGAGTAGTAACAGTACAAACCACACGTACTGGTAAGCCTCATCAGTCGATCCGAATTGGATTACACAAACATAACATAAACACATCAAGGAGGACATCATCTTAATATTCGCATTCCAAACTTTTTCATCACCCTGTCTCCCCCTTATCGACACCTAATAATCACTTAACCTTACCTTCTCTATTTTGAACCACCCACCCTAGCCTTACCCCAAGGACTACCATGAATCATAAGAAATAAATATATCAAAGGTGACCCTAACCCGTGTCAAGTCCCTAATAAAATAAGACCCAGCATCCATAGGGATAACCTACCCAGTTAACTAGGTCGTCAACAAGATCTCAAGTTGTTCACCCGGACTTAACCGATATCTTACAACCGTTCTTACACTATACTGCTTATATAAGAAATCCTTATTCAACCTTAAGAACAAATGCCAATCCACTATAAGAGGTAATATAAAAAGTAAAGCAGTCAACAAGAATTAACAGTCAAGTCAAATCAAGTCAAGTTAAGTCAAGCATCAAGATACAACAATATATATTTATTACCCAGTTCACTCATGGGACCGTCAAACTCACTTGTACCTTGTACATACATGCTAAGTGTATTATAACCACTCTCTAGTCATGACCTGAAGGGGATAAGTTTTGTCCATGTACCTAATCCCAGACACAAGTGCCTGCAAACCTCATTCCGCCAATATCCCGCGAGAATGTCCATTTACCGATCATTACACAACAATAATGGAATATAACCAAGTCATATAAACATAGATATCAACCAAAAATTGTAATATCCACAAGCTTACATATAAGTTCATTCGAAATGTGATCACACCTAACAACAAGCATCAACAAGCAATACTAAGAGATAGTTAACATGCACATATAACACAAGTTGGATTAAACTACGTAACCATCACCTATTCTACCGTCTAGGGCCCTAAACATGTCACTTACATCACCCGTCCTTTCTAAAACAATGCTACTTATTACCACCCTAGACTCTTCATAAATCACCAACACCCACACATTATCAATAAGGATTTAAACTAATTACCTGTATTTCCTCTTTTCAAGCACCATAATATGAGTCCACAACAGTATGCCACCTAATTTATAGGATAACTATAGCATAACATGATACACTATGATATAACCACCTTCTTGTACGTTACCCAACCTTAATCGATTTTAGCCATCCAAACACAGTGTCCGAAGGCCTAATCATGAAATCCGCCATCCATCTACGTTATGTTCATGCTTTCTAACCCAGATATACACTATCTTACCTAGGTGTCAAGCAGTTATTACGAATAAGTGTAAGAAAACTATGGCCCCGTGCAAGCGATTACGAACGTAAATCTCCAAGATTTTTTAATATTTTTACCCCATTCAAGCCTAATCCCCCTTCTCCATGGTTCCAATACATGGGAGGCAACCCTAAGGGTTCTTGGAGTATTCCCACGTCATTTGTTTCAACTTAAAGTGAGAAAAGAAATAAAACTCGTTTAAGAGGGTTTTCTGGTCGTGTCATATTGCTATAGAGGGAGGCATGTCACTATAGCGATGCCGCTATAGCGGAATAAGTCCCGCTATAGTGGGATGACATCAGCCGACCATAATTTTTAAATTCCAAAAATTTAACTTGCGTTACCCCACACAAGTTTACGAACATAATTTCAATAATCCCGGTACCCCATACTCATATCGAGGCATTTCCTAGTAACGAGGGATTTAGGTCGTTACAACAGATACCAATTTACCCATCATTTATCCTTGAAAGATCACGAAGAAAGAATAGTTCGAGTCTAGATTTGAACTAATGCCCTCGCTGTAATATTGTAAGAAACTAATTATCGATACCCAGATTCCTAAACTTTAGACTAAGATTACAAGGCAAACCACAGGGATAAGAAAACCCAAATCTCTCAGTTAATAAACCCATAGTATTGAGGTCCCATATTCATCTAATTGAAAGAGTTTTTCAAGCTAAAACATGGCATAATACGAAATTAAAACCTATTTTCCGAGTGCCCGAGGTACCCGGGGCCTCGTCTAATTACTGGAATTAGACTGGGTGTACAAAATTACGAAGCCCAAAAAATTCTCAGGGTTCAAGGCGGGACCCCGCTATAGCGACATCTATCCCGCTATAGAAACATCATTATAGCAACATTGCTATAGTTACATATGTCGCTATAGCGGCCTAACGCAATTTAAAAGGAGGAGGAATGGGCTTTAGAGTTGTGTTTTTGAATTTTGACCTTGGGCTCGGTTGGGTTGAAAGTTTTGAAGCATGGGTGCTTACCTTACGCTCACAATACTTCTATAGCATTCTGAGCGTAAGAAACTCAGAGTTTTAGAATTAAATCGAGCTCGAAATGGAAGAAAATATGAAGGATATTTCTTGGGTTCTATTTGACGATTTGGGCATGATTTTAGGATTTATAATGCCCGAATTTTTGTCTAAAGTAGTTCTAGGGTACTTTTGGAACACTAATCTGTAGTCAAAAATTGAAAACGAGAATTTTTGAGTCAAGAGGCTCCATTATTGCACCTCTTGACTACTGGGGATGATGAAGGTCGTTATAGCGACCTTGTCACTATAGCAACACTGTTATAGTGGAGAAAGTCCTGCTATATCAACATCGCTATAGCAGGAACTGCAGGCAGTAGCCACCCAGCTTAAAAGCTGAAATTTTGAATTTTCTAAATCCATCTCTTTTCTTGACGCTCTTTTATTTCTAACTGGTCTCCTCACCAAAATTTGCAGGTCACCCATCTCCAATGGCTGGAAACTAAGAAAATACCGCTGCCTGCAAAAGATTTCCCAATAAAGCTAGACGGGAGAGATACCAAAACTACAGAAGATTGGGTTTTGCTATGAGCGACGCTTTGTCGTGAGAGGGGTGGAAGAGAAAACGTCGGAGTTCTACAACCGACTCTAGGAATTCAGTTGGGGCCCACTAATGGTGGCTCCCCCTAATGGGGTCTCGTCCTCGGTCAAGGAGTTTTATGTTATACCCCTACCATGCTTTAGGACACCCCCAACCCCCACCATTTGCATTCGAAGAATGGATGTCCTGATAGGCATTCGCACTATGAATGAAGTACTCGACGTGCTATACATCTCTAATACTGAGTATTTGTCCAAGGCCCAAGAGATAAATATGACATGGCTGCGGGACACTCTAGTTCTGGAAGAGTTCAGGGAGCAGGCCTACGCCCTCTACTGAGGGTATTACTAGCACCTATCTTTCAACCGATGCTCGGAGATGGCTGAACCTGGTGTCCCGGAGGATTCTTCCATCGGGTAACACTTCTAACGTGACCTACCCTCGGGCTCTAGTGGTGGCCTATGCTAATCGAAGCATGAAGCTAAATGTAGGGGCCCAGATTGTGATGGAGTGGAAGGACTTTTACCGAGTTAGTAAGAAGAGCCCTTACCTTACTGGTCTAGTTTTGGAACTATGCAGGCATGCTAGGGTGCCCGAGGAGCCTTAGGATATGGAGGTGGAGATGGACATCCCCTTTCACCCTCTCTTAGTAAAAGTGCTCATGTCCAAGAAGAGGAAGGCAGGTGAGGCAGAGAGTAGCAGGGCGACGGAGGAGGTATTTAAGGCTGACGAGGATTATGATGATGCCCCTTCCCCCCAGACTCAGTACTCGATCCCTAGTAGCCAATTGGAGGCAAATTATGTCGTGGTTGAAATGTCCATAAAGCAGGCCCCCTCCAGTTCCACAGCCCTTTCCACTACCCAGGACATTTCAGTGCTCCGTAGAGAGCTTGATGAGGAGAGGAAGAAGAGACGCTCCTGGGATCCCTTGCTTGTTCGAATGTGGAAGACCATGAAAGTCATGTTCGGGTGTGTGGTCCCTAACCAGGAGCTTCCCCAGCTGGATCTGGAGGATTTGAGGGAGTTCCCCTTTCTAAGTGATATGGAAGGAGACAACCCTGACCCAGCAGCCCGCGACTGACACGGCACCCAGCTAGGTTTCTTCCCTTACCCTTTTTTATACACTTTTTATGAATTGGGTTGCCCCAATTTGGGGTATGTACTAGACATTACACTTATTTCATTCCCTTACTTTATGCACGTGGATGCTAGTTTTTCTGCCCGCATTAATAATATACCCTGCTTTTACCATATTTTTGCGATTTCTATATTCATGCAACGTTTCGTACTCAATATATCAAATGAAACAAGCCGAAAATGAGGGTCAAAAATAGGGGAGAGCAGGGCACTACCACTGTCTCACCTATGTCGCTATAGCAACGCTGCTATAGCGGAGAATGTCCCTCTATAACAACACCTCGCATTGCTATGGCGACCCAAATCAGTGGTTGTCCAAATTTTACTCTTTTCAATGATTTCTCCTCACCAAACCCTTTAATATCAACAATACAATCAAGGAAATGTTTAAGATTTGATAATTCCCCCAATAACGAACCCATCCGTGTCAAAACAGACACATAACACCTCATTATAAGCCCATAATGCTTCAAGAAACCATAATTTACAAGAGACTCTTTTTAAACCACTCTCGCTATTGCGGATTCAATCCCTGTTTCTACGAAATGCAATTACATCTTTCAATATATAATCACATAACTAGCCTTTGGTTAAACTCGACACAAAATTCTGGTTTCACTGCAACATCAACAAGATAGACCCAAAGAAATTCACAATTTCACGATTATTCAAGCAACTACGATTTCACATCAGTATCCAACTCCATTAACCTCATGCACCTATTTAAACCTTTATATTACTACTAACCCAACAAGCAACGGTTGTAGTCAAATTTTATCCCACACCATACAGGGCAACTTGCAACATTCACATATCACAGATTCAGAGTTAATCCAGCAACTACAATTCACCATACATGAATTCGGAGAATTTCAAAATCAATTATCATTCTTCATATCTTAGTAACATAATGTCTACTCGCACACTTGATGACTCTGAGTTGGTCACCTAGCATGTTATGCACAGCCCTTACGGCCAGATACTAATTGGAACCTTCCCGATTCCAATTTACGTTGCTTAAATCCTTCTAAGCGGAGTTGAGTGACATCCACTTGCATGTTTGAGATACCACTTGGACTCAACTAATACAATAACCAAACAACCACACGAGAGAAAAAAAGAAAGTGAAACAATTTTCTAGAATGCCTCATAGCTCCCCAAAGATTAGATGTGGACATCAACACACCAATCTGTAGGACTCTATTTGACATTTGCTCTTGTACTAGGAGATAGGCAACATAGGCTTTAATACCAACTTGTCACTACTAAAATTATCGGGTCGTGAACCTACTCTAATCTACCTAAATAAGAGAACCCATTACCACCCCTTGAAGAAATTAAGCGAAAGTCTTTATTAACACAAATCTCATCCTTATTAAAATAGTTTTTACACAATCAAATACGGAAAAATATAAATTACCTAGGATCTAGTATAAACAGGTACAAGATCTTCTAAGGGAAAAGTAAGACCGGACACAACTTGCATCATGAGTAAAAGGAGTAGAAGCTGTTAAAAGATCATTATCCATGACGATCATGAAACCAGCATTGATCCTACAAAAGACTATACCCCAAAAAGGGTATAGCATTATCAATACAAATCACACGAACTGGTAAGCCTTATCGGTCGATCCAAATTGGAGTACACAAACATAACATAAATACTCAAAGGAGGACATGCATCTTAATATTCACATTTTGAACTTCGTCATCACCCAAATTCCCCCTTATCGACACCTAATAATCACTTAAGAAATAACTATATCTAAGATGACCCTAACCCGTGTCAAGTCCCTAATAAAATTAGACCCATCATCCATAGGGATAACCCACACAGTTAACTAGGTCATCAATAAGATCTCAAGTTATTCACCCAGACTTAACCGATATCTTACAATCTTCCTTACACTATCCTGCTTATACAAGAAATCCTTATTCAACCTTAAACATAAATTCCAATCCACTATAAGAGGTAATATAACAAGTTAAGTAGTAAACAAGAATTAATAGTCAAGTCAAATCAAGTCAAGTAAAGCATCAAGATACAACAACATATATTTATTATTCGGTTCACTCATGAGACCGTCAAACTCACTTGTACCTTGTACATACACGCTAAGGGTATTATAACCACCCTCTAGTCACGACCTATAGGGGACAAGTTCAATCCATGTACCTAATCCCAGTACAAGTGCCTACCAATCTTACTCCGCTAATATCTCGTGAGAATGTCCGCTTACCGAACATTACACAACAATAATGGAATATAACCAAGTCATATAAACATAGATATCAACCAACACTTGTAATATCCATAAGCTTACATATAATTTCATTTGAAATGTGATCACACCTAACAACAAGCATCAACAAGTAACACTAAGAGATAGTTAACATGCACATATAACTCAAGTTGGATTAAACTACGTAACCATCACCTATTCTATCGTATAGAGCCCTAAACATGTCACTTATATCACCCATCCTTGCTAAAACAATGCTACTTATTACCACCCTAGACTCTTCATAAATCACCAACACCCATACACTATCAACACTTTCTTTATGGATTTAGACTAATTACCTGTATTTCCTCCTTTCAAGCACCCCAATATGAGTCCACAATAGTATGCCACCTAATTTATAGGATAACTACAACATAACATGATACACTATGATATAACCACCTTCTTGTATGTTACCCAACCTTAACCGATTTTAACCATCTAAACACTATGCGCGAAGTCCTAATCAAGAAATCCCCCATCCATCTATGTTATGTTTATGCTTTCTAACTCGGGTCTACACTACTCAATTAACCTTAGCTTACCTGGGTGCCAAGCAGCTATTATGAATGCATGTAAGAAAATTCCGGCTTCGTGCAAACGATTACGGACGTGAATCTCCAAGATTTTTCATGGTTTTTACCCCATTAAAGCCTAATCCCTCTTCTCCATGGTTCCAATACATTAGAGGCAACCCTAAGGGTTTTTGGATCCTTCCTACATCGTTGGTTTCAACTTAAGGTGAGAAAAGAAATAAAACCCATTTAAGAGGGTTTTTTGGTCGTGTCACGTCGCTATGGCGGGAGGCATATCGCCGCTATAGCAAAATAAGTCCCGCTATAGCGGGATGTCGTCAGCCAGACCATAATTTTTAAATTTCAACAATTTGACTTGCATTACCCACACAAGTTTACAAACGTAATATCAATAATCCCCGTACCCTATACTCATATCGAGGAATTTCCTAATAATGATGGATTAGGTCATTACAAGTGATAATTAAATCAAAATATTGTCTTGCCTGAATTTAGTGCTTAAAGGTGTAAATACCTCTTGCAATTAGTCTTTAAATCAACAAAATTATCTAAGTCAATCCCTCTATGAGAATTACAACTGAAAGAAATAAGATAAAATACTCTTAAATCCATAAATTTATTTGAGTTAATCCCTCTGTGAGAATTAGGACTAAAAGAAATAAGATAGAGATCATTAAAATCAATAAACTTGCTTGAGTCGATCCCTTTGTGAAAATTAGGACTAAAAGAAGCAAGATTAAAGATTTGAAATAATAAATAACTAAAACTTACTCTCACTCCAGTATTTTACTCATTAGTTATTATATATTATTTTTCGTCCATGAGAATTTTAAAATCAATATAATAATGACTTAGAAGTAAAATAAATAGGTGTGAAAATAATAATTAGATAAAAGTCATTATTCCAGCACAATATAAAGATGTAAGTAAAACTTTCAGGCGAAGCATGTATTGAAACTCAGATAGTATTATTGTAATGACCCTCCAGGTTATTTTCTGTATTTTCATATTATTTTGACATTTAGAGCTTTCCCATAGCTGCCCTAAGTCATTTATGACTTGATGGAGCTGACAGTTCGGTTATCGGGCAGTTTGTTTGGTTTTTAGAGCCAATTCTCTGTTTTGAAGTCTTCGATGTTCAAATTTGGCTACCGGACCTAAACATTAGGTTAACGACCTTGTATGCCAATTCTGACAGTTCTATCAGCTCTGGAACGTAGATTTTAGGCTAGGGGGACCCTTGGTCTGGATACCGAGGCTTCCAAACTAGTTTTGGGCTATTGGGTGGAAAGTGATAAAAATGGTTGTTTGGGTGTGGAACCCACATATCATCGAAACGACCCCAGATGGAAATTTTGATTGCACCGTTGAGTCTGGAATATTTAATTTGATAGGATATCATAGTTCATTTGCGTTCACGGGATTCCGAATAAATTTTGAGGGCCCGTTGGAAACTTGGCAAAATACTGACAAGTGCTAATGCTGCTTCAGCTGGTGCGACCGCTTAAGCGGTAGCCGCTTTAGTGTCTTGGGCACCACTTTAGTGGCTAGTACTGGCCCGTGATGTTCCGCTTAAGCGGAGACCTTACTGCTTTAGTGGACGCCGCTTAAGCAACGTTTGGTCCGCTTTAGCGAAGGTCAGCCTGGTCCATGGACTGCTTTAGCGGCGACAGCTTTAGTGGTAAAGTGGGCCCTTAAGCGGCACCTACAGTACATTTAATCCCCTTTCACCAGTTTTTCTCTCATTTTCTCTAAGTGTTGAGAGCATTAAAGCCCTAAAGAGATAGTGAGAGAGGGAAGGCAATTCTTGGGTGATCAAGGGAGGTTGGAGAGTTCGTCAAATCCTTTTTCCTCGTCTTAAACCTTATAAGTTCCATCTAATTTCTCAATAAATTCTCCATTTTAGGTTTAAATCTCTAATTCATTTATGGGTTGATTTTGGATGTTTTGGAGCTTGGAATTTGTCCATTCGGTGTCCAGATAGGCTAGGCTTACCTTACTTATAGATTGAGCTTTATTATGGTAATAGTATGATATTGTGCTAGTTTTGGTTTGGAAATTACGGTTTGGTTGCTTAGTTAGTGAAGTTTAATTTATTTGGTCAATTATGGGCCGTTTCAGAGGTAGAATCGACCCATTTACCCTTCCTTTAAGTCAAATGATGCTTTTAGGCTTTATTTAGACTTATGTAATAACTTGTAGTGGAATTTTGGAGACTTAGTCATTTTTTGGTAGTAATCGCCTTAGTATGGACTTTCGGGTTTAGAAGCGTGCCCCGCTGGCCCTCTTTTAGGTTGTGCAAGCTCTTTTAGCTCCTTGTAGACTTAGGAGGCCTTTTTTCGCAACATTATAGTTAATCTTGAACCTTAGGCTATATGGCATTTACCTAGTTCGGGGATATGTTAGTTATTGTGACTTTACCTTATTATACTGGTTCAAGTCCGGCCTTCTACTATTTATTTATGGTACAATCATACTGGTTCACGCCCGGTATTTATGATATGGTTATGGTGTTAAAGATTGGTTCGAGTCCGGCATCTATGATATGGTTATGGAGTTAAAGACCGGTTCGAGTCCGGCACCTTATAGGTCATCTATGATATAGCGAATCCGATTCGAGTCCGATATTGCATAGTACGAATGGTTTCACGGATATGGGATTATTGGTTGGTTATATCATGCTTAGTTTTTATAGATCTCCTCTTGATTGTATCCATCAGGCTTATGGGGGCTCGTTGGGTTAGCCTTCTCTTGATTGCACCTTCTGGGCTTATGGGGGCCCAGTTAAGCTGTAGTTAGATTGCTTTCCTTTGATATTCTGTATATTCATATTTATCAGTTGTCAGCTGGAGCGTTATCTCAGGTTTACCCCTTTCTCCTTGACTTAGCTTACATTCTCGCATTTGATTATGTTTTATTATGATTTAGCTCAGTCGGCCGATGATGTCTATTGAGTACCCGTTGTTTTGGTACTCATACTGCACTTTTGCATCCTTTTCTGATGCAGATCCAAGTACTAGTTGCCGTCACTGATATTCCTTCCAGCTTGCTTATGGAATTCGAAAATAGCAAGCTTTCAGAGCCGGAGTTGATCCCCTCTCCTTCCTTGATTTTGGACAGTCTTTACATTCGAGACTACCTGTATATTGATACTACTAGTACTTTATTCTTTTGGTTAGTGGATCTTGTACCGACATTACTAGGTCCTGGGATATTTTTTGCTCTTTCCCTCTTCTATCTATGTGTATGCTTATTTTCCCAGTATTTGCCTTACCTTCCGCCTTTTAGCCCATTACTTGTCGTTTCGGGCTACAGTTTAGTTTACCTACTGGTGCGTTATGGTAGGTGTCATTGACTTCAAAAATGGGTCGTGAAAATTATAAATATATATATATCGATCTTCATCAACCATCCCAACCGAAATAAATTACTCCATTATGGAGAAAAAATAAAAACTACTAAGAAAATATTATCCTAAAAAAGAAAAATAAGACTAATGAATCTTGCTCATGGTGTGTCTACTTTACAATGAAAGAACCTCGTCCATTTATAGAAAAAATTATATGGAGGCTTTGGTGAGACTTTGCAAGACAATATCAATGTATCATGAGATTTTGATGAGAATTTTGCATGCTAATTTATCATGTCATCTTGGTGAGATTTTGACATAGCAATTATCATGAAACTTTGGTGAGAAATTCAAAGGCCTTGGTGAGAAATTTCATTATTTTATCATTCTTTTCCTTGTGTAGTTTTTGATGAATTTGAAGCAGATGTATCTTCTTTCCCTGGCTTATATCTTCTTTTTTTTTCCTCATAATTTGTTCTTCCTGCAAAATTTATTAGAAACTATGCGAGAATAGGATATATTTATTCATATTTATTTAAAATACTTGATATTTTTTCTATAAAAATATATAATAAATATATCCCATGAATGAAGCAAGTGGAAATTTTGAGGTCCTCCTTAAAATTTCTGCCCCAGTTGAACATCTTGAGGTAAATCTTGACTCATTGATGAAAGATTTGATACTCCGCAGGGATCTTGAGATTCTCTTTCAAGATTCTCTGTTCTAATTTTGTTGAAGGATGATCTTCTTCTTCAAAATTTTTGAGATTTCTTTTCAAAAATTCTACCCCAATTTCCACTTTCTGAGAGATAAGACCGAGCCGATATGGTGCCAATGTATCCCGTTGCAATTGGAATCAGGTCAAACATAGCTTCTCCAATGTCGAATAAATATCAAAATTGAGATATCTTAGTGCTGGGGAATTCTCAGAGTTTGAACTCATGAATGAAGCTCTGGTGGAAATTTTGAGATCTTCCTCAAAATTTATGCCCCCGTTAAATGCTTTTGAGACAAGTCTTGAGTTGTTGACTATGTGGGGATCTTAAGACTCTCCTCAAAATTCATTTCAGTGGCATTCTTCGCTACGATCTTTCATTTTGACTGTTGACAGATGGATCTTCTTCTTCTGAATTTTGAGATTCCTTCTCGAAATTCTGCCCTAGTTTCCATTTCCTGGGTTGACATGACCGAATTGTTGAGGGGCCTACATATCCCATTGAAGCAGGAATCAAGTAAAACATAGCTTAGAACTATGGAAGAGAAACATAGAAAATTCTAAAGGATTGACCACAACCAAAATAGGCTACCTATGTATCCCTTTTTCGAGAATTAAGGATAAACGGCGTTCATAAATAAAAAGGAAAAGATAGATTTTCCTAAGGGGTTGATTGAAGCCGACATAGGATGCCTATGTAACCCATTCTTAGGAATTCAGGTCAAACATAGTTTGTAAATAAAAAGGAAAAGATAGATTTTCCTAAGGGGTTGACCGAAGCCGACATAGGCAGCCTACATATCTCATTCTTGGAAATTCAGGTCAAACCTAGTTCGTACATAAAATATAGGGGAATTTTAAGCTATTTTAAAGCATAAAGAGACTACATTATGAAAAGTACTATTACAAGGAAGAAAATGCAAGGAAAAGACTATCTTTAGACGTATTATCTCTTTGCTGCATCAGAGTCGATCGACTTGGGCCACTCTTAGCCTACCATCTCGGATAGGATTAGGGCTCTACATAGATAATACCTCGTGGATGACATGAAGTCTTCGTCAATCAGGTGCGAGCTTCCTTTGATCTTATCTTGATGGAAGGAAGAATCAATTGTCGCCCTTCTGAATTGAACTATGGATCACTTGACAGCTTGTGGGAATAATGTTCATGTTTGGCTTCGATATGCCACCACAAGACCAGTTGAACGTGTTGAAGTTTTGTTCGAGTAAAATGATGAGTTCTTTCTTTTGTGCCTCTTTGTCATGACCCAAACTCATCGTGAGTGGCACCTAACTCTCCGGTGGGAGAATCATTTAATCCCAAACTAACAACCCAACACTTAGCCAAAATCAGGCATCTAACTGTTTTTCATTAAATAAAATAATGTCTCCAATACTCTACACAATAATCAATGCAGAAATAATGAAAACTTAACAGCCCCCTAGAATCTGAAAGTCATTGTACCAAAACACTAATAAATATCAACAAACGAGTTTAACCTAAAACAACTGAAAAATGTTTAAGTTCGAAACAATTGACCAGAAACTAAATGAAGAACTCATGGCAGCCCGAAAGATGTAGCTCACCCTTGAGTTTGAACACTATTTGAACCACAGTTGAAGTCTTGAAACAGTCACCGAAATATGCTCTGCACTCAATAAAAAGAAGAGCACGTGTAGTATCAGTACACAAGAAATAACAGTGTACTGGTAGGGTCATCGGCCAACCCAAAATGAGAAATATGAATACATAAACCATAACTTAGTAAATCAAGACAACCATGAACACCTACAACGTAACCTTACTTCAAATTCAACACTTAACCTCATTCAGCAACAACCATGAACACATACAACGTAACCTTACTTCAAATTCATAACACTTAACCTCACTTCAAATTCATAACACTTAACCTCATTCAGCAATATTAAGGAGTTTAGTCAATACCAGTCAACATGGATAACAAATCAAGTCAACTATGACTATCAACAAGACTCCAAGTCAACAAACATGACTCAAACAATTATATCAATCAGGTTTCAATTACAAGTATATAGACAACAAGAATCATGCCACTACTTACCATTTAACCCAGACCACTCAAGGATCCATAAGAACAACAACAATGTTAATTAACAAGCAACCTAGTTTACATAAGAAACCACCTTTAGCAAATAAGCAGATAAACCCAGTTCGATCGAAGAACCAATATAACAAGTTAACACTTATAAGGCCTAGTTCGCTCAAGGAACCAATATAACAAGTAAACACATAATCTCCGATTCACTCAAGGAACCGTCAGACTCACCTGTACCTTGTACATACATGCTAAGGGTCATATGGTCGCTCACTAGCCATGACCTGCAGGGGACGAGCTCTTTTCCATGTACCAAATTCCAGACATCAAGTGTCTGCTAACCTTATACTAAACAATCCTGTGAAGATGTCCAAATACTAGTGCATCCCACAATAATAAATATAAATTCCGTGAGGATGTCCAAATACTGATACATCCCATAATAATAAATATAAATCTCGTAAAGATGTCCAAATACCGGCACATCCCACAATAATGACAGATATCACAACAATCACAATCATAATGATAACAAATAACACTTGTAATAACCAACAAGCCTTCACATAAACACTTATGATATCAAACAGTCATTCATTTTCCTTGAACATGCATTATATAAGCAATACGAAGGAATAGTTATCATGCACACATAACACAAATTGGATTTAACTACATTAAACCATCACCTACCTCAATCTAAGTCTGAAATGCTCTAACGAACTTGAGCTTTCCCTTTTCTTGCAACCTTTGCTTGATTATGGCCTAAAAATAGAAATATAACACAACAAACAAATAACCTACAATATCGAAGGTTATAACCTAATCTCGAACCTCAAGGTTAATTTCAAGATCATTCCTCCCATTCTAAGATTTTTTTTACCATAATTTCACCTTAAACCTACTAATTTCATGGTTACAATGGTGAATTATAATCATGCAAGAGTAAATTATCAACTTTTAACCAAAACCCAAAGCTTTACACCCAATTTACCCTATTGCACCAGAAAAATCAGCTAGGTTAAGCTAAATCCTCCCCAAAACCCATAAACTAGTGATTCTAAGGTTCACAAATCAAAAAATTAGTTAATAGGAGTGATTAGCTTACCTTTACGATGGAATTTGGTAGAAAACAGGTGAAAATTGCCCCAAATCGCCTATGCTCTTCCTAAAATGAGTTAAGAAAATAATAAACTATTTTGGGGTAATTTCAGCAGATTTATTTTGGGGTAATTTCTGCATAAATCTGCATATATCCCACTATAGCGGCATCACTATAGCAAAATCCACCTGTTATGGCGGGATTGACCGACTTCGACTTCTATTATAGCCGGAATTTCTCCGTTATAGCAGCGTCATCATAGCGGTCCTCCACTGCTATAGAGGGTGTGGCGAAGTAGAAACTCGGGATTGCTCCTAATTTTGCCTTTTTCACAATGCATCCTCAAACCATGACTCTCCATACTAACCCCTTTATGTTAAGTTCGCTATCTGGAGTTCTACTTACCCGAATTCACTTTTGAAAAATCTTATGGATTTCTTATCGTCTTAGCTAACATAAAAACAAGCTAAACTTTATTACATTAACCCAATCCATTTCCAAATTTCTCTAGATCATACCTCACTCAGATTTCATCTAAGACTAGCCTAGCCTGAAATTTCTAACTCCCAATTTGGGAAAAATCTTAACTCAAACTTTTGTATGTTAGACTTACCCATAACAACGGATAGGGTCGTTACACTCTGTCAGATGGATACCAATTGTGGTTTCTTCGACTTAACCATCAGCTCTCTATTTGAAAACTTTAGTCTTTTCTAGATTGGACTTTTCTCGGTTCTCACAATTCTTCGACTCTTCTATCAATTGTTTTGGAACCATGGTCTCTTCGTCATACTCTTCACATTCATCATCATCTACCCCAATTCATTTATTTAGCTCTTGACATGACATTACATTGGCAAGTTTTAAAAATACTATTACATAATGACCAAAGAATCATAAGTGGAGTAGAGGACAAGTAGTGCAATTGCTCTCCTGGCTTGGCAACTTAAACATTCGATGTCTCGATTGATTCTCCCACAACCACATCACACTCTTTGCGGAAATCCTCTAATTTTTTCCCCAGACCGTTGCTTTCGTTCCATGCCTGAACAAGGGAAGACTGGTAAAGATGAGGCAAGGACTTGTGCATCTCTTTTGGAGCATAACATATTCTAGAACGAACCATGTGTAAAGTCCTCATAGTCATCCTTGAGGCAAGGGCTTGTCCTCATAGTCATCCTTGAAAGCTGTAAAGTCCAAATGATGAATTGCGACACCGCTAGTAATAGGGGTTCCTGGTTCAAACCTATGGCATGCCAGCATGGCATATGGCCCATACAAATGTGCAATCTTTCCGCTATTAATCAAGTCACATATCTTGGCCTTCAGCACTCGATATTCATTTATTGTATGACCTTTTTGAAGCAAGTGGTAAGCGCACCTCTTATGCTTGTCTCTAGGGTCACATTGACGCCCTTGGATTTTGATTGGGGGCAAAGTCCCCTTGGCTCACAGAAGCTGGTGTATCTCCAAAACCTGGATGATCTCTGGTTCTCTCAAGTAATTTCTAAAATTGGCTTTGAGCGTGACCTGCTCATTTCCTTTCCTGAATCTTGAAGGCAAGAAGGTCTTTTCCGCATATTCTAACCATCTCTTCATTTCTTCCATGAGTTCTTCGATAGTTTTTGGAACTTCCCCCTATAGGATGTTGCCATCCTCTGGCTCTTAGGTTGTTTTCCCTTTTCTTTTGTTCTTTCATAGGGCTTCTTCGATTGTCTCGGCGGTTGCCTCAAATTCTAAGGCCAATTGCTTGATTTCTCTAGCAAAGTCTTCTTTGACACTTCATTTCCTTTTTCTAGGATTTGGTCCAATAAGACAATTTTTGCTTTAACCATGGTGATTTGTTCTTCAATCTCCCTATTCCTGGCCATGGCAGCTTTCCTTTGGCGATCAATTTCCTCGCCTTGTCTCCAAAGCTCATCGATCTCTTCTTGAATTGCTATCATTCTCCTTCTCATCACTTTCATCATTACTTTCATCTTCTTGAGTCAAACCTTTCCTGAAAGAGTGGAATAATCTTCAGAGGTTTATTCAAAAGAGATAGGAGGTATTTTCTGATATTCTTTGGAAGACTTGGAGTATTTGGTCGGACTTTGTATAGTATGTGTATATTTTTTGCCTAAAAGGGCTCTAAAAAAATGGGAGTGGATCAACTCACCTTCGAGTTCAATAACATAATACATTTAGACACGTAAGACAATTATATCACACAAGCATAACAAAGCATGTGTCCCAATTGAAGAACCTTTTTAAGCCAAAGGTGGGTCTAACGATCATTTGAAAAGACGTATGTGTTGATTTTAAGATATTCCATTTCCACCAAAATAGATATTTATTTATATATATATAACCAAAATATTCCCAAAAAGGATAAAAAAGACAGCCGAAAAAAAGGGGGTACATTTTAAAGGCAATGGGAATAAACATAAAGAAGGCTCGCGAAGGAGAAAATAAAGCAAACCCATGCTGGGGTATATGTGGAAAATAAAAGATACATAAGAAGTAAGCCCACGCAGGGCCAAAAACTAATATGGTCCTAAAGACGATCCTTCTCCTATTATTTTTTTTCGTGTATTTCTTCGCGATCTCCCCAAGTGTGTATTGGCTCCTTTAGCACCATGCTAAAACTCAAGAACCACAATATCCTATAAAACAAGTAAACTGTTATGCCCCACCCCAAAACAATGGTCCAAATTTAACACATGTATTTTCGAACAGTACATAGTTGTATGCGATGTCGTTAGGTCGTGGCTCTGTTGACACATTTGACGGTTTTTCTAATAGACTTAATATCCCCTGAGATATTAAGTCATCCTTGGCTAGTGCTTAATCTTTGGGATTTGGTTTCGCTCTATCCTAATTGACTAAAGTGATTTGTTCAAATTGACCGGAAACCCGAAATGGACTTTTCGGGGTAATATACCAAGTGACTTTTGATCAACTCGAATCAACTACTTCACTCAGATGTTCAAAGAAATCAAGGTTTTATATTGAAAGGCAGTTGTGAATACTCACATAACCACCCTTTTTTCCTAATGCCTAATGATTTGCTAGGAGTGGCGAAAAATGCCATGAAATGCAATAGTTTATAAATGCAAAAATTTAAACAGATAAGCAATTAAATATTACAAACCTAAATAGTTAGTCAAATAAAGTCAATTTCTAATATATGGTTAGAACCTAGTTGAAATCCCCAATAGAGTCGTCATTTCTATTTTGCGGAAAATGATTTCGACTTGATTAAACTTGAAAACTTAAAGAAATTCCAAATTCTATCAAAACAGATTTGCCACTTAATTAATTAAGAAAAATTAAGAAAACCTTCGAAAAAATCTTTAGAGACTTCAAACAGAAAAATCTTTAAAAATTAAGAAATCTGGATAAGAGTTTAAATTAATACTCTTGAAAGGGTGTTAAGACACCAAGAGTATCTGTTAACTTGCCGTTATCCGAGCTATTTGAAAATAACTTCATTTGAATAACTTGATAAAATGGGGGCTTATTTATTAAGACTAAAGAGAGATTTTAAACATGCTAAAACAATGATCAAATTTCATTTTTTGAAAAATGATAGCAAAATCCAACTTTCATTTTAAAGACTTAATTAAAGTGATTAAATTTAAAACAAAGTGAATTGGTGCAAAACAATGGCAACTCCAATGGGATATTCAACTAAGTTAAGAAAGGAGTTAGTGTTAATTACAAACCAGTTGAATAAATTGTGTTTCTAAATAAACAAGTCAATACTACTAAGGCAACTCCAATGGGATAAAGATCACATATGTTCAAAGCAATTTATCGACTAGAATGAGGGAAGAGACATGACTTAATTCAGACAAAAGGAATTTTCCAAAGTCTTAAATTTTAACTGTATGTGAAAGAAAAGGGCAACTGCATATCCAACTCACTTTACTCTAGCTATGAAATAGTGATTCCCTGGAAAGAAAACTGATTTTGATTATTACCTATTGCTAAGCAGATGACTCCCAATCTCATATCCCACAGACTATAACAAATCCAGCAAATACCAAAAATAGAGGACATGAGGAGGTAAAGCTAGGAACCTTCAAGTCGAACTGATTTGTTCAAGACGTCCTAAGGGTTCGACTATCTTTCTCGCCAACCCATTCTCCTTCTGGGAACATCCCAGAATAACAACATTCCAAAACAAGAAAAATCGAAAACAAGTATAGAATAACAACATTCCAAAACAAGAAAAATTAAAAACAAGTATAAGCACAAACTTTAATCCTTGATCGAAACGAGTGAGAGTAAACTTATTTGGCTACTGATTTTAGATGAGGACCTACACCATATTTTAGTACTAGCCTTTCCTTTAGCAATTTCCAGAAAGAATGGATTAGAAAGAAGCAATTCAATCACTCAAAATGGGTTCTATCTAGATGAAAGGAATCAGTTCAAATAAAGAATAACGGAGGCGCAAATCTCTCTCACACATTGGGGGGGGGAGGGGGGGGGACCTGCACGGGAAGATCAAATTGGGATCTTTAAAATGAAAGACTTGAAATATTCAAATTTATAATACTTGGCACCAGTTTGGCCTTCATTGTGAGTTGGAAAATAAGCGTTGATGAATCTTTTGAGATTCCAGGACTAAGAAGGGAAGAGACAAACATAAGGGAAAATGTCTATTCTTCTCAACGCATTTGGAAAGATTATCGCTTCATCCCCTCGCTTCTTGAAATGATAAATCAAGAAGAATCCTTAGGGAGTCCTTAGCTCCAAATATGCTCGAATTCATGACATCAATTACTCAATAACCAATTTCCACAATCGAATACACACAAATTCCAAGCAAGTCACAAACCCCTATTATGCAGTTTCTACCAAAATAGACCACACATCAAAAAATCAATTACACTCTGGAAAACATAAACAAAGTAAACCTCAGGCCAAAATTTTACATAAATAACTTAAATCTCAACCTTAAATGCCTCACCAAAATCAAATACTTTTAAACAAGACCAGCATCAATGAATTTCACAACGACAAAATTTCACAACCAGTAATGAGATTTCACACTATAACACTCAACTGCAAGAGGAAAAGATACAAAAGGATGAAGCGTTTACCTATTTCGAAGCAGCAAACTGAGAATCGATCTTTAGTCGGAGCTTTTATACCACTCTCAGCGAAAAGGGCTCTCGAATTTCGTAACCTAGATTTTCAAGCTCAAAGTTGAGTCTCACAGAAACTTTGGCACTGAAATCCTTTTCGATAGCTAAGATCCCTCATTAATTGGGGCTCTCTTCTATCCAATGCTTACCCCTCACTGATGAATAGTGAGGGGTTAATATAGGGGAGCATGGGAATTGATTTTCCAATTTGGGCGATGTTGGATAGAAATTTTGGAGGGCTTTTTGGGAATTTTGAAAGGGTTTTTTTGAATTTCGAATTAGGATGCGCCTTTACACCTCATGAATTGTACCAATTGGTACAAAAATCGGATTAGAATAGGGTAAAATGAATTTGGGGATTTTAAGAATATTCTACAACCAATTAGAATCGGATGAATATGTACCTTTATAGTACAAATTCTACGATTATTAGGGAATATCTGCTTCGAATTTTTGGAGAAACAACATCTATTGCCACCTAGGGCGATTTCTAGAAGCTTCTTGGATATTTTCGATTGCTTCTTGTGTACTCATCATATAGAGCTCGTACTGATAGACGGCGCTTAGACAAAAATTGAAAATATTGGAGTTGATTGTGGCTGAGAGTTGACGGAGGGTGTAGTGCACTGGATCATTGGCATCACTGTTGGGTGTGTTTTGTTGTTGTCGTTTGAGTGAGGAAGAGGAGTATAAGAGTGATGGGGATTTGGGTTTGGGTTGTAAAGTAGAATGGGCTGGGCTGGGTAGTTGTTAATGGTTAGAATTAGGTTTTTTAAGAAATATCCAAATTCGTTTAAGAGATAGCCAAATGATTTCAAAGATGGTCAATCGCATTGCAATTGTGACCAACAAATTACAAACACGGCCACATTTACCGATTGACCTAAATTGAACAAAAATTAAAACAAATTGGTATTCAATTTAATTTCGAGTTTCTTGGTTTAGTAAAATTCAAATAATTATCTTCCAAAATAATCTATTTTAAGGTAAAATACATTTAAACCAAATTAGCCTCAATTTAAGAAATTTTTAAAGGTGAACCTCGATCAAAAGCCGATTTTGATAAAATGAATCTATTTAAATAATAAAATCATACGATCCTTTATATTTGAATACGGAAATGTATAATTGTTATTTAAAATGACAAAATTAACCCAAAAATTATTTTGCAAAAAATCTTCTTATAAATCAATTATTTCAAATTACTTAAATCCAAAGAAGCTCCAAATTAAACTAAATTGTGGAGGAAAAAATTAGTTATCAAAAACTGTCCCTCCCTTTGGGTAGGGTGAGTGAAAATAACCCTAGGCAAAGGGAGTTGGACGTTTTTAATTTTATTCGACCTCAGATTCATCTCTTTAAAAATGGTTGGTTCTTGCACGAATTTCAAGGAATTATGGCCGAATCTCGGTATTGGATTTCCTACATATCTTAGGTTATATGAGAATTCAGGCCACTTGTAGTTCATAGCGCTCGATTTTAAGCACGATTTTCAAAGAATTCACAAGTAATCCCAATTTCAAATTTTGAAGAGATCGAAAAGTTTGTGAATGGGGAGATTGGGGGGAGTCAGGAATGCAGTCGAGCTTTCAACATAGAGCTCAGCCTACATATCTCTGAGACTCAGGGAATTAGACTACTTGTAGTTTGACTCGGTCGATGGAAGAGGTAGTCTTTTATGCTAAAGATAAATTTTAGCTCGGGATGGATGACGAAAAATTGTGCTAAGGAAAAAAGGCTTGTAATTATCTCAATTACAAAATATGGAGCCCTCACACCTGTAAATATGAGCTACATGGACACAATTCTCAAAGCTCTAGGTGTATGTCACCCGAATTTGAAGAAAGTAAAAGTTGCTTCCATTGTGAGTTTAGAAACAATCTGGATGCGAAATTGAAACCAAAAATATCCCGAAATACCCATATGCCTTCTGATAGGGGTGTGGTTTGATGGCGGTGGAAGTCATTCTTCAGCTTGCGTCCAAAGAGTTTGATATTCCTCTTCGGACTATGTCCCGATTTGCTACTAAGAAAAAATTCCACGTTGTGATGCATCCTTTTTTTAATCGTCCGCACCTGTGGCTTTGGTTTGAGATTTTCATCCTTCTCGGATGCTCTCGATAACATCTTGAACCAAGATTGTTAGTTGTAAAAGAAATTCATCGTGGAGAGATGGTTTCTTCACCTCAACTCCACATTGTGATACGTCCCTCTTGGCGCAGCCTGCATCATACTATATGTATGACACTTTCTTTAATAATTTGTTGATTCACTTTATCTTCTCAGACGATTTTTCTTGGGATAAAATCTCAGTTTCCATGATTTATGAATTAGGATTCATTCCCAAGTTATAGTTTCTCTTGAATTTTAGTCTTATTATGATCCCTACACAATTAGAACATATTTTCCCATGATTTTACATACAACATGATACTATTATATAAGGATTGATACTTGGCATGATTTCAAGTAGAATTTATAGATTTTAGTTATATATTTAAAGCATGTTTTCAAACCATTAGAGTTTTAGCATGAACCAGCATGATTAGTTTCAGTATACATATTTTTAGAATGCTTCAGTATAAACAGATTCTGACCCAGATATCAGCACATCAGATTTTAAAAGAGCTATCAGTGTGTGTGTATGTGTGTATATATATATCAATCAGTTTGGGAGTAGTACTTAGCACTGAGTTGGACTAGGGCCTCAATTTTACCCAAAGCCCCAGAACTACGTATCACCATAAGTTTATTTTACCCTCCGATTCTGGGCATCAGTTTAGTGATCACACCAGCTATGCCTTTACACCCTTGGGAAGGTATATTGGGTCCTCTCGATGGGCATATACATTCGACTCCATGTTTAGCTCATATGGTTTAGGTCGGTTAATAGACTATCCCACAGACTCAAATTCAAATTATTTGTACATGTACCTCATTTCAGGTTTATTTGCATTATTTTACAGCTTTTCAGAGTATCTTTGCATATCAGTACTTATGCACATCTCTATTGGGTCATTGTACTACAGATCTGTTCAGTTTGCATTTAGCTTGCATTCAGTATGGTTTATCAGCATTTTCAGCATGAACAATTTTTCTTTATATCTTGCATATCTCACATGCTCAGTACATTCAAAGTATTGATCGCATACTTTCTTTTTGCATTGTATTGTCTTATGATAAACGTTCAAGTTCTCAGCATTACGATTAGCACGTTCTAGTATTGTATCAGCAGTTATTAGTGGTGAGTCCTCATCATTTGAGTATTTTATTGTCTTCTTTCAGTATTTTAGTTTCAGACATTTAGATTTAGCTGAGCGCTTGTCCCAATAATTCATCAGTTAGTCGAGGCTTTTAGATATAGAGTCAGATATTTCAGCTTTCTGTTTAGTATTAGTATTTTGTTCAGACTTGGTTAATTTCAGTATTTATCTCAGATTTAGTTTAGCTTCCGCTCAGTATTATATATATTCATATTGTTTAGTATTATGTCATGTCATGAGTTAGCTCAGGATAACTTGTGAGTCTAAGCACCGTGTTACGTCCAAGGTGTAGACTCGAGCCATGACACACACACAAAAAACCGTTAAAGAGCTCAAAAATTCTAATTCAAGGAAGAAGATAACGGTACCAGCACAAATTAAAATCTAAGCACCGTGTTACGTCCAAGGTGTATGTTGGTCATTAGATGAACTTGCTGAATACTCAACCTCGGTACCACTTGAGCTTTCGAACTTACTCTCCGAGGCTGAAGGCATGTCTTTTGGTGCTTGTTCCTTAGCAATCTTCTTGCGGAGAGCCTCATCTTTCATCTGATTATATGATTTTAAATCCATAGTACCTATTTGGACAAGAGTTAGTCTTCAAAACAAAATCAAAACTAAGTTCAGTAATTTAAACAGATGACTGTACCTAAAATCGTGCAATGAAAGTACGATCATACCTTCGATCGTAGGAAGTCTTCCCCAAAAGTACCGGGGGATTGTCATATCAGACGAGCATATACCAAGATCTTACCAAGAAAGGATGATTGTGGGATGTGTTTGTCTGATGAACTCCTACAACTTGAAACACTGGCACCCCACAACGATCCAACCTATGATCGTTTCTAGATACCACAATCGTAGGTTGTGTCGTGGAGTATGCACTAACACTTATCAGTTCAAAACATAAAATTTTGACCCTAATTGACCATATTCTTAAACAAGGGGTACTCAAACTTCCCCTTCTATGCATTCATTCAAAATTTTAACACACACAAATGATCTAACAAACCTCTTTGTTATTCTACTGCCCATGAACAAATTAGCACTTATAACTTATCAATTTTTAACATGGGAATAATTTTTAAGGCATGAGTAATGACTTATAATATCTTCACATAATTTTGAGAGCTTGGATTAGGAATGAGTTCAAACACTGAAGAGAGTGGATAAAGCACGCGAATCAGAGGTGAGAATTTGTAATTTTTGCCATTTTCATCGCTTGATTTTGTGTGAAAGTAAGTTTGAATGTATGGCGGGTCATATCGAGTTTTTAGGTATAGGGTTCAACACGTTAAAACCCAAGTTGGGTCAGGTCGGATCTAGTCTCACTCAAATAGTTGGACCCAACTGACGATGCTTACCCACGATTGTTAGTTCTCTCTGCGATCGTGGTTCCTACTCGTACTAGAAGGGATGAATAAAACTTACCTGGGAACCTAAGAAGTTTAAGGACGATCGTGATATGTAATCATGACCATTCCTTAAAATCGTAGGTTCGATGACCTGCATGTTGGTTTTCAGGAGTTTGATCAAATGATTGATACCACAATTATGACATCTACGTACGATCGTGGTGACCAATCATAAGATAACTCCTAAAATTCATCCCTCGGGACTTTGTGCAGACGACTGAACCCACGATTATGGGTTCTTCCCATGGCCGTGCAATCTTTTCGTAGGTTCAGTACTGATTCCAATTCTACTATTTCTTTTGCGCACAATCCCTGCACAAGATACACATTACCCTATAAAATCAAAAAGTACAAAACTATGGTTTCCTCCCAATAAGCGCTTGATTAAACATCACAGCACGACGTGGCTAAGTTGGTTACTCATACTTCACCAACTAGCCCATGGGTTGAATCCTATAAAGTTCCTGATTTAACGTTATGGCACGACTCAGGTGTGCTCGACTTTTCAAGCACCATCTAGATCTACTTCACATATCATTTTCACTTCATCAATATCACTGAGATAGTGTTTCACCCTTTGTCTATTCACCTTAAACTTCTGGCCTCCTTTATTTTCTAGCTCAATTACACCATAGGGGAATACTCTAGTCACTCTATACAGACCTCTCTACTTTGACTTTAGCTTGCCCAGACACAACTTCAGCTTAGAATCAAATAGCAATACCATATCGCCTGCAGTAAATTCTCTTTTCTCAATCTTGTGATCATGGTATAATTTCATCTTCTCCTTGTACAAAGATGACTGTTCATAGGCACGGAGATGGAATTCATCCATCTCATTCAAATACTCTAGTATTGTTTTAGTCGCATCACTCTATTCCAGATTCAACCTCTTCAGTGTCTACCATGCCTTATGCTCAAGTTTGATAGGCAAGTGGAACTCTTTACCATACACAAGCTGATATAGGGAGGCACCAATAGGGGTCTTGAATGCTGTCCGGTATGCCCATAGTGCATCATCTAACTTATTAGCCCAATCTGTCCTATTGGCATTCACAGTCTTTACCAAAATGGACTTGATCTCAAGATTGGAGACCTCAACTTGCCCGCTTGTATGAGGATGGTAAGGTGTTGCCACCTTATATTTCACACCATATTTCTCATGCCTAAATATACGATTGCAAAAGTACGAGCCTCCATCACTAATAATAATCCTTGGTGTCCCGAATTTAGAAAATATGTTCTTTCTTAAGAATGTTGTGACACTCTTCCCTTTGTTGTTTGAAGCGCAACTTCCTGCACCCATTTTGAATCATAGTCAACAGATACTAAGATATACTTCAGACCATACGAGCTCACAATAGGGCCCATGAAGTCAATACCCCATACGCCAAACAACTCAAGCTCAAGAATAGTGGTAATTGAAAGCTCTTGCCTTCGGAGATGTTTCCTTACCTTTGGCATTGGTCACAAGCCTTTGCATAGTTGTGTGCATCTTTATAAATGGTGGGCCAATAGTATCCACATTGCAAGATCTTGTGTGCAGTCCACGCACCACTATGATGAACCCCAACTGGTGATAAGTGACATGCTTGTAAGATTCTCATCATCTCAACCTCAGTAACACATCTCCAAATCACTCCATATACACAACTTTGGAATAAGTATGGCTCATCCCAAAAGAACTTCCTCATATCATGCATAAACTTTTACGTTGCTGAAATGACAGGTCTTTAGGAACTACATCACTCACCAAATAATTCACAAAGTCTATAAACCACAGAATCAAATCTTGTGATGCGGCCAACACCTGCTCATTCAGAAAAATATCATTAATCTCAAGATCATCTTTTAGTTTTAGCATGGCCTCTTTTTCAAGGCGTGATAAGTGGTCAGTCATGTGATTCTCAGTCCCCTTTCAGTCCTTAACCTCAAAGTCAAATTCCTATAACATAAGTACCCAACTAATCAATCTTGGTTTTGCATCCTTCTTTTCTATAAGGTACCTAAGAGTTGTGTGGTTAGTATGCACAATCACTTTCATGCCAAGCAAATAAGATCAAAATTTCTCAAACGCGAACACCACAACAAGCAACTTTTGTTGAGTCATAGTGTAATTTTTTTAAGCAGGATTAAGTGCTTTGCTAGCATAGTGGATGGAATCTAAGATCTTCTCTCGTCTTTGGCCTAGGACTATACCTAGAGCCACGCCACTAGCATCACACATAATCTAAAATGGCATGAACTAATCGGGAGACATAATAATAGGGGCTGAAATCAACTTTTGTTTTAGGAACTCAAACGCCTTCAGACATGCATCATCAAATACAAACTTCACCTCCTTAACCAATAACTTGCACCAAAGGATTTACAATTTTAGAGAAGCTCTTGATGAATCTCCGATAAAAACCCGCATGCACCAAAAAGCTACGAATACCCTTCACAAAAATTAGTGGAGGCAACTTTTCAATCACCTCAATCTTCGCCTTGTCAACTTTAATACCTTTTTTCAAAATCTTATGATCAAGCACTATTCCTTTTTAAATCATGAAGTGGCACTTCTCCTAATTTAGGACCAAGTTACAATCCTCGTTCTCCTTAGAATTTTAGCAAGATGTGCAAAATAATCTTTGAATGAAACACCAATAACCAAGAAGTCATCCATGAACACCTCAATAATGCCCTTAACCATGTCAGAAAAAATAGCCACCATGCAACGCTGAAAGATTGCGGGTGCATTACACAGACCAAAAGTCATCCTCTTGAACGCGAAAGTCCTATATGGAAAAATGAAAGTAGTCTTCTCTTGATAGTTGAGAGCAATAGAAATCTGATTGTAACCTAAATAACCATCAAGAAAATAATGCCAATCCTTTACTAGCAAGATGGTCTAACATCTAATCCATGAAAGGCAACGAAAAGTGATCATTCTCAGTCTATACATTCAACTTCCTATAGTCCAAGCAAACACGCCACCAAGTAACTGGCCTTATAGGAATAAACTCATTCCTCTCATTTGAAACCATAGTGATTCCACCCTTTTTTGGCATACATTGGATCGGGCTCACCCACTTGCTGTCTAAAATCAGATAAACTATACTTACGTCCAACTACTTGATAATTTCTTTCTTCACCACCTCTTTCATAGGCAAATTCAATCTCCATTGAAGCTTAATACTAGGCACACAATTTGGCTCAAGTTGGATTTTATGCGTGCAAATTCAGGTGAAATCCCAATGATATCAACAATGGACCATCCAGTGGCCCTCTTGAAGCTCTTAAAAATAAAAACCAAAGCCTTTACTTTCCAGTCTACCAAATCAGCTGTAATAATAACAGACAAAGTATTGTTGGCTCCCAAGAATGCATAACGAAGATGAGATGGAAGAGCTTTGAGCTCCAAGACTAGAGGCTCTTTAATAGATGGCCTAGCTGGCGGGGTCACTGTGTTCTTTAAATCAAGATCTAACTTCTTCGGTGCATAACTATATGAACCCTTACCATCAAGTGCGCTCACCATCTCATCATAACTTTCGATATCATCACCCTCAAAATTCATAATTATTGTTGCAAGGGCCTCAACTCCAAGACTCTCTTTAAAAGGAGCTACCAAATCATCTTCGTCGACTGTATCTATCACTGAGATCACATGTATATCCTTTGGCTGCTTCATGGATTGGCATACATTAAAGGTAACATATTCGGTATTCAACCAAAACTTCATCTGCCTAGTCTCTATATCAACTAATGTATGCCCAATCACAAGGAATGGTCTTCCCAAAATAATGGAAACGTCAAAGTCAACCTCACAATTGAGGATGACAAAATCAGCTGGAAAGATGAAGGATGCAACCCTCACCAAAACATCACACAAGATTGGCACCGACTTTTTCACTATGCGGACCACCATGAGAAGTCTCATCGAAATTGGTTTGGGAGACCCTAACCCAAACAATCTATAAACTGCTAGAAACATCAAATTAATGCTAGCACCCAAATCACACAAAGCTTTTGCAAAGTTGAAACACCCAATAGTGCATGGAATCGTGAATGCTCTAGGGTCTTTCTTCTTCTTAACTAAATATCTGGAGGCTATTGTACTACAATGGTGCACATTGTCAATGGGCTTAAAACTCACCATCCTCTTCTTAGTCACCAAATCCTTCGTAAACTTTGCATAACCTGGCATTTTCAAGGGCCTCAACTAGAGAAATATTCACTGTCAACTCCTTCAGCATAGGAATAAACTTTTGGTACATTCCCTCTTCAACTTTCTTCTTCAGTCTTTACAGAAAAAGAGAAGGAGGTCGTGGAATGGGAATCAATACTTTTGGGACCTCCTTGTCCTTCCCCTTTCTTGCCTGGGACTCATGTTCGTCAACTAGAGGATTTTAGAGTGTCTTCTTATCCACCATAAAGTCTTCAAATTTGGCAACTTTCTCATCATCTGTGATCACTGGTTCTACCTTATTATTAACAGTCACGGGCATAGGTGGATCCGTAGTCATTTACCACTCCTAGTAGTGATAGCCAAGCAATGACCATCATTCTTTGGATTCTGGATGGTGTTGCTTGGGAGTTCAACTCGTTGGTACTGATTTAATACAACAAAAATCTAACTAAACGGGTGATCAAGTAGTATGATGGTGGTAGCATGCTATTCAACCTTCTGATTTATTCCTGAAATATCCATCATAATCTCCTTAAGACAATTTTCCATTTCTTTTACCCCTTTCACATCCTTTGCAAGCATGTCTTCCATCCTCAAATTGCTCAAACCAGCATCATAGTTCCCAGGTGGAACATAAAGGCCACTCTTATCCTTGTAGTCATCCTTTCTTTTCCAATTACTATCTCGATCCCTACTTTTATTTCTATACCTAGACTTATTATAATTGTTATCTCTGTAGTAGTTTTGACCTTGATTCCCTTGCCTAGAGTTCCAATTGTCTTGGTTATATCCTTGGCCTTTGGCTTAGAAACCTGCCACCTCTCTATTTAGATATTTTTCCTCCTCTTTAGAATTCAAATCTTCATACCTAGGTGCCTTAACTTCTGCACCAACCGCATTTACCTTTTTCGCTCCTACTATAGCAAATTATTTTGTAAGCAACCCAATCCCAGTCCTCTGTAGACCTACCTCTTGACCTACTGACTCATCTAATTCTCTCTGCTCTGTGGATGCTCCAATTGCATAAGTGCTTGATGGTCTGTCTGTATATCTAGTATGCCAATATCGGTTGGTTTTTGTGATCCGATCTAGGATCTCAGAAGCGTACACTCAACACAAACTCATAAATGCCCCACTAGTTATAGTGTCTGCTACAGCCTTGGTGTTTGAATTCAAGGCTTTGTAAAAGATCTCAAGCAAGTTTCTACCAGTCATCCTATGATTTGGAACATTCTGCAGCTTTTTCTTGAACCTCAACGAAGTATCATATAGTGTCTCTGAATGCAACTACCTAAAGTTGTATATCTCCTCTTTTAACTACAACATTCTGGAAGGTGGGAAAAATCAATCCAAGAACTGAGTCCTCAGCTCATTCCAAGTAGTAATCGATCCACGCGCTAACTTAGTCAACCACACGTAGCCTCTCCCATGAGCGAGAAAGGAAATAGTTGCAATCTAATCACCTCTTGACTCACTTCAGGTAGATTATAAGAAGTGAAAATAGCCACAAAGTTTATCACATCCATATTCGCATCATCAGTAGGAAGGCCTGAGAAAACCCCCTTTAGGTTCAGCAAATGGATCATGGCACTAATAATGTCAAACTTACTCCCAGAGGCAATTCTGGTGGAATGGTAGCACCTGTTTCAATCGGCTCCAAATAATCTAAATCTTCGTAGTAAGGGAGATACTGTTGTAGAGGCTGTTGCCCCTATGCCTTCTCTGCCTTTCCCTCTCATCAAGTACAGCTAGACGATTTGCATTATCTTGCCTGGCTCTTTCTTCCCTAGTGCTCGCCTGACAGCTTCTTGCCTAGTATTCTCCTCATCCCTAAATCAAACAGTGATCTATTCTGCAGTCTCCTGACCATCATGTTGAGGTAGTGTCTACTTCAAGATTGCAGCAGCATCATGAATACCTTCGAGTAGGGCTCTTTGATTATGAACTCCTTCATTCACCATTCTTTGATTAGTTCTCAGAGTTCTCTCATGTTCTATATCAAGTGGAATCAGGGGATTTCCTTGTCTCCCAGTACATGGCATACACCGATGTGTACCCTAAAAATAATTTAAAAGTAAAATCAGGAAATAGTAACCAACAACCCCAACAAACACAATAAAATCAACTCCATAACCGTATTCCCCGACAACAGCATAAAAAGTTGATGTCGCCCAAATTATACCTCTAAACTTAGTATAAAGTGGTCGTTTATCAAATATAGAACCCAACTAGGTTGGGGTTGATCCCATAGGGAATAAGTTAAAATATCAATCAATGTATAGTCGAGGCAATTAATAACAATCTCTAGTAAAAGAGAGGGTTTTTGTAAATAAATAATTTAGTAGTAACAGTTGTTGATTTGTTGGATTTGTAGTCAATATGAGAGAGGCACTAGGACTGTGATCCCCAAAAACTTCATAACTTCGTAGGTTCTTCGTATTTCACAATCTCTCCTGGTATTCGACATGCAGAATCGATAGGTTATGTATACTTAGAATAATTTTATGCTCTTGTCTAAGCAATATCCTCAATCAAGTAAGTTTTCTCTTCACCTAAGCCTGCATTACTAACCCTTATCTTAGATCCCAAATTAGTTATCCCGGATTATCGGCTCAAGCTATTAAGTGAAGGTTGGTAGCTCCAAGTCTCTGTTGTTTATTCCCTTCTTCCCATCCGTTACTCATCTTTTCATCCAGATTAAAGATAAGGTGAGTTCTAACATTGTACACAGTTAGAAAGCAATCAAACCCAAGAAAATAACAATACATGTATGAACACCGATTGAGAATTACTTTGCACTACGAATCCTACTTCATTAATCCGGCATGGCTCCCACAACCCTAGTTGTGATGTTTAGCTACTCATAATTGCAAAAACACAAGAAGAATTTTGAAACGAAAACATAATTGTGAACTTATAATAATAAGATGAGAAACTCCAAGATATCACTTTGAATTAAAACCCTAAAAATCAATGTTTGTACTCACAAAACCAATAATATGTCTTGGGAGTAGTAGTAATGTGTAAACTATTACAAAAGAACAAATAAGAGTATTTATTGACAGAATAAAACCTATCCTAAACAGAATAGGATTATTGAGTCAGTCACATCGGACGACAAAAAGGTACGATCATAGTTAGATCCCACGATCATCCTTGGTACTCGTAGGTTGGTCCATGGACTTGTCATCTTGAGATCTTTAATGGTACAATCTTCAGTATGACCTCGTGGTTCCTTTGTACAATCATGGAACCCTCTCGTCTAATCCTCTTATACTTCAACTCCTGCAAACTTTAATCCTAAACCTTTCTCCTACGATATCTTGGTACTATCATGACTTCTAGGCAAGGTCGTAAGGGACACTCGTCTGGTTTTCTGCACACTTTGGGTTCTGCAGCAATGGTTTCAGGTCTTCTTTGCACGATTAAATTGTATGATCGTGGAATCAAGCCACGATCATGGGAAGCTTCTATCTGTTCAACTTCTGTGAGTCATTCCTCTGAATCTATCCACGATAGCATAGTACAATCGTGGTTACATTCCACGATCGTGAAATGGGTCGTCTGATGCCCTTATGTCTGAAAAGTCAACACTTTTCTTCTCCAGACCTATTTGACCTACAAATACCTAAAACGCATCATATCCAGATAAAAATACCTTCGTATTTTACAAATATTCATAGTTTTGAGCATTGAAAGTATCGTAAGTTTACGGCACATCAAAGAGGATAGACATGAAGAGCCTTGACAAGAAACAGCTAGGTAGAATGATTCAGTTCACCTAGATATATTATAGGAACAACAATGAAAAAAAAGGAATCGGGTCATGAACACTCTCATCATCAGGTCCCAAAGTTTGAGGAGGAATATGATGACACCGACTTGGATGATGCAGGTGAAGCAGGAGCTATTGTTCCGCCCGCACTGCTAGTTAGGAATAAGTTCGACATCACTACTGCTATGATTCAATTGTTGAACTTGAAAGGAGTATTCACTGGCCTTGCTACTGCTGATGCAAACTTCCATATAACGAACTTTGTAGGAATTTGCTATTCCTACAAAATATCTGAGGTGAACCAAGATGCAATCAGAATGTGGTTGTTCCCTTTTTCTTTGACTGGTGAAGCTACTTTATAGTTGACAGAGTTTCCAAAAGGTTCAATAACTACCCGGCAGGAATTAAAGACTCAATTCTTAGAGAGATCTTTCCCATCTTCCAGAATTTTGCAGTTGAAAGATGAGATTTATAACTTCAGACAACTATATTCGGAGGCATTGTATAAGATATGGTTGAGGTTCAAGAAGAAGCTGCAACAAGTCCCAAATCATAGAATACTAACTCATAGTTTGCTTGAAATCTTCTACAGACCTTTGAATGCTAACAACAAGGCTATAGCTGACACTATCATAGAAATGCGTTTAAGAGTCTCACTTGGGAGCAGGTTTCAATGTTACTGGATAGAATCACTAAAACCAGCAGGGGTTGGCATATAAGGTAAACTGATATTCCCGTAGGCACTTATTCGATAGGAGCATCCGTAGAGCATCGAATGATAGATGAGGCAGTTGTTCAAGAAGTAGCACAGTTGTGGACCGATTTTAACTTATTTACAAAATAGTTCACAGCAGTGGGGGAAGAAAAGGTACATGTAGTCGATTCCTAAGGTAGATGAGGCAGTTGTTCAAGAAGTAGCACAGTTGTGGACCGATTTTAACTTATTTACAAAATAGTTCACAGCAGTGGGGGAAGAAAAGGTACATGTAGTCGATTCCTAAGATAAAGCACCTAGACATGATGACTCTGATTCAGAAGAAGAGGTGAAATACTTAAATAATCAGTGGCGTGTTTTCGAACCAAAGGCTAAGGGTCTAATCAATACAATTAGTGCTCTGGTCAATGAAATCAAGGTTGGAAATATTACAAGGACAACAACTATAATTGGTCTGGGTATAGAGATAGGAGTAGAGGTAGATATGGTGACTGGAAGAGGAAGGATGATTACAAGAATGACATAAGTGGCTTATATATTCTGCCTGGGAGCCGTGATGCTGATTCGAGTAATTTTAGGGTAGAGGAGCTGCTCTCTAAAGTGTTGAATGGTGTAGAGAAAATTGATAAAAGCCTTACAGAGATTCGAGCAGATATTTTTGGGATAAATCAGAAAATGAAGTCACATTCTACCGTTATTGAGTAACTTGCAGCAGTTTGGCCAGATTTCTATAATGTTAAATCAGCATCTAAAGGGACATTTCCAAGGAACACTGTCTAAAATTTGAAGAATGACAGTAACCGCATGGCTATCATCACTAGAAGTGATAAGATAACTATCGATCCACCTATGCCTATAGTTGTTGATGATGAGGTTGAGCCCATGATGATTGATGATGAAAAGGTAGCTAAATCCAAGAATAAAGTTATTGATAAAAATGCATCTGAAAAGCCATCTCCAGTTCCTGAGAAGGAGACTGAGGCTAAAAAGGGCAATGAAAAGAAGGTCCCAAAAGTTTTGGCTCCTATTCCACGACCTCTTCCACCTTTTCCACAAAGATTAAAGAAGAGAGCCAAAGAAGGGAAGTATCACAAGTTTATTTTGATGTTGAAGCAGTTGTCTGTGAACATCCCTTTAGTTGAGGCACTTGAGAAAATGTCTGGTTATATGAGTTTATAAAGGATCTAGTGACGAAGAAGAGGACCTTGAGTTTTGAACTTGTTGATAATTTGCACCATTATAGTGTAATAACTTCCCATTCTCTTGTGCAGAAAAAAAATCCTAGAGCATTCACGGTTCCATGTTGTAATGATCCAATTTCTCAGGTCATGATGGAACCTACTATAACCCACCAGTAGGTAACCCAACCCATAATTCGGAACAGCTAGTAACGGACTATCAAGAAAAATGAAAGAAAGCAGCAGAATAAACATAATAAAAAGACTAATATAGTCCCAAAACCTAGTGGAGCTAGTACAAGAGCTTCTAATACAATAGGAGTACAAGTGAAATACAGGATAAATATATATACAAAGATGTCTCTGAGTACAACATACAGATCAGTCTAATAATAAGAGAGAGAGTAGGAACAACTCCAAACGTCAGGAGCACACCCCAAGTCTCCGATCCATAACTGCTTCACACTATGCACACATCAATGGCGATAACTCATACTATGATCTACAGGTTGCAGAAGTGTAGTATGAGTACCAAACACGTGGTACTCAGTAGGAATCGGCCAACTGAGCTCCAAAAATAATGTAAGCATAAATAACATGTAAGGCATAAATATAACTACAGGAAACTATCCAGGAAAGCTAAGCATAATAAGACAAATGAAGCAATAAGAGTATACTACCCTATTCTAACAGTGCTCAGGAGCTAAAGTACAATACCATATATCACTAGCCAATTTACCAATAAAGGGTGAAATAGGGATAGGTAATAGTATACTAGGCCAAAGAATACATATATAATATGAATAGACAAAGAAAGAGAGGATATACGGTAATACCATATATATATATATATATATATATATATATATATATACAAATAAACCTATAGTACTAACTCAAAGGTAATAACCTGAGGGACTAACCTCTCGAGGGCCTTAGCCAAGTAAGGGAGCTAATACTAGCATGATCAGGCCTCTAACCAAAATATCACTAAGCATGAGGTAACTCAACCATAAAGTAGCTCACAGAAATAAAGAAGGGAAACAGAAATGTACCGACAACCTCAGGTACCAGTCCATAATCATCCTGCCACAAACTAACCATAATAACCAATAATAAAGTAACCGACAAGTCCAGACACATATATACCTAACCGGACCCCATAAGCCAGAAAGGTTCACGGAAGCACTCAACAAACAACAACCATAACATGTACCTATACAACCCCCCCATAAGACCGATAGAAATAGATGTCAAATAATTATACTGGTGATAGGCGATGCATATAAATGAATGAATACAACATATCCATAAATGCCATATCTGATCCAAGAGCCATAACGTAACAAGTGTATACACCTCCTCCAGCTAGTAGCTCTCAAAGGCTAGACCTACGGTGACCATCCTTCCCTGGCACTGCAGCTCTCGGATGAAGAGGCTCATAGGGGATTCAAAATATTCGTATACACTGTCTAGTCCCAAACCAGGACTTCCAATAATCATCATAATCCATATACTCCATCCAGTACCAGAGAGAGATATCAGTAAAAGTGCATGAATTTGAACCGTGACTAAAAGAGTGTACATAGTATAAAAAATGCAGGAACTCAAACAGTGACTAAATGAATGTACATAGTATAATAAGTGCACGGACTAGAACCGTGACTAAAGGAATGTACATAGTATAATAAGTGCATGGACTCAAATCGTAACTAAAAGAGTGTAAGTCTGTAAATCCATTGCCCGAGATCAATTTTGGGACTAAATCATCATAATAATGTAGAAAGGGTCGGAATCTCCATCGACCAAAGTAAATCATAGTGGTAAAATGAGTGGATTAATAACGGACCAAAATCAACCTTGGTCTACTTTCCAAAATATCATTTTGAGTTTCGAAAGCTCACAAATCATCAAATAAGATGGTACAATTCCCATTATAAAAGAATCCATTTTAAAAGTGAAAAGTGGGAATAAATCCCTTTTTGGAAAATAGTAGTAAAATTAAGGTTTGGGGTTGGAATCGTACCACTAAGCGAGCATGAATGCGCCTAACAGTATGCATTCCATCACCAGTATGTAACACGCACAAAAGTACCATTAGCATTTATCAATAACCTCGTGTCATCCATCTGGGAAGGGATGGAGTCAAAAAAAGTACTAGGGGTTCATAGAAACACAGACACACGATAGGGAGTCAAGAATAGAATTTCCTAAAAATGTTCTGTAGCCTCTCAAAGATAGGAAACAGACATCTTCATATCAATCCGCAGGACTCTACTAGACACTAAGCTCTTGTACCAACAACAGTGGTAAACCTAGGCTCTGATACCAATTTGTCACGGCCCAATTTCTCAAGTCATGATGGAACCTACTATAACCCACCAGTAGGTAAGCCAACCCATAATCCGGAATAGATAGTAACGGACTATTTGTAAAAATGAAAGAAAGCAGTCGAATAAACCTCATAAAAAGACTAATGTAGTCCCAAAACCTGGTGGAACCAGTACAAAATCTTCTAATACAATAGGAGTAAAAGTGAAATACAGGATAAATATATATATAAAGATGTCTCTGAGTACAACATAGAGATCAGTTTAACAATAAGAGAGAGAGTAGGAATAACTCCAAACGTCAGGAGCTCACCCCAAGTCTCTGATCCATAGCTGCTCCACACGATGCACACATCAATGACGATAACTCATACTATGATCTACAGGTTGCAGAAGTATTGTATGAGTACCAAACACGTGGTACTCAGTAGGCATCGGCAAATGAGCTGCAGAAATAATGTAAACATAAATAATATGTAAGACATGAATATAACTACAGGCAACTATCCAAGAAAGCTAAGTATAATGAGATTAATGAAGCAATAAGGGTATATACTACCCTATTATAACAGTGCTTAGGAGCTAAAGTACAATACTGTATATCACTAGCCCATATACCAATAAAGGGTGAAAGAGGGATAGCTAATAGTATACTAGGCCAAAAAATACATCTACAATATGAATAGACAAAAAAAAAAGGGATATACGTTAATACCATATATATATATATATATATATATATAAACCTATAGTACTAACTCAAAGGTAATAACCTGAGGGAGTCAACTAACCTCTCGAAGGCCTTAGCAAAGTAAAGGAGCTAATACTAACATGATCAGGCCTCTAACAAAAATATGACTAAGCATGAGGTAAGTCAACCATAAAGTAGCTCACCAAAATAAAAAAGGGAAACAGAAACGTACCGACAACCTCAGGTATCAGTCCATAATCATCCTACCACCAACTAACCATAATAACCAAAAATAAAGTAACCGAATAGACCGAACACATATATACCTAACCGGACCCCCATAATCCCAAAAGGTTCATGGAAGTACTCAGCAAATAACAACCATAACTTGTATCTATACAGCCCCCCATAAGACCAATAGATAGAGGCGCCAAACAATCATACTGGTGATGGCGATGCATATAAATAAATGAATGCAATATGTCCATAAATGCCATATACAATCCAAGTGCCATAACATAACAAGTGTATACACCTCCTCCAGCTCAGTAGCTCGCAAAGGCAGGACCTACGGTGACTATCCTTCTCCGGCACTGTGGCTCTCGAACTAAGGGGCCCATAGGGAATTCGAGATATCCATATATACTGCCTACTCCCGAATTAGAACTTCCAATAATCATCATAATCCATCTACTCTGACCAGTACCGGAGAGAGATATAAGTAGAAGTGCACGGACTCGAATCGTGTCTAAAAGAGTGTACATAGTATAATAAATGCAAGGACACAAACCGTGACTAAAGCAATGTACATAGTATAATAAGTGCACGGACTCAAATCATGACTAAAGGAATATACATAGTATAATAAGTACACAGACTCGAACCATGACTAAAAGAGTGTAAGTCTGTAAATCTATTGCTTGAGATCAAGTTTGGGACTAAATCATCATAATAATGCAAAAAGGGTTTCAAAATTTCTGTCGATCGAAGTAAATCATTGTGGTAAAATGAGTCGATTAATAATGGATCGAGATCAACCTTGGTATACTTTCTAAAACATCATTTTGAGTTCCAAAATCTCACAAATCATCAAATAAGGTGGTATGATTCTCATTATAAAAGAATCCATTTTAAAAGTGAAAAGTGGGAATAAATCTCTTTCTGGAAAACAGTAGTAAAATCTAGGTTTAGGGTTGGAATCATACCACTAAGTGAGCATGAATGCACCTAATAGTATGCATGCCATCACCAGTATCCAAACAATACAACCATAAGTGCCTAAGCATCTATAAACCAGAATCATGCCCTCTTTAAGGGTAAAATGCTCACCTGGAGTCCAACTGGCATCATAACCACGGCCTCGAGCCTAACAACATATAACCAACAACAACAACTCCTCATAACTCATAGCATGCAAATTATACTATACACAATCTCATAGAGAAAAGTAGATCGAAACCTACCTCGATGTCGGACTGCAAGTCTTGAATCGTCCATAATTTGCTAGTCTTTACTCCACGATCCCAAAATGTTGCTGCACTATCAAAATATTAAACTACATGTCATAACGGGTAAAATGATACTCATATTGCTATATAAAAGCTCGAGTTAAAATTAGGGTCAAGAACGAGCCCGCGAAGCCCGCAAATGAAATCCAAAATTGAATCCAATACGAGGTCCTTCGAAGGACAAGGAATGTGTGCTCAAAAGTTGAGCATAAATGGAGTGTAAATCGAGGCTCAAATCAGTCCCTAAAGTTAAGGATTTAAATACCTAATTTCTAAGAATTTACAATGAAATGGAATGGAATTCAATGGGTAAAATGATTAATATAGACCAAGGAGGGTAGAGATAACTTACCTTAGCTTTAATGGAAGATTCCCCACACTTTCTCTCTCTTTAAGATCTCAAAAATATTGAAAAAGGGTTGAGAAAATGAGAGAAAATTGGGTGAAGAAGGGGATTTAACAGCCCCCAAGTAAAGCGAACACCTGGTTGCTTAAGCGGCTACCGCTAAAGTAGACACTGACCGCTTAAATGGTCACTGAGGAAAAGGGCTAAGGCCGCTAAAGCAGCACCCTATCGCTTAAGTGACGTCCACTAAAATGGACAAGGGAGCGCTTAAGCAGTCCTCACCAAAATGGACAAGGCCACTAAAGTGGCTCGATTGTTGTTAAAGTGACTACCGTTAAAGCGGTACTTTGACCTCTTTAGCGGTCACACCATATATCACGCACCAGATTTTAGCTAAATCCAAAATAGACTCCGATCGAGTGTTCGGAATTAGTTTGGAACTCCATGCGTGTAAATGAACTATGTTACCATACCAAATTCAAAATTTTAGACTCAATGGAACCATCAAAACTTTCTTCTGAGATTATTTTAATTAAATATAGGGCCCACACCTATAGTTCTATTTTTCATCAAATCTACCCAATAGCCCAAAACGAGTCTGAACACATCTTCAATGTGAAACAAAAATAACCCTAAAATTTTAGAATAACTAATCGTGTGATAAGTTATCTCATAATTTTATTCCAATCAAACATATATACTAACTAGTATACATACCCGCACAATGCGCTAATAATATTAAAATGTTATTTCTAACCGTTTCCATATTGAAATGTATCATTGAGAATGTTAAATCATATTATCTTTAAAAAAAAAAGCTCAATCATCATATTATTTCTCAACGAATTGTGAAAAAAAATAAGTCTGCCCCTCACCCACCCCTACCCCCAAACTTCTAACTAATTCTATATGGAAAACACAATCATGTTATTGCAAAAAAACTTTTATGTTATATATATTTTTTTTATTATATTATTCACAATTTAAAGATATTAGATTGTTAATTTCCCCTCCCCCCCCCCCACACACACACACATCTCTAACCAAATTTATATGAGTAAAAACAAAATTATAATTAGCAAAAAAAAATTTATGTTTCATATTTTTATAATCCCAAATACATAATAAATAAATTTGAATATCTAAATGTATATAAATTTATTTTATAATCCTCCTAAAAAAGTAATTTTTTAAAAAATTATATCCCCCCTCCCACACAGGCCTCCACCCTTACCCAATCCCCTTAACTCTAATTAAATCTAAACGAAAAAAACAATCATGTTATTGTAAAAAACTTTTATGTTTTATATTTTTTTATTATATTATTCACAATTTAAAGATATTAGATTGTCAATACCCCTTCTCCCTCCCTCCACCCCCCCACCCCCCACTCCCTCACTTCTAACCAAATCTATATGAGTAAAACAAAATTATAATTAGCAAAAAATATTATATATTTCATATTTTTATAATCCCAAATCCATATTAAATAATTGTCTATAAATCTATTTTATAATTCGCCTAAAAAGTAAATATGTGAATGTGATATTTAATTTATGAAATCAGACAATTATGAATTGCATGCCACTGTATAAATACATAAAAACTATGAAATAAAATAACATTAAAAAGAAGAACAATAATCAAACTCATATTTTGAATAACTTAAGCTTGTCAACTATACCATCAAAACTCCTATTGCCGTAGTTATCTATTATTTTCTTCTCTTCATTCTTGTTTATCTCTTCTGCAAGTCAACAATAGCTACAAAATTATCATTATAAAATAAGAATAAACTCTCAAGAGCATTTTTTCATAAATTAAACAATTGAAACAATATTAATTTGAAATTGATTTACCTATGAATCTTTTACTTATCGAAGTCGTCGTTTCAATCATTATCGGTTCCTTTTTCTTCTTATCTTCTTGAAAGCTGTTAGTATTTATAGTGATAGCAGCGAAGAGCCGCGAGAAGTAAATAAATTTAACATCAATGGTTGTGAACTTTTTCCTCTTCATTTATGTCAATAGAGGAAGATGAAGATGAAAAAGTCATATTGATCCTGCATATAAAAAAATGGTAAATCAAAAATAATTTTTTTTTATAAAAATGAAAAGATAAAGAATGCAGTACACAAATTCACCAATAAAGCTAATGATATAATAGCTAGAACTCATTCCAATCCAAATTTCATTTAAATGCAAATTTCAAATATCATATTAATTTGTTAAAAAAAGATTAGTTCGTTATTCTTTATTATCCTTTCTTTTTTCAAACATGATGTATATTTACCTAATAATTTATATATTTTGAAACCAATGAGATGATGATAATAATAATAATAATAATAATAATAATAATAATAATAATTATTATTATTATTATTATTATTATTATTATTATTATTATTATTATTATTATTATTATTATTGTTATTCTTGGTATTGTTATTATTAATATTATATAAGATTCAAAATTAGTCCAATCGGAACTCTTTTTATTACTGTCTACTACTATTAATACATACATACTACTTTTTTAAAATTTTTTATTATTATTATTATGATTTATCTTTCATTTAATATTTAATCAGATGTATTCAAATATAATATATTACTGCTGCTGCTACTACTACTACTACTAGTAGTAATAGTAGTAGTAGTAGTAGTAGACTACTACCGCTACTACTACTACTGCTGCCGCTACTACTGCTACTGCTGCCGCTACTACTGCTACTACTGCCGCTACTACTGCCACTACTGCCGCTACTACTACTACTACTAAATATCTGAATTTGAAAATATTAAATTTTTAGAAGAAAAAAAAATTCATTAACTTAAAGTTAGGAACCATAGTTTAAGAGTCCTAAATAAACTCTACTATTTCATAATAATAATAATAATAATTTATAAATAAATAATATTACAAGTAATAATATCAATATATACGTTTAGGAATAGTCAGTTAGGTCTTGACCCCATGGTCAAGTTGATTTGTTTTGATTCATTTAAATTAATATAAAAATAAATAATTCAAATGATAGTAATAGCCACCGCAGCATAATAATATTATTATATCTTTCATTTTATATTAGATAAATTGTAATTTAAATATATGTTGTAAATTTGTCATTTGTGTATACCTATTCTAACAAAATTGATTGTGGTTAAATTAAATTTGGGAGCAGGACAATTTTTAAAAATAACGAATTAAAAGATAATATTTATTTTCAAAAGTAATTTACAGTATTTTTTTTCTAAATAAAAAAATCAAATTACTTATGTTTTACTAATTTCTCACTTTTATATGTTTGAACAAGCTAAAATTAAAATTTCAGTTTCAAATATTTCTCTCATTCAAATATGAATTATAAGATAAATATGTATTATTTTTAAAAGATTAGGATAAGAAAGAGTAACAATATGATCTTTTTATAACAAATTGATAAGATATTTAAATTTGAATTTAAAAGAAATTTGAGTCGGAATGAAATTCTACCTTCTTAACCTCTCTTATATATATATATACTCCTACAATAATTGGTAATGTTAAGCTTCCTTCTCTTCTTTTGTTATTGATCATTAGCTTTATTTGCTGCATTTTTTATGTTCTTCGTATTTTGAATTATGTTTTTATTTTAATATTTTATTTTTTATATGTAGATGACTGATGATAACATTACATACTATTTTTTTACTATATCCATCTCAGAATTCAAGTAAGTAATATTTATTTTGATATTGAATTTCAGTTTTAATAAAGATGAATTGAAATAAAGTTCTATCTTCTTAACCTCTATTATATATACTCCTAGAGTGATATATAATTTTAAGCTTCCTTCTCCTTTTTTCTTTTTTTTTGTTATTGATCGTTATATTCTGCATATTCTTTTACTCTTTAGAATTCTTTTTTTGGATTTAACATTTTTATTATTACATGCAGATGATGATCATTTAACATGCTAATTTTTCAAACTATATCCAAACCTGAATTCAAGTAAATGATATTTTTCAACCTAATTTTGTTTGTTTGATTTTTTACCAAATATAAATAAATTTGATTACATAAAAGAATCACCTTTTATTGAGAATTTTAGTCAAGTCGACATTTATTGAGAAATTAAGCTTTTTTCTTTTAAAATTTTGATGTAAATTTAAAATATTTTGAATTAAAATTAATAAATTATAATTGTAGAAAGAATTTTTTTAAATAGTAAATATATCAACTAAATAATAAAACTTGTCAAATTGCCGCAAAGAATAAGAGTCTTTAAAATAAAACTCATAAAGTAAAAGAATCTTTAAAAGAAAATAAAACGTGCAACATATAAGTTTAGTCGTTCAATTATTACCATGGATAGTGCATAATTTTATAATAAACATATAAATTATGATTTAATAGATAGAAAAACATAAGAATATTTGTTTATAAACATAAAAATAAGTCACTTGACACCAGCCAGCTATTTTGAGAAAAAATAGGAAAATTAAGTTTTTAATTTGTAGGTCATGCATATTAGATTTATGTGAATAACTGTTAAGGTATGTTCATAATTTTTTAATTAATTTATAATTAATATATTTATTTTTTCACAAGCGTAACTAAGTAATCTAAAGTTTTCACTGATCTAATGTATATAAATATCTCAAAAATATGAAATAAATATTTAAAAATAAAAAAATACAATGGAGAATAAAAATATATAAAGAAGATTTATCAAATTATTCGTGTAAAGAGCATCATATTCGCACATCTACTTTCTCTCAAGAGGATGATAAAAATAATTTGTAGGCATTTAGCTATTTAAATTGATTTTTATTTTTCTTAATTTTACTTGCAAATCTAAAAAAATCCTATTGATTTACATGTTGTTTTTTTAATCTTATGCCAACATGTGGTATTTTTGCATTCTTTTTTGATTAATTCTTTAGAATAAAGAACGAAAATAAAGAATTTAAAGACTAAGTAAAATAGTTTTAAAAATATATGCAAGTACAATTCATATTCAAGAAATTTCCTTACATTATGGAAATTGTATTTAATTCTTAGAAAAAAGTTAATAATTTTTTTTAATCTAAGTAAAAAAATAAAATTTTGAAATATATTATGATATATAATTATATTTCAATAGAGAAGAAAATGTTTAATTTAAATTTTAAATTAGGTATATAGGAGTCTTCTTCTAATCAATATTTCATTTATTCTGTTATGCATAATTTTTTTATTATTCTAATTTTTATATTTTAAATAAAAGAGAAGAAAACTCAATTGTTTTATGCATGTAACACACACATTTTTTATTATTCAAAATCAAATTAGAGAAAAGCAAAATAATTAAATTATAATTAGAAAAATGTACGAAGCGAGCCGAAGGGGCGAAGGGAATTTTAAATTAATTTTGAGAATATAATGAAGTAATTAGATTATACACATATTTACTTTTTATAAATTATATATTGATGAGATGTGAAAAATATAATAAAATTTTAAAAACAAAAAAGATCAATATTAACATCTAATAACTTTATATTATGAATAATATAATAAACATAAATCTAAAACATAACAGTTTTTGACAACTACACAATTGTCTTTCTTAATATAAATTTAGTTTGGGTTGGATGGATTGGGGGGAGGGGGTGGAATTCATTGAGAAACAATACAATAATTGGACTATTTTTAGTATAATATGATTTGACATGCATGCTCAAGAAGACAACGTAATCTGAAAAGATTACAAACAATACTTTAATTTCATCCGGTATGTATAATCGATGTAAAATTTAATAATTTTTTTGAATTTGAGTAAAAATTTAAAATAGAATATGAGATAAAATTATATTTCAACAGATAAGAAAGTGTTTAACATGAATTTTAAATTATAACCACCTCTAACAGATTAGATTATTGTGGAGTCTTCTTCTAATCTATATTTCATTCATTTTGTTATGCATAATAAAATTTATCTATTCTAATTTTTATATTTATAGATAAGAGAGAAAAAAACTCAAAATTTAATTCAAAGTCAAATTAAATAGAAAATTAAAGTAACTAAAATATAATAGACTCCACATGGCAGTTTTTAGACAAGGTTGACAATCTATTATAATAAAATATTTGAATTGAAAAATTAAAAGTATTTGAATTTGAAAATACATTTTCCTTTTAAAAAGAAACGCAATCATTAGCTTGAAAATAGAAAACTATTGCAAAAGAGTTCTAAATGAACTCTACTATTTCATAACTTATCTCTTTTATTTGAATTTGAATACATTTATTTACATATTAAATGAAGATAAAGATACGATAACAATAACAAAAATTATAATTATAATAATATGAATAATTAAAAAACTATAATAGTTATAATAATAGTAATATAGTAGTGGTGGTAGCACGCAGTAGTAGTTAATAATAATAATAATAATAATTAAAAAATAGAAGTACGTAGTGGCAAAAATAATAATAGTTGTTATAGTAGTATTAGCAATAATAATAATAAGAATAACAGTAATAATAATAATAATAATCCTAATAATAATAATAAAATAGTGATCCTAATAATGATGATATATATTATTAATTTTATACGAGAATGGAGTAAATTAATTTTAATTTTATTAACTTTTGTTAAAAAATGACTTTTTAACAAACAAACAGAAGAAAGAAATAAAGAAAAGAAGATAAACTAGAAAAAGAGAAAAAGAAAAACGTGGGGAAAAAAATAGATAGGATAAAGAAGAGTAACAAAGTCCTCTTTTTTGTTTTTGTTTTTGTTAACTATAAAATCTTCTTGGATTGATCTCATTGTTTTCAAATATTTCTCTTAATTCAAATATATATATTATAAAAAAAAATATGTATTGTATTTAAAAAATAAAAAAGAGTCCTAAACTTATCTTCTCTTAACAAATTGATACGTTATTTGAATTTGAATTTAAATTAAATTTGAGTTGGAATAGAGTTCTAGCTTCTTAACCTATCTTATCTATATAATACCTATCTTATCTATATACTCCTACAATTATATATAATATTAAACTTTCTTTTCTTTTTTGTTATTGATCATTAGCTTCATTGTTGAATTTATCGACTACACTTTTCATATTTTTCATTTTCTATAATTTTTTTTGTGTTTTAATATTTTCGTTTATATATGCATATGAGTGATGGTCATATTATAGACTAATTTTTTTTGCTACTATATTCGGACCTGAATTCAAGTAAGTATTATTTTTTATTCTAATTTTGTTCGTTTGACTTTTGATAAAAATAAATGCATTCAATTATGTAAATAAAAAAATAAAATCACATTTTATTGAGAATTTTAGCCAAATATTTAACTTTTTAAATGTTAATTTTTGTTACCATTTTAACATTAGATCATATTATTTTATGTGTTTTTTATGATCTATATATTTAGTTCGATGTTGAGAAAAATTTCGAATGAAGACAAGAAGATTAAGCAACTGGCAATTTAATAGCTTTTGTTTTCATGAAGAATAAAATAACATACCCAGTGTATTCCCACAAACTGAAGAATATGTTTTTGTATTTATCATCTATGACCTATGCAAGGTATTTTCTATATATATAATTTTTGTATTGAAATTTAATGAAATATGTATTCTATATTTGAATCTTTGTTCAAATAAAAATCATCTAAGTGATAACAAGGATAATGTTAGTATGAATAAACTGTTTTAAAAGGATAATACATTTAATAGTTTACGATTAGAAAAATACATAATAAATTTGTATTTAAATTTAAACTCTTTTAAATTTTGATAATCTTATCAGATGTAAATCATTTTGAAATTTAGCACTAATTTCAATTTATATTTGAGTTGTATATTTATAATTGATATTAAATTTGCTAGAATCCTCTTAAAATTATGAAAATATTTAAAAGTTAGCTCCTTCGTGCTTATCAAAAAATCGTATAGTTATCTTTAAGTAGATCCACGTATGAATCCGCCAATCTGGTATTATTCTAAATTTTATGTGGACAAACTGTAAAATTTGAGGTAAAAAATAAAAAGTTTAAGTTAAATAAACATTTAAATTTTGAAATGAAAATGGTAACTTCTCTTTTGGTAATTTCACAACTTTATTTTCGGTAATTATTTATTTACCGAAGTAAGAATAATTGTACAGATTCTCACATTATCCTTTTAAATTGGTTGGAAACAAAAATTTTAACAACTTAAAAAATCACCAACTACTCTTGCTAGCTAAAAAATATATAATAATAACAATGATATTTATTTAAAGTATATGCGAGCAAGTTGTAATAATGAACGTAAAATCACTACCTAAAAAATAAACTTTTAATATTATAGTTTAAAGTATAATTAAATATGAGTACACAGGTTATGCAATAATTTTTTTTTTCGTAGAATGAATTCATGATTTTACTTTTTCTTATAAAATTCATATTCAAGACAATTTCGTGTATTATGGAATTCTTTTTAATTCTTATGATAAAGTTAATAAATTTTTGAATTTGAGCAAAAAATAACATTTTGAAATAGAATATTAGATAGGATTACATTATATCGAGTTGAAAGTGTTTAATTTGAATTTTGAATCCTAACCACTTCTAACATATTAGATTATATTGAATTCTTTATTTTAATCTACATTTCATTTATTATGTATAGCAAAGCTTCTCTATTCTAATCTCTATATTTTGAAAAAAAAAAAAAAAAAAAGAGAACAAAACTCATGATTAAATATAATGCACACAGATTACATATTAAAATTCGTTTTCATAAAATGAATTTATGATTCTACTTTTTTCTTTAAAATTCACATTCCCAAATTTTACATACATTATGGAATTCTTTTTAACTCTTAGAACAAGTTAATAATTTTTTTAAATTTGAGTAAAGAAAATAATAATTTGAAATAAAATATAAAATAAAATTATATTTCAATAATTGTAAAAGTGTTTATCTAACAGATTAGATTATTTTGGAGTCTTTTGCTAATCTATATTTCATTTATTTTGTTATGAATAACAAAACTTATCTATTTTAATTTCTGTATATTGAGATAAGAGAGAGAAAAACACAAATGCTTAAGCGTGTAACACAAAAAAATAATTTAATTCAAAGTCAAACTAGAGTAAAGTAAAATAGTTAAAATACAGTAGAAAAATGTATACCGAAGATGTGGGGAGGAATTTCAACTAATGTTGAGAATATAATGAAGTAATTAGATAATACATATATTAGTATTTATAAATTTTAAACAAAAGAGATTTGGGGGAAAAAAATATGAAATATAATTTTTTTTTTATAATTACATGATTATGTTTTTATTCATATAAATTTGGTTAGAAGTGTGTATGTGGGGTGGGGGGGAGGGGGATATTATCAATCTAATATCTTTAAATAATGAATAATATAATTAAAAAAATAAGAAAGGTAAAAGTTTTTTTTTATAATTACGTGATTGTTTTTTTTTGTACAAATTCGGTTAGAGGTGGGGGATTGGGGTGGAAGAGAGGTGGATGGGGGTGTAGGCGTGGGGGGTGGAGATGTAGGTGGAGGTGGGCGGGGAGTTGAAAAAAATTATTTTAGTTTCATATTTTATTGAGAAATAATATGATAATTGATTTTTTTAAAGATAATATGATTAACATGTTCGACCAAGACATCTCAATATAAAAATGATTAAAAATAATATTTTAATATTTTTCGCGCATCGCGCCGATACGTATACTAGTATAATATACTACTACTACAACTGTTACTACTACTATTACTATTATTTAGTTATTATTTATATTATTATTAATATTATTATTTTATTACTGCTTTTTTTTTTTGGTTAATTATTTTTCTACTATTACTACAACTACTACGTATGTACTTCTATTATTATTGCTGCTACTATTATTTATTTATAAATTATTATTATTATTATTGGAGTATTATTATTATTATTATTATTATTATTATTATTATTATTATTATTATTATTATAATTATGAAATAGTTAGAGTTTATTTAGGACTCTTCAACTATGGATTTCTAGTTTTAAACTAATGAAAAAAAAAATTCTTCTAAAAACCTAATATTTTCAAATGGTGAAAGTTTAGTATGTTGACTTCTTTATGAAACTATGAATTCCTAGTTTTAAGTAAGTTATTTGCATGTATAAAAAATATGTATTTTTAAATTCAGTTTTGGATAGGATTTATATCTTTTCTTCAATTCAGAAATTTATATATTTCGTTTTAAATTCAAATTTTAAACTTAATTTTTAATTATCAATTCAATATTTGTCTTATAATTCAAAATTGTATCTCCAACATAATCTCTACCATTTTATATCTTCAGATAAAAGTTAAAACATTATTTATTTTGAAACAAAATGAAAAGTCTAAAACACCATTAGAATAAAGTGTCATTTTTATCTTTTCCCCTATTTAGAAATAGAGGAAAAATTATTATTACTACGTACTACTATCACTACTAATACTGTTTTTTTTAAAATTTATTTATTAATCATTGTTATTGTTTTTGTTATTATTATTATTATTATTGTTGTTGTTGTTGTTGTTGTTGTTGTTGTTGTTGTTGTTGTTGTTGTTGTTATTGTTGCATTTTCCTTTTTTTTAAAAAAAGATCTATTTTTATTTGGTATGGAGTTTAGGAAAAAAAGAAAACTTTTGAATTTTATGGGCTTAAATTAAAGTTATGTTAAATGTACTAAAATGCCTTTAAATCTTATGGTTTTAAATATGGCACGTGAAAAATTATAATTGAAGTTTTGCAAAAAAAAAGTGTCATTCTTTTTTTTTAAAAGGACTAAAAAGAAAAGTAGACTATTCTTTTTAAAATAGAAAGAGTATTATTATTATTATTATTATTATATTTAATTTAAATATATTGCATAGTATTTAAAAGTATTAAACTTTATTCTCAATTTTCTCAAGTCACTTCTCAATGCTAAAATTAATTATAAAATTAGTTATTCTACCCAACTAGCCATAATAGAAAGAGAAGCCGGAGAAGGAAAAATGTGCAATAAAATACACATGAATTCAGGTATGTTCACTCAATCTCAGTTCTAAACAGGACCAAATTCTTCTTCCATGACTAACATCTTTCACCATTTTTGCAACTCAAAGAATCTCAAAGCCATTAAAGTATTTCATGCACACCTAATTACAACTGGCTTGATCTTCATCTCCCCTAATCTTCAGTTCAAACTCATATCATCATCAACAACTTCACTACAAACCTTAACCAATTCCTTCAAATTTCTCAAACCCAAAAACCCTTTACTCTTAAATTCGATTCTTTCCCATTTTTCCAAAAATGGGTTTCATTCTCTTGCTCTTCATACATTCTCTTTCATGCATTTTAGTGGCATTGACATTGATTCATACACATTGTGTAGCTCCATTACAGCTTCTTGTGCGATGAAAAATGTAAAATTTGGGCAAATGATTCACACCTTTGTACGAAAATCGGGTTGGTTTTCTAGTGTTTATGTGGGGTGTGCTTTAGTTGATATGTATGCGAAATCGTTGTGCATCAAGAATGCAGCTATGATATTCGATGAAATGCCTGTGAGAAATACAGTGTGCTTGAATGCGCTTTTTTCAGGTTATTCTGACGCTAAGATGTGGATGGATGGACTGGCATTGATGAGGAAGATGTCATGTTTAAATTTATTTTATGATAATTTCACTTTTTCGGCTGCTTTGCGTGCTTGCGTTGGGCTCTCTGCATTTGAATTGGGTAAACAGGCTCATGGATGTGTTATTCGAAAAGTTCATGACGTGGAATCTGATGTGTTTCTGCAAAGCTTGTTGATTGAAATGTATGGTAAATGTGGGTTAGTGGAGAAGGCTAGGCATGTTTTCGACATGGTAGGCTTTAGATATGGAGAAAGAAAGAGGGATGTTGTTCTGTGGACATCAATGCTCGGTGTTTGCGGAAGAAATGGGAAATTTGAAGAAGCGATTAGTTTGTTTAATGACATGGTAATGGAAGGAATCAAACCAGATGGTGTAGCGTTATTGACTGTTCTCTCCGCTTGTAGTCACACTGGCCATGTAAATCTTGGAATGCAGTACTTCGAATCAATGACATTTAATTACAGTTTGGAACCCAGTCCCGAGCACTACAGTTGTGTGATTGATTTACTGTGTCGTGCAGGTGAGTTGGATAGAGCGTGGAATTTAATCAATGACTTATCTTACAAAGAGAATGATAATTTCACTGTTGCCATGTGGGGGGCCTTGCTTAGCGCCTGCCATAATTTTGACAATGTCAAACTAGGTAAATTAACTGCTCAAAGGGCACTGGGTTTGGACCCTCATAATGATGGGGTTTATATTCTGCTATCGAACATGTATGCCAGGAACAGTATGTGGAATGAAATTGAAATATTGAGGGAACAGATAAAAGAGAAGGGATTAAGGAAAGATATAGGACATAGTTTAGTAGATGTCACTAGATGAGATAAATGCAATGATCAGAAATAAGCCACATTCTTTTTCTCATGGATTCATTTAGTTAAGAGAAATGGTTTACGAGGTATCATCGACACAGATTACGAGAGCCCTTGTTGATTTCCATCGCATAAAGTATTTAGCTAAAAGCGATTAGAGAATACTGTAAGTGCAGTTATGATGTTCAAGGCGGTTGACAAAACGTAGACTGTTGAAAGACCTTGGTGTGGACTAGTTTCTTGAATGTGCGACTGCCGAGAAATTAAGGCTGTAGAATGCTGGGGAATATTCTTGAAAATCCAAATATTCCGGCTCATCGAATTGACATTTAGCTAAATAAGGAGCTTCCTAGAGCGTAGGAGTGCATTTTCATCTCAATAAAGAGCTACTTGAAAAAAATCTTGATTCTACTGGATTGGAAATGTTCTAAAAATTCAATTTTAATTGAAGCTCTTAAAAATTCTGTTGGACTTGAGGGGATGAACCAAATTCTTATTTATGAAGTGACAACAGAGAATGGATTTCGGCTGGGCCATGACTCTGAAGTGCTCAGACTTAATGAGCAATGTAAGGAGATTTCTGTAGAAACTAAAGATGATGGAATTACATGAGGTCAGGGAGGAGATAAAGAAGAAACTCTGGCAATTCAATTAAAAATCTGTTGGACACTCCAGTCGTCAGGGCTGGATGAAGCTCACAAGATGACAAGAACTAACTCATCTGGAAGAGTAACCATAATCCATTATAAATTTCCTCATATTTGAAGTATAAAGATTACAACTACGTATCCGGAAATCACTTCTTAATTCTTAACTTCTGTGATAGTTAGGAATCAAAATGAAATGGGTCCTAATTGAAGATATATGACATATATTGAACAGATGAGCTAATATGAAAGGAAGACCAAATCATATTGTTATACAAAATATGCTTGCCTCTTCAGTGAAGAATGAATTTATTGCTTGTTTTTTCATCATTGCACTTTGAGATTCATTTGCTAAGTTGTGGAAGGACTAGAGTATCACTAATAGTCGTTGGAAGTTAGAGAAGTTGTGGAACCTGATAATTATGTATCTATAAGGTGATCCTTATGGTTCAGTTGGAATGTTCAACTTTCTTGGTATAGCAAGATTAAACTACAACAACAGCAACATTCCCAGTGTAATCCACAAGTGGGGTTTGGGGAGGGCGGGATGTACGTAAACCTTCCCCTACCTTTCTGGGGTAGCGCCATAGCGGTATAGCAAGATTCAATTCATGAAGTAAACTGGGTTTCGTCTACTTAAACCATGTATGTAGATGGAGTATGAGCTGTGCTGTTCAGAGATCTCCAGATATTTCCAAGTGTACTACCATTAGGTACTAATGTGTAATTCATCCAAATAAAGATTGTAACTCAACAGTTTTCACTGTGATTTTATTGTAATAAGTAGAAGATATCTTTTGATGGTTTTTTTCCAGTGATGGAGGTGCAATTTGATATTGTAAGATTTAGAAGGTAGTTGAGCTTGATAGATGGACAGCATCTACATCTTAAACCTGCCTCCGATTGTGAAATTACTATAACTATTTGTAAAGTAATTGTCGTTACTCTGCTAAAAGCTCCGATGTAAAATTTCTTTTTCATTTTTATCTTGATGTATGATCTGCTTGTAATTTACTGCAAAGTTGCAAAGTAGAGTCCTGAGAACGAATTACAACTACACCATTCTATGAGAAGAGAATTGCACTAAAATGTTTCTAAGTGGAGTGATACTGAGGTTACTCCATTAATTGTGTGTTGCTAGAATAATGAATGAAATTTGTTTTCTTTCATTTCATTAAAAATATTGACTGCATTTGGTACAGAACCTCATTTGATTGTTGTGTTCTGTTAAATATGAATTGATTCAGAAGTATATGGATCTCCACTATTCTGCAAGCATGGGAATTTTCTTATGATAGTAGTCTTATATGTCTAGGTTCAAGTGAAGAGAAATGCAAAAGAAAACACATAATTTGTTGGTTTCAAATGTTTGAAAAATACCAATATAAAATGAATACATTGATGACACCAGGTTAATTTGTAAAGTTGTGGGTACCAAAAGAAAGAAGTCTCAACATATGTGATTCTCCAGATCTTGTAGCCAGTCCTTTTTACTCAGTCACACATGGTTGCATATGTATGTTAAATGTTTTCTTTGATAATCTGCTAATACTTGGCCTTCTGGCTTGTTTGGACTACCAAGCTAATTAAGGATTCAAGCGTCAAGCTTGCATATCTGGGGGAGAGGCTGAACTGAGCGCCTATGAAGAGAATTTTTGTTTTGGTAGGTAATACGAGAGCAGCACCAATGAAGAGGGTTGTCGGCTTTGTTGCTGCTCGGTTACATTGGAGAGGTCCAAGGCTGTGACAATAGGTTTGGAATGGAGAGCTGTTTTACTTTGGTTTTCTAAATTTCGGATGATTGTGCATGTGCTATCTGTGGTTGTTTCAATCTACTTAGTTGCTGCTAGCTTTTGCCCTTCTTTTTTTTTTGTTCCAAACCAGATATGAAATCCTAATCCTTTCATTTACAATATTTGCTGCGGGGCCGAAGAGGTTTTCCTTGGCCTACGGTATTGAGGCGTCCTTATAACTGTCTCTCTCTCTATGATGCTGTGTAAATGTTTGTGGCTTAGAAATTGAGGCTTCTTGTATGTAGGATAAGTCATCGGGTATCTTAAACTCTCTCGAAAAACAACCTATCTTGGATGGTTTATCATGACAGCATCTCTCTTGAATTTGGGGTTTGATATAAGTAACCGGGAGTTCAAAATACCCCCTCCCACACACACACACCAACAACAAAAAAAGAAAGTTTTTGCATGTGGAGTAGTTGATGATCTATTTAGGTTAATGCAGTAATTCGTGGATTCTTTATAGTTGTCAGTGTTAGTGAAAGAAAGCCAACTCCAAATGGTTGATGCTCCCATAAATGTGAATATTCTCGTCGAGTTCAATTTTGTTCTGTTGCTTGGCATTAAGTTTATCATTAATAGAAATTACTAAGATAAAATATCAAGGAACGTGTCTCAGGTACACTGTCAGACTTAATGAGTTATAGGACCATCTACAATTTGAATGAGGCAATTAGAGCATATGAATGAGGTAAGCATTTAAAGTTAGTTTCAAGTTGTTGGGGCTGATATAACATAGTTTCAAGTTGGTGGGGCTGATATAACAGGGCCTTACAAAAGTCTTTACATTTTAGAAGGGACAGGCTGCAAGAGTAACATGGGATTCATGTGGTATAGAGAAGCATGAGTCACCATCAAACTCCAAATAGAAGAAAATTGTGGTTCATAATTAGCTTTATGCATCACTTCATTATGGTGTGTACAAGGAAACACGATCCCCTCTCTCACCAATTCATTCTTTTATTAAAATCGTTATACTTACAGGGACAATCTTGACCAATTTCGTTTCCAGTATATTTGATTTTCAGCTACCTTGATCTGGTTCTCTCTCTTTCTTGCATGTGAGTTGTTTTGTAGTTCGGTGTATAGAAAGATAACGAACTAAGAAGAGTCATTTTTATCAATGTTTTGTCTTGCTGATGAAAACATCCCTGCTACTACATCGTGAATATTATTCATTTATGTTCTACTCTCAAGTTCAATCAATCAACTAACGGTGCAAAACCATTCGACATAATTAAACTTTTATGTTGTCCGTCGACATACCATTGCCCTTCCTGTCTCTACTCCCTAGTTATGGGAGACGTTGGAGGGAATTCCAATTTCCTTATTGATGGGCAGATGTATGGTCTATGTTGCTTGGACTCTTCAAAAATGTCAATAGATGTGTGTAGGATTCTCCAAAAGTAGTGTATTTTTGAAGAATCAACATGGGTGGAACATCGAAAGTGAAGAGTTTGCCCAACTTAGTGTATGGTTGGGAGTTTACCTGCTTATTCCTTCTTTGGCTTTTTCGAGGGAAGGATATTGTGTTAAGGACTTTAAAGGGCATATCTAAGTATGTTTCTTGCTTTGGCCTTCCGAGGGCTGGATGTTGTGTTTTCTTTATGCACCGGATGGGTGGGGGGACAGGGTTGTCTATATATGTAATTACATTGTTTTACTTTTTGAAAAGGAACAAAAGAAGAAGCCAGAAATGCTGGAGTGACTGTATTTAAACTGAGAGCTCTGTGGATCGTTTTCTGAGCCTTAGAACATGCAAATAGATACTAGTATCTAACCCCCTCTTCCCATGATGGAGCCGAAGGTTTTCCCTTTTTTCTTTTGGGGGGTTGGATGCAGATACGGATGGATCTTTGATCAATGGGTTCAACTGAAATTAATATTTTTAGCACGGAACATTATATATAGATGAAAATTATATATAAATTTTGACAAATAAGTATTAAATTTGTAAAGGTTATTCATCAAATTTAAATTCTAAATCCATTGCTAGGTGGGATTATTGAAGTTAGAATGGGCACACAGAGTGATAACTACTGTTTTGCTAATGGTGCTGCTGCAATCTGCATTACATATCTCAATCCTATCTTATTTCTAGTGACTTCAAATGCTTGATTTCTCTCTCGTTAAGTTGTCATCAAGAATCCATAGCAACTTATTCAACCCTTTCCAACTCCAAAAATTTTGCAAAAATGTGTAAGATATTTCTCCTAGATTTTTTTTTTTTTAAAAAAAAATTCAAGCTCTAGACATTTGTTGAGCTCGAGTAGAGTCCAGTGTTATCAAAAGAGAAAAGCGCAAAAAAGCTCTAAGGTCTGTTGGGGCTTAAAGCGCAAATAAAAGCGTGGGCTTCAATGAAAAAGGCGCAAAGGGAGAAAAAATATAAATATTTATGTTTAGTTCAAGACTAATAATTATAAGCATGAATGACAAATAGTTGAACAAAGAAATTGAAAAACAATGATGATAGAGTGAAGTATCAATTGTTTAGTGTTGCCTCTTTAGAAGAGACTCATTGGAAAGGAGAAGTATGTCGTAAAAACTTGATGACGACAGTGAAGCACACATACAGCGCGGTGAAGCGCTCAAAACGTTTTGAGCCTCGCTTCAGGGCTTAAGCGCGCCTTTGATATCACTGGTAGAGTCTCAAAATTAGTGCAGTAGAAGTATCCTCGCTTAATAGGTTTGAGTTCGGAATCATATCACAGCTCATTTGATGATTTTCTGGATTTAAAAATTAATTATTTATACTCGTTTAGAAGGGGAGTTTTGGAGTAACTGGTAAAAGTTGTTGTCATGTGACCAGGAGGTCACGGGTTCAAGCCTTGGAGACAGTCTCTGACAGAAATGCAAGGTAAGGTTGCATACAATACACCCTTGTGGTGGGGCCCTTCTCCGGACCCTGCGCATAGCGGGAGCTTTAGTGCACCGAACTGCCCTTTCTACTCGTTTAGTGAATTTTTAAGTCAGTTACAGGGTTTGAATGAATCCATAACTAAAATCCTACATCCGCCCCTTCAGAGCAACACTCTGGCTCCGCCCCGCCCCTGCCCCTGTCCTTGCCTAAAACTGAGATCTCGTGATCACTTGGGATGGTGGGTAACTTAATTGACGACATACATGTCCTGCCTTTTGTCTTACTTCCAGTACTTCTCCCTTCCCCCATTTTCATTAACCCACTTTTAATGAGAAAATTTACCTATTCGGTCATGAGAATTATTTACTTTTTTTTTTTCAGTTTATTTGAAAATTTGGTCATGAAAATTTTAAGGCTTAACACATCGTCAGATCCCAAAATTTGACATAAACTTTCACTTTGGCACCTCAACTAACCCTTGTTCATTTTAAATACCTAAACTAGTGTTTTACTGTGTCATTTTTGTCCTTTTCTTTACAAATTAGCAAAATAAATTAGGAAAGTGTAATACACTCGCTGATGACGTGACAAACAATGAATTAAATAATTACATATGTCATTTTAAGTTAAAAAAAACTATTTTAAAATCTTAAACAATAAACTTTGAGTAAAAAATAAAAAGTGGCCAATGAATTAATGCCACATGACATTTTTGCCCAAATAATCACTTAAAAAATATATTTTACAGAAGAGCAAACCCTCCCCCCCGCTGCATCATCTTCTCCGACATGTCTTCTTCAAAAACACCTTCCAAACGGATTTGACCACTTTGAAAAATTTATTTTACACGACCAAATCACCTTAATTACAACTTTAAACGAAATTGAAGCTTTCACGCTTTAATGAACAAACTTTACATAAGAAATCAAATATAAATGGAATTTTCATACACTTGTTCTTATACTCACGAAAAAAGATTTTAGTGAATATTCTCCAAATGATGGGAGCTTTATTGTCTTGGATTCTCCAAATGTAAATGAATAGTTTGAGAAAAATTATCTTACAAAAGCACAACCTCTTTTAAAAAAAATTCACTCTTTTTCTTCAAATTTCTGTCTTTTTTCCCAAACTAATTCGAGGAGGAACATGGGCAACAAAATAAGAAAAGGTGTTTAAGCTTGGGGAAATCTCTTGTTGTTGGAATCAACTCCTTCGTTGGTGGTACCATTAGATCTATTTCACCATGGAAGGGGTTTTAGTTGTGGAAAATGGTGGCTGAAAAATGGGGAAGAAGGTGAAAAAAATAAAAGAAAAATTGACAAAATAAGCTCTTCTCGCGCTGCCAATGAGTGTATCACACTCACTTTGCCATGTTAGTGAAAGGCGCCAAAATGACACAACGGGGCACTAGTTTAGGTGTTTAAAATGAACAAGGGTTAGTTGAGGTACCAAACTGAAAGTTCGTTCTAATTTTAGGGGTCTGGCCATGTGTTTGGCCAAATTTCAAATACAACATGTATTTGGAACTTGAAAAACACCCAAAATCATGATTTCTTCATAAAACACAATAATATAATGAGATATTATTCTTTTCGAATATATTTGATTTTGTGTTTTCGATATATTAGTCACGTTGGATAGTTTTGCTAGTTTTTAGAAATTGAGAGATATAAATCATATTTAGAAAAAATACATTAGATTTTAAACAAATTTTGATTCCTGCTAAGGTGATGAAGCTGATAGAAGGGATATGCAGAAACTATTTGTGAACTAGCGAAGGTCACATTACTAGGAAGGTCCGAGCGGGGATAAAATTTGTTGTCTAAGTCAGTCGGAGGCATGAAATTGACTAATACGCTATTATGGAACAAGGAAGCAGTGAACAAAGTGTGTTGGGATCTTGCTCGTAAGCAGACAAATTAAAGATCAAGTGGATCCACTAATTCTATATAAAGGATCCAGATCATTGGCTTATTCCTAGTTAAGCTAGTTGGATGACTAGGAAGATCATGAGCGCTAAAAATGTGATAGACTAACTACAACAACATAACAGAAGTCGAGGCAGCATGATCGGGCAAATATACATGTACCTTCTTGGAGATCAAACTAGAGTCCAATGGAAATGCTTTATCTTCAAATATGCAGTCTGGCTTAGAGCTTATTTTACAATGTGGCTCATGCTTCACAAGAGGTTATTAACAACTAATAGACTTGCTAAATGGGGTATGTGTGTATCCAAAATTTGTGCAGTGTGTCAAAATACAGATAAATCTATAGAGCAACTATTTATTCAGAGTTTAATTTGTTATCACCCCATGAAACAGATTGATTACATGGATTCTGAAGTCATATTTTCCTCCAACAGATAGGCCACATTCTTGCAATGGTGTATCCAGCATGATAAAGAGAAATCTTAGCAGGCTTAAGTGTTTAAAATCATCCTAGCAGAATATATGTATGCAGTGTAGATTAAAAGAAACAGCAGAGTGTTTGTGAAAAAGTGTAGTAGTGGAGTGTGTCACTTCTTCTACTATATCTGTTCTCATTAATGATAATCCAACTAATTTCTTTAACCCTACGAGGCGCATTAGACAAGGCGATCCACTATCCCCGTACTTGTTTATTATTTGTATGGAATCCCTATCTAGATTTATTAATCAAGATATAGACCAAAAGACTTGGAATCCTATGAAAATTAGTCCTTCGTGTGATGACCCGCCATGTCATCATGCCACATAAGCGCCACTTGGCACACCTTATTGCCATGTGGAAGCTTACATAAGCATGATCCTACCACTTGTGGAAGTATCTAGAGAAGTATGAAGATTTCTCATGAAAGACTTTAGAATTCCATAGAATTGCATAGAAGGTCCTTGAAATATTCTAGGCATGTAGAGAGTTCTAGAGAAGGGACCAAAGTATAAATATGTAGGGACTTGTGTAGCAATTATTATTTACACTTTAGCCCTAGATGAGTAGTATAAATAGAGGGACATTCATTTGTAAAATCGTCAAGCAAATCTTTCAAGTTCTCTCTAATACAAAGCTTCCTAACAATTCTTTTGTGTTCTTTCCTTCATTGTCTTAGCGATTCCTAGTGTATTAGGCTGACTTGGCATAGCAAGAGCGTGAGCATGTGGTGCAAGAACGTGAGCGAATTGTCAAGTGCCGCACTTGTTCTTAGTTGAAGTCTAAGTACGTGACAACGTGGTATTAGAGCAAGGTCGTAACTAAGGGAATGATAAACGATGGAGAATTCAACACTGCTAACACCCTGTCCAAAGTCACCCAAGATGTAGTTGGAAAGAAGGTCCATAACAAGAAGAAGAATGCCACCAACAACAACAAGGAGGTGTTGCCCGAGGTTGTGTCAAGTGAAGGGCTTACATCCAAGGAACCATCTACCACGAAGGGAAGCGAAGATGAAGTGGAGGTCCTGCCAGAGGGCGTCTCACTCTGTAAGGAGTGGGTCATGAAGGTTAATGAAGGGATGGACGTCGTCGACATATTTGGCTAACCTTTAGGGAAATTGGAGGGTACCCTTGGCGTTCTTGAAGGGCATACTCTTGAAGAGATTGAGAGCATCCAAAATGATTTGAAAGGGCGTACGCAGGCTGAGGTAAAGCTACGACAAACCATCACTACCTTAGAATGCAAACTCATGGAGGCGTTGAGCACTATTGAAGCCATGAAGGAAAAAGTAGAAGCACTCGAGGAGTAGGTCAACGATGGCACGACTGAAGTAGGCGGGAATGTCCTCGTAATAAGGGAGACTAAGATCGAGGCTCCCAAGCCACCAATGTTCAAAAGGGTTCATGATGCTCAGGAGGTAGAGAACTTTCTTTGGCACTTGGAGAACTATTTCAAGGATGGAAAAGTAAGGGACGACGAAGCCAAGATCAACACCGTTGTGTTTTACCTATCTGAGACTGCCATGCTATGATGGAGGAGGAAAATGGATATGTTGAGAAAGGTATGTGCACTATTAACACGTAGGATTAGTTTAAGGCCGAGTTTAAGCATCAGTTCTTCCCAAATAATGTCTAGTACAAGGCAAGGCGAAAACTTAGGGAGTTGAAGAAGACGGGGAGCATACGTGAGTACGTCAAGGAGTTCACCACCTTATGCTTTAAATTCCCAACCTCACAAGCGATGACTTGTTGTTTAACTTCATGTACGGGTTACAAAATTAGGCTAAGCAAGAGTTGCAACGCCGATAAGTCACAGATATAGACCAGGCTATTGTAGAGGCCAAGTCACTGATGGATTTCAGGCATGAAAAGTATGACAAAGGCAAAGGCAAGGAGTTCGAAGGTAGCAATGTCAAAGGTGGGGGAGATCGTGGAAAAAGTAAAGAAACCTACCAACAACGCTCCAAGACCTAAGATGTCAATAAGTTTGATTTTAAGAAAGTGACTAGTCGCAGAGCTAGGCCAAAAAGAAAGCGCAGGTCAAGAATAAGGGATGCTACATATGTGGAGGACCGCAGGGCTTCAAAAATTATCCCTGCTTAAAAAGTTTTAATGCCATGGTGCACGAGCAGAAAGAGAAAACTCAAGTAGAGGGCTCAGGCGGGGCACAGTTGGGTATGATAGGACTATGCGGAGCTGTCAAGAAGTAATCTATCCAGTCGGATGACAATAAAAATCAGTATGTGAATCTTACCATCAACAACAAGCTCGCTCGTGCACTGGTGGACACTGGAGCAACTCAAAATTTTGTGACCGAGGCTGCGATTAAGAGACTAGAGTTAAAGCTCGCTCTATCTAATTCTCATGTCAAGACCGTGCATGCCGAATCATAAAATGTTCGTGGTGTAGCTAATGGGGTTGGTATGAAATTGGGAAATTGGCAAGGTACGACAAACTTTACTACCACAACAATGGATATCTTTGATATTTTTCTGGGGCAAGAGCTCTTTAGACACTGTCATACTGTAACACCCCGTACCTATCAAACCCTATTTGACGACATTGAACAATGGTTACTCAAGTATCGAGAGTCAAAAGTATGTATTTTGTAATGGTATTGATGAGATAATGAATATTAGGCCTAGTGCAGGGGACTAGACCTTTGTAGGAGGTGAAATACCCGTATGTTGTCGAACCTATACGACTACATGTACATTTATGGAATTAGTAAAATATGGGAAACTTGATGGATTATACATTAATTTGTGGGCATGAATAAGTCTTGCATCATTGGGCCCAAAGTGAAGCCCAAAATTAACAAAAAGACATGGCCCAACATGGAAATTGACCCATTCTTCCAATATGTGTCCATTTGACCAAATCAACCATGCATTTAATGCCAAGGGATGGATAAGAGTGACTTGAGGGATATATATATATGAGGAATTATTAATTACATTGATGGGCTCAATTAACAATTTGTTAATGAGCTAAAAGAGGCCCAAAATTAGCATGGATACATGGCCCCAAAAGGGCATAATGACCCATTCTTGACCCATTTTTGCAAGACCAAGTTGTTATATGAGGATTGAACCAAGTGTTTGGTGAATCAAGTACCATTAGGGTACTATATATATGAGATAAAATCAGATTTTATTCATTTGGATATCCATGCATTTTCTAGAATTTTCTCAATATTTCCACAAACCCTAAGCTCTCATCTTTGTGGCCAAGATCATCATCTTGCACACTTTGGTAAGTGTTTATTACTATGTTTTAATATATTTTATGCATGAGATATGGTGTATAAGATATTGGTTATGTTGGTGATGTATTGAGAATTCACTATGTGTGTAAGGTGACATGTTTGCTAAATCGGAGGATGGTTTTGTCTTGTAAACTTGAACATGGACTTGTGGTATTGAAGGAAGTGAACATTATGGAGTTGATATTGATATGTGAGATGTGATTATATCATTTCCTTGTTTTGTCATGGTGTATAATGTTTGGAATTTCTATTGTGAAATTGGTTATGGTTTTGGTGCCGTATTGGCCGTAGAACGTGGTTTGGGGTGTTGTTATGTGTGTTGTGAGACCATGGATGAATTTTGGTGTTTAATATGATCAAAAATATGTCCAAATATGTTTGATTGTGATCATGGACCATTCATGGCATTAAAAGACCCAAAAGAGACCCTTTTTGGCCGAAACGGGCACCCGCCTTCGCAGACGAAGCACCTGCGGGCGCAGGTGCCTATGGATACTGCCAAAGGTCACCTGCGGACGCAGTTCATCCACCTTCAGGCGCAGGTGGCTTAGCGGATCGGCCCAGAACTCCGAATTGCTTGTTTTTGCATCCCTTTGGCCCCCCGAAACCCCTATACCCTTCATGGATGTAATTATCAACTTATGATGTCGTTTTAATGACTTTAAAGTGTCGTATGAAGGCATGTTGGACTGTATTAAATGTGGATGGTTTTTCATATGTTGTTATGAGGCAAATTGAGAAGCGTAAATATGACGGAATGATAATGAGAAGGCATAAAGGGTAATTGTGATGCGACATGCTATTATCATATGAAATCTTGGTCAATGAGTGGAATGTTATGGTAGTGTTGGCATGTTGATGTGATAAATGACATTTTAAGAAGACGAAATAATGTTTTAAAGTAACTATGTGATTCATGGTCATCTTGTGCACTTGTAAGGTAGTTGGTTGCTAATATAAGCTTCGTTATGTACTTGTGATGTAGAGTGAAACGTAAGGAAAGATCTGGACTATTGTCTTTCCATATAAGCTTGTGTATTCATAGTGGGATGCAAAGGTATGTAAGGTTACTCTTCTATTTCCTTCTGCAACATATGGTGTTCACATTGTCATGGTACTCATTCGATTTCGAAATACTCTAAGGTATTCCGTATCCGATAGTTGGCTAGAGTTACTCATATGTCCTTTACTCATTGGTCAATGGTGAATCATATGACTCATGTTCATTGGTTGACCCATGTTCATTGATGGACTCATGTCCATTGGTTGACTTATGATCATTGGCTAGTATGTTAAAAGTTCTATAAGGTTCTAAGGTATCGCATTTCTAGTTGGTGACCAGTTGAAATCCACATGTATCGTATTTAGTGATCATTATCCTAAGATTTCAAAAGTGTTCTATTCCAAAGGAGTTCTATAGTATTCGAACTAAGGTTGATAAGTATTCTTATTCATATGTGTTTTACTCCTAGACGAATCATGACCCACTTAGTTCTTATTTATGGACGGAAGTTCTTAAGTTGTCATATGTTGTAAAGTCTAAGAGAACTATCTCAACAAGAGTAATGAGGTAAAGAGGACTTGTTTAGATTGGATAGCATTATTCCAATCATGTCATGGTCCAAGTTCCAAGAGAGTTGTATACATGTCTCATATTCATTAGTAATGTTCCAAAAGTCCAATGAGGTTATGTCCCAAGGTTTCAATAGTGGTTATACTCATGTATCTTGTTCATTGATCATTGTCCAATGGTTCCAACAGTGTTATGTTTCCATGAAGGCTATGTTTCCAATAATGCTTATTCACATGATTCTCACTCATTGATTATTGATCCAAAGCTTCAAAGAAAGTTGTGACTATCATTGTAATAATCTCTCATAAGCAAAGGTACCAATATCTCATAAGTTAAAGTATCAATCTCAAAAGTAAAGAAATGAAGTAAAAACAAAGTAATGATGATGTTGATGTTAATTTATCCATGGGGTACAAATACCTGCATGATGATGTTACTTTATCCATGGGGTGCAAACACCTGCATGATGATGTTCATTTATCCATGGGGTGCAAGAACACCTGCATGATGATATGATCTTATCCATGGGGTAAAAAGAATACCTGCATGATGATATTATCCATAGGGTGAAAAGATCACCTGCATGATGAGGGCCCTAACAGCATATGAGCAATGTAAAAATAAAGTAAAGTAAAGGCAAGGAAAAGAAAGAACGTAATGTACATGGTATCCCGCATACCGAAAGAGAGTTTATTCACATTTTCTATTTTTCTTATATTGATTCCATGGTTGTTGTTATTAAGTACAAATCATTGGAGGTGATAATAAAGAAAGAAAGGTACATGGTTCCACATATAGAGTTCCTCTTATAATTATTTTCCATTGAAGTTCTTATGTACTGACGTAGTTCTTATGGCCTTACATACTCGGTACATTCTTCGTACTGACCCCTCTTGGGGAATTACCTTACATGTTGTAGGTGCAGGCATTAGTAGACCTCTTCAGTAGGCTGCGGATCGTATACAGGTCTCTGATGAGCTCCAGTTGCTTCAGGGCTTCCCAAGTCACACGTGAACACTAGGTTTTGGTATTATGCAAATATTGTATAGACATGGTCATGTATCTGTAGAGGATTTGTAGACAGTTGTGGGAAGACAAATATAGGAGGTGTATGTCCATGATGACTTGATGGCCCTGTCGGCCAAGTTTCACATATGTATATATATTTAGCACATGTTTCATGAATTTCGTTATTAGCATGATAAGTTCTTACGTGATAATGGTATTTCTTTGGCATGCATACGAACGAACATAAGCAAAGATTGGTTCTCTCGGGCCTTATCGGCTTCGGGTGCCAATCATGCCTCAATGGGAATTTGGGGTGTGACACATACTTTGATCGACCCCTACCTCCAACGTCTCTTAGTCCTGGAACACGAAGGAGATTGCATGGTGCCTACAGTATCTATGCCGCACAGTCAGATCCAAGTACAACTTCGACTATGCAATTAGTCAAGGGGCTCAAGAAGGGGGAGCCCGCATTCTTCGCAACCATTGCAAGTTGGAGGAAAACAAGGGTTCCCAGGAGACATTGCAGCCTTGCATAGAGAGGCTACTTGAGGAGAACAAAGATGTTATGCCTGACGAGCTACCTAAGCACTTTCCTCCTAGGCGTGAAGTGGATCACAAAATTGAGTCAGAACCAAGGGTTAAGCCACCCGCATTTTCCCCTTATCGCATGGAACCGTCTGAGTTGGAGGAGCTTAGGAAGCAATTGAAAGAGCTACTAGAAGCTGGTCACATTCGTCCATCCTTTGGTGCATCGGTGTTGTTTCAAAAGAAGAAGGATAGATCGTTGCGCTTATGCATAGACTATCGGGCACTTAATAAGGTCACAGTGAAGAACAAATATCCTATCCCAATCATAACTGGTCTATTTGATAGACTTGGGCAAGCCAAGTACTTTACCAAGATGTAACTTCTCAAAGGCTATGAAAGGGGAAGAACCGAAGACAACATGTGCAATGAAATATAGAGCCTTCGAGTGGTTGATGATTTCCTTCGTCTTAACCAATGCACCCGCTACATTCTGCACTCTCATGAACAAGATATTTCATCCCTACCTTGATCTGTTCGTGGTGGTCTACTTGGATGATATAGTCATCTATATAAACACTTTAGAGGAGCATGTAGAGCACTTACAAAAGGTTTTCCAAGTGTTGTGGGAGATCGAGTTATACATCAAGAGGGAGAAGTGCGAGTTTGCACAACCAAAAGTGCACTTCTTGGGTCCTGTCATCAGTAGTGGTGAGCTACACATAGCCAGGTACGAGTTATTCAGGAGTGGGAGGCACCTATAAAGGTGATCGAGTTAAGATTCTTCCTTGGATTGGTTAACTACCATCGTCGATTCATCAGTAGCTATTCTGCTAAGGCAGCGCCCTTGACTGAGTTGCTAAAGAAGTATAAGCCATGGGTTTGTATGAAACATTGTCAAAAGGCGTTTGAAGGCCTTAAGGTAGCTGTAATGGAAGAGCCAGGCTTGGCATTGCCTGACTTCACCAATACGTTCGAGGTGCGTACAGATGCGTCTGATTTTTCCTTTGGGGTGTCTTAATGTAGGATAAGCATCATATAGCATTCAAGAGCCTCAAGTTGAATGAGACAGAACGACATTACACCGTGCAAGAGAAAGAAATAACGACTATTGTGCATTGCCTTCGTACATGGAGACATTACTTGCTTAGGTCGAGGTTTGTGGTCAATACTGGCAATGTGGCCACTAGTTACTTTTAGACGCAAAAGAAGCTTACACCAAAGCAGGCAAGGTGGCAAGACTTCTTGGTTGAGTTTGATTATATGTTAGAGTATAAGCCAGGCAAGAGTAATGTCATGGCCGACACTTTGAGCCTAAAGGCCGAACTTGCTACCATCACTTCAGCAAGTTGTGACATTCGAGAGGCCATAAAAGAAGGCATGGTATATAATCTTGCAGTCAAGCAGCTAATGGAGTCAGCCGCCCAAGGCAAGATGAGGCATTTTTTGGTAGAATATGGTCTATTGCTCATGACAGGTCGAAAGGTCTATATGCCAAAGTTTGGTGACATCAGGCGATGTATTATAAAGGAGAGTCATGACACCTTGTGGTATGGTCATCCAGGTGAACGCCGTACTAGAGCCTTGGTTGAATCGGTCTACTATTGGCTACGGATGTGAGTAGACATAGAGTGTTATGTGCAGACTTGTCTTGTGTGCCAACAGAACAAAGTTGAGAAAAGGCAACCCGAAGAACTTTTGGAGCCACTTCCAGTCACAGAGCGTCCATAGGAGAGCGTGACTATGGAATTTATCATGTGCCTTCCAAAGTCTAACGGTTATGGCACTATCATGGTGGTCGTGGACAGATTTTCTAAGTAAGCCACTTTTATGCCGGCCTCACCAAGTTGCACAGCCCAGGAAGCTACCAAGCTATTCTTTAAGAATGTGGTAAAGTATTGGGGATTACCAAGGCATATCATCAGTGATCGAGACCCACCTCACTGGAAACTTTTGGAGGGAGTTATTCGACATACTTGGCATGGAGATGCACTTCTCAACTAGTTTCCACCCATAGACGAATGGACAAACAGAGCGGGTCAATGCCTTATTAGAGTGCTACTTGAGCCATTATGTGAGCGCGCATCAGAAGGATTGGGTGAAGCTTTTGGACATAGCCCAATTTTCTTATAACCTGCAGCGGAGTGAATCCACAGGGCATACGCCATTTGAGCTAGCCACAGGCTAACAACCTCAAACCCCACATTCACTACCAGTTGTGTTTGAGGGGAAGAGTTTGGGAGCTTATCATATGGCCAAAGGATGGGAGGATCAACTTGACACTGCTAAGTACTACTTGGACAAGGTAGCTAAGCGGATGAAGAAATTTGTGAACCGCAAGAGGCGTTCCACAAACTATAGAGTTGGGGACATGGTCATGGTGAAGTTTAACCCGATACAATTCAAGGCACTACGGGGCATGTACCAAAATTTATTTCGTAAGTACGAAGGCCCATTTAGGATCCTTGCCAAGGTAGGAAAGTTTCATACAAGCTTGACATTCCTCCGCATCTTAAGATCCATCCTGTCTTTCATGCCAGCATACTTAAGTCGTACCATGAAGATAAGGATGACCCAAATAGAGGCTAGTCAAGTCGTACGCCTATCACTATCACCGCATCGCATGATCGGGAGATTGAGACTATCATTGACTTTCAAGCCAGGAGAAGCAAGGACAAAAGGCCACTGCCATATTCCTTGTCCACTGGAAAGGGCAATCACCAGAGGAAGCCACATGGGAATGATATGAGGACTTGTGACAATTCAAAGATAAGATCTGAGAGTTTATGTAGCAGGAGTGTGCCGCGGTCGTTGCAATATCAGGTGGGGTTGAGTGTGATGACACGCCGTGTCATCATGCCACATAAGAGCCACTTGACACAGCTTATTGCCATGTGGAAGCTTACATAAGCATGATCCTACCACTTGTGGAAGTATCTAGAGAAGTATGGAGATTTCTCATGAAAGACTTTAGAATTCGATAGAATTACATAGAAGGTCCTTGGAATATTCTAGGCATGTAGAGAGTTCTAGAGAAGAGACCTAAGTATAAAAATGTAGGGACTTGTGTAGCAATTATTATTTATACTTTAGCCCCTAGATAAGTAGTATAAATAGAGGGGCATCTATTTGTAAAATCATTAAGCAAATCTTCCAAGTTCTCTCTAATACAAACCTTCCTAACAATTCTCTTGTGTTCTTTTATTCATTCTCTTATAGATTCCTAGTGTATCAGGCGGACTTGGCATAGCAAGAGAGTGAGCACATGGATCAAGAACGTGAGCGAATTGTCAAGTGCCGCATAAGTGCTTAGTTGAAGTCTTAGTCTGTGACATTCGTCCCCTCCTCTTTCTCATTTACTTTTTGTGGAAGACTTAATCCTTTTCACAAAAGCTAATATTGATAATACCAACACTATTACCTCTATTTTCAAAATCTTTGGAGACATGTTGGGCCAAAAACTTGACTACAACAAGTCATGAGTATTTTTTTTTTGAAAAATGTAGATACTAACATTTCAAATTCCATCGCGTCTCTACTATAAATAAAACCCTTATTGAAATTTGGAAAATACTTAGGTTTACGTATGACAAACATAAACCCTAAGAGTAAATATTACCAATATATTTTAGATAAAATAAATAATAAATTAAGTGGTTGGAAAGCAAAATCTCTTTCCTTCGCTGGAAGAACCACATTAATTAAATCGGTTCTTGTTTCAATACTGACTTACACTATGTAAATCAACCTTTTACCTAAGAATATTACTAACCATATTGATCATATTCAAAGAAATTTTCTATGGGGATCCTCTGATGAAAAATGAAAGATTCATCTAGCTAACTGGGACACGATCACGCTTTCAAAAAAAATTAGGGAGGATTGGGCATCTATAAATCCCATGGAAAAAACTCCACTTTAATCTCTAGTCTTAACTGGCGTCTCATGAAACACAAAATTCATCTTTGGGTCAAGATCATACAAAGTAAATACAAAAAAAGATGCTTAAATAACTCTTTTTACCACAAATCTTGCGACTCTTACATCTGAAAAAACTTAAGCAAAAATCAACACATATTTAAACAAGGTCTTTCATGGAATGTGGGAGATGGTACAACAATTAATCTTTGGATGGATAGATGACTTTACATTAACAATAATTTCAGAGAACTCATTCAAGCGCCTCTAACAATCTCCGAATCCAACCAAACCGTAGATCAAATCCTGATTGATGGATCATGGAATTTCTCAAATATATCTATCCAAGTTCCACATTATATATCGAAAATCATCAATAATACCTACATCCAACAATCAAACCCAAAATAAGACTCTTTTTTTTGAAATACATTTTCTAGAGATTCATTCTTTTCAAAAGATGCCTACATGCTCTCCCTAAATTCCCTAGACAACATGTACTATTAAAGTACTTTCTTTGATTATTGGATATGGAATATCAAAGAAACTAATAAAATAAAATACTTTATGTGGCTCTTGGTAACTAAAAGGCTCCCCACTGCAGAATATCTTTATGGAAGGCACATTATTAACTCAAATAATTGTCACTCATGCCCCAACATTACGGAATCTGCCCCCACATATTCCTACATTGCCTCAAAGAAAAAATAATTTGGGATCACTTAAAATATATCCCCTCCAATGACCACATGATTTGAGATATAAAAAATTACTGCTCTTAGACAAATTTACTCAAACTGAGAGGTCACATTTACGTATCCTTGTCAGTTATTACTTCTCTTATCCTTTGGTCCATTTGAAAAAATCATAATTCCACCATCTTCAATACCTCTACAACCCCCATTTTTCCTAAAATGATAGAAATACAAGCAATAGAATACCATCATTTAGGACCGTCTATGCTACCAAATAATCTCATGCAAAACTCTATCCTAATCAAATGGGAACCTCTTCCTATGTGCTTTTTTAAACTGAACATAGATGGAGCTTTTGACGCTAGCAGTAAACATGGTGGAAGTGGAGGAGTTATATGGAATCATGATGGAGATTGGATTTCAGGCTTTGCCCACTCTCAAATGGCAATATCAGCACTCCATATGGAAACTTTAGCCCTTCTACATAGGCTAAAATTAATTTTTGAAAAGAACTTGACTCCTATAATAGTGGAGACGGACTCACAGGTACTTATATAAATGTTAAAAGATAATAGCCAGAATTTCTCACACTTAATTATGAATTGCAGGTCATTCATCAGGGATCTCAATGAACCACAAATCTGCCATGTCTACTGGGAGGCAAATGTTGTGGCGGATAAATTTACTTATTTTGGAAAGCTCCAATTTCATAGGATGGGAAATAATGTTGTGTAATTTGATTCTCCTCCCCTTTTTATTTTGTAAGAACTCTTTGAAGACTTTCATGCTTCAGGAACTTCTCGGATAGTTCCTTGTCTGTAATAAACTCACTTTATGCTTGTTTCAATAAATCATTATTAAGTAAAAAAAAAAAAGTGTAGTAATGTGGCTACTTTGGCTAAGGAGGTAGCTTAAATTTCTATTGTTAGAACCCATCCTGACATTAAGAATGTTCTCCTAAATTTTAATTTCTAAACTATATATAGAAATGTGTTAAAACTCTAGTCTTGTTGAGATTTGGATTTAGATCCAAGCATGTTGTGGTAATTGCTAAATTTTAATGATTTTAATTGGTGATTAATAAAAATGTCATTAGTTACCCAAATGGGCCTTTTTCTTTTTTAACAGATTCATCTCATTGAAAACCAATTGTAATAGCCCAAAACAACTATTGGTATTCGTACTTCTCAGTTCACTAATTTCTCCTCTGTGCACAACTTTAATGTAATTCATTACATACTTGATTCTTATTCCACTTTTTGGGGAAATTAAAACTTGAAAATTAAACATTTGTAAGAAATTATAATCTATTGTTTTTAATCTTGTATACATAAATGACTATCAATCACTTTCGACGAAGGCTAAGAGAGAGCTCCAGATAGACAAATTTTAGCTTTCTTCTTTCAAAAAACAGACTCACAAAAATTAATCCTTCTTTTTGGATAACAAAACATTTACAATTTACAATTTTGATGTACTACTCGTTTCAATATATATTGTTTCTAACCTAAGTAAAAAAAATTTTCAAAGAAATATTGTTAAAGATAGGTTTTACTTTTAAAATTTAGTTGTTTTAACTCTATTACTTTGTATATATCATCCTTTTAAACGAAAGGAGAACTTTCCCTGGGCCATAAATTTTTGAACAATCTTTATACAGTTATAATTTAAAATTAATTATGCATTATAATATTTTTTTTAGGGAAAATAACATAATATTATACCTTAACTTATCATAATTACTTAAAATTCCACCCCTATAAAATTGTAACACCCCGAAAATCCAAGCTAATATTAGAACCATGCTTCAAGTACATGTGAATTTAAACTTCATGTTTCAGTAGTATTATCAGTGATTTAGACATGTATTAAGGCCTCAAGTAACTCCTAGCTCATAGCCAAGTTGAAATCTTCCTTACCAGTGGTTTTCTTGTGAAGAATCTTGCCATAGTCAACTTCAAACGAGTATAACTCATAGGTTATGGGGTATTTTTGATATCAAGACCCACCAAATTATAGATATTTGAATTACCTTTCCAACGCATCCAGATTCACCTTAATCCGATGTTGGAGCTAAGAGTTATAGCCATTTTAGTAAAGCACTATCTAGTAGTAAGAACATACGAGCGTAGGTACGATCGTACCATGCTCCTGTCTGATCGAAACAGTCCCAAAAACCTGAAAGTTAACATGTATACCTTCCAATCACGAGAGGAAACCACGATCGTGCTTTGAAACTACGACTAAAGGCATGATCGTGACTTCGAAACTTGATCCAGCTTGAACTTCCAAGCTACGGACCAAGGAACGATCGTGAGTGGGTCCCATGATTGTACCATGACTCATCTGATTATGTTCAGAGAACCCAAAATTCCAGTCCATACAAGGTCTCTTGAGTTTCTCCCAACAGTTTTTCCAGTACGTTTTTATAAGGGCTCCTCAGTCTTTTTCCACTCTTTTAACATAAAAACTACATCGTTTAAGCCTTTCCAAGGTTGATTATTAAGCCTAATATTACCCTAAGCCCTCATTACATAAGAATTTAGTCAACACTTAGCCAAATACAGATAAAGAGACGATTTTCTTCTCCCAAGGCAAAATTAGGGTTCTTCAATTTCTGACTCCAAATTCAAAGGGTTCACCAAGGTTGTCTTCTCCAGGTATGTGGGATTTCATCAATAGGTTCCTTTCACCCATTGAGTCCCAAATTTAACTCAAATTCTTCAAGTTTAATTCACCTTTCGAGCTTAGAGTTTCCATGAAAAGTGTGAATTTCTTTAGTTTTTAGTTTCTTGCTTGAATAAATCATGAATATATGTTTTCCCATAAATTTGAACCTCCTTACATACTCACAGATGTGAATTCTAATAATATTGGTAAATTCTTGATTTTGGACTTGAGTTATGAAATTCCATATTATGGTCAGTATATAGAATTGCCATTTGTAGTTGCATTCTTCTGAGATGGCGGGTTATGAACACTCGATGACCTAGAATATCATGCATTTTTAGTTGAATACTCAATTATTCAGTTTTCATGATTTAGAATGCTTTCAGATAAAGTACTTATCTTTTAGTTTAAGAAAATCATTATTGTTGAGCATTTCAGTATATCAGTTTGCTTTTAGTTGGGAGCAGTACTTAGCACCGAGAGAACAAGGGTTCAGATAACCCAAGTCCTAAACTATGTGCCACCATAGGTAAAAAGGGGTCCTCGCTAGTTGAGAGTGTCTCTCTTGCCCTTAATGGGCTCATGAGTGAATTCACACCAATCATGGTTTGTACCCTTGGCAAGGTATATAACACCCTCTCAACTTGAGTTACAGGTTGGATTCTATGTTTCTCACATGATCTATGTCAGTTACAAAAACCTCCCACGGTTTAGTCTCAGACCTTGCTTGACCATGTATTTGATATTTCAGCTTATCTATCAGTACATGTTTATTACTTGGTCTTGCATTAGTTTATTCATGTCACATGCATTATGTTCAGCCTACTTCAGTTATTTTCCTATCCCATATACTCAGTACATTCAAAGTACTGATCGCATAATTTTCTTTTTGTTATATTGTCTTATAATATAGGTTTCGACGTTTAGCATCCGGATCGTGCCTAGTACAATCTCCTACCACATCAGCAGCAGTACATTGGTGAGTCCTCATCATTTAAGGACTAGTTATCAGTATTTCATTTTATGCTATTTTAGTTTTAGGCAGTTGGAGTTAGTTGGGGGCTTGTCCCAACAACTCATCTTATTTAGAGGCTTTCAGACAGTAAGTTAGATTATGTTTTCAGCTTTATGAGTTTCATTCAGATATTGTCACCTGGGGCGTATTGCCAAACTTATTATCTAGATTATTAACTTCCGCATAAGTGAGTTCCAGATTATTTCAGTATTTATAGTGTCATGCCAGGCTATAGGTTAGTTTGGGGTCACTTGTGGCTATAAGCACCGTGTTATAACTAGGGGGTAGTCTCGGGTCATGACAAACTTGGTACCAGAGCTTTAGGTTTAAAGTATCCTAGGGTGTCTGAAAGCTGGGTTTAGTAGATTCTTATTCATGGGTGTGAAGCGTACCACACTTATGAGTTAGAGGCTATGAAATATTTTAGGAAAAAGTTTCACTTCTTTCATAATTCATATCGTGCGATAGACTGTGAACTCTATTAAAATCTTCTTCTAGCTCATGTTATATGCGTTTACAGAAGATGCCTCCCAAAAGAGTCAATGGAAGGAGGAATAGAAATACATATGGTAACATGAATGGGAATCCATAAGCACCACCAGCTCCAGTAGACCCATTGAACGGACAAGTATCTCATGCTGAATTCAGGGATACTTTCACGGTGCTAGCTCTGGCCATGACCACCCAAACTAATCGACAAGTTTTTCCCCAGTCAAACCCGCTGGTACCACGGCAGTGGCTAGAGTCAGGGACTTCAATTGAATGAATCCTTCCGAGTTCCATGGTTCTAATACTGAGGAAGATCCGCAAAAGTTTCTTGATGATATTCAGAAGGTTACAAAAATTATAGATATCACTCCAGTTGAGAGTGTTGACTTGGATGCTTATCAGTTAAAAGGAATAGCTCACACTTGGTGCAAGCAGTGGAAAAAGGATAGAGGTGTAGAAGCAGGACCGGTAGAATGGGATGAGTTTGTTACTGCTTTTCTGGACAAGTTCTTCCCACTTGAGTTAAGGAAGGCCAAGGTTCAGGAGTTTATTAACCTGAAGCAGGGTAGCATGAGTGTGAAGGAGTATTCTCTTAAGTTTACTCAGCTTGCAAAGTTTGCTCCAGCCATGGTTGCTGACTCCAGGGCCCGTATGAGTAAGTTCGTGTCGTTCTGAGGATATAGTCAAAGAGTGTAGGAATGTTATGTTGGTTAAGGAGATGGACATCTCCTGGTTGATGTTTCATGCTCAGCAGATTGAGGAAGATAAGGTTAATGAGAAGTAAAGGGAGAATATGAATAAGAGAGCTAGAACAGGGAACTTTTATTATTCTCAGCAAAAGTCCGGTGGTGGTAATCACTCTCAATTTCAGCAGAGATCTTCAGCCCCAGCACCATCATCTGCCAGTGTTCCATCCCCTAGGCCCATGCAAGATCAAAAAGGTAGAGCGCTAGGCTCTAAGTCTTATTTTAGTGCTTCCAGTGGTCGTACTTTCCCAACTTGTAAGAATGTGGGAAAAACCATCCAGGAGAATATTTGATAGGAAAGGATGGGTGTTTTGGTTATGGAAAGCTAGGCCACAAACTTTGAGATTGTCTATCAACCAAGAGAGGTGATATCAGTGGGCACACTCAGGGTAATTTAACAGTAGCTCCGGAAGGCTGCCCGACTCAACAGGGTGACTCATCTAATACAGCTGGCGGGCAATGTCAAAATAGGTTTTATGCCTTTCAGACTCAACAAGATCAGGAGAGTTCTTCTGATGTGGTCACTGGTACGTTACAGGTCTTTCATATTCATGTTTTTGCATTATTAGATCCCTGGTCCACACTTTCCTTTGTGACCCCCTATAGCAGTAGACTTCGGTGTCAGTCTAGAAACTCTTTTGGAACCATTCACAGTCTCTACTCTAGTTGGTGAGTCAGTCATTGCTAGACAGGTATATAGAAATTGACAAGTCATAGTTTCTCAGAAAGTCACCTCAGTTGATCTTGTAGAGTTAGACATAATAGATTTCGATGTCATTCTTGGCATAAATTGGCTCCACCCTTGCTATGCCTCTATTGATTATAGAAATAGAGTAGTCCAGTTTCAGTTTCCAAATGAACCAGTCATAGAGTGGAAAGGTAATACTTCAATGCCTATAGGTCGATTTGTCTCTTACCTTAAGGCTAGAAAAATAATTTCAAAAGGATGCATCTATCATCTTGTTCGGGTTAAAGATTCAACATCCGAAACCCCAACTCTTGAGTCAGTTTTGGTGGTAAATGAGTTTCCAAAAGTGTTCCCAGAAGATCTACCCAAAGTTCCTCCCGACCGGGAACTTGACGTCAAAATAGATCTCCTTCTAGATACCCAACCGATATCAATTCCACCATACCGAATGGATCTAGCTGGAGCTTAAAGAATTAAAAGAGCAGTTAAAGGATCTTCTCGATAAGGTTTTTATTAGGACCAACATATCTCCATGGGGTGCTCCAATTTTTTTCATGCGAAAGAAGGACGGTTCTCTCAGAATGTGCATCGACTATCGTCAGTTGAACAAAGTCACAATAAAGAATAAATATCCCATTCCTAGATTTGATAACTTGTTCAACCAGCTTTAGGGTGCAAATTGTATCTCTAAGATAGAGTTCAAATCTAGCTATCATCAGCTTAGAGTCAGAGAATGTGACATTTTGAAGACAACCATCAGGACTCGATATGGTCACTTTGAATTTGTTGTTATGTCTTTTGGACTAACGAATGCTCCTACAACTTTTATGAACTTGATGAACAGGGTGTTCAAGCAGTACTTGGACATGTTCATTATAGTCGTCATAGATGACATCCTCGTTTATTCTCGGAGTGAGGATGAACATGCGAACCATTTAAGGATTGTCTTGCAAACTCCTAAAGATCGTCAGTTATTTGGTAAGTTCAGAAAGTGTGAATTCTAGTTGAAATCAGTAGCATTCCTTGGTCATATCATTTCCGGAGAGGGCATTCGGGTTTATCCTCAAAAGACCGAAGTAGTTAGGAATTGGCCTAGACCCATCTTTCCATTAGATATCAAGAGTTTCTTGGGTTTATCCAGTTACTATAGATGGTTTATTGAGGAATTTTCCTCTATTTCTTCCCCCATGTCCAGATTGACTTAGAAAAAAGTCAAATTTCAGTGGTCCGATTCTTACGAGAAGATTTTTTAAAAGTTGAAGACTCGACTCATCTCCACTCCAGTTTTAACTCTACTAGAGGGTTTTGATGGGTTTGTGGTTTATTGTGATGCATCCAGGGTTGTACTTGGTTGTGTGTTGATGTAGCATGGCAAGGTTATAGCATATACCTCTAGAAAGCTCAAGCCTCATGAGAAGAATTACCCGACTCATGATCTTGAGTTGGCAGCAGTTGTTTTTACCTTAAAGATTTGGAGGCAATTTCTTTATGGGGTTCATGTTGATGTGTTCACTGATCACAAGAGCCTTCAGTATGTATTCAGTCAGAAGGATCTAAATCTTCATCAGAGAAGGTGGCTAGAGTTGTTGAAGGATTATGATATGAGTGTCTTGTACCATCCGAGTAAAGTCAATGTTGTGGTTGATTCCCTTAGTTGATTGTCTATGGGAAATGTTGCTCATATTGAGGATGAGAAGAAAGGGTTAATTTGTGAGGTTCACTAGCTTTCTAGATTGGGATTTCCATTGGTAGATTCAGTCAAAGGTAATACCTTGATTCAGAATGGTTCAGGATCTTCATTAATATCTTAAGTAAAATAAAAGCAAGATAATGATCCCATTTTGCTTAAGTTGAAAGAAGCAGTCTAGAGTCAGAAAGTTGAGGTTCTCTCCCAAGGGGGAGATATTGTTCTTCATTGTCAGGGTAGATTATGTGTTCCAGATGTTGATGACTTGAGACAACAGATGCTAACAAAAGCTCATAGTTCTCGATATTCTATCCACCCAGGATCTACTAAGATGTAGCGTGACCTATGAAAAGTCTATTAGTGGAACGGCATGAAGAAGAATATCGCAAAATTTATGGCTAAGTGTCCAAATTGCCAATAGGTTAAGGTTGAGCACCAAAGACCTGGTGGTAAGCTTTAGGATATCAGTATTCCTACTTAGAAGTGGTAAGTGGTGAATATGGACTTCATCACAGGGTTGCCTCGTACTCTCCGTCAGCATGATTCTATTTGGGTCATTATAGAATGAATGACTAAGTCAGTCTATTTTATGCTAGTTAACACCTCAAACTCAACCGAGGATTATGCGAGACTCTATCTTTGGGAATTGGTTAGGTTATATGGTGTCCCTTTGACCATCATTTCAGATAGGGGTACTCAGTTTATCTCTCAGTTCTGGAAGACATTTCATAAGTGTCTTGGTACCCAAGTTCACCATAGTACAATTTTTCACCCACAGATAGATGGTCAGGCAGAGCGGACTATTCAGACTCTAGAAGATATGTTGAGGGCATGTGTGATTGATTTCAAAGGTAGTTGGGATGATCATGTGCCTTTGATTGGGTTTGTTTGTAATAACAGTTATCACTCTAGTATTCATATGGCCCCGTTCGAAGCACTTTATAGTAGGAGATGTAGATCTCCTCTTGGTTGGTTTGAGGTTGGTGAAGCTACTTTGATAGGGCCTAATTCAGTCCATGAGGCAATGGATAAGGTTCAAATGATTAGAAAAAGATTAAAAATAGCTCAGAGTCGTCAGAAATCCTATGCAGATGTGAGGAGAAGGGAACTTGAGTTTGCTATTAGTGATTTTGTTTACTTGAAAGTTTCACCAATGAAAGGGCTGAAAAGGTTTGGTAAGAAAGGGAAACTCTGTCCCCGCTATGTTGGTCCTTATAAGATAGTGGGTTGTTTTGGCATTATAGCCTATGAGTTAGACCTATCCCCAAACTTAGCATCAGCGCATCCAATTTTTCATGTGTCTCAGTTGAAAAAGTCCATTGGTGATCCAGCATCGGTTGTGCCTTTAGACAGTTTGGATGTGAAGGATTGCCTTTCTTATGAGGAGGTTCCAGTTGAGATCCTTGACCATCAGGTTTGCAGATTGAGGAATAAGGAGGTCGCTTTGGTAAAGGTCCTTTGGCAAAATTAGCTTGTTGAGGGAGATACTTGGGAAGAAGAGGCAGATATGATGACCAAGTACCCTCATCTTTTCTCTTCGAACCCTACTCCAGCTCAAGGTAATAGTTTCCCCTTAAATAATTCTTTCTATTCCATGTCACCTAGTTATTCTCATGTCATATCATGCATTCACGAGTTCAAGTCAGTCCACGTATCAGTTATAGACTCAGTATCATATCAGTATTCAGATCTTAGAGTTTAGTGTTGGGATTGCATCTCCTTCCCTTACTTTTCAGCTTAGTTAATTTTTATTCGAGGACGAATGACCCCAAGGAGGAGATATTATAACACCCCAAAAATTCAGAATAAGATTAGAACCATGCTTCAAGTGCATGTGAATTTAAACTTCATGTTTCATCTATATTATTAGTGATTTAGACATGTATTAAGGCCTCAAGTAACTCCTAGCTCATAGCCAAGTTGAAATCTTCCTTACCGGTGGTTTTCTTGTGAAGAATCTTACCATAGTCAACTTCAAACGAGTGTAAATCCTAGGTTCAGGGGTATTTTTGAGCTCAAGACCTACTAAATGATAGATATTTGAATTACCTTTCCAACACATCCAGATTTACCATAATCCGATGTCGGAGCTAAGAGTTATGGCCATTTTAGTGAAGCACTGTCCAGCAGTGAGAACATATGAGCGTAGGTACGATCGTGGTTACAACGTACGATTGAAACATGATCCCGTCTAATCGAAACAGTCCCAAAAACCTGAAAGTTGACATGTATACCTTCCAACCACGAGAGAAAACCACGACTGTGCTTTGAAACCACGATTAAAGGCACGATCGTGACTTCAAAACTTGATCCGGCTTGAACTTCCAAGCTACGGACTAAGGCACGATCATGAGTGGGTCCCACGATCGTACCATGACTCATATGATTATGTTCAGATAACCCAAAGTCTAGCTCATACCACTATCACAACCCACGATCGTAGGTAGGACCTACAATCGTGGGAAGGTCTCGTGAGTTCCTCCCAACAGTTTTTTCCAGTACGTTTTCATAAAGGCACCTCAGTCTTTTCCCACTCTTTTAACATAAAAACTATGTCATTTAAGTCTTTCCAAGATTTATTATTAAGCCTAATATTACCCTAAGCCCTCATTACATAGAAATTCAGTCAACACTTGGCCAAATACAGAGAAAGAGGCGATCTTCTTCTCCCAAGATAAAATTAGGGTTCTTCACCTTCAGACTCCAAATTCAAAGGTTACACCAAGGTTGACTTCTCCAGTTATGTGGGATTTCATCAATGGGTTCCTTTTACCCATTGAGTCCCAAAGTTAACTCAAATTCCTCAAGTTTAATTCACCTTTCGAGCTTAGGGTTTTCATGAAAAGTGTGAATTCCTTTAGTTTTTAGTTTCTTGCTTGACTAAACCATGAATATATGTTTTCCCATAAATTTGAGCCTCCTTACATACTCATAGATGTGAATTTTCATAATATTGGTAAATTCTTGATTTTGGGCTTGAGTTACGAAATTCCATATTATGGTCAGTATATAGAATTGCCATTTGTAGTTGCATTCTTCTGAGATGATGGGTTACGAACACCCGATGACCTAGGATATCATTCATTTTCAGTTGAAAACTCAATTATTCATTTTTCATGATTTAGAATGCTTTCAGATAAAGCACTTATCTTTCAGTTTGAGAAAATCTTTATTGTTGAGCATTTCAGTATATCAGTTTGCTTTCAGTTGGGAGTAGTACTTAGCATCGAGAGGAAAAGGGTTTAGATAACCCAAGTCCTAAACTACGTGCCACTGCAGGTAAAAAGGGGTCCTCGTTAGTTGAGAGTGTCACCCTTGCCCTTAATAGGCTCATGAGTAAATTCACGCCAATTATGGTTCGTACCCTAGCAAGGTATAGAACATCCTCCCAACTTGGGTTATAGGTTGGATTCCATGTTGCTCATATGGTCTATGTCGGTTACAGAAACCTCCAACCATTTCGTCTCAGACCTCGCTTGACAATGTATTCAGTATTTCAGCTTATCTATCAGTACATGTTTATTACTTGGTCTTGCGTTAGTTTAATCATGTCACATGCATTATATTTAGCCTACTTCAGTTATTTTCCTATCCCATATACTCAGTACATTCAAAGTACTGATAACATACTTTCCTTTGCGTTATATTATCTTATTGTATAGGTTTCGATGTTCAGCATACGGATCGCGCCTAGTACGATCTCCTACCATATCAGCAGCAGTACATTGGTGAGTCCTCATCATTCAAAGACTAGTTATCAGTATTTTATTTTATACTATTTGAGTTTCATGCAGTTGGAGTTAGTTGGGGGCTTGTCCCAACAACTCATCTTATTTAGAGGCTTTCAGACAGTCAGTTAGATTATGTTTTCAGCTTTATGAGTTTCATTCAAATATTGTCACCTGGGGCATATTGCCAAACTTATTACTAAGATTATTAACTTCCTCATAAGTGATTTCCAGATTATTTTAGTATTTATAGTGTCATGCAAGGTCATGGGTTAGTTTGGGGTCACTTGTGGCTCTAAGCACCGACTAGGGGGTAGTCTCGGATCGTCACAAAAATAATTACAAAAATCCCTTCTTTCACTTTCTCTATCTAAATCATCCAATACATTACCCTTCTCATTTCAATAAAAAATAAAAAAATAAAAACCTAAGGTTCTCACAGAAGCTCTCATCCAGAATGAAAAATGGTGAGAATTTTTTTTCTTCACTGTCCTTCTTCTGCATATATGAAGGTTGCAATAAGCATGTATGTGGCCATACCAAGTTCATCCATTGCTCTAATTATGGCAAGTGCTTCCCTAAGGTTATTTCTCCATTTTCTATATATTGAAACAGACCCAAATCTAAAGATTACTATGGTATCATGGACGATGAATGTAGATTGACGATTGTGGGAAGATTCTCTAAACCTAGGCCCCAAATGAAGTATGGAGGTTGAATATGATGATGGTTGACAATTGTGGCATCATTCTCAACTAGATTTGTCAATAAAAGTTGAAGATGATAATGTTAATAGAGATACATACGAATGATGTATTTGTTAAGGTAGTTTGGAGATACATAAGAATGATGTATCCAGTTTAAGAGGACAAGATACATCACGCGACCCTCCACCAAATGTACAAAATTTATGTATCTTATGATGTATCTGTTAAAGTATTTCGGAGATACATAAGAATGATGTATCTAGTTGAAAAGGACAAGAAAATACAACATGCGACCCTCCACCAAATGTACAAAAGCTATGTATCTTATTGAATATTAGGTTACAAACACATAAGACTTATGTATCTGAATATATCTCTGTGATATTAATACATAATAATTATGTATTGATACTTATGTATCAGATGGTGATGTATCGCGAGCCTTAGTTGTATCACGACAGTTGGGAAAAACCAAAATTTTATATAAATATGAAAACAGTCGGGATGGAGTTTCATTAGGTACTAAACAGTTGGGATTTATGAAAATTGCCCTATTTTTTATTGTAAAATCTTTATAAGCAACTCTTGTTGGAAAAAGTTAAAACTAATGTTCGAATATACTCTAAAAATTATTAGTAGATATTTTTGTCCTTATATTAGAAATCTCACAATTAAGTAAGGCAAAAAGAGTAGGAGTATTACTTTCAAACATGTATTGCACAAATAGTAATCTTAATTTTATTCTATGAACCTATTTAGCCCCATTATTATTTGTTTGTAGTTCGGCAATAAAGTGTTTATTTTCATCTGAATTATTTTTTTTCACTATCTATTACATATTCTATGTGATTAAGAAATAACTAGATTTCTAGTAAATAAGAAAAACAGAGTGAATGAAGAAAATAAAAGGAACAAGAGAAGGAAATATAGAGTAAATAAAAGAAAGTTATATTTCGTAAATGGGATAAAAATATATTTTAATCCAAATTCTAAAATAATTTTAGATTTAGAAAGAAGACAATAAATTTTATGTAGATTTTTACTTTTTTTTCCTATACAAATTTGAGGATTTTCTAATTAATTAAGCTAAAGTAAAATCATAGATGTATGGGGGCTTGAGAGCTGCCACTAGTGAAAAAGCCTTTAGGCCAAACGAGGAGTGTACCACGAGAGAGGACTGATTTGAAAAACAGAACATGATCTAAATAATGTCTGAATATACTTTAAAAATTACTAGTAGATACTTTTGTCTTTATATTTGAAATCACATAATTAAGTAAGGCGAAATGAGTAGCAGTAATACTTTCAAGGATGTCTCAAAAGATTAGTGGTCTAAAATCAATTATTAGTAAGAGGTGTTTTTTATAGTGTGGTATCCTTAAAATTAAAAACATAAAATCTTTAACTTTACATAATAATATTATTTCTAAAATTTATATTAGTCAGGATTAATTCAAGTTAATAAGATGTTAGTCATTTATTTGCAATACAATTGGTTGGATGATATTGTATAAAATTTTATTGTGAATGTGAAGATATGATAGTTTAATTCTAAATTCTAAAATACTGTTGTCACGAGCCGATTTCTTAAGTCATGATGGCGCCTACCTTATCCCACCGGTAGGCAAGCCAAGCCATAGTCCAGAACGGTAAGTAACTAGCTAACGGGCCGAAGATGAAAAGAAACCAGATGGAAATCAATAATAACAGTAATGTAGGCGGAAGCAGAAAGATATACATATATCAAATACCGTACAAGAGAAGGAAGAGGACAAAAGGTACAAAATATACAAGAAAACCCTCCCCAAGACCTGGTAAGGTCGGTACTAGAGCCACCACTAAAAAGACAACCAAAGTACTAGATATAATCCAAAATATACATAATATATACAAGGTAGTCTTGGAAGCAAACGACTATATTAGAACATATGGAAGAGAATTAGCCTCGAACGATAGAAAGCTCACCCTTCTCCAGAACAGTACTGGGATAGAGGGATCACGTCAATGCTGGTGGCTAGTACTTAGATCTGCATAAGGAAAAAAATACAGAAGTGTAGTATGAGTACCAAAGCAACAGATACTCAGTAGGCATCATCGATCGACTAAGCTTAAATATAACAAAAGTATAACTGAAATACGAGAGTAATAGCTAAGTCAACAGTAAATAGGGGTAGGAAAGTAAATAGCTTTCGGGCTGTGCAACTCTGATCAGGAATAAGTAAAAGCGATACAGGAAAATAAATACGCAATAAGTAAAGAGGCCAGCCAAACATAACCTAACTGGGCCCCCATAAGCCCAGAAGGCACACAAAAGAAAATAATTAATAAGTCGGTGGGACACACAAGAAATAAGTAAAAAGGAAAGAGTAAATAATTCGTAACAGAACCAGTCCCAAGTAAGCATAGAAACCATCCAACTGTGCACCGAAATTAAACCGACACCAATGGATAGTAACAAGAGGCCAGATGCCAATCTTGAACCGATAATAGTAGGTAGTAACAAGAGGTCATATTCGAACCAAAAATAGTGGTTTAGTAACGAGTGGCCACATAAATGATGTACAACAAATCCCTGTACCACTACCAATGCTCCCAGAGAAACCATAATCAATCTCTAGAACACCCCGTGCAACGAACCTCTTGGTCGTTAGGTAAAAGTCTTACATTCTAAATTTCGTGTCTAAATTCCTTCCGGTTTGAAAGTTACAAATTTCAAGCTAGGCTAGTTTCGCTCTGTTTGGTAGTGAGGGGTAGTCTTAGAAAATCTGGAAATAATTTAGACCAATTTGGTGGGAATGGTGTTGATTTCTAGTTATCTAAGACGATAGAGAACCCGTAGGATTTTACGAAACTAAATTTGGATTAGCAAAACTCCCGAAATTGACCTTAGCGTAAAGGGCATTGTTTGGAACAACCCAGTAACATGGTGTGTTGTAAAAGGGGAGATTTTTGGGTGAATATGGACATTCTTTCCCATAGACACCGCTATAGCAGTTGTCATACCGCTATAATGGTGACTGCTATAGCAGTTGACACAACGCTATAACGGTGACCGCTATAGCAGAATAATTACCATTATAGCAGTGGTCAAAAGCGATCAAGGCCGCTATAGTTGTGGCCTACCACTATAGCGGTAATTATTCTGCTATATCGGTCAGGTACCGCTATAGTAGTAGAAACCGTAAGATAAAGGGATTTAGCCCCAAAATAGTTTATTATTTTATAAACTCATTTTGGGGCAAGAGGAAGGCAATTTAGGGCGAAAATCACTGGTTTACCTCCATTTAACTTCGGTAAGGTAAGGAATTCACTCCCTTTAACTTGAAATTACTTCTTAATCCTTAGAAGGCATAAATTTGTGAGTTTGGGGAGGGTTTTAGGGTAGGTTTTGTTATGTTTATTGGTGCAAGGGTGAAATTGAGCATTAGGTTAATATGTTTTATTTATTAACCATGAAATTGGCCTTGCATTCCATTAATTCTCTAATCATTCCATGAAATTGATAGTTTTAGGTGAATTACGGGAAATAACCCTAGAACGGTTAGGGAATGATTACGAACTGACCTTAGGGGGTTGGGGGTGGCTTATAACTCCCACCATGTTAGGTCATTTCGTTAATGCGGTGTTTGTATGCATGTTTTAGACCACGATCCAGCGGAAAGGGCACGAAAGGGCAAAGCTCTGACTTAGAGTTGTGCAAGCTTAGTTTGAGGTAGGTGATGGGGTGTATTTAATCCAACTTGTATTATATATGAATATTAACTACTTTGTAGTTTTATTAGTTAATATGTGTGGTGTGCTTGGTTATTGCAATGTCCACTTGTTTTATGACTTGGCCTTTTGTATTGTAAATTGAGGAATATTTCGGCATTTGAGATGTTCTCACAGGTTGTTTAGATTAAGGATTACAGACATTTGTGTCTAGGGTTTTTAGTACATGAACGGTAATTGTCCCCTACAGGTCATAGCTAGAGGGTAGATATATAACCCTTAGCATGTGTGTATGGGTTTTGAAGGTATGTAATAGTATAACGGTTCCTTGAGTGAACTGGAAAATTTATATTGTTGTGTTTGTCCTTGTTGGTTATCTTGAATTGAGTTGCATATCATTGCCTTAATGATACTTGTTGATTTGTTGGCTTGTCTCATGAATGCTACTTATACATATATGTTGAATGTTTGATGTGTAAGCATGTGTTAGCTAATTGTACTATATTTTGGTAAAGTGTCCATCTTTTCATCTTGGGTTATTCAAATGATCCAATACACTGTGGTTTGTTTCTATATTGATACTACACCTACATTTACTTCTATGAGTGTATCACATATTCCAGTGGATTCATCGAGACCTTACTTGTGATTTTAGTGGTCGATTTGGGATTTCAGGGTGAGCAGCACATCCGGGCTACCATGAGATCTTTCTCTTATTTAGACATTGTCCTTTGTGTGGACTTGTTACTTCTTACAATTTTAGGGTTGCATCCCAACTTGATAGTCTTTGTATATTTTGGTACACCGACTTTCGGGTCCTAGGGGATTTCCATTTGGTATTTTATTTCCGCACATTCGTAAGTTGTTAGATTGAATAATTATACAGTATTTATGGGATAATTCTCACACTTTTAATTGAGTGTTTATCAATGCTTCTAGGGTTATTGGTTCTCCCACCGGGTGAGTAGTGTGGGTGCCACTCACGACGAGTTTGAGTCGTGACACCAATTGTATCATAATCAGATGCCGAACACAAACTGAAACTCATAGTAAGTAGAAGACAATGGTCTCATAAATACCTAATCTCAACTGTAAACTGATACCAAACCATACTGTAACCGTTGCAAAAACTGTAAGGTATAACCAATAGAAGGAATAAGGAATACGCCAGTCCCAGACCGAAACAGAAATACATCTATACCGATATAAGCGTAACCAGCCAAAGGAAAAATTTTGGGGATTTTGAGCCTAAATCTTGGCCCTAAGGTCATAAACATCCAGATTCAGGTGAATAGGCCTACTAAGGCAAGGCGAGTCACCAACTACTACGCTAAGAAAGGGTGGTCCAGGCCAAATACTACCCTACTTGGGACAAAGGACTAAAAGTTGAGCCAGAAATCCAGTCAAGGTCGACCCATCCCAAAGTGATAGCCTAACAAGAGTAGTCAAGAGCTTAAGTAAGCCTAAAGGAATCTAACGCCAAACATACTAGCTCTAAAGGGTAGCGGGGCCCACTACCAGGTGCCAAAACCTAAGCCTGGGTTGGAACTTAGCCTAGCCTAGTCTAAGGCTTCCCATTCCCAACTCAAGGTACTAAAAGCACTAACCTAGCCCTATAAGTGATACTATGTCATTCTAAGGGATAATGGGCATGAAATCTACCTAAACGAGGCCCTAACCGGGAAAATAGGAATAAAAAGGTTAGAACGATGTCCGGACTACAACTACCAGCCTAAAACTAGCATAACAGTACACTTATACCATATGAAAGCTCAATTTAAAGAGAGGGTAAGCCTAGAATACCTGGACGCCCGCCGGACGCCTGCCAAATCTGTTAAATCAGAGCTTTCCCTTTTCGAGAAGCCTCTGACAGTTGCCACGCTATCAAAATAACAGTCTATATGTCAAGACGAGAAGAATGATGCCCATATTACGTAAAAATATTCCAGGTCAGAAATCGACTAAGAAAGATCCTATGCGGGGACCACTTGCGAAATAGCAAAATTGAAATCGTCACAACATCCCACGCAGCTCAAAGACCAAGTGCTACAAAATTATAGCTGAATCCGATCTCAAACAGCCCATGAAACAGCCCCAAAATAATAAGAATTCAAATACGCGAATTAAGCTAGCATTTAGACGAAACTTACAAGATTAATGGCGATCCCAAGCCTACCAACGCGCCCCCACGCTAATCCCCACCTCGAGCACTCAAATCCCACGCCAAATCGCAGCTTAGTGTGATCAACAATAGAGTTTTTTTAACTTTGGAGATGACTGAAAATGAAATGGGCTTTATATATAAAATGACAGCGATGGCCGCTTTAGCAGTTAAATGATCGCTAAAGCGATCACTGCTAAAGCGCCAAAGGGTTTACTAAAGCGACCCAGCCTACCCGGCCAGGCCAGCTAAAGCTCCCAAGGGCCGCTTAAGCAGCTACCGCTAAATTGCCCTAGGGGCCACTAAAGCGGCCAGACCAAGGCTGCCCAGCTCGGCTAAAGCTGGACAGGGCCGCTAAAGGAGTTCCCTGGCCACTTAAGAGGCTGCACCAGCAAACTTGGCACCAGCCAAGTTAGCCAGACCCAATAAACTCTTATCGGGTGCTTGGGATTGGTTCGAAATCCTGTGCACGGAAACAAACTATGCTACCCTACCAAACTCGACATTCCAAACTCAATGACGCTATCAAAATTTCCATCCGGGGTCATTTCAACAAAAAGTGGGGCCCACACCCCAATGAGCCATTTTTACCAAATTCCACCCCATATCCCAAATGAGTTTGGAAGCCTCAGGACCTGGACCAAGGGACCCCATAGCCTAAATCGACGTTTTGAAGCTATTGAGACTATCATAAATGGCATCGAAGGGCGTTTACCTGAGGTTTAGTCCCGAGACCTATTTCTTAACTTCAAAAGCTCCTAAATAAGGAAATGGCTCTAAAAACTAAGCAAACTACCCGGTAACTGAACTGTCAGGCCCAGCAAGTCATAAATGACCCTGGGGCAGCTATGGGAAAGCTCTAAACAAAGAAAATGCACGAAAATGAGGGAAATGAACTGGAGGGTCATTACAGCATCCACTACTAAAAGGACTTTCATCCGCAAAAGTAAAGGATAAGATAGTACCTAAAGGCTGGAACAGGTAGGGATACTGGGTCCGCATATCACACTCGATCTCCAGGTAGCCTCCTCAACTGGATGGTGACGCCACTGAACCTTAACTACCGAAATGTCTCTGAAGCTCAACCGCCTGACATCTCTGGCCAAAATGGACACAGGCTCCTCTACAAATGCCATCCTCTCATCCAACTGAACTGAGTCCCACCGAAGCACATAAAACTCATCTGGGACATACTGTCGCAGCATAGACACATGAAACACTGGGTGAATGGCTGAAAAAGCAGGAGGTAGTGCCAACTCATATTCCACCTCCCCAACTGTCCGTAGGATCTCAAATGGTCCAATATACCTGGGTCTGAGCTTGCCCCTCCTCCAGAACCTCATCACGCCCTTCATGGGCGATACTCATAGAAAGGCCCTGTCACCAACTCTGAACCTCAAAGCACGATGCCTACGGTCAGCATAACTCTTTTGTCTAATCTGAGCTATCCGTAGCCTATCCTGAATCACCCAAACCCGATCACATGACTCACGAAGAAAATTCATACCACGAGGCCTAACCTCAGAAGTCTCAAACCAAGCAAAAAGAGATCGGCATCGCCTACCATACAACTCCTCAAACGGGGCCATCTAAATGCTAGAATGAAAGTTGTTATTATATGCAAACTCCACCAAAGGTAAGAACTGGTCCTATTGACCCCAAAATCCAACACACAAGCGCAGGGCATATCCTCTAAAACATTAATAACCCACTCTGACCGCCCATCATTCTGGGGATGAAATAAGATACTCAAGTCAACTTGGGTACCCAACTCTTCCTGGAATGTCTTACAAAAGCTAGAAGTCAAATGAGAGCCTCGGTCTTAAATGATAGACACAGATACCCCATGTAGACAAACCACCTCTCGGATATAGACGCGAGCCAACCTCTAGGTTCTGTAGGAAGTTTGGACAGGGATGAAATGGGTGAACTTGGTCAATCGATCCACGATGACCCAAATGCTATCAAAACCACGAGAAGTGAGAGGCAAACTACTTATGAAATCTATAGTGACCCGCTCTTCTTTCCACTCAGGAATAGGTAGCCTTTGAAGAAATCCACCAGGTCTCTGATGCTCGGAGTTTACCTGCTGACAACAAAGGCAACAAGCCACAAACCCCACTATATCTATCCGCATACCATTCCACCAGTAATGCTGCCTCAAATCCTTATACATCTTAGTTGTCCCGAGATGAATAGAATACCTAAAGCTATGAGCCTCATTAAGAATTAACTGAATCAAATCTCTGACTCTCGAAAAACAAATACGGCCTTCAAATCTCAGAACACCCTCAGAATCTAAGGTGGCCCTCCTGGACTCATCTCTCAGCACCTGCCCTCGAATACTATGAAGCCTGCTATCCTCAAATTAATGACTTCGAATCTGCTCCAACAGGGTAGAACTAGCCTCAACACTAGCAATAATCGTCCTAAGGTCAGAAACATCAAAACGAAATATCAAGTTAGCTAAGGACTGGATGTCCAAAGGCAACGACCACTGCGAAATTGAAATGAAGGCCAAGCTACCTATACTCACTGTCTTCTGGCTCAAGACGTCTGCTACCACATTCGCCTAGCCAGAATGGTATAGAATAGTGATATCATAGTCCTTCAACAACTCAATCCATCTACTCTGCCTAGAATTAAGATCTTTTTGGGTCATAATATACTGAAAGTTGCGGTGGCTAGTGAAGATATCACAACAAACACCATATAAGTAATGCCTACATATCTTAAGTGCGAAAACTACCGCATCCAACTCCAAATCATGAGTGGGGTAGTTACGTTCACGCACCTTCAGTTGCCTCGATGCATATGCAATAACACAACCATGCTGCATCAGAACACACCCCAAACCAACACCAGATGCATCACAATAGATTGTAAACCCCTCGTCCTCAACTGAAAGAGTTAGAATAGGAGCTGAAGAAAGCAAGTCCTTGAGCTTAAGAAAGCTCGCCTAACAACCCACGGACCACTAAAATGGAACCTCCTTGCTGGTCAATCTAGTCATAGGGGCCGCAATAGAAGAAAAACTCTCGACGAACCGCCTGTAGTAGCCTTCCAACACAACAAAACTGCGAACCTCAGTAGGCGACGTATGCCTAGCCCAACCACGAATAGCCTCAACCTTCGTTGGGTCCATCATAATAATGTAATAACCCGACTTTTTAATAGAGGGTTAATTGGTAATTTTAATAAAATAATTATAATAAGGAGAATTAAAAGAAGTGGGCCAGCCCATTCTACTAATATGAGGGTTACGTTTTAAGTGTTTGAGGGAGGAGAAATTCAAAAAAATTATTTCAGTTATTTTTTTTCTTTTTGAGAAGAAGCGACACAAAAGAGGAGTTGTGCGGGTGTTCAGAAATTGCTTTAGAAATTGTTGTGGATTCCATAATCAGGTATCATCTCTTTGGCATAATTATTGTAGTGCTTTTGTTAAAGAAGTGTGGTCAATTAACAAGGTAATGGATAGAAACTAATAGATAGCCATACATGGAAGTAATGTTTGGTGAAGAAGTGGAGTTGGACAAAATGATGAATTTTAAAATAAAGCTATTGCAGGAGACCATTTTTCTCCTTTCCTCGTACATATGCAGATGGAATTTTCCATCCTTTTCTTTTCTTAAAGATATAAATTATTACCTTTTTATAAAAATAGTGAGAGGGTGTAATGATGATTGAAAAGGGGATTAATTCATAAAATAGCATTGGCTTAGCTAATACAAAAGCATTTATTAAAGAATGCAAAGTCTCGGGAACCTGTGGCATCATATGAAGCCTCTGTTTTAGAAAAATTTTCATTACTGAAAGTAAGTGTTTGAAAGTTGTTTAGTGTACTTATTTTATTAATTGGACTGAGGGTAGACTTCGATTTTCACTTACTAAAATAATTAAGAAAATGTTCATCGAAGGGGTTTTGATCATTCTAAATCCATTTTGGTGTAGTTTAAGGTGATTCGGAGACTCAAGGCATAGCTCTTGTTTGTTGGAAAGGGTACTCTAGTGGTGAATTCGAGGTAAGTGAGACTTTAAGCTTTGGTGCTTGGTTTTGAAACCTGCTTTATAAAATGTATTTTTCTGCCTAGTCCATGTGTTGGGACAAGCATGTGCTTGGTAGAATCAGTGGTCTTTGACTAGCCGTGGATATGTATTTAATGAAGTATATTGAGAATTATTTAAATTATTTAATGGTAATATGTGATTTGACGTTGGGGCGTTGAATATATTTTCTTCGCTGCCGTGATATGGTTACTAGGGGCATACATAGCTGCCGTAATATGTTAGGGGCATTGTGTATGCTGCCGTAATATGTTAGGGGCCTTGTACATGCTGCCGTAGTATACTTTGGGGCATTGTGTATGCTGCCGTGGGCTTGTCGGGGTGCTAGGCTGATCACCTTCACTGCCGTTTATGACAAATCGGGAGATTGGATTGAGTTGAGATACATATTGACTTTTGAAATATTTGTTGGACCTTACTAAGCATTATATTATAAAATATATGTTGTGCTTATCATTTATGTGATCGTTGTACTTTGTATTTTCTAACACTTGTTCCACGGGTATTAAAGTAGCAGGTCAAGGGTCTTACTGGGTTATATTTATATATAGCTCATTCTTTACTTGCATGTCTGCAGATACTATTACGGAAGGTGAGACTAGTGGCTGACGGTCCGTTCGTGAGGATTTTGTTGCTAAGGTTAGCCTTCGCATTGTTCATGGAGGCTGTCGTTTTAGCTCTAGCTAATTTAGCTTATATTTATTTTCTTGGGTTTGCATGCCCGATAGTTGAATTCATGTAACTTTATTAGATGCTCCATGGTCTTAGTGTGGGATTTGGGCTAGAGAACTAGTATTTCATTGATCGTTGAATTAATAAATTGATTATGAAGTTTGTTAGTTTTCGATTCCTATTTATTCATTATTATCGAAGCATTCGGAGTTGTACATGTCCTATCTCAGGGCTTATATAATTTGGTAAGTGAATGGATATTTGGTTCACCCGACAAGTGGTGTTAGCGGGTGCCACTCACGTCTAGGTGGTATTTTGGGATGTGACAAATACCATCGTTAGACACCACCTGCTCCAAGAAAGCTACAGACTCAAATCAAAACTCACACTTTGAGAATTTGGCATAAAGCATATGATCTTTCAAAGTTGGAGCATAATTCTCAAATGCTGCTTGTGCTCCTCCCTACTCCTCAAATAAACCAAGATATCATCGATGAACACTATCACGAAGGAGTCAAAATAAGGCCTGAAAACACGGTTCATCAAATCCATAAATGTTGTTGGGGAATTAGTCAACTCGAAAGATATCACCACAAACTCATAATGGCTGTAACGAGTCCTAGAGGCTGTCTTAGAGATGTCCTCAGCCCTGATCCTTAACTGATGGTAACCAGATCTCAAATCAATCTTAGAAAACATTGTCGCACCCTGAAGCTGGTCAAATAAATCATCGATACGAGGCATAGAATACTTACTATTCATTATTACCTTATTCAACTGCCTGTAGTTGATACACATACGCATAGAACTGTCTTTCTTCTTCACAAACAGAATTGGAGCACCCCAAGGTAAAACTCGGTCTGATAAAATCCTTACCTAGAAGATTATGAAGCTGAGAATTTAGCTCATTTAGCTCGGTAGGATCCATATGATAAAGAGCTATAGAAATAGGTCAGGGCTAGGCTCGAATTCAATAACAAACTCAATGTCTCGCTCAGGAGGAAGGCCAGGTATGTCAGTAGGAAATACATCAGGAAACTCACAGACAACAGGAACGGAGTCAAACAAAGGACTCTTAACACTAACATACCAAACATAAGCAAGGAATGATCCACAACCCCTCGATATCAATCTACTAGCCCAAATATAAGAGATAATCCCCGTCAGCGCGCGGCTAACAGAACCTTGCCACACAACTAAGGGTATGACAGGCATGGCTAAGGTAATGGTCTTGGTAAAGCAATCCAAGACCGCATGGTAGGGGGATAAGCAGTCCATGCCCAGAATCACATCGAAATCTAACTTATCCAATATAATGAGATCCACTCGAGTGTCATACTCTCGAATAGTCACCACACATAATCTATATACCTGATCCACTACTAAGGAATTACCCACGGGGGTAGCTACACGTAAAGGCACAACTAACAACTCTGAAGACAAGCCCAACCGAGGTGCATAATAAGTAAAAACATAAGAAAAAGTGAAATCAAAATCAAACAAAGTAGAAGCTGGTCGATGGCATATGAAAATCATACCTATGATCACAGTATCCAAAGCCTCAGCCTCTAGCCTACCCGGTACAACATATAACTAACCTTGTCCACTACCAGACTGGATGTATGTCCGACCACTTGTCCTACCTCCCTTAGGAGGACCACTTCGAGACCCCTGTGCACCACCTCTACGACCTTGAGCACCACCCCTAACTGATGGCGGCACTGATCTGATTGGTTGAGCACTCTGAACTGCAAGCTCAATCATCCCACGCCAGGGACACTTACGAGCAAAGTGACCAACAATCCCATACTCATAACATACCCTTGGACCTTGCTCTGTCTAGAAGGTTCGGCTGATCTGGAGTGACCACCTCGACCCGATGATCCTGACTGAACACTCCTCTAAGGCTGACTACTACTCTGACCACCAGAACCACTATAACCAAGTTAACCCCTATCCGATAACTGAAGTACTGCCTGAACAGGCCTACTAGACTGACTCTGATGCTGATAAGGTTGCTGTTGGGGGTACCTGCCCTAAAACCCTCGGCTTTGAATTATGAGCCACTGTGACTCCAACTGTAACTGCCCTGATAACGAGGTCTCTTATTGCTATCACTTTGAGCCTCGCAATCTATCTCTTCAATCAAATATATATGCCCAGTTATGTTAGAAAATGACTTCCCCGAAGTCACCAAACTCTGTGTAGCCCTGCTAAGAGGTAATCTCAAACCCCTGACAAAGTATCGAATCCACTCATACTCATCAGACAGAATCATGGTAGCGTGTCTGGATAACTCGTAAAATCTCGCCTCATACACAGCCACAGACATAGAACCCTATCTTAATGCAGAAAACTCATCTCGAAGATGTTTGCGCATGCTGCGAGGCATATACTTCCCCAAAAAAGCCTTGGAGAACTGAGTCTAAGCCATAGATGGAGATCCAGTTGGCCTAGAATCAAGATAACCTCTCCACCACCTCTTCACTGTTGTATCTAACTGATAAGCAATAAAATCCACTCCACGAGACTCAACCAACCCCAAATTTCTCAACTTCTCTTCACAACTGGACAATAACTCATAAGCATCCTCTCTTAGGGTCCCCGCAAACCTGGGTGGAGTCACTCTTAGAAATCAACCCAACATTTACTCCTCTGCAGATATAACTAGCTGGGCTACTATCTGCTGTGGAGCTATCGGTGCTGGCAGAACTTCTGCTCTGAGGGCCGCAATTGTAGGTTGCGTCCCTATATCTATACCACCCTGCGTTGCTGGTTGAGCTCCATCTATCGGTTAACCGCCTACTAACCCCAATAACTGAACCAAGGTAGCTTTGAGAACTGCTGAAGATATAAACTTGAGTGGGGCCTATGCTACCCTTGGCCCACCTACTGCTGTGGTGGCAAAATCCCTGGAGCTATCTTCGGTATGGGAGCTATAATAGGTTCTGGTGATGGCTCCCAATCCTGATCTTAAATTGGGGCTGCTGCTCTAGCCTTCCCCCGAACTTGGGGTCGACCTCTACCCCTAACTGAAGCTCTAGCAGAGGGCTCGGAGTCTTGATCCCAGGCTGTCGCTACCCGCATCCTAGCAATCTGCAAAAGAGTGAAACAAATAGGGATTTAGAAACCAATATAGACACACGTACGAAAGTGAATCAAACAGATGAGATTTTTTCTAAAAATATTCTATAGCCTTCGAAAGATAGGATACAAACGTCTCTGTATCAATTCGCGGGACTCTACTAAACATTGGCTCTTTTACCAACAATACGGTGAAACCTAGGCTCTGATACCAAGCTATCACAACCCAATTTCTTAAGTCATGATGAAGCCTACCTTCTCCCACTGGTAGGCAAGCCAAGCCATAGCCCAAAAAGGCAAATAATAGGCTAACGATGGAAAAGGAAAAGAAACCAGATGGAAATCAACAATAATAGTAATATAAGTGGAAGCTGAAAGATATACATATATCAAATACTGTACAAGAGAAGGAAGAGGACAAAAGGTACAAAATATACAAGATAACCCTCCCCAAGACCTGGTAAGGTCGGTACTAGAGACACTACTAAAAAGACAACCAGAGTACTAGATATAATCCAAAATATACATAATATATACAAGGTAGTCTCGAAAGTAAAAGACTACACTGGAACAGATGGAAGAGGATCAGCCTCGGACGATAGCAAGCTCACCCTAATTCGGATCAGTACTGGGATAGAGGGATCACGTCAACGCCGACGATTAGTACTAGGATCTGTATCAGGAAAAAGATGCAGAAGTGCAGTATGAGTACAAAAGCAACGGGTACTCAGTAGGCATCTTCGACCGACTGAGCTCAAATATAATAAAAGTATAACTGAAATGCGAGAGTAATATCGAAGTCAATAGTAAATAGGGGTAGAAAAGTAAATAGCTTTCGAGCTGTGCATCTCTGATAAGGAATAAGTAAAAGCAATACAGGAAACTAACTACGCAATAAGTAAAAAGGTCAGTCAAACATAACCTAACTAGGTCCCCATAAGCCTAGAAGGAACACGAAAGAAAACAATTAACTCGACCGTGCCCCCATAAGTCGGTGGGGCACACAAGAAATATGTAAAAAGGAACGAGTAAAAAATCTGTAACAAAACCAATTCCAAGTAACCATAGAAACCATCCAACTGTGCACCGGGCTTAAACCGACACCAATGGGTAGTAACGAAAGGCCAGGTCGGGCTCGAACCGATAATAGTAGGTAATAATAAGAGGCCATATGCTGAATTCTAACCGAAAATAAAAGTTTAGCAATGACAGGCTACGTAAATGATGTATAACAAATCCCCGTACCACTACCAATGCTCCCATAGCAACCGTAATCAATCTCTAGAACACCCCGATCATATCATAATCAGATGCCGGACTCGAACCGAAACTCATAGTAACCAGAAGCCAATGGTCTCATAAGTACCCAATCTCAACTGTAAACTGATACCAAACCATACCGTAACTATTTCCAAAATTATTCCAGAACATATAACCAATATAAGGAATAAGGAATACGTCTGTCCCAAATCGAAACAGAAATACATCTATACCGATATAAGCGTAACCATCCAAAGGGAAGAATTTCAGGGCTTCTGAGCTTAAATCTAGGCCCTAAGGTCATAAACATCCAGACTAGGGAGGATAGGCCTACTAAGGCAAGGCGAGTCACCAACTACTACGCTAAGAAAGGGCGGTCCAGGCCAAATACTACCATACCCAAGGCAAAGGACTAAAAGTTAAGCCAGAAATCTAGTCTAGGTTGACCTATCCTAAAGTGATAGCCTAATAAGAGTAGTCAATAGCTTAAGTAAGCCAAAAGGAATCTAACGCCAAGCACACTAGCTCTAAAAGGTAGCGGGGCCCATTATGGGATCTCAAAAACTAAGCCTAGGTTGAAACTTAACCTAGCCCAGTCTAAGGCTTCCTATTCCCAACTCAAGAAACTAAAAGCACTAACCTATCCCTATAAGGTGATATTATGCCATTCTAAGGGATAATGGGCCCGAAATCTACCGAAACGGGGCCTTAACCGGGTAAATAGGCATAAAAATGCTAGAACAATGCCCGAACTATAACTACTAGCCCCAAACTAGCATAACAGTACACTTATACCATATGAAAGTTCAATCTAAAAAGAGGGTAAGCCTAGCCTACCTAGACACCGTCGGACGCCTGCCAAATCCACTAAACTAGAGCTTTCCCCTTCTGAGAAACTTCTGACAGTTGTCACGCTATCAAAATAACAGTCTATATGTCAAGACGAGAATAATGATACCCATATTGCGTAAAAATACTCCGTGTCAGAAATCAGCTAAAAAAAATTCCATGCGGGGCCCACTTATGGAATCACAAAATTGAAATCATCACAGCATTCCACGCAGCTCAAGGACCAAGTGCTACAAAATTGTAGCTGAATCTGAGCTCAAACAGCCCACAAAACACCCCCAACACCACAGAAACAATAAGAATTCAAATACGTGAATTAAGCTAGCATTTAGACAAAACTTACAGGATTAATGACGATCCCAAGCCTACCAACGCGCCCCCATGCTAATCCCTGCCGCGAGCACTCAAATCTCACACCAAATTGCAGCTTAGGGTGATCAGCAATGAAGGTTTTTAAATTTGGAGATTGTTGAAAATGAAATGGGCTTTATATATAAAATGGCAGCGGTCACCGCTAAAGCGCCAAAGGGGTTGCTAAAGCGGCCCAGCCCCAGCCGATCAGGCTCGCTAAAGCACCTAAGGGTTGCTTAAGCGGCTACCGCTAAGGCGCCCTAGGGGTCTCTAAAGCGGCCAAGCCATGGCTAGCCAACTCCGCTAAAGCGGCCAAGGGTCGCTAAAGCAGTCCCCTGGCCGTTTAAGCGGCTGCACCAGCAAACTTGGCAACAACCAAGTTAGCCAAACCCAACAAACTCCGACCAGGTGCTTGGGATTGGTTCGGAATCCCATGCGTGCAAATGAACTATGTTACCCTACCAAAATCGACATTCTGGACTCAACGACGCTATCAAAATTTCCATCTGGGACTATTTTGATAAAAAGTAGGGTCCACACCTTAATGAGCCATTTTTGCCAAATTCTACCCCATATCCCAAAATGAGTCTGGAAGCCTCGGACCCAGACCAAGGATCCCCCTTGCCTAAAATCGATGTTTTGGAGCTGTTCAGACAGTCAGAAATAACATCCGAGGTCGTTTACCTGGTTTAGGCCCGAGACCTATTTCTTAACTTTAGAAGCTCCTAAATAGGGAAATGGCTCTAAAAACCAAGCGAACTGTCCAGTAACCAAACCGTCAGTCCCAGCAAGTCATAAATAACCTAGGCAGCTATAGAAAATCTCTAAATGCAGAAAATGCACGAAAACGAGAGAAATGACCTGGAGGGTCATTACAATTGTCTAATATAGTAAGTAGACAAATTTTTTTATAATTTTTTAATATCTAAATTTTATATTATTTAAGCTAAGATAAAATCATAAAATTTACTATTAATTAAGTTGGGGACTCAATTTTTTTGAAGCTAAAGGAAAGACTTTTAGTCACCCCTCATTACTATGGACCTCAACCAAGTAGTATACTGCCTTAACCCTTTTCATGATTTCTCCCAGGACTTCTATGGACAAAAATAACCATTCATTTTATGTTTTCCATCCAAATTAACGGGGTGTACCTAACAATTGAATACACTTCAATCAACGCTTAAAGTAAAAAATTTAAAGTAATTATCATAAAGGCCTATAGTGGACCATAATTATGAATAATAGCTATAGTTTGCCTAATTACAATTTCCAGTAGATTCTCTCTTTCTCGGTACTCTCTCTCTCTCTCTCTCTCTCTCTCTCTCTCTCTCTCTCTCCACTATTCTCCATCTCCCCTCTCTAAACCTCTCTCAATTTTTTCCACTTCTCCCCCTCCTCTCTCTTTGCCTACCTAAAACCTTAGTCTCTTCATTCTTGTTCAGATTGAAAAACTTCTCTAAACCCTTAAAGATTCAATCTTTATCAGTTTCTAGAGATGAAAATTTTGAGAAATCCATTCTTGATGTTGTTTTTCCTGATTGCGGTGTTAAAATACAAGATTTTGACCCAAAACAACAGGGAGTTGCATCAAACCTTACATCATAGATACATATGTAAAGCATCTATGTTTTCTTTGATTATTTTTAAATGATTCTATCTTTATATCATAGATACTTATGTAAAGCAGCATGTATCATAGATACAGAGTGTATCAACAAAATCTTAGAATATATCATATGTATCAGACTCTTGTTTGTTTCTGAAATTCCTCTTCTTGTTCATTATTCTTGAGAAATTCAAACATTATATTATAGATACAGATGTAAAGCAATATGTATCATAGATATCGAGTGCATTAGGAAAAATCTCAGATTGTATCAAATTCTTCTTCGCTTCTAAAATTCTAATTCTTCTTTGATTGTTCTTGAGAAATCAACTATTATATCATAAATACAAATGTAAAACAGCATGTATTATAGATATATATATGATTTCAGATTCTTTTCAATTAAGATACGTAAGTAAAGCAGCATATATCATAGATATAAAACTGTATAAAAAAAATTTAGAATGTAGCAGATAATGTATCAGACTCTTCTTCACTTCTGAAATTCCTCTTCTTTTTTATTGTTCTTGAGAAATTCAAACATTGTATCATAAATATAAATGTAAAACAACTTGTATCATAGATACAAACTGTATCAAAAAAATATCAGAATGTATTATACCTTTTTCAATATATAGATTCAATTTTGGTTGTATCAATCGAAGAAGAAGAAGAAGAAGAAATGATTCAAAAGGAATTCTGGATCAAACTTCAATAACTCACAAATTTTAGTTGTATACATGTATGTTGAGGTCTCCGACAATGACTATTCTGGTCTTGGCTTGAAGCTTTAGTTGGAAAATGAAATGAGTAAATTAGGATCCATGGAATGTCGTATAGAAATTGAAATAGTTTAAGCTTACGTTGGAAGAAATACAGATCAAAATGAAAGAAAATATTCTCTTTTTATCACATGGAAGGAAGAGGAGCAAAAAAGTGACGATGAAGACTAAGGGAAGGGAAAGGGGCTGGGATAGGGTATACTTTTAGGATTTTCTATAAGATCCAAGAAGAAAGAGAGAGAGAGAGAGGGAGGGGGGTGAAAGGGAGGAGAGTGGAGAGCGAGAGAGGAGAAATTTTCTATAAAATCCTAAGTATAGCCATGTTAAGTAATATTTTAAATAGCTATGTATAATAGATATAGTAGCTATGTTTGTCTAGTTATGTATAGATTTTTCAACATTTTATGAAATGTTTTATTTTTGCTATTTCATTTAAGTAATATCTGTCATAAATTTTTTGTATGAATATTCAATATTATGAAACTTTCAGGCAAAAGCATATATATGCTTCTTTTTTACTTCTTCTGCTTCTGCATTAAACAAACATGCCTAAACCTTTAATTGATTTTAACATGGGAGCGTAGTCATAAATGAAAATTAAAGAGTGCTAAATTAATTTTTTATATTTATTATTTTTTGACAGTTTGATGATTGAAGTTTGCTCTTTATGATACATGGAGCTTATGTTTCAAATTTGAACTTACCTGGAGTAGATTTGGGTGTTGAAATGTAAAAAATAAAATTAACTATTTTCTTGGCTATGCACACACCTAAAACTTAACATGTGTCTTAGTCGTGTATGATTGAACTCATACAACAACAACAACATAATCAGTGTATTTTCACAAAGTGGAGTCTGGAGAGGGTAAAGTGTATGCAATTCGTACCTCTACCTCAGAGGTGAGGTAGAGATGTTGTTTCTGATAGAACCTCCGCCCAAGCTTAAGACAATCTAGAAAAACATGATAGAAGTACAAGAAATAGTAAGTAGTAACAGAACGACAGATAGTACAAAAACAAGATTACCACAAAATAATATTATAATAGATCTACCCGAAATAACAAATATCACCAAAGCTCCAAGAACAAGAAAGTACAAGTGTAGCACTACGGCTACTAGTACAGACAACAAGGCAAAGCACTCCTACATACTAGCAAGTGTTGGTATTTGCCCTGATTTTCTTACCATAATTGGGTTTTCCTTTTAGGAAAAAGAAAACATGAATTCTTCATATTTGGCTAATCCTTGTTCTTCTAGGAAAAGATTATAGACTCTATAAATAGAGGCTCCTTTCTTCTAGCTTGGTAGCATCCACAATGTAGTCTTAGGGGTCTGAGGGTATTGTTTGGGGGGAGACTTTGTGAGACACAAGTGTTGCGGTGTCACTTGTGTGAGTGAATTGTGTGAGGTTGCCTCTCTTGACATTTTATACTATCGTTTATATAGTGGATTGCTCATCTCCTTTTGTGGACGTAGGTCGATTGACCGAACCACGTTAAATTATTGTGTCTCTTTTGATGTATTTCTCGTATGTCTTCTTATGTGGCGTCTTCCAAGGTTTGCTTTGCTAGCTTCCGCATGATACCTGATTATTTTAATTCCTAACAAGTGGTATCAGAGCGAGGTTAAAATGGGTGCTCATCTTGGTGTGTTCAGTTCTAGTCGCAACCTATTTGACGATAATGAAGATTTTGGTTTGAGAAATTTTATCAGAGTGCTACTCTATATAGAAACAAAGATTTAATGGAGGAGATTTTGGAGATGGAGATTGAACTTGTTGAAGACTACGAGAAGAAGGTGGAGCAAATTTATTTTGTCAGAAATTCAGGCCAAGGGGGAGAATTAATGGTATTTTCCCTGATTTTCTTACCATAATAGGGTTTTCCTTTTAGGAAAAGGAAAACATGAATTCTTCATATTTGGCTAATCCTTGTTCTTGTAGGAAAAGATTATAGACTCTATAAATAGAGGCTCCTTTCTTCTAGCTTGGTAGCATCCACAATGTAGTCCTAGGGGTTTGAGAGTATTGTTTGGGGGGAGACTTTGTGAGACACAAGTGTTGCGGTGTCACTTGTGTGAGTGAATTGTGTGAGGTTGCCTCTCTTGACATTTTGTACTCTCGTTTATATAGTGGATTGCTCATCTCCTTTTGTGGACGTAGGTCGATTGACCGAACCACGTTAAATTATTGTGTCTCTTTTGATGTATTTCTCGCATGTCTTCTTATGTGGCGTCTTCCGAGGTTTGATTTTCTAGCTTCCACATGACACCTGATTATTTCGGTCCTAACAGCAAGGACATACTCCTTCCTACTAACCTTCTACCCTATTCTCTATCCTGCACACCTTCCTATCAAGGGTCATGTCCTCGGTGAGTTATCTGCATCATGTCCCCTGTCTAATTACCTTTCTCCAATATTTCTTCGGTCTATCTCTACCTCTCCTGAATCTATTCATAGTCGACCTCTCATACCTCCGCACTTTAAAAAAAATGGTTCTAAATAAATTTGTCAGATTTGTTGTTATTTTGACAAATTGATGATTGAAATTTATTTTTTATAATACATGAAATTTATGTTTCAAAGCTGAACTTATTTGAATTACATTTGAGTGTTAACTTGTCGAAACTCGAAGAATAAAAAATATTTTTGGCAAAATAATTTCAGACACATATGTCTGAAAATTTAAGGCATTTTTTGCATGTACTTCAAAAGCGAGTTTTTAATAGCGTATGTCTAAATTATTTTTAAAAGTGGATAAACTGTAAAATAAAAATAAAAAATAGATAAATTAATTTAATGACGACCCCAAAAATGAGTATATGAGTACTTCACCCTGGGGTAACCACATTGAGCATTCAAAACTGCTTTACTCACATCCCAAAGGTTGGATTCCATTTGAAGAGGAGGGGGGGAGGGGGGGGGGGGGGAATACTCCTCCAATTCATTTTTACTTGTCATTTATTTCTAAAATGAATTTCTATTTTTTACTTTTCACTTTTGGCATATCATGTTATTTTCGTTAAATAAAATCTATATTCAAATATGAACTTCAACAACAAGTTCAAACAACTTATGAAGAACAAAAGAGGTTCAAACTATTTCTGAAAATGGTACACCAAGTTTAGAAAGAGGTGAAGATTAGAATCAAGTCCACTGAATTTACAATGTGTCCTTAAGGAAGTTATTCCCCTCAAGTACCCGAGGTTATACAATATATCCTCTCAGAATAAAATGATTCACTTCAACAGAATGGCGGTACCTCAAATTCTGCCAAACAACGAATTCACTCAATGGTAGCAAATTACACTTGAGTTTTTGCAACAAAGAAGAGTTTTTAACTTGAAAATTTCATGTTAATATCTGAGGAAAAATTAAATATTTATAGCCAAAAGGTGGTGCTTCAGAAAAGAAGCAATAGTTCGTGAATAGTTGCACTATTTCGGAACATTGAGCCCATGTACGAAGTTGAGTGATGATGTCCGCAGATGACCATGTGCACTCACAAATCTCATTAACGTTATTCAAATAGTGATATGAAGGATCACATCCTGAAAATGTGCGCTTTGATATTTGTCCAAAAAGATAATCTCTCGATCATTTGACAAATCTAAATCCGAAGCAGAGCGAGTGATGACGGCGGCAGCGAGAGGCTTGCCTTCTTCTTACCTCACTAACAACATAGAGTAATATCTAATTCTATATTTAAGCATAAGAATATTTCTTTCTCCCACCAATGTGGGAGAACACTTCTTTTATAAAGTGAAAACACAATTCACTTTTTTCCTCCATTTTTCATTCACATTTCAACTAGAACCCAACATATCAAGAAAAGACAAAAAAAAAATGTCACGCCCCGAATCCCATCGAGACGTGATTGGCACCCGTAGCCGATAAGGCCCGAGAGAACCAACCTGTACTTATGTGCATTCGTATACATGCCATCAGAAACACTCTTAACACGTGAGGACTTATCATGCTAACAACGAAAATTCATAGAACATATGACATATACAAATATACATATGTGAAACTTGGCCGTTGAGGCCATCAAAATAAGACTTCATGCGTCATCTTATATACATATACCCACATCCGTCTACAAAAGCCTCTAACAAGTGCATTGACCAAAATGAGCTAAAAGTCGGGACAAGTCCCCGCTTTATACGACATGTACGACACCAATACATATGTACAACTGTGACCTGGAGAAAGCCCCGAACAACTGGAGCTCACCAAAAGCTGTAAATATCCTGCAACCTACTGTGGAGGTCTACTAGAACCTGCGCCTGCAGCAAGTAAGGTAAATTCCCCAAAGGGGTCAGTACGAAGAATGTACTGAGTATGTAAGGCTCATATAAAACTATACAACACATGAATATTTCAATGAACTCAGATACATATGAATAATCCAATGAATAAGTAACCAGTCTGTATTTTGGGAACCATGTGTATTATTTTGATTGCTTCTTTCCTTTAATGCTTACTTGTCATTACATGTGTCACACTGTACCTGGGCCCCGACTGATCAGTGGGTCTTTACATAATATATCGTCATGTTGGGATCGGGTCGAGCTAGGCTTATGCCCCTAGACCTGCCACCCATAAATCAATGTATCGGGATCGGATTGAGCTAGGCTTATGCCCCTAGACCTGCCACCCATAAATCAATGTATCAGGTTCGGCTCGAGCTAGGTTTTCACCCCTAGAGCTGCCCCCTGTCAGGTTCGGCTTGAGCTAGGCTTTCACCCCTAAAGCTGCCCCCTGATCCAATAATATCAAGATCGGCTTGAGCTAGGCATTTCGCCCCTAAAGCTGCCACCCGTACTCAATCATTAAACACATATGCATTACTTTATTCATTACTTTGAGATTGATACTTTGAGGTTGATACAATGATAGTTATAATCTCACTTTGAACTTTGGAACATAACAGAGACATGAATATAATCACTATTGGAACATTGGAACACAACCTTGTTGGACATTTGGAACCTTAGCACTGACTATGATACAAGATTCTCCATTGTGCAATGAATAGGAAACATGTGAAAATAACCATTGATAACCGAAAATAGGATACCTCGGTACATCTCGGAATAGGACAAGTGTAACGTCGATGTGAACATTATATGCTACAGAAAGGTACGGACAAAGTAACCTTACATACCTTATCTTCCCAATACGTAACTACACTGATTCATCTCCTTCCTTATGTGTTACTCTACAACACAAATACATAATGGAGCAAACATTAATGACTAGCTACATTATAAGTTCACAAGACGGTAAGTAGGTGCTTAACGAAAAGTAGAAACTGTCCAACCTCCAAAACACATTGTGCATCACTCCCCCCTTCATTATACTACCAAATAACATTATTCCACAACATTACACTATAACTTACTGCTTTTGCAAAACAACAACACCAAATCAGTCCACACACCACCAAAACAGTCCACAAACCAACATAACCGTTACAAACCGGTAGGATTACCTACCTAGTTTATCCTTTACATTTCCACTCCAACGAAACTCCATATATTCACCCCATAAGGTCACCATAATGCCTTCCACAGTAGCATACCAAAATCATTCCACAACAGTTCCAACATTCAGTTTAACATAACAAAAGAGTATTCTCTTTTCACTACAACAAACGTTCCATTTACCAACACATATAAACATTTCCATCAAGCCATACATAAAAGGAACGATTCAGGGGAAGAACCACACTTTAATATACTGGAATTTCATCATCATAAATTAATTTCTTCAACACCTTAAGCCCCTATACAAGTCCAAGCCACAAGGAAGACAAATTCATCAAAACTAACACAAGTGGACTGCCAACTTAATTAAGGGACTTCTCTATACATTTTAAACACCACCAACATGTTTTACACAACCTATTATACATATATTACATTAAGCTATAAGGTTAAACACTTACCAAGGCTTTAAAAATGGGAGATTAGTCCAAGAACCCTAAAGGAAAATTAGGGCGACTGTTTGGGGTTTGAGAGAGGAGAGAGTGTTTTAAATTTTCTATTTTTGGAAAATGAAATGAATGGATAAATGAGCTGAATTTCAGCTCTTTATACACCCTCTTAGCCACCTCTTTTAGCTCATTTTTGGTCAAAAATAGTCCAAGTAGGTGATGCACCTACTTGGCTATACAAGCTGTCCAAAACAGTCCACTTTCTCACTTTATTCTTACTTGGATCATCTCTTGTTGGGCCTTAGTTATATTTAGGTGTTGGGCTGGTCATCTTCCATATTTTATGTACTTAGTTTGGGCCTCAATTGAGTCCATTAATATGTGTCCAAATACAGCCCAATAGCTTAAGTAGATGATACACCTACTATCTTAATTAAGTTACGGAAGCACCTCGTTTATGTTCTCCCCTTTTTCCAACGTCTTAATCCTTCTACCTTAATCCACCACTTAACTTTAACCTTACACTCAAGTATGTCCTTATTACCTCAAGTTTAAATACTTTTATCCATCCTAGGTTGATCGTATAAGTTTTGAAAATGTACGGGGTGTTACAAGAAATCCTCAAATAACCTTTGGCATTAATTACGTATTCTTCAAATGATTTTTCATAAAATTAATACTCCCTCTAGTCCATATTAACTTAATTTGTGAGCCATTTTTCAATGTTCATTATAACTTAATTGTTCAATCTTCAAGAGAGTTGTTGGAAATTTCTTCCATTTTTGCCCTTCATTCATACTTTCTAGTTGATGAGTTCAAGAGACTTAATTGCTCATATTTATGATTTTAATTTGACTTTAAAAGGGCAAAAGTGGAAAGTGATGTCCAATTTATGTCCTAATTTTTTTTTTGCTTAATAGGTGTGCATTATCTCATAAATTAAGTTAATATGGATTAGAAGGATTACTAAACATCAATTAATAGGGATATTAATGTAAAATAGTCATGTTAATTATTATTTTTTTAATGGATATGTCAAGTTAAAATGTGACGCGTAGAAATGAACGAAGTGAGTATTTGACGGTGTAGTTATTTTTAACTGTTGATATAATTATCGAAGTAGGATGTCTACTTTATTTTACAGGTACTTCATTTTAATATTATGGGTAATTATTGACATATAGCTATTTTTAGATGATATAATATTATTGAAAAATGTCTTGCTGAAGATAGATATTACTCTGATATTAAAATGTATGATCTTTTATTTTCCTTAGTGACTAGGAAGTGGTCATAAGATAATTGTATATGTAAATTAATTATCCCATGGTACAGAACGTGGCCAGAAAGAAAGGCAAAAGAGAAAAACTTAATTTTAATTAAAACACAAATGTTAGAATTGAACCATCCTTCACTCGTAGATGTGCACCCAATAACAATTCACAATTGTAATATATAACTCTTTAAATTTGTACATGATTTAGAGAGGGAGCATGGATGCTCGTGATTCTCTACTTAGATACGGCCTTGAGAATAAGAAACTAAAAATTATTCACATTAAAAAACACAAATAAAAAATTAAGTCTTCAAATATATCGTGGATGAATGATATTCTTTCATTCTTAATATATCATAATTCTCAAGTTTGGATCATAGAAATAAAAAACAATGACTGAATGCATTGACCACTTAAATTTGTCAATACAATTTGTTTATACAATCGAAGTATGGCGTGTACCACGAGCATCATATGAACACATAATAAAAATGCTCCTATTAATTAGAGACTTCTGATTTATATTTGAAAATGTTTTTGCAGAAGTGTCTATTACATAAATAAGCTAATCACATAAAATATGTGTTCTCCTTTAATTATACTCATCAATATCAATCAGAACATGCATAAGGTCTACCACTTATTGAAACTAATCTGTATAATTGAAGGAGATGACATATTTTATGTGGTTAATTAACTTATCTGTGTAATTGCCGCTTGAGAACATACACAAAAGTTTTTCTAAAATTTTTAGTCAGAAGTGTCTAATATGAACATATTATCGTTTGTTTAGCTGCTCAACAGGAACAGATCGTTGTTCAGATGTTTGCATAAAATTTACTGACAAATTTAAGAGATTATCATGTATTCTTTATAAGGAGAGGGCTTAGCTTCCCTCCTAAATGGATTCAACATATCTAAGAATCTAAATTAATCTAACTAGTAAATTTCAAATATCGATTCTCTATAAACAAATAACAAAAGTAAGAGAGTTGAAAGATGAAGAGGAGCCACAAAAGTATATATGAAGCAAAAACGAGAACCGCTATTCATTTGGAAAAAGAAAATTCAGCAGAAGTAGCTGATCGAGAGAATGATGAAAACAGAAACAAATACTAGCATTAAAGCCTGGATGTTGAAACTTGCAACAAAAATTCGGCAGTGAAAATCATGTTTCTAGCCATCATAAATTTTTGTTTACCAAATTACGACCAAACAGAAATCAAATACAATGTTCCAACACCTACTTGGAAATATTTTCCATGGACTACATTAATTTTAGAAATTGAAGTAGAAAAAAACATAGAATGACAAAAGAGAAGGCACCGCTTTGGTATACGGAGGACCAGCATACAACGTAAACCCAATGGGTTTTGTCCTTCCTCAACTACACATACACCAACGTATACTATGTCTTCTCTCTAGTACATAGTAGAATTATTGCATACCTTATAATTCGTCTTTGACCATAATTACAAGTTAAAATATATGGAATTTGAGTTTCATGTTGTGTGCAATAAAATTTTATCCGTACGAAATTCGGATTATATTAAATTCAAAATATGTCAGTCCAAATAAATAGTGTGGATTGATATAATTGAATAATTATTAAGTCCAAGAAATATGGATTTAATTAAATCCCAAAATTTAATTCTTATTGGGCTAGCCCATTAATTTGGGCTACAAATGATGAGCCCATTTTGCTAAAACCCAAGATGTCATCATATTCTAGAGGCCCAATTGAGCGCCACGTGTCAAATGACGTGGCGTGCAAGTCAAGTGAAGGAGTCAATAGGATCATGCCACATGTCAAAATGATGCAGCAGGTCCAATCAAATCCAAGGCCAATAAAAATGCGCCATGTGTACAAATGACATGTTTAAACCAATCAAATATGGTCATGTCACTTCAATTTAATTGGCCGGAAGGAGTTTAGATTTATTGTGACTCTTTCCTTTCCACAACTATAAATAGGGGCCTCATAATTCAAAGAAGGAAAAAAAAAAACTTCTAACAAGAAGCAAAAGAGAGCTCATGGATCAAACGCCGCAGATTTCTCTACAAGCCCCAAGTTCAAGCTTTCAAGCATCAAGTTCATCAAGATTCAAGATCAAGACGAAGATTCAAGATCAAGCTCAAAAGTCCTTGAATCCAAATTCACAAGTCAAGATCAAGTTCATTAAATCCACAAATCAAGTTCAAGTTCATCAAATTCAAGATTAAGCTCGAAGCCCTTGAATTTGTATTTAAAAAGGCGAATCAGAGGATTCATAGAGATTGTAACACTCACTATTTGAAATCAAATAAAACGATTGTTGCAATATTTTTCTATCCTAATTATTATCTTGACCCAAATTTTATTGTCTTACAAATTCTGGCACACCCAGTGGGACAATCTCTACCTCTCATCTCAACTTTCCAACTTCAAAGTTCAAGAATACCGAAATGATTTCCAAGAAGGTCAACTCTCAATCCACTGCCCCTAAGACTACTGATTCCAAGTTCTCCGCCGAGGTAGAAAGCATCCTTGATGTTACTTTTGGAAGCTTTGGAGCTGTCACAAGGAGCAAGGCCAACATGATGGGGCAACAAACACATCGAGTGTCGACGACATCAACTCCAATTTTTGGGTCTTCAACCCCAAAAAGAACAAGGTCCTCTACAAGTGCTTCAGAAGAAAGAAGCAGTGTGGCAGAGAAAATCAAGAAAACTCTGGCTCTACTTGATCTCTCTGGTTCAAGAAACTCTGGCACAAAGAACGATGGTCATTCAACCAACATGTCATCTCCACTTACTCCGTGCGAGCCAAGGACTTCAGAGATCAACTTATGTGACAATCCGTGCTACTCTCCGACGTCTCCAATAATTATGCAAACAATGGTAACTGATGTCTCATCCATGGAGGAGCAACTTGCGAATATGGCGAAGGCGATTGAAGGTTTAACCAAGTATGTGCAAACTCAAGACTCTCGGATCGATAAGTTGATGGATCGAGTGGAAGGCTTAATAGATGGAGATTCTAGCCATGCACCTGAAAAGGCTCCAGAAGTTCAAGAGATAGATCCTCCTACCAAACAGACACCACCTACTAAGGAGGTGCCAGTCTCTGCTGACGGAATGATCCCAATTGATCAATTGAAAGAGTTCATTGAAGGGACTCTCAAGGACAAGTACGACATTGCTACCAAGTCTTCCCTGACGTATGCCAAGCCTTACACTGCTAGGATTGATAGCTTCAAGATGTCTATCGGTTATCAACCCCCCAAATTTCAACAATTTGAGGGCAAAGGGAATTCAAAGCAACATGTCTCCCACTTTGTTGAGACATGCAACAACGCCAGAACATACGGTGACTATCTCGTCAAGCAATTTGTCTGCTCCCTAAAGGGAAACGCCTTCGATTGGTACACGGACCTCGAGCCCAATTCCATTGATAGCTGGTAGCAACTGGAGCATGAATTCCTAAATCTATTTTATAGCACGAGGCATACAGTGAGCATGGTAGAGCTCACAAATACTCGTCAAAGAAAGAATGAGCCAGTCATCGACTTCATCAATCGATGGAGAAATGCTAGCCTAAACTGTAATGATAGGCTCAGTGAAACTTCCGCAATAGAGATGTGTATCCAAGCAATGCACTGGGAACTTCTCTATATATTGCAAGGCATTAAGCCAAAATCCTTTGAAGATTTAGCTACACGTGCTCACAATATGGAGTTGAGTATGTCTTCTGTCGGAAAAGGAGTAGCGCCCATCCATGACCCTTGAAAGGGAAAGGACAAACAGGAACCCAAGAGATGGACCAAGTTTGCCCCAAAAGTGACAACAAAGAATCCATGAATGTCAATGTGTCTCCTATGAAGCTCACCACAAAGGTAAGCAAGAAGCAAAGCATAAAGTCGACTTCTCAAGCGTGTCCAAACCAGAAGTTAACTTTCAAGGAGATGAAGGAAAAAAATACCCCTTTCTTGATTCTGACGTTTTCAAAACTTTTGATGAACTTCTTGAGCTAAAGCTCATTGATCTACCAGAAATGAAGCGGCCCAACGAAGCTGGAAAAACTGATGACCCAAACTATTGCAAGTATCACAGGCTTGTGGTTCACTCTTTGGAGAAATGTTTTGTCTTCAAGGATAAAATCATGCAATTGGCTAATGAGAAGAAGATCGTGCTTGATGACGAGAAGGCTAGTTCTCATCAAATCTCTATCACTTTTGGCTCACTCGATCCGATCCAAATATGTAACTTCAAAGAGCATAATGAAAAGTTATTGGAGCATAACAAGTCTCTAATTGATGAAGGTGATGTTGAAGGTTGGACTTTGGTGACTAGGCAGAGACGCAATAAGAGGACGAGTCTACAAAAAGACTCATCCAAGCAACCAACTAGAAGGAGAATGGTGAAGAAACCGATGAAACAAAGGTTGGTTGAGCTTCCAAAGAGGACGAGTGTAATGGAACATCACCACCAAAAACCACGACGTCCTGTGACCTTAGAAGAATTCATGCCAAGTTGGTTTCGCGCAAAGACTACTCAAGACAACATTGAGGCATCTTGTTTCAATACGGACAAACAAGAAGCAAAGGGCGAAAGCCTATTGATGGAACCTCCTTCTCCTGAAAGGCCTAATAAATCTCTTCACCAAGAAGCACATGTATGTAATACAAAAATCACATTTACAGACGATGATCTCCTGTTTGGAAAAACACTACACAATCATCGCTTGTATATGGTAGGTCATGTTCTAGAAAAGAAGATAAATAGAATCTTGATAGATGAAGGGTCTGGAGTAAACATCCTGCCTATTCGCACACTGAAGGAACTTGGCATCACAACTGATGAACTTACTGAAAGCCATTTGATGATCCAAGGGTTCAATCAAGGAGGTCAGAGGGCCATAGGATCCATCAAGTTAGAGATCCATATGGACGATTTACGATCAAATGTATTGATGCATGTGATCGATGCCAAGACTTCAAATAATATATTACTTGGCAGGCCTTGGGTACATGAGAACAAAATTGTTTCATCCTCCTACTATCAATGCTTGAAGTATCTTACAATCGGAGCGGAGAGAAACATAGTGGCCGATGATAAGCCATTCATTGAAGCTGAATCACACTTCGCAGATGCAAAATTCTACTTGAAGAATTATGTCGTGAAGGAGAAAAAGGTGGATGATGTCACATCAACCAAGTGTGATGATCTTGCAACTAAGAAGGTCGAGGTGGCTGTTGAAAACATTGTCATTAAAAAGCCTCCCACCACTTCAAATAAAGGAAATGTCGTGTACTTAAAGAAGAAGGCAACTCCTGTGCTCTGCTATGTACCAAAAGTGGGGAAAGAAGTACGCCACTCATTCGATGTCCAAGGTAATGTACTAGGGGGGCTAACTCTTTCGGTAAAGCGAATAGATGTAATAAATTTACCCTCAAAGCCACTTGAGGAATTTGTGGCTCAAAATTCACCGCGAGAACTCCCTTCAAAGGGTACGAAAGAAGGTTTTGATCCAAACGCTTACAAGTTATTTGTAAAGGCTGGATACAACCCTAATGAGCCATCAAATTTAGGAAAAATCCCATCAGAAGCCGCTACCAGGCAAGCGTGCGAAGGCTTAGGGTACATGCCGCCACCGCCGGTGCGCATCTCTATTAGAAGGGTGGCTAGCGACTACATCACTGTGGAAGAGGAGTCTACTACTTCCAGCAAAAGGCCTTCTGTCTTTGATCAACTTGGAAAATCAACCACAAGAACTTCTGTGTTTGAGAGGTTGGGTCCACTGAATAAAGAGAAGAGTAATAAACCTCGAAGAAGTTATCAAGGCACTATGACACACTTTTCACCTAGAATCCAAAAGGATTTCCAAAGTTTGATTCCTTCTAGAATGAGGCGACGGACAGAACTTGTGGTTTCGTGCAAGGAGGTGTTAAAGGCAAAAACTCATATTGTGGTTTATACCAAGGAACATGAGGAAGATAAATAAAGTGTGGGATCTTCATATCATATTACAACCTAGAGCGAGTACAATATATCATCTCAAATAAAGGTTGAAGAGTCGAAAGATATTTCCTAGTGTTGCCATATATCGGTCAATGACAATGATTCTCAAGAAGAGGAAGATGCTAGAGATGCTCCATCAGAATTTGAAGAAGGAGTAAATACGACGATACATCCCCTAAAGGAAGTTAATCTTGGCACTGATGAAGACCCAAGGCCAACTTTCCTAAGCGTTTTTCTAGAAATGGATGAAGAAATCGCTTACATGGACTTACTCAAAGAATATAAGGATGACTTCACTTGGAGTTATAAGGAGATGCCTGGCTTAGATCCAAAAGTAGCAGTTCATCAGTTGGCAGTCAAGAATGGAGCTCGTCCTATTAAGCAGGCCCAAAGACGTTTCAGATCCGACTTGGTTCTATTGATTGAAAATGAGGTTAACAAACTCATTGGAGCAGGATTTATTCGTGAAGTTAAGTACCCCACATGGATATCAAGCATTGTTCCAGTACGGAAGAAGAATGGCCAAATTCAAGTTTGTGTCGACTTTAGGGATCTCAACAACGCATGCCCTAAGGATGAGTTTCCAATCCCTATTCCAGAGTTGATGATTGATGCTACTACAGGTTTTGAGGCGATGTCTTTTATGGATGGATCATCCGGCTATAACCAAATCTGCATGGCACCAAAGGATGAAGAGTTCACTGCATTTTGTACGCCTAAAGGTATTTATTGCTACAAGGTGATGCCTTTTGCTTTGAAGAACGCTGGTGCCACTTATCAAAGGGCTATGCAAAACATCTTTGATGATTTACTCCATAAAAATGTTGAATGCTATGTGGATGACTTAGTGGTAAAGTCAAGAAAGAAGAACGACCATTTGAAAGACTTGAGGATGGTATTTGAGTTGCTCCAGAGATATCAGCTTAGGATGAATCCGTTGAAATGCGCCTTTGGAGTTACTTCCGAAAAGTTCCTTGGCTTTATTGTACGACACAGAGGAATTGAAATTGATCAATACAAGGTTGATGCAATTTTGAAGATGGCTGAACCTCCAAACATTCATGAATTAAAAAGTCTTCAAGGGAAGCTAGCATATTTAAGGAGGTTCATCTCAAATTTGGCGGGAAAATGTCAACCATTTAGCCATCTCATGAAGAAGGGTGCCCCTTTCGAATGGGACCAAGCTTGTAGTAAGGCTTTTAAAAATATCAAATCTTACTTGATGAAGCCTCCAGTTCTTGCGGCACCTATACCTGGAAAATCGTTGATTCTCTACATCACTGCACAAGAAAGGTCAGTTGCAGCATTATTGGCCCAAGAAAATAGTGAAGGTAAGGAGAACTCTCTTTATTACCTGAGCAGAATGATGACGCCAAATGAGCTGAATTATTCACCTATTGAAAAGTTGTGTTTGGCGTTGGTCTTCTTAATCCAAAAGATGAAGCACTACTTTCAAGCTCATGTTGTTCATATCGTGTCTAGAGCAAATCCCATCAAGTTTGTAATGTCAAAACCAATCCTCAGTGATCAACTTGCAAAGTGGTACCTTCAATTTCAACAGTTTGAGATCATGTATATCCCTCAAAAGGCCGTAAAGGGACAGGCAGTAGCAGATTTTTTGGCAGACCACCCAATACTAGATAATTGGGAGCTAACTGATGAACTTCCTGATGAGGATGCAATGGTTATTGAAGTTCGACCTCCATGGAAGATGTACTTTGATGGTGCGGTACACCATAGTGGAGCTGGTGCTGGCGTAGTGTTTGTCACTCAGCAGGAAGAGGTTATCCCATACTCCTTTACTTTGACACAATGTTACTCTAACAATGTCACTGAATACCAAGCGTTGATACTTGGACTTGAAATGGCCGTTGACATGAAGCAACTACAATTGCAAGTCTTTGGTGACTTCCAATTGGTGATCAAGCAGCTCTTGGGAGACTACGAATTCAAAAAGCTCGAGCTACGCCCGTATCATAGTTATGCTCAGAAGTTGATAGGATGGCTTAGAGAAGTTACCCTCCAACACGTACCAAGAAAGGAAAATAAGTAGCCCGATGCATTAGCTGCTTTAGCTTCAACCCTTACTCTTCTGAATCAAACACGAATTACTATCTGCCAAGAATGGGTAGTACCACCACCGGATGAGGAGGAATATACAGAAAACAAACTTGAGCATCTCGTCGGTGTGTCTGAAGCTGTAAAGGTAGATTGGCGACAACCAATTATTGACTACTTGTGTTATGAAATACTTCCTGAAGATCCAAAGAAAAAGACTGACATCCGTCGTCGTGCACCTCGTTTCCTTTACTACAAGGACACGCTATACAGAAGGTCATTTGAAGGAGTACTCTTGCGATGTTTGGGAGAGGAAGAAGCAGTTCAAGCTTTGCAGGAAGCAAACTCGGGAGTATGTGGATCTCATCAGTCTAGACCGAAGCTCCACTTTCACATAAAAAGGATGGGATATTATTGGCCAACGATGGTGAAAGATTGCTTGGACTATGCTAGAAGAAGCAAGGCCTGTCAATTTCATGCGAATTTCATACATCAACCTCCTGAAATATTACACCCCACTATCGCATCTTGGACATTCAATGCTTGGGGATTGGATGTTGTACGACCACTACCAAAATCTTTTGGTGGACACTTGTACATCTTGGTTGCGACAGATTACTTCTCAAAATGGGCCAAAGCTGTTGCACTCAAAGAAGTGAAGAAGGAGAATGTTGCAAACTTCATCCGAGTAAATATCATCTACCGCTTTGGAATTCCCAATTACATAATAACTGACAATGGCAAGTCATTTGATAACAAGCTGATGAACAAGATTTGTGATCTCTTTGGTTTCAAGCAGCGTAAATCTTCTATGTACCACGCTGCCGCCAATGGTCTAGCCAAAGCATTCAATAAGACTTTATGTAACCTGTTGAAGAAAGTTGTCTCCAAATCCAAACGAGACTGGCATGAACGAATGGAAGAAGCTTTGTGGGCATATAGGACGACTCACCGCACACCGACGCAAGCAACCCCATACTCACTTGCTTTTGGAGTTGAAGCAGTCCTACCACTTGAGCGTCAAATTCCTTCTTTAAGACTTGCTATTCAAGAAGGGCTCACCGAAGAGGAAAATGCTAAGTTGCATCTTGCGGAGCTATAATCTCTTGATGAGAAGAGGCAGGAGGCTCAACAAAATCTTGAATGTTATCAAGCCCGTCTATCTCGTTCTTTCAACAAAAGGGTTCGCCTGAGGTGCTTCCAAGTTGGAGATCAAGTCCTAGCAGTAAGGAGGCCCATTATCACTTCTCATAAATCTGGGGGCAAATTCACCTCTAAGGGGGATGGACCATATGTCATACAAGAGGCATATTAAAGTGGCGCTTACAAGTTTGTCGATACAGATGGCGTGAAAATTGGTCCTATCAACGCCAAATTCTTGAAGAAGTACTATCCTTGAGGGAAGATGATGCTCCTTAAGGCACGAGTATAAACTGCATGTCCACTCCTGGTCCGGAAGAGTATAAACTGTGTACGACTCAAAAAAAAAATATCCGCTAGGTTAAAAATCTCTAAAGAGGTGGCCTAGGCAAAAGTTAGGACTCCAAAAAAAAAAATGTCCGCTAGGTTGAAAATCTCGAAAGAGGCGGCCTAGGCAAAATTTAGGACTCAATATAAAAATTAAAAAAAAAATTAAAAAAAATCACTCTTCCAAAACTATGTTGTGACTTGATCCTCTTCGCCGAGGTACGTAGGCGCTTAGAAGTTTCATTCTAAGTTCAGTTGCATGAGTGTCAAAAAAATACATGTTCCCACTTGATCCATCACATAATAGTTAAGTCTGCGAGTATTCTCATCAAAAGTTGGACTTACACCAAATATTCATGGCTCAATGGGGGGAACCCTTCAAAAGACAAATGAAGTTATTCAATGGGAATTAGGATACTCATGTTCTCCAAACCAACAGCTGAGGGTGCAAGTCTACCAAGTCTGCAGTTATCAAGTTTGCAAGTTGTAGGCTTCAATTCTTAAGGCCCACGAATCGAAGTTTCAAATCCAACACGGTTGTAAGAATAAAGACATGAAGCTAATGATCAACAAACAAACTTGAAGAGAAAGTCAAGGCTTAGTATTATAACATCAATACATCAAAATAAGCAAACAATTCTTGAAACTGAAACGTAAGAAGAATATTGAAAAGAATGCGCAATATAAAGCAATAGGAGTTTTTTTTATTGCTACTAATAATGGAACTAACCAATAAAATGCTAAATAAGAAAAAGAGTAAGCAGAAAGCTTGAAGAAAGATCTCTTGAGGCTAATCTAGGCATCACTTATAATTAACTAATTCTTGGAGAGTGGTCTCTAAGCTTTGCTTTTTCTTTTCTACGACATTCGAGGCATTTGTTGTCGCTATGGAAACTTCAGAGCACTTACAGAACTCTTCATCAGCAGCTGAAACTTTAGAGTCAACCTCTTCAACTTCTTGCTTAGCAACATCTCGGCGAGCTTTTAACTTCTTCACCTTCTTTCTTGATTTCTTATGAGATTGGCAGACAACAGATAGTTCTTCAGATTTCTCATCTTTTTCCCTCAACACAAGCTCAAGATGCTCCTTGGCTTTCAAATATGGCTTTGACAGACTTCTCAATTTCTGCGGCTTTATCAACAAGGGTGGATCGTGCTTGGTCATAAGAAGCGGCAAGCTTAAAGAAAGACCCCAACAGACTCTGCAAAGGGCAAATATCTACACCCATTCCACTCATGTCATTGAGTACGACTTTGACGTCATCTTGGATAGAAGAAGCGCGATCCGGAGTAAGGATTGAGAGTTTGGTATGAATGTTATCCCAGGTTTTCATGACGAAGTCCCTCTTAAGATTTGAGACATCCTTCTTTCCATAAAAAATGGACATAGCTACCTCTGGTCGTCGGTAGGAATTTGATTTTGAATTTGCTTTAACTTTACCTCAAAGAGTAGAAGTAACCTCTTTGGATGGCGAAGGTAACTCTCTCGAGTCTGGCCCTACTACGGACTCATTACTTTCTTGTGGCTTACTTTGGTAAGAATCCTCCAAAATTTTGACTTTGCTGGGCTGCGCACACACACACACACCAAAAAAAAAAAAAAGCATAATAAGGGAGACGTATAAAGTTTATTCGTATGCTATGAAATAATGGGGAAGTTAAGTCATTACCTCTTCAATGGCTAGCGGGGTCCTCGAGGGACTACCATCATTGTCAAAAATCTCCACCACGTGCGAGTTAGTATCTCCTGGCTTGTCCAGGGATGGTTTCACCTTCTTCCAACAATGATCTCCATGACTACTACTGCTCTCAGCTTGAGGTAGTCGTTTATTGGAAGCATGTTGGGTCTGAGCGGGCGGCTCTTCGTTTTGAGTTTCTGCATATAGAGGTCCCTTGACTTTGTATGGAATGACTACTTGAGATTTCAAAATAGGAGGCTTAACCACAATTGGGTCCTCCTCGCCATCTGCTTGAGGAGTGTCGGTAATGGGACCTACAGCATTCACCAATGATGGCAAGTTAACTTCAAGAAAGTTTCCATGAGCTTTGTCCCACCAAGATTTATACGCAGTGGAAAAGTACTTTCGCACATTGGGTGTAGCTTTAGGAAAAGTTGCTTTTGACATAAATCCATAAGACACACAAATTAGATAAAATCTAAGGCCTTAGTCTAATGAAGCACTGCGAATATCATTTTCCAAGCTGCCAGGGATGTTCTAATAAAATCCAAACTGACGGCTAAATCGATGCGGACTATATGGCTCAAGGATGAATGAGTCTCCATACCTCAAAGGGGGAAAGTTAAAACGAAGGCTCATAAAGTAACTTATCTCCAACTCTGTATTCTTATCGTAGTCCACAAAATAGCAAAGAGTGGACTCGATCGGCATGATAGGAGTCCAAACAACACTGTCTCCCTGATGAATGCGTTTTCTGGCAAGCTCACTATCAAAATACCTTGCTCCACCATCACCGGAGTATGTTGTCATCAATGGAATGGATGGTCCTTTAGGAAGAGGATAATACGTCTTGAAGTAATAAGCAAGCCAACCATACACGTAATGAATGGGAAAGGATATTTTGAGGTGCTCAAGCTGTGAAGATTTATAGATCCTGTTTAAACCATTATAAATGCTCGATAAGACTGGGACCGCAAGACTGAATGATTGTTTATCTGCAATCATGGCTGCGATCTTAAAAGTTCCTGGATGAATAAGATCATCTTTAGAGGGAAACACAAAGGTGCATAACCAACATGATAAAAAAGCCGCCAAATATGTATTAGTCCTCTGTTCGTACTCCACTCTGAGTTTAGAAAATGTCGCATCATTTGCACTTGACCACTTTGCTGCTTTAGGAATAGCCCCGGTTGGGTTATGTGTTGATTTCAAGCGAACAGATTTTTTCTCCTTCCTCAATGGAGCTGGCTCGTACCTCAAGACCCATTTGCACCAAAACATTATCCACTTGCTTATATGAACTCTTGGATTAGAAGTCTCTCCTTCTTGAAGATGTTAGAAGGCTACAAATTAGAATTCACAAGAACGGGGGATAAATTTCTCATTCTTTTCGTCAACACCTGTGAGCTCTGTAGCTTCGGGAACTACTTCTTCATAAGGAAGACCTCCAATGGGTAAACCCCCAATTTTGTGTAAATCCCAAAGAGATATGGATAGCTCCCCAATTGATGTAAGCAATGTGTTGGTATTTGGACACCAAGCTTCAAAGAATGCCTGCAATATGTTCGAATTTCGATCATAAGTAAATAGAGAAGCATAAACGGCATCATATATTTTTGCTGCCTTCAAGGTTTGTTGGCTTCCAGCCAATATGTCCTCAGCCCATTCCCAGTATCCTTGAATGTGGTGATATTCACCGGTTTTCTCCATGGTACCTGCCCAACGTATATCTCCCTGGAGTACTCGACATCCTAAGCAAGGAAGGGTGCTCACAATATTTAGTTGGCGTTGGTTAGGAGTCCGAAAAGACCATACTTTAATCGGCCATTAGAACCAATGTCGTTTTCTGAAGTCCAGTCTAACATATGAAGGTAATTTCGGAAAGGTGGCCACGGATCCGCATACCTGCCGACTATTGAAGTATCTGTCAATAGCTTAGATAAAATTGTACCGTCATCGGCCTCGATTAGGAGATACTTGTTTTTGGAAGATAAAGATGTGTAGTCTCTAAAGCGAACCATCTCTGCAAGCTGCATAAACAAAAGAACCTTGGTCAAATACAAAATGGTAATTCAAAAAAAAAAAATACTTGCAGGAACACCAACTGACAGAAAGGTCCTCCATGTTTTGGCTTTGTTGGAATATAGTCACGTATACTAGAGCCAACGAGTCCATCAAACTTGAAGCCGAACTTGTCAGGTCTCAAGGTGACGGAGGCGAAGTTAAACTCTCGCACCTTAAGTTGACTATTGCGTAAGTACATCGGTGAAAGGGACCAAACTTTAAGCCGAACTTGACAGGTCTCAAGGTGACGGAGGCGAAGTTAAACTCTCGCACCTTAAGCACCATTGTGTAAGTACATCGGTGAAAGGGACCAAACCTGAAGTCGAACTTGCCAGGTCTCAAGGTGACGGAGGCGAAGTTAAACTCTCACACCTTAAGCTGACCATTGCATAAGTACATCGGTGAAAGGGACCAAACTTGAAGCCGAACTTGTCAGGTCTCAAGGTGACGGAGGTGAAGTTAAACTCTCGCACCTTAAGCTGACTATTGCGTAAGTACATCGGTGAAAGGGACCAAACTTGAAGCCGAACTTGTCAGGTCTCAAGGTGACGGAGGCGAAGTTAAACTCTCGCACCTTAAGCTGACCATTGCATAAGTACATTGGTGAAAGGGACCAAACTTGGAGCCGAACTTGTCAGGTCTCAAGTCGACGGAGGCGAAGTTAAACTCTCGCACCTTAAGCTAACCATTGCGTAAGTACATCGGTGAAAGGGACCAAACTTGAAGTCGAACTTGTCAGGTCTCAAGGTGACGAAGGCGAAGTTAAACTCTCGCACCTTAAGCTGACCTTTCATAAATGTTATTTGTTTCGACCTACAAAAAAAGAAAGGAAGAAGGCAAAAGAAAGAGACAAAAGGAAGTGCAAAATAAATAAATAAATACCTTGCACTTTAATGCTTGCAAATCAGCTCTAAATGTTCGAAAAAAATCACGAATCTGTGCTGAAAGAATAAAAAAGCACAGTCTATATATAGACGTTTAGAGGCGGCAATATGGAGTCCTTCTCCAAGGACAACTTTAATTCCTTATTTTGCTAGGATTCCACTGGACAAGTGTTTGACTTCTTTCACCAAGTGTTTAACTTCTTTCATCTTTTCCTACTTCTAGTTGGTCACGGCTAGAGAAAGATATATGTTGCAGCAAAGTCAGCCACGTGACTATCAACTTGGAATGGATTAACATGAACAAAAAAAATAAAAAATAATAATAAGTAAATAAATCCCAAACAAAGTCCCTGGCAGCATTATACATATATGATTTTATAATCATAATCATTGGGTCTACTAAGCAATTGGCACAATTAAATATATTGTGCGTATATTTTTCAGTTTTAATTTGACCCAGAATTGATTTAATGATCTGTTAATACTTCAAGTCTAGTGTTCAGAAAATTAAATACTCCGATAAGTCTTGAAGTGGGGGCAATTTGTGTGCAATAAAATTTTATCCGTACGAAATTCGGATTATATTAAATTCAAAATATGCCAGTCCAAATAAATAGTGAGAATTGATATAATTGAATAATTATTATGTCCAAGAAATACAGATTTAATTAAATCCCAAAATTTAATTTTATTGGGCTAGCCCATTAATTTGGGCTACAAATGATGAGCCCATTTTGCTAAAACCCAAGATGTCATCATATTCTAGAGGCCCAATTGAGTGCCACGTGTCAAATGACGTGGCGTGCAAATCAAGTGAAAGAGTCAATAGGATCATGCCACATGTCAAAATGATGCAGCAGGTTCAATCAAATCCAAGGCCAGTAAAAATGTGTCATGTATACAAATGACATGTTTAAACCAATCAAATATGATCATGTCACTTCAATCTGATTGGCCGGAAGGACTTTAGATTTATCGTGACTCTTTCTTTTCCACAACTATAAATAGGGGTCTCATAATTCAAAGAAGGAAAAAAAAAAAACTCTAACAAGAAGCAAGAGAGAGCTCGTGGATCAAACGTCGCAGATTTCTTTACAAGCCCCAAGTTCAAGCTTTCAAGCATCAAATTCATCAAGAATCAAGATCAAGACGAAGATTCAAGATCAAACTCAAAAGTCCTTGAATCCAAATTCACAAGTCAAGATCAAGTTTATTAAATCCACAAATCAAGTTCAAGTTCATCAAATTCAAGATTAAGCTCGAAGCCCTTGAATTTGTATTTAAAAAGCCGAATCAGAGGATTCATAGAGATTGTAACACTCACTATTTTAAATCAAATAAAACGATTATTGCAATATTTTTCTGTCCTGATTATTATTTTCTCGACCCGAATTTTATTTTCTTACACATGCACCTGAGAAAATGTATAGATTTTTTGAGTTTGACCTATAGGTCATAATTATAACGTGGGAGTGACTCTTATTCATAGCAATCTTGATAAGCCAACCTGAAAAATATTGTACAATACTCTTTGTCCTCTGAATTAAGGATATAGAATTTTTAATTTTTTTAAAATAATATTTACATATTTAATAACTATGAATAAAAATACTATATAAGCCACAATATTAACAATTCAAAACTATTTAACAAGCATATGAAAAAATTGCGATAATTTATTTTTTTTTTACTCTTGAAATTCGAGAAATATCTCATAAATTGAGATAACTAGAGTAATGGCCTGCTAAATTACAATATAAATAATATAAGAATTATCTAACTTTCAGTTTATCCGACTTATATCCAATATCTAAATGGATATATATTCCACCTGTTGCTATAATTAGAACTAATAAAACTGCATGTGCTGTGTGATAAATAGAAGGATATTATTCTCCTTCCCAAACCTCTCAAACTTTCAATTTTATTTGCATCCTTCAATTTTTTAAAAAAAATAAAACCAATGAAATGGCCGTCAGAAAATCAAATCAGTTGTCACAATCTGCAGTGTTGAAGCAAATCTTGAAAAGGTGTTCGAGTTTGGGAAAGCAGAATAATAGCTACGACGATGAAAATGGGCTTCCAATTGACGTGCCCAAAGGCCATTTTGCTGTCTACGTAGGAGAAAATAGAACATGATATATCGTACCTATTTCTTTCTTGAGTTACCCACAATTTCAGTGCCTTCTCCATCGTGCTGAAGAAGAATTTGGATTTCATCACGACATGGGCATTACCATTCCCTCTGAAGAAGTCGTTTTCCAATCATTAACCTCGTCCATGTTGGGTTAATGGGTGATTAATTAGTTTAGTATTAGGTGGTAGTTAATTAATGTTTTCATCAGTGAAGAGAAATGGGCTCAAGATGAAGCAATTAATATGGTATTAAACTCATCGATAAATTAACTAGATTGTTCGTCTTTTCGATCTATATGACAATTAACCTCAAATCAAACCCGTCAACCGGGCCGGGCCGGGCCAACCCGGCTCCGGTTCGGTATTTTTTACCGGGCTTGGTTTGGGTCCGGTCCGGTCTTCACTCTTACTGGGTCGGGCCGGTCCGGGCCCAACAGTACTTAAACCCCAAACGGCCCAGCACCGGCCCATTAATGCATTCTACATGGGCCGGGCCGGGTCCCGACTAAAAAAAATTGAACTTTGATTGTTTTTTAATATAATACTACTTAGAATACGACTTTAAAGAACATACATATATATGTACATTCAATATATACTACTTTAAAGAATATACATACATATATACATTCAATATATACTACTTTAAAGAACATACACATGTATTTACATTCAATATATACTATTTTAAAGAACATACACATGTATTTATATTCAATATATACTATTTTAAAGAATATACATACATATATACATTCAATATATACTACTTTAAAGAACATACATATGTATGTACATTCAATATATACTACTTTAAAGAATATATACATACATATATACATTCAATATATACTATTTTAAAAAATACACGCATGTATTTACATTCAATATATACTACTTTAAAGAACATACATATGTATGTACATTCAATATATACTACTTTAAAGAATATACATACATATATACATCCAATATATACTACTTTAAAGAACATACACATGTATTTACATTCAATATATACTATTTTAAAGAATATATATACATATATACATTCAATATATACTATTTTAAAAAATATACACATGTATTTACATTCAATATATACTACTTTAAAAAATATACATATGTATGTACATTCAATATACTACTTTAAAGAATATAAATACATATATACATTCAATATATACTACTTTAAAAAATATACACATGTATTTACATTCAATATAAACTATTTTAAAGAATATACATACATATATACATTCAATATATACTACTTTAAAGAACATACACATGTATTTACATTCAATATATACTATTTTAAAGAATATATATACATATATACATTCAATATATACTATTTTAAAAAATATACACATGTATTTACATTCAATATATACTACTTTAAAAAATATACACATGTATTTACATTCAATATATACTACTTTAAAGAACATACATATGTATGTACATTCAATATACTACTTTAAAGAATATAAATACATATATACATTCAATATATACTATTTTAAAAAATACACGCATGTATTTACATTCAATATATACTACTTTAAAGAACATACATATGTATGTACATTCAATATATACTACTTTAAAGAACATACACATGTATTTACATTCAATATATACTATTTTAAAGAATATATATACATATATACATTCAATATATACTATTTTAAAAAATATACACATGTATTTACATTCAATATATACTATTTTAAAAAATATACACATGTATTTACATTCAATATATACTACTTTGAAGAACATACATATGTATGTACATTCAATATACTACTTTAAAGAATATAAATACATATATACATTCAATATATACTATTTTAAAAAATACACGCATGTATTTACATTCAATATATACTACTTTAAAGAACATACATATGTATGTACATTCAATATATACTACTTTAAGAACATACATACATATATACATTCAATATATACTACTTTAAAAAATATACACATGTATTTACATTCAATATAAACTATTTTAAAGAATATACATACATATATACATTCAATATATACTACTTTAAAGAACATGCATATGTATGTACATTCAATATATACTATTTTAAAGAATATACATACATATATACATTCAATATACACTATTTTAAAAAATATACACATGTATTTACATTCAATATATATTATTTTAAAGAACATACACATGTATATATACATACATATATACATTCAATATATACTACTTTAAAGAACATACATACATATATACAATATTCAACAACATATACTTTTATACTATTATATTAAAAGTATTGAATTCATACAAGATATTCAATTTAAATTTTAAATGGAAAAAATATGTAAAGAGTAAATGAACTTAATATTTGATTGATTGCAAAATTTTTGAAAACTTACAAGTTACAAGGTTGCAATTACATTTCACTAATTTCACAAAGTTAAATTGAAAAATGAAAATTCAATTGATTAATTGTAAATTCTACAAATTTTTCATCATTTTTTTCAATTCACGCCTGTTAACATTAACAGGAATTGGCTGTGGATTGTCAAAATCAATGGCACTAAAGCCATGCATTGGACTTGATTGTGCTGAATTCTCTCTTGAAGTCATTATTTCTTCAAGATCTTCTTCGTCTTCCGGCTCTACGAACATTCCTTGATTTCTTCGTTCTGCTCTAATCCAGTCTCTAAGGCAAACTAAAACATTCATGGCATTGCCTCCCAATGTGTGTCGGTTGTCTCCAATCTGCTGACGTCCTTGACTAAAAGCGCTCTCTGATGTAACGGTTGACATTAGAACATTCAATATATCTCTAGCTAACATTGAAAGTACAGGATATTGTCTTTCATTATTCTTCCACCATTCCAGCGTGTTGATTCTACCTCTAGGATCCTCTGTAGGCTGAATAAGATAATACTTAAGCTCTTCCCGACTTACGGTTCTATGCGATGAAGGCTGCAATCTATTCCAAACAGATAGATCAGAAACACAATAAGCAGGCATATTATGTGTCTGTCTTTTAGAAGATGATGGTTCCTCAGAAGGATGGAGAGCGGGGGTCGGTGTAATGTGTGACGGTAAAGCATTGTCAAGTAAATCAGCATAATGATTGTATAATGTGTCCATGTAACTATTCGCATCAGACATAGCCGTAAACAAAGAAGGTTCTTCATTAGCTTTTACTCCTAAAGCAGAATAAATAAGAGAAATAAATTTGGACATAGTATTATATTTCATACATGGATTTATTATAACACCAACTAAGAAAATAGGGGAAAACGAAAAAAAATATTTTTTAAATTTATCAATCATTGCCTCAATAGCATATTTGTAACCTGGTTTAGATTTATACTCGTTAAGCAATAAAAAAATATCGGCTAAATAAGCTAAAATATTACAAACAGTAGGATAATAAGCACCAGAAAATTCAACCGTAACTAAATAAAATTTTTGCAAAAAATTAACAATATCATCAATTTCAGCCCAATCTGAATTTTGTAACATACAATCGGGAAAATCACTAGCAAATTGGCTAAAAGTCATAGTAATAGGAACTTTATAAATATTGCAAGTATTTAAGAAATCATACGTAGAATTCCATCTAACATCTATTTCTTCAGACATTAATCTCGGTCTAAGTCCATTTTCCTGACATTTTCTTTTAAATTCGGTAAGTCTAATTTTTCTATTATTTCCTTGAATAAAGCCAATTGCAAGTCTAACTTTTTCAATAGCAGGCTCAAAAAAAGCAAGACCATCTTTTACAATTAAATTATATATATGGCAAGCACACTTAACATGAAATATTTTGGGTAACGATGGAGAAAGTTCAGTTTTTAACAACTCAATAGCAGCGTTGTTGTTAGATGCATTATCAAAAGATATACATAAAACTTTACGGTCAATACCATAATATCTTGCAACTTTTGTAATAGATTCAGAAATAAATTTTTCAGTGTGTCTACGGTCTTCATCATACAAAAATGCTAAAATACGTTTTTGCTTAATAAAATTACTATCTACCCAATGACAAGTAATTGTTAAATAATCATTTTTATTAATAGCACGACCAAAATCAGAAGTTAAAGCAACTCTACATGAAAGATTTTTTAATAATGCAGATAAATAGTAAACATATTGTGCATGGAGTCTAAAAATATCGGACCGACAAGTACTTCTAGGAATACACTCAAACATAGGATTATAAATTGCCTGAATATAATGAATAAAAGCTTCAGAAGAAGCAAAAGAGAAAGGCAAACAACCCACAACTATCATTTTGGCTAATTCTTCACGATCCTTCATTTTTTTATAATTCTTAACTAATTGACCGATTTTTGGGTTCAATCTAGTTTGACTTGGGCCCCCAACTGTCCCACCACCAGTTACCTGAGCTAGCTCTATTGGGTGGATCTCCTTCAAATGTCTCGACAATTGACCTGTACCTCCTTTATTACCCCCGGTCTTATGCTCGTATTTTGACTGACAAAGATCGCATTCAACCTTAATGGTTCCTTCTATTCGAGTAAAAAAATTCCACACAACACTAGCTTTTTTACGAGATCTTATAGGGGGCCGGGGAGGAAGATTAACCGATTTAGATTGAACATTAACATTACCAGATTCGGGTGTAACATCAACATCATCATCATTTTCATCTACATCAACAGATTCTAGTTCATTCTCTTCTTCTATACCATAATTTTCTTGAGCCTCAAAATAATTCATATCGTGAGCACCTATAAGTATTTCATTCTCAAATGGTTCGCTAATTGGTATCGGAGGCACACGAGTATATCGAGTATTTGAACTACCTCTACCGGAACCAATTTGTTTCTTACTACCACTTCTGGGACAAAAATTTCTAACACTTCTACCGACTTTCTTTAATTTATCCATATTACTTATTACAAGTTAAACTAACAATTATTCAAAAAAAAACACAAAAACAATACAAATAAAAATTCAACAAATAATACACTAGTTAAAAATTAAAAGTAAGAGATGAAACGATAATACCAAATTGACGAAGTATCCAAAAGTTGATCAATTGAGCACTTTTGAAAACTCCCACTTGATATTTTTAATTGCAAAATAATAAAATATAATTGAGCACTTTATGAGATAATTAGAAATTAAAATAATTGAGAGAGATTGAGATTTTGAGAGAATGAGATTGTAAGTTCTGGGAAAATTATTTTTGAAATGGGGTATTTATAGAAAAAAAAAAATTTAAGTTAATTTTTTTTAAAAAAAAAACAAAACTGCACAATTGGTCGTTGGGCCAACGACTATATAGTTGTTTGGACTGCCAACGGTCCAACTGGCAGTGGGCCTGACCCATTTATTTATTTACTACCGGGTCGGGCCGGGCCGGTGCACCGGTGGGCCTGGTCCGATTTTTTACTGGGCCGGTCCACCGGTCCAAAATTCTTGTCCGGTCCGGTCTGGTCTCTAACTGGGCCGGTCTAAATGGGCCAAAACCGGTCCGACCCGGCCCAATTACCACCCTTACCTCAAATATATATTAACTTACAAGAGGGTTGTGGATTGATGTTGAATTGTTGATTGTAGAGAAAGCAGCAGAGCGGAGCGGTGCAGTGCGGACTGGCGGCTGCCGACGGGCGACGGCCGACGGGTGACGTTGTAAGGAGTGAGGCTGATGGAGTTGCAGATTTGTAGTGATTTTTGCCTTTGGGAGAAGAAAGGGAAAGGTCGGGGGTTGTCCTTGGGAGAAGAAGGGTTGGGGTTTAAGTTTTTTTAAAAATTTGATGAGACAATAAAGAGAGAAAAAGAACAAAACAAAATAATTGAATTTTATATATTAAACAAATAAAGAAAAGTCAATGACTAGTAATAGTCAAAAATAATTTTAAATTAATACATCAATAGATAAATCAATAGTCATGAATGTTGTCTGCTGAAAAGTGAGTTGATTGAACTGAATTTTTTTTTTTTTAAAAAAAATGTTGTCCACGGGATTTGAACCCACGCCCTTTGGGGTGAAAATTCAACCCTTTGACACTGGCACCATAGGCACTTTGATGCTGAGGGTGACATATTTATTATTTATAGATATATTCTGTATATATATAGCTATATAGAGAGAGTTTCCGCCGAAGCTTACAGATGCCGTGGCACCCTCAAGTAAGGGTGTCAACCGGGCCGGGCCGGGTCAACCCGGCTCCGGTTCGGTATTTTTTATCGGGCTTGGACCGGGTTCGGTCCGGTCTTCACTTTAACTGGGCCAGGCCTGGCCGGGCCCAACAGTAATTAAATCCCAAACGGCCCAGCACCGGCCCATTAGTGCATTTTACATGGACCGAGCCGGGCCGGGTCCCGACTAAAAAAAAATTTTGAACTTTGATTGTTTTTTAATATAATACTACTTAGAATACGACTTTAAAGAACATACATATATATGTACATTCAATATATACTACTTTAAAGAATATACATACATATATACATTCAATATATACTACTTTAAAGAACATACAGTCATACAAAAGAATATACATTCAATATATACTATTTTAAAGAATATACATACATATATACATTCAATATATACTATTTTAAAGAATATACATACATATATACATTCAATATATACTATTTTAAAGAATATACATAGTATATATACATTCAATATATACTATTTTAAAGAACATACATATGTATGTACATTCAATATATACTACTTTAAAGAATATACATACATATATATACTATTTTAAAGAATATACATACATATATATACTATTTTAAAGAATATACATACACATATACATTCAATATATACTACTTTAAAGAACATATATATGTATGTACATTCAATATATACTACTTTAAAGAATATACATTCAATATATATTATTTTAAAGAATATACATACATATATATACTATTTTACAGAATATACATACATATATATACTATTTTACAGAATATACATACATATATATACTATTTTAAAGAATATACATACATATATATACTATTTTAAAGAATATACATACATATAAACATTCAATATATACTACTTTAAAGAACATACATATGTATGTACATTCAATATATATTATTTTAAAGAATATACATACATATATACAATATTCAACAACATATACTTTTATACTATTATATTAATAGTATTGAATTCATACAAGATATTCAATTTAAATTATAAATGAAAAAAATATATAAAGAGTAAATGAATTTAATATTTGATTGATTGCAAAATGTTTGAAAACTTACAAGTTACAAGGTTGCAATTACATTTCACTAATTTCACAAAGTTAAATTGAAAAAATAAAAATTCAATTGATTAATTGTAAATTCTATAAATTTTTCATCATTTTTTCCAATTCACGCCTGTTAACATTAACAGGAATTGGCTGTGGATTGTCAAAATCAATGGCACTAAAGTCATGCATTGGACTTGATTGTGCTGAATTCTCTCTTGAAGTCATTATTTCTTCAAGATCTTCTTCGTCTTCCGGCTCTACGAACATTCCTTGATTTCTTCGTTCTGCTCTAATCCAGTCTCTAAGGCAAACTAAAACATTCATGGCATTGCCTCCCAATGTGTGTCGGTTGTCTCCAATCTGTTGTCGTCCTTGACTAAAAGCGCTCTCTGATGCAACGGTTGACATTGGAACATTCATTATATCTCTAGCTAACATTGAAAGTACAGGATATTGTCTTTCATTATTCTTCCACCATTCCAGCGTGTTGATTCTACCTCTAGGATCCTCTGTAGGCTGAATAAGATAATACTTAAGCTCTTCCCGACTTACGGTTCTATGCGATGAAGGCTGCAATCTATTCCAAACAGATAGATCAGAAACACAATAAGCAGGCATATTATGTGCCTGTCTTTTAGAAGATGATGGTTCCTCAGAAGGATGGAGAGCGGGGGTCGGTGTAATGTGTGACGGTAAAGCATTGTCAAGTAAATCAGCATAATGATTGTATAATGTGTCCATGTAACTATTCGCATCAGACATAGCCGTAAACAAAGAAGGTTCTTCATTAGCTTTTACTCCTAAAGCAGAATAAATAAGAGAAATAAATTCGGACATAGTATTATATTTCATACATGGATTTATTATAGCACCAACTAAGAAAATAGGGGGAAGCGGAAAAAAATATTTTATAAATTTATCAATCATTGCCTCAATAGCATATTTGTAACCTGGTTTAGACTTATACTCGTTAAGCAATAAAGAAATGTCGGCTAAATAAGCTAAAATATTACAAACAGTAGGATAATAAGCTCCAGAAAATTCAACCGTAGTTAGATAAAATTTTTGCAAAAAATTAACAATATCATCAATTTCAGCCCAATCTGAATTTTGTAACATACAACCGGAAAAATCACTAGCAAATTGGCTAAAAGTCATAGTAATAGGAACTTTATAAATATTGCAAGTATTTAAGAAATCATACGTAGAATTCCATCTAACATCTATTTCTTCAGACATTAATCTCGGTCTAAGTCCATTTTCCTGACATTTTCTTTTAAATTCAGTAAGTCTAATTTTTCTATTATTTCCTTGAATAAAGCCAACTGCAAGTCTAACTTTTTCAATAGCAGGCTCAAAAAAAGCAAGACCATCCTTTACAATTAAATTATATATATGGCAAGCACACTTAACATGAAATATTTTGGGTAACGGTGGAGAAAGTTCAGTTTTTAACAACTCAATAGCAGCGTTGTTGTTAGATGCATTATCAAAAGATATACATAAAACTTTGCGGTCAATACCATAATATCTTGCAACTTTTGTAATAGATTCAGAAATAAATTTTCCAGTGTGTCTACGGTCTTCATCATACAAAAATGCTAAAATACGTTTTTGCATAACAAAATTACTATCTTCCCAATGACAAGTAATTGTTAAATAATCATTTTTATTAATAGCACGACCAAGATCAGAAGTTAAAGCAACTCTACATGAAAGATTTTTTAATAATGCAGATAAATAGTAAACATATTGTGCATGGAGTCTAAAAATATCAAACCGACATTTTGGCTATTTCTTCACGATCCTTCATTTTATTATAATTCTTAACTAATAGACCGTTTTTTGGGTTCAATCTAGTTTGACTTGGGCCCCCAACTGTCTCACCACCAATTACCTGAGCTAGCTCTATTGGGTGTTTCTCCTTCAAATGTATCGACAACTGACCCGTACCTCCTTTATTACCCCCGGTCTTATGCTCGTATTTTATCTGACAAAGATCGCATTCAACCTGAGTGGTTCCTTCTATTCGGGTATAAAAATTCCACACAACACTAGTTTTTTTACGAGATCTTACAGGGGGCCGGGGAGGAAGATTAACTGATTCAGATTGAACATTAACATTACCAGATTCGGGTGTAACATCAACATCATCATCATCATTTTCATCTAAATCAACAGAGTCTACTTCATTCTCTTCTTCTATACCATAATTTTCTTGAGCCTCAAAATAATTCATATCGTGAGCACCTACACGTATTTCATTCTCAAATGGTTCGCTAATTGGTACCGGAGGCACACGAGTATATCGAGCATTTGAACTACCTCTACCGGAACCAATTTGTTTCTTACTACCACTACCACTACCACTTCCGGGACAAAAATTTCTAACACTTTTACCGACTTTTCTTAATTTATCCATATTACCAATTAAACTAACAATTATTCAAAAAACACAAAAAAAATCCAAATAAATATTCAACAAATAATACACTAATTAAAAATTAAAAGTAAGAGATGGAACGATAATACCAAATTTTTGAAGTACTCGAAAGTTGGTCAATTGAGTACTTTTAGAAACTTCAACGTAGTATTTGTAATTGCAAAATAATAAAATATATAGAACACTTTATGAGATAATTTTAGCAAATTTGAGAGAGAATAAGAGAATGAGAATTGAGATTGTAGGAAATATTTTTTGAAATGGCATGTATTTATAGGAAAAAAAAAATTTGATTTTTTTTTTTTTTTTTTTTTAAATTAAAGCCTAAAAGGGCTGTTTGGCCGTTGGGCCAACGGCATTATAGCCGTTGGGCCTCAACGGACCAAAACAGCCTTTGCAGGCTTGGGAAAAAAAAAATTACCGGGCCGGTGCACCGGTGGACCCGGTCCGGTTTTCTAACTGCGCCGGTCCACCGGTTTCAATACCGTGTCCGGCCCAGCCACCTAAAAACCCGCCAGGCCCATTACCCATATCGGGTCCGGTCCGGTCAGTAAATGGGCCGGTCTAAATGGGTCGGTACCGGGTTGACCCGGCCCAGTTGACACCCTTACCCTCAAGTCCCTTAGTAAATCCGCCCATGTATGGTATGTACTATATTTGCTTCTCTTTTTTCAACCGTCATTCTTCACAGTATTATTGTTGTCATGTGATCATGAGGTCATAGATTTGAGTCGTGAAAACAATCTTTTGCAGAAATGCAGAAGAAGACTCTTGTGGTGACTCTTTCGTGGATCTGCACTAAGCTGCTCTTTTTTCTTCATTGTATTGTTAGTAGATTGTTATTCTTTTCTTTCTTTTGGTTTAGTTTCCATCCTCTAACGTCGACCCAAGAAGCACATGAAATTGTTTGCTTTTTTATGGGTCAGATTTGTAAAAAAGAAAAGCTTTGTAATTTTTCCTTGCAGAGGTGTACTTTGGTACACTCTGTGAGAGAAGTTAATATATTGTTCTTCATTCATTTCCTAAGGTTATTCATCATTTTACCTTAAGTTCTATTCTATCCCCTCGATTCATTTTTACTTTTTCACGGTACTAAAAATAAATATCTATATTACTTGTCCAGTTTAAGACACTAAAAGATATTTTTTTAATTTTATACCTATTTTACCCCTTATTATTAAGTTGTATTCATTTTCCAACATTTTGACGTATAAGAATAATAAGGGGTGACATAATAAAATCATTATTATATGTATTGCTTTTTAAGGGGTGTGTCAAATCAAATATATACAAGTTGTAAACATCGCGGAGTGAGTAGTACCATATAGATTCTCTGAATCAAAAGTTTGTTATTTTCACGTATAGTGTAAGCTATATACATCGATAATATAAATAAATTTTATATTATTATTTATCACAGACAGTAGATAATCTTTCTTATTCTTCAACATTATAAATTTCATAGTTAAAGAAGTTTATTTACAAATATATATTCTTAAAGTGATTTGACAAATATTAAAAAATATTTACACTAACTATCTATACAATTTAAAATTTTAAACTATTTGGCGTAATCTGATCAATGACGAACAAATTACATTACAACTAATTAATTTTACTATAAACAATTTTTCGCAGTGTATATTTGTAATTAACTCTTAAGTGATTTTGATACTATGCAACTACGTACGACCTTTTTTGAAAAAAATATAATGAACAATGGTAAAAAATTTATAACTTCACCACCTATAAAATACAACACGAGAGCTAATGATATATAAATTAGACAATATGGGGCCTCGCCACCCGGCCATCAATTTAAAGCTTAAAAAAGTTGACTGTGTCTCTCAATTGGCCATCTTTGCTCGTGTAAATTCAATGTTTAAACTTATACGGTCGGACCTTTTTATAATAATTATTCTATGAAATAACATTTTATTATAATAGTTATTTTTTTGTGAATTTGAACTTACATGTTATGTTATATTAAATGTTTTTATAACAACATTTTACTATAGCAGTCAAATGAATATTCGGACAAACACCATCATTATAAAAAGAAATTGTCAAGATTAACGCTAACAAAGGTAATCAGAGAGCTAGAGTGATCGTGATGTTCAAAAACTATTCTTAGCCATTTGAAACGATACAAAGTAAAAAAGTTACTTTCACTTGCACGTTTGTTAATTGTTAAAATGTACTACTCCCTCCGTCTCATTTTATGTGTCGCTATTTTCTTTTGGATCCGTCCCAAAAAGAATGTCATCTTGTCTTATTTGGCAACAATTTAATGACATCATTCCTATTTTATCCTCACTGGGTCCCACTTAATAATAAAAGACAACTAAAAGAAAAACATTAAAGTGACTTTAATAGGGGCAATTTTGTAAACTTTATAAAGTCATTATTTATTTCTTAAACTCCGTGCTTGGTCAAAAGGCGACACATAAAATGAGACGGAGGGAGTATTAGATATTAGTGAGTTCTTAATTACAAAAAAATATATATATCATTAGACCATCAATGACATTCCCTTACATGAATGACATAACATGTTTAAAATCAAAATTATCATACAAATAGTATTATTGATATATTATATACGTCCAACATTTTTAAGTTAAAGATCACGAAATTTAGAATTTTTCATATCAAGACAAATAAAACGAACAAGAGGATTTAAAGCAAAAGATGGCTCATTCTTTTACACACATATTTGTTTGCTCCATACGCTAGAATTCGGAAGTATATATCAATAGGGTAGCTAGCGTGGCGTCTGAATAGCTCTTTGGTCCACACTAACTGGAATAATTGACATATTTTTGTCCTTCTTTTTCACTTGAAGGACAGATAGTCAGGGGCCAACCCACATAAATTCAAGCGAATTCATATGAACTCACTTCATTAAAAAATTATAATATATATATATATATATATATATATATATATATAATCAGTCTCTGAAAAAGTATACCTGTATATTAAATTTTGAACCCACAATAGCCATAAGCATCGCCTAGCCTAGTGGTAACGTGGGTTCATTTCAACCCTGACAATACGGATTTGGGCCCCGCTGCCAATGCTCGTTTTGGACTTTATGTCCAGCTGCGCAGCTCCTATTCTTTTGGACTTTTGATGTTCACTGTACAGCCTTAAAGAAGTTATTTTATTATATATATATGTAAGCAAACTTAGCCTTAAAAAGTTGCGTATTTTTTAATCTTTTTATTATTATTAATATAATTTCAAATTAATAAAGACAATTTTCATTAGAATCCCCATTATTCCACAACCTCTGTCAGCAAATCCCAAAATCCTTTGAAAACTTGAAACAAAAAAAATGCTATATACAGGGGCGGAGCTATCCTTTCTCCAGGGGGTTCATCCGAACCCCCTTCGACGGAAAATTATTCTACTTATACATATTTAAAATTATATTTTATGTATATATAATAGATGTTGAACCCCCTTCGGTTAGTTCGTACGTCTACTTCTGAACCCCCTTGTTGAAAATCCTGGCTCCGCCACTGGCTATATAGCCTCCAAGCAAGTAGAGTCTCGGATCGAAGTTGGACCCTACATCAACACCAAGAAATCTATTAAGTTTATTCTTTGCTGTCTATTCTCCACTTTCATATATACAATTGATTAAAGAAAATTACAATTGATTTTCTCTTTAATTTCAGTCATTTTTTCAAAAAAAAATATTCAATATTCTAATGCTTGTAATAAACTCTTAATTTTCTAATGAGATTTTTAAAAAGACTTGGTGACCTTTCTAAGGAGCTAGTTACGACAAAAAAATACTTTAATTATCCTCTTGTGTACCATTTTGTAAAATTTGCTTTACTCCTGTCGGTTGTCATTGCTACAGTTGAAAGAGCCTTTTCAACAATGAAGTTGATCAAAAGTGAATTGTGAAATCAAATGGATGATAATTTCATGAGCAGTTGTATGGTGCCTTATGTGGAAAAATGAATAGTTAATATTGTTTCCGATTAGAGTATTATGAATATGTTTCAAGAAATGAAAATTCGTAAGAATTGTAATAATATGTTTTAGTTAATCAAACTTATTTTATTTGTTTCTTTGCATATTTTTTTAATAGGCATAATACATAAACATGTCCTTTAACTTGACATCAGTTCTCAACTATGACATCCAACTTTGGATGTGCACAAGTAGGCATTTAAACTTGCATAAAGTTGAACAAGTATAGACGCATGTGTCCTATGTGGCATAATATATGTGGGATGCCATGTAAGACCTGAATTGGTCACGTAAGATGACACATAGGATGCATGTGTCTACTTATTCAACTTTATACAAGTTTAAGTGTTTACTTGTGCACACCCAAAGTTAGAGAGCATAGATGAAAGTTGAAACCAAGTTAAAGGGCACATTTATGTATTATGCCTTTTTAATATAAATTGAACCCACTTGATAAAAAGTCTGGATCCGCCACTGCAGATAGCCATCACTATTCATGGTGAAAAAAGTTACAGGTACGTTCTGGTGTAATTTGATCAATTTGATGTTCTCTGGATAAATAAAATCGAACCGCAAATTACATTAAATCGTAAATTGAGTTAAATCAAAAAATAAATCCGACTAATGGTTTGGTTTGACTTAGTTTGGTGTTGAAAAAAAATCCGACTATAATTACTTTGGCTTAGTTTTAACTGAAAAAGGTCAACCCAAACCGAACCAACCCGATATTACATTTGTATAATTTTTTAAAATATTTAATATATAAAAATATTTACTATGATGCAATTTATATATATATCTTAAATTTTTTCATTGTTTTTATCTTTCAACATATTATTTCAAGTTTAAACTTAGAATTTTAAATGGTCCAATAAGTTTTATAGCTCATAGATATTAGTACCTCAAATAAAGCCCAAATCAATATCAATGCTAATAAAAATATTCATTAAACACTAGAAATGACAATAGTGTTGGATATCTATTCTTTAATTTTGCATAAATACATAGCTTAAATTTATTTTTTTATTTAATATTTAATGTTATTTTTTTAAGAAATACCTAAGATAGTTATATCTTGCTGGGACTAAAGAAATATTTGAAGCACAAGTTAATTATATGCTTGAATGAATACTTTACCGGAAAACCCCGAGAAAATCGAAAAATTCAAAAAAAATCAAAATTGAAAAACCCGGATTTTATTGGTTTGGTTTGATTTATAGACTTAAAAATTCAACGCAAATAATTTGATTTGATATTTAAAAAATCCGAACCAATCCAATCCCTATACACAGTACACCCCTAGTCTCCAATAGCATTTTTTCTTTTGAGGAATGTTTAAAGACAACTATTACTGCTACTCTAGCCACTTAGAAGTATACTAGAAACATGAGCCCGTGTCAGTACGGACCTAATATATATTATTTTTTTATTACAATTTTTATGACGCATATGAAATTTTGAGACTCAATCAATTTTTTTTTTATTGTAATGTTTAAGCACATATAATACTTTTACATAATTTTTATATATATAAATTTTATTTCAAGAAACTTAAAGTTTCTATTACCGAATTTATGGTCTAAGTTACTGGATAATCTCTCCGGCCACTTCAAATTGATCATAAACCAAATTACTTCACAAAGTATCATGCATATGTTTCACTAAACGATGTGATACAATCACTTTATAGAGATTTTAGAATTAAAATTACTAAGTTACCCAAATTATATTTGATAACTTGTTCACAGAAGTTCGATTGATCTGAGTTAGGAAATCGCAGTAACTCAATTGATTTGCTATCTGAATTTTTAATTTATTTGTGAGGGTTCAATTTCTCACCTTATAATCTCGTTCCTCCTCCCCCTCCAGTTCCTCTTCCCTAAAAGTTAAAACTATTGTATAACTTTTTGTACACTAAATTTCAAGAGAAATAAACCAATTATTAAACAAAATAATTTTAGTTCATGATATTATTGAAATAATCCCCATAGAAATTTTAAAATAAATTTAGTAAGATATTGATAGAAATAATCCCACAAAACAATAGTGTAACTGAGAACCAAAAAGAAATGGAATGATCAGTGACAATATAACATGGGATCCACCTATTTATGTTCAAGAAGATCCAAACAAAGTCGACGACGAAGAGCACACTTATATATATACTAGTTTAGAGTACGTGAGTTGCACGTGTGCATCACGTCAAGTCGCCAATCAATATGAAATGTATAAAGGAAGCCAAGAGTAAATGATTGAATTTAGCAAAATATAATATTTCTTCTTTGACTTAAACAAAGAGCGCTACAACTCTTTTTCAATTCATAACTCGAATAAGTTGACAACCACAATTATGAGCTAGTAACAGATATGAGGATGAACTTAATTGACAGATAAAATTTTGAAATAAGTACCTAAAATTATTATGAGTGCACAAAAATCTGCATAAGTGAGAAAAATCAGGTGCAGAATCAAAACTCGATCAAAGTTAATTAATATAACATTAACTCAATTCAAATAATATTAAATAACTTTCACACATCAAACACAGAAAGAAAAGATGAAAGAACCCACATACCAAACATGTAAATAAAAAAGGATTTGATTTTTGACTACGAAAAAAGATTTGAAATAGAAAATATAGTCAAGAGGTTGAAACGTCTTATCACATATATTGTAGTATGCACATTAGTTTTCTACCTTTAATGACTTTCATAAAAAGATACTAACGTAATTTATTGAAATCCTAAATATTAAGAAAATAATTAATTAATTATTTTACGTTGCATGTGAATATAAATTTTTTTCAATAAATCACATAATATTATTACAAATGTAAAATAAACCTAAAAAGTAGGGCATTTAAAAGAAAGGCTGCCTTCATCAAACAAATACCAAGCCTGACAAAATAAATGCATTAGTTAATATAGAATAATTATTTTTTGACAAAATAGGTTCAGCTCACCGTAGTTCACAACTTAAAGTAACAAATCAATCTACCCTTGAAGACATCATATTTGCCACTGACATGTTTTACCTCGCTCCACATTCATTTTGGAGGATTTTTTTTTGTTTCCACCCGATGTCTGGTACTTGTATTGGAGCCTCGACTAATCCGGATCGCGCATTACAGGGCTCATTCTGGAGATGACACTCCCAATAGAATTTTCTCCATATTCAGAGCTCGAACCCGAATCCTCTGATTAAGGGTGGAGTATTCCCACCACTACATCACAATCCATGTTGGCCATTTCGTTGAATTAATCATATATCAAGTTCACCTTCTCGTTATTCTTTTTATAACTAATTTTTACCAAGAAATATTAAAATATCCAAGATAATAAAAACAAAAGAACAATTTCAGAAATCTCTCTCGAGTTGGTCTCATAACACGAATCTACCTTGTGATTTAATTTTAAAATATTAAAGTTAAGTGTTGCTTCAACTAGACAATCATGTTTTAGTTGTTTAAACTTGACATTTCATATATGCATGTCTATTCTTTACTCTCCTCCTAATCAAATTTTTTCTATTGATCACTTTGTCATAGATGTCTATTTCAATTTCAATTCCAATTCTTATCTGGTGGATAAAAACTTCAATTCCTAATATTTCATAATTTTAATAAAGATGAAAAGAGGCGCAAAATTAAAAATATTTAAAGCACATAAAAACAAATATGCAACGTCAAATAAAAAAGAAAAGTGCCTCATGAGTACGATAATTAAATATCATGAATAAAAATTAGACGATTGACGAAGAAGTTTACCTCTCGGGATATGTCGATCTGCAGATGCGGTTATCCATTCATAATAACTTTTATAGGAGAGAAGCTTTTGTTGGCAACTCCTTTTTTGAGCAACTCCCTGTTGCTGATCGACTTTGATGCTCTCAGCTTGGTCACACAATATCCGTCGACGATGGTAACTCCGATGACCAACAGTAGCAACTTTGAAGATGCCCAATTTCATGAAGTACTAAGTATTACCATATATTTTAGTCCTGATCTCATATATTTTAGAAGTCAATATTATGAAATTAATTAAATAATAAATTGAGGAGGTGTCACTGTCCTCTCCATGACACAACAATGTCTCTCCTTCCAATTCGTCGCGATTCTTCATCATCAGTGACTGCCACAAAATCAATCCAGTTTGAATCGTTGCTCCATGTTTATGTCAATCTTGACCTTTCAAGTCATTGGGGTATATCTATGTGTGACATCGCATAGATGTACTTGGCAACTTTGTAGCAACTCTTGCTAAGGCCCAACTTGACAAACAATTTATGACTATTGTACATGCAACTTCCACAATACGTCGAGAATAAGTCAAAATTTAACATTCACCATATTGACAATTTCTCGACGAAGCAGTGGGTGGAGTGGATCAAGAAGACCTTCCCATGCTTGAACACCATGAATATCGCGATAAATCTAAAAAGACTTAGGGTTAGACATATTATTCTTACGACAATTTTTGTTATAATAGGCAACTTCTATTGGCATTCTTTTTATAGTAGGTAACTTTTTGTATTTTAGGAGTTATAACCAAATCAACGGTAGTTATAACCAAAAGCTATAATATATTTTAGGAGTGTTCCACGAATTTCCTCCTACAATATATTTTAGGAGTTTAATTTTTCATAATTTAGGAGTCAATATTATAAAGTTAATGACCTAATAATTCATGAAAAAAAATGAAAAGACGATCTTGTCTATTGCGGAGTCTTTTAATGAAGGACAAAAAGTTCAAATCACTTTTCTAAAAGTCTTCACACTTTTAATATATTATAGATATAGATATATTATAGATTATAGATTATAGATATAGATTATAGACTAGAAGGGGCGTGGCTCGTGCTTGACATTGACATGTTTGTATTGAAGTCAAAGGATAAATGATCATAAATAGAAAACGTTTAACAAAACACAAATTATTATATAGCTTAGCTCTATGTAACCATATGTGCAAAATGACATAAGAGTGGTGCCCTTCCAGCAATAATCTAGAGTTCTAGTTACTTCTGTGTTTTTCACCATACTTGTTGATGCAAGTTTGACTTAGTGCCCGTTTGGATTAGCTTTTGGCTTTTGATTTATTTTTGGCATTTTAAGTCAAAAGTAATAAGTTAGTATTACTAACTTATGACTTTTGCCTTATTTTAAGCATTTAGCCAAAAATCAAGTGCTTATAAGCACTTTTTAAATTTACCCAAACACTTCAAAAAAGTTTAAAAATTATTTTTAGCTTAAAGACACTTAAAATAAGCCAATCCAAATAGGCTCTCAATATCACTACACTGTTGCAACTCTACAACTGGCCATACTTGTCTTTTCTTTGCCAGTAGACTTCTTGGTGGCTGGTCCTGCAACACAGGGTTTACATGGAACTAAAATCAGCTGACTTTCTTACGCACGTGTCCTTTAAAATATTTAATGTCAACCTTGAGAAATGAGAACATGTAAATAAGAGAGTATAAATAGAAGTGAGAACATGTAAATAGATTTATCTGCATATGGCATTAACCTAAAAATACTTTACCGGGGAAGAAAATAGGAGAGAGTCAAGTTTAATCCATATTGCATTATTGGCCAAGTACGATCAATCCATTTTAGCTGAAAAGAATTTCACCCAAGTCGTAGGGAAGAACGTTAACTGACTGACCGGTGAAAGGATAGCCGGACCCGCTGAAAGCCGGACCTACAAATAAAATCTCTTCTTATCATATCATAAAAGATTGATTCTAAAACTCATGACAATTCCAAATGAACCCAGCACACAAATTGGTTATGCTCGTTAGGCTTTTGGAAAAAACATGTTACATATATCACTGCTACTGCTTGACAATTTTGTGATAAAACCAGCATCCACAGAAGAATTATGTTACACTATGCCATGTGACTTTCCAGGAAGTGCCTAACCATTCAACTTGTTCACTAATCTCAATTTTTGCTCAACACTTAGAGCTACTTTTTATAAGAAATCTAGGAAATTTCAACCAAAGCTGTTGCTAAAAGTTAATATCGATAAATTAGCAACTTAGGTAGTTTATAAGCTGAAATACTAAATTTAGAAGTTGAATCTCATATTTTTTTTGCAAAATAAATTATAAAACGTATGGAAGTATTACCCATAACTAAAATTTTGTTCAAAACAGAACAAGAATCAAAAAGCTAACAGATAGCCTGCCAGTATTTCAGCCTTAAAACCATCGAAATAGCAACTTGAAGTTATCTTTACAATTCTTCCATCAACTGATTACTCTGGAGCTCTACAATGGTAAAAACTAATCAATCAAATAGATCACCATATATATAATTTTAAATGAAATGAAAATCTCTTGCTTAAATTTTTTTTTCTATGAAGTCTCCTGTTAGAATTTTTGGAGGTTATTTTCCCAAAGATCTTACCTAACCTGAAATCTCTTGCTTAAACATTTTCTACTATTTTCTGTATGTTTATTTTTTCCATCTTGTTCTAATTTGACAGCAGATTTTAGAAGTCTAATGACGACAAAAATGCCCTTAGGCTGATATTTATTGACTTTAGCCAGACATTGAAATACACGGACTATCACAATTCACAACTTAGAACCATACAACATTCTAAATTTAGGATCCACCCCTGACTGCGTATGGTCCAAAAATAGAATAACATACTAAAGACACATTTCTAGCAAAACTCAGATAGCATAACCATATAATGCACCAATAATAACAACAATAATATACCATGTGTGTACATAAACTTTCCCCCTACCTGTTGGAGATATGAAAGCATGTTATATGCTTACCGAGCATGTAATTCTCCAGACAAATGAGCCGAGTCGTCGGGTAAAGTATCTCAAAGGTAGAATCATGAATCGCAGCTTCAATCAAATCAATATCCATTGTATTATGCCTGAAGGAACAGATAGCGCAGCTTCTTTGGCCATGATTCTTGCCATCTCATACACATGAATATGCATTATTACCTGCGCGCTTATTGTGACACCATACGCTAATCCAGCTCTCTCATTTTACATGTTGCTGGTCACAGTTTCTACAACAACAACAACAACAACATACCCAGTGTATTCCCACCAGGTGGGGTCTGGGGAGGGTAAAGTGTACGCAGTCCATACCACTACCTCAGATGAAGTAGAGAGGCTGTTTCCGATAGACCCCCGGCTCTGGTCACAGTTTCTAATGTGGAAATAGTAGCATTTCAGATTTAGAGAAAACGTTGTAAATATTCAGATGAAGAGGGGAAAAAAGTAAGAAGAGAACACACATTATTGAACAGACACATATCAGCTAACTATTTTAGATGAAAGCAACAAAATAGTGAAGATGCTCAGTGAGAAACTATATTTCTAGTTTCTACTGCTCAAGAAAATTATCCAACTCAGACTCTTATCTTACAACAACAACAACATACTCAGTGTGATCCCACAGGTGGGGTCTGGGGAGGGTGGGGTGACCCTAGACCTTATCCCAGCCCCTACTATGTGTAATTCAGACTCTATGTAACATAAAATAAGGTTTGACCTCTTGAACCTGGTCCGCTAACAGATATGCTTAAAAGGCAATTATCTTATGCAGATTTGACCATATCCTACCCAATTACTATATCACAAGTTAGACTAATTAAGCAAAACAGATGCACTGAATATCTAAGAGTAGAGAGTAGTAACTTTGTCAGACCCGATTATCTAGCAGATTAATGTTGAATTGAATAATTTTTCTTTTTCTTTTAAAGAAAATACAAGTAAGAGATAGAGAGCTTTTCAGGTTGGTAGCCCATAAAAAATTTCAGATGACAAGGGAAAAAACTATCACAAACTAAGCATGTTCACATAAGATGCTTGTGAAAGAAGCAACTTTTGACTGAACATAAATTCAACACTTTGAAATAGGTAAGCCGACAAATTAAAACATCTTTCCTACCTTTTTGTTCACATAAGAAATAAATCCTGATTGATCAGATTAAACAAATTCAGTCAATGTAATCTCTAAGTAAGAAGCTAAGAAGTATGTTTTGTCTTATAAGCTAAATCACTTTTCGTTTAGTGCAGTCTTGGAAAGATGCTAAAGATAGTTCATTTGAAATCTGGAATATTACATACCTATGGATGTGCAGGGTATAACCTGATGAAGACCAATCTGTTACTCAGAAAGTTACATACAACGATATTTTAAGAGAATGCCTTTCGAATGACTTCCTCGTAAACTATATTGTATATAGAATGATCATCTCTGTCTTCTGCTGTTGGTGGACATATTAGTATCTTTACGTTTTCTAAACTTTTGCTCTAGATAAAGCAACATAAAGTTGACCATGAGAGAACACGGACTCACGTAAATAAATTCCAACAAAGTCTAATGTCTAGCCTTGTGCTTTGTTAATTGTCATAGCAAAAGATAATCGGAGTGGAAACTGTGTTCTTTTGAAAGCAATAGGTAACTTTCCATCTTGTGATGCTAATAGTGGTATTTTGGGAATGAATACATGTGTATTTTTTAAATCACCGGTGGCAATGGTAGCACTTACTACATGTGTCTTAAAATCATGACACATTAATCTTGTGCCATTACATAATCCTTCACGAGGATTTAAATTTCACAATAAGATAACTGGACAATTGTTTTTCAAAGTTAACTTGTAGGGTGGCAAATTAGGAGGGTTTAAGGTGTGTAAAAAATCTTCAAATTGGCATTGGTCGCTTGGTTCAATAGTTTCATCAATTGCAGTATATATTTTCACATTGTTGGGAAGTTGTTGTATAAGCATGTCATTTATTTCATTAACAAAATCATTTTTTGTAGTTAAAATAGCACGGGAAGTCATAGAAGATGGATTGGAAAAGAATGTACATAGATCAGGATAAGCAGCTTTGAATAAAAGATCTAAAGCTTGTGTTTCATTTGTAAAAGGAATAATAAAATTATCTAGAATCTCATCTCTGTCATTGCTATTAGTTTTTTCTTGTCCATTTCCAATTCTCATTAAATATTCACAAAAAGTAGGATCTTCTTTTGCACGCATGGTTTCTGACAAATATAGCTTCTCAAGATGATACCATATATCAGAATATAATAAACTTTCACAAATAAAGTCTTCTTTTTTGCCACTACGAACAACAAGAAGTGTTTGTCTAAAGTCTCCTCCAAAAACTACAACTTTTCCTCCAAAAAGTATATTTGTGTTCATGAGATCTTTTAAAAGAGTATCTAAAGCTTCAATCATTTTCTTTTTTGCCATTGAGACTTCATCCCAGACAATTAACTTTGAATCTTGAATTAGAGTCGCTAATGAAGTTTGTTTACTAATAGTACACGTAAAAGCCTCAGCAATGTCGATAGGAATTTTGAAACGTGAATGAGCAGTTCATCCTCCAGGTAGAATAGAAGCTGCAACACCAGAACTTGCAGTTGCTAAAGCTACAAAATCTTTTGATCTTACATTAGCTAATAGAGCTTGGTATAGAAATGTTTTTTCGGTTCCTCCGGGGCTATCGATAAAAAATGCTCCTGATTTGTTAGAATATATTCTATCAAGAATTGTATCATATGCTCTTCTTTGTTCAGAGTTTAATTTCCTTTCTAATAGTAGATCTTCTTCACTCACTATTATATTTCTTTCAAATTGAACGTCTTTTGCCTCGTTTGTTATAGTAGAAGGCATAATATTTTCAGAAATAAACTTGTATTCGTAAATATTATGTCCCATTTACTGTAAAACTTCATTGATATGATTCAAAACTAAATGTCAAATATCTTTTGTTCCTAGATTTGGAATTCTCTTGAAGTCTTCAAACATATGGTTCTTGAATTTTTCACATAATTCTCTTGGATTTCCAGGATTGCAGTGAACTAATAATGTGGCGAATAAGCGTATTAAACTATATGGTATTTGATAACTTACAGATTCAGACATACATTCCATTAAATTGCCATCATAATGTAGTAAGCCTCTCTTTTCTGCAGCTTCTCTAAATATGTGGCATTATTTTCCATTAACTGTACGAAGGTCTTCATATGATTTAGGTGCTCGTACATTCATCAAAAGTAGTCTTAGATAATATCTTTCTCCTTCAGTTGGATGACATGTTACAATTCTTCCGATGGCGATACCTCGTTTTCGACGGGACCACATTTTATCAGATAATGACCATACCAATACTCTGGGAATTCTTTATATAATAATTTAAGATTTTTAGCATCTTTATTGATTCTATTCATTAGAAAAAATTCTGTTAACATTGTCTTCTTAAACATTGGATTATTTACAATTTGATGTACACTTTGGGTACTTTTAAAGGATATAAATTGGTGTCCCTCAAGGTGTAACTGAAGTTGATATACGCTTGGAGTCATTTCACTTATAGGAAAAGCAAATAGACGTCATGCAGCCTCTGGAGCAGAGACCCATCTAGCAGAGCGGTATTCTTTTATTTCATCTATTTCTATGCTTGTAGCATTATCATGGACTATAAATGCAATTTTATTATGACCTTTACAAATATATTTATAGAGATATTTGACAACTTTAATGTCAGAACATACTTCAACGTTCATATGACAATTAAATTTACCAAGTAAAAATGGATTGTAAGGAACAACCCATGAATTATCAATTTTCTGTCCTCTGATTTCGGGCGGTTTTTCTATGTGTCGTCTTCTATAAATAGGCTATGAATTTTTTCCTTTTGTTGTTTGTTCTGCGAGTTCTTTAGGATATCTGAATTTACAACATCCTTTTTTTTGCATGCAAGAATTTGAAGGATTTAAACAGCCACAAGGTCAGTGAATCATGTGTTTAGTTACAAGAGAATATAAAGAGGAATCTTTATTACAATCAGGCAATCAAGCACAAACAAATTTGTCGTAAGCCTCAGGTGTTAATAATTTGTATCTATCAGCAAGTATAATAAGAAAATGAGCATGTGGGAGTCCACGTTTTTGAAATTCTATAGTATACATAAAAGCCGCCACTTTTCCAAAGATATTCTATTTTAATATATTTGTTTTAAGTTCCTCTACTTTTGCTCTAAATAGTCGACTAGTTAGATCAGGCCTATTTTGAACTTCATCCATTGGCAGTAAATATTTTTTAATTTCAGGTCAAGAAGGATTGCATGTCATTGCAAAAAATATGTTTGGTTTTTCAAACCGTTGTACTAATGCAGTAGCATCCATATATCGACGGCGCATATCTCTTGGCCCGCCTATGAAACTTCCAGGAAGGAAATTTTTTTTTCCAATATTCGAGGTATCTCTTTCTCCTTGTCTTAGCAAGTCAATAATACCTTGTAATACCACAGCTCTAAATAAATCCTGATTAAATGAAAAGAAATCTAATCTTTGTGTCTCAAGCTTTATATATAGGTCAACAATGTACTGTTGAAATACTCTTCCAGAATGTGAAGTTTCATTTGGCTCATCATCTCTAATTTGAATTTTGTAACAATAATATTCACGGCAAGAAACAGTTTTTCTTTTCTTTTTTCCTTTTGATAAAACTTCAGATTCCATATCAAGCAATCCATCGATTGAAGTCATTTTTCTATACTTGGCAGTTGTTCATATTTACAGTAAATTTTATAATTAGAATAACTATATGTTTCAGTAATCTTTTTAATACCACAATGCCATCCACTTTGTCCGTATGGAAATAACAGTGGATATTGTAATGGATCATAACAGTCGTAATAATAATTTACCAACTGGCTTCTGTTACTATGAGTGTATACTCGAATATGCGGTGTAAATTTTTTGTCAGTTGGTTGTTCTTCTATCCATATTGCCCCAACTTCAGGTGCAGTAGGTAAGTTGTATGTTCTTTGGTCTAAATCAGAATCTGACTTAAGTGCAATGTAGAATTCAGACAATTTTGGCACGATTTTAGAAAGATACAATATGGATTGACCTTTTGGATATTCATTAGTTTGCCAACGACCATTTCGCTAAACTGTTCTGATAACCCCATTCGATTCCTCATCTAATTTTTGTTATCATAAAAGTACAATTGTAAATTTTTGGTTTTTTCTCTCGAAGGAACTAAATCTTCAATGAAATGATACATTTGTCCTTGTACTCTAAAAGTATATATACTGTGATCTCTCTTTGCTAATAGTCTATCATAATTTACACCAAGAGAGGTAAATGCAAACATATTATTGTAGGCTCTACTATAAGTACGAAAGTGTTTAGATTCTTCAGTGTTGCCTAGATACAAAGCTCGCAACTCTGTAGGCATTCGATGAGAAATTAATCTAATTGATCCGTTATCCCAGCAGAAGCCTGGAGATTCATATTGGATCCTTTTTGCACTACAAAGTTTACAATTTGGAACTTCTTTTAGGTATACGTAATTTTTTATTAATAAGTCATCATTGTGTATGTTAGCTGCTAATTTTTTTTTTTACCTGTACATGGTGAATTATGATAAGGTTCTGAAAAGGGACATTTATATGATATAAGGAGAATATAATCGTAGCAGATAAATACATACCATTGTCTGCAATAGCTGCTGGAGTTGGTAAATCCGTAGTCTTGAAACGGCTAATGTACACAGAGTAACTTTTTACACCCAATGTGCACAGAGTAACTTTTTTCCATCAAGTCATTGTTTCGAAAGTTGACTGCTAATATTTTTTGACCTGTGCGTGCAAAATTGTGATAAGGTGATGGAAAGAGACATTCGTATGATGTAAGAAGATTATATTCTTAGTAGATAAATACATACCATTGTTAACAATAGCTGTTGGAGTTGGGAAATCCATAGTGTTACATATACTTGATGTTGATCCTGATAATGAAATGGCTAATGTTAGACATGCTAACAAAGCAGTAAAGCAAATAGTGCAGTTAGAGTAGTAGAAATATTAGCATTGGACTCACCGACTTCATAGGCGGAAAGGCAACTAATCATATTATTTCCTTTGGCAACAGTTGCTGGTGTATTTGTATTTGTAGCTGTAGAACCATGAGCTAAAAATGAAAGAGAGTAAATACTAACTATAATGGTATAAATCAATGTACACATCAGAGCAAGTTTTTCCTAACCTTCTTCAGAAGGTAATGGAGGATCACAGATTATAAGCGCAGCTTGTCTTTGACGTTGAGCAGCAGCTTGTGTTGAGGCTACTGTACTATCTGAATGGTAAGTAAGTCGCTGCCTTTTGAATTCCGCTCTGTTAGTTCGCAGTTACAACAAAAAAAGATTGTTCTTTCTCAGGCGACATTTGCGCATATCTGGTGCGGCGTCTCAAGTTTCTATCAGCTCGTCGTTGTTCCTTAATCTTTTGAGCTCTGAGTGCCACAATGTGTTCATTTGTGGACATTTCTTTAAAACGACAATGCTCAAAGGGCTTCGTCAATAAAATGCTTTTAGCACCGAAAAAGATCAGACTGATATTCAGTAGCTCAGCAAAAAGATGCACCTATATGAGGTTATTTCCAAGCATGCAAAGATTAAATCAGACCAAATTGGCGACATTCAGTAGTAAACTCCCAAAAAAGGTGACGTAGCATAATTTTCATCAGTCTAGCTCCCAGCAAGCCGATAAATTTATTATCAAAAAAAGAGGGGAAACAATACCCAGCAGGGAAGGAGCAGGAATAAGTTCTAAATAAGAAAGAAATAATTCTAATTTCAACAGTGAAAACTGAGGAAGAAAAGAGTCAGATACATAGCGAGCAAGGATTAGCAATAAGGTATAATTAAGAAAGAAAAACTAATCTTAAAATTTTAATGAGGAATTTTGTCAAACACATGGAGGACTAAAGCGGGATCATATTTCTTGAGAAAGCTAAAGCCAAACAAATACAACGAAAAAGTATCAGAAAACAGACAGGAAAATAGAGAATTCGTAATTACACACGAAACATAAAGTAGCACCTGTAAATTCTGCTATGCATAAAACGGAAACTACTGAAGTGCGTAGAAATCGGCAGGAAGTTAGGGAAGGCGAAACAGACGATGGAGGAGGAAAATAATCCAAGCGAGATGTGTGCTAAACTGAGTGGAAGGAGAAATCTATGAGATACATGGAGAGAATTTAACAGATGACATGTATTCATAGAAAAGGAGTAGGAAAACACATACTACCAAATGGAATATGTATAGGCATTCTTTCAATGATTAGAGAACAATAATAATAATTTAAAAAATATTTAATATTTTTCGACTACTTCGGCAATATGCTTGTTTCATTCCATTTTCATTCAGAAAATTTCAACTGAAAAAGAAACACAAGACTAACTTTGTTTTTCTCATACCATATGTTTTAGGTTCTTTAATTATTAATTTTTTCTAATAACTTTTATCATGTTACATTATAGTGAATATCTATCAAAATATAGTGAATGTCTATCAAGAATATAGAGAGTATATATCAAGATCTATGAAGATATATTGAGTATCTATTAAGATATGGAATGTCTATCTTTTGGAGAGAAATTAGGAGGAATTTTCCCTATAAATAGAGGGGTTTTATTCATTGTAAATCATCTTGAATCCATCCCCCATTCCTCAAGAGAAATAAGAAGTCTTCTCTCTTCTCTCTCTTATTCTTCTTGTTCTTTATTATATTAGTTTATAATACGTTATCAGCACGAGTCTCTAACCAATTGAGATATCTACTTTAATTGGTTCAACGGTAAGCTTGATATGATAAGAAACCAATTTAGCGGTAAGCTTGAATGTTTGGTACGGTTTGAATAGATTTAGTAATGGTATTATTGTCCATCTTAATATATTTTTATTTTTAAACTTTGCTGGTAAACAGTCTAGACATATGTCTATTTGGGCAGTGAAACAAGTACACTAATGGAATACTGATGATATATAATTCTATTGATTCTATTGATTAGTATATGCATATATTGAATACTGATGATATATAATTATTATCACACTCACGTTTTTTTTACATATGACTAACATTAGATGCTCAAAATAGAGTATAAGATGTACTGATATATGAACGGATGATTATTTTTTGTTGGCTTACATGACTCCTAATTACTGCCAATTAGAAATTTCCTGTTAGTCCAAAAGAAATAAAAATGGATTTTGGTTATAAATATTCATATTGTTATATTAGTAAATAATTTATTTTCTTCTATGGTGGTGACGATAGATCAAATATGTGTCATGATATATTTTGGCTTATTTATTGATTGAGCGTAAGATGGTGGATTTAAGTCCATAAGGGTAAGACATTAGGTTAGAGTCCTGATGCACCATGGTGATAAGATGTTGGGTTCAAGTCCCATCAATTTATGCCTAAGACGCCTTTACATGGATAAGACGTTGGGTTTGAATCTCAATGCACCATATTAATGATATAATGATGGCTAAGGCAAAATAATGGGTTTTTGATGAAAAGTCATGAAACTTATCCCATTGAATATGCATCATTCCCTGAAGTAGTAATTACTTTGAAGTCTGGTAACTCTGAAAGATGTTAGAGAAAATTTCTCTACCACCATTTGTATGCCTCGATTTGCTCCCGAATTAGCAATATCTTTAACGAGGCTATGAGCTATCATAATTTGATATGCTCAAGGCATGATTATATTCCATTCCTGGAGAATGCGAATTTTGATTATTATAATTACAGATCTATACCCTGGGGTGAATGTGATTGTATATACATTCAAACGTGTTCTTAGTTGTGAAGATATCACAATCCACCTCCAGAAGAGGTAGAATAATTGGAAGATTGAATATCTCCAAGTTACTATAGTAAGAAACACGAATGTGAAAAGTTACCCAAGCATGATGAGATCACATGCCATAATAAACTAGGAGTTTATTGATATAAAATTCATGTCATAGTAAACCAGAAGTTTACTAAAGCAAAAGGCACATGTCATGGTAAACTTGGAGTTTACTAGTACAAACAAGTTCATAAGTTGGCATGAACGATTATGACATTCCGAAGATGTGCATTGAGTATTGGACATGTAATGAGGAACTACAAGATTCTTCAACAATTCTTTATGTTGCTTGTTCTCATGATATGTTGGTTGGACCAACTAACGTTGGGATTGGATTCCCTAAAATCTGGAAAGTATAAAAGGTGAATATGGGTCTGTTCACCTGTCATATGATTTATTAAGATGCATCGATATAAAATGATCACATGCTCGTTTATTGTCAACCTGCAGTTTGACATTCATAAAGTTACTTGCTCAATCTAAATTGAGTTGAGAGCATAATTTCCAGATTATGTAATCAAGACAATTCATCTTGATAAATGCTGGTTTGGCGATGAATACCTCCGATAAACAGCTGAACCATTACTTATTAGAACAAAACTTTATGTATTGGTCTGAAATATGAAATATTACATACAATAACACTTGTATGCATTGGATCAATAAATTATGATTAATTCCTCCCTCTCAATTGGTTCAAGGTCAGGAACCAAATATTCCATCTAGAAATTTTTGATGTGCGGTATATGATTAATGGATATACTATGATGCACAAAGATGGATTCTCTAAAGTAAATTGAGATGTATGTTAGTTTTCCTAACATAAGGGGGAGATAATAAGGAGCTAAGAAAAATATTTTGAATTATCAATATTATGATCCTCATTCAAAAGATAATTCAAGTTCAAATGCTAGGAGCATTTGCTGACCCAAAATTAATCTCATAGTTATCTGTAAATGCTCCAATTGGATGTCTCTGAAGGACAAAGTCTACCATTGCATGAAGCATGGTAGATTAATCGGTTCCAAATGAAATAATCCTTGAAAAGGATAAGGAGCAAATGATCATAATAAAGAGGCAATGTACTCTTGAAGAGCATACGACATAACACTTCATGAAACCTCATGAGAGGTTTAGGTACCTAAATAATTGAAGTGATGAGATCTCAAAATGTTATGTCACATTACGAATCGATATAAATGATGTCTCGTCGACGATATTTTTGATACAATATGACGCAATATTGTAAAAGATTATGAGGATCTGAATTCTACGTTTATTTAAGCATGCTGACGTAGAAGTATTTATCAAGTGACATGAGAGGATGCATCTTGGTAGGCATAAAGCCTATTTGATTTGCAGTCCATACATTAGAAGATGTCACACATGAAATATTGAATATTGTCACTTGACAAAATCGTTATGGAAATCCCCAAAGGATTCAAAATGCCTGAAGCATATAACAGTTTCTGGGAAACTTATTTATAATCCTTATAAGGGATAAATTGATGATTTGAATATTATTGAAACTCTTAAAGAGTTTTCAAAAGCAATAGATTATTTGCTTAAATAAGAAACATGCAGAATTGGATTGGATCCTGAAGTACCATATCTGGTACAATTGATCCATTTATACATCTTGCTACAACTATGAGCATGATAGAGTTTTACTCCTACATGGAGATAGTGAAGTAGATCACTTACATATTGCAATTGAAAGCCCTTGTATGAATGTGTTTATACTAACACATATTGTCAAGCTTTTGAATATACATGATATTCATATGATCGACATAATGGTTGATACAGACATATTACCTATTCTCATGAAGGGTTACTGTCATACCATGTATGCATGACATTGATATTATGCTATGATAGCTATTCATAAAGCAAGTCGAGAATGTATGTGGCTGAGGTCAATGATACATCTCATTCAAGAAAAATGTGGTTTGAAATGTGACAAAGTACCCACGATTTTACATGAAGAGAATGCGACATGCATAGCACAACTCAAGGAAGGATTCATGAAAGGAGATAGAATGAAACACATTTCGCCAAAGCTTTTCTACATACATGAGCTCCAAATGAATGGTGATATCAACATGCAATAAATTTGTTCGAGTGATCATATGATTAATTTATTCACAAAGTCTCTATCAAATACAACTTTCGATAAGATGATGCACAAGATTGGAATGTGAAGATTCAAGATTCGAAATTGATGTTCTCATCAGGGGGAGCCAATACGCGTTGTACTCTTTTTCCCTTTCAAGGTTTTGTCCCACTGGGTTTTCCTTGTAAGGTTTTTAATGAGGCAACCGATATGCGTATTATTAGAGATGTGTACTCTTTTTCCTTCACTAGATTTTTTTCCCAATGGGTTTTTTCTAGTAAGGTTTTAACGAGGCACATTATCTATCAATTAGACATTCAAGGGGGAGTGTTATAAATGTATTTACATTATAGTGAATGTCTATCAAGATATAGTGAATGTCTATCAAGAATATAGAGAGTATATATCAAGATCTATGAAGATATATTGAGTATCTATTAAGATATGGAATGTCTATCTTTTGGAGAGAAATTAGGAGGAATTTCCCCTATAAATAGAGGGGTTTTATTCATTGTAAATCATCTTGAATCCATCCCCCATTCCTCAAGAGAAATAAGAAGTCTTCTCTCTTCTCTCTCTTATTATTCTTGTTCTTTTCTATATTAGTTTATAACATATCATATATTTTTCTCTTACCATATATTTTAGAATTTCTTAATTATTAATTCCTCTAATATCTCCTACAATATATTTTTCTCTTACCATATATATTTTAGGACTCTTTAATTATACTAATTCATATTTCCTCTTTTTTCAATATTTTAAATTCTCTTCTTTATTAATTTTATTTGTTATTTATATATAGTTTAAGTAAAATTTATATAAGGTAAAATTCTAGTGATATGAAGTTTTAAATATTTAAGACTTCAGAGTTTGAATAAGAAAAAATTTATGCAAATCTTGCGGGGGGGGGTTTTCTTTCACATATCTTCTTTTCTTTATTCCTTTTTACTGAGTTTTCTTCTTTTCTCTCTAGTCTCATTACTCTTTCTTTTTTCATGTCTTGCATCGTATGATTACTTTTATATTTAAGGATAATATAGCTTTTAAAAATAATTTGAATATAACACATTTAATTTCAGTTTAGGGTGAATTATTTATATCTTTTAGGTGAATTTCTTTTCACAAATACAAAATTTTAATCAAAGTCATTTATAATTTATAGGAACGTGCGTTGTACGTTTATCCCAAGTTATTTAATATAAAACTTGAATTACTAATGATACATTTTAAATAGAAGATATATTTTTACAAAATAAAAATTAAAACAATACAAAACACTCTTAATTTGAAGTTAAATCACTACTAAAATAAACAGGAAAACCGACCACAAAAAGCGACCACAAGTGGTCGATTTTCCTGTATTTGCAACCAAAAAACCGACCACATTGTGTGGTCGGTAAAATAGTGGTAGCTTTTCCAAAAGCGACCACATGTGGTCGTTTTTTTAAAAAAATATTTATTTATTTATAAATTGATATTAATTATATTTTAAATAATTTTTTTTATTAAAATTCTTTTTATATTAAAAAAATTTATTAAAATTTTTTCGACCACATGTGGTAGTTTTTTGTAAAAAAAAAAAAACTTTTTTAGAAAACCGACCACATGTGGTCGGTTTTTGTAAAAATTTTTTAATAATTTTAGAAAACCGACCACATGTGGTCGGTTTTTGTTAAAAAATTTAATAATATTAAAAAAAAATGTTTAAATAATATTTTTTATTTATAGTGGTCGGTATTTTTGCAAATTTAGTGGTCGGTTTTTCTGGAATTTTTTTAAAAAAATTACAGCATATATGCTGCATTTCCACAGCCCACCAATTCAAAAACATTCAATCATCTCAATACAACCCACCAATTTAGAAACATTAAAACATCTTTTTAAACATTCAAATATCAAAATCAAAACATCTAAATATCAAAATCAAAACATCCAAATATCAAAATCAAAACATATAAACATCAAAGTTTACAAATCAAAAATAAACTAAAGTCCATCCTCATCATCCTCATCATCCCCACCTTCATCATCATCATCAAAATCATTCTCCTCATCTGTAGTGTAATCATCAAGTGAGTTTAGGCCTCTCGCAGCCCGAGGTGCATCACCGGGAAACCCCTTGTTATAAAGATGATTCCTCACAACATCTTCTTTTAGAATGCATGTACCATCACATCTTACACAAGGACAACGAATCAATCCGAAAATTAACCAATCATCAAGTGTTTTGGAATGTTCAATAAATCGATTGACACCTGCTGCAAATTCCTCTCTCATACCCACTCTATTATCATTATTTCGTTGATATATCCAGCTATAATCAAATTCCATCTACACAAGCAATGACAATCTTAATTAAAGTTACTACACTAAACCATTTTCAAGTAACTAATACACATTTTCAAGTAACTAATTCAAATGACCAAGTCTCTACACTTAACCATTTTCAAGTAACTAATACACATTTTCAAGCCACTACCATTTTCAAGTAACTAATTCAAATGCCCAATGCTCTACACTTAACCATTTTCAAATAACTAATTCACATTTTCAAGCCACTACCATTTTCAAGTAACTAATTCAAATGCCCAAGTCTCTACACTAAACCATTTTCTAGTAACAAATACACATTTTCAAGCCACTACACTTAACCATTTTTAATTAACTAAAACACATTTCAAGTCTATACACTTAACCATTTTCAAATAACTAATACACATTTTCAAGTCATGACCATTTTCAAGTAACTAATTCACATTTCAAGTCACTACTATTTTCAAGTAACTAATTCACATTTCAAGTCTCTACACTTAACCATTTTTAATTAACTAAAACACATTTCAAGTCTCTACACTTAACAATTTTCAAGTAACTAATGCACATTTTCAAGTAAGTATTTGCACATTACAACTTACTACACTTAACCATTTTCAAATAACTAAACCATTTTCAAATAACTAATACACATTTTCAAGTCACTACCATTTTCAAGTAACAAATACACATTTTCAAGCCACTACCATTTTCAAGTAACTAATTCAAATGTACAATGCTCTACACTTAACCATTTTCAAATAACTAATTCACATTGTCAAGCCACTACCATTTTCAGGTAACTAATTCAAATGCCCAAGTCTCTACACTTAACCATTTTCAAGTAAGAAATACACATTTTCAAGTCACTACACTTAACCATTTTTAATTAACTAAAACACATTTCAAGTCTATACACTTAACCATTTTCAAGTAACTAATACACATTTCAAGTCACTACACTTAACCATTTTCAAGCAACAAATACACCTTTTCAAGTCACTACCATTTTCAAGTATCTAATACACATTTCAAGTCACTACACCTAACCATTTTCAAGTAACAACTACACTTTTTCAAGTCACTACACTTAAGCATTTTCAAGTAACAAATACACTTTTTCAAGTCACTACCATTTTCAAGTAACTAATACACATTTTCAAGTCACTAAACTTAACCATTTTCAAGTAACTAATACACATTTCAAGTCACTACACTTAACCATTTTCAAGCAACAAATACACTTTTTCAAGTCACTACCATTTTCAAGTAACTAATACACATTTCAAGTCACTACACCTAACCATTTTCAAGTAACAAATACACATTTTTCAAGTCACTACCATTTTCAAGTATCTAATACACATTTCACGTCACTACAATTTTCAAGTAATTAATTCACATTTCAAGTCACTACACTTAACCATTTTCAAGTAACAAATACACATTTTCAAGTGAATACATTTAACCATTTTCAAATAACAAGTTCATATAGTCAAGTGGCTACACTTAACCATTTTCGAATCACAAGTTCACATTTTCAAGTGACAACACTTAACCATTTTCAAATCACAAGTTCACATTTTCAAGCGACTACACGTAACCATTTTTATGTCACTAGTACGTATTTTCACTTCTAATATAAGTCAAATAGTTCTACAAATTTAATAAAGCAAATAAGTAGAGGCGTCGCATGTCCCTCACACCATAAAATCATCACAAAACCTATGGCTTTCAAAGCCTTCTACAACAAATAATCCCACCATAACACTACATTAGACTTCAATATAAGAAAATATAGAGAAATCAACTTACCTTTAAGTAAAGTAATGTTCCAAAAGCTTTCACAAAAATTGATCCTTCCTTATGATATGCCTCTTTGCAAATATCTAATTCAAATCTGAAGAAAAAATATTATTTATCAAAAGAGAAATCACCGATTAACAATTTTTTGACACTCAATAACATACTTGGTCCCCGAAATTCGAAATAGAAATTACACCAAAAAATACAAAACATATAGATCGGAGGACTTCACCTTCAGAAAAAGAGACTGCTGCAGAGCTGCTGCTGCGTCGGACCTGTTCGGAGCTGCGGCGGCGGACTGCTGCGGCGGAGTTGCTGCGACGCAGCACTGATGCTTCCGATCTGCGGCGGCGGCGGCCTGCGACCAGCTGCGGCGGCGGAGATGCAGCGTCTGTGGAGCTCCTGCAAAGGTCGATGAAATTGTTGTTGTGGGTAATTAGAAAAGAAAGGGTTATAAGGGTATTTGGGTTGGGTCGGGTCAGGGGTAGTTGGGCTGTAAAAAAAATATTAGAAAACCGACCACTTGTTAGGAAAAAATTAAACATATAGAATAAATCGTATTATATTTATAATAAATACAAAAAAAATTAATACGATGTATATAAATCGAATAATTAGTTAATTCATCGTCACACACAAGTAGTATATTTCCTCAATTGTATAAATAAATTGGGAAATTGATTTGAATTAGACTGTTATTTAATATACTCTGATGAATTATCAATTAATTAGCTTACATTATTATAACTTCAACAGTATATGATCTTACATCGATCGTATGATATCAACGTGTTATTCAAAATACTTGAATAGATTCAGTTAGGTTGCTCTTGACTGCTACGTACATCACTACACGAGATATACGTATACACACACACACACACACACACACACACACACACACTCTATTGACTATCAGTTTCTAAATATGTACTATATGCATCACATACACGAGTATATTACCCCGTAATACAACGTATTTCAAATATACTCTGATGAATTATCGATTAATTAGCTTACATTATTATAACTTCAATAGTATATGATCTTACGTCAATCGTATGATATCAACGTGTTATTCAAAATACTTGAATAGATTCAGTTAGGTTGCTCTTGACTGCTACATACATCACTACACGAGATATACGTATATACACACACACACTCTATTGACTATCAGTTTCTAAATATGTACTATATACATCACATACACGAGTATATTACCCCGTAATACAACGTATTTCAAATATACTCTGATGAATTGTCGATTAATTAGCTTACATTATTATAACTTCAACAGTATATGATCTTACGTCGATTGTATGATATCAACTTGTTATTCAAAATACTTGAATAGATTCAGTTAGGTTGCTCTTGACTGCTACATACATCACTACACGAGATATACGTATATACACACACACACACTCTATTGACTATCAATTTCTAAATATGTACTATATGCATCACATACACGAGTATATTACCCCGTACTCTGATGAATTATCGATTAATTAGCTTATATTATTATAACTTCAACAGTATATGATCTTACGTTGATCGTATGATATCAACGTGTTATTCAAAATACTTGAATAGATTCAGTTAGGTTGCTCTTGACTGCTACGTACATCACTACATGAGATATATACATATACATCACATGCACGAGTATATTACCTCATAATACAGCGTATTCCTTATACTCTAATTAATTATCGATTTTATTTTTTTAAAAAAAATACCGAGCACTTGTGTTCGATTTTTTAAAATTAATTGATTTTTATTTTTATTTAAAAAAAAATAAAAATTAATTGATTTTTATTTTCTTGAAAAAACTGACCACAAGTGGTCAGTTTTTTAAAATAAGTGGTCGGTTTTTGAAAATAAATTTAATATATTTGCTATAAAAAATTAAAAAGAATTTTTAAATAATTATTTTATTTATTTTTAATCAAAAACCAACCACATGTGGTCGGTTTTAAGGAATTTTATTTTTGCTAGTTAATTTAATTAATTTTTGGAAATTTTAAAATAGAAAAACCGACCACTTGTGGTCGGTTTTTGATTAAAAAAAAAATTATTTTTTTTTACGAAAAACCGACCACTTGTGGTCGGTTTTTTTGCGACCACAACCCGTGGTCGGTTTTTTGTGGTCGCTTTTCCTGTTTTTTTTAGTAGTGAATATTCTTGTAAACTTGATACTGATTTAGTGATATATATAATACTCTAATTTAAGGATAAATAAAAACATACTTGAAGATACATAATAAATTAGTTACCTTGTAAAATTAACTATTATTCATAAAAAATAAAAAATCAAATTGATACATAAATTTAATCCCATCACGATCAACCCATCAATCATATCTATGAACATATGTTGGCACAGATATAGGTAATTTTAGACAAGTTTCTTTTGACGTAGATATCTGAATACCAAGTATAGCTCGTAACAATCTATCTTCGGAGCATATGACTATTCTTTCACAACCTAGAATGTTAATTTACCTACTAAAATATCACCTGTCCAAACCCAAAAATCCAGCACCACAATTTCATTTTTATCTAAATTGCAAAGTAAATAGAATGCTAAATACAGGAATATATCCTAATCAAAATCCTCTCTATTACGAATATTAACTAAAAGTTTCCCAATTGATCTCTTCTTCTTTTTCCCTTTGTTTGTTCTTTGCAAAAAAAAAAAAAATTTGAACATTCTTTGTTATGGTATTAATCAAAGGAGTTTCATAGTTATTCTCTCCTTTTGTTCTCCTTTTCAGGCTTAGCTTATGGAAATTTTGTTTCATTTCTTACAAAACTTTTATTTGTATTAAACTCATAAGGACTCCTAAACTTAAATAAATTAGAATCTTTTTTAAGAAGCTTGGATTAATACCGAAGACTTCCAACTGTTCCATAATGCAAATTCTTGAGTTGTAATTGAGTTTGCTTTTTGCATGCCATGAAAATTTATGAGCAACGTACCTCTATCAATTTACTTTTTAAAGGATAACAACATGCGGTTATGCTTCTTGACTTACTTCATAATTACAAGGCTCACAAGACGGCTCTGTATCAGTTGAAAATATAAGTCACAATTTTACACATATTCTATCGGTAAATTAAGCAATTAATCAAACTTAGTTTATTCAAGAATTAATCCAGGCCAAACATAAGTTTATAAAGTGATCATGCTTCAACCACGAGACTTGAGGGATGTCTAACACCTTTCCCTCGGTCAACAGAATTTCTTACAAATATTAAAGAATCAAACTTTCCTTTTTATTAGGGATATCATAATGTGACTCAAGAATGACGAACACTGACAATGAGCCCGACAATCTGGTTACGTCCATCATAGCTATAAAAAGGATTCATAATCTCACAAACTCTTTATTCATATAAATTATTAAAAATGGACACAACACATAAAAATAAATAACTACTCAAATCCTCTAAAAAAAATTAATACGACAAATTAAAAGCCTAATGGAGAAAGGGCTTGGCTGATTAACGATATTAGCTTCTTCATTATGGAATAAAGGCTTTTAGCGGCAAGAAATATACACTTTAATGAATAGTGCTAAGACTTTTACCAGCATTAATTAATTAACATTGGATCCAATGTTATTATAAACTTTAGGGACAATTACAAAGAATATTAAAAGAAGATAAATAAAAACCCAATAACCTTGAACCAAAAGATATTTCATGAACTTAATTGTTATTTCTACAACAATAAAAGGGTTTTAGCGGCAAGAAATATACACTTTAACAAATAGTGCTAATACTTTTTACCGGCATTAATTAATTGACATTGGATCTTATGTTACTATATACTTTTTGGACAATTACAAAGAGGAACTCAATCATGCCGTTTTTAAACGTGTAATTAAAATACACTTAACCCTATTAAACATCAAAAGCTTTAAACTCAAATAAAATATTGGCATAGAAAAGTACGTAAGCATTCAGGTCCACAAAGTCGAAATTTTGAACTCCAAGTTAATTCTCAAACAAATCTTTATGACTATTCGGGGTATATGACTATTCTTTCACGACAACACACATGTTAATTCGTTAGAAGGTTACGTTTTAACTTAAAATAATTGCCCAACTCATCTAAGCTATGGGCAGGTCATGCATATAAGCTATATGGCTATATATACAACAGAATTTACTGCCAAAACAACATGAAAACCCAAAAGTAACGCAAGTAAAATCATAGAATTTTAAAACAATAAGAATTTACTTTAAAAGAACAAAATTGAAGAAAATACCACAAATCAAAACAACAAAACCATCCTGATTCATAAACAAATGGGGAAACAGAGAATTTTAAAACAATAAAAATAGAAGAAAAATCATTAATCAGAAAAAAAATCATTAATCAGCGTGCTTTCCCTCATACCACTGCGTGCAACGGGAAAAAAATACGTAAAAGAGTTGAGCGTCGTGTTAAAAAAAAAAACTTATTGTTCTATTTATAAAGATTGTTTGCTTTGTATATTTGGATTAAAATCAAATTTTACATGTAAATCTAAAGTGTCTTTCAAGTAGAATCAAATTTTGTCCTAAGTATTAGGGAAATAAAAATAAACCAACCGTTTTTTTTTTTTTTTTTGGGAAAAGTTTGCACCCAGCCAAAACACTTTACCCATAAACTTAGGAATTTAGTTGTAAACAGAAAACCTTCCCTATTCATTTATTGGTATATATATTTATTATAGTCAATATTCAATATTATAAATATAATGGTATAATAATTAAGGAAAAAAAAGTGAAAAGACAATTTTGTCTATTACGGAGTCTTTTAATGAAGGGCAAAAAGTTCAAACAACATTTTTAAGGACCTTCACACTTTTAATATATTAGAGATAAAAATAATGAGATAAGCTTTAGTATAATGTACAATTTATAGAGCTCTTTGTGCAATCATCTTAAGTTGTGTTAGTCCCTCTTGGTAGGGGTGTTTATCGAACGGATCGGTTGGATAATTATGCTTAACGATTTGGCTTATTGGTTATCGATTTTTAAATGTACTAATCCACTAGTCAATCGATAAGATAACGGTTGGTTCGGTATCAAATTAGCAATTAATGGACGGTTATTGGGCGGTGTATCGGATAAATATAAGAGACAATGAATATATCAACAGATTATCTATATGTCCTCCATTTTTTCACTAACTAAATTGTTTGTATATACTATTCATATATTTATCAATCTTTTAGACTTGTTGAGTTTTATTCGTACAATTTTTTTTAATAGGTTATAACAAAGAATCAAATGAAAATTTTCTTCTAGATCTAAAACTTAGGTAGACACATCATTTAATTATCGGGTCGACAGAAAAATTAAAATTTTGATATGATTTGGAAATTTTTAGCTTTATATCAAACTTTTTGAATGAGTTCACACTGGGGTTGTTTCATTTTTGTTGCAGTCCTTCGTGTAATCAAGAATAATTTGTCTTTTGATTTAAGAATCAATTTCAAGTTTTATTTATACTTTAGGGAGACCGACTGCACTCTATGGTTATAAGTCACAAGAAGTTGCTTGTTATTTCCTAAGCTAAGAAATAATTAGAATAATGAATGAGTTGGGTCTTAGTTTTTGGATTTACAAGAGATACTTTATATATTTAAGGATAAAAATATAAATATAGTAATTCTTAACCGGTTAACGGTTTACCCAATAAGAAAATTGAGTAATCTTCCCCCGCACCGATAAACCATTAACTATAAAATTTTAATCTATTCACCAACCGTTAATTCAATAACTCATTACCAATAGACCAATAAACTAATTTTGTGGTTGGGTTATCGATTACGGTTCGATTTTGAACAGCCCTACGTCTTGGTGGCTTATTAATAATAGAAATATAATAATATATATATACTAGACACAAGAGTCCATGCAAGCACGGGACCAATATATGTTAGTCTTTCAGTTCTAATTTATATGACTTACTTTTCTTTTTAGTCAGTCCCAAAAATAATGACATTTTTCTATATTAAGTAGCAATTTAACTTTAAAATGTCTATTTTACCGTTAATGAAATGATTTATAGTCACATAAGCATCTATGATTTATTTTAAACCACATGTTTCAAAGGTTTTTCTTCTTCCTTAAACTCCATTCCAAGTCAAAATAACTTATATAAATTTGGACGGAGGAAGTACTTTTTTTGTCCCATTTTATGTGACACTGATGAAATCGAGAGTCAATAAAAAAATTTTGTATGATTTTAAATATTTTATGTTGTTAAATATAATGATTATGGTACTTTTTATATAATTTTCACTTTTCAGATGGTGCATATTAATTTCTCTGTCCCAATTTAGGTTACATTGTCAGAATTTGGAGTCAACCTAATACTCTCAACCCAATTTTCAAATAATATATGTTGCCCCCTCTGTTTCAATTTATATGGCATTGCTAAAATTTATTATTTGGAGAGAGAATCAAATTTTATGTGCATTTTTAATATTTTAAATTGTTAATTATTGAAATTTTGTAATATTTTTTACGTCATTTTCAAATAATATTTTACTTTCTTTTTCCTAATTTATGTGAATTAATAGAATTTTGATATGGCTAAATTAAAACGTGGATTAGTGTAAGTGTTTTTTTAAATTCTTAATAAGAAATACAGATAAAATTATCCGAAAATAGTGTATTTTATAGATAAAATACACTATAAATAAAGTAATTAACATTTCAAAGAATTCAATAAGAAAGCAATGTCATAAAGGGAACTCGCGACCGAAATGAGCTGACTTAACTAGAAAGTGACTGAAATAAGCCACTGATTTAATGAGTTACCAAAATAGGCTACCCAGAACTTTTTCTTCCGAGTTGTGGTATTTTATTAACGGAGCCGTTAACTGCGGGGAACAGTTAAAAAAACGTATAAAATGGAGTTAAAAGATCCGAGTTACAAATTGGAATTAATAAATCCGAGTTGTTGCAAAATGGTTACAAAACGGAAGAAAAAAATCCGTTTTATAAAAAATAATTTATTTGTAAAACGGAACTAAAAGTTCGATGTGTTTGAGATTTTTTTTTTTTTTTTTTAAAAAAACGGAACTAAAAGTTCCAAAGTAAAACTAAAATAATGTAAGTCAGGATCTTGTTTCTGATCCTTTTTCCAATAGTTGCTGCTGGAATGGTGAAGGGGATGGCCACACCCTTGTCTGCTTCATCAATAAGGATCATCCCAACTGCACCAGCTTCTTTAACTATATTGTTTTTCTCCAGCTTTGACTCACTTGCGCTTCCAGCATGTCGACACACAAGAACCTTCCCTTTGGCCTTAGTTCTATTCAAAGAACTATCTAAGCTATAACTAGGATGGAAACAAGAGGAAGGAAAAATTACTTTAGTACAATTGTCAATGCATACATATCTACATTTAACAAACAACGAAGTACCTTCTGCTTCACCTGGATTGATAGGGAGTGAAGTATCTAGCATAAGCTTCAGAAGCTGGTATGATTCTTGCAGATGTATTCATTTGAGATGAGCCATCCCAACTTTAGTTTTACTTCGGAACTTTTAGTTCCGTTTTAAAAAAATAAAAATCTTAAACTCATCGGAACTTTTAATTCCGATTTACAAATAAATTATTTTTTATAAAATGGATTTTTTCCTTCCTTTTTGTAACCATTTTGCAACAATTCGGATTTATTAATTTCGATTTGTAACTCGGATCTTTTAACTCCATTTTATACGTTTTTTTAACTGTTCCCCGTAGTTAACGGCTCTATTAATAAAATACCACAACTCGAAAGAAAAAGTTTTAGGTAACCTATTTTGGTAACCCATTAAATCAATGACTTATTTCAGTCACTTTCTAGTTAAGTCAGCTCATTTCGATCGCGAGTTCCCATAAAGGCTTGAATTTCGATAACAAAGCCGAAATAAAAGTTGTCATGCACAGGTAAAAAGCAATGAATCAAAATCAAAAATCAAGAAGTGAAGACTTGGGGTCCACACAAAGCAACTACCAATGAGATAAGCCCAATTGATGAAAGAGAAACAAAGATGGGCCATGGTACAATACATGCTACTTTTGGTACAATTGTTATTGTGTTAGTCCTTGTTAGTCTCTTATATACTCCCTCCATTCCATATTAAGTGAATTGTTGAGATTTTTTTTTATAGTTCAAAATAAATAAATTTTTCAAAATCCAAGAGAATTATTGGAAGTTTTTTACATATTTATCCTTTCAGTTAATGCGGTTCTTAAGTACTTCACATTTTCTAGGAAAATCATTTAAGAATGATTAAAAAGGTAATAGTGAAAAGTAGCCTATAATTTATGTCCTTAAATTTTTTTCTTAAGGGGTGTGTCATACCCTCACAATTCATTTAATATGGAATGGAGGGAGTATAAGAGAACTAGACATTGGAGTCCGTGCCAGCACGAACCCAATATATGCCACTTTATTTTATCCTAATTTATGTGGCACAGATAAAATTTGGAGAGTCAATTGAAATTTTATATGATTTTTAAATTGTTAATTATAATAATTTTCAAGTAATATATGTTACTTCTTCTATCCCAATTTATATGACATTAGTAAAACCTGGAGAGTCAATCAAAATTTTTATATGTCTTTTAAATATTTTTAATTGTTAATTATGTGATTTCTATTACTTTTGACGTCATATTCAAATAACATATAAGTACCATTTATGGATTAAAGAATCTCAAGAAGAATAATTAAATATATTTTTGCTTTGTTGATAAAACAATTAAATTTGGTATAATTTTGAACGATTAATTAAAATAAAAACTATTTATAATTAACTTGTATTAATTAATAATGTAATATCATTAATAAATTGTGTTTTATTTTATTGAGATATTACCTTTCTGAGTATTTTTTATAAAATATTTACTGCTTTTAAATATTTTTTTTATTTATTACCTAGATATACCATATTTAGAAAATATTTACCACCTATATCAACTGCAATATGTACTAAAAGTGAATTATATATGCAATATAGATATATTATAAGTGTATTAAAATATATTATAATTATTTTAGCAAAAAAACTTCACTATATATTTAAAACGAATTATGCATGCAATATAGATGTATTATACTACATAATAGAAGTGAATTATGCATACAATATAGGTGTATTATAAGTGTCTTATAGTATATTATGCTTGTTTTGGTAAAAAAATATGTACTATGTATTAAAAATAAAATTATACATGCAATATAAATGTATTAAAATTATATAGCTATAAATGATAAATATTTTCTAAATATGGTATATTTTGGTAAGTTTTTTTTTTTAAAAAAGGGGGCCATTTATCAATAAGATAAGAAGAACCAGGTGCAAGGAAAATTACGGGGCAAGGCCCAAATCCAAAAACCAACCCTTCTAACGGTGGTGGATAGTTTCTCCTCTTCTCCCTTCTCAGTCCGTTTATCTCCGGTCATCCTTTTTTAGCGTTAATGGCTACTTCGTTTTTAACTCTGCACATTTTTTGACATTATTGATTCGTGTCTCTACTGAAAATAAAAAGCTATGCTTTATGCGGGTACCAATCTCACTCTTAAGTGTTGTTTTATTCTTTCAAATTTTTTCTCTTTGATAATTTGGCTGCACTTTTCATACATTTGACATTAATCATCTCTTCCCACTATATTTTTCAACAAAAAAACAACTTATAATTTTTCCTTACATTAGATTTGTTGATGTTTGTTGGTAAAGTTTGCTTCTGTCACGATCCAAACTAACGGACCGTGCGGGCACCTACGCTGTCCTAAGTAGCTAGGAGAACCCTTATTACTCAACCAAAAATATCCGGAAGACTTCTGTTTTTTTAAGAGAATATTGTATTAAATACAACAAAGTAAATTAAATATCAATAAATAAACTTTTTAAAAACTTCTTACAACTCTCCTTCACTACCCCAAGACCTAGTCAGATATGTACAAGAGCTACCTATTATAGAATAGACTGATAATAAAATAAATAACACAAACACTCCAACATCTGCCAGGAAGGAAGTGCAGAAGTTAGTGCTGAATATCACCATCCATCTAGTAACTGCAACTAACCTTTATCCAGTCTACACCCCAATAAGGGATGTAGAAGAGTAGGGTCAGTACAAACACACGTACTGGTAGGCATCATCGGCCGACCAGTGTTAGTCCACATAATCATAAAATAGAATCAAAGAAAGAAATCATGACATCTTAAATAGAGTATAATTCTACTAAGGCTGTAATATCATTATAACACTTTACTAATATAATTTATAATTTTCCAACTCTATTAAGGAGATTATATTCACCACTAGCATAGTCTAGCCTCATTAATTCACACCATCCACCACAATCCAACACTAAACCATCACTATCACCCTTTTATTCGCATTACCACTTCCATTACCCACATCTATAGGATAAACCCAGTAATCATAGACAACTCACACTTAACTCTCGGGGTAGCAACCAAACACTCTCTTATAACATTAAAGAATAATAACTAGCCAATCGAATAAGCCACAATTACAACAGGTATAAATGAAGCAAGTCGACCAACATATAGCAACTAAGCACGAAGTTTCACTTTTTCAAGTACATGTCACACAATCAATCTCAAGGATACAATCAAGTAGGGAATACAAGTCAACTAACATCTCAGTAAAACACACAAGAGAACTCAAGTCTCATTAGCAAACCTTATAAATACTCTTGGAGAAGGATTATTTCAATTATTGAAACTTCAGGATCGTTTCTTTGGGATTATTCATTGGATTCATCACTTTAGATCACTTCATTATCAATTCCTTTATTATTAATATTACCATGCCGGCTCTTGACACCCGATCCAATCATGTCTTACATCAATACCAGAATTTAACGTTGGCCATATTGCTTAAGAAATTAATAAGGTAGCAATACCGAAATTTAGCATCGGCCACATTACTTGAGAAAACAATAAGGTAGCAATACCGGAGTTTAAGCCACATTGCTACTAACAATCATTCCACTTTTCAGTTCTTGATAAATACTCATCTTTCACTTTTCAACCTGTATGAAGGTATATCACAAGTCTTCTTTACTCAAGGCATTCTTTTCAGTCATATTATCATTATGGATCAGGATCTTTCATTTATCAACATTTTGACCTCTCACAGGCATTATTTCAACAATTCATCATGATCATCAACAAGTCATTCATGGCATCAATTCAAGGAGTTATCATTATCAAACAAGCCTCTCATAGTCACAATTCAATAAATCATCATTATCACCAATTTAGCCTCTCATGGGCATCCAGTAGATAAAATATGTTTATCAATACCAAATCAAGAATGTCATAAAATAAATCACAATGCAACACTTAAGCATACAACTCACTATTGGAGCCATCATTACTCATTGATTATTCAATTATCACTACCTCCTCAATACCACAACTTGGGTTCCACCCATAACTAGCACATTCAAGCCTATCATTATTATCTACCTCTCTCCGCATAATACAATGCTCACAATGATTCAAGTCATCTAACCCTTAGGCCTCACCATTATCATGGCACAATATGCAACTTATTACCTTTATAACTCAATTAGGTTCATCATTAGAACAACTAAGAAACATCATGTCCACATACTTCATTCACAACAATCCCCTTTCGGGAACATAACATATAATATAATAAATATCACATAATCAATCAATAACATGGTTTTCGGGATTAAATTAAAGTTCTTATGTCTTTATCCACCTTAACTCCATGTCCGCAGGCCTAGACATGCTTTCTCCCATCAATTCTAAATTATGAAGATATGAAATAACACAGTCTTCTACTCATTAACCTAGCCTACCTGGTGTCACGACCCAAACAAACGGACCGTGCGGGCACCTACGCTATCCTAAGTAGCTAGGAGAACCCTTATTACCCAACCAAAAATATGCGGAAGACTTCTGTTTTTAAGAGAATACTGAATTAAATATAACAAAGTAAATTAAACACCAATAAATAAATTTTTCAAAAAAACTTCTTACAACTGTCCTTCACTACCCCAAGACCTGGTCAGACATGTACAAGAGCTACCTATTACAGAATAGATTGACAATAAAATAAATAACACAAAGACTCTAACATCTGCCAGGAAGGAAGTGCAGAAGTTAGTGCTGAATATCGCCATTGATCTAGTAACTGCAAACTAACCTGCATCCAGTCTACACCCCAATAAGGGATGTAGAAGAGTAGGGTCAGTACAAACACACGTACTGGTAGACATCATCGGCCGACCAGTGTTAGTCCACATAATCATAAAATAGAATCAAAGAAAAGAAATCATGACATCTTAATAGAGTATAATTCTACTAAGGCTGTAATATCATTATAACACTTTGCCAATATAATTTACAATTTTCCAACTCTATTAATGAGATTATATTCACCACTAGCATAGTCTAGCCTCACTAATTCACACCATCCACCACAATCTAACACTAAACCATCACTATCACCCTTTTATTCACGTTGTCGTTTCCATTATCCACATCTATAGGATCAACCCAATAATCATAGATAACTCACACTAAACTCTCAGGCTAACAACCAAACACTCTCTTATAATATTAAAGAATAATAACTAGCCAATCGGATAAGCCAAGATCACACCAAGTATAAATAAAGTAAGTCGACCAACATATAGCAAGTAAGCACAGAGTTCCACTTTTCCAAGTACATGTCACACAATCAATCTCAAGGATACAATCAAACAGGGAATACAAATCAACTCACATCTCAGTAAAACACACAAGAGAACTCAAGGTTCATTAGCAAACCTTATAGATACTCTTGGAGAAAGATTAATTCAATTATTGAAACTTTGGGATTGTTTCTTTGAGATTATTCATTGGATTCATCACTTTAGATCACTTCATTATCAATTCCTTTATTATTAATATTACCATGCCGGCTCGTGGCACCCGATCCAATCACGTCTTATAGCAATACCGAAATTTAACGTCGGCCACATTGCTACTAACAATCTTTCCACTTTTCTGTTCTTAATAAATATTCATCATTCACTTTTCAACCTGTATGAAGGTATATCACAAGCCTTCTTTACTCAAGGCATTCTTTTCAATCACATTATCATTATGAATCAAGATTTTTCATTTATCAACAATAGTCTGTACACACATGCTAAGGGACTTATTTCTGCCCAACTAGTCATGACCTGCAGGGGACAATCTAAGTCCATGTACCGTACCGGCGTGGTACCCGATCCTCCATAAATAAGTAATATCAACATTCATATCCGTACCGGCGTGGTACCCGATCCTCCATAATCATATTATGTATATTTTATCAACTTCATACTATCTCTCAGGATACAACACGACGTACTAAATTTACAAGTACACTCATAATCACAAGACGATTCGATCAAGTTGGATTTTTCATAATTATTCATGCAAGTACCAACAATCCAAATATCATCAATTCAAGTATGTACGAAAACCAATCAACAAACATCCAATTTAGGAGCATACACACAATTAAATTGAGTCTAAACTCTAATTAAATCATAACCTACTCAAATACCACAACTTGGGTTCTAACATCACCACCCATAACTAGCGCATTCAACCTTATCATTATTCTTTACCTCTCTCCGCATAATACAATGCACACAATGATTCAAGTCATCTATCCCTTAGGCCTCACCATTATCATGGCACAATATGCAACTTAAACCTTTATAACTCAATTAGGTTCATCACTAGAACAACTAAGAAACATCATGTCCACATACTTCATTCACAACAATCCCCTTTCGGGCACATAACACATAATATCATAAATATCACATAATCAATCAATAACATAGTTTTCGGGATTAAAGTAAAGTTCTTATGTCTTTCTTCACCTCAACTCCATGTCTGCAGGCCTAGACATGCTTTCTCCCATCAATTATAAATTATGAAAATATGAAATAACACAGTCTTCTACTCATTAACCTAGCCTACCAGGACGCCAAGCTTTTTGAATCAACAAGTCATGTCAAGGATGCTCATTCCCTTTCTTCATGCTTCGGAATGATCAATCATCTAAATATCAAACAATTATAAGAGTAATCAATCAATTACTCTTTAAATAAATATCTTTGGGAATTCAAAACCCACTAATTCTACCCTAATTCCAGGTCTATATCATTCTCCAAGGTCAATTAACTATTAACTAGTTCTTTCAAACTTAACCCATCTCCATTAATGGAGTTTTTATGCTAAAGGTCTCATCTTTATGGAATTCAAGATTTCCAACTAACAAAATACATAATCTAGTTTATCAAGTTCATGTTAGAAATCATTAATTTATAATCTAGAATTAGTTCTAGATGATATTAAGAACACCCATAAGTTTTTCCCAAAAATCCACCATTAAAGGTTCTAACCCAAAATTTCACCATTGAAGGTCTTTTTAATAATTCTAGGATGTTAAAGGATTAAAAGACGAAGAAGATGATGGAAAAACTTACCTCCACGAAGGACTTTCACCCTAAACCTTGAAAAATCACCTCTCTAGGGTTGGGGAATGAAGTTTTGGAGTTTTGGACCTGAAAATCGGCTAAATATGATTTAAATACCACCAGAATTTTCGCTACAGCGAATTACCGTTTCAGCCCGGACAATGTTCAGTAAAACGGTCATAACTTTTTATTCTAAACTCGGATTGACGAACAGTTTATTGTGTTGGAAAGAAGACTCAAAGATCTTTGATTTTATGGGTATTGGGACCCCTAACTCATTATATTCTAGGAGATATGATCGTTTGAATTTGGCCCTAATAAAAACTCATATCGAAACTCTATTGGTTAAAAATGTTTTCAACTTAACTTTGTGTTAGGGATATTGTACGACCTTAATTCATATCTAAAGAACTTCCAAATTAAAGGATTGATATTAGGATTCATGAATAATTAAATTCATCAGGCTTGAGTCTATCTAGACACATCGAAAGGCTAAAATCTTTGCCGAAAAGCTTGAGGTGACACAATGAATAAAATGATGACTATTTTGGACTCAAGTTAATATTGAGGAATGGTTTATTTAGTAACGACAAAATGGGTCGTTACACCTGGACGCCAAGCTTTTTGAAGCAATAAGCCATATCAAGGATGCTCCTTCCCTTTCTTCATGCTTCGGAATGATCAATCATCTAAAAATCAAGCAATCGTAAGAGTAATTAATCAATTACTCTTCAAATAAATATCTTTGGGAATTCAAACCTACTAATTCTACCCTAATTCAAGGTCTATATCATTCCCCAAGGTCAATTAACCATTAACTAATTCCTTCAAGCTTAACCCATCTCCATTAATGGAATTTTTATGCTAAAGGTCTCATCTTTATGGAATTCAAGATTTCCAACCAGCAAAATACATAATCTAGTTTACCAAGTTCATGCTAGAAATCATAAATTTATAATCTAGAATTAGTTCTAGGTGATATTAAGAACACCCATAAATTTTTCCCAAAAATCCATCATTAAAGGTTTGAACCCAAAATTTTACCATTGAAAGTCTTTCTAATGATTCTAGGATGTTAAAGGATTAAAAGACGAAGAAGATAATGGAAAAACTTACCTCCACGAAAGACTTTCACCCTAAACCTTGGAAAATCACCTCTCTAGGGTTGGAGAATGAAGTTTTGGGGTTTAGGACCTGAAAATCGGCTAAAATTGATTTAAATACCACCAGAATTCTCGCTACAGAGAAATTCCCATTTTAGCCCAGACAGTGTTTGGTAAAACGGTCATAACTTTTTACTCCAAACTCGGATTGACAAACGGTTTATTGCGTTTGAAAGAAGACTCAGAGATATTTGATTTTGTGGGTATTGGTCCCCCTAACTCCTTATATTCTAGGATATATGATCATTTGAAGTTGGCTCTAGTAGAAACCCATATCGAAACTCTATTAGTTAAAAACAATTTTCAACTTAACTTTGTACTAGGGATATTGTACGACCTTAATTCATATCTAAATAACTTCCAAATTAAAGGATTGATATTAGTACTCATGAATAATTAAATTCATCGGGGTTGCGTCTATCTAGACACATCAAAGGGCTAAAATCTTCGCCAAAAAGCTTGAGGTGACACAATGAACAAAATGATGGATATTTTGGACTCAAGTTAATGTTGAGGAACGAAAATTAAGAATTTTCATGAATTTATCATGGATAATTTAGTAACGACGAAATAGGTCATTACAGCTTCTTTTCAACTCTTTTGTAGATCTGGTTTTTTGTATTGAATAATTATGAAAAGATAGTTTTTGGTTTGACGATTGAGGTGTTGTATTGTCGGATCTGGAAAATGTTGATTTTTCCCAAAAGTGATTCGATTGACATTCGAGAAGTTTTGGAATGAAAATCTCAACGAAGAGGTGGATTTGATCTAAGAAATTATGGATGAGGAGTTCCCGATGCTTTGGGAAATGACTATATTGTCCTCGGCTGGCGATTCACATAGCAAACCATGCTTGCCCCAGCTTGTTTCTCTGAAGCAGGTTGCTCAGCGAGTATGTGTACAGTCGTGCCAAAACGTAGTTGTAACTTTTGGACAGGAGGAAGAAGATGTGAAAAAGACTAAATTGCCCCTGTGAGGAAGCACACATGTCGACCATCACCTGTTTGCTTCACTCACACTAAGGCAAAGGTTAAAGTACCATGTTGAGTGGTTTTTGTTTGTGCAGGAATATCATTGGTTGAGGGTTCGTCCCTCTTCCGTATTTATAAATAAGTAGAATATACATACATATATATATATATATAGGAAAAAGGCTCAAATATGCCATCGAACTATTAGAAATTGCTCATTTATGCCATCTATTAAAAGTTTGGCTCATTTATGTCATCGCCGTTACAAAACAGTCTCATTTATGCCATCAATTTTTAATGGTGGTTTTACAAAATCAACTTTGTTACGTGGACTCTTGTTAGAGGTCCACGTCACCAAATTGGACCCACTAAAAATCTTACCAATTAAAAAAATCATCCACACCGTACCCGTTTCCCGAACGCGACCCACACTTAGTCGATCAACTTTCTCTTCTCATCTTCTCCAACTTTTGATTTAAGAGAATTCTTGGGTATTTTGCTCTTATTAGAGTAGGGAGATTTTTAGTTGTCCTATATAGTTGTTCTTAACTAAAGAAACTTCTGACTTGGGAACTCATTTTCATCTTACTTTAAAGCTCTCCTGTTAATTGTGCATTATATCGATTTATTCTCCTTCAAAAGTTTAGTTCTTTTCAAAGGTATATCTTTAAGCTTTAGCATGTGGTTCTCTTGATTTAGAATCAAATATACTTAAGTCTTCTAGCCCAGTGATGAGCAGAGTCTGTGAGCTGATCCGTTATATTGCAAATTACATGTTTAGTAGGTAGTTGCTATCAGCGGCAAGAGTGAAAGTCCAGAGTTTGAATGTTGTTGGGAATGTGCACTACCTTCAATCAGGGTGTGGGTCGGGTTGGGGACATTGGTATGATTTGGATAATTTTTTTTAATGGATCAGATTTTTAGTGGGTCCAATTTGGTGACGTGGACCTCTAACAAGAGGTCACGTGGCAAAGCTGGTTTTGCAAAACCACCATTAAAAATTGATGGCATAAATGAGCCTGTTTTGCAACGGCGATGGCATAAATGCACCAAACTTTTAACGGATGGCATAAATAAGTCATTTCCAAGAGTTCGATGGGATATTTGAACCTTTTACCTTATATATATATATATATATATATTAGAAATATGAGATAAACTAAGACTAGTCGTACCAAAAAACACAAAAAGGAAAATAGAAATAAAAGATGAACAACTGAAGCCACAAATGTAAACAAAAAAAATAAAATAAACGACGATTTTCATTTGACAAAGAAAATTCACCAGAAGTTCAGACAGAATGATGGGAATAGAAACAAATATCATTAAAGTCTGGATGCTGGAAACTTGCAACCAACCTTCAACAATGAAAGCCATGTTTCTGGCCATCATAAATGAGTAATATTATTTAGGCGGAATACCTATGCATCCCCTTAAATTTGTTCGACTTTTTCATTTAGACACTTATATGAAGTCCTACACCTATTAAACACTTGATCTATGTAAACAGTGTGCCTATTAAACACTTGAAAATAATTACCCCCAAATGTAAAATGCGTGTATTACATGCGGCTAACATAAAAGAACACAACCAATCAAAAAAGACACATGAGAAGAAAAAAAACAAAAGAGAAAAAGATGAGCCATCTTCTTCTCCATTTTATCGCCTCTACCGTCTTCCTCTCCCATAAATCTTTCAACATAGCATTTATACTTTCAAATTGCATCTGGAATCAATGATTTTTTTTATCACAATAAAACCCAATCAAATTTCAGATTTGAAATTAACTCAAAGTTGAATCCTTTATGTTTTTCAACAATGGCTTCTTCAATGTAAATTTCAATTCGAATTTCATAAATACCAATGAACACCACCGGAAAAAATATCCAACACCCACTACAATATGGAAATAATTCACCTTTGCTGATCTAAAAGTAGAGTACTATTGTAGTTGTAACAGTTGTAAAATACACTGTATGACTCAGATTTTCCTTTAGTGCTTGTGACATTGATGATTCCATCTAATCGTTTCCTAATGAAAAGAGTACATATACTTAAGTTTCCTTTCCTGTTGATCTCAACATATCAATCAACTAGTCCTAAATGCAAATTGACGAAAAGTTCAGTAGCCTCTTTGGAGTTGAAAGAGGTTTAAGTAGAAAAAAATTTAAAAATAGAAAGTTTTAACATCCCATGCTCCCAAATTTAGTGTAGTGCACGTACTATGTCACTTCAGCAGATTGTGTCTAATTGACACACTTTTTACATAAATAAAGTGTTCAATAGGTGTAGGGCTAAGTACAAGTGTCTAAGTGAAAAAATCGAACAAGTTTGAGGGGCTGCATATGTATTCCGCTTACCAAGTACACCCAAACACAAATAAAACACTAGACCAGAATAAAAATCAAATTCAATGTTCCAAAAACCTATACTTGAAATAAAATCCAAAGGAGTGTTGTTTGTTTCGACATTTTTAGCTGATACAACGAAATGATATTATAGAGGACATATAACATAACATAATATGAAAGATCGGTACCACAGAAAGTATGATTGTTATTATGAAATGTTATTATAGAAGATTGTTATTATAAGAATGTCTCGACAGTATAAAGAAAGGAAAAAAAAAAGAATTGAACGTAGAATGACAAAGGGGTCGTTTGGTAGAGTGTATTAAAAAAATAATACATGCATTCGTCTTGTGTAATCTTAGTACCTTGTTTTATTTTTTTAGCCTATGTATAACTATTGTTTGTATTAGTTATACACCCTATTGTGTATTGAGGTGTGTATTATTAATACCGCCCTTTTTCATGCATTAGTAATGCAATGGGTTCTAATGCATGCATTAGCATGATTAAATACGCAATTGCCCCTCAAAACCTTTTCCACATCTTTTCCACCATATTTGTGGAGGGTATTTTCATAAACAAATATTTTTTTAAAAAAAATATACAATGCATGTTATTTTTAATACACCAAACCAAACACTGCATAAGAAATTTCTCAGCATAACTAATGCAAGCATGACTAATACTAGCATTATTAATGCAAGCATTACCAATACATTATATTTTGCATTATTCTTATATACTCTATCAAACGACCCCAAAGTGTTTGAGGCCCATTTGCCAATAGCAGGGTAAACATATAAATGTAACCCCAATGGGTTTTGAACCCCACCTTGTACTTCTCGAATACACATACACAAACAAACCGTCTTCATGTATTGTTTCATGTGGAGACATACATGCCTAAAGAATTCTATATCAAAATGATGAGTAGTGTAACACTATTTATACATGTAGAGGTTGAAAAAAATTGCGAGAAAAAAATTACAAAGAATTCGTGGAAAATTTTCTTTTCCTTTTCTTGAATGAATAATTGATTGACTTGAATGAGTGATTGAATAATTTGTATTGTATTCAATATTCTTGAATTGATAAAATTGATGTACAATGTCCTATTTATACAGGTAATGGAACGAAATAAACCTAAACCAAAACTAACACTAAATCGACTTAAGGAGTCTAAATAAGATACAAAATAATTAAGGATACACTTTTAAATAAGGCTATTTTGTATTATTCCATCCGAACTCCTCCTCTTGGTCCATCTTCGAGCCGCGGTCAAAAGAACTACCTTTCACATCCAAACTCGGGGTCTCTCAATGATATCCGACGATCAAGACAATTTCCATGAAACTCTTTCATAGAAGTTCATTCTTATTCTTACGAAGCAATAAAACCAATATGTGGAAATGAATATGTCAAGGTTGGCCCCAAGCCATGTACTGCAGTAGGCGAAACCATCAGTGAGATGAAACAGGTAAACCAACCCGGTCTAATGAACAAATACAGCAGGCAAAACCATTAGTGAATAATTATTTCAACATCTCCCCTCAAGTTGGAGGGTATGAACGGACACCCAACTTGCCCAAATGATGAAGAGGAGACAAATGGCATTATGAACATGAGCAATGATTGTGAGAGTGAGCAGAATAAAACTGTGAAAAACAAAGAGAAGAAGAATATTGAGGAGACCAATGACAATTCGGACAAGAGCTTTGATGTGGAGAATGAGCAGACTGACCAAATTATTCAAACCAATTAAGATGTGACTAACAATGAGAGTGAAAACTAAAATATCAGCAAGGCCAATGATAGGGAAAAAACTGATGACCAAATCAGAATCCTAAAGTGACTGAGGTGGAGAACTTGAAGCAACTGATGGAATGACACCAATTGATGTTGTTGTCAGAATCTTGAACAATCAAGTGAGTTTACTGATGTGGATTGATGAAAAAAGAGCTGAAGAATTGGTGTCAGAAGGAGTGATTCTTGATGATGAAGATCTTGGAATTAAACACCACAATGGGTATATAAAATTGAAGGATCGCGTTGTTGACGTAATCAAATAAAGGGGAAAAGTATTATTCGAATGTGAGGTCCAATGAAGGTAAAGGATGGTTGCTTTGAGAGTGACACTAAAAGAAGGACTCTTAAAAAAATGACAATAGCAATGGAATTGTCAAAGAGAAGGCAAGAACATGATGATTCAAAACACAAGAAACATTAAAAGAAGAGACCGTAAAAGGAGAAGCTTGAGATTAAAAAAAGGAATTGAAGCCTGAGATTAAAAAAATTGAAGGGGAACTAGTCTTCGACAAAATTGGGGTAGAGGATCTTTCAATTTGAACAACTTGATGGATAGGAATAGAAATTCTGGTAAAATAATTTTATTTATTTGGAAAATTGAGAGGTGAAAAAAAATATAAAATTGCAATTTTATGAAAACCCTAACCCTAGATCCCCAAATTCAACTTTTCAAAAAAATAAATCAATTAATCAAAATCAACCAAAATTTGGTTCAAAATTTGAAATCGAAAGCAAAAGAAAATGGATTAAACAAGAAATCCCAAAATCCACAAAGTAAATATTTAATTAGAGGAAAAAATCAACCCAGTTTTGTCTTTAACAACAAAAAAAAAAACTGAATCAGAGGAAAAAGATATCAATCGATAGAGAAAAGTACGAATGAGACAAATCAGAGATTGGTTTGAATGTTGAGAGGAAAAATCGAGGTCGATTTGAGGGAAAGAGGAAGATGGTGATTGATGATTTTGATCCTTTTGAATGGTAAAAAATAGTACCAAGATGATGTTGAGAGGAAAAATCAACAAATGAATTCTTTGAGAGGCGAAAACTATTATTTGAGACAAAAATGGAACAGAAGATGAATTATTTGAGACTGAAAAATAATTGATCTCGCCATAGATAAATTATTTGAGGGAAAAATCGTCATCCCCATCTCCATAGCCATGAATGGGCCATGTCAGTAAATTCGTTCCATGCATTGTGAATACTGAATCAGTTGAAGGAGCCTCCAGAAAGAGTTTGTCATGTTGAAGAAAACACGATAAATTGACACAAGATGATCGAAATCAACCTTACCCTGATACCATGTAGAGGTTGAAAAAATTTGCGAAAAAAAACACAAAGAATTTGTGGAAAGTTTTCTTTTCCTTTTCTTGAATGAATAATTGAATGACTTGAATAACTTGAATGAGTGATTGAATAATTTGAATTGTATTCAATATTCTTGAATTGATAAAACTGATGTACAATGCCCTATTTATACAGGGAACAAAATAAACCTAAATCAAAACTAACACTAAATTGACTTAAGGAGTCTAAATAAGATACAAAATAATTAAGGATACACTTTTAAATAAGGTAGGATACACTTCTAAATAAGGTATGATACATACTAAATATTTACCTAGGGTGTACAAAAGAAATAATATGTATAAGGGTTTTCTGAATTTGGGCCAAAACTACTATGGCGAAACTAATATGTCAAGGCTAACCCAAGCCATGTACTGCAGCAGGCGAAATCATCAGTGAGATGAAACAGGTAAACCAATCCGGTCTAATGAACAAATACAGCAGGCTAAACCATCAGTGAATAATTATTTCAACAATACATCACTATGTATAAATGGAGCTAGGGTATGCATATTAAAATTCAAAAAATTAATATACACAGAAAAGAGCTATGTTACCTAGCTAGCCTCCTCAAAAAGAAATTAAGGTGTACCAAGATACCCTTCCCATTATATTGTTGCAATAAAAATAAACTCCCTAGTTTTTCATGATATATTGTAATAGTCTAACTAGGGGAGAAAATTCCTCTATAGAGTTAAGTATGTAGAGATCCAAAAGAATGAGGTGACTCACCTCATTTACAATGCATTTAATAACACATGTGATTAAATAAATAAAAAAAAAAGATGCTAAATTATTCATGAAGAAATGAGAGTTTGTTCCTTTTTATTTGCCTAATCCCTGAAAGTAGGAATTTGAGCCTTGTCCATCCTTTAAGGGCCTCTCTAAGGAGAGAATATGAATCCATCAGAATTTCAGCTTCCCTTAATTCAACACTATCATACTTAACTAAGGAGTCAACCAATTCATATCCTTCATATGTTATTTAAATAACATATATATAAATAATTTGTATTGATTTAAATACAAACTCATGAATATATACAAATTATTTATTCAAATGACATATAAATAAATAGTTTTTATTTATTAAAAATAATTTTATCTAATCATCTTATAACTTATGGTGAATTGGGACTCAAATTAAAATTAATTTAAAATATTGCAATAATGTGCTAATTTTTGTGTGAACTGTTTTAAGGGTATTTCAGTCATTTGAAGAGAAAAAAGTATTTATCAGCGCCTTTTATTAAACACACCAATTACTTATTTTTTGTTTCATAACTTATGTCCAAACACATAACTGCTTATTCATAAGCTCAACTTCAACACTTAAAAAGTAATTTTCAGCACTTTTGCTTAAAAGCAATTTAAATTGAGTCAATCTTAACATGCTCTTTGATGCAAGTTCGGAAAGTATTTATTACATGAAAGATATCAACTTGACATCAAGAGCTTGTAGTGTTTTAAGAGAGTATGGAAATCGAAGAATCAATACAAGAAATGACTAACATTATATTTTAGGTTCTTTTGATCATAGTAATAGTACATGTAATTGTGGGGCATTTATGTCTTTTCTTATTTTAAGTTAGCCCTAGTAGTATAAATAGAATATGCTGAACACTTTTAGGGTAGACAATATTTTTAGATTGAATTACTCCTGGTGAGTTTTGTGAGTTTATCTCTTTGTCTCTGCATTGGATATCTCTCGAATATCTTTTGATAAAATTATTCATGTATGAGTTCAATTTTCTTCTTCCTTGAATTAATCATGTGATTGTTTGTTCAAATTAGAGATTTGCAAATCTATTTTTATTGTTTTCTAATTTACTATAATTATGGGATTATTCTTTCTTTCTTCACTATCTCCCCTTGATTTCTTGATTATCTCTTGAATCTCTCATTCTTGTATCTCGTTTTACATCAATTGGTATCAGAGCAACGCTAAAGAATTGTTCCTATGATTCTTCATCCTTGGCTTTAATATTTATTAAAAATAATTTTAAAAAAATCAAAAAAATTCAAAATTTCAAAAATAGTTCTGGGTTTGCCGATTTCACTTTGGTATGGTATTGATTTGGAAAATTTCAAAATCTTTGGTATTAGTGGCACAATTCTGATAACTTGCTATTTGAATTTTCATATTCCACCATTCGAGTTCTTCTAAGATCAAAACAAAAAGCTTGTTCTTAGTTTGAATCATTGTGGGCAAAATTATTTGGGGTTGTTTCTCTTGCCTTGAAATCTGAAAAAATCGTAGTGAAAATCTGTTTGCTTTCTTATTTGAAAACGTGAAGAAGTTGGGAAAAAAAACGCCATTGGAGGCTGACAAGCTCAGATCTCAGATCTCAGATCTGCGAAGTATTTGTGTGTATTGATTTTGGAAGTGTGTTTGAGACAAAAGAAAAATCATCCATTAATCTGGAGTAAGGAACTTGAAGGAAACCATTGAGGTTTGGAAGATTTGAAATTACAAGGCTAAGTTTTGGAGTCCTAATCGAGTGGTTTCCAGATAACCATTGAGATTTTACTGGCTTGTTACTGATTTGGAAGCCATTATTATGTTTGGAAGCGACTTTAAGGTCTAAAAATTTCAAAGGAAAAAAATAGTCCGCCATTAGCGAAGCAAGCCTCAAATTCAAATTTTTGAGTTGCCGCAAATGAGCTCCGTTTTGGATGGATAATATATCAAAAGAATCGGGACATAGAGAGGAGCTCATTTCTCACATTTGAGATTATTTTGGTGAGATTTAGGATTGGGTTACCTTTTTCCAGATTTTCAAAAAATAGCTATAATTTAGGAAATAACCAATTTTCTTGATAACCTCTTTTTAAATTTCATTTAAACTCTAGCCTTTCCTTGTGTGTTTTTCTTTTTCTTCTCTTGTATTTTCTAGCTAGATTACAATTAGTATTATTTCATACTAGTGTTATCTAGTTTTGTGTTCTTATTTCATTTCATGCCAATTTCTTTCGTACTTTTCTCTTTTATTAGTTACGTTGTGTGTTTATTTTATTCCTAGTCCATTAGTGTATTTTTGTTCTATTTTGCTAGTGTTATAAAATCCATTTTGAACCGATACTTGAAAGCTTTCTTTGAGCTTATTTGAGATTGTAGAACCGTGAAGAGACTAAGGGATACCCTTGAGTAGTAAGATCATTTGAGTGTGGTACTAAAAGCCTACGACCTATGAGTGTATAAACGAGTAGAAAGAAAATTGAGTGCAATCATTTGAGTGATACATGTAAGGGAGTGACTTGTGAGGTCCATTATTTTTACTAACCACTTCTTGTTTTAATTATGTCTTATATAGGTTCAAGAAGTTATAATGGATGTTTGGATGACAATGAAGAAAGGAGAACTTCATCTTATAATTCTACTTCTAGTAGAAATTATTGTGAAGTTTTTCGTGATTATTATAGTAGTTCTTCTAAGAGAAAAAGAGTGAATGAGCATAAAGAAAGTTTGACTAAATTTGAAGTTATTGTCGAAGGGTATGAGAGTGGTTGCACATTTGATTGCATCTTAGGTGTATATAAATTATGTTATACCAACTTCATTGATCCTTCTTTGATTGAATGGTTGGGGGTACCTTGTCATACAAAAAGTTCACCATATAAATTTGGTGGTAGAATGGCTGACAAAAAGGTGAAGATCATTATTTACCATGGGAGGTATCAATGGGGAATTTGGTGAGATGTCTATCCTTTTTCTACTTGTTTGTTGTGTTTAGGATCTCCTTGGTTCAATCGTAATAAATTTTGGTTTGATAGAAAGCTGAAAAAGTTTGTTGTTATAGATTCTATAGAACAAAAGCATGTCTTAACTCTTATGACCATTAAGAAATCTTCAATAATAAATGAGGAAGTCAAGAAAGTAGAAGTGAAGACTACTAACCTGAAATTTGATGTACAAAGTCATTCCAATATTTCAAGTAGAGTCTTTGAAGCTTTTAGCAATGCTAAGTTGAAAATTGAAGTGAAGAGTCACCCTAATTACTCAAAAGGAATTCTTGGAGCCTATTTCACTCCTAATAAAATGGGTGAGAGAGAAAATAAAGAGAAAAATGAGGGAGTGAATAGTATCAACTCAAAAGTTGCAAAAAAAAGATATTTTGAATGAAGTGAGTGAGTGGCTACAAGCATAAAAGAAAAGAGAGTTGAAAAATGGGAGTGAATTGTCAAGAGAAGAAAAGAAGAAAGATGAGCTAACTGTGAGGAAAGAAGATGAGATAAGAGAAAAACAAGAGAGTGTGAGTGAGAGGTTTTCTTATTCTAACTCTAACCGTTTGAATTCTTGTTCTTCTAGTGTTTCCATTTCTTTTGTAGATATTCTTGAAGAATACAAAAATAAAGACTCAACACGGAAAAAAATTCAAGAATTGAAAGAAGCAAGTGAAGTTGAAACTACTTTTTCAACTGAGCAAGTGAGCTTAATTTTAAAAAATCAAGGTAAAGATCCATTAAGTGCTCATCAAGGTAAAAAGGTTAATCCTAACTCTCTAATTACTTCAAATGAACTTGATAGTGACTTGAGTGTGAATGTTAGACCATCTTTTAGTGAGATTGCTGATTCTTTGCTATGTCAATATACAAATGGATGATGACCATACACTAGTTGAATATGATTATGGAGCTATGATGTGTCATGAAATTACGGCACTTGAGATGCTTAAAACGGTGAATATTTTCAAGTTTCTATGTGGATATAATGGGTTTTTAGGTGTTTACAGGTTAAACAGGTTCGGAAGAGTAGAGTGCTGGATTTTGGACAAAACAGGGCATCAGACGACCATTGCTACGACCGTGGGATCTAACCACGGTCGTACTTAGGCATCGTGTGAATAAGTAGAGAAGTGACTCTCAAATGATGATCAGACGAAAGCTCCCATGATCGGACATGGATCATACAATCGTACCACCTGATCGTGGAAGGACCTCCTGAAAACATGCCTACAGGAGCTAAGTATAAAGAGGATCAGACGATAAGATCCCATGACCATACCTAAATGTGACAGAGTCGTAGTGAGTGTCGTATCATTAAAGACCTTAAGAGGATAAAGTCCATGAGCAAACCACGAGCACCAAAGGACGATCATGGTATCTAACCACGATCGTACCTTTCACTCGTTCGACATGACCGACTCAGATTTCTTATTTTGTTTAGGATAGGTTTTATTTTATCTATAAATATTTTTATTCATTTTATTAGATGACGTTATGTATTATTACATTTTTGTAAGGTTCTAAGGCATACTTTTGGCTTTGGAATTTCACAAACATTGATCTTAGGATTTTAATTCAAAGTGAGATTTTGGAGTTTTTCTTGTTGTTCTTGTAATTTCATAATATGCTTTCTTCTATGAATCCTTCTTGTGTGCTTGCAATTATGAGTAACCAAACACCATAACTAGGGTTGTGGAAACCATGACGAATTAACAAAGTAGGATCTACAGTACGACGTAATCTTCAATCGGTGTTCATGTGTATTGATTGTTTCCTTGGGTTTGAATGTTTTTTGACTGTGTACAATGTTAGAACTCACCTAATCTGTATTCTGGATGAAAAGATGAATACAGACGGGAAGAAGGGAACAAACAACAGAGACTAGGGGCTATCAACCTCTACTTAATAACTTTAGTCAATAATTCAGGATGGCTATCTGGGATCCAAGATATGGGTTAGTAATGCAGGCTCAGAAGAAGAAAGAACTTACTTGAGGATACTACTTAGACAAGAGTGCAAAGCCGTTCTAGGTATACACAACCTATCAATTCTACATTCCAAATATCGGGAAGAGTTACAAAGTATGAAGAACCTATGAAGTTATGAAGTTATTGGGGACCACATTCCTAGTGCTTTTATCATATTGATTACAACTCCAACAAATCAATAATTGTTACTACTGAGTTATTTATTCACAAATCCCCCTCTTTTACTGGAAATTGTTATCGATTGCCTCGATGTACATTTTTGTTTGATATTTTAACCTATTCCCTGTGGGATCGACCCAAAATTTATTGGGTTCTATATTTGATCAACGACCGCTTTATGCTTTATTTAGAGGTATAATTTTGGCGACATCAAATTTTGGGGCCGATGCCAGGGAATACGGTTACAGAGTTAATTTGATTGTGTTTGTTGGGTTTATTGGCTGTTGTTTCCTGATTTTACTTTTCTGTTGATTTTAGGGTGCACACCAGTGTATGCCTAGTACTCGGAGTCAAGGTAATCTCCTGGTTCCACTTGATACGAAACTTGAGAGAACTTTGATAAATAATCGAAGGATGGTTAACGAAGGAGTTCATGATCCAATCGTGTTGTTGGATGGCGTTCACGATAATCCAGCAAACTTAAATCAGCCCCTACACCAGTATGGGGGTCATGAGACTGCAGAATAGATCACGGCTCGATTGATGGTTGAAGAGAATGCTAAACAAAAAGCTGTCAGATGGGCAGCCAAGAAAGAATGGGCTAGACAAGATGAGGTGAATTGTCCAGCTACTCTTGATGATCGGGAGAGACAGAGAAGGCATAGAGGACAACAACCTCCACAATAGCCTTTGCAATAGTATCTTCCTCAATATGAGGATCCAGAGGAGGATTTGGACTATTTGAAACTGGTGGAAACTGGTGTTATTATTCTACCAGAATTACCTCTTGGGACTAAGTTTGATATCACGAATGCCATGATTCACTTGTTGAACTTGAAAGGGGTGTTTGCAGGCCTTTCCACTGATGATGCAAATATGCATGTAATGAATTTTATTCGGATTTACACATCTTACAATCTGCCTGGAGTGACCAAGGAGGCAATTAGACTACGCCTTTTTTTGTTCTCTTTAATGGGAGAGCCCGCACTATGGATAGCAGAGCTACCACAGGGATCGATCACTACTTGGAATAAATTGCGGACTCAGTTATTAGAAAAATTCTTCCCACATTCCAGAATATTACAGTTGAAGGATGAAATTTATAATTTCAGATAGTTGCATTCAGAGGCGTTGTATAAGATATGGCTGAGGATCAAGAAGAAGCTGCAAGAGTGTTCCAAACCACAAGATGACTGGTAGAAACTTACTTGATATCTTCTACAGAGCCTTAAATTCTAATACCAAGGTTGTAGCAGACACTATCACTGGTGGAGCATTCATAAGTTATTATTGGAAGCAAGCTTCTGAGATTCTAGAGAGGATCAAGAAAACCAACCGAGGCTGGCATACTCAGGATATAGACAAACCTGCAAGTATATATGCAATTGGAGCATACACAGAGTAGAGAGTACTAAATGAGATAGTAGCCCAAGAGGTAGCGCAGCTGAGGACAGAAATTAGATTGTTAACTAAATGATTTGCAGTAGCCAGAGCTGAAAAAGTACATGCAGTCGGTTCACAAGGAAAGACACCTATGTATGAAGATTAAATTTTTGAAAAGAAGGTAAAATATCTAGACAGAGAGGTAGCGGGTTCTTGAGCCAAGGGCCAAGGGTCTAACCAAGATAATTGGAACTCTCGGTAAGGAAATCAAGGTCAAAACTACTATAGAGATAATAATTATAATAAGTCTGGATGTAGAGATAGAGATAGGTATCAAGATAGTGATTGGAGGAGAAAAGATGACTACAAGGATAAAAGTGGCCTTTACATTCCACCTGGGAACCATGATGTGGGTTCAAGCAACTCTTGAATGGAAGACATGCTTGCAAAGGTTGTGAAAGAGGTAGAGAAAATGAAAGACTATTTTAAGAAGATTAAGGTGGATATTTCGACTATGAATTAGAAAGTTGAATCACATACTATCGCCATCAAATAGCTTAAGCAACAGTTTGGTCAGATTTATGTGGCATTGAATCAGTTCCAACAAGATACACTCCCAAGCAAAGCCATCCCAAATCCAAAAAATGATAGTCATTGCTTGTTTATTACTACTCGAAGTGGTAAGATGACCACTGATCCTCCTATGCCCGTGATTGTTGATGATGTAGTAGAATCGGTGATGGTAGATGATGAGAAAATTATCGACTCTAAAAAAATGGTGGTGAATGATAATGCACCTGAAAAGCCTCAAGTTGACAATCATGAGGCTAAGGCAGGAAAGGGGAAGAACAAAAAGGTCCCGCAAGTATTGACCCCAATTCCACGGCCTCCTCCTCCTTTTCTGCAAAGACTGAAAAAGAAAACTTAAGAGCTAAAGTACCAAAAGTTTATTTTTATGCTGAAGGATTTGATGGTGAATATCCCTCTAGTTGAGGAACTTGAACAAATGCCAGGTTACTCGAAGTTTATGAAGGATTTAGTGACTAAAAAGTGGACGATGAGTTTTGAGTCCATTGATAATGTGCACCATTGTAGTGCAATAGCCTCTAGATCTTTAGTTGAGAAGAAGGAAAATCCAGGAGCATTCACGATTCCATGTACTATTGGGTGTTTCAACTTTGAAAAGCTTTGTGTGACTTGGGTGCTAGCATAAATCTAATGCCACTAGCAGTTTATAAACAGTTGGGGTTGGGGTCACCCAAATCAACTTCTATGAGATTTCTCATGGCGGACCACACTGTGAAAAACCCGATAGGAATCTTGTTCGATGTTTTGGTGAGGGTTGCATCCTTCATCTTTCCAGCTGATTTTTTCATCCTTGACTGTGAGGTTTCCATTATTTTGGGGAGACCATTCCTTACAACCGGGCGTGCATTCATTTATATAGAGATTTTTTTTTTTTTTGGGTAAATGAAGTTTTAATTGAATAGTGTATAAGTCACCTTTAATGTATGCCAGTACATGAAGCAGCCAAAGGATAAGCAGGTGATTTTTGTGATTGATACGATCTATAAGGATAACTTGGTAGCTCCCATTGAGGAGAGGTTTGAAGTTGATGCTCTCACAGTAGCAATAATGAATTTCGAGGGCGATGATACTGAAGGTTATGATGGGATGGTGAGTGCACTTAATGGTAAGGGTTCATACAACTATGCACCAAAATAGTTAGACCTTGACTTGAAGAATAGAGTGATCCCACCAGCTCGGCCTTCCATTGAGGAGCCTCTAATTTTGAAACTCAAAGCTCTTCCATCCCATCTTCGTTATGCATTTTTGGAGACAATAATACTCTATCGGTTATTATTACAACTAATTTGGTAGATTGGAAAGTTGAGGCTCTGGTTTTTGTTTTAAAGAGGTTAAAAAGGGCCATTGGATGGTCCATTGCTGACATTATTGGGATTCCTCCTGGAATTTGCACACACATAATCTGGCTTAAGCTGGATTATGTGCCTAGTATTGAGCATCAACAGAGGTTGAATCTGTCTATGCAAGAGTTGATGAAGAAAGAAATCATCAAGTGGTTGGACACGGGTGTGGTTTATCACATTTCAGACAGCAAATGGGTAGGCCCGGTCCAATATGTGTCGAAGAAGGATGAAATCACTGTGGTTCCAAAAAAGAATAATGAGCTTATTCTGATGAGGCCAGTCATGGGTTGACGTGTGTTCATGGACTATAGGAAGCTGAACTATTAGACTGAGAAAGATCACTTTTCGATGCCCTTTATGGATCAGATGTTAGACCGCCTAGCTGGTAGAGGTTGGTATTGTTTTCTTGATGGATACTCGGGTTATAATCAAATTTCTATTTCTCCCAAGGATCAAGAGACTTTCACTTGTACATATGGGACGCTCGCATTCAAAAGAATATTTTTTGGTTTGTGTAATACAACCGCAACTTTTCAGCGTTGTAGGATGGCAATTTTTTCTGACATAGGTGAGGACACTATTGAGGTGTTTATGGATGACTTCTTGGTTGTTGGAGACTCTTTTGAGGATTATTTGGCACATCTCGCTAATGTTCTGAGGAGATGCGAGGAGTGTAACTTGGTTATAAATTGGGAGAAGTGTCATTTCATGGTTAAAGAAGGAATAGTGCTTGGTCACAAGATTTCTAAGAAGGGGATTGAAGTCGACAAGGCAAAGATTGAGGTGATTGAAAATTTGCCTTCACCAATTTCTGTGAACAAGATTCATAGCTTTTTGGGACATGCGAATTTCTATAGAAGATTCATCAAGGACTTCTCTAAAATCGCTAATCTATTGTACAAGTTATTAGAGAAGGAGGTGAAATTTATGTTTGATGATGCGTGTCTAAAGGTGTTCGAGTGCCTGAAGGAGAAGTTGATTTCAGCCTCTATTATTGTGTCTCATGATTGGTCTATACTGTTTGAGGTTATGTGTGGTGCTAGTGGAGTGGTGCTAGGTGCAGTCCTAGGCCAAAGGCGAGAGATGATTTTACATCCCATCTACTATGCTAGCAAAGCACTTAACCCTGCGTAGAAAAATTACATTGTGACTAAACAAGAGCTGCTTGCTATGGTGTTCATGTTTGAGAAATTCTGGTCTTATTTGCTTGGCACGAAAGTGATTGTGCATATTGACCATGCAACTCTTAGGTACCTTATGGGAAAGAAGGATGCAAAACCAAGATTGAATTGTTGGGTACTTTTATTGCAAGAATTTGACTTTGAGGTCAAGGATCGAAAGGTGACTGAGAATCAAGTGGCTGACCACTTATCATGCCTTGAAGAAGAGGCCATACTTAAGTTGAATGATGAGCTCAAGATTGATGATATTTTCCCGGATGAGCAAGTACTATCCGCATCATAGGATTTGATTTCGTGGTTTATTTTGCAAATTATTTGGTGAGTGATGTGGTTCCTTAAGATTTGTCATTTTACCAACGCAAGAAATTTATGTATGATGTAAGGAAGTTCTTATGGGATGAGCCATACTTATTCAGAAGTTATGCTGATGGAGTGTTGCGGAGATTTGTTCCTGAAGTTGAGATAATAAGTATTTTAGAGGCATGTCATTCTTCGCTAGTTGGGGATCATCATAGTAGTGTACGGACTGTGCACAAGATCTTACAATGTGTATACTATTATCCCACCATTTACAAAGATGCACACAACTATGACAAGGCATTTGACCAATGCCAAAGGCAAGGAAACATATCGCGAAGGCAAGAGCTTCTCATGACAACTATTCTAGAGCTTGAGTTGTTTGATGTATGGGGCATTGACTTCATGGGCCCTTTTTTGAGTTAACATGGTATGAAGTATATTTTGGTGGTTGTTGACTATGTTTCTAAATGGGTGGAGGTAGTTGCACTTCCAAACAACGAAGGGAAGAGTGTCACAACATTCTTGAAGATGAAAATATTTTTCTGCTTCGAGACGTCTCATATTTTTGTAATCATCTACCAAAGCCTTGCTTGAGATATATGGTGTGAAACATAAGGTAGCAACACCTTACCATCCTCAAACAAGCTGGCAGGTTAAGGTCTCCAATCGTGACATCAAGTCCATCTTGGCTAACACTGTGAATGCCAATAAGACGGATTAGGCAAAAAATTAGATGATGCACTATGGGCCTACCGGATAACATTCAATACCCCAATTAGTATTTCTCCTTATCATCTCGTGTATGGTAAGGCATGCCACTTTCCTGTCGAGCTTAAGCATAAGGCATTGTAAGCTTTGAAGAAGCTAAATCTTGAGTGGAGTGATGCGGCCAAATTGAGACTATAGCAGCTAAATGAGATGGATAAATTCCATCTCTGCGCCTATGAAAGTTTAGTGTTGTACAAGGAGAAGATGAAGCTATACCATGATTACGAAATCGAGAAAAGAGAAATCACCATAAGCGATATGGTATTACTTTTTGAGTCTAAGCTAAAGTTATTTTCGGGTAAGTTGAAGCCAAAGTGGAGAGGGTCGTATAGAGTGACTAGAGTGTTCCCCTAAGGTGCACTTGAGCTAGAAAATAAAGAAGGCCAGAAGTTTGAGGTGAATGGCCAAAGGATGAAACACTATCTCAGGTCCATGGATGAAGTGAAAGTAATATGTGATGTGGATTTAGACGGTGCTTATATATCAAGAACACCCGAGTCGTGGGGCGATATTAAGTCAGACACTTCATGGAAGGCGACCCATGGGCTTGTTGGTGAAGTCTGAGTAACCGACTTAGCCACATCGTGTCGTGATGTTAAATCAAACTCTTCTTGGGAGGCAACCTATGATTTTGTACTTATTACATTTATAGGGTAATGTGTGTTACTTGTGTAGGGATTGTGTAGAGAATAAAGTACGTAACTGGACTCAGTACTGAACGCACGAAAGGATTGCACGACCGTGGGAAGATCCCACGATCGAGGGTTCAGTCGTCTGCATAAGATACACAAAAGTCCAAGGGGATGAAGTTTAGAAGTTATCCTACAATTGGTCATCACGATTATACCAAGATGTCACAATCGTGGTGCCAATCGTTTGATCAAACTCTTGAAAACCCACTGTAAGACAATAAAATTCGTGACCGATAAAATAATAATCGAGACAAGAAAATTATTGCAACAATCGTTTATTGATTTCAATATGTGAGTGTTACAATCTCTATGAATCCTCTGATTCGCCTTTCTAAATATAAATTCAAGGGCTTCGAGCTTGATCTTGAATTTGATGAACTTGAACTTGATTTGTAGATTTAATGAACTTGATCTTGACTTGTGAATTTGGATTCAAGGGCTTTTGAGCTTGATCTTGAATCTTCAGTTGTTTATGAATTTGAATGCTTGAACTTGTAGCTTGTAGAGAAATTTGTGGTGTTTGATCCACGAGCTCTCTCTTGCTTCTTGTTCGAATTCTTCGTCCTCTTTTCTGAATTATGAGACCCCTATTTATAGTTGTAGGAAGGAAAGAGTCATGGCGAAGATGAGCTTCTTTTGGCCAATCAGATTTAAGTGACGTGGCGCATTCTTATGGGCCTTTGATTTCACTAGGCTTGCTGCATCATTTTGACATGTGACATGGTCCTATTGGCTTCTTTACTTGACTTGGCATGCCACGTCATTTGACACATGGCGCTAAATTGGGCCTCTAGAATAAGATGACATATTGGGCTTAACCAAGTGGGCTCATTATTTGTAGCCCAAATTAATGGACTAGCCCGATGAATTTTGGACTTTAATTAAATCCATATTTATTGGACTTAAATAATTAATCCAATTATATTAATCCACCATATTTATTTGGACTAATATATTTAAAATTCATATGATCACAAATGCCCTCACTTCGAGACTTGTCGGAGATATTTAATCTTTCGAAGACTAGACTCGAAGTATTGACTTGACTTTTTCCTTGTTTGCGCGTCTTCAGGATACTCCTTTCCATTTCGGGAATGAAATTCTTCTACTCCATAACCAATCATTCTCCAATTAGAATTAGGATGTCTATATTCCTACAAACTTGAACTGTCTCAATTCCACTCTAATTAGGAGTATGCCACCTCCTTAAAGACTAGAAAACTTCTCCTAGTTTTATTTCAACAAGGAGACTATTAATGCCTTGCCGCATCTATAAATAGATGGATGCTCTCTATTATTTTGATATTGCAGCATCGGGAGTCACACAAAGGAGAACAATCCCAGGTAATATATTCTTCTCTTTTAATTTTCGTCACTCTTTTCAGCCCAGCATGTTAGTGGTAGAAAATTCATATCTCATTGTAGAAATATCAAAATCCTGAACCGTTTAACATTCCAGAAACTAGACTTCGAGATCTACAACATATCCAAAATTCATAATTGAACTCCTTCAATTTCGTTCTATACAATTTCTTGAAACTTAGGTTTAAATTCTGTCATGCTGAGAATTTCAGATCTGCATAGCTTCACCAAAACTTGCATATCTTGATGTAGGAAGGAAGAAATCACAAGCCGCTTGATTATTCCAAAACTAGACATACATATATATATAATATATCTAAAATTCATAATTTAATACATTCGGTATCTTTTCAGATGTTATCCCGAATTCAATTTTGGATTTTGGCGTACCGGCAGTTTCAGATTTGCGCGACGACACCAAAAAATTTGTTTATCAATGTGGGAGTACCGAAATCATGATCCGCTTAATTCTATAGAAACCATACACATTCCTATATAACATATCCAAAATTTAGAATTTAACACCTCCCGTATTGTTCTATACAAATTTTTGAAGTTAACCCTAAATTCTGTCTCGCAGAGAATTTCAGATTTGCATTGTCTCACTAAATGATGTCGGACCGTCACCATCAAAAAGGTGTTTTGATTGATGGAAACCAGAATTCAAGGGCTTCATTCTCACCAAAACATCTTTTCTCAAGCCTATCCGCGTTGGTGATGTATGGCTTCCGAGTTTGAAACGTCTTGACAGGTAACAATCTCTCTTCTTCTTGTGCCTTTTTTTTGTGTTGTCTTTTCCTTTCTTCTTTTGCAGGATTGAAACAAATAGCATTCATGAAAGGTCAGCTTAGGTGCGAGAGTTTAACTTTGCGAATTTGTAAGACAGTAAAATTCGCGACCGATAAAATAATAATCGAGACAAGAAAATTATTGCAACAATCGTTTATTGATTTCAATATGTGAGTGTTACAATCTCTATGAATCCTCTGATTCGCCTTTCTAAATATAAATTCAAGGGATTCGAGCTTGATCTTGAATTTGATGAACTTGAGCTTAATTTGTGGATTTAATGAACTTGATCTTGACTTGTGAATTTGGATTCAAGGGCTTTTGAGCTTGATCTTGAATCTTCAGTTGTTTATGAATTTGAATGCTTGAACTTGTAGCTTGTAGAGAAATTTGTGGTGTTTGATCCACGAGCTCTCTCTTGCTTCTTGTTCGAATTCTTCGTCCTCTTTTCTGAATTATGAGACCCCTATTTATAGTTGTAGGAAGGAAAGAGTCATGGCGAAAATGAGCTTCTTTTGGCCAATCAGATTTAAGTGACGTGGCGCATTCTTATGGGCCTTTGATTTCACTAGGCTTGCTGCATCATTTTGACATGTGGCACGGTCCTGTTGGCTCCTTTACTTGACTTGGCATGCCACGTCATTTGACACGTGGCGCCAAATTGGGCCTCTAGAATAAGATGACATATTGGGCTTAACCAAGTGGGCTCATTATTTGTAGCCCAAATTAATGGACTAGCCCGATGAATTTTGGACTTTAATTAAATCCATATTTATTGGACTTAAATAATTAATTCAATTATATTAATCCACCATATTTATTTGGACTAATATATTTAAAATTCATATGATCACACCCACATTTAGGACATCAAACCCACAATTTTAAGGAACGATCGTAGTTACATATCACGATCATCCTTAAGGCTCATAGGTTCCTAGGTAAGTTTTGTTAAATCCTCTTGGTACGATAAGGAGTCACGATAGTGGTTTGATACCACAATCATAGGAGACAATTGTCTGTTGGGTCCACTTAAATACGTAGGACCCGAGCCGACCCGACCCAAATTAGATTTAAAACCCTTAAACCTAATTTGACCAATTTCACTCTAAATTTTCCTAAACTAAGCAACAATTGATTCAAGGCAATAATTCTAACAAAATTTACCTCAAACTTGTGTAATTTGGGATCCTCTGTGCTAAATTCCATTCCCGATCTCACAAACTCATTTTCGAAATCAACACTTCATTGTAAGTAAATTATGCACCCCTTTTATGTTCTATTTGGTAACATAAGTGTTTACTTCAAAGTTTAAAACTAGTATGAGTGATTGGGTGTATTAGGGTTACCTGTGGGCATTGGGTTTACATGAACAAAGCAATAGGGAAGTCTGAGTACCCATTGTTACTAAAAATCTGTTCAATAAAGGTCCAAATAGGGTAAATTTAGTGTTTGAATAATTTGCTAAGTGTTAGTGCACCCACGACACAACCTATGATCATGATGTCAACATACGGTCGTAGGTTAGATCGTTGTGGGTGCCAGTGTGAAGACTGTAAGAGCATATTATACTACCACATCCTACGATCGTCCTATCAAGGTATGATTGTGGTATGTGATCATATGATATGACATACCCTCAGTAAATTGGGGTTATTCCTATGATCGGAAGGTACGATCATAGGACAGGTTCGTCTGATGTGATGTTTTCCCAGTACTTTTGGGGAACCCTTTATACGATCGTACCTTTATTGTACGATTGTAGGAAGGGTCATATGAGTAAATTCCTATACCTGAAATACTGTTTCAAATTTGAGTCTATATTTTCCTATACAGGTACAATGGCACCTAAGTAATACAAGTACAATGGCACCTAAGTAATACAAACTGAAGAAGTACATCTACAAGAAGCGGGCACCCAAAGACACACCTCCAACCTCGGAGAGTGAGTTCGAAAGCTCAAGTAGGTCTGAGGTGAACCTTTCCACCAGTATTTCTACTGATCAATCCTCACCTTGAACCACTAGAGCGAAGAGTAAGGAAATTAAAAAGGCCAAAGACACTGCTACATACATGGCTTTAGAACCCATAGCTGCCCCCGTCAACCTTCCCCAGTTTGAAGAGGGAGGGAAAGACACACAAAAATACAGGGGTGAGCATTATGATGATGTTGAGGAGATAAGTTCCTCGCAGGAGGAGGATGCATCCAACCCTGAATCCTTTGAGGGTGCTGTTGTTGTTGCCCCACTCCCGAGGGGTACTAATTCGAGGAGCTGGAGTGTTCCAAACTTCAGAGACTACTACACTGACAAGGTGTCCTTAAAGGATAATAGGTACCAAAAGAAGAGCATCCAAGAGGAACCACGCATCTTTCTTGAATCATTACAGAAAGTTTTGGAGGTGGTCCAGGTATTTGAGAGATACAATTTGGGGTAGATGACTAGGCCACTCCGCATCTATGGCCTAGAACTGGTGAGGGAGTTTTATAAAAACTATGTTGCTATACTAAAAACCATAACTCCCTCCAAAAAAGACAAAGATATGAATAAGAATCCCCGATTGGAGATGGTGGGGGTACAAGGTAAGAAAGTCGATATCTCCATCAAGGCCGTCTCTAAAGCCTTGTTCGAAAATGTTTTTAAGCAGATGGAAGAGACTCTAGAATACGATTTCTGGATGAACAACTTGAAGAGGGTAAAGATGTTGACCCTAGACGATAAGATGATGCATTATAAGTGGTTGGTAGACCACATTGCGGAAGATGGAGAGAATGCATCATGGGTCAATAGTGCTACAATATATAAACATACGTTGAAGTTCACTGCCAAGGCATGGTGGTCGATTACGAGGCATCCCATAGCACCCATGGCCAATGACAATACATTGGGTGCCACAAATGCTGGCCTTGTAGCAGCTTTTATGGTGGAGTTGGAGTTGAACATTCCACGTATTATTGTAGAGGAAATTTAGGACTGAGTGCTACGATTCAGCACCACTTTGTCGTTCCCATGCTTGATCACATAGTTTTTATAGGATTCAGGTGTGACTTCCATGCTGGCAGTTGATAGATTTTAGTAGCCAACAAAGATAACAGATTTGGTGATGATCAAAGATTTGAGAAACTCGGCGGCTCCAGCCCGGGGGCCTCTTCCATATTAAACACCAGAGGTTGCAGAGGGTGCCCCCGCTAGTGAGATCTCAGCAGCTACGGCCGATGCCACATCATCTTCTTCGCAGACGGCCACAACACCTTTTGGTGCGCATCCATATGCTCCAGCCAAATACACATTAATTTTGATTGCTCAGCTAGAGCAAATTATGAGGACACAACTCTTGCATGATGCTCGGCTATGGAAGTTGGAGATAGGGGTAAAGCCTTACGTAATCGATGAGATTAAGGCAACAGTGTGGGTGGTTCAGACCCACTTTAATAGATTTGAGAGCCGTATAACGACTAAGATTATGGAGGTTCAGGCTCCAAATATGAGTGCAATTACTACTGACTTGGCTGCGTTGAAAGATGTGGTTAAGGAGTTGACTGAGCAGAGATTCCCAGTTGCACCTCCTCTACCTCCTTCCATGCCACCCTTGGCAGATCTAGCAGTGGATGTAGACTCCCTACTCTCTGATTTTTACATACATGCCCCGGTAGTTAGGGCAATGATTCTGATACTGAGGAGATGGGCAATAATTTGCAGCCTCAAAGAAAGAAGGAGAGAGGTAAGAAGAGTGAGAAAAAGAGGAAGAAGAAAGAGAGAGTACCTGAGCATACCCCCGAGATAATTTTATCGGAGGCTGTGAGTGATGTCCCACCTGCTACTGAGGTGGTAGCATAGACTGGTGGGGATATGGAGTCTGCCCCTGTTACATTATTGAGTACACCGGCCTCCACCGGTGCCCACATATCAGAGAGTACCCCGACTACAGCCCAGACCACGTGAGGAGATGCTGATGGAGGGGTCTCATCTCATACCCCTACTGAACAAAGTATGCCAGGCCTCTAGTGTACCACAGGTATGTCCCTTACCCTAGTTTTTACATTTTCTATGTTTTCGTGCAATAGGGACATTGCATGATTTCTAAGTTGGGGGTGGGGGTGTACCACAACCGAGGGTTTTTGTTACCGTATTTCTTTTCCCTCGATTGCACTATCTTAGTTAGAACCAGTCTGTTTTGGTGTTTTTATTTTATTTTTGTGTGTTTTTATGTTATGTGTGTAACCTAGAGAAAATTGAGAAAACTTGGTGCAGTCGAACTAAAAAGAGCATGCAAACCATTTTTGAGTGATTTAAATGATACCCCTCCAAAAATTTATTTTTGTGTGTTGTATGTATGCTTACTTGAACTGTAACCAATACTTGGATCTCGTCATGGCATTAGGATTGTTAGTGTGATAACCTGGCCTAACTTTGCATGAACCATATAGTTAATGACTGAAATGATAGCCCTGAGCTAAGTGAGTATAAGGTTTTACCTAGTTGGTGTGTGTGTGTGATCTAGAACTTAACCGGTTAGTCTTGGATTTAGTTGCGATGTGATGAGAAAAAAGAAAAAGAAAAAGAAAATAAAAAGTTTGAAGAGAAGAAAAAAAAAGAGATAAGAAGAAAAAGCAAGAGAAAAGAGAAGTTGAGAAAATAAAAACCACACTCGGGTTCCGAAAGATTGAAAACGATAAGAAAAGGGAGAAGAATTAAAAAAAATAGGAAAGTGGAGCCAAAAATAGTGTAGTGTCAAGGAGGATTGAGTCACTTTACCCATATGTACAATACCCATCCCCAAGCCTACATTACAAGCCAATGAAAGTCCTATAATGATCCTAACCCGACTGTCTGAAAGCTAGGGTGTAGAAAATAAGGGTAAACCTATGGTATCAAATGCACACGACCTGAATTTTTTGTGATAGTGAGAGATTGATTCCAGTCTCGGTTTATGATATTTATTGTATATACTGAGTGTTGGGACTTCTTTGACGGAAGGGGATAAGGGTTGTATTTTAGTTGTTGCTTTTTAGGTAGTGTAATTTGTTTAAGTGTTGGGTTATCTGCTGATAATATGATGCCATTTCTTGATCCCATTGTGTTATGGTTGATGGTTTGTATATATATAGTATGTGTTGAGTTTGATGAGGTTGGAGGGTGTTGAACCGTGTTTTGTTACTGCGTTCTGTAAATGGTTTTGTAAAAATTTAACTGTCGTAGTTTTCTTGGTTTTTCTCTTAGTTAAGCATCATGATAGTATAGTGTTTTTGTTTACCTAAGGACATGCAAATGGTCTAAGTTGAGGGTGTTAATTTTTCATGAAAGTACGGCACTTGAGACGCTTAAAACGGTGAATATTTGATAGTACAGGGGTCTTTTTATTTGGATATAATGGGTTTTGCGGTGTTTATAGGTCAAACAAGTCCAGAAGAGTGGAGTGCTGGATTTTGAACAAAAAAGGGCATCAGACGACCATTGCTACGATTGTGGGATCTGACCATAGTCGTACTTGGGCATCGTGTGAAGAAGCAGAGATGTGACTCTCAGATGGTGGTCAAATGGGAGCTCCCACAATCATACATGGATCATACGATAGTACCACCTGATTGTTGGAAAGACCTCCTGAAAACATGTCTGTAGGAGCTAAGTATAAAGAGGATCAGAAGATAAGATCCCATGACCGTACCTAGATGTGACGGTCGTACTATGAGGTTGTGGGATTGAAGTCCAGAAGTGCAGTCTGCAGGAGTTGAAATATAGAATGATCATACGACCGCATGGTACAATCATGAGAAGATGTCATGGATTCGTACTGAGGGTCGTATCATTGAAGGCCTAAAGAGGATAAAGTCCATGAACAAACCATGAGCACCAAAGGACTATTGTGGTATCTTACCATGATCGTACCTTTCACTCGTCCGATATGACCGACTCAGATTTTTTGTTTTGTTTAGGATAGGTTTTATTTTTTCTATAAATACTCTTATTTGTTTTATTGTATGACGTTATATATTATTACATTCTTGTAAGGTTATAAGGCATACTTTTGGCTTTGGAATTTCACAAAAATTGATCTTAGGGTTTTAATTCAAAGTAAGATTTTAAAGTTTTTCTTGTTTTTCTTGTTTTTCTTGTAAGTTCATAATTATGCTTTTTTCTATGAATCCTTCTTATGTGCTTGCAATTATGAGTAGCTAAACACCATAACTAGTGTTGTGGGAACCATGACGGATTAACAAAGTAGGATCTATAGTACAGAGTAATCTTCAACCGGTGTTCATGTGTATTGATTATTTCCTTGGGTTTGAATGTTTTTTGATGGTGCGCAACGTTAGAACTCGCCTAATCTATATTTTGGATGAAAGAATGAATAAGGATGGGAAGGAGGGAATAAATAATAGAGACTTGGGTCTATCAACCTCCACTTAATAGCTTGAGCCGATAATTCAGGATAGCTATCTGAGATCCAAGATAGGGGTTACTAACGCAGGCTCAGGAGAAGAGAAAACTTACTTGAGGATACTGCTTAGACAAGAGCGTAAAGTTGTTCTACGTATACATAACCTATCGATTCTGTATTCCAAATATCGGGAGGAGTTATGAAGTACGAAGATCCTACGGAGTTATGAAGTTATTGGAGAATACATTCCTAGTGCTTTTCTCATATTGATTACAACTCCAACAAATCAATAATTGTTACTACTGAATTATTTATTCACAAATCCCCCTCTTTTACTGAAAATTGTTACTGATTGCCTCGACGTACATTTTGTTTGATATTTCGACCTATTCCCTGTGGGATCGACCCCAACCTCATTGGGTTCTATATTTGATCAACGAATACTTTATGCTTTGTTTAGAGGTGTAATTTGGGCAACATCAAGCTAAAATTGTTATTGATTGTGAGCTTAAAATATTTCAAGCTAGTGTTATGCCAAATATGGAAAAACATAATGCTTCCTTGAATTCTTGTGATAAAGATGAATATATTTCTTCTTTAGCTACTAGGAACGCTAAAAATGTGATTGATGATTATTGTCTCTTTGCAAGCAAATTTTATTGTAACAACTCTTTATCTTGTAAGAACATGAATATGCTTTGTGGTAGTACTCTTGGAATGGAGCATGAAATGTGTGATAATATTCTTTTTGAGCCTAAAGAATGTCAAATTTTCAAAATATTTGACAATCCTTTATTTGATGAAAATATTCAAAAAAAAAAAATTTAAAATAATTTTTGCGTTGATAATGTGAGTCATTCTTTGAGTTGTCCTAATCTTGATTATGTGATTCACAATGATCATAATTTGAAAATTAAGTTTAAAAGTGTGAACACTATTGATGAAGTCCAATTGAATGACTCATCTCTTGTTGACTTGTGTGCACTTGATGAAAGTGATGATCCAAAATTTAAAGAGTGCATGACTTATGAAAATTATTCTTGTGGCTTGATTGAGGGCTTTAATTGTTTGGATGCTAGCAAGCTAACTCCCAAAATGTTTGTTGAAAGTATTTCTTATGTTGGAAATTCCTCCAAAGTTGAAGAACCTATTTTAAAGAATGAGAGAGGCACAAGTAATAGTAGTAGTAGTAGTAAATTGATAGATGCTAATATTTTTTTCAATTTATTTACTTACTCTAATTTATTTACTTACTAACCTTGTTGATCTATTTGTGAAACACCATCAAGAGAGGATCTACAAGGAGGTATGATACTTTGGAGCATCTTCTTGGGCTACAAAAAGATTTGAGGTATGTTTATCTTTTAAAGCCTAGAATGATTTGTTGGAATGACTAGTGCTTATTTTTGGGCTTTCTAAAGATATGAACATAAATTTCTATGCCTTTAACCTATACAATAGCAACTTTGTTATGATTCATAAATATTCTTTAATGTTGCTATTTTTATTCATGTTGTGAGTTAGAAAATGAGAAATTCAAGGAAGTTTTGGGATTTATATTTGTGCTTGATTCGGGGAATACATACTTGTGTTTAAGGTTTGTGAATGATATTGTTAGTTCTCTTAATCTTGTGGTTGGAAGATTACAATCAAATTGTGAATTGAGGAACTATGTGGTCCAAGTTAGTAAAGAAACTTTTTTTGACTTGTTAGTTCTCTTCAACCTATTTTATGATTGTGGCATATTTTTGAGTCAATTTTCTGATATTATGCTTGAAAAGTTAATTTTTATGAGATATTATGATTCTTGGCTCTATCGTAAAAGTGTATATTTTTTTAGAATGGCATGTAACTTGTTTGGGAGCTAATTTTTTGGATTGGGTACTAATTCTCCTCATTGTCTTGCAAGGTTCGAATTCAAGGTCGAATTCTTTTCAAGAAGGGGAGAATAATGCAAGTTTGAGAAGTACTTATTACATGGAAAGATATCAACTTGACATCAAGAGCTTGGTGGGAAGAATGATGCAAGTTCGGGAAGTACTTAATGCATGGAAAGATATCAACTTGACATCAAGAGCTTGGAGTGTTTTAAGAGAGTATGGAAATCGAAGACTCAATACAAGAAAAGACCAATATTATATTTTAGGTTCTTTCGATCATAGTATTGTACATGTAATTATGGGGCATTTATATCTTTTCTTATTTTAAGTTAGCCCTAGTAGTATAAATAGAATATGATGAACACTTTTAGGGTAGACAATATTGTTAGGTTGAATTTCTCCCTGGTGAGTTTTGTGGGTTTATCCCTTTATCTCTACATTGGATCTCTTTTGAATATCTTTTGGTAATATTATTCATGTATGAGTTCAATTCTCTTCTTTCTTGAATTAATCATGTGATTGTTTGTTCAAATTAGAGATTTGCAAATCTATTTTTGTTGGTTTCTAATTTACTACAATTATGGGATTATTCTTTCTTTCTTCTCTATCTCCCCTATTTGATCATCTATTTGATCTAGTTAACATTTTCATATAAATTCCAAGGGATGTTTGTGCATAAAATACCTAGTTTTGCAAAAAGATCATAAATTCATATGCACCATAACTTGACCAGGAAATTTACCCTTGTCTCCCTTTAATCATGTTTGCTACTACCCCCTCCGTCCATCTTTATAGGTCAGCAGGGTATGATTTTAAAATGGATGAATTTATTTTTTAATTAATTAAATAATATAAGTGACCAGTCATAATAAAACACGTGGCTTTTATAAAAAAAAAAGTTATTAGATTTAGGGTGTTAATTTGAGGGGGTATTCTTAATTCGTCAAAAGGAATAGGCTGGTGATATTTTTAAACCAATAGATAAATGGAGGATATTTATGAGTCATTTCTATATGATAAAGGATATATTTAGCCCTTTTTCGTTTCTTTTAACCCATTTAAATGAAATAGAAATGCTTTAAACAAAATTTATAATTTTAAACTAAATATAAGCTTCAATTATACACAATGTATCACTTTATTTTTTTTAATATTATTAATCAAACACATGATAAAAAAATATTATCTTTACATTACTCATAATGTTTACCTGACTTTTTTCAGACCAACCGAACCCATATATTACTAACTAAGACGATTCAAACTTTAACCTATAACCAAATTAAATAGTTATCATTGTTAAGATATGGTTTATACTGTAGAGATATTTTAAATATGGTAGAGTATATATTTAGATATCTACTTTTATGGTAGGTATTTTATTTATTTCCTTTTGCTTCTTAATTTCTTGTGTATAAATAGGGTTGTAGTCTCTTGTATTCAAGAATGTACAGAAACATCAATTCTCCAGATTTTCTTGTGTTTCTCTGTCTCTTTTGTAACATGGTATCAAAAGCCTCTTCGGATTGTTGAAATCCATATCCACTCTTATATTTTTTTCTCGTGGTATTTTGCTGATAGCAATTACTGCTTCATCAATTTGTTGGGTCTCTTCTGTCTTTTACTTTTTTGTTGACATCAATTTATTTAGCGAATATCACGGACAAGAATGATATTTCCGAACCTATTTCTGTTGTTCTCAATGGATCTAACTATCATTATTGGTGTGAGGCAATGCGTTGTTTTCTAAAAGGGAGAAAGTTATGGCTATATGTTACTGGTGATTTAACTTGTCCAAAGCAAAGTGAGACTGAAACGGATGCAAAGTTTGTTGATAGTTTAGAAGATTGGGATAGCCGAAATCATCAAATCATTACATGGCTTCGGAAAACTTCTGTTCCAAGTATTCATCTCCAGTTTGGATAGTTTGGCACTGCAAAAGAGGTATGGAATCATCTCTCTCAACGGTATACTATTTCTGATATTTCTCATTGTTTTCAATTGATGAAGGAGATAGTCAGCTTGAAACAAGAAAAGAGGAAACTTGTCTATGAATTTCTCTCTAATATGGAATCCATCTAGAATCAATTGACCTTGACCGAACCAGCTCTAAAAAATTCTGATGATGATGCCAAATCCTTAGCTTACTGCAACAATAAAAAATTAATTCAATTCTTGATGGGTCTTACTGGTGATTATGAACCAACTCGTGTTGCATTGCTTAACCAACAACCTTTGCCAACTCTGGAAGACACTCTTCCTTGCCTTAAATCTGAAAAACTCGTTTGGATCTTACGCGGCCAGTGAATAATTAAGTTTTTGCAGCCACTAACAGGATAGATGTTAAATTTTGTCGCAATTGTCATCAAACTGGTCATGCTTTTCACGATTTCCCAGTTATTAAATGTAATAAAAGTAATAAAAAAAGAATTGTCCTTCAATATGCAGGTATTGTAAAGAGAAAGATCATTTGATTGAGAATTATCCTACTCATCCTCAGAACAAAAATCAATCTCGTTTGAATCAGCCGTCAAATCCAGTTCTTACAGTAACCAATAATTCTGGGAATTCATCAGTTGACCTTCAATCTCTCCTCAGTTAATTCTTTTCTCCTTCAATCTCTCCTCAGTTAATTCCTTTCTTAAACTGGTAATAGCTCTGCAGCTCTAGTTACTCCTTCAGGTAATTCACCTTGGTACTTTGATTCTGCATGTTGTAATTACATATCGTATTCTTTCAAGATTTTCTCTGATCTGGCTGCTCCTTCCATCTCTTTATACATTCATACGACTGATGGATCCAATATCAATGTTAGTCATAAAGGATCTATTTCTTCATTAGATCTCTCTTTGCCTAATACTTTCCTTATTCCAAGTTTAAATTTGAATCTTATCTCTGTTGGATAATTGTGTAATTCTGGATATGATGTAAATTTTTCTTCTCGTGGTTGTCATGTGTAGGATCTTTAGATGGGATATATCATTGGAAGAGGCCATAAATTTGGGCGTATGTTTGAACTCACTAGTCTGCACATTCCTCAATTATCTCATGTGTCTCGATAATATGATGTTTCTTTTAGTTTTCCTCTATCGTTATGGCATCAACGTCTTTGTCATTGTTCTTTGAGTAAACTTCTCCCTTTAGTTTTTGGTGGGTTGTTAGGTCATGTTAATAAGAAAAGTTTGGATTGTATTGCATGTAAACAGGCAAAACAACCTGCTTTACCTTTAATAATAATACTTCGATTTCCAAGTTTCCTTTTGGTTTAATTCTTTCTGATGTTTGGGGTTCTCTCTTATATCGAGCATGATTGGATCACGATACTTTGTCATTTTTATCGATGACTTTTCCTGGTTCACGTGGATATATCTTATGAAAAATTATTCAGAATTACCTCAAATCTATATTAATTTTGTCAATATGGTTAAAACTCAATTTGGTAAAATTATTAAAAGTTTTTCATAGTGACAATGTTATGGAATATCGTGATTCTAAGCTTTTGAATTTCTTGTCTGAAAATGGTACACTTTTTGAATTTTCTTACCCAGATACCTCCCAACAAAATGGATGAGCGAAACGCAAGCATCATTATATTCTTGATTCTGTTCAAGCCATAATTATTTCTTCATCTTGCCCTGAGCGCTTTTGGGGTGAAGCAGTTCTTACTGCAGTATTTACTATTAACAAACTCCTATCGTCTGTTCTTGGAAACATGTTTCCTTATGAAAGATTTTACAGGGAAGCTCCTGACTACACGTTACTTAAAATATTTGATTCTGCTTATTTTGTTCTTCTTCAACCACATGAATACGCAAAATTAGAACCTTGTGCTCGAGTTTATTTCTTTCTGGGATATGGGATAGAACATAAAGGTTACCGTTATTGGATCCTGTGTCAAATCGTATTCGTATTTCTTGAAATATTGTGTGTTTGGGAATATATTAAATTTTTCTCGCTGTCAAAGTTTGAGTCTATTTCATCAAGCCGAGTGTCGTTCTTTTCTAATCCTTCTGTTGAGCTTTTTCAAAGTGATCTTGATGTAGGTTCATCTAGTGAGTCAGACATTGCACCCCATGGTTCAACCATTTTCTTTGATAAAGGCCCATCTGATGTTCCACTTCATGACAATAGTACAACGTCCAACTCACATGATGAATCTCTAATTGATAGTTCCATACTTGATCTAAATATTGATCCCGAGGTACCCTCATCTTCTCTACTTCCTAATAACACTTCATCTACACATCCAGAAAGAGAAAAAAATCTTCCTAGTTATCTTTTTGATTATCAATGTTATTGTACCATGCTTAATTTACATGAGCCTAGTACATACAAAGAGGCATCCCGTGATCCTTGTTGGCAGCAAGCTATGAAAGAAGATTTGCAGGACTTTGAGAAAATGCATACTTGGGACTTAGTTAACCCTCCTTCTGATAAAACTCTTGTTGATTGGATCAACAAGATTAAGACAAGGTCTGATGGCTTTATTGAAAGATATAAGGCTCGATTGATTGCTCGAGGATTCACCCAAGAGTATGAAATTGATTATGAGGAGACCTTCACTCCAGTAGCTCGTGTTATCTCTGTTCATGCCCTTCTTTCTATTGCAGCAGCTAAATGGTGGGGACTTTCTCAAATGGATGTCAAAAATACTTTTCTTAATGAAAATTTGGAGGAGGAGGTGTATATGAATCCATCACCAGGATAAAATTGTCCTCCAAATAAAGTATGTCGCCTTCGTGCATTGTATGGTTTGAAATAAGCTCCATAAATTTAGTATACCAAATTTAGTTCAACATTGAGCAAACTAGGATTCTCTTCTAGCCCACATTATACTGCTCTTTTTGTACGCAAGACAATACAAGGTATTGTTCTTTTGATTCTTTATGTGGATGATATGATTATTACTGGTGATGATACTACTGGCATTTCAGAGGTTAAAGAACTTTTGCGTACCAATTTTGAGATGAAGGATTTGGGGTCTCTTAACTATTTCTTAGGCCTTGAAGTTCTCACATCTGATAATGAGATTTCTCTATCTCAAGTTAAGTATGCTTTTGATTTTTTTGTCAAAAGCGGGTATTAGCGATAATAAAACTGAGAGCACACCTCTTGAGCCTAATGTGCGGTTTTCTCCTACTGATGGTACTTTATTTTCTTATGTCACTCTTTATCGGACACTTGTAAGTAGTCTTATCTATCTGAAAATTACTCATCTAGATATTGCTTATGTTGTTCATATAGTTAGTCAATTCATGGCTGCACCTCGTTCTACTCATTATGCTGCTGTTCTGCAAATTCTTCATTATGTCAAAGCACTATGTTCTATGGACTTTACTTTTCAACTAATTCTTCTCTTGAATTAAAAGTATATGTTGATGCGGATTGGGGACGTGATCCCATTGATAGACGTTCTACTACTGGTTATTGTATTTTTCTAGGAGATTCTCTTATATCGTGGAGAAGAAAGAAACAAACCTTAGTATCCCGATCAAGTACCGAATCAGAATATCAAGCACTTTTCGATACTACTGTTGAGATATTATGGCTTTGTTGGTTATTGGTTGACATGAGTGTTCCTCAATATTCTGCGACTACTCTTTATTGTGATAATCATATTGCCATTCAGATTGCTCATAATGATGTATTTCATCAGCATACAAATCATATTAAGATTGATTGTCCTTTTACTCATCAGCACATTGATCTTGGTGCCATTCGATTAGCTTCTATAGGGTCTTTAGATCAACCAGCTAACGTTTTCACCAAGCCTCATCTTCTTAGACGTTTCCAAGTTCTGATGGCCAAACTCAATTTGGTTTCTTCTAAACCATCTTGAGTTTGAGGGGAGGGGGAGGGGTGTTAAGATATGGTCAATATTGTAGAGATATTCTAAATATGGTAGAGTATATATTTAGATATTCTAGAGGATCTACTTTTATGGTAGGTATTTTATTTATTTCCCTTTGCTTCTTAATTCTTGTGTATAAATAGGGTTGTATTCAAGAATGTACAGAAACATCAATTCTCCAGATTTTCTTATGCTTCTCTGTCTCTTCTTCTAACAATCATAATATTACTACTTACACATGTCCACTTTCCTCGAGGAAATGGGATCTCTTGCCTTCTTATAATTTGAAATTAAGAAAATGACCTTTTCAAATCTCTTATGGGTAAAATAAGGATCTTTATTGTGTAAAAATTAATATCTCTTGTAACCAAAAGAGACATGCTTACAATTGATATAATATGTTTTTGCGATCCTTGTATTAGTTGAGTGACTTTCTTGTTATAAAAAAATTGTTTAGCTGATCGACTATATCTATAATATTTAACAAAATTGAGTAACCTTTTGTTAAAAAATAATATTAATTGGTGCAATATAATAAAAGTAAGTAAATATCCTTGAAATTAATCTTTAAAAAATTATTGAATTATTTGTACAATTCAAATTGCAAAGGGTATGCATGTGTAACTATTCTTGTACTACTACTAATTCAGTTCAAGTGGCATCATAACGAAGGTTTTTCCTTTTGATGGAGACATTTTTGGATTTGAAGGAAACAAGAGGGGATCGAGGCGATTGAAAATCTTGGTACGAAGCCATTAGGGGTGTCAAAATGAACCCAAGTTAAGTGAACCTATCCAATCCAACTCAATATTTATGAGTTGGGATCAAGATAATTTATTATTGGATTAAATCTCAATCCATTTAAAAAAGATCATCAACTGAGCTCAATTCAATCTCCACTTCAACTCATTTAACAAGGAAAATAATTTCTTTGATGAAAGAGGAGAAAACAAGAGACAACTAAACTTTTTTATAATTTTTTTAAAAAAATTCTTTTCTTACCCCAACCCCTATCCACCCCCACCCTCCTACCTCCACCACACCCATCCCGCACCCCACCCACCCCCAAAAGAAAAATTATTTAGTTTTTTTTAAAAAAAAAAAACTTTTGAAAAATATTTTTTCTCACCCCAAACACCCCACCCCCTCCATCTCCCACCCTCCTAACTCCCACCCCTACACCCTGACCCCTCTTACTTACCCCCCCCCCAAACCAAAAAAAAATAATTAATTTTTTATATAAAAAAAAGATTCTTGGATAATATTTTCTTGGAAAATATTTTTCTCCATACCGAACACATCTATAGTATATTTTATTTCATTGTTATAATGTTTGGTGACTTTTCTTTCCAAAATTAAGACCTCTTTTTTTTTTTTTTTTGAGTTAGAATTCAAATTGTAGTTACAAGAGGTAAATATCAATATATTAATATTATTTAGATTAGGGGAAAGGACAAAAATAACACTTCATTCTAAAATAATTTCATTCAAATACCCCCCAATTAGCTGTTAAAATAATTCCACTTAATAGCCATCACTAACAGACCTTTATACCATGTATATCAGTTGTATACCAGCATCCCTTTTACTCACCTTTTCCTGTATATCAGCATATAAGGACTGCATACTTGCTTCCCACCAAATACAAAAAGTGTATTTTTTATTTGTTACATAAAAATAACATATTTTATACAACAATGGTACATATACATATTTTATACATCAATGATACAGTTTGTATACACATCTTATACATATATATATATATATATATATTCTATATAACAATGATACAATTTATATTCATATCATATACAAAATACATATTTTATACAATAATTATACAGTTTTTATACATATTTTATACAACTTTTAACTGCAATAATTATTTTGATATATATTCTATACAGTAATTATACAGTTTCTATACAAATCCTATACATATACATGTTCTATACAACAATTATATAATTTTTATACACATCTTATACAATATTTAGCTGCAATAATTAGTTAGATACATATTCTACACAACAATTATACATTTCTATACATATCTTATACATATAGATATTTTATACAATAATTATACAATCTCTATACACATTATATATAGTTTCTATAAATATATCTTATATAGGTACTTATTCTATACAACAATTACAGAGTTTCTATATAATTGTATTTTTTTAAAAAAAAAAATGGAAAGCAGATTTTTTAGCCTAAAAAAATTGGAGCCAAAAAAGAAAAAAAAATTGAAACAAAGGGCCCGAATGGCCAGTAGCCCAAAATTGGAATAACCAATATGTGGAATTACTTGGGTCGACTGGCCATGTAATGTCCAATGGCCCAAACACAGGCCATTAATTTTGAAAAGGGTCAACCCATGTCCTTTTCCCTTTAGATTAAGCGGGTCAAGACCCAACCCAATTTTTAGCCTATTTTAGCCCAATCCATTTGAACCCAAAGTAAATTTGGGTTGATCATGACCCAACTTAATTTCTAATTCAATCCATTTTAATATCTCTAATTTCATCCCTACCCGCCCATTTGACACCCCTAGTAAGGACGTCTATATAGAGGCATGTATTTAATTAGTTCCCTTTCTCTTTCTTTTAGGCCCATCTCTATTCATATTCTCTACGCAACTTGTGCTGTAATTTTTTTGGGGCAAACAACTTAAATTTCGATAATTTAGAGCTTAGTTACAGAAAATCTTGATATTTTGCATAATTACTGAAAATTTTGATTTTGGGTCTGTCGAAATACATAATTAGCTCCCGATACATCCAATGAAGATACATCTTTTCCTTGTAAAGATACATAATTAGTTCTCGATACATTTTTGTCGATTTTGGATCTGTCGAGATACATAATACATCCAACGAAGATACATTTCTTCCTTTGTAAAGATACATAATTAGCTCCCGATATATTTTTTCCAATTTGGGGTCTGTCGAGATACATAATTAGCTCCCGATACATTCAATGACGATACATAATTAGTTGAAATTTTTGTAATTACTTTGTAAGGGTGGAGATTTGTGTAAATATGGTAAGTTAAGGTGTATGTTTATATTATTTTTCCATTTTTTTAAGATTAAATTAAAGAAATGACTCTTTGGTCGTAGAGATGGTAAATATTTTCTAAATATAAGATATCTATGTGATTTTTCTTAGGAAAACTTACCTAAATATACTATATTTAGAAAATATTTACCATTTATAACTATATAATTTAATACATCTATATTGCATGTATAATTCACTTTGAATACATTTTAATACATAGTGCAGTAATATATTTTAAGACACTTATAATACATCTATATTGCATGTATAATTCACTTTTAGTACATAATGTAATACATCTATATTGCATGCATAATTCGTTTTTAATATATGGTGTAGAATTTTTTACCAAAACAAGTATGATACATTTTAATACACTTATAATATATTTATATTGCATACATAATTCAATTTTAATACATAGTGTCGTTACTATAGATGATAAATATTTTCTAAATATGGTATATCTAGATAATAAATAAAAAAATATGTTTAAAAGCAGTGTTTTAAAAGGCGAGGGAGTGAAGCGACGCGTTTTACATGGCTCGGGGCGAGATGTAAGTCCCGAGTCATGGGGCATAAGTCCCACAGATCTGCGGGGCGTATATCTCATGTATCTTCATTTTTATAATTTTATTACTAAAAATATAAGTAAAAGCAAAATATTCAATGATTCTACAAATAATTCAAATAAATCACCAATAATATAGAAAAAAAAATTCAATTAGTATGTGAGAAAGGCAACATAAAAATGATATAGCCGAGATAATCTCTAAAATGAAATCAACATCCATCTCCACATCTACTAGTCTTTTCCACTATCAACGGATATTGCACTTATTGTTGTTTATATATTTCAAAGAAGGAAAAGGATAAAAAATATAAGATCATTGACAAAAAATGAATAAAGTTACTTCAGAAATATAGTGCTATGGACTCTCTGTCATATCAATTTTATTTTGAAACTAATAACTTAAAGAAACTCTGTCCTATCAATTTTCAAGCATAATTATCTAGAAATTATTTATGGTTGCATCATTTTCTATGAAAGTTGCGTTCTTTATTTATATATTTTCAAAGAAATCACTACAATATGATAACATAAGGTATAAATATCATTACATCATTAATAAAAAAAATATAATTATAGCAAAATACTTTTAAAATAATAAAAATTAAATTTTATGCCCGGGGTGTACGTTTTTACGCTCGGGACTTACGCTCCAAATTCTAGGACTTACACCCTATAGATCTACATTTTTTATTTGCGTCCCGAATTGTTTTTGCTACGGCTCGCCCCTAGACTCGCCCTGAGACTCGCCCCGAAAATGCCTTTAAAAACACAGTTTAAAAGCAGTAAATATTTTATTAAAAAAAATACTCAAAAAGATAATTAATGCTTTTCTTAGTTATAACTAAAAATGGCCCAACTATCCATTTATTTCTCTTATTAGCCATTTGGCCCTTAAACTTGCGTTGAAGTCTCTTACCTTCAATTGCCTTGAGATTTGCTTTTTTACTTAAAAGATGATGGTTGCCAAATTTGAATTCTCTATCCAGTGAAAGATGTTTTACTATTGGTTTGAAAATATGATGTCCATATAATACTTCCTTCTGGAGATCACATGAAATCACCGTTAAATAGCTTCGAAGCTCAAATATTAAAATTCGACCTGCCGCAAATATAAAGCATTTCGAGTGAATAATATATCAAAAGAATGGAGACATCGGGAGGAGTTCATATCTAAAATTTGAGCTGTTTAGAGGAAGATTTGAGCTGATGACAATTGAAATCCGCCATTAAAGAGCTTCAAAGCTCAAATTTTAAAATTTGACCTGCCGCAAATGTAGATCGTTTTGAGTGAATAATATTTCAAAAGAATCGATACATTGAGAGGAGCTCATATCTAAAATTTGAGCTGTTTAGAGGAAGATTTGAGCTGATGAGAATTGAAATTCGTCATTAAAGAGCATCAAAGTTCAAATTTTAAAATTTGACCTGCCGCAAATGTAGATCGTTTCGAGCGAGTAATAAATCAAAATACTCAAAACAATGATAGGAGCTCATATACTGTTTAGAGGAGATTTGAGTTGGTCGAAATTGAAAAATAATTAAGCTCGTTGAGGAAGATGAACTGTTGCAATGTATAAATATTATATACCAATGTACAAGGATGTATATGCATCTATGATACATAGTTATACATCATATACATACATTTATACACTATTTATAGAATATAGATATATTACATATACATGCAGCCATTTAGCTGAAAAATGTTTGGCCGATGGTTATAATGTATCAATATTCTATAAATAGTATATAATCATGTATATCATGTATAATTGTATAACAAAGTGTATAGTGCATTCATAAACACTGTTTATACAATATTCATACATTACAACAATTCATCTTCATCAACGAATTGATTTTTTTAATCTCTACCAACTCAAATCTCCTCTCAACAGTCACAAATTTTAGATATGAGCTCCTCTCGATATTTCGAGTCTTTTGATAAATTATTCACTCGAAATGGTTCATGTTTGTGGCAGGTCGAATTTAAAATTTGAGTTTCGAAACTCTTCAATGACGAATTGTTTCATTTTTCTTTCTTATGCTCTTTCTTTCTTCTTCCATGGTTGTTTAATAATAATTAATATATACATTAAAAAATTCAACATATGAAAAATTTGATGGAAGTACTTTAATTTCTCAAGTTGTACTTAATTTCAATTTATATTGGATATCTTTACTACATGATATTTTTCACGTAGAAAGAAAATGGATCAAATGCGGGAAAGAAAGAAAAATGGAACAAAGTGGCGAACAGAAGAAGAAAAGTAGGGGAAAATAGCATAGATATTCTATATTTAGAAAATATTTATTATTTATAGTAATATTTTTTATTTTTTTAATTATTTATAGCAAATGCACTATGTATTAAAAGTAAATTATGTATGCAATATAGATGTACTATAAGTGTTTTAAAATGTATTATGCTTGTTAGGCAAGAAATCTACTATATATATTTAAAGTGAATTATGCATGCAATATAAATGTATTATAATTGTTATACCTGAAAAAAATTCTATTGTTGTAGATGTTAAATATTTTCTAAATATAAAATATCTATGTAATATTTTTGAAAAGTAGTGCGTTATGCACTTAAGACATCTCCAACCACACTCTATATTTTTATCTTCAAATAAAGAGAATCTATCTGTATATTTGGAAAACACAACTCCAACTCACAACTCTATTTTTCACTCCAAATAAGAATCTTCTTCTCTCTTTTCAATATTCTATTATTATTTTTATTTTATTTATATTTTCTTATTTCATAATTTTTCTTTTTATATATATAATCACCCTATAAAATTCATATTCTTATCCACTAAGTTCTCAGTCAAGGTGAATGGAGATACACATGATTATTTTGAAGGCAAACGAGGGTTGAGGCAAGGGGATCCCATTTCTCTACTTTTTGTGTTTGTGATGGAGTACTTATCTAGAATAATGGCTCAAATGAGTAGATTACCAGATTTCCGGTATCATCCTATATGCAAGGATCAAAAACTAACTCACCTCATTTTTGCGGACGATCTAATGATCTTTTGCAAAGGGAATGTGGCATCTGTGAAGAGAGTTATAGAGGCAGTGAGGCACTACAACACTTTTCAAACACTACTGGATTGGTGGCTAACATTGACAAATCTTGTGTGTTTATCGCTAGTATAAAGGATAGCATTAAAGCATAAATTCTTACCTTAACTGGCTTTACATTGGGATCTTTCCCAATTAGGTACCTAGGCTTGCCTCTTTCACCCAAGAAATGGAATAAACTTGAATGCCACTAGCTATGCATCAAGATTACAGAGAAGATGAGAGCTGTTTCCACCAGGCATTTGTCATATGCAGGTAAACTTCAGGTTATTACCTTTGAATTATTTTCCCTGCACAATTTTTGGGGGCCCGTTTTCATTCTGCCTCAAGCTATTATAAAGGAAGTTGATCGACAGTGTCGGGAGTTTTTGTAGGGTGGGACTGAAGTAAAGAAGAAACTGTCCCTCTTGGCTTGGGCAAAGTTGTGTCAACCAAAAAAAATATGGAGGTTTGCCTATCAAGGAATGTAAATTGTGGAATGTGGCTGAAGTAGGAAAACTGATTTGGATGGTGATGGAGAAAAAAGATGTGCTATGGGTGAAGTGAGTGAATGGGATTTACATGAAAGGGGGTGAGGATTTTTGGACAAATGACCCAACTCAAGATTGTAGTTGGTATTGGAAACAACTACATATGTTGAAACTCAAAATAGTCAATTGGTATCACAATGGGCATTATTGTTTGACTGCCAATGGAAGTTATTTTGTGTCAAAGGGCTATTTGTCTATGTTACCGGTGGTACCTAAAATGAATTGTGCCGCACTCATTTGGAGTAGTATCACTATGCCTAAACATCGATTTATTCTATGGCTAGCTGCTCTAGGCAAATTACTCACTAAAGATAGATTGGTGCTCCTGGGTATACCTTGTGTCAACCCTTTGTGTGAAATGTGTGATAGCAACAGTAATGAAGATGCTAGTCACCTATTTTGTCAATGTAAATGGACTATGGAGGTCTGGGAAGCAACATATCATTGGCTTGGTATTACACTGAATCAGAACAATGTGCAGGAAGCAATCCAAAAAGTGCTGCAGAAACATTGGAGCAAATTTAAAAAGGCGGCTATAATGGCAATCTATGGAGCAGTGATATATCAAATATGGACTATACGGAATCGGAAAATCTTCAGAGGATCGATTGTAAATATAGAGCTTATAATGACGAAAGTTAAATGTGTAATTAGAGAGGGATTAGACATGTTAAAAGATACAAGAAGAGGTAGAAGATGTGGAGTCCGGAGCATAAAGGGCAATTTTTTTTATCCAAAATTCCGAATGGGCAATGGAAAATTGAAAAATGTCAAATGGGCAAAGGCGGGCAAGACATCCCGCCTTATCTTTAACCATTTAATGACATCAGTTAAATGGTTAAAGGTAAGGCGGGATGCCTTGCCTGCCTTATAAGGCGGAATCAGTCACCCGTCTTCCATCAACTCAAATTTAATCATTTAATAAAATATGTTTAAATTTAATGTTTAATTAATATGTTTAAATTGAAAAAGTTTAATAAATTATGTTTATTAAAATATGTTTCTTCCTTCTTCCTTACCCGATTCCTTCTAACTTCCGGATAAATCATGTTGATGTATTGTAGGTAATATCACCTAAATCTATGTAGGCAAATATTCTAAATAAAAAAATAACACAAATATAAACAGGAAAAAAAGGTGCCCATTTCCGTGAGAAAACACAAGAAGTTAAGGTCGATGGAAGAATCCATTATCAGTTGATTTTTATTTAAACAAAGAACAGAAAAAGAAAATAAATAAACCTTTGAGTTTTCTTGATTTTTCCAGCTACTTCATTCAGCGGCAATATGCTTGTTTCATTTATCAAAAGGGGAGATCACACATTATCAATTGTTAATTATATATATATATATATATATATATATATATATTATAATCCATATATACAATCTTTAAAACTATTAACCGAAAGAAATAAAGAAAGACATAAAGGATGATGCTAATGAATTCAAGAAGACGACTTGAATCAAAATCAATCAAAACCAAAACAAGAAGAAAATGTAAAGTAGAAGAAGGTATGTTTCTTGTTAAGTTTGATCTAGAATATTACTTAAATAGAAGTGTAGAAATATAGTTTTATAAAAGGTAAAATTCTAATTGATTGAGAAGTGTTAAATATTAAGATCTTAATTAGACCAAATAAAAAGTTTAATTAATTTTAAAGTTCAAAAAAAACGTAGACTTCTTTTATAAAAGTGTTCAGCTCCTTTAACTGAAATTGTTTTTTTTTTAAATTGTATGGTAAATAATTCCTAAACCTAAATCTATACAAAGAAAAGAGATTTAATCACCCAGTACTATACTAATTTTAGTTAGCTTTGTGGTGTTTCAAATTAATCACTCACGCATAAACTGTCAAAAATAATATTTGTAGCAAGTTACTTTACGTTTTATTTGCCTAGTTGGAGTGAGTTTGTGAATTTGCGTGAAGATAGTAATTTGTTCAAATTCTATTTTTGGTTATTTTATAATATGTCAAATTCTATTTTTGACTTTTTAATAATATGAATATCCAACATTAATTAGAGTTTGTTATATTTCCTAACTAACGAAGAGAAAAAATCTAAATTTAAGGTACCTATTATACATTGGAGTCCTAAATATTAGGTTGAGTATTAATATCACAATTTTACTCACCGTTGAAGTTTATTTAAAGTCCAAAATATAAGATTTTTATTTATAAATGTATTATCAGAAAAATAGTGAAAAGATAATTTTGTTTATTGTGGAGTCTTTTAATGAAGGGTAAAAAGTTTGATTCACTTTTCTAAGGGTCTTCACACTTTTAATATATTGTAGATGATTAACTTTGAGTTGATGGAAGACGGGTGACTGATTCCGTCTTATAAGGCGGGCAAGGCATCCCGTCTTATAAGGGGAGCTTAACTTTAACCATTTAACTGACGCCATTAAATGATTAAAGGTAAGGCGGGATGTCTTACCCGCCTTTGTCTATTTGGCATTTTTCAATTTTTCATTGTCCGTTCGAAATTTTGGATAAAAAAAATTGCCCTTTAGGCTCCGAGCTCGATGAGCATACCTAATACATGCTATTTATAATTAGTTGAAGTTTTTTTTTTCTTGGAGGCTTTCTAAATTCTGGCAGCCTTCCTGGTAGGGGGTCATGGTTCATGGGTGCTCTCTAGTTTGTAATTGTTTTGTTGGTTAATGGTAATAGTTCACAGTTTATTGTCAAAAAAAAAAATTCATATTCTTTTCAAAATATTCATGTAATACAAAATTATTTTTTACCCCAAATTTTTAAATAGCATAAATTGCAGGCAAATATGATACATTATTCATATTAATGGACAATTCAAATAAAAGTGAAATTATTAATGAAATACAATTAAATAAATATTACATCACGGTAAAATTTATTTTACTTTCTACATAAATATTCAACTTTCAAGATTATTACTAATTTAATTACTTTTTTTACACGTGCACTTTTCATTTTTGTGATGGTTATTTTTATTATACAACTATAAATTATAATAGAACTAACTTATATCTTAAATAAAAATATTATATACGAAAATTAATTTTAAAAAATTATAAATTAATATAAATTTAAAATTAATATAATAAAGATATTACATTAGAAAATAATTATGAATATTACGGACTTAATTAATGATCTTATATCATTTATAATATGTTAAATTAAAAATGTTATATAATATAAATAATAATAAAATAATAAAAAAGCAAAATAGAGGGGATGAATAATGCATCTCCAAATTTAGAGATACACTATTCATCTCTCCAAAAATAGAGTATAGAGGGTAATATAGAGTGTGGTTGGAGATGGCCAGCTCTATTTTTTCCCTCCAGATATGGAGTATAGAGGACAATACAGATCAGTGTTTTAAAAGGTGGGGGCGTGAAGCGAGACGTTTTACATGGCTCTGGGTGAGACATAAGTCCCGAGTCATGGGGTGTAAGTCCCACGGATCTGCGGGGCGTATATCTCATGTATCTTCATTTTTATAATTTTATTGCTAAAAATATAAGTAAAAGCAAAATATTCAATAATTCTACAAATAATTCAAATAAATCACCAATAATATAGAAAAAAATATTACAATTAGTATTTGAGAAAGGTAACATAAAAATGATATAGCCGAGATAATCTCTAAAATGAAATAAACATCCATCTCCACATCTACTAGTCTTTTCCACTATCAACTGATATTGCACTTATTGTTGTTTATATATTTCAAAGAAGGAAAAGGATAAAAAGTATAAGATCATTGACAAAAAATGAATAAAGTTACTTCAGGAATATAGTGCTATGGACTCTCTGTCATATCAATTTTATTTTGAAACTAATAACTTGAAGAAACTCTATCCTATCAATTTTCAAGCATAATTATCTAGAAAATTATTTATGGTTGTGTCATTTTCTATGAAAGTTGCTTTCTTTATTTGTATATTTTCAAAGAAATCACTACAATATGATAACATAAGGTATAAATATCATTACATCATTAATAAAAAATATAATTATAGCAAAATATTTTTAAAATAATAAAAATTAAATTTTACGCCTGGGCTGTACGTTTTTACGCCCGGGACTTACGCTCCAAATTTTAGGCGTTTTTACGCCCAGGACTTACGCTCCAAATTCTAGGACTTACGCCCTATGAATCTGCGTTTTTTATTTGCGTCCCGAAGCATTTTTGCTATGTCTCGCCCCTAGATTCGCCCTGAGACTCACCCCGAAAATACCTTTAAAAAAATTGATATAGAGTGTGGTTGGAGATGGCCTTAGCTTGCGATGAAAGAGCCCAATGGCCATATTTGGTAATAAGTGATAGTAATTAGATTATTTTTGATTAAGGAATTCTAACACAATAAACATTTTATCTAATCTCTCTCGATATATTTAGTATAACTTTTCGACTCCACCTTGCCCCTTTCTTTGGTCCCTCAACTAGTTAATATGATCCTGACTATTCAACCTTCATCTTATAACACCGAAAAGTTTTATGATAGGTGAGACATGTCATATCAGAGTTGTCTGAGAATTCTTTTTCATTGACAAAGTGCATATTATGGCACCCCTGCCCCCCTCCCTCCCCTCCTTCTTCTATTCACTTTTTCGATATTAAGAGTCGTGTGGTTGTTGATTAGAATTATGCAAATATTAGTGATGTAGAGATTAACTATGAGATTGAAAAAAAAGAAAGATTATTTATGAAGGGTTTAATTATATGTATTAGTTATTTTATTTTTTATTATGACATAAAATAATATATAAATTTCTTCATAACTCAACACAGAAATTCTAAATTGCTAACTAAACATTATATTTGTCACGTTGAATTTTATACCTATCAAAAAGATACTATCAAATATGATAATCAGCAACCAGGCGGCACTTTTAAGTTGGCTTTGGTATCAGCCATTTATCCCTGATCTAGCAGACAAGAGGTCAAATCGTTGTGTCATTTTAGTAGTCAAGCTCGATCATGAAAGGATGTGGGCTCCAAGCAAACTGATTTATATGTACTTGCATCCCATCTTACATACTCCATTCATGTTGTTTTACTTGATTTCTATATTAAAAATAATTATTTTAATTTAATTATTTAATTTATAAAACTTAAAAAGTTTTGTTATATTTTTTTTGTTTTTAATATTAAATAATTATAAAAAAATAATAATAATTAGATTTAAAATTTTAAAATAATATTAATAAAATTATTTTAACAAAATGTAATTTTAATTAAAAATTTTTTAAATAATATGACAAGTCAATAAAAATCAAATAAAATAGACGGAGAGAGTAGTTGGCGGAGTCTATCCAATGGGCTGCAATCCATTCATAATTGATGAGAACAAGAAAGTATTCCTAAGTCCCACAAATAGTCGTTTCAGTCCCAAACAATAGAAAATGTGCGGTTGATTTAGTAGAAAGAGTATGATGAACTTTTCCAAGCCCCATGAAAAAGAAGAATTAAGTAGTTTGACGGTTTTCATAAAAATATTTCAGAAATACTTAATATTGAGGATTCTTATAATGGAACTCAACTAGTTAAATTTAAGGTCCAGTTGATTTAGTTTGTTGATACTATTATTTTGGCCCTCACTTATTTATGCGTACAGAGGCAATTACAAAGCTACCTACTTATTAAAAAAATTAAATACTCTCAGGAAATACTTGTCACTCCTACTATTTCTTTCATTTTATTTTACTTGGCTGATATATTAAAAAGAAATATTTCATTTTACTTGTACATTTTAGCAAATCAAGAGGGCTTTAATACTTTTTTCTCATACTATCCTTGTGTAAAATAACTAGATAAAGTGATAATAGTTAAATTAGAGCCCCAAAATATCATTAATAAGATTAGTTTGTGAAATACACCTCCAATTAAAGCGTTCTTACAGGGTGCGTCAGTCCAACAAGCGGTAACTAATATGAAATGGAGAGAATACTTTTTAGTAACTTATCATTTTATTAACTACTCCCTCCGTTTCGTTTTGCTTGGCCCCCTATACTAAAAATAGTTATTTTGAATTACTTGTCTAATTTATAAAATTAAGAGAATTTTTTTATATTTTTTATTTTTATCTTTAGTAGTAAATAACTACATTAAGAAATACTAATCAAATTTAGAGTTTCAAAACATTATTAATAAGGTTAATTAAGTAAAATACACCCCTAATTAATTTTTTTAAGGGGTGTTCCAAGTGAACGGGGCAAAGTAAAATAAAACAGATGGAGTATTCTTTAGACAGTGTGCCAAGTTAAACATGACCAAATAAAAATGAACGGAGGAAATACTTGTCATTTAAGAAGTCCAAGATAAAATTAATTACCCCCTTCGTTCGGATTTACTTGTCACTATTTTCCTAATTTAATTTCCATTTTTACTTGTTATTTTCGACAAATCAAGAAAAGATAAAAAAAATTCCATGTTTTATTCTCCAAATCATTTTTCAATACCTATTACTAAACATCAATTAATAGGGGCAATATTGTAAACTCACTATATCAATTATTATTTTCTTAATGGGTGTGTCATGTCAAAAAGTGACAAGTAAAAATGAACGGAGGGAGTATTTTTTTCTCATTTTACCTTAGTAGTAAATTGTTCTTGAAGACTACAAACACCTCAATTATGTCACAAAAAAAGGAGTAAATATTCAATGAAAAGGGATTACTCCCTCCGTTCCATTTTTCTTAGTCCATGTTGACTTAATACACCCCCTTGAGAAAACTTTAATTTGGGGTGTGTTTTACCAAATTAACCTTATTGATGATGCCTTGTTTTACCAAATTGACCTTATTGATGATGCCTTGTTTTACCAAATTGACCTTATTGATGATGCCTTGGAACTCTTGACTATTATTACTTTATGTTCCTGTTTATTAGTAAGCGTAGAAAGGGAGAAATATACTCCCTCTAAGCTCTATCCAATAATACTTGTCCATGTTACTAAAAATAGATATCCAACAATACTTATTCAGTTTAAAAAGCCAATGAATAATTTATTTATTTCTACCCATTTTACCATTAGTTATTAATTATAGTTATTATCCAATACATTTTTCAAAGCATTGAATTAATTATATTCAAAGGGTGATATAGTAAAATTATTCTTATTATTTATTATTTCTTAACATATGTGTCAAGTCAATAGTGGACAAGTATTGTTGGACGGAGTGAGTAACAAAATTCTCTTAATTTCATAAATTGGACAAGTAATTTGAAATAACTATTTTTTAGTATAGGAGCCAAGTAAAACAAAACGGAGGGAGTATATCTTAAGACATAAATAAAGGTAAAATATTCAAACATCACTCCTAATTAATATTTTCTTAAGGGGCCTGAAAATGAAAAATACGACAAGTATTTTGAGATGGAGGGAGTACATATGATCCACTTTTGGTGCTTATGATTATATTCCATTCATTCCATATTAGTTGTCACATTTCTCTTTTGCACGCTCCTTAAGGAATCATAACTAAAAAGTATTTTTATTATCACCGTCCAATATTAGTTGTCCACATTATTAAAAATGGTCCCAAATTAATTATCAATTTAAAATATCAAGATAGAGTTAATCAATTTTTTCTGAATTTACCCTTACAATTAATTCTTTTGAAAGTGTAAACAATTTTGTAAAGTTTTTTAAAAAATTCTTAAGAGGTAAATTAGTAAAATTGTCCTTTAAATTTATGATTTCTTAAGGGATGTGTAAAGGGGATAGTGGATAACTAATACGGGCCGGAGGGAGTATTAATTTACCTTATCTCTCTTCAATAAATATACAATTTACTCCCTCCATTTCTTTATAAGTGCTCCTTTTGGATTGTGATTTTATTCCTAAATAAGTGTATATTTAAGCCTTCAAGAATACTTTGATCATAATCTTTCTAATATGCCCTTGAGTTTAAATATAGTAATCAATGTCAACTTGAAAAGAGATAAAATTTAATGAAGGGTAAGTTGGTAAAATTATCTTTAATTTTCTAGAAGTGAGTAGTTTATTAAAGGGTGTACAAGCCAAAAGGACCACTTATTTAAGAATGAAGGAGTATATAAGAATAAGGCTAAGCTAATTTTATCGGTATTCGAACAATCATAATATCAACCAATAATTACTTGTTTGAACTCTTCAAAGTTGTAATTCTATGCTTTATAATAAGAGAGCTGCTAAATGGCCACAATTTTTTGGCCCAAAACTGGCCACAAATGTGCAAAGACTATACTAACCTTTTCCCTAAACAAAAAATAAGTAAATTTTTACTATTTTCTAAATTGAAAAAGTCAAATGCAACTAAAATTTATGTTGGGTAAGTAATGACTATCATTAAATGTGGAAGAGGATTATTCAATTAACTTCTAAATGTGGGACCCACCTAACTTCACCTTCTTCTCATTCTACTATTCTTTTTTCGTCCTTCTCCCTCAAAATATTCTCTTTAGTTTTTTTTTTTTTCAATCAAATTTTAAAATTAATTCTATTATATATTGAACATAATTCTTTAAAATATTTTTGGATAAAGTTCATCAGTGATTAACTAATTTTAAACTCATCACATAAATTTATTTATTTATTATTATATAAAAGTCATTCAATTCTAAAGCTTGTCACAAAAAAATCTTTTTTAAAAACAATAACTAGGGTCGACAAATATGAACAACATGATTTTGATAATATGTCAATGTTTATCATGTCTAAAGTATTATTGGAATATTTTCAAATTAGACTTAAAGATTATTTTAATATAGTTTAATTTATTTAAATATAATAATTAATAAAATTATTTAATTAGATGACATATTAATAACAAATATAAGTAACGATTCACAAGTTATCAAATTGGCGTAACATAGAGGTGCAAGACTACAACATTAATACGTCTTGATATCTTAAGTTGTTGTTAACTAGGGTCGACACATGTGAACTTTAAGATTTTTATGATTTCTATAATGTGTCAATATCTATCATGTCTAAAGTGATTTGAATTTTGACTGTCATTATTGAAATATTATCAAATTATATTTAAAAAATTATTTAAATATATAGTTTAAATTTTATCTAAATATAATATTACTTAATTAGAGGTCATATTAATAACAAATATAAGTTATGATTTGCAAATTATAAAACCGGCGTAACATAAGGATGTTGACAACAACATTAATGTTTGACTCTCTTGAGTTGCTGTTAACTAGGATCAAAACATATGAACTATATGATTTTTATAATATGACGATGTCTACCATGTCTAAAGTGTTTTGAATTTTGACTGTCGATATTGAAATATTTTGAAATTATATTTAAAAATTATTTAAATATAATTGAAATTTATTTTAATATAATAATTAATAAAATTTCTTAATTAAAAGACATATTAATAACAAATATAAGTAATGATTCACAAATTATCAAATTGGCGTAACATAAAGGTGCAAGACTACAATATTAATGAGTCTTGATATCTTGAGTTGTTTTTAACTATAATTTTTTTGATTCTATAATGTGTCGATGTCTATCATGTCTAAAGTGTGTTTTGAATTTTGACTGTTGTTATCATTCAAATTATTTAAATATATAGTTTAAATTTATTTAAACATAATAGTTAATAATTAGAGGTCATATTAATAAAATTATGTAATTAGAGGACATATTGATAATAATTATAAGTAATGATTCACAAGTTATCAAATTGGTGTAACATAGAGGTGCAAGACTACAACATTAATGCGTCTTAATATCTTTAATTGTTGTTGACTAGGGTCGACACATGTGAACTTTGTGATTTTCATGATTTCTATAATGTGTCAATATCTGTCATGTCTAAAATGATTTGAATTTTGGTTGTCGTTATTGAAATATATCAAATTATATTTAAAATTTATTTAAATATATAGTTTAAATTTTATTTAAATATAGTATTACTTAATTAGAGGTCATATTAACAAAAAAAAATATAAGTTATGATTTGCAAATTATAAAATTGATGTAACATAAGGACGTAAGACGACAACATTAATATTTGACTCTCTTGAGTTCCCGTTAACTAGGATCAAAATATATGAACTATATGATTTTTATAATATGTCGATGTCTACCATGTTTAAAGTGTTTTGAATTTTGACTTTCGATATTCAAATATTTCCAAATTATATTCAAAAAGTATTTAAATAGTATTTAAATTTATTTAAATACAATAATTAATAAAATTTCTTAATTAAAAGATATATTAATAACAAATATCAGTAATTATTCACAAGTTATTAAATCGGCGTATCATGGAGGTCCAAGATTACAAAATTAACATGTCTTGATATCTTGAGTTATTGTTAACTAGGGACGAAACATGTGAACTATATAATTTTTATGATTCTATAATGTGTCTATGGCTATCATGTCTAAAGTGTGTTTGAGAATTTTGATTGTTGTTATTATTCAAATTATTTAAATATATAGTTTAAATTTATTTAAACATAGTAATTGATAATTAGAGGTCATATTTATTAACTATTTCCAATACATGGGATCTTTAGTATAAATATATACTATATTTATATGAAATTTTTTTTTCATCTGATTCAATCAATTTTTCCCAATTATCATACATGGTATATACATTTTATCAAAATATAAATTGCATAAATATAATATATAAATAAATAAATAAAATATATCATATATAAATTAATAAATGAAATACTATATGTGACTAAAATTTATATATATATATATTAATTAATTATATTTGTAGTACTATTTCAAATATAAAATTTACATTCATACAATATTTAAGATATACTGATAATATACAATTATCACATATATTTTAAAATGAAACAATTATTCAAACTTGAATTGTAAAAAGAATAACACATTTATTTTGTCAATACAGAAACGAAAAGGAAAAAAAAAAAAAGAAAGGTAAAAAAAAAAGGAAATGAAGTAAGAAACAGTTGCCCAGCTACATTAATTTTCCTAATTAATGAAAGTTGTTTCTCATTTTTTTAGTGAATTGATTTAGAATAAATGAGAATTTGTTTAGGATTAGATTTATCTAAATCTACAATTATTTTCTGGTTATTACTTAATTTTGAGAATAATGCTAAAATTTTGCAATGTATTTTTTTAGACTGTATAGTTATGTAAAACTCTCTTTTATTAATAATAATCAGAGAAATTAAAGTGGCCATAAGCCCAATCTAAAAACAAGCTAAATTAATTAGATTAACTTTACATTTTATAATTTAAAATTAAATTTTTAAAAACTATACGAAAAGTACTATTAGTTGTAACTTTTTCTCTTTTTGATTTGACGAAAACATATATTTAAAATGGTTTATCAAAATTCACATAATTTAACTCTCGAAAAGTGAAACATGACAATAAATTTGAGACCGAAGGAGTAATAATATAAGATCATAAATCTCTTTTATACTAATTTTCAAAATTGTATTTAAAAATTATTTAAATATGTAGTTCGAATTTATTTAAACATAAGAATTAATAATTATTTAATTACAGGTCATATTAATAACAAATATAATTAATGATTCAAAAATTATCAATTGATTTAACATAGGGGTACAAAACTATAACATTAATGTGTGACTCTCTTGGGTTGTTGTTAATTAAGGTCGTACATATAAACTATATGATTTTTATGGTTTCTATAATACATCGTTGTTTACTATGTCTAAACTATTTTGAATTTTGACTATCGTTACTAAAATATTTTTTAAAAATTATTTAAATATGTAATTTAAAATTATTTAAACATAAGAATTGATAAAATTACTTAATTAGAGGTCATATTTATAACAAATATAAGTAATTATTCACCAGCTATCAAAACGACATAAAATAGAAGCGCGAGACTACAACATTAATATGTGACTCTATTGGGTTGTTATTATGATAAAATTTCAAACTAAAGATTACGAAAATTAAGAATTATCTATTTGATAAAAACACATAATTAAAGAAATATAATACATAAATATATTATTTTAAATTTAAAATTTCGAACAATACTACTATGGCCACACTGATTTTGGCCATATGAGACTATAATTAATTATTTTTATATTATTATTTTTACACTAGATTATTCTTTTCTAGCAATAAGTACTATACAACCATATTAATGAAAATTATGGTAATTTGTCCATTCCCATGTATTGGGATAGTTTCCAATGTATTGGGAAATAGTAATAAATAAAATAATGATAAAATCATTTTAAATTTAAGATGAAAGGGACAAAAATGTCTAAAATGAAACTAGTTTATAGTGTGAATAGTTCATTTTGCTATTGTGGCCAAATTTGGGCCAAATTTTTGTGGCCAAAAGGATTTTTCCTTATAATAAATATTGATTACTTTCAATAAAATTTAATAGTAAGGGCAAAATAAGAAAACAAATGAATTAATTCAATCTTATTTTGTAAAATAATACTTCCGCTGTTTAAAAAAAATGATCCTTTCCTTTTTTGAAAATATTTTACTTTCAACTTTTCACATGACATGTTAAGACCACAAGATTAAAGGACATTTTGGTATATTTGATATAACTTTAATTTAAGACCACAAAATTTAAAAGTTTTCTTGTCACGATCCAAAATAGGGTACGTGATGATACCTATCACACCCTCCGGTACAGGTATGCCTATCCCAACCCAAACTCAACAATCAAAGTAAATCAGAAGCGAAATAATAATAATAATAATAATAATAATAATAATAATAATAATAATAATAATAATAATAATCCCAAAATATTTAAAGATGAAATAACAATTCAAAGATACATCCCAGGTCTGGTTGTCACTAGTACAAGCTTCTAATACAGAATAATATCGATTAATCTAAAATACCTTAAATTTAAAATAAGCACCAGATAAAAGAGGAGAGATCCGATAAGCTCTGAAATCCGTCAGCCACTACCTCGATCTCTATAATGTCAACACTGAGGAAATGCAATCTACGATCTACTACTCGCACCAATACCTGCACGTGGTGTAGAAGAAAAGAAAAATAAAACAAAAGTAAGGTTGAGTACGAAACACGTGTACTCAGCAAGCATCGTCGATAACCGACCCTAATCCAAAGCGATAGTGAGAACCACCACCCTAACTACCCAAATTACCCCATCAACATACGACCTGTAATTACACCATCTCATCCTATCAGGTAACCCAACACAACAATCATAGGTATATCAATAAATAGGGCAGGCAAATTAGTCTACGTGAGCCAACGCTAGTTATTTTATGATCAACAAGTAAAAGAAGTCATTTATGGGGGAGATTCACTAACACAGTATATCAGGCTCAATCAATCATGTTCAACCAATAATCTAGAATAAAATAGTGAGAGTGTATATATATATGTGTGTACATCATGTGACCAATAGGTGTGATACAACAGTCACTGATCAAGCCATAGCCATATCCCACACCTCCTACTATCTCTACCTCCAAATCACTCGAGAGATGGTATAGTATGATGTAATGTAATGATATGAATGTTCAATACACAATATCACAAACAAGGTTCAATCGCGGTAATTCAATACAAAAAAAGGAATAATTAAAAGTAATAAAAATCATACAAAGGAATGCAATGCAATGTAGTGATGATGATGGGATGTTACTGATATACGTTATCGCATGTCATTGTATACACCTTCTGAGCCTCATCGCTTCAGGATAGGACCCATGGGGGGTTCGCAATCCATATACTTTCACAATCTCAATCAACCTTGTAGGCAAATGACCTCGACCAAGGGTTTTATAAAATATCACAATCAACATTGCCGACAAATGACCTCGGTCAATGATTTTATAAAATATTTTATTTTCTTTCAAAATAAGTGTTTCTCAGTGGTACCAATATCATGAATGTGTATATATGAAATGAGGATGTAATGCTCACAATCAATCAGTATAAAGATAATAATCAATTCAATACAGGTATAAATGAGCTCAATATCAATTCAATATGATAATAATTCATGATATAAGCCACCGTATGGCACCACTGGAGTAAATAGTCATATAAGGCATCAATAATATCATTTCAATCCAAGCCCCGAGATCCAATTCCCTCTCTCGGACATCACAATAATGATAAAGGAAAATAATGCTCAAATAAGGCCTATAATATCAACTCGAACCCCCACACGAGCATCACAACAATAATAAAGGCAATTAATGTGTAAATATGCCTATAATGTGATGTCAAGCCCCCACACAGGCATCACCATAATAATAAGGTAAATAATGCACAAATAGTCCAATACCAGCCCCCACACGGGCATCACAATAATAATAATAATCTTTCAAGTCAACAGTAATATTCACATAAGCCCCCACACGGGCAATCACAAAATAGTAAACAATCCAAATAACCCAAGTATAGAGAACTTACCCAAAACCTAGCTTATTTCATTCAATAAGTCTCATCTTTCCCAAAGATGACACCATTAGACTGAACTACTAAGAGGAGAACTATGCTAGTTAACACTATACCCCAAGGTTCATCTTTATTCACTTACCTAATGTCTAACCCAAGATTACATTCTTAACTACCATTCTATTCTATAATATATTATATCTTAAGAGATTGCTAAACCCTTTTATTTACATCAACTACTACAAAATCCGATTATTACTTAAATGGTCACTAAAATCCCAATCTATCCATCAAAGGCCACTTGCATAATCAAGATCCTAAATGGGTACTCACTATAAGTTTACTCAAGATCAATAAGTCATTTACCTACAATCTACTCTAAGCGTACTCGCAAGTAGCAAGACTAAATAAGATAACTATTATATAATTACAATCCATCAAAGACTCTGGTATCCCCAGAGATGCTCGTCATTTCATCTAAGCGGAATCCTAAACCCTAAAATATTCACAAACATAAGCAAATAAGCATACAACAGATAAACACCTCAGAAAAGAGTCAAGGTACAACTCAACTTGCCTTGAAGAAGATCCGCAAGCTAAAATACAATTTGAAGCATAATTCAGAAGATCTACTCCCACGAATTATCACCAAACACGTCCAATCTAGTCAAATATGATATCTACAAGTCAAAAGGAGCCAATCGATACCCATATCGACATATTTTGGTTTTGGGTCTAAAATCACTTCGAAAATTGGTTCTGAAAATATAAGGGTAAAATCAAAATTTTATTTAAGAGTCATGTTTCCCATATAAAAAGGAGTTTACATCTAAAAACCCAACTAAAAACGAGTTGAAATCATACTTTAAATCGAAGAAAAACTAATTTTGTACTTTACCGAGTAAAAACTCCAAAATTCATTATCAAACGCAGTTTAAAACAAGAGATTTTAGAATTTTTTTATCAAAATCCATTTACCCATGATACAAGGACCTTAAATCTCAAAAATCAATGAAAACCCATTCCAAATCGACCTTCAAATCAAGAATTTTCTATTTCATAACTTTGAATTTCAAAACTCAACTTTATGGATCAAAATCACAAAAAACGAGACGGATATTCTTGGAAAATGAATAAAATGAAGGTAGAATCACATACTTAGTAATTATACACAAAAAAACACATTGAGAATCACCTAAAATGGAGCTTCCTAGTTCCCCAAATGTCAAAAGTACGAAATGGATTCGGTTTGGTCTTAAACTTAGCGATTTTCGCTTAAGCGGCACTTTGTACGCTTAAGAGGTTTGGTAAAAGGGTCAAAATACCACTTAAGCGGTCAAATGTTCACTTAAACGGATTGGTCAAATGGTCAATGGCCACTTAAGCGGTCAATCAGCCGCTTAAGCGGCTACACCAGCATCAGCAAATTCCAAAACTTGGTTTTGACCCTTAAAACTCGTCTGGAACCCTATAAACATGAACCAATAGTGCAAATTGGTCATAAAACATGTTATGGTCCCAATGGAATCATCGAATTTACAGAAAGAGGTCATTTACAATAAATTAACCCTCGGGATCCTTTTTTGGCTATTTTAACTAATTTCTGTCTAAACACTCAATAAAGGCTCGAAACCCGAACTAATTATGCTACTAACCTAAACTCGACATTTTGAATCTAATGAAACTGAAAAAATACCATCCGATGCTCGAATTAAAAAATATTTACCGAAGTCAAACTATGCAACTTTAAATCCTCTAAGGACCTCAAACTCACTCAAAATCACTCTTGAACGCTTCGGGGACCGTATAAACTATTCCCGCAACTCATAAATGATATAAAACAATAATGGAGAAAGGCAAAATAGTTAAAACATAGAAAATTCTAAAAATCACAACGAGGGTTATTATATTATCCACCACTAAGACTCACGTCCGCCCTTGGACATACAAGTAAGAAAAGTTCCAAAATAGACAAAGGATAGAAAATACCTTTGTAAACCTCATGCAAACACTCTCAAGCAGATTCACATATATAGAACTACCGGTCTCACTATAGAACCAGGAATCTTTCACACAATGACTTACAAGGTCACATCACAGGCATCTAAAACCAAATTTCCCAATGAAGTAGAGTTCCTTTATTTTTAAACTTCCTCTATACCCAAAAACTGAGTCGGTCATAATAGAAGTTCTGAACATACCCGACTAACCTAAATCTTTCAAAGACACCACAAGTCGCTGACTGCATCATAAAACCAAAATCATCTTTGAACCCCAAAAATGCCAAGGAACCCATGAAACCACCTAGCCACTCACCAAGATACTGAATCAACCTACTTAAGGTTGGCACCATTACTGTCGAATCAAACAACACTATTTCTTCAAGCTAAAGCAACTAGACCATAAATCAGCATTAATGCCACACAAGACCTCAAAAGCCACACTTAGCATACTTAGGTAACTATACAATAGTCACATCCTCATGCTCAACCCTTTTAGAAAATAGAGAATCATAATATAATACTGTATACCATAGACATGGACACTCTAAATGGCACCAAATTATCATGTAACTCATCACAATAACCTAAGTAGTTTACAATTCCCAAGTGACATCAATCAATCTGAAGTCCTCAATAATCCAGTAGAACGAAGAACCTCTCCAATCATATACACATTAGCAACCCATCATATCAAGGGCAATCAACCCATATAAAAAGTGCAGCAATCACTATATCTCACTGACGGATGTCCAAGTCACAAATCAAATCTCAGAAAGAATCACCCCTAGACTCCTTCTAAGCCACTGATGAACCACATTGTTAGGACTTCAAGTTTCTAACTTGAACCCATAGCTAAATTCTGAATATATCAAAATTCCTTATGTATAAGTTCCTTATCTTTTTCCTAACTCAGTTCCCATTCAGTATTCTTTAACATAAGAGTCATGGAATAATAACACATACTCTAAATCAAAACACATTAGCAAAAATATTTCATTAATCCACTTAGCTACTAAAGTAACAAATGCAACAAAGAAGTTTCCTTTCCATTCGAAACTCCTTCCAAATCAAAAGCAAAAATCCTTATAAGCTGAATTCCTTCAAGTCTAAACGAGGAGTGTTCAATACCCATAAGTCTTTCCACGCAAGCAAGGCTAATCACTAAGGAAGTAACAAATTGAAAATTCCTAAAAATCTTCCCTTATCCAACTGGAATACTTTTACTTGCAATCGTTTAGAATCAATCACACCACAGGTCTAATCCATTCTACAATCTGAATATACCAAAACCTAGAATTGATCCACTATTATTCCCCTACATAACTATCAAGAAGATCATACCCCAAAATCAACAGTACTCAAGGAAATTAGATCTAATCTGGCAATACACTCTAAATGAGTCACAACATATGATTGGCACACCCGATCTACCATTGAAAAATCATCTATAGGGAAGCAATATCAATAGACCCAACAACTCATGAATCATATCAGGACTCAATTTGAATTAGTAAATAGATAGGCAAATATAGAACCACAGTCAAACACTACCAAGAAAGATCAAAGACATACTGAAACTATACCTATGGCTACTGTACCGAAAATTCCTACCTCGAGACATACTGAAACTATACCTATGGCTACTATACCAGAAGTTCCTACCTTGAGTCCATCCTATGGTACATGATATTGAGACCTATCATCTCTCGAAGTAATTAATGAGGCATCTCTCCATCTATGCTGTGGGCAATCCCTCTTATAATGCTCTAGATCTTTACATAAGAAGCAACCGGAAGAAGTAGGGGTCTGCTAAACTAGACCTAAAAAACCTAAACGACCACCATGACCTAACCCTCTCCAAGAATAACCACGAGAAGCCTGAACTCTACCATACATATTGCTATCATCATCAAGTCTACGGGGCCTCTTTCTCACCAACCTGTTATGTCTCTACACAAACTTCTCTAGAAATTCTCGAGCAAATTGATCCCATAAAAGAGGAGGTGACTTAATTAGCCTACTCTTTACCAAAGTACTCCATCACTGTCTAGATGGTCCAAATAACTGAAAGGTAGTGAAATCTACTCCATTAGATTCCATCAAGAACAACCTGTACAACCTCTCACGACAACCAAGAAGGAACATATAAGCATCAAACCTAGGATCTCCATCGAACTGAGAAGGATTTGTCCTCATGAACTCTATAAACCTACTCTGTCCTTCCATGAACATAAAAGGTAAGGTCACTAGATGTGGAGCAATCCCCAATAATACCTCACCAACACTAGGAGAGTCTGTAGTCAAATATGCATATGGAGTCTAAAGCCCCAAAGTAGCATACCGAATGAAAGTAGGAGCCACCCTCTCAAGGAAACCCAACACTCGAACCAAGCAATCCTTAAGCATAAGTATGGACATGATCACGGGCGGTGTCTGCACCGACATCAACCCCTCTATCTTAATAGACCTATCACCACTAGCAACTCTAAAACCTAAAGAGGAAATACCAACCTGACTTCTAGCTGGTCTAGATATTCCAATCCGACCTCTACCTTGACCTCTGCCCCTGCTATGTATCAAAGGTATGGGATCTAAATCTCTAGCCAAAGAAGAATGCATGCTCACCATCTATGAGAGAGTGAATAAGAGATTTTTAAGTTACACCAAGCTATGAAAGCATGACATAGAGTGAAGAAATGTATTTCTCCTAAAGTCATGTAGCCCCTTAAAGATAGATAATGGACGTCTCTGCACCGATCCGTAAGACTCTACTAGACTCAGCTTGTTCTAATGAGACCAATGAACCTGGGGCTCTGATACCAGTTTGTCATTGCCCAAAATAGGATGCTTGATGGAACCTGTCACACACTTCGGTATAGATAAGCCTATCCCAATCCAAACTCAACAATCAAAGTAAATCAAAAGCGAAAAAAAAGAAAAAGAATAGAATAATCTCAAAATATTTAAAGATGAAATAACAATTCAAAGATACATCCCAAGTCTGGTTGTCACTAGTATAAACCTCTAATACAGAATAATATCGATTAATCTAAAATATCTTAAATATGAAATAAGCACAAGATAAAAGAGGAAAGATCTAGTAAGATCTAAAATCCATTAGCCACTACCTCGATCTCCGCAACATCAACACTGAGGGAATGCAATCTATTATCTACTACTCACACCAATACCTTCACGGGGTGTAAAAGAAAAGAAAAGCAAGGGTGAATATGAAACACGTGTACTTAGCAAACATCATCGATAATCGACCCTAATTCAAAGTGATGGCGAGAATCACCACCCCAACTACCCAAATTACCCCATCAACCTATGACCTATAATTACACTATCTCATCCTATCAGGTAACCCAATACAACAGTTAGAGGAATATCAATAAATAGGGTAGGCAGATTAGACTAGGTTAGTCAACACTAGTCATTTTATGATCAACAAGTAAAAAAAGTCATTTATAAGGGAGATTTATAACACAGTATATCAGACTCAATCAATCATGTTCAACCAATAATCTTGGATAAAATAGTGTGAGTGTATACATATATATGTACATCATGCGAATAATAGGTGTGATACAACAGTCTCACCGATTAAGGCATAACCATATCCCACACCTCATACTACCTCTACCTCCAAACCATTCAAGAGATGGTATAATATGATGTAATATAATGATATGAATATTTAATACACAATATCACAAAAATGATTCAATCGTGGTAATTCAATACAAAAAGGAATAATCAAACGTAATAACAATCATACAAAGGAATACAATGTAATGCAAATGATGTATTGCAATATAGTGATGATGATGAGATGTTACTGATATAATCCATTGTATGGCGTTGTATACACCTTCTGTGCCTTATCGCTTTAGGATGGACCCATGGGGTTTCGCAATCTATAGACTTTCACAATCTCAATCAACCTTGTCGGCAAATGACCTCGATCAAGGGTTTTATAAAATATCACAATCAACCTTACTGGTAAATGAACTCGGCCAATGATTTTATAAAATATTTTATTTTCTTTTAAAATCAGTATTTCTTAGTAGTGCTAATCTCATGAATATATATGAATGAAATGAGGAGATAATGCTCACAATCAATCAGTAGAAAGATAATAATCAATTCAATACGGTATAAATGAGCTCAATATCAACTTAATATAAAAATAATTCATGATACAAGCCATCACATGACACCACTGGAGTAAATAGTCATATAAGACATCAATAATATCATTTCAATTCAAGCCGCTCTCTCGGGCATCACGATAATAATAAAGGAAAATAATGCTCAAATAAGGCCTATAATATCAACTCGAGCAGCCACACGAGCATCACAATAATAATGAAGGCAATTAATGCACAAATAGGCCTATATTGTGAAGTAAAGCCTCCACATGGGCATCACGATAATAATAAGGCAAATAATGCATAAATAGTCCAATACCAACCCCCACACGGACATCACAATAAGAATAATCTCTCAAGTCAACGGTAATATTCACAAAAAAACCCCACACGGGCAATTACAAATAGTAATTAATCCAAATAATGCAAGTATAGCGAACTTACCCAAAACCTAGTTTATTTCATACAATAAGTCCTATCTTCCCCAAAGATAACACCATTAGATTGAACTACTAAGAGGAGAACTACACTAGTTAACAATGTATACCATGGTTCATCTTTATTCACTTATCTAATGTCTAATCCAAGATTACATTTTTAACTATCATTCTATTCTATCATCTATTATATCTTAAGAGATTGCTAAACCCTTTTATTTACATCAACTACTGCAAAATCTAATAATACCTTAAATGGTCACTCAAATCCCAATCTATCCATCAAAGGCCAGTTACATAATCAAGCTCCTAAATTGGTACTCACTATAAGTTCACTCAAGATCAATAAGTCATTTACCTACAATCTACTCTAAGCATACTCGCAAGTAGCAAGACTAAATAAGATAACTATTATATAACTACAATCCATCAAAGACTCCGGTACCCCCGGAGATGCTCGCCATTTCATCTAAGCAGGAATGTAAATCCTAAAAGATTCACAAACACAAGAAAATAAGTATACAACACATAAACACCTTAGAAAAGAGTCAAGGTACATCTCAACTTGCCTTGAAGAAGATCCGCAAGCCAAAACACAGTCCGAAGCATCAAGCGGAATCTCTACTCCCATGAGCCATCACCAAACATGTCCAATCTAGTCAAATATGACATATACAAGTCAAAAGGATCCCATCAATACCCATATCAATATATTTTAGTTCCGGGTCTAAAATCACTTCAAAAATCGATTCCAAAAATACAAGGGTAAAATAAAGATTTTATTTAAGAATCAGGTTTCCCATATCAAAAGGAGTTTAAATATGAAAACTCAACCAAAAACGAGTTGAAATCAAACTTGAAATCGAAGAAAAACTAATTTTGTATTTTACCGGGTAAAATCTTCAAAATTCATTATCAAACGCGGTTTAAAACGAGAAATTTTAGAAATTTTTTATCAAAATACATTTACCCATGATACAAGGACCTTAAATCTCAAAAAATAATGAAAAACCATTCCAAATCAAAATTCTCAAGAATTATGTATTTCATAACTTTGAATTTCAAAACTCAACTTTATGGATCAAAATCGTAAAACAACGAGATGGATAATCTTGGAAAATGAACTAAATAAAGGTAGAATCACAAACATAATTATTATACAATAAAAAATGAATTGATAATTGCCTAAAATGGAGCTTCCTATCTCCTAAAATGTCAAAAATAGGAAATAGGTTCGATTTGGTCTTAAACTCAGCGATTTCCGCTTAAGCGGCACTTTGTCTGCTTAAGCGGCCTGGTCAAAGGGTCAAAATAATGCATAATCTGTCAAATGGTCACTTAAGGAGCTTGGTAAAATGGTCAATGTCCGCTTAAGCGGTTGGTTACGGTCAGCGAACCGCTTAAGCGGCTACACCAGCACTAGCAATTTCTAAAACTTATTTTTGACCCTCAGAACTCATCCAGAACCCTATAAACATGAACCAATAGTGAAAATCGATCATAAAGCATGATTTGGACCTAATAGAATCATCAAATTTACGAAAAGAGTTCATTTATAACAAATTAACTCCTGGGACCCCTTTTAGGTTATTTTAACTAATTTCTGTTTAAACACTCAAAACGATATATAAAGGCTCGGGACCCGAACTAATTAAGTTACTAACCCAAAATCTATATTTTGGATCTAATGAAATTGACCAAATCACCATCCAAAGCTCGGATCAAAAAATGTTGACCGAAGTCAAACTATCCACCTTTAAAGCCTCCTCAAACTCACTCAAATCACTTCCGAACGCACGCTCAACTCATAAATGATATAAAGTAACAATGGGGAAGGCAAAATGGTCAAAATACAGAAAATTCTAAAAATCACAATGAGAGTTATTACACTTCTTTATTTTTTTAAACTCCGTGTCAAGTTAAAACAAATCATTCTTTTTGAATTGGAGGGAGTAAGTATTTTGATATAAATATTTTTAATAAATTTGACATCTAAAATAACATGAAGTGAGTATAATCTTTATTAGTTATTTGATGTATTTTCTTTTGGAATCCACTTTTTTTCAACCTTCTTCTAGGAAAAGTTACTTTCCAAGAATTCTTTGGTCTTAAACTAATAATCCCTTTCCATTCTTTTGGGTCCTCTTTGTACTATTTTGGGAAATTTAGAGAAAATTACAGCCCAACCTATTTGGGCCATCTAGATTATAAAATAGGTAAATTTTTAAAAATAGTTAATAGTTAGGCAATAAATGAGGTGATATAGCTAAGTTTGCCTAATTACAGGATGTAGCTACAGTTTATTGGCTAAACATACAAATTAGAGATTATATATAAAAATATAAATTTGATTTAGAGATTTTTATATGAGTTCCAAAATTTGCTTTGTATATAAATACAAACCTTTAGAGATTTATATATGAGCCCCCAATTCGCTTTATATAAAAATAAAAATGTATATGAGCCCTGAAATTATAGAGAGCACCCTCCTCCCTCTCAAAATTAGAGATTTATACGTGAGCCCCGAAATATATAAATGTACAAATATAAATGAAATGTATATTTAGCTATTTAATCTAAACACTAACTGCAAATGACAATTATTTTAAGCATTATGTAATGACCCTCCAGGTCATTTCCTGCGTTCACATACTTTTTCTACATTTAGAGCTTTCCTATAGCTGACCCAAGTCATTTATGATTTGCTGGGGCTGACAGTCGGTTATCGGGTAGTGTAGTTCATTTGATTTTTAGAACTAATTCCCTATTTTGGAGTTTTCGCTGTTAAGAAAAGGGTATCAGGCCTGAACTTTAGGTAAACATCCTCGAATTCCAAGCTGTTAGCTCCGGAATGTTGATTTTATGCTAGAGGGACATTTGGTTCGGGTCCCGAGGCTTTCGAACTCGTTTTGGTCTATTGGGTGGAATTTGTATAAAATGGCCCTTTAGGTGTGGGATCCACTTTTGATCGAAATGACCTCGGATGGAAATTTTGATGGCACCGTTGAGTCCAAAATTCCAAATTTAGTAGGGTAGCATAGTTCTTTTACATTCACGAGATTCTAAACGAATCCCGAGGGGTCGATAAAAAATTTGGCAACTTAGCCAAGTTGTTGATGCTAGTGCATCTGGTGTAGGCCAAAAATGGCCTTCGTGTTCACGAGGCCTTAGCCGCTTTTGCGAGGGCCAAGGACTTTGGTAATCGTATTCGCGAGCCGTTGGTCGATAGGTCCAGCCCTCTTCTTTGCAATCACGACAGACCGACCGCGTTCACAAAGGACTGACTGGGTCAAGCATCGCATTTATGGCAGGGATCCCGCGATCGCGAAGAAGGACCCCTGTACATATTTAATGTCGAAGATCCCAATTTTTAGCTCATTTATTCCAAGTCCAAACACCATAAAACCATAGGGAGCTTAGAAAATTGTGGAGATTAATTATTTGATGTTGGGAGTGAGTTGTAAACTTCTTTGTGGTCATTTCCTCGTCATTATTTTTGTAAGTTTCCGCTTTAATTTCTAGTTTAATTCTCCTATTTAACTTTAAATCCCTAGTTTACGTTGGGACTGATTTGAGGGTTGAGTTATGCTCGGACTTCGCCCATTTTTTAGGATAATTGATCCTTGTGCTAAGGGGGTGACAATTTCAAATTTGTGATTCTGTAAGCAAGCCCTACATGGGATTTTTAGTTTGATTTCTGACCTTAAGTGTTTTTACGCAATATGGGTATTGATGTTCTCATCTTAATGCGTATATTATTATTTTGATAGCGTGACAACATTCAGAGGCTTCACGAAAAGGAAAAGCTCTGGTGTAGAGGACTTTGCGAGTTTTCGGCGACATCTAGGTAGGCTAGACTTACTTTCCTTCTATATTGAGCTTTATTATGGTATTCGTGTAGTATTATGCTAGCTATGGGTGTGTTTTTATGACTCGATTAATGATTTAGTATTTATTGATTAAGTTAGCCGATTAGGGGCCTTTTTGGGTAGAATTCGACCTAGTTTCTCTTCATATTGGTTTATGTAGATACCTTAGGACCAGTTCGGAATTACTTAGTACCTTGTGATGGAATCATGAACCTTATTCTAGGTTGGGTAGGTGCTTGCCTTAGTATGGGATTTTGGGACTAGTAGCGCCGCCCGCCGGCCTCCCCTTTTTAGTAAATTACCTAAAATAGTTTCTTGTAGACCTATGAGACCTTTATTAATCACCTGATATTAATTCTCGAGCCTTAGGATGATTTAGTCACTTCAGTGAGTTTTGATTAGCTTTGATACTCGGGGTAGAATAGTATTGGACCCATAAAACCTTATCCTTAGATTTAATGGTTAAAATCTGCATTGCTTGTAGATTTGATAGCCGAAATTGGGATTTTAGTACTAATTGGACTTAAGAGGAGCTATAACCATGGATTGTCAATACTTTTCGCTAACTTACTAGTTCCGGTTCAAGTCCGGCAGTTATGATTTATATGCGGCATCTTCTATCATGATTCTATTCTCTAGTTCCGATTCAAGTCCGACAGTTATGATTTATATGTGGCATCTTCTATCATGATTCTATTCTTTAGTTTCGGTTCAAGTCCGACATTTATTTTCATGTAGGAGTTTCAGGTATATTTCACTCGTGTTCACCTTATGCTATTATTAGAAATAAATACATCTTCATATTAGAGTACTCCTTGTTTGTATCAATCGGGCTTACGGGGGATTGGTTGGGTTATTCCTTTCTTGATTGTACCTTCTGTGCTTACGGGGGACTCAGTTAGGTTGTAGCTAGACTGTATTTACCTTTGAGTTACTTATTCTGTTTATTTATCGTATTCACATGAGTTGGAATATTATTTCCGCTTACACCTTTATTTCTGACGTTAGTTTACATTATTGCATTTTATTATACTTTTATTATAATTTAGCTCAGTCGACCTATGATTTCTATTGAGTACCCATTGCTTTTGGTACTCATACTACACTTCTGCATCTTTTTCCTGATGTAGATTCGAGTACGAGCTACTGTTGTTGACGTTATCCTCAAATTTGCTACTGCTTTGGAGATAGGGTGAACTTTTAGAGACCAGAGCTGATCCTCTCTCTTTCTGCTGTTTTGGATAGTCTTTTGTTTACTCCGAGACTACATGTATATTTGATACTGTCTAGTACTCTATTCTTGGATCTCTTGCACCGACTTTACTAGGTAATGGAAATGCTCTTTTGTATATTTTGCTGCTTTTCCTCTATTGTTCAGTACGAACGATATATCGCTGCTTAGTACTTCTATTGCATGCCTATATTAAGTATTCTCTTATCTTCCACCGATTAGCCCATTACTTGTCGTTTCGGGAGATGGTTTGGCTTACCCACTGATGGGTTAAAGTAGGTGCCATCATGACTCGAGAAATTGGGTCGTGACACATTACCTATACCTGATAATTATGACTTGATATTTTCTGCTCCACATAATTTTTCCTATAAAATATGTACATAATGTATGTGTTATTCCAAATATACATATATTATACATACACTATACATATCTATACTTTGTATACACACACACATACATACCATTTACAATCGAGTGTATATATAGTGTATACCTCAACTATTTTGGTAAATTAGATGACCGCATGATATATATATTCGTAACTATTCCAAAAATCTATGCTTCATGTCAGTGTAAAATAAAATAACAGCTCATTTTATCTCATTTTGCAAATTATAACCCGAATTGACCCATTTAGTTTTTTTTAATTACCCAATAAGACCATATTTCCTTAACAGCCAACATTTATCTCTCGCTAACCTGTTCCTTTAGGTCCTGTTTGGAAAGCCACCCTGGTAATTGGATTTGGTGTAATTGGGTGTAATTACACTGTCTGGCATGTTTGGTTGACCAGGTAATTACTTGGTCAACGGGTAATTGGGTGTAATTGGCAGGGGGTAATTACACTCTCTAATTCACAGGGGGAGCTGTGAATTGCTGGTAATTACATGGTGTAACTACAAGTTGATTACTTCTTAATTTCTTCCTTTTATTTCTATTTTTATTTTTTTCATTTTAATTTATTTTAAATTTCTATTATTTTAAATTCTTTCTATTTTTATTATTCTAATATTTTTTTAAAAATATTTTTTATTTTTTATATTTTATTTCCTTCTCATTTTCCAATCTTTTTTTAATTATGATTTCATGTAATTTTTCGAATCATCTATTTTTTATTTATTTTATATTTATTTTTTTCATTTAACATAATTTAGTTAGTATTCTAATTTTTAAATTAAGTAGAATTCATTGTTGAATAAGGTTATAGACTTAGGTTTTCCTTTTCTATTTACGTTATGTTGAAATTTGACATAAGAGTATTTTTTTTTTTAATTTTGAACTTATGTTTTATTTTCAGTTTCTATTTATTTGTTTTACTATTATTGACATGATATTTCACATTGCAAGCCATTCGTTTTTTAGTTAGAATTGATAGATTATTTTTTTGTCAAATATTTTAATAATTTTATGACATTATATTTATAATATTAATCTTTTTGTTAAACATGCATTTCATGGTGTTCTTAAAAATAATGCACTTTATGTTTTTATGATTAATTTAATTAAAATATACTAGTTTGAAAAATATAAATCAATGATATTTTTTATAAGAACACATGTTTATTCATTAATATATTTCAAAAGATAATATATATATATATATATTCATTAATATATTTCAACAGATCTTCTTCTCTATAAAACCCAATTTCATAGAGAAAAAAAACAGAGGAGGTAAAATCAGTAGAAGACTTCTTTGAGTTGGTAACAAAGGCGCGGATCTACTAAGGCCAGTGAGGGTGCCACGCCAATCGCAAACTTCGAAGGGGAACTCTCTCTCTCTCTCTCTCTCTCTCTCTATATATATATATATATATATATATATATATATATATATAAATAAATAATAAACGTGCCACCCATAGAACTAAAGTTCCTGTGGTGCCAGTGGCAAAGGGTCGTATTTTCACCCCAAGGGCGCGGGTTAGAATCCCGTGGACTACTTTTTATTTTTATATAGTTTTTTAGTTCAATCAATTTACTTTCCAGTAGTCATGGATACATCGTTTTATGTATTGCTATTAATTAAAAATTATTTTTGACTATTACTAGTCTTTGACTTTTCTTTACTTGTTTAAAATATAAAGTTCAATTATTTAGTTTTGTTCTCTTTCTATCTTTATTGTCTCATCAAATTAATAAATAAAAGGAAAATCCCGACCCTTCATCTCCCAAAGCCAAAAACCACTACAACTCCATCATCTTTTTCTCTGGGTAGTTCTCCAACTCCCCCTCACACGTCATCCGTTGGCAGCCCGCACCACTCCGCTCTACTGCTTTCTCTACAATCAACATCAACCCACAAACCTCTATAAGTTAATATATTTTGGGGTTAAATTAGTTCTCCGTTTCAACATTGTAGTCAATATGAGCAATTTTAACTTGAATTTATTGTGAGTTCCCCTATTGAATTTGAATTTTTATTTTATCGGAAAGTATTTTAATTTTGTGAATTAAGATGGATACATTTCTCAACTTGTTTGATTATTCTCAATCAAGTTCTAGTATGAATGTCAATCGTTCTCATCTTATAACTGATCTCAATTTGGGTGCACTTAGATTTGATCTAGGGAAAAGAATTATTGACTATGATCCTCGGATACGAGATGAAGTGAGGAAATATTATATTAGAAAAGGGCCTTGTCAACCTATCATGAAACCATATCCTTCAACTGAAATATGAGGTAGAATGCGCCAATTTGTTTCAAGTTGGTTCAAAGGTCCACATTCTAGTTGGTTGGAGTATAGTGTGGCGAAAGATGCCACATATTTCCTTTGTTGTCATTTATTCAAAAATGAATTTGTTCATGAAACTATGACAGACTTTTATGCAACAAAAGGTTTTATGGGTTGGAATAGGGCTCTTGAAAAATTCTGTTTGCATATCGGTAAAGTTAATAGCGTTTACAATAAATGTTACAATAAGATGCTAGATTTGTCAAATCATCATCAATCAATTCAAGTTGTTCTTGACAGCATTCTCAAAAGTTAAAAAGTGAGTACCAAATGCATTTAAAAGCTTCAATTGATGTGGCAAGACTTATTTTTCATCATGGATTGCCTTCTCGAGGTCATGACGAAGGTAAATATTCAGCTAATCAAGGCTACCTTTTAAGATTTTTGCGATGGTATGAGAACAAGCATCCGGATATGGAAAAAGTGATATTAGAAAAAGCTCCACAAAATGATACTTTGACTTGTCTTATAATCCAAAATGATATTGTCAATGCTTATGGGAAAGAAACATTGAAAGCTATAATTGGGGACTTGAATGGAGATTACTTTGGTATATTAGTTGATGAATCCAAAGACATCTCACAAAAAGAAAAAATGACTCTTGTTTTGAGGTATGTTGATAAGAATGGTGAAGTAGTAGAATGATTTATCAGTCTTGTCCATGGTAGTGATACATCGACATGCTCATTGAAGAAAGAAATTTATTCTTTGCTTTTCAATCACTCACTAAGTCCATCCAAAATACGTGGACAAGGTTATGATGGAGCTAGTAATAAATGGTATCAAAACTTTTATTATGAAAGATAGTCCATCGACATATTATATTCATTGTTTTGCACATCAATTGCAACTAACACTTGTAGCGATTGCTAAAAAATATTTGGAAGTTGAAGACTTTTTTGATCATGTTACTAATGTGTTGAATGTTTTTGGAGGTTCTTTTAAGCGTAGAGATATACTTCATCATCACCAAGCTAAAAAGTTGAAGCAATTACTTGTGTTCGGTGAAGTCCATACCGGACAAGGATTACATAAAAAATGCAGGCTTCAAAGACTAGGTGATACTCGTTGGGGATCACATTTCAAAATATTGGAGAACGTTCTTGTTAATTTTATCATTTATTGTTCATATGCTTGAAGTGATTGAAATTGAAGGTTCCACCTCAAGTGATATAAATCAAGCGGAATATCTTTTGACAAAGAGTAAAATATTTAAATTTATTTTTATGCTTCATTTGATGTTGAAAGTGTTAGCAATGTCAAATGAGTTGAGCAAGACTTTACAAGAAAAAGATCAAAATATTGTTAATGTCGTGGAGTTTCTTACCATATCAAAGAAAAGATTGCAAGATATGAGGAAAAATGGATGGGAATATTTGTGGATGAAGTTTCTTCATTTTGTAATTCACATGATATCTTGATTCCAAAGTTGAATGTGCCTTATTTTCCTAGAAAGATGAAGTATAAGTGTTTGAGTGTTTATTATTCATACCACTTGTGTATTGAAATCTTTTGTGTTGTCATTGATGTGCAACTTCAAGAGCTTAATGATCGTTTTGATGTAGTGAGTAGTGATTTGCTTTTTGGAATGGGCAGTTTGAATTCAGTCAATTCCTTCTCTAACTTTGACAATGTAGAATTATGACTTTAGCTAAGTATTATCCAAATGAGTTTGATAATGGAAAGCTTCGACATTTGAATTACCAACTCGATACTTTTGTAATTCATAATTGAGATGGTAATTCTAAGCTCTCCAACTTGCAAGGAATTTGTGATTTGGCAAAGGCATTGGTTGAGGAAAATCTTATGGAGACTTATTCACTTATTTATTTACTTGTGAAGTTGACTCTGATTTTACCTGTTGCTACAACAACTGTGGAGAGAGAATTCTCGTCCATAAAGCACATAAAAAATAAAGTTCGAAATAATATTGGTGATCAATTAAATGATTATTTAGTCTGTTACATAGAGCGTGATGTATTTGCAAATGTAAGTAATGATGTCATCATTGACTGTTTTCAGAATATAAAAACTCGTTGAGGATAATTATAATGAATGGTGGATGTTATGATTATAGTAATATTATTGAAAGTTTTAAGTTTTTCCCCCTTCATGATCTTAGTCAAATGTGGGGTGTGAATTTGTAGTATATGTAATGCATAATTGTCATCTTATCACTGTTTTTTTTGATTGATTGATTTGCCAATTGTCATACAGACCCAAAAGACGAATAATCTGGTTGAAACTGATGGGTGGTGGTAGACAAACTGATATCCGATGGGTATTTGTAAGGAATTATTTAGTTCTTGAGAGAGTATATACAATGTATAACAATGTATAAGAGGTATTCATACACCATTTTATATTAATATACATTATATATATATATATATATATATATATATATATATATATATACACACACCTTAATAAACCATTATACTGTCACGGCCCAAAAGTTGAGGTCATGATGAAACCTATCCTAACCCAACCTTGATAGGTAAGCCCAACACACAAAAGAGATAGAAATGCAAAAAAAAAAGATAAATAACACCCAAATACGAGACCTTATAATATAGTCAGACTCTCTCTCTCTCTCTCTCTCTCTCTCTCTCTCTCTCTATCTATCTATCTATCTATCTATCTATCTATCTATCTATCTATCTATATATATATATATATAAATAAATAACAAATCTAAAGCTGAAATAAATACAACTCAAATCCCAAAATCTAGTGTCATGAGTAAAGAGCACTAATAACTGACATAGATTACGGAAGTACACAACTCTATCTCTAAAATGAAAAATAAAGACAAAATATAAATATGATGGGGTTCGAAATCACGCTTCGAACGAGGAGCTCACCAGTACTTTGAGACAACCTCAACTTGGCATGATCTCAAGCTCTGTAGGTCACACTCGAGCTAAAATCTGCAATGAAAGGGTACAGAAAGTAGTAGTGAATAAGATCCACTTGTACTCAGTAGGCACCATAGGTCGACCAAGCAAAGTAGAAAACAAATTATATAAAGGATACTATGAGCACAATTCCACCTACATACAGAAAAGTTCCCAATGGTAGCTCAAGCCGTATCTCTTAACAGAATAAATACTACAAGTATAACAATAGTATAAGAATAACTACACACAAATATATAAAGGAAAGCTAAATTACAACTAGCAAACAACAAAAGAGAAAAGCAAATGATGCAATGCAATGGTATGGTAAGGATGGAATGTCTCAATACCTCCTCGTATACACCTTTCGAGCATAAGCTTCCATGACAGGGCTCATAGGAGATTCGCAATCCATATACTATCACAATCTCATATCTCAGTCAACCTTATCGACACATCCCTCGGTCAAGATGTTTTATAAAGTGTTTCATTTTCTTTCAAAATTAGTATTTCTCAGTGGTACCAATTCCATGAATATGGATGAAAGAAATGAGGATGTATGCTCATAACCAAAATAATATCATGTATTGAATCAACTCAATAATGGTATAAATGAGCTCAAATCTTCTTAAATCTCAATAGATCATGATATAAGACATCGTATGACACCACAGTAATAAAGAGTCATGTATGATATCAATAGTATCAATTCAAGCCCCGACTCGGGAACCACAATAATAATAAGGGCAGATAATACTCAAACAAGACCAATACCAGCCCCCGCACGGACATCACAATAATAAGAATCTCTCAAGTAAATAATAATATTCACATAATCCCCTACACGGATAACGCGATAAAATAATAATCTCAAAAGATGAATCTCATGATAAAATCCCCAATCCATAGCATACTTTACTTGAATGGTTAACTATCCAGCTCAGTCTGAAAAAAGTTAAGCCATAACCTACCTTAAAAAGCCAAAAGATGAGCTTAGAACCTTCAACAAGGAGCTTTTCCTTTTTACGCAGTCTCGGAACAAACCCAGTTTATCAAAAATGTAATCTACATGTCAAGAGGTGTCTAATGATACCTATATAGCTTCTTTTGTTCCGTGTCCAAAAATAGTTCAAAAATGGACCTCAAAGAAAAAAGGGTAAAATTTAAATTTTATTGAAGAATCAATTTTTTCATACTCCAAAGGTTCTAAATATGAAAAATCATCGAAAAACAAGTTGAAATCAAGCTTGAAATAGAAGAAAAATCATTTTTTCACTTTACTGGGTGAAACGCCAAAAATCTAAGTTTAGAAGATGCAAACATGGTTTAATCAAACGTAAATGACCAAAAGTAGTTTTAGAAGCTTATCCAAATCCAAGTTGATGAAAAAACCCTTTAAAATCTCCTAAAATCGTGCTTTACAAGCCTAAAGATGGTGAAGATGGGCTAAAATCGCAAAAATGGAGTACTTATACTGTTCAAGTGAATAGTACCTAGCAATTGTGGTCCTCACCATGAAATCGCAGTCCCCACCACGTGATTGCGAGGGTTAGCATTGACTAGCACTAAAATGGTCATCGTGATCGCGGGAGATGGGGCTCACGACTACGATGAACAACCTGACCCAATCCACTGGATAATGCTTTGCGATCACGGTAATGAACCTTGCAATTACGATGAGTACAGAGATCAAGACCCGCGATTGCTACATGTGTCCACGCGATCGGGATGAAGTGTTAGATGCTGCACTAGAAGTGTGCACCAACAGTAGACTTTGGACAAGAAATCATTCGGGACCACACATAAATAAACCAGTTATGCTATTAGGATAATTTTGACGTTCCAAAATCAATAGAACTATCGGATATATAAAAAGAGGTTGTTATCAACAAGTTAACCCTCAAGACTCCTTTTACGCTAATTTAACTAGTTTTTCATCTATTTTCTCAAAATTCTAAATACAGACACGGGACTCGATCTAACCATGCTACTAACTCAAAAATGATATTCTAGATCTAATGGAACTCACAAAATCACCATCCGATACTCGAATCACAAAGTATTGACCAAAGTCAAACTAGTCACTTTTAAGGCTACTCAAACCTTCAAATTCACTCAAATCACTCCCGAACACTTTGGGGATAGTGCCAACCATCCCCATAACTTATAAATGATATATAACAACTACGGGGAAGGAAAAAATTTTCAAAACGTAAAAAGATCTAAAAATCACAATAAGGATTGTTACATTATCCACCACTAAAACACGTGTTCGTCCTCGAACGAAAAAAGCAAAGAAAGTACCTGAATCGATAAAAAATTAGGGTCCTAAATCTTGTGATGTCTCCATTGAACCTTCATAGAATTAATATGCTCGGACCTTAGCTTCCTAGTCTGTCTATCTAGAATAGAAATGGGCTCCTTCTCAAAGGATAAATCATGATCTAATGCAACTGAATCCCACCAGATAACATAAGTATCAACTGGACAATATCGCTTCAACATTGAGACATAGAATATTGGATGAACAGCTGGAAAATGTGGAGGAAAAGCTAGCCTATAGGCCACATCTCCAAACTTCTCAACAATCTCAAAAGGCCTAACTGAGTTAATCTCATGATAAAATCCCCAAATCATAGCATACTTTACTTGAATGGTTAACTACCTATCTCGGTCTAAAGAAAGTTAAGCCATAACCTACCTCAAAAAGCTGAAATACAAGCTTGGAACCTTTAACAGGGAGCTTTTCCTTTTCGGTCGGTCTTGAAATGAACCCAGTTTATCAAAAATATAATCTACACATCAAGAGGAGTCTAATGATATCCACAGAACTATTTTTGTTCTGGGTCCAAAAATAGTTTGAAAATCGACCTCAAAGATAAAAGGGTAAAATTGAAATTTTATTGAAGAATCAAGTTTTCCATACTCCAAGAGTTCTAAATATGAAGCCATTGAAAAAAAAGTTAAAATCGAGCTTGAAATCAAATAAAAATCATTTTCTCACTTTACCGGGTGAAACCCCAAAAATTCAAGTTAAAGCCCAAGTTTAGAAGATGAAAGCATGGTTTAATAAAAGGGAAATTCTCAAAAGTAGTTTAGAATCTTACTCAAATCCAAGTTAATGAAAACCCCCTTTAAAATCTCCTAAAATTGTGCTCTCCAAGCTTAAAAATGGTGAAGATGGGCTAAAATCACAAAAATGGAGTATTTATACTGTTCAGATAAATAGTGCCTGATGAGTCACTGGCGTATATATATTTTTTAACTCGCTCTCTGTCAAATAATAGTATAGAAAGATGTCGAACCCATAGAGATTGGTTTATTTATTCTACATACGTTTCTTGTTTTAATTACTATTTGAGAAATCAGAAAGAGTTGAGTGGTGAATTAACTAATTAAAAATGTGTAAATAGAAAAAATATTTTTGTTTTTTCACGATATATTAAAAGGTGTTGGGATCCTGACTTCACTTGATATTTCTATTATAAAGTAAATTCTTTATTCCTTAATTTCTATTTCTCATAAAAGTATAAATACCTCTCACAATTATATTTATATATTATTACTGAAGTTGAACAATTAAATGCACTCCTCTCGGTTATACAATTTAATCGACAAAATAGCAATATTAAAGAACCAGAAATATGTACTTGAACTAAAACATGCTCTTTTTGTAGTAAGTCCCTTTCGGTTACCTTACTTGTTATAACTAATTATTACACTACTCGCCTCTCTTGATTACAAATAAGTGTAGAATTAATTATAACATAAAATAGATAGATGTTACTAAATAAATATTAACAATCTATTAATACTCCAATTAACGGTATTACCTCTTCCGCCTCTCTCGATTACATAATTAGTAATATGTTATTATGTAGTACAAAATAGATTGATGATAATAAATTAAATAACATCTAACTGTAAAGTGAATAAAAATTAAATAGAAAGCTTCAGCTCATGTACGTGAAGTTTAGGAATAATACTTACTATTATATAGAAATATCAAGATTCATCATTTTCCCAACACAAAGAAAATTACTCCATACTAGAATTGATACTACTAATGAAAATATTCTTCTCCATTAAATAAGAAAATAGAAGAATTGTTCAAGAAGAATAATTTCGCGATTTAATTAAAAGCGGGATCTAGAATAATTTTCAACATCAAATATTAACAAGTAGTAAAAGAAAATATTGTAAGTGATTGCTTCAACTCTTCCTTATCTCCGATGATTCCTTTACTTCATGGTTGATCTCTATTTATAGGAAATATGGTGCGTCACAACACTTTGTGGAGACACAAATTTTTAATCAATTTTCTTTGTTCAGTGTTGCGACACCAATTGTGATGTCTTGTTTTCTCCTTGATTTCATGTTTCCACAAGATATCCTTCTTCTTGTATTCTTATTCCTTCAATATTCTTTTCCTGTAAATTGTTAGTAAATATGGGATAATAAATATATATTATTCATGGTTTTATTTAAAATCTTTATTTATTTACATATGAAAATACGTGAATAATTTATACTTATTAAATTCCCCCATACTTAAATATTTGCTTGTCCTTAAGCAAAGATAATTAATAGTTATAATGGCTATGTCTTTTCTTTTTTTAAAAAATAAAATCATGAGAACTCTTGGAGGAAATAAAAAGATCACTTAAGACCAACCCATGAGTTCAAACAACTTTTAACTGTACTCATATTCACTTATTGAGAATTGAAATAACAATATTTTCTAATTTCCAGTGCGTCTCACCAAATGAAGAGAAATGCCCATGTATCACACAATATATCCATAGAACAAAGAAGGGCATATTCAGAGAAAATTTTACTCACTCTCAACAAAGAAGTATCTCATGTTACCAGAAATACCATAAGCTTGACTATCATGTGGTTCTCCACTAATATAGGAGTCTTTGAGTTGAGATCATGTAGGACTTTTTATGGTTGTAATGTAGGCTTAGGGATAGGTAGGATATATATGGATAATAGTGACTCAAATTTTTTTTAGGTACTACATTTTACTTTCTCACTCAAACACAATTGCCTTCCATTTTCTTTTGAACTATAAACTTTGTCAACTTTTTTTTTTTTTTTTTAGTGCCTTCGTGAATGGAATTGCCAATATCTTTTTGTATCTTTTTTTTTTCCATCTTTCCGACAAAGGCATCCCCCCCAAAAAGTCAACAATCTTCATCAATTTTCTTTAACAGGTTTCTTTTTTCCTTCCATTGACACTTAATTTTATGCATTTAAATTAACTCTCGAAGTGCCTAAAAGGAAATAGGTTGAACAAATTATAGGTCATTAGAAAAAAAATGGCTAAGGGTTAAAGATCAATAAAATAAGAATTTTTTTTTTGGCTCAACGGGGTTAGCTAGTGATAAACTCATCAATGTAGGTTAATTTAGGCTATTTATTTAACAATGATGGCCTACTTTCATTTCTCAACTCAAAATCTACCTAAAATTTCGCCTCAAACCACATTCAAGGCAAGTTCTAGATTTCCAAATAAGCATCAGAACTGGGTAATATATACTAACCACACAATACACTTGGGACTAGTGAATAAATTAATTTCGATAACCAATAAGTAAGTATGAGTTTGGAAAGGTAGTCATACAACTCATGAATCATATATAATTAAATCATTTTTTCTCAGATCTCATGATTTTCAAATCAAATCAAATTTAGCAAATTTATTTAAGAATAAAGAAAATAACTAAAAGTTCTAAAAAAAATGTTCGGCTCAAAATATTACGACCATGACAAAGAACCGAACTAAGAAATCCATGGAAGTACATGAAATAAGTTACCTTACTAATAAAGTAACCCAATATATATATATATATATTAAAAACACACACACACATATTATATATATAAAAAATAAACACAAACCAATATATATATATATATATATATATATATATATATATATATATAATAGCCATATATTCATATACCCCCATACTTAAATAATGTCATGTACCTATCATTCCTTTGAGTTTTTATTTCCTTCATCAATAACACTAAACAATTGATTAATATGTTAGCGAAGATAAAGAAAAGTTTTAAAAATATTTAACTAGTTCATTCTTACATCTTTCCTTCATCAACAACTTGAGTAACTTTAGTCGCTTTTGCTTGCTTAGTTTGTGCTCTGAGTCTTCTATTTCAAAGGCGACATTTGGCTTTTTCTTACTGGCTGACACATCCACCTCTTCCATTTTACTGCAAAGATGACTCTTGGTTCTCCTTGATTTGGGGGCCATCACGTCACTTCTTTTCAAAGGAAGAAAACCAAAATTAATTTAATTACATAAATTATCCTACTACAAAGGAAAATAAATTATCATAATTTAATTACAATAGGTGTATAGCTATATATATAACTCCTTAATTTATTCTACATATTAGTATGTATAGGAACACTATCTTATATATATATATAAATTTGCATTTTATTTGCTTATTTTTCAGCATAGCCCTCTTATTGGTATCAGAGCCATGGATATACTATTTATAATATAAAACAATGAAACATCAAAATCAAGATCTTTTTGAAACTATTCTTAATCTAAAAGAAGAATTTCTAATTAGAAAAAATCGATATTCGAAAAATGTCTTTGCAGGAGTTTGCAAAAAATCTTTGGTTTCTCAAAAAAAACTAATATTTGAGTTAAAACTCAAAATCCAACATCTAGAACATAGATATCAAAATAATCTGCTTTAAATAATGAACATGAATCTTATATTACAAAAGCTTGAAGATCTCATAGAAATGCATAAGCAATTATCTATAAGGATAAGAATCATAGAGCTAGAGGTAAAAACCTTTAAAGACAATCCACCTGATACAATTACTGGTCTTATAGAAAAACCTGAGAAGTTTGGCAAAAATATAGGAGAAAAAATGAAAAATGAAATCTTTCGAGAAAAGTTATCTGAGAACAGTCAGGAAGTTTAGAAGAGAAAATAATCTCAGAATTTTTAAAAAGACAACAAGAAATAGAAGATCTAGAAAAATCTAGAAAAGGAAAAATGATAGAAGAAACAAAAGAAATTGAAGAGTCTTCAAAATAAGAATGAATGACCTAGATGAATTGGTCTATGCCTTAGAAGATTTGGATCTTTCAGACTAAAATTTAAAAATCTTTACTAATCTAGGGGAAACAGGAGGACCCCAGGGAGAATTCAAAATCGAAATCTTTGAAAAAGGTGAAGCTTCTAAAAAGAATCAAAGGCTAAAAAAGAAGGAGCAGGAGAATACCAACCTAGCTTTAGAACAAGTGATTTTTCAAAATTCTTAGAAAAAGAATTAGGAGAAAATTTATCTGCCAGATCTCATAAGAAAAAAGATTTCATGAAAAATTACTTTAATGAAAGCAAGACTAATTATATGCCAAATAGACTTCCGTTAGGGGATGCCGGATCTACCCAGTTCCTTGACTTAGATTGTAAAATAGACCCAGGAATAGTCCTAGACAATTGGGCACAAAACCTAAATTATTTTTCTTACTAAGCAAAGGAACTACCTATAGCGAGGAAGAAATTTTTTTAATAGCTGTAAATACCTTTTGAGGTAAAGTAAATAATTGGTATAACGGACTATCAAACGAGTCTCAAGGAGCAGTAAAACATATGGTCATATACTGTTTTAAAGTCTCGATAGATGAAGGAATTAATTGCCTTTTAAAATTTATAGGATACGAATTCGTAGGAAATCAAGGAAGCCTTGAATTTGGAAGAGATAGCATAAGAGCACAAGCTGCTGAGCTATTAGAAAAACTCCAAATTTGTAAAATGAGTTTCATCAAAGAATACACTTGCGAATTCGAAGAATACTATTATAATATCTTTGACAACAAGAAAGATATGAGACCATATATGGAAAAATATTTCCAAAAATTACCAGGCTTATGGGCTAGCTACTTTAGAGAAGAATAAGCCAAGGAAGACCAGGGTAACGATTGAAACTAAACCTCAGAACTGAAGATAATATTTTCAGCAGAATGTAAAATATATTTGTCAGAAATAAAATCTCATACCATGAGTATCAAGAGATTGAAAAGGTAATAGAAATAACTCAAACAAATGGTCGACATAAGTTAAACCTTTTAACAAAACCAATGATCGATCAAATATTAAGAAAAATTCCCGAAAAGAAAAGAAAGAAGATGAACTATGTTCACTTAGGAGGAATTTAAATACTAGTAAAATCCACATTCAAAGAAGGGATAAACTGTCCGATTGTTATCAATCTATCAGACGAAAGATTCATAAATGCAAAAGAAGGTAATTTAGGTATAGTAGAAGAAAACTTGGCCTAGACTAAGCTCTTGTTTACCTATTACCCCAAGTATTGTATTTCACTCAAAGATACTGATTTCAATGATGCCTTGAGTTTACATTTCCAGATTAAAAGAAAAGACCTTTTTAAACTAGGTAACCATATAATGAGTATTTACTACCAGACTCTTTATACTGTTACCAATTGAAATTATGGAAACATCTATAAAAATAAAAGTTTGGTCGAAATAGATCAAGAATGTGCAGGAATTGCCAGAATTGTGGAATCAGAAATTCAACAAGCAGATATTCCAGATGAATATGAGATTCATTTTGGAAAAACACAGGACATAGGAAGTACAAGTTTCAATTCAAGACAAACTTTGGAATATGGAAGAAATTCCATAAGAAAAAGCATATCTCAAAGGTATCCCATGAGGATAGAAGAAAAAAATTAAAAACACTCAAGTTGCAGGAAGATTCTACAACGGGAGTGATTGGAGCAAACAAAATATGTTAATTCAAACAGGAACAATGACAAATCACGTCAAAAAAGGTATTCTAAACGGATTAACCATATATGAAGGTACTCCTTATATCTATAACACCTTTTAAGGAAATAATTATAGTTGTAAAAGAATGGTAAAACTACCAATACAGTTAGATAAGATTAGAATAACGGTCCCTTGTTATGTGACTAATCACGAAAATGATTATAACATAATTTTGGGAGAACAGTTCCTAAACAATCTAGAAGACTATAATATAGGAAAAGAAGGAATTGAAATTACTTGGGATAATAAAACTTGTTTTATTCCGAAAATAAATGCCTAAAGAAACGTCTTTTAGTGTTTCTGTATTTATAGAATTCACCACATACGATACAAAATTGACAACCTGTGGTCAAATTGATAATGGATCAGAAGCCAGTTTAGCAAAATCCTTTCTCTTTCAAGATTGGACAATAAATAATACCAACACTTCGATCGTAGGAATCACTGGTGATAAAGAAAAAATAAAATATTCTAAAGAAAATGCAAAAATAATTTTAGGATAAAAAATTATTTCTATAAAAAATATATATATGCTTATGATAAACTAGAAACTGATTTATTAATCGAAAATGATTTTACTCAGCAGTTTCAAGATTATCAACAGACAATCTACATGGTAAGTTTTAAAACCCCATGTAATTATTTTATTAAAATTCCAAGAAAACATAAACCGTATATCTTGATTAAAGAAAATGGAAATTTTAAAAGAAGATACTTAGAAAGTCCAAAAATTTATTCGTGCAAATGTCTTAACCTTGAATGGATTAAAGATAACTTGCAGAAATCATATGGAGAAAACCCATTAGAAAAATGGGAAAAAAACCATGAAGAAGCAACCTTGACACTTAAAGATCCTAGTATCATTATTAGAGTTAGACCAATGCTCTATAATGAGGAAGACAAGGCTGAATTCAAAACTCAGATTCGAGAATTAATAAAACTAGGCTTAATCAGACCTAGTAAAAGTCCTCACAGTAGTCCAGCTTTTATGGTAAGAAATCATGCCGAGATAAAAAAGGAAAAGGCTCGGATGGTTATCAACTATAAAGATCTTAATAAAAATTGTGTTTTTGATGGATATTTGATTCCTAATAAAAACAATTTAATTAACCTAGCCAAAGGAAAGACATACTTTTCAAAATTTGACTGTAAAAGTCGATTTTGGCAGGTAAAATTAGCAGAGGAATCAATTCCTTTAACCACATTCAGTACTCCCAATGGACAATATATAAATGGATAGTAATGCCATTTGGATTAAAAAATGCACCACAAATCTTTCAGAGAAAAATGGATAAAATATTTTCTGAATTTTTTTTTTTAATAGTCTATATTGATGATATCTTGGTATGTTCAAAATCTTATCAAGAACACCTAACACATTTAAAAAAATTCTCCGAGATATGTGTTAAAAATGGTATTATTTTAAGCCAAAAGAAGGCTGAAATAAATAAAAACGAAATAGAATTCCTAGGAATGATTATTTCAAAAAATGGAATTGAGTTACAGGCTCATATTTCCAAAAAAATTATGGAATTTCCCGATAAACTTGCAACCAGACAAGAAATGCAAAAATTTGTAGGTTGTTTAAACTATGCAGGAGAATTTATCCTAGATCTAGCGAGGAAAATAAATCTACTACATGAATTAATACGAAAGTCTAATAGACTAGGATGGACTGAAGAACATACACAATGTGTTAAAAGTCTCAAAGAAGAATGTTCTAAGCTACCAAAGCTTAGACTACCTGAAGAAAATGACAATCTAGTCTTCCAAACAGATGCATCTGACTATCACTGGGGAGCATTATTACAAACAGATTTAAATGAAATCTGTAGATACACTAGTGGAATCTTTAACGAAGTAGAGGTAAAATACTCCACTAATGAAAATGAACTTTTAGCCATTGTTAGGGGAATTAAATTTTTTTTAGCTTTCTTATTACCCAAACAATTCATGATCAGAATCGATAACACATAAGTGTCAGGTTTGATATCTAATAAACTTCCTTCAGAACCACAATATAGGAGGTTACACAGATGGCAGGTATTGTTGTCATTTTATTCTTTCAAAATTGAAACTATTAAAGGAACTGACAATTCTTTTGCAGATTTCCTATCCTGGAACATTGAATATGGACAATAGAACTCAGGTTCTTGTCAATAGAATCTATCAGAAAATGGAAAAAATTGAAGAACCCATTAATGATAAAAGTCAGTAATTATTCGGCATCAGAGATATAATGGCTGAATTAAGTGAAAAAATCAAAAAATTGCAGTATGAGTTAAGCCAGCTTAATATTGATCAGGCAAAAAACATGATGGAGTTTCAACTCCTCTGTGAACATCTGGACACCCGTCCAAAAGGAAATACAATTCCCAACAAGGTGGCAGGAGATGTTCCACCAGCACCTAGTGCCAAAAACATCTCAATGGTAAGCTCGGAGATGCCGAAACCCGAATCTTCTGATAAGGGTAAAGGTCGAGCAAAGGAAAATCACCCTATAGATACTAAATCATCCAAGGCTGAAAAAACCATCTCTTGAAATCCAGAAAAAAGAACTAACGAAGAGAAAAAGTTTGTTTCTTTTCAGGTTGGAGCATCACATCCGAAGAAAGCATAATATATATCTTTTACAGAAATGATTTACAGTCTCCCAGATGAAAGTAGAGAAACGTTCGGAAGCTTTGGAAATAGAATATATCCAAGAATTTTGATATTCCCGGGCGGATCTGCAAAATTCATGGCCCAACTATTCGAATTTAGCTGTCTGGATAGAATTTACAGTAGTCCAGATTTATCAGAATTAATGGAACTACCCCCTCAGTTGGTATCTTCCATAAAAACATATGTCGAAGGAGAAGAAGTCTACTGCAGATTCTTCAGCATTGCTCTCGAGTTTTGAGACGATCAACTGTATTTCCCTACTGTTAATTATATTTCAGTGGAAAAATTAAAAAAATTCAATATTAGCGTCACTGGGGTTGGTAAGAAATTACCATACTTAAACGAGAAGTGGATCAGAACCAAAAGAGCTGTGGGAATGAAGGCTCTATATCACTTAATTACAAAATTTGTAAAAGATAATTACAAGGTCCTTAGTTGTGATACAGATTGGATTCTCATAACAAAAGGAAGAACCAAATCCAAACTCCTTATGGAAAAAGTCCTGGACTTTGAACTACACTGTTTCGTAGAAACGAATGAAACATGGAAGATGGCCTGTAAATTTCTTGGTCATAATCATTCTACTCCAAGTGGATAAACCAACGATGAAAATGGATCAGACCATATGTCTGCAAGCAGCTAAAAGATGTAACTGCAAAACGACAAAAGAGATACGTAAGCACTTACGTCAAGAGAAAACGACATCTTATCTATCCACAAAAAGTCAGCAAAGGTGGATGAAAAGAAAAGAATCTTATCTCTTATCCTTGCACGCCTCTCACGAGTTGTCGACAATTATTGAAGGACGAAGAGAAAATAAAGGAATTTTTAGGAGCCCTCTAGGAAAACAAAAATTGTATCTAGATGCTTCCTTGTATCTATAAAAGGAATGAAAATCTCTTTAGAAGATAGACTACATATTTTCACTAAAACACCATTAGAGAGAATATGATAGGTATCTTCAGAAAAAGAGAGTAAAACTACCTTCCCGCCAGGGAAAGGTTTCTTGTATAGTTATGTGTGTATGTAGACAGAAAATTTGAATAAGATTTTCTTCCTGTAATATTATTATGAAATAAAGAAGGTTGTTTTACATCCATCTTCTTCTTAGCATGGTTCAAATGAAAGTTGCGATTTTCAGCCTCGAGGAGGAATAGTAAGGTAATAGTTGATAGACAAGGAGGTTGCATAGGCTATAAAACAACTGTTCATTACCGAAAAGGAGAACCGCTGCGGTAGTGATAAGATCATTCTAAGAAAAGGAAGGAAGGTAAAACATACTAATCTTTAGTTCATAATAATGTTAGCTTAAAGAAGATACTATTTAGAAATTCTAGACCACATATACTAATAATTGTCCTTGAAACCAAGTACCTATAGGGATCCACAAACATGATAAAAGCTTTCAAAATTGATAAAATATGCTAAGTGAAGTACAATATCACTTGCATCAAGTCAGGAAAAGAGCTTGGAAATATTTTTCCAATATAAAAAGTCTTGATAAATCAATAAAAAAGCTAATAGAAATCTGCGCCACAGTAGATCAACAGGCTAGCATAAGAAAAATTATCCATAAATTGGAAATGATTAGAGCTCAGGAATATTTTTTGTTCCTAACAGCAAAGAAAATCATAGATCAACATATTCTCTATACTCCATAGAAAGTATGAATGAACTTGTAATCAATGCCATCCGCATATGCATATGTATCCAAACATGTTTTCCGCATATTTACCTTGTTAAATTTGTATTTTATTTGCTTATTTTCTCCACATATATATATATACAAATCTTCTTTTGAAAGATTTCCTCCTATCTTATATTTTTTTTTTCACGTTTTTCTTCTTCTTGGAATTCAAAACAGCAAAATTAAATAGTTAAGTTACTATTACCATAATTAGCATATATATTTATTTACATATTATTTAAAGCATAATACTTAATATATTTATGTATTTATAATATATTTACTTGCTTGAATTAAAAGGAGAGGTAGTTCTGAGTTTAACGTCGTCAACTTGACTTATTAGTATTTTTTTTTAAGTAAAAAGAACCGTTGAAGCCTGCTTGTCAAAGATTCTGGTAACATGAATTTTTTCTCCCCATTTATATGTTGTATTTCAAAATCACCATAGGGGGTCACTTCTATTATGATGTACGGTCCTGTCCAGCGTGACTTGAATTTTTTGGGAAATAATCTTAATCGGCAATTGTACAATAGAACCTGATCTCCAACTTTAAAATTCTTATGGCGAATATGGTTATCATGCCATTTCTTCATCTTTTCTTTGTACAACTTAGCATTTTCATATGCTTCAAGCCTAAATTCTTCCAATTCATCAAGCTGCAACAAACGATTTTACCTGCATCTGACAAATTTAGATTAAACAGTTTTATAGCCCAATATGCTTTATGTTCCAATTCCACAGGAAAATTACAAGCTTTTCCAAAAATAATCTGTAAGGAGATGTGCCTTTGGGTGTTTTGAAAGCAGTTCTGTAAGCCCATAAAACATCATCTAATTATAAAGACCAATCTTTTTGGGATGACCCAACAGTTTTTTCTAAAATTCTTTTTACTTATCTGTTGGATACTTCTACTTGTCCGCTTGTTTGAGCGTGATATGGATTTCCTGTTTTATGAGTTACTCCATATCTTGACAACAAACTAGAGAATTGTTTGTTTATAAAATGGGTTCCCTGGTCACTTATGATAACTCGTGGGGTTCCAAACCTAGAAAGAATATTTTTCTTGAGAAAATAACAAACAACACAAGCATCATTTTTATTAGTAGCTACTGCTTCTACCCATCTTGAAACATAGTTAACAACCACTAAAATATATTCACAACCATTTGACGGAGGAAATGGGCCCATAAAATCAATGCCCCAAATATCAAATATTTCACATACAAGAATAGAGTTAAGAGGCATTTCATCCCTTTTTGAAATGTTACCACTTCTCTGGCATTTGTCGCATATGACAACATAATTTCTTGCATCTTTGAAAAGAGTAGGCCAGAAAAAACCTACTTCAAGTACTTTTGCTGTCGTCTTTCTTCCTCAATAATGACCTCTTACTGCCCCATTATGACAATGACTTAAGATGTTGTTCATTTCATTTCTATTTCTGGTACACATCTCCTGATTATTTCATTTGCACAAAATTTAAACAAGTAAGGATCTTCCTAATAATAATGTCGTGCATCTTTTTTAAGTTTTTTTCTTTGTTCGTAAGAAAAATCTTTTGGGATTCATCCTCCAGCTAAATAATTGACAATGTCAGCAAACTAAGGTGGCTGATTTATAGCTGATGTGATTGCATAGATATGCTCATGAGGAAATTCCTCCTTGATTTCTCATGACTCGGTAGGAGGATTTTCCAAACGTGATAAATGATCAACTATCTGATTTTCAGATCTTTTTCTATTTTTTATTTCAAGATCAAATCCTTGTAAAAGAAGTATTCATCTTAGCAATCTAGGTCTGGCATCCTTTTTTGTTAAGATATACTTTAAAGCTACATGATCAGTGAATACTGTGACTTTCGTTCCTATTAAATAGGAATGAAATTTGTCAAACGCAAATACTACTGCTAGTAGTTCCTTCTCAGTTCTGGCATAATTTCTTTGGGTTTCATTGAGTGTTCTACTAGCATAGTAGATAGGCCTAAAAATCTTGTCTTTCTTTTTTCCTAATATGGCTCCAACTGCTGTATCACTTGCATCGCGTATTATTTCAAATGGTTTGCTTCAATCAGGAGAAACAACTATTGGAGCATTAGACAATTGTTCCTTGAGAATCTCAAATGCTTTCCTACAGTCATTTGAAAATTCAAACTTCACATCTTTCATTAGTAGGTTAGTCAGAGGTTTTGAAATTTTTGAAAAATCTTTTATAAACCTTCTGTAAAAACCTGCATGTCCTAAGAAACTTCTAATGCCTTTAACAGTAATAGGAGGGGGTAATCCTACTATAAGATCAATTTTTGTCTTATCAACTTCTATTCCTTTAGCAGTAATTTTATATCCTAAAACAATTCCCTCTGTTACCATAAAATGACATTTCTCCCAATTAAGAACCAAGTTTGTCTCTTCACATCTTTTAAGCACTAAAGTCAAATGATAAAGACAATCTTCAAATGTATTAATAAAAAGTGTGAAATCATACATGAATATTTCAAGAAAATTCTCATTCATGTCTGAGAAAATTGCTGACATACAATGCTGAAATGTAGCAGGAGCATTTTACAGTCCAAATGGCATTTTTTGATAAGCATACGTACCTTGGGGACATCTAAATGTGGTTTTATCCTGATCTTTCAGAGTAATTAACATGCTCACCAGGAGATGAATCCACAATTCAGAAAATAAGTCTCAGACCTCTAAATCTCAGACATGGGTGGTAGAATCGAATCACCAACCCCGACTCAAAATCAACATCAAGATCAAGACCACTGTCGGGTGATGACCTATCCAAATCTGAAGGACAACTCCCAATGCATCACCAAAGAAACGGGCTATGGAAGAAGACTATCAATGTTACAGTCATAACAAAGCCCTAGAAGGTCAAGCTTACCTTCATTCTCACAATCCACTCTACAACCGGTCTTGTTAACAGAAAAGGGAAGGCTAACCAATTGAGGTAGGCAAGTATGTCAAGGAAATAAAAATCGCAAGGATGGAAGTATGCTAACTAGATACCGCTAGTCTAGCTGCCTATCAAATGAAAATCAATCAACGCTCAGCAATAACAACAGTAATAACTACAATAGTGACCTCCAAATATGGTATAGGTGGTACAAAAATAAAAATCAACAGAAATACCACTCTAGGGTCACAACAAAGCCAAAATGCCAAAGGAAATGGGACTTTAACCTAAATGCCATACCCCAAGGGAAGCATGATATTGATCCACTTTATAGCCATAACAAGGCCAATATGCCAAGGAAAAAGGGGACTTTAACCCATTTGCTATACCACTAGGATAATACTACACCGATCCACTCGATCCACTACTAAAGAATCATCTATGGGGGTAGTCATACATGCCTAAACCTACACAAAGGCATACATCAATCACTATGAAAGCACCAAGGTATACAACAACCAATATAGAAATACCATGGCCTATAATCATCGATGGGTATAAAACCCCCAACACAACTCACATAGTAACTAAAGGCATAGAATCAAAGGCGCACCTCACACCGTGGAAATCCAAAATCATAAGTCTTATGTGCCAGAATGAGTACGAATCTGAGCATGTCTGAACTCAAACTGAGCGTCTGAATGATCAACTAAGGCACTAGGTTCACCTTTAAATTAAGGTGCCAACACACTATGAGCCTGATCTAGATGATCTGAATGACTAATGATCCCACGCCGGAGACACTCTCTGGACCAGTGACCGGTCTCTCTGTAGTCACACAAACCCCTGAAGTTCTAAATTGGTAGCAATTATTATACCAATGACCACACTTACCATAGTTGAAACATGCTCCTGGGATACTTCGAGGCATTGAACCTGCTGATTCAGAAGGTCGCCACGGCCTGAAGACCTAGACCGAATACTCCGTGATGTCTGAGCAGAACTCTGTCCACTGATACTGCTATGATCAACCTGAGAGTTATCTATAAGCTGAGGTGCTATATGTATAGGCCTAATAGGTGGCACGTTATGCTGACTTTTGTTGAGAAGATTCCGACTTCCAAGCGGAATACCCCTAACACCAAACTGCTGACATGGCCTCATGCTGCCATTTTCATATACTTAAAGCAAGCCCTATTTGTAGCTCTCGCATGATCAACAGCCTCAGAGAAAGAAGATCCAGCTATTATCAAATGCTTCGATGCCAAATGGAGTAGTAAAGTCAACCCTCTGATAAATCCCTGCACCATCTCATGCTCAGGGGGAAATAACATAGAAGTATGTCTGGCCCACTCGAGAAACCCAATTTCATACTCTGAAATAGACAGAGAACCCTGCTGAACACCAATAAATCCAACTCTGGTCTGGGAACTACTCGATGGACCCAATATTTTCTCTAGCTGAGAGGTATCCAAAAATAGACACGGAACCCATAACACCGAATCCAAAAAAGCTGAGACAGTCACAAACTCTGTTGAACCCTGGGCTGACCCCAGACCCTCTAGTTGACGCTGAAGATCTTTGATGTCAATTTCTAACTCTCTAGCCCAAAGATGGGCAGAAATCCTGGTAACACGCACCGAAATACCATCCGCATCTATCGATGACCTCACGCTACCCCTTTGATATAGAATGGAGTCAAAAGAAGTACTTAGAGGTTCATAGAAGTATGGAAACACGACAAGGAGTCAAGAATAGAATTTCCTAAGAATGCCTTGTAGCCTCCCGAAGATAGGATACAGACGTCTCCGCACCAATCCACAGAACTCTACTAACTACTTAGCTCTTGTACCAACAACACTAGTAAACCTAGTCTCTGCTACCAATTTGTCACGACCAAATTTCATAGGTCATGATGGCACCTACTATAACCCACCAGTAGGTAAGCCAACCCGTAGTCCAGAATAGCTAGTAACGGACTACCCAAAGGAATAAAGGAAAACAGAGGAATAAGTATAATAACAAGGCTAATATAATCCCAAAACCTGGTGGAGCCAGTACAAGAGCTTCTAATACATTAGGAGTACAAGTGAAATACAGGACAAAGATGTATGTATACAAGCCGTCTCTGACACAACATAGAGAGCAATCTAACAATAAGAGGGAGAGTAGGGATACTCCAAATGTCGGGAGCTCACCCCATATCTCTGATCCATAACTGCTCCGTACGATATACACACATCAACGATAATAACTCACACTATGACCTGCAGGCTCCAGAAGTGTAGTATGAGTACCAAACACGTGGTAATCAGTAGGCAACGGCCGACTGAGCTCCAGAAATAATGTAAGCATAAATAACATGAAGTCATGAAAGTGACTACAGGCAACTATCCACGAAACTAGGCATAACAATGCTAATGGGGAAATAGGGATAACTATCTTATCTTGACATCATTCAGGAACTAAAGTGCAATACCGTATATCCCTAGCCAATATAAAAATGAAGAGTGAAAGAAGGATATATAATAGTAGTACAAGGCCAAAGGATGCATATACAATATAAATAGATAAGGAAAGAGAGGGATATACGGTGATACCATACATATAAGTAGACTTATAGGGCTAACTCAAAGGTAACTACCGGAGGAAGTCAACCTAACACCTCAAGGTCCATAGCCAAGTAAAGGAGCCAACACTAGCCTCATCAAGCCTATACCCAAAGGGTAACAAATCCTGGGGTAAACCAACCATAATATAATCTACCGAAAGGATAAAGAAATCAGAAACGTACCTCTAATCTCAGGTACCAGTCCACAACCAACCTACCCCGAACTAAACATAATAAAGTAACCGGCTAGTTCCGGTAAACAAGTACCTAACCGGGCCCCCATAATCTTGGAAGGTTCACAGAAACACTCAGCAAACAACAACCATAACCCGTACCTATACAGCCTCCCATACAACCTATAGATACAGGTGCCAAACAACTATACTGGTGATAGGCAATGCATATGAATGGATGAATGCAATATAAACCATGTAGGGGGGCACGGGACTCGAATCGGTTCCACAATCTCAATCCATATCGTAACAAGTGTATATACCTCCTCCAGCTTACCTACCTCACAAAGGCAGGACCTACGAAGATCAAGCTTCTCCGGTTCAATGGCTCTCGGACGAAGGGGCCCCTAAGGGACTCGAGAAAATCCATATACACTGCCTAGTCTAGATCTAGGACTTCTAATAACCATCACGATCCATCCACTCCATCTAGTACTAGAGGGAGATATATATATATATGTATATAATCAGTGGACGGACTCAAACCGTGTCTAAAAGGATATAAATCCGTAAGTCCATTGCCTGAGATCATGCTTGGGACTAAATCATGTACAAAAGGGTCGAAATATCCCTCGACCGAAGTAAAAAGTAGTGGTAAGATGAGTGGATAAATAATAGACCGGAATCATCCTCGGTCGGAGTTCTAAAACATCATTTTCAGTTCCAAAAGCTCATTATCCAGTAAAATAAGGTGGTACAATTCCCGTTATAAAATAACACTTTTAAAAGTGAAAAGTGGGAATAAATCCCCTTTTTGGAAACAATAGTAAAATCAAGGTTTTGGTTAGAATCATACCACTAAATGAGCATGAATGCATCAGATAGTATGCATGCCATCACCAGTATCCAATCAACATAACCATAAGCTTCTAAGCGTCTGTAAATGATAATCTTTCCCTTGCTAAGGGCAGAATACTCAACAAAGTCCAACTAGCCTCATAATCACGGTCTCGGGCCCAATAGCATGTAACTAATCTAGTAAGGTCTCATACCCCGGGTAACCACAATAATCAAGGGCATAAAGCCACCACAAGGACCTAATCGGGGAAAAACCTCCCGAATCGCTAAGTCAAATGGTAAATCTCATACCAAAGGATCCTTAATCATCAACTGTGGTTAACATGCTTATATTCGAGGGCAATAGGGCTCTATGGACATATCCAGTATTTATACTAGGGTTTGGGTCACATCTCTACCCCAAATTCCATAAAATATAGGCTAAGTCATCCTATACTAGCCATAATCATATCCAATATTCCCTACCTAGCATGTAGTCTATACTATACACAATCTCATAGAGTAAAGTAGACCGAAGCCTACCTCGATGCTGAACCGCAATTCTTGAAGTGTCCACAAATCGCTCAACCTTGTTCCACGATCCCTAATCAACGTCACATTATCAAATTAGTAACCTACACATCATTATGAGTAAAACGATACCCATATCATAAAATAAAACTCTGGGCCCAAAATTGGGTCAATAATATGCTCGTGGGGCTCGCTAATAGAATCCCAAAATTGAATTCGTCACGAGGTCCCTCGAATGATAAGGAATATTTTCTCAGAAGTTGAGCACAAATGGAGCGTAAATTGAGGCTCAAATCAGTCCCCAAAGATTAGGATTTCAAAGACCTAAATTCTAAGAATTAACAAAGAAAAGAGAGGAATTCTATGAGGAAAATAATGGTAATGGTCAAGGGACATTAAAACAACTTACCTTAGTCTCAAGAATGATTCCCCACACTTCCCCACGCTCCAAGCTCCAACAATGGCGCAAAAAGGTTTTTTGAATTGAAACTTTAATTGGAAATCAGCAATAACAAAATGTATATTCTTGGAAAATGGGATAATTTAAGGTACAATAACATAGAAAATGATCATACGAGACCGACACATCAAGAATCGCCTAAAATGGAGCTTCCTAGCTCCCGGAATGTCAAAAATATAAAATGGGTTCGGTTTGGGTCTTATACTCAGCGATGGCCGCTAAAGCGGCACTTTGACTGCTAAAGCGGACTGATCAGAGGGTAAAAGTACCGTTAAAGCGGTCAAATGGTTGATTTAGCGGTCGATCAAATGGTCAACGACCGCTAAACCGGCCACACCAGCACCAACAACTTCCAAAACTTGTTTTTGACCCTCGGAACTCATCCGGAGCCCTATGAACATGAACCAATAGTGTAAATTTATCATAAAACACATTATGGATCCAATGGAATTATCAAAATTTCCATCCGAGGATTTTTAAATTAAATGTGGGGCCCACGCCTATAGTTCTGTTTTAACCACTTTCCAACCAATAGCCCAAAATGAGTCCGAAAGCCTTGGGACCTGAACCAAGGGTCCCTCTATCCTAAAATCAACGTTTCAGAGCTGATGGCACTGTCAGAATTTCCATCTGAGATTGTCTACTAGGATTTTTGGTCCGAGACCAAATCCTTAACAGCGAAGGTTCCAAAATAGGGAAATGGGTCTAAAACCCAAACGGACTATCCGATAACCGAACCGATAGTTTCGGCAAGTCATAAATGACATGTCACCGCTACGGGGAGGATTGAAATGGTAGAATTCATGGAAATCAAGAAAATGACCTGGAGGATCATTACATGCATAATCTCTAAGTACCCTATCACGTCGTGGTGCCACCTCATCAAACTGTTCTTCCACTTGATGTGGTGGAAGTGGGTTGTTATTATTGTTAATCTTGTCATCCTCCATTTCTTGTTGTGAAGAAATCTAAGATTGTGAAGCCTGTTCTTTCCATAACAAACGTAAGAATTTTTCAATTTCGGGATTGTATGTTACTAGTTCTCTTGAAGAAGAACGGTTCATACACTTTCTAAAATTTTAGTTTAAAATTTAAAATAACAAGATGAATCAAATAAAAATCTCAAATTAGTAGAAAAACAATTAATTTGTAGTAGACTTTACCAATCCCCAGCAACGACGCCAAAAATTTGGCGAGTCACTGACGTATATATATTTTTTAACTCGCACTCTGTCAAATAATAATATAAAAAGATGTCGAACCCACAGAGATTGGTTTATCTATTCTACAAACGTTTCTTGTTTTAATTACTATTTGAGAAATTAGAAAGAATTGAGTGGTGAATTAACTAATTAAAATGTGTAAATAGAGAAAATATTTTTGTTTTTCACGATATAGTAAAAGGTGTTGGGATCCTGACTTCACTTGATATTTCTATTATAAAGTAAATTCTATATTCCTTAATTTCTATTTCTCATAAAATTATAAATACCTCTCACGATTATATTTATATATTATTACTGAAGTTGAACAATTAAATTCACTCCTCTCGGTTATACAATTTAATCGTCAAAATAGTAATTTTAAAGAACTAGAAATATGTACTTGAACTAAAACATGCTCTTTTTGAAGTAAGTCCCTTTCGGTTACCTTACTTGTTATAACTAATTATTACACTATTCGCCTCTCTTGATTACAAATAAGTGTATAATTAATTAAAACATAAAATAGATATATCTCACTAAATAAATATTAACAATCTATCAATACTCCAATCAACGGTATTACCTCTTTCGCCTCTCTCGATTACAGAATTAGTAATATGTTAATATGTAGTACAAAATAGATTGATGATAATAAATTAAATAACATCTAACTGTAAAGTGAATAAAAATTAAATAGAAAGCTTCAACTCATGTACGTGAAGTTTAGGAATAATACTTACTATTATATAGAAATATCAAGATTCATCATTTTTCCAACACAAAGAAAATTACTCCATACTAGAATTGATACTACTAATGAAAATATTCTTCTCCATTAAATAAGAAAATAGAAGAATTATTCAAGAAGAATAATTCTGCTATTTAATTAAAAGCAGGATATAAAATAATTTTCAACATCAAATAACTAACAAGTAGTAAAAGAAAATATTTTAAGTGGTTGCTTCAACTCTTCCTTCTCTCCGATGATTCCTTTCCTTCATGGTTGATCTCTATTCATAGGAGATATGGTGTGCCACAACACTTTGTGGACACAAATGTTGCCACATTAGTAATCAATTTTCTTTGTTCAGTGTTGCGACACCAATTGTGATGTCTTGTTTTCATGTTTCCACAAGATATCCTTCTTCTTGTATTCTTATTCCTTCAATATTCTTTCCCTGCAAATTGTTAGTAAATATGGGATAATAAATATATATTATTCATGGTTTTATTTAAAATCTTTATTTAATTACATATGAAAATACGTAAATAATTTATACTTAATGCCTCATGATCACGGTCCCCACTATGCTATTGCAAGGGTCAGTGTTGACTAGCACTAAAATAGTCATCACGATTGTGGGAGATAGGGCTTGTGACTGCGCTGAACAACCCGACTCGGTCCACTGGATAGCGCTTCATGATCACATTAACCCACCTTACGGTTGTGATGAGTAAAGATCAAGCCCCATAATCGCAACACGTGTCCATGTGATTGCGATGAAGGACTGGATGCTGCACTAGAACTGTGCACCAGCAGTGGACTGGATGCTGCACTAGAACTGTGCACCAGCAGTGGACTTTGGACAAGAAATTGTCCCGATTGAACCCTCGAGATTCATTCAGGAACCCACAAAAATAATTCAATAATTATATTAGGCTAATTTCAATATTTCATACTTAATGAAACCTTCAGATTTATCAAAAGAGGTTGTTATCAAGAAGTTAACTACCGGGACCTCTTTTAAGCAAATTTAACTAGTTTCTTGTCTAAGTGCTTAAAACTCTAAATAAAGGCTTGATACCCGATCTTACCATGCTAATAGCCCAAAAATAACATTTCGGATCTAATGAAATTCACAGAATCACCATCCGATGCTCCGATCACAAAATATTGACCAAAGTCAAACTAATCACTTTTAAGGATACTCAAAACCTCAAACTCACTCAAATCACTCTCAAATGCTTCGGGGACCGTGCCAACCATCCCCACAACTCATAAATGATATAAGAAACTATGAAAAAGGGTAAAATAGTCAAAACATAGAAAAACTAACAATCACAATAAGGGTTGTAACATATACATTATATATACATTATTTATACATTTGGGTTTATGGGAGATTGATAATTGGTTCTTCATCTCTTTCGGATCTAAGCTTTTCTTTTATTTTGTCATTTTAGTTTTTGATGACTCTTTCTTTTCTTATGTTAACTATTGAGCCACATTAACTATTGTAAGAGTAGTATGATAACTTTTTATGGTTGGTGGGTATACCTTTCATTATTTTTTTCTTTATTGTTGATTGCATATATTGTTTTCCAGTAGAGAATATGTTAACTGTGGAAATGAAGCTTTGGAGCTTTTGTATCGATGAGGATGAAGTTATGACATTGTTGTAGTGGTTTTCTTGATGCACGAAAAAACCTAGCTGGACAACTGAAATAAAAAACATGGCTAAAGTGTTGAAATGTTTTTGTTTGGCATGTAAATTGTTGTAACCCTACTATGTTCAATCTTATCTTGGTCTAGTAGTTGGAGTGGAGCTTTGATGCACCTTGAACATCTGATGTCTTTTACTTAATTTAATAGTCTATACATTTTTTTTTGTTTTTAATGTTAGAATATTATTTTGTAGGTATATAATGTCAAAGTGTCTCGAAGACGGGAGAACTGAGGAAATGCCCAGAAAAGGCAATTCATGTGTCATGAAATGGAAGAACGAACCAAGGATCCTGGCATGAAAAAAATCAAAGAGATGGTATCTGTAGGATATTTAGAAAATAACGCAACCTATGATGGAAAGGACAGATCGTATGTCACATTCACTCCAAAGTTATTTTGTGCTGATCAAGGAGACTACAATTCATTCTTTTTCCTAAAAGTTTCTCAATCAAAACTGCCTTTGCTTCTTTTGTTTTTTACTTTTTTTTTTTTTTTTTTTTGGTATTGGTTACTAGGTAATCCTTAGAACCTCCTTAATCCCCTTTCCTATGTTTTTTTGCTTTGGCAAAGGGACATCACCCTATTTTATTTATCTTTCAGTTTTTTTATTTAAATCATGTCTGATTCTAAATGCGCTTTAGCCAATTGACATTTTTTTGTGCTAATTACTTAAATACCATTTTTTAATATAAGGTATCACATATATAGATATACCGTGATAATATCATGGAGGACCAAGAGGTTTCTAACTGAAGGACTGTGTCAAGATCCAAAATTCTAAGGATATGATGACACCTACCGTGATCCAACATTAGTAGGTAAGCCTAATACCAAAAGAGAGTAATAATGGAAAGAAGATAAATAATAAAGTAAAACACGATGTAACGACCAGTTCCGTCGTTACTGAAAAAATCTGTGGCAAAGGCATATGAATATCATTAGTCACATGTGTTAGGATCAATTCTTTAGAATAGAATTACATTTGATATGCACCAAGGTCATACAATACTCCTAGCATAAAGTTAAGTTGAAAGTATCCTTACCGATTTAGTTTAGGGCTAAGTTTAAACTGGGGTGGTCAACTTCAAACGAGCACTCCTCCTAGAATATAAGGAGTCAGGTGTCCCAATACATATCAAATTAAATATCTCTAAGTCTTCTTTCCAACTCAACCGATCGTTTGTCAATCCGCTTTCTGAGTAAAAAGTTATGACTATTTTAGTGAAGACTGTCTGTGCTGAAAAGCTGAGGGCGCTATAGCGGGTCAGGTTGCTGTATAGTGATGCTACAGCAGTTTATAACCTATTTTTGATGGGTTTCAGCCCCCAAACCCCAAAATTTCATTCCTAAGCCCTAAAGGGGTAATTTTCTCTTGGTATGGGTGGAAATTCTTTGTTAAGGTAAGATTCTTCCGTCATCTTCTTCATTTTTCAATTCTTTAACATCCTAGAATCATTAGAACAACCTTTAATGGTGAAATATTTGGAGATTTGAACCCTAAGTTCATAATATTTTAGGAAAAATCTATGGGTTGGGTTAATATCACCTAGAATCACTTCTAAATTGTTAATTAACAATCCCTAGCATGAATTAGTCATTCTAAAATATGAAAATTGATAGTTGGGGACCTTGAATTCAATAAAGGTGGAACCTTTAGCCTAAAAACTCCATTAATGGAGTTGGGTTGAGCTTGAAGGAACTATTTGATGGTTAATTGACTCTTGGGTAAATTTGTAGGCCATGAATGATGGTAGAATTAGTGGGTTTGAATTCGCAAGGTATTTGTTTGAAGAGTAGTTTATTAATTACTCTTGTAATTATTATTGTGAGATGATTTAGCCTTCAGAAACGTGAAGAAGAAGGAAGATCATCCATGGCATAGCTAACTTGTTGCAACAGCTTGGCACCCAGGTAGGTTATGGTTTATGAGTAGTAGACTGTGGTTAGTAATCGTATCTATAATGTAGATTTGACAGGAAAAATCATGCTTAGGCCTGCGGGCATGGAGTTTGGGTGGATAAAACATAAATTTAATGTAGTAAGGACCTAATTGTGTGTTGATATATTAATGTATGAATCCTTGATGTATGTTTTGTGTTTGTATGACTCTATGGTGGATTGTAATGTGAATTATGTGAATATAGATTACAATGAGATTGTATGAGCTTATAATCTAGTTATTTAGCCTAATTACCATAAAAGAGTGAACTTGGTATTATGTGTGATTGGAAGATGGGATAATCTTGCTTAAGGTTAGTGATAAGGACTGATTATAGTATAAGAAGATGGTAACTTAACTTAAGATCCTAAAGTCAAGTTATGCTAAGGGTTAGAAAGTAGAGGGTATAAAGGTACATGACTAAAACTAGATTGTAAGTTGAATAGAGTTGAATAATTGACTAATGGAGTAGGTCTTGAACCTAGTAATGACTTAAATGTAAGGGTTGCTCGATAATAACAGAATCTCCTATCAGAATAAATAAAGGAGGATTGGAATAGGGAATGAATTTATGAATGTTGAACTAGAGTTTAGACTCCTTTGGGTTTAATGTGCACTCCTAAATTTAATACTTGAATTTAATGATACAACCTGATAATACTTACTTGAATAAGCCATGGATTGGTCTTCGGACATATTTTAATTTATGAAACCAATGAATCATATCTACTCTTGAGTTGGTGTGTTAAAGGATGATTGTTGTTTAAATGGAATGATTAGCTCGAGTTAACCAAGTGTTTGTGTAATGACCCTCCAAGTCATTTCCTGCATTTCCATATTATTTAAGTATTTAGAGCTTTCCCATAGCTGCCCTAAGTCATTTATGACTTGCTTGAGTTGACAGTTTGGTTACCGGGCAGTCCATTGGGCTTTTAGAGCCAATTCCCTATTTTGAAGTCTTCATTGTTCAAATTTGGCTACTGGGCCTAAAATATAGGTAAAAGACCTTGTATGCCAATTCTGATAGTTCCATCAGCTCCAGAATGTTGATTTTAGGCTAAGGGGACCCTTGGTCCGGGTCCCGAGACTTTCAGACTCATTTTGGGCTATTGGGTGAAAAATGATAAAAATGGTCATTTAGGTGTGGGACCCATATTTCATTGAAATGACCCCGGTTGGAAATTTTAATTACACCGTTGAGTCCAAAATATCAAATTTGATAAGGTAGCATAGTTTTCTTACATTCATAGGACTCAAATGAATCCCGATAGTGCATTAAAGACTTAGTAAAAACCAAGTCATAGCTGGTGCATTGATCTAAGGCGTATTTATATGCCTTAGTAGAGAATTTAACCCATGATTACCTTAGTTTTGAGAACAATACTTGTGTATTATATAAGTTTTTTTGATGGAATATGGGATATTGTGCTAACCAATATGATTAGACTCTTATAGGTGGAATTTGCGACTTTTTGGAGCATGTTTGGCATGGAAAGTGAGGCTTGGAGGAGCTACAAGTGAAGAATATTGAAGATAAGAGGCAAGCAAAAGAGTTGAACTTGAAGAATCCAACCAAATCCGCGAAGAGAAGTCGACGAAAGAAAAAAAATAATAAAAAAAGGGCTTGGCGCTCCAAAGGGCGTGCCAGGACACTTTTGGCAAATTTTTCATTTGTCCAGGCAGACTTGGGCGCGCCACGCCGCCTGGGAGCACCCTTTTTGCTGAGGCAAAATTTTCCTAAGTGCTAGGCGCGCCCAAGGGCATGCGGGGCCGCTTTTTGGCCAATTTTTGCCTCGACTTGGGTCTATAAATAGGGATTTTGAGTTATTGTATCACATTCCATCATCCTTAGAATATTTTGGGCATTTTTGGGCATCTAAATTAGGTTCCACTCCTTCCTTTTTTAGTTTTTAAGTATTTTTTATGGTATTTATCGACTTTTGGATGTTGATTGACATTATGAGTGGCTAAAATCCCTCATTCTTGGGGTTAAGGCCAAGAACATGAATCTCTTGGGTTGATTTTATTGGTTTTTGCTGAAGTTTATCATAAATTTGTTATTCATATATTCTTAATTTCATTATTTTGATGCTTGATCACCATTGGAATATATTCCTTGTCTTGAAGTGAGCTCGAGAGAGAAACTAAGAGATAGAACTTGAATATATGAAGTGTGGTCTTTCTCGGGGAAGTAATTCTAAGGGATTGACATGTGGTTAGGACCGAGAGGTACTTAATCCACCACACTTGGTCAATTACGAGAAGAAAACTTGAATGCCCTAGAACTGGTTAAGCTTATCACCACTCACGGATGTAGGTAGGTTTCTAAGTTCTAGTAGAAGATTATATTTTGGAGACAAATATAGTTATAAAATCAACCTCGGATCAATAACCACGATAAACAACTCAAAGTGCTTAAACCAATAACAATTATGCTCAAGAGATGACGTTCAGGGTGCCTTAGCCCTGGGAATTCACCTTTTATTGATTTTTCAAGCATATTTGCAAAAACCAAAGTTACGGTAGCGAAGATAGGAGTTCATAGTCCGCAATCATTTAATTTTCAGCACCAAATCTCTTGTGGTTTTCGCAACACTAGTTTTTAATTATAGTTTGACGTCCAGAGTTGGGTTCTGCTGACAAAAGTCCCTTGGGTTTGATATCCGGCTCTCTAAAAGGAGCCACTTTATTACTTGCACGATCACGTACACTTGCGTGTATAGCTGGGTCGCAATAAGTTTTTGCCGTCGTTGCCGGGGACTTTCAAATAGATAGACTTCAATTACTGATGTTTATACTTTAATTTTCAGCTACGTGTTGACAACTTTATCTTAGCTATTCTATTTTGCAGGCTTACTTCATCGGAACACTGGCAAGGAACAAAGATTTGGCAGCCCCGCAGTCCGAACCTGAAAGATATTTCAATAGATTGAGGAGACAGGCTGCAGACTACCCAATCCTACAAGTCGAACTGGCTGGAGAAGGAATACGGGGTAATCCCATAAGAATTGAAGAACCAGGTGTGGAGAGACGTGAGCCAGAAGTAATGGTAGCTAGAACAGTTCGCGATGTGGCAATCCCACTCGCCACTAATGTGACCTCCAGTATTCTCAAACCGGCAGCTGGAGGCAGATTTGAGCTTAAACAGAATATGGTGCAACTCTTGCACTCAAGTGGATAGTTTACAGGTCTTGCTCATGAGGACCCACAGAGGCATATATGTAATTTTCTGGAGATCAGTGACACATATATTCCTGCGGGTTTGTCTTCAGATTATGTGAGACTTACTTTGTTTCCCTTTTATCTGTTGGGGGAAGCAAGGAGGTGGTTAGATGCAGAGCCGGCTAATTCTATCACTACTTGGGATGATCTTGCTCAGAAATTCTTGATAAGGTTCTTTCCGTCTGGAAAGACAACAAAGCTGAGGAGTGAGATACTAAGTTTCAGACAGAGAGATGATGAGAATTTGTACCAAGCTTGGAACAGATTCAAATCCATGTTGAGGGATTGTCCTCACCACCACCAAGCTAATGAAGTGTTGGTGCATACTTTTATAGAGGCTCTCGACCCCAACACCAAAATTCTACTTGATTCAGCTGTAGGTGGATAGGCTTTAGAGAAGACGTATGATGAATTATATGCTCTGTTGAACCATATTTCGCAGGGAAATCCAGACTGGCATAGTGATAATTCAAGGAATTCTACAAAGAAGGCTGCTGGGAAACTAGATGTGGATGCAGTCACAGCATTATCTGCCCAAATTTTAGCTATGCAAAACATGATGAACAATCACTTTAGTAGTTTAAATTTGGGGCAACAACCAGCTCCCGTGAATGCAGTACAGCAACAGGTCTCTGTGATGTGTAGTGTATGTGGAAATGGGGATCATACCAGCGATTTGTGTAGTGCTAATCCAGATTCCATAAATTTTGTTGGTAATGCACAAAGGGGAGGTGGAGCCCAGAACTACGAAAATACTTATAATGCTGAATGGAAAAACCACTCGAACTTATCTTGGGGAGGAAATCAAAATTAATATAGGCCTCAAGGATATGCACCACAGTACAACCAACAGCAAGGTCAAGGAAATAAAGTGGGTGCTAAGCCTGGAGAGATGAACGTGGAAGACATGTTAAAACAGATTATGGCTGAACAAGCAAAGCTAGCAGCAGATGTGAGGAACAATCAGTTGGCTACTCAGAATTTGGAAAAGCAGATTGGCCAGTTAGTTAACGCATAGAACATAAGACCCCAAAGAGGTCTTCCAGGTGATACTGAGCCTAATCCCAAGCAGGTGAATGCTATAGTTACTCGTAGTGGTAAGCAGTTAGAGGATACGGTGGCACCAGCGAAAGAATTGGAGCCAAAAGTAGTGGTGATTGAAGACGAACAAGTGGAGTCTACCAAAAGCTCCAAAGATGATAAAGTGATGCACAGTGTAAAGTTGCCTCCTCCTTTCCCTCAGAAGTTTAAGAAGAAGAAGGAGGATGAATGCTTTGGTAAGTTCATTGAACTACTTAAACAAGTCCACATTAATTTGCCTCTTGTGGATATCTTGCAGGGTATTCCGAAGTATGCCAAGTTCGTGAAAGATATTGTAGCAAACAAGAGTAGATTAACAGAGTATGCCACAGTTGCATTGACTGAGGAGGTTAGTTCTCGCATTCAGAACCGGTTACCTTCTAAGCTGAAGGATCCTGGAAGCTTCACTGTGAAGATTACTCTGGGAGATCGTGTCTGCGCTCGTGGATTGTGTGACTTGGGGGCTAGTATAAATCTGATGTCCACTTTGGTTTTCAAGGAGTTGGGTTTGGGTAGTCCTAAGCCTACTACTATTATTTTGTAGCTGGCAGACCGATCTGTGACTAGACCTGATGGGATTGTTGAGGATGTTCTGGTTCAAGTAGGGTCGTTGATCTTTCCCGTTGATTTTGTGGTTCTGAATTTTGGGCCTGACCCGGAAGTCCCATTTATTTTGGGGCGTCCGTTCCTGGCTACAGGAGGTACAATCATTGATGTAGCAGCCGGGAAACTAACTATGCGAGCTCATGATAAAGTGGAGGTCTTTGATGTTTATAGGGCTTTGAAGCTACCAGAGATTTATGAGAATTTGTCCGCTATTACAACTATAGATTTGGCGTTTGAAAGCGTCCGCACTTTGTCTACAGATCCGCTGGAAAAAGTCTTGATGGGTCAAAATGATTTTGGGGATGCAGAAGCTAGTGAAATGGGGCAAGTTCTTGATATTATGGGCATCTATGCTAAAGAGGGTAGATGGGAACCTTTAAATCGTCCACTCGGTCCTCCAACTAAGCCCTCAATTGAGGAGGCACCAAAGCTTGAATTGAAGGAACTTCCATCTCACCTTCAATATGCTTTCCTAGGGGACAATGAGACTCTTCCTATTATTCTGGTAGCAGATTTGTCACAGAAACAAGTTGAGGCAGCATTGTTGATATTAAAATGAAGAAAGAAGGCTATTGGTTGGCAGATGTCTGACATCCATGGTATTAATCCGGGATTATGCATGCATAAAATTTACATGGAAGAAGGGCACAAGCCGAGTGTGCAATACCAACGACGCTTGAATCCAGTGATGAAAGAAGTAGTAAGGAAGGAGGTAATTAAGTGGTTAGATTCTGGCATTGTTTATCCTATCTCTGATAGTACGTGGGTGAGCCCAGTACAATGTGTTCCAAAAAAGGGTGGTATGACGGTGATCACAAATGACAATAATGAATTGATTCCTACAAGAACTGTAACTGTATGGTGTATTTGCATGGATTACCGAAAACTTAATGATGCTACGAGGAAAGACCATTATCCAATCCCTTTTATTGATCAGATGTTGGGTCGTTTAGCCGGGCAGGAGTATTATTGCTTTCTTGATGGGCATTCCGGTTACAATCAAATTGCTCTAGATCCTCAAGATCAGGAGAAGACTACATTCACATGTCCTTACGGCACATACGCGTTCAAGCGTATGCCATTTGGATTGTGTAATGAACCGGCTACCTTTCAGCATTGCATGATGGCTATTTTCTACGACATGGTGGAGGAGTTCGTAGAGATTTTTATGGATGATTTTTCAGTCTTTGGAAACTCTTTCGAGGTATTTTTGCAAACCTTGATAAAGTCCTTGCTAGGTGTGAAGAAACTAATCTTGTTCTCAATTGGGAGAAGTGCCATTTCCTTGTGACGGAAGGCATAGTTCTTGGGCATAAAGTGTCAAAGCAAGGGCTGGATGTTGATAGGGAAAAGATTGAATTTATTGAAAAACTCCCTCCACCTGTATTGGTTAAAGGGGTGCAAAGTTTTTTGGGTTATGCTGGATTTTACAGAAGGTTTATTCAAGATTTTTCCAAAATTGCACGTCCCATGTGTGCACTCTTGGAGAAAGATGTGAAGTTTGTATTTTGTGAATCATGTGTGAAGGCATTCGAGGTTTTGAAAAAGAAGTTGGTAGAGGCACCTATCCTTATTGCTCCTGACTGGGCTTTGCCATTTGAGCTCATGTGTGACACAAGTGATGTTGCAGTGGGTGCGGTTCTCGGTCAACGGAAGAATAAGGTATTTCACTCTATTTATTATGCAAGCAAGACCCTTGATGCAACCCAAATGAATTACACGGTGACTGAAAAAGAGATGCTAGCTTTGGTGTATGCATTTGATAAATTCGAATCGTACTTGGTGGGCACACGCGTCATTGTATACATGGATCATGCGGCAATACGGTATTTGTTCAATAAAAAGGATGCTAAGCCGCATTTGATTAGATGGATCTTATTGCTACAGGAGTTTGACTTAGAGGTTAAAGATAGAAAGGGGACAGAAAATCAAATTGCTGACCATCTTTCTAGACTTGAGAGCTCGACACATATAGTGGATGATGGGCGTATTTGTGAGGAATTTCCAGATGAGCAGTTGTTGGTGTTGGATGTCGATGAATTGCCATGGTACGCATACATTGTGAATATATTGGTAAGTGGGTTATTTCCTCCTGATTCGAGTCCGCAACAGAAGAAGAAGCTGGCATATAAGGCACGCTTTTATATATGGGATGAGCCTTATTTATTCAAGCAAGGGCCTGATCAAATAGTACGAAGATGTATTCGGGATGCGGAGGTGAAGCAAGTGTTAGAGAGATGCCACGCATCACCTTATGGTGGACATCATGGTGGTGAACGCACAGCCCAAAAAATATTGCAATCAGGTTTCTTCTGGCCTTCTATATTTAAAGATGCTCATGCCTTTGTGAAGAATTGTGATCAATGTCAACGTATGGGGACGATTGCCAAGAGACATGAGATGCCTCTTAACAACATCCTAGAAGTTGAAATTTTTGATGTATGGGGGATTGATTTTATGGGCCCTTTCCCAAAGTCGATTGGAAATCTATACATACTCGTAGCAGTGGATTATGTATCTAAATGGGTAGAGGCTGCAGCTCTTCCTACGAATGACTCCAAAGTTGTAGTAAAGTTTCTTTAAAAGCACATCTTCACTAGGTTCGGAACTCCAAGAGCTATTATTAGCGATGGAGGATCAAACTTCATTAATTATTGGGTGAAGAGTGTATTGGCAAAGTATGGAGTGAAACATAAGGTCTTAACAGCGTATCACCCCCAAAAAAGTGGCCAAGTGGAAGTGTCTAATCGCGAGATAAAGCAAATCTTGCAAAAGACGATGAATACTCAGAGGAAAGACTAGTCACTTAAGCTGGATGATGCTCTTTGGGCTTATCGAACGGCGTATAAGACTCCTATAGGGACTTCTCCCTATCATTTGGTCTTTGGGAAAGCTTTTCACCTCCCAGTTGAGCTTGAGCACCGAGCATATTGGGCGGTAAAGAAGTTGAATCTAGATCCGGGGTTGGCTGGTAACAGGAGGTTGTTACAACTCCATGAGTTGGAAGAATTTCGTGCCCATACGTATGAAAATGCTAAGCTCTACAAGGAGAAAACGAAGCGATGGCATGACAAGCATATTCTCCCACGCACTTTTGAGCCAGGCCAGTTGGTACTTTTGTTTAACTCAAGACTTAGGTTGTTTCCGGGCAAGCTAAGATCTAAGTGGAGTGGGCCTTTTGAGGTAAGTCGCACGACACCTCATGGTGCAGTGGAAATTTTAAACAAAGCGGATGGTACAAGGTTCATGGTAAATGGCCAGAGATTGAAGCATTATTTTGGTGAAGAAGAAAAGCAGAAGGAAGACGTGCTTTACCTTATTGAGAACTGAGATAAGTATGGTCTAGCCGCGACATTAAACCAGGCGCTACATGGGAGGCAACCCATGCATGTGTTGTAATAGTTAGGATTTATAAAGTAAAAATAAAAAAAGAAGAGTCGTGCCCCGACCAAAACTAAGGCGCATGATGGGAGGCAACCCATCTCTTTTACAATTTTTATTCTCTAACGTAGTGCTAGGATCTTGTGTTTATGCAGAGGCACGGAGCATGTTGGTATGAGAATCCACAAGAAAAAAGGTAAATTTGGCGGATGGATGATTATTTGAAGCTGCCGTGCAGGTAGGACATGTTTTGGAGCAAAGCTTCGAGTCTTGGGACTTGTAAAAGCCCCAAGATTATGTGAAAAATTGCTCAGGTATGAGGATAAGTGTTGGGCGTGCTACCCAGCGTGCCAGGATGAAAAAGCTTAGAAATCTTTTTTTGAGGCAGTGGGTAGGCGCGCTGGCCAGCGTGCCACGCTGCCTTCCCCAAAAATTTGGCACGCATAGGCAGTGCACAGGCGCGCTGGCCAGCATGCCACGCCGCCTGTGCCCAAAATTTTTCTTAAAGAGGCAGTGGGGTAGCGCGCTAGGCAGTGTGCCACGCAGCTACCCTCCTATATTTTTTGGGCAAAATTTTTTTTAAGTCTTTTACTATTAATAACCGACCCACCCCCATCCCTTTTCTTTTAAATCCCTAATTTTCCTTATTCTTCACTATCATTCCCAACTCCCTACCCAAACACACGAGTTTCCTCCCAAAGCATCCCAAAATTTTCTCTTATATTTCTTTATTCGTGCCCACACATAGCTCGAATTCTTGCCTTCTACTCTTGGGATTGTGTCCAAGTCTCCATTCAAAGCTCTCAAGGTATGTTTCCTTAGCTTTCTCTCTCTAGTTTGCTATGGGGATGATGCAATTTTGGAGTTTCCTTGGATTTCATTTGTAATTTTCAAATATGTTCTTGGTTTGTTGACTTGCTTCTTATCATATGGTTGGGGTTTATGGGGTGGCATTACAATGAACTTGGAAGGCATGTGAACTTGTGGTTAATAATCTTATTTTAGTGAAAATTGGAAGTGAGTTTATCTTTATTGATGAAAATTGAGCAAATTGATGGTGGCAATCACTGAATACAACTCATATGTGTTGAATATGTATGACTATTGTTGGACTTCTTGAGTAAAACGAGCATGTCATTCTAATGCTATTGATAAGATTGCTAACTTTGTGTGGGAATGTGCATTTATCTATGGTTGGGACTTGGTTTTGGGCATTAAGTGATGGGGGGAAGTCTGAGTACCCTCCGCCCATATTTATTTTGACTTGGTGCTAAGCGACTAAGTGTGGGGTGGCCCTCAACGTCACCGCGCATTACGTTGGTTAGCTATTTTTACATGGGTAATTAACATGTTTGTGGATCTTTGCTACAGGTACTATGTCTGATTCTAATGTAGCAGCCTCCAGCTCTCACAAGAGTCGTCGGTCGGGTAATAAGGTCCCCGCAGCTCCCCCAGTCCCAAAAGGGTAAAAACGAAAGTATGGGATACACGCGGTCTCCAGTGCGGGGAAGAGTTGGTACAAAAGCCACCCGGAAGCTAAATATTTTTTCGATGAGTGTATTGATAGGGCAAGCTTGGCTCGGGCTTACCCAAGAATATTGGCTCGGCTTGAGCAAGTTGGGATGGGCTTTGTTTTCAACAGACCTACAGATTGCAACCTCCATCTGGTGAGGGAATTGTACGCAAATTGGAACCCGGACGCACCTACATGGTCGGTAGTGGTACGAGGTTCGGATGTGATACTTGACTCCTTGAGTTTGACTGGATTATTGGGAGTTTCCACTTGGGATAGTCCCCAAGACATACTCAGGCTAAATGTTAGGCCTCCATATGCTGAAATTCGACACACTCTGTACGACCCACGTTCAACAGTGAGGTGGCTTCGCCATCACAAAAGAGGGTATCACAAGAGTCTACCCTTTGCCCATCTCAACAAAGAGGCAAGGATTTGGCTAAAGATTGTATGTTATTGTTTAATCCCGGGGAGCCACATGACTGAGGTTACAAGGGATCGTGTCTGTCTGGTATATGCTCTCATGACTGATGCAGAGATTGATGTAGGTTCTGTGTTATTGTCGGCTATGCACCGAGCTCGCCTCCAAGGAGGTCTTCAATATGCTTTCGGTGGACTATTGACTAAATTAATGCGAGCATTCGAAGTGCCCGAAGAAAATTTTGACTATCCTCCTCCTTTGGTGACGACGCCTGTGGATGTCACCCAGACTAAGGCGCTGGATTCACTTGGCCCTACTTTGAAATTAGCAGAGCGTCATGCTAGAGATGACGGGATTTTAGCCCGTATGTATGGGTTGGAGATGCTGCGACACCGGATTGGGGGTAGGCCCTCCATGGAGGATGAGCTGCGCCAGGTAGAGAGGGATTATCCTCTCAATGAGCATGCCATGGCCTTATTGAGGATTGGTCCTAATTTTATGGAGCCTGTGGATGATGATGTCCCCACAGATAAAAATGACCTCCAGAGCGATTCTGAGGATGAGGAGGCTGAGGCGGATGATCCACCGTTAGAGGTCCGTGGGCTGGAGGACGATGCCTACCTCGACTGACCAGGGAGCTCCTTACAACCTACTGTTGCTTTGTTTATTTTGGTAGCATTGGGGACAGTGCTAATCTTTTAAGTGTGGGGTGTGGTGTGATGGACTTTCCTTGTATGTATGTATATGTATGCTGCTGTATGCTTTTATTTTGGGTTACTTAGCGTTTGTTTTCGGTTCTTTTACTAAGAAGAATCCCTTTGAACCGTACAATTTTTTTTTTTTTGGATTTTTGATGTTGTTTTGTGTTTTTTTTGGTGTTTATTACTTTTGAGTCGCCTTAGTCATAGGACTAAGGGATTTGCTCTATGATGGATGGATGACGACCGTCTTAAGACCAAATTAGTCATGTAGTGTCGTGTCGGGTGTTCTTGCTTGCTATACAATTGTGCATACATGTGTGAAACATGCCCGGAAATATCATAGCAAGTGTTGAGACGCCTAATTCTTACTTAGTTGACTCGCTAAGTTGCTTAATGTTGAATTTATGCATGATTTCGGAAGTTTTATGGTGAACCTGCTGAGCTGAACATGTGCCATGTGTGAGTAAGATTTTTTATGATATTCCATGTGCATAATGATGTCTAGAACTTGCCCAGGGTGTGTGCAAAGCTAAATAAGAGATGTTAAGTTTAGGAGGTGATGTAGGCATTTCTTTGATAGCCATATTTTAGACCTACTTTATCTACCCTCTTTGTATAATCCTAGTTAGCCCCGTTGAGCCTTTAGCCTTTTCCTTGGTAGCTTTACATGTAGCTAAATCCTTCTCTTTCAATGAACCAGAATTTGATCCAAAACTCCTAAGCGCTTTAATTAGGAAATCAAGAGGTGAAGGAGTACAAGAGTTTGGAAGAAGAAAAGAGTTAAGTTAAAGCCCCAAGCATAGTTCCTATGGGTGTGTGAAAATGTTTGTGCATGTTGGTGGGGAATATGTTAAATAAAGAAAAGAGGAAGAAAAAAAAAAAGAAAACAAAATAATATATAAAAAAAATTGTTGTTGTAATCAATGAGTGATAACAGTATTCCTTATCCAATATGCTGAAGCTAGCTTAAAGTTATGGCAAAACAAAGAGAAGTTGGGAAGATAAAAGTGGTGAAAAATAGGTCGGTTGAAGGTGCTCTGAATGTAATTTGTAGTGTATTAAAGCGCTCAGGAAAGATAGTCAATATTCTTGACCAAATAGTTCCTACCCGTCCCTGTGCCTACATTAAAACCCTTAAAAAGCCTACTTGATCTTGAGCTTTAACATTTTAACATTAGTGAAGTCTTACACTAAGGGCAAGCCTATGGTTCATCTTTGTGTTGCATGTGAATTCTTTTGGAGAGTGAGTTACTTTCATTCATGCACCCAGTTAGTAATTACTTTGTAGAAGTGTGGGGTGATTCTCTTGTGGTGAGGGCGCATGGTTAGTGAAGTTGGTGATCTACTAATAACGTGTCACGCATGAATTTTCAACTAGTAAGTTGTTTTATGAGGATAGGTTGTTTCAATTTGTTATTTATTTGTTTGATATCCTAGTATGTTGGTGCATAAGTGATAAATGTGGTTATGTAAGCTGTGCAAGAATGCCCATTTTGTGTCAATTTTCTAAAGTCGCCCGGATTTGAGTGTGGTTATTGTTCGAGGAAAAACAAAGGTTTAAGTGTGGGGTGGTGATCTAAGGCGTATTTATATGCCTTAGTAGCGACTTTAACCCATGATTACCTTAGTTTTGAGAACAATACTTGTGTATTATATAAGTTTTTTTGATGGAATATGGGATATTGTGCTAACCAATATGATTAGACTCTTGTAGGTGGAATTTACGACTTTTTGGAGCATGTTTGGCATGGAAAGTGAGGCTTGGAGGAGCAACAAGTGAAGAATATTGAAGATAAGAGGCAAGCCAAAGAGTTGAACTTGAAGAATCCAACCAAATCCGCGAAGAGAAATCGACGAAAGAAAAAAAATAAAAAAAAAGGGCCTGGAGCGCCAAAGGCGTGCCAGGACACTTTTGGCAAATTTTTCATTTGTTCAGGCAGACTTGGGGCGTGCCCAGGGGCGTGCCACGCCACCTGGGAGCACCCTTTTTGCTGAGGCAAAATTTCCCTAAGTTCTAGGCGCGCCCAAGGGCGTGCCGGGCCTCTTTTTGGCCGATTTTTGCCTCGACTTGGGTCTATAAATAGGGCTTTTGAGTTATTGTATCACATTCCATCATCCTTAGAATATTTTGGGCGTTTTTGGGCATCTAAATTAGGTTCCACTCCTTCCTTTTTTAGTTTTTAAGTATTTTTTATGGTATTTATCGACTTTTGGATGTTGATTGACATTATGAGTGGCTAAAATCCCTCATTCTTGGGGTTAAGGCCAAGAACATGAATCTCTTGGGTTGATTTTATTGGTTTTTGCTGAAGTTTATCATAAATTTGTTATTCATATATTCTTAATTTCATTATTTTGATGCTTGATCACCATTGGAATATATTCCTTGTCTTGAAGTGAGCTCGAGAGAGAAACTAAGAGATAGAACTTGAATATATGAAGTGTGGTCTTTCTCGGGGAAGTAATTCTAAGGGATTGACATGTGGTTAGGACCGAGAGGTACCTAATCCACCACACTTGGTCAATTACGAGAAGAAAACTTGAATGCCCTAGAACTGGTTAAGCTTATCACCACTCACGGATGTAGGTAGGTTTCTAAGTTCTAGTAGAAGATTATATTTTGGAGACAAATATAGTTATAAAATCAACCTCGGATCAATAACCACGATAAACAACTCAAAGTGCTTAAACCAATAACAATTATGCTCAAGAGATGACGTTCAGGGTGCCTTAGCCCTGGGAATTCACCTTTTATTGATTTTTCAAGCATATTTGCAAAAACCAAAGTTACGGTAGCGAAGATAGGAGTTCATAGTCCGCAATCATTTAATTTTCAGCACCAAATCTCTTGTGGTTTTCGCAACACTAGTTTTTAATTATAGTTTGACGTCTAGAGTTGGGTTCTGTTGACGAAAGTCCCTTGGGTTCGATATCCGGCTCTCTAAAAGGAGCCACTTTATTACTTGCACGATCACGTACACTTGCGTGTATAGCTGGGTCGCAACATGCATGCCTTCAGCTGGTGCAACCGCTTAAGTAGAGGTCTCTGTAGTGGCCTGGGCACCGCTTTAGCGACTAGCACTGGTCGTCAATGGTCTGCTTAAGTAGAGACCTTACCGCTTTAGCGGACGTCGCTTAAGCTATATTTGGTTAGCTTTAGCGGAGGTCCGCCTAATGCCGGAGACCGCTTTAGCAATGGTGGAGACGCTTAAGCTGCACCTGCAGTGCAATTAATCCCTTTTTCACCCATTTTTCTCTCATTTTCTCTAAGTGTTGGAGCATTAAAATCCCTAGAGAGATAGAAAGAGAGAGGGGGCGATTCTTGGGAGATCAAGGGAGGTTGGAGAGTTAGTCAAAGCCATTTTCCTTGTCTTATTCCTTGTAAGTTCCATCTAATTTCTGGATAAGTTCTCCGTTTTAGGTTTAAATCTCTAATTTATTTATGGGTTGATTTTGGATGTTTTGGTGTTTGGAATTTACCCCTTTCTTGAGGGTAATTAATCCTTGAGCCTTGAGGGACGTTTTGATGGTTTCAAACTTATGATTTCGTAAGGGGGCCTTTGTGGGATTTTGAACTCGAAGTATTTCTATGCAATATGGGTATCGTTATTCTCATATTAATGTGTAGATCATTGTTTTGATAGCGTCACATTATTCGGAGGCTTCTTGGAAGGGAAAAGCCCTAATCTGGTGAACTTTCTCAGGTATTCTTCGGCGTCTAGGTAGGCTAAACTTTCTTTACTCTTAGATTGAGCTTCATTATGGTATTAGCATCTATTATGCTAGATTTGGGTTAGAACGGATTGGTTGCATGTTTAGTGGAGTTTGGGATTTTTAACCAATTAGAAAGTCGTTTTGGTTAGAAATTGACTTATTCACCATTCCCTTGAATTTAGTTGTTGACTTAGGGTCTATTTAGACGTAATTAACACATTGTATGGGAACTTTAAAGTCCTAGTCTAGTTTTGGGTAGAAATGACCTTGGTATGGACTTTCGGGATTAGTAGCGGGCCCCACTGACCTTTTATTAGGTCAAGATATCCTAATTAACCTCTTGTAGACCTAATAGGCCTTCTTTAATAAGTTTACTCACATTTTTGATCCTTAGGTTGATTTGGGCATCATTCTAGTTCGTGGTTAGACTTGGTATCCTGTTATTACCTTAAGATCGATTCGAGTCTGGGGTCCATGATATGGTTATGAGGTTATGAACCCGGTTTGAGTCCGGTGTTTATGATATGGTTATGAGGTTATGAACCTGGTTCGAGTCTGACACTTTATGGTTCACTTATGCTATTGAGGATTCGATTCGAGTACGGTATTTTATGGTTTGAAGGGACTCACAGTTATGGTATCGGTTTGCGGTTATTTATATTTATTATGGTCGATAGTTCTCCTCTTTATTGTACCCATTCAAGCTTATGTGGGTTCATTTAGGTTGATCTTCTCTTATTTGCGCCTTCTAGGCTTATGGGGGCCTAGTTAGGCTATAGATAGTTTGCTTTACATTTTGTTATTGCTTAATCTGCATTTATTCATTATCGATCAGAGCATGATTTCAGGTATCCCCTTTTCTTTCGTGACTTAGTTATATTCTCGTATTCTATTATACTTTTATTATGATTTAGCTCTGTCAATCGATGATGTCTACTGAGTACCCGTTGTTTTGGAACTCATACTGCACTTCTGCATCTTTTTATGTTACAAATTCGAGTACTAGTTGTCATCGCTGATATTCTAGCTAGCTTACTTATAGGATCCAGAGATAGGGTGAGCTTTCAAAGCCAGAGCTGATCCCCTCCCCTTTTTTTATTTTGGACAGTCTTTTTATTCGAGACTATCTGTATATTGATACTACTAGTACTTTATTCTTTTCTTAGTGTCTCTTGTACCGACCTCACTAGGTTGTGGGATATTCTTTGCTCTTTCCCTCTTCTATCTATGTGTATGCTTATTTTCTCGGTATTTGCCTTACCTTCCGCCAGTTAACCCATTACTTATCGTTTTGGGCTACGCTGGGCTACGGTTTGGCTTACCTACTGGTGGATTATAGTAGGTGCCATCATGACTCTGAAATTGGGTTGTGGAAAATCAGTATCAAAGCATCTAGGTTCACTGGTATTGTTGGTACAAGAGCAAGTGTCTAATAGAGTCCCGTAGATCGGAATGATGACGTCCATATTTTATCTTCGGGAGGCTATATGACATTCTTAGGATGACTTCACTTTCTTCATTCATTTCGTACGTCGAGTATGTGTTGGTTTCTAAGGTTCTCATTGTTTCACTCTTTCACAGATAGCTAGGATGCGAGCTACTATGATCGGTGACGAGGACCCTGAGCCTGCAACTAGGGCACCCGTTCTGGGTCGTGGCCGACCCAGAGGTCGCGACCATGTTAAAGCTACAGCCCCATATAGGGGTCAGGACAAGGAGCCTTCACTAGAGCCAGTTATTGCTCCTGAGGTATAGGTTGCTCCACAGGTTCTGCCACCCCAGCTATTGGTGGGCCAGGGGGCAGCCCAGGATCCACCGGGGTTTATTTCCTCATCATTGCTCAGAGATGCCTGTGTCCAATTATTGGGATTAGTAGGTGGTGCACTGTCAGATGGTGCATAGTTTACGGATCAAAGTGGTACAAATATGGGTGCTGCGGTTACCAAATTCTAGATTCCCCTAGCACTGGTAGCTGCCTAGCCTGCTATGTCTGTTGAGGAGAAGAAGATGTTGGGTAGGTTTTTGAGATTAGCTCCACCGAGATTCACAGGGGCTCCAGGCGAGGATGCATTTGAGTTCTTGAATGCATGTAAGGATAGACTAAGTAATTTGGGCCTAGTTGAGGCTCGTGGGGTTGACTACACCACTTTTCAGTTGGACATGGCAGCCAGACATTGGTGGAGAGGTTACCTTGATTCCAGGCCAGCTGAATATTCCCCTATGACATGGACTCAGTTCTCCAAGGTCTTCTTGGAGAAGTATATGCCTCGCAGCCTTTGTGAGTGCCTGAGAGATCAGTTCACCAGTAGGGTTCTATATCGCTGATTGAGTGTGACGCACGATTCCACAAGTTAGCCAAACATGCTACAACGATCTTACCTAGCCAATATAAGAGTATCCAGTGCTTTGTTAGAGGGCTGAGACTTTCTTTTTGCATGGCTACTTAGAGTTTGGCTGCTGCTGGCAGCTCTTTTATTTAGGTTTCTGATCATACCCAGACTATGCAGGAGATGCATCGCGAGGCCTGAGGGGGCAGTGATATGAGACCATGTCATCAGGGGAGTTTCAGCGGGAGCCATAGAGGCTCACGTTTCTGAGGCAGAGGTTCTCAGGGTAGGTACCCTCCACGTCAGTCTTATCAACACCAGGGTTAGTCTAGTAGGATCGTTTAGGAAGCACTCTAAATTACTGATGGGGATCAGTCCAGCCACAGTGATTACCTTGGCCCTAGCAATGACCAGTCTTTGAGAGGTGCATATTCTGGGTCTTCTAGCTGAGGTGGCTATTTTGGGTCAATCGGATCTTCTGGTTTGAGTGGTGTGTTTGGGACTTACTATAGTTGTGGAGTTGTTGGCCATTTCTCTAGAGAGTGTCCCCAGTATGGGATGATTCAGCCTGCAGCGTAGAGTGTTCAGCTGATCAGATCTGTGCCACCTCCAGCTAGAGGTGGTGTTCAGAGTCGCAGGGGTGGTCCCCAGGGTTCTCGAGGAGGTTCTCAGGAAGGTAAGATGGGTGGTCAGTCAGGCTCCCAGCTAGGTGGTGGGCGAGGTTAGTTGTATGTTGTGCCTGGTAGGCCGGAGGCAGAGTCTTCGGATGCTATTATCACAGGTATGATTTCAGTGTACCGTCAGCCGACTATTACTTTATTTGATCTGGGATCCACTTTCTCATATGTGTCTACTTATTATGCACTGTGATTAGAGTTGTCTTGGGAGCCTTTATCTATGCCATTGCGTGTATCTACTCCCATGGGTGATTCTTTAGTAGTAGATCAGATTTATAGATCATATGTTGTGACCGTTCGAGAGTTTGATACTCGGGCTGACCTTATTGTGCTAGATATGGTGGATTTTGATGTGATTCTGGGCATGGACTGGTTATCCCCCTATCATGTGGTCTTGGATTGCTTTTCCAAGACCATTACCTTAGTCATGCCTGGCATACCCTTAGTTGTGTGGCAGGGTTTTTTTGACCGTGCATCGATGGGGATTATTTCTTATGTTTGGGCTAGAAGATTGGTGTGGAGGGGTTACAAGTCTTATCTTGCTTATGTTTGTGATGTTAGTACCAAAAGTCCCTCTCTTGATTCTGTTCCTATTATCCGTGAGTTTTTTGATGTTTTCCCTACCGACCTACCTGTCTTTCTTCCTAAGCGTGATACTGAGTTTGTTATTGATGTTGAACTGGGTATCCGACCTATTTCTATGGCTCCTGCTGAGCTTAGGGATCTGAATTCTTAGCTCCATGATTTGTTAGGTAAGGGTTTTATTAGACCGAGCGTATCACCTTGGGGTGCTCCTATCTTGTTTGTGAAGAAAAGGGATGATTCTATGCCTATGTGTATTGACTATAGGTAGCTGAATAGGGTGACCATGAAGAATAAGTACTTTATGCCTTGCATTGATAATTTATTTAACCAGCTTCAGGGTGCGGCAGTGTTCTCTAAGATTGACTTGAGATTCGGTTACCATCAGCTGAGGATTAGGGCTGCGGACATCTCTAAGATAGGCTTCAGGACTCGCTATGACCATTATGAGTTCTTGGTGATGTCTCTTGGGTTGACCAATGCCCTAATAGCATTCATGGATTTGATGAATCGAGTTTTCAGGCCCAGTTTGGACTCCTTTGTGATCATATTCATTGATGCTATCCTTGTGTATTCGAGGAGTAGAGATGATCAGAAGCAACATTTGAGGTTTGTGCACCAGACTTTGAGAGATCACATGCTTTTTACAAATTCTCAAAGTGTGAGTTTTGGCTCGATTCTGTTGCATTCCTAGGGCATGTGGTGTCTAAGGATGGGATTATGATGGATCCAGCGAAGATAGAGCCTATTCGTGATTGGACCAGACCTACATCTCCGACCGAGGTTCGTAGCTTCATTGGGTTGGCCGGTTACTACAGATGGTTTATAGAGGATTTTGCTTCTATTGCCGCGCCTATGACTGATGCGCCATGGTTACATGGCACTTTCGATGCTTAAAACAAGGAAAATATGCAATAACTTGGGTGTGTTTGGTTGGTATGACATGTTTTCTATTCTATATTGTAGGAGAATAGGTTTGGGAGGCAAAATTGACAAAAAGGAAGAATCATGCTCGAGAACGAAGTATCTAAAGATAAAAGAGTCCAGTTCTGCACCAAAGAGGTGACTCACGACAGGACTCACATGCCGTGAGTCAACTTCTGAGGATTTCCAATGTGCTTGATTTCCACGACAGGATCTATGTGGCGTGACTTGGTTCCACGACACCAAGTCACGGTACCGTGGATGGTTGCCGACTCTGTTTTCCTATTTTGATTAGGATAGGATTCGTTTTTTATCTATAAATACCCCTTTGTTGTCCTATGTTCAGGATTTAGCCATTACATTGTTTTGAGTTATATTTCCATTATTTTGAGTTCATTCAAGATATTATTGGTTTTGTAATCTCGGAGCATCGATTTTAGGGTTTTATTCATAATTGAGATTTCAGAGTTTCTTCTTTATTGTGAGTTTACAATTATGTTTTCATCCTTGAATTCTTATTGTGCTCTTGGAAACATGAATAGGTAAACTGATCAACTAGGGTTGTGTGAACCATGAGGAATTAACGAAATGGATTAAGTGCGAAGCAAATTTTGAACCGATGTGAATGCATATATTATTATTTCCTTCGTTGTGATTGATCTTCTAAAGGTTGCAAATGTTAGAAACTTGCCTGTATTCTAGACTTGCTCGAGAGAGAGGTAGAGATTAGGAAAAGAGAATAATAACAGAGATTTGAAGCTATCAACCTTCATCTAATAACTTGAGCCATAACAGGAATAGTTATCTGAGATCCAGGACAAGGGTTAGTAGTGCGACACTCGGAGACCAAGAAGAGAAGAGTGAAATTTGTCTAACCAAGGTCGAGAGACGTTTAGATGAACTTAACTTGTTAGATTTTACATGCGATGCAACGGGACAGTCTTGCCAGCATAAGTAACCGGTGGAGTTAAGGATCATTGGGGTTCACAGTCCTAGTGTATTTCTCATATTGATTACAAATCCTAAAATCAGCAATCATTACTGTCACCACTTATTCACCCCCCCCCCCCCCATTTTTACTTACTTGCCAATTACTCAGACTAGCATTCTACATAATTTTGTCGTGTTCCCTGTGGGATCGACCCCAACCTTGGTGGGTTCTATATTTGATACAACGACTGCATTATACTTTTCTAAAGGTATATTTTGGGCGACACCAAATTTTGGCGCCGTTGCTGGTGGACTATGGTTACGGAGTTGAGTATTTTGCTTGTTGGAGTTGATTGGTGTTATTTCCTTATATTTTTAAGGGCACGCCGGTGTATGCCCAATATTAGGAGTCAAGGCAATCCCCTGATTCCACTTGATCTTGAAATAGAAAGGACTCTGAGGGCTAATCGAAGAATGGTGAATACCAACGGAGTTCAGGATCCTGCCGCTGTGGGAGACATTCATAACAAACCAATCCAGCCGGTTGGTCGTGAAACAGCAGACCAAACTACTGCTCAGTTGACACGGGAAGAGCAAGCTAGACAAGCTGCTCTTAGGAAAGCAGAGAGATAATCGAGCTATGCAAGAAGCAGCTTAGCGACTGGCTGAAGCTGAAGAGAGACAAAGAAGACTGAGAGCTCACCAACCACCTCAAAGACCACATGTGCCAGCTTATGATGATCCTGAGGAAGAAGATGTGGACTATTTCGAGCCAATAGAGACTGGTGCCATAATTCCACCAGAGTTACCTCAGGGCACTAAGTTTGACATTACAAGTGCCATGATTCACCTGCTAAACTTGAAGGGTATGTTCGTCGGTCTTCCTTTTGATGATCCAAACATGCACGTGATGAATTTTGTGGGGGTTTGCACTTCATATAATTTGCCTGGATTTAACCAAGAGGCTATTCGGTTAAGATTATTTCCATTCTCTCTACCAGGAGAAACGACTTTATGGTTGGTAGAATTACCACGAGGTTCCATCACTACTTGGAAAGAGTTGAGATATCAATTTCTGGAAAGATTTTTACCACCCTACAAGATGCTACAGTTGAAGGATGAGATTTACAACTTCAGACAACTAAATTCTGAGGCACTTTACGAGACATGGTTAAGGTTCAAGAAGAAGCTACAGAATGTGCCAAATTATAGGATGAGTGGTAGAAACTTACTTGAAATCTTCTACAGGGCTCTAAACGTCAATACTAAGGGTGTAGCAGATACTATCACTGGTAGAGCATTTATGAGTCTGAGGTGGGAACAAGCTTCAGAGATATTAGATCGTATCACTAAGGCCAACCAAGGATGACATACTTGAGAGGCAGATACGCTTGCTGGCACGTATGCTATTGGAGCCTCAGCAGCACAAAGAGCTTTGGACGAATCTGTAGCACAAGAGGTCGCACAGTTGAGGACAGAAATTGGTTTATTAGCTAAATAGATTGCGGCCAGAGACGCTGCAAAGGTGCATGCCATAGGTGCATAAGAAAAAACACCTAGGCATGATGATAGTGATTCTGATGAGGAGGCCAAGTAGATGGATCGAGAGGTAGAAGGTTTTCGAGCCAAGGGCCAGGGGTCTAATCAGGACTCTTGGAACTCAAGACAAGGGAATCAAGGTTGGAACTATTATGGAGACAATTACAATAAGTCGGGATATAGAGATAGAGAACGAGATCGTGTTGGTGATTGGAGACGGAAGGATGATTATAAAGAGAAGAGTGGCGTATATGTTCCACTAGGAAATAACGATGCTGACTATGGAAATTCAAGAATGGAAGCCCTTCTCAATAAACTGGTTAAAGGGTCAGAGAGTCAAGAACATTGCTTGAAGGAGATTAGGTCAGACATCTCAGGAATAAGTCAGAAATTAGAATCCTATTCGACTGCTATTAAATAGTTGGAGCAATATTTCGGGCAGATATCAGTGGCATTAAACCAACGTTAGCCAGGTACCCTTCCAAGCAACACTGTTCAGAATCCAAAGAATGATAGTCATTGTCTGGCCATTACTACTAGAAGCGGGAAATGCACAACTGATCCATCTATACCTGTGGATAGTAGTAAGACCAATGAGCCAATGATAGTTGAAGGTCAAAACAAGTCCAAATCCTTATGATACTGGCGAAAAGTCAAAATCTAAAAAGAGGCAGGAAAAGAAGGTCCCACAAATACTGAAAACTATCCCACGACCTCCTCCTCCCTTTCCTCAAAGATTGAAAAAGAAGTCTGAGGAAGGAAATATCAGAAGTTTATTACAATGTTGAAAGAACTATTGATAAACATCTCTCTTGTTGAAGCATTGGAGCAGATGCCAGGTTATGCGAAGTTCATGAAAGACTTGGTGACGAAGAAGAGAATTGTCAGTTTTGAACCTGCAGATAACTTACATCATTGTAGTGTGGTTGCTTCGCATTCCCTAGTTGAAAAGAAGGAGGATCCAGGGGCTTTCACAATTCCTTGTACTATCGGGTCTTACAACTTTACTAAAGCACTTTGTGATTTGGGTGCTAACATTAACTTAATATCGCTAGCCGTTTTCAAGCAGTTTGGGTTGACCTTAGCGTAAAGGGCATTGTTTAGAATGTCCTGAGATCAAGGTGTGTTGTAAAAAGTGAGATTTTTTGGTAAAGACGGACATTCTGTCCAGTCGACACCACTATAATGGGTGACACACCACTATAGTAGTGACCACTATAGCAGAATAATTACCGCTATAGCAGTGGTGAAAAATGGTCAAGGCCGCTTTAGCAATGGTATACCGCTATAGCGGTACCTCTATAACGGTCGCATACCTCTATGGCGGTAAAAATAACAGATTAAAGGGTAAAACCCCCAAAACAGTTTATTATTACATAAACTCGTTTTGGGGTAAGAGGAAGGAGATTTAGGAAAAAATTCACTGGTTTACCTCCGTTTAACTTTGTTAAGGTAAAAAATTCACTCCCTTTTACTTGTAATTACTTCTTGATCCTTAGAAGACGTAAGTTATGGAATTTGGGAAGGGTTTTAGGCTGAATTTGGTATATTTTTCTGGTGCAAGGTTGAAATTGACCCTTAGATTAATGAGTTTCTTTATTAACCATGAAATTGGCCTCACATTTCGTTAATTTACCAATCATTCCATGAAATTGGCAGTTTTAGGTGAATTGCGGGGGAAATAACCTTAGAACGATTAAGGAATGATTACAAACTTACCTTAGAGGGTTGGGGCTGGCTCGTAATCCTCACCATGTTAGGTTATTTCATTAAGGCAATGTCTGTATGCATGTTTTAGACCACGAGCAAGCGAAAAGGGCACGGAAGGGCAAAACTAAGGCTTAGAGTTGTGTAAGCTTGGTTCGAGGTAGGTGATGGGATGTATTTAATCCATCTTGTGTTATGTGTGCATATTAACTACTCTGTGGTGTGATTGGTTAATCCGTGTGGTGTGCTTGGTCATTGAAATGTTTACTTGTTTTATGAATTTGCCTTCTATATTTTATATTGTAGAGTGTTTTGATATTTGAGATGTTCTCACAGGCTATCCAGATTAAGGGTTACCGACATTTATGTCTGGGTTTAGTACATGGACGATAATTGTCCCCTTCAGGTCATAGCTAGAGAGTGGGTATATAACATATGTATGTATGGGTTTTCATGGTATGTATTAGTATGACGGTTCGTTGAGTGAACCGGAGGATTTGTATTGTTGTGTTTGTCCTCATTTGGTTGTCTTGGAATGAGTTGCATATTATTGCCTAAATGACACTTGTTGACTTGTTGGCTTGCCTCTTTGGTTCTACTTGTACATATATGTTGTATGTTTGATGTGTAAGCATGTGTTAGCTAATTGTTCTGCATTTTGGTTAAATGTCCATATTTCCATCATGGGTTATTCAAAAGATCCTGCCAGTACACTATGGTTTATTTGTGTACTGATACTATACCTGTATTTACTTCTGTGAGTACAACACATATTCCAGCGGATTCATCGAGACCTTGCTTCTAATTTCAATAGTCGATTCTGGATTTCAGGGTGAGCAGCATTTTCGGGCGACCATGAGATCTCTCCTATTTAGACAGTGTCTTTTGTTGGGACTTGTTACTTTCATTTCTTTTTTGGGGTTGCATCCCCTCTCTTGATATTCATAGATGTTTTGGTACAGATGACTTTCGGGTCCTAGGGTTGTTATGTTTAAGTACAATATTTTCGCTTCAGTTGTACTTATGTTTTTATGTTAGTTGGATTATAAATGGTTGTATTAGTTAGCTTACTCTCATTTAAATACGAACCTTAAGATGACTATTGGGTTTATTAGTTCTCCCACCAGATGAGTTGTGTGGATGCCACTTACGACGGGTTTGGGTAGTGACAGTTGACTTGGATATTGTTAGAGTCATGGTTTGTTGACTTGGATATGGTTAAAGTCATGGTTTGTTGACTTGGATTTTATTACAGTCAGGATTGTTGATTTGGTCATGTTTTGACTTGACTTGTTGTCTCTTGACTTGTACTTGACTGAAGTTGTAGAGTTACATGAAAAGGCTAAGTGTCGTAAACTTGAGGTATTTATCATAATGTGGGTTCATAGTTGTACTTGTTACAAGGTAATGATTATTGGTTTTCAATTATCATTGAGTATTGAGGCATAAGTGAAATAGATTGACTTATAATAACTATTGGGGTTAAATTCTAAGAGTCTGGATGGATGACACTTGATGTGAAGGTGATGAATGATCAACGGGAATAAGAATGGAATATTCTTAGGTAACACACGTATGTGGAAGTGATGAGAAATAAACTGTTATATAAGTTGTCATGTTTTCTTTTTGTGATTTTTATATTGTGTTTACTTGATCTAACCCTGATCGGCTAATGATGCCTACCAGTACATGTTTGTGCTAATACTACTCTTGCTATACCCTTTTTGGGTATAGTCTGGTTGAAGGATCAGTTGATGTTTCAAAGGTGACGTGGATAGTGATCTCCAACAGCTTCTACTCCTTTCATTCATGGTGGAAATTGTGTTAAGTTTTATCGTTCTTAATTTAGAAGCTCCTGTACCTGTTTAGACTAAGTCCTAGGGGTAGTTTTCATTTTCCGCATATAATATTTGTAAAAACAGTTGTAATAAAGTTTGGTTATTGCTATTTAATAAAGACTTCCGCATATCATCTTAAAGGGTGGTAAGGGGTTTTCCTATCTAGGTGAATTAGAATAGGTGCCCTCACGATCCGGTGATTTGGGTCGTGACACATGAGATTTTAGAATAAAGTCAAGCTAATATGATAAAAAAGACAAATATCTAAAAAATACAACTCAAAATCCCCAAAATCTAGTGCTAAACAGCTAAACATTTGTGTCAAAACGCACACACAAGTGTACGCGATTGTACAAGTAATATTGTGGCTTTTACGAGCCAAATGTCGAACCCACAAGGGCCTGTGATTTAACTATATTTAATTAGACTAATTCTAATTTATTATTCAAGCGGTAGAGCCCAAAGATAAATTTATAAATTAAGTAAACTAAAATTAAGAATAAAATAACTAATGAACAATTAACAAAAAAAAAGAGTGAATTTCTACACAATCAATGAATGAATCGATCTAGGATTATGATTTCTCTAACAATTATGTTTAGTATCAATTTCAGCAACTTATTTAACTATCTAGTTGTTGATTACGGGGTTGATTTTATGATTTGGGAATGGTCATCCTCTAATCGTCTATTCAAACTAATCTCACAACTACATCATTGAACGGGAATGTGAGAATCTAATTCGAACACATTAACTCTATCTTCCCATTTTGTAACTGAGTAAGGTGATATAGGTATATTCCTATCCTAGCCACAAATCTATTCTTTAATTTACCAAAGAAAAGATCTTGGTCCCTATATTCTTCGTTCTATCCCTCAGTTCCCTTGATCAGTTCACTTTGGGATTATAGATTTATTTTACTGGTCGCGAATCATTAAAATAGAAAAACAAAAATAGAAGAACAACTATTTTGATAATCAAATAAATCAAATCAAGAATTACTAAACAATCATTTAATTAGCTACCATAATCCTAGAAAGAGAAGTTTAACTCCACATAGACATGGGGCAATCACAACAAATCATCCAAGGAAACACCATAAAAATAAATAATAAAGGAGAAGAAAAGATGTAACCAATTTTCTCCTGCCTCTACGACAACTCCTAGCTCTCCTTAGGTCAAAAGTTGTGTAGACAATAATTTTATGCAATATTTATAGGTGTAGAAAAAAGTCCCAAATAAAATAATGGAGTTTAAAATGGACTGGAAAAAAATCAATTGCGGATACTGTTCATCCGTGCCACGCCATGGACGCGGCTACTCACTGAATTGGAAGGTGAAAATTTCAATTCACTTAGGGGTCATGTTTGATTATTTTATTTAATTTATTCCATTAATTTCCTGCTTGATTTCCTTCAATAATCTTCCGTTTTTAATTCGTTTTGGCTCCAACTCTTTTCATCTTCACACCTTTTAATCCTACATATCAAAATATAATATTCGGCACAATCCATAAAATCAATGCTCAAAAAGGACAAATAAAATATTAAATGTAAGAAAAATAATAATTAAAAATATATAATTTTGGCCTCACATTATAGATTCAATCTAATACAATAACAAAGACAAATTTCTGGACAATACAATTCAAAATCCCCAAAATCTAGTTTCATGAGTAAGAGTAACTCTAAACTGACATAGAGTATGAATACATAATATTTGTCTTTGAAACAAAGTAAAGACATGAGAACTAGATAAAGCCAGAAACAGGCTCCGTACAGGGAGCTCACTCTGACTTCAAAATCCCAAACCTGCATGAAATCACGATCCAAGAATAACACTCAAACTAGGATCTACACTAAAAGGGTACAGAAGTAGGAGTGATTACGGTCCACTTGTACTCAGTAGGCATCGTAGATCGACCAAGCTAAGTAGATAACTAAAACAGGTAAAGTAAACTACGGAAGATGTAACTGCCCTGCATATAGAAAAGTCCTAACAGTTGAAACCACATAGCTCCTAACAATATAATGGTTCAATCTCAATAACAATATAAGTATAATAACAACACATATAAAGATATCCAAAACATAGTATCATTCACATAAAAGAGAACAATGTAGTACAATATGATGATATGGTATAAGTGCAATGTTCCAATACTCACTTCATATGCACTTTCCGAGCCTAATCTTTAAGGAGAGGACCCATGGGGGTTTGCAACCCATTTACTAATCACAATCTCATCAACCAACCTTGCCGATACTTCCCTTGGCTAGGGAGTTTTATAAAATGTCTCATTTTCTTTGGCAAAGAAATTCATGTTCCATAGTAGTAATTGTTCCATGAATATAAGTGATGAATGAGTATGCATGATCATAGCAAAATCAACAACATACAATAATCAACTCAACAATGGTACAAATGAACTCAAGTTTTCCTATATCTTAGTGAATCATGATACAAGCCCCTCATGGCAACACAAACATAAAGAAACATATAAGACACCAACAAAGTCAACACAAGACTCCACTCAAGCATCACAATGATAATAAGTTATTTAATGAATAATAAAGTCATAACAAGTCCCCGCTTAAGCATTATGATAATAATAATCAACCCTAAATAATGTAAACAATGAGATTTCACTTAATCCATAACATGCTTTACATGAATAGTTATATATCCATCCAAGTCTGAAGAAAGTCAAGCCATAACCTACCTCACAATCTGAAAACACGAACCCAAAACCCTCAGCACAAAGCCTTCCCCTTTTGAGCGGCTACAAGATGCTTCTAATCTATAAAAAATTGGTTCTACACGTAAATACGAGTCTATTGATACTCATATTGGCATACTTTAGTTTTGGATCCAAAATCACTTCGAAAATCGATCCTAAAAATAAAAGAATAAAACTAAAATTTTAGTAGAAAATCACTTTACCCATATAATTAAGGTTCTAAATCTGAAATCCCATCGAACAAGTAGTCAAAAATGAGTTAGAAATCATTAAAGTACTCTTTTTTCACTTTATTGGCTAGAATCCAAAATTTTAAGTTTAAAATCCAAGTTTTGAAGATGATTTGGCAATATAATCAGTAGTTAATGACTAAAAATCGGTTTAGAAGCTTACCCAAATCAAAGCTGATGAAAAACCCTCTTAAATCCACTCAAAATAGTGCTCCCAAAGCTTGAAAATGGAGTTATGGAATACTAGAATAAAAAAGGAGAACCCACTATTTATACTCAGAGTGATCACTCGATCGCTTAAGCGATCATTGCCTAAGCGGCCAGACTACTACATAAGCGGTAGTAACTTACCACGTAGCATGTCGCCTAAGCGATCAAAATGCCACATAAGTGACGTCACTAAAATGACAAGGTCATCGCTTAAGCGGAACCTGCATAGCTGGTCTAGCTCAATAAAAGTGATCCTTCATCCACTTAAGCGGCACCACTTAAGAGACCCAAGGTCTGCTAATGCGGTTGCGCCAGATAAACTGAGCCACAATAGAATTTCAATAAAAAGTGGTCCTGATTAGACACTCGAGATTTGATCAAGATCCCGCATTAATAAACCAAGAATGCTAATAGACTAATTTCGACGTTCCGAACTCAATGGAACCATTCAATTTACCTAAAAAAGTTGTTGTCAACAAGTTTCACCCAAAAACTACTTTAGGCCAATAAAACTAGTTTCTCACCCAAACACTCAAAACTCATTATAGGAACCAACCATGCTTCTACTCCAAAATTGACATTTCGGATCTAATGGAACTAGCAAAACTATCATACGACAGTCGGATCACAAGATATTGACCAAAGTCAACTACATTACCTTAAAGGCTACTCAAAACCATACACTCATATAAATCATTCCCGAATACTTCAAGGACCATGCCAGCCATCTCCACAACTCATAAATGATATAAAGCAACAACAAGAAAAGGGAAAAATGGTCAAAACATTGAAAAATCTAAAAATCACCATGAAGATTGATACATTATCCACCACTAAAGCATGCATTATCCTCGAACGTAAAGAAAAAAAGTACCTAAATCGGTAATAGCTGGGGGTATCTACTCGTATATCAGAATTAACCTCCAGGTAGCCTCCTTAGTCGGGCGATGTCTTCAATAAACTTTCATTGAGTCAATATTTTTGGATCTCAAATTTCTAGTTTGCCTATCCAAAATGGAAATAGGCTCCTCCTCAAAGGTCAAATCACAGTCTAAAGAAATTGGATCCTACCGGATCACTGGATAAGCATCAGGATGGTATTGCTTCAACATAAAAATATGAAATATAGGATGAATAATGATATGTAAGAGGTAAAGCCAACCTATAGGCCACATCCATAACCTTTTCAAGAATCTCAAAAGGTTTGATAAACCTTGGACTAAGATTTTCTTTCTTTCCAATTCTTATCACACCCCCTTCATGAGTGATACCTTCAACAAAACCCATTCACGCTGCATGAACTTCACATCATGAACCCATCAATTGGGGTAACTGTTCTACCTACTTTGGGAAGCCACAAACATCTATTTAATCAGTCTCACTTGACCCATCGAGTCTCTCAATTAATCAGTACCCCAGGCTTAACCTCAAAGAAATCAAACCATCCCACGGGGGATGTACACCTCCTTCTATACAAAGCATCAAAATGTGCCATCAAATATTGAAGTGGTAACTATTATTGTAGGCAAACTCCACTAAGGGAAAGTATTGGTCCCAATGACCACCAAAATCTATAACACATTCCCGAACCATGTCTTTTAACACCTGAATAGTCCTCTTTGACTGGACATATGTCTGAGGGTGAAATATCATGCTCATTTCTAGCTGAGTATCTAACTCCTGTTACATAAAACTCTAAAAGTTTGAGGTAAACTGAGTACCTCTATTAGAAATAATAGAGATATGCACACCATGTAACTAAATAATCTCTTGAATGTAGATCTTGGTCAACTTCTCTGCATTGTAATTCATCTTCACAGGTACAAAATATGTCAATTTGGTCAACCTATCCAAAATCACCTGAATGGAATCAAACTTGCCCAAAATCGGGGGTAAACTAACCATAAAGTCTATAGTAATCGCTCCCATTGCCACTCCGAAACGGGTATCCACTGCATCATACCACCCAGTCATTGGTGCTCATACTTAACGTGTTGACAATTAAGACACTTGTCCACAAACTCCATAATGTCTTTCTTTATTCCACACCACCAATAGTATTCCTTCAAGTTATCATACATTTTAGCCACTCTTGGATGGATAGAATACCTTAACTGTGAGCCTCCTCCAAAATCTGCCTTCTCAAGTCACCAACTCTTGGTACACAAACTCTACCAACAATCCTCAAAATACCATCTGAATCAAGGATTTCTGCTTTCACCTCGCCACCCAACACTTTATCTCGAATCATCCTGAACTTCCCATCATCAAATTGTCAAACTTGAATCTGCTCCAACAATGAGGATCTACCCTCAACATAAGCCAAAACACACCTGGGTACCAAAATATCAAGTCGAATCAACTAGTTGTCCAAAGACTGAATGTCCAAGGCCAAAGATCGCTCCTCTGCCAAAAGATAAGTTAAACTCCCTATGCTCTCCACCTTCAGGATCATGGCATCTGCTACTACATTAGCCTTTCTCAGATGATAAAGAATAGTGAGATCATAATCCTTAAGTAACTCAAACAATCTATGTTGTCTCATATTAAGATCCCACTAACTGAAGAAGTACTAAAGGCTGCGATGGTCAATGAAAATATCATAATGAACCCCATTTAAATAGTGACGCCATAACTTCAGCATGAACACAACCGCCGCTAACTCTAAATCATGAGTAGGATAGTTCTTCTCATGAACCTTTAACTATCGAGAGGCATAAGCTATCTCTTTATCCTTTTGCATTAACATGGCACCCATGCCAACTCCAAAAGTATCATAAAACACTGTGAAATCCACACCCTCTTCAGGCAAAGTCAAGATAAGAGCTGAAGTCAACAAGGTCTTGAGCTTTCGAAAGCTCCTCTCACACTCGTTCGACCACTAAAATACTACCTTTTTTCTAGTCAACTTAGTTAAAAGGGCTACAATGGAAAAGAAGCCCTACACAAACCATCGACAATAGTCCACTAACCCAACAAAACTCCAAATCTTGGTAGGGGAAGTATGCCTAGCCCAATTATACACCACCACCACCTTGGCCTGATCAACCATGATACCATCCTTGGTCACCACATGGCCAAGAAAGTGATTGAATCCAACCAAAAGTCACACTTAGAGAACGTCGCATACAACTGCTCATCTTTCAAATTTTGAAGTATGACCCTCAAATGCTTCAAATGCTCTGCCATACTTTTGGAATAAACCTAGATAACATCAGTGAACACAATCACAAATAAATCAAGGTAAGGTCAAAACACCTTGTTCATCAACTTCATAAATGCTGCCGGGGAGTTAGTCTGCCCAAAAGACATCACCAAGAACTCATACCGTGTTCTAAAAGACATCTTTGGAACATTCAAATCTCTAATATTTAGCTAATGGTAACTAGACCACAAGTTAATCTTAGAGAACACAATCACACCATGAAGCTAATCAAATAAATTATTGATATATGGAAGAGGATATTTGTTCTTGATAGTCACTTTGTTCAACTACCAATAATCAATACACATATACATGGTCCCATCCTTAATAAACAAAATAGGAGCACCCCAAGGAGAGAAAAATCAGTTTTATAATCGCTTACTCATTAAATCCTACAACTGCTCTTTTAATTCTTTCAACTCTACCGGGGCCATTCCATAAGGAAAAATAGAAATGGGCTTAGTGATTAATTCCACGTTAATATAAAAGTAAATATCCCTATCCGGAGGAACCCCAGGAAAGTCCATAGGGAACATATCCATAAAATCTGTATCAATTCTTACAGAACCCAAATGAGGCGGTGAATCAAACTGGTATCTCAAACATATGCCAAGTAAGATAAGTATTTGTTCTCCACCATCCGAAGAGCACGAAGAAAATAATCAAACCCTTTAGGACACAGACTAGCAATACATTTGAACTCTAACCTCAACACTTTTGGCATGACTAAAGAAATGGTCTTTGCATAACAATCCAGAATTGCATGATAAGGAGACAACTAATCCATACCCAATATGACATCAAAGTCAAGCATATCAAGAATGATCAAATCTATCCAAGTATCGTGCCCAAAAAAAGTCACAACACATGATCGGTACCCCCGATCCATCATTAAAGAATCGCCTATGGAGGTAGAAACACAAATGGGTATGATAATGGACTCACATATAACATCAATACCGGAATCATAATATGTAGACACATAAGAGAATGTAGACCCAGGTTCAAAACATTATAAAGCAGGATGGGGACAAACCAGGACAATACCGTGATGACAGCATCAAAGGCCTCTACCTCAAATCTCCTAGAAAAAGCATAACACTGCCCGTGTCCACCTCTGGATTGAGAAAATCCTTGTCTACTACAACAAGCTTCCTGAGCTCTACCTCTGGTACCCTGAGATCCACTTCTACCACCTTGCATACCCCCTTTGGCTAGAGATACTGGTGTTTGGTAAGTCTAAAGCTATAAACTCTGCTGTGGAAGACTGATCTCACGTCTGGGACAATCCCTTGATAAGTGTCCAAACTCATCACACACATAACATCCCCTTTTAGATAAATGATGATATAAGGGTCCAGAAGAACTATACCACCCACCATGACCAGAAAAACCTAAATGAAACCATCAGCCTAAATGACCTAACCTCTGACCACCTGAAGTCTCAGAACTTAAACTTGTTATTTAAACCCCATAATGATTCCTAAATTGGTCTGTTGTAGTAACCATAAGAACCCCTGAATGAAGAATCCCTACCTCGAGATGAGTGACCACTGAAACTACCCTATAGGTATAACCTCTTACCCTCACTACCTTGAGAACCCTGGTGAATACCCTCGACTTTATTGGCATGATCCATAATAATCTAAAAGAAGCCACCTGTTGTCATTAACCAAGTAGTATCCAACTGAAGAGTGGTAGTCAAACCCTTCACAAACTTTCTGATCCTCTAAGCCTATTTCGATATACTAGTCGTGGCATGCCTATAGAAGACATGAAAATGAGCCTTATGGTCAACAACAGTTATGGATCCTGGATCCAAATCATCAAACTCGTCCCTCAAATGTCCCCTCAAACTTAAGGGTATGAACCACTCAAGAAAGATATCTAAAAACTGAGTCAATTTCAAAGAAAAAGAAACTACTGGCCTACAACTCATGAAAGACCTCCACCACTACTTAGCTGCTCCAACCAACTAAAAAGTAGTATAATCAATAGCATGTGACTCAAGAAAATTAAGGTTACGCAACCTCTACTGACAACTGACTAGAAACTCATATGTGTCACACCCCTTTTTGGTTCAAAAGGTTTTTTCAATTAAAGTGACGATATTGAATAGGGATTATTTTTATTTACAGAGCCGCCACTTGAAATTGAGTTATGGTATTTCAAGTCACCGTTATTAAATCCCTAATCAAGAGAAAGTTGACTCTTTATTATCGATCTGCGAACTAGAAATCCGGATAAGGAATTCTGTTGACTGAGGGGAAGGTGTTAGGCATCTCTCGAGTCCCTTGGTTCTAGCACAGTCGCTTTATCAATTTGCTTTTAACTTAAACTCTTTGGGATAACTTGTGTTTATATGCCTTGATTCGCTCGTATATATCACACTAATAATATCTGTCTATACGTCTAGATTCGAATTAACGAAAGTTAATTATTAGGACAATCTTTGCCACAGTGCATAACTGCATTCTTGAGTTTTACATTTTGTTATGAAGAGTATCGGGAAAGTGGTCGAAATATGCATAACCACATTCTTAATCGAAATAAATTTAATCACCTTCGTACTCGTCTAACGTTTAACGGATCGTAGTATTTGCCTATTATTATTTACGGGATAATTACTTTTATTCAATTCCCAAGCCTTATCTTTTAACAAATAAAATCATCAAAACAAATATTTTCTTTGAACAAATAGTGGACTAACCCATGCTTATAATTCTTGAACTTAATCCCATGCTCTCTTTTAATAGTTGTAACAAACACAATTCATTTTTAATCAATAATAAATTAACTTTAACACGAAAATTCAGAAACACAGGTTCAAACATTAAATAAATCATGCCCATAAAATTTCACATGAACTAATTAACAAAATAAGAGTAAGGAAACAAGAAATGAACCTTTAATGTTTCTCTGTAAATGAGATGAAATAACAACTGTGGATTTCAATCAGAACCAAACTGGAGCTTCGACGCTAGAACTTGAACAACTCCTAGATCTCAGACCAAACAATGGATGTCTATGGTGTTTTTCAGGCCAAGAATGGTGATAGATAGGTTGATTTATGGTGGTTTTTTAGTCCTAAACATGGCTACTAAAGTTTTGTGGAGGTGTATCCATGATTTCTTCTACGTGAAGAAGGAAAGATAAAAGAGTTGCTGCTATCTTTTTTCCTTATAGTGAGCTACGACTGTTTCTCTCCATTCTCTCTATATTCCTCCATTTTTCCTAAGTGTTTTCTACTGTGTTTCCTCCTTTTGTGCATTAATTTCTCCCTATCTCCCTTTTTCTCTTTGTTTTCTCTCTATCTTTCTTCCCTTGTTCCCTTCTTTTTGTTTCTGTCCCTCCTTGTATGTGTGTAGGTATATGTATATATAGTGTGTTGTATGTGTAGGTGAGGCAAAAGTGGGGGAAATGGGGAGTGACGTGAGGGAGTGGTAGGTTAGGGGGAGAATGGGGTAGTTTAGGATTTTTAATTTTTTTCATTAAAGAAATAAATAAATAAGAAAACAATAAAAGTAGTATTAGCTAAATATTTAAAATTAATAAAAATATAAAAAGTTAAATAGCTAGTCCTAAAAGTATGATTAAGAAGATATAAGAAAAGTTTATAGCTAGACTAAAAGAAAATATAATTAAGAGAATTTTAAGATTACTAGCTTATTTATTGAAACCTAAATTAAAAGAAAACATATTTTTAGAAAAAATTTCTTTTATTTTTCTAAGTAAAAACAAAATTTATACTAAAATGTGACTATTTTTTGACATCTTTTCACAATTTTTCAAATAAAACCTACGAAAAATGAAAATAAAAGTTAAACTAAAGATTAGACAAAAAAAATCTTTAATGTTAAAAATAGGTTAAAGCTTTGAGAGGATCAAAAATCATGTGTCTACATTTGCCCCTCTTTGTCTGAGAACACGAAGAGTTTTTAGATAAAGAAGTAGACAACGAGACAAGCTTTGACCCTACAGTTATTAGAAATGGAAAAGAAAAGAAGGAAAAGATGCGACCGAGTCCTGGGTTTTAGGCAGCCTACATATCCCGGTTTATTAGGAAATCAATTCACATGTAGTTCAAGGGATAAGAATGTCACGCCCCGAATTCCAACGGGGCAGACTGGCACCCGAAGCCGTTGAGGCCCGAGAGAACCAATCTTTACTCATGTGCCTTCATATGCATGTCTCTACATGAATAGCATCCTATCTCATGTAATTCATAAAATATAACATACCAATGATGGAAGTCATGGAAAACATATACTATATATGAAACTTAGCCGTTAGGGCCATCAAGTCAAAATGGACATACATCTCTTACATTCGTCTTCCCACATCCATCTACAAAGCCTCTACAGATACATGACCATAACCAACCTAGAGTCGGGACAACACCCCGCTCTATACACATATACTATACCAAAGCAAATGTACATAGCAACTCGAAAAGCCCCGAACTAACTGGAGCTCACCAAAGACCTGCAAATGATCTGCAACCTACTGAGGAGGTCTACTAGTACCTGTGCCTGCAGCAAGTAAAGTAAGTCCCCCAAGGGGGTCAGTACAAAGAATGTACTGAGTATGTAAGGCCATAAGAAACTGCATGATATATATATAAGTACTTCAATGGAATCAAACATGAGAGAATAGTCAATATGGACAAATCATCATTCTGTATGTATGGAACCATGTATTTTACCTTCATTACTTTCATTACTTTTATGTTCGTTCATCTTTATCGTTCTACCCATGCTAGGATTTTCTGTTGCCCCTGGGATAAGATTAACCCATGCTAGGTATTTTAACCCCTGGGATGTTATTAACCCATGCTAGGCTTCTGTCGCCCCTGGGATGTATTATGATAACCCATGTTAGGTGTTTTAACCCCTGGGATGTTATTAACCCATGCTAGGTTTTCTGTCGCCCCTAGGATGTATTATGATAACCCATGCTAGGTATTTTAACCCCTGGGATGTTATTAACCCATGCTAGGCTTTCTGTCGCCGCTGGGATGTATTATGATAACCCATGCTAGGCTTATCACCCCTGGGATGTATTATGATATCCCATGCTAGGCTTATCGTCCCTGGGATGTTATTATGATAACCCTTGCTAGGCTTATCGCCCCTGGGATGTTATTAACCCATGCTAGGCTTTATTTTTCCCCTGGGATGTATTATGATAACCCATGCTAGGCTTATCGCCCCTGGGATGTTACTCAAGAATATTCATACAATTATACATTACTTCATCCTTTCATTAAGAGTGTTACATTGGTGATTGTACATTATTGGAAACACATATATGCATTACCTCACTCCTTACTTTCATAAGATTGATACTTTGGTGATTATAGCATTATTGGAACTTGGAGCGAGGTCCACTATTATGTGACAGATGTATAACCATAGGTCAATGAATAAGAAATATATGAATGACAACATATGACAACCTGAAATGAGATACCTTGGACCATTTCGGAATGGAACAAGTACAATGACAATGTGAACACTATGTGTTGCAGAAGGATACGGAAAGAGTAACCTTACATACCTTATCTTCCCAATATGAATATACAAGCCTATATGTGAACACAATAGTCCAGCTCCTTCCTTACATTTCACTCTACAACACAAGTACATAACGAAGCTCATGTTAATAACCAACTACCTTACAAGTGCATACGACGACAATGAGTTACATGATTGCCCTATAACGTCATTTCACCCTTTACAATACCATTCAAGGCATTACCATACCAACAATACCCTAACATTTCATACATTGACCAAGACATCATAAACCAATAGCATTTCACACCCAAAGTTATACTTTACACTTCCCCTTCAACACTACGTTACCTTTTCTCCATCAAGTCACTCAATAGCTTTCACCATGACATATGAGCAACAATCCATAATTTATACCATTCAAAATACCTTCTGGATACTCCTTTAAAGTCATTCAAAAGGTACCATAAGTTGATAATTACATCCATGAAGGGTATAGGGGCTTTGGGGGGTCAAAGAGATACAAAAACAACCGAAACGGGGTTCTGTCCTGACCCGCAAAGCCACCTGCGCCCGCAGGTGGTTGAGGTACGGCCAAAGGTGACCCTTGGCAGTGTCCATGGGCACCTGCGCCTGCAGGTGCTTCGTCTGCGAGGGTGGGTGCCCGTTTCGGCCAAAATGGGTCTCTTTTGGGTCCTTTTTTTTGTAATGAATGGTCCATGATCATAATTAATCTTCTCTTTTCATATTTTAAGTTATCTTATATGCCAACGAATAGCCATGGTTTCACAACGCACATAAACATCACCAAAACCATATTTTTCTTTCAATACACCACCAAGTCCATGCACAATTTTGCAATAACATTTACAAACATTATATACAAGGATAAAACAAGTTAAGGATGTAACAACATCTCACATGTCAATATTGAATCCATCAAGTTCACTTCCTTCAAGACTACAAGTCCATTTTCAAGTTTACAAGGTAAAACCCTTCACCGATTAAGTAACCATAAATTGTTTCACACATAGTGAACTTCTCACACTTCACCAACATAACCAACATGATATACACCATCTTTCATACATATAATATATTAAACCATAAAAATAAACACTTACCAAGGCTTGCAAAAGGGTGATATTGTCCAAAGGAATGGTTGCCTTAGGGTTTGAGTGTAGAGAGAATTATGGAAAATTCTAGAAATGAGACGTTTGTTTTGTTGATTAAAATCTTATTTTTGGTTGCCTTTTATTGTCCTTTAATGATAATCTTATCCAAACACTTGGTCCAATAATGATGTATTTACTTGGTCATTCAAGAGTGGGTCAAATACCCCTTTGGGCCATATCTTTTGTATCTTGTTGGGCCTCCATTGAGCCCCATAGCTCAATATTAATTTTGCCAATCACATTTGATGTATAATACCTCAAAACTCCCATGTTTAAATAATTCCATAAATGTCACGGTAATCAACTAGGTTCAGAAATGTACGGGGTGTTACATTCTTCCCCCCTTAGGAACATTCATCCTCGAATGTTAGTGACATTGTCTAATTTTAACAGCTGTAAGTCGAGGATCATTCTTCATGTTATCATATACACATAATGCTTGTAAATATTTACTTGTTATTGTTCCAATTCCGCACCTTGAACTTTTTCTTCCATCTGAAACAAGTACGGGTTCTTCGACTTTATCATTTCTTTGGCTCCCCACGTGATTTCTTTTACTTTTCGATTCCTCCATTGTACCTTATGGAAGCTACTTCCTTATTTCTTAATCTTTTCACTTATGATCTAGAATAGCAATAGGTACCTCTTCATATGTGAGGTCCTCCGTAACTTGTACATCTTCACTGAAATCAATACGAGATGGACCTTCCAAATACCTTCGAAGCATTAACACATGGAACACTGAACGAACTATGGAGAGTTCTTGGGGTAGTGCTAACTCGTATGCAACTTGACTAATTCTTCGGACAATTTCATATGGCACGCTATATAGGGCCAATTTTCCTTTCTTTCTGAATCTCATTACCCCTTTCATTGGTGACACTTTTAAGACTACTCAATCATTTATGGAAAATTCTAACTCTCTTCTTCTAACGTTAATATATGATTTGTGTCAACTTTGGGTCGTCTGTAGCCTTTAATGCATCACCTTAACTTCCTCTATAACATCCATTCAATTGGTGATCTACACTTTTGCTTGCATAAGGCTTCATAAGGTGCCATTGTGATACTTGCATGATAACTATTATTGTAGGTAAATTCAATAAGAGGTAAATGATCATCCTAAATTACCTTTTAAGTTCGATGTGCAGCTCGTAGCATATCTTCAAGTGTTTGGATAGTATATTCTACCTGTTCATCTGTTTGGGGATGAAAAGCTATACTTAAATTCATTTGGGTCCCCAAGCTTTGCTGAAAAGGACTTTCAAAAGTGTGCTGATTTGGTAAACCTGTCAACTATCACTCATTTGGAATAAAATTTACAAAGTGTATAAGGCAAATGTGTAATAAAATCCATATTAACCATGTCTCATTTCAAACTGGAAAATTTATACATGGCGTATAACCTCCAGGTTTCTGATGCTCTACTATTACCTGTTGACAATTCGGACATTGAGCTACTAATTCTGCAATGTTCTTCTTCTTTATATTGCCTCACCAATACATTTCTTCCAAACCATGGTACATTTTAGTTGCTCCCGGATGAATAGAATTCCGTAAATTGAGCATGACAGTACTCCCTCTTGCGTAAGATCAAATGCATTTGTCATAGAATTCGCATACCGCTTTTCTTTCATCTTTGTTACAAATGAAGACCCTGTCGCATTTTACACTATAATTCTTTCATCTAGAGTCTCAAGAAAACGAACTAGCCACCTTGGCTATACCTTGTTTTTTTTTGTTTTTTTTTTCTGCTACCTGACCCTTAGTGTTTCCTATTGATTTGCGGCTTAATGCATCGATTATCACATTTGCTTTCCCCGGATGGTGTCATATATCAACATCGTAGTCTTTTAATATTTCCAACCCCCTTTTGCTGCCTTTAGTTTAGATCCTTCTATTTAAAGATATATCACAAACTCTTGTAATCAGTATATATATCAACCTGAACCCCATACGAATAATGGCGCCATATCTTTAAAGTAAATATCACCACTGCTAACTCAAAATCATGTGTAGGATAAGTGGTCTCAGGTGGGTGCAATTGTCTTGAGACATACGCTATTACGTTACCGTGTTACATCAATACACATCCTATACAACGTGACCCAAGAACGATACAAATTTTAACCAAAAATCACGTTTAGCGAACTTTGCATATAGCTTATGGTCACGAAGAATCCGTAACACTTGTCGCAAGTGATTAGCATGGTTCTCTCGTGATCTGGAATATCATTTCTAAACATGGTCTCAAACACATCTAACAATGGCTTGTACCACCCTATTCATCACCCATAAAAACTACTAGTGCAGTCATTAGTTCAAATGACATAACTAACGCTCAATAATGACCATACCATGTTCGGAAAGCTATCTTGGGTATATCTTTTTCTTTAACCCTTACTTGATGATAACTCGATCTCAAGTCAATATTTTGAGAAATCTTTGGCACCCGGTAATTGGTCAAATAATTTATAAATTCTGGGGAGGGGATATTTATTCTTAATTGTCACTCTCTTCAGTTGTCGATAATCAATGTCGCACCCCATATTTCTCGCAAAAAGCGGGATTCGATGTGACAACTCTTTTTGGAGGTTTAAAAGAGAAGAGTCGCCACCTAACGAATTAAGGTGCATTAGGGAACCATTCTAGACTAATTACGAACTTGTTTTAATAGTCTACGTTAGCCAGAAATTCGGGTAAGAGTTTAGATTACCTCAAAAGGAAGGTGTTAGGCACCTTTCGAGGTCCACAAATGTGGGTCCCGGCCGAATTCATATATTACGTGGGAATTTCTATGTGATAAGCAAAAAGGTCGATTTATTTTTATTAACTTAATAATAACTAAATGTTTAAAAGATAAAAAGATATTGAACAAATTACACATGCAACGTAATTATTATCTACTCCCTCCGTTTCAAAAAGAATGACCTACTTTCCTTTTTAGTCCGTTTAAAAAAGAATGACCCTTTTCTTTTTTGGCAACACTTTAATTTCAACTTTACACATGGCATGTTTAAGACCACAAGATTCAAGGGCATTTTGGTACATTTGCCATAACTTTAATTTAGGACCACAAGATTCAAAAGTCTTCTTTATTTTCTTAAACTCCGTGCCAAGTCAAACTAGGTCATTCTTTTTGAAACGGAGGGAGTAATTAATAATTAACTAAGTGATAAGGCAAAAATATGTAGATAAATAAAGAAGTAAATTCGATAAGCGAGAAGAGAGAATTGAGATGAAAATGCGGGAAAATCGGTTAATTAATAACTTAAATTAAACTAAACTACCCCAAACCAGTAAAGGAATAAAAATAACAGAGTAAAGAACTTAATTTAAAATTCTTCAAAATTTAAATAAAATCAAGAGTGTTTTATTTTCTTAGAAGAGATAAAATATTTGTTGCTTTATAGGAATGATGCCATGATATTAATAATCGCGTTCATTTTACCTTAGCAACATTTTTAATTGGAGGTCAGTCTTAAGTTATAAAATAGTAATACTAGCATTTTTAAAGACAATTGAATTTTTTTGAGTTTTGAATATACACACAACATATTTACGTATAAGTACACATATCCTCTTTTGCAAAGCTTTGGTAGATGATACTCCCAGGGATGCGTCGGCTTAGTTTAAAAATTCCGAAATTCGGCCTCGTAATTCCTTTCACTTTCCCGCTAACTATAGGTTAGGAGATAGCATTTATGTAGTTAATGATTTTAAGAGAATCAACACTGTCCAGTTCAAATAGTTAAAAACCAAACAATGGTTTTAGCTTTGAGAACTGGAAGTTGTGAAAAGGTGAATAACAATATAAGTTTGGGAGAGAACTAAATATAATAGTTAAGAAAAGAAAAAGCTTAAACACTTAGCACATAATGTTTCAAATATGCCTCTTATTTAATTAAAGTTAGTTAGGTGATGGCATGCTTAAAAGATGATTATTTATTTTACGTAATTGAAAACCTATAGGCATGAATTCTAGGCGATAGAGTCCTAATTAACGTACCAAAAATTTAAACTAATATGCTTGAGATTAATTTAAATATGTCGTAACTTTATTTAAATATGCAAAAAAAAAAAAATGATTTTCGAATATGCTGGGATTTGAGTATGCAGAGAAATTATTAAATATGCAAGACTTTAATTTAATAGCGCTAGAAATTATTAAACGTGCAGGAAATTAAAAGAAGTGTGCAGAAATTTATTATTATATTTTTATTTTTATTTTAGTTTACAAAGCATTAAACTTTATTTTTTTACAGAAAATGATCAAAGTGTGTAGAAAAATAAAATGAAGAGTGCAGAAATTTGAATTAAAAATGTGCAGAAATTATTTTAATTTACAGAAAATTAAATAAGTGTGCAGAAAATTATTATAGTGTACAGAAATTTAAAATAAGGAGTGAAGAAATTTACATAAAAATTGTGCAGAAATTGTTTCAATTTACATAAAATTAAATAAGTGTACAGAAATTCATTTTTTATTTGCAGAAAATTATTAAAGTGTGCAGAGATTTATTTAATTTACAAAAACTTATTAATTTAAACGATATTTGCAGAAATTTTTTTTTAATTTACAGAAAATTTAACTGATGGATGCTGAAATTAATTAATTTTAAAATGCTGGAAGTTAGGTTTAAAAGTCTGAAAATAAATACAAATGCTGAAAAATGATTTTTCTAGGTGCTGGAAATTAGTTTTAATATTACTAAAAATTAATTTTAGAATGCTGGAAAATTGATTAAACATGCTAAAAAATATTTTATTTTTTTTAGATGCTGGAAATTTAATAAACATGCTGGAAATCCTTTATTACGTGCTGCAAATCAATTTTAACATGCCAAAAATTAAACATACTTGAATTAAGTTGATCTAACACGTTGGGGTTAGTTAATAATTCTAAAAAATACAATCGGTTAACATGCTAAAATTTAATTAATAAACCTAGAAAATGTTGCTTAGGTGATAAAATAATTATGTTAACACATTTAAGTCACATAATCCCCGCCCCATAAGCATACCCATATTTTATTACATCTAGTGTTTATACAAATTATTACAAACTCAATACATATAAAAGACAGTGGAAGGAAAAGAAAAAGCTATTTGGGTAGCTTTAAACACCATCCCTCCGGCCTAAAGCAACTCTTCGCCGCGAACCACTATCCACCCAATATAGTACTCCCTCCGTCCCATTTTATGTGACCTACTTTCCTTTTTGGTCCGTCCCAAAAAGAATATCCTATTTCCTTATTTGGTAACTTTTTGAAGGCACAATTACTCTTTTACCCTTATTGGTCCCACTTAATTAAAAAGTGAATGCATTACCTTTTATTTTTTAAGGACAATATGGTAAACATTATCAAGTTAAAGCTTATTTCTTAAACTCCGTGCCCAGTCAAATTAGGCCATATAAAATGGGACGGAGGGAGTACCTGTTAAATAGAGCCCAGCGACAAACAGAGTCCTAGAGCATACTGCAACATCTAGTGCCATACTTAATCACAGAAACATAGGCCATCATTTTCCAATAAAGGCAAATAGTGATTAAGATATTTTAATGGATTAGCAGAGACCAAAACACACAGGCATTTAGGGACAGAAGGTTTGAAAGAGCATGCCAGCACTTAAAGATTTTAGGGAATGCACACCGAAACAAGATCAAACATAGAACTTAACATACAAGTATCGAATGCATCGTTTAATAGAACTAACCGGTTGATAGTAGAAAGCAAATGAGCGAAACACACTTTAACAGCACTCAAGGTGGGACCAACGAAACAGTAAGCAAAGGATAGGTACTTCTTAAACCACCAGCAAGATGAAAACACAGTCCCTTTGTATGTGACCAATCAGAAACTTAAAATATTTTAGTCGTAGAAACTGTCGTCTTTTTTTTTTTCCTTTTCTCTTCTTTTCCCCTTTTTCCTCTTTCTTTTTTTTTTCTCCCCTTTTGAATGAGTAGGGGGGCCCTTTATATAGGCCAAGGTGTACAGATTTTAAGGCAGAGGAAAAAGTTTGGGAATCAATTAGGGAAATAAAAGGAAAATAAATATTCATCGTAATTAATGAGAACTTTTTTTTCTTAAAGAGAAGGTTGAATCAGTTAAGAAGAGAAAATCATGTGATATTACCATAAATAAATGAGTAAGAATCTATCCGAAAAAAAATAAGGTTAACGAAATCAGCGAATATACTTGAAAGAATATTAGTTTGCCATAATATGTAGAGGTAGTAAAAATGGCTGCGTGTTTTTCAAAATTAGTCGTATAGACCGAACAAAAAATCCAAACTTACCATAATGCTGCACAAAATTATCACAAATTGCCATATTTAAACATGTAAAGTTGTCTCATACCACATACCACTATATACATAGCCAAGATTCTGAAATCAAATCAATTAGTGCAATTTCAATGAAAACCACAAACATATTGTCAAGAATGATCAATCGAAAGGGCATTAATCACGGATTGGAGTTAGGCAAGAAAACAAGTTGGTCACTATCATATAGTATCTATCTTGACAAATATATTAACAAATTCATAAATAACCAAACTTTAAGGCATAATCACGTTGTAGCAATTAGGTTGAGAATCTGAGTTCATGTAAAATTGGGGTTTTCATATACGATAGTTTAACCGTGTAAATAAACATAAAATTGACATAAATAAATCAAAATCCTTAGGCATGTTTTCCTAAATTTTAACTCTGAAAATCAAGCAAATGCCCTAAATTTTAACTCTGAAAATCAAGCAAATGGCCTAAATTTTAACGCTGAAAATCAAGCAAATGCAAACAAAAAAGATGGGATTTAATTCGTAATAGAAATCAAACCCGGAATATTCATCGTTCTTCGATCTTGAAGAGCCAATTTACGGCTTCCTCTCCCCGAAGACCTAAGTTATTTCTTGAATCACAGAGGGAGACAAAATTCTTTCCGTCGATAGAGGTGCGTCTGGTGAAGCTGGCCGGTGGCGTTGATCGTGTGGTTGCCGGCATGGTTTTGCCAGAGTGTGGCACCATCGGCGGCTGGTGGGGTTCGCCGGTGATGAAGAGAAGAGGGAGATCGGGTTTGAGAGAGAAGAGAGGCGACGGGTAAGAGAAAGAAAAGGTTGAGGCGGATGGTTTGTGGTGGGGCGGCGACTGGAGCGGGGTTTGGCCGGCTGTGAAGGTGACGGCTATGGGTTTTTCGGTGAGGATGGAGAAGAGAGAGAGATCGGTGGAGAGAAAAAGTGTGAGGTGCGGCTGTGGGTTCCGCCGGCGGTGGGGGGTGGCTCGACGTCGGCTCAGTGGGGTTGGTCACTGGTGGTGTGGTGGTATGTGCGTCCTCCACCGGCAGGGATTCGCCGGTGGCATGGTGGGGACGACGATGGGGTTGAGAGAGACAAGGAGTGGTGCGGCTGTGAGTTTTGATTAGGGTTAGGTTTGGGGTAGGTTTTAATTAAAAAAGGAAAGAAAAGATATAATTAATCTGAGCCATTAGATCATATTTGATCTACGGCTGAGATTAAAATTAGAATATGGGTCAGATCCGGGTCGGATATGGGTCAGAAATTGGGTTTGATAAAAATTTGAATTTGGGGATTTTAATTTTAGGTTAAATCTAAATCAATTTAGGTTAAAATTGGGGTACAAAAATGGCTAAAAGTTAAATAAATTAGGGGAATTGAATTAGACTGTTATTTCATAAATAAATCAAAATTAATCAATTTCATAAAATCATTATGTAATGTATTATTTAAAATCGGCGATAAATAATAATTGAAAATAGATTATTTACTTTGTAAATTATGAATACGAATTTTAATAATAACACTATAATAATAATAATAATAATAATAATAATAATAATAATAAGCAATAAACTATGTGTTTGTAAATTATGAGTATGCATATTTGAGGAAATAATTTAATAAATATTTATAAAATTATGTAAAAATAGTTGTATATTAGTAAATTATATATTATATAAGAATATAAAATTAAATGCTAAAAATAAATTGGATATCTTAAAATTATGAATATGAAATGGAAGAATTTATTTGATACCAGAAAATAATAATTAAAAAATTCAAACTAATATCTTTGATAAAATAGTAGCCTGTGAGGAATATCGGGAGGTCAAAATTGAGTGTTAACAGCTGCCCCTTCGTTGCTTGGGAATGATGGAAGAATTGTCGAGCAACGAACGTTGACATCGTAGCCAATTTTATCTGACCGATAGGATGGTTGGCTGGAGTTAAAGATTCGCAGGGAGTTTGTCAAAATAATGGGCCGAGACTTAGTTTCAAGTAGCCTACATATCTCGAGTTTTACGAGAATCAGGCCGTGTGTAGTTCTAGATTTAGGAACGAAGAATATTCCTAAAGAATATAGATGATACGGTATACGGGCAACAATAAAGATAGTATGGACTGATGAGATTGGAGTGGATCAAATTCAACAATGGTAGTTTAGTGAGAAGTGTGAGAATGAGAAGTGAATGTGTTTCTAACTGTATTGGAGTGACGGAGAGAAAATGGAGTTGTATCTCGGAAATGGGAGTGAGAGTTACTCCCATTTTGTCTCGTTCTTCTTTAATTACCTGCGCACTTTCTAGCATAACTAAATAAAATGATTAGAGCATGGGAATAAATGATACGTAATTGTTGCAAACATTTAAACATGATGCAATTTTCCCTTTAGACTATGAGCATTTGCTTTAAGACGACAAAGATGATGTCTTAAGCTATGATGTCTTAGGGCCATGATAGCGAAAATTAAATCCTAAGGCCATGAAATGATGTACGCAGGCCATGAAAATGACGCCTTTAGACCATGAAGCCTTCAGAGCATGATAAGCAAAAGTAAATCCTTAGGCCATGAAATGATGTCTGCAGGCTATGACGATGATGCCTTTGGACTATGACGCCTTAGGGTAGTTATATAATGATTAAAGAAAGTGTATCTGTATTGATTGGCATAACTTGATGTAGTTCAGCAACCCGATGCAATTTGTATGCTTGATTGCGGATTCTGCAGGTGCAATGTAATGTAGATTTCTGCGGATGCGCTGTGGAGTGAACTCTTGCGGGAGCCATGCAATATCGACCCTTTGTAGGAGTCGTGTAATGTTCATTTCTTCGGATGCACTATGGAGTGGACTCTTGCGGGAGCCATGCAAATTTGATCCTTGCAGGAGCCGTGCAATATTCATTTTTGCGGATGCACTGTGGTGTGGACTCTTGCGGGAGCCATGCAATATTGACTCTTTTAAGAGCCGTGCAATGTTCATTTCTGCGGATGAGCTGCGGAGTGAACTCTTGCGGGAGCCATGCAATATTGACCCTTGCAGGAGCCATGCAATGTGGATTTCTTTAGATGCACTACGGTGTGGACTCTTGCGTGAGCCATGCAATATTGACCCTTGCAGGAGCCATGCAATGTTGAGGAGAGGATAGAGTAGCTTAGCTGCTTTCCCATGTTGGATGCATAGTGAGTTTTCTTTGATGATGATCGTTAAGGTGATGCAAGGTAGCCACTGCATTTGTACCTGTTGTTTCTGCACTCAAAGAAAGAATGTAAGTTTGTAAAAAAAGGGGGAGGTTGATTTATGCCTCTGCTATGACTGGCGTGCTTCCTCCTCGCTTGATATTGTGGACCGATAATAGGCTTCGTTCGAGCTTTGTACTTGGGTAGAAATAAAACAAGTTTTAAAAATCATGTTTCGAAAATGTTTGCCTTTGAAAAATGAGAAATGAAAAAAAGAAATCGAAATAGTATTGAATCATTGATTGTGACACGTTTCGAGACGACAAAACTTCTTATAAGTGAATATCTTAGAAATTTTTTATCTTCAAAAATTTCTGCCCCAGTGTAGATTTGATTGCTTTGATAGGTGCAGGTTTCTTGCTGTGAATTTTTGAGATCTCCTCAAAAATTCTGCCCCAGTATCATAGTTGCACAAATACTATTTCATGGAATTTTTGAGATACTCTCAAAATTTTTGCCCCAGTTACATGCTTTAAAGGGGAAATAGGAAAATTTTATTATGATAGGACCGAACTCCAAAGGAGCGCCTACGTATCCCTCTTAAACGGGAATCAGGTCAAACGTAGTTTCAATTACAAGGTAAGAAGGTATGACATAAAACTTAAACATAATATCTCTTAACAGTATCTGAATTGATAAGCTTGGACCAAACTTTGCCATTCATTTCGGCAAGTATGAGTGCTCCACCTGTCATAACCCGATGAACCACATAGGGTCCTTGCCAATTCGGCGAGAACTTACCTTTTGCTTTATCTTGGTGCGGAAAGATCTTTTTCAAAACCAACTGCCCGGGCGAGAAGTGCCTCGGTTTAACCTTCTTGTTGAAAGCTCTGGCCATTCTATTTTGATAGAGTTGACCATGACAGACTGTGTTTATCCTCTTTCCGTCTATGAGTGTCAGTTGCTCGAATCTACCTTGTACCCATCAAGCGTCACTCAATTCTGCTTCCTAAATGATTCTAAGAGAGGGTATTTCTACCTCAGCAGGTATCACTGCTTCACTACCATAAACCAGAAGATAAGGCGTGGCACCTGTAGAGGTTCTGATTGTAGTGCGGTATCCTAGAAGGGCAAAAGGTAACTTTTCATGCCAATGCCTGTAATTATCAATCATCTTTCGAAGTATCCTCTTGATATTTTTATTGGCAACTTCCACCGCTCCATTCATTTATGGCCTGTATGCTGTGAAGTTTATATGTTTGATCGTGAACATCTCACATGTTGTTCTCATCAAATCGCTATTGAGGTTGGCACCATTATCTATGATGATAGACTCAGGTACTCCAAATCGGCAAATAATGTGATTTCGAAAAAAATCATCTACAACCTTCTTTGTGACTAACTTATGAGAAGTGGCTTCAACCCACTTAGTGAAGTAGTCAATTGCAACAAGAATAAACCTATGTCCGTTAGACGCGGCTGGTTCAATAGGACCAATGACATCCATGCCCCAAGCTGCTAAGGCCCAAGGGGAGCTAGTGACGTGGAGTTTTTTGGGAGAAACTCGAATCATGTCGGCATGAGTTTGGAACTGATGACACTTTTGCACATAACGAATGCAATTGGTCTCCATAGTCAACCAAAAGTAACCTGACCTCAATATCTTCTTTGCCAGCATAAATTCGTTCATGTAAGGTCCGCATGTTCCAGCATGTATCTCCTCGATCAACCTGGATGCTTCCCTAGCTTCTATGCATCTTAGCAAACCCAAATCTGGAGTCCTTTTATAAAGAATTTCTCCATTTAAAAAGAATTGATTTGCTAACCTTTGAATGGTGCGCTTCTGGATACTTGTTGCATTCTCTGGATAATCCCCGTTTTTCAAATATCCCTGTATATTAGTATACCACGATTTTCCATCCACTTCTTCCTCTACATAAAAGCAATATACAGGCTGCTTTTGTATGTGATTGGGGATGGGATCGATATAATTCTTGTCTGGATGCTGGATCATGGAAGACAAAGTGGCCAAAGCGTCTGCGAACTCATTCTGGATTCTTGGAACATGCTTGAACTCTATCTTGCGAAACCTCTTGCGCAACTCTTCTATAAAATCTAAGTACGGTAGGAGTTTTGTGTTTTTTGCGGCCTACTCACCTCGTACTTGATGAATCAATAAATCTGAATCTCCAATCACCAATATCTCCTGGACATTCAAATCGATCGCTAGACAAAGCCCTAAAATACAAGCTTCATATTCAGCCATGTTGTTAGTGTAGGGGAATCTGAGTTTGGTTGACACAGGATAATGTTGACCAGTCTCTGAGATCAAAATGGCGCCAATACCCACTTCTTTGAAATTTACAGCTCCATCAAAGAATAATCTCCAGCCATCATATTCTTCGGAGATGTCCTCCCCTACGAATGCTACTTCTTCATCAGGAAAGTAGGTTTTTAAGGGCTCATACTCTTCATCCATGGGATTCTCGGCCAAATGATCTGCCAAGGCTTGTGCTTTTACAGCTTGCTGCGTGACATAGACTATGTCAAATTCGCTCAATAATATTTACCATTTAGCTAGCTTCCCTGTAGGCATTGGTTTCTGAAATATATACTTCAGAGGATCCATTCTGGAGATCAAATAGGTTGTGTATGCCGAGAGATAGTGTCTCAATTTCTAAACTATCCAAGTTAAGGCACAACACGTGCGTTCCAATAAGGAATACCGAGCCTCATACGATGTAAATTTCTTGCTCATGTAATAAATTGCCTGCTCCTTTCTGCCTGTCTCATCATGTTGCCCCAGAATACAATCAAAAGCGTTATCCATCATAGATAAATACAATAGTAATAGCCTACCAGGTTTGGGAGGAACCAGAATGGGAGGATTTGATAAATAATCCTTGATTTTGTCAAACGCTTGTTGACACTCTGTCGTCCATTCTAGAGCCGCATCCTTTTTCAGTAGTTTGAAAATCTGCTCACAAATAATGGTAGACTGAGCTATGAAGCGACTGATATAGTTAAGGCGACCCAAGAAACTCATTACCTCTTTCTTGCTTTTCGGAGGTGGAAGATCCTCAATCTCTTTGATCTTGGTTGGATCCAATTCTATACCTCGTCGACTGACAATGAAGCCTAGCAATTTTCCTGCAGGGACCCCGAAGACACATTTCACAGGATTCAACTTCAAATTGTACTTCCTTAGTCTGTTAAAAACCTTTTCCAGGTCGTCCAGATGATTTGATCCCTTTTTGGATTTAATGATGATGTCATCCACATAAACTTCAATTTCTTTGTGGATCATGTCATGGAACAAAGCGGTCATGGCCCTCATGTATGTAGCTCCAACATTTTTCAACCCGAAGGGTATAAACTTGTAATAATAGGTTCCCCAAGAGGTAATAAAAATAGTTTTCTCAGCGTCATCATCATGCATCTTTATCTGATGATAACCGGCGAAGCAATCCACAAATGACTGTGTTTCATGCTTGGCATAATTATTAATTAACAAATGTATATTCGGGAGCGGAAAATCATCCTTCGGACTAGCTTTGTTGAGATCCCTATAATCCACACAAACTCTGACCTTCCCATCTTTCTTGTGGACAGGCACGACATTGGCCAACCAGGTTGGATACTCAGTTACTTGGAGGATACCGACTTCAATTTGCTTCAAAATTTCCTCTTTAATTTTCAGACTCAGATCAGGTTTGTATTTTCTCAGCTTTTGCTTAATGGGAGGAAAGGATGGATCAGTGGGCAACCTGTGAGCTATAATTGATGTGCTTAGTCCTGTCATATCGACATACAATCAAGCAAAAACATCCGGGTGTTTCTTCAGAAACTAGATATATTCCTCCTTCTTATCTTTTGGCATATAAATACTAACACGGGTTTCTTTTACTGTCTCAGAATTCCCTATGTTCACTATTTTTGATTCTACAAAGTTTGCCTTGGGTTTATCTTCAAAATCCTCAACCTTACTAACAAATTCCTCGGGCACTTCACTTTCTTCCACCTCTTCTAATTCACTTATATTATGTTGCACAGTCTCATTATGTGTCACGATCTCAGACTCAACATTTTTAAAAGTGATTTTGCTGAAAGAAATAGAAATAAACAATATCAATAAAATGAAAAGAGATCTTTTATTAATTCAAATAGCTTAAAGGTCTTTAAACATAACAAAATAACTAAAAGATGTAAATTAGCTCAAAATCGAGTCCATTTATTTCAAACAATAATATGAAAATCAAAATCTTCAAATCTACCCAAGTGCTCGGCGAGGCCTGGAAGGAGTGGCAGTCCAATTGCTGAGTGTAGACTTTCGTTCAACGTTCTGAATAGGGGCTCCTCTCTCCTTTCTGATGATGACATTACAATCTTCTCTTTCAGCTTTAGTCAAAAACAAATTCTTTAAACTTTCCAGTATTTCATCTTCACCGTCATTAAAATCTGATACAATGATAGAGAAAGATCAAGAGCCTGACCCTTGTCCATGTATCCTAAACTGGAAGTGTCATTCTTTACAGAAAGGTATATTGGTTCAACTATTCCTTGTAATCTAGCCCCAAGACCCTTACCTGGTTTATATCCCGACTTGAGCATTTTTTCACCTTTAGTCTTCCAACTCAGCTCTTCTTCCAAATTTCCAACCATCTCTAATGTGTGAAACATTTCCCCATCAAGAACTCCCTTTCCTTCAATAGCATATACGGGATATCCTCTTTCACCATGTATTACCACCTCTTGGTGATCGTACTCGAATTTGAGACATTGGTGTAGTGTGGAGGGGACTGCACCAGCCATGTGAATCCATGGCCTACCAAGCAAGAGGTTGTAGGAAGCAGGGATGTCCATCACCTGAAATGTCACGGGAAAAGTAATGGGACCCATTACCATGTCCAATGTAATCTCCCTAATAGTATCTCACTGGGAGCCATCAAACGCTTTCATGTTCATCTTCCAACTTTGCATTTTAGCCAAATCGACCTCCAACCTTGTCAGTGTATCTAAAGGACAAATGTTCAATCCTGAACCTAGATCAATCAACCCTCGAGATACAACCTTTTCCCCGTGCTGCACTGTAACATGCAAGGCTTTGTTGTGCGACCTTCCTTCAGGTGGCAGCTCATCCTCGTGATAGGATATCTTGTATGCCTCGAATACTTGCCCGACCATGTGGGCCATATATTCCCATGTTATAGTAGATGGTAGATAGGCTTCACTTAACACCTTCATCAGAGCATTTTTATGGTGTTCAGAAGTCTACAGCAGTGTCAGGATGGATATTTGAGCTGGGGTCTTGTTTAGCTGCTCTATCACAGAGTATTCTATAGCCTGTATCTTCTTCCAAGCACCACTATCCTCCATTTCTATCACGGGTGGTTTGCTTTTACTAGAACTTTCCTGAGTCAAATTTTCTGGTGTATATATTCTCCCAGATCTGGTGACGCCTTGGGCGACGTCTGCTTCAGCCACTCTTGCTTTACCTAGAGTATTCTGCTCATAATTCCACGAAATTGCATGGGAGTTATATGAAATTGGGGAGGCTCTAATGACTGTGAAAGGAGTCTTAGGTACTGCTACCTCAACCTCAAACGGTGCCTGCTTTGGTGTACTAATGGGCGTACCATTTGCCTTTTTAATGAACCAAATAGAGTTTTCCAGGTCCACCAATTCATCAACATCGAGCATGTTTACTTGATGATCCGGTAACGGATTGTTGGTGACATTCGGCGTCAGATCTTTCAACTAAATGGCCTTAGTGTCGATCAACATCTGGATTTTGTCCTTCAGAGTATAGCATATTTCTATGGTATGACCCCTCATCCCAGAATGATACGCGCAAACCTTGGTAGGATCAAAATGTTTGGCTTGAGTATTCTCACGTCTGGCAACAATGGGCGTGACATAGCCCGCTTTCTTAAGTCTTTCGTACAGTTGGGCTATAGGTTCGTCTAAGAGAGTGTATTGGTTTTTCTGGAAATTGGCTCTGGGTCTTTGACTTTGTTGGGGAGAAGGCTGGGGTGTTAGGACATGAGTGGGTTGGACATTATACACGGGATAAGCAGGGCTTTGGAATTGTGGATATAGTGGATATGGGGTAGGTGCTTGGTATAGAGGGGAGTGATATGGCATTGGAGTTTGCATTTGGTATGGAGATATTGGGTATGGCATTGGAGATTGTGGGTAGGGAGGCGGAGTTGTGATAGGAGTTTGGTAATTGGGCACACTTTTTGAAGGCTGGGCTAACATCACTGTACCTACCTCTTTTTTCTTCTTATTCTTAGTAATTCCTCCAGACTGTAGAGCTTTGTTGGAAGCCTGTAAAGCTTCTAGATTAATGATGCTTCCATTCTTAAGACCTTCCTCAAGCATTTCACCTACCGTAATGATTTCAGCAAAACTCTTATCCACAACGGTTATCATTTTCTCAAGATATTGCGGCTCCTGCGCGCGAATAAAGTACTCCTTCATTTGAGATTCTTCAATCGGGGGTCTAGCTCTTCTAGCCTTAGACCTCCATCTTATAGCATAATCCCTGAATGACTCATTAGGCTTTTTCTTCAAAGTCTGCATATAGAACCAGTTAGGAGCATTGTCAATGTTGAACCCGAACCGTTCCATAAAATCTGACGCCATATCGATCCAGCCTTTTCATTTCCTTGCATCCTGCTCAATATACCATGTTAAGGCTTCTCCAGTGAGACTTCTCATGAACATTTTTCATTCTTATTCTCTCGTCTCTCCCAACTCCAGCCAGCTTATCACAATACATACGCAAATGCGTCTTGGGATCTCTAGTCCCATTATACAATTCAAACTTTGGAGGTTTGTACCCCTCCAGTAACTCCACATCAGGGTGTATACATAAGTCTTCATAACTGATCCCCCTTTACCCTTTGCTTCCCTCAAGTTGCATCGCAGGGTCCTTTTCTGAAGGATCAAGTGCATACTGAGGGTAGGTAAATGGGGTTGTTTCGACATAGATGGGGTTCAAAGATTTGCTACCGGATGTTTGGTTGTAGGATGTGTTAGCGAAAGGCGTATGTAGGTAGGTGGGATATTTAGTATTTTGGACATGCTGAGTGGGATATATGGGATTTGGAGTATTGTGGGTATTTTGAGGAAGGGGAATGTTTTAGATATTTTGAGATAAGGAATGGTTTTGGATGTTTTGGGGAGGAGGAAGATTTTGGATGTTTTGAGGAAGAAGAAGATTTTGGATGTTTTGAGGGGTGGGGAGATTTTGGACATTTTGAGTTGAGGGAAATTGATGGCTTGGGGTAGAGGTTTGGGATTTTGCACCAGTATGACTATCCACTTGTGGTTCGAGAGGAGTATTAAGGGTAACAGAAAGATTGGCCAAGTTGCGCACTTGCGCTAATTCTCCTTGCAGTTCGAGAATTTGTTGCCCCATTCTTATGATAATTTCGTTTTGTCCCATGACACTTTCTCCCTCTGTGCTTTTGTCTGCAGCGCTATTGTTATCTCCCATTTTCTCTTTGTCTTTCGAACTTGTAAGAGGAGGAGAAAGAGGAGGAGGAGCCCCTTTTGATCGTGTGTGATAGGCCAGAGTGCACAAATCAACCTTTGGGAAAGGGGATAGGCCAGAGTGCACAAATCAACCTTTGGGAAAGGGGAAAGACAAAAACAACAAGATCCAAAATTAGTGTGTTAATGGCATAAGGAAAACACACATTAGACACATTGTTCGACGTTTCCTATTTTGGGTGCCTCTTTTGAGCCAGAGGGGAGCCTATCGTTGTTTGAGAGATAAATATGTCATAAAAATAATGCCATTTGCTCATAAAATAAACCCCAACAAAATTGAAAAATTCATTAAACTAAATTGTCTCAAAAACCGAAAATACAAAGCAATATTTAAAGAAATAAACTAAATTCTGAAAACATCTTCCTCTTTGTCTTTTTTTTTGTAGGCATCTAAAGCTTTGTTAAAGCGATGGCGGCAAGTCAGGAGCTATGATAGTGCTAGTGTTCCTCCAAGGATTCCCATGCTAAGACATTCTTTGCCTTATCGATCAAACTCTTCACAAAGTTCTTGCACCTTTTCCTCCACACTTAGAGCGCGTTGCCTCCAAAATTCTAGTTCTTTTCCCATTTCTGCTATCTCCTTTGCATTATCATCATGCAATTGGCGATGTTGTGTCTCAGATTCCAAAACCCTTTTATTAGACTTGCAGTATAGGACTTGGGCCTCAACTTCTTTGTCATTAACCTGTTTGCCTCTTTTAACGCTCGAAGTCACATTGTTTTTCAAGTCAGCGTGCAACCATTCAATATAGCCTACTACATAACCTGTTTGATATCTGTCTGATTCGATACTCTTTTTGTCCAAAAAATTCTTCTTGCCCCAAGTTTTGGCAATATCAGTGGCATGTGGAATTCTGTTATTTTGATAATCCACCCGATGTTCATCCATGTTGGTCACCTTTGGTATTATTTGTTTCCTGCCTGCTTGCCTCATTACTCTTGCGGAAGCATATGGTTGAAGGCCATGGAGTCCCATCAAAATCAAGTAGACTTGATGTTGAGTGTATATCACAAAGTTCGTACTAGGAAACCAGTCAAACATCCATTGAACAGACTCTTCAGTCAAAGTACTCAACATCTGTCCCCACTTTTCTACCTCATTTGGTCGTTTGATTCTTGTGACCCCCATGGTAACTCGAAATTGGTGTGCAGAAATATTGTCAGTCCCAGTTGGCATACGCATTCTTTTCAACCCATGCACCTTTTGAAGGTGTTCGATCAACCATAATTGCAACAACAAATTACATCCTTCAAATCGTTTGTCTCCATTCTTGCAACAACCCAGGGCCTGATAGATATCAGCTAGGATCATGGGTACGATCGTGCACGGTCCTTTATCAATCCCATTACACAAAGCATCGGCCACCGTAATTAAGCGGGTGTGTATTACTTCGTCCGCCCCATTTGGAAAGACCACCATTCCTAAGAAGTAGACGATAAATGCAAAAACCCTCTTACTTTCCCATGACTTAGGATCAGGGCTCTCTGCTTCATACACTTGCCGACTATGACGGTGTCCAAATTTATCAAACAAATGACTTCCTGGAATCTTAGATTTCATCACATATGACACCATCATGCTGCCTTGAAGCCCTAACTTGTCTCGAACCTCTTCTAAGGTGACACTTTTTGGAATAATGACCTCAGCTTTAGGCCAGCTATTTTTTGGCAACAAATTCATATCTTCGGCATACCCTCCGATTTCCTCAAGAAGTGGGGTCATCTCAACGTCACCGAACCTGAACACGGACCTTTTCTCATCCCAAAATGCAGTGGCAGCCTCAATAAGTTCCCTGCACAGGGTGACATTGATAAGAGATGGCAAGCTTCCCAATACCTTTCTTATTGCGGCTTGTCCCTCTAAACCCAAGTCTAGCCACCACGACTCCATCTGCTTTGGCATGCACCAAACTATACTGAACCTTGGATATGACGTAGGTGGTGCCATTAAACCTGGAGAACAAAAAGGTTAGCCTACCCTACCCCCAAAGAGCAAATGAAAACATTTAGACATATTTATCTCTAAAAAAAACACATAAATTATGAGGGCGTCCTTTTCGAGATTGTGAAATCCCTTAGAACTTAGGGCATGGTTTTCCTAGCAAAGTATCCTAGGCTTTAAGATTCATATTTCTTAGTAAAGGAATAGACAGACAGGATCTAAGAATAAGAGTGATTTTGACACGGTTCCCTCAAGCGGACAACTTGAGAGTGGGAAGGCTCATGACTGTCGACGCACCGCTGATAGACCGATTCATGAGACATTCCCATAAGGTGTTTTAGAATACGAACGTCCGTGCAACCACGCAACCATTCTTAAAAAAACAAAGAGGTTCCAAGTGGAGGGAGATATGAGCAGAATGCCAGTTATATAAAATGGTAACACGCAGCAAATAATAGCATGCTTGAGTAGAAATAAACAGATAGAAAAAGAAAGATAAATGCATAATAAGAAATTGCATATAAACAAATAAAAAAAAAAGGGTACGGAAAGGGATTGACATGGAAGAAACTAAATAAAATAATGGGAAAAGGGATGGGATATAGCATGATCAATATTAAAAACTAATAAATTAAAAACACAGAGTTAATAATAAAGTAAGAGACCCAAATAGCTTAAAAATCCCACATAACATACAAAATCGTATTGGTTAGAACCTAAGTATCCCCAGCAGAGTCTCCATGCTGTCGCGCCCCATCTTTCTCGTGAAAAGCGGGATTCGATGTGACAACTCTTTTTGGAGGTTTAAAAGAGAAGAGTCGCCACTTAACGAATTAAGGTGCATTAGGGCACCATTCTAGACTAATTACGAACTTGTTTTAATAGTCTACGTCAGCCAGAAATTCGGGTAAGGGTTTAGATTACCTCAAAAGGAAGGTGTTAGGCACCTTTCGAGGTCCACAAATGTGGGTCCCGGCCGAATTCATATATTACGTGGGAATTTCTATGTGATAAGCAAAAAGGTCGATTTATTTTTATTAACTTAATAATAACTAAATGTTTAAAAGATAAAAAGATATTGAACAAATTACACATGCAACGTAATTATTATCTAATTAATAATTAACTACGTGATAAGGCAAAAATATGTAGATAAATAAAGAAGTAAATTAGATAAGCGAGAAGAGAGAATTGAGATGAAAATGCGGGAAAATCGATTAATTAATAACTTAAATTAAACTAAACTACCCCAAACCAGTAAAGGAATAAAAATAACAGAGTAAAGAACTTAATTTAAAATTCTTCAAAATTTAAATAAAATCAAGAGTGTTTTATTTTCTTAGAAGAAATAAAATATTTGTTGCTTCATAGGAATGATGCCACGATATTAATAATCGCGTTCATTTGACCTTAGCAACATTTTTAATTGGAGGTCGGTCTTAAGTTATAAAATAGTAATATTAGCATTTTTAAAGACAATTGAAATTTTTTGAGTTTTGAATATACACACATAACATATTTACGTATAAGTACACATATCCTCTTTTGCAAAGCTTTGGTAGATGATACTCCCGGAGATGCGTCGACTTAGTTTAAAAATTTCGAAATTAGGCCTCATAATTCCTTTCACTTTCCCGCTAACTATAGGTTAGGAGATAGCATTTATGTAGTTAATGATTTTAAAAGAATCAACACTGTCCAGTTCAAATAGTGAAACCAAACAGTGGTTTTAGCTTTGAGAATTGGAAGTTGTGAAAAGGTGAATAACAATATAAGTTTGGGAGAAAACTAAATATAATAGTTAAGAAAAGAAAAAGCTTAAACACTTATCACATAATGTTTCAAATATGCCTCTTATTTAATTAAAGTTAGTTAGGTGATGACATGGTTAAAAGATGATTATTTATTTTACGTAATTGAAAACCTATAGGCATGAATTCTAGGCGATAGAGTCCTGATTAACGTACCAAAAATTTAAACTAATATGCTTGAGATTAATTTAAATATGTCGTAACTTTATTTAAATATGCAAAAAAAAATGATTTTCGAATATGTTGGGATTTGAGTATGCAGAGAATTTATTAAATATGCAAGACTTTAATTTAATAGCGCTAGAAATTATTAAACGTGCAGGAAATTAAAAGAAGTGTGCAGAAATTTATTATTATATATATATATATATTTTAGTTTACAAAGAATTGAACTTTATTTTTTTTACAGAAAATGATCAAAGTGTGTAGAAAAATAAAATGAAGAGTGCAGAAATTTGAATTAAAAATGTGCAGAAATTATTTTAATTTACAGAAAATTAAATAAGTGTGCAGAAAATTATTATAGTGTACAGAAATTTACATAAAAAATTGTGCAGAAATTGTTTCAATTTACAGAAAATTAAATAAGTGTACAGAAATTCATTTTTTATTTGCAGAAAATTATTAAAGTGTGCAGAGATTTATTTAATTTACAGAAACTTATTAATTTAAACGATATTTGCAGAATTTTTTTTAATTTACAAAAAATTTAACTGATGGATGCTAAAATTAATAAATGTTAAAATGCTGGAAGTTAGGTTTAAAAGTCTGAAAATAAATACAAATGCTGAAAAATGATTTTTCTAGGTGCTGGAAATTAGTTTTAATATTACTAAACATTAATTTTAGAATGCTGAAAAATTGATTAAACATGCTAAAATATAATTTATTTTTTTTAGATGCTGGAAATTTAATAAACATGCTGGAAATCCTTTATTACATGCTGGAAATCAATTTTAACATGCCAGAAATTAAACATACTTGAATTAAGTTGATCTAACACGTTGGGGTTAGTTAATAATTCTAAAAAATACAATCGGTTAGCATGCTAAAATTTAATTAATAAACCTAGAAAATGTTGCCTAGGTGATAAAATAATTATGTTAACACATTTAAGTCACATAATCCCCGCCCCATAAGCATACCCATATTTTATTACATCTAGTGTTTATATAAATTATTACAAACTCAATACATATAAAAGACAGTGGAAGGAAAAGAAAAAGCTATTTGGGTAGCTTTAAACACCATCCCTCCGGCCTAAAGCAACTCTTCGCCGCGAACCACTATCCACCCAATATAGTACCTGTTAAACAGAGCCCAACGACAAACAGAGTCCTAGAGCATATTGCAACATCTAGTGCCATAATTAATCACAGAAACATAGGCCATCATTTTCCAATAAAGGCAAATAGTAATTAAGATATTTTAATGGATTAGCATAGACCAAAACACACAGGCATTTAGGGACAGAAGGTTTGAAAGAGCATTCCAACACTTAAAGATTTTAGGGAATGCACACCGAAACAAGATCAAACATAGAACTTAACATACAAGTATCAAATGCATCGTTTAATAGAACTAACCGGTTGATAGTAGTAAGCAAATGAGAGAAACACACTTTAACAGCACTCAAGGTGGGACCAACGAAACAGCAAGCAAAGGATAGGTACTTCTTAAACCACCAGCAAGATGAAAACACAGTCCCTTTGTATGTGACCAATCAGAAACTTAAAATATTTTAGTTGTAGAAACCGTCGTCTTTTTTTTTTTTTTTCCTTTTCTCTTCTTTTCCCCTTTTTCCTCTTTCTTTTTTTTTTCTCCCCTTTTGAATGAGCAGGGGGCCCTTTTATATAGGCCAAGGTGTACAGATTTTAAGGCAAAGGAAAAAGTTTGGGAATCAATTAGGGAAATAAAAGGAAAATAAATATTCATCATAATTAATGAGAATTTTTTTCTTAAAGGGAAGGCTGAATCAGTTAAGAAGAGAAAATCACGTGATATTATAATAAATAAATGAGTAAGAATCTATCCGGACAAAAATACGGTTAACGAAATCAGCGAATATACTTGAAAGAATATTAGTTTGCCCTAATAGGTAGAGGTAGTAAAAGTGGCTGCGTGTTTTTCAAAATTAGTCGTATAGACCGAACAAAAAATCCAAACTTACCATAGTGTTGCACAAAATTATCACAAATTGCCATATTTAAACATGTAAAGTTGTCTCATACCACATACCACTATATACATAGCCAAGATTCTGAAATCAAATCAATTAGTGCAATTTCAATGAAAATCACAAACATATTGTCAAGAATGATCAATCGAAAGGGCATTAATCACGGATTGGAGTTAGGCAAGAAAACAAGTTGGTCACTATCATATAGTATCTATCTTGACAAATATATTAACAAATTCAGAAATAACCAAATTTTAAGGCATAATCATGTAGTAGCAATTAGGTTGAGAATATGAGTTCATGTAAAATTGGGGTTTTCATATATGATAGTTTAATCGTGTAAATAAACATAAAATTGAAATAAATAAATCAAAATCCTTAGGCATGTTTTCCTAAATTTTAACTCTGAAAATCAAGTAAATGCCCTAAATTTTAACTCTGAAAATCAAGCAAATGCAAGCAAAAAAGATGGGATTTAATTCGTAATAGAAATCAAACCCGGAATATTCATCGTTCTTCGATCTTGAAGAGACAATTTACAGCCTCCTCTCCCCGAAGACCTAAGTTATTTCTTGAATCATGGAGGGAGACAAAATTCTTTCTGGCGATAGAGGTGCGTCTGGTGAAGCTGGCCGATGGCGTTTATCGTGTGGTTGCCGGCATGGTTTTGCCGGAGTGTGGCACCGCCGGCGGCTGGTGGGGTTCGCCGGTGATGAAGAGAAGAGGAAGATCGAGTTTGAGAGAGAAGAGAGGCGGCGGGTAAGAGAAAGAAAAGGTTGAGGCGGCTGGTTTGTGGTGGGGCGACGACTAGAGCGGGGTTTGGCAGGCTGTGAAGGTGACGGCTGTGGGTTTTTCTGGTGAGGGTGGAGAAGAGAGAGAGAGATCGGTGGAGAGAAAGAGTGTGAGGTGCGGCTGTGGGTTCCGCTGGCGGTGAGGGGTGGCTCGACGTCGGCTTAGTGGGGTTGGTCACCGGTGGTGTGGTGGTATGTGCGTCCTCCACCGGCAGGGATTCGCCGGTGGCACGGTGGGGACGACGATGGGGTTGAGAGTGCCAAAGAGTGATGAGGCTGTGAGTTATGATTAGGGTTAGGTTTGGGGTAGGTTTTAATTAAAAAAGGAAAGAAAAGATATAATTAATCTGAGCCATTAGATCATATTTGATCTACGTCTGAGATTAAAATTCGAATATGGGTCGGATCCGGGTCGGATATGGGTCAGAAATTGGGTTTGATAAAAATTGAATTTGGGGATTTTAATTTGGGGTTAAATCAAAATCAATTTAGGTTAAAATTGGTATAAAATTGGGGTACAAAAAATGGCTAAAAGTTAAATAAATTAGGTGAATTGAATTAGACTGTTATTTCATAAATAAATCAAAATTAATCAATGTCGTAAAATCATTATGTAATGTATTATTTAAAATTGGCGATAAATAATAATTGAAAATAGATTATGTACTTTTTAAATTATGAATACGAATTTTAATAATAACACTATAATAATAATAATAATAATAATAATAATAATAAGCAATAAACTATGTGTTTGTAAATTATGAGTATGCATATTTGAGGAAATAATTTAATAAATATTTATAAAATTATGTAAAAATAGTTGTATATTAGTAAATTATATATTATATAAGAATATAAAATTAAATTCTAAAAATAAATTGGATATCTTAAAATTATGAATATGAAATGGCAGAATTTATTTGATACCAGAAAATAATAATTAAAAAATTCAAAACTAATATCTTTGATAAAATAGCAGCCTGTGAGGAATATCGGGAGTCAACACACATTCTTAATGTGCCATTTTTTTCTTCGTACAAATAATACTGATGCACCCCAAAGGGATATACTAGACCTCAAAAATTTTATTTACCACCGAAACCGATTAAAGAGGTGGTGGCTTTACATCAGTATCTTTCACTCTTTCTAAGGGGCATATGTATCCCTTTGGGTGTCATTTTCTTTTCCTTAAGATGAGAAACTTTACCTCTCGGTGCTCCCACATTACTCTTCTATTCACGGTCATTCTTTTGTGGAAATTAAAAATGTAGCTTCTTAGCTCGGTCATCTACCGTGGCATAACAAGAAGCCAACCAATCCATACCCATGATAACATCAAAATCCACCATGTCTAGTTCAATAAGATCAGCCAGTGTATCATGACCACACATAGTTACCACACAATTGCGATACACTCTTTTTGCAATAATAGATTAACCCACTGGTGTAGATACTTTTTGCAATAATAGATTAACCCACTGGTGTAGATACTTCAAATGACTTAATTAATAATTTCGACATTCTTTTAAATTTTGCAGCAATCAATGGAGTAACATATGATAATGTAGAACCCGGATCAATCAATGCATATACATCATGTGAAAATATCGACAATATACCTGTAACTACATCAGGGGATGCCTCCGAATTTTGCCGGTCCACTCTGGGCTCCACTGGAACTAGATGCTCCTCTAGTGCCTGTACCACGACTAGCAGACTGTACACCTCTGCCTAGGGAAGGAACTGATGATGATGATGCAATGGTTGATCCCGTAGGTCGTACTATACCACCCGTGCCCCTTTGTGGGCACTCTCTCATTATGTGCCCCGTCGTACCACACCAAAAGCACACATTTATCCCCAACCGACATTCACCTAAATGATATATTCCACAGCGCTGACACGGAGGATGAGAAAATCCTACTGTCTGTGATCCTTGCATCCCACTACTCTACCCAATATGACTGCCCCTAAACCCTCGGTATTGAGGTTGGGTGCCTACTGTAGAATAGGAGAACGATGGTCTAGGCAGTCTAGGAAACATCCGAGGCCTAGATTCTCCTTGGGACATCATAGACTGTCCCATAGGTCTAGCCCTCTTTGACTGTCCTCTTTCAGATTCATGCACCCTTCTTCTCTGTCTCTGATCTTCCATCTTTTGTGCAAAAGCCTAAATTCTGGCTATGTCCATATCTTTGTTCAAGGCAGCAATAGTGCAGTCCCTTACCAAATATGGCTCTAAATGTCCACATATCGATGGACTCTTTCTGTCATTGTGGCCACTACATTTGGAGCATATCGAGCCAAAGAATTAAATTGAAGACTGTATTCTCTAACACTCATATTTCCCTGACGGAGATTTAAAAACTGGTCTGCACGTGCCTCCCAGATCTCATAGGGGATGTAATGATCAAGAAAGGCCATTTTAAATTCTTCCCAACCAGCTGGAAGTGCATCAATACCCCTCGACCGTTTCCAGTCCTCATACCACAATATCGCTTCCCCTTTCAATCTATAGGCCGCAAGCTCAACTGTTTCTATACCCGTCACGTGCATAACATCTAAGGTACTTTGAATTTGGTCCACAAATTCCTGTGGATCTGCTTTCAGGTCTGACCCAATGAATATGAGAGGGTCTACTTTCAGAAAATCCTGTGTTCTTCGACTAGCTGCTCTAGCCTCACTATCATTTCCTGTCATTGGACCAACTTGTCCCTGAGTTTGCGCAGCAACTATCTGAGTCAACATATGCACTGTATTTCATAAATCCTGGTCTGTGGAATTCATAGGCGGTTCTGTGGGTACTTCTCTATCCCTTGGCTCTTCCGGAGCTGGAAAAGTAGAAGAAGACTGCGATGCAATTTCAGTGTTAGCCCCATCTTGACTAGCTTGGTCAAGTGGTGCGTTACTCATTCCTTCACCGACAAGCATATCTACCTGCTTAACTTTTCCTCTACCTCTTCTTGTCATCGACATTTTACTATATCAAAGAAAACCAATCACACTAGTACGATATGATTCCACCTACAACATTTAGCTCTATTGCATGATCTAGGAATGAAGAAAAGAAACCACTCCTAAATGTCCGTAGCCTCCCACTTATAAATATGGTGCACAACACATCCATAAGCAAGATTCTACTCAGACACGGTTTTGTAGACACCCTTAGGATGACCTGCTCTGATACCACTTTTGTCACGCCCCGAATTCCAATGGGGCGGACTGGCACCCGAAGCCGTTGAGGCCCGAGAGAACCAATCTTTACTCATGTGCCTTCATATGCATGTCTCTACATGAATAGCATCCTATCTCATGTAATTCATAAAATATAACATACTGATGGCGAAAGTCATGGAAAACATATACTATCTATGAAACTTAGCCGTTAGAGCCATCAAGTCAAAATGGACATACATCTCTTACATACGTCTACAAAGCCTCTACAGATACATGACCATAACCAACCTAGAGTCGGGACAACACCCCGCTCTATACACATATACTATACCAAAGCAAATGTACATAGCAACTCGAAAAGCCCCGAACTAACTGGAGCTCACCAAAGACCTGCAAATGATCTGCAACCTACTGAGGAGGTCTACTAGTACCTGTGCCTGTAGCAAGTAAAGTAAGTCCCCCAAGGGGGTCAGTACAAAGAATGTACTGAGTATGTAAGGCCATAAGAAACTGCATGACATATATATAAGTACTTCAATGGAATCAAACATGAGAGAATAGTCAATATGGACAAATCATCATTCTGTATGTATGGAACCATGTATTTTACCTTCATTACTTCCCTTACTTTTACGTTCGTTCATCTTTATCGTTCTACCCATGCTAGGATTTTCTGTCGCCCCTGGGCTAAGATTAACCCATGCTAGGTATTTTAACCCTTGGGATTTTATTAACCCATGCTAGGCTTTTGTCGCCCCTGGGATGCATTATGATAACCCATGCTAGGTGTTTTAACCCCTGGGATGTTATTAACCTATGCTAGTCGCCCCTGAGATGTATTATGATAACCCATGCTAGGTATTTTAACCCCTGGGATGTTATTAACCCATGCTAGGCTTTCTGTCTCCCCTGGGATGTATTATGATAACCCATGCTAGGCTTATCTCCCCTGGGATGTATTATGATAACCCATGCTAGGCTTATCACCCATAGGATGTTATTATGATAACCCATGCTAGGCTTATCGCCCCTGGGATGTTATTAACCCATGTTAGGCTTTCTGTCGCCCCTGGGATGTATTATGATAACCCATGCTAGGCTTATCGTCCCTGGGATATATTATGATAACCCATGCTATGCTTATCGCCCTTGGGATGTTATTATGATAACCCATGCTAGGCTTATCGCCCTTGGTATGTTACTCAAGAATATTCATACAATTATACATTACTTCATCCTTTCATTAAGAGTGTTACATTGGTGATTGTACATTATTGGAAACACATATATGCATTACCTCACTCCTTACTTTTATAAGATTGATACTTTGGTGGTTATAGCATTATTGGAACTTGGAACGAGGTACACTATTATGTGACACATGTATAACCATAGTTCAATGAATAAGAAATATATGAATGACAACATATGACAACCTGAAATGAGATACCTTGGACCATTTCGGAATGGAACAAGTACAATGACAATGTGAACACTATGTACTGCAGAAGGACACGGAAAGAGTAACCTTACATACCTTATCTTCCCAATATGAATATACAAGCCTATATGTGAACACAATAGTCCAGCTCCTTCCTTACATTTCACTCTACAACACAAGTACATAACGAAGCTCATGTTAACAACCAACTACCTTACAAGTGCATACGACGACAATGAGTTACATGATTGCCTTATAACGTCATTTCACCCTTTAAAATACCATTCACAGCATTATCATACCAAAAATACCCTAACATTTCATACATTGATCAAGACATCATAAACCAATAGCATTTCACACCCAAAGTTATACTTTACACTTCCCCTTCAACACTACGTTACCTTTTCTCCGTCAAGTCACTCAATAGCTTTCACCATGACACATGAGAAACAATACATAATTTATACCATTCAAAATACCTTCAGTATACTCCTTTAAAGTCATTCAAAATGTACCATAAGTTGATAATTACATCCATGAAGGGTATAGGGGCTTTGGGGGGTCAAAGAGATGCAAAAACAATAGAAAAGGGGTTATGGCCTGCCCTGCAAAGCCACCTGCGCCCAAAGGTGGTTGATTTTCATCCATAGGTGACCCTTGGCAGTGTACAGAGGCACCTGCGAAGTCACCTGCGCCCGCAGGTGCTTCGTCTGCGAGGGCGGGTGCCCGTTTCGGCCAAAATGGGTCTCTTTTGGGTCCTTTTTTTTGTAATGAATGGTCCATGATAATAATTAATCTTCTCTTTTCATATTTTAAGTTATCTTATATTCCAAAGAACATCCATGGTTTCACAGCGCACATAAATATCACCAAAACCACATTTTTCTTTCAATACACCACCAAGTCCATGCACAATTTTGCAATAACATTTCCAAACATTATATACAAGGATAAAACAAGTTCAGGTTGTAATCACATCTCACATGTCAATATTGAATCCATCAAGTTCACTTCCTTCAAGACCACAAGTCCATTTTCAAGTTTACAAGGTAAAACCCTTCACCGATTAAGCAACCATAAATTGTTTCACACATAGTGAACTTCTCACACTTCACCAACATAACCAACATGATCTACACCATATTCCATGCATATAATATATTAAACCATAAAAATAATCACTTACCAAGGCTTGCAAAAGGGTGATCTTGTCCAAAGGAATGATTACCTTAGGGTTTGAGTGTAGAGAGAATTGTGGAAAATTCTAGAAATGAGACATGTGTGTTTTGTTGATTAAAATATGATTTTTGGTTGCCTTTTATAGTCCTTTAATGACCATCTTATCCAAACACTTGGTCCAATAATGATGTATTGACTTGTTCATTCAAGAATGGGTCAAATACCCCTTTGGGCCATGTCTTTTGTATCTTGTTGGGCCTCCATTGAGCCCCATAGCTCAAGATTAATTTGGCCCATCACATTTGATGTATAATAACTCAAAACTCCCATGTTTAAATAATTCCATGAATGTCACAGTAATCAACTAGGTTCAGAAATGTACGTGGTGTTACAAAGAAGGGAGGTGGAACATACCGAGATGGGGAGTTGAGTGAGGTCCTGTCGAGATTCCGGTTCATGTCTCCTATCATTACATTCGAAAATAAAAATATAAGAAATGAAAAAAAGAAAATATAAGATCCTATCTACTCTACTTGTCTTGAGTCTTCCTTTAGATCTCCCATTTGGATCTTCAGTTGCCATCTCACCCTCTTCTGGTGGGTACCTTGATCTTGAAACTGGGGTTTGAGACTTGAACTTGAAACTTAGAGTGAGTCTTTGACGCTCTTTCACATGATAGTCTGAGAACATTTTTGAATGATTTTTTTCTTGACCAATAGTTGAAGATAAACTGAAGTCAGGATGGTGGGCCGCTACATGCATCAGAAAGCTAATTCTGATAGTCATTGAGATTGAACGTTTGGTAAGAGTTGGGACTGGAAAGTGTTTATCCCAGGAGAAATAAAAGAAAATTCTCAGACTAGGAAATGATTATCCTAGGAGAAAATGGAAAATGACTATCTGCGACTAAAAAATATTTATCCTGACACATAACAACATACAAGTCTCAGACTAGGAAATGTCATCCTAGGAGAAAATAAAAATAACTGTAAGACTAGAAAATGTCATCTCAAGAGAAAATAAAAATGATTGTCTCAGACTAGGAAATGTTATCCTAGGAGGAAAATGAAAACGACTATCTCAACCTAGGAAATGTCATCCTAGGAGAAAATGAAAAGTAACTAGAAATGTCATCCTAGGATAAAATAAAAATGATTGTCTCAGACTAGGAAATGTTATCCTAGGAGAAAAATGAAAAATAATTGTCTCAGACTAGGAAATGTCATCCTAGGAGAAAAATAAAAAATAAACGTCTCAGACTAGGAAATGTCTTCCTAGGAGAAAAATGAAAATGACTGTCTCATACTAGGAAATGTTATCCTAGGAGAAAATAAAAAGTAGCCATCTGTAACACCCCGTACCTTTTCGACCCTACTTGAAGACTTTGAACAATGTTTACTTAGGTGTCGAGAGCCATAAGTATGAATTTTGTAGTGTCATTGATGAAATATTTGATATTGGGCATCGTACATGTGGTTAGACCTTGGTAGTAGGTAGCATTTGTGACCTTGTGAAGCATTTGAGGGGTGAAAAATTGAGGTTTAAGGGACATCCAAGCAAGGAATCTTAAAGCTTAGAGGTAAGCAAAAGGTTGGGACTTGAAGTATCTAACCAAATCCTCAAAGAAAAGTCGAAGAACGAAAATTTTCAAAAAAAATAGGCCAGGCGCGCCAGAGGGTGTACCAGGCCGCTTTTTGCCCAAATTTTGGGCACAGGCAGCAAGGTGGCGCGCCTAGGGGCATACCAGGCTGCTTGTGCACACCTCTCAAATATTGAAAATTTTTCTAACCCGGGGGCGTACCGAGCCGCTTTTTGCCACATTTCTTCTCGTACCACAAGCCTATACATGGGATAATTGAAGTATTGTATTGGAATTCCATTTTGATAAGATTATTCATGGACAAAATTGGCATCCAAATGACGTTTTTACCCTTTCGGTCAAAATAAGCCATGTGTGGCTAGAATCACTTGTTTTGGGGATTGAGGCTACGAATATAAATCGCGTGAGTGGGAATATTATCGTAACACGTATGAAATGATTTAAACATGAGATATATGATGGATTACTCATTGGTTTTAGTGGGCTAAGATAATATGTGTTAATGGGCCAATTTGAGGCCCAAAATGGAGCCAAAATGCAAGGCCCAAAGGGAAAAAAGAAGACCCATTCTTCCATTGACCAAATGGAAATTGCATTAAATGCCAAGAGTGGATAAGGATGACCCCAAGGACTATATAAAGGCAAAAAAATCATATTTTTAATTCCACAACTCACACATGTTTTTCTAGACAATTCTCTAAGAGATATTTTACATATTCTTCAAACCCTAAGCCATCTTTTGGGACAAGATCATTCATTTGCAAGTTTGGGTAAGTGATTATTCTTATGTATTAATATATTATATGCATGGGAGAGTATGTATATCATGATGGTTATGTCTAAAAGTGTAAGTGGTGCACTTTTGTGTTTTTGTAAAAGATGTGTCATTTTTGTGAATTGAACTTGAAAAGAGACTTGTGGTTTTGATGAAAGTGCATGGTATGGGTGAAATAACAACATGTATGGTGTGATTATGTTACTAAACTTGTTATTTTTCTATAAGTGTAAATTATGGGAATTTGGCCGATATGTTGTTATGAGACGTATTGAGGTGACTTGATGGAGTAATTGTGATGTTGTGTTGATGGAGAAGTGGAAAGTATGAACTTGGTGTGACATGCTATGGGTTTATGATGTATTGTTCAATGTAGGGAATATTGTGGTATTGTTGGTATGATGATTTCATAAATGGTTCTGTCAAGGGGGAAATGACATTTTAAAAGGCAAACATGAAACTCATTATCGTTATATGCATTTGTAAGGTAATTGGGGGTTAATGTAAACTCCGTTATGTACTTATGTTGTAGAGTGAAATATAAGGAAGGAGCTGGACTATTGTATTCACATATAGGATTGAATATTCGTATTGAGAAGATAAGGTATGTAAGGTTACTCTTTCTGTATCCTTCTGCAACATATTGTTCACATTGACATTGGGCTTGTTTCAATTCCAAGGGGTTTTGAAGTATATCAATTCATGTTGACATATATTGTTATTCATATGTGTTCTATTCTTAGATGAATTATGATTCACTTATCTCTTATTCATTGACTGAAATTCCAAAGATGTCATAACATTGTAATTTCTAAAAGAACTATCTCAAAGAGAGTAATGGTGTAAAGAAAATCTATTTATTCTTGAATAGCATTTTTTTCCAATCATGTCTTGTTCCAAAGTCCAATAATATTATGATTATCTTTATACCAATCTCTCACAAGTAAAAGTACTAATCTCACAAAAGTAATGAAGGAAGTAATGTGCAAGCTAATGTATCTATCCCTTACAAGTAAAGGTATCAATCTTACATTCCAGGGGCGATAAGCCTAGCATGGGTTAATAACATCCCAGGGGTGACACGAAAGACTAGCATGGGTTAATATAACATCCCAGGAGCCAAAGTACCTAGCATGGGTTAATCTCATCCCAGGGGCGACAGAACAACCTAGCATGGGTAGAACAATAAAGATGAATAAATGTGAAGGGAAAAAAAGTAAAGAATGTAATGTACATGGTTCCTCACATACAGAAAGATGGTTTATTCACATTGACTATTTATCTTATATTGATTCCATAGTTGTTATTATGTATGATGAAATTTTATGGCCTTACATACTCAGTACATTCTTCGTACTTACCCCCTTTGGGGGGCTTACTTTACTTGTTGTAGGCGCATGTGCTAGTATACCTCCACAATAAGTTGCAGATCATTTGCGGATCGTTGGTAAGCTCCAGTTACTTCGGGGCTTTTCGAGTCATTATGCACTTTTGTTTGGTATTGTATATGAGTATAGAGCGGGGTGTTGTCCCGACTCTAGGGTTGTCATAGTTATGTATCTATAGAGGCTTTGTAGACTTATGTGGGAAACGGAATGTAAGATATGTACGTTCAGTTTGACGTAATGGCCCTAACGGCCAAGTTTCATATATTGTACATGATTTCCATAACTTCCGTATAGTTGCATGAGACATAATGTTGTTCATACAAGGATATGCATACGAATGTACATGAGCAAAGATTGGTTCTCTCGGGCCATATCGGCTTCGGGTGCCAGTCCGCCTCGTTAGAAATCGGGGCGTGACACCATCTCTGACTTGGAAATGTCATCCTAGGAGAAAAATGAAAATGACTTTCTTAGACTAGGAAATGTCATCCTAGGAGAAAAATGAAAACGACTTTCTTAGACTAGGAAATGTCATCCTAGGAGAAAATGAAAAGTAACCATCTCAGACTAGGAAATGTCATCCTAGGAGAAAATAAAAAGTGATTGTCTCTGACTAGGAAATATCATCCTGGGAGAAATAACTGCCTTAGACTAGGAATATTATTCTAGGAGAAAATGAAAATTGATGGATATATGCATGAAATAAAGAAAGAGTGAGTGGTTTTACTTAATCCTGTTTGCAAGCTCGAACCTCTAAAATTTACTTCATATCAACAACATTGCCCCTGTTTTAAGAAAAGAAAGAAAGATTGTGAGTTTTAAAATGGTGGTCGGTTTGTGGCTTGACTGTGAGTGTAACAACTTCTTTTGTTGTCGTATTCGACCTTGGCTTCAACTTATTCTTCAGATTGTACTTGTTTCTTAGACAACCTTATTGAAGAACCTCTAATTTTAGACCAATATCTGTCGTATTGGCCTTGTTATACGAATATGGAACCTTGTGTTCATTCTCAAGCTTTTTAAACTCATCAAATAATGGTGTATATCATTTCTTCATGAATCGTGTGACACTTGATGGGTTGACCAGACTTAGCTTTGTGCAATTGAAAAGCTGGTAGATAATTTTGAAATCATTTCTTGCTTGTTCTAACAAAGACTGACTCGAAGATAAAATTAAAAATAATAAAGCAATGAGAATAAAGGGTATTTGACAAAGGAAGTCTCTTCAAAAAAAGAAGGAAAAAAAAAACTCTGCTAGATGTGGTAGTCACCTCTAATGATCATGACATGTATTTTGAATTAATTGACCTAGATCTGTCAAATCAATATGAATCTATTCTTTTCAAACATTCAGACTTTGAAGTAAGACTTCTAAGTTGCGACCTTTGCTTTAGACTCACAACCCTCAATAGACTAGTGGTTCCCCGAAGAGTTTTCACCAACAAGTCTCTCTCATTTTTTTATGTCTCTCATTCACCATCGTCTTACGGTGGCCGCGAGGGTTTTCACCAATAAGACTCTCTCATTTTTTACTTTCTCTTGATGACGTCTTATGATGTTTATGAGTACTTTTTTTTTTTGATAAAACTCTCGTATACAAGTGACATGACACTGCTCCTCGCATGATAATCAACACTGAAAGCATGCCTAACTTTTCATTTTTAAAAATTGATCAGAAGGTCTTTATTTGGATTAAAACGTGGCTTTTGGAAAGGGTTAGAAGGAAAGGGATGGTATGAAGGCTCGAAGATAATACATATAACGGGTTTAAGACTTACAACTTTTGGAATCGACTCTTTTGGCAAAGTGAAAACTCTTTTATATTTGCCCCAGTTTCTGTGATTGAGAATATTCAAGACTTTTTCTGGGTTAGTCCGAACCCCAGGATAGGCCTGCCTACGTATCTCGTCATAATGGTATAGTAGATGTTTGTGATCATAGATGATTAAGTACTCTTAAAAGCGTTACCAATGAAAGGGGTAAGGGGATTTGGAAACAAAAATTTGGTCCTATACAACATGCCATGTGAAATTGTCGGAAGTGCATAAGAGTTCCATTTCATATTTCTCCCATTGAAAATATACAAATTATGGAGGATCTCACTAGGAAGAGATACCTATTGTTATTCTAGATCGACAAGTGAAGAGGTTAAGAAATCAAGATGTCACATTCGTAAAAGTTCTTTGGAGAAATCAACAAGTGGAAGAGATCACCTGGGAAGCTGAAGAAATGATGAAATCAAAGTACCCATAATTGTTTCACACTGAAGAAAAAGATCAAAGCTATGAGTTTATATGTATAGATATGCTAATATAAGGATGTATTTGTTGTACATGAGACGATGTTGTTAACATTCGAGGACGAATGTTTCTAAGGGGGGAAGAATGTAACACCCCGTACCTTTCTGACCCTACTTGAAGACTTTGAACAATGTTTACTTAGGTGTCGAGAGCCATAAGTATGAATTTTGTAGTGTCATTGATGAAATATTTGATATTGGGCCTAGTACATGTGGTTAGACCTTGGTAGTGGGTGGCGTTGGTCACCTTGTAGAGCATTTGAGGGGTGAAAAATTGAGGTTTTAGGGACATCCAAGCAAGGAATCTTAAAGCTAAGAGGTAAGCAAAAGGTTGGGACTTGAAGTATCTAACCGAATCTGCAAAGAAAAGTCGAAGAACGAAAATTTTCAAAAAAAATAGGCCAGGCGCGCCAGAGGGTATGCCAGGCCGCTTTTTGTCCAAAATTTTTGGGCACAGGCAGCAAGGTGGTGCGCCCAGGGGGCGTGCCAGGCTGCTTGTGCACACCTCTCAAATGTTGAAAATTTTTGTAAGTCCCAAGGGTGCCCGGGGACGTACCGGGCCGGTTTTTGCCACATTTCTTTTCCAACCACGAGACTATACATGGGATAATTGAATTATTGTATTGGAATTCCATTTTTATAAGATTATTCGTGGACGAAATTGGTATCCAAATGACGTTTTTACCCTTTCGGTCAAAATAAGCTATGTGTGGATAGAATCATTTATTTTTGGGATTGAGGCTACGAATATAAATCGCGTGAGTGGGAATATTGTTGTAACACATATGAAATGATTTAAACATGAGATATATGATGGATTACACATTGATTTTAGTGTGCTAAGATAATATGTGTTAATGGGCCAATTTGAGGCCCAAAATGGAGCCAAAATGCAAGGCCCAAAGGGAAAAAAGAAGACCCATACTTCCATTGACCAAATGGAAATTGCATTAAATGACAAGAGTGGCTAAGGATGACCCCAAGGACTATATAAAGGCAAAGAAATCAGATTTTTAATTCCACAACTCACAAATGTTTTTCTAGACAATTCTCTAAGAGATATTTTGCATATTCTTCAAACCCTAAGCCATCTTTTGGGACAAGATCATTCATTTGAAAGTTTGGGTAAGTGATTATTCTTATGTATTAATATATTATATGCATGGGAGAGTATGTATATCATGATGGTTATGTCTAAAAGTGTAAGTGGTGCACTTTTGTGTTTTTGCAAAAGATGTGTCATTTTTGTGAATTGAACTTGAAAAGAGACTTGTGGTTTTGATGAAAGTGCATGGTATGGGTGAAATAACAACATGTATGGTGTGATTATGTTACTAAACTTGTTATTTTTCTATAAGTGTAAATTATGGGAATTTGGCCGATATGTTGTTATGAGACGTATTGAGGTGACTTGATGGAGTAATTATGATGTTGTGTTGATGGAGAAGTGGAAAGTATGGAATTGGTATGACATGCTATGGGTTTATGATTTATTGTTCAATGTAGGGAATGTTGTGGTATTGTTGGTCTGGTGATTTCATAAATGGTATTGTCAAGGGGGAAATGATATTTTAAAAGGCAAACATGAAACTCATTATCGTTATATGCATTTGTAAGGTATTTGGGGGTTAATGTAAACTCCGTTATGTACTTGTGTTGTAGAGTGAAATATAAGGATGGATCTGGACTATTGTATTCACGTATAGGATTGAATATTCGTGTTGAGAAGATAAGGTATGTAAGGTTACTCTTTCTGTATCCTTCTGCAGCATATTGTTCACATTGACATTGGGCTTGTTTCAATTCCAAGGGGTTTTGAAGTATATCAATTTAGGTTGAAATATATTGTTATTCACATGTGTTCTATTCTTTGATGAATTATGATTCACTAATCTCTTATTCATTGACTGAAGTTCCAAAGATGTCATAACGTTGTAATTTCTAAAAGAACTATCTCAAAGAGAGTAATGATGTAAAGAGAATCTATTTATTCTTGAATAGCATTTTTTTCCAATCATGTCATGTTCCAAAGTCCAATAATATTATGATTATCTTTGTACCAATCTGTCACAAGTAAAAGTACTAATCTCACAAAAGTAATGAAGGAAGTAATGTGCAAGCTAATGTATCTATCCCTCACAAGTAAAGGTATCAATCTTACAAGAGTAAAGACGTGAAGTAATGTATAATGGATTGTGCAATCATGGGTTATCATAATAACATCCCAGGGGCGATAAGCCTAGCATGGGTTAATAACATCCCAGGGGTGACACGAAAGACTAGCATGGGTTAATATAACATCCCAGGGGTCAAAGTACCTAGCATGGGTTAATCTCATCCCAGGGGCAATAGAACAACCTAGCATGGGTAGAATAATAAAGATGAATAAATGTGAAGGCAAAAGAAGTAAAGAATGTAATGTACATGGTTCCTCACATACAGAAAGATGGTTTATTCACATTGACTATTTCTCTTATATTGATTCCATAGTTGTTATTATGTATGATGAAATTCTTATGGCCTTACATACTCAGTACATTCTTCGTACTGACCCCCTTTGGGGGGCTTACTTTACTTGCTACAGGCGCAGGTGCTAGTAGACCTCCACAATAGGTTGAAGATCATTTGCGAATCGTTGGTGAGCTCCAGTTGCTTCTGGGCTTTCCGAGTCATTATGCACTTTTGTTTGGTATTTTATATGAGTATAGAGCGGGGTGTTGTCCCGACTCTAGGGTTGTCATAGTTATGTATCTATAGAGTCTTTGTAGACTTATGTGGGAAACAGAATGTAAGATATGTACGTTCAGTTTGACGTAATGGCCCTAACGGCCAAGTTTCATATATTGTGCATGATTTCCATGACTTCCGTATAGTTGCATGAGACATAATGATGTTCATACAAGGATATGCATACGAATGTACATGAGCAAAGATTGGTTCTGTCAGGCCATATCGACTTTGGGTGCCAGTCCGCCTCGTTGGAACTCGGGGCGTGACAAAAGTGGTATCAGAGCGGGTTGTTCTAAGGGTGTCTATAAAGCCGTGTCTGAGTAGAGTCTTGCTTATGGATGTGTTGTGCACCACATTTATAAGTAGGAGGCTATGGGACATTTAGGAGTTGTTTCTCTCCTTCATTTCTAGATCGTGCAATAGAGCTAATGGTGTAAGTGAAATCGTATCTGACCATTGGAGTTGATTTTCTTGTTTATAGTAAAAATGCCGATGACTAGAAGGGGAAAAGGCAAAGGTAAGCAGGTAGATATGCCTGCCGGTGAAGGAATGAGTAAATCACAACCTGACCAAGCTAGTCAAGGTGGAGCTGACGCTGAAATTGCATCGCGGTCTTTTTTTTTTTTCCAGCTCCGGACGAGCCAAGGGATAGAGAAGTACCTACAGAACTGCCTATGAATACCACTGACCAGGATTTAAGAAATGAAGTACATATGTTGACTCAGCTAGTGGCTGCACAAAGTCAAGGACGAGCTGGTCCAACGACACATGAGGATGATGCGGCTAGAATGACGAGTCGCAGAACACAGGACTTCCTAAAATTAGACCCTCCTATCTTCACTGGGTCAGACCTGAAAGCAGATCCACGTGCATAACTTTTAGAGTCCTCTGGATTTGATCCACAGGACTTTGTGGATCAAATCCAGAGGCCTCTAGAAGTTATGCACGTGACTGGGGTAGAAACAGTTGAACTTGCGGCCTATAAATTGAAAGGTGAAGCGATATTGTGGTATGAAGACTGGAAAAAATCGAGGGGTATTGATGCACCTCCAGCAGGTAAGGAGGAATTTAAAATGGTCTTCCTTGATCATTATTTCCCATATGAGATCCGGGAGGCACGTGCCGATCAATTTCTAAATCTTCGTCAAGGAAGTATGAGTGTCAGAGAATATAGCCTTCAGTTTAATTCTTTGGCTCGATATGCTCCGAATGTGGTGGCCACAATGGAAGATAGACTCCATTGATATGTGGATAGACTGGAGCCATACTTGGTAAAGGACTGCACTATTGCTGCTTTGAACAGAGATGTGGACATCGCCAGAATACAGGCTTTCACACAGAAAATGGAGGACCAAAGGCAAAGAAGAAGGACACAGGAATCTGAGGAAGGGCCATCAAAGAGGGAAAGACCTATGGGGCAGTCTATGGTGTCCCCAGGAGAATCTAGACCTCGGATGTTATCGCCTAGACCCTAATTTTCTTATTCCACAGCAGGCACTCAACCCCAATTCCGAGGGTTTAGGGGTAGTCAATCTGGACAGAGTAGTGGAGTGCAAGGTTCCAGACAGTAGAATTTTCTCGTCCTCCATGGCAGCGTTGCGAAAGGTACCATTTAGGTGAATGCCGGTTGGGGACAAATGCTTGTTTTTGGTGTGGCACAGCGGGGCATATAATGAGAGAATGCCCACAAAGGGGTACGAGTGGTATAGCACGACCTATGGGATCAACCGTTGCATCCTCATCATAGGTACCTTGCCTAGGCAGAGGTGTTTAGCCTATTGGTCGTGATAGAGATGTTAGAGGAGCAGCTAGTTCCAGTGGAGCCCAAAATCGCACCTATGCTTTAGTGGACCGGCAGGATGCGGAGGCATCTCCTGATGAAGGTACAGGTATTTAGGTATATTACCATATTTTCACATGATGTATATGTATTGATTGATCCGGGCTCTACCCTATCGGATGTTACTCCATCGACTAATGTGAACTTAATGGGACACTGGGGTTATTAGTCAAGGCAATGAAACTATCTCCACCTGTCAGTGAATTTGGTATAGTTAAAAGAACATATCATAATGGTATAGTAGATGTTTGTGATCATAGACGATTAAGTACTCTTAAAAGCGTTACCAATGAAAGGGGTAAGGGGATTTGGAAACAAAAATTTGGTCCTATACAACATGCCATGTGAAATTGTCGGAAGTGCATAAGAGTTCCATTTCATATTTCTCCCATTGAAAATATACAAATTATGGAGAATCTCACTAGGAAGAGATACCTATTGTTATTCTAGATCGACAAGTGAAGAGGTTAAGAAATCAAGATGTCACATTCGTAAAAGTTCTTTGGAGAAATCAACAAGTGGAAGAGATCACCTGGGAAGCTGAAGAAATGATGAAATCAAAGTACCCATAATTGTTTCACACTGAAGAAAAAGATCAAAGCTATGAGTGTATATGTATAGATATGCTAATATAAGGATGCATTTGTTGTACATGAGACGATGTTGTTAACATTCGAGGACGAATGTTTCTAAGGGGGGAAGAATGTAACACCCCGTACCTTTCCGACCCTACTTGAAGACTTTGAACAATGTTTACTTAGGTGTCGAGAGCCATAAGTATAAATTTTGTAGTGTCATTGATGAAATATTTGATATTGGGCCTAGTACATGTGGTTAGACCTTAGTAGTGGGTGGCGTTTGTCACCTTGTAGAGCATTTGAGGGGTGAAAAATTGAGGTTTTAGGGACATCCAAGCAAGGAATCTTAAACCTAAGAGGTAAGCAAAAGGTTGGGACTTGAAGTATCTAACCAAATCTGCAAAGAAAAGTCGAAGAACGAAAATTTTCAAAAAAAATAGGCCAGGCGCGCCAGAGGGTATGCCAGGCCGCTTTTTGTCCAAAATTTTTGGTCACAGGCAGCAAGGTGGTGCGCCCAGGGGGCATTCCAGGCTGCTTGTGCACACCTCTCAAATGTTGAAAATTTTTGTAAGTCCCAAGGGTGCCCGGGGACGTACCGGGCCGGTTTTTGCCACATTTCTTTTCCAACCACGAGACTATACATGGGATAATTGAAGTATTGTATTGGAATTCCATTTTTATAAGATTATTCGTGGACGAAATTGGCATCCAAATTATATTTTTACCCTTTCGGTCAAAATAAGCTATGTGTGGATAGAATCACTTATTTTTGGGATTGAGGCTACCAATATAAATCGCGTGAGTGGGAATATTGTTGTAACACGTATGAAATGATTTAAACATGAGATATATATGATGGATTACACATTGATTTTAGTGGGCTAAGATAATATGTGTTAATGGGCCAATTTGAGGCCCAAAATGGAGCCAAAATGCAAGGCCCAAAGGGAAAAAAGAAGACCCATTCTTCCATTGACCAAATGGAAATTGAATTAAATTCCAAGAGTGGATAAGGATGACCATAAGGACTATATAAAGGCAAAAATATCATATTTTTAATTCCACAACTCACACATGTTTTTCTAGACAATTCTCTAAGAGATATTTTACATATTCTTCAAACCCTAAGCCATCTTTTGGGACAAGATCATTCATTTGCAAGTTTGGGTAAGTGATTATTCTTATGTATTAATATATTATATTCATGGGAGAGTATGTATATCATGATGGTTATGTCTAAAAGTATAAGTGGTGCACTTTTGTGTTTTTGTAAAAGATGTGTCATTTTTGTGAATTGAACTTGAAAAGAGACTTGTGGTTTTGATGAAAGTGCATGGTATGGGTGAAATAACAACATGTATGGTGTGATTATGTTACTAAACTTGTTATTTTTCTATAAGTGTAAATTATGGGAATTTGGCCGATATGTTGTTATGAGACGTATTGAGGTGACTTGATGGAGTAATTGTGATGTTGTGTTGATGGAGAAGTGGAAAGTATGAACTTGGTGTGACATGCTATGGGTTTATGATTTATTGTTCAATGTAGGGAATGTTGTGGTATTGTTGGTATGATGATTTCATAAATGGTATTGTCAAGGGGTAAATGACATTTTAAAAGGCAAACATGAAACTCATTATCGTTATATGCATTTGTAAGGTATTTGGGGGTTAATGTAAACTCCGTTATGTACTTGTGTTGTAGAGTGAAATATAAGGATGGATCTGGACCATTGTATTCACGTATAGGATTGAATATTCGTATTGAGAAGATAAGGTATGTAAGGTTACTCTTTCTGTATCCTTCTGCAGCATATTGTTCACATTGACATTGGGCTTGTTTCAATTCCAAGGGGTTTTGAAGTATATCAATTTAGGTTGACATATATTGTTATTCACATGTGTTCTATTCTTTGATGAATTATGATTCACTTATCTGTTATTCATTGACTGAAGTTCCAAAGATGTCATAACGTTGTAATTTCTTAAAGAACTATCTCAAAGAGAGTAATGATGTAAAGAGAATCTATTTATTCTTGAATAGCATTTTTTTCCAATCATGTCATGTTCCAAAGTCCAATAATATTATGATTATCTTTGTACCAATCTGTCATAAGTAAAAGTACTAATCTCACAAAAGTAATGAAGGAAGTAATGTGCAAGCTAATGTATCTATAACTCACAAGTAAATGTATCAATCTTACAAGAGTAAAGACGTGAAGTAATGTATAATGGATTGTGCAATCATGGGTTATCATAATAACATCCCAGGGGCAATAAGCCTAGCATGGGATAATAACATCCCAGGGGCGACACGAAATCCTAGCATGGGTTAATATAACATCCCAGGTGTCAAAGTACCTAGCATGGATTAATCTCATCCCAGGGGCGACAGAACAACCTAGCATGGGTAGAACAATAAAGATGAATAAATGTGAAGGCAAAAGAAGTAAAGAATGTAATGTACATGGTTCCTCACATACAGAAAGATGGTTTATTCACATTGACTATTTCTCTTATATTGATTCCATAGTTGTTATTATGTATGATGAAATTTTATGGCCTTACATACTCAGTACATTCTTCGTACTTACCCCCTTTGGGCGGCTTACTTTACTTGCTGCAGGCGCAGGTGTTAGTAGACCTCCACAATAGGTTGCAGATCATTTGTGAATCATTGGTGAGCTCTAGTTGCTTCGGGGCTTTCCGAGTCATTATGCACTTTTGTTTGGTATTGTATATGAGTATAGAGCGGGGTGTTGTCCCGACTCTAGGGTTGTCATAGTTATGTATCTACAGAGTCTTTGTAGACTTATGTGGGAAACAGAATGTAAGATATGTACGTTCAGTTTGACGTAATGGCCCTAACGGCCAAGTTTCATATATTGTACATGATTTCCATGACTTCCATATAGTTGCATGAGACATAATGATGTTCATACAAGGATATGCATATGAATGTACATGAGCAAAGATTGGTTCTGTCGGGCCATATCGGCTTTGGGTGCCAGTCCGCCTCGTTGGAACTTGGGGCGTGACAAAAGTGGTATCAGAGCGAGTTGTTCTAAGGGTGTATATAAAGCCGTGTCTGAGTAGAGTCTTGCTTATGGATGTGTTGTGCACCACATTTATAAGTAGGAGGCTATGGGACATTTAGGAGTTGTTTCTCTCCTTCATTTCTAGATCGTGCAATAGAGCCAATGGTGTAAGTGAAATCGTATCTGACCATTGGAGTTGATTTTCTTGTTTATAGTAAAAATGCCGATGACGAGAAGGGGAAAAGGCAAAGGTAAGCAGGTAGATATGCCTGCCGGTGAAGGAATGAGTAAATAACCACCTGACCAAGCTAGTCAAGGTGGAGCTGATGCTGAAATTGCATCGCGGTCTTCTTCTTTTTTTCCAGCTCCGGACAAGCCAAGGGATAGAGAAGTACCTACAGAACTGCCTATGAATACCACTGACCAGGATTTAAGAAATGTAGTACATATGTTGACTTAGCTAGTGGCTGCACAAAGTCGCTGGTCCAATGACACATGAGGATGATGCGGCTAGAATGACGAGTCGCAGAACACAGGACTTCTTAAAACTAGACCCTCCTATCTTCACTGGGTTAGACCTGAAAGCAGATCCACAGGACTTTGTCGATCAAATCCAGAGGGATCTAGAAGCTATGCATGTGATTGGGGTAGAAACAGTTGAACTTGTGGCCTATAGATTGAAAGGTGAAGCGATATTGTGGTATGAAGACTGGAAAAAATCGAGGGGTATTGATGCACCTCCAACAGGTAAGGAGGAATTTAAAATGGCCTTCCTTGATCATTACCTCCCATATGAGATCCGGGAGGCACGTGCCGATCAATTTCTAAATCTTCGTCAAGAAAGTATGAGTGTCAGAGAATATAGCCTTCAGTTTAATTCTTTGGCTCGATATGCTCTGAATGTGGTGGCCACAATGGAAGATAGAGTCCATAGATATGTGGATAGACTGGAGCCATACTTGGTAAAGGACTGCACTATTGCTGCTTTGAACAGAGATGTGGACATCGCCAGAATACAGGCTTTCGCACAGAAAATGGAGGACCAAAGGCAAAGAAGAAGGACACAGGAATCTGAGAAAGGGCCATCAAAGAGGGAAAGACCTATGGGGCAGTCTATGGTGTCCCTAGGAGAATCTAGACCTCGGATGTTATCGCCTAGACCCTAATTTTCTTATTCCACAGCAGGCACTCAAACCCAATTCTGAGGGTTTAGGGGTGGTCAATCTGGACAGAGTAGTGGAGTGCAAGGTTCACATACAGTAGAATTATCGTCCTCCGTGTCAGCATTGCGAAAGGTACCATTTAGGTGAATACCGGTTGGGGACAAAGGCTTGTTTTTAGTGTGGCACAACGGGGCATATAATGAGAGAATGCCCACAAAGGGGTGCGATTGGTATAGTACGACCTACGGGATCAACCGTTGCATCCTCATCATAGGTACCTTGCCTAGGCAGAGGTGTTTAGCCTATTGGTCGTGATAGAGATGTTAGAGGAGCAGCTAGTTCCAGTGGAGCCCAAAATCGCACCTATGCTTTAGTGGACCGGCAGGATGCGGAGGCATCTCCTGATGAAGGTACAGGTATTTAGGTATATTACCATATTTTCACATGATGTATATGTATTGATTGATCCGGGCTCTACCCTATCGGATGTTACTCCATCGACTAATGTGAACTTAATGGGACACTGGGGTTATTAGTTAAGGCAATGAAACTATCTCCACCTGTCAGTGAATTTGGTATAGTTAAAAGAACATATCATAATGGTATAGTAGATGTTTGTGATCATAGACGATTAAGTACTCTTAAAAGCGTTACCAATGAAAGGGGTAAGGGGATTTGGAAACAAAAATTTGGTCCTATACAACATGCCATGTGAAATTATCGGAAGTGCATAAGAGTTCCATTTCATATTGCTACCATTGAAAATATACAAATTACGGAGGATCTCACTAGGAAGAGATACCTATTGTTATTCTAGATCGACAAGTGAAGAGGTTAAGAAATAAAGACGTAACATTCGTAAAAGTTCTTTGGAGAAATCAACAAGTCGAAGAGATCACCTGGGAAGCTGAAGAAATGATGAAATCAAAGTACCCATAATTGTTTCACACTGAAGAAAAAGATCAAAGCTATGAGTGTATATGTATAGATATGCTAATATAAGTATGCATTTGTTGTACATGAGACGATGTTGTTAACATTCGAGGACGAATGTTTCTAAGGGGGGAAGAATGTAACACCCCGTACCTTTCTGACCCTACTTGAAGACTTTGAACAATGTTTACTTAGGTGTCGAGAGCCATAAGTATGAATTTTGTAGTGTCATTGATGAAATATTTGATATTGGGCCTAGTACATGTGGTTAGACCTTGGTAGTGGGTGGCGTTTGTGACCTTGTGGAGCATTTGAGAGGTGAAAAATTGAGGTTTAAGGGACATCCAAGCAAGGAATCTTAAAGTTAAGTGGTAAGCAAAAGGTTGGGACTTGAAGTATCTAACCAAATCCACAAAGAAAAGTCGAAGAATGAAAATTTTCAAAAAAAATAGGCCAGGCGTGCCAGGCCGCTTTTTGCCCAAAATTTTTGGGCACAGGCAGCAAGGTGGTGCGCCCAGGGGCATTCCAGGCTGCTCGTGTGTAACACCCTGTACCTTCCCAACCCTACTTTACAACATTAAATAATGTTTACTTAGGTATCGAGAGCTATAAGTATGTATTTGGTAATGCTATTAATGAGATAATTGAATTTGGCCCTTGTATATGTGATTAAACTTGCGTAGAAGGTGTTTTGAAATGATCATGGAGCATTTGTGGGATTCAAAATGAGTCTAAGAGGACCTCTAAACAAAGTATATTAAGTCTAAGAAGTAAGTTAAAGAATAGGACTTGAAGTATCTAACCAAACCCGCGAAGAAAAGTCAAAAAATGAAATTTTTGAAAAATTTAAGTGAGGGGAGCGTTAGGGACTGTACCAGTCCTCTCTGGGCCAAAATTTTGTGCCCAGAGGCAGCAAGCTGGCTCTCCCCAGGGCGTGCCAGGATGGAATTTTCAGTTTTTCGAAAGTTGGAAATTTTCTAAGTTCCAAGGGTTCCAGGGGATGTATCGAGCCGATTTTTGCTACGCTTCTTATACAACCATGATAATATACATGAAACGAATGAAATATTATCTTGGTATGATAAAATGACTCGAGAACGAATTTGACGTCAAAATGACGGTTTTACCCTTTTGGTCCAAAGAGGCCATACGTGGCTAGAATCACTTATTTTTGGGATTGAGGCTATGGATATGAATAGCATGAGTGGGAATATCATTGTAACATGTATGAGATGATTTAAACATGAGAAATTATTGATTTTATTGGATTAAGTGAATTGGGCCAAAAAGGGCCCAAAATGAGAAAGAAAACATGGGCCAAGAATGGGTCAAATGACCCATTCTTCCATTGACTAATGCAACACATTGCATTAAATGCCAAGAGTGTATAAGGATGAAAATTAAGGGCCTATATAAAGGGGCAAAATTCTGATTTTATTTAAGAGAAATACACATGCTTTTTCTATCTTTTTCTAGAGAATTCTCAAGAAAGCTTCTTTGGCTCCCAAAACCCTAAGGCATTTTTGGACAAGATCACCATCTTCCAAGATTGGGTAGGTGATTATTATTGTACTTTAACATATTATAAGCATGAGAGATTATGTATATCATGTTGGTTATGGTTGAAAGTGTTGGACATGGCACTTTTGGTTTTTGTGAACAAGATGTGTTATCCATGGGATTGTAACTTGAATTATGACTTGTAGTTTTGATGAAAGATCATGGTATGGATGAGAATTGTAGAATTGTATTGAGAATACAAGGTATGTAAGGTTCCTTTTTCTATATCCTTCTGCAACATGTTGTTCACATTGACATTGGACTTGTTTCAATTCCGAGAGGCTTGAAGTATATCAATTCAGGTTGACGTATATTGTTATTCATACGTATCCTATTCTTAGATGAATGATGATTCACTTATCTCTTATTCATTGATTGAAGTTCCAAAGATGTCATGACGTTGTAAATTCTAAGAGAACTATCTCAACGAGAGTAATGAGGTAAAGAGAGCTTGTTTAGTTTGAATAGCATTATTCCAATCATGTCTTGTCCCAAAGACATATAGTATGATGATTATCCTTGTACCAATCATTCATAAGTAGAAGTACCAATCTCATAAGAGTAACAAGAGAGGTGATGTGCGAGTTAGTAAAATTATTTCTCATAAGTGAAGATGTCAATCTCATAAAGTAAAGGGGTGAAGTGAGACGTGTATATAAGTGTGTGATTTAGTCTCATGATCTTTAATGTGTCAATCTCATAACTAAATGAAAGGTATAAGATTGTAAAGAGGTAATGCTCATGGTTGCTATATGTTTCATGGAGCATGGATTACATTCTAGAGGGTATAAGTTCACTATGGAATAGTCTCAATATTATGCTTTGTTATTTAGTATAACCCACCAAAGGTGGAGGTATGGTATCATATACTTCCTTATATAAGATCTCATAAGAATAGTGAAGGAGGTAAAGTGCGAGCTAATATATCTATCCCTCACAAGTTAAGGTGTTCCTCTCATGAAGTGTAAGAGTAAGGTAAAGCATATTTGTGTGTTTCAATTAGTGTCATGATCCTTAATGTATTAATCTCTCATAAGTTTGTATATCAATCTCTCCAATGTATGTTCTCCAACCATGAGAGTGGATGTATGTTGCCCCACCATGAGAGTGGATTTATGTTGCCCCACCATGAGAGTGGATGTATGTTACCCCACCATGAGAGTGGATGTATGTTCTCCCACCATAGAGTGGATTTATGTCTCCCCACCATGAGAGTGGATGTATTTCTCCCCACCATGAGAGTGGATGTATGTTCTCCCACCATAAGAATGGATGTATGTTGCCCCACCATGAGAGTGGATGTATGTTACCCCACCATGAGAGTGGATGTATGTTTTTCCACCATGAGAGTGGATGTATGTCTCCCCACCATGAGAGTGGATGTATGTTCTCCCACCATAAGAGTGGATGTGTGTTGCCCCACCATGGGAGTGGATGTATGTTACCCCACCATGAGAGTGGATGTATGTTCTCCCACCATAGAGTGGATGTATGTCTCCCCACCATGAGAGTGGATGTATATCTCCCCACCATGAGAGTAGATGTATGTTGCCCCACCATAAGAGTGGATGTATGTTGCCCCACCATGAGAGTGGACGTATGCTAAGCCACCAATAGAGTGGATGTAGGTTAAAACCACCAATAGAGTAGATGTAGGTTAAAACCACCAACGGAGTGGATTTACGTTAATGGAATAGATGTATGTTATATTATTACCCCCACCACTTGAGTGGATGTATGTGGATGAGGGTCATTCTTTGTAACCAAGTAGATGAACAATAGTGGTAATGAACATAGAAGCAAGAAAGAATCTCTTGGGTATAGAAGAATCTATTGGAGGCAAGTCTCTTGAGTGAAGAAAAATTTTCCCTTGAAGGAGAGTAGTTATAAAAGATATTATATAAAATGATGGTTTATACACATTGACTATTCTCTCATATTTTATTCTATTGACATTCTCATGTATGATGCTATTTACTATGAGCCTTACATACTCAGTACATTCTTCGTACTGCCCCCCCCCTCGGGGGACTTACCTTATATGTTGCAGGTGCAGGCACTAGTAGATTTGTAAAAAGACAGTAAGTTGACAGTTAGTTGCGGATCTTTGGTGAGCCCCAGTTGCTTCGGGACTTATCACAGTTGTACATTTGTTTTGACGTTGTAAAGATAAAGCGGGGACTTGTCCCGACTTTTAGATGGTCTTGTAAATATATCAGTTAGAGGCTTTTGTAGATGTATGTGGGTATATGAAAGCAAGAGATGTATGATCATTTTGACTTAATGGCCCTAACGGACAAGTTTCGTATATAGATATGATATATGTTTCCACGTTCATGACTTCCGCGTAGTTGCATGAGGAATAATAAGATTTAATAAGATTCATACGAGAATATGCATATGGGTAGACATGAGCAAAGATTGGTTCTCTCGGACCATATCGGCTTTGGGTGCCAATCACGTCCCGATGGGATTCGGGGCGTGACAAAAGTGGTATCAGAGCAGGTCGTTCTAAGGGTGTCTACAAAGCCGTGTCCGAGTAGAGTCTTGTTCATGGATGTGTTGTACACCACATTTATGAGCAGGAGGCTATGGGGCATTTAGGATGTGGTTTCTTTTCTTCATTCTTGATCGTGCAATAGAGCCAGTGTTGTACGTTGAATTGTATCTGACCATGGTGATTGTTTTTCTTTGGTATAGTAAACATGCCAATCACGAGAAGAGGTAGAGGTAAAGGGAAGCAGGTAGATATGCCTGCTGAACAAGGAATGAGTAGGTTGCCACCTGACCAAGCTAGTCAAGGTGGAGCTGAAGCTGAAATTGCATCGCGGTCCTCCGCTACCTTTCTAGCTCCGGAAGAGCCAAGAGGTAGAGAAGTACCCATAGAACCACCAATGTATGCCACAGATCAAGATTTAAGAAATGCAGTACATATGTTGACACAGTTAGTGGCTGCACAAACCCAGGGACGAACTGGTCCAATGGTAAATGAAGATGTCGCGGCTAGAGCAGCTAGTCGGCGAACACAGGACTTTTTAAAATTAGACCCTCCCATATTCACGGGGTCCGATCCAAAAGCAGATCCACAGGATTTTGTGGACCAAGTTCAAAGAGCGCTAGAGGTGATGCACGTAGCCGGTGTAGAAACAGTTGAGCTAGCAGCTTATAGACTGAAGGGCGAGGCTATCTTGTGGTATAAGGACTGGAAAAGATCAAGGGGTATTGATGCACTCCCAGCTGATTGGGAAGAATTTAAAATAGCATTCCTTGATCATTACCTCCCATATGAAATTCGGGAGGCACGTGCAGACCAATTTCTCCATTTGCGTTAAGGACATATGAGTGTTAGAGAATACAGTTTGCAGTTTAATTCCTTGGCTAGATATGCTCCAAATGTGGTAGCCACCATGGAAGATACAGTCCATCAATATGTGGATAGATTGGAGCCTTATTTGGTACGAGACTGCACTATTGCTATCTTAAATCGAGATGTGGACATAGCTAGAATACAGGCCTTTGCGCAGAAAATGGAGGATCAAAGAAAAAGAAAGAGGACACAGAAAGTTGAGGAAGGGCCATCAAAAAGGGAGAGATCTGAGGGGCAGTCTAGGGTATCCCCAGGAGAATCTGGATCTCGAATGTTACCGCCTAGACCCTCATCCTCTTATTTCACAACAGGTGCTCATTCTCAATTTCGAGGGTCTAGAGGTGGTCGATCTAAACAGAGTAGTGGGATTCATGGATCACAGGCGACAAGATCTTCTCGACAGTTGTACCCGCGCTGTGGGAGATTTCATGTAGGAGAATGCCGGTTTGTACGAATGTTTGCTTTGTATGTAGTAGGCCAGGACACATGATGAGAGAATGCCCACAGAGGCCCACGGGTAGTATGACACGTCCTGCCAGATCAGCCAATGTGGCATCGGCAACTGGTTTACAGTCTACTGGTCATGGTAGAGGTGCCAGAGGAGCAGCCAGTTCCAGTGGAACTCAGAATTGCACCTATGCTTTAGTGGACCGGCAGAATGAGGAAGCACCTCCTGATGACGGTACAGGTATTTAGGTATATTACCATATTTTACATGATGTATATGTATTGATTGATTTGAGATCTACTCCATCGTACGTTACTCCATCGACTACCGTGAATTTAATAGTACACTGGGGTTATGAGTGAAGTCAATAGAAATATTTCCACCTATCGGTGAGTTTAGTATAGTGAAAGGAACATATCGTAATGGTATAGTAGATGTTTGTGATCATGAACGGTATAATGAAATTCAGAAAGAAGGGAAAATTAACCCTATACAACGTGCCATGTGAAATTGTTGATAGTGTATAAGAGTTTCCTTACATATTGTTCCCATTGGAAATATACAAAGCTCGGGGGATCTCACTAGGAAAAGATATCTATGGCTATTCTAAAGCGTCAAGTATGAAGGTTAAGAAATAAAGACGTAACTCCCATAAAAGTTCTTTGAAGAAACCAACAAGTTGAAGAGATACCCATTTTGTTTCAAATGGAAGAAAAGGTTAAAAAGGTGGGAGTGGACCAAAAATAAGTATCTATGAGCTTTAAGGGTCTATTTATGGATAAACTAATATAGAGATGCATTTGTTGTAATTGAAGCTATATCGTTAACATTTGAGGACGAATGTTCCTAAGGGGGGAAGAATGTAACACCCCGTACCTTCCCAACCCTACTTGACAACATTAAATAATGTTTACTTAGGTATCGAGAGCTATAAGTACGTATTTGGTAATGCTATTGATGAGATAATTGAATTTGGCCCTTGTATATGTGATTAAACTTGCGTAGAAGGTGTTTTGCAATGTTCATGGAGCATTTGTGGGATTCAAAATGAGTCTAAGAGGACCTCTAAACAAAGTATATTAAGGCTAAGAAGTAAGTTAAAGAATAGGACTTGAAGTATCTAACCAAACCCGCGAAGAAAAGTCGAAAAACGAAATTTTTGAAAAATTTAAGTGAGGGACATGTTAGGGACCGTGACAGGCCACTCTGGGCCAAATTTTGTGCCCAGAGGCAGCAAGCTGGCTCTCCCCAGGGCGTGCCAGGATGGAATTTTCAGTTTTTCGAAAGTTGGAAATTTTCTAAGTTCCAAGGGTTCCAGGGGATGTATCGAGCCGATTTTTGCTACGCTTCTTATACAACCATGAGACTATACATGAAATGAATGAAATATTATATTGGTATGATAAAATGACTCGAGAACGAATTTGACGTCAAAATGACGGTTTTACCCTTTTGGTCCAAAGAGGCCATACGTGGCTAGAATCACTTGTTTTTGGGATTGAGGCTATGGATATGAATAGCATGAGTGGGAATATCATTGTAACATGTATGAGATTATTTAAACATGAGAAATTATTGATTTTATTGGATTAAGTGAATTGGGCCAAAAAGGGCCCAAAATGAGAAAGAAAACATGGGCCAAGAATGGGTCAAATGACCCATTCTTCCATTGACTAATGCAACACATTGAATTAAATGCCAAGAGTGGCTAAGGATGAAAATTAAGGGCCTATATAAAGGGGCAAAATTCTGATTTTATTTAAGAGAAATACACATGCTTTTTCTATCTTTTTCTAGAGAATTCTCAAGAAAGCTTCTTTGGCTCCCAAAACCCTAAGGCATTTTTGGACAAGATCACCATCTTTCAAGCTTGGGTAAGTGATTATTATTGTACTTTAACATATTATAAGCATGAGAGATTATGTATATCATGTTGGTTATGGTTGAAAGTGTTGGACATGGCACTTTTGGTTTTTGTGAACAAGATGTGTTATCCATGGGATTGTAACTTGAATTATGACTTGTAGTTTTGATGAAAGAGCATGGTATGGATGAAATAACAACATGTATTGTGTTATTGTGGTCCTAAACTTGTTAGTCTAAATTATTGGATTTTGTCTAAATTATGGGATTTTGGCCGATTTGTTGTTGTGAGGTGTATTGAAGTCATTTGATGGAATAATTGTGATGTGGTGGTGATGTAGAAGTGTAAAATATGAGTTTGGTGTGAAATGCTATTGGTTATCATGTGTTGGTAAATGTATGGAATATTGTGGGATTATTGGTATAATGATTTCATACATGGTATTGTCAAGGGGGAATGACATGTTAAAGCTAAACATGTGACTTATTGTTATTGTATGCCATTATAAGGTAATTGGTGGTTAATGTTGGTTTCATTATGAACTTGTGTTGTAGAGCGAAACACAAAGACGGATCAGGACTATTGTATGCACACTTAAGATTGTAGAATCGTATTGAGAATATAAGATATGTAAGGTTCCTTTTTCCATATCCTTCTGCAACATGTTGTTCACATTGACATTGGACTTGTTTCAATTCCGAGAGGCTTGAAGTATATCAATTCAGGTTGACGTATATTGTTATTCATACGTATCCTATTCTTAGATGAATGATGATTCACTTATTTCTTATTCATTGATTGAAGTTCCAAAGTTGTCATGACGTTGTAAATTCTAAGAGAACTATCTCAACGAGAGTAATGAGGTAAAGAGAGCTTGTTTAGTTTGAATAGCATTATTCCAATCATGTCTTGTTCGAAAGACCTATAGTATGATGATTATCCTTGTACCAATCATTCATAAGTAGAAGTACCAATCTCATAAGAGTAACAAGAGAGGTGATGTGCGAGTTAGTAAAATTATTTCTCATAAGTGAAGATGTCAATCTCATGAAGTAAAGGGGTGAAGTGAGACATGTATATAAGTGTGTGCTTTAGTCTCATGATCTTTAATGTGTCACTCTCATAACTAAATGAAAGGTATAAGATTGTAAATAGGTAATGCGCATGGTTGCTATATGTTTCATGGAGCATGGATTACATTCTAGAGGGTATAAGTTCACTATGGAATAGTCTCAATATTATGCTTTGTTATTTAGTATAACCCACCAAAGGTGGAGGTCCGGTATCATATACTTACTTATATAAGATCTCATAAGAATAGTGAAGGAGGAAAAGTGCGAGCTAATATATCTATCCCTCACATGTTAAGGTGTTCCTCTCATGAAGTGTAAGAGTAAGGTAAAGCATATTTGTGTGTTTCAATTAGTGTCATGATCCTTAATGTATTAATCTCTCATAAGTTGATATATCAATCTCTCCCATATATATTCTCCCACCATGAGAGTGGATGTATGTTGCCCCATCATGAGAGTGGATGTATGTTACCCCACCATGAGAGTGGATGTATGTTCTCCCACCATAGAGTGGATGCATGTATCCCCACCATGAGAGTGGATGTATGTCTCCACACCATGAGAGTGGATGTATGTTCTCCCACCATAAGAGTGGATGTATATTGCCCCACCATGAGAGTAGATGTATGTTACCCCACCATGAGAGTGGATGTATGTTCTCCCACCATGAGAGTGGATGTATGTCTCCCCACCATGAGAGTGGATGTATGTTCTCCCACCATAAGAGTGGATGTATGTTGCCCCACCATGAGAGTGGATGTATGTTACCCCACCATGAGAGTGGATGTGTGTTCTCCCATCATAGAGTGGATGTATGTCTCCCCACCATGAGAGTGGATGTATGTCTCCCCACTATGAGAGTAGATGTATGTTGCCCCACCATAAGAGTGGATGTATGTTGCCCCACCATGAGAGTGGATGTATGCTAAGCCACCAATAGAGTGGATGTAGGTAAAACCACCAATAGAGTGGATGTAGGTTAAAACCACCAACGGAGTGGATGTACGTTAATGGAATAGATGTAAGTTATATTATTACCCCCACCACTAGAGTGGATGTATATGGATGAGTGTCATTATTTGTAACCAAGTAGATGAACAATAGTGGTAATGAACATAGAAGCAAGAAAGAATTTCTTGGGTATAGAAGAATTTATTGGAGGCAACTCTCTTGAGTGAAGGAAAATTTTCCCTTAAAGGAGAGTAGTTATAAAAGATATTATATAAAATGATGGTTTATACACATTGACTATTCTCTCATATTTTATTCTGTTGACATTCTCATGTATGATGCTATTTATTATGAGCCTTACATACTCAGTACATTCTTCGTACTGACCCCCCCTCGGGGGACTTACCTTACATGTTGCAGGTGCAGGCACTAGTATATTTGTAAAAAGACAGTAAGTTGACAGTTAGTTGCGGATCTTTGGTGAGCCCTAGTTGCTTTGGGACTTATCACAGTTGTACATTTGTTTTGACGTTGTAAAGATAAAGCGGGGACTTGTCCCGACTATTAGATGGTCTTGTAAATGTATCAGTTAGAGGCTTTTGTAGACGTATGTGGGTATATGAAAGCAAGAGATGTATGATCATTTTGACTTAATGGCCCTAACGGCCAAGTTTCGTATATAGATATGATATATGTTTCCACGTTCATGACTTTCGCGTAGTTGCATGAGGAATAATAAGATTTAATAAGATTCATATGAGGATATGCATATGGGTAGACATGAGCAAAGATTGGTTCTCTCGGGCCATATCGGATTCGGGTGCCAATCACGTCCCAATGGGATTCGGGGTGTGACATCGTGCACACCTCTCAAATGTTGAAAATTTTTCTAAGTCCCAAGGGTGCCCGGGGGCGTACGGGGCCGCTTTTTGCCACATTTCTTTTCCAACCACGAGCCTATACATGGAATAATTGAATTATTGTATTGGCATTCCATTTTGATACGATTATTCTTGGACGAAATTGGCATCCAAATGACGTTTTTACCCTTTCGGTCAAAATAAGCCATGTGTGGCTAGAATCACTTGTTTTTGGGATTGAGGCTACGAAAATAAGTCGCGTGAGTGGGAATATTGTCATAAAATGTATGAAATGATTTAAACATGAGATATATGATGGATTACACATTGATTTTAGTGGGCTAAGATAATATGTGTTAATGGGCCAATTTGAGGCCCAAAATGGAGCCAAAATGCAAGGCCCAAAGGGAAAAAAGAAGACCCATTCTTCCATTGACCAAATGGAAATTGTATTAAATGCCAAGAGTGTCTACGGATGACCCCAAGGACTATATAAAGGCAAATAAATAAGATTTTTAATTCCACAACTCACACATGTTTTTCTAGACAATTCTCTAAGAGATATTTTGCATATTCTTCAAACCCTAAGCCATCTTTTGGGACAAGATCATCAATTTGCAAGTTTGGGTAAGTGACTATTCTTATGTATTAATATATTATATTCATGGGAGAGTATGTATATCATGATGGTTATGTCTAAAAGTGTAAGTGGTGCACTTTTGTGTTTTTGTAAAAGATGTGTCATTTTTGTGAATTGAACTTGAAAAGAGACTTGTGGTTTTGATGAAAGTGCATGGTATGGGTGAAATAACAACATGTATGGTGTGATTATGTTACTAAACTTGTTATTTTTCTATAAGTGTAAATTATGGGAATTTGGCCGATATGTTGTTATGAGACGTATTGAGGTGACTTGATGGAGTAATTGTGATATTGTGTTGATGGAGAAGTGGAAAGTATGGAATTGGTGTGACATTCTATGGGTTTATGATTTATTGTTCAATGTAGGGAATGTTATGGTATTGTTGGTATGGTGATTTCATAAATGGTATTGTCAAGGGGGAAATGATATTTTAAAAGGCAAACATGAAACTCATTATCGTTATATGCATTTGTAAGGTATTTGGGGGTTAATGTAAACTCCGTTATGTACTTGTGTTGTAGAGTGAAATATAAGTAAGGAGATGGACTATTGTATTCACGTATAGGATTGAATATTCGTGTTGAGAAGATAAGGTATGTAAGGTTACTCTTTCTGTATCCTTCTGCAGCATATTGTTCACATTGACATTGGGCTTGTTTCAATTCCAAGGGGTTTTAAAGTATATCAATTTAGGTTGACATATATTGTTATTCACATGTGTTCTATTCTTTGATGAATTATGATTCACTTATCTCTTATTCATTGACTGAAGTTCCAAAGATGTCATAACGTTGTAATTTCTAAAAGAACTATCTCAAAGAGAGTAATGATGTAAAGAGAATCTATTTATTCTTGAATAGCATTTTTTTCCAATCATGTCATGTTCCAAAGTCCAATAATAGTATGATTATCTTTGTACCAATCTGTCACAAGTAAAAGTACTAATCTCACAAAAGTAATGAAGGAAGTAATGTGCAAGCTAATGTATCTATCCCTCACAAGTAAAGGTATCAATCTTACAAGAGTAAAGACGTGAAGTAATGTATAATGGATTGTGCAATCATGGGTTATCATAATAACATCCCAGGGGCGATAAGCCTAGCATGGGTTAATAACATCCCAGGGGCGACACGAAATCCTAGCATAGGTTAATATAACATCCCAGGGGTCAAAGTACCTAGCATGGGTTAATCTCATCCCAGGGGCAACAGAACAACCTAGCATGGGTAGAACAATAAAGATGAATAAATGTGAAGGCAAAAGAAGTAAAGAATGTAATGTACATGGTTCCTCACATACAGAAAGATGGTTTATTCACATTGACTATTTCTCTTATATTGATTCCATAGTTGTTATTATGTATGATGAAATTTTATGGCCTTACATACTCAGTACATTCTTCGTACTTAACCCCTTTGGGGGGCTTACTTTACTTGTTGTAGGCGCAGGTGCTAGTAGACCTCCACAATAAGTTGCAGATCATTTGCGGATTGTTGGTGAGCTCCAGTTACTTTGGGGCTTTTCGAGTCATTATGCACTTTTGTTTGGTATTGTATATGAGTATAGAGCGGGGTGTTGTCCCGACTCTAGGGTTGTCATAGTTATGTATCTATAGAGGCTTTGTAGACTTATGTGGGAAACGGAATGTAAGATATGTACGTTCAGTTTGACGTAATGGCCCTAACGGCCAAGTTTCATATATTGTACATGATTTCCATAACTTTCGTATAGTTGCATGAGACATAATGTTGTTCATACAAGGATATGCATACGAATGTACATGAGCAAAGATTGGTTCTCTCGGGCCATATCGGCTTCGGGTGCCAGTCCGCCTCGTTAGAACTCGGGGCGTGACACCATCTTTGACTTGGAAATGTCATCCTAAGAGAAAAATGAAAACGACTTTCTTAGACTAGGAAATGTCATCCTAGGAGAAAATGAAAAGTAACCATCTCAGACTAGGAAATGTCATCCTAGGAGAAAATAAAAAGTGATTGTCTCTGACTAGGAAATATCATCCTGGGAGAAATAACTGCCTTAGACTAGGAATATTATTCTAGGAGAAAATGAAAATTGATGGATATGTGCATGAAATAAAGAAAGAGTGAGTGTTTTTACTTAATCCTGTTTGCAAGCTCGAACCTCTAAAATTTCCTTCATATCAACAACATTGCCCCTGTTTTAAGAAAAGAAAGAAAGATTGTGAGTTTTAAAATGGTGGTCGGTTTGTGGCTTGACTGTGAGTGTAACAACTTCTTTTGTTGTCGTATTCGACCTTGGCTTCAACTTATTCTTCAGATTGTGCTTGTTTCTTAGACAACCTCATTGAAGAACCTCTAATTTTAGACCCCAATATCTGTCGTATTGGCCTTGTTATACTAATATGGAACCTTGTGTTCATTCTCAAGCTTTTCAACCTCAACAAATAATGGTGCATATCATTTCTTCATGAATCGTGTGACACTTGATGGGTTGACCAGACTTAGCTTTGTGCAATTGAAAAGCTGGTAGATAATTTTGAAATCATTTCTTGCTTGTTCTAACAAAGACTGACTCGAAGATAAAATTAAAAATAATAAAGCAATGAGAATAAAGGGTATTTGACAAAGGAAGTCTCTTCGAAAAAAGAAGGAAAAAAAAAACTCTGCTAGATGTGGTAGTCACCTCTAATGATCATGACATGTATTTTGAATTAATTGACCTAGATCTGTCAAATCAATATGAATCTATTCTTGTCAAACATTCAGACTTTGAAGTAAGACTTCTAAGTTGCGACCTTTGCTTTAGACTCACAACCCTCAATAGACTAGTGGTTCCCCGAAGAGTTTTCACCAACAAGTCTCTCTCATTTTTTTATGTCTCTCATTCACCATCGTCTTACGGTGGCCGCGAGGGTTTTCACCAATAAGACTCTCTCATTTTTTACTTTCTCTTGATGACGTCTTATGATGTTTATGAGTACTTTTTTTTTTTGATAAAGCTCTCGTATGCAAGTGACATGACACTGCTCCTCGCATGATAATCAACACTGAAAACATGCCTAACTTTTCATTTTTAAAAATTGATCAGAAGGTCTTTATTTGGATTAAAACGTGGCTTTTGGAAAGGGTTAGAAGGAAAGGGATGGTATGAAGGCTCGAAGATAATACATATAACGGGTTTAAGACTTACAACTTTTGGAATCGACTCTTTTGGAAAAGTGAAAACTCTTTTATATTTGCCCCAGTTTCTGTGATTGAGAATATTCAAGACTTTTTCTGGGTTAGTCCGAACCCCAGGATAGGCCTGCCTACGTATCTCGTCAAAACAAGAATCAGGTCAAACGTAGTTCAGGAAACTTGTTTTGATTTTTTTTCCAACTTTGACTTCTTCTTTTTTTTTGCTTGCTTTGACTTCTTCTTCTTCTTTTTTGTTTGAACTTTTTCTGGCTCTATTTTTTTCTTGACACTTTTTTTTCTCAATTTTTTTTTGACTCTACTGAAATTCCAAAAGAGGGACATGAAAGAAATTAAAATTAAGGCTCAAAAGGGATAGCAAATGATGACACAATATTTGGATAGCAAAATAAAATGCCTTCGTCATCTCAATTATTAAAATATCAAATACAAGCACACCTTTAAAAATTAGAAGTGAGAATCGCAACATCTATATTGATTTACATGTAGTCACTTTCCTTCAATGATTGTCCACTAGAAATTTTAATTTAGACAATTTCTTCATAACATATGACACATGTCAATTTAGATCAAACTCGCCCTTTTAACCTCTTCCGACATCAAAGAATTTATCCCACTTTATCGAATCTCTTCAAATTGCTATAGCTCAAGATATTTTTGTCCTCTATTCTATTCTCAAATGTTCTCTCTCTCTCTCTCTCTTTTTTACTCTGTTGGCGTATTTATTCCATGACTAGATAGGATTTTGAGATCCGACCAAAAATTTCTCATGCATATCATGTCACTAAAGCTAAAATGAAAAAAAATACATACAAAGAGCTCCGAGTAGAATGGATTAAAATGATTTGAAATAAAAAATTATATTTCATTAAGTAATGATAGAAGAGTTTGACAGCGACAAACTAACTAAGCTATAGGTTAAACCCTGAATAACCTAAACAACACAACTACAACTAGACTCATAAACAAACAAAATGAAAGGATAGAAGGGTTTGACTCAATAAAACAAACAAACTAAAATCTTGATTACAACCCTGAAATAACCAGATAACAGAAATGGCGACAAAACAAACTACCAGTACTTCTTCCTAGAGAAGAAAGAAGTATTTTTTCAATCACCGAGCTTGACATCTTAGTCACTTGTCTGCATATCACCAGTATCAAAACCTTCACCAATTTCAATGAAGTGTACATCATTATTTGCTGGCCGAAGATTCTTAGTAATATTTGGGAGATCACTGTTTTGGACGACAATCACCTTTGATTGAATCATCTTTGATTGAATCATCTTTTCCACTTCTCTTTTTAAAGACCGACAATTTTCAATACTATGACTTGGAGCATCAGAATGATATGTACAATATGCATCAGGATTGAAACTCTTCGCACGCGGGTCATGATCTTAAGGAATTGTTCCAATCACGTTCAAACATTTCAATTTCTCAAACAAACTTGCATATGAATATCCAATTGGTGTGAAATTTTCCTTAGGGCTCGGGTTCCAACCATATTCCTGCCTTGGACGAGGGTTATAGGGCGCTCAAATATTTTGAGAAATAGGACAAGGATTGTGATGTGTTGGTGCTCACCATTGGGGATGGATCGATGGCTGAACATATGGTTGTGCATTATAGAATGGATATTGAGGTGGGATGATAGAGTATTGAGGGTCTTGCGCTATCATTGCTACATCATCATTTTTATTCTTGACCCCAAAGTGTCCTGAACCATTATGAATTGCTTGAGTTATAGCCTTAAGGGCTACTTGACTTACAATTTTTCCAGACTTGATGCCATTTTCAACCATTTCTCTGATTTTTATTACTACATCAAATATTTTACCTACTGTATAAAATAGGTGGTTAAAGTAATTAGACTCTTGTTCTTGAAGAAAAATATCAATCATTTCCATCTCTTCATTGATGGCTTGACCCTAACAGCTTGCTCCCTCTACCTAATAACATATTCACAAAAATTTTCAGTGGTCATTTTTCTCATGTTGGCAAGTGTAGTGTGATCTAGTACTATGTCAATATTATATCAAAATTGCTGGATAAAATCTCGAGCCATATCATCCCAAACATGCCAAGAGATATCTTGATTGATAAACCATTCTGAAGTTATCCCCGTTAGACTCTCTCCAAAGTAAGCCATAAGTAGTTCTCCTTTCCCCCTGCTCCTCTTAGTTGATTGTAAAACCTTTTCAAATAAGCCAAAGAATCACTGTGTCCTTCGTACTTGTCAAACTTTGGAGTTTTGAACCCTAGAGGAAAGTGAACATTGGGCAACATGCACAAATCCTTGTAAGAAACACTTTTTTTGCCCTCCTAGTCCTTGCATGTTTCTCATGTTTAGTTCCAAACTTCTCATTTTCCTAGCTATCTCCTCTTGCTCCTCATTTCTAGTAGTCTTTTTGATCACAACAGGGGAACTATACTGATAAGAAAGATAGTAGGAGTCTGGGACTTTAAAAGTTACTTAAGAGGGATAGAATTGATCCTGATATGGCTCACTTTTGGACTTTCGTATCAGTGTCGGTTGAGGGCTTGTAGTAGTTTGTACCACAGGAATGAAAAGTGTGTTGTTTATGAGGGACACATTTGGGGGTCGTGTGGCTGAGGTCCCAACCGTGCTAAATGCATTAGCATGTGGTGCAAAATCTGGAGGATAAATTGAATCACTTGTTTGAGCCCAAGTGGAAATTGGAACATTTATGTCCAAAAGTCCCGGGATTGAAGAGGGTGGTGCTTGTCCATTCACCCAGGCCTAGTGCATTTTATCCATTTGTTCTCTTAATAACCTTATCTCCTCAACTGACGTGGATTCCTGCAGAATCAACAGATTTTGTGCTTCTTCATTAGCAGACTCTATACCATCTTAGTGGGTCATCTTGCCTTTTCCTTTGGACCTGGTGTGTATGGATGAGATGACAACTTAACCACAAACCAACCACCTTAAACTATCTTGATTCTGTAGATAACGAATGTGTTAGGGTTCAATATTTTCAAAACCTTTTTTTTAAGAAGATCATCGAACCTGAAAGGGCTTTCTACATATCTCATTAAGGTAAGAATCAAGTATGTGTAGTTTGTGAAGTTCCAAATAAAAGGTAACAAACTTTGCTTCTTTTTTTTTTTTTTGATTTTTTGAATAAGGAAAAAAACTTTTTTATTTGAATTTTTAATTAAAGATAAAAACTTTTTGCTTGATTTTTTTTAGGATCATCGAACCCGAGAAGGGATGCCTACGTATCTCATCATGGTGAGAATCAGGTGAACATAGTTTGTGTTAAGGAAAATAGTCACAAAGGTCAGAGGAAGTTTCTCTCTTCTGTTTTGTTAAGTAACCTAAAGTCAGTCAACAATCATGCATGCCTTCCAAATAAATATCAAAGAGCACATAGGATGTATATGTTGGTCATATAAAAAGGGACACTTGTCCTAGACGGACCCGACCCCTGTATCGAATCCCACTAAGTCAAATGCACATGATGCAGATAAAGAGGAGCCTAATAGGGATAGCCACGTCTGAGTTTCAGTTCCACTAGGTTTAACCTAATGAAATTAGGTGTCTAGATTGGCTTACTCTAGCGGACACTCGAGTCGAGGAGGGGCAACATGTTCGATAGCAGTGCTATTCTGCCTTCGTTGCTGGTCCAAACCCCGCCTAACATGTGTGACTAATAATCCTTCACTAGGTACCTGGACACTCTGGCTTTATCTCAAAAAAGAAAGTAGGATGCATACTTTGCATTCTTTCTACCCTATATTTCAGAGACTCAGAGGGGGTACGTGAGAAAAGATAGTTTATACTACAATTCAACAATATCGAAGCAATAAATGAGCGACAAGTAGCATATTAGGCCAACAAACACAATATCCAAATAACTAAAGCAACTACAAGTCAATATCAAAAGCTTGAATTCTGATTGTCCCAAGCGAAGTCGCAGATATGTCACACTCCTTTTTGGGTCGAAGGGTTTTTCCAATTAAAGTGACGATATTGAATAGGAATTATTTTTATTTACAGAGTCACCACTTGGAATTGAGTTATGGTGTTCCAAGTCACCATTATTGAATCCCTAATCAAAAGGAGGTTGACTCTTTATTATCGGTCTGTGAACTAGAAATCCGAATAAGGAATTCTGTTGACCGAGGGGAAGGTGTTAGGCATCCCTTGAGTCCCATGGTTCTAGCACGACCGCTTTATCAACTTGCACTTAACTTAAACTCTTTGGGATAACTTGTGTTTAAATGCCTTGATTCGCTTGTATATATCGCACCAATAATATCTGTCTTCACGTCTAGATTCGAATTAATGAAATTTAATTATTAGGACAATCTTTTCCACAGTGCATAACTGCATTCTTGAGTTATACATTTTGTTATTAAGAGTATCGAGAAATATGTGTAACCACATTCTTAATCAAAATAAATTTAATCACCTTCATACTCGTCTAACGTTTAACGGATCGTAGTATTTGCCTATTATTATTTATGGGATAATTAATTTTATTCAATTCCCAAACCTTATCTTTTAACAAATAAAATCATCAAAACAAATATTTTCTTTGAACAAATAGTGGACTAACCCATGCTTATAATTCTTGAACTTAATACCACGTTCTCTTTTAATAGTTGTAACAAACACAATTCATTTTTAATCAATAATAAATTAACTTTAACACAACAATTCATAAACACGGGTTCAAACATTAAATAAATCATGCCCGTAAAATTTCACATGAACTAATTAACAAAATAAGAGTAAGAAAACAAGAAATTAACCTTTAATGTTTCTCTGTAAATGAGATGAAATAACAATTGTGGATTTCAACCGGAACCAAACTGGAAGTTCGACGCTAGAACCTTGAACAACTCCTAGATCTCAGACGTAACAATGGATGTCTATGGTGTTTTTTAGGCCAAGAATGGTGATAGACGGGTTGGTTTATGGTGGTTTTTTAGTCCTAAACATGGCTGCTAAAGTTTTGTGGAGGTGTATCCATGATTTCTTTGAAGAAGGAAAGATAAAAGAGTTGCTGCTATCTTTTTTCCTTATAGTGAGGTACGACTGGTTCTCTCCATTCTCTATATATTACTCCATTTTTCCTAAGTGTTTTCTATTGTGTTTCCTCCTTTTGTGTTGTAATTTCATTTTTTCTCTTTGTTTCTCTCTATCTTTCTTCCCTTGCTCCATTTTTTTTGTTTCTGTCCCTCCTTGTATGTGTGTAGGTGTATGTATATATAGTGTGTAGTATGTGTAGGTGAGGCAAAAGTGGGGGAAATGGGGAGTGACATGAGGGAGTGGTAGGTTAGGGGGGCGAATGGGGTAGTTTAGGATTCTCATTTTTTTTCATCAAAGAAATAAATAAATAAGAAAGCAGTAAAAGTAGTATTAGCTAACTATTTAAAATTAATAAAAATATAAAAAGTTAAACATCTAGTCCTAAAAATATGATGAAGAAGATATAAGAAAAGTTTATAACTAGACTAAAATAAAATATAATTAAGAGAATATTAACAATACTAGCTTATTTATTAAAACCTAAATTAAAAGAAAACATATTTTTAGAAAAATTTTCTTTTCTTTTGCAAAGTAAAAACAAAACTTATAATAAAATGTGACTATTTTTTGACATCTTTTCATAATTTTTCAAATAACACCTACTAAAAATGAAAATAAAAGCTAAAATAAAGATTAGACAAAAAAATCTTTAATGTTAAAGATAAGTTAAAGCTTGGAGAGGGTAAAAAATCACATGCCTACTATATGCATCCTCCTTAATAGCACCACTAAACTCAAGAGGGTCCAACATAATGAATCTCTTGAACCTCTTCTGATTAACAACCTTTATCAGTGGTCCCAAAACCATAGGCATAACAAAAAATTTGCCAAGGAACACTTTTCTCTGTGGGGCCACTACAGTGGTTTGTTGTTCCCCTAGAGTTTAAAAACTATGAATAGGAACCTGCTCTAGTGGCTGAACACCCTCTCTCATCTGTGAACCATCAGGTGTACTTGGTAGAGTGCCTGCCTGAGAGGTGCCAACCAAGTGGCTCAAAAGATAAATCAGAACATCCTGCAACACTGTAGTAGCAAAAAAAACCTGAGGGGCATGGGCTTATCCCACACACTCTATCTTGTAAGCTGCATCAACATGCTCAATCACTGGCTTGGGAGATACTACTCTAGCATGCCCCCTAGTTGGAGACTCTTCTCGTGCTCTATCTCTGTCTTGATCTCGGCCACAACCCTTGCCTCGTCTCCGAACTAAGGTTCTTATAGGCTGTAGTGGGAGCCAGCTTATCATCATCAATAGCACCTGCTCAAGTCCTCAACATCTATGCAGAAAGAGTGAAATACAAGTTTAGAATACCTAGTGTGAACAACACGTACGATAAGGAAACAACATAGCGAATTTTACAAAAATTATCCCATAGCCTTCTGAAGATAGATACAGATCTCAATGTATTAATCCACAGGACTTTATTAGATATTTTGCTCTTGTACTTATGAGTTTGGTGAGCCCAGTGATCTAATACCAACTTGTCATGACCCAAAATCCTGAGGACATGATACAACCTACCCTGACCCAACCTTAGTAGATAAGTGATGTACCGATATTTGGAGGCATATTTGATGCTTTAAACCATTAATAAGTACAAGTTCTTAAGCAACTTTTAGTAGATTTGATCACTTTTTAGTCTCATTATAGGGAAATATGCTAAACCTAAAAGAGGATAATTTATGCTGAAAAGACTAAGTGGATGGAAAATTAGATGGGCCATCAAACCTCTGACGGACCATCGCCTTTTCATGCGACTTAAATAGAATGAGGTGTAGGTACTCTCTAGTTAATAGCTAAGTTGATGAACTATCAGCCTCCTGATAAACCATCGCTCAAGTCGTCGGCCTTAAATAAAATAACTCAGTGCAAGACCTCAAGTGACAGAGAAATTGATGGTCCGTTGATGGCTCAACAGACCATCCCCCAAGCCTAGAGGCTTAAGTAGATTTCTGGCAATTTTACTGGATAGCTGCAACGGAAGAAGCTATGGATCGTAGCCCAGTCGATGCGATATCGACTTGACCGTACAATGAAAGGCAGGATTTTCTTCGAGTTTAATTTGGTATTTAATTCCCTTTATTATAAATATCTATTATTAGGGTTATTATTATCATTCAATGTTTTTAGAGAGAAAATATATGTCACCTCTTATTTTTTGTGGAGATTCAAGCTATTATACTTGGTTCTTGAAATACAATTGAAGTTAGGATTTTGTTTGACTAAATGTTTGCTTTATCTTATAAATTATATGCCTTTGTTTATTTCAAAAACTATGAGTGGCTAAACCCCATAACTAGGATTGTAGGTTCCATGGTAAATTGACAATTTAGGATCGATTTTTGTGTAGAGAGTGCAAATGTGTTCATTATTAATTCTTTCATATTAATCAATTTATAATGGTTACAAATATTAAAACCTTCCTTAGGTTTAACTTGCTTGAGTAAAAAGGTTAAAGCTTGGAAAAAGAATTAATAACAAGGATTTGGGGTTTCCAACCTCCCTAATGGTTAAAATTGTAGAAAGATTAACCAACTTGGGGATATTATCTGTTTTCACATTTTCATCACTCTTAGTTTGAGAGTATTGGAGTGAAAATCATCTAATTAGGTTGAGAAACGTTTGGATGTACTAAAGTAATCGATAGCCTTGCATTCCTTGCACTAGAAGATTCTATTACTGTTAGTGACCCAATCATGTCATGAAACAATGGTGAACACAAACCTAGTTCTCTCTATTAACTGATTACATTTCCTGAAACTCCAACATTGTTACTAAAATATATTTGTTAATAAAAATAACAAAAACTTTCACAAAACCTCATTTTTATGGAAATAACTTACTGGTAGTCAACTTAATCGTATAAGGCTCATTTTTCACCTTATTCCCTATGGAATCGATTCCAACCTAATTGGGTTCTATATTTGACAACATCCGTTTTATACTTCTAATTTGAGGTGTAATTTTGATGTATCAAATCTTGGTGCCATTGCCAGGGAATACGATTTTCGATTAATTCTAGTTTGTTTATTTGACTCTTAGTTTTATTAACTAATTTTACTTTATATATTTTTTCTATTTGCTACAGGTTACAGGTCAGTGTATGACAAATACCCAAAGTTGGGATGAACCATTAGTGCCTTACAACTCTAAACTTGAAAATACTCTTAGGAGAGTGAGGAATGCACAACAGCTTGCTGAAGTTTAGGCTAGGGCCAACAACTAGAATGCACCTATAATGATGGATTTGTTGGTGATGACATAGATGAACAAAATGTTGACAATGTGGCCCCTTCCAGTCCACATCAAAAACAAAGAGCTAGAGGATGGCTGCAACCTTGCTCTGCCCTTTGATGGGGATAATGAATATGATATTGAGTTAGATAGGATTGGTACCACTAGGGATATCATCCCTCCACCACTATCTTCTGGTGCGAAGTTCAATATAACTAGCAATATGATCCAGTTACTGAATCTGAAGGGTTTGTTCAGAGGTGTGGCTGGTGATGACCCAAACCTAAACTTGATAAACTTTATTGGAATTTGCAATTCTTATGAGCTGCTCGAAGTTAGTAAAAATTCCATCCATTAGTTGTTCCCACTATCATTATCTGGGGAATCAACCTTATGGTTGATAGAGCTACCACATGATTCCATTATAAACTGGAGAGAGTTGAAAAGAGCTTTCCTAGAAAGGTTCTTTCCACCCTTCAGGATATTACAGTTGAGGGACGAGATTAGTAATTTCAGGCAGCTTCCTGGTGAGGCATTACATAAAGCATGCCTGCATTTTAAGAAGAAGATGAATCAATGTCCCAACCATTAGCTAGTGGATGAACATTTGATAGAGTCTTTCTATAGGTCTTTGAATTTGGTATCTAAGCCAATTATTGACAATGCCACTGGTGGGTCCTTCATGTCCCTCACTTATGAAGATACATTTGTAATCTTAGACAGGATCATGAAGACCAATAGAGCTTAGCATACTAGAGACTCTGAGGTTGTAGGTGATACATACTTAGTGGGTATGTTTTCTGAACAGTATGGAAGAGAGGAGAAGTATGACCAAGACATGGCCTATATGAAGACGCATATGGTCTTGCTTACAAAATAATTATTAGCAAGTGGTGTTGAAAATGTGAATGCTATAGGCTCATAAGTAAAAGTAGTTGAGTCAGATTCAGAGAAGGAGGCTAGTTATCTAAATAATCAGACAGGGGTTTCTTGGCCAATGCCCAAGGAAACCAAGGTTGAAACTATTAGAAAGACAATTACAACCATAGGGATGGTTATAAAGAAAGATATCAAGGGAACTAGAATAACAAGATTGTTAGAAGTGGTCTATATGTGCCTCCCAAGAATCGTGATTGAACTAGTAGTGGTTTAAGAATTTTGAGGATGGAAGATATGTTTGCTCAGGTTTTGCAAAAAGTTAAATCTACCAACTCTGGTGTAAAAGAAATAAAGGGCGAGATCTCTAAAATTAGCTAACTAATGGACTCACACTCCACTTCCATCAAACAACTAAAATATCAAATAGGTCATATGTCTGTAGCTTTGAATTAGCAGAAGAGCGGGACTTTGCCTAGTGACACTGTCCAAAATCTGAGAAATAATGGCCAATGCATGGTTGTCACAACTAGAAGTGAGAAAGTGTTGCCGAAATCGATAACCATTGTTGATAAATAAGAGAAGGATGTTGTTTCTATTTTTGTATTTGCGGTTGATGATACTATTAAACAAAGAGTTTTGGCTGACTCTGAAAAGGCGGTGGGTATTGATGATGTTATTGTAGATGCTGAAAAATCTACAAGTGTTAAAGATGGAATTTTTGAGATTAAGGAGAAGGAGAAAGTTGCAAAGCCTTTAACTCCAATTCCTTGACCTCCATCTCTATTTACTCAGAGGGATGAAAAAGAAAGTGGAAGACAGCAAGTTCCACAAGTTAATATTCCTTTGGTGGAGTCATTAGAGAAAATTTCAGGTTACACATAGTTTATGAAAGGCATGGTCACCAAAAAAAGGACAATCAGTTTTGAACTCATTGACAACATACACCATTATAGTTCGATTTTTTCGTGCACTTTGGTTCAGAAGAAGAAAGATCCCAGTGCTTTTACAATTCCATGCTCTATCAGAGCTTTTAATTTTGCTAAGGCATTGTGTGACCTTGGAGAAAGCATCAACTTGATGTCGCTTGCTATCTATAAGGAGTTGGGCTTGGGAGCCCTTAAACCAGCGACAATGCCTCTATTAGTGGCTGACCGTTTTGTCAAGAGGCTTGTTGAGATCTTATGTAGAAAGCTTCATCTTTTCTACTGATTTTGTCATCTTGGATTGTGAAGTAGATTTTGAAGTTCCTATAATCTTGCAAAAACCCTTCTTAGTGACTGGTAGAGCCTTAGTTGACATGGAAAACAATGAATTCAAGTTCAGGTGAATGATGAGGAGGTTAAATTTAATGTATGCCAGTCCATGAAACAATCAAGGGAAATAAATGTTATTTCCATGATTGACGTTATGGATGAGAGGGTGATTGAGGTACCCATTGAAGAAATGGTTAAAATTTAAAATTTAGCTATAGCGGTGATGAACTTTGATGGTGATAACATCGAAGATTATGATGAGACATTGAAGGCCTTGATTGGGATGGGTTTCTATTCCTATGCTCCAAAGAAACTAGACTTGGATTTGAAAAATAGGCCTACTCCGCCAGCTAAGCCTTTAGTTGAAGAACCACCGGTGTTGGAATTGAAAGTTTTACCTGTTCATCTTTGCTATGCTTTCTTGGGGGAGAATAACACAATGCCAATTATTGTGGTGGCTGATTTAGTTGAGTGGCGGGTTGAGGCACTTTTGTCAGTGTTGAGGTATTTTAAAAGGGAAATTGAGTGGACCATTGCTGACATCATTAGAATCCCTCCTGGGATTTGCACTCACAAAATTTAGTTAGAGGAGGATTTCATCCCAAGCATAGATCAACGCAGACTTAATATACTGATGCAAGAGGTGGTGAAGAAAGAGATTGTTAATTTATTAGATACAGGAGTGGTGTATCCCATCTCGAACAATAAATGGGTAAGTTCGGTGCAATGCGTCCCTAAAAAGAGACACCTAACTGTGGTACCAAACTAGCATGATAAGTTGATTCCACTTAGGCCAGTCACATGCTAGTGTGTATGCATGAATTTCCAGAAGTTAAACTCTTGGACACTTAGAGATCATTTCCCAATGCCTTTCATAGACCAGATGCTAGATCAATTAGTAGGCAGAGGTTGGTACTACTTCTTGGATGGTTATTCTGGGTACTACCAAATTTTTATCACATCAAAGGATCAAGAGAAAACTACATTCGCATGCCCCTACAGTACATTTGTATTCAAGCACATGCCTTTTGGCTTATTCAATGCACCTGCCACTTTCTAAGGATGTATGATGTCTATTTCTTGGATGTGGTGGTCGACACCATGGAAGTGTTTATGGATGATTGTTTTGTGGTTGATGATGATTTTGAAGACTGTTTGGCCATTCATGGCAAGGTCTTACAACAATGCGAGGAAACAAACTTGGTACTGAATTGGGAGAAATGTCACTTCATGGTAAAATAGGGCATTGTTTTGGGACACAAGTTATTTGAAAGAGGTATTGAGGTCGATCAAGAAAAAATTGAAGTGATTGAGAAGTTAACTCCACCCAATCTCTGTAAAGGGAGTTCAGAGTTTTCTTAGCCATGCAGGTTTTTATCAGAGGTTTATAAAAGAATTCTCCGAAACTAAAAATCTTCTTGCAATCTATTGGAGAAGGAGGTTAAGTTCCTATTTGATGAAGCTTGTTTGAAGGCATTTCGGTTCCTTAAAGAGAAGCTCACTTCTACTCCTATCATTGTTGTTCCGGATAGGTCCAAACCATTTAAAGTAATATGTGATGCAAGCAGTGTGGCATTTGGTGCTATATTAAGTCAGAAGTGGGAGAAAATATTTCATCGAATTTATTATTCTAGTAAGGCATTGAATAGAGCACAAAAGGACTATATTATGACTGAGCAAAAATTTCTTGTATTGGTGTATGCCTTTGAGAAATTTCAGGCATACTTACTTGGAACAAGAGTTGTGGTTCACATAGATCAAGCTTCCTTAAGATACCTCATAGAAAAGAAAGATGCAAAACCATGGTTGATTAGGTGGGTGCTCTTGCTTCAGGAGTTTAACTTTGAAGTCAAAGATTGTAATGGATGAGAGAATCAAGTTGTTGACCATTTGTCTAGACTGGAAAATAAGAGAAAAGTGATAGATGTGCTAGAGATTGATGACTCCTTCTCAGATAAATAGGTATTAGTGGCTACACATGATCTTGTACATTTGTTTGCTGATTTTGCTAACTATGTTGTTAGTGACATGATGATGGATGATCTAAACTTCCATTAGAGGAAGAAATATTTATATGATGTGAGCAAGTACTTTTGGGATGATCCACATCTGTTCTGGCTCTATGCTGATAATTTGATAAGAAGGTGTGTTCCGAAAGTTGAGATATTGAGTATATTGGAATCATGTCATTTATCACCCATGGGGGGACATCATGATGATGCACACACAACATAGAAAATATTGCAATGTGGGTATTACTGGCCCATAATCCATTAATATGTGCAAGATTTTGTAAAGGCATGTGACTAATTCCAAAGGCAGGCAGCTATATCGCGAAAACATGAGCTACCTATGAACCCAATCTTAGAGGTTAAACTATTTGACTATAGGGAATAGACTTTATGGGTCCCTTTGTGAGATCTTTCAACCAAAAATACATATTGGTAGCGATGGACTATGTGGCAAAATTGGTTGAAGTTGTAGCACTACTAAAAATGAGAGCAAGAGTATGACTACATTACTTAAAAGGAACATCTTCTCAAGGTTCGACACTCCAAGGGCGATCATCATTAATGGGGGCTCACACTTTTGCAACAAATTATTCCGTGCTCTACTAACAAAGTATGGAGCCAAGCAACACAAGGTGGCTACCCCCTATCATCCTCAAAATAGTGATCAAGTGGAGGTGTTAAATTAAGAAATAAAGATAATTTTTGCCAAAATAGTGAATGCCAACCGAACTGAATGGGCTCAAAAACTTGATGATGCCCAATGGGCATACAGGACTGCACGTAAAACTCCCATCTGGATGTTACGATACCAGTTGCTCTTTGTCAAGGCATGTTATTTGCCAATGAAGCTAGAGCATAAAGCCTTATGGGTACTTAAGAATCTCAACCTTAGTTAGAGTGATGCCTCGAACTTGAGGTTTGTAAATGAGTTGGATGAGTTTTGGTTGAGAGCATATGAAAGATCGTCCCTTTACAAAGAGAAAATGAAGATGTATCATGATCGTAGGATCGAGAAGTGAGAAATCAGTCCAAGAGACTTGGTATTGCTTTTCAATTCTAAGCTCTGGTTATATTGGGGTAAACTCAGATCCAAGTGGTTCGGTCCATTTACAGTGAAACAAGTGTTCCTTTTTGGAGTGATTGAACTACAAAATCATAAAGGGGGAATGCTTCAAACTTAATGGCCAACATGTGATACGGTACTTTGGAGTACTTAAAGAGTTAAAACTGATTGAAATGGTGTACCTTGATGAAGTCTGAGTAATCAACGTACCTGAGTCATGCCGCAACATTAAATCAGGTACTACTAGGAGGCAACCCATGATTGATGTGTGCAAAACTAGTTTTTTGTTGAGTTTTATATCTTGGATATAGTTGATGTGTGTGTTGAAGTGTGCAGGTCTAAAATTTGAAACTAGATTAAAGTGACGACTTAAGTGATGGTCCATGGGTAAGTTAAAAACCCGTTGAATCAACTGTCACTTCAGGACTTCTAAAAGGTTGATTCTGGATAAGGCCAACGGAAAAAGCTACGGTCCATCAGGAAACCAACAGACCATCGCCTTAACCGTCACTTAGAAGTTAATTGGGAGACATTATGGTTAAGGACGACGGATAAGTCTATGAATCGTGGACCTTGTGATGGTCTGTCACTTTGACCATCCATTTTCGCTCAAGTAAGAAATATTCTGGATAAGCCCAATGGTTGCCTTGACAGATCATCGGGAAGTTGACAGATCATACAACCAATATCAGGCACATGTAAGTTTTTTTTCTATGTTAACTCAACCCCACTATCACCCAATCAAAGTCTGACCCATTACCATCTACCCAATGTCATTCCAACCCAAACCTAAGAAAACTAAACCCAATCCAACACAAAATACACCAACCTAGTTCAAACCCTAAGGGATTTAATGAGAACCATTTCAAAATTATCAGTTTTTCTCCAATCTTTCTTCAACTTCTTCACCCACGACCAAAGAACCATTATTTACCATAACTCCCACCTTCAACTCCATATATAACTTTCCTAACCTCTAGAATACCCATCATCACAATAAAATCTCCTTTCTTTGTGTTTTTCTTTAGATAATCAATTGCTAGGTCATAAGTTTTTAATCTTTTCTTCAGCGTATCTCTATCAAGGTATGAGTTTTGTTTCTTATGTAACTTAACTTATTTGGTGTTGTATTGGTCTGATGATGTTTATTGAGTTTGAGGGAAACAAAATTTTCAAATTTTAGAAATGAAATACTTGTAAAATTATGTTTCCTACCAACTCAATCTTGAAATGAATGGTTAAGAAAAAGGTGAAGTCTGAGTAATCCTATGTAGACTGGATAATTGTAAAATGTTTCATCACACAAAGAGATTTACACTTCATATGAGTTTATAAACTTAGTTGCATAGTGAAAAGTTGAACAATTTAAAATATGCTTCCATCCATGGATTTGGTATTGAACTGTCCTAAGGACGGGTAAGCCCACGGACCATCACATGGTCCCCTGGCTGTCAATTTACCTATCACTGCCTAGATAATGAAATTTGAAACTGTTTAGGTACGACGGTTTGATGGACAGTCCGTTAACCACTTAATGGACCATTGCCTTAACAGTCAACTGGTACCTGAACATTAGATAAGAGTGATGGTGACCATCTCGCCAGTGACAGACTATCGACTTAACCATCCACTGGCTCTTCATGCACTATTTAAGATGGACAGTTTGATAGACAGACCATCCCACATGTGAAGGACCGTCAGGTCCAAGAATGTGGTAAAACTTTCTTTCATTCTAAGTTTATATATTTTTGTTTTGATGCTAACATTACTCCTCCATAGATACTTATGGCTCCAAAATTCCAATCAATACAAGGAGGAGCTCACAAAATGTTCGTAAAGGACACCACAACTCACACACTAAGAGATATCTGACCAAGAGGTCCAAGAAGTAGAGGAAGCATAGGGTTACCATACTAGACAAACTGCTAGATAATAACAAAATTCTCCCCAGTATGATAACAGAGATGAATCCTCAGATAGTGAGTTTAGTATGGAGGCCTCAAGGTCAGATACTGATAATGAGAGTGGCACTGATGCCATCAAGATCCCATAAGAGGAACTCAAGCTCATCCTGGGCAATGTTATCAAGTGCAAACCTGTAGGGTTTCATGTAGGCATGTTCTGGTAAGTGAAGGTCTCCCATAAGGATTCCCAAGATGGCCTGACAATGACGGTAAAAGGTAAACTCAAAAAACCAAATGCTAAAAAGGTCAAAATTATGTCAACCGAACTAGCAAAATACCCTGAAATAAAAATATGGTTCAACCATTATGGCATGGGGTGGACAAGCACAGCACCAGGGTACTATTACCCCTTGATGGTTCATGAATTTTATGCAAACTATGTTGCTACTTTTGACAAAAAATGCAACAAAGGCCAAAAACCTTTAGATTTGCCGATGTTGAATAGGGTTCAAGTTTGTGGAGTTTCGATAGACATTTCAGATCAAACGATCAACCACTTTCTATATGGTCTTGATTTTGTTCCACCAGCAAATACTACAAATTTTAATCCTAAAATGATGGATTGGTATAATCAGTGTTCATGATTAGCTCAAGTTTTGGCTAATAGTCAACCAGTATTATTGGCAAATGAGAAAGAAAAGATCTATAAGGCAACTTTGAACTTTATAGCTAAGTTCTAGTGGGAAGTAATGTGTCTTTATTTGAGTCCTACTGAAGGGGACAAGTAGTTGATTGAGGATAGAGTGGTTATAATGGTTAGGTTAATATTAGGGTTCAAGATGAACTTTGGAATACTTATTGTTGATGAGATAAAGATCTGAGCAAAAAACCCTCTACATCTCTTACGTTCCCATGCCTCATCACTAAGTTGTGTGAAGATGCTAAAGTACCAGTGTTGGCAGGCATTGATGAACAAGCTATGGAATCAAAGAAGCACGACATTAAGAGGTCAAGAGATGAAACCAAATTCGAATTGTGAGTGCACAAGACAGTGCCTCATGTCTTCGGGTCAGGTAATCACATTGTGCAAGGTCCTCCTTTAGAGGTATTGGGAGATGCCAAAGGCATGGAGGTAGCTCTTAGCACTATTCTAGTGACTACTCGATCTACCTCTGGTTCTACTGGAAGAACCACACCAGCTACTGAGTCAGCTGACAATGCATCTACTGCAGCAATGAATTCAGAATACCTATTGACTCCTCAAAACTTCATGAAATTGGTTAAGAGGTATCGAAGGTTTGAACTGTAACTTAAGATATTTGTGGAACAATTTCAGTCATTTGTTGATCAAGCAATTGAGCTGGACTTATGCCATATGTCGGACTTCATAGTTGTATTGATGATATGGAGGGGAGAATCAATGAGTTTTAAAAGCGATGACTGTATCAAATTTGGCTAAATTTGAGGCTGAGTTAGAAAAGGCCCGAGCTAAAATTATAGTGCTTTTAAATAGACCCGTCATGGTTGTCCCAATCTGAATATTAAGGAATCAGAAGTAGAGGATTCCTTAATTGATTTGATAGGTAGACCTCTCAAAACCAAGGGTATGAGGCCACGAGAAGAGAAATAGGATCCAATAAAGGCTTAAAAAAGGAGGAAGAGGAAAGAAAAGAATGACTTGAAGGAAGTACAAAAGAAGTCAAGTTGTTGGAGCCTCTTCTAGCATACCACCTGGGATAACTGGTGGTGCAGAGTTGAGTGTGAAGTCTTTCACTCAACCACCTATTACATTGAGTGTGCCTGGTGTTATGATTGATGATGTTGTAGTAGATGATACAACCCATTCTGTGTTACTAGACATAAGCGCCTAAGGTTCCATAGGTACGTCCTCCCTCTAGCACCTTATTATTTCATTTTATTATGCATTTAGGACAATGTATATATTTTTATGGGGATGGGGGTACCTGTGTGATTCACCACCTGAAGGTTTTTATTGCGTATTTCTTTTTTCTCTGGTATGCTATCTAGTAGAACCAACATATTTAGGATATTTTTAGTGTTTAGTGTTTTATGTGTTATCTCTTGGTTGTGTTTGTAAAAAGAATTTAGGTGAACTTAGGTAGTCTATTTTGAAATCATCTATTTTGAAAAATTGAGATCTCTCCAAATTTGTGTGGCATGTGTGTATCTGTTTTTATGTCTTGACCGCTATGGATCTTTGCATGAAATTAGGTGTATATGGATGTTTTTTTAAATTAAATACCCGGTCCAGGTCCATTTATTAATGAAAATATGTACACAAAAGATTTGGGTCAATCCACAAAAGGTCCAAATTGGAAATAAAAAACAAAACAAAATAAAAGGGCATAACAAAACAGCCCTAAAATGGAAAGAAACAAAATTAGGAAAGTGGAAAGTGAGAAAGTATGATGAGCCTCTGCCACATCTCCACTAATCTCGACGACGACGACCCTTCTGCCAGCTGAATCTGTTCATATTAGGTAAGGATTTGTATCTTGTGTTCTTGTCTCCACTAAGTTCATGAGGAATTGAACTAAACTTGATAAGCTAACATAAAATTCAAGAATCTTTGACTCGATTAAATTTCAACTCACCTAAATCTCTCACCAGGTGCTGCGTAATCAAAGCCAGTGGAGTCGAATTCCAAGCTCTTACTGTTATGTTAACTCATGCTTAATTGCTGCGTAATTAAAGCCAGTGGAGTCGAATTCCAAGCTCTTACTGTTATGTTAACTCATGCTTAATTCAGTTCAATTCTTGAAAATTGCAATTTACTAGATTATAGTCTTGTCTATTCCTTTACAAAGGGATGAACCTCAAAAAGGTTAATACCACCTTCATATCAGGTTAAACAAAGCCACCCTACTAGTAAATATACAATTCTTGTGTTGTGATTGTTGAATTAGTTGTCCCGTACATCTATTAAACCTGATTGCTTCTGATAATTTGTGGTGGTGTATATGGATGTGATAACAATTGTTTAAGCTAAGACATGAACCTGATTGTTAGTAGTTGATTTTGCTATTATGTGAAAAGTGTGTGTGAGCTACTTTTATATAGTTCTTACTCTGTGTGTCCAATTTAGAACTGGCCTAGTTAATCTTATATAGGTCATAGGATAGTGGTTAGGAAAGGATCATAGGTCATGTTTGATTTCAGTCCACTCAACCTAAGTGACAATCTAAACAATGTAATTTGTCCCTTGTTCCCAAATTTTGAGCCTAATTGACCTTTTTATTCATCAGCATATTTACCTTCTCTATTTTTCTTGTAACCCTTGTCTTGGCCCCAGTCCCTCTTTGGACATTGTGTACCTACACTTTGGTAAATCGCCTAAGTTGAGGGTGACTACTGTAGGGGATCCTTGGAACCTTTGTTTTGGCCCTGGTCCATTCTTGGATATTATGCACCTTAACTTAGGCAAATCACCTAAGTTGAGGGTGGCCACTGTAGAGGGGTATGCAAGGAAGAATGGGGTAGGAAAAGAACAGACTAGTGATAAAAGAGGGAAAACGTGTGTGCCTTTTGTGAAAAAGAAAAGAGAAAGGAGAAAACATACATATAAAAAGAGTTGTATACATATAAAAAGTCGGCCGATAAGATCTCTGAGATGAAAAAGATTTGTATACATATAAAAAAGAGTTGTATTGAAAAGAAAGTCGCACCCATAGTGGAAGAAAAAAGTGAATAAGAATAAGTGGGAAAAGGATTGGTCAGAAGTGGTGCAAAAGTATTGTAGTGCCAAGGAGGGCTTAATCACTAATTCCAAATATACCATACCCGTCCCCAAGCCTACATTACAAGCCGAAAAGTCCTATAGTGATTCTAGTGTAACTGTCCGAAAGCTGAAGCATAGAAAACAAGGGCAATCCTATGGTATTGTGTATGCATTGTTTGAACTTCATTGTGAGAGTGACCGAAGTTGTTCCAGTCCCTATTTTTAAATGAATCTTGTGTGTATGGGACTTCTTTATGGTGAAGGCACTTGGAATTCACTATTGATTACTAATTGTTGGAGAAATTGTCATTTGTATTTGCAAAGTTGTTCATTGATATTGTAATATCATCCTTAGGATGTGAAGCCAAAATATATATTTTTAGTCATTATTTGCCTCATATTTAGTATTTTTATTAATTTTTTTGGAGAATTAATTTTATGGATTATGCATAAGATTATATTTTTGATGTGTAGGACTAAAGCGGTGTAAAGATGAAAAGATTTGGAGCAATTATGAGATAAACAGGAGTGAGGTTACGAAAAGGGGAAAAGCTAAATAAATGAACAGAAACATTAGCTGCAAGGTAAAAAAACAAAATATAATTTGCATTGGGTTTTTATCTAGGTGGAAAAATATATGGAGATGGCTCATGATGTAATGATTGGCAATTATGAGATAATGATTAGTTGAAGAAAAAGAATTCAAAAGTCCAACTTAAATGAAGTGCACAATATGTAGTTGGACAAAAGCTTAGCGAAATATTCAAAGAACAACATGTCACACAGTGAGGCGGCGCACATAAATTTCACCCGCATTGGCCTCAGTGGCGCAGAGGGAAGAAAGACCCTGATCTTATTTTTTTCTCAGTCCAATTTGGACTCAGTTATTTTATTTGGAGATATTTCCTACACCAATAAATATTCCATAAAAATTAGCTTTTACAGAATTTTTTACCTAGGGAGAGCTAGAAGCCGCCGTGGAGGTAGGAGAATTTTGGTTTCATCTTTTCCTCTCCTTATTTATTTATATTTACGTTTTTCTTTGGATGATTTGTTGTAATTGCTCCATGTCTATATGGAGTTAAACTTCTGTTTCTAGGATTATGGTAGTGTCACGACCCAAACCCATCATGAGTGGCACCCACACTACTCACCCGGTGGGAGAACCAACAACCCCGAAAGCATTGATCAACACTCAAGTAAAAGTAAGAGAACTATCCCATAAATAGTGTATAACCATTCAATCTAACAACTTAAGAATGTGCAGAAATAAAATACCAAGCGAAAATCCCCTAGGACTCGAAAGTCGGTGTACCGAAACATACTAAGAATATCAAGTGGGGATGCAACCCCAAAACTGTAAGAAGTAACAAGTCCAAACAAAGGACAATGTCTAAATAAGAGAAAGATCTCATGGTAGCCTGGATGTGCTGCTCACCCTGAAATCTGGAATCAACTGCTGAAATTATAAGTAAGGTCTCGATGAATCCACTGGAATATCTATTGCACTCACAAAAGTAAATGCAAGTGTAGTATCAGTACACAAATAAACAACAGGGTACTGGTAGGATCATTTGAATAACCCAAGATGGAAATATGAACACTTAACCAAAATATAGTACAATTAGATAACACATGCTTACACATCAAACATTCCACATATATGTACAAGTAGCATTCAAGAGGCCAGCCAACAAATTAACAAGTATCATTAAGGCAATAATATTCAACTCAATTCGAGACAACCAAACAAGGACAAGCACAACAATACAAATTCCCCGGTTCAATCAAAGCACCATCATACTAATACATACCTTGAACCCCGTACACTATGCTAAGGGTTATATACCCACCCTCTAGCTATGACCTACAGGGAATAATTATCATCCATGTACTAAAACCCCCAGACATGAATGCCTGTAATCCTTAATCCAACAACCTATGAGAACGTCTCAAATGCCAAAACATTCCATATATTTACAATATAAAGAGGCCAAGTCGTAAAACAAGTAGACATTACAATGACCAAGCACACCACACGGATTAACCAATCACACTACAAAGAATTTAATATGCACATATAACACAAGTTGTATTAAATACACCCCATCACCTACCTCGAACCAAGCTTGCATAACTCTAAGCCGGAGCTTTGCCCTTCCGTGCCCTTTTTGCTGGATCGTGGTATAAAACATGCATACAAACACCGCATTAACGAAATTACCTAACATGGCGGGATTTATAAGCCACCCTCAACCCCCTAAGGTCAGTTCATAATCATTCTTTAACCGTTCTAAGGATATTTCCCCCGTAATTCACCTAAAACTACCAATTTCATGGAATGATTAGTGAATTAACGGAATACAAGGCTAATTTCATGGTTATTAAATAAAACCCATTAACCTAAAGCTCAATTTTACCCTTGCACCAACAAACATACAAAAATCCAACCTGAAACCCTCCCCGAACCCTGTAATTTATGCCTTCTAAGGATTAAGAAGTAATTACAAGTTAAAGAGAGTGAATTTGTTTCCTTAACGAGGTTAAATGGAGGTAAACCCGTGATTTTCGCCTTAAATTTCCTTCCGCTTGCCCAAAAATGAGTTTATAAAATAATAAATTATTCTGGAGTTTAATCCCTTTAATTTGTGGTTTGTACTGTTATAGCGGTACCTGACCGCTATAGCGGCCTTGACCATTTTTGACGACCGCTATAGCAGTGTGTCAACTTCTATAGCGTTGTCGATGGAAATAATGTTCATATTTTCCCAAAAATCCCCTTTTTTACAACACACTTGATCCTGGGATATTTCGAACAATGCCTTTTACGCTAAGGTCAATTTTGGGAGTTCTACTAACCCAAATTCAGTTTTGTAAAATCCTACGGGTTCCTTATTGCCTTAGAAAACTAGGAGTCAACACTATTCCTGAAAAATTGGTCTAAATTATTCCTAGATTTTCCAAGACTACCCCTTTCTCCGAAACAAAGTGAAACTAGCCTAGCCCAAAATTTATAACTTCCAAATCGAAAGGAATTTAGACACAAAATTAGGAACGTAAGATATTTACATAACGTCTAAGAGGGTAATTACAATAGATACCAATTTACCCACCGTTCATCCCCAAATGATCAAACTTAAAAAATAGGCCAAAATAAGAAAGAAAAAGAGTACATGTATCCTCGAACAACTGAGGGTACTTATCCCTCATGTCCTTCTTAGTTTTCCAAGTGGCTTTCTCAACCATACGATGCTTCTATTAAACCCTCACCAAACGAATTTACTTCATTCTCAACTTACGGATGTCACGATCAAGTATCGTTATCAGTTCCTCCTCATAAGTCAAGTCCTTATCCAAAAGCACCAAATCCCCTTTAATAATGCAGTCTCCATTTCCATGGTACTGTTTCAACATTGAACATGAAATACTGGATGTACCCCAACAAACCCGACTGTAGGGCTAACCAATATGCAACTAAACCTACTTCCTCAAGAACCTCAAAGGGACCAATATATGGAGGACTAAATTTGCCCTTTCTACCAAACCTCATGACTCCCTTAATAGGAGACACCTTGAGCAACACTTGGTCCCCAGCCTTAAAGTACATATCCCTCACCTTTCACTCTGCATACTCTTTCTGTCTACTTTGGTCAGCCAACATCTTAGTCTGAATGAATTTTACCTTTTCTTAAGTCTCTTTCACTAAGTCTATGCCCAAAGGTTTGACATCTCCCACCTCAAACCATCCAATAGGTGACCTTCACTTTCTCCAATAAAGTGCTTCAAACGGAGCCATATCAATACTGGAATGGTAGCTATTGTTGTATGAAAACTCACATAACTAGATGAACTGGTCCCAATGACCACTAAATCAATCACGCAAGCTCTCAACATATCATCTAGCACTTGAATTATTCGCTCTGACTGACCATCAGTCTGAGGATGAAAGGCAGTGCTAAAAGCAAGCTTGGTGCCCAACTCCTCATGCAACCTATCCCAAAATTTAGAAGTAAACTTTGCATCCCCGTCTGAAATGATAGAAAGTGGCACCCCATAAAGTCTGATGATCTCCTTGACCTATATTTTTACCAACTGTTGAGAGTTGTAATCTACTCGAACTAGCAAAAAGTGAGCAGATTTTGTCAACCGATCAACTATCACCCAAATATAGTCATACTTTCCCAATGTCTTAGGGGTCCCCACCACAAAATTTATGAAAATATGATCCCATTTCCACATAAGTATAGGCATTCTCTAAATTAAGCCCACAGGCCTTTGATATTCATACTTTACCTGTTGAAAGTTAGGACACTTGATCCACTATGTCCTTCTTTATCCCTGGCCACCAATAAAGATATCCTAAGTTGTGGTACATCTTGGTCGTGCCCGAATGACTAGAATAACGCGAGCCATGGGCCTCTGAAAGTATATCACTGATCAAGTCACCAACCTAAGGAACACATAACCGTTCTTTAAACCACAACACCCCTCCATCATCGAGAGTGGTGTCCGCCCTCTCCCTACTCACTACCTTATTTTGGAGTTCATTCAACTTCTTATCCTCAAACTGCTTGGCCTTAATCTGCTCCACATAGGTTGATTTTACCTCGACACTAGCTAATATTCCACCCCTGTCCGAGACCCCAAATTGCATGATCAAGGATGCTAGAGTTTGAAACTCTCTAGCTAATGGTCTCCTGGACACTCTCAAGAATGACAAGCTGTCCATACTTACGGCCTTTTGGCTTAATGCCTCTGCCACCATATTGGCCTTCCCCAAATGATACTGAATGGTCATATCATAGTCCTTTAATAATTCCATCCACCGTCTCTGTCTTAGATTCAAATCCCTTTTAAGTAAACACATGTTGCAGACTATGATGGTCAGTGAAGACTTCACACTTGACACCATAAATATAGTGACTCCAAATTTTTAATGCAAATACCACCACTGCTAACTCTAAGTCATAGGTTGGGTAATTCCTTTCATGAGGCTTCAACTGCCTCGATGCATACGCAATAACATTCTCATCCTGCATCAACACAACACCCAAACACAAAAGTGAAGCATCACAATACGTAATGAAATCTTTACCTTCAATCGACAGTGAAAGAATAAGTGTTGTAGTCAAAAGTGTCTTAAGCTTTTGGAAGCTCTCTTCACACTGGTCTGACCAAACAAATGACACCTCCTTTTGAGTCTACCTTGTCAAGTGAGTTGCAATTGATGCAAAGGTCTTGAGAAACTTGTGATAATAACTGGCAAGACCCACAAAACTCCTTACCTCAGTCACTGAACTAGGCCGAATCCAACTCTTAACTGCTTCAATTTTTTGAGGGTCCACCATCACTTCCTTCTTGGAAACCACATTCCCCAAGAAGGCAACAGAAGATAGCCAGAAGTCACATTTGGAGAACTTATCAAACAATCGTTTTTCCCTCAGAATTCCCAAAACTATAAGGAGATGGCCTGCATGCTCTTCCTTAGTTTTGGCGTACACAAGAATATCATCAATGAACACAATAACAAAATAATCCAAAAAAAGATTTAATGATGCCATTCATCAAACTCATGAAAGCTGCAGGTGCATTAGTCAATCCAAAAGACATTACCAGAAACACGTAATGGCCATACCAAGTTCTAAAAGCCGTCTTTGGAACATCCTCCGGTCTAATCTTTAACTAATGATAACCTGACTGCAAATCAACTTTTGAGTAAATTGTTGTACCCTGTAGCTGATCAAACAAGTCATATATATAAGCCAAAGGATATTTATTTCGAATGGTGACCTTATTCAATTGCTTGTAATCGATGCATATCCTCATACTACCATTATTTTTCTTAACAAAAGAACTGAAGCGCCCTAATATGAAGCACTTGGATGAATAAAACCCTTATCAAATAGTTCCTGTAGCTGAGCCTTGAGTTCCCTCAACTCTTCAGGAGCCATTTGATATGGTGGAATAGATATAGGGTGAGTGCCCGACTCTAAGTCAATATAGAAGTCAATATCCCTAACTGGAGGCATACCCTGTAAATTGGAAGAAAACACATCCTGGAACTCAAAAACAACCAAAACCAACTCAATATAAGAGGACCCTGCACCCTGCACCCACATCCTAAAGATGAGCTAGAAATGCTGAACACCCCTTCCCCACTAGCCCCCTAGCCCAGACATATGATATAATCCTTACAAATTTGGCCTTATACACTCCCTTCCACTCTAGTTCCCTCATCCCAAGCATAGCTAGAGTCACTATTTTAGCATTACAATTTAAAACAACATGATACGGAGATAACCAGTCATATCCAAGATTACATCAAAGTCCAACATATTCAAGATAATTAGGTCTACCTAAGTCTGAAAACCCACAAACAAAACAAGACAAAAGCGATAAACATGGGTAACTACCACAGACTTCCCAATCGGAGTAGACACATGCACAAGATAGTCAAGAATATCACAAACCAGACTCAGACCCATAGCAAACTGAACAGACACATAAGAATAAGTGAACCCTGGATCAAATAAGACAGAAACCATTCGGTCACAGATAGATATAGTACCTGTGATCGCTGTGTCAGAAACCTCGGTATCAATTTTTCCTAGAAATGGATAACAATGGGCCCGATCATTAATCTAAGCTAGCTCCCTACCCGGATGTTCTCCTACGCCACCATTACCATGACCACCTACCTGATTTCCCCACCCACCCTATGGATGACCCCTGTTATTTCCCCTCTTTTACCTGCTGGAACCATTGCCCGAGCCTGCTACTGTGTCTAGCCATTCACCTGTCTCACGGGACACTTTCTCTTAAAATGACCAACAACACCACAATGATAACACCATGCTCTAGAGAAGGCCGACAGGAAAAAGAATAAAAAGCCCCTTGGCCTCTAACAACCTGAGTCTGAGAAGGTCCTTTAGTCGGTATCACAGTAGAAGATGACATAGCTGACTAAATAGGGTGAGTTGAAAAGGCCTGCTGTCCCTTAGAATAGGATCCACTAAAATTCCCAACATTTTGAAACTTTTTAGCTAATATCTTAGCTTTTCCTGCATGTGCCACACCTTTCAACTTCTTCACATAATCTAACACAACATTAAACCCCTTTCCCACAAAAGTCATTTGCACAGTCAGCACCCGAAGGTCATAGTTCAACCCCTTAATAAAGAGACGAATTCTTTCTTGCTCCGTAGTCAACAGTGGAGTGGCATACCGAGATAAGGCATGAAACTTAGCATTATAAGCTATAACATATCACCCTGCTCCAAAGACAAAAACTCATCCTTCTTGCGATCACGAAGGGCACGAGGTACATGTTTATCCAAAAATAGAGCATAAAACTACTCCCGAGTCAAAGGAGGCAAAGTAGGTGACCGACACTTAACATATGCTCTCCGCCACTGTTTAGCATTTTTCTTCAGCAAAAAGGTCACAAACTCAACCCCATGCTGCTTCATAATATCCATCTTGTGTAGTCTCTCATAGTAATCAATAATGAACTCAAAAGTATACTTAGATTCTGTACTCTGAAACATTATAGGTTTTATCATCAGGAACTTAGTCAGTAGGTCATGCTCAGTACTAGTCAATACAGAACCCAAAATCGGATAAGGAAACACATTTTTGCCCAAAGTCTTATCCGTCCTAGGAGCCCTAACAGTAGTAGGGTCATACTAATACATACCTTGAAACCCGTACACACATGCTAAGGGGTATATGCCCACCCTCTAGTTATAACCTATAGGGTACAATTATCGTCCATGTACTAAAAACACTAGACATGAATGTTTGTAATCCTTAATCCAACAACCCGTGAGAATATCTCAAATGCTGAAACATTCCACATATTTACAATATAAAGAGGTCAAGTCATAAAACAACTTGGCATTGCAATGACCAAGCACACCACACAGATTAATCAATCATACTACAAAGTAGTTAATATGCACATATAACACAAGTTGGATTAAATACACCCCATCACCTACCTCAAATAAAGCTTGCACAACTCTAAGCCAGAGCTTTGCTTTTTTGTTCCCTTTTCGCTGGCTCGTGGTCTAAAACATGCATACAAACACCGCATTAATGAAATGACCTAACATGGTGAGAGTTATAAGCCACCCCCAACCCCCTAAGGTTAGTTCATAATCATTACTTAACTATTCTAAGGCTATTTCTGCCATAATCAACCTAAAACTACTAATTTCATGGAATGATTAGTGAATTAACGAAATGCAAGGCCAATTTCATGGTTAATAAATAAAACCCATTCACCTAAAGCTCAATTTCACCCTTGAACCAGCAAACATACAAAAATCCACCCTAAAACCCTCCACAAACTCCATAATTTACGCCTTCTAAGGATTAAGAAGTAATTACAAGTTAGAGGGAGTGAATTCCTTACCTTAATGAAGTTAAAAGGAGGTTTCTACCGCTATTGCAGTGCCGCTATAGCGGTAGGCTACCGCTATAGTGGCCTTGACCGCTTTTGACCATCGCTATAGAGGTGATTATTCCGCTATTGCGGTCACCACTATAGCGGTCACCGCTATAATGGTGTGTCAACTGCTATAACGATGTCGATGGGACAGAATATTCTTCTTCACCCAAAATCCCCCTTTTTACAACAAACCTTCATCTTGGGATATTCCCAAAAATGCCCTTTACACTAAGGTCAATTCCGGGAATTCTACTAACCCAAATTTAGTTTCGTAAAATTCTATGGGTTTATTATCGCCTTAGATAACTAGGAATCAACACCATTCCCATGAAACTGATCTAAATTATTCCCAAATTTTCCAAGATTACCTCTTGCTCCAAAACGAAGCGAAACTAGCCTAGCCCAAAATTCATAACTTCCAAACTGGAAGGAATTTAGACACAAAATTTATAACATAAGACTTTAATATAATGACCAAGAGGATCATTATAGGTAGTTAATTTAATGATTGTTCAGTAGCTCTTGATTTTACTTATTTGATTATCAAAATAGTTGTTCTTATATTATTATGCTTACTATTTTAATAGTTAGCTACCATTAAAATAAATTTATATTCTTATTGTGAACTCGGAAGAAGAATCAATGAGATAGAACAAAGAATATAGGGAGTAAGATCTTTACTTTAGTAAAATAAAGAATTGATTTATGGTTAAGATAGGAATATACCTAGATCGCCTTACTTGGTTACAAAACAGGAAGATATATAAATGCATTCGGATTGGGTTATCACATCCCCACTCAATGATGTAGTTGTGAGGTCAATCGGAATAGACAATTAGAGGTTTGAAATACCATGATCATATAATCAATCCCATAAATCAACAACTAGATAATCGAATAAGTTGATGAAATTGATACTAAACATGATTGTTAGCGAAACCATAATCCTAGATTGATTCATCCATTGATTGCGTAAGAATTCTCTCTTTTATTGGTTAATTGTTCATTAGTTATTTTTTTATTTTTAATTTAGTTAATTGTTAAATACATTTTTCGAATTTCCCTTGAATAAATAATTAGTATTAGTCTAATTTGGTAAAACAGTTAATCGACATGTCCCTGTGGGTTCGGCATATGGCTAGCAGGAGCCACTTTATTACTCGTACGACCGCATACACTTACGTGTGTATTTGGATACAATAAGTTTTTAGTGTCGTTGCCGGCGACTTCGGTGTTAATTGTTTAGCTGGATTAGCCTTTTTCTAGTTATTTGTTTGAGTTTTACATAGTTTATTTTTTTGTATATAGTTATCTTTTTTGTTTCTTTTACTTTTCCATCACTCTTCTTGATATGTCTGTCGGGGATAGATAGTGGTCAAATGGTGATGATTCTTGTTGTTTTTGCAGAGAATACCACCGAGAGAGTAGTTGTAAAAAATTTCAGGGGAGCGAGTGGTGTGCACCTACTCAATCTGCTGAATTGGATGTATGCAATATATGTGGTGGTCAGGAGAGGGAAGAAGAATTTCAACCATTCAACTATCATCTTTTACTTGAGTTAGACATTGAGAAGGTGTGTAAAAGTGAGTATATGGCATATGGTGTAAGTTTGGAAGTGGTACATATTGGACTTCATTCGAAACACTTTTTTACATTATGTTTGGATGATGACATGGATGTGGAGTCATCCAGACTAGTGGATGAGTGAGAGGATGAGAAACAAGACTTCTACATTTTGAAGTTTTCACCCGACAAGAGAAGATACAGCATGCCTCACTTCAGGGCCAAGCAGTTCTACATGCACTACCCATTACTTGGCTCCACCATCTTCTTTTCACCACCATATGAAAGAAAAAGAAAAATGGATTTGATATTGGGGGTGAAATTCATATCCTTAAGGTGGAGTAAAAAGTTGATGGGTCGTACCGAGACGTTAAATTAGGTGCTTGTGGGAGGCAACCCAATGTTTAGTAAGTAGTTTGTTTTAATTTTGTTTTTTTATTAGTGTTACCTTTGTTTTTGTTTGTTTTTGTGTTTATAGGTTAAGGGGAAATCCGATGTGCCCTAAATATGAGCTAAAAAACATGAAAAAGAAAAAATGTGCCTTTGATGGATATTATTCTATAGCTAGGCCTAGAGACCTCAAGGAGTATTCCTAATCATTATTATTTAATTTATACTTTAGGGACAAAGTATGAATTTAAGTGGGTGGGGATATTTTTTTAATATTTTTTTAGGGTGAAGTATGCTATAGGATGTGTTTATTTTTTTTTTAGTTTCTCGCTTAAAATGAAATTATTTTTTTTTTTGAAAAGTTAAAAACACAAAAAGATTTTTATTTTATTCTTTAGATTAGATTGATTTTTTGTTGGTTTTTAGTTTTTTAGTCTTTATTAGAGCATACTTCTCCCACCCCTTGGTTTTTCTTTCGGTTCTTTTCCAATGCAGATCCCTTTGAATCGAGTATCTTTTATTTTTTAGGAGTAAATTTTATTTTTTTTATTTTTTTGGAGAGAAAAGAAAAGACCTTTTTGACTTGTGTGATACTAGTAATTTAGGCCTGAGCTTAAGTAGTACTTACTTGTGAGTGCTTGAGCATAAATAAAATAGCATACTTTTTGACACCTAGGCTCATGGTTGTGGCTCTGTATATAACTTTCTTATTATGTAGTCTGTTATGACCCTATCTGTCTTAGGAGTAGAATTGATCCATCTTGATTGATACTTGTTCCATGTGTGGTGGGATTTTCTTGTCTATATAAGCCAACTCAAATGCTCTAGCTAACAAAATCCTCACTGCCACCTGTGTTCTCTAGAAAAAAAAAATAGCGAGGAGTGAGACGCTAGCTCAGTGAGTAATAACACCTAACCACAACCGTTTTAATGGGGACAAGTCATAAAACATGCTAGTATGATAATCAGAAAATATCATGAAATGATGCTCTTTCAGAAAATGATAACCATCATATAAGAAATTAATTTAACAATTTAGTAATAACCAACAAATACTATCATATCAAGTTTTTATCCTTTGGGAGATTTCCAAGAATGAATCATGTAATCGATGTGGAATTCTACTTCAAGAAGTAGCCAATAACAGTGAACCCCTCATAAAAGAGTCAAGTATCTTACCAATAGGTCCCTACTTGTGGGAAATCAGTAACAGTAAGCTAGTTCTACCTTCCCACTAGCGAGGGTTGTAACATTAATCTGTAAATACAAGGTGCACCAGGTCTAATGAACCCGCCGTTAGCTACGGAATCCAAATCAAGGTCTACTCCCATTTAAACTTTATTTGTAAACAGTAGGTACTCATATGAAAGCATTTTCAAAATAGTACATGGTATTTATGTTCATATCAAATCATATTGCATATAAACTTGAACAAAACACATGTCAAAATACTTATTTCTCAAGTAAATGAAGAACCTTCACAATAATAGTAATTATGTCTCCAATAATGGTTAATATGTCTTATAACAGTGAGAACATCTCAAATAACCACTTCAATATCATATCAAGTAAAAGACTTTCTCCATGTGCAATTTCAAAGCATTCGGTAACTCTTGTTTCCATCAAAATCATGTATAAACTATGCAAGTTAAGAAACATAAATTATGGTAAGATTACTACTCACAGTACACTTGTCGGAGTACCAAACTTGTCACCTCGAACAATTTGTATGACTTCCCTCGATCAAATCTATAATCATATCATATCATATCAATCTCGTGTTAATTTCCTCGTTTAGGCTAATTCAAAATACCCATCCCCACGGTTTCATGTTTGGCCATCAATTTGCCAAATTATAATTACCAAGCTATGTGTAATGTAATTGGTACATACTCTACTTACTTTGGCAAATTAATAGAACTCATTGTCAAATTCTTTATCAGAACTACACCTTACCGCCCAAACTACTTGCCTTTGATATATAATTTTCAACATCCGGTGCCAATTTCCCAACTAAAACTCACGTCTAGGCTATCTAAAAGACTTACCTCGAGCCCTATAGCAAACCTTCGATGAATCCCTTTTTCCCAGAGTGTAAGTTGTCCTTGTTTTCAACCTTCTTCTCTTTCTTCTCTTCTTCGCGATATCAATTTTTCTTGATTCCGTTTCCCCACCCGTAACCCCTAAACCTTAATCTTTTTTTTTTTTTTTGGCTTATGTTTGTTGTACACGCTGCTGGGCAGCTTTTTGTTTTCCTTTTTGGGATTTAGCCCAAGGTTTGATTTACTAATTTATTTTTTTTAATTTACTTAGATACCCATTTTTAATGTAAGGTATTACATTCTCCCCACCTTAAGAAATTCGGTCCCCAAATTTAAAATAAGTGTGTACCTGAAGATTGAAACAAGTGAGGATACTTAACTCGCATGTCATTTTTCGTCTCCTAAGTAGCTTATTCTTTTGTATGATTTCTCCATAAGACTTTCACAGATGCAATCTCCTTTGATCGTAACCTTCTTACTTTCCTGTCAATAATAGCTACTGGTTCCTCCTCATGCCTTAAATTCTCATCAAGCTGCAAAGTCGGTGCTTCGAGCACACGAGATGAGTCTGACAAACATTTCCTTAGCATAGAGACATGAACACTGGATGGATGAATGACATCTCGGGAGAAAGTTCAATCGATACGCCACACCTCCTACTCGATCTAGTATCTCATATGGTCCTATATATCTCGGGCTTAATTTACCTCTTTTCCCAAAACGTATCACACCTTTCATAGGGGAGACTCACAGAAAAACCTTGTCCCCGATTGTGAACACTAAATCTCTTCTCCTCTTGTCTGCATAAGACTTATGTCTGCCTTGAGATTTGAGCAACCTCTGTCTAATCAATTGGACCTTGTACGTAGCTTCATGTACCAAGTCTGGTCCTAAAACCTTATCTTCTCCAGCTTCAAACCAGCTGATAGGAGAACGACATCACCTACCATACAAGGCTTCATATGGAGCCATCTGAATGCTTGTCTGGAAACTATTATTCTAAGCAAATTCGGATAAGGTTAGGTAAGTATCCCAACTGTCTACAAAATCAAGAATGCATGCTCTCAACATATCCTCCAAAATTTGTAAAGTACGCTCAGACTGCCCGTTCGTCTGTGGATGAAATGCAGTACTAAGATCTACTCTTGTACCCAATGCTTCTTGGAAAGATCCCCAAAAGCGTGAAGTGAATTGTGATCCTCTATCAGAGATGATGGATAATAGAACTCCATGAAGTCAAACAATTTCATCCATAAATAACTGAGCATATTTCACTCCACTATAAGTAGTCTTTACTGGGGAGAAGTGTGCAGATTTAGTAAGTCGGTCTACAATTACCCATACAAAGTCATAACCTCTAACGGTTCGTGGTAGCCCGACCACAAAATCCATAGTAACTCTTTCTCATTTCCAATCTGGAATCCTGATCTCTTGCAGTAATCCTGCGGGTCACTGATGCTCCACTTTAACCTGCTGACAAGTCAAACAACTAGAAACAAAGTTAGCAACATCTTTCTTCATACCTTCCCACCAATACAATTGCTTCAGGTCATGATACATCTTAGTGGAACCAGGGTGTATGGTATATCTGGAGTTATGAGCTTCCTCAAGAATGGCATGTCTCAACCCCTCTGTATTTGGTACACATAATCGGTTACCCAATCGGAGAATACCATCACAATCAACACTCATCGTCTTACTCTGACCAGCTAAGACCTCATCACGATATTTACACAACTGGATATCCTCATATTGAGTGGCCTTGACGCGTTCTACCAAAGAAGATTTTGCTTGCACACAAGCCAACAATGCCCTTGAATTTTCCACACAAAATCTGACGCCTGAGCCTTCAAATTTCTGTATATCCTTCGCCAATTGTCTCTTTCTAAGAGCTATATATGCCAAACTACCCATAGATTTTTTGCTTAAAGCATCAGCCACAACATTGGCTTTTCCAGGATGATACAAAATAGCATAATCATAATCCTTGAGTAGTTCCATCCACCGACGCTGTCAAAGATTTGGATCTCTCTACTGGAAAATGCACTTCAAACTCTTATGATCGGTATAAATCTCGCAAGTTTTGCCATATAAGTAATGCCTCCAAATTTTAAGAGCAAAAACCACTACATCCATTTCCAAATCATGCATAGGATAGTTCTGCTCATGCTTTTTCAACTGTCTCAAAGCATAGCCTATAACATGATCATTTTGCATGAGAACACATCCTAATCCCACCCTCGAAGCATCACAAAATACCATGAATCCTACAGAACCTGATGGTAAGGCTAATACTGGTGCAGTAGTCAATCTTGTTTTGAGTTTTTGAAAGCTCTTCTCACAATCTTCCATCCAGTGGAACTTCACATTTTTCTGTGTCAACTTGGTCAATGGAGCTGCTATTTTAGAGAAATCCTGCACGAAACGCCTATAGTAATTAGCCAAACCCACAAAACTACGAATCTCTATAGGCAAAGTAGGTCTAGGCCATTTCTACACCGCTTCTGTCTTCTTAGAATCTACCGTAATTCCATCTTTGGAAACAACATACCCCAGAAATGCTACTGAGTCTAGCTAAAAATTTGCACTTTGAGAACTTAGCATAAAACTTATTTTCTTGCAACGTCTGCAACACAATCATCAGGCGATTCTCATGTTCTTCCTGGCTATGGGAATATATCAGAATATTATCAATAAATACTATCACAAATTTGTCCAAGAATGGCCTGAACACCCTATTCATGAAGTCCATGAATGTAGCTGGAGCATTAGTTAACCCGAAAGGCATCACAAGGAACTCATAATGCCCGTATCGAGTTCTGAATGATGTCTTGGAAACATCTTCCTCCCTGATTCTAAATTGATGATAACCAGATCGAAGATCAATCTTTGAAAAGTGGACAGCCCCTTGTAGCTGATCAAACAGGTCCTCTATACGAGGCAATGGATACTTATTACGTATCATTACCTTGTTCATCTACCTGTAGTCAATACACATTCTTAGAGACCCATCTTTCTTCTTTACGAACAAAATCGGTGCACCCCCACCCCATGGTGATACACTCGGTCTGATAAAACTTTTATCTAGCAAGTCCTGCAATTGCTGTTTTAGCTCTTTCAACTCTGCAGGTGCCATACGATATAGGGGTATATACATTGGCATAGTGTCAGGTGCCAAATCAATACTGAAGTCTATCTCTCATACTGGAGGTAATCCTGGCAAATCCACAGGAAATACATCAGAAAATTCCCTCACCACAGGTAGCTTCTCCAAACTAAGTGTTCCTTTTCTAACATCATTTATCATAGCTAAGAGACCCATGCAACCTTACTTCAAAAATCATTGAGCCTTCGTAAAAGATATAACTTTACCAACCTCTAGGACTTGACCCCCTTTTAACACAAAACTAAGTTCATTGGGTATCTCAAACCGAACTATCTTTGCATGACAATCTACAGTAGCATAGCAAAGAGATAACCAATCCATACCCATCAACACATCAAAGTTAATCATATCAAGTACAATTAAGTCAGCAAGAGTATCCCTACCTTCCACTATAATCTGGCAATCACGATACACATACTCAACTAATAGAGAATATCCCACGGGAGTAGCAATAAGAAGAGGACAAAAGAATACTTGTAATCACTGCATTCGAGGCCTGAACCTCCTGTCTGGTAAGTGCAAAAACTCTTTACTGGCCTCTGCCAGCATTTCCTTGTCCCTGATTTCTAGCAACACAATCTCCATTGCCCCGACCTCTATTTCCCGTACTTGTAGTATTACGAGTATTCTAAGTAGGTGCAGCAAAGTGACCGGAAGCCTGACTGACATTTCTCAAAGGTTAAGGGCAATCCCTAATGTGATGACCCAACTAACCACACCAAAAACACTCTCCAGTCAAAACACGACACTGGCCTACATGTGATTTGCCACAAGTCTGGCAGGATGGAGCAGTGGCATATATCTGCCCAGAACTCTGATTTCCATAAGATGCTGAAGATCCCTGAGGACCCTATCTAGGAGGTGGCTTATATGTAGATTGTGAAACTGAATCTGTCCCTGCTTGATGGCCCTGTTGTTTTCCCTGATTCCCTGCTCTGCGATTTGTACTAAAGTCACCACTAAAAGATCCTCCCATCTTAGCCTTCTTACGAACATCATAAGCTGTACGCTTTGCACGACCCTTGTCCTCAATTTTTCTAACAAGATCAACTTCCTCATAATAAGTCAAAACCTTCATCTGTGGGGCTACTGCATTGTAGAGACGACTAACCAACCCATTAACAAACCTCTAAACTCGAGCTGCTTCTGTGGAAACTAAGTAAGGAGCATACCTAGCCAGCTTACAGATTTTAGTATTATAAGTTGACATATCCATAGCTGGAGTCTGGATCAATTTCACAAACTTATCTACATATTTTGCTTTTGACTGTCAGGAAGAAAATTATCCATGAAGAAGTTAGTGAACTCATCCCATGTCACTGGTGCTGCCCCAACAGGCCTTCCTAGCAATAAAGTATCATACCATGTGTTAGCCATATCCTCCAATTTGTATGATGCAAACTCCACAACCCTCTCACTAGAACATCCTAGTGCATGCAGTGCCTTGAGTGTGCCATCTAAGAAGCTTTGAGGATCAGCTGAACTATCTGAACCAGTGAACCTTGGAGATCTCAACTTCAGAAACTCCTGCAAGGATACCTCTTTGTTTCAAAACTTGTAAGTCTATACAGGTGCCTGTAACTGTGGTTGTGAAGGTGCAGTATTATGCTGACCAAAACTCTCCTGCCTATCTATTCGGTCGTCCAAGCCCTCTATGACTCTTTGCATGGAAGCAAGTGTCTCAACAGTATTACCCTCATGTGATAGTGGATGTGGGCTAGCACTCATTTCTGGAGTGTGCTATTTTGAAATTTTTGATGTGGTGGTGCGATTCCCTATGGTAGTGCCACGACCCCTACCTCGACCCTTTCTGTGAGCTTTGCCTCTTCCCCTAGTTGTAGAAGTTGGCTGCCTGCCAGAGGAGGCATTAGCTGTCTGAGGTGCAGCTGGCACAATTCTGCCATTAGTTTGTCGAGTGCGACCATCTGATTAACAAAAAAAATACGATTAGGTTCATCTAATTGGTCCTAAACATCACACATATAAGGAAGAATGATAAAGAAGACAAGACACATCCTATCACGCTCTCGCAGAATCACGATTATAGGAATGGCCGGCATCATAACCATAATTGAGATTCTACTACTACCGTGTACTCCAATAGTCACAGAAATAACCTAGGCTCTGATACCAACTTTGTCATGACCCAAAATAGGACCATGACCGGCGCTAAGGAGGTTAAAACTCAAAAGCAAGCCTTGTCGAGATTCTACAGAAAATTGGGCAGAGTTTCCCTAGTTTTGGGGCCTATCTGAAATTTTCCTGTCTCAAATCAACAACACCACAACAAACTTCACCAAAATAATTCACCAATATCATCAACAACCCATTCACCACAAAATACAATACGAAATCCCTCTCCATAATATGAGAAAAAGTCAAATACTCCACAAGGCCATAATGACAAAAGGATACTCAAACTCAAATGAAATAATTATGGAGCAACTCTAAGAGTTCAAATAATAAGCCATAATGAATAAATAAATGTGCTGCCCTCGCGAACAAGTGCGCGGCTCTCCAGGAATAAGCCAACTCAAATGCTCTAGCTAACGAAATCCTCACCGCCACCTGTGTTCTCTGGAAAAAAAATAGCGAGGAGTGAGACGCTAGCTCAGTGAGTAGTAACACTTAACCATAACCGTTTTGATGTGGACAAGTCATAAAACATGCTAGTATGATAATCAGAAAATATCATGAAATGATGCTCTTTCAGGAAATGATAACCATCATATAAGAAATTAATTTAACAATTTAGTAATAACCAACAAATACTATCATATCAAGTTTTTATCCTTTGGGAGGTTTCCAAGAATGAATCATGTAATCGGTGTGGCATTCTACTTCAAGAAGTAGCCAATAACAGTGAACCCCTCATAAAAGAGTCAAGTATCTTACCAATAGGTCCCTACTCATAGGAAATCAGTAACAGTATGCTAGTTCTACCTTCCCACTAGCGAGGGCTGTAACAATAATCTATAAATACAAGGTGCACTAGGTCTAACGAACCCGCCGTTTGCTACCAAATCCAAATCAAAGTCTACTCCCATTTAAACTTTCTTTGTAAATAGTAGGTACTCATATGAAAGCATTTTCAAAATAGTACAAGAAATTTAAGTTCATATCAAATCATATTGCATATAAACCTGAACAAAACACATGTCAAAATACTTATTTCTCAAGTAAATGAAGAACCTTCACAATAATAGTAATTATGTCTCCAATAACAGTTAATATGTCTTATAACAGTGAGAACATCTCAAATAACCACTTCAATATCATATCAAGTAAAAGACTTGCCCCACGTGCAATTTCAAAGCATTCGGTAACTCTTGTTTCCATCAAAATCATGTATAAACTATGCAAGTTAAGAAACACATATTATGGTAAGATTACTACTCACGGTATACTTGTCGGAGTACCAAACTTGTCACCTCGAACAATTTGTATGACTTCCCTCGATCGAATCTATAATCACATCATATCAATCTCGTGTAAATTTCCTCGTTTAGGGTAATTCAAAATACCCATCCCCACAGTTTCATGTTTGGCCATCAATTTGCCAAATTATAATTACCAAGCTATGTGTAATGTAATTGGTACATACTCTACTTACTTTGGCAAATTAATAGAACTCATTGTCAAATTCTTTATCAGAACTACACCTTACCACCCAAACTACTTGTCTTTGATAAATAATTTTCAATATCCGCTGCCAATTTCCCAACTAAAACTCATGTCTAGGCTATCGAAAAGACTTACCTCGAGCCCTATAGCAAACCTCCGATGAATTCCTTTTTACCGGAGTGTAAGTTGTCCTTGTTTTCAACCTTCGTCTCTTTCTTCTCTTCTTCGCGATATCAATTTTTCTTGATTTCGTTTCCGCACACGTAATCCTAAACCTTAATCTTTTTTATTTTTTTGGCTTATGTTTGTTGTACACGCTGCTGGGTAGCTTTTTGTTTTCCTTTTTGGGCTTTAACCCAAGGTTTAATTTACTAATTTATTTATTTTTAATTTACTTATATACCCATTTTTATGTAAGGTATTACAAAAATGGAAAGATTTATAAAGGCATTCGGATTGGTTTATAACATCCATGCTCAACGATGTAGTTGTGAGGTCAATCAGAATAGATGATTAGAGGTTCAGAAAACCATGATCATATAATCAACCCCATAAATCAACCACTAGATAATTGAATAAGTTGATGAAATTGATACTAAACATGATTGTTAGCGAAATCATAATCCTAGATCGATTCATCCATTGATTACGTAAGAATTAACTCTTTTCTTGGTTAATTGTTCATTAGTTATTTTCTTTTCATTTTTAGTTTAGTTAATTGTTAAATACATCTTTGGAATTTACCCCTTGAATAAATAATTAGTATTAGTATAATTTAGTAAAATAGTTAATCAACAAGTCCCTGTGGGTTCGACATCAGGCTCGCAGGATCCACTTTATTACTCGTACGACCGTGTACAATTGCATGTGCGTTTGGACGTAACAGATCTTCTTGAGTCAAGTTGAAAAGTGATTTCATGCGCACTTGCTTTGTATTTAAAAAATATAAGGGGTTTTTACTTTAGAGATGAGTTGTAAAAGAGTTTGTGACTACTATAGTTTGTCGTAAGTTTCTTTTTCTTTTGCGTCATTTTTAGTATGGTTATGTTTTGTTGCTTAAGGACAAGCAAATTTTCTAAGTTGAGGGTGTCTACGGGCCTGCATTTGGTGGCACAGTTGACTCTTTTAACCATGAATAAGTGCAAGTTCTTAAGCAACTTTTGGTAGATTTGATCGTTTTTTGGTCTCATATGTAGAAAAATGTGCTAAGGCAAGAAAGAGGATAAGTTGTGCTGAAAATACGTCAACAAACCTATGACGGACTGTCACCTATGTTGTACATCCTAAACATAATGAGGTGTAGGTGTTGGCTAGTCGACGTCTAAGTTGATGAACCATCGCTCAATCCATCGGCCTTAAATAGAATGACTTAGTGCAAGACCTCAAGTGATGGAATAACTGATGAACCATTAGTGACTTGATGGACCGTCGCCTAGGCCATAAGGCTTAAGCAGATTTCTAGAAATTTTACTGGATAATTACAATGGAAGAAATGATGGACCGTCGACTTGATCGTGCAATGAAAGGTGGGATTTTCTCTGAATTTAATTTGATGTTTAATTCCCTGTACTATAAATAGCTACTATTAGGTTTATTATTATCATTAAGCTTTTTTAGAGAGAAAATATATGTTACTTCTAAGTTTTTTTGTGGAGATTCAAGCTATTATACTTGGTTTTTTAAATACAATAGAAGTTGGGATTTTGTTTGAGTAAGTTTATGCTTTATCTTATAAATTCTATGCCTTTGTTTGTTATAAAAGCTATGAGTGGATAAACCCCACAACTAGGGTTGTTAGATCCATGGTCAATTGAAAATGTTAGGATCAATTTTGGTGTAGATTCATATAGTGCAAACGTGTGCATTGTCAATTATTTCATATTAATCGATTTCTAATGGTTGCAAACATTAGAACCTACCTCAGGTTTAACTTGCTTGAGTAAAGTGGTTAAAGCTTGAAAAAAGAAATAATAACAAGGATTTGGGGTTTCCAACATCCATCTAATGGTTAATGATGGAGCAAGATTAACAACTTGGGAATATTATCAATTTTCACATTTTCATCGCTCTTAGTTTGAGAGAATTGGAGTGAAAGTCATCAAATTAGGTTGAGAAACCTTTGGATGTACTAAAGTAATTGATAGGCTTGCATGCCTTGCACTAGAAGATTCTATAACCGTTAGCGACCCAATCATGCCATGAAACTATGGTGAACACATACCTAGTTCTCTCTATTAACTGATTAAATTTCCTGAAACTCCGACATTGTTACTTAAATATATTTGGAAATCAAAATAACAAACACTTGTCACAAACCCCCATTTTTGTGGAATTAAATGACTGGTAGTAAACTTAATCACATAAGGCTTAGTTTTCACCTTATTCCCTGTAGAATTCGACCCCAACCTAGTTGGATTCTATATTTGACATCAACCAATTTATACTTCTAATTCGAGGTGTAATTTGGGCATATGAAATTTTGGTGCCATTGCCAGGGAATACAGTTGTCGATTAAGTCAAGTGTGTTTATTTGACTCATAGTCTTATTTACTAATTTTACTTTATTGGTTATTTTTATTTGCTACAAGGTACAGGTCATTGCATGCCAAATACCTGAAGTCGGGGTGAACCATTACTACTTTACAAACCTGAACTTGAAAATACTCTTAGGAGAGTGATTAATTCACAACAACTTATTGTAGCTCAGGCTAGGGCCAACAACCAGAATGCACATAACAATGATGGAATTGTTGGTGATGACATATATAAATAGAATGTTGACAATCCGTCCCCTGCCAATCCACATCAACAATAAAGATCCAGAAGACAGCAGTGACCAACTTTGCCTTTTGATGTGAATGAGTAAGATTATACCGAGTTGTATGGGATTGGTGCCACTGGGGCTATCAGCCCTCCACCACTAGCTCAAAGAGCAAAGTTCAATATAACTAGCATTATGATCTAGTTACTAAATCTGAAGGGTTTGTTCAGAGGCGTGGCTGATGATAACTTGAACCTGCACTTGATGAACTTCATTGGAATTTGCAAGTTTTATGAGCTTTCTGGAGTTAGTCAAAACACCATTTTTTGTGGTTGTTCCCACTATCATTATCTGGGGAAGCAACCTTATGGTTGACAAAGCTTCCATATGATTCCATCACAAACTGGATAGAATTGAAAAGAGATTTCCTATAAAGGTTCTTTCCACCCTCTAGGATGTTGCAGCTGAGGGACGAGATTAGTAATTTCTTACAGTTTCCTGGTGAGTCATTACATGAAGCATGGTTGCATTTTAAGAAGAAGTTGAATCAATGTCCCAACATAAGCTGACGGATGAACATTTGATGGAGACTTTTTATAGGTCTTTGAATTTGATGACTAAGTCGATTGCTGACAATGCCATTGGGGGATCCTTCACGTCCTTCATTATGCAGGTGCATTTGTAATCTTACAGGCTCACAAAAACCAACATAGCTTGGCATACTAGAGACTCTGAGGTTACAGGTGATACATACTTACTGGGTATGTCTTCTGAACAACATCGAAGAAAGAAGAAACATGACTAAGACATGGCCCATATGAACACACAAATGGACTTACTCTTAAAACATTTGTTAGAAAGTGGTGCTGAAAAGGTTAACATTGTAGGTTCACAAGGAAAAGCAATTGTGTTAGATTTCAAAGAGGAGGCTAATTATCAAAATAATCAGACGAGGGGTTTCCTAGCCAATTCCTAAGGAAACCAAGGTCAGCAGGTAACATCTCAACCTGTAGGATATTGCTACGAGTCTATTGATACTCATATTGGCATACTTTAGTGTCAGATCCAAAATCACTTTGAAAATTGACCCCAAAAATAAAACAATAAACCTGAAATTTTAGTACACAATCACTTACCCATAGTTTAAGGTTCTAAATCTGAAATCCCACAAAAAAATGGAGTAAAAAATGAGTTAGAAATCATTGAAATACTCCTTTTTTACTTTACCGGGTAGAACCCAAAATTTCAAGTTTCAAATCCAAGTTTTAAAGATGATTTTCCAGTATAATCAGTGGTTGATGTGTCATGGTTTCATAGAACTTTTGATGCTTAAAACAAAGAAAAGATGCAAGAACTTAGGTGTAATTATGGATATGATGTGTTTGTTTAGGTGTTTTACAGAAAAACAGGTCTTGGTGGTAAATGAACAAAAAAAATAACTAAAACTGACTAAGTGTGGAATCTGGTGCCTGGCCACGACTCATTCTGAAGACAGTGGTAATATCCAAAAAGGGTGAAAATAATATTTTGGCTACGAATGCATCCTATGAGTTATTGGAATGGGCGACGAGTCATCACATGACTCATCCTAAAGAAAAACTCCAAAAGTTCCATAGAGTTACAAATCCATGTCACTGGATACAAGTCATTAGGAGTTGCTACGAGTCATTTCCAGACTCGTCCTGATCAAAAGAAGCCAAAGTCCTGAAAGTTTACAAAAGTGACTCCAGTGGCAACACTGACCCAATGATCCATTAGGAAGTACTGTGACTCATCACCAGCGATCATCATTAGCTAGAAGAAAATAATCCAACAGTCTACAGGTACATGTGATGAGATATAGCCAAGACCTACGACTCCTTAGGAATTTTGTTCCCACTGTTGACTCAGTTTTCCAATTATGTTTAGGATATGTTTTGATTTTGTCTATAAATACATTCCTTGTGTTTTCTTTTAGGGGTTATGCATTATTACTCCTTGTGAGGCCTTAGAAACAATAACATTGATTTGTTCTTAGATTTTTAAAGGATTAAATTTATCCATTAATTATGTGTTCTTAAGTTTTCTTTGAGAATTCAAGTTTCCAGGTTTTCATCTACTCAACCTCATAAGTTTACAGTTATGTTTTCATCTACAATTTCTAATTTTGATCCATCAAGCATGAGTAGCTAAATCCCGCAACTAGGGTTCTGGGAACCATGATAAATTAACAAAGTAGGCAAAGTACTTAGTGATTCTTGAATGGGGTTTATGCATGTATTATTCTTCCCTTTATTTTGAGTGATTTTTAATAAGTGCATGTGTTATAACTTGCCTTAAGTCTTTACTTACTTAACCCTGGTACAGAACGGGAAAGGGAAAGTAACAATAGAGTTTTGAGGCTATCAACCCTCATCTAATAGCTTGACCTTAACCAAAAATATCTAATCTGGGATCAAAGGTAAGGGTTAATATGAAACGCTCATGAGATCTAACCAGTAATTGAGAATAGTCATCTTTATAGGCAACCATCCATTTAGATGAACCTAACTTACCAATCTTGCATGTTAATCCCCAGGATAGAACACTAGTACGACACATCTACTAAGTTATAAAATCATGTCGAACACAATCCTAATTCACAATTCTCATTGACCACAAACTAACTAAATTGATACTTTGTAATTTATTAAACAATTTACAAGTTGTTACTTGCCTACTTGAATCCCTCTATTGGAAATAAGCGACTAATAGCCAAAATAACCACATTGATTAACATCTTAACCATATTCCTTATGAGATCGGCACCAACCTTGGTTGGGTTCTATATTTGATTCAACGATCACTTTATATCTTATTGCGAGTTATAATTTGGGCGACCTTAAATTTTGACGCCATTGTGGGGGAATACGATTTAGGATTAGATCGATTGTATTTCTTTAACTGTTAGTTCTTATTTAATAATTTTACTTTTTCTATTTTTTTGGTTTATTTCTTGGTTGCACACCAGTGTATGCACAATACTTAGAGTCAAGGCAATCCCTAAATTCCACTTAATATTAAAATTGAACGAACTCTGAAAAATTAGAGAAAAATAGTTAATGATGGAGTCCATGATAGAGTACATGAGTCTCTGGAGAAATCCACAACTTTGATGTTATGTAAGGAAGAGGCTAGATAGGAAGAGCATAGATAAGAAGCAGCTATGCAAAATGAGGCAGCTTGCTGGGCTACATTAGAGGAACGAAAAAGGCAAAGAAGTAATAGGGGTCATGAACACCCTTGTCGTCAGGTGCCACAGTTTGATGAAGATTATGATGATGCTGACTTTTGGAGGTGTAATTTAGGCGACATCAAATTTTGGAGCCCCTGTTGGGGAATACGGTTTAGGACTAATTTGATTGTGTTTATTTAATTGTTAGTTCTTATTTCCTAATTTTACTTTTTGTATTGTTTTTGTTTTCTTTCTAGATTTCACACTAGTGCATACGCAATACTCGGAGTCAAGTAAATCCCCTAATTCCACTTGATCTTGAAATCTAAAGGACTCTGAAAAAACAGAGAAAAATAGTTAATGAAAGAGTACATGACCGAGTACATGATGAGGGTCATGGCGGAGAACATGAGAATCCAAGGCAAGACACAACCCAAATTTTATATTAGGAAGAGGCTAGATAGGAAGAGCTTAGACAAGAAGCAGCTAGGCAAAATGAGGCAACTTGTTGGGCTGCATTAGAGAAACAATAAAGGCAAAGAAAGAATAGGGGTCATGAACACCCTCATCATCAGGTCCCACAGTTTGATCATGAATATGATGACGCCAACTTGGAAAATGTAGGTGAAGTAGTGGCTATTAGTCTACCGCACTACCAACTGGCACTAAGTTTGACATAACCAGCCTATGATTCAATTGAACTTGAAAGAGGCATTCACTGGCCTTGTTACTACTGATGCAAACTTGTATATACCAAACTTTATAAGGATTTTCAGTTCCTACAAGATACCTGGGGTGAACCAAGATGCTATCAGATTGCAGTTGTTCTCTTTCTCTTTAACTAGTGAAGCTAATCTATGGTTGACAGAGTTGCCAAGCGGATCAATAACTGCCTGGTAGGAATTGAAGACTCAAATATTAGAGAGATTTTTCCCTCCTTCCATAATATTGTAATTGAAAGGTGAGATTTACAACTTTAGGAAACTATATTTAGAGGCATTGCATTGTATGAGACATGGTTAAGCTTCAAGAAGAAGCTACAACAAGTCCAAAATCATATAATTCCCACTCACAGTTTGCTTGAAATCTTCTACAAATCTTTGAATGCTAACAATAAGGTTATAGCTGACACTGTAATAGGAGGTACGTTTATGAGTCTCACTTGGGAGTAGGCTTCAATGATACTAGATAAAATCACTAAAACCAATAGAGGTTGGCATACATGGGAAATTAATATTCTCACACGCACTTATTTAATAGAAGCATCCATAGAGTAATGAATGATAGATGAGGTGGTTTCTTAAGAAGTAGCATAGTTGAGGACTGATTTTAACTTATTTACAAAATAGTTTGCAGCAAAAGGGGTAGAAAAGGTACATAAAGTTGGTTCCCAAGGAAAAACATATGGACATGATGAATCTGATTTTTAGGAGGATACAAAATATTTGGATGATCAGGTAGTGAGTTTTTAAGCCAAAGGCCAAGGGTCTAATCAAGACAATTGGCATTTTGGTCAAGAAAATCTAGGTCAGAACTATTACAAGGACAATAACTGCAATTGATTTGGGTATAGAAATATGTGTAGAGGTAGAGATGGTGATTAAAAAAGGAAGTATGATTACAAAAATGACAAAAGTAGCTTACTCATTCATCCTGGTAGCCGTTATGCTGAATCGAGTAATTCTAGGGTAGAGGAGCTGCTATCCAAAGTGTTGAAAGGGGTAGAGAAAACTAATGAAAGCCTTAAGAAGATTTGAGCAGATATTTATAAAATAAATTAAAAAGTGGAGTCACATTCTGCCGCTATTAAAAAGCTTGAGGAGTAGTTTGGCCAAATCTCTGTAACACCGAATCAACGTCAAAAAGGGACACTTCCAAGCACACTATCCAGAATTTGAAAAATGACAGTCACTGCATAGCTGTGACCACAAGAAGTGGGAAGATGACTACCGATCCACCTATGTCCGTAGTTGTTGATGATGAGGCTAAGCCCGCGATGATTGATGATGAAAAGGTAGCCAAATTCGAGACTCAAGTCATTGATGAAAATATGTTTGCAAAGCTATTTCAAGCTCTTAAAAAGGAGACTATATCTAGAAAGGGGAAGGATAAGGAAGGCCCATAAGTTTTAACCACGACTTTCTCCACTTTTTCAAAAGAGATTAAAGAAGAGAGCCAAAGAACAAAAGTATCACAAGTTTATTTTGATCCTGAAGCAGCTGTCCATAAACATCCCTTTAGTTAAAGCACTTAAGCAAATGCCTGGTTATGAAAAGTTTATAAGGGATCAGGTGAAAAAAAAAGGATCGTGAGTTTTAAGCCTGTTGATAATTTGCACCATTGTAGTGCAATAGCTTCTCGTTCTCTTATACAGAAAAAAAAAAGATCATGAAGCATTCACGATTCTATGTACCATTGGGGTTTTCAATTTCACAAAGGCTTTGTATGACTTAGGTGCCAGCATTAATCTAATGTCGCTAGCAATACTTAGATAGTTGGGGTTAGGGTCACCAAAACTAACTTCGATGCGACTTTTTATGGCAGACTGCTCTATAAAGAACCTTGTGGGAGTTTTATGTAATGTCTTTAGATAGTTGGGTTTGGGATAACCCAAACCAACTTTGATGAGACTTATTATGGAGGACTGCACTATCAAGAAGCCTGAGGGAGTTTTGCATGATGTTTTAGTGAAGGTTGAATCATTCATCTTTCCAACTGATTTCATCATACTCGACTATGAAGTTGATTTTAAGGTTCCCATTGTAACACCCCGTACATTTCTGAACCTATTTGATTACCTTAACATTTATGGAATTATTTAAACCTGAGATATTTGGTGTATTACCCACTAACTTTGTTGGGCTGAATTAATATTATACAAATGGGCTCAATTGAGGCCCAAAATAAAGTAAAGAAGGCATGGCCCAAAATGGAAATTGATCCATTCAAAGGTTGACCAAGTAAACACATTAATTATGACCAAATGTTTGGCTAAGGATGACCATGAGAGACTATATAAGTCTAAAAATTAGATTTTTATTCACCATAAGACACTTGCATAATTCTAGATTTTTCCAAAAATATCCACTCCTCTCTCAAACCCTAGCTACTATCCCCTTTGGAAAAGATCATCCCCTTGCAAGCTTTGGTAAGTGTTTAATCTTATGTTTTAATATATTATATGCATAAGAGGGTGTGTAAATCATGTTGGTTATGTTGACAAAGTGTTGAGCAGTCCACTATGTGTAAAACAGTCCACTTTTGATTAATCGGTAAAGGACTTGCCTTCTATGTGGTTCAAACTTGAAAGGGGACTTGAGGTCTTGAAGGAAGTGAATTTGATGGATTAAATGTCAACATTTTAGTATGTGGTTATGTCCCTAACTTGCTTTCTCTTTGTGTATGACTTGTGGAAATATTGTTAAGTAATTATGCATGGAATCGGTGGTGTATAGTCTTGTGATGCTCATGTGTGTTGTGAAACCATAATTGTTCATTAGCATCACCTAAAATATGAAAAGAGAAGCTCACTTATGGCCATGGGTCATTTATTACAAAGATGGACCCAAAAGAGACCCATTTTAGCCAAATCGGGCATCAGCCCTCGTGGATGAGCCACCTGCCTGCGCAAGTGACTTTGCAGGTGGCTCTGGATAGGGCCAAAAGGGCACCTGTGGCCACACCTCACCACCTACGGGCGTAGGTTGCTCCGCAGGTCCTTTTAGAAGTTTGTTTCGCTTGTTTTTACTTCTCTTTGACCCTCCAAGGCCCCTCTACCCTTCTTGGATGCAATCATCAACTTATGGTACCCTTTGGATGGCTCTAAGGGGGTAGTCCGGGGGTATTTTGAATTGTATTAATTGTGGATTGTTTTTGATGTGTTGTGGTGAAAAGTATTGCGATGACTTGATGGCGTAAATGTGACGATATGTTAAGGAGGAAGTGTAAAGTATGAAATTGGTTTGAAATTCCACCGGTTTGTAATATCTAGGTTGATGTGTGGAATGTTTTAGTGTTGTTGGTATGGTGATGCAGTAAATTGTATTGTAGGAGGGTGAAATGATGTTATATGGCAGTCACATAGCTCATTATCGTCTTGTGCACTTGTAATGTCGTGAGTTGTTAATGTGAGTTTCGTTATGTACTTGTGTTGTAGAGTAACACGTAAGGAAGGAGCTAAATTGTTGTTTTCACATATTGGGAAGATAAGGTATGTAAGGTTACTCTTCTCCGTATCCTTTGGCAGCACCTATTGTTCACATCGTTACCGCACTTGTTTCCATTTCGATATGTTTCAAAGTATCTCATTTCAGGTTTGTTAGAAATTGTTATTCATGTGTCTCTTATTCATTGACTGATGTTCCAAAGCTCCAATAATGTTATAACCACCAATGTATCAATCTCACAAAATTAAAGAAATGAAGTAATGCATAGTTGTTTGAGTACGGGTGGCAGCTTTGGGGGCGAAAGCCTAGCTCAAGCCGATCCCGAGATTATTGGATCAAGGGGAAGATCTAGGGGAGAAATCCTAGATCGAGCCGAACCTGACAGAGGGAAGATCTGGGGCGAAAACTTATCTCGAGTTAAACCTGATATATTGATTTATGGGTGGCAGCTATGGGGGCATAAGCCTAGCTCGAGTCGATCCCAATGTTATTTCCCATTGATCAGTTGGGCCCAGGCATTATATGATTGATATTGATAATGATATGAACGTAAATGGAAAGTAATGAAGACAATGTATACGATTCCACACATACAGAATGGTGGTTTATCCATATTGACTATTCACTTGTATTTGATTCCATTTGAGTTCCTATATTTGATGCAGTTGCTTATCTTATAGCCTTACATACTCAGTACATTCTTTTGTAGTGACGTCCCTTGGGGGACTTACCTTACTTGTTGTAGGTACAGGAGCTAGTAGACCTTCACAGTAGGATACGGGTCATCTGCAAACTATTGGTGAGCTCCAGGTTGATTCGGGCATTCCGAGTCACTTGTATACATTTGTTTTGGTACTGTGTAAGAGTTGTATTAAGCGGGGACCTGTCCTGACTTTAGGCATGGTTAGTATTTGTTAGAGGCTTTGTAGACGTTGTAATACAAACAAAGGAATGTATGTCCATTTTGTCGTGGTGGCCCTAACGGCCAAGTTTCATATCTATTTGAATGTCTTTCCATGACTTCCGTCTTTGACATCTTGTTTCTATATGTGACAAAATGTTGTTCATTTAGTGACAGGCATATGAATGTACATGATCATAGGTTGGTTCTCTCGGGATTTACGGCTACGGGTGCCATGTCTGCCCTAATAGGATTTGAGGCGTGACACCCATCATATTAGGGAGACCCTTACTTGCAACTGGAAGAGCATTGGTTGATACAAAATCTGGTCAGATGAAGTTTCGATCGAATAATAAAGAAGTGACTTTCAATGTTTGTTAATCTATGAATCAACCAAATGACATATGTGTGATCTCAGTTATTGATATAGGTGATGAGGAGTCTTTGATAGTTTATTAAGGAAAGGATAGGTGTTGAGGCACTAGCAGCGATGATCATGAACTTTGCAGGTGATGATATTGATGAGTATGATGAGATGGTGAGTGCACTTGCTGGCATAGGTTCCTACTCTTATGTGCTGAAAAGGTTAGATTTGGACTTAAAGAATAGGGTAGCTCTACCCGTGAAGCCTTTTATTAAGGAGCCTTCTATCTTGGAGCTCAAAGCTCTCCTATCTCACCTTCGCTATGCTTTCTTGGGAGCCAACAACACTTTTTCAGTCACTATAGAAGCAAATTTAGTGGAATGGCAAGTTGAGGCTCTAGTATTGATTTTCCAAAAGTTCAGGAGGGCCATTGGATGGTCTATTGCTAACATTATTAGTATTTCATCTAGCATTTGTACTCATAAAATCCAATTTGAACCAAAGAGGTATTTAAGAAAGAGATCATCAAGTGGTTAGATGTAGGTATGGTTTACCCTATTGTAGACAGCAAATGGGTAAGCTCGTTTTAATGTGTGCCAAAGAATACTGGAATCACTGTGGTTCTTAATGGAAGAATGAGCTTATTCTGATGAGATTGGTCACAGGTTAGAGAGAGTACATGGATTATATGAAGCTGAATGTGTGGACTGACAAAGATCATTTTCCAATGCCTTTTATGGATCAGATGTTAAACCATATTTCTGGCAGATGATGGTATTATTTTCTTGATGGTTACTCAGAATACAATCAGAGTTTGATTGCTCCTGAAGACCAAGAGAAGACCACTTTCACTTGTCCATATGGGACTTTTTCTTTCAATAGGATGCCTTTTGGATTATGTAATGCTCCAGCGACCTTTCAGCGATACATGATGTCTATCTTCTCAGACATGGTAGAGGACACTATTGAGGTGTTCATGGATGATTTTTTGGTGGTTGGTGACTTTTTTGAAGATTGCTTGACCTATCTGGCTTGTGTTTTGAGAAGATGTGAATACTACAATTTGGTACTAAATTTGGGAAAGTGTCATTTCATGGTAAAAGAAGGAATAGTACTTGGTCACAAGATTGATAAGGCAAAGATCGAGGTGATTGAAAAATTGCCTCCATCGGTTTTCGTGAAGGGTATTCGAAGATTTTTGGGGCATGCTGGATCTTATCATAGGTTCATCAAGGATTTCTCCAAGATTCCACATCCTTTATGTAAATTATTATAGAAGAAGGTGAATTTCATTTTTGATGATGTGTGTCTAACGGCATTTAAGTTCTTTGCGGAGAAACTAACATCGACCCCTATTATTGTGTCACCTGATTGGTCCATGTCATTTTAGGTTATATGCGATGTTGGTAGAATGGTGCTAGGATCCATAGCCAAAGGCGAGAGAAGATACTTCATCCAATCTATTATACTAGTAAAGCACTTAATCTAGCTCAGAAAAATTATACTGTGACGGAAGGCGAGTTGCTTGCTGTGGTTTTTCCTTTTGAGAAATTTTGGTCCGATTTGCTAGGAACAAAAGTGATCATACATACTGACCACACAGGTTTTAGGTACCTTATGGTAAAAAGGATGCAAAGACTAGGTTGATTCATTGGGTACTGTTATTATAAGAATTTGACTTTGAGGTCAAGGATCGAAAGGGGACTGAATATCAAGTGGATGACAACTTGTCCTGAATTGAAGAAGAATCTATGCTGAAGTTGAAAGATGAGCTTTACATTGATAATACTTTTCCAGATGAGAAGGTATTAGTTGCATCACAAGACTTGATTCCTTGGTTGCAGATTTTGCCAATTAATTGGTAAATGATGTGGTGCCTGAGAACTTATCCTTTCAGCAGTGGAAGAAGTTTATGCTTGATGTGCAAAGATTTTTCTAGGATGATACATACCTATTCCGTATTTGTGCAGACAATATGATTTATAAATGGGTACATGGGATTTATTGTGGTCTTACGATACTTTTAATGCCTTAACCTAAGGAAATTGCTAGTTTAAAGGCATGTTTTTGTGGATATGATGTGTGTTTATGGTATTTGCAGGTTAAACAGCCCAGAGAAGTGAAGTGTATAAAATTGGGACTTAAAGGCATCAGACGATACATCTCACGATCGCAAAATCGTTAGAGTGATCATAGGAAGAAAGTCCAGCAATAGTGCCTGTAGGGGTTGAGTATGAAGAGGATCAGACAAGAGGATTCCACAGTTATGCTATGAAATAACGGAGTCGTTCTGAAGATTATGGTAAAGATATCCTACAAAGTGAAAATCATAGAAGAAAGCCACGAGAGGAAATGACGATCATAGGAAGAAAGTATGAGCTCATCCTAAGTATTGTTCCAGCAACATCTGCAAGTATACAAAAGTCAGTCATCTAAACAACGAGAACAAAGGGCGATCATGGTATTTACCCACGATTGTAACTTTCTTCGTCCGAGGTTCAAACTCAGCAAATCCTATTATGTTTAGGATAGGTTTTATGTTTGTCTATAAATACTCATATTTAGTTTATTGTTACAGTTTACATTCTCTTGATAATTTTGAGGCATATTATTGTTCCTTGAAGTACGAATATCAATTTTTAGGGTTTTAATTCAAAGTGAGATTTGTGGTTTTCATCTTATTCTTGTAAGTTCATAATTATGTTTTTTTCTCAGAATTATTATTGTGTGCTTGCAATCATGAGTAGCTAAACACCACAACTAGGGTTGTGGGAACCATGATTAACAAAGTAGTGTTCGTAGTACGAGGTGATTCTCAAAGGGTGATTGAGCGTGTATTGTTGTTCTCTTTGATTTGATTGTTTTTTAACAGCTGCAGAATTTAGAACTCGCCTTATCTTTACTTGCGATGAAATAAGGGGTAACAAATGGGAAAAGGGAATAAACAACAGAGACTTAGAGCTATCAACTTTCAATTAATAGCTTGAGCCAATAATCTAGGAAAGCTAATCTGGGATCAAAGATAAGGGTTAATAGTGCAAACCTCAGGAGAAGAGAAAACTTACTTAAGGATAGTTACTTAAATAAGTGTGGAAAGTCGTTTAGGTAAACATAACCTATTGATTCTACATGCCAAACACCGGATGAGATCACTAAGTACGAAAAACCTACAGTGTTATGAAGATATGGGGAGCATAGTCCTAATACCTTTCTCATATTGATTACAAACCCAACGAAATCAACAACTTGTTACTATTTGATGATTCTCAAATCCACCATTACTAGAAATTATTTACTAATTGTTTTAGACAGACATATTGATAGATATTTTGACCTATTCCTCATGGGATCGAGCCCAACCTAGTTGAGTTCTATATTTGATCAACAACCACTTTATACTTTTACCAGAGGTGTAATTTAGGCGACATCAACATAAGGTAGAGATGATGAGCATATTTGAGGCATGTTACTATTCTCTTATTAGGGGCCACCACAGTGGTATTCAGAAAGCCCGCAAAATTCTGCAATGTGGGTACTATTGGCCAACCATTCATCAAGATGCTTATGACTACTATTTGATCAATGATGGCTTTATAATTTTATCAGAGGCATAATTTGAGCGACATTAAATTTTGGTGTCATTGTCGGGGACTACAGTTATGGAGTTGATTGATTGTGTTTCTCTGGCTGTTGGCTTTTGTTTCCTGATTTTGCTTTTTTTGTTGTTTCTAGGGAGCATATCGGTATGTGCCCAACACTCAAAGTCAATGCAATTCTCTGATTCCACTTGATCGGTAAATTGAAAGAACTCTAAGAGCTAGAAGAAGAATGGTGAATGATGAAGTTTATAACGAAGGAGTTGAAAATGAGGTAGTCCTGGATAGGCCAAGGCATATTTATGGTCTTTAGAAAATTACAAAGCAGACTACTACTCAATTGGTTGCAAAAGAGAATGCAAGACAAGAAGCTTCCAGGCAGGCAGCATGGGAAGAAAGGGCTAGACAAGTAGAAGCAGTTTGTCTAGCCGCACTTGAGGAGCAAAATAGGCTAAGGAGAAATAGGGGCAAAAACCTCTTTACCATTATGTTCCTCAGTTTGATGATACATAGGATGAACTAGATTTCATTGGGGCACCAAAAATTGGTGTTATTATTCCACCAGCACCAAAAATTAAGTTTGACATCACCAGTGCTATGACACAGTTATTGAACTTAAAGGGAGTGTTCACGGGCCTTCTTATGGTTGATGAGAATCTTCATTTGATGAATTTTATAGGAATTTTCACTTCCTACAACCTACCTGGTGTAAGTTAGGATACTATTAGATTAAGGTTGTTTCCCTTCTCTCTTATAGGAGAAGCCACTCTTTGGTTGATCGAGATGCCACATGGGTCTATCACAAATTGGCAAGCGCTGAAGACACATTTTTTGGAGTGCTTTTTCCCACTATACAAAATGTTGCAGTTGAAAGATGAGATTTATAATTTCAGGTAGTTATATTTGGAAGTATTATACGAAACTTGGTTGAGGTTTAGGAAGAAGCTATAGAATTCCAAAATCATAAAATATCGGGTCATACTTTGCTAGATATCTTCTATAGAGGTTTAAATATGAACAATAAGGTTGTAGAAGACACGGTTACTAGTAGAGCAATTATGAGTTTAACTTGGGAGCATGCTTCTGAGATTCTAGATTGGATCACTAAAACAAATCGGTGTTGGCACAGTAGAGAGGCAAACATGCCCACAGTCACTTATATAATAGGAGCATCCACAGAGCAACGCATGGCTGGTGATTCTATAGACCAAAAGTTAGCACAATTGAGGACTGAATTTAGTATGTTCACAAAATAGTTTGCAGTTACAGGGGCAGAAAAGGTAAATGTGATTAGTTCATAAGGTAAGACAACTAGACATGATGACTCTGATTCTAAGGAGGAGGCTAACTATCTAAATGATCAGGTGAGGGTTTTCGAGCTAAAGGCCAAGGGTCTAATCAAGACAATTAGCGCTCTGGTCAAGGGAACCAAGGTCGAAACTACTATAAAGACAATAACTATAAAAGGTTTGGTTATAGAGATAGAAGCAGATGAAGATATGGTGATTGGAAGAGAAAGGATAATTACAAAGATAGAAGTGGTCTCTATGTTCCATCGAGGAACCATGATGCTGATTCTAGTAATTCAAGGATGGAAGACATGCTTACAAAAGTGGTGAAAGGGGTAGAGAAGACTGAAGACTGCCTCAAGGAGCTTAGAGCAGATATTTTGAGGATGAGTTAGAAAGTCAAATCACATGTTACCGCTATTAACCAGCTTGAGCAGCAATTTGGTCAGATTTTAGCCACAATGAATCAGCGTCAATTAGGTACACTTCCAAGAAACACCATCCAAAATCTAAAAAATGATAGTCATTTCATGGCGATTACTACTAGGAGTGGTAAGACAACTTCTGATCCACTTATGCCCGCAGTTATTGTAAGTAATATTGAGCCGGTGATTGTCAATAATGACAAAGTAGCTGATTCTAAAAATCTAGTTGATAATGTAATTACATCTGAAAAGCCTCCAGTTGTTGAAAAGGGAATAGAGCTACAAAGGGAAAGGAAAAGTAGGTCCCGCAAGTATTAACTCCCATTCTACGACCTCCTCCTCTGTTCCTGCAAAGATTAAAGAAGAAGGCTAAAGAGGGAAAATATCACAAGTTCATCTCAATGTTGAAAGAATTATCGGTGAGTATCCCTCTAGTTGAGGCACTTGAGAAGACGCCATGTTACACAAAGTTTATGAAGGATTTGGTGATGAATAAAAGGACTGTGAGTTTTAAGCCCATTGATAATGTGCATCATTGTAGTGCAATAGTTTCCTAGTCTCTAGTTGAGAAGAAGGAAGATCCTGAAGCTTTCATGATTCCATGTACCATTAGGTCTTTCAACTTTACCAAAGCTTTGTGTGATTTGGGTGCTGGCATTAATCTGATGTCACTAGAAATTTATAGACAGTTGGGGTTGGGGGTACCTAAACCGACATTGTTGAGACTCCTTATCAATCGCACCATGAAAAAGCCTGTGGGAATTCTATGTGATGTTTTGGTGAGGGTTGCATCCATTATTTTTCTGGCTAATTTTGTCATCCTTCATTTTGACGTTGACTTTTAGGTTCCTATTATCTTGAGGAGGCTATTCCTTGCAACTGGGTGAGCATTGGTTGATATGGAGATGGGGAAGATGAAGGTTTGATTAAATCATGACGAAGTTACATTTAATATATGCCAATCCATAAAACATCCAAAGGACATGCATTTGATCTCTATGATTGATATAGTCGATGAGGATGCATTGGTAGCTCCTATTGAGGAGAGGCTTGAAGTTGAAGCACTTGAAGCAGTTATCATGTATTTTGAGGGTGATGATATTGATGGTTATGATGAGATGGTGAGCGCACTTGTTGGTTTGGGTTCTTACACTTTTGCACCAAAAAAGTTAGATCTTGATTTAAAGAATAGAGTGACCCCACCAGCTAGGCCTTCTATTGAGGAGCCTTCTATTTTGGAGCTCAAAGTTCTTCCATTCCATTTACATTATGCATTCTTGGGAGCCAACAACACTTTTCCAGTTATTATTGTAACTGATTTGGTAGATTAGCAGGTTGAGGCTCTAGTCTCTATTTGTAGAAATTCAAGAGGGCTATTGGATGGTCCATTGCTGATATCATTGGGATTCCGCCTGGAATTTGCATACACAAAATTCAACTTGAGCCATACTATTATCCTAGTATCAAGCATCAACAAAGACTTAATCTTCCTATACAAGAGGTAGTTAAGAAGGAGATTATCAAGTGGTTGGATGCTAGTGTGGTTTATCTTATTGCTGACAGTAAATGGGTAAGTCTGATCTAATGTGTGCCGAAGAAGGGTGGAATCGATGTGGTTCCAAATGAGAAGAATGATCTTATTCCTATGAGGTCGGTCACAGGTTGGGGAGTATGCATGGATTATATGAAGCTGAACACATGGACTAAAAAGGATCCTTTTTCGAAGCCTTTCACGGATCAGATGTTAGACCATCTGACTAGTAGAGGATGGAATTGTTTTCTTGATGGATACTCGAGTTACAACCATATTTTGATTGCTCTCGAGGACCAAGATAAGACCACTTTCACTTGTCCATATGGGACATTTGCATTCAAAAGAATGCCTTTCAGTTTGTGTAATGTGTCGGTTACCTTTCAGCATTGTATGATGTCCATCTTTTCTGACATGGTGAAGGACACTATTGAGGTATTTATGGATGACTTCTCGGTTGTTGGTGACTCATTCGAAGATTGTTAGGACCATTTTGATAGTGTCTTGAGAAGATGTGAAAATTGCAACTTGGTGCTAAATTAGGAGAAGTACCACTTCATAGTCAAAGAAGGAATAGTGCTTGGTGTTTTGCGGGAAAATGGTTTGACTTTAATCAAATTCAAAAAATTATAAAAATTTCCAAGTTCGACCAAAAAATAGAGTCACCACTTAAATTATTTAGGAGAAATAAAGAAAACCTTTTAAAATCCTTCCAAGAGACTAAAACAGAAAAATTCTTAGAAATCTAAGTAAGGATTCATATTAACACTTTAGTAAGGTTTTTCGGGCACCTAAAATATTCGCAAACTCACGGTTGTCTAATCTGTTTACAAACTAACTTTTATTGACTAACTTTGAAAAAAGAGAATTTATTAAGTAATTACAGAAAACGTCATTGTTTGAAAAGTCCAATTTTAAAAGGAGAGACAAAAAGATATAAGACTTAAAACAAAGGATTAATTTACACTTGAAATAGACAGTGAAGTAAAAGTCTCACTTTTAGAACAGAAAAACTTGTTTTAAGACCTCAATTTGATTGCCTAAGTTTAATGAGTGGAATTGTGTTTTTTACAGATAATTTGTTTTTCCAAAAAATAGAAGATAGCAACTCTAACGGGGAAATCAATTAGATTAAAAAGTTAGGATTCAAACAATAGCATAACAAATTACAAACAAACAAATAAGTAGAGAAGAAATCTAGCTTGGGCTTTTCGATCCCAAACTTTTTCAGAACATGGGACTTTTGAAATTAATAGACTTGACTCTATTTCTAATTGTATATCCTTTGCGTTTGTCAACTCCTGTCCTATTCTATTTTCTGCTTTGGCCCTCAGTACAGCTGCGATATTTCATGGGTTTTAGACCCACTTCTTTTTTCTACTTCTTCACCTATTTTTGACCTTCAATGTCTTCTGTCACTCAGTCCTTTGGGACTTTGGAGAGGTTGGCTCAGAGTATTTGAGCTTCCTAAGCTCAGTCATATGATGGAGGAACGGAGAGTGAGAGTCTATTTGGATTCTCAAACAACAAATATGCATAAAAAGTAAAGGAAAAGGAATTAGTAAGGGCAAAAGTAGAAGCAATTACACTATACTTAAGCAAAGCAAGACAAAATAGAATCTTAGACCTGAACATGATAGTTAGCCTTTTTACTAGGCTGGGACTAAACCATCACTTACGACCTGATCACATAATATGACAATAAGAAGAAAACTAGGGACGATGCAGAGATGAGTAAGCAGAGGATATTTCTTATACTAAGTAAATATCCTAAGATAAGACATTTTCGATGGATTTTATAGAAAACAAAAAGATTGAAATTTGCTACGCTTACGATATCAAAACTGATCCTTTCGGGCAGCAAGCACTGGCGAGAAAATTCAACTATGATGACTCAATTGTTATCATGATTTATTAAAGATGTCACAACTACCAGATTAAGACGAAGGTTATATAAGCAAGTAAAGACAATGTAATTCCTATATCATTATGCCAATTCAAGCCTTTGCAACAAAGAATAATAGAGGACTAACATGACTCAACCTGTGCAAGCAATTTTATAAACAAGAGAGAGATATGAATTAATTTTCAGCAAACAAGGGTAGCAACAATATGGATGATATAGTAGTATCCTACTCCTAGCAGTCACCATTTTTTCAAATTGTAGCAACTATCTATCCTAAAGTGATCTGAACCGCTTAATTATATCATATATACACCGTGGTGAAATAAAGAAATAGACAAAATATCCAATCCAAGAATCTAAATGCTTAATGAAGAAGTTTACTCAAACATGTGGACAAAATCATTCACGAGGGTCTGTCAGATTCCATAAGCATAGAACATCACAAACTTAACCCCTAATTGACTTAGGATCAATTGATTCTAAACTAAAAGGAGCTATACAAACTTAAAGTGTTGACAAGAATCCAAGCTACTGATCAAAATATTTAAACGAACATGGTGGCCAAGTTTTATACCTCAATAGAACGTAGAGTGACTTAACCTTTTTACTAGCAGGTGTAAAACAACAAAAAGCTCATGTCATGCAAAGGGAAGGCTACAGCCAATAGAGTGAACCAGTTACTATACAAAATAAGCACATTTTCCTCAAATTTCAACAAAAAACAAAATTGATTTTTTAACATGAAATCTGGACAATCAATCATTTAAACATTTCATGACTAGAAGAAGAGATCAAATGGAATCACATATGAACACAATTAATATTAACTTAAAACTTGTCAAAAAAATTTAATGACTAGAACGTGATCAAATGGGTCGACCTTTATTCAGAAAAAAAAAATGAGGTTGTGACAAAGCATGCTTAGTCAAGATTTAGCGAAAGATAAATCAGGAGAAATAATATTTATCCACTCAAACAAAACATTCAAAGACAAAACAAAAGACCAATTTTATCTCAAAAATTTTGATCTAGCTCGATCACCTCATATACAACTCATACGAAAGATTGTATGACTTTCAAAGGGGGCATAATACCAAAGAAGACATACTTAAAATTATACAAATAGTGAACCTTTAATTTCAACCAAGAATCAACATTTAGTAATAAGAAAAACATGAGACTAAGTTGGATTGAAGTTTATCAAAACATAAGTGTGGACAACATTTACGTACCCGCCAACCGCAATATTACGCTGTATTTAAATGAAACTAAAAAAACACCATAGTGGAATTGAATAAGGAATGAATTTAAGAGAAATCACAAAACCTAAAGAGTAGAAATTGACTATGAAGAAAGGGAGAAGATCCTACCTTTGACAGGGCAGCAAATTGGGATGATGAACTTCGTCGAAATCGCCTTCACCACCACCGGAGAGGAACCTTTGTCCTCTCTTAGCCAAAGAACTCAAGCTTAAAGAGTCTTAGAGAGTTATAGGTAGTAAAATTTCTTCTCAATTAGTAAAAATCCTTAACAATGGGGTTCTTTGCTTGTAAAGATGCATACTCCTAGCAAAATCCCTTACTATGGGGTTCTCGCTATTGCCTACCCTTTTTGGATGTGAAAAACTATCCCCGAATAGTAAGGACCAAAGGAGTTTATATAAGATCCCAAAAATCCCAAATCTTTTAAGGATTTTTGATATGGTAGAATAGGATTTTCAGAAATCCTTTAGGATAAGGATGGGCAGCTGGTAATTGTACTAATTTGAGGAATTTGTGAAAAAAGTAAAATCGGTAGAAAAATCCATGTCGCGAGCTCTAGAAACTTCTTGGTACGAATATCATGCATAGCACACTGGATCATATGGGAGAGAAGAGAAGAATCTAGTAGCCTTGTGCTCGTCGTTTGATGTTGAAAGAGGGGGGTCGTTTGGTGTATGATGTTGTTTGTTGTTGATGTTGCTGATGTTGTTTTTTTGTTGAGAAAGAAAAGGGTATAAAAGGTTGGGATGGGTCGGGTCAGGTGTGGTTTGGTCCTGGATCAATTAGAATTAAACAGGGGTCCAAATGGAGAGGTCAAATTGGGGTTTAATTCAATTAAACCGTGGTAAATCTCAATCAAGATAAATTAAACTGCAACTAATTTTAAGCTTCTTAATTTAATAAATAAAAAATAATCTCTTTAATAATATCTTTAACACCAACTCTGATTAACTTTGAAAATAAAACCAATTTAATTTCCAATTTAGCCTATTTTAATGCAAAATCAAATTAAATGTCATTTTTGACAAGAATTAATTCTCAAAATTTTATTTTAGATAAAATTACACAATTACACACATTAAAATATGGAAGTATATAATTTATCTGAGAATTGACTACATTGGCCTGAAAATTAATTTTAAAAATACTTTAATTTTGCAAAATAATAATTTCAAAATTATTTGAAATCGAAGAAGCTCAAAATTAATTTAGATCGAGGAGGGAAAAATTGGGTATCAACAATTGCCTCTCCTTTTGAGTAAGGTGGATGCAAGAAAACCCTGAGCAAAGGGAATTAAAGATCCCAATTTTGTTCGACCGCAAACCCATCTCTTGAAAGCGGTTGGCTTTTGTGCAAATTTCAAGGAATTATGGTTGGACCCCAGATACCAGGTTTCCTATATATCTCAGGTTGCATGAGAATTCAGGCCACTTATAGTTCACGTCGCTTGATTTCAAGCATGATTTTTAAGAATTCAAAAGTTATCCCAGTTTCGAGCTATAGAGAGACCGAAAAGTTGGGGAATAAAAGGATTGAGGTTTTGAAATGTAGTCAAGCTTTCAACATAGATCCCAGCCTACATATCCCAATTTTTAGGGAATCAGGTTGCTTGTAGTTTGAATGGATCGACAGAAAAGGTAGTTTTTTATGCTAAGACGACCTTTAACTCAGGATGAGTGACGAAACGTTGAGCTAGGGAGAAAAGGATTGCAATTATCTTAATTAAAAAATATGGGACCCATATATCCATAGGTAATATTTTACCTAAACATAGTTTCCAAAGCTCGAGGTGTATTGTCACCTGAATTTGAAGGAAAGAAAAAGTTACCTTCGGTGTGAGTTTAGAAATACCTCAAAAGTGAAACTGAAACCAAAATATCCCAAAATACCCACATGTATTTTGGTAGGGGTTCGGTTTGACGGTGGTGGCAGTCTTCCTTTAGCTCACATCCAAAGAGTTTGATATTCCTCTCCAAACTACATTCCGATTTGCTGCTAAGAAAAAGTTCCACATTGTGCTGCATCGTTTTTGGAGCCGTCCACACCTGTGGTTTTGGTTTGAGATTATCATCCTTCTCAAATGCTCTTGAAAACATCTTAAAACAAGATTGTTAGTAGTAAATTTAATTCACACGGAGAGATAATGCCTTCACCTCAACTCCACATTGTGCTATATCCTTCTTGGCACATCCTTCATCATACTATACATATGACACTTTCTTTTGATAATTTTTTTATTTTGCTTTGTCCACTTAGATAGTTTTTATTGGGATAAACCTATGGTTTTGGGTTGAAAAACTTATCCTCTCGGATGTCCTCCACAAATCTAAAACAAGAATGTTAGTAGAAAATGTAACTCACGAAGGGTAGATAGTTCTTTCACCATACCTCCGCGTGGGTTGATTTTTAAAAAATGATGTCATCCTCTCCTGTACTTGTTTTGGAAGATAACAAATTTTTGAAGTGACAGCCTTCTTGGTTGCTGGATATGATGGCCCTCTTGGCGTTTGAAAATATTTCAAAATGGGGTGATCCTCTTATACACCGATGACATTTTGAGTAAAACGGTCCCTGAAACTGTATAATCTTCTATTTTATATGGTAACCATCTTGATTATCCATAATGATGTGGAAATAAGAATTTTTTGAGTGTGATAGCCTTTTGGCAATTGAACATTTTCAAAATAGGGTGGCCCTCTTGGACACCGACAACATTCTGAACAGAATGGTTCCTGCAACCATTTGATCTTATAGCTTTGGGTAAGGCTTGTGAATTATTTGACTTTGGATAAGAGGCAACTTATAGACATCCTTAGGCATGTCCAACTGTAACGGGGTGGATGGCCCAATAACCCTCTTGGCAATGATATGCAATGGTTATGTGATGAACATGTAATGAATATGGATATGCCTGTGAATATGCAATGAACATGTAATGAATATGGATCTAATTTTTAATATTCAATGGCCCTCTCGGCATGGCCCTCTCAATGATGATATGAAATATATGCAATATGAATATACATTGGCCCTTTCGGTGATGATATGGAAAGTATGCAATATGAATATACAATGGCCCTCTCGGCGATGATATGAAATATATGCAATATAAATATGCAATGACCCTCTCGTCGATGATATAAAATGTATGCAATATGAATATGCAATGGCCCTCTCGGAGATGATATAAAATATATGCAATATAACTATGCAATGGCCCTCTCGGTGATGATATTAAATGTATGCAATATGAATATGTAATGGCCCTCTTGGCATGGCCCTCTCGGTAGTTGCATATCAGTATCCTCTGGTTTTGATACGACTTGAATATCTTTTTTAATGTCAGCCTCCTTCGATTTTGATGTATTATAGATATCATACCCAAATACCCTCGACGCTAGACTCCTTCGCCTTTGTGCTATATTAGATATGATGGGTCTTTAATAGTACATTAGCCTCCTTTGGTTTTGATGTGATTTAGGGAAATCCTCGATGCCAGGCTCCTCCCCCTCTGTGTTATATTAGATATGATGCCCTAATACACTCGATGCCAGACTCCTCTACCTTTATGTTATATTGGATATAATGGGTCTTTGGTTGCACATCAGCCTCCTTCGATTTTGATGCGACTTTTGGATACCCTTTTTAACATCAGCCTCCTTTGATTTTGTCGCAATCTAGATATCATGGCCCTCATGGCATTTTCACATCAGCCTCTTCTGATTTTGATGCGACTTTTGGATACCTTTTTTGACTTCAGCCTCCTCTAATTTTGATGCAATCCAGATATCATGGGCCTCTTGGCAAAAGTAAATATACGATGACCTATGTGTACCTACACTTGGAGCACACAGTTAGTAGACACATTGCCACTTTAGCTATCGACTTAAGTCAAAATTAAAGACAAACTTTGAAAGATTAGTTAAGGAATGAATACCATCCCTTTGAGAGAATCATTGTGGATGTGTTGGTCCATCGGAGGGACACAAATTGATTCATCGGGAACATATATGTTAGTCCTTTGGAAGAACCTATAAAAGTAAGCATATCCATCGGAGGGACAATTGCATTGGTTCGTCAGAGGAACCCATAAATATAAGCATCTCTGTCGGAGGGACACTTGAATTGGTTCATCGGAGGAACCAATAAAAACATAAGTATGTTCGTAGGACGGATATTTACATTGGTTCATCTGAGGAACCAAAAGTTGATCCATTGGTAGGATCTGTTGGTCCGTCGGAGGGATAGTGGTTTTGGTGGAACTTTTTAGGTTCTCCTCAAACATTTTGCCCTAGTTACATGCTTTAAGGCAAGTCCATGTTGTTGATGCAGGATAACTATCATCTTATGGGATCTTTAATACTCTCAAAGGTTGGCCCCAGTTCCATGTTTTTATATGATCTCTAATCTTAGTTTATTGGTGAAAATCATCTTCTCATGAATTTTTGAGATCTTTTTAAAAATTCGACCCCAGTTCCTATTACAAAGAGAAACATAAATCTTATGAGGAATATGACTAAGCCATTATGGCACCTACTTATCCTGTTGAGTTAGGAATCAGGTCAGACGTAGATCCAAATTTCTGGTGTAAAAACTTGAAATGAAACTATTAGTAGCAAATGCGGTATAAACATGAATCCAAAAAAAGAGTAACAAGATTTATCAATTGGTCACGTTTTTAGAAAAATAGGTATTTTACCCTTGCAAGATTAGCCTATTGGTCATGTTTTTAAATAAAATAGCCATTTTACCCTTGTAAGATTAGCCTATTAGTCACATTTTTAAAGCAGATAACCCAAATAAAATAAAGGCGACTTTGTTATCGAATACCAAGTTACTTCAATAGATATTAAAGCTGGGTGTCTGCCCATTTTCAAAAATTAAGGGAAGAGAATCAAATCTCGACTGCAATCGGTACCAACTATTAGTATTGCATGGGAATTCTTCTTATTTGCTTCTCTTTTAGCTGAGACTCTTTTGAGATGACTCCAATAGCTTCGAGTGGTATCTCAAACATACCTAAGTATTGATAAGATTTATTCATCTTTCTTCAAACAAAGGTTTTGAACTATACCTACACTCATGCTTCAAGTTCTCTCACCACAAAGAATGTCCTATTCCACACTCATTCAAAATATTTGATTTGATGCCTTTTGCAAAGTGATTTCACACTTAAAAGGATGTTCAAAGCATACGATTGTGATACCATATGTTTGGCCTTCATGTAAGTCTTCACTAATATGAGAACGCTCGAGATGAGATAATGTAGGGCTTGTTATTGGCTTCTAATATTGGCTTAGGGATAGGTAGGATATTTTTTTTGGATAAGAGTGACTTAATCCGCCCTTGAACATTGCACTGAATTTGTGCTTTTGATGTTTGCTATGCCTTTGGCGTTCAATCCTCTTTGATGTCCCTTTCTTTTGTACATCGTTCCAACTTCTTTCGAATTTCACTTACTTGAGATTTTTCTCCTTTCATTTTGAGGAGTTTTTCCTTCTTCTTTTGAAGTTTCTCCCTTTTTGGAGTATTTTCTTTCTTTGTTTTTCATTGCGACTTCTCCATGTTTTTTGGAAGCTTTTGACTCTTCTTTCGTAGAACTTTTGATGTTGTTTATGCATTCTTGACTTTAGGGACTTTGTATCTTTTGCCTTTGTCAACTTGAACTTCGTCTTTAATTTGCACATTTTTAGTACACTCAAGGAGATCTGACAAAGAGAGGGGTAGTGCATGTAAGCACTCAGAAGGGTATAGGCTAAGATATGATTGTCCAAAGAATAGGCTTTAGGCTCAAAGTGGGACATGCTAGGGATTAATGTCATTTGGTAGGTATTGAAAGGCACAATTAGTTCAAAGAAGGTCTACAATCCTTTCTTAAACCAAGCATTACTCAGGATTTCACCTCAACAAATATTCAGGGAAAGTTCTAGATCAGCAATGCAATGCAGTTGAATTAAATCTAAAAATTCACCACACAATGAACATGAAGCAATAAGGTTGGTCTCATTCTTATCTTGGATGCATGTAAGAAATATTTTTGAGTATCACAAAAGTATGATGAGAGGTACTAAAAGAATCTATGGTTCACCGCGAAGTCAGTCCTCTGTATTAAACAAATTATTTTTCTTTTCCACATGCATGTTCCTAATCGTGTTGGCACCAGCTAATTCAAAGACATGATCCTAAAAATTTGATTGATTTTTTTTTTGAATAAAAGGTACCAAACCTGATGAGGGCTGCCTACTTATCTTGCTTTAAAGGATAAGAATCAGGAGTGCATATTTTGTGTAAATATGATAAAATATATGCACAAAATAATGTGAAAGTATAGATAAACTCAAAGTGATGCCTCCTAAGCTTGATGTTTTCTTCCGGGAGGCGTCTACGGATCATTCGAAAAGATTGTTGCAATCTATCAATTATCTTATTGGAACCATTTGTTCTCATGATTGTCACCTATTTTTGAGGGATGACATTAAGTGGCCTCTCCATTATCTGTGAAGACATTTGTTACTTTGTGTAAGTGTGGTTCCATGATTGCTTATACAAACCACTTGTAGTTTTCTCCCAGAACATTTTAAGAGATTATGGTATTTCTTGAGCATTTTGGAAACTGTATATTATTGTGTCTGTCTTTAACTATTGGTGAGGATGTCCCTCCTATAAAAATACAAGAAATGAGTGAAAGTAGGAAAGGCACAAAAATGATAGAACGAAAGCATATAAGCAAAGACTGCCCTGATTTGCCTCCCTATTAGGTTTGGTGTCTTGTAGAGTTTCAAAGACAAACGTCATCTCCAGTGAATTCCAGGGATCAGATCTTGTAAAATCAAAAAGGAAACATAATAGAATCCTTCTTAAGTTGTAAGATGAAAAAGGGTTAGAGTCAGGATTTTTGGCTAAGAAATTCGTCAAATAGGGGATCCTTGTCTTGAGCTCCGAGGATGATGTTGTTTCCCCTACATCTAAAGAAAACTTTTAGTCTAGGGAAAGGTTTTTAACTTCTGTATATGTTGAGATTTTAGCTCTTTTCGTATGCATAATGCCTCTGTAAAGAAAAGATCAGCTTTTATTGAACCGTGCATTCAAAGAAAGATTCTTAATTTGAGAGGCTGATTGTGTTGGCTTTGTATTGTTGTCCTGTTGCTCCTTCCAGTGCTTGTACTACAAACTCATCTAGCCTTGAAGCATAACCTTGGCGGAATTTTTTAGGATCTTCCTCAAAAATTCTGCCCCAGTTTAGAACACAAAGGAACCCTTGGATATTGTTGTATTTCACGGTGCTACTTTGTTTGGAACTTTTGAGATCTTCTCAGAAAATTTGCCAAAATACAACAAGCTCTTCAACCTTGCAGAAAAATGTTATTTGTTGTGGAATTTTTGAGATATTCTTAAAAATTCTGCCCCAGTTTTCACTATGAAGGAGAATGGAAATTTTATGGGGAATATGATCGAAGCCGACATAGGCCGCCTACATATCTCATTCTTGAGAATTCAGGTCACACGTAGTTCCAGTTATTGAAATTGTGATTACAAGGAAATTAAAACATAATGTATGATTACAAATAAATGAAAACAACAAAGTGTAATTACATGAAAAGGAAATAATAAAGTGTGATTACAAGAAAATAGATCAATAATCATAAGATTGAAAGACGCCAAAAGTGTGACTTCAAGGAAGCACCATTCTTCTTTGCAACCTATTATACCGAAGGCCTACTTTCGTGGTTGGGTTGTGGATTGTTGTTCAAACTTGGTGGATATGCCACAAGAGGTATCACCTTGTTGTCAATTAGGTCTTGTACTTTGTTCCTGAGGGTGACACAATTCTCGATATCATGCCCAACGACTCCTGAGTAGTAGGCATATCACTTGTTTGGATCATACCACTTGATTGAAGTATTCACAGACTTTGGTTTTACTAGTTATAGTATCCCTACTACTTTTAGGTTTTCATAAAGTTGAGCTAATGGTTTTGCTAGTGGCATGAAGACTTTGGGAGGCTTGCTTTTAAAGTTAGGATGAGGCACACTATTTTGAGGACTTTGTGGTGAATCCAGAGAATGATATGTTGGATATAGGCCATAGACAGGGCACATAATTTAGGGAGATTGAGGTTGACACAGTGGTAAAAGTGAGGCATGGATAATATTGTCCATACTAAACATTAAACTGGTACTATGATGATTGTTGATGATATGATGTTCCTTCTTGCGTCATGGATCCCATAATTTCTTTCACTGTTCCCTTTTTATTCTTGAGAGAGACAACTTGAAAGGCCTTTTAAGGGATTGTAATATTGTCAGACTTGTTATTTTCCCAGTCCTGAGGTCATCTTTGATTCTTTCCCCCACCTTAATAACTTTATTAAAGGTTGATGAGCCCATTAAAACCAATCGTTCATAGTAGTCTCAGTCTTGTGCTTGAATGAAGTGAGTGATCATCTCTTGTTCATCCATGGGCGGGTGCACCTTATATGCTTCTTTCCTCCACCATATAGCATATGCTAGAAAGGGCTCAGCGACATTTGTTTTTAGTTTTCTGATCAAGATTTTGTCATATGTGCTCTTAACACGAAATCTGTATTAATCCATAAAAGCTTTTGTCAAATCATCCCAGGCACACTAATTGATCGCATCTTACATAGAATACCATTCTAAAACTTTGCCACTCAAGCTTTGATTGAACAATTTGATTCTTATCCTTTCATTATCTCTTACACTAATTAATTTTCCACAGTAAACTTCCAAATGAGAGTAAGGGTTTCCCGATCCATCAAACTTGTCAAACTCTAGAATCTTGTAGCCTGGAGGCAACTCAAATTTGGGAAACTTACACTGATTTCATACTTCACTCTCTGATTGTTATTGAACTCATGATGACCTTTCACCATATCTTCTAAATCTTTGAGCTTCTTTTCTGTTGTCTCATTATCAGTAGTCTTGGCATCTCTTTCAGTCTTACCATAAGGATCCATATCTAAACAATCCAGCTGTTGAATTTGTGCAGCAATATAATTATGTACAAGTGGAACGTGGTGTATCGTTAGTATATTCTGACAATTTAGGAAAGCAAATACTTTCACAAGGGGAGCATGAATGAGCAGAGTATCTTGAATTTAAGGAAGAGTGGTAAAATAACTTCCCTTATCAACTTCATTCAAACGTGGCATGGGCCCTTCTTGATGAATATCAAGAACTGTGTTCATGCTTGGTGAAAGTAGAGAAGATGTGTTGTTTTACATTAACATGGACCTTAGTTCAACCACTTGCTTTTCAAGAAGAGTAATGGCTTCTAAGTGTGGTTCTGATTTTGTTGAAGCGGTAGACTCGATTATGACAGGCACATTAGAGATTGAATCAAGTGAAGTGATGTTGTTGATCAAACCGTCTTCCATGTTGCAATGAGTATTGAAAACTGCTTCACCTCAATCATTGGTTACCAACACAAATCAGCCTCTCTAAGTAAGAAGAATAACTCAAAAGGAAAAAATGTTCGTTTGTTGATCACAATAATTAACCAAGATAAATGTATAAAGAAGACAACGCTTGCTTTACTTTAAACAATAGACTTTTCCAAAATTCAAAGAACGAGGCACCTCAAAAAGACGAGTGGATGATTTTGGCCATTTGACGAGTTTTGGGACTTTTGTTATAAGAAGCAAAATGAACCATGCATTTGAAGAAAGGCATAAATGAACCATGCATTTGAAAAATGATGGAGTATAAGTTGTTTGGACATTTGGTTAACTAATCATGATCGGACACTTGGAAGCACTTTTTTTTATTGGTGAAAAATCCTCTAAGAATGATGAAGTCCTAAAATCTATCGATCGAACATTTGGTTGATTGACCATTTCTGAATATTTGAAAACATTGACATGGTCAACGTGAATTGGATGATGACTCCTCTTCTTGAAACGTCATGAAGTAGAAACTGATTGGATTTAAACAAATTTAAGGATGAACTTTTGAAAAGTGTTTTAGGACGACTCTCTCTTTTTGAGTTTATTTGCCCGACAATTTTCTAAAATTTCAGACAAGACATGTGTAAAGCAAACATGTGTGTTAAACACGCAATCACACAAGCATGGATGAAGAAAACTATGTAGCATAGAATATGAACAGCATGTAACGCGTCCTAGCATACGTATGACCTTTTGAGCCAAAGGTAAGCCTAACGATTGAAGGTTGCACATGTCATTTGTGAAACGTTCTATTGCCCGAAAAACACATTTATACTAATTAATGAATAAACCAAATGGGGCTACAAAATAAGGGAAGGGAATATACAAATAAACATCAGTCCCGTACAGGGGTACAATCTTAAACTAAGGTGCCGCAGAAGGTCCTTAGTTCTTCAAACTTCAAGGACTTCTTGGAACTCCAAATTCTTTTCGAACGAAGATCTTCAAATAAAGAAACTATATCTAAATACTTCCCGACCGCGAGGGATAATGGTCTGTACAAACTGCATCACATCTTTCAATTGAAACAAATAAGGGATAATTATCTTTCCGAACCAGAGACCTTTTTTTGACACAAGGTGGTCTCACCAATAGACCTGATACACCTTAGGTATCGGATCACTTACTATTCAGTAGGATTTGTTTTCTCTCTATCATAGTTAACTAGAGTGTTTTGTTTGAATTGATCGGGACCCGAAATAAACTTTTTGAGGTAAAATATCAAGTGACTTTTAACCGACTCGAATAAACTACTTCACTTGGAGGTTCAAATAAAATAAAGGTTTTATACTGAAGGGCGGTTGTGAATACTCACATAACCACTCTTTTTACTAATGCCTAATGATTTGCCAGAAATGACGGAAAATGCCATAAAATACAACAGTTTATAATTGTAAAAATTAAACAAGTAGGCAACAAAATAATTAAAATCTAATTATAACAAGATTCAAATAGTTAATCAAACAAGAGTTAGTTTCAAAACATTTAAGTAGAACCTAGTTGAATCCCCAGTAGAGTCGCCATTTTTGTTCTGCGAAAAAATGGTTTGACTTTTATCAAATTTGAAAACTTATAAAAAATTTCAAATTTGACCAAAATCGCCACTTAGTTTATTTAGAAAAAATCAAGAAAACCTTTTAAAATCCTTCAAAGAGATTAAAACAAAAAATCCTTTGAAATTCTAAGAAATCTGAGTAAGGGTTCATATTACCACTTTAGGAAGGTTTTTAGGGCACCTAAAATAATCACTAACTCGCAGCTGTCCGATCTATTTACAAACTAACTTTTATTGACTAACTTTGAAAAAAGAGAATTTATTAAGTAATTAAAGAAAACGTCATTGTTTGAAAAGTCCAATTTTAAAAGGAGAGACAAAAAGATATAAGACTTAAAACAAAGGATTAATTTACACTTGAAATAGACAGTGAAGTAAAAGTCTCACTTTTAGAACAGAAAAACTTGTTTTAAGACCTCAATTTGATTGCCTAAGTTTAATGGATGGAATTGTGTTTTTTACAGATAATTTGTTTTTCTAAAAAATAGAAGATAGCAACTCTAACGGGAAAATCAACTAGATTAAAAAGTTAGGATTCAAACAATAGCATAACAAATTACAAACAAACAAATAAGTAGAGAAGAAATCTAGCTTGGGCTTTTCGATCCCAAACTTTTTCAGAACATGGGACTTTTGAAATTAATAGACTTGACTCTATTTCTGCTTGTATATCCTTTGCGTCTGTCAACTCCTGTCCTATTCTATTTTCTGTTTTGTCCCTCAGTACAGTTGCGATATTTCATGGATTTTAGACCCACTTCTTTTTTCTACTTCTTCACCTGTTTTTGACCTTCAATGTCTTCTGTCACTAAGTCCTTTGGGACTTTGCAGAGGTTGACTCAGAGTATTTGAGCTTCCTGAGCTAAGTCATATGATGGAGGAATGGAGAGTGAGAGTCCATTTGGATTCTCAAACAACAAATATGCACAAAAAGTAAAGGAAAAGGAATTAGTAATGGCAAAAGTAAAAGCAATTACACTATACTTAAGCAAAGCAAGACAAAATGGAATCTTAGACCTGAACATGATAGTTAGCCTTTTTTGCTAGGCTGGGACTAAAACATTACTTACGACATGATCACATAATATGACAAGAAGAAGAAAACTAGGGACGATGCAGAGACGAGTAAGCAGAGAATATTTCTTATACTAAGTAAATATCCATAAGATAACACATTTTCAAAGGATTTTTTAGAAAACATAAAGATTGAAATTTGCTACACTTACGATATCAAAACTGACCCTTTCGTGCAGCAAGCATTAGCGGAAAAATTCAAATATGATGACTCAATTTTTATCACGATTTCTTAAAGATGTCACAACTACCAGATGAAGATGAAGGTTATATAAGCAAGTAAAGTTAATGTAATTCCTATATCATTATACCCATTAAATCCTTTGCAACAAAGAATAATAGAGGACTAACATGACTCAACCTGTGCAAGCAATTTTATCAACAAGAGAGAGATATGAATTAATTTTCAGCAAACAAGGGTAGAAACAATATAAATAATATGGCAGTATCCTACTTCTAGCAGTCACCATTTTTTCAAATTGCAGCAACTATCTATCCTAAAGTGATTGACACTAAACAACATATTTAAATCAAACTCCATTTATGAACCGCTTAATTATATCATATATATTGTGTGGTGAAATAAAGCAATAGACAAAACATCCAATCCAAGAATCTAAATGCTTAATGAAGAAATTTATTCAAACATATGGACAAAATCATTCACGAGGGACAGCTAGATACCAATGAGCATACAACATTCCAAACTTAACCCCTAATTGACTTAGGAACAATTGATTCCAAATTAAAAGGGGTTAGACAAACTTAAAGTGTTGACAAGCAACCAAGCTAACGATCAAAATGTTTAAATGAGCATTGTGGCCAAGTTTTAAACCTCAATAGAATGTAGAGTGACTGAATTTTTTTACTAGCAGGTGAAAAACAACTAAAAGCTCATGCCATGCAAAGGGAAGGTTACAGCCAATAGAGTGAACCAGTTACTATACAGAATAAACACTTTTTCCTCAAATTTCAACGAAATGCAAAATTGATTTTTGAACATGAAATCTAGATAGTTAATCATTTAAACATTTCACGACTAGAAGAAGAGATCAAATGGCATCACATACGAACACAATCAATATTAACATAAAACTTTTGAAAAATCTTTAATGACTAGAACGTGATCAGATGGGTCGACCTTTATTCGAAAGAAAATGAGGTTATGGCAAAGTATGTTGTGTCTAGATTTAGCAAAAGAGAGTTGCCTGAAAACTTAAAGATCAAACTCAGGAGAAATAATATTTATTCACTCAAAAAAAACATTCAAAGACAAAACGAAAGCCTAATTTTGCCTCAAAAATTTAATCTTATTCTTGTAAGTTCATAATTATGTTTCTTTTTCAGAATTATTATTGTGTTCTTGCAATCATGAATAGATAAACACCACCACTAGGGTTGTGGGAACCATGACGGATTAATAAAATAGTGTTCGTAGTACGAAGTGATTCTCAAAGGGAGATTGAGCGTGTATTGTTGTTCTCTTTGATTTGATTATTTTTTAATAGCTACAGATATTAGAACTCACCTTATCCTTACTCGCGATGAAATAAAGGTAAAAGATGGGAAAAGAAAATAAACAACAGAGACTTGAAGCTATCAATCTTTAATTAATAGCTTGAGCCGATAATCTAGAAAAGCTAATCTGGGATCAAAGATAAGGGTTAGTAGTGCAAAACTCAGGAGAAGAGAAAACTTACTTAAGGATAGTTACTTAAACAAGTGCAGAAAGTCATTTAGGTAAACATAACCTATCGATTCTACATGCCAAGCACCGGACGAGATTACTAAGTACGAAAAAAACTACAGAGTTATGAAGATATGGGGAACACAGTCCTAGTGCCTCTCTCATATTGATTACAAACCCAACGAAATCAACAACTTGTTACTATCTGATGATTCTCAAATCCACCATTATTGGAAATTATTTACTAATTATTTTAGACAGACATATTGATAGATATTCTGGCCTATTCCTCGTGGGATCGACCACAACCTAGTTGGGTTATCAACGACCACTTTATACTTTTGTCAAAAGTGTAATTTGGGCGACATCAATATGAGGTAGAGATTATGAGCATACTAGAGGCGTGTCACTCATCTCCTGTTAAGGGCCAACATAGTGGTATTCAGAAAGCCCACAAAATTATGCAATGTGGGTACTATTGGCCAACCATTCATTAAGATACTCATGACTATGTGAGGTTATGTGACCAATTACAAAGGAAAGGGGGTATTTTAAGAAAGCATGAACTTTCTCTCTCCCATTCATATGATTGAACTTTTTGATATTTGGGGTGTTGACTTTATGAGTCCTTTTATAAGCTCGAATGGGATGAAGTATATACTCGTGGTTGTTGACTATGTGTCCAAATTGGTGGAGGCAATTATGCTTCCTAATAATGAATGCAAGAGTGTCACAACATTCTTGAAGAGGATTATCTTTTTGAGGTTTGGTACACCAAGGGCAATCATCTGTGATGAAGGTTCTCTTTTTTGTAATAGGTTATTTTATACCGTACTTGAAAAATATGGTGTGAAGCATAGGGTGGCAACACCTTATGATCCTCAGACTAGTGGGCAAGTGGAGGTCTCCAAACTAGAGATAAAGACAATCTTTGTGAAGACTGTGAATTCAAATAAAGCAGATTGGTCTAGGAATTTGGATGATGCTTTATGGGCATACCATACTACTTTCAAGACCCCTATAGGTATGTCTCCCTATCATCTTATGTATGGAAAGTCATGTCATCTGCCAGTTGAGCTTGAACATAAAGCGATGTGGGTACTTAAGAAGTTGAATTTGAATTGGGTGATGCTTCGAACTTGAGGCATGAACAATTGAATGAGTTGGATGAATTTTAACTAAAAGACTATGAGAGTTCAGTTATTTACAAAAAGAAGTTGAAGATGTACTATGACCAGAATATAGAGAAGAGAGAATTTAAAGCGGGTGATTTGGTTCTGTTGTTCAATTCTAAACTTTGCTTGTTTCCTAGAAAGTGAAGGTATATGTTGACGGGGGCCATCTCGTGTGGTACATGTTTTCCCGTATGGTGCAGTTGAACTTGAAAATCAGGAAGGTAAATGGTTCAAGGTAAATAGGCAGCGAGTGAAAACATACCTGGGAATTGAGGAGGAGATAAAGGTAGTTGATAAGTGGACCCTTGGTGAAGTCTGAGTAAACAAGGGACTTGATTTATACTGCCCCATTAAATCAGGCACTTCATGAGAGGCAACCCATGGGGGTATCTTGGTAATGTTTGAGTAATCAAGATACCCATATTGTGACGCGACGTTAAATCAAGCGCTACTTAGGAGGCAACACAAGCTTTTGTATTTTGTTTCTCACTAATTTTTAGTTTGTAGTATAGGATTGATGGGTGTTGAAGTGTGAAGGTAGTTGTAGACTATAGCTAAAAAAAGAAGAAATTCTGGTGCACAGGCCCAACGATCATTATAATGAGTTGTAGCCCTTGGCAAGAGTTCATAGTATGACCCATCGCTACTGGGAGAAGAACTTGAAATTGTAAGGTTGCAGAAAATCCACCCCACGACTCTTAGAATGAGTCAAAGTGACTGTTAGGGTCTCATGACGACTCGGCGTATTAAGTAGTAGGGACTGCAGCAGGTAAGTGTTCCCTTGTATATGAAATGGGTGTTAGGGATGACTTATAGCCTATGGCAAAGAGTCGTAGGGTCTGTCATTGGCACTGGGTTAAGAGAAGTAAAACTTTGACGTGACGCGACCTGATAGATTCGATTCTCCCACTTATAACCCTAAACCAACACCCAATTGGCCATTTTTTTTCCAGTTCAAAACCATAACTCCCTCCACTAACAAAACCAACTTCAATCCTAAAATCTCTCTACAAAATCAACCACCATTACTACAAAATCCCCATTACAACCCCAACTTGCAAGCTTGCTCGAATCCAAAGCAAGTGATCGAAAGTTTCATTTCTTTCTTCCTTCAAGCATCATATTTGAAGATCAAAGTAAGTGAACTTTACTTTTAATTCCTTTGATTGTTGATTATGAGGTTGTTCTAGGGGTGTTCTATTAATACTTTGAAATTATAATACCCTAGTTGGACTTGATTGAGTATGGACATGAAAATTTGTTAAACTAAAAGTTGTATAATGGTGCATACTCTATTTTCATGATAATAGTTGATAGAAATATGTGCATAATTTTGATCTGGGGTGAAGTATGAGTATCCCCGGTATGTTTGGTAATGTGTACATGTGAGGAATTGGCATCCTCAACCATTCTAGTGATCGTGAAGTTGGTGTTGGTCCAAAATTGCTAAGAAAAAGATAACTAATCTATATGTTACAGAGACTACCTTAGTGCAGTCCTCACGACTCTCACTACGACTCATACTCATAGGCAACGAGTCGTCAGGTGAGTCATGACCACTGGCACTATGGTCTGAAAATTAAAGTCTCTAATGTTGGCAAACCTACTCAGTATGAGTCTCATGATAAGTCATAGGGAGATAGATCACCAGATACATGAGATGAGGAAGGTAAAGCCGAAGCAAATTAGCATTGATGATAAAATAGTGTACTTTCACTAGATGGTTAATATTATATTACCGCAAAAGAAGATGTTGAATAGGTAGCCGATCGAGAGAGTCACAAATAAAGAAGGATTCCTTGAACTTCTTCGCTAAATCTTGGCATACTCTGATTCATCACTGATTGGGGCCTATATTAGAGGATAATATTTTAAGTCTGTCACACACCGAATCCCAATGGAGAGTGATTGGCACCCCAAGCCGATAAGGCTCGAGAGAACCAATCTTTGCTCATGAACGTTCGCGTGCATAACCTCATATGAATCTCATTACACCTCATGTAACTATGTGGAAATCATATATATGGAAACATATGACATAACTATACATATATGAAACGTGGCCGTTTGAGCCATCAAGTCAAAGTGATCGTACATCTCTCACATCCGTATACCCACATACGTCTACAAAAGCCTCTAACAGATACATTTATAAGACCAACTAAAGTCGGGACAAGTCCCCACTTATACAACATTTACCACATCAAAACACTGTACAACTATGACTCGGAAAGTCCCAAAGCAACTGGGGCTTACCAAAAATCTGCAATTACTGTCAACCTACTGTGGAGGTCTACTAGTGCAACATGTAAAGTAAGTCCCCAAGAAGGGTCAGTACGAAGAATGTACTGAGTATGTAAGGCAGTAAGAAAACTGCATCAATACATAAGAACTTCAATGGAAATCATTATAAGAGAAGACTCTATATGTGAAACCATGTACCTTTCGATCATTCGATCACATTCTTATCATTCATATAAAATCTTTCATATGATACCTTTATTCAATGGATTCTTCCTTTGATTAACGCTCATTATCATTATTAGTCATTCAACATACCCACTCTTTCGGTGGGTTAACATACATCCACTCTTGGGTAGGTCAACATAACATAACATTGCTTCCTTTTCTTTCATTATTCTTTACTTCATTTCTCTGTCTTTCATACTATGAGTGGTACCTTGATGATAGAAACATTCTTGAAACTTGAAACACAAATATACATTACTTCACATCTTTGCTCTTGTAAGATTGGTATCTTTACTTGTGAGGGATAGAATATTAACTTGCACATTACTTCTTTCATTACTTTTGGGAGATTGGTACATTTACTTGTGAGAGATTGATACATATCTTGTGAGAGCTCGGTACATTTGCTTTTGAGAGATTTATGCATTTGTAGTCATAACATTAGTGGAATATAACATTATTGGAAACATTGGACAATAATGTATGAACAAGACACATGAATAATAACCTCTATTGGAACCATTGAACATAACCTTATTGGACTCTCTTTACCTCATTACTCTTATTGAGATAGTTCTCTTAGGATCTACAACATCATGACAACTTAAGGACTTTCGTCCATAAATAAGAACTAGGTGGGTCATAATTCATCTAGGAGTAAAACACATATGAATAACAATATAAATCAACCTTAGTTGGAATACTATAGAACCCCTTTAGAATAGAACACTTTTGGAACCTTAGTATAATGAACAATGAAGAAGACACATGTGAATGGCAACTGCTCACCAACTAGAGATGCGATACCTTAGAACCTTATCAAACTTTTAGCATACTAGCCAATGATCATGAGTCAACGAATGGGCGTGAGTCATATGATTCACCATTTACCAATGAGTAAGGTACATGTGAGTAACACTAGCCATCTACCGAATACGGAATACCACTTTGGAATCGTGTTCACCCTACATTTATGATTTTCCTGTTCTTTTGCCCCCAACCAACATATGTAACTTAATTTCTTTCTCTTGAGATATTGGTGTACTAACTTGCACATTACTTCCTTTATTACCCATATGAGATCATCACCTTATCGGTGGCCTATAATATCATACCGTTCATCACCTTATAGGTGGCATATAATATAATACCGTTCATCACCTTATAGTATAATACCGTTCATCACCTTATAGGTGGCATCTAATATAATACCGTTCATCACCTTATAGGTGGCATATAATATAATATCGGACATCCAGCTGATCAGTGGGCTATAATATAAACCGGACATCCAGCTGATCAATGGGCAATAGTCATATGTATAATAATAATAATAATACCGGACATCCAGCTGATCAGTGGGCTATAATCTATCCCTGACATCCAGCTGATCAGTGGGCTATAATCATATATATAATACTAATACCGTAACATAATGTTGGGATTGATCCATCCGAGATTATGCCCCTTTTGATTGATCCATACTCAATAAAATATAAAGTAACCATGTGTGCATCACTTCTTTACAGTCTTGTTCCCTTTTCATAGTTATGAGAGTGATACATTATACCTCATAAGATTGATACTTTAACTTGTGTGAGATTGATACATTGATAATCATAACTTTATATGAAACTTTGGGTCAATAATCAATGAGTGAGAGACATGTGAATAAACATTATTGGAAACACAATATCATTTGAAACATAACACCACCGAGACCATTGGAACAATAATCAACGAACAATAGATATGAGTATAACCACTATTGGAACTTGGGAACATAATCTTATTGGGATTTTAGAACATGAACCATGAATATGAGACATGAGATTCATAATCAATCAATGAGTAGAAACATAGGGTAGTGACCGTTGACAACCGGATTTAGAATACCTTAGCACATTTCGGGATCGAACGAGTACTATGACAATGTGAACACCATATGTTGCAGAAGGATATAGAAGAGTAACCTTACATACCTTTACTTCCAAGTACGAGTAAGAGTACACAAGTCTATATATGAATACAACAGTCCAGCTTCTTCCTTATGTTTCACTCTACAATACAAGTCCACAATGAAACTCTTGTTAACGATCATTTACCGTACAAGCGTACAAAACGACAATGAACTATATGACCGCCATATAACTTCATTTCACTCCTTACAATACAACTCACTGCATTCTCATACCAACAACACCTTAACATTACACACATTGACCAAGATTTCGTATAACAATAGCATTTCGCATCACACTTACCCTTGATGCCTTCTCATTTCCATTCCGTCACATTTACACTTATCAATTTGCCTCATAACAACATATGAAAAACCATACACATTTAATACAGTCCAACATGCCTTCACATGACACTTTAAAGTCATTAAAACGACATCACAAGTTGATAATTATATCCATGAAGGGTATAGGGGTTTCGGGGGGCCAAAGGGATGCAAAAACAAGCAATTCAGAATTTTGGGCCGATCCGCTAAGCCACCTGCGCCTGTAGGTAGATGAAATACGTTCGCAGGTGACCTTTGGCAGTATCCAGAGGCACCTGCATTTGCACCTGCACCCACAGGTGCTTTGTCTGCAAGGGCGGGTGCCCGTTTCGGCCAAAACGGGTCTCTTTTGGGTCTTTTTATGCAATGAATGGTCCATGATCATAACCAAACTTATTTTAACATATTTTTGATCATATTAAACATCAAAGAACAGCCATGGTTTGGCAACACACAAAAACACCACCAATACGACATTTTCCCTTCACTTACACCACCAATTCCATGAACAAATTTGCTACAACAATTCCAAATGTTACATATAAAGGAGAACAAAGTAAAGAAATAACCAAACCATACATATTGATATTCAATCCACCAAATCCACCTCCTTCAAGACCACAAGTCTATTCCCAATTTTATAAGACAAAACTCCTTGCCAATTTGAGCCAACATGTATTATTTCACACATAGTGAATTCTCAATACATCACCAACATAAACAACATGTTTTACACCATATTCCATGCATATAATATATTAAACCATGAGAATAAATACTTACCACATCTTGGAAATGGATGATCTTGTCCTCAAATGGTTGCTTTAGGGTTTGGTTGAAGAGAGCAAATATTGTAGAAAATTCTAGAATGGGACATGTGTGAAGATATTAATAAAATATGATTTTTCATGCTTTATATAGGCCCTCAAGTCTCTTCTTATCCAATTATCAACATTAATTATCATGTTTGAATGGGTCAAATGGAAGAATGGATCTTTTTCCTCCATTTGGGCCATGCATTTGGGCTTAAATTGAGCCCATTTGCATATATTAATTTGGCCCAACAATTTCATGTACAAATCCTCTAAAATCTCATGCTTGTTTAATTAATTCCATGTATATCACGGGAAGCAATTTGGTTCGGAATCTACGGGGTGTTACAAAGTCCTAATTAGGCTACTTTATTCAAGCATCATGGAGGGGTACGAGATTGATATTACTAGGTTGATTGACCGGAGATCTGAGATAGAGTTGTTAAGGGAGAGAAGAGCATCCTATTCTCTTGATTAATTACTCAGATATGTTTAGAGGTTGTTGTTCCTGTGCTACCTGAGATTGACCAGTTCATAGTGAATCATCGTACTACTAATCTTGGGTTGATGCAGGATCCAATGAATCCTGTTTCCAAGGTAAAGATTGGTGTTACATTATTATCCGAGGCATTTCAGTTGGGTGCACAGATAGATATTGATACACTTGGATTTACTGATATTGGGGCTATACATATTGAGTCCCAGACTAAGACTTCGCGGCTCGAGCCTTCTGCTACTGTTGATTCTACTAATTATTCCACCTCATGACCAACTGTAGTCCCTATTTCACCTACTACTATGACTTGCTCATCCATTCCACACCCACCTGCTAATGGGTATGTTCTAGTCCCGAATGAGCTCTTAAAAAAATTCTAAGGAGGTTGACTACTATTTGAATAGAGGGTTGATAATATTTAGAGAGGGGTTCAGCCTTAAGTGAAGAGTGATATTAAGACAGAGATGCACGAGATACAGACCCATTTTAATAGTTTTGAGAAGCTATTCAATAATAAGCTTGAGGGTGTGAATTCCCCTGACTTGACTGGGATCAGAGAGGAGCTTGCTTCTTTTCGTGCTGCAGTTGATGACTTGTCGTCTAGATAGTTTCCAACTTTTCTGACTTTGACCATGCTCGTGATAGAGGAGTTTGAGGTTGTTCAGGTGCCCGACATATAAGGTGATAAGGGCAAAGAATAGAGTGTCAAAGATGTTTAGGAGTCAGCCCAGAGAAAGAGAAAAGAAGAAGAGAAAAAGAATATTATAAGAAAGCTATAGAGGAGAGAAAGCAGACCTTCGAGGATCACTTATCAGAGATTCATGAGAGGGGGCATGGATTCGAGAGCTTCATAGTTTGTGAGGCCCCAAGAGTTGAGCCTGTTGTTATTTCTGCGAGTGGTGGGGGTGCGGCAGTTTTCCCCACTACTTAAGTGCTTCAGCCATAATTGAGGCCATAAAATTGGAAATGAGGGTGAGCTCTAAGACACCAGCAACTAATGAGACCACATCCGGTACCTAGAGTACCATAGGTATGTCCTTACTCCCTCGTTCTTTCATGTTCTAACCATAGTCATGTAGTAAGAATGTTGCATGTTCTCAAAGTTGGGGGTGGAGGTGTACTACCACTCGAGGGTTTTTGTTGCCGTATTTCTTTTCCCTCGGGTACACTATCATAGTAAAATTAGCATGTTTAGATTTTTTTATTTTTTTTGATATATTTATGTTTTGTGTTATATTTAATTAGGAGAAAAATATGGGAACCCTAGTGCACTAAAGTTTTAAATGTTTTGATTTTGATGTTTAAAGGACACCCCTCCTAAAAAATTATTTTAGACTGTGTGTTGTATCTGTTTTGAACTGTAAACACTGTGGATCTTGTTATGGCATTAGAAATGTAGGCATGATAACCGTAGCTTAGCAATGCATGGACTGGATAGGTAGTAGTTGATAGTGTAACGTTGTGCAAGGTGCATACGAGGTACTTACTTAGTTCAGTTGTGTGTGTGATCTAGAACTTGCCCGGTTAGTCTTGTCTAGGTTGTAGGATAGTTGGTTACGAAAAGATCATAGGTCATTCTTGAATAGTCTACTTTCAGCCTAAATACCCTACCAAATGGAATGAATATCCCTTGATCCTGAGTTTGAGCCTTAACCGACCTATTTTATCATTAGCCTATTCACCTTCTTATTTCTACTTACAATGAACCTATTTTTTCCCTAGTTCCTTCTTGGACACTGTGTACCTCAACTCAGGCAAATTGCCTAAGTTGAGGGTGGCTATCATAAGGGTGCATAGTGTGAAGTGTGTGTGAAGAAGAAGTTAGTAAAAGAAAATAAAAGGAATTCGGGTATGGTAAGAAAAAGAAAAAGAAAGAAAGAAGAAAAAAATGATAAATAAAAGTTTGAGGAAAAAAAGAGAAATAGAGAAAGTTTAACAAGAAAACCACATCCGAAATCCGAATAAAAACAAAGGAGAATAAGGGAAAGGAAAATAAATGAGGTTAAAAATTGGAGCCAAAGATAGTGTAGTGACAAAGAGGGTTGAGTCAATGTATCCATAGCTACCATATCCGTCCCCAAGCCTACATTACAAGCCAATAAAATTCATATAGTGATCCTAGTCCAACTGTCCGCAAACCTAAGGAATTGAAAATAAGGACAAGCCTATAGTATTTCATACACACTGTTAGAACTTCATTGTGAGAGTGAGTGTCTTGATTCAGTCCCTGTTTATATTTGCATCTTTAGACTGTGAGCATATGAGACTTCTTTATTGCGAGGACATATGGGTTACGATATTGGTTGCTATTTGTTTGGGTAAAGTCATTTGCATATGTTCTTAGTTTCTTGTTTATAATCTAATGCCATCTCCTGATTCATTTGTGTCATGGTAATAGGTTGAGTGTATACACACAGTGGTTTTTGATTCTTATATAGGAGGGGTTTGAAAAATTTTTGCTAAAAGCCATGAATTGACTGTTGAAGGTCTCTTAGGTTTCTCTTAGTTAAGCGTCGTAGGTGTTTGTTTTGTTTTGTTTACTTAAGGACGTACAAACATTCTAAGTTGAAGGTGTTGATGTGTCGTGGTTTCATGGCACTTTTGATGCTTAAAACAAAGAAAATATGCAAGAACTTAGGCATATTTATGGATATGATGTGTTTTGCAGAAAAATAGGTCTTGGTGGTAAACGGATGAAAATAAGAACTAAAATTGACTAAGTGTGGCATTTGGTGCCTTGCCACGACTCATTGGGTCATGTTATGAGTCGAGTGCTGAGTCGTCCTAAAGATAGTGGTAAAATCATGAATTGGTGAAAATAAGATGTTAGCTACAACTGTATCCTACAATTCGTCGGAACGAGCGATGAGTCATCACATGACTTGTCCTGATGAAAAACTCCAAAAGTTCCATAGAACTGCAAATCCATGTCAGTGGCCCCGTGCATGCAAATGAGCTATGATATCCTACCAGAAATGAGATTTTGGACCCAATGGAACCATCAAAATTTCCAATAGAGGTTGTTTTGACAAAAAGTGGGTCCCATATCCAATGTTCTATTTTTACCAAATTCCAACCAATAGCCAAAATGATCCCAGAAGCCTTGGGACCCAAACCAATGGTCTCCCTGGCATAAAATCCATATTTTAGAGCTAATGGAATTATCAAAATTCTCATCCAAGACCATTTACTAAAAGTTTAGGCCCAAGACCTATTTCTCAACTTTTAAAACTCCAAAATAGGAAAACTAACATAAAAATCAAACGAACTATCAGGAAACCAAACTATTAGTCTCAGCAAAATCACAGATGACTTGGGGCAGCTATAGGAAAGCTCTAAATACAGAAAAAGTATAAAAAAACAGAAAATAACTTAAAGGTCATTACAAGGTGTTTGCGAGTTTTGTTCAGTGTTATATCTCTATTATTGTTATTTAAATATTAGATTAGGCGTGGCTTTCCTGATTTGACAAGTATTTGAGGATACAACGGTAGTAGTATATTAGGTAGTTCTCTCTATCAATTTAATTTAGAATCAGTTGATGAAGTTACTGAGTATATGTGAACTAGTACTCACACTTGTTATTTCTGCACTTTACATACAGGTACTGAACCGATTATCTTCAGGCACGAAATCAGAGTCCACATTTGAGATTGCTTCATAAGATTTCAGAGGTAGTGACTGATCAACTCCAGTGCTTAGCGGATCTCCTCAGTTTCATTTTATATTATTTTCTCTTGTATCGAGATGTACCATATTTTCAGTTCTACTTTTACACCCTTAGAGGCTTGTATTACGTGGTCTCCAAATTTTGGGGTAGTTGTTAACTTTCATACCTCTTTATGATTTGGTTTATGCGATTCAGTATTGAGACTTATCATTATTATCTCTTTTGCTTATTTTCCTTGTATATTTCCATTATGTATAGTTGGGTTGGCTTACCTATCACGGAAGTAGGATAGGTGTCATAACAACTTGAATTTTGGGTAGTGATAGAATGAGATTAGATTATAGAGAGAAAAAAAAAAAGAATTAGATGAAATTAGAAAAAAAAAAATTAAATTAAATTTTAAAAAAAAAAGAAATATAAAAAGAAAGGAGTCAAATTGAGTGTGAAATTATATTATGCTATAAAATTAAAGAATAATATGATTTGAGAAATCTTATGCCTAGTTGTATGGTCCATGTGCTACCTGAGGGGGTGAGTGATCACTGCCCTTTAATTGTGGATATGATCCAGGAAACAAGGAAGACTAGAGCTATTTTTAAATATTGCTATATATAGAGTCAGCACCCAGATTTTTTGAAGAGGGTACAAGAGGAATGGAACCTACCAGTTGAAGGGTATAAAATATTTTAGGTGGTAAGGAAGTTGAAGGGGTTGAAGAGGGTATTAAGGAAATTACACTAGCAAAACTTCAGTACTGTTTTACAAGATGTTCAGTTTGATAGAGAAAAATTGAATCAAACACAAATTCTACTGCAGAGGTTACCTGAAGATCTAATTGTGCAGCATTATGAAAAGGGGATAAGATCTAAGTTTAAAAATTCACCATGGTTGGCTAAATCTTTTCTTTTGTAGCAAAGTAAAGCTACTTGGATAAAGAATGGTGATGATTGCACCAAGTATTTTTTTCTCAGTAATCAAACAGAGAAAGGTTAAACATTTCATTGTTCAAATCAAGGATGACATGGGCATCATACAGTCAAAACCTGATAGGATTGTTGAGGTATTTATGCATTATTATAGAAAGCTACTTGGAGAAAATGGTACTAGGAAGAGAGCTTGCCAGAGGTTTTTATAGTATGGAACAACTTTGACTATTGAGCAACAACTTATGTTGGTTAAAGATTATACACCTGCTAAGGTAAAGAGTGCATTATTTAGTATTAATGTCAATAAAAGTCCTGGTCCAGATTAATTTGGAGTAACGTTTTTTAGAGACACATGGAATATTATTGGTTTTTATGTCACAGATGCAATTTTGGAGTTTTTTAGGACTGGTAAGATGTTGAAACAGTTAAATGCTACATTGATCACTCTGATTCCCATGATGGATAAACCTGAAAATAACAATCAGTATAAGTCAATATCTTGTTGCAATGTCTTCTACACTTGTATATCAAAGATGATATATAGCAGGTTGTCTCAGGTACTACCCTTAATTGTCAACTCCACTCAAGTTGCTTTTGTCAAAAATGGGTGCTTAGTGCAGAATGTGATTTGTTAGGATGTTTTGAGACATTATGGGAGGAAAATATCTTCAAGATGCTTATTCAAGATTGATCTCTGGAAGGCATATGATATGGTTCAGTGGGACTTTGTTGAAGAACTATTGGTTGGATTTGAATATTCTGATAAGTTCAAACAGATTCTAATGCCTTGTGTGTCCACAGCTAGCTTCTCTATAAATATTAATGGAGGAAGATGTGGGTTCTTTGAAGGGAAGCGGGGGCTTAGGCAGGGTGACTCTATCTCACCACTCTTGTTTGTTCTGGTGATGGAATACCTATCTAGGTGTTAGACACAATGGATAGATTATCTGATTTTGGGTACCACCTAATCACAGGCTGACACACTTATCTTTTGTTGATGATCTTATGTTTTTTTGTAAAGGAAATACAGCTTCAGTCAAGAGAATAATGAAGTCTTTAAAGTACTTTTCAGATGTGTCTGTACTGGAGGCAAATGCTAATAAATCTATTGTGTACATGCCAGGAGTAACAGATGTTGTGCAGCAAGAAATATTAAGGCTCACTGGATTCACTTGTAGTACATTTCCTATGAGTTGCTTAGTCCTACCATTATCACCTAGGAGATGGAACAAATTAGATTGTCAGCAGTTAATCATGAAGGTAACAGAGAGAATCAGAGCTACAGCTACTAAGCATTTGTCTTATGCTAGTAGACTACAAATTATCAATTCAGTTTTGTTTGCTCTACATAACTTTTGGGGTGCAGTATTTATACTACCTCAAAGTGTGGTTAAGGAGGTAGATAAGAAATGCAGAGTGTTCTTGTGGGGTAGCTCAAAAAAGTATAGGAAAACATCCTTGGTTTCTTGGATGAAGGTAACAGAGAGAATCAGAGCTACAGCTACTAAGCATTTGTCTTATGCTAGTAGACTACAAATTATCAATTCAGTTTTGTTTGCTCTACATAACTTTTGGGGTGCAGTATTTATACTACCTCAAAGTGTGGTTAAGGAGGTAGATAAGAAATGCAGAGTGTTCTTGTGGGGTAGCTCAAAAAAGTATAGGAAAACATCCTTGGTTTCTTGGGATGTTGTGTGTAGACCTAAGAATCAGCGTGGACTCAACATTAAGAACTGCAAGGTATAGAATATTGCATCTATTGGTAAGCTTATCTGGTTGGTGATGCATAGGAAAGAGGCATTATGGGTTAAATGAATACATGAGATTTATCTGAAGGATGTGAATGTTTGGGATAGTGCACTAACACAAGATAGCAGTTGGTATTGGAGGAAGCTCCATGATTTAAAGGTGGCATAGCTGGATGGTATACTAATGAGAGATATAACTTGACTCCAACAGGTGATTATTCAGTAGCTAGAGGGTATTGTTCATTGATTGGAGAGAGGCCTAAATGACCAAGTACACCTTTGGTTTGGAATAAAACACTGCAATCAAAGCACAGATTTATTATGTGGTTGGGTGTACGAAGGAAGTTATTGACAAAAGATAGAATGAGTGGTATGGGGCTCAACTGTGACACCATTGATTGTGTGTTATGTGATAGTTCTGGACCTGATACCCTCCAGCATTTATGTTTTAATGTACTTGGTTCAAGAACTTGTGGGAAGGTATCAAGCAGTGGAGTAGATTGACATTTCAAGGGGACAGGTTTGTCAATGCTCTAGAGATGATCAACAAGAAGTACTGTGCAGGCTGAGAAAAGAGTTGGCTGCAGCTATTTTTGGCGCAGGGCTATCACATATGTCAAGCACGTAATTGGAGAATATTTAGGAAGACTAGTTTATATACTGATTTTGTTTTACAGTAAATAAAATATATAGTTATAGTGAGATTATAGAGATGTTTAGGTACTAAGCAGGCAGTGAAGTGTACAAAGCTTATAGAGAAATTATGTAACTAGTTGAGGCTGAGACCTAACCTAGCTTTCTTCCTAGAAGATGGCTAGGGATAGGGACTCTTTAGGTGTATGTGTTGATTTGGATGGTATGTTAATAGTTTACAGTTTAGTGTCAAAATAAAAATGGTTTGAAAAAAAAATTTAATGAATGAAAAAATGATAAAGAATGAAGAAAAATGAGAAAAAAGAAAAGGAGTAGAGAAATAACAAAAAATTAACGAATATTTACTATATCAGTTATCTTTTTTATTATATAGGAAAAAGAATAAAGAAAAAGATTCAAAATTTAAGAATAAAATTAGATTTTGGAGGAAAAAAAGAAAAAAAAAATTAAAAAAGGACCAAGAAATAAAGAATTTAAAAACAAAAATAAGACAAAAAAGTAAAATATGCAAAATAAAGGAGCCAAAACTGATTATGCCAAAAAAAGAGAATTAAAAAGTAACATGATTTGGGAACAAAATTAAAAAAAAAAAAAAGAGAAAAAAGAAAAATAAAAAGCAAACTTAAAAAAAAAAAAGAGAAATAAATAGAGAGATAATAAATAAATAAATAAATAAAAAGGAGAAATAAGAAGAAAAAATAGAGGCAAAATTAAATATAAATCAGATTATGGTGAAAAAGGGTACAAAAAGAATAATATAATTTGAGAAAAATATAAATGAACAAAAAAGGAGAAAAATGAAAAGAAAAAAAAAAAAAAAAAGAAGTAGAGAAATTAAAAAAAAAAAGAGAGAGATAACCATAATTAGTTTATGGGTCACCAAAGTAAAGGGCAGGAGTGTGTTGTAATTAGTTTGCTCCTTGTGGGCATCTAAGTTATTTTTCCAAAAATAAATAGAAATCATAAGTTTAAATTTCAGAAGAAATTTGTGTAAAGTCTCCAAATAAAATTAAGTAAATGGATGAGGCAGCATTAACTTATCAAAAATCATATAGACGGCTATACATGACAAACATGACTATTATGACATATATAAAATTAGACATTAATTACAAGGACTCTTGACTTTTATACATATATATATATATATATGATTAGCATTGAACAAAGTTTATTCTTCATACAGAGGAGAAAAGAGAAACCAAAAAAAAAAAGAAATAAATAGAGAAATAAAAAATAAAAAAAGGAGAAATAAGAAGAAAAAATAGAGGGAAAATTAAATATAAATCAGATTATGGTGAAAAAGGATACAAAAAGAATAATATAATTTGAGAAGAATATAAATGAACAAAAAAGGAGAAAAATGAAAAGGAAAAAAAAAAAAAAGTAGAGAAATTTAAAAAAAAAAAAGAGATAACTATAATTAGTTTTGGGTTACCAAAGTAAAGGGCAGGAGTGTGTTGTAATTAGTTTGCTCCTTGTGGACATCTATGTTATTTTCTCAAAATAAATAGAAATCATAAGTTTCAATTTCAGAAGAGATTTGTGTAAAGTCTCCAAAAATAAAATTAAGTACATGGATGAGGTGGCACTAACTTATCAAAAATCTTATAGACGGCTATACATGACAAACACATGACTATTATGACATATATAAAATTAGGCATTAATTACAAGGACCCTTGATATATATATATATATATATATGGCTAGCATTGAACAAAATTTATTCTTCATATAGAGGAGATTTCTATATCAACAAAGAGATCCTTTCTCTAATGGCAATCATTGTTAAGCTCTCTATCACTCTCCTTCTCCTTACACTTATCACCAAAGGTAAGCTTTCTGATTTTCGTAATAGCTTTATTGTGGAAAATAGTTAGTTAATTTTTTTGCATATATAATCATGAATTTCTTTTGTTTTCGTATGACTATTGGTTTGCACCATTACTTTCTTAAAAGGGGTGCTACTAGCTATTTTCTTGTGGTGTAAGGAAATAATCGAGAATTTTAGAGATTAATAAAAAGATTTATCAGCTTATGCATAAATTATTTTTTATGAAACAATCATTTGGTTAGACTACTTCTACTTTATTTTTTGTTACTATTTTTTAACTTGGTCTAAATTGATCCAAACAAATAAAACATATCAAAATGGATCTTTTCCCCAGAATAATCTTACACTGCAGTATTTTTATTAATTAATAGGTTATGTTGATCAAGATGAATTGTCTTTTTAATATAGATATCAAGTTTTCTTTCGAGAGCTGCTAAATGGCCACAATTTTTTGGCCTAAAACTGGCCACAAATGTGCAAAGACTATACTAACCTTTTCCCTAAACAAAAAAAAAGTAACTTTTTACTATTTTCTAAATTGAAAAAGTCAAATGCAACTAAAATTTATGTTGGGTAAGTAATGACTATCATTAAATGTGGAAGAGGATTATTCAATTAACTTCTAAATGTGGGACCCACCTAACTTCACCTTCTTCTCATTCTACTATTCTTTTTTTGTCCTTCTCCCTCAAAATATTCTCTTTAGTTTTTTTTTTTCAATCAAATTTTAAAATTAATTCTATTATATATTGAACATAATTCTTTAAAATATTTTTGGATAAAGTTCATCAGTGATTAACTAATTTTAAACTCATCACATAAATTTATTTATTTATTATTATATAAAAGTCATTCAATTCTAAAGCTTGTCACAAAAAAATCTTTTTAAAAAACAATAACTAGGGTCGACAAATATGAACAACATGATTTTTATAATATGTCAATGTTTATCATGTCTAAAGTATTATTGGAATATTTTCAAATTAGACTTAAAGATTATTTTAATATAGTTTAATTTATTTAAATATAATAATTAATAAAATTATTTAATTAGATGACATATTAATAACAAATATAAGTAACGATTCACAAGTTATCAAATTGGCGTAACATAGAGGTGCAAGACTACAACATTAATACGTCTTGATATCTTAAGTTGTTGTTAACTAGGGTCGACACATGTGAACTTTAAGATTTTTATGATTTCTATAATGTGTCAATATCTATCATGTCTAAAGTGATTTGAATTTTGACTGTCATTATTGAAATATTATCAAATTATATTTAAAAAATTATTTAAATATATAGTTTAAATTTTATCTAAATATAATATTACTTAATTAGAGGTCATATTAATAACAAATATAAGTTATGATTTGCAAATTATAAAACCGGCGTAACATAAGGATGTTGACGACAACATTAATGTTTGACTCTCTTGAGTTGCTGTTAACTAGGATCAAAACATATGAACTATATGATTTTTATAATATGACGATGTCTACCATGTCTAAAGTGTTTTGAATTTTGACTGTCGATATTGAAATATTTTGAAATTATATTTAAAAATTATTTAAATATAATTGAAATTTATTTTAATATAATAATTAATGAAATTTCTTAATTAAAAGACATATTAATAACAAATATAAGTAATGATTCACAAGTTATCAAATTGGCGTAACATAAAGGTGCAAGACTACAATATTAATGAGTCTTGATATCTTGAGTTGTTTTTAACTATAATTTTTTTGATTCTATAATGTGTCGATGTCTATCATGTCTAAAGTGTGTTTTGAATTTTGACTGTTGTTATCATTCAAATTATTTAAATATATAGTTTAAATTTATTTAAACATAATAGTTAATAATTAGAGGTCATATTAATAAAATTATGTAATTAGAGGACATATTGATAATAATTATAAGTAATGATTCACAAGTTATCAAATTGGTGTAACATAGAGGTGCAAGACTACAATATTAATGCGTCTTAATATCTTTAATTGTTGTTGACTAGGGTCGACACATGTGAACTTTGTGATTTTCATGATTTCTATAATGTGTCAATATCTGTCATGTCTAAAATGATTTGAATTTTGGTTGTCGTTATTGAAATATATCAAATTATATTTAAAATTTATTTAAATATATAGTTTAAATTTTATTTAAATATAATATTACTTAATTAGAGGTCATATTAATAAAAAAAAATATAAGTTATGATTTGCAAATTATAAAATTGATGTAACATAAGGACATAAGACGACAACATTAATATTTGACTCTCTTGAGTTCCCGTTAACTAGGATCAAAATATATGAACTATATGATTTTTATAATATGTCGATGTCTACCATGTTTAAAGTGTTTTGAATTTTGACTTTCGATATTCAAATATTTCCAAATTATATTCAAAAATTATTTAAATAGTATTTAAATTTATTTAAATACAATAATTAATAAAATTTCTTAATTAAAAGATATATTAATAACAAATATCAGTAATTATTCACAAGTTATTAAATCGGCGTATCATGGAGGTCCAAGATTACAAAATTAACATGTCTTGATATCTTGAGTTATTGTTAACTAGGGACGAAACATGTGAACTATATAATTTTTATGATTCTATAATGTGTCTATGGCTATCATGTCTAAAGTGTGTTTGAGAATTTTGATTGTTGTTATTATTCAAATTATTTAAATATATAGTTTAAATTTATTTAAACATAGTAATTGATAATTAGAGGTCATATTTATTAACTATTTTCAATACATGGGATCTTTAGTATAAATATATACTATATTTATATGAAATTTTTTTTCATCTGATTCAATCAATTTTTCCCAATTATCATACATGGTATATACATTTTATCAAAATATAAATTGCATAAATATAATATATAAATAAATAAATAAAATATATCATATATAAATTAATAAATGAAATACTATATGTGACTAAAATTTATATATATATATATTAATTAATTATATTTGTAGTACTATTTCAAATATAAAATTTACATTCATACAATATTTAAGATATACTGGTAATATACAATTATCACATATATTTTAAAATGAAACAATTATTCAAACTTGAATTGTAAAAAGAATAACACATTTATTTTGTCAATACAGAAACGAAAAGGAAAAAAAAAAAAAGAAAGGTAAAAAAAAAAGGAAATGAAGTAAGAAACAGTTGCCCAGCTACATTAATTTTCCTAATTAATGAAAGTTGTTTCTCATTTTTTTAGTGAATTGATTTAGAATAAATGAGAATTTGTTTAGGATTAGATTTATCTAAATCTACAATTATTTTCTGGTTATTACTTAATTTTGAGAATAATGCTAAAATTTTGCAATGTATTTTTTTAGACTGTATAGTTATGTAAAACTCTCTTTTATTAATAATAATCAGAGAAATTAAAGTGGCCATAAGCCCAATCTAAAAACAAGTTAAATTAATTAGATTAACTTTACATTTTATAATTTAAAATTAAATTTTTAAAAACTATACGAAAAGTACTATTAGTTGTAACTTTTTCTCTTTTTGATTTGACGAAAACATATATTTAAAATGGTTTATCAAAATTCACATAATTTAACTCTCGAAAAGTGAAACATGACAATAAATTTGAGACCGAAGGAGTAATAATATAAGATCATAAATCTCTTTTATACTAATTTTCAAAAAACGGTATTTAAAAATTATTTAAATATGTAGTTCGAATTTATTTAAACATAAGAATTAATAATTATTTAATTACAGGTCATATTAATAACAAATATAATTAATGATTCAAAAATTATCAATTGATTTAACATAGGGGTACAAAACTATAACATTAATGTGTGACTCTCTTGGGTTGTTGTTAATTAAGGTCGTACATATAAACTATATGATTTTTATGGTTTCTATAATACATCGTTGTTTACTATGTCTAAACTATTTTGAATTTTGACTATCGTTACTAAAATATTTTTTAAAAATTATTTAAATATGTAATTTAAAATTATTTAAACATAAGAATTGATAAAATTACTTAATTAGAGGTCATATTTATAACAAATATAAGTAATTATTCACCAGCTATCAAAACGACATAAAATAGAAGCGCGAGACTATAACATTAATATGTGACTCTATTGGGTTGTTATTATGATAAAATTTCAAACTAAAGATTACGAAAATTAAGAATTATCTATTTGATAAAAACACATAATTAAAGAAATATAATACATAAATATATTATTTTAAATTTAAAATTTCGAACAATACTACTATGGCCACACTGATTTTGGCCATATGAGACTATAATTAATTATTTTTATATTATTATTTTTACACTAGATTATTCTTTTCTAGCAATAAGTACTATACAATCATATTAATGAAAATTATGGTAAGTTGTCCATTCCCATGTATTGGGATAGTTTCCAATGTATTGGGAAATAGTAATAAATAAAATAATGATAAAATCATTTTAAATTTAAGATGAAAGGGACAAAAATGTCTAAAATGAAACTAGTTTATAGTGTGAATAGTTCATTTTGCTATTGTGGCCAAATTTGAGCCAAATTTTTGTGGCCAAAAGGATTTTTCCTTTTCTTTTATTCATGGTAAAAGAATCTTTCATTTAAATGTTCAGAGTCGATTTCCATGGCTGGTCAATTATGTTTGTTCAAATAATTAAATATAAACACAAAAACTCGTAGTTCTCATGTCAAACAATTAATTGGCATATTATCTCTTTAAAATATCAAATGTTTTGATACAAATTTAATTTTTCAAAAATGATTGGTATTTATTTGGGAGGGAAAAAGAGTAGTATACGCACAACACAATGGGCAATTCAATTTCTTTAGACCTGACTTTTATTGTCAACCTTACCATGACTCAATTGAAATTTCTCTATGTATATTTTTTATAAAAAAAAAATTACTCAGTTAATCAACCATGTCGTTCTTTCTTTGTAAAGTAAAAGTGTAAAACTGTATGAAATACATATATAAAATTTGTAAGCCATTCTACAAAAATAAAAATTAAATTTTCCTCGTTACATGTTTTGTTTGATTGTGTAGGTATTTGTGATTGTGGTTTGAACAATATAACAATTGGAACAATCAGGAGTGGAAGAGAAATAAAGGGAAAGGCAGAATGGAATGTGGTTGTGGTGAACAATTGTGATTGTCCTATGCAAAAGATGGTCTTGTCGTGCAAAGATTTTCAAACAACTGAACCAGTGGATCCAACTATTTTCAAATCTGCAGGAGGCAACACATGTAGTATCAACAATGGTGGTTCCATACCAGGAAAGAATACTGTCAAGTTTTCTTATGCTTGGGATCCTCCATTTTTCCTTAGACCAATTTCTGTTGTAGCTTCATGCTGAAAGTTGAAACTATAATTCAACATTTTGTTAATTTGCTTCTGATTTTTCCTTTAATACACAAATCACTATGCGTGATATAAAGGCAGATTTACTAGTTATTTGAGTTTTAAGAAGAGGTTTCATTACTTTAAATATAATACTCGAAAAAGAGTCAAAAATATCTCTAATGTATTAAAGATGATCCTAATTTGCCCTCCTTTCACTTGTTGGAGTTGGACTCCAAATGCCCTTGATCTTTAACTTAAATTTTTGGATTAAAAATGGCTTTCCTTCCACCTATATTAAACCCCAATTGACCTTATCGTTAGTTTTCATGTGAAGAATGCCCCTTCTTTCACTTATCAAAACCCCAATTACCCTTTATAGTTAAAAATGTATCTCGTAACGAAATTATGAAATGACATATGTGAAGCCTTAATTAAATAGGTAATAGTGATTTATCAGTTCACGTGAATATTAGACTCAACCTATAAATAATTGGACCCACTCAAATTTAATTTTTCAGCATTGCTGAAGCTGGATTTCTAATAATCCACTATTGTCAATGGATGAAGAATATAAGATGAACCTAGATTTAAAATCAGTCAAACGAAGAAGAACTGTTGTCTTTTGAGTCCACTCAAATGTAAAACATGAAGCACCGAAGAACTGGTACGAACAAATAGTTTCTAGTTGTTTTCAGTAAAATTTTAGGGAAAAGGACACCACATGGCCCATCAAAAAACAAATGGTCCATATTTAGGTTATTGGATATGGAGTGGTCAGTCGGTCCAAACGAATTTCAAAAATGGCCCAGTCGAAACTGTATCAATATGGTATGTAGGTTGTATCAATATGGTATATATGATACAGGGATTGTATCAATATGATATCAAAATTGTATCAATATGGTATATGAACTATATATGCATATGTTTTTCTGTATAAACTATAATGAATGTGGCATGGGGACTGTATTATTATGGTATATGAACTGAAAAAAAAAGAAAAAAAAAGAAAGCACTAGCAGCGACAAAAAGGCCTAAAATGGCTACCTTTTGGAATTGCAAAATCAATGGCTATTTCGTGAAAATAGTTTTGGCGAAGTAACATTTATGTCCTTTCCCCTAAATTTATTTATGATTGGGCCACATGAAAACTAATGTCACCTGTTTAATGAAAGTGATTTTTTCAAAAATATACTATCCAACAGAAATTTTTTTACCTACATACTCATATTTTTAATTTAGACCCGCATAGCCTATCTTTTTTTTTTTCAACAGTATTTATACATTGTATTCAACACTAACAAAATTATCCACTTACCGTAGACATATATCAACCTTGTAAAACAGTGAATAATAATGTATAAAAGGTGTTTATACACGCTTTTATATTATTATACAATATTATACAAACTTATACAAATATTAGATTTCGTCTCCTATGAACTTCAACTATGAAACTTCGTCTAAAATGGATCAAATCTTCATCGAATAGCTTCAAATTCTACCAATTGCGAAATGAACACAATCATCATTTTATTAAAAAAATTCAATAAATCACAAAATTCAATTGTGGGCTTAGAAGCTGTTAAAAATCCCAATCATCAATTTGAGTTGTCTAACTTTCTTTTTTACTTTCTAGTTCTATATTGAATATAAATTTGTTATGAAGTTCATAATTTTGTACACTCTATCTTTATCAACAATAAACTCAAAATAAACAAAATTAAAACAAATAATTAAGAAACAAAATTAAAACAAAGAAAAAAGTATTCAGAAACTAGAACTTTCTAATCCATATCATTTCTTGCTATTACTATTACTAGTATAGTACCCATGTGATGAGCGGACATTATTAAATGTAATAAATTATAGTACTTATGATTTTTTTTTGTTTGAACACATTATATCATAGTAAATTAACAAATATCTAACTATCATCTTATTTTTCAAACCAATATACCCAATAAAAAAACTTATAAAATTAAAGGAAACAAACTATATGTACAATAATCAAATAACACTTTGTTCAACTTTAAATATCATAATTAGTTACAAACAACTAAAAAATATAGTATGATTAAAAAAATTAGAATATCATTATAATTAAGAGAATATTCGATAATTCAAGTACACTTTCGCTCATAAAAGTATAAAAATAATGTGGAATAGTCCATATCTTAATTTTTTATAAAAATAATCATTTTTAATAATCTGTAAAAATGATTCTAGTATGAAAAATGACAACAAATTGATACATTCATAGAAAATAGGGACAAAACCTTAAATAAAATTCTCTAAAAGACTTCAATCCTAGAATAGTACTTTGTATAAATGGATTGAAGTTTTGTCAGTAAAGATAGGAACAGCACTAATAGTAACACTTCTACAGGCTTGATATGATAGTTAACCATATGGTGTGCTTTCATTTCCTAGTCTCATCTATTCTCGCAAATGATATCCAACGTTCATTTGTTCTAGCATTTGTAGGTTGATCTTATTACGACTCTTGGTTAAATAATAATAAGCAGCACGACTTTCTGGACAACTACATAGCAATGGAAGAAAATCACTTCTTCACTTTTTAGGCTATGTTGCTCAGGCTTGTATCTGCACTCGGATCCCCACTCCCTAAATCCTAAAATTTATGTGATGAAGAATATGACCTCTAGATCCCCACCTTTATTGGGTACCTGCACCCAGGTCCTAACAACATGGATTTTAAGGATTTGAATGTTGAGTGTGTGTGTATGTATATATATTATATATATATTTTTCTTTATCTTTTTCTGGACTGTTTTTGTTTTGAGTCGGGGGCCTATCGGAAACGGCCTCTCTATCTCACCTCTGAGGTAGTGGTATGGACTGCGTACACTTACCCTCCCCATGCTAAATGAGCATGGCTTTCAGTTCACGAAACTCTCCTTGTCTTTGAGCTACATGAATTGCTCCGCGAATACTATAGTGAGATGTGAAGCTACACAATACTGTATGAAACAAAACTTTTTCAATCTAGCATGCGTGAAGTCAGAGATGGATCCAGGATTTCAACTTGACGAGCTCTTAGGTTCTTAGCACTAAGTTTAGACTTTTGAAATTATGGGTTTAGAATATAATATTTACTAAAATTTTAGAGAATTTTACATATATATTCATCTTCCATGTCGACATAATCGGACCCATGACTAATAAGCTGCATCTGTCATTGGCCTTAATGTGATTTTAATTGCCACCCTAATTGAAGAATAGCTAACACTTTTATCACTTCTCCTCAAAATTTCAACCACATCCATCACCCCATTGATTGAGCTTATTACTGTACGCTCTTTGAAAACAAGGCTATTGACTAATGATTGCTGCTCCTTTTTCACAGGGTGGGGTTATTCTTACAGTCGTGCGAATTAACTTTTGCTCAGCACCCCAAAAACTTACTGAACTGTTCGCTTCCAAGAACCTGCTTAATCAAATATTGGCGTGTCTTGTCATAATAACGTGTGTTTTGATATGTGAGTTCTATCCTTGCCGTTTTTAACTCAGAAGTAGAACTTTTGTAGCTTTTAACAAGGATAAATTCTATTTGAAAGAAGGGATGCATGCCATAGTGATAGTGGTAGTGATTCTAGTAATTTGCAGAATAATGTGTATTAAGCGAATTTAACCTCCGTCAGTGGGTGGACCTTTTACGGAGGTTCGCGAATTTATGGGTAAAAGAATAGGTGCAGTATAATTTCAATTTCTACTGTATCGCGTGTATACTAAACAATATTATCAGTACTTGCCTATTTGCAATTCAATTTCCTTCCACCCTGCTCGACTTATTTCTGCTAGTTTTATATTTTGTTATCAATCTTTTCGTCCCCACTTTTCATTCAGTCATATGTATAAGGCAAGCTGGCTAGGGGAGGGAGATGTTCGAGAAGCAAAGTCTTAAGAGGGAATCACTTATATTGTTTTTGTTTTACGCTTTACCCACCTTGCCCGCCAGCTTATGCAATTTGACATGGTCAGCTGTCCATCCGAGGCAAGAAGTCTCAGCTTACTGCTATATTAAGAGCTTTGGATCTCAGGTAAATGGATTTTACTAAAAGTAATACCAAACAGTCGAAAAGGCCTGTAATTCTATACACAACTATACCCCCGGAAGATAAAACTAATACTAAGGAACACCGCCGGGTAGAGACCACTCGCCATATTGTCAGTGAAGTTGAAAATGATGGGCATTTCCAGATTGTTGAAGGAACATGCCCCCATTTTATAATCAATCAACATGCCTAAAGGAGTATTAAGAGGCAAGGATATAAATTGGATGCTGCCTCACTCCTCAAATGAAGTAGAATAATAAGAAAAAAGAATGTTAAGAAGAGGCATTTCACATATTTGATCTCTATTTCCCCCCATTCCCCACCCGGCCACCCCCACCCCCACCCCCTAAAAAGAAATCATTGGATTCAGTAAATTCTTAGCTCCGCATGACAGCAAATCAACATATCTCCATGGATGGACAACCATCAGTTAAGGCCTTTTTTAGCCTCAGGGTGATTTGTCTAACAAAAAAGATTATTTTGTAGTCAGATCTACTATGCAATCTTTATAACGGATCGCCGAGAAACCACTGAACCATTAAAAACCACAAAACTACCTAAAAGCTCTCAACACAATATTGAACAGCTACAAGTCAGAATCTAATTATCCCAAGCATCAGGACAAAAGTCATACAGTTTAATCGTCGTATCTTATTCTATCAGCAAACAGCAAATCCACCATGTGTTATCTTTCAATGATGTGCCTTAGCTTCAGCCTTCTTTTGAGACTTGGCCTTCGCCTTTAAAAAAAATAGAGGGGAAAAAGTGTCACAATTACACTGATTGAAAAAGGCTCAGCTAGAATTAACTATAATTACAAACATCTCTACAGACAAAAAAAATAGTAAACAGTTTATACAAGGATAAGTAGTAGCACAGAAACTTCCAATATAACAATGTTATTCTCACCGAACGCACCACTTTTATGAATTTCTAGGTGGCATTAACAACAATTTATCCAGTTGCAATTTGGGAACAAACCCCAGATAAAGTACCCCTCCACTATGAAGGGGTGGGGTGGGGGGGGGGAGCTCGCGTAACCTAAATAGGTCCATCTCAACTAAGGTGACAAGCATTTGTTGGGGAAAAAAAAAAGAATAAGAGAGCACCAATATTAGTTCTTGAAGTAAATAATGAGGACCTATGACCCATATGCTTGGACTAGAATGGTGTTCAATATTATCAAATATGGAGACCCTTTTTCTTGTATAACCGAGAAATCCTCAAGGACTAGTGGCATAATGTTTGAAACTCAGTGGATAATTGGACTGCCTTCCCCCTTGTTGACCGAGCAGTGTACCAGAAAAAAGCAAGAAATAAGAACAAAGAACGGAACTTTGTACAGCAATACAACAAAGACGAATTTTCTGGGGCTTTCTCCTCTGCACTGTCGAGAAGAAATAGTCTCTCTTATAGAGATGATTTTGCTCTTCTAAAAAGGCGATATTCTTCAAGAGAGCTTCCCATTCAGTATGGAAGTTCTCTCTCTTGCATCTCCAATTTGGCTTGGTGTTTAACGTTTAAAAAACTACGAAAAAAGATGTGCTCGAGTTCCTTTTACATCAGTATAAAGGGGAGAATCTAGCTGCAGTTATTCTGGGATCACCTATCAAGTAAAATAATCCTGGTGCACATATTCATGTCCTACCTACCTGGTCAATGTTATTGGTTCTCTAAAGTTTCGGTTTCGGTCGCAGAAGATAACATTATGACATAGAAAAGATGTTGATGATACACAGACCCTATTTTTATCTTGTTTACTACTAATTTTCTGGCAAATTTCTTTGTTTGGAGACAAGATCCTCAAGTTTCCACAGACCATCCCTTCTGGTTTCACTTAGTCTATGATCTAAAAGTGCCCCAAATTATCATTCTATTTACCAAGCCCATCCCATCATTATTAGGCAGCACTTTTGTGGGGGAAAGAACCCAGGTCAATACTAATATCAACAAATTTACCTACCTATAAACTGCTAACTTGGTTACAGATAAAACAATAGCAGCACACAAAAGCTTAGCCTACCATTTTTCCTAATTCGCAATCACAATTGTAATATTGGAGTAAATGTTGGGTTGCTAAAATCTAACACATCTGCAAGATGAGTATCGCAGAAATGTGGATGCTAAGATGGATGTGCGGTTATACAAGACTAAACAAGATTAGAAATTATCACATTCACGAGAAGGTTCCAGTAACAAATCGACGATGCAACAAGATAAGGCCGCTTGAGATGGTATGATCATGTCCTACGTTGACTGACAAATGCCTCAATCCGTAGATTTGAAACCATGGCGGTGAAGATGTTACAAAGGACGAGATAGACCAAAAATCACTTGGAAGAAAGTTGTCTCGCAGGATTACAGTTTCTTGGCCATGCAGAATCAACAAACGATAGAGCACAATGGAAGAAAAAGATCTATATAAGTTGCTTTGTAATCTACTGTTTCTACTAGGTTTTTTTGGGTATTTGCTTTGGTATTTTAGCATTCTGTTACCTTCTTGCTCTATTGGATATTGAAGTAATTTGAAGACCTGTGTTCCATCACCCTTGCTGTTAGTTTATTTAAGTATTTTTGTCTCTCTTACTTAGTCATCTATCTTTCTTGTTTGCCCTGTTAGTTTAATTCTCTGTTTTGCCCGCCAGGTGTTTTCTTGCTTTAAGTTTTCTGAACTAGACTATTATTGTAATTTGTGTTAGTGGCTCGGGGTTATGATGGTAGTTTAAGGTCGTCTCCTCGGTTGGGGGTGAGGGTGCGGGCGGGGGCAGAGGCAGGGGCGAGGGCGGGGGGCAGGGATGGTAAGGGTAGCTGGGAAGCTCCTAGGTTGCGGGTTGTGTCTTGGAATATAGGCACATTGACAGGGAAGTCATTTGAGTTGGTGAAGAGCCTAAAGAAGAGGAAAATCAATGTAGCATGTGTCCAAGAAACCAAATGGGTAGGGACTAGGCTATGGATGTAGATGGGTTTAAGTTGTGGTACTCGGGTAGCTCGAGGGATAGGAATGGCGTAGGCATTTTAGTAGATAGACTAAGGCTATGGATGTAGATGGGTTTAAGTTGTATACTCGGGTAGCTCGAGGGATAGGAATGGCGTAGGCATTTTAGTAGATAGCGATCTCAGGGAGCAAGTGGTGGAGGTTAGGAGGGTGAATGCTAGGATGATGGCCATTAAGTTAGTTTTGGGTGGGTTATCCTTTAACGTCATTAGTGCTTATGCACCGCAGGCGGGTTTGGATGAGGAGGTCAAGAAACACTTTTGGGAGGAGCTGGACGAGATCGTGAGACCGAGAAAATTTTGATAGGAGGAGACTTTAATGGTCACATAAGGGCGACTTCTAGTGGTTTTGATGGTGTGCATGGAGGCTTTGATTTTGGGGATAAAAATGGTGGTGGAACCTCGCTTCTGGATTTTGCTAAAGCCTTCGAGCTGGTGATAGCTAACTCGTGCTTCCCAAAGAAGGATGACCACTTGGATACCTTCTGTAGCGCGGTGGCTAAAACTCAGATAGATTACTTACTCCTGAGGAAGGGCGATAGAGGCCTTTGTAAGGACTGTAAGGTTATCCCGAGTGAGAATCTTACGACTCAACATAAGTTTTTGGTGATGGCCTTGGAGATTAAGCGAAGAAGAAGGAAGAAGAATTTTTATGTATGGCCAAGGATTAAATGGGGTAGCTTGACCCCTTCCCTCTTCCAGGAATTGGGGGAGAGGTTGATGGCTATAGGGGCTTGGAGGAGTAGTGGGGATGCAGATAACATGTGGGATAAGACGCTAGTTGCATTAGAAAAGCGGCTAGAGAGGTGTTAGGGGTGTAGAGAGGCAGTTTTAGTGGCCGCCGAGGGGATTGGTGGTGGAATGTAGAAGTCCAAGACAAAGTTGAAGTTAAGAAGGCGGCTTATGTGAAGTGGGTGGAATGTCGGGACGACGGAGAGGGGCGGGCGAATAAGGAAGTTTATAAGGCGGCAAGGACGGCAGCTAAGTTAGCGGTCACAGCAGCTAAGACAACAGCTTTTGAACTACTGTATACTGAACTAGGGGAAAAAGGCAAAGATAAGAGACTTTACAGGCTCGCAAAGACGAGGGAGAGGAAGGGTAAGATGCCCGAAGAATGGAGGTGGAGTACAATGGTTCTGCTGTACAAGAATAAGGGTGATATCCAAAATTGTAACAATTACAGGGGTATCAAGTTATTAAGTCATATTATGAAAGTTTGGGAGAGAATAGTGGAGATGAGGGTAAGAAAGGGGGTGTCCATTTTTGAGAATCAATTTGGATTCATGCTGGGGCGATCTACTACGAAAGCCATCCATCTTGTGAGGAGACTGATGGAGAAATACAGGGAAAGGAAGAGGGACTTGCACATGGTGTTCATTGACCTTGAAAAGGCCTACGACAAAGTCCCGAGGGAAGTGATACAATTTGAATTCCCTCAATGTCGTTCACTAGAAGTCTAGCACGGGAGCTTCAAGTACCTCAAGGAATGTTCATGAAACGAGGGATACTTGACGGCATCCTACTACCATCAAAGGGGTGTTATGTGTTGGTGATTATGTCTAACAAAGGTCAAGGGGCTTTGGAGGGCTCAACGGGAAGTGAAGAGGAGCAAAACGGCACACGTAGCCCACATGTGAGCTCACCTGCGGCCGCATGTGAGCTCACCTGCGGCCGCAGGTGAGGGAGGTACGTGCACAAGTGGCTAAAATAGGCCAGAGCAGTACCATCTGCGCCATGACCTGCGTAAGCATGTGGCCATCTGCGTGGGCAGATAAGCCAAGATGGCTAGGCTTGTTTTTTATGCTAAATGGGTCACTTTTGGGCCCAAGTATGTAATAAATGGCCCATGGGGTATAAATAGTAGAACCTTGTTTTTATTTCATTAGCTTTGCTTTGAATATTGATGAACAGGTCTCTTGAGAGAGTTTTTGGTGAGCTTTTGTTGAACGTTGGTTTAGAAACGTGTGGTTTCGAGGGCATTTTGATTCCCTCTTGGTCACCATAGGAATTAGGTGTTTGATAGTGAATGTAATTAGGGGTTCTAGGGTTTAATATATCCTATTGTTCTTAATTACTCAACTTCTTGTGTCTAATCTTTCATCTATCTATTGATTATCTTTCGTTTCTTAGTTAATTTCTAGTTTTTGTAGTTTTTCGGCTTCTATTCTGAGCCGGGGGTCTATCGAAAACAACCTCTCTACTTCATCTGAGGTAGTGGTATGGACTGCGTACACTTTACCCTCCCCAGACCCCACCTGGTGGGATTACACTGGGTATGTTGTTGTTGTCGTAGTTTTTCAGTTATCAGGAAGTCCTCTGGAGATGCCTGGAGGCTAAAGGTGTACCAGTGGCGTACATTAGGGCGATAAAGGACATGTATAATGGAGCTAGAACGCGGGCTAGAATGGCAGGAGACTCGGAGCACTTCCTAGTGGAAATGGGATTGCACTAGGGGTCAGCTCTTAGTCCATTCCTATTTGCCTTGGTAATGGACGAATTGACTCGGTCCATTCAAGTTGAGGTGCCTTGGTGTATGTTATTTGCGAATGATATAGTACTAATTAATGAGACGCATGACGGAGTTAATGCTAGGTTGGAGATGTGGAGACAAACTCTGGAGGCTAAAAGGTTCAGGTTGAGCAGGACCAAAACAGAGTATTTGGAGTGCAAATTCAATGAAGGGTTGCATGAGACGAGCACGAAAGTGAGACTTGACGCATAGGCAATCCCTAAGAGAGACAGTTTCAAGTATCTTGAATCTATAATCTAAGGAAACAGGGACATAGACAACGATGCCACACGTCATATTGGAGCGGCGTGGATGAAGTGGAGGCTTGCCTCCTGGGTCTTGTGTGACAAAAAGATTCCACCAAAGCTTAAAGGTAAGTTCTATAGAGTGGTGGTTAGACCGAAGTCGTTGTACAGGGCGGAGTGTTGGTCAGTCAAATACTCCCATATTTAGAAGATGCATGTTGTGGAGATGAGGATGTTGGTGGAGATGAGGATGTTGAGGTGGATGTGCGAGCATATTAGATGCAATAAGATTAACAATGAGGATATTCGAGATAAGGTGGGTGTGGCCCCCGTGGTGGACAAGATGAGGGAACCGAGATTGAGATGGTTGGAACATGTGAAGAGGCGGGATGTAGACGCTCTAGTGAGGAGGTGAGAAAGGTTGGATATAGTAGGTACAAGGAGAGGTAGAGGTAGGCCGAAGTATTGAGGAGAGGTAATTAGACAGGACATGACGCAGCTTCAAGTTACCGAGGACATGACCTTGAATAGGAGGGTGTGGAGGACACGTATTAGGGTAGACGGTTAGTAGGGTAGGAGTGTTGGTGCGTGTTTCGAGGGCTTAGGCTTTTCGGTGTTTGCCTTGGTACTAGTTGTAGTATTGTAGTCCTTGCTTGTGATATCTATTATAGTTTGTTGTCTATTGTATTTGGATTATCACACTATTTTATTGTTGTTTTTGTTTCCTTCTTGTAGACATTGCACTGTTTCCCTTGTTGGTTGCTATATTATTTTGTTACTGTTTTCTTTTACTTTGTACCTGGAATTGCTACACATGAGCCGAGGGTCTTTTGAAAACAACCTCTCTACCTCCACGAGGTAGCGGTAAAGTCTAAGTACACTCCACCCTCCCCAGACCTCACTTGTGGGATTTCACTAGGTATGTTGTTGTTGTTGTAGTTGAGAATAAATATAAGCCATGTTAGCACTTTCATTTTATGTCCTATCTTTTTCAGGAGTTGTTTAACCTTTCATAGATTTATACATCAACAAAAAATACAAAAAAGGATTATATTTGCCCCTCTATTTTGGAAAATTGTTCATATTTACCCTCTGTTATACTTTTTGGTCATATATACCTCGTTGTACTTTTCTTTATTATTGTTTTTATTTTATATAATATTGGCCTTAGATAAGTTTAAATGGAGTAACATGGTCAGTGAAGATTCATATAGCTAACCCAAATTGTTCGAGACTGAGGTGTTGTTCTTGTTGCGTAATTACAATTGTAATATGTCAAGATCTTGGATTGTATTAATTGAAATTGTGTTTTGGCTTAGTTAAGAAAAATCTACAACCAAAATCAAGTTGAGAAAATCTACAGCCAAAGAAGTCGTTAAATAAACTCTCAAGCCTGAGACTAGTGCTACTTTTAGTTCTAAAGATGAACTGTAGAAATGTGCGTATGGTCCTCTTATTATAAGCATCTTCCCTCCTTAGAGGTACAGTGATTTTGAGAACTTCCTAATTTTATGTGGTCAACATTTGAAGTTCTTTTATTGTTGGGAAAAAACAGGTCAAAATGGAGCAAAATGGATATCGAGTATTTTCATTGTCGACCCAAACTAGTTAGTGACCGAGTCATGGTTGCTCTTGAAATTAAAAGGAAATGTGTTAAAAAGGAAATATCGAGGTTGGATGTAGTAGGTACGAGGAGAGGCAGAGGTAGGCCGAAGAAGTATTGGTGAGAGGTAATTAAACAGGACATGGCGTAACTTCAAATTACCGAGGACATAACCTTAGATAGAAGAGTGTGGAGGACACATATTTGAGTAGAAGGTTAGTCGGGTAGGAGTAATATCTTGTTTTTCGAGGGTTTACGCTTGTGGGTGTTTGTTGTGTGCTAATTGTGGTACGGTAGTTAGGACTTAGCGGTAGATGTTGAGGTGGAGTTGATCTCTGCTTGTAATATCTATCATAGTATGTTGTTTATAGTGTTTGAATATCGCACTAGTTTGTTGCTTTCTTGTAGACTTTGTATTCTTCATTGTTTTTTCCTTTTTTGTACTTGGATTTGTTGACCTTGAGCCGAGGATCTTTTGGAAACAGCCTCTCTACTTCTCTGAGGTAGTGGTAAGGTTTGCGTAAACTTTACCCGCCCCAGACCTCACTTGTGGGATTTCATTGGATATGTCGTTGTTGTTGCCTTTTAACTATTACAAATAATGCAATAGTTAGAAATGAGGTGGATGTGTGGGGGGGTGGGCGTTCGGTTCTTTGGTTCAATTTTATCAAATTTTGATTCGGTTCTTCGATTTTTGATTTTGAAAAAGTGTGCACCGAACACATCAAACTAATTCGGTTCGGTTTAGTTCGGTGTTTTTAAATCGATTTTTCGATGCAAAATAAAAAATAAAATGGGAACCAAATCAAAATATAAGACACTAAAAAATCTAAAACATTGTAAATAGACTATCAAGTGAGGACAACTTCAAATACATATCATTTTAGTGCTCCATTTTTCATATCACAATACGGTGGTAGTATTTGTGTGAAAAATTTTAGGAATTTGATACGACCCCACCTTTGAAGACATATTTTAGAAAAAGAAAGCGTGAAAGGGGAAATAGAGATTCTGTAACTACACATGGAACCAGTCAGTAAAATCTGAAGTCTGAAGTAACTGCTCCAGCAGTTACCAATATTTCAACTACTATCAGATTAGACTTTACAGTTTCTTAGTTGTTTGTTGTAGATAGTGTGTATCCTATAAATATCTAGTTAGGATTATCTTTTAAGGTAGGATTGAAAATATATTTGAATATCAGTTTTTGGGAGTTTTGTCCACTTCATAAGGACAGATTTATTGACTGTAAATTGTGTTTAAGATTCTTGCACAATCTATTACCAGTAGCAATTTCCTTTCTTTCTCACTCACTTTCATAAGATTTTCCAACATCTAACACTTTGGTATCAGAGCAGACCGATCCGACATGGTCAATACCAGATCTTCTACTTCTCAAGAAGACGTTCCTAATGTTGAATCCGTTGCCCAACAACTATATGCCATAGCATCAAAATTAAATACAATTAATTCGCTGGCAGCAGATGTTGCTACACTGAAAGCGCAGATTGGCAGTACCCAACAAAAGGAAACTAGTCACCGAACTCGTAATAGAGGAAAAAATACAGACGTTTGGCAAGAAGAGGAAGAGGACAACAGTAATCCATGCTGGCCAAAAAATCCTTCCCGGAGGCCACACTCAAAGATGGAATTTCCCAGATTTGAAGGAGGGGACCCTGGAGGTTGGATTTTGAAGGCAGAAAAATATTTCTGCTACTATCAAACTTCAGATGAACACAAAGTTGATATCGCTGCTATGTATCTTGAAGGTGATGCTCTTGATCTCTTCTCTTAGATTAATCATGAACGGACTTTGCTCTATTGGGAAGAACTTGTTAAAGCATTTCAAGCAAACTATGGTCCTGCGGAGTTTCAAAATCCGGACGAGCATCTTTGTAGCGTCCGACAAAAAGGTTCTATATAGGAGTACCGTCAAGAATTTGCAAAGCGTTCATCTAGAGTCACAAACTGGCCAGATCACTGTCTCTTAGGGGTTTTCATGAATGGGCTAAAGGAGGAACTTAAATCTGATGTTAGGATTCACAAGCCTAGAACTGTTTACAGGGCTATGAGTTTGACACTTAAATTTGAAAATAAATTAATCCTAGTGCGCAGCAACAGAGGGCCCAATCGGACCCCAACCAACAAATCCACAACAAAAAACTCATTGCTTCTTATTAAATATAACCAGAGGAACACTTCTTCTTCCTTTCCAGATCAAAATTCACGAAGCAGTGTTTCTTCCAATGCAGTCGCGTCCCAACCTTTTCAAACTCGGTCATGGGATATCGAGAGGAGTAACCTTATGGTGAAGGGACTTTGTTTTCGTTGCCATAAGAAATTTTCACCCGGCCATAGATGCAAATCCACAAAACTTTCTCTCATGGAGATTACTGAAGGAGATCAACTGGACAATGTTGATGAAGTCAATGTTACAGGTGGTGACGATGGCGACCCTTTAGAAACTAACATTGCTGAAATTTCTTTCCATGCCATCTTGGGAAATTCAGTTGGTAATACAATAAAGCTACATGCTAAAATCAATCATAGACGGGTTTTGATACTTGTGGATAGTGGCTCCACACAATTTTATCGCGGAATCCATTGTAAAGGAGCATAAAATTCCAGTAGAAACAGTTCTAACATTCGGCGTGCAAATAGGGAACGGGGACATCATCCGTTGCAATAAAGTCTGCCGGAATCTTCAAGTTAAGTTGTCAGGCTTTACTATCAGTCAAGATTACTACCCATTTGCACTTGGGAGGGGCTGATTTGGTCTTTGGTATCAAATGGTTAGCTTCTCTTAACACCATTCAAGCCAACTGGAAGGACATGTTCATTATTTTCAATTGTCAAGGGAAACAATACAAACTGCAAGGGGTGAGATCAACAAATTCCACTACAGCTTCCCTTCAATCTTTTAACAAATTGTCAGAAAATCCAGGTAATCAAATTCAGAGACTTTTAGATGAGTTTCAATCTTTGTTTTCTGAGCCATCATCTCTTCCACCATTTAGAGCACATTCCCAGGCTATTCCTCTGCTATCAGATTCCAAGCCTCCAAACATAAGACCTTATAGATAGCCTCATGGCCAAAAGACTAAAATTGAGAACCAAGTTGTTGTTTTAATAGAATCTGGTTTCATTCGTCCTAGTTCAAGTCCATTTGCTAGCCCGGTTATGCTAGTAAAAAAGAAAGATGATTCGTGGAGGTTGTGTTGATTACCGCAGTCTCAATAAGGTAACTGTACCAGATAAATATCCGATTCCCAATATAGATGAGTTACTGGATGAATTACATGGAGCCACTATTTTTTCAAAGATAGATCTTCGGTCAGGGTACCATCAAATTCGTGTCCAGCCAGTGGATGTCCATAAAATAGCTTTGCGAACTCATTCTGGGCATTATAAATTTCTTGTGATGCCTTTCGGACTCTAATGCTCCAGCCACTTTCCAATCCGCTATGAATGACCTTTTCAGACCATATCTTAGAAAATTCATCTTGGTTTTCTTTGACGATATTTTGATCTATAGTCCTACCCTCCAGCAACACCAAAACCATCTCTAGATGGTTCTCCATCTTCTTTCTACCAATTCATTCTTTGTTAATCCCAAGAAGTGTCTGTTTGTGCAACCTCAGATTGGCTTTCTAGATCATGTGATTTCCAAAAATGGGGTAGATGTTGATCCCGAAAAAATATCTGCAGTTTGAATTGGCCCCTGCCTAAGAATGTGAAGAAACTTCGAGGTTTTTTGGGACTTACGGATTATTACCGACAGTTTGTTAAGAACTATGGTATTCTTGCTCATCCCTTGACAGATTTGACCAAAAAGGATGCTTTCACATGGAATCCAAAGGTAGAAGAGGCTTTTCAGCATCTTAAAAGAGTCTTGACATCAGTACCTATTCTTCGTCTACCCGATTTCACTCAACAATTTACTGTTGAATGTGATGCTTCAGCTGATGTTGTTGGTGCTATTCTACTTCAACAAAATCATCCTCTAGCCTATTTCCAGTAAGGGATTTTCCTTTTCTAATCGGGTTAAATCTACATATGATCGTGAGTTATTGGCTTTAGTTCTTGCATTACAAAAGTGGAAGACTATTTATTGGATCAGCATTTTGTCGTCACAACTGATCATTCCAGCCTAAAATATCTCCTGAATCAGAGGATAACTACTGTTGAACAACAGCGTTTATTGATGAAGATATTGCCGTTTGATTTTACTATTGTCTATAAAGCGGGTAGTGCAAACAAAGGAGCTGATGCGCTTTCTCGCCGCCCTCAACATGCTGATTTTTTTACTCTAGCAATGCCTGTTTCATTGGATTTTATCACTCTAAGGGAAGCACTTGAAGCTGATCCATATACTAAGCAGCTTTTAGATCAACTTTCCAATGACCCTTCTTGTCATTCATATTTTTCATGGTCTGCTAGCCATCTTTACTACAAATCTCGGTTGGTAATTCCTGATTATCCCGAGCTCAAAGTCAAAATTTTAGCCGAGGCACATGATTCTCCAACAGGAGGACATGGGGGATATTTGAAAACTCTCAAAAGAGTTTCTGCAAACTTTTACTGGCCATGTTTGAAGCAGGATGTAAAGTTGTTTGTACAGAATTGCTTGATTTGTCAGCAAAATAAATATGAAACTTTGGCACTAAGTGGTCTTTTGCAGCCTTTGCCGATTCCCAACCGAGTTTGGGAAGACATTTCCCTGGACTTTATCGTAGGTTTTCCTTCTTCAAATGGTTATGACACTATACTTGTGGTAGTGGATAGGTTCAGCAAATATAGTCAGTTTCTGGCTTTATCTCATCCATTCACTACCAAAACAGTGGTTGCTTTGTTTTGTAGGGAAATTGTCTGGTTACATGGCTTACCTCGTTCAATTCTTTCAGATCGTGATGTTATTTTCTTGAGTGCTTTTTGGAAAGAACTTTTTCACCTTAGTCATACTCGTCTACGCATGGGTACTTCTTACCATCCCCAATCCAATGGCCAAACAGAGGTGGTTAATCAGTGCCTTGAAGCCTATTTGCGTTGTTTTGCTCATGAAAAGCCTAAATCGTGGTATCAATATTTATCTTGGGTTGAGTATTCTTTGGGCTGAGTATTCTTTCACCACAGGCTACCATTCATCGACTAATTTGACTCCTTTTCAATTTGTGTATGGAAGAGAGCCACCACCATTGCATCCTTTTGTTCCTGGTGAAACTAAACTTGCTGATCTTGAAGTGCAACTTTTGGCAAGTGAAGAGACGTTAAAGTTACTGCAGTCCAACCTCTTGAAGGCTCAATTTAGTATGAAATCCCAAGCAGATTCAAAGCGACGTGAATTGTCATTTAACGTGGGTGATGTTGTTCTACTTCGTCTGCAGACTTATCGTCAGAAGAGTCTGGCCAAATGTCCTAATGAGAAGTTGTCTCCTCGCTATTTTGGTCCATATAAAATTGTTCGTAAAATAGGTCCTGTTACTTACGAATTACAGTTGCCTTCAACGGCGAAGGTGCATCCAATTTTTCATGTTTCTTTACTTCGTCCTGCTCATGGATATGCTGATATTCCATCACCTCCACCATTACCGCTTTCGGCTGATTTGGAATTCATGGTCGAGCCTGAAAAAGTTTTATCGCACCGTTGGGTGAAAGGGCCTGGAATTTCAACTTTAGAGTTACTCATTCAATAGAGTCATCGTCCTGTTGAAGAAGCAAGTTGGGAAGAGTATGACTTACTTGCTGGTCAGTTTCCTTCCTTTCGCCTTGAGGACAAGGCGTCTTTTCAAGGGGGTGCACTGATACGACCCCACCTTTGAAGACATATTTTAGAAAAAGAAAGCGTGAAAGAGGAAATAGAGATTCTGTAACTACACATGGAACCAGTCAGCAAAATCTGAAGTAACTGCTCCAGCAGTTACCAATATTTCAACTACTATCAGATTAGACTTTATAGTTTCTTAGTTGTTTGTTGTAGATAGTATGTATCCTGTAAATATCTAGTTAGGATTATCTTTTAAGGTAGGATTGAAAATATATTTGAATATCAGTTTCTGGGAGTTTAGTCCACTCCATACGAACAGATTTATTGATTGTAAATTGTGTTTAAGATTCTTGCACAATCTATTACCAGTAGCAATTTCCTTTCTTTCTCACTCACTTTTCATAAGATTTTCCAGCATCTAACAGAATTACAGTTAGAAATGAGGAGTATTTGTGTGAAAAATTTTAGGAATTACAATTAGAAATATAAGTATATTAGGAATTAAATTTAAAAATTAGGAAAATGTAAAAGTAATAAGGATGGAAGGTAAATGTTGATGGGGTAATTAGGTATTGGCTTTGAGGCTTGTTCTTGAAAAGTTTTGGACCAAACATGAGCTAAATCAAAATTAAAAAAAAAAAAAAACTTTTAATAAAACTTCGGTTCTTCGGTGCACCGAAGAACAGTTACCCCTAAACCGAACTTCAAACCGAAGAACCGAAATACCGAAAAAAAATCGAAACCGAACCGAACCGAACCGAACTAATTCGGTGTGGTACGGTTTTTTGGTTCTCCGATTTTTATGCCCACCCCTAGTGTGCGCACACGAGGAGAAATAATATTAGACATGAGGATATCCGAAAAAAGGTACGAGTGGCCCTGATGGAGTATAAGATGCGGGAAGCGAGACTTAGATGGTTCGGACATGTGGAGAGGAGATGCATGGATACACCAGTGCGAAGGTGTGAGAGGTTGGCTATGGATGGTTACAGGAGAGGCAGAGGTAGGTTGAAGAAGTACAACATGATCTTAGATAGAAGATTATAGAGGACACGAATTAAGGTAGAGGGTTAGTTAGGTAGTTATGGGTGGTCTCGCTTAGTCTTTCATACTAGTAATCATAGTATTACTCTGGGAGTTTCTTGATCTTTCATTATTGTTGCTATTTACTGTTTCTGGCACTTCAATTATCATATTATTTTGTGGTAGTGACTATTTCGTTTTAGTATGCGTTGTCATGCTTCCTTTAGCATTTTGCCTTGGCTTCTTCACTCCTGTTGTTTCTTTTTCAAACTGCTTTGTAATGCTTTTACTTGAGCCGAGGGTCTATTAAAAAAATCCTCTCTACCTTGTAGGGGTAAGGTTTACGTACACACTACCCTCTCCAGATCCAACTTGTAGGATTACACCGGGTATGTAGTTGTGTCTTGGCTAAGTTAGGCGTGCCAAACGTAAAGAGATGTGTATTGTTAAAATTTAAAAAGAGAGGATTCTACTCAAGCAATGGATGACAAAGCGTAGATAGTGACTACTTCCACCAATCTTGTGTCTGAAAATCTAGAGTTCTGATGCTTCAAACAAGATTGGGGAAAAAAGTGGTTTGCAATGAAATTTTTTCTTTTTAATACCAACATTTACATTAAGCAGCCACGTGAGTAGTGTTTCTCAAGTTGCTGAACCCAGTTAAGATCTGATAACTTTTGGACCAACCTAGCAAGTTGAAGGATTATTCATATTAATTTTACTTATCAACTATGTGAGACTTGAGGAGATAGTTGGGGGATCATTTTGGCTAAAATCTTCGCTGCAAAGCCAAAGTAGAAAGTCTAGCATTCCACAGCACAGTAGGGAAACAGAAATTAAGGCTGAGGGAGGGGCCAGAAGAGTCGAGAAATAGGAAATACACAGCAGAACCAGCTGGTGTATTGCAAAATCAGAACCCTTTAAACACATAGAAGTTTTGTGGATCTTTTTATTTGGAGTGAGATCATGCCTAAATAGGGTTAGTGCATATGGTGAGTCAATCTTTATCCTATCTATGTCATCCATGGCTTTTCAAAGATTTTCATTGAACTGGACAAAGGGAGTAAAGCTTATTCAACAGATTTAGGAGTAGATTTTGAAAATTTATCTTAAAATATCTATTTGGCGATGAAATTTGATCAGATTTTGAAAATCAGGTCTCCAGATATTTTCAAGTTCCCAAAAGCTGAATTAAAACCAGCTTTTAGGACTTCCACTCACAAAACTTCAATTTTTTTCCAAGTAAAATACATGGTCAAACACAACTTCAAATTCCAAAAATCACAACTTCAAAAACTCAACTTTTTATGTTTCAATTTCAAAATCTATGGCCAAATGGGAGCTTAGACATTTAGTGGGATTATCTGCTACATTATCCATTTCCCAGTCCTAGATTTCAAAATTTAACAAGCCCATTGTCTTATCAAGGTGCAATACCTGCAGTGCAGTTCATATGACTTGGTGCAGACTTACCACAACATACCAAAAGAACGATGTGAAATTGTCAATTAGTAAGCTCCCAGTAAATTTTCTCAGGACTCCAACCTATCATAACTAAAATCAACCCAAAACATAACTTTGACATCACCAGTCACTGAGAAGTCAGATGATGCAGAATTGCTCTTTCATAAGGAATCTAGTTGGCCTATACAAAAAAGTTACAGTGGCTCCATTTTCTGCTTGTATTCTCATATCATGGGTTTTGAATTCAAAGAGGTACTCCTAGTTCCCCAATAAATCCTCGAATTCATACTTATTCCATCTGAAGCTGATCCGATATATAATTTTACTTTAGGAAATTAAGAAGTTAATCTTGTCTTATTAGTCACCTCATTAACAACAATATCTAGCAATTGATCCACTCACCTACTAAGGAATTATTTCAACGGGGCTTGTTATCATATCTGGAACAGAAAACAAATAACATCATATCCAAAAAAAAAAATATACTAAAACAATGCAAATTGAAACTTTTAAATCATCAATAAACAAAATATTCCTCAATTCCAAACTGGTTGGGTTGGCTGCTTATATCTTACTTATCTGTTCTGCTCTGCTCTAAAAAGCAAGGTTGCACTTCAAAAGTCTATCAATCAACCAACTTTGCCTCAATCCTAAACTATATAAGGTTGGCTATAAGAATCTTCTCTGCCTGTTCTGCATTACACACATGCTCATTTCATGTTCATGAGGCACTAAAAGTCCGGTACTTGAAACTTTTAAGGGGTCGTTCGGTAGGATGTGTTAGAAAATCTAATACATATATTAAGCCTTGTATTGCTAATACCATAGTTTCTTAACTGATATATGTTTAGTTATACATAAACTAACATATCAAACTATGGTATTAGCAATACTAGGCTTACATGGATAAGCACGGCTATGGACAAAACAACCCTTAATACACTGACCAAACAATGGATAAGAAATAATCCTAAAATAACTAATCCCCGCATAACTAATCCCAACATTGCTAATACATTTTATTAAGTACTATTCTTATACACTCTACCAAACGACCCCTAAGTGAATTCGCATGAATAAGGACTTTCAAAAAACAGAACGAATGAACAAAATCCCGGGTAAATATCTGTATTAATCAATTGGAAGGAAAGTTTTTGCTATCATAATATTTATTAATCTGTCAACCAGCTATGCCTCAACCTCAGAATAGTTAAAGCGGGCTACATAAATCATCTATAGTAATCCCGCTATAGTCAGTCCCATTTCATTTCAGTACCCTAAGTAATGAATTATCTAAAAAAAATTGGAAAAGGGGAGGAAAATACCCTGAGATACTTGAGCTTAATGCTGCCATAAGCGAGTCCAAACGTGAATGCCGATGCGCGCGCCACCTGCAGCCGATCAAATCCGCCAACAACCAAAATATGTCAACATTAAATCAAAAATATTAAAAAACGAGAAGTTTATTCAGATGTATAGTGAGATAGTAGCACACGAATCAAAGTGCAGCAGAAAGAAGAAGGATGATTACGAGAGCAAGAGTGCTGGTTCCTGAGTATGGTGCTGGAAGAGGCGCCATTGTCGACTGCAAATTGGGATATCTGAGAAAGAAGCTTTTAGATCTCCTTTATAAAGCCCTACAATTCGCAAACCCTGAGCCTGCGAATGCGAGTATCCGTTTCGTTATAACGACAGAGCTGCAATTCAATGTGCGCACCCGCCTATTAGGAACCCTCACGATGGATTGAGTGGCAAGCAACTTATTTGTGATTAGCTATTTCAGAATAAGTTATTCTATTTTTAAGATGGATAAAAATAATATTATAATATTAAAATAATAAATTTGAAATGAATTATCTCATATATTTTTATCTCAATCAAATATAAAATAACCTCATTCTAAAATTAATATTTCTTATTTTTTGTACCAAACAAGCCCCTGAATTTGTATAATAACGTATTAATAATATTGATATTGTCTTTTAGATAAATTTATTATAAGTATAATTTGGTCAAATTTTATTTATTAATAAGGTGAAAATATATAAGATTTACATATTTAGATCAAAATTATAGTTGATGCATTTTCAGATCAAATTATTAGTCGATGATATTTTTATTCCATTTCATGTAATATTGAAATAATAAATTTGAAATGAATTATCTCATGTATTTTTATCTCAATCAAACATAGAATAACCTCATTCTAAAATTAATATTTCTTATTTTTTGTACCAAACAAGCCCCTGAATTTGTATAATAACGTATTAATAATATTGATATTGTCTTTTAGATAAATTTATTATAAGTATAATTTGGTCAAATTTTATTTATTAATAAGGTGAAAATATATAAGATTTACATATTTAGATCAAAATTATAGTTGATGCATTTTCAGATCAAATTATTAGTCGATGATATTTTTATTCCATTTCATGTAGTTTAAAGTATTTTTAACCTTTTTCTATTAAATTATTATTAATAAGAGCGATGAGAAATAGTAATTATTAATATGTGTGCATGAACGTTATGTTTTATATTGTAAGTATTTTATTCTCAATTTCATTTTGAATCATTCTTAATACATAGTAACATTTTGTATGGTATATAGTATTTATTACTTCAATAAAAAAATTCTTCAAACATTATATTTTGTTTATATTTAAGGGAGAGTAACCGAATAAGAAGATATAGGTTAAATTTAACAATAATTGTAAACGTATTCTTAAAAAGTTAATTTTTGGAAAGCAATATTGTTTTTTTTTTTCGGAATGAAATTGAACATAAATTGTATAATTTTATTTTAAACAATATGCCAAGTATACTACCTCTCATCATAATTTTTAAAATTTAGCCTATAATGTTGTTTCACTTTAGTTCAATTTATATTTAACACTTTTTTTTTAATAAGTTCCAAAAATAATGATATATTTATACATTTAGTATCAATAACTATAAAATGTTAATTTGATCCCTAATGAGATGATTTATAGTCACAAAAATACATATAAATTAATTTAGACCATAAATTTTAAAAAATTTCATATATTTTTAAATTGTGTCATATTTAAAATACCTCATATAAATTGGGAATGAGAGAGTAAAAATTATAGAAACTATTTTATTAAAATTTAAACTTCAAATATGAAAATCGATTGTGGCCCAAATCTGGAATAGGCCCAATTGAATAAAAATTACAAAATAACAACTAGGAAAATAAAATACTACTTAGTTGTACCTCTAGAATCTTCAGTTGTTTCCAAAATGTTACACTTTGCTTTCTCCGTGAACTACTTATTCTTTCGCAATTTAAGATTGCATGTTGATGAGAAATTCAAGATCTTTTTTTTTCTTGAAATTTAAGCATGTGAATTGTTGGGCAGACATTGATGTTTGTAGAATTATGGCTTGTCTAGAGTTGTCTAAAAAAAATTGAACCAAAATCGAAAATTGGAACTACATATTTTACTCATGTGATTAAGTATGTGGTTTGTGTCTGTGTATTTGACTCCTCTGATTAAGCAAGCTTGTAGATCTCTTCTCCGAGGAAACATCTTCCGTGTTGACTTTTCAAATCCAAGATAAATTGTTTGATTTGCTTTGCATGAAGAATTGGAAAAAGATTAATAAAGAAAATGAACTCTATAAGCCTCTTTTAATCTCTCTTCAGTGTTAATTGGTGGATCTTTTTCTTATGAGATGTTTTTTTTTTGTTTCATGTCTTAATTAGATTATTTTATATGTTGTTCCATGGTTGTTGTATTTTTCATAACTAATATTTTGTTTATATGCTTATAGTTTTTGTTGTGTTTGTTGAGCAATTTGGAGCTTGTGTATCCATCAGCGAAAGGATTTATTGCTTCAGGATTTAGAAGATTCATTTTGCCAATGAACTTCAACGTTTATTATCCAATATATTGTTTCTGTTGATTGTCCAAATCTGTGGTTAGATCATTCTTTCCACTTTCTTGGTTGTTATTTAACCTTTCTAAAATTAACTTGTCTATGATTTCATTTTGATTTTTTTGTGCAACTACATGTATCTCTTTGATGGGTTGTCTTTGTGTTTCTACGTCCACTGGTTAAAGTTGTTGCAATGACCTTTTTTTCGATGCGTGCATGATTCTCAGATATATGGTAATGAAGTGTCTCTTCATAGATGAATGCTTCGATGAATGTTGTGATTTGTTTATTGGGTTGTTTTTGTTTTGTTTGATTGTTGGATCTATAATGCTCGGAGCTCTATTCATTCATATGTGCTTAGCAGTAATTTTAGATTGTATTCCTGAATTTACATGTTATAGGAGCCTTATGTATACCTTGACTCATATACCAAGTTTTGAATAAACACATAAGTAGCAGAGTAAAGTTTCTTCACAAGTTAAATTTACAATTAAAAATTGCAACACCCCGAAAATCCAAGCTAAGATCAAAACCAATCTTCAAGCATATATATAGAACCCTAACATAAGCATGACATGAGTATTAGATGATATTTAAGATCATAAGGAGTCCTTAACCCAAAGTTGAGTTGAAAACTCCTCTTTTGGCTAAGTTCTAGTGCAAGATTCTTCTTGGGTCAACTTTAAACAACCATTTCTCCTTGTATATGAAGAGTTAGGTGTCCTAATACCCACCAAATTAAAGGTATTTGAATTATCTTTCCAAGCCACCGATCATTCATAAAACAAGTATCAGAGTAAAAAGTTATAGCCATTTTAATAAAGTACTGTCAGGTTGTTAGAACCCACGAGTCGTCAAACGATCAGTACGTGTAGGCCACGAGTCGAATGGTCCAACCCACGACTCCTGCTGTAATTTTTCAGCAACTTCGTTGTACGTTTAATAAAGGTTATTTTGATCTTTTTCCAAGTTTTTTAGCCCTATACCAAGTCTTTTTAGAGTATTTTGAGGGGTTATATCATATAATTATTCAGTTTTCTCCCTCATCACAACGATCAAAGCTCCCAAACTCTGTCAAAATTCTCTCAAGTGAAGAACATAGGAATTTCTCCTCAGGCTCAAGAAAAGTCAAGTCTCCACTAAAGCTTTCGATCTAAAAGCTTCATAATCAAGTATGTGGGACTTCATCAGTAGGTATCCTTTCACCCACTGAGTCCCAAAATACACTCAGTTCCTCAGTAAATTCATAATTTCAAAGTTGGGGTTTTTCCTACAGTCATGATTCTTCTTGTATTTCAGTTCCCCATAATTAGTAGGCTATAAATATATATTTTTCTATGAAATTCAGTACCTTGATAGTATAATATTCATGAACCCTAAGTATAATGAGATTCCATGGTTTTGGACTTGCATTATGTAAATTTTATATTCCATTCAGATTATAGAATTGTCATGAGTAGTTGCATTCTTCAGAGATGGCGAGTTATGAACACCCGATGACTTAGGATTTCATGCATGGATAATTAAATACTCAATCCTTTAATTTCATATGTTTTAGGATGCTTTCAGTTAAAGTGAATCTCACTCAGTCTCATACATCATAATCAGTAAACTTCAATATTATCAGTTCTGCAGACTCTTAGAGTGATTTTCCGATAAAGTATATTTTAAATAGTATTTTCAGATAATACATATTATTAGACCATTAGTATCTTCATTAGTCAAGAATTAGGATTTAGGTCCAGCCTTGTAGAGTCATTCTAAAGCTTAGCCCACATATGTTTCCCTTAATGCATTTACTCCAGCCATCTCATATCTCCCATAAATTTACAAGTCTCACGATTCAGAATACATGATATATATATATATATATATATATATATATATATATATATATAGAGAGAGAGAGAGAGAGAGAGAGAGATGCGTATGCATGTGTGTGTACTCATATCATAACCAGGAGCTTCGACTCATAACAGTAATATATATGACATGCACGACATCCAGATATGCCATCAATGCTCTTGAACACTTTTTCCCAAAAGTAAGTTTCCCGATTAGTATGGTATCTGAAATGCCATCAATGATCGTGGATCAGTTTTCTTATAAAAGCAAGGTTCACTAGTAGTATGGCAGTCAGGTATGACATCTATGATTATGGACTGGTTGACATCCTATATGTTATCTCAGATTGATATCCAAATTTTTTATATTAGGTTGAATCCAAATATGTCATCTCATCGAGCTATCAATCATATTCAGTTAGGAGTAGTACTTAGCACCGAGCCGACAAAGGAATGAAGGCTCACCATCCGTTAGGCTGAGACCTTTAGTAGAAGTCCTTAAGTCACAAAACTACGTGCCATCGTAGGTTTATTTATACCATATCAAATCAGCTCAACCTTTATACCCTATCAAGGTATATTGGGCCCTTTTCGATGGGGATTATACATCGAACTCCATATTTAACTCTCAGTTATCTCAGAATATTCATGCGTTCAGTATTTATAATTTCATAATTTCAATGTTGGGGTTTTCGTTACAGTCATCCAGATATGTTATCTCAGGTTGGCATCCAGATATTTCATCTTACTTAGCTATCAATTATGTTCATTTGGGAGTAGTACTTAGTACCAAGTGGACGAAGGGATGAAGGCTCACCCCCTTCACCCCATCCCAACCCCGCCGGTTATTTGGCCCTTTTCGATGGGGATTATGTATCGAACTCCATGTTTAGCTCACATGGTTAAATGTCAGTTAATAGTATCTACCACAGTTTTAGACTTCAGTATTTACAGGACTATCAGTACAATATAGTTCACAATAACTCAGTAATCTCAGAATATTCATGCATTCAGTATTTATAGTTTCATAATTTCAAAGTTGGGCTTTTCCTTACAGTCATGATTCTTCTTGTATTTCAGCTCTCCATAACTAGTAGGCTATAAATATATGTTTTCTTATGAAATTCAGTACCTTGATAGTATCATATTCATGAAACCTAAGTATAATGAGATTCCATGGTTTTGGACTTGTATTATGTAAATTTTATATTCCATTTAGTTTATAGAATTGTTATGAGTAGTTGCATTCTTCAGAGATGACGGATTATGAACACCCAGTGACTTAGGATTTCATGCAAGGATAATTAACTACTCAATCCTTCAATTTCATATGTTTTAGGATGCTTTCAGTTAAAGTGTCTCTCACTCAGTCCCATACATCATAATCAACAAACTTCAGTATTATCAGTTTTGCAGACTCTCAAAGTGATTTTCCGATAAAGTATATTTTAAATAGTATTTTCAGATAATACATATTATTAGACCATTAGCATCTTCATGAGTCAAGAATTAGGATTTAGGTCAAGCCTTATAGAGTCATTCTAAAGCTTAGCTGCCATATGTTTCCCTATATGCATTTACTCTAGCTATCTCATGTCTCCCATAAACTTACAAGTCTCACGATTCAGAAATACATGATGTATATATCTATATCTATATCTATATATATGTGTGTGTCCGTGTACTCATATCATAACCAAGAGCTTCGACTCATATAAGTAATATATATGACATGTATGACATCCAGATATGCCATCAATGCTCTTGAACACTTTTTCCCAAAAGTAAGTTTCCTGATTAGTATGGTATCCGAAATGCCATCAATGATCGTGGATCAGTTTTCTTATAAAAGCAAGGTTCACTAGTAGTATGGCATTCAGGTATGGCATCCATGATTATGGACTGGTTGACATCTACATATGTTATCTCAGATTGACATTCAGATATGTTATCTCAGGTTGACATCCAAATATGTCATCTCATCGAGCTATCAATTATATTCAGTTGGGAGTAGTACTTAGCACCGAGCCGACAAAGGGATAAAGGCTCACCCGTCCGTTAGGCTGAGACCTTTAGTAGCAGTCCCTAAGTCACAAAACTACTTGCCACCGTAGGTTTGTTTATACCATATCAGATCAACTCAACCTTTATACGCTATTAAGGTATATTGGGCCCTTTTCGATGGGGATTATACATCAAACTCCATATTTATCTCACAGGGTTATATGTCGGTTAATACTATCTCCTACAGTTTTAGAGTTTAGTATTTGCATGACCCTCAATTCATTCTAGTTCACAGTATCTCAGTTATCTCATAATATTCATGCGTTCAGTATTTATAATTTCATAATTTCAATGTTGGGGTTTTCCTTACAGTCATCCAGATATGTTATCTCAGGTTGACATCCAGATATGTCATCTCATCGAGCTATCAATTATATTCAGTTGGGAGTAGTACTTAGCACCAAGCGGATGAAGGCTCATCCCCCGGTTATTAGGCCCTTTTCGATGGGGATTATACATCAAACTTTATGTTTAGCTCACATGGTTAAATGTCGGTTAATAGTATCTACCACAGTTTCAGAATTCAGTATTTGCATGACACTCAGTACAGTCTAGTTCATAGTATCTCAGTTATCTCTGAATATTCATGCATTCAGTATTTATAGTTTCATAATTTCAAAGTTGGGCTTTACCTTACAGTCATGATTCTTCTTGTATTTTAGTTCCCCATAACTAGTAGTCTATAAATATATGTTTTCCTATGAAATTCAGTACCTTGATAGTATCATATTCATGAAACCTAAGTATAATGAGATTCCATGGTTTTGGACTTGTATTATGTAAATTTTATATTCCATTCAGTTTATAGAATTATCATGAGTAGTTGTATTCTTCAGAGATGGTGAGTTAGGAACACCCGCTGACTTAGGATTTCATGCATGGATAATTAAATACTCAATCCTTAATTTCATATGTTTTAGGATGTTTCTAGTTAAAGTGTCTCTCACTCAGTCTCATACATCATAATCAGCAAACTTCAGTATTATCAGTTTTGCAGACTCTCAAAGTGATTTTCCGATAAAGTACATTTTAAATAGTATTTCAGATAATACATATTATTAGACCATTAGCATCTTCATGAGTTAAGAGTTAAGATTTTGGTCAAGCCTTATAGAGCCATTGTAAAGGTTAGCCCCCATATATTTCCCTTTATGCATTTACTCCAGTTATCTCATGTCTCCCATAAACTTACAAGTCTCACAATTTAGAAATACATGATGTATATATATATATATATATATATATATATATCTTTCTCTCTCTCTCTCTCTCTCTCTCTCTCTCTATATATATATATATATATATATATATATATATATATATATATATATATATGTGTGTGTGTGTGTGTGTGTGTGTGTGTGTACTCATATCATAACCAAGAGCTTCGACTCATAACAGTAATATATATGACATGCATGCTATCCAGATATGCCATCAATGCTCTTGAACACTTTTTCCTAAAAGTACGTTTCCCGATTAGTATAATATCCGAAATACCACATCATGGACCAGTTTTCTTATAAAAGCAAGGTTCATTAGTAATATGACAGTCAGGTATGGCATCCATGATTATGGACAGGTTAACATCCAGATATGTTATCTCAGGTTGACATCCAGATATATTACTCAGGTTGACATCCAGATATGTCATCTCATCGAGCTATCAATTATATTTAGTTGGGAGTAGTACTTAGCACAGAGCTGACGAAGGGATGAAAGTTCGCCTACCCATTAGGTTGAGACCTTTAGTAGCAGTCCTTAAGTCACAGAACTATGTGCCACCGTAGGTTTGATTATACCATATCAGATCAGCTCAACCTTTATACCCTAGCAAGGTATATTGTGCCCTTTTCAATGGAAATTATACATCAAACTCTATGTTTAGCTCACATGGTTATATGTCGGTTAATAGTATCTCCCACAATTGACTTCAGTATTTGCATGACCCTCAGTTCAGTTTAGTTCACAGTATCTCAGTTATCTCAGAATATTCATGCATTTATTATTTATGCTTATCCAGATGGGTCCGTGCATCTTTGTATACATCAACATTACTTTTGATTTAAATATTTTATTGTTAACATGCCCAATTGTATATCACTTTATAGTTTCAGAATATCCTGGTGTTCCTACACTCATGCTTACCCTTTAGTGAATCGTTACATGTTGTCATTCATATCAGTTTTATATTTATTTATTCATAGTGCATATCTCGCATACTCAGTACATTCAAAAGTACTGATTACATACCTCTTTTGCCTATATTTTTCATGTGATGTAGATTCAGGTGCTTGCTATTAGGATCATATTCTGACAGATCATAGCTTCCAGCCAACAGGTGATTGGTTCTCTTTATTCGAGGACTCAATTCATTTTATAGTTCTAGTATTTTATTTCTATTTGTATGTATTGATTTGGGGTAGCTGGGGGTCATGTCCTAAATACCTATAGTTAGTATTAGTAGAGGTTTCCTAGATAGTCAGTCAGAGTTGTTGTAAATTTTTAACAGTGATATACTGAATTAGTTTATTTCATGATTAATCTTCCACTCAGTCAGTTTAGCTCTTATACATGTTTATAATTAGTTGCTCGTGCATTTTGACAGTACGATGTATTAGCTTAGGATCACTTATGGTTCTAAACACTGTGTTACTACTAAGGGGTAGTTTCAGGTCGTGAGAAACTTGGTAATAGAGCACCAGGTTCAAGTGTCCTAGGGTGTTTATGAAGTCGTTCCTAGTAGAGTCTTGCAGAACGGTACAGAGATTACTTTTATTTGAGAGGCTACATGGCATTTAGGAAATATTTCCTCTCTTTCATATCCCAAATCATGCAGTAGAGATGTTCTCTAAGAAATTTATACAAATTCGAGCATTACTCCATTTCTGCTGACTACACCTCATTTTTGAGGTAACAAAACAATTAAGCTTAAATTTCTACTGATAGAGTTTTCTCAAACAGAGCCTACAAATAATTATGAGATTGCACAAGGGCTTTAGAGGAGCCCATTAGTTCTATATTTAGTGATTTGAGAGAATTTACTCTTTTTCATGTGAATCATGCGTTTAGACAAAGTATGATGTTCTCTCAGATTCCTTAACTCAGATCCCTATGGCAGAATGACCCCAGAGTTAGAAATGTGGCAGTTATAAAATGGTTAAAAGATCAGCATATTTTAGATAGAACCTTATGATGTTGAAGAAAAGGCCTTTGATCCTTGAGATGTTATGAAGCCCATTTAAGGAAGAGATGCATAATGAGGTAGTAAGGAAGTGTAGTAAGATCAAGAAGCGAAGTGTGCTTGTAGATGGAAGTTAGATAGAGGAGGTGGTTAAGATCGATTATTTTTATAAAATTTTTTAGTGGGATAGTGTTTCACGATCCCTATCCAGTAGTAAGTTAGTTTAGTGTATGAGAAGTTATGTGGCTATCCATGTTAAGTGTTAGAATCTAGTTTTCAATTGTGATGATCAGGCTAATAGGGATAAAGAGTTTTGAATTCTTGTAGGAAAAGGCGTGTACTCAGGGTATTGTGATACTTCCTAAGATTCTAAGTTGGGAAGCATTTACGTTATAGTATGATGACTATTGAGGCTAGAGAAAGTTAAGTGTTGTATCTCATAAGGAAGTACTAGCAGTGGGTTTTACACTTTTAGATATAGTCTTTCAGGGGTGTTTAGTATTTATGAGTATATTTATACCCCAACCGTTAGAGTAAAGTAATTAGAGTTTAGTTTAGAGTTTATTGAAGAGGTACACAGACTTAGAATGATGGCTTAAATCTAAGGAGGAGTTGATAAAGTGATCATCCAAGCCAGGTTTTGAGATTCTAGTAGTAATGCTAGTGAATTCTAGAATAGAGCTAGGGGTAGGTAGGTACCTGACCCATTCCTATCTCAGTATATTCCTTGTACTTCAGTTACACGACTCTCTACTCCTGCCTTGCATGTTAGAGCCATAATCATAACTCATACTCATGCAGTTCATATAGAATCATGTCCATTCTAGTCCCTAGTATAAGGAGTAATAGTTCACTCAGGAGTACAAATCATACTCCAGGAATCTATGAATTCTAGTTCCATGTCATACAACTCATGACTCATGAACTCATATTTTACAGTATGCTTATTTCTAGGTACTCATGATACGTCCTTAATGACTAGTGAGATCACACTACGTCATGTATTCTCTCATAACAGATATCTTGAACAAGTTCATTTATATTACACTTTACCCCTCAAGCCCTTGTTGAGTGTCGAAGTTATGCAAATCCTTAAGTCAAGATTTCTTAGCATTCATCTTATTCTAGATCCCCATGTTCCAGTTCTTCAATGACTCTTCTTATGCTTGGAGGTAATGTTGATGGCAGTTGAGTGATAGGCTTGAACGATTTATTGATATAAATGCAGAAAATGACTTATGGTGGTTGATGACTCTTTAATTAAAACTTAAGGTTGATTATTTAAGGCGGCAAAAAGAAGTGTATCTTTAAGGGAAATAGCTCTAAGTAGATGTAAAATATAGATTTCTGTGGTTGAGACCAGTGTAGTCATTTTAGTGGTAGTGCGTTGTGTCTCTGAATTAGGCTTGAATAGAATAAGGGCATGTAGGTAGACTTAGCCTTTACCAGCCATATGTAGTATACCCCAAGAGAATTAGAGTTTCAGGCAGTTAAGTGTAGTATATTCATAAGAAAGAGCTTGATTGAAAGATGTTGCCAAGTTGGAGATTATCAGTTACATTACTAAGGCATATTAGTCCTCTCCTTACTTTGGTCCTATGATACTCTTGTTTCATGATAGATAGCTTAGGGTCAAAGGTGTCTCATGTTCAACTCTAAGTTGTTCCTATTCTATGAGGTCAGACTAGGATGCTCAAACCATGTTAGAACCTTAATTCAAATATCTCACTCAAATCATGCCCAAAATTCTTTAACCCGAATGTTATTAGAGCTTCTGATAAGAAGCATTTGAGGTAACTTATATTCCTTTCTCAGCGACTCTAAAAAATTTCATGTTATTATCTATCATTTTGCAGTCCTACATATGTGTTCGTACCATGAATGCTTTAGTTGAGTTGTAAACTCTCAGTATGAATCAGTCCTTATAGCCAACAATTCAGTTCAGAGATCAGACGGATAATATTAGTGACTTTCTTTCTTTCGTTCCAGTTGCACTCTTCTAAGTCCATGTCTGTGCCTATTCCCTATGAACTCTTATGTGCATTAGAGCTGTATGTAAATACAATTGAGTCTTATTGCCAGCCTAAAGTTAGTTCAAGGTAAAAGTTTCCTCTCTATTACTTTCTTCAGTATCATGTCCCTCAGTTACTCCCATGTCATAACATGCATTCATGAGTTCAGTTCAGCCCATGTTTCAACTATAAACTCAGTTACCATGTTATTATTTAGCTCTTAGAAATTTAGTATTGTGATTGTAGCTCTTTCCCTATCTCTTCAGCTTAAATAGTGTTCATTCGGAGATGAATGCTCCAAAGGGGAAGATATTGTAACACCCCGAAATTTCAAGCTAAATTCAAAATCAATTGTCACAACCCGATTTCTCAAGTCATGACACTACCAAAAATTGGTCCTATGGGAACAATTATGCTAGTAACCATTTCCATACCATTGTTATAAACAGTTTAGTGCAATGGGTATGACCGTTTCCAAAATATTTGGTAGCTATTGATATGGTTTAATCATATGATTGTTACCATTATAATATAACCATTGCAATAGCCCTAGTTATATCAATAATTTTTTGAACCGTTGTGGTAGAGACATCTGTGGTAACAATTGTCTGAAAATTATTATGTATTGGAATGGTTAATTAATCCTCCACATTTTCCCTCTCTTATTTTCGTAACCCGTCAAAAAAACTCTTTTATTTAATTTAATTAAAATATTTTCTCTATTTAGATAAAATAATTTTGCCTCTTCACACAAACCCATTTTTCTCTTTATGCAAAATATTTTCTCTCCTCTCTAACCCATCTTCTCTCTTCTCTCTTCTCTCAAACCCATTTCTACTTTCAATCTCTCCTCTCTCTTCTCTCGACTGAATAGAAATGCTGGTTGGGGCATGACTGGAGGAGAAGAAATATTATTTTTTGTAGTGATTTTAGTGAAATCTGAGATTTTAGAGATTTGGAGTTTGTTTCTCGAAGTGAGTTTTGTCAAATCTGACAAATTTTTGAGGTTTTCTTCTTCATTTGCTAGAGGTTTTCTTCTTCAATCTCTTAGATTTTAAGATTTTCTTCTTTAATATCTTCTTTTCTTTTTAAACTTTAAGGTGTAGTTAGTGTATATTATATATTTCTTTAGATTGATGATTTTGACCTAAATTGTTGGGGGTTTTCCTATGGTGTGTTGCTACTGTGCTGGGGTTTTCCCGTAAGGGGCCTGGATACTTCCAATTATAAGAGTAACCGTCCCTCTTTCTCTTTATTCTTATTTTCTTGAACCAAACAAAGGCTTTATATCTCATTTGTCATTGTTGAAAGATCGATTGAATAACTTTACCTCAGTTTACTAGGCTGAAACATGTCGACTATATTCCCTTCTGTATTATTATTATTATCCTCAATTCTATTTTTAGTTTTAGTCAGGGATGCAAATGAATATTTAGTCAAGGATGTGAATGAATATTTAATGGTTTTTTTGTTGTTTGAGCTCTGTCATTTGCAAAAAATGAGTCCTGAAAATATTTTATTTTGATTATCATGCTTGTCGTAGTAGATTTACTTGATAGGATCACATAAAGATTAATATAGACTCTGCTCTTTTAAAAACAAAAGTTGTCCGACATTAAATTTTGCTTTCTGATAGTTCTTCGACCTTTATCATAACTTGTTAAATACTTTGACATCTGCCGGTTGTAGAGCCAAATTTATGAAAGATAAAGATACCAGAAGTTAGTTATAGTTCATTCATTTTATGTTGTAATGGAGTCAAGGTATGGATTGAAAATTTGTTGTGTTTGTCATCATATTTAAGTATTCAGTACAATCTGTTGTGCTTACTACAGAACCCTTTATAAATATCGAACAAAGAAATGCTTCATTCCTACTTTGTTCGAATGTTATGGAGGGCATAATCAGTCTGTTGCCTTATTGTGTTTGGTTCGTATTATATTCAAAGATTTGAAGCATATATCTTGTTTGCCTATTGCTTGTCATCACTATTGTTGTATGGGCTAAAAGCCATTACTAGATTACAAATAAGTTTAGTCTCTTCCAATAGTTAGTACTGCCTAAGGTCCTAAAAACCTTTTAAAACTTGTGGGATATTGGAAAATGGATGGTAGCAACCCTTCTTTTGCCTTAATTTGAATCTGTAAAATTGATATTGCTTTGTTGTTTGTAATCAGCTCTTTTAAGTTCATTTTCTCTTAGAGGTATTCTAATAATTGGAATTTGAAACTTGCCTAAGTTATGATAATCTTTCAATAAGAAAATACATAATACACTATTTGTTCTTATCTTGTTACAAGCTATTTGTTTCTTGACACTAATTCCTCACTATCTTTCTTTACATAACCTAAGGGAGATCACAAGCATCATATGATCTTGTATCTGATGAGATGTTGTACCCTTGTGTTGTCGATTTCAAACTGTTATGTGTAGCTTGCAACTACTGTATTTTATCGCAAATAGTTATTGCATTTGAGGCTGATTTCTGCTATTTTTTGGGACCTTTTGCTGCATTTTGAGGTTGATTTCTATTGTAAATTTGATCATTTCCTGCTACATTTTTGGGCAATTTGCCTCTGCATTTTGGACTTATTGCTGCTGCATTTTGATATGAATTTCTACTGCATTTTGAGCTGAATTTTTGTTATACCTTAAGCTTACTCGTTACTACTTATACCTTGATGATGCTGAATTAGTAGTCGATAGTTATGCAAAAGTTACAATGCCTCTGGAGGCAATATGGACTGAAATTGATTACATGGATGATTTTAAGGACTTCATACTCGATCCAGTTAACTTTCCATTGGGACGGGTGAATCTTTTTCTTAGGAAGCTTCATCAGAATGACCAAAAATATGTACTAATAGTAGATCCATGTAACTTCTCAGTGTCATCAAGTCTTAACAATTTCCCAGCTACAATGTTTTAGAAATTCTATGTTGAGTTAAATTGTAAAGTAAGTTTTTCTGTGGCACTCTGGAATGTTAGTTGAGTATTAGTAATTTGAAATTTCTGAAATTGGAAAGGAGCGGCCCATACGAGTAGCTCGGAGAAGTATGGAAATAGTGTTAAGTATAGAGAAACATGTAAAGTATATTGGGCGCTAATTCTATAAATTTCAACATAAGTTGGTCAAACAGGGGAAAGGAAAATGGTTTATCGATACCAACTTTTACCTTTTTTTTTTTTTTTTACTTCATATGGTTTTATCCTTGTTATAATATTAAGGATCTTCCTTGGCCCTTTGGATTCCATCACTTAATTTAGTTTCTTGTGACTTCAAGTAACAACTCTTCTTTTTGAAAAAAGATTTTGTTATTCGTTTAAACTATGAATTTGCTTGTACCTTCAAACAACTTTCCTGTTACAACGTTTAACTAGCGACACTCCTGAATTTCCACACTTTTCAGTCCTAGAAGTTAACTGGTGCTGCTGTTAATTTTCTTGCAGTTGCAACCATATCACTTCCTTCCTCTAGAAATTTTACATCCGATTATAGTCGTATATGAACTTAGTTATGGTGAGACAGAACTGAAGCAAGATGAAATTACTTGAAGCTTGGGATAACTGTGAATGTTTAATTGTCGTTCAGCTAAAAAATATGGTCTGACACACTGACAAGGCTTGTTTTATGGCAGTTGAAACAAGAAGAAACCTTCATTTGAGACTTGGGTTACCTTTTGATCGCCCTCCTTTAAGAATTTCAAATGTCATTGATCTAGTAGGAAAGAGAAATAGTAGCAGCTTAGTCCAAAAAGGTAAAGTGTCAGTATCATATATATATATATCATGGCCTTACCATGTTCTTCTTTTCTTAAGAATGTACATTTGACGATACCAAGTAGTGGCTGTGAGTAGTTATTTATTTTCTCTTTTGCCCACGTACTATAGAATTACAATTGTTATTGTGATAACATTGTCAAACTCTCTGCAGTTATTGGAAGTGTGGCTTATCTGGTTCAAAGTTCTTATGAATACTATCATTACCTCCACGAGGGACTTGATGACTTGGTAATAAATTTTTCTTTTTGGAGGCTTCGTAGGTGAATCTTTTACTGTGCACCCTAATATGTTGTTTGAGCTGAACATAGCCAATTTGCTTGCTGTATATTTTTGATCCAAAAATCTCTTTTTTGTTCATTTTATGCAAACTTTTCTATATTTGTACTTCTTAGTTTTAATTTGTATTTTATTTTCCTTGGTTCTAAAGTTTTTCTTTCATTTCCACTTTCTTGCATTGGATTTTTATCTAATTGCATGTTATTGCTTGATGAATTGAATATTGCTATTGTTGGATTACAATAATACTTAGCTGGGTAGCTTATTTAATAGTCACCATTATACTTACACTAGCACGATGTACCTTATAGGGTTGGGGCTGTGCTTACCGCTCTCTGCAGACAATTATTTCAGGGTTCAAGTTGCAAATTACACTTCAATTAATGTCCCAGCACACAGGTATCGTGTAGATCCTTTAGCTACAGTGATTAAAGTACAATTATTGTCAGGTATGATTAGCTTGACTGACCATATTCCTTAGATTCCTTAAGTCAGTACTAATTATAAATACATTTGATTCTTGGCTTGCTCAGTGTTTTACCCTCGACTCACAGCTCTCTTTTCAGAACAAGAAATTACTAAATATAGATGTTAAAACACTCCATTTGCAGTAGCCTTAAAATGGATAACTTAATTAGAGAATTGAAATACAACCTCGTTGGTTTGATGAAAATGTAATTTAAACATTTATGAACAAAGGGTGATTCAAAAGAGAAAGTAAAAGGAGGAGCCTCAAAGAAATCCATATACCAGGGAATAGCTTCTTTCCACTGTACAAGCGAGTACAATGTGACTTATTATGTTGCAGATAACATCGTTGTTCACACAAAGGCACACCCATTTCGATCTTTATAAATAGTACTCCCTTTGTTTCAATTTATGTGTTTTTTCTTGTTTAGTCTATTTAAAAAGAATTTGAATAAAGCTTCTGTTTTTAGATAGTTATATTACTTGAAAGGAATTTTAAATAATATACTATTCTTTTTTCAACTTTATAAGTAATTTTAGTTGAAGGTATCCCAAGGATAGAAAAATTGAAGGGATGCAAGTATATGTCTAGATAATATGCTCTCAGTCTAGGATAAGATTGTTGGAAAAAATGCTAATTATTAGACAAATTCTATTCTCTTTTGTTTCGTTATCATTTAAGGTTATATCAAAACCTCCAAGTGTTATACTAAATTATGTTTTTACTGTTATGTGCATGTCCAGGTTTAGAAGTAAAAATGACGAAAAATCCAAAGGTTTTCTTTGACTAAAATCGAAGTTTAGCAGATACTCAATTAAAAGTGGTTCATAACTTTTATTTATCGACTTTTGTAGGTGGAGATAATAATCAAGGAGATAATGAAAGCATTTATGAAGACGACATTTGAGATTTGGTTGCACATTGTCTAAACTTTTGTATGTTTACCTCTTTTATTGACATTATGGATCTACTTTTGTTCACTATCCAGTTGAAACATGCATGTGCCAACTGTGTATATTTTGCCTATAGATCAGTTATGATTGATATTTTGTATATTTTGTGCCTATGAGGGATGACACATTATGACGGGGATATTTTGTATATTTTCCACTTATGGCGGCTGATATTATATGACTGCAGTATTTTGAATTATGATCATTCAATTTCGTTTAGTAATTATCATCTTTCGTGGGATATACAATTTCGTGAGTTCAAATATTTATATTTACAGCCCATGCTATTGGAACATATTTGAACTATTCCAATAGGTAAAAGAGAACCGTTGTAGTAGCATTTTCTAAAGCACAAGCTATCAATTGTTGAAACATATGAGAACTGTTCCAAAAGGTAAAATATAACAATTGTTGTAGCATTTTTGATCACTGTATAAAATCCGTTGTAAAACTATAATAATTGTTGTAATTGAACAAATAATTCCGTTGCAACATAGACAAGAGAACTATTGCAAAACATCAATTGTAACAATTTTAACCATTCCAATTGATATATAAAATAGTCGTTATTGAGGGATGAATAACAGTTGCAATAGGTGTACTTTAAGCAACAGTTTTGAGAACTGTTACATGACCCGTTGCCATAGTATTACTGCATCGGTATTAAGGCCTACAACAATGATTTTCTTGCTATTACAGTAGGCTCATTTTCCAGTAGTGTGATGACACCTACTATAACCCACCAGTAGGTAAGCCAACTCATAGTCCGGAATGGCAAGTAACGGACTCTCGAGAGAAAAGAAGAAAGCAGCAGAAAATAAGTCCAATAAAGAGACTAATATAGAGAAATAATCTCAAAACTTGATGAAGTCAGTACAAGAGCTTTTAACATAACCAGAGTACAAGGTTAAATACAGAGTAAATATATACAAATCTGTCTCTGAAATACAAAATAGAGATCAGTCCAACAAAAGAGGGAGAGCAGGAACAACTCTGGACGCCAGGAGCTCACCCCAAACCTCCGATCTATGGAAGCTCTACATGATACACTCGTCAACAACGAGAACTCATACTATGATCTCCGAGGTACAGATGTGTAGTATAGTATGAGTACCAAACACGAGGTACTCAGTAGGCATCGGCCGACTGAGATCTAAAGATAATGGAAGTATAAATAACATTTAAAGTAGGAATATAAACTATAGGCAACTATTTAAGAAACGAAACATAATGGTGCTAATGAATCAATAAGGATAAACTATCCTATTATACCAATAATCAGGGACGAAAGAGCGATACCATAAGTGGCCAGTCAATAAACAATAGTAGAATGTAGAAAAGGATATACAAATATACAATAGTAGTAGGTAGGAAGGAAATGATATACAAATAGTAGTTATAGAAGAGTGGATATACAATCGCACTATACAGACAACCAAATATGAAGATACTACCTTGAGGGAGCTAGTCTAACATCATAGGGATCATATACTATAAGGGAGCTAACTCTGGCATAATCATGGTCTTTAACCTAAATGTGAATAATTAGAAAGTAATCTAGCAATGATAAATCTTACCATAATAATGAGAAAAGAGATCAGAAACGTACCAACAAACTCGGGTACCAATCCATAACCGCCTGCCATGAACTATTCAATAATAACCAAACAGTAACATAACTGGCTAACCCGGACAACCAATAACCTAACCGGGCCCTCATAAGCCTGGAAGGCACAAACAAACACTCAGCAAACAACAATCATAACTTGTATCTATAAAGCCCCCCATAAAACCTATAGATACAAGCGCTAAACAATTATACTGGTGATAGGCAATGCATATGAACGAACGAATGCAACATAAACCAATACCACCATACCGACTGAGTGCCAAACAGTACCAAGTGTATACATCACCTTTGGCTCGCCAGCTTACAAGGCAAGACCTATGAATATCACCCCTTCCGATACGTGGTCCCCGGACAGAGGTATCCATAGGGGACTAGGGATATCTGTATATATTGCCTGGTCTCGAACCAAGAATCCTAATAGCCATCATAACCAATTTACTCCATCCAATACCTGAGAGAAATAAGAGTATAATAAGGAGCCCAGACTCGACCCGAAGCTAAATAAGTGTAATAAGTGCTTGGAATTGAAATGAGAATAAACACGTATAACTTTGTAAATCCATTGTCGAGATCGAATTCGAGACTAAAATGGTGTAATAATATAGAAAGGGTCGGAATCTCTCTCTATCGAAGAGAGTAAATAATGGTAAAAGAGTGGATCACAACTGGACCAAAATCAACCTCGATCTAAGTTTCCAAAGTAGTGTATTTATTTTAAAAGTTCATAAGTCATTAATAAAGGCGGTACGACTTCCATTTAATGGATCAGTTTTAAAGTGAAAAGTGGGAATAAATTCATATTTTGAAAACAATAGTAAAACCAAGGTTTTAAGTTGAAATCGTACCTCTAAATGAGCATGAACGTGTCTAAATGTATGCATGCCATCACTAGTATTCAAACAATACGACCAAAAACGTCTATAAACTAGAACCACATCCTTTCAAAGAATAGAGTACTAACTTGGTATCCAACCGATATCGTAACCATGACCTTGGGCCCAAAAATATACAATTCAACAAGATCTCAGCACTATAATTCGAGAAACTATGGTAAACAAGGGCATAAAGCTACTAATCGGGGTCTAATCGGGGGATATCATCCAATTCACTAAGTAAAATGGTAAGCTTTATACTAAAGGATCCTTCAAGTCAATCATTGTTTAAACAAGTCTATCATTAGGTGTAATAGAATCCTACTACCGTAACGTGTATCCTAGGCTAAGGCTCGAGTTACATTTCTATTCTAAATCCCCTAAATAGGTCAAGTCATGATACAACTAGGTATAAACCTATCCTATAATCTCTACCTAGCATGCGATTCATACAATACACAATCTTATAGAGAAGAGTAGACCGTAGCCTACCTCATAGCCAAACTGCAGTTTCGAACCATTCATGAACCGCTTGTCTTTTCTCCACGATCTCAAAAATAACATCACACTATCAAAATCATAATCTACATGTTAATACAACTAAAATGGTACCCATATTGCAATAATGTATTCTGATCCAAAAATTGAATCTAAAATGGGCCCATGGGTCCACATACGAAATCACAAAATTGGACCCGTCATTAGATCCCTCATGACTGAAGGAATATGTCCCCAAGATTTGGGCACAATTTGAGCTAGATAGACCACTTAAATCAGCCCTAACATTAGAGAAATTCAAGAACTTTAATGGAGAAATCAAGAGGAGAGAAGCTCGGAATATACTAGATTCAGATGAGATGAAAATCACCTTGATGTTCCCGTGATCAACCCGGCCTTAAATCAATGTTCCCCAACTGATTTTAGAGCTCAAAGTACACTTAAGGAGGTTTGGAAATGGATAAAATGGACTTGGGGTCAAGGAAGAAGCAACATAAAAATGGGTCAGATTGGTCGCCTAGGCACCCAATTGATCGCCAGGGTGCCATCACCTAGGTGCCAATGGAGCTGTCCAGGCGCCCTACTTGCTGCCAGCCCAAGGTCTCGCCTATGAGCCACTCTTGGCCTCTCAAGCTACCTAGCCTAGGCTCCAAGATGGTCTGTTGGGCGATGCACCAGAAAACCAGCCAAAGTTTAAACTTCGTTTGGGTGCTCCCGGCCCATTCAAAACCTCGTGGATGTAAACAAACTATGATACCCCATCAATAATGGCATTTCGGACTCAACGGAATTGACAAAATTTCCATCCAAAGTCTTTTTGACAAAGTGTTGGCCCCAAACCCAATGTCCTGTTTTAACAAACATCCGACCACTAGCCCAAAATGAGTTCTGACGCCTTGGGACCCGGACCAAGGGTCCCCTAGCCTAAAATCCATATTTTGGAGCTAACAGCGCTGCAAGAATTTTCATCTGAGGTTGTTTACTCGAATTTTGGTCCAAAACTAATTTCTTAACTCTAAAAGCTCCAAAACAGGGAAATGAGCTTAAAACCCAAATGAACTGCCCGAAAATCGAACCGATGGTCTCGACAAGTCATAAATGACCTGTAGCCATTGTGGGAGGGCACAAAATGCCATAAATGTGCGAAAATTGAGAAAATAACCTAGAAGATCATTACAATATCCACTACTAAAATGACTTTTATTCTCAAAAGTCAATGGATAGAAGGAGCCCGAAAGCTCGTAATACTGAGATAATGGGGCAGCATGGCTAGTGTAAGACTCCCCAGATAACCTCTAAGGTCAACCAATGCTTCCAAGGGATTTCTCTAAAGGTATCTCTTTTTCATTTATATCCTAACTTCACCTTCCAAAATAACCACAAACTCATCCTCAACAACCAACTGGCCTCCAACTGAACTGAGCATGACTGAAGCATGAAAACCTAAACCACATCATACTGATATCACACAGAAATAATTATAACTAAGCGGATACTCAACCAGGATAAAGATAGCCCACTATATGAATTATACAACCAACTCCAAACTCCAAATCTAATATTCTCTTGTCTTTCCAAACATGATGTGTACTCTAAACTGCATGGAGTCTCTTCGGTATCATCAGAGTCTTATTTGCATAATCATACCACACTAACCTGAAAGAATGAAGCTGACCCATTGAAAATCCACATGGACTAGCATATGAACAATGCCCAATAAGGTTCTGCCTGAATACTTAAATGGTGGTGATCAATGTCTGCGATCTCTGTCAAAGTTTCTAACTGGTCCGGATGACTATAGAAACCAATTGTCACGAGTTTGAAGCACACTTTCTCGAAACTGAATGATCCACTTTGGAATGCCCTACCAACTTTAGGTGAAACCATGCTAAGCCCAACTAGAAAACACTTCTCCCACTTAGTAGACATATAAAATTTCTAACAAAAACTGAGAACCAAGGCCAAAAACAGTAGAAACCAACACCATGTGCCATGTGCCACAGACCATTCTCTAAGTATTTATCTAATAAAATCTCCCTGAATTGAGGAAAACTGAATCGATATGTGGAGAGTATGTCTAGTCGACCTATCGACGAAGACTCAACTGAATCAAACTTTAAAATGGCGCTGTCACCAATTTACACAATCCATAGTTATAATCTCAACACCGAAGCTGAGCCACTTGAGCTCAACTATCCAAACCGATCCTAGTGACGAGTAAGCATCCACACTCTTAAAGCCATCACAACTTCCAAGGCGTCACTCAAAAGAGTGAAAAAATCACAATTGGAGCCAACAAGTCTTCACTAAGGTCAAATACCCAAACCAATCTCACTATCAGAAATCAAGCATATACCCCAAACCAATCTCACCTTTAGAGACTAAGCATATATCCAACGGTCACCGAGAGGGCTGAAACTGAAATATCATCGAAGAACATAATCACAACTGAGGAAAACCACAGGCTAATGATATAGGTAATCAAATCTATATCCGTTGAGGGCATAACACATCGAAGCATAACCAGGAACTCACTAAGGTAGCAAAGAGTAATAATGGTAGCCAAATCTCAAGCAACTCAGAAAAATACAATCTTGGCTTACATTTGGTCAAACCAATACTCAATCTATGGCAACGAATACTCAATCCCGAAAGACATCCACTTTGGTTAGTGACAACTGATACACAAGCACATATCACAAAGCAGAAGCATTCCACGAAGTCACATTAGGCCGAACAAATACTGACAAGAGAAATTTCTAAATTCACCTACTTAAAACAACATTAACTCATATGAAGATTGAACTACATCGCAGAAAGAACATAGTACCTAACTCAACACTAACATAAATCGGAATAACAAACCTCAGACTTATCAATCTTAGGAACGGGCTATAGAAAAGGATTGCTACGGCTAAAATCACAACAAAACCATGGAAGGCCAAACCTACCTTCACACAACCCTCTCAACAACCGATCTAACCTCACTAATAGAAAGGAAAACCAACCAATCAAGGTAGCCATCTAAGCCAGCAGACAAGAATTGCAAGAAATGGGGTACTAGCTAAATAATGTTAGTCTAGCCGTCTATTAAGTAAGAATCAATAGCAACCAAAATAATAACATCAACAATAGTAACACCAGTATAAAGTATAGGTGGCACAAAAATGAAAATCAATCCAGTACCACTCTAAGATCACAACAAGGCCAAGATGCCAAAGAAAGTGGGATTTACCCAAGTGCTATACCCCAAGGAAATCACAATACCGATCCACTTAATCCACTACTAAAGAAAATATCTATGAGGGTAGTCATACATGTATAAATCTGCACAAAGGCTTACAACAATCAATATAGCAACATCAAGGCATATAAACACCGATGGGTATGAAAACCACACTCAATCCAAATAGGAACCAAAAGATAGTAAACAAAGAGCGCACCTATAACGATGGAATCCGATGTCATAGTCCTTGACCTAACCGAAGAAGTACGAATCTGAACGCGTCCAAACCCAGACTGAGCATCTGAATGACTAACTGAACAACTAAGTGCATTGCCTCTGCCTGAAGGTGCCATAACTTTAAGAGACTGATCTGTCTGCACTGGCTGCTCAATAATCCCATATCGGGGACACTCTCTGGACCAATGTCCTATCTCATTATAGTCATAACAAACCCCTAAAGCTCTAACCCAGGGAGAAATACTAGCTGACCACAACTAGCTGGCCAACTCACACGTGGGGCACTCCCTAGAACAATGATGAATCTTACCATAATCAAAACATGCCCCTGGAACTCTCTGATGAACTATACATGCTGGCCCAAAACGGTCGCCACAACCTGAAAACCTAGACCGAATACCCCATAATGTCTTACTAGAACTCTGTCCACTTTGACCACCATGACCTAACTGAGAGCCACCTATACTCTAAGGTGCTACCTGAATGGACCCGATAGGCTGTAAGTGCTGATGATCTCTGCTGGGAGGATCCTTACCTCCAAACGGAATACCATTAATATTACACCGCTGACATGGTCTCTTACTGCCACCTTTATAAGTCTCAATACATGCCTTCTCTATAGTCCTCACATGATCAAAAACCTAAGGGAAAGTAGACCCAACTACTATTAAATGATCTGTCGCCATACAGAGTGGTATAGTCAATCCTTTGATAAATCTACGCACCATCTCATGCTTTGTAGGATATAATATATAAGTATGTTTGGTCCACTCAAGAAACCCAATCTCATACTCTGAAATTGATAAAGAGCCCTGCTGAATATTTACAAACCCAACTCTAGCCTGAGAATCACTCGATATACCGGGAACCACTACTGACTGTGACATATCCACGAAAAGGCTCAAAATCCCCAACACGGTATCCTAAAAAGCTGAGGTGTCACAAACTCTGCTGGAGTCTAGGCTGGCCCCAGGCCCTTTGGCTGATGCTAAAGATCCTCAATACAATTCTCTAACTCCCCAGCTTAAGTAACACGTACAGAAGTCTCGTCCGTATCTATCGACAACCTTATGCCATCTATCTGGGAAGGAGTCGAGTCAAAAGAAGTACTTAGAGGTTAATATAAGTATGGGCACACAACAAAGAATCAAGAATTGGAATTTCTTAAGAATGCCCCATAGCCTCCCAAAGTTAGGATACAAACGTCTCCATACTAATCTGCAAGACTCTACTAGGTACTTGCTATTGTACAACAACACCGGTGAACCTATGCTCTGATACCAATTTGTCACGATTCGATTTCTCAAGTTATGATGGCACCTACTATAGCCCACTAATTGGTCAGCCGACCTATAGTCCGAAACATCAAGTAACAGACTATCAAGAGAAAAGAAGTAAACAACGGAAAATAAGTCCAATACAGAGACTAATATAGAGAAATAACCCCAAAACTTGATAAAGTCACTACAAGAGCTTCTAACACAACAAGAGTACAAGGTAAAATGCAAAGTAAATATATGCAAAGCCATCTTTGAAATACAAAATAGATATCAGTCCAAAAAAAGAGGGAGAGAAAAAACAACTCTGGATGCCAGGAGCTCACCCCAAACCTCCAATCCATGGCAGCTTCGCACGATGTACACATTAGCGGAGAGAACTCGTACTATGATCTGCAGGGTGCAAAAGTGTAGTATGAGTACCAAACACAAGGTACTCAGTAGGTATCAGCCGACTGAGATCCAAAGATAATGCAAGTATAAATAACATGTAAAGTAGGAATATAAACTACATGTAACTATTTAAGAAACGAAATATAATGGCGCTAATGAATCAATAAGGATAAACTATCCTATTCTACTAATAATCAAGGACGAAAGCGTGATACCATAAGTGGCCAGTCTATATCTAATAATATAATGAAAAAAAGATATACAATATACAATAGTAGTAGGAAGGAAGGAAATGATATACAAATAGTAGTTAGAGAATAGTGGATATACAACTGCGCTATACGGATAACTAAATGTGAACATACTACCTTGAGGGACCTAGTCTAACATTATAGGGATCATAAACAATAAGGGAGCTAACTCTGGCATAATTAGGATCTCTAACCTAAATATGAATAATCAGAAAGTAATCTAGAAATGATAAATCTGACCATAATAATAAGAAAAGGGATAAAAAATGTACCAACAACCTTGGGTACCAATCTATAACCAGCCTGCCATGAATTATACAATAATAACCAAATTGTAATTGGCTAACCCGGGGAACCAATAACCTAACCGATCCCTTATAAGACTAGAAGACACAAACAAATACTCAATAAACAACAATCATAACTTGTATCTACTACCCCCATAAAATAGATAGATACAAGCTCCAAATAATTATACTGGTGATAGACAGTGCATATGAATGAATAAATGTAACATAAACCTACATTACCATACCGATTGAGTTCCAAACCATACCAAGTATATACATCTCCTTCGGCTCATCGGCTCGCAAGGCAGGACATATAAATAAGTAGCACGACCCAACCGGTCATGATTGGCACCCGCTTTAAACTATGGCAGGAGAACCAAACTAGTCTCACCCTTACTTACTTAAATGTTACTCTCTCATTTACATTATACAATTTTCCATATATTAAATAAGTTCTAAAAGGTTTTCATTTAAATAAACATCTTAGTCAACAATGTCATCATCTATAAAATGAATAGAGTGCGAAAACCTCTATTTATTACAATTCTCGGGACGTGAAGTCACCGTACAAGAACATCTAAAAAGAACAACTAAGTCTAAAACAAACATAAATATCCAAAAAACATAACAAAAGCTGAAATCGTCTTAGTCCCAAATCAAAGGACATAAACATCATAAGAAGATCTGAAGGTTGCCCAGACATGGTGCTCACCCTCGAAATCAGGACTGAATCACTATCTAGAGTAGAGGTCACGTGTCAATGATGTTGCCCAAACTATACCTCCAGGAAAGTATAATGCGGTCGCTGTATCAAATATAGAACCCAACTAGGTTGGGGTCAATCTCACAGGGAATAGAACGGACTTTGATCGAATGCTTGTCTGAGTGATTGACAAGTAAGTAAAAAAGAGGGGGGGGGGGTTTGTAAACAAATAGTAACAGTAACAATTATTGATTGTCGGATTTATGATCAATATAAGAAAGGCACTAGGACTGTGATCCCCAAGATTCCTTAACACCACCGAGTAAATATGCTGGCAAACTATCCCGCTGTGCTGCATGCAAAATCTAACAAGATAGGTTCATCTAAACGTCTCTTGACCTTGGTTAGATGAATTTCACTCTCCTCCTCTCGGTCTCCGAGTGTCGCACTACTAACCCTTGTTCTTGATCTCAGATAACTATACCTTTTATGGCTCAAGTTATTAGATAAAGGTTGATAGCTTTAAATCTCTGTTGTTATTCCTTTTTCCCAATCTCTACTTCTCTCTCGAGCAAGTTTAGAATACAGGAGAGTTTTCAACGTTTGCAACCGTTAGAAGATCAATTATAATGAAGGAAATACCAATACATGATGTCACACCTATTCAGAATTGTTTCGCACTTAATCAGTTTCGTTAATTTATCATGGTTCACACAACCCTAGTTGAGAGATTTAACTACTCATGATTGCAAAAACACATGAAGAATTCAATAATGAAAACATAATTATGAACAAACAAGAAGAATAAAACTGTGAAATCTCAATATAAATCAAAACCCTAGAATCGATGTTTGAGATTACAAGATCAATGTCTTTATGAACCTTAAAACAATGTAATAGAGTCCAAAACAATGTAATAGACAACTATCTAAACATATGACAACATAGTGGTATTTATAGATACAAAACGAATCCTATCCTAAAACATGTAGGAGAAAAAAGTTGGCAACTTTCCATGGACCGTGACTTGTGGTCGTGGACTAAACCCATGAACCGTGGGTCCAGATCATAGGAATCATGCATCAATGCACAATTGCAGAAGTTGACTCACGACCTTGACCTACGGTCGATGAGTCACTTCTATGAAATTTAATTCTGCTCTTTTGTCTTCAAAAACTTCATTCCAGTGCATGTATCTTCCCATATTCTCTATTTTACCTCCAAAACCTATTTTTCTATAAGATAGAAAAGAGAGCACATCATACCTACCAAACATACCCAAGTTATTGCATAGTTTCCTTGTTTTTGGCATCGAAAGTGCCATGTAATCATCGCACATCAACACCCTCAACTTAGAATGTTTGCATGTCCTCAGGAAAACAAAAAAAAACAAACACATTCGATGCGTAACTAAGAGAAACCTAAGAGACCTTTGGCAGTAGACTTATTGCTTCTTGCACCAAAACTTTTTGACCCCCTCCTATTTACAAAAAAAATCACTGTGTGTATATACGCAGCATATTCTTATGACACAGAAGGAATCAAGTGATGTCATCAGATTATGATCAAACAACTAAGCATATATGCAAATGCATTATCCGACCAAATAACAGCTAACAATGCAACCCATGTACTCTCACAGCAAAAAAGTCCCATAAACTAACAATATACTGATGAATATCAACATGGGGACTGGATCAAAACACTCTCTCTCACAAAGAAGTTCAAACAGTGTGCGTGAAATATCATAGGCTTGCCCTTATTTTCTATGCCTTAGTTTTTCGGACAGTTGGACTAGGATCACTATAGGACTTTCATCGTCTTTTAATATAGGCTTAGGGATAGGTGTGGTACATATGGATATGCTGACTTAACACTCCTTGATACTACACTATTTTTGGCTCCACTTTCCAACCATACTCATTTTATTCTCCCTTAATCTCCTTCATTTGTTTTCAGATTTTGGGTGTAATTTTCTTTACGATTTCAATATTTTTTTTCATTTTTTTTTCTTTTTGCAAACTCTATGTTTTCACTTCTTTTCTTCCTTTTTCACACCTAACTCTGTTCTTTTTTTTTTTTACTAAACCCTTCTTCATACCCATATCAAGATACGCATTCTATGATAGCCACCCTCAACTTAGTCAATTTTCCTGAGTTGAGGTACACAATGTCCAAGGACGGACCATGACCAAGACAGGTTCATTTTAAGTTCAAATAGGAAGGTGAATAGGCTAATAAAACAAAAAGGTCAATTAGGGCTCAAACTCGGGATCAAGGGATACTTACTTCATTTGGTCGGGAATTTAGGCTAAAAGTGAACTTATTCTAAAACGGCCTATGATGCTTTCCTAACCACTATCCTATAACCTAGGCAAGACTAACCGGGCAAGTTCTGGATAGTACACATAAAGTGAACTCGGTAATGACCTCACGCACACATAGCACAGGGTTACACTAGCGACTACTACCTATCCAGTTCATGTATTGCTACACTGCAGTCATTTTTCCTATAATACTAATGCCATAACAAGATCTAACAGCTGTCACAAACTATTATAACTCCACACACAGTCCAAAACAAAAATTTCAGGAGGGGTATCCTTTAAACACATAAAAAGCATCATCACACTTTCAAAACTTATTCAAAACTAGATACGGTTCCCCTAGTTTCCTCCTACTTAAACATGAAAACATATAATAATATAAATAACAACCTAAACATACCGGTTCTACTATGATAGCACACTCAGGGGACAAGAAACACGGCAACAAAAATCCCCAGGAGGACATATAGGCCCACAAGTACCTCCGCCCCCACCAAATAAGCATGCATTGTCCCCAATGCATTAGACCGAAGTAAAATAAGAGAGTTAGGAACATAACTGTGGCACCATAGGTGTGTGGGTGTAATGTAGATCAAAATAACAAAAATCAAAGCAAATGTAGGAAGAGCAAGACACCTTGGGTTGCCTCCCAAGCAGCGCCTAATTTAATGTCGCGGTACGACGTGGGTGTCTTAATTTCTCAGACTTTTTCAAGATATCCCTTGGGTTGGCTTCTAGGGTTATCTGAACTATTTATTGCTGAAACCACCCTCATGTGCTTTGGCTGCTTCATAGTTCTGCAAACATTGAATGAGACTTCCTTATTATTCAGCCTGAATTTTAGCTCACCCGGCTTCATATCCACTAATGCTCTGTTGGTGGCTAAAAATGGTCTCCCTAAAATTATGAGCATCTCAAAATCGACCTCACAGTCCATGACAACAAAGTCAGCAGGAAAGATGAAGTTTTCAACCTTGACTAAGACATCACATAATATGCCCACAGGATTTTTGATTGTATGATCCACCATCAATAACCACATTTTTGTTGGCTCGGGGGTTCCCAAGCCTAATTTCTCGAATACTGCCAGCGACATCAAGTTAATGCTCTCACCTAGGTCATACAAAGCTCTGGCTAAGTTAACTGACCCACTTACGCATGGAACTTTAAAGGCACCAGGATCATCTTTCTTTTGCACAAGAGAACGGGATGCAATTGCACTATAATGGTGCAAATCACTAATAGACTCATAACTGACAGTTCTCTTCTTTGTGACCAACTCTTTCATAAACTTTACATATCCCGACATTTGTTCCAGTGCCTCCACCAATTGAATGTTTATAGAAAGTTGCTTTAATATGGACTTGAACTTATGAAATTGTCCATTCTCCTTCTTTCTCTTCAAGCGCTAAGGGAATGGAGGTGGCGACTTAGGAATGGGGATTAGCATTTGTGGGGCTTCCTTTTCTTTCTTGTTTTCAGCATTCACCTTATTTTTATCAGTCTTAGGCTCTTCAACTTCTTTCATGATCTCCCCACTAACAATTTTATTTTCATCCACCTTTTTCTTTATACGTTGAGGGAAAGGTGGAGGAAGTTTTGAAAATGGAACATACTTCTTTAGAGATTCTTTTACCTTTTTTGTGGTATTCATTTGCTCTTCCATTGTAGCATGAACACCCTCCACTTGTTTGGGTGCCTCAATAAGAGTCTTCCCACTTCTAGCTGTACCAGCCATACAGTGAGCATCATTTTTTAGGTTCTGGATGGTGTTGCTCGGAAGTGTACCTTGTTGACGCTGATTTAATGTTGTAGATATCTGCCCAAATTGCTATTGCAGCTGTTTGATGGCGGTCGCATGAGACTCAACTTTTTGGCTTATCCCTGAAAGATCTGCCTTGATCTCTTTTAGATAATTTTCTTGACTCTCCGACCCCTTAACGAGTTTTGTAAGTAGGGTTTCCATCCTTGAATTTCTAGACTCAGCATCACGGTTCCCTGGTGGAACATAAAGTCCACTCTTATCTTTGTAGTCATTTTTTCACCTCCAATTACCATCCCAATCTCTGTCTCTATCTCTACAGCCTGACTTATTGTAATTATCACTGTAGTAGTTTCAACCTTGATTTCCTTGCCTCGAGTTCCAATTGTCTTAGTTAGACCCTTGACCCTTGTCTCGGAAACCCGCCACTTCTCTATCCAAATACTTAGCTTCTTCCTCAGAATCTGAATCTTCATACCTAGGTGCTTTGCCTTGTGTACCTACCACATTAATCTTTTCTGTTCCTTTTGCTGCGATTTACTTAGCAAGTAATCCGATCTCAGTTCTCAGTTGCGCTACTTCTTGAGCTACAGTATCATCTAACGCTCTTTGCTCTACTGATGCTTTAATGGCATAAGTTCCTACTGGCCGGTTTGCTTCTTGAGTGTTCCAACCTCGATTAGTTTTAGTAATATGATCTAAAATCTCTGAAGATTGTTCCCATCTCAAACTCATAAATTCTCCATCAGTGATAGTATCTGCTACATCCTTGGTATTAGCATTTAATGCTATGTAGAAAATCTCAAGTAAATTTCGACCATTCATCCTATGGTTTGGAACATTTTGCAACTTCTTCTTGAATCTTAGCCAAGTCTCGTAAAGTGCCTCAGAATGTAGCTGTATGAAAGTATAAATCTCATCATTTAGTTGCAACATTCGGAAAAGTGGAAAAAATTATTCCAGAAACTGATTCCTCAACTCTTGCCAAGTAGTGATAGAGCCTTGTGGTAACTCAACCAACTACAAAGTCACCTCTCCCATAAGGGAGAATGGAAATACCCTTAATCAAATTGTTTCTTGACTCACTCCTAGATTATACGATGTGCATATCCCCACAAAATTCATCACATGCATTTCACATCATCAGTCAAAAGGCCAGCGAACATCCTTTTTAAGTTCAACAGGTGGATTATAGCACTTGTAATGTCAAATTTAGTTCCTTTGGGTAACTCTGGTGGAATAATGGCACCAGTCTCAATCGGCTCCAAATAAGCCACATCCTCTTCTTTAGGATCGTCATAAACTGGCACATATGGTATTTGTGGGGTTTGTTGTACCCTTGGTCTTCTTTGTCTCTCTTTAAGTGCAACAAGACGTTGTGTTGCCTCTTGCATTGCTCGATAATCTTTATCTGCTTGTGTAAAAGCTGCTTCTCTTACATTTTCTTTATTCGTTAATCAAGCAGTGATTTGCTTAACAGTTTTATGACCAGCCTGATGAATTTATGGCTGGTTATGAATATTCATACCGGTTGTAGGGTCCTGAATTCCGTCAGTATTCACTATTCTTTGATTATTACTTAGCATTTTTCTATTTCCGCATCAAATGGAATCAAGGGATTTCCTTGACTCCTAGTGTTGGACATACACTGGTGTACATCCTATGAATAGTTAGAAAATAACAATTTCAATGAAACCAACACTTGAATAAACACGATCAATCAACTCCGTAGCCGTATTCAACAACAACGACACCGAAATTTGATGTTGCCCAAACTATACCTCCAGGAAAGTATAATGCGGTCGCTGTATCAAATATAGAACCCAACTAGGTTGGGGTCAATCTCACAGGGAATAGAACGGACTTCGATCGAATGCTTGTCTGAGTGATTGACAAGTAAGTAAAAAAGAGGGGGGGGGGGTTGTAAACAAATAGTAACAGTAACAATTGTTGATTGTCGGATTTATGATCAATATGAGAAAGGCACTAGGACTGTGATCCCCAAGATTCCTTAACGCCACCGAGTAATTATGCTGGCAAACTATTCCGCTGTGCTGCATGCAAAATCTAACAAGATAGGTTCATCTAAACGTCTCTTGAGCTTGGTTAGATGAATTTCACTCTCCTCCTCTCGGTCTCCGAGTGTCGCACTACTATCCTTTGTTCTTGATCTCAGATAACTATACCTTTTATGGCTCAAGTTATTAGATAAAGGTTGATAGCTTTAAATCTCTGTTGTTATTCCTTTTTCCCAATCTCTACTTCTCTCTCGAGCAAGTTTAGAATACAGGAGAGTTTTCAACGTTTGCAACCTTTAGAAGATCAATTATAATGAAGGAAATACCAATACATGATGTCACACCTGTTCAGAATTGTTTCACACTTAATCAGTTTCGTTAATTTATCATGGTTCACACAACCCTAGTTGAGAGATTTAACTACTCATGATTGCAAAAACACATGAAGAATTCAATAATGAAAACATAATTATGAACTCATAAGAAGAATAAAACTGTGAAATCTCAATATAAATCAAAACCCTAGAATCGATGTTTGAGATTATAAGATCAATGTCTTTATGAACCTTAAAACAATGTAATAGATTCCAAAACAATGTAATAGACAACTATCTAAACATATGACAACATAGGGGTATTTATAGATACAAAACGAATCCTATCCTAAAACATGTAGGAGAAAAAAGTTGGCAACTTTCCATGGACCGTGACTTGAGGTCGTGGACTAAACCCATGAACCGTGGGTCCAGATCATAGGAATCAGGCATCAATGCACAATTGCAAAAGTTGACTCACGACCTTGACCTACGGTCCGTAGGTCCACCTATGGTCCATGAGTCACTTTTGTGAAATTAAACTCTGCTCTTTTGTCTTCAAAAACTTCATTCCAATGCATGCTTCTTCTCGTATTCTCTATTTTTTCCTCCAAAACCTATTTTCCTGCAAGATAGAACAGAAAACACATCATACCTACCAAACATACCCAAGTTATTGCATATTTTCCTTGTTTTAGGCATCGAAAGTGCCATGACATCATGGCACATCAGTCAACCACTAGAAGATGTTCTGCACTCAACAAAAAGAAGAGTACAAGTAGCATCAGTACATCAACAAGTACTGGTAAGGATCATAGGTCGACCAACTCAACAAAGTACAAGTAAGCAAGTCAAACAATTATCAAACCGATCATAAGAAGATTCATAATCAATGATATCAATCAAGTAACACATCATGAATCATCATATAATTACACTCACAAGTTCACTTTTACAGACTTTCATACTTAATAATTTTCATGAACCATTCATCATCGCATATATTCATCAAAATTGCACTCAATGCGTGTAAATGAGTGCACTTATGCAAGTGTATGCATCATCTCTTACCCTTCTCATCCTCATCATCAACATCATAACGTACCGACATGGTACCCGACCCATTATCATAATATATTATATTGTACCAGCATGGTACCCGATCCATTATCATTACATATCATATTGTACCGGTGTGGTACCCGACCCATCATCTCAACACCTTATCACCATGCAGTGAAAATGCAATGCAGTCATCAATCACAAGTCATGCTAGAAGGCAATCATATATGTTTAAAATCACAAATAAACACAAAGACAAGAAAGACTAAGTGCTACACCAAACCATAGCCTACCTCAACTCCTTTGCTCAAAGTCACCTTTAAGCCACACTTTTCCTCTTTTGTTCTCGTTCAATTAGTTCTTGATCTACACAACCACAAGAATATACACACATTTCAATAATTCATCCCTTTTAACTACTAGGGATCAAAATTACTAATTTTAGCTATAAATTTACCCTATTTAATCATCTTAGGGTTTTCTTATCATTTAAAATTCATTGAATTAGCATAATTAGTAGAAATTTTAGTCCCGTTAATGTTTTCTAACACCCTAGGATCATTACATGCTGAATTTATACATATTCCCACCAGTTTTTGTAAATTTCCATAAACTAAGGTTAAACCTCAATTTCCACCATAATCCATTTCTAGTGATTTTCTAAAGTTAAACGAAGTAAATTCAAATATAGAACATAATTACTTACCTCCAAAGATGGAAAACTTTGAAATCCCTCTAAAAATTGCCTTTTCCCAGAGCTTTAGTGCATTTTCTAAAAGTGGGGAATGAAAAAATTTCTAGGTTTAAAACTAAAATTTTTACTGCGCGTTACCGCTGCAGCAGTTAAATTTCCGCTACTGTAGTTCGTGCATATTTTATTGGAGGCCGCCACTGCAGTTCCCCTGGCCGCTGCAGCGGTACCACTTCAGTGATTACTTTTTCCACTACAGTGGTCTGAGGCAGAAACTCAGGACCTCTCCTTAGTTTTCCTTATTTTACAACACATAACATGAGTTTTGGTAATGAGAACCAACTCCTTCACGATAAATGCTATAACCAGAGTTCTATAACTCCGTTTTAGGTGCCAGAAGTTGCTACAAATTCCTATGCTCATTGACTATCTAATTATCTTATCAAACCCAAATATTACCAATCATATCAATACCAAATTTCATTCAACTACCACACTCTCAAATTTAAGCCGAAACTAGACTAGATCTGAATTCCTCAAAATTTAGCTAAGGGGAGGCTAGGTGCAACTTTTACCTTCTAATTTAGCGTAACGACATTTTAGGTCATTACATTAGATATTAATTTACCACTCATTCATCCCTAAACAACCACTGGTCTAAAAAAGACATAACAACTTGGATAGAGCGTACCTGAGTTAATGAACAAGTGCGGATATCGCTTATGCATGTCCATTTTTGCCTCTCATGTAGCTTCCTAAATGGTACGGTTCCTTCGCCTTCCTCACATCTTTATCTAGAATAGCAATCGGTTCCTTTTCATAGGATAGTTCCTTATCAAGCGATTCCGGGTCCCAATAAATAATGTAGTCACTATCTCTATGGTGTTTCTTTAGCATAGACACATAGATTATGGGGTGAACCCTAGACATACCAGAAGGTAAGTCCAACCTGTATGCTATCGACCCTAGTTCCTTCAATAAATCAAAAGGTCCTATGTTCCTTGGGCTCAACTTGCCCTTCTTGCCAAATCACATCACACCTTTCATGGATGACACCTTCAAGATTACCTTCCCTCCCTTCTCAAACTTAATGTTTCTTATCTTTTTATCTGCATACTTATTCTATCGGCTTTGAGCCACTATGAGCTTCTCCTATATGAATCTCACTTTTCCCATAAAGTCCTTGAGTATATCAGTTCCCCAAGGCCGCACCTCAAACACTTCAAACCACCTAATTGGGGACCACATCATCTACCATATAAGGCCTCAAAAGGAGCCATGTCAATACTAGAGTGGTAGCTAGTATTGTTGGCAAATTCACACAATGGTAGGTATTGGTCCCATTGACCCCCGAAGTCCATAACACAAGCCCGAAGCGTATCCTCAAGAACTTGGATAGTCCTCTCAGATTGACCGTCAGTTTGTGGGTGGAAAGCTGTGATCAGGTCCAATCTAGAACCCAACTCTAACTAAAACCTCTCCCAGAAATTGGAAGTGAACTAAGTACCCCTATCAGACACAATGGACACCGGTATCCCATATAGTTTTACAATCTCTTTCACCTAGATCTTGGCCAACTTAGCCACATTATAATCAACTCTTACCAGAATGAAATAAGCCAACTTAGTCAATTGGTCCATAATAACCCAAATGGAGTCGCATTTCCTCAAGGTTTTCGGAAGACCAACTACAAAATTCATCATTATCCATTCCCACTCCCATTTCAGAATGGGCATCTGCTGGAAAGTAGTACTAGGATTCTAATGTTCGTATTTGACTTGCTGGCAGTTTTGACACTTAACCATAAAATCTATGATGTCACGCTTCATCCTTTGCTGCCAATAATGTTGTCTCAAGTCCCTATACATTTTGTTGGCACCCGGATGTATGGAGTACTTGGAATTATGAGCCTCTGCTAGAATGGTAGGAATCAAGTTACCTACCCGAGGTACACACAACTGACCTCGAATTCTCAGGGCCCCTTTGTCATTAAGAATGGCCTCCTTCGCCTACCCTTATAATACCTTTTCTCTGAGGTTGTTTAATTTCTTATCTTCAAAATGTCTACTCTTAATCTAATCATAGAATGTGGACCTATCCTCCACATGTTCTAACACCTTTCCTTCGCTAGTTTCCTATAATCTTAGAAAATCATTAGCCAAATACTGTACCCTTCTTGTCAATGGGCGCCTGGACACCTCCAGAAATGCTAGACTTCCTATGCTCACTGGTTTTCGACTTAGTGTACCCGCCACCATAGTGGCCTTACCTGAGTGATACAAAATTGAGAAGTCATAATCGTTAATTAACTCCATCCATCCCCTCTATCTCAGATTTAAATCCTTTTGGGTGAACACGTGTTGCAAGCTGCAATGGTCTGTGAACACCTCACAGTTCACTCCATAGAGATAGTGCTTCTAAAATTTTAAAGCGAACACCATGACTGCCAATTCCAAGTCATGCATGGGGTAGTCTTACTCATAGGTCTTTTGTTGTCTCGAAGCATAAGCAATTACATTCCGATCCTGCATCAACACAACACCTAAAACCAAACATGAGGCATCACAAAATACAATAAAATCCTTACCCTCGACAGGCAAGGTTAATACTGGAGCCGAAGTCAACACAATTTTGAGCTTTTGAAAGCTCTCCTCACACTTGTCATCCCATTCAAATAGAACTTCTTTCTGAGTCAAACGTGTCTGGTGCGAAGTAATGGCAATGAACCCTTTAATGAACCGGCGGTAGTAACTGGACAACCTCATAAAACTATGGATTTCTGTCACATTCGTCGATCTGGACCAATTCTTAACTGCCTCAACCTTTTATGGGTCCACCATTACCTCTTCTTTAGAAAACATTTGCCCCAAAAAGGACACCGAAGAAAGCCAGAATTCACACTTAGAGTACTTAGCATATAATTTCTTCTACTTTAATAACTTTAACACAGTACGTAAATGAGCTTCATGCTCTTCCTCATGTTTAGAATAAACAAGTATATCATCAATAAACATAATAACGAACGAATCCAAAAAGGACTTAAACACTCTATTAATCAAACTCATGAAAGCAGCTGGGGCATTGGTTAAACCAAAAGACATAACCAAAAACTCGTAGTATCTATAACGAGTTTAGAAGGCAGTCTTTGGGATGTCCTCAACCCTGATTTTTAGCTAATGATAACCCGACCTCAAATCAATATTAGAGAACACTACAACTCCTTGTAACTAGTCAATAGATCATCTAGTCTAGGCAAAGGATATTTGTTATGAATGGTCACCTTATTAAATTAGTGGTAATCTATACACATCCTCATACTACCATTTTTCTTCTTCACAAAAAATACTGGTGCACCTCACGGAGAGACACTTGGGTGAATAAAGCCCTTTTCTAACAATTCTTGCAATTGGGATATCAACTCTCTCAACTCTGCAGGTGCCATACAGTATCGAGGAATAGAAATAGGTCTAGTCCCCGGCTCTAAGTCTATACAAAATTCAAATTTTTGATTGGAGACATACCCGAAAGATTATCTGGAAACACTTCTAAGAATTCACATACCACTGGAACTAATGTTATATGAGGGACTATAAATTTATCTTCCCTAAGACGGGCAAAAATGCCCTACACCCCCTCTTTACTAACTTCTGGGCATGAATTACGGACACAACCCTCACAGGATTAGACTTAAAGGTACTCTCCCACTCTAACTTCTCTCTGTCGAGCATTACTACAGTAACAGTTTTGGCATAACAATTAAGAACAACATGATAAGGGGACAACTAACTCATCCTTAAAATAACATCAAACTCAAGTCTGCCAGGGTCTTAAACCCCCATGAATATCACATAACACGCATGATAAAGCTGATCAACACATATAGACACCCCCAATCGGTGTAGACATATACATAAGAGTATCAATATATTCACAGTCCAAGTCCCAACCCATAGAAAGTTTCACCGACACATAAGAAAAGGTGGAACCAGATCAAACATTACAGAAGCCATATGATCGCAGATAAGAATAGTACCTGTGATCACCACATCGAAAGCGTCCACCTCAGAACAAATCGAAACTACATAAAGATGTGCCTTATCATCACCTTTGCTGCCACCTCTATCACCCTGCTCTCCATTTCTACCAACTTGTCCTCCACCTTGGTAGGCCTGGTGGACACCCCTAGCTGGGCCAACACGCCGACCTTGTGGACGACCTCTACTCTTTTCTCCTCTACCACGACTTGGTGGAACTAGAGCAGTAGAAGCTGGTTGCTATGTCAACTGACCTGTAGATAAGAAATTAGGGCAATTCCACTTGACATGTACCAAACCTCCATACTCAAAGCATTTGGGCCCAAAAGTAGGCCTCTAAACTAAAAAGGAAGAAAGCATGCAGTTGCTGGCTCGGGAAGGCTAATAATTGACCCCAGATGAGCCCTATGTTGATACTGACATAACTAAATGGTAGGGCTTAGAAGAAACATGCCTTATTGAGAAAGTACCACTAAATTGGCCCAAGGTCTGAGACTTTTTCTATTTTGCTTTCACCTCTCTCTATTTCTCAAGTGCTTCAGCCTTCTTGAAAAATTCAACAGCATCCTGAAAAGGCTTACCAGACACAGCCACAGATAAAGTAGCCATTTGAATCCTTGAGTTCAGACCCTTCAGAAAGTACCTGATTTGCTCATCTTCCGAGGTAATCATCTGTAATGCATAGTGAGACAGGGCATGAAACTTGGCCTCATAGGCCGCCACTGACATGTTACCCTGCTCCAACCTCAGAAACTCACCCTTCTTCTGGTCACGATAAATGTAGGGAACATATTTCTCAAGGAATACATTCTGAAACTGAGCCCAAGTAAGTGGAGGTAAGGCAGTCCTATACTCCATGAATGACCTCCACCATTGCTTAACTTCATTCTGTAGCTGAAAAGAAACAAACTCCACACCATACCTTTCAATAATACCCATCTTATACAAAAGTTTGTGACAATCTATCAAAAACTCAAATTCATCCTCAGACTCTGTACCTTGGAATACTGGGGGTTTCATTTTCATGAACTTGCAAAATAGCCCCTGTTCATCATCAATCAGTACTGGTCCAAGTACCTATTAGTATACATCCCAGTTTCAGAGCTTGTATCTATCCTTGGTACTATAACAACGACCTGTTGCAAAGCTGTGGGTGGGACAGTTGGAACAACTGAAGTGTAGACAGTTCCATCCAAGCCACCCAAAACCCCCAACACTTGTTGGATCACCTCTGCAGATAAGGGCACTTGTGCTGCCCCATTTGGTACTGGTACTTTATTCTCTAGAGCTATCATTTCTTTTTTCTCAAATACCTCCTCTTTATCCTGAGCATGGCCTAGAGCATCTTGCGGTGGGGAAGGGGTCGGTGATCTCTGTCTTGCCATTCGCTCGGATGTTTGTGCTCCACCCCTAACGAGTGTTGTTCCCCGTCCTTTCCTTCTTGCTCTGCCCTAACTCATGGCCTGCCCCAAACAGCGATCTTAACGGCTAGTGCAGGCACTGCTGCTCCTGCTCTGGTGGAATAAGTATTCACCATCTACGAACAAGAGTGAAAGGATCAGATACCAATTTGGATCCCTAGATACCAATTGGAATCAAGTAATAGAAAGACAAGAAGAAAGAAAGATAATTCTTTTCCTAAAGCCCTGTAGCCTCCTAAAGAAAAGAACAGACATCTCAATACCATTCCACAGGACTCTATGAACCCAACGCTCTAATACCATCTCTGTCACGATCCAACTGATTATGATTGGCACCCGTCCTAAACTATGGCAAGAGAACCATACTAATCTCACCCTTGCTTACTTAAATATTACTCTCTCATTCACATTATACAATTTCCCATGTATTAAATCAGTTCTAAAAGGTTTTCATTTAAATAAACAACTTAGTCAACAATGTCATCATCCATAAAATGAATAGAGTGCGGAAACCTCTATTTATTACATTCCCCGGTACCTGAAGTCACCATACAAGACATCTAAAAATAACAACTAAGTCTAAAACCAACACGAATATCCAATAAAACATAACAAAGAATGAAATCGTGTTAGTCCAGAATCAAAGGACATAAACATCATAAGAACATCTGAAGGTTGCCCGAACATAGTGCTCACCCTCAAAATCAGGACTGAATCACTATTTAGAGCCTAGGTCACATGTCAACTTTTGGAAGATGTTCTGCACTCAACAAAAAGAAGAGTACAGGTAGCATCAGTACATCAACAAGTACTGGTAATCATCATAGGTCGACTAACTTAATAATGTAGAAGCAAGCAAGTCAAACAAGTATGAAACCGATCATAACAAGATTCATAATCAATGACATCAATCAAGCAACACATCATGAATCATCATATAATTACACTCACAAGTTCACTTTTATAGGCTTTCATACTTAATCATTTTCATCAACCATTCATCATCACATATATTCATCAAAATAACACTTAATGCATGTAAATGAGTGCATGTATGCAAGATGTGTGCTTCATCTCTTACCCTTCTCATCCTTATCATCAACATCATAACGTACTGACATGGTACCCAACCCATTATCATAATATATTATATTGTACCAGCATGGCACCCGACCCATTATCATAACATATCATATTGTACTAGTGTGGTACCCCACCCATCATCTGAACACTTCATCACTATGCAATGAAAATGCAATGCAGTCATCAATCACAAATCATGCTACAAGGCAATCATAGATGTTTAAAATCACGAACAAACACAAAGCCAAGAAAGTCTAAGTGCTACACCTAACCATAGCCTACCTCAACTCCTTTGCTCAAAGTCACCTTTAAACCACCCTTTTCCCCTTTTGTTCTCGTTCAATTAATTTTAGATCTATACAACCATAAGAATATACACACATTTCAATAATTCATCCCTTTTTAACTAGTAGGGATCAAAATCACTAATTTTATCCATAAATTTACCATATTTCATCATCTTAGGGTTTTCTTATCATTTAAACTTCATGAACACTACTTGAATTAACATAATTAGTTGAAATTCTAGTCCCACTAGTATTTTCTAACACCCTAGGATCATTACATGCTGAATTTATACACATTCCCACCACTTTTTATAATTTTTCATGAACTAGGGTTAAACCCTAATTTTCACCATTAATCCGTTTCTAGTGATTTTCTAAGGTTAAACGAAGTAAATTCAAGTCTAGAACGTAATTACTTACCTCCAAAGATGAAAAACTTCAACATCCCTCTAAAAATTGCCTTTTCCCAGAGCTCTAGTGCATTTTTCAAAAATTGGGGAATGAAAACATTTTCTGGGTTTAAAACTAAAAATTTCACTGCGCGTTACCGCTGCAGCGGTTCACGCCTATTTTACTGGAGGGAGCCGCTATGGTTCCCCTGACCGCTGCAGTGGTTACTTTTTCTACTACAATAATCTAAGGTAGAAATTCAGTACCTCTTTTCAGTTTTTCTTATTTTACAACTCACACCATGAGTTTCGACAATATGAACCAACCTCTCCACAGTAAATGCTATACTTGGAGATTTATAACTCTGTTTCAGGTGCCGGAAGTTGCTACCACTCCTATGCTCATTGTCTATCCAACTATCATATGAAACCAACTATTACTGATCATATCATTACAAGATTTAGTTTAACTACCACACTCTCAAATTTAAACCAAAACTAGACTAGCCCTAAATTCCTCAATATTTAGTTAAGGGGAGTCTAGGTGAAACCTTTACCTCCTAATTCAGCGTAACAAGATTTTGGGTCGTTAAAATATCACCCCTTTTGGTACGTGGTCCTCAGACAAAGGAATCCGTAAGGGACTCGGGATATTCGTATATACTGCCTGGTCCCGAACTAGGACTTCTAATAACCATCATAACCAATCTACTACATCTAGTACTGGAGATAAATAAGAGGATGATAAGGTGATCAGAATCAAACCAAAGCTAAATAAGTATAGAAAAGGTCGAAATCTCCCTCGACCAAAGTGAGTAAATAGTTGAAAAAGAGTGGATCAGAACTGGATCGGAATCAGCCTCGGTCTAAGTTTCCAAAGTAGTGTATTTAGTTTAAAAGTTCATAAGTCATTAATAAAGGTGGTATGACTTCCTTGTAAAGAATCAGTTTTAAAGTGAAAAGTGGGAATAAATCCCTTTTTAGAAAACAGTAGTAAAACCAAGGTTTTTAGTTGAAATCGTACCACTAAATGAGCATGAACGTGTCTAAATGTATACATGCCATTACCAGTATCCAAACAATATGACCGTAAGCGTCTAAGCATCTATAAATTAGAACCACATCCTTTCAAAAAATAGAGTACTTACCAGGTGTCCAACCAGTACCATAACTATAGCCTCGTGCTAAAAAATATATAATTCAATAAGATATCAGCACCATAATTCGAGAAACTAACAAGATATCAGCACCATAATTTGAGAGACTAAGGTAAACAAGGGCATAAAACTACTAGAGGGGTCTAATTGAGGGATATCATCCAATTCGCTAAGTAAAATGGTAAGCCATGTACTAAAGGATCCTTTATGTCAATCTATTGTTAAACAAGTCTATAATCAGATGTAATAGAATCCTACAAGTGTAACAGGTATCCTAGGCTAAAGCTTGAATTATATTTCTATTCTAAATCCTCTAAATAGGTCAAGTCATGATACAACTAGGTATAAACCTATCCTATAATCCTACCTAGCATGCGATTCAAACAATACATAATCTCATAGAGAAAAGTAGACCGCAACCTTTCTCATAGTCGAACCGTAGTCTCGATCCATCCATAAACTGCTTGTATTTGCTCCACAATCTCAAAAATGATGTCGCACTATCAAAATCATAATCTACATATTAATACGAGTATAATAGTACCCATATTGCAATAATGAATTTTGGGCCAAAAATCAGATCTAAAATGGGCCATGGGACCCATGCATGAAATTCCAAAATTGGACCCGTCATTAAGTCCCTCATGACTCAAGGAACATTTTCCCAAAATTTAGGCACAATCCAAAATCAATAGCCCACTCAAATTAGCCCCAACATATGAGAAATTCAAAAACTTTAATGGAGAAATCAAGAGGAAAGAAGCTCAGAACATACAAGATTTGGATGAGGTGAACATCACCTTGATGTTCCCGTGATCAACATGACCTTAAATTAATATTCCCCAACTAATTTTGGATCTCAAAGTGTGCTTAAGGAGGTTTGGAAATGGATAAAATGGACTTGAGGTCGAGGAAGAAGCAACATAAAATAGATCAGATTTGTCGCCAAGGTGCCATCGCCTAGGAACTAATGGAGCCACCCAGGTGCCCTACATGCTTCCAGCTCAAGGCATTGCCTATACACCACTCTTGGACGCTCAGGTAATCTTGCCTAGGTGTCAAGATGGTCGCTTGGATGATGCACCAAAAAGCCATCCAAAGTTCAAACTTCGTTTGGGTGTTCCGAGCCCATCTGGAACCCCACGGATACACACAAACTATGCTACCCCATCAAAAATAACATTCTATACTCTATAAAATCAAATAAATTTTCATCGGAGGTCTTTTCGACAAAATATGAGCCCCAAACCCAATGTGCCATTTTAACCAACTTCCAACCAATAGCCCAAAATGAGTTTGGAAGCCTCGGGACCCGGACCAAGGATCCCCCTAGCCTAAAATCCACATTCCAGAGCTAACGACACTATCAAAATTTTCATCTGAGGTTTTTTACTAGAAGTTTTGGTTCAAAAGCAATTTCTTAACTTCAAAAGCTCCAAAATAAAGAAATGAGCTTAAAACCCAAACTAACTCCCCAAAAAATAAACTGACGGCCCAGCTAAGTCATAAATGACCTATATCCACTGTGGGAAGACACAAAATGCCAAAAAATAATTGTGAAAATGACCTGGAGGGTCATTAAACCAATCTTCAAGCATATATGTAGAACCCTTACATAAGAATGACATGACTATTAGATGATATTTAAGATCATAAGGAATCCCTAACCCAAAGTTGAGTTGAAAACTTCTCTTGTGCCTGAGTTCTAGTGTAATGAGTTCTAGTTTAATATTCTTCTTGGATAAACTTCAAATGACCATTCCTCCTAGTATATAGTGTTAGTGTCCTAAAACCAACCAAATTAAAGGTATTTGAATTATCTTTCCAATGCCACCAACCATTTGTAAATCCAGTATCGGAGTAAAATGTTATGTCCATTTTAGTAAAGCACTGTCAGAACACATGAGTCATCATACGACCCGTACGTCTAGGCAACGAGGCATATGGTCCAACCCACGACTCCTGCTGTAATTTTTCAGCAACTTCCCTGTACGTTAAATAAAGGTTATTTTGATCTTTTTCCAAGATTTTTAGCCTTATACCAAGCCATTTAGGCTATTTTGAAGGGTTATATCATATAATTTTTCAGTTTTCTCCCTCTTAACAACGATAAAAGCTCCCAAAACCTGTCAAAATTCTCTCAAGTAAATACACTCAATTCCTCAGTAAATTCATAATTTCAAAATTAGGATTTTCCTTACAGTCATGATTCTTTTTGTATTTCAGTTTCCCATAACTGGTAGGCTATAAATATATATTTTCCTATGAAATTAAGTACCTTGATATTATCATATTATTGAACCCTAAGTATAATGAGATTCCATGGTTTTAGACTTGTATTATGTAAATTTTATATTCTATTCAGATTATAGAATTATCACGAGTAGTTGCATTCTTCAGAGATGACAGGTTATGAACATCCGATGACTTAGGATTTCATGCATGGATAATTAAATACTCAATCCTTCAATTTCATATGTTATTGTTTTAGCTAAAATAGCTCTCACTCAGTCTCATACATCAAAATCAGTGAACTTCAGTATTATCAGTTTACAGACTCTCAGAGTGATTTTTTGATAAAGTATATTTTGAATAGTATTTTTAGATAATACATATTATTAGACCATTAGCATCTTCATGAGTCAAGAATTAGGATTTAGGTCCAGCCTTATAGAGTCATTCTAAAGCTTAGCCCCCATATGTTTCCCTTTATGCATTTACTCCAGCCATCTCATGTCTCCTATAAACTTACAAGTCTCACGATTCAGAAATACATGATATATTTATGTGTACTCATATCATAACCAGGAGCTTTGACTTATAACAGTAACATACATGACATCCAGATATGCCATCAATGTTCTTGAACACTTTTTCCCAAAAGTAAGTTTCCCAATTTGTATGGTATTTGGAATGCCATCAATAATCGTGAATCCATTTTCTCATAAAACCAAGGTTCACTAGTAGTATGGCAGTCAGGTATGGTATCCATGATTATGGACAAGTTGACATCTAGATATGTTCTCTCAGGTTGACATCCAGATATGTCGTCTCATTGAGCTAACAATTATATTTAGTTGGGAGTAGTACTTAGCACCGAGCGGATAAAAGGATTAAGGCTTACCCTCCCATTAGGCTGAGATCTTTAGTAGCAGTCTCTAAGTCACAAAAATTTATGCCATCATAGGTTTGTTTATGCCATATATCAGATCAGCTCAGCCTTTATACCCTGGCAAGGTATATTGGGCCCTTTTCGATAGGGATTTTACATCAAACTCCATGTTTAGATCACATGGTTATATGTTGGTTAATAGTATCTCCCACATTTTCATACTTTAGTATTTGGATGACCCTCAGTTCAGTCTAGTTCACAGTATCTTAGTTATCTCAGAATATTCATGCGTTTATTATTAATGCTTATCCAGATATATCCGTGCATCTTAGTATACATCAGCATTACTTTTGATTTAAATATTTTATCATCAGCATGCCCAATTATATATAACTTTATGGTTTCAAAATATCCTGGTGATCTTACACTCATGCTTACCATTCAGTTAATCGTTACATATTATTGTTCATATCAATTTTATATTCAGTTATTCATAGTGCATATCTCGCATACTCAGTACATTCAAAAGTACTGATTGCATACCTCTTCTACCTATATTTTTTATGTGGTGTAGATTTAGGTGCTTACTATCAGGATCATAGTCTGGCAGATCACAGCTTCTAGCCAGCAGGTGATAAGTTCTCTTTATTCGAGGACTCAAGTCACTTTGTAGTTCTAGTATTTTATTTCTATTTGTATGTATTGATTTGGGGTAGCTGAGGGTCATGTCCCAACTATCTATAGTCAGTATTAGTAGAGGCTTCCTAGATAGTTAGTCAAAGTTGTTGTATATAGTTCCTGTTTCTATCTCTTTCATATTACAGTTGTTGTAAATTTTTAACAGTGATGTTAGAACAAGTTTATTTCTTTATTAAGCTTCCACTCAGTCAGTTTATATTGCTCATGCATTTTGCCAGTACCGTGGGTTAGCTTGGGATCACTTGTCTTCCTAAGCACCGTGTTATGACTAGGGGGTAGTCTTGGGTCGTGACAAAATCTCAGAAAGTTACTCACATAAACAAATACAAATAACAATATAGTTAGTAAAAGTTTTCAGTACCATCTGGTCATGCAAGGAACACAGTATCGCTTAGGTTTACACATGATGCATCTAACAACCTTTCCTTTGTCATTCCTCTGGCATTGATGACACATATTAGATCTAATCTCATTCCCCTATCGTGTTTTGATTCAAAACAAAGATAATATTCAAGATGGATAAATTAAATGATCATCTATTAAGTCTAAGCATTCAAAATGTTAAAGATTTTCTTACATTCTCATCTATCATCTAACTATTGTGGGACTGCGATGCATTATCCTGCAGAGATTTTTTTCCAGATTCTAATTCTTCCACTATCTCTTTTTACTTTTCCTCCTACCCTCCACTATATTCCTCTGCAGAATCTCAAACATGCTAAAGATAACAATGCATAAAAAAGTTATGATCAATAAAACAATCAATTTTATAGAAAATAAATAGTGAAATTTAGTGGAATACTTCACTTGATGGATGTGATAACATTTTTGAATTTATAATAAAATGGAGCAGATGGATGTCACATATTATATTATATTATAAAAATTAATTCAATGAGAAAAATAAAATAAATAAAAATCACACCTATCAAATGTTTCAGTAATTATCTCAACAACTCTTTTCTCAGTTAGTTTATCAATCAAAGCAATAAATGTAGTATATAAACCTCCAAAAAACACTGAATGTCAAATTAAATTTTTAACTTCTTTATATACAACATTTGTAGCTTCATTAGTTATCTGCCCATCGTAATCATAAACCAATATTTTTAATCCATTTCTATTTGTCACCCTAGAAAGAACTACATATAGTTGTCCATGTGTAAAATTTCTTCAAAAATAATTCCACGTGAGATAGAGATTGTCCTTGACTCTTATTGATTGTCATGGCAAAAGATACAGTTATTGGAAATTGTCTTCTTTGAAACTTAAATGAAATTCTAGCATCAGATGGTGTTAAGGTCATTCTTGAATAAACACTTTTTGTCCAACCATCTATGCCTCTAACGACCTAATCCCTTGTTATTAGTAAATACCTCGATATTAATATAGGGTATAGGGATTATCAAAATTATGTTAGTAAACTTACGTGGAACAACGCAAGTCAAATTTTTGAAATTAAAAAAAAAGCTATGGTCTGGCTGACGTCATCCCACTATAACGGGACTTATTCTGCTATAGCAGTATTGGTATAGCGATATGTCTCCCGCTATAGCAACATGACTCGAGAAGAATCTCTTAAAATGAGTTCTTTTATTTCTTTTCCCTTCTTCAGATGAAAGAAAGATATGGGAAGGCTGTAAAAACCCTTAGGGTTGCGTCCCATGTCTTGGAACCATAGAGAAGAGGATAAGGGGTGAGGATGGGTGCAAACCTATCGATTTTTAGAGAGTAGCGCGCCCATGACCTTAGTACCAAGTTGGAATTTTATTTGGTTCATCTCTTGCGCCGCTGGATGACATCCAGGTAAGATAAGGTTAATTGAGTAGTGTAGACCTGTGTTAGAAAACATGTACGTAATGTAGATAGACGGGAGATTTCATGATTAGGCCTTCAAGCACGGTGTTTGGGTGGCTAAAATTGGTTAAGCTGGGATATATGAGGGAAGGCAGTTGTACTATGCTGACTTTATGTTTATGTTGTAATTATCCTATAAATTATTAGGTGGTTTGCTGTATAGACTCTTATTGATGTGGTTGGGAAGGTAAATACCGATCCTTAGTCTTAATCCTTAAATAAAGTAATGATAAGAAGTGGGTGGTGGAAAATTCTGAATAATCTAGGGTGGTAGTTAGGCATGGGGTATAAAGTGTTGTTTTAGTATGGAGGGGAAATTTAGGTGACATGTTTATAGCTTTCGTGGGTAATGTAGGTGATAGTTGCGTAGTGCAGTCCAACTTGGGTTATATGTGCATGTTAACTGTTTCTCCATATGGTTGTTAATACATGTTGTTTAAGTGTGATCCCATTTCACTAAACTTATATGTATGCTTGTAAATGTTACAAGTGTTCGTTGTTATCTTTTTGTTATGTGATCTTCTTATTTTCCATTATTAATTGTGGAATGTTCGGGTATTTTAGACATTTTCACAGGATATTGGTGGAATAAGGATGAAAGACACTTATGTCTGGGATTTAGTACTTGGACAGAACTTATCCCCTATAAATCATGACTAATAGGCCTTCATAAGACCCATAGAGTGTATGTACGAGGTTCAGGTGAGTTTGACGATTCCATAAGTGAATCGGCGCCAATATGCATGGTTGACTTAAGTCTTATGGTTTGGCTTGATTGGTTTGACTACTTATTCATGTTGACTTGTTGTCTGATTGTTGTTTTTGATTCCTTGTGATCGTGATGAAGTTCTTCCAAAATTGTGCTAAGTGTAATTAACTAAATAAGGTGGTTAGCAAGGTCTGGGCTTGCTAGCTAAAGGACTTGTTGTCAGCTGAGTTGAATTGATAGGTGATCCCTAGAGATGTTGGATCGGGTCTTATTAGAAGTTTTGGTGTGGGTTAAGGTTACACCTAAAGTATGGTTACCTTATTACGGGTCCAGAGTTGTGAAATTATAAGGATAACATTGGTATCTTGGGCTCTGAAATTAGAAAGCTGGGCAGGAGGTAATTGGATAGGTTTGGAATAGAAAAGGTAAGGTTAAGTGAATAACAATATTGGGAAATGGAGCCAAATAAGTTAGGAACTCAAAGAGGCATAGTGGTTGGTTGAAGGGAGGGGAATTAAGTAAGTAGGGGAAGTTATAGAATTTTAGTAACGAATAATACTGAAACTGTGGGAAACAAGAAGGATTTGGTAAATGTAAGATGCATGTTTTCTTTTGAATATTTATGTTACATTGTGTAATCCAATTCGGATTGACAGATGAGGCTTACCGGTGCGTGTGGTTTGTACTGATACTACTCTTGCTATACCCTTTTTGTGGTATAGTCTTTTGCAGGAATCAAGTGTGGTTTTATGATCGTCGCAGATAGTGATCCTTTAGTGGCTTCTACTCCTCTTATTCATGGTGGAAATTGTGTCTAGTCTTACTTTTTCACTTAGAAGCTCTTGTACCTATTTAGACTATATCCTAGGGTAGTTTACTTTTGTATTTTATATTGTAAAAACTGTTGTAATCAAAGGTGGTTATTGCTTTTAATAAATATTTCCGCTTAACTTTTAAAGGGTGGTACGGGGTTCTCCTATCTAGTTGGTTTAGAGTAGGTGCCCTCACGATCTGGTAATTTGGGTCCTGAAAACTTGGTATCAGAGCCTAGGTTATCGGTCTTCCAGTACAAGAGCAAATGTTGAGTAGAGTCCTGTAGATTGGTGTGTTGACGTCCACATTTAATCTTCAGGGAGCTGTTAGATGTTTTAGGAAAATTATTTCACTCCTTTCTTTCCTCTCGTGCGGTTATTCGGTTGTTGTATAAGTTGAGTCCAATTGGTATGTCTTGATTCTGATTGGTATCTCAACTAGGCAAGTGGATGTCACTCGACTCCGCTTGGCTGGATACAAGAAATGAAAATCAGTATCGGAAGGTTCCAATTGGTATCTGGCCATATGGGCTGTGTATAACATGTCAGATGACCAACTCAGAGTCATCAAGTGTGTGATTAGAAGTTATATTAATAAGGTATGAAGAATGATTAATCAATTTTGATTTCTCTGAATTCATATGTTTGTGATTTGTAGTTGCTTGATTAATTCTGAATTAGTGACAGATGAACATCGTAAGTTGCTATGTTTTGTGTGGTATGTGAAGGAATTTGAATACGACCATTGCTTGTCTTGTTGATAGCAACATAAGGGTCCCATCGGTGCATAAGGTTAATGTAATTTGATACTTACGTGAAATCGTAGTTGCTTGAATTATGGTAAATATTGTGATTAAGAAAGGTCATAACTTGCTTACATGGTAATGGTGTAAAATCATAGAAAGGAGGGACTGAAAATCCACAATATCGGTGGTTGTCAAAAAGAGGTTACACTTGTAAATTATCACTTCTTGAAGGCCTTATGTGGTTATAATGTGGTGTTTAGTTTCTATTTTGGCGTGGCTGGGTTCGTTCTTGGTGGAAATACCAAAGCTTAAGTGTTTTCTTGATTGTATTATTGGTATTAAAAGGTTTGGGGAGGAGAAATTGTTGAACTTAACAAAAATTTGGGCAACTACTGATCTGGGCTGCCATAGCAACACGAGGTGTCGCCATAGTAAGAATTTTTCTGCTATAGTGATGTCGCTATAGTGACATGCATGTTGCTATAGCGACATGGGTGAGGCAGTAGCTTTTCCCTATTTTCCCTTATTTTCGTCCTTCATTTTCGGCTTATGCGGTTTATTATTAATGCAAATAGAGAACTAGCATCTATGTGTGTAAAATAAAGGAAAAAGGGAAAAAGAAGTGCATCATTTAATACATACCCCAAATGGGGGCAACCCAAAACATAAATGTATAAAAAAGGGGGGAGAGAGTAAAACCTAGCTGGGTGCCCTGTCAGTCACGGGCTGCTGGAGCAGGGTCATCTCCTTAAGTATCACTCAGCTAGGGAAACTTCCTCAAGTACTCCGGCTCCAACTGGGGAAGATCCTGGCTAGGAGCCATACACCCGAACATGACCTTCATGGTCTTCCACATCCAAGCGAGCAAACAGTCCCAAGAGTGTCTCTTCATCAAGTTCTTTGTAGAGCGTTGAAAGGTCCTGGACAGTGGAACAGGCTGTGGAACTATAGGGGGCCTGCTCTATGGACCTCATAATAACAACCAAATCTGCCTCCAGCTAGCTACTAGGGATTGGGGGCTCGGACTGGGAGGGAGGGGCATCATCATCATCCTCATCCGCATCAAAGACATCCTCTGCCGCCCTGCTGCTCTTTGCCTCACCTTTCTTCCCCTTCCTCCTCTTTTTAGAGGTGAGCACCTTCACCCTGAGGGGGTGAATGGGGATTTACATCTCTACCTCCATATCATCTAGCTCCTTAGGCACCCCAGCACATCGACACAGTGTTGAGATCAGATTGGGAAGGAAGGAACCCTTCTTAGTGCCCCAGTAGAAGTCTTTCCACTCTATCAGGATTTGGGCCCCTATATTTAGTCTAATGCCCTGAACAACACATACCATCACTAGATACTGAGGGTAGGTCACATCAGAAGGGTTTCCCAATGAATGAATCCTCTGAGACACCAGTTTCAACCACCTCCGAGCATTGACTGAGAAATTGGTACTAGTAATGTCCTCAGTAGTGGGCAAGTAGGCTCGCTCTCTGAACTCCTCTGGGACGAGAGTGTAACGCAACCACTTCATGTCCATCTCTCAAAACTTAGCCAGATAATTAGTGTTGGGGATGTGTGGCACCCCGAGCACTTCATTGATAGTGTAAATGTTCATCGGAACATCCATACCCCGGATGCGGATAGTGGGAAGGGGGTTGTCCTAAAGTACAGTAGGGAGTATAGCGTAAAACTCCCTGACCCATCCTGAGACCCCATTAGGGGGAACCACTACTAAATACCCCCAACCAAACTCCTGAAGCCGGTTATAAGACTCTGACACTTTCTCTTCCATCTCTCTCATAGCGAAGCCCCGCTCATAGCAAAGCTTGGTCTATCTGTAGTCGTGATATCTCTCCCGACTAGCTTCATGGAGAAATCTTTCATAGGAGGGGGCATTTTCTTGGTTTCTAGCCATTACATATGGATGACCTAAAAATGTTTGTGAGGAGACCCGTTAGAAATCATAAAGCATCAAGAAAAAAAGCGAAATTAGAAAAGGCGATTTTTAGCTTTTAGCTGGGAGGCAACTACTTGCAGCCTCCCTCTTTAGCAACCGACATGACTCTATAGCGGAATCCTTATAGCGAGACTTTCTCTGCTATAGTGGTGTTGCTATAGCGACAAGGTCTCTATAACGACCTTCATCATTTCCAATAGCCAAGATGTGGAACAATGGAACCTCTTGGCCCAAAAAGTCTCATTTTCAGTTTTCGACTTTAGATTAGTGTTTCAAAAAGTATCCTAGAATGACTTTACACAAACATTTGGGCATGACAACTCTTAAATCATGCCCAAATCATCAAATAAAATCCAAGAAAAACCCTTCGCATTCTCTTCCATTACGAGCTCACTAAGCCCGTAAACTTTGAGTCTCTTATGCTCAGAATGGTATAGAAAACATAAGGGAAGCACCCATGCTTCAAACTTTTGACCCAATTGAGCCCAAGAGTGAAATTCGAAAAAAGAACTCATCTCCAAAACCTATTCTATTCCATGAAATTCAAGCCTAAAATCATGCAAATTGCAAATAATGAAGTAACAAGTAGTAGGTAGTCGAGTGTTACCTTATTTCGATGATGAGAGCAAAGTGATCGGGGAAGGGGGAGAGGGATTTTTTTTTGAGTGAAGGAAGAGAAATGGCAAATAAACCCATTCCTCTTCCCATTAAATTGTTTCAGGCCGTTATAGTGATATGTGTTGCTATAGCGACATCGCTATAGCGGGATAAATGTCGCTATAGTGGGGTCCTACCTTAAAACCTCGGGAAATTTTTTTTAGGCTTTGAAATTTTGAACACCCTATTTGATTCCACTAATTTGATGAGGCCCCAAATACGTAAGGCACTCTGGAAAGTGGGTTCTTCATTTTATATCGTGCCACGTTGATCACAAAAAACTCTTCTAATAAGATGGATAATGGGATTTTGTACTAAGGTTTTAGTAACCAAGAGTTTTGGGTGTTCGAATCCCCATAGTTTGACTTTTGATCTTGACCCAAAGTTTAGGAACCCTATTATCGGTAATTAGTTGCCTATGATATAGCGGGGAGGACATTAAGCTCAAATCTAGACTCAGACTACTCCTTCTTCTTGATCTTTCAGGGATGAACAATGGGTAAATTGGTATCTATTGTAATGACCTAATCCGTCGTTACTAGGAAAATGCCTGGATATTAGTACAGGGTACGGGGATTATCCAAATTATGTTCATAAACTTGCGTGGGGCAATGCAAGTTAAATTTTTGGAATTAAAAAAAGAAGCTATGGTCGGGCTGACTTCATCCCGCTATAGCAACATGTCTCCCACTATAGCAATATGATGTAAGCATAATCTCTTAAAATGAGTTCTTTTATATTTTTTCCCCTCTTCAGTTTAAAGAAAGATGTAGGAAGGCTCTAAAAACCCTTAGGGTTGCCTCCCATGTCTTAGAACTATAGAGAAGAGGACAAGGGGTGCGGATGGGTGCAAACCCATGGATTTTCGAGGAGTAGCGCTCCCATGACCTTAGCACAAGGTGAGAATTTGCTTTTATTCGTCTCTAGCACCGCTGGATGACATACAAGTAAGGTAAGGTTAATTGAATAGTGTAGACCTGGGTTAGAAAGCATGTACATAATGTAGATGGATGGGAGATTTCATGATTAGGCCTTCAGGTACGGTGTTTGGGTGGCTAAAATCGGTGAAGCTGGGACATGCGAGGGAAGGGGTGTCATGACCCAAGACTACCCCCTAGTCGTAACACGGTGCTTAGAGCCACAAGTGACCCCAAGCTAACCCATAGCCTGACATAACGCCATAAATACTAAGATAATCCAGAAATTACTCATGCAAAAGTTAATAATCTAGATAATAAGTTTGGCAATACGCCCAAGTGATAATATCTGAATGAAACTCATAAATCTGAAAATATAATCTAACTGACTGTCTGAAAGCCTCTAAACAAGATGAGTTATTGGGACAAGCCCCCAACTAATTCCAACTACATGAAACTGAAATAACATAAAATAAAACACTGATAACTAGTCCCCGAATGATGAGGACTCACCAAAGTACTGCAGCTAATGTGATAGGAGATCGTACTAGGCGCGATCCGGATGTTGAACATGGGAACCTATATTATAAGACAATATAGCGTAAAGGAAATTATGCGATCAATACTTTGAATGTACTGGGTATATGGGCTAGGAAAATAATTGAAGTAGGCTGAACATAATGCATGTGACATGAATAAACTAATGCAAGACCAAGTAAAAAACATGTACTGATAGATAAGCTGAAATACTAAATACATGGTCAAACGAGGTCTGAGACTAAACTGTGGGAGCTACTATTAATCGATATACCCTATCTGAGCTAAATAGGGCCCAACTAGTAACACTCGTTGGGTGGGTATTCAGTACCTTGCCAAGGATATGTGGATCCACTAACTAATGTCCAAAAGGACTATACTATTAACCTACAGTGGCAACGTTGTTTTAGGACTTGGGCTATCTGAACCCGTATCCTCTCGGTGCTAAGTATTACTCCCAACTGAAGGTAAACTGATATAGTGAAATACTCAAAATAATGATTTTCTCCAACTAAAAGATAAGTGCTTTATCTGAAAGCATTCTAAATCATGAAAATTGAATGATTGAGTACTCAGATGAAAATGCATGATATCCTAGGTCATCGGGTGTTCATAACCCGCTATCTCAGAAGAATGCAACTACAAATGACTATTCTATAAACTGGACACAATATGGAATTCCATAACTCAAGCCCAAAATCAAGAATTCTTTAATATAATAAGAGTTCATAATTATGAGTATTTAAAGGTTCTCAAATTTATGGGATAACATATATTCATGGTTCAGTCAAAGCAAGAAATTGAAAACTAAAGGAATTCACACTTTTCATGGAAACCCTAGGCTTGAAAGGTGAATTAAACTTGAGGAGTTTGAGTTAACTTTGGGACTAAATGGGTGAAAGAAAACCATTAATGAAATCCCACATACCTGGAGATTAAAACCATGGCGAAATCTTTGGAATTGGAAGCTTGAAGAAGATGAACCCTAGTTGCCTGAAGAAGAGAGAAATAGTCTCTTTTCTCTTGTGAATGCTAAGTTTCTATTGTTGTTTGAGTAATGAGGGATTAGGGAAAATTTTAGGCTTAATAATCATATTTGGGAGGACTTAAACAACGTATTTTAGATGTTAAAAGAGTGGGAAAATACCTAGGTGCCCTCATAAAAACGTACTGGAAAAACTGCTGGGAGTAACTCACGAGACCTTCCCACGATCGTGGGTTGTGATCGTGGTATGGGCTAGACTTTTGGATTCTATGAACATGATCAGATGATCCATGGTATAATCATGGGTCCCACTCATAATCGTGCTTGGTTCGTAGCTTGGAAGTTCAAGCGGATCAAGTTTCGAAGTCATGATCGTGCCTTTAATCATGGTTTCAAAGCACGGTCGTGCTTACCTTTCATGGTTGGAAGGTATACATGTCAACCTTCATATTTTTGGGGCTGTTTTGATCATACATAAGCATTGTACCATCGTACAATGTAACCACGATCTTACTTACTATCGTGTGTTCTTACTGCTGGACAATGCTTTACTAAAATGGCCATAACTCTTAGCTACGACATCTGATTTGGGTGAATATGGATGCATTGGAAAGGTAATTCAAATATTTATCATTTGGTGAGTATTGATATCAAAAAAACTTAGAAACTATGAGGTATACGCGTTTGAAGTAAACTATAGCAAGATTCTTCATATGGAATCCACAGGTAAGAAAGGTTCCAACTTGGCTATGAGTTAGGAGTTATTTGTGGCCTATGTCTAAATCACTTCTAATACAGCTTAAATATGAAGTTTAAATTCACATGTACTTGAATCATGATTCAAATCTTAGCTTGAGAATTTTGGGGTGTTACAATATCTCTCTCCTTGGGGTCATTCGTCCCCGAATGAATACTAACTAAGCTGAAGAGTTAGGGAAAGAGATGCAATCCCAACACTAAATTTCTAAGGGCTGAATACTGACATGATAACTGAAACATGGAAAGAATTTGAACTCACGAATGCATGGCATGACATGAGAGTAACTAGGTGACATGGATTAGAGAAAATTAATTAAGAGGAAACTATTACCTTGAGCTGGAGTAGAGTTCGAAGAGAAAAGATGAGGGTATTTTGTAACACCCCATACATTTTCGAACCTAATTGATTATCGTAACATTTATGGAATTATTTAAACTTGAGATGGTTGGTGTATTATGCACTAATTTTTGTTGGGATGAATTAACATGTGCTCATGGGCTCAATTTAATGCCCAATAATTAAGCAAAAGACATGGCCCAAAATGGAAAAATGACCCATTCTTAAGTTGACCAAGTAAGCACACATTAATGTTTGGCTAAGGATGACTACAAGGGACTATATAAGGGTTAAAATCAGATTGTTATTCAACACAACACACATGTCTCATTCTAGATTTTTTCACACATTCTCTCTTCTCTCAAACCCTAAGCTACTAATCCCTTTGGACAAGATCATTCCTTTGCAAGCTTTGGTAAGTGTTTGATATTACATTTTAATATATTATATGCATGAGAGGGTGTATAAATCATGTTGGTTATGTTGACAAAGTGTTGAGCAGTCCACTATGTGTGAAATAGTCTACTTTTGGCTTAATCGGTAAAGGGTTTTGCCTTCTAAACTTGAAAGTGGACTTGTGGTCTTGAAGGAAGTGAATTTTATGGATTAGATGTCAACATATAAGATATGTTTATGTCCCTAACTTGCCTTCTCTTTGTGTATAACATTTGGAATTGTTGTTGTGAAAATTATGCATGGAATTGGTAGTGTATTGAAACAAAAATGTAGTTTTGTGATGTTCATGTGCGTTGTGAAACCATGATTGTTTTTTGGTATTCCATTTAACCCAAAATATGAAAATATAAGCTTACTTATGGCCATGAACCATTTATTACCAAAAAGGACCCAAAAGAGACACATTTTACCCGAACCGGGCATCCGCCTTCGCAGATGGGGCACCTGTGGGCGCAGATGCCAATGAAAGTGGCCCTAGACAAGGCCAGAGGGGTACCTATGGCTGCAAATCAACCACATATGGGTGTAGGTGGCTTTGCAGGTCCAACCAGAATTCCGTTTTGCTTGTTTTTGCATCTCTTTGACCCCCCAAGGCCCCTATACCCTTCTTGGATGCAATCATCAACTTATGGTACCCTTTGAATAAATCTAAGGGGTCGTTCGGAGGCATGTTGAAATATATTAATTATGTATTGTTTTTAATGTATCATTGTGAAAGGTATTTAAGTGACTTGAGGGAGTAAATGTGACGTGGTGTTGAAGGGGAAGTGTAAAGCATAAACTTGGTGTGAAATGCTATTGGTTTATGATGTCTTGGTTTACGTGTGGCATGTTTTGGTGTTGTTGTTATGTTGATGCAGTAAATGGTATTGAAAGAGGGTGAAGTGACATTATATGGCAGTCACGTAGCTCATTGTCGTCTTATGCATTTGTAATGTAGTTAGTTGTTAACGTGAGCTCCGTTATGTACTTGTGTTGTAGAGTAACACGTAAGGAAGGAGATGAATTGTTGTATTCACATATTGGATTGTGTAATCATATTGGGAAGATAAGGTATGTAAGGTTACTCTTCCGTATCCTTTGGCAGCACCTATTGGTCACATCGTTACCGTACTTGTTTCCATTTTGAAATGTTTCAAAGTATTTCATTTCAGGTTTGTTGGAAATTGTTATTCATATGTTTCTTAATCATTGACCAATGTTTCAAAGCTCCAATAATGTTATAACCACCAATGTATCAATCCCACAAAAGTAAAGGAATGAAGTAATGCATATATGGTTTATTGTTGAGAACGGGTGATAGCTCAAAGGGGCACAAAAGTCTAGCTAAAGCCGATCCCGAGATTATTGGATCAGGGGGCAGCTCAATGGGGCGTAAGCCTAGATTGAGCCAAACCTGGTAGGGACAGCTCAATGGGGCATATAATCCTAGCTCGAGCTAATCCTAATGTTATGTTATGTTATGTTATGATATGTTATGACGCACTGATCAGTTGGGGCACGATGAATAAATGAATAATGATGAATGATGATGATAATGAACGTAAAAGCAAAAGAAGTAATGAATGTAATGTACATGGTTTCACACATACAGAACGATGGTTTATCCATAATGTTTATTCACTTGTATTTGATTCCATTGAAGTTCTTATGTTTCATGCAGTTTCTTATAGCTTTACATACTAGTACATTCATTCATACTGACGTCCCTTGGGGGACTTACCTTACTTCCTACAGACACAGTTACTAGTAGACCTCCACAGTAGGATAGGGTCATCTGCAGACTATTGGTGAGCTCCAGATTGGTTCGGGGCTTTCTGAGTTACTTGTGTACAGTTGTTTTGGTACTATGTAAAGGTTGTATAAAGCGGGGACTTGTCCTAACTTTAGGTTGTTTATGTATTTGTTAGAGGATTTGTAGACGTTGTAAGAGGAATGAAGGAATGTATGTCCATTTTGACGTGGTGTGCCTAACAGCCAAGTTTTATATCTATTGAATATTTCTCCATGACTTCCGCCATTGGTATCTTGTATTTATATGTGATAGAATGTTGTTCACTCAGGGACATACATATGAATGTACATGGACGTAGATTGGTTCTCTCGAGGCTTTAACGGCTTCGGGTGCCAATCCGCCTCAATGGGATTTGAGGTATGACAAAAGTGGTATTAGAGCGGGTTGTCCTAGGGTGTCTACAAAGCCGTGTCTGAGTAGAGTCTTGCTTATAGATGTGTTGTGCACCACATTATAAGTAGGAGGCTACGGGACATTTAGGAGTTGTTCCTTTTCTTCATTTCCTAGATCGTGCATTAGAGCCAAATTTGTAGGTGGAATAATATCTGTCCATTGGACTTGGTTTTCTTTTTGTATAGTAATGCCGATTACAAGACAAGGTAGGGGCAAAGGTAAGAAGGTAGACATGCTTGCTGGAGAAGGAACTAGTAGATCACCACCTGACCAAGATATTCAAGGTGGGGCCAAAACTGAGTTTACATCGCGGGCTTCTTCTCCTCTCCCAGTTCCAGGGGGGCCACAAAGGAGATAAGTATCCCAGAACCACCGGTTAATGCTATCGAGCAGGATCTCAAAAATGCAGTGCAAATGTTGACTCGTATAGTTGCTGTACAACATCAAGGACAAGTTGGTCCAACTACAAGTAATGACGGTGTGGATAGGGAAGCTAGTCGGCTGACACAAGATTTTCTGAAATTAGACCCTCCCACCTTCACCAGGTCAGATCTGAATGAAGACCCCCAAGACTTTGTGCACCAAATTCAAAGGGCTTTAGATGTTATGCATGTGTCTGGTATAGAAAAAGTTGAACTTGTAGCATATAGACTGAAAGTAGAGGCTATATTATGGTACGAAGATTGGAAACTATCCAGGGGTATCGGTGCACCTCCAGCTAGTTTGGAAGAATTCTAAATGGCATTCCTAGATCATTCTCTTCCATATTAGATCTGAGAGGCTCATGCAGACCAGTTTTTAAATCTTCATCAAGGGAATATGAGCGTCAGGGAGTACAATCTTTGATTTAACTCTTTGGCTCGATATGCTCCTAATGTAGTAGCCACAATGGACGACAGAGTCCATCGATATGTGGACAGATTGGAGCCATATTTGGTGAGGGATTATACTATTGCTGCGTTGAACAGAGATATGGTTATAGCCAAGATACAAGCTTTTGCACAGAAAATGAAGGATAAGAGGCAAAGGAGAAGAACGCAAGAATTTGAAAGAGGGCCGTCAAAGAAGGCTAGACCTATGAGACAGTTCATGGCGTCCCAAGGAAAATTTAGGCCTCGGGTTTTTAATAGACCGCCTAGACCATCATTTTCTTACCTCACAACAAGTACTCCATCCCAATTTTGGGGGTTTAGAGACAGCCATTTTAGGCAGAGAGTGGGATTTGAGGTTCATAGACAGTAGGATTTTCTCGTCAACCGTGTCAGCACTGTGGAAAGTTTTATTTAGGTGAATTCTGGTTTGGAATGAATATTTGCTTTCGGTGCGGTATATCGGGGCACGTGATGAGAGAGTGTCTACAAGGGGCACGGGTAGTATGGCGTGACCTATGGGATCAATCGTTGCATCATCATCATCGGTTCCTTCCTTAGGCCGAGGTGTGCAGCCTGCTAGTCGTGATAGAGGTTCTAGAGGAGAAGCCAGTTCTATTGGAATACAGAACCGTACCTATACTCTAGCGGAACGGCAGAATTTGGAGGCTTCTCCTGATGTAGTGACATGTACATTATCCGTCTTTTCACATAATGTATATGCATTGATTGATCCGGTTTCTACCCTATCATATGTTACTCCATTGATTGTTAAAAATTTGAAAGAACACCGAAATTACTAGTCAATCCATTTGAAGTATCTACACCAGTTGGTGAATCTATTGTTGCTAAAAGGGTATATCGTAATTGTATAGTACCTGTTTGTGAGCATGATACGTTGGTTGATATTATTGAGTTGGAAATGGTGGATTTTGATGTTATAATGGGTATGGATTGGTTGGCTTCTTGTTATGCCATGGTAGATTGCCAAGTTAAGAAGGTACATTTCCATTTTCCATAAAAGACAGTCCTTGAATGGAGGGGTAATGTTGGAGCACCGAGAGGTAAATTTATTTCTTATCTTAAGGCAAGGAAAATGATATCCAAGGGGTACATATGTCATCTAGTAAGAGTGCAAGATACCAATGTGAAGCCACTAACTCTTCAATCGGTTCCGATGGTAAATGAATTCCTTGATGTATTTCCTGAAGATCTTCCAGGTTTGCCTCTAGAACGGGAAGTGGAGTTTGGTATTGATGTGATTCCAAACACTCAGCCTATATCTATTCCTCCGTATAGAATGGCCCCAGTAGAGTTACGGGAATTGAAAGAGCAATTAAAAGACTTGTTGGACAAGGGATTCATAAGGCCTAGTATGTCCCCTTGGGGTGCACCAGTGTTATTTGTGTGAAAGAAATATGGCACATTGAGAATGTGTATTATTTACCGACAACTGAACAAGGTGACAGTCAAGAATAAATATTCCCTCCCAGAATTGATGATTTGTTTGACCAATTACAGGGTGCCAAATGCTTCTCAAAGATTGACCTGAGATCGGGATATCATCAGGTAAGGGTTAGAGAAAAAGAAGTACCCAAGACAGCTTTTCGAACACAGTATGGTCATTATGAATTTTTAGTTGTGTCATTTGGACTAATAAATGCACCCGCAGATTTTATGGATTTGATGAATTGGGTGTTCAAGCCATTCTTGGATGTGTTCGTGACAGTATTTATCGGTGATATTCTGGTTTATTCAAGATCAGAAGAGGACCATGCTAATCACTTATGACAGGTGTTAAGAATTCTTCATAATCGTAAGTTATATGCAAAGTTCTCTAAGTGTGAATTTTGGTTAAAATCTGTAGCATTCTTGGGACATATTGTGTCGGATGAAGGAATAAGGGTTGATACGCAGAAGATAGAAGCGGTGAAGAATTGGCCAAGGCCTACGACGCCTATAGAGATTCATAGTTTCCTGGAATTAGCCGGCTATTATAGAAGATTTGTTGAAGGGTATTCTTCTATTGCTGCACCTTTAACAAAGCTAACCCATAAGGCAACCAAGTTTCAGTGGAATGATGCATGTGAGAAGAGTTTTCAAGAGCAGAAAAATAAATTGATGTCTACACCCGTGTTGGTACTTTCAGAAGGTACAGAAGGGTATGCGGTATATTGTGATGCTTCAGGAGTTGGCATAGGATGTGTATTGATGCAGCATGGTAATGTAACCACTTATGCCTCAAGATAGTTGCGGCCATATGAGAGAAATTATCCAACACATGATCTTGAGCTAGCAGCTGTAATATTTACTTTAAAGATATGGCGCCACAATTTGTATGGGGTTCATGTTGACATATATGCCAACCACAAGAGTTTGCAATATATCTTTAAGCAGAAGGACTTAAATCTGAGGTAGCGGAGATGGTTTGAACTATTAAAAGATTATGACATTGATATCTTATATCATCCGGGGAAAGCAAATGTGGTAGCTGATGCATTAAACCATGAAGCAATCGGAAGCACTAATGGCCAGTTGACGGAAAAGCAAGATATAGTTAAGGATCTACATCAACTGGCTAGCTTGAGAGTTCGTCTTCTTGAATCTCCATACGAAGGGGCTATTGTGCAACATGCGACAGAATCTTTATTAGTAGTTGAAGTAAAGGAAAAGCAGTATGTGGATTCTATGTTATTGCAGCTGAGGGAGAATTTACAACAAGGTTTGACAAAGGCATTTGATCTTACACAAGAGGGAGTGCTTCAGTTCCAAGGTAGATTGTGTGTACCGGATGTAGATGAGCTAAGAAGATGGATTATGACAGAGGCACATCATTCACGATATTCTATACATCCAGGAGCCACCAAAATGTATCATGATTTGAAAGAAATGTATTGGTGGGGTAACATGAAGAAAAACACTGCAGAGTTTGTAGTCCAATATCCCAATTGTCAACAAGTAAAAGTAGAGCATCAGAAACCTGGGGGTTATATGCAATGTATAAATCTTCCAGTCTAGAAGTGGGACATGATTAACATAGATTTCATCACAGGTTTGCCTCGTACACTTCGAAAATTTGATTCCACATGGGTAATAGTTGATAGGCTTACCAAGTCAGCGCACTTCCTACCTGTCAAGACCACTTATATGGCTGAAGATTATGCACGGTTGTATGTTAAAGAGGTAGTGCGACTACACGGAATTAAAATCTCTATTATATCATACAGGGGAGCTCAATTTACTGCACACTTTTGGAAATCTTTTCAGAAGAGTTTGGGAACCCAAGTGAATTTAAGTATGACTTTTCATCCTCAGACAAATGGACAAGAAGAACCTACTATCCAAACACTTGAAGATATGCTACGAGCTTGTACATTGGACTTTAAAGGTAGTTGGGATGATCATCTATCGCTTATTGAATTTGCCTACAATAACAATTATCATTCAAGTATAAAAATGGCACCTTGCGAAGCTTTATATGGAAGAAAGTGTAGATCACCACTTGGATGGTTTGAAGCTGGTGAGACTGCTTTAATTGGGCCAGATTTTGTTCATCTAGCTATGGAGAAAGTTAAGGTGATACAACAGCGGTTACAAATGGCCCAAAGTCGACACAAGTCATATGCCGATGTTAGAAGAAGGGGACTAGAATTTGCCATAGGTGATTGGGTATTCTTTAAAGTGTCACCAATGAAAGGGGTAATGAGATTTGGAAAGAAAGAAAAGTTGAGTTCACATTATATCGGGCCATATAAGATTGTTTGAAGATTCGGTCAAGTGGCGTATGAATTGGAACTACCCCAAGATCTCTCCACAGTTCATCCAGTGTTTCATGTTTCAATGCTTCTAAAGTGCATAAGAGATCCATCTCGTATTGCTCCCATTGAATAGGTACAAGTTACGGAAGATCTCACATATGAAGAAATACCTATTGCTATCTTGGATCGACAAGTGAAGAGGTTAAGGAATAAAGAAGTAGCTTCCGTAAAAGTACTTTGGAGGAATCAACAAGTAGAAGAAATCACATGGGAAGCTGAAAAAATGATGAAGTCTAAGTACCCATATTTATTTCAAACAGAAGAAAAAGTTCAAAATGCGGGATTGGAGCAATAACAAGTAAGTATTTACAAGCATTGTGTGTATATTGTAACATGAAGGATAAACTTAGACTTGAATATGTGTAAATTGGATAATGTTACTAACATTCGAGGACGAATGTTCCTAAGGGAGGAAGGATGTAACACCCCGTACATTTTCGAACCTAGTTGATTACCGTAACATTTATGGAATTATTTAAACTTGAGATGGTTGGTGTATTATGCACTAATTTTTGTTGGGCTGAATTAACATGTGCTCAATTTAAGGCCCAAAAATTAAGCAAAAGACATGGCCCAAAATGAAAAATGACCCATTCTTAAGTTGACTAAGTAAACACACATTAATGTTTGGCTAAGGATGACTACAAGGGACTATATAAGGGTTAAAATCAGATTTTTATTCAACAAAACACACATGTCTCATTCTAGATTTTTCCACAACATTCTCTCTTCTCTCAAACCCTAAGCTACTAATTCCTTTGGACAAGATCATTCGTTTGAAAGATTTGGTAAGTGTTTAATATTATGGTTTAATATATTATATGCATGATAGGGTTTATAAATCATGTTGGTTATGTTGACAAAGTGTTGAGCAGTCCACTATGTGTGAAATAGTCTACTTTGGCTTAATCGGTAAAGGGTTTTGCCTTCTAAACTTGAAAGTGGACTTGTGGTCTTGAAGGAAGTGAATTTGATGGATTAGATGTCAACATATAATATGTGGTTATGTCCCTAACTTGCTTTCTCTTTGTGTATAACATTTGGAATTGTTGTTGTGAAAATTGTGCATGGAATTGGTGGTGTATTGTAAGGAAAATGTAGTTTTGTGATGTTCATGTGCGTTGTGAAACCATGATTGTTCGTTGGCATCCAAGTTAACCTAAAACATGAAAACAGAAGTTTACTTATGGCCATGAACCATTTATTACAAAAAAGGACCCAAAAGAGACCCATTTTGGCCGAACCGGGCATCCGCATTCGCGGATGGGGCACCTGCGGGCGCAGATGCCAACGCAGGTGGCCCTGGACAAGGAAAGAGGGGCTCCTGCGGCCGCACCTCACCCACCTGTGGGCGTAGGTGTCTTCTCAGGTCAAACCAAAATTCCATTTTGCTTGTTTTTTGCATCTTTTTGACCCCCCAAGGCCCCTATACCCTTCTTGGATGCAATCATCAACTTATGGTAGCCTTTGAATGGATCTAAGGGGTCGTTCGGAGGCATGTTAAAATATATCAATTATGTATTATTTTTAATGTGTCATTGTGAAAGGTATTTAAGTGACTTGAGGGAGTAAAAGTGACGTGGTGTTGAAGGGGAAGTGTAAAGCACAAACTTGGTGTGAAATGCTATTGGTTTATGATGTCTTGGTTTACGTGTGGCATGTTTTGGTGTTGTTGTTATGTTGATGCAGTAAATGGTATTGAAAGAGGGTGAAGTGACATTATATGGCAGTCACGTAGCTCATTGTCGTCTTATGCATTTGTAATGTAGTTAGTTGTTAACGTGAGCTCCGTTATGTACTTGTGTTGTAGAGTAACACGTAAGGAAGAAGATGAATTGTTGTATTAACATATTGGATTATGTATTCATATTGGGAAGATAAGGTATGTAAGGTTACTCTTTTCGTATCCTTTAGCAGCACCTATTGGTCACATCGTTACCGTACTTGTTTCCATTTTGAAATGTTTCAAAGTATTTCATTTCAGGTTTGTTGGAAATTGTTATTCGTATGTTTCTTACTCATTGACCAATGTTTCAAAGCTCCAATAATGTTATAACCACCAATGTATCAATCCCACAAAAGTAAAGGAATGAAGTAATGCATATATGGTTTATTGTTGAGAACGGGTGACAGCTCAAAGGGGCACATAAGTCTAGCTAGAGCCGATCCCGAGATTATTGGATTAGGGGGCAGCTCAATAGGGCATAAGCCTAGCTCGAGCCAAACCTGACAGGGACAGCTCAAAGGGGCACATCAGTTGGGGCCTGGGCATGATGAATGAATGAATGATGATAATAATGAACGTAAAAGCAAAAGAAGTAATGAATGTAATGTACATGGTTCCACACATACAGAACAGTGGTTTATCCATAATGTTTATTCACTTGTATTTGATTCTATTAAAGTTCTTATGTTTCATGCAGTTTCTCATAGCCTTACATACTCAATACATTCATTCGTACTGACATCCCTTGGGGGACTTACCTTACTTGCTGCAGGCACAGGTACTAGTACACCTCCACAGTAGGATACGGTTTATCTGCAGACTATTAGTGAGCTCCAGATTGGTTCGGGGCTTTCCTAGTCACTTGTGTACAGTTGTTTTGGTACTATGTAAAGGTTGTATAAAGCGGGGACTTGTCCCGACTTTAGGTTGGTTATGTATTTGTTAGAGGCTTTGTAGACGTTGTAAGAGGAATGAAGGAATGTATGTCCATTTTGACGTGGTCGCCCTAACGGCCAAGTTTCATATCTATTGAATGTTTCTCCATGACTTCCGCCATTGGTATCTTGTATTTATATATGATAGAATGTTGTTCACTCTGGGGCATGCATATGAATGTACATGGACGTAGTTTGGTTCTCTCGGGGCTTTAACGTCTTCGGGTGCCAGTCCGCCTCAATGGAATTTGAGGTATGACAAAAGTGGTTTCAGAGCGGGTTGTCCTAGGGTGTTTACAAAGCCGTGTCTGAGTAGAGTCTTGCTTATAGATGTGTTGTGCACCATATTTATAAGTAGGAGGATACGGGATATTTAGGAGTTGTTCCTTTTCTTCATTTCCTAGATCGTGCATTAGAGCCAAATTTGTAGGTGGAATAATATCTGACCATTGGACTTGGTTTTCTTTTTGTATAGTAATGTCGATTACAAGACGAGGTAGGGGCAAAGGTAAGAAGGTAGACATGCTTGCCGGAGAAGGAACTAGTAGATCACCACCTGACCAAGATAGTCAAGGTGGGGCCAAAACTGAGTTTACATCTCGGGCTTCTTCTCCTCTCCCAGTTCCAGGGGGCCCACAAAGGAGAGAAGTATCCCCAGAACCACCTGTTAATGCTACCGAGCAGGATCTCAGAAATGCGGTGCAAATGTTGACTCGTATAGTTGCTGCACAACATCAAGGACAAGTTGGTCCAACTACAAGTAATGAAGGTGCGGATAGGGCAGCTAGTTGGCGGACACAAGATTTTTTGAAATTAGACCCTCCCACCTTCACCGGGTCAGATCTGAATGAAGACCCCCAAGACTTTGTGGACCAAATTCAAAGTAACTCTTTGGCTCGATATGCTCTTAATGTAGTAGCCACTATGGACCACAGAGTTCATAGATATGTGGATAGATTGGAGCCATATTTGGTGAGGGATTATACTATTATTGTGTTGAACAGAGATATGGATATAGTCAGGATACAAGCTTTTGCACAGAAAATGGAGGATCAGAGGCAAAGGAGAAGAGTGCAAGAATTTGAAAGAGGGCCGTCAAAGAGGGCTAGACCTATAAGGCAGTTCATAATGTCCCAAGGAGAATTTAGTCCTCGAGTTTTTAATAGACCGCCTAGACCATCATTTTCTTACCTTACAGCAAGTACTCCATCCCAATTTCGGGGGTTTAGAGGTAGCCATTTTGGGCAGAGTAGTGGGATTCGAGGTTCACAGACAGTAGGATTTTCTCGTCAGCCATGTCAGCACTGTGGAAAGTTTCATTTAGGTGAATGCCGGTTTGGAATGAATATTTGCTTTTGGTGTGGTATGTTGGGGCACGTGATGAGAGAGTGTATACAAGGGGGCACGGGTAGTATGGCGCGACCTACGGGATCAACCATTGCATCATCATCATCGATTCCTTCCTTAGGCCGAGGTGTTGTAACACCCCGTACATTTTCAAAACCTATACGATCAACCTAGCATGAATAAAAGTATTTAAACTTGAGATAATAAGGATATACTTGAATGTAAAGTTAAAGTTAAGTGGTGGATTAAGGTAGAAGGATTAAGACGTTGGAAAAAGGGGAGAACATAAACGAGGTGCTTCCGTGACTTAATTAAAATAGTAGGTGTATCACCTATTTAACCTATTGGGCTGCATTTGGACTTATGTTAATGGACTGAATTGAGGTCCAAACTAAGTACATAAAATAGGAAAGATAACCAGCCCAACACTTAAATATCACTAAGGCCCAACATGCTATGATCCAACTAGAATTAAGCCCAAGTAAGTGGACTGTTTTGGACAGCTTATATAGCCAAGTAGGTGCATCACCTACTTGGACTATTTTTGACCAAAAATTGGATAAGAATGAGCTAAAGGAGGTGGATAAAAGGGAGTATAAAGAGCTTAAATTCAGCTCATTTATCCATTCATTTACTTGCAAATTTCAGCTTTAAAAAAAAAAAACACTCCCAAACCCCAAAAACAATAGTAGCCGCCCCTAATTTCTCTTAAGGGTTCTTGGGTGAATCCTCCACTTTGGATCCTTGGTAAGTGTTTAAACTTATAGATTAATGTAATATATGTATAATAGGTTGTGGAAAACATGTTGGTGGTGTTTAAAATGTATAGGGCAGTCCCTTAATTAAGTTGGCAGTCCACTTGTGTTGGTTTTGATGAATTTGTCTTCCTTGTGGCTTGGACTTGTATAGGGGCTTAAGGTGTTGAATAAATTAAGTTATGATGATGAAATTCCAGTATATTAAAGTGTGGTTCTGCCCCTGAATCGTTCCTTTTATGTATGGCTTGATGGAAATGTTTATATGTGTTGGTAAATGGAACGTTTGTTGTAGTGAAAAGAGAATACTCTTTTGTTATGTTAAACTGAATTTTGGAACTGTTGTGGAATGATTTTGGTATGCTACTGTGGAAGGCAGTATGGTGACCTTATGGGGTGAATATATGGAGTTTCGTTGAAGTGGAAATGTAAAGGATAAACTAGGTAGGTAATCCTACCGGTTTGTAACGGTTATGTTGGTTTGTGGACTATTTTGGTGGTGTGTGGACTGATTTGGTGTTGTTGTTTTGCAAAATCAGTAATTTATAGTATAATGTGGTAGAGTAATTTTATTTGGTAGTATAATGAAGGGGGGAGTGATGCACAATATGTTTTGGAGGTTGGACGGTTTCTACTTTCCGTTAAGCACCTACTTACCGTCTTGTGAACTTATAATGTAGCTAGCCGTTAATGTTGCTCCATTATGTACTTGTGTTGTAGAGTAACACATAAGGAAGGAGATGAATCATTGTAGTTACGTATTGGGAATATAATGTATGTAAGGTTATTCTTTTCCGCATTCTTCTGCAGCATCTATTATTCATATTATCATAACACTTGTCCTATCCCCAAAGGGTTGTACAATATCTCATTTCAGAATTAGTAGCACTGTTATAAATGTATCACTCTTATAACTAAAGAATGAATTAATGTGAGTAATTGTGTAATGGTTAATGTTGAAAATGGGTGGTATCTCATGGAGTGAAAGAAACACTCGCATGAATGTCGATCCCATTATTACAGGTGGTATCCCATGGGATAAAAGGAACATCCGCATGGATGGCGATCCCGATTATTATGTTATTTCCCACTGATCAGTTAGGACCGGGCATGATATGATTGATTATTGATGATGTACAGTACAGTACAGTAAAGTAAAGTACAATAAAGTAAAGAAAGCAATGGACATGATTCCACACATATACCATATGGTAGCTATTTATATCGTTCGTTCACTTGTACTTAATTCCATTAAAGTTCTTATATCTCATACAGTTACTTATAGCCTTACATACTCAGTACATTCTTTTGTACTGACGTCCCTTGGGGGACTTACCTTATGTGCTGCAGTAACAGGTACTAATAGACCTCCTCAGTAGACTACGGGTCATCTACAGAACATTGGTGAGCTCCAGTTCGGTTCGGGGCTTTCCGAGTCATATGTATATGTGGTTTTGGTGCTGCATAAGCATTGTATATAAAGTGGGAAATTGTCCCAACTATATTTTGGGTTTTGTATCTGTTAGAGGCTTTGTAAACGTTGTACAGTTAAAGGAAGGAACGTGGTACTTTTTCGACCATATGGCTCCAACGGCCATGTCTCATGTTTATATAAATGTTCTTATTAGATTTCTATTATTGATATGTTGTGACCATAAGTGATTGAATGCTAGACCATTGACAAAAAATATGTGAACGTATAAAATGATTCTCTCGGGCCTTAACGGCTTCGGGTGCCATGTCCGCCCCAATGGGATTTGAGGCGTGACAAAAGTGGTATCAGAGCGGGTTGTCCTAGGGTGTCTACAAAGACGTGTATGAGTAGATTCTTACTTATCGATGTGTTGTGCACCACATCTATACGTAGGAGACTACGGGACATTTAGGAATTGTTTCTTTTCTTCCTTTCCTAGATCGTGCAATAGAGCTAAAGTTGTAGGTTGAATCATATCTGACCATTGAAATGGTTTTCTTGTGTTATAGTAAAAATACCGGTTACAAGAAAAGGTAGAGGTAGAGGTAAGAAGATAGACTTGGCTGCCGGAGAAGGAACCAGTAAATCACCACCTAAACAAGCTAATGAAGGTGAAGCTGAAAATGAGTTTGCATCACAGGCTTCTTCCACTCTTCCATTGTCAGAAGAGTCAAGAGGAAGAGAAGTACCTGCAGGACCACCAATAAATACTACTGACCAGGATCTAAAGAATAAAGTGCAAATGTTGACCCGAATAGTTGCTGCACAAGTTCAGGGACAAGGTGGTCCAACGACAAGTGATGATAGTGCAGTTAGAGCAGCTAGTCAACGGACATAGGATTTTCTAAAGTTAGATCCTCCCACATTCACTGGATCAGATCCAAATGAGGACCCTTAAGATTTTATAGATCAAATTCAAAGGGCTTTGGAGGTTATGCATGTGTCCGGTGTGGAAACGGTTGAGCTTGTGGCCTATAGATTGAAGGGAGAGGCTATTTTATGGTATGAAGATTGGGAATGGTCGAGGGGTATTGATGCACTCCCAGCTGGTTGGGAAGAATTTAAAATGGTATTCATTGATCACTATCTCCCATATGAGGTCCGAGAGGCCCATGCAGGCCAGTTCTTGAATCTGCGGCAGGGTAACATGAGCGTCCGAGAGTATAGCCTTCGATTTAACTCTTTGGCCCGTTATGCTCCGAATGTGGTAGCTACGATGACCGATAGAGTTCATCGGTATGTGGACAGACTGGAGCCATATTTGGTTCGAGATTGTACTATTGCTGCGTTGAACAGGGATATGGACATAGCTAGAATACAGGCCTTTGCACAGAAAATGGAAGATCAGAGGCAATGAAGAAGAACACAAGGGTTTGAAGAAGGGTCGTCGAAGAGAGCTAAATCTATGGGATAGTCTATGGTGTCCCAAGGAGAGTTCAGGCCTCGGAGTCTTAATAGACCACCTTGGCCACCATTTTCTCATTCCACGACAGGCACTTCATTTCAATTCCGAGGGTTTAGAGGTAATCAAGCCGGGCAAGGTAGTGGGAGTCGTGGTTCACAGACATCGGGATCTTTTCGCCCACCATCTCAGCATTGCAGACGATATCATCCAGGTGAATGCCGACTGGGGATGAATGTTTGTTATTGGTGTGGCATGACAGGGCACATGATGAGGGAATGCTCACGAAGAGGCTCGGAAAGCATGGTACGACCTGCGGGATCCACTGTGGCATCATCATCATCAGTGCCTTCCTTAGGTAGAGGAGTGCAGCCTATTGGACGCGATAGAGGTGCTAGAGGAGCAGCTAGTTCCAGTGGAACTCAAAATCGTATTTAGGCTCTAGCCGACCGTCAGAATTCGAAAGCATCTCCTGATGTAGTTACAGGTATCTTGTCCATATTCTCACATAATGTATATGCGTTGATTGATCCGAGTTTTACATTATCATATGTTACTCCTTTGATTGCTGAAAAATTTGAAAGAACGCTAGAATTACTAGTTAAGTCAATTGAAGTAACTACACCGGTTGGTGAATCTATTATAGCAAAGAGAGTTTTTCGTGATTGCATAGTTACTGTTGGTGGTCATGATACGTTGGTTGATTTTGTTGAGCTAGACATGATAGATTTTGATGTTATAATGGGAATGGATTGGCTAGCTTCTTGTTATGCCACGGTATATTGTCGAGCCAAGAGGGTACAATTCCATTTTCCACAAAAGGATGTTCTTGAATGGAAGGGTAATGTTGGAGCACCGAGAGGCAAATTTATTTCCTATCTTAAGGCTAGGAAAATGATATCCAAGGGATATATATGCCACTTAGTGAGAGTGCATGATATTGATGCAAAACCGCCAACTCCTCAATCGGTTCCAGTGGTCAATGAATTTCTTGACGTATTTCCAGAGGATCTTCCAGGTTTGCCCCCAGAACAGGAAGTAGAGTTTGGTATCGATGTAGATCCAGGCACTCAGCCTATCTCTATTCCCCCTTATAGAATGGCTCCAGCAGAATTGCGTGAATTGAAGGAGCAATTGAAAGATTTGCTGGACAAAGGCTTTATCAGGCCTAGTATGTCCCCGTGGGGTGCACCGGTATTATTTGTACGGAAGAAAGATGGCACATTGAGAATGTGCATTGACTATCGGCAATTAAATAAGGTGACAATTAAGAACAAATATCCTCTTCCTAGAATTGATGATTTGTTTGATCAATTACAAGGTGCTAAATGTTTCTCAAAGATTGACTTGAGGTCGGGTTACCATCAAGTAAAGGTCAGAGAAAGAAATATACCCAAGACAGCTTTCCGAACACGGTACGGTCATTATGAGTTTTTGGTTATGTCCTTCGGGCTAACAAATGCACCAGCAACTTTTATGGATCTGATGAATAGGGTGTTCAAGCCATTTTTAGACGTGTTCGTGATAGTATTTATAGATGATATTCTTGTCTATTCACGATCAAAAGAGGACCATGCTAGCCACTTACGACAGGTGTTACAGATTTTTCGTGATCGTAAGTTATATGCAAAGTTCTCTAAATGTGAATTTTGGTTGAAGTCTGTAGCATTCTTGGGTTACATTGTATCAGATGAAGGGATAAGGGTTGATACGCGAAAGATTGAAGCGGTGAAAAATTGGCCAAGGCCTACGACACCTACGGAAATTCGTAGCTTCCTTGGGTTAGCAGGTTATTATCGAAGGTTTGTTGAAGGGTTTTCTTCCATTGCTGCACCTTTAACAAAGATTACACACAAGGAAATCAAATTTTAGTGGAATGATGCATGTGAGAGAAGTTTCCAAGAGCTGAAAGATAAATTGACTTCTACACCGGTATTGGTACTTCCGGAGGGCACAGAGGGGTGTGTAGTATATTGTGATGCTTTTGAAATTGGCCTAGGGTGTGTATTGATGCCGCACGGTAATGTAATAGCATATGCTTCATGACAGCTGCGACCACATGAGAGAAACTATCCCACGTATGATCTTGAATTAGCAGCGGTGGTATTTACTTTAAAGATATGGCGTCATTATTTGTATGGAGTTCATGTTGACATCTATACTGATCACAAAAGTTTACAGTATATCTTTAAGCAGAAGGAACTCAATTTGAGGCAACGAAGGTGGCTTGAGCTATTGAAAGATTATGATATTGATATTCTATATCATCCAGGAAAAGCAAATGTGGTAGCTGATGCATTGAGCCGCAAGGCAATAGGAGGCACTAGTGGCCACTTGACAGAAAAGCAAGATTTAGTCAAAGATCTACATCAATTAGCTAGTTTGGGGGTTCGTCTTCTCGAATCCTCAAATGAAGGGGTTATTGTACAAAATACAGCTGAATCTTTATTGATAACTGAGGTGAAAATGAAGCAGTTTGCGGATCCTATGTTATTGCAGCAAAAGGAAAATGTACAACAAGGTCTGACTAAGGTCTTTGACCTTACACAAGAAGGGGTGCTTCAATGCAAAGGCAGATTATGTGTACCAGATGTAGATGAGCTGAGGAAACGAATTATGACAGAGGCACATCATTCACGATATTCTATTCATTCGGGAGCTACCAAAATGTACCATGATTTGAAAGTAGTGTATTGGTGGGGAAATATGAAGAAGGACATTGCCGAATTTGTAACTCAATGTCTAAATTGTCAACAAGTTAAAGTGGAGCATCAGAAACCTGAAGGTTACATGCAATGTATCAATCTTCCAGTTTGGAAATGGGATATGATTAATATGGACTTCATCACAGGTTTGCCTCGTACACTGCGAAAATTTGATTCTATATGGGTCATAGTTGACAGGCTTACCAAGTCAGCACATTTCCTACCTGTCAAAACTACTTATACAGCGGAAGATTATGCAAGATTGTATGTTAAAGAGATAGTAAGATTACATGGAATTCCGGTCTTCATTATATCAGACAGGGGAGCACAATTTACTGCACATTTTTGGAAATTGTTTCAGAAGAGCTTGGGTACACAAGTAAAGTTGAGTACGGCTTTCCATCCTCAGACGGATGGACAAGCAGAACGTACTATCCAGACACTTGAAGATATGCTACGAGCGTGCGCATTGGACTTTAAAGGCAATTGGGATGATCATTTATCTCTTGTTGAATTTTCCTACAATAATAGCTATCATTCAAGTATCAAGATGGCTCCTTACGAAGCGTTATATGGGAGGAAGTGTAGATCACCTATCGGATGGTTTGAAGTTGGTGAAACTGCCCTATTTGGACCGGATCTCATCCATCAAGCTATGGAGAAAGTTAAGGTGATACAGCAACGACTACAGACAGCCCAAAGCCGCCATAAATCATATGCTGATGTTAGAAGAAGAGGGCTCGAATTCGCCATAGGTGATTGGGTATTTTTAAAAGTGTCACCGATGAAAGGGGTAATGCGATTCGGAAAGAAAGGAAAATTGAGTCCACGTTATATAGGCCCATATGAAATTATTAGAAGATTTGGGCAAGTTGCGTATGAGTTAGCACTACCCCAAGAACTCTCCACTATTCATCCGATATTTCATATTTCGATGCTTCGAAAATGCATAGGAGATCCATCTCATGTTACCCCCATTGAAGATGTACAAGTTATGGAGGATCTTACCTATGAAGAGATACCTATTGCTATTCTGGATCGACAAGTTAAGAAGTTAAGAAATAAAGAGGTAGCTTCCATAAAAGTGCTTTGGAGGAATCAACAGGTAGAAGAGATCACATGGGAAGCTGAGGAAATGATGAAATCTAAGTATCCTCAATTATTTGAAAATGAAGTGGAAGCCTTAGATGCTGAATTGGAGCAATAACAAGTAAGTATATAAATATATGAGTGTTATATGGTAGTAGAAGGATTAAACTTAAGCTTGAACTCGTTTAAGCTGTATACTGATGATACTACCATTCGAGGACGAATGTTCCTAAGGGGGGGAGGATGTAACACCCCGTACATTTTCAAAACCTATACGATCAATCTAGCATGAATAAAAATATTTAAACTTGAGATAATAAGGACATACTTGAATGTAAAGTTAAAGTTAAGTGGTGGATTAAGGTAGAAGGATTAAGACGTTGGAAAAAGGGGAGAACATAAACGAGGTGCTTCCGTGACTTAATTAAGATAGTAGGTGTATCACCTATTTAACCTATTGGGCTGCATTTGGACTTATGTTAATGGACTAAATTAAGGTCCAAACTAAGTACATAAAATAGGGAAGATGACCAGCCCAACACCTAAATATCACTAAGGACCAACATGCAATGATCCAACTAGAATTAAGCCCAAGTAGGTGGACTGTTTTGGACAGCTTATATAGCCAAGTAGGTGCATCACCTACTTGGACTATTTTTGACCAAAAATTGGATAAGAATGAGCTAAAGGAGGTGTCTAAAAGGGAGTATAAATATCTGAAATTCATCTCATTTATCCATTCATTTACTTGCAAATTTCAGCTTTAAAAAAAAAACACTCCCAAAACCCAAAAACAAAAGCAGCCGCCCCTAATTTCTCTTAAGGGTTCTTGGGTGAATCCTCCACTTTGGATCCTTGGTAAGTGTTTAAACTTATAGATTAATGTAATATATGTATAATAGGTTGTGGAAAACATGTTGGTGGTGTTTAAAATGTATAGGGCAGTCCCTTAATTAAGTTGGCAGTCCACTTGTATTGGTTTTGATGAATTTGTCTTCCTTGTGGCTTGGACTTGTATAGGGGCTTAAGGTGTTGAATAAATTAAGTTATGATGATGAAATTCCAGTATATTAAAGTGTGGTTCTGCCCCTGAATCGTTCCTTTTATGTATGGCTTGATGGAAATGCTGATATGTGTTGGTAAATGGAACGTTTGTTGTAGTGGAAAGAGAATACTCTTTTGTTATGTTAAACTGAATTTTGGAACTGTTGTGGAATGATTTTGGTATGCTACTGTGGAAGGCAGTATGGTGACCTTATGGGGTGAATATATGGAGTTTCGTTGGAGTGGAAATGTAAAGGATAAACTAGGTAGGTAATCCTACCGGTTTGTAACGGTTATGTTGGTTTGTGGTCTGTTTTGGTGGTGTGTGGACTGATTTGGTGTTGTTGTTTTGCAAAATCAGTAATTTATAGTATAATGTGGTAGAATAATGTTATTTGGTAGTATAATGAAGGGGGGAGTGATGCACAATATGTTTTGGAGGTTGGACGATTTCTACTTTCCGTTAAGCACCTACTTACCGTCTTGTGAACTTATAATGTAGCTAGCCCTTAATGTTGCTCCATTATGTACTTGTGTTGTAGATTAACACATAAGGAAGGAGTTGAATCATTGTAGTTACGTATTGGGAAGATAAGGTATGTAAGGTTATTCTTTTCCGCATTCTTCTGCAGCATCTATTATTCATATTATCATAACACTTGTCCTATCCCCAAAGGGTTGTACAATATCTCATTTCAGAATTAGTAGCACTGTTATAAATGTTTCACTCTTATAACTAAAGAATGAATTAATGTAAGTAATTGTGTAATGGTTAATGTTGAAAATGGGTGGTATCTCATGGAGTGAAAGAAACACTCGCATGAATGTCGATCCCATTATTACGGGTGGTATCCCATGGGATAAAAGGAACATCCGCATGGATGGCGATCCCGATTATTATGTTATTTCCCACTGATCAGTTGGGCCCGGGCATGATATGATTAATGATTGATGATGTACAGTACAGTAAAGTAAAGTACAATAAAGTAAAGAAAGCAATGGACATGATTCCACACATATACCATATGGTAGCTATTTATATCGTTCGTTCACTTGTACTTAATTCCATTAAAGTTCTTATATCTCATACAGTTACTTATAGCCTTACATACTCAGTACATTCTTTCGTACTGACGTCCCTTGGGGGACTTACCTTACGTGCTGCAGGTACAGGTACTAGTAGACCTCCTCAGTAGACTACGGGTCATCTACAGAACATTGGTGAGCTCCAGTTCGGTTTGGGGCTTTTCGAGTCTTATGTATATGTGGTTTTGGTGCTGCATAAGCATTGTATATAAAGTGGGAAATTGTCCCGACTATATTTTGGGTTTTGTATCTGTTAGAGGCTTTGTAGACGTTGCACAGTTAAAGGAAGGAACGTGGTACTTTTTCGACCATATGGCTCCAACGGCCATGTCTCATGTTTATATAAATGTTCTTATTAGATTTCTATTATTGATATGTTGTGATCACTAGTGATTGAATGCTAGCCCATTGACGAAAAATATGTGAACGTATAGAATGGTTCTCTCGGGCCTTAACGGCTTCGGGTGCCATGTCCGCCCCAATGGGATTTGAGGCGTGACAGGTGTGCAGCCTGCTGGTCGTGGTAGAGGTTCTAGATGAGCATCCAGTTCTATTGGAATACAGAACCGTACCTATACTCTAGCGGAACGACAAAATTTGGAGGCTTCTCCTGATGTAGTGACAGGTACATTATCCGTCTTTTCACATAATGTATATGCATTGATTGATCCGGGTTCTACCCTATCATATGTTACTCCATTGATTGCTAAAAAATTTGAAAGAACACCGAAATTACTAGTCAAGCCATTTGAAGTATCTTCACCAGTTGGTGAATCTATTGTTGCTAAAAGAGTATATCGTAATTGTATAGTAACTATTTGTGAGCATGATACGTGTGTTGATATTATTGAGTTGGAAATAGTGGATTTTGATGTTATAATAGGTATGTATTGGTTGGCTTCTTGTTATGCCACGGTAGATTGCCAAGCTAAGAAGGTACATTTCCATTTTCCACAAAAGACCGTCCTTGAATGGAGGGGTAATGTTGGAGCACCGAGAGGTAAATTTATTTCTTATCTTAAGGCATGGAAAATGATATCCAAGGGGTACATATGTCATCTAGTAAGAGTGCAAGATACCAATGTGAAGCCACCAACTCTTCAATCGGTTCCGATGGTAAATGAATTCCTTGATGTATTTCCTGAAGATCTTCCAGGATTGCCTCCAGAACGGGAAGTAGAGTTTGGTATTGATGTGACGCCAGACACTCAGCCTATCTCTATTCCTCCATATAGAATGGCCCCAGTAGAGTTACGGGAATTGAAGGAGAAATTAAAAGACTTGTTGGACAAGGGATTCATAAGGCCTAGTATGTCCCCTTGGGGTGCACCAGTGTTATTTGTGCGAAAGAAATATGGCACGTTGAGAATGTGTATTGATTACCGGCAACTGAACAAGGTGTCAGTCAAGAATAAATATCCCCTCCCAGAATTGATGATTTGATTGACCAATTACAGGGTGCCAAATGCTTCTCAAAGATTGACCTGAGATCGGGATATCATCAGGTAAGGGTTAGAGAAAAAGATGTACCCAAGACAGCTTTCCGAACACGGTATGGTCATTATGAATTTTTAGTTGTGTCATTTGGAATAACAAATGCACCCGCAGATTTTATGGATTTGTTGAATTAGGTGTTCAAGCCATTCTTGGATATGTTCGTGACAGTATTTATCGATGATATTCTGGTTTATTCAAGATCAGAAGAGGACCATGCTAATCACTTATGACAGGTGTTACAGATTCTTCATGATCGTAAGTTATATGCAAAGTTCTCTAAGTGTGAATTTTGGTTAAAATATATAGCATTCTTGGGACATATTGTGTTGGATGAAGGAATAAGGGTTGATACGCAGAAGATAGAAGCGGTACAGAATTGGCCAAGGCCTACGACGCCTACAGAGATTCATAGTTTCCTTGAATTGCCAGGATATTATAGAAGATTTGTTGAAGGGTTTTCTTCTATTACTGCACCTTTAACAAAGCTAACCCATAAGGCAACCAAGTTTTAGTGGAAGGATGCATGTGAGAAGAGTTTCCAAGAGCAGAAAAATAAATTGACGTCTACACCCGTGTTGGTACTTTCAGAAGGTAAAAAAGGGTATGCGGTATATTGTGATGCTTCAGGAGTTGGCCTAGGTTGTGTTTTGATGCAGCATGGTAATGTAATCGCTTATGCCTCAAGATAGTTGCGGCCACATGAGAGAAATTATCCAACACATGATCTTGAGTTAGCAACTGTAATATTTGCTTTAAAGATATGGCGCCACTATTTGTATGGGGTTCATGTTGACATATATACCGACCACAAGAGTTTGCAATATATCTTTAAGCAGAAGGACTTAAATCTGAGGCAGCGGAGATGGCTTGAACTATTAAAAGATTATGACATTGATATCTTATATCATCCGGGGAAAGCAAATGTGGTAGCTGATGCATTAAACCATGAAGCAATCGGAAGCACTAATGGCCAGTTGACGGAAAAGCAAGATATAGTTAAGGATCTACATCAACTGGCTAGCTTGAGAGTTCGTCTTCTTGAATCTCCATACGAAGGGGCTATTGTGCAACATGCGACAAAATCTTTATTAGTAGTTGAAGCAAAGGAAAAGCAGTATGTGGATTCTATGTTATTGCGATTGAGGGAGAATTTACAAAAAGGTTTGACAAAGGCATTTGATCTTACACAAGAGGGAGTGCTTCAGTTCCAAGGTAGATTGTGTGTACCGGATATAGATGAGCTAAGAAGATGGATTATGACAGAGGCACATCATTCACGGTATTCTATACATCCAGGAGCCACCAAAATGTATCATGATTTGAAAGAAATGTATTGGTGGGGTAACATGAAGAAAAACACTGCAGAGTTTGTAGTCCAATGTCCCAATTGTCAACAAGTAAAAGTAGAGCATCAGAAACCTGGGGGTTATATGCAATGTATAAATCTTCCAGTCTAGAAGTGGGACATGATTAACATGGATTTCATCAAAGGTTTGCCTCGTACACTTCAAAAATTTGATTCCACATGGGTAATAGTTGACAGGCTTACCAAGTCAGCGCACTTCCTACCTATCAAGACCACTTATACGGCTGAAGATTATGCACGGTTGTATGTTAAAGAGATAGTACGACTACACGGAATTCAAATCTCTATTATATCAGACAAGGGAGCTCAATTTACTGCACACTTTTGGAAATCTTTTCAGAAGAGTTTGAGAACCCAAGTGAATTTAAGTACGACTTTTCATCCTCAGATAGATGGACAAGAAGAACGTACTATCCAAACACTTGAAGATATGCTACGAGCTTGCACATTGGACTTTAAAGGTAGTTGGGATGATCATCTATCACTTATTGAATTTGCCTACAATAACAACTATCATTCAAGTATCAAAATGGCACCTTGCGAAGCTTTATATGGAAGAAAGTGTAGATCACCACTTGGATGGTTTGAAGCCGGTGAGACTGCTTTAATTGGGCTAGATCTTGTTCATCTAGCTATGGAGAAAGTTAAGGTGATACAACAGTGGTTACAAATGGCCCAAAGTCGACACAAGTCATATGCCGATATTAGAAGAAGGGGACTAGAATTTGCCATAGGTGATTGGGTATTCTTTAAAGTGTCACCAATGAAAGGGGTAATGAGATTTGGAAAGAAAGGAAAGTTGAGTCCACGTTATATCAGGCCATATAAGATTGTTTGAAGATTTGGTCAAGTGGCGTATGAATTGGAACTACCCCAAGAACTCTCCACAGTTCATCCAGTGTTTCATGTTTCAATGCTTCTAAAGTGCATAGGAGATCCATCTCGTATTGCTCCCATTGAATAGGTACAAGTTACGGAAGATCTCACATATGAAGAAATACCTATTGCTATCTTGGATCGACAAGTGAAGAGGCTAAGGAATAAAGAAGTAGCTTCCGTAAAAGTACTTTGGAGGAATCAACAAGTAGAAGAAATCACATGGGAAGCTGAAAAAATGATGAAGTCTAAGTACCCATATTTATTTCAAACAGAAGAAAAAGTTCAAAATGTGGGATTGGAGCAATAACAAGTAAGTATTTACAAGCATTGTGTGTATATAGTAACATGAAGGATAAACTTAGACTTGAATATGTGTAAATTGGATAATGTTACTAACATTCGAGGACAAATGTTCCTAAGGGAGAAAGGATGTAACACCCCGTACATTTTCAAACCTAGCTAATTACCGTAACATTTATGGAATTATTTAAATTTGAGATGGTTGGTGTATTATGCACTAATTTTTGTTGGGCTGAATTAACATGGGCTCATGGGCTCAATTTAAGGCCCAATAATTAAGCAAAAGACATGGCCCAAAATGAAAAATGACCCATTCTTAAGTTGACCAAGTAAACACACATTAATATTTGGATAAGTATGACTACAAGGGACTATATAAGGGTTAAAATCAGATTTTTATTCAACAAAACACGTCTCATTCTAGATTTTTCCACAACATTCTCTCTTCTCTCTAACCCTAAGCTACTAATCCCTTTGGACAAGATCATTCCTTTGCAAGCTTTGGTAAGTGTTTAATATTATGGTTTAATATATTATATGCATGATAGGGCGTATAAATCATGTTGGTTCTGTTGACAAAGTGTTGAGAAGTCCACTATGTGTGAAACAGTCTACTTTTGGCTTAATCGGTAAAGGGTTTTGCCTTCTAAACTTGAAAGTGGACTTGTGGACTTGAAGGAAGTGAATTTGATGGATTAGATGTCAACATGTAAGATGTGGTTATGTCCCTAACTTTCTTTCTCTTTGTGTGTAACATTTGGAATTATTGTTGTAAAAATTATGCATGGAATTGGTGGTGTATTGAAAGGAAAACGTAGTTTTGTGATGTTCATATGCGTTGTGAAACCATGATTGTTCGTTGGAATCCAATTTAACCTAAAATATGAAAAGAGAAGCTTACTTATGGACATGAACCATTTATTACAAAAAAGGACCCAAAAGAGACCCATTTTGGCCGAACCGGGCATCCGCCTTCGTGGATGGGGCACCTGCGGGCGCAGATGCCAATGCAGGTGGCCCTGGACAAGTCCAGAGGGGAACCTGCAGCCTCACCTCACCCACCTATGGGCGTAGGTGGCTTCGCAGGTCCAACCAGAATTCTATTTTGCTTGTTTTTGCATCTCTTTGACCCCCAAGGCCCCTATACCCTTCTTGGATGCAATCATCAACTTATGGTACCCTTTGAATGGATCTAAAGGGTCGTTCGGAGGCATGTTGAAATATATCAATTATGTATTGTTTTTAATGTGTCATTGTGAAAGGTATTTAAGTGACTTGAGGGAGTAAATGTGATGTGGTGTTGAAGGGGAAGTGTAAAGCATAAACTTGGTGTGAAATGCTATTGGTTTATGATGTCTTGGTTGACGTGTGGCATGTTTTGGTGTTGTTGGTATGTTGATGCAGTAAATGGTATTGAAAGAGGGTGAAGTGACATTATATGGCAGTCACTTAGCTCATTGTTGTCTTATGCATTTGTAATGTAGTTAGTTGTTAACGTGAGCTCCGTTATGTACTTGTGTTGTAGAGTAACACGTAAGGAAGGAGCTGAATTATTGTATTCACATATTGGATTGTGTATTCATATTGGAAAGATAAGGTATGTAAGGTTACTCTTTTCGTATCCTTTGGTAGCACCTATTGGTCACATCGTTACCGTACTTGTTTCCATTTTGAAATGTTTCAAAGTATTTCATTTCAGGTTTGTTGGAAATTGTTATTCATATGTTTCTTACTCATTGACCAATGTTTCAAAGGTCCAATAATGTTATAACCACCAATGTATCAATCCCACAAAAGTAAAGGAATGAAGTAATGCATATATGGTTTATTGTTGAGAACGGGTGACAGCTCAAAGGGGCACATAAGTCTAGCTAGAGCCGATCCCAAGATTATTGGATTAGGGGGCAGCTCAATAGGGCATAAGCCTAGCTCGAGCCAAACCTGACAGGGACAGCTCAAAGGGGCATATAAGCCTAGCTCGAGCTGATCCTAATGTTATGTTATGTTATGATATGTTATGACCCACTGATCAGTTGGGGCCCGGGCACAATGAATGAATGAATGATGATGATAATGAATGTAAAAGCAAAAGAAGTAATGAATGTAATGTACATGGTTCCACACATACAGAACGATGGTTTATCCATAATGTTTATTCACTTGTATTTGATTCTATTGAAGTTCTTATGTTTCATGCAGTTTCTTGTAGCCTTACATACTCAATACATTCATTCGTACTGACATCTCTTGGGGGACTTACCTTACTTGCTGCAGGCACAGGTACTAGTAGACCTCCACAGTAGGATACGGTTTATCTGCAGACTATTAGTGAGCTCTAGATTGGTTCGGGGCTTTCCGAGTCACTTGTGTACAGTTGTTTTGGTAATATGTAAAGGTTGTATAAAGCGAGGACTTATCCCGACTTTAGGTTGGTTATGTATTTGTTAGAGGCTTTGTAGACATTGTAAGACGAATGAAGGAATGTATGTCCATTTTGACGTGGTGGCCCTAACGGCCAAGTTTCATATCTATTGAATGTTTCTCCATGACTTCCTCCATTGGTATCTTGTATTTATATGTGATAGAATGTTGTTCACTCAGGGACATGCATATGAATGTACATGACGTAGGTTGGTTCTCTCGGGGCCTTAACAGCTTCGGGTACCAGTCTGCCTCAATGGGATTTGAGGTGTGACATACTTGGTCATCATATCTGCCTCTGCTTCCTAACTAGTTCCCTCAACTAGCTAATTTCACAAAAGAACCTTTGCTGAAGCGACCCCTTTATTCCTCAACTTACAAACTTGACGGTCAAGAATATCAACTGGGACCTCTTTGTAAGAGAGACTATCTTTCACACCTACACTATCTAAAGGAACAACTGATGCAGGATCACCAATGGACTTCTTTAATTAAGACACATGAAAAACTGGATGCACTGACGCTATGTCTGTGGGCAAATCCAACTCATAGGGTAAATTGCCTAAGCGACCCACAATTTTATAAGAACCAACATAGCGGGGACTGAGTTTCCCTTTATTACCAAACCTTTTGACCCCTTTCATGGGTGAAACTTTCAAGTAAACCAAATCACCAATAGCAAACTCAAGTTCCCTTCTCCTCACATCTGCATAGGACTTCTGACGACTCTGAGCTATTTTCAGTCTTTCTCTAATCAACAAAACTTTCTCCATAGCTTCATAGAATAAATCTGGCCCTATCAAGGTAGCTTTACCAACTTCAAACCACCCAATAGTATACCTACACCTCCTACCATAAAGTGCATCAAACGGGGCCATTTGAATTCTAGAATGATAACTGTTATTATAAGCAAACTCAATCAAAGGAAAATGATCATCCCAACTACCTTTGAAATTGATCACACATGCCCTGAACATATCCTCTAACGTCTGAATGGTCCGCTCTTCCTGACCATCTGTCTGTGGGTGAAAAGTTGTACTAAGGTGAACTTAGGTACCAAGACCCTTCTGGAATGTCTTCCAAAACTGAGAGGTAAATTGAGTACCCCTATCTGAAATAATGGTCAGAGGGACACCATGTAACTTCACCAATTCCCAAAAATAAAGTCTAGCATAATCCTAGGTTGAGTTTGAGGTGTTAACTGGCAGAAAATGGGTTGACTTAGTCATTCGGTCTATAATGACCCAAATGGAATCATGCTGACGGTGAGTACGAGGTAACCTTTTAATGAAGTCCATATTCACCACTTCCCACTTCCAAGTAGGAATACTAATATCCTGAATCTTACCACCCGATCTATAGTGCTCAACCTTAACCTGCTAGCAATGTGAACACTTAGCCACAAATTTCGTGATATCCTTCTTCATGCTGTTCCACCAATAGATTTCTTATAGATTACAGTACATCTTAGTGGCTCCTGGGTGAATAGAATATCGAGAACTGTGAGCTTTTGTTAGAATCCGTTGTCTCAAGTCATCTACATCTGGAACACATAGTCTACCCTGACAACGAAGAACACCATCTCCTCTTTGGGATAAAACCTCAACTTTCTGACTTTGGGCTGATTCTTTTAACTTAAACAAAATGGAATCATTATCTTGCTTTTCTTTTACCTCAGCTATTAAGGAAGATTCTGAACCATTCTGAATCAAGGTATTACCTTCAACTGAATTAACCAACCGAACTCCCAATCTAATAAGCTGGTTAACCTTACGAACTAACCCTTCTTCTCATTGTCAATGTGAGCAACGCTTCCCATAGACAATCCACTAAGAGCTTCGGCTACAACATTGGCTTTACCCAGACGGTATAAGATATTCATATCATAGTCCTTTAACAACTCTAGCCATCTCCTCTAATGAAGATTTAGATCTTTCTAACTGAACACATTCTGAAGGATCTTGTGATTAGTGAACACATCAACATGAACCCCCAAAAGATAATGCCTTCAAATCTCTAAGGCAAAAACATTAGCTGCCAACTCAAAATCATGAGTCGGGTAATTCTTCTCATAAGACTTGAGCTGTCTAGAGGCATATGCTATAAAATTGCCATGCTACATCAACATACAACCAATATCAACTCTGGAAGCATTAAAATAAACCATGAAACCATCTGAACCTTCTGGCAGATTTAGAACTGGAGTAGAGGTGAGTCGAGTCTTCAACTCCTAAAAACTTTTCTCGCAAGAATCGTACCATTGAAACTTGACTTTCTTCAGAGTCAACCTGGACATGGGAGAACAAATAGAGGAAAATCCTTCAATAAACCATCTGAAGTAACCAGCTAAACCCAAGAAACTTCTGATATCTGATGGAGAGATGGGTCTAGGCCAATTCCTCACTGCTTCGGTGTTTTGAGGATCAACCCTAATGCCTTCACCAGAAATGATATGACCAAGGAATGCTACTGATTTTAACCAGAATTTACACTTACTAAACTTCGAGAATAACAGGAGATCTTTGAGAGTCAGCAAGACAATCCTCAAATGGTCTACCACGTTCATCCTCACTTCGAGAATAAACAAGGATGTCATCAATAAAGACAATGATGAACATGTCTAAGTACTGCTTGAACACCCTGTTCATCATGTTCATAAATGCTGCAGGAGAATTTGTTAGTCCAAAAGACATAACAACAAATTCAAAGTGACCATATCGAGTTGTGAAGGCTGTCTTCGGAATGTCACATTCTCTTACTCTAAGCTGATGATAGCCCGATCTGAGGTCTATCTTAGAGAAACAATTTGCACCCTGAAGTTGGTCAAACAAGTTATCAATCCTGGGTATGGGATACTTATTCTTGACTGTGACTTTATTCAGATGATGGTAGTCAATGCACATTCTGAGAGAACTGTCTTTCTTTCGCACGAAAAGAACTGAAGCACCCCATGCAAAGATGCTGGGCCTGATAAAAACTTTGTATAAAAAATCTTTCAGTTTCTCCTTTAATTCTTTAAGCTCAGCTAGAGCCGTTCAGTAGGGTGGAATTGAGAGCGGCTGGGTATCTGAGAGGAGATTTATTTCGAAGTCAATTTCCAGCTTCGGAGGAACTTTGGGCTGATCTTCAGGAAACACTTCTGGGAACTCATTAACCACTGGAACTAACTCAAGAATTGGGGTCTCAAACTTTGAATCCTTAACCCAAACAAGATGATAGATGCACCCCTTTGAAATCATTTTTCTAGCCTTAAGGTAAGAGACAAACCAACCTACAGTCATTGAAGTATTACCCTTCCACTCTATGACTGGTTTATTTAGAAACTAAAACTGTACTACTATATTTCTACAATCAATAGAGGCATAGAACGAGTGGAGCCAATCCATTCCAAGAATGAGATCGAAATCTATCATGTCTAACTCTACAAGATCAACTGAGGTGACTTTCTGAGAAACTGTGATAGGGCACTTTCTGTATACCCGTCTAGCTATGTCTGAATCACCAACTAGAGTAGAGATCATGAATGGTTCTGACAGAGTTTTGGGACTGACACCGAAGTCTACTGCTATATAGGAGGTCACAAAGGAAAGTATGGACCCGGGATCTAACAATTCATAGACATCAATTTGAAAAACCTACAACGTACCAATGACCACATCAGGGGAACCCTCTTGATCCTGTCGAGTCTGAAGGGAATAGAACCTATTCTGATGTTGTCCACCAGCTGCGCTAGATGAGGCACCCTGCTGAGTTGGGCGACCTACTGAAGCTGTTGAAGTGTTGGATTGAGTCTGCTGAGGAGCATCTCCACCCTTTCAATTGGCACCTGGGCACTCCTTCAAACGATGCCCTAGCTTGTCACACTCAAAACAATTTCCATTATCGGTCATACACTTTCCTTGGTGATTCTTACCACACCTCTTGCAAATCAGGTTAGTACGACCACTAGTAACGCTACCTTAGAATTTAAAGCCTGGTGCTCTAGCTCAATTTTCCTGCCTGAACTTAGGCACTGGATCACTAGCAGAAGATGGGGCTGGAACTGATGACTTCTGGCAGAACTGAGAACTGTTACCACCATCTGACCTCTGTTGAGAGAAATTAAAGCTACCTATCGTGTCCCTTTTGCTATCTCTCTCTCTCTCTTTTCTATACTTTCTCTTCCTAAATCTGCTGAGCATGAACCATCAATCTGGCGATATCCATCTCCTTAACCAACATAGCAGTCCTACACTCCTTGACCACATCCTCAGAAACACCTGACACGAATTTACTTATTCGGGCCCTAGAGTCAGCAACCATAGCTGGAGCATACTTTGCCAACTGAGTAAAATTAAGAGAATACTCTTTCATGCGTATGCTTCCCTGCTTCAGATTAATAAATTCCTGCACCTTAGCCTCCCTTAGTTTAAGTGGGAAGAACCTGTCTAGAAAAATAGCAACAAACTCATCCCATTCTACTGGTCCTGCTTCTGCACCTCTATCCTCTTTCCACTGCTTGCACTAAGTGTGAGCTACTCCTTTCAACTGATAAGTAGCCAAGTTAGCACTCTTAACTGGAGTGACATCTATAATTTCTATAACCTTCTGAATATCATTAAGAAACTCTTACAGATTTTCCTCAGTCTTAAAACCATGGATCTCAGAAGGATTCATTTGAGTAAAGTCTTTGACTCTAGCCGCCACCGTGGTACCAGTGGGTTTGACTGGGGCAACAACCTGCTAATTAGTCTGGGTGGTCATGGCCTGAGCTAGCACCTTGAAAGCAGCCCTGAATTCAGCATGCAAGACTTGTTCATTCAAAGGGTCTGCGGGAACTAGTGGTGCTTGCGGATTCCAATTCATGTTACCATTTGCATTTATATTCCTCCTTCTATTGGCTCTTCTGGGAGGCATTTTCTATAAACGCGTAGAGCATGAGTTAGAAGAAGATTTTAGTTGAGTTCACACTCTATCGTACGATATGAACATGAAAAAAGTGAAACGTTTTCCTAAAATATTTCACAGCTTCTCACTAATAAGTGTGGCACGCTTCACACCCATGAACAAGACTCTACTAAACGCAACTTTCAGACACCCTAGGACACTTTAAACCTAATGCTCTGATACCAAGTTTGTCATGACCCGAGACTACCTCTTAGTTGTAACACGGTGCTTAGAGCCACAAGTGACCCCAAGCTAACCCATGGCCTGGCATGACACTATAAATACTGAAATAATCTAGAAATAACTTATGCAGAAGTTAATAATCTAGATAATAAGTTTGGCAATATGCCCAAGTGACAATATCTGAATGAAACTCATACTGAAAACATAATCTGACTGTTTGAAAGCCCTTAAACAAGATGAGTTTTTAGGACAAGCCCCCAACTAACTCCAACTGTATGAAACTAAAATAACATAAAATGAAATACTGATAATTAGTCCCCGAATGATGAGGACTCACCAAAGTACTGCAACTGATGTAATAGGAGATTGTACTAGGCGCGATCCAGATGCTGAACGTCGGAACCTATATTATAAGATAATATAACGCAAAGGAAAGTATGTGATCAGTACTTTGAATGTACTGGCTATATGGGATAGGAAAATAACTGAAGTAGGCAGAACATAATGCATGTGACATGAATAAACTAATGCAAGACCAAGTAAAAAACATGTACTGATAGATAAGCTGAAATACTAAATACATGGTCAAGCGAGGTCTGATACTAAACTATGGGAGCTACTATTAACCGACATACCCCGTCTAAGCTAAATAGGTCCCAACTAGTAACCCCAGTTGGATGGGTGTTCAGTACCTTGCCAAGGGTACGAACACTGGCTGATGTGGATCTACTAACAAATGTCCAAAAGGACTATAATATTAACCTACGATGGAAATGTAGTTTTGGGACATGGGTTATTTGAACCCATGTCCTCTCAGTACTAAGTACTACCTCCAACTGAAGGTAAATTGATATACTAAAATGCTCAACAATAATGATTTTCTCAAACTGAAAGATAAGTGCTTTATCTGAAAGCATTCTAAATCATGAAAACTGAATGATTGAGTACTCGGATGAAAATGCATGATATCCTAGGTCACCGGGTGTTCATAACCTACTATCTCAGAAGAATGTAACTACAAATGATAATTCTATAGACTGGCCACAATATGAAATTCCATAACTCAAGAAAAAAATCAAGAATTCTTCAATATAATAAGAGTTCATAATCATGAGTATGTAAATGTGCTCAAATTAATGGGATAATATATATTCATGGTTCAGTCAAAGCAAGAAATTGAAAACTAAAGGAATTCACACTTTCCATGGAAACCCTAGGCTTGAAAGGTGAATTAAACTTGAGGAATTTGAGTTAACTTTGGGACTTCATGGGTGAAAGGAACCCATTGATGAAATCCCACATACCTGGAGATGAAAACCTTGGATAAATATTTGGAATTGAAAGCTTGAAGAAGATGAACCCTAGTTGCCTGAAGAAGAGAGAAATCACCTCTTTTCTCTTGTGAATGCTAAGTGTCGATTGTTTTCTGAGTAATGAGGGATTAGGGAAAATTTTAGGCTTAATAATCAGCTTTGGGAGGACTTAAATGACGTAGTTTAGATGTTAAAAGAGTGGGAAAAGACCGAGGTTCCCTTATAAAAATGTACTGGAAAAACTGATGGGAGGAACTCACGAGACCTTTCCACGATCATGGGTCCTACATATGATCGTGGGTTATGATTGTGGTATGGGCTGGAATTTTGGGTTCTTTGAACATGATCAGATAAGCCATGGTATGATCATGGGACCCATTCACGATCGTTCCTTGGTTCATAGCTTGGAAGTTCAAGCCGGATCAATTTTTGAAGTCATGATCGTGCCTTTAATTGTGGTTTCAAAGCATGGTCGTGCTTCCCTTTCGTGGTTGGAAGGTATACATGTCAACCTTCATATTTTCAGCGCTGTTTCAATTAGACAGAAGCATTGTACGATCGTACAATGTAACCACGATAGCAAGATTCTTCACATGGAAACCACTGGTAAGGAAGGTTTCAACTTGGCTATGAGTTAGGAGTTACTTGTGGCCTGAATACATGTATAAATAACTTCTAATGCAGCTGAAATATGAAGTTTAAATTCACATGTACTTGAAGCATGGTTCAAATCTTAGCTTGGGATTTTTGGGGTGTTACAAGGCGGTTGTATGAGGCTAATTTTATGTTTATGTTGTAATTATCCTATAAATTATTGGGTGGTTTGCTGTTGTAAACTCTTATTGATGTGGTTGGAAAGGTGAATTATCGATCATTAGTCTAAATCCTTATAGAAAGTAATGATAAGGAGTGGGTGTTGGTGAATTCCAAAGAATATTGGGTGGTAGTTAGGCATGAGGTATGAAGTATTGTTCTAGTATGGAGGGGTAGTATAAGTGACATGTTTATAGCTTTCGCGGGTAATGTAGGTGATGGTTGCGTGGGTTATATGTACATATTAATTATTTCTCCATATGGTTGTTGATGTACATTGTTTAAGTGTGATCCTATTTCACTAAACTTATATGCAAGCTTGTGAATATTACAGGTGTTGGCTGTTATCTTTGTGCTATGTGATTTTCTTATTTTCCATTGTTGATTGTGGAATGTTTGAGTATTTTAGACATTCTCGCGGGATATTGGTGGAATAAGGTTGACAGGCACTTGCGTCTAGGATTTAGTATATGGACGACACTTATCCCCTATAGGTCATGACTAGTAGACCATCATAATACCCATAGCATATATGTACGTGGTTCATGTGAGTTTGACGATTCCATGAGTGAATTGGGGCCTATATGCATGGTTGACTTGAGTCTTGTGGTTTGGCTTGATTGGTTTGACTACTTATTCATGTTGACTCATTGTTTGATTGTTCTTGTTGATTCCTTGTGATCGTGATTGAGTTCTTCCAAAATTATGCCAAGTGTAATTAACCGAATAAGGTGTTTAGCAAGGTCTAGGCTTGCCAGCTAGAGGACTTGTTGTCGACTTAGTTGATTTGATAGGTGATCCCTAGAGATGTTGGATCGGGTCTTATTAGAAGTCTTGGTGTGGGTTAAGGTTACACCTTAGGTATGGTTACCTTATTACGGCTCCAAAGTAGTGAAATCATAAGGATAAGTGTTATCTCGGGGTCTAAAATTAGAAAGTTGGGCAGGAGGTATTTGGATAGGTTCAGAATAGGAAAGGTAAGGTTAAGTGAATATCAATATTGGGAAATGGAGGCAAATAAGTTAGGAACTCAAAGAGTCATAGTGGTTGGTTGAAGGGAGGGGAATTAAGTAAGTAGGGGGAGTTATAGAAGCTTAGTAACGAATAATGCCGGAACTGGGGGAAACAAGGAGGAAGATGAAGTTCGGTAATGTGAATGTGAGATGCATGTTTTCTTTTGAATATTTATGTTATGTTGTGTAATCTAATTTGGGTCTACTGGTGAGGCTTACTAGTACATATGGTTTGCTATGCCCTTTTTGGGGTATAGTCTTTTACAGAAATTAGTGTAGCTTCATTATCGTCACGGATAGTGATCCTTTAGTGGCTTCTACTCCTCTTATTCATGGTGAAAATTGTGTCTAGTCTTACTTTTACACTTAGAAGCTCTTGTACCTATTTACTAGATCCTAGGGTAGTTTGCTAGATCCTAGGGTAGTTTGCTTTTGTATTTCATATTGTAAAAATTGTTGTAATCAAGGATGGTTAATGCTTTTAATAAAGACTTCTGCTTAACTTTTAAAGAGTGGTAAGAGGTTCTCCTATCTAGGTGGTTTAGAGTAGGTTCCCTCATGATCTAGTAATTTGGGTCGTGACAATCTCGATAAGATCTTGGCTTCAATTACTTGATTTTCAAGTTTATTTACAATCAACCTTGTTCCATTACACAATCTTGCTAACTGATCAATATTTCTTAATAACATCATTGAAACCTCAACCTTTAAAGTGATAGAATGATTTGGAACTCTAGAACATTTAATAGTGTTCAAAATTCTAGTGTGTGTACATATTCCAAAGCTGAATAAGTCTGATCAGAGCTCAAAATTTTATCAGAACTCAAATATGATTTCTCAGAATTATGATTGAAGGAAATCATTTATTGATTGAATGATTCCACCATATGAAGAGTTGGAGCAAGAATGGCTCTTTGTTGTAGGTATCCTAGATCACTGCACTGACTGATGAAATTTGGATACATACTCTTGACAATAGCTAAAATTGGATCAATAGACTCATTTATTAGAAGATCATTTGGTATAGAAACTTTTTCAATTCCATCAACTGAATTTTCAATCCTATCATCACCAACGGCCAAAATTCAATTAGAAAAATCTCTTAAATCATCAAGATCTGGACCTATCTCATTACCTTGCAATGTCATATTCTTTGTTAGTCTCAATAGTTGACAATGAGGCCATAAATATGAAGAATCAAGAGTTGCATTAACAATATCCTTCCTAGTACCTTTTGGGATGACAAGTAATATTCGTTTGAAGTCACCTCTAAGAACAACTGTTTTTCCTCCAAATGGTCTTTGTGTGGATGCATCTATGAATCTAAGAATATCTCTTAGAGTTTTATCAAGAGATACAAAATAATATCTCTGCATCATTGGTTCCTCAGTCCAAATAATCAACTATGTATTGACAATCAAATTTTCTAAAGGAGTGCCTTGCTTGATATTACATGTCGAATCTTCAATTACATTTAGTAGAATTACAAATCTTGAATGAGTTATTCTACCACCTCGTAATAAAAGAGATGTGATTTCGTTAGATGCAACTGTTAACAAATATCTCCTTTAGATCTTATGACAGTAGACAAAGTCCTCCAAATAAATTTTTATCTGTTCCTCCAAAATCGTATAAAAAAAAATTCACCCTTGTTTTTATTTATAGCTGTTATTATCTTTTTATACACTGTTTTTTGGTCATCTATCAAATTCTCAACCAATTGTTGATATTCCTCTGCTAAAGCATGGCTATTGTAACATATTTCGCCATAGATTAATCTGCTGTTGTTGTCAACCTCTTCCTCATTATAAACAAGTATTCACATTGTTGGAAAATCAAGAAAACTTCTTCCACAATCTATTAAAAAAATTTCTACCTTTTGCGAGCAACGCTTTTTCAGATCATCATCCGTTAGGTTAGCTTCTGAAAATGCATGATATATATATTATTATTATTATTAAACTTAAAAGTTATGTTTAATGTAACACCCCGTATGTTCCTAACCCTACTTGACGATATTAAATAATATGTACTTAGGTCTCGAGAGCTATAAGTATGCATTTGGTAATGTTATTGGCGAGATAATTGAATTTGGCTCTTGTTATGTGATTAAGCTTGCATAGATGGTGTTTTGAAATTGTCATTGTGCATTTGTGGGGTTCAAAATGAGGCTAAGAGGACCTCAAAACAAAGTGTATTAAGGTTAAGAAGTAAGTTAAAGGATAGGACTTGAAGTATCTAACCGAACCCGCAAAGAAAAGTCGAAAAATGAAATTTTTGAAAATTTTTAAGGAGGGGTGCATTTGGGACCATGCCACACTGCTCTGGGCTAAAATTTTTAGCCCATAGGCAGTAAGTTGGCGCGCCCAGGGGCGTGCCACCTTGGGTTTTCCACTTTTTCGAAAGTTGGAAATTTCTAAGTCCCAAGGGTATCCGGGGACGTACCGAGCCAATTTTTTCCACGTCTCTTCTACAACATGTATGAAATGAGTCAAATATTATATTGGTATGATAAAATTACTCTAGAACAAATTTGGGGTCAAAATGATGATTTTACCCTTTTGGGCAAAATAGGCCATACGTGGCTAGAATCGCTTGTTCTTGGGGCTCGAGGCTACGGATATGACTAACATGAGTGGGAATATTTTTGTAACCCGTATGAGATGACTTGAGCACGAGAAATTATTGATTTTACTAGGTTAAGTGAATTGGGCCCAAAAAGGCCCAAAAGTGAAAAGAATGCATGGCCCAAAATGGGTCAAATGACCCATTCTTTCAAGACCTTATAGAACAAGCATTTAATGCTTTATAACTGGCTAAGGATGGAAATGAATTCTTATAAAAGGGACCAAAAATCATATTTTGGTCATTTGGAAGCTCATGCCTTTTGGTCTATTTTTTTCAACATATTTTCTCTTAAACCCTAGAAGCTCAAAGGAAACTCTTAAAGCAAGATCATCCTATTTCAAGACTTGGTAAGTATTTATTCTCATGTATTAACATATTATATGCATGGTATATTATGTATATCATGATAGTTATGTTGGCAAGATGGTGAATGGTGTATTGTTGCTTTTGGTGGAAGATGTGCCATCTTTGTGAATTGAAGGTGAAAAAGAGACTTGATGTCTTAATGAAAGAGCATGGTATGGATAAAATATGAACATTTATGGTGTTATTTTGTTGTTAAACATGTTATTTTCATATGAGTGTAAATTATGGGATTTTGGTCGATTTGTTTTTGTGAGGTGTATTGAAGGAAATTGATGGCATAATTATGATGTTGTGATGCTAGAGAGTGGGAAGTGTGAACTTGGCATGACATGCTATTGATTATCATGTGTTGGTCAATGTTGGGAATATTGTGGGATTTTTGGAATAATACTTTTATGAATGGTTGTGTCAAGCGGGACATGGCATGTTTAAAGGCAAACATGAGAATTATACTTATTATATGCATTATGAAGTAGTTGGTGGTTAATGTTGGCTCCGTTGTGTATTTATGTTGTAGAGTGGAACATAAGGAAGGAGCGAAACTATTGTATGCGCATTTAAGATTGTGTGTTGGTATTGAGAATACAAGGTATGTAAGGTTACTTTCTTCGTATCTTTTTGCGGTACGTCGTATTCACTTTGGCATTATGCTAGTCCTATCCCGAAATGTGCTAAGGTATTCTATATCCGGTTAGAAATGGTTATTATCACATATTCCCTACTCATTGATCACTTGGGAATTGTATGTCTCATATTCGTTAGTCAATGTTCCAAAAGCCCAAAAAGGTTATGTTCCAAAGTGCCAATAGTGGCTATACACATACCTCTTGTTCATTGACTTGTGTCTAATTATTCCACTAATGTTATCTATTGTTGAGTCCTATACTCCTCATTCATGAGTTATTGTGGTTCATGGGTTACATAATTATGGACATGTTCCAAAAGTCCCAATCATGTTATGTTCTTGAGTTTCCAAGAATGTTGTGGCTATGTACATACGTTAATCTCTCATAACTGATTGTATCACTCTCTCATAAGAGGATGAATCAATTCCTCGCAAATACATCAATCGAAAGTAAGAAAGAAAGTAATGCACATTTGTTGATGGTTATGATCAAGTATGGGTGGCAGCTTTGGGGGCAAAAATGCCTAGCTCAAGCCGATCCCGATGTGATTGGATCAGGGGGCAGTCCTGGGGGCATAAGCCTAGCTCTGACCGATCCTGACAGGGGGCAGGTCTAGGGGCATAAGCCTAACTCGACCCGAACCTGATATGTTGATTTATGGGTGGCAGGTCTAGGGGCATAAGCCTAGCTTAACCTGATCCCGATGTATGTTGATTTATGGGTGGCAGGTCTAGGGGCACAAGCCTAGATCGACTCGATCCCGATGCATTGATTTATGGGTGGCAGGTCTTAGGGGCATAAGCCTAGCTCGACCTAATCCCAACATGACGATAAGTCATGGAAAGACCCACTGATCAGTCGGGTCCCGGGTACGTTATGATATGAGCGATGAGGAATAAATCATAAAGAGAAGAACTTAATTTATGTAAGCTACATTGTTCCACATATGAAAATCGATGAGTTGTTCATGTTGCCTATCCTATTACATTTTGATTCTATTGGTGTATTTATAATAAGTTTCATATGGCCTTACATACTCAGTACATTCTCCGTACTGACCCCTCTTGGGGGCTTACCTTACTTGCTGCAGGCGCAGGTACAAGTAGACCTCCACTGTAGGTCGCGGGTCTTTTGCCGACTTTTGGTGAGCTCCACTTGGTTCGGGGCTTTCTGAGTTGCCATGTACATTTATTTTGGTATTGTATATGAGTATAGAGCGGGGTGTTGTCCCGACTCTAGGTTTGTATAGTCATGTATTTCAGCTAGAGGCTTTTGTAGACTTATGTGGGAACAGAATGTAAGATATGTATGCTCATTTTGGGTTTGATGGCCCCAACGGCCAAGTCGATATATATATCTATGTATGGCATACGTTTCTATAATCGTTTCCATATCCATGACTTTTGCATAGTTGCATGGGGTTTCATAAGGTCCATATAAGGAGATGCATGCGAGTGTTCATAAGCAAAGATTGGTTCTCTCGGGCCATGTCGGCTTCGAGTGCCAATCACGCCTCGTTGGGACTCGGGGTGTGACAAAGGTGGTATCAGAGCAGTTCGTTCTAAGGGTGTGTACAAAGCCGTGTCTGAGTAGAGTCTTACTTATCAATGTGTTGTGCACCACATTTATAAGTAGGAGGCTACGGGACATTTAGGATGTTGTTTCTTTGCTTCATTCCTAGATCGTGCAGTAGAGCCAGTGTTGTAAGTTAGATTATATCTGACCATGGCGATTGGTTTTCTGTGATATAGAAACTGCCGATGACAAGAAGAGACAAATGAAAGGGTAAGCAGGTTGACATGCTTGCCGAAGAAGGAGCGAGCAGATCACCACCTGACTCAGCTAGTCAAGGTGGTGCTGATACCAAATTTGCATCACAGGTTTCTCCTACTTTTCCAGCTCCAGAAGAGCTGGGAAAGAGAGTAGTATCTTCGGGACTGCCCGACAATACCACTGAGCAGGACTTGATGAGTGCGCTGCAAATATTAACCCGTGTAGTTGCTGCACAAGCTCAAAGACAAGCTCTTATGCAGTAGAAAGGGGGATAGAGGCAGAGAGAGAGGATGAAAGAAGTGTAAGAAAGATTGCCAAAAAAGGCTAAACCCATGGGACAAAACATGACGTCCCAAGGAGGATTTGGGCATAGGACTTTTCACAAATCACTTAGGCCATCATTTACCCATACCACCACAATTACTCCTCCTCTATTCCAAGGGTTTAGAAGCAACCAGTTTGGGCAAGGAGGTGAGATTCAGGGTTCACATACAGTGGGGTACCAAGCACAAGACAGTATGAACCGCCCGAGGTTTCATCGTCGGTTGTACCAGCACTGCGGGAGCTTTCATGCAGGTGAATGTCGGTTTGGACAGAATGTTTGCTATTATTGCGGCATGCCAGGGCATGTGGCAAGGGGGTGTCCCCGAAGGAACACAGGTGGCATGGCACGACCCACGAGACCAACCTTCACATCGACATCATATGTGCCTCCTCTAGGTAGAGGTGCACAAGCTGCTGGTCATGCCAAGGGTACTAGAGGAGAAGCTAGTTCTAGTAACATCCAGGGCAGTACCTACGCCGTGGTGGATCGGCAGAAATTTGAGGCTTCTCCTGATGATACAACATGTATATGCTCTATTTTTATTTCTTAACGTATTTACATTGATTGATTTGGGGATTTACCCTATCCTATGTTATTCCATTGATTGTTGAAAAAAAAGGAAGAAGAAACTTTGTGAAAGGATAGTAGAAGTTTTAGTTCATCCATTTGAAACAACTCTACAACAAAAGGGGAAATTATTGTGGCTAAAAGAAATGCGTCATGATTATGTGGTAACGACGGGGGGTATAATACATTGGCTAATCTTATGAATTGCAAACAGTGGATGTTCATGTGATCATAGGAATGGATTAGTTGGTTTCTAGTTATACCACGGTGACTTGCCAAGGTATATTTTCAATATCCATACGAACATGTTCCTGAGTGGAAGAGTAATGTGGGGGCACCAAGGAAAATTGTATTGTCTATTGTAAAGTGACGAAATTGATAGCCAAGGGGTATGTATGCCAGTTAATCCGAGAGCGAACGATTGATACGAAACCACCAAGTTCTCAATAGGTTCCGGTGGTCAAATGACTCTCTTGATATCATGCCTGACAAATTTCCAGGCTTACCCCCAAAATAGGAAGTAGAGCTGAATATTGATGTGATTTCAGACCCTCCGCTTATCTCTCTTCTTCTATATATACCATGGCCCCAGTAACGCTATAGGAATGAAACAGAGCAATTAAGAGAGCGCATCTATGTGAATGTGGAAAAAAAAATGAAATGGGACTTGAGAACGTGCATTGACTATTAGCAGTTGCGTAAAGTACCGATTAAGAACAAATATCCCCTCCTAAGAATTGACGATTGGTTGATCAGTTACAGGATGCCAAGTGTGTTGTTCTTACTAAAAAATGTACCAGTTGCTGCTCTGGAGCGGATGAATAGGGTGTGCAACCTATTGTTCGATGTATTTGTAACCGTGTTCATGGTTGATATTCTGGTTTAATCAAGATCACGAGAGGATCATGTCAATTATGTATGGCAGGTGTTACAAGCTGGGATCGTCAGTAGAATGCAAAGTTATCCAAGTATGAATTTTGGATAAAATCCATAGCATTTTAGGGTCACATTGTATAGGATGACAGAACGAAGGTCGATACACTAAAGATAGAAACAGTGAAAAACAAAAATTGGCTAAGGCCTGCGATGCTTACAAAGATTCTTCGTTTCCTTGGGTTGGTTGGTGATCGAGGATAACGACTAAAGGAGTTTCTTCTATCCCTGGACCCTTACCAGCGCTAATATACAAAGTAACTTAGTTTCAGCGGAGTGATGCATATGAGACAAGTTTCAAAGAGTTAGAAGGTAAATTAGCTTCTACACCAGTTTTATATTTCGCTAAGACACAAAGGTTATGCAATGTATTGTGATGCTTTCGAGGTTGGCCTCGGATGTGTGTTGATGCAGTATGATGATTCGCTAACAGCGTATGTCTCACGACAGTTGTGACCATATGAGAGAAACTATATCACACATAATCTTGAGGTAACAGGTGTGGTAGTTATTTGACAGATATGAGATATGAAATATGACACTTCTACTTAGGGTTCATATTGAGATATGACTATTGATCATAGGAGCTTGCCTATACAACAGAGGGACTCAAATTTGAGGTAGGGAAGATGACTCAAATTATTAAGAGATTAAGATAAGATACTGAGATCGCATTCGGGAAAAGCAAATACAGTGGTCGATGCAGTAGGCCGCAAAGCACTAGGAAGTACTGATAGTCGGTCCATGGGGACACAAGGTATAGGAAGGATCTATATATTAGACCGCAGTTACTAGAAACTCCAGATCAAAGGGTTATAGCGCAAAATGCGGTAAAGTCCTTATTCGTGGAGGTGAAGGAAAAGCAACATGCGAATCCTATGTTTGATTCGGCAAAAAAAAAAAAAAAAAAAAAACCGTACCACAAGGGTCGATGAAATTTGACCTTACGCACGAGGGAAATGAAGTAGAACCAAAGAACATCATTCACAGAATTCTATTATAATTAGGAGAGAAACAAAAATGTACCATGGTTTGGTAAGAAGACATTGGCGAGGCAATATAAAGAAAAAGAACAAGCAAGTGCAACTCCTTGACCAAATTATCAATAGGTAATAGCAGAGCATCAGAAACCTGGAGGTTATATGCCATGTATATGTTGTCCAGGTTAAAATAAGATATGGCTAACATGGGTTTTATTGCAAGTTTGCCTCCTATACATAAGGGTTGCCGTATATATAGTTTGAGAATTTTGATTCCGCATGAGAGCTAGTTGACAGGTTTACCTACATAACACACATGTTTCCTTTCAAGACCACTTACATGGTTGACGAATATGCGAGGTTAGTTATTAAAGAGGAAGTACAACTATACGGAGTTCTGAAATGCTCAATTTACTACATAGGTTTGGAAGTTGGTACATACGTGAATTTGAGTGCAACTTTTCACCGTCATATGAACGGACAAATAGAGTAGACTATCCAAACATTTGACAGTATACTACGAGTCTGTGCGAGAGACTCAAACGGTAGTTGGGATGATCATTTACCCTTTATTGAATGTGCTTATCATGATAGCTATTGTTCAAGTATCATCATGGTATTTGCGAGGGTTTATACAGAAGAAAGTGTAAATCGTCAATTGGGCGAGTTAAACCGAGTGGAATTGCCTTATTTGGGACTAGATTTTGTTCACTACGCTACGGAGAAGGTTAAGATAGTAAAACAGTAACTACAGGATAACACAAGTCATATGCTGAGATTCATTCGTTTATTACATGGACAAGCTATGCGGGATGTCCCTTATGAAGGGATATATATATATATATTGCCATATAAATAAAGGAAAAAATAAGAATAGCTTTGGTAAAGATACGGTGGAGAAATCGAATCACATAGGGAGCCAAAGAAAGCATGAAGTCAAAGTACCCACGGGAGAAAGTTCAAGGTATGGAGTTAGAACAATAACAAGGAAGTATGCATGAGTAGTGTGTGTATATGCGTATATATGCTAAGAGAGAGACGCATGGGATGTACATGAGACGATGTTACTAACATTCGAGGACGAATGTTCCTAAGGGGGGAAGAATGTAACACCCCGTACGTTCCTAACCCTACTTGATGACATTAAATAATATGTACTTAGGTCTCGAGAGCTATAAGTATGCATTTGGTAATATTATTGGCGAGATAATTAAATTTGGCTTTTGTTATGTGATTAAGATTGCATAGATGGTGTTTTGAAATTGTCATTGTGCATTTGTGGGGTTCAAAATGAGTCTAAGAGGACCTCAAAATAAAGTGTATTAAGGTTAAGAAGTAAGTTAAAGGATAGGACTTGAAGTATCTAACTGAACCCGCGAAGAAAAGTCGAAAAATGAAATTTTTGAAAAATTTTAAGGAGGGGCGCATTTGGTACCGTGACACGCCACTCTGGGCTAAAATTTTTAGCCCAGAGGCAGTAAGTTGGCGCGCCCAGGGGCATGCCACCTTGGGTTTTCCACTTTTTCGAAAGTTGGAAATTTCTAAGTCCCAAGGGTATCTGGGGACGTACCGAGCCGATTTTTGCCACATATCTTATACAACATGTATGAAATGAGTCAAATATTATATTGGTATGATAAAATTACTCGAGAACGAATTTGGGGTCAAAATGATGATTTTACCCTTTTGGGCAAAATAGGCCATACGTGGCTAGAATCGCTTGTTCTTGGGATCGAGGCTACGGATATGACTAACATGAGTGGTAATATTGTTGTAACCCGTATGAGATTAATTGATCACGATAAATTATTGATTTTACTAGGTTAAGTGAATTGGGCCCAAAAAGGCCCAAAAGTGAAAAGAATGCATGGCCAAAATGGGTCAAATGACACATTCTTTCAAGACCTTCTAGAACAAGCATTTAATGCTTTAGAAGTGGATAAGTATGGACATGAATGATTATAAAAGGGACCAAAAATCTGATTTTTTGGTCATTTGGAAGCTCATGCCTTTTGGTCTATTTTTTTCAACATATTTTCTCTTAAACCCTAGAAGCTCAAAGGCAACTCTTGAAGCAAGATCATCCTATTTCAATCCTTGGTAAGTATTTATTCTCATGGATTAACATATTATATGCATGGTATATTATGTATATCATGATAGTTATGTTGGCAAGATGGTGAATGGTGTATTGTCGCTTTTGGTGGAAGATGTGCCATCTTTATGAATTGAAGGTGAAAAAGAGACTTGATGTCTTAATGAAAGAGCATGGTATGGATAAAATATGAACATGTATGGTGTTATTTTGTTGTTAAACATGTTATTTTCATATAAGTATAAATTATGGGATTTTGGCCGATTTGTTTTTGTGAGGTGTATTGAAGGAAATTGATGGCATAATTATGATGTTGTGATGATGGAGAGTGGGAAGTGTGAACTTGGCATGACATGCTATTGATTATCATGTGTTGGTCAATGTTGGGAATATTGTGGGATTTTTGGAATAATACTCTCATGAATGGTTGTGTCAAGCGGGACATGGCATGTTTAAAGGCAAACATGAGAATTATACTTATTATATGCATTATGAAGTAGTTGGTGGTTAATGTTGGCTCCGTTGTGTATTTATGTTGTAGAGTGGAACATAAGGAAGGAGCGGAACTATTGTATGCGCATTTAAGATTGTGTGTTGGTATTGAGAATACAAGGTATGTAAGGTTACTTTCTTCGTATCTTTTTGCGGTACGTCATATTCACTTTGGCATTATGCTAGTCCTATCCCGAAATGTGCTAAGGTATTCTATATACGGTTAGAAATGGTTATTATCACATATTCCCTACTCATTGATCACTTGGGAATTGTATGTCTCATATTCGTTAGTCAATGTTCCAAAAGCCCAAAAAGGTTATGTTCCAAAGTGCCAATAGTGGCTATACACATACCTCTTGTTCATTGACTTGTGTCTAATTATTCCACTAATGTTATCTATTGTTGAGTCCTATACTCCTCATTCATGAGTTATTGTGGTTCATGGGTTACATAATTATGGACATGTTCCAAAAGTCCCAATCATTTTGTGTTCTTGAGTTTCCAAGAATGTTGTGGCTATGTACATACGTTAATCTCTCATAACTGATTGTATCACTCTCTTATAAGAGGATGAATCGATTCCTTGCAAATACATTAATCGAAAGTAAGAAAGAAAGTAATGCACATTTGTTGATGGTTATGATCAAGTATGGGTGGCAGCTTTGGGGGCAAAAATGCCTAGCTCAAGCCGATCCCGAAGTGATTGGATCAGGGGGCAGTCCTAGGGGCATAAGCCTAGCTCGGACCGATCCTAACAGGGGGCAGGTCCAGGGGCATAAGCCTAACTCGACCCGAACCTGATATGTTGATTTATGGGTGGCAGGTCTAGGGGCATAAGCCTAGCTCGACCTGATCCCGATGTATGTTGATTTATGGGTGGTAGGTCTAGGGGCACAAGCCTAGCTCGACTCGATCCCGATGCATTGATTTATGGGTGGTAGGTCTTAGGGGCATAAGCCTAGCTCGACCCGATCCCAACATGACGATAAGTCATGGAAAGACCCACTGATCAGTCGGGTCCCAGGTACGTTATGATATGAGCGATGAGGAATAAATCATAAAGAGAAGAACTTAATTTATGTAATCTACATTGTTCCACATATGCAAATCGATGAGTTGTTCATGTTGCCTATCCTATTACATTTTGATTCTATTGGTGTATTTATAACAAGTTTCATATGGCCTTACATACTCAGTACATTCTCCGTACTGACCCCTCTTGGGGGCTTACCTTACTTGCTGCAGGCGCAGGTACTAGTAGACCTCCACTGTAGGTCGCAGGTCTTTTGCCGACTTTTGGTGAGCTCCACTTGGTTCGGGGCTTTCTGAGTTGCCATGTACATTTATTTTGGTATTGTATATGAGTATAGAGCGGGGTGTTGTCTCGACTCTAGGTTTGTATAGTCATGTATTTCAGCTAGAGGCTTTTGTAGACTTATGTGGGAACAGAATGTAAGATATGTATGCTCATTTTGGGTTTGATGGCCCCAACGGCCAAGTCGATATATATATCTATGTATGGCATACGTTTCTATAATCGTTTCCATATCCATGACTTTTGCATAGTTGCATGGGGTTTCATAAGGTCCATATGAGGAGATGCATGCGAGTGTTCATAAGCAAAGATTGGTTCTCTCGGGCCATGTCGGCTTCGGGTGCCAATCACGCCTCATTGGGACTCGGGGTGTGACATTTAAAAACAGTTCATAAAATATAAGATCAATGAAACCTTTTATTAGATAATGCATAAGTGTCTACTATAATCTGTCATCAAATTTAAGTGAATGAAATAAAATATATTATCTATATATTAGTATTTATTAAAACTGAAAGCATTATTTAAGTACCTGGGTTATCTAAAATTCTTCTTTCTTCACGAAGGATATCTTCTATTAGTAAATGCCATGTTGATTGTCAAACAATCTCTGGACATGACATTGAATATGATAAAAGTAGCATAGCAAATAACTATCTTAGATATGATGGAATTTTCCAATTACTTGCTTTCACTATAGCATCCACATATATTTTTTTTATTTCTTTGATTGTTGCTTCTACACAAAATTTAAAGAGAATTCAGCATACGTTAGCTCTCTTGCTTCAGAAAATTCCTTATTTGCTTCAAATTACTTGTAAACCATTGATTCCTTTACAATTGGTTTGTTGATAAGTGTATCAATCAGATCATCATCTGAAAATATGACATTTTAATTGTCATCTAAATGAAAGGATAACCTTTCTACAGATGGTTCTTTGTGATGGATTAGGAATTTAAAAATTCTTCGAGTTGCTTAACATGGTGATATATACCGACAATCACAATAAATATTTATTTCATCAACAACTCTTGAGTCATCAGTATTTTTACTTTGAAAAAAAATAACGGTGAAACGATCATGTCCTTTATTAACATACATAAATATGTATTTAATGAACTTTAATTGATTGCACCATGCAACAATAATATGCGCACCATATTTCAATAATAAAAATTTATTGTGGGGCACAACATACCTATTAGTCAAATCATTACCTGCTTTCTTAATAGATCTGTCACCATCCCTTCTTCTACAGATAGGATACCCTTATTCATCAATTGTGGTTGATTATATAAAAGGTATGTAATTACTTCTATGTAAACTTATTATATTTGCAGAAAAGCTAAGGTTAAAACACTTATAAAGGAACATATAATTATCTAGAAAAGCTCATCTCCTCCATAGCTTTAACCATCTTCAAAGAGGGAATCCTATTACATATAGTAATATCAGAAATTTAGAAATTATATTTAATAATGAAATTTATGATTTTTATATAAATTGTGACAACGTATTAGGAGGTTTTTTTTAGTGAGTAACACTTACAGTGTCTTTTAGTGAAGGATGGTAATATTTCTTGAAAAAAGATTTACCATCATCAAACTTAACTACTTTGTAGACTGTCATCCTGTTTGTTTATATTTGATTCCTTAATCATGACCTTAAACATGAGTCTTTTCTCAATAATATCATCCAGTTTACTTGGATATGAACAATCATCATCATCAATTAAGCCTTCCTTTAACTCTTTTACAGACTTTCCCATAAGTTGCATAGCTTTGTGGTTCCAAAGCAATAGTGATATAGGACCAGTTTCATTCATTACATGAACTTGTAGCCTATACCTGAAATCCACTCTTTATTATGTTAACAAACTTAATTTTTATAGAGACAAATATATACCTGAAGTCCACTCTTTATTATGTTAACAAATTTAATTTTTATAGAGATAAATTGATATAAGATTATAATAACCTGTGAATAGAAGTTTTTGTTTCTGCATTGCATTTTGAACAAAATTATGAGTTTTCATCTAGTTCAATCTTTGTAACACACTTGTTGCAAGTCAAGTATGACCATCCATGTTCAAGAGCCAAACAAATAAATTTTGCAGCAATTCAATAGCTAGCTTCCTGTTTAAGAGAAACAATGTTGTTATTAATTGTTCAAATAGAAAGCGTAAAGTTAATATGAAATGAAAAAAATATTCAACTCACTTACCATGCATTGAATCAAATCATTGATATATTTAAAAGGTACAATTTCTTTGGCTAACTCATCCATGATAGAGTTGAGAACTTGTCTGGCTAATTCGCTCATAGTTAGAATCACATGTTGCATTTAATCTGAAGAAAAAATATTGTAATCCTATGTATTAGTAATTATTTTTAGTAATGAAATATCAAAAACTTAGATGGTGACAAACCTGAATTTAAATGCAATAAATTGCGGTAGAGATGAATTTATCCATAGCTTAATTTGATATCAATAACTACGAACAAAGTAGTTATTTGTGGAAACATTATTATAAAATCTGAAACTAAATTATCTATAGAATAAATAGGATTTATATTATAGTTTTAATTAGTTATACCTTTGAATTTTTGAGCATTCATAAGTTGAAGAACCACAATCATAGGTTCATCCATAGATGAGCTCAAATGAGGTTGAATTTGAACCACAAGTTCACCCCATAAATTTGTTGAAAGCCTATTCCTCCTGTATTAATAGAAAAGTTTATTGTAATATCAGTATTACTTAATATGTTATTATTTGTGAAAAGACAAATATTGCAGCTTTAATGAAAAGTAGTATAAGTAAAGATATATTGTACAATAACTAATACAATTAGTGAGTATCGACTGTTTTCTTTTCTAAATTGTGTTACGTTTGGATTTTTCAACTTGTAATGTGAAAGAAAAAAAAACTTACTTATCATTTTTCAGGACAATATTTATAAAGACACTATTATTGTCTCCTTGCTTGCAGGTTTGAACTGCTTCATATGTCACAACCTGATCAACGACATCTATAAATAGAAAGGTTGATGCGAATGTCTAACACATATTATTCATCGATATTAAATTGACTTTGAAGAGAATCACTACCAAATAGTTCTGTCTCATCGACATTAAGTTGAATTGTCAGTCGGTCAAATGGACACAAACTAAATGTCCATATCAAATGAAGGATCAGTAATTTTCTCAACAAATATAATTTTTATGATAATCAATATATGTTTGTGTGTCGTAGTGTTAAGTTTCATGAAATTTGATGTAATAACAAAATAATTGTCACGACTCAAAATAGGCACATGATGACACTTGTCACACCCTCCAGACAAGTAAGCCTATCCCAACTCAAACTCAATAATCAAGTAAATTAGAAGTGGAAGAAAAAGAATAATCCCCAAAATATATACAAAGAAGAAGCAAATATTTAAGATACATCCCAGGTCTGGTTGTCACTAGTACAAGCCTCTAATATACAATAGGAATAATAATCTTCTAGAATATCTTAGATGTGAATAAAGCATAAGACATAAATCGAGAGACCTGAGAAGTCCTGAAGTTCCTCATCTACAACCTCGATCTTAGCTAAGCTAATACCAGAAGAAGACAATCTACAAACTGCTACTCGGCCCAATACCTGCACGAGGTGTAAAAAAACAAGAAAAAAGAAAAGAAACCAAGAGTGAGTATGAAATCACATGTACTCAGCAAGTATCGTCGATAACAAGCCCTAATCCAAAGTGATGGCGAGAACCACCACCCCAACTATCCAAGGTTTTCCAATCATTCTATACCCTGCCAAATCAAAGTACCTTATCCTATTAGGATAACCCAACATAACGATCAACAGACATATCAAAAGCAGGGTAGGCATACTAATCTAAGAGAGTCAACACTATTGATTTATATTCAACCACTAGGGAATTCATTTATGAAGAAGACTCACAAATACACTATAACAGGCTTAAACAATTATCATTAACCAATACTATAGGATAGCAACAGGGAAAGTGTATATATATAAAGGTGTATCTCATACTACCAAAAGGTGCTACATAACTATCTGGCCAATCAAGCCACCGCTATACCCCTATGTCTCATAATATCTCAACCTCCCAGTCAATATAAGATAATATAAGATAATATAATAAGCTGAAATGAATGCTCATACATAATATCACAAACAAGGTCCTAACACAGAAATACAGTACAGGGGTAAGTACTAGAAAAGTATCAAACCACACCAAGGAAGATAATGCAATACAAATGATGTAATGCAATGTAGTGATGATACTGAATCTTTGAAAGTTATTGCATAACTTTCTATATACACCCATCGATCAAGGAGCTACCAGGTAGGACCCATGGGAGGGGGGGAGAGGTTCACAACCCATATTCTCATATAACCTCAATCTCATGTCTCAAATCAACCTTACCGGCACATTCCTCGGTATAGGCATTTTATAAGGTGTCACATTTTCTTACAAAAATCAAAATGTCTCAGTGGTACCAATGTCTCATGAATATGCATGAGTGATATGATGATGTAATGATCACAACCAATCAGTATGGAGATCAAATGATATCAATTTCAACTTAGCACCACAAGAATAAATAGTCATGTAGTCATCAATATTATCATTTCCAACCCCTACCTTAGGCATCATTATGATGAATATGCAATTAAATGCTCAAATAAGGCCTACAATATCATGTCAAGCCCCCACTTGGGTGACACAATAATAGCTATGGCATTCTAATGCACAGATAAGGCCTATGATGACAAGTCAAGTCCCTACTCGGGCGACACAAAAATAGATATAGCATTTAATGACCAAAAACATCAAGTCAAGACCTTACTCGGCGACACAATAATAAATATAATAGCCAACAATAACAACTCAAGCCCCCACTCGGGCATCACCACCATATATACTCTTAAAATAAGTAATAATATGCACATAAGCCCACTCGGGCACACAATGATAAATAACAACAAACCCAATAACAACATATGTAAAACTACCCAAACCTAGCTTGTTCCATACGATAAGTTTCATCCACTATTGTAAGTCCATTTATACCCTAAGTATTCTCTAAAGTTTATTAGTCCTCGATCGTCATAATAAAAATCCGCTAAACAAGACTCAAGCTCTAAGAATAGGTATTCAACACTAATATTTCAAGATCACTAAGTTATCTATCTATATTCTACTCTAAGGATAGTTACAAGAAACAATACTAACTAAGAAAGACAACAATCTAACTACAATCCACCAAAAGATGCTGGCACCCGTAGAGATGCTCGCCATTTCACCTAAGCAGAACCCCCAATCCTAAATGAATCACAAATACAAACAAACAAGAAAACAACACATAAACACTTTGGAAAAAGTCAAGGTACATCTCAACTTGCCTTAACTAAAGATCCGCAAGATCAAACGCAGTCCAAAACCTTAACCGGAAGCCTAACTCTCTCGAATCAACACCAAATACATCCAACCTAGACAAATATGTCATCTACAAGTCAAAAGGAAACTAATATACCTATACTGACCATACTTGAAATGGGTTAAAAATGGACCTCGAAAACGAGCTTTGAAAACGAAGGGGTAAAACCAAAATTTTACTTTAAAACCACATTTCCCAAGATTAAAGAAACCTACAGATGAAAAGCCACGTGAAAACGAGTTATAAACGAGGTCCAAATAGAAGAAAACCCATTTTTAAACTTTACCGACAAAACCCCCAAAATCTATCGAAAATCGAATAGGGAAAAAGAGGAATTTTATTTGAAAATCATAATCCTCAAGTGAAAAGGACTCTATGGGTGAAAATCCAAGCAAAAATGAGGAGGAATCGAATCTCAAATCAAAGAAATATCAAAATTTGAATTTGGGAAAAAAATTCCAAAAACTCTTTTTTGAAATCTTTGATTTAGAAGAATTTAGATGATAAAGTTGGTAATGATTTAGAATTGAGCTAGGAACTTACCTACATGAACTTACGCAAGAAATCTCCCTCCCGAGCTCCCAATATGATAAAAATGGTGAAAATGAGCAAAAAGGGGATAAATCCCAAAATTTGGGTTCTTTTCAGCAAGGTTGACTATGCGTTGACCGTTGACCGCGTGTTGATCACGGTCAACTGTTGACCAACAATCAGCAATTTCAAAAAAACTTATTTTTGACCCTCGAAACTCATCCGAAACCCTATGAACATGAACCAATAGTGTAAATTGATCATAAAATACATTTCGGATACAATGGAATCATCGAATTTACGAAAGAAATCATTTACAACAAATTAACCCCCGAGACCCCTTTAGGCCAAAATACACTATTTTTCAAATGGAGGGTCAAAATACAAATAAAGGTTCCGAACTCAAACCAACCATGCTACCAACCCAAAATCGACGTTCCGGATCTAATGAAACTGTCAGAATCCTCATCCAAGACTCAGATCACAAAATATTGATCGAAGTCAAACCTAACCTTTTAAGGATCCTCAAAACTACAAACTCAAATAAAACACTCCAGAATGGATCAGGGACCGTGCCAACTGTCCCCAAAACTCGTAAATAAAATAAGGCAACCACAGAGAGGGGAAAAATGGTCATAACATAAAAAATTATAAATTTCAGTGTGAGGGTCATTACAGTAGCCACCACTAAGATTCACGTTTGTCCTCGAACGTACAAGTAAGAAAGACTAAAATGGATAAAGGATAAAAAAAAAAATGCCCTCGAGATACATCAACAAGCATTCCCACACAGAGTCACAACCATAAAACTACTGGCCTCACCAGAGAACCAGAAATCTATCACATAAGGACTCACCAGGTCACAACACAAGCATCAAAAGGCCAAATTCTCAATAAAGTCGAATTTCTATATTTCCAAACTTCCTCTACACCAACGACTGAGTCAAACACAATAGAAGTTCTGAACCTACCCGACTAATCTAAACATGACCAAGGCACCACAAGACACTGCTACAACCACAAGACCAAAAATTACCCTCAGGCCCACCAAATGCCAAGGGACCCATAAATCACATAACTACCCATCAAAACACTGAATCAAACTACCTAAGGCCGATACTATATCTACCAAATAAAACCATACTATAGCCCCAAGCTAAAGATACTAAGCGAGAAACTGGTATCAGAACTACACAAAACCTCAAAAGTCACACCTAGCATACTGAAGGCACTACACTATTGTCATACCCATATGTTCAACCCTCTAAGATAACTGAGAATCACCATAAAACTCTCTATATACCATAGACATGAAATCTTTAAAAGACACTGAAAGATCAAGCAACTGATCACCATAGCCCATGCAGTCCTTAATGCTCTAGTAACATCAATCAGCTCGAAGCCCTCAATGTTCCGGTTGTATGGACATATATATATAAGCAATTAATCACAATAACACGTGCAATCCTCAATATACAAAATCCATCAAACAACCCATAGAAGAAGTGCAACAATCACTATGCCTCACTGATGAACACCCATATCACCAATTAGAACTCGGGGAGGGGAGAGGAGGAACCACCGTTAGACTCTGCACAAGCTACAATGAAGTATACAATCAGGACTTTAAATTTCTAACTAGAACCCATAGATAAATTTTGAATGAATCAATTGTCCTTATGTACAAAAATTCTTATCTTTTCCTTAACTCTCTTCCCATTCAGTATTCTTAAATATAGGAGTCTTGGACTAATAAGGTACAACTTAGACCGGCTCAAGTTTTATTCAACATTCTTTAACACAAGGTCCATGGAGAATAACATATACTCAAATCAAAACTTATGAGCAAGAATATTCCACCAAGCCGCTCAATTACAAGAGTAACAATTGATACAAACTAGGTATCCCTTTCCATTCAAAAATCTTTCCAAATCAAAAGCACATATCCTCATGAGCTGAAATTTTTCAAATCAGACCGAAGAGTGTCTCAATACCAAATAGTGTATTCATACAAGCAAAGGCCAAGTACTAAGGAAGTAAATCGTGAGGCCCAAATGCCTGAAATTTTCCCTTATCCAACTAGAATCTCTTACTCACAATCCTTTCGAATCAATCACACCACAAGTCTAGGCTATCACAGGGTCTACCACTAATAAGTACCACTAGGCATGCTACAATCCAAAATACTAAACCACGAGGCCAATCCATTCTACAATCTGAAAGCATGCCAAAACCTAGAATCAATCCACCACTCTTCCACAACATAACCATCAAGAACACCATACCCAAAACACCAAAATCCACAATACCTAAGATTTCAAATAAAAACTAGTGATCTATTCTGCGCGAGTTCCAACATAAGATCAGCACACCAGATCCACCACTAAGGAAATATTTACGAGGTATCAAATATCACCAGCTCCAATAAAAATCTATGAATCACATCAAGACTCCATGCTAAATAAATAAACACTTAGGAGAATGTAGAACCACACACAAATACGACTAAGGCATAATGAAGGTGCACTAAGAACCATACCTGTGGCTATTGTATTGGAAGCTCATGCCTCGAGTCCATTCTATGGAATATGATATCGAGATCTCTCATCCTATAGCAACTGGTAAAACATCTCTCTATTTAAGTAGTGGGTAATATCTCCTATAGTGCCTGAGATCTCCATATAACAAGCAACTTAAAGAAGTAGGAGCCCACTGAACTAGGCCTGAAGAACCTGAACGACCACTCTACTCTAACTCTCTCTAAGCATAACCATAAAAATCTTAACCTCCATCAAGCATATTGCTATAATAATCAAATCCCTGGGCCCCCGACCCATAAGCATCATGTACCTCCGCACAAACTATTTTTAAAACCACTCAAGCAAACTGATCCCATAAAATAGGAGGTGATCCAACTGGTCTACTCTCTACACAAGTCCTCCACCACTGTCTAGCTGGCCTAAAGAATCGAAAGAAAGTGAAGTCTACTCCATTAGAATCCACCAAGTCCAACCTGTGCAACCTATCATGACAACCAAGCAAGAATATATAAGTATGAAACCTAGGATCTCCATCAAAATGAGGAGGATCTGTTTTCATAAACCCTACATATCTACTCTATCCTTCCATGGACATGAAGGGTAAAGTCACTGGATGTGGAGTAATCCTCAGTAATACCTCATCAACACTAGAAGAACCCATAGTAGTCACATGCGCATCGAAAGTGTGAATCCTTGAAGTAGCATGCTGAACCAAAATAGGAGCCACCCTCTGAAGAAAACCCAACACTCGAACCAAACAATCCTCAATCATAGGTATGGTCATAAGTGGTGTCTACACTAGCCTCAACCCCTCTAACTCACTAGACCTACCACTACTAGCAACTTTAGAACCTAAAGAGGCAACTCTAACCTAACCTTTAGCTTTTCTGGACATCTCGATCCGACCAATACCTCGAACCTTGCTCCTACCGTACAACGAAGGCACGGGCTATGAATCCCTAACTAAGGAAGAACACATGCTCACTATCTGTGAGAGAAGGAATGAGAGATTTTGAGTTATACAAAGCTACGAAGGCATGAGAAAGAATAAAGAAATAGGAATCTCCTAAAGTCATATAGCCTCTCAAGGATAGATAACAGACGTCTTTGCACCAATCCGCAAAACTCTACTAAACTCGACTTATAATAATGAGATCAATGAACGTGGAAATCTGATACCAATTTGTCACAATCCAAAATAGGCATATGATGGCACTTGTCACATCCTTCAGACAAGTAAGTCTATCCCAACCCAAACTCAATAATCAAGTAAATCAAAAGAGAAAGAAAAAGAATAATCCATAAAATATATATAAAGAAGAAGCAAATATTTAAGATATATACCAGGCTTGGTTGTCACTAGTACAAGCCTCTAATATAGAATAGGAATAATAATCTTCTAGAATATCTTAGATGAGAATAAAGCATAAGACGTAAATAGAGAGATCTGAGAAGTCCTGAAGTCCTTCAGCTACAACCTCGATTTCTGCAATGCTAATACCAGAAAAAGATGATCTACAAACTGCTACTCATCCTAATACCTGCACGGGGTGCAGAAAAATAAGAAAAATGAAAAAAAAGTAAGAGTGAGTACCAAACCACTTGTACTCAATAAGCATCGTCAATAACGGACCCTAATCCAAAGTGATGGGGAGAACCACTACCCCAACTACCCAAGGTTTTCCAATTAGTCTATACCCTATCAAATCACAGTACATTATCCTATCAAGGAAACCCAACACAACGGTGAACAGACATATCAAAAGCAGGGTAGGCACACTAATCCTGGTGAGTCGACACTATTCATTTATATTCAACCACAAGGGAATTCATTTATGAAGAAGGCTCACAAATATGCTATAACAGGCTTAATTAATTATCACAAACCAATATTATGGGATAGCAACAGAGAGAGTGTATATATATATAAGAGTGTATCTCATACTACCAAAAGATGCTACGCAACTATCTCTCCAATTAAGCCACCGCCATTGATGTCGCCAAAATTACACCTTGCAATGAAGTATAATGCGATCGGTGTATCAAATATAGAACCCAACTGGGTTGGGATAGATCCCACAGGGAATAGGTCGAAGTTATGTAGAATGCTAGTTTGAGTAACTGGTAAGTAAGTAAAACTGAGGGGGGGGGGGGTTGTAAGTAAGTAATAACGGTAATGATTTTTGATTACAGAGGTTTTGTAGAAAATATGAGAAATACACTAGAACTGTGATCCCCAATGATTTCTTAACTCCACCGATTACTTGTGCTGACAAAACTGTCCCGCTAAGTTGCATGCAAAATCTGACAAGATATGTTCATCTAAACGTCTCTCGACCTTAGTTAGACGGATTTCACTCTTCTCCTCTCGGTCTTCGAGTGTCGCACAACTAAACCTTGTCCTGGATCTCAGATAATTATTCCTGCTAAGGCTCAAGTTATTAGATGAAGGTTGATAGCTTCAAATCTTTGTTGTTATTTTCTTTTCCCAATCTCTACCTCTCTCTCGAGCAAGTCCAGAATACAGGCGAGTTTCTAACATTTGTAATCGTTAGAAGATCAATCACAATGAAGGAAATAATAATACATGCATTCACAGCGGTTGTACTTAACCCGTTTCGTTAATTCCTCTTTGTTCACACAACCCTAGTTGATGAGTTTACCTACTCATGTTCGGAAGAGCACAATAAGAATTCGAGGGTGAATAAATGATTGTAAACTCACAATAATGAAGAAACTCTGAAATCTCAACTATGAATAAAACCCTAGAATCGGTGTTTCAAGCTTACAAAATCAATAATGTGTTTCTGAACTCAAAAATAATGGAAATCTAACTCAAAATTATGTAATGGAGTCCCCCTGAACATAGGACAATACAGGGGTATTTATAGATACAAGATGAATCTTATCCTAAGCAAAGTAGGAGGCTAATAGTCGGTAATTTTCTACGGTATCATGACTTGGTGTCATGGAACCAAGTCACGCCACGTAGGTGAGCTTCGTGGAAACCAGACACAATTTGACATCTTTAGAAGTTGACTTATGGCACCAAGTCACGCCACGTGACTGCCTGTCATGGGAATCAGGTTTTACTTTCACCCTCTGAAGTTGATCCATGGAATAGGTCAACGTGACGTGGGTTGACCTACACCATGTAGGTCCCTGCCGTGGGTCTCCTCTGTGATTTTATCTTGACTCTTTCATCTTCTGATGCTCCGTTTTGGTGCAATATTCTTCACTTTATCTCTATTTTGCCTCCATAACCTATTTCCCTGCAAAATAGGATAGAAAACACATCATACCTACAAGAGATACCCAATTTATTGCATATTTTCCTTGTTTTAAGCGTCGAAAGTGTCATGTGATCATGACACATCAGCCATACCCCTACGTCTCATAATAACTCAACCTCCCAGTCATTATAAAATAATATAAGATAGTATAATGAGGGGAAATAAATGCTCAAACACAATATCACAAATAAGGTCCTAACATAGAAATACAGTACATGAGTAAATACTAACAAAGTATCAAACCACACCAAGGAAGATAATGCAATGCAAATGATGCAACACAATGTAGTGATGATGATGAATCTTTGAAAGTTATTGTATAACATTCTGTATACACCCAGCGAGCTCGCAGCTACCAGGTAGGACACCCATGGAGGTCTCACAACCCATATACTCATATAATCTTAATCTCATGTCTCAAATCAACCTTATCGGCATATCCCTCGGTATAGGCATTTTATTAGGTGACACATTTTCTTATAAAAATCAGAATGTCTCAGTGGTACCAATGTCTCATGAATTTACATGCAGGATATAAGGATATAATGCTCACAACCAACCAGTATGAAGATCAAAATCCATTCAATATGTATATAAGTGAGCTCAGGATTGTGCATTTCACCTAACCAGGATTCCCAATCCTTAACGAATCACAAAATACAAACGAACAAGCATACAACACATAAACACTTTGGAAAAAGTCAAGGTATATCTCAACTTGCCTTAAATGAAGATCCGCAAGCTCAAATGCAGTTCAAAACCTCAACTAGAAGCCTAACACTCTCGAATCAACACCAAATGCCTCCAACCTAGTCAAATATGTCATCTACAAGTCAAAAGGAAGCTAATGATACCCATATTGATCATATTTGAAATGGGTCAAAAAAGGACCTCGAAAATGGGTTTTAAAAATGAAGGGGTAAAACTAAAATTTTATTTTAAAAACACATTTCCCAAGGCTAAAGGAAACTACAGATGAAAACCCACACGAAACCAAGGTCTAAATCTAATAAAAACCATTTTCAAGCTTTATCGGCAAAACTCCTAAAAATCCATCAAAAATTGAAAAGGGCAAAAGCGGAATTTTATTTGAAAATCATAATCCTCAAGTGAAAAGGATTCTATCGGTGAAAACCCAAGTAAAAATGAGGAAGAATCGAAGCTCAAACCAAAGAAATGCCAAAATTTCAATTTGGGGGAAAACCCCCCAAAACCCTCTTTCGAAATCTTTGATTTAGAAGAACTTAGATGATAAAGTTGGTAGGAAATGATTTAGAATTGAGCAAGGAACTTACCCACACGAACTTACGCAAGAAATCTCCCCCAAAATCTCCCTCCCGAGCTTCCAATATGATAAAAATAGTGAAAAATGAGCAAAAAGGGAATAAATCCCGAAACTTGGGTTGTTTTCAGCAAGGTTGACCATGCATTGACCGCGCCGTTGACCGTTGACCATGGACAACTATTGACCAATAATCAACAATTTCAAAAAAACTTGTTTTTGGCCCTCAGAACTCATCCAGAACCCTATGAACATGAACCAATAGTGTAAATTGATCATAAAATACGTTTCGGATCCAATGTAATCATCAAATTTACTAAACAAGGTCGCTTATAACAAATTAACCCTTGGGACCCCTTTAGGCCAAAATATACTATTTTTCAAATGGAGGGTCAAAATATAAATAAAGGTTATGAACCCAAACCAACCATGCTACCAACCCAAAATTGACGTTTCAGATCTAATGAAACTGTCAGAATCCTCATCCGAGACTCGGATCACAAAATATTGACCGAAGTCAAACCTATCCTTTCAAGGATACTCAAAATCACAAACTCAAATAAAACACTCCCGAATGCATCGGGGACGGTTGAAACGGTCCCCATAACTCGTTAATAAGATAAGGCAACCACAGAGAGGGGCAAAATGGTCAAAATGCAGAAATTCTAAATTTCAGTGCGAGGGTCATTACAATAATTCATGCAATATAACTTAAGTTCTCTTATCTTGGTCCTAAAAACTTAATAGCAAACTTACCAGTTGAGGTATGTATACGATCACCCTAAATTTACACAAAAAATTAGTATTGTTGAATAAATTTACACTATTAAAAAGAACGATTAATAATGTAAAAAAAGTGAAAGACGTAAACGTAGAAGAAAGCAATAAGCACCTTTGCATCCTGTAAAATCATCTCTATTGAATAGGGTATCTCAGGTTTGAATTTGTCCAGCACTTGCCATAGTCGAACAACTCTTACTCTCAAATTCCATTGCATGAAATTGCTTGAAATTTGTGAGATGCTATGAAATTGTAAAGCCATATATGTTGATGGTTGTATTCAGTAGATTATTTTGATTTATTTGGGCATAAATTTTAGGCTGTTAAAAAGAAAGAAATTGAAAGACAAATTTATCAATCTACAAAAAGTTAAGACTATATAAAAGAGACGTAAAGAAAATACAGTTTTTTAGTGAAGTTAGAATTATGCAAAAGTGGAAGTGTAGTGGGAAGTTTTAAAATAGCTTATCCAAACTGCCCATATGAAAAGGAAACACGTTCATCTTCCAAATTGAACTGATTTTTATAAGTTTTAATAATTATTTTTTTAATAATTTTTTTTTCACCAATCAGGTTTTATTTGGTGCTTATACGTGGCAAGATTCTGTGCTTACAAATGTCATTACATGAGAGATTTTCTTCTCAGATTAGATATAGATAGATAAGTTAATAACTTAAAATATTTTTAAATTATTATTCCTTTGGTTTACTTTTATTTTTTTACTATGCTAAAATAAATTTTCATATTTACTTGTCTACTTTAGCACATAAAGGGAAAGATATTTTTTTTTTCATGTTTTACATGTAGCATTAGTTACTTACTACATTAGTTACTTATTCCAAATCATTTCTCAAATTCATTAAAGACTATACATTAATTAATATGAATATCATAGTAAAATATGCACGTCAATTATTATTCTTCATGTTTGTTCAAAATCTATGATGGGCAATTAAGACTATGTTAAAGTGAACGAAGAAAGTGTTTTTGTAAGTTTCATACTTAAATTATGTCGTATTTTGTTATTGACCAGTCCAAATTATACCTCACAATAAAATTGAAAACAATCGTTCCTAATATAGTAATTTAAAATAGTCTAGGTTGTATCTATGAGAAATTAGAATACATAGTCATAGATAATGTGTATGCGACATGCTAGCTTAATTTTAGCTTCGAGTAAGTGATGATTCAATAATACTTCAAAATATCTTTTAGCTAAATATAATAAAACACACATATCTAATGTGCCTGAAGTAGCTAAAGTTGTATCAAATAAAGATGAGGCCTAAGATTGCCCTCCTAACCTAGATACAATTATGATGGGCTAGTTTTTTTAATTAATCTTGCTTGTGTGATTAATTTTTTTATGGGTTGAGTACAGGAAAATATTTATCGATTTCATGACTTCGCTGATTTCAGTTGAACTGAGTCATTCAATATTTTTTTTTTCTCTAAGTAAGATTTAAGTTGCCTTCTCTTGATATTCTCAAAAGCGTAGATCGAAGAACCACCAAGTTATAGAGGATACATCTAAAGAAAAGTCGTCAATCCTAGAATACACTTAACATTTATTGGAGTTGGTTAAGTTTGGTAGGAAATAATTAGTGGATGATTAGATGATAAGAGTCGGTTGGTTGTAACTAACTAATATGTTGAGTTGTATACAGCTTAAACTCTATATATATTGTGGCATCCTTCACTTGTACTCTAACCTTGAATAATGAAAATATCTTCTTTTCGTCTTCTCTCTCAGCTACACATTACAGTTTTCCGCCATTGATGTAGCTTGAATTATAGAAAATAACATGGTATCAGAGAAGTAACGACAAACACTAACTGGGATCATACGTATAAATCTCAGAAGCATCGTTGATTGCAATCTCGAAATGGAATCGGACTTGCGAACACAAACAGATGCAACTCAGACAAACCATCAAACTCCAATGTCTGCTGAAAAAATCACCAACACTCATCCTCTGTATGTTCATCCATCTGACACACCTGGTTCAGTGTTGATTTCGATCAAACTGACTGGATCGGAGAATTACAGATTATGGCATAGATCGATGACTATAGCACTGAAAGCAAAGAGGAAATTAGGATTTGTCACAGGTTCCTGCAAAAAGGACCAATTTAGTGCTGATTTACATGAGGATTGGACGACTTGTAATGCAATAGTTCTCTCATGGATCATGAATACAGTTATGCGAACCTTCTCAGTGGAATTGTATGCTCCTCAAGTGTGCATCTCATGTGGGAGGACCCAAAGGAACAGTTTGATAAGGTTAACAGAGTTTGCATCTTGCAGTTACATTGAGAAATAGCCACAATCTCATAGGGCACGGATTCTGTGGCAGTATATTTCACTAGATTGAGGGAGCTTTGGGCTGAATATGATGATCTGGTTCCTACACCAGGTTGTGATTGTGTCAAGTCAAAGGAGTATATTGAACATTTGCAGAGACAACGATTGCTGCAATTTCTTAGTAGATTGAATGAATCCTACGAATATGTACGAAGGCAGTTGTTGTTGATGACGGTTGAACCTTCCCTGAATCAAGCTTATGCTATGCTAAATAAGGATGAAAGCCAACGCTCATGCCCATTTCCAGCTCTGGGAATGAAAGGATAACCCTTATCTATGCAATTCAATCGAAATCAACCTTACAAAGGAAAAATACCCTTTATCAAATGTGATCACTGTGGCAAAGGAGGTCATGTTCAAAAGGATTATTATTGGTTGATAGGACATCCAAATCAATCTGATGTTTCTAAGATAGATCCTGATGATGATCATAAGAAAAAGTTCTACACTGCAAACTTTGACAAAAGGCATCCAAATCAGCATTTGGAAAGAAAACCTTACAATGCGCACTTTGACAGGAAGAAAAACTTTGCAGTAAACAAGTCATGAATGATGGTAGAAGGTCTGAAAGTGGAGCGTCCAGTAATTCGAGCAAAGCTGCTTCTGGTGGACAAGTTTTCACAGATGAACAATATAGACAACTCCAACACATGTATGGTAAAATTGGTCCTAGTTTCTCAGATGAGCAGTATAGACAAATTCAACAACTGATGAGTGACAAGAAGTAACAATTAGATCACAAGTTAGCAGGTACAATCACCTTATTTTTTGGCTGATTTTTGCTTAAAGAACTGGATTATAGATTTAGGTGCTACAAATCATGTGGCATCTGATCTTAGTTTAGTTAAGGACATAAATGAGTTACAACCTGCAGTTAATCAATAGATACACTTGCCAAATGGAGCTGTTTCTAGCATTACACATATAGGAGTTGCTGAATTTTTAGAGGATATGAGGGTGGATAATGTCTTATATGTACTAGATTTCAAGTATAACTTGATTTCAGTTGCTGAACTAACCAAGAGCCTATCTTGCTCTGTTATATTTTTTCCTGATTTTTGCATATATTAGGATCTTTACAGTGGTAGGGTGAGGGGGATTGGTAGGGAACAAGGAAGTTTGTACATTGTATCATAAGGGTTCAAGGATCCATGTTTCATCAATAATGTACTAAAGAATACAGAGAATTCAGAGAAAGCTACAAGTCCTGAGTTATGGCATCAAAGATTAGGGCATCCATCAGTACAGGCCATGAAGAAACTTGGAGTCTTTCATAAAACTGCAAAGACTACTACAACTCAAGACTGCTCAATGTGTCCTTTGGCTAAGCAAAGTAGATTGATTTTTCCTACTAGTGTGTCTAGAAGTACCAGGCCTTTAGAAATGATTCATCTTGATGTTTGGGGACATTACAAGGTTCCTACTCATGATAGAAAGAGTTATTTTCTTACTATTGTTGATGACTACACTAGATATACTTGGGTTTACTTGTTGCAGATGAAAAGTGATGTAATCACTGTATTAAAGTCCTTTCTATGTTTAATAAAAACTCAGTTTGATGCTATTGTAAAGACTGTTAGATCAGACAATGGCACTGAATTCTTTAACAAACAGTGCCATGAACTTCCTGATGGTTATGGCATTGTTCATCAAAGTAGTTATGTCTACACTCCTCAACAAAATAGAGTTGTTGAAAGGAAGCATAGACACATCTTAAATGTTACTAGAGCCCTGAAATTTCAGGCTTCCATTCCTGCACGATACTGGGGTGAGTAAGCTGAAAGTGCAGTGTACTTGTTAAACAGACTACCAACTGAATTTTTGAAAGGTCATTCTCCTTATGAGTTGATGCATCAGAAGGTTTCATCTTTATCTCATTTAAGGGTATTTGGTTGCTTGTGTTATGCTACCAACTTAGTGAGATCTGACAAATTTGATGTGAGAGCTAAACCAACTATCATGATGGGCAATTCCTCCACTCAAAAAGGCTACAAGCTGTTTGATCGTCTAACCAGTTTTTTGTTAGTAGGGATGTGGTCTTCAAGGAATATTTATTCCCTTTTTCTTCTGTTGGTTTGTCATCTTCTACACCATCTCTTGCCAGGGGGAGTACACCTCTTGATGATGATCAAGTAGATAGTGTAGAAGGTTGTGCAGATAATCATACAACAAACACAGACCTACAGGAACATGTAGATTTCATTATAGAAGAAGATAATGTCATTGAACATGCAGATATTATTGTAGAAGAAAATAATACAGAGAATATAAATGCAGCACTAGATGTTCTAGAGCAGGAAGTTGAAATACATGAGGATATGGCTCATGATGATGCACATGCAGATGGAGTTGAGGAAAGAAATAGTCCAACTCCAAGAAGATCGAGGAGAAACACCAAGCCACCATTGTGGCATGAAGATTATGTTACCACAAAAGGAAGAGAGAAATCATCTTATCCCATTTCCAACTATGTGTCATATTGCATTCTGTCAGCAAATTGCAGAAAAGAGTTGGCTAATTTTTCAACAACAGTTTAGCCACACAACTTCCAAGAGGCTTCCAGGGATGATAGATGGGTAGAAGCAATGAAACAGGAAATTAAATCCTTAGAAGATAACAATACTTGGGAGATAGTTGATCTTCCAAAAGGCAAGAATGACATTGGTTCAAAATGGATATACAAAATTAAATACCAAGCTAATGGAGAGGTTGAAAGGTACAAAGCTAGGTTGGTTGCCAAAGGATACAGTCAAAAGGAGAGACTTGACTACCATGAGACTTTCTCTCCTGTAACAAAAATGGTGACAGTTAGGTCAATTATTGCTCTAGCAGCCTCAAGAGGATGGGAGTTATGTCAAATGGATGTGTATAATGCCTTCTTGCAAGGTGACTTGGATGAAGAGGTGTATATGTCACTTCCACAAGGTTTTGGAAGGCAAGGGGAGATCAAAGTTTGTAAGTTGAACAACTATTTATATGGCTTGAAGCAAGCATCAAGACAATGGAACATTAAGTTGACAGAAGCACTGATAGAAGCAGGGTATTGCCAGAGTAAATATGACTATTCTATGTTCACAAAGAGGAAAAACAACTACATTGTGATAATCCTAGTGTATGTGAATGAGATGTTGATTACAGGGAGCAATAAAGAATTCATAGAAGAAACAAAGCAGGTACTGCATAAGAAGTTCAAGGTCAAAGACTTGGGAGAATTGATGTTTTTTCTTGGTACTTTGGTACTGAAATTCTGTGGTCTAAGAAAGGGATTCTACTAAATCAAAGAAAGTATGTTGTTGAATTAATATTTGACTTTGGGTTAGGAGGAGCTAAACCAGTGAATACTCCCATAGATGTGAATCAAAAATTCACTTCAGCAGCACATGATGAATGCACTGGAGAAAACAGTGATGCAATCTTGGAAGATGTAACAGGCTATCAAAAGTTAATTGGAAAGCTACTGTACTTAACAATAACCAGGCATGATATCAGCTTTACTGTGCAGACCCTTAGTTAGTTCATGCAGATGCCTAACAGGTCACATTGGGATGCTGCAATAAGGGTAGTCAAGTATTTGAAGCAGGAACCAGGATTGGGAATCATGATGAGCAGTGAAATCGTTGATTCCTTGAACTATTTTTGTGATGCAGATTGGGCTGCATGCCCTAACACTAGGAGGTCTATATTACGTTTTATTGTCAAGTTTGGTAGATGCTTAATATCATGGAAGTCCAAGAAACAAAATGCTGTCTCAAGGAGCTCTACTGAAGCAGAATATAGGAGTTTGGCCACAGCAACAACTGAAATTGTTTCGTTGTTAGGACTGTTCAATGATTTAGGAGTTGATGTGAAATCTCCAATTGATATATATTGTGATAGTAAGGCTGCTCTACAAATTGCAGCCAATCCAATCTTCCATGAATGCACCAAGCATATAGAGATTTATTGCCACTTTATAAGGGAAAAATTCAGAGAAGGAATGGTGCAAACTCATCACATTGGAACTAAAGATCAAGAAGCAGATATACTCAAAAAAGGTCTTTGTAAAAGTCAACATGTACACTTGTTAAACAAGCTTGGAATGCTTAACTTGCTGCAGCCTCCAGCTTGAGGGGAAGTATTGGAGTTGGTAAGTTTGTTAGGAAATAATTAGTTGATGATTAGATGATAAGAGTCGGTTAGTTGTAGCTAACTAATATGCTGAGTTGTATACAACTGTAAACTCTATATATACTGTGGCATCCTTCACTTGTACTCTAACCTTGAATAATGAAAATATCCTCTTTCCGTCTTCTCTCTCAGCTACACATTATAGTTTTCTGCCATTGATGTAGCTTGAATTGCAGAAAATAACAACATTTCTCAATATTAAGTGGTATGGTCCAAATTAACTCCCTCAAATTAATAGAATTGCATAGCATCCAATTATTTAAGAATCGAGTAGGATTATATATTTCCAGTTTAATATGTTAATTAGTAGAAATTAACATCTCAATTAGCTTAAATCATTGTTAACTGATTATATCAAAATTAATTCCTCTCTCTCCCCACTAAGCAAGAATCAAAATATAAAGGGCATGAATTAGTGATTGCAATCACTAATTTTAAGATTAAATACTCCCCCGTCTCAATTTATGTGGCACCCTTTTCTTTTTAGTCCGTCCCAAAAAGAATGTCATTTTTCCTTATTTGACAATTATTTAATGACACCATCCTCATTTTATCCTTATTAGGTCTCATTTAACAAGAAAAGTCAACTAAAAGTAGCATTAAAGTGAGATTAACAAGGATAATTTAGTAAACATAACAAAGCCTTCTCTTATTTCTTAAATTTTGTGTCCGATAAAATAAAATTGAGATTTAATTAGCATAATAACAATCATAACAATTATACAATCTGAAGAAAAAGATATTCAATCATTAGATGACTTAAACCAATCCGCTTCGGTCCCTTATATAGCTAAAAACCAAATTCTTAGTAACTCCAATGCCTCCTCTTCTAATCCCACTAAAGAAGACAAACAGTTTTAGTTTTACCCTTTTAACTCAGAGAACAATGGCCAACCCCACCCATCAACCCTCCCCCCCTCCCCCCCCCCCCCCCCCGCAATGCTCCATTGGTATTCGTAACTATACCACTTCCCCCGAATCAACCCCCACTCTCATGGTTGGAACAATCCCTACAAGGTCAGGGGGTGTTCCTAACCATGGATCTCAATGGTCAAGAAGTGATTCTAATCCTCCAGAATCCAAACCTAATGGCTCAACTGGTCATAGAGGATCTTCTTCTGGGGACGGAAAACTACTGGAACCATGTTTGGCTCAACAATGTGCTCAACCCTTTAGCACCGTCGATATCCCCAACTCTTTTTCACGCCATGCAACATCACTGGAACATGCCTCAACACTTCAATCCTCTACTAAACTAACCAGTACCTCTGGAGTTCCCATTCTTCAGTCCACAGGAAATAATAGCGGAGTACCCACTGTTCTCCCCTTGGATCCCGCAAACTCCTCTAATGGATCCTCCACAACAAATAAAAAATCCAGTGGAGGACCCATTAGAAGTCCCACTTATGGTCCCAACTCCGGGAGAAGTACAAACCTCCTTCACTAGAATCACAAGTATCAACGAAGTAGACCGTATGATCTTTACAGAAATGTACGACAAGAAACACATCTTTTGGCTTCCCCACAATCTGGTGAAATCCTCTCTTTGATATCCTCCCTCCGATAAACAAGGTAACAATAAAACTTGCTATAGTGTTGACCCCGACACTGAAAGGAGTTCCTCCACTGGAGGATCTCAACCTTGCATCCTCCAGCCAGAGCCCTCCAATAATGAATAGATCTTTTTTTCATCATATGGAATATCCGTGACTCCTACAGTGAGGCCTTCAAGCGTAACCTTTGTGAGCTCATTACCTCTCATAAGCCCTGTATGTTAGCTTTACTTGAGACCTATCTTGAAAATCATACTATGATTAAATATGATTTCAATTTCTCTAGTTTTATGGAATTTCTTGCTATTGGGTGTTTTGGTGGGCTTGTCCTTCTTTGGAATGATGATGCTACCACTATTTCCCACATCCGCAACACTCCCCGAGAATTCCATGTTACTATTCAAGTATACCCACTCTCAACAACTTGGTTTTTAGCATTATTTATGCTAGCACAAATGCCTCTAATAGGAACAATTTATGGTCTAACCTTAATAATATTCATGATATTTATGATGGGCCTTGGTTTATTGGAGGATATTTTAATGAAATTCTTAACCAAGAGGAAAAATGGTAGGTAGACCTCATAATCGTAGTAGGTCGACTAGGTTTGGTGATTGTTTAAACTATTATGGCTTCATTGATTTGGGCTATAAGGGAAGTAAATACACGAGGTCAAATCATCATCGTAGACAAGGGTTAGTTTTGGAAAGACTTGATTGTTGTCTTGCTAATGATAAATGGTTAGATCTTTATCCCAATACCACTGTTACTCACCTTCCGCGTACCTACTCAGATCACTCCCCCTCCTTATCAATCTTAACAATATTAGAAGGAGTAGAGATGGTAAACCTTTTTGTCTTGAAACTTTTTGGTGTAGACACCAAGAATTTAAACCTCTTCTGTGCCACTCTTGGCAATCAGAAGAGCTTTTTCGAGCCACAAATGAGTTTACTAAGTTTGTTTAAGATTGGAGTCAAGCTACTTTTGGGGATATTAGAAAAAATAGGAATAAAATCTTAGCTCAACTCCGGAGAATTCATAACTCTCCTAATTGGCCTGTTAGTCCCTTCCTTCTAGACCTTGAGAGTCATCTTATCAATGATTAGAATATGATTCTTCAAGATGAGAAAGATTTTTGGAAATTAAGAAGTTGTATAAATTGTCTCAATAATGGTGATGCGAATACTAAATTCTACCACCTTTTCATTCTCAATTGTAGAAGAAACAACAAAATAGCTTATTTTAAGAATAAGATAGGTGAATGAATTACGAACCTAGAAGACATAAAGGGTCATACTCTCTCCTATTTTCATAACATCTACACTACTTCTCATGTGTCCTCCCCCTATCAAGACCTTAATCCTACCCTGTTTACTGATGATTATAATAATCTCTCTACCCTATATGCTCCTCTCACTGACCAGGAAGTTACCACTGCCATCTTTTCATTCAAACCCTTTAAATCTCAATGCCCCGATGGCTTTCACCCTTTTTTCTACCAACACTTTTGGAATATAGTGGAAGATTTGGTTAAACGTAAATGCCACCATATTTTTGAAACTCACTCAATTCCCCCTAACCTTAATCAAACTTATCTTTGCCTAATACCCAAGATCCATAATGCTAACAATCTAAATAATTTCCGCCCTATAGGGTTATGTAACACCATTTACAAAACCATCACTAAAATTATAGTTAATCATATAAAACTCTTCCTTAACAACCTCATCAGTCCTTTTCAATCTAGTTTTCTAAAAGGCAGATGCCCCTCTAACAATGCAATTATTATTCAACAACTCATGAACTTGTTCAAATATTTCAAAGCCAAGAAAGGGAATTTCATGCATAAAATTGACCTTGAGAAGGCATTCGACAAACTTGAATGGTCGTTTATTTATCGAGCCCTCCATTATTTTAAATTTTCCCCTAATATTACTAAACTTATCATGAGTTGTGTAACCATGAGCACTATATCAATCCTAATCAATGGTTCTCATATAGATTTCTTTTCCCCATCTTGTGAAATTAGACAAGGCAATCCTCTTTCCCTGTACTAACTCATCTTGTCCACTGAACTCCTTTCTATTTTTATTACTCAACAAGTTCATACTGGTCTTTGGCAACCCATCAAATTAAAACCTAACTATCCTCCCCTATCACACTTCTTCTACGTCGATGATCTTACTCTTATAGCGAAATTAGATTTGGCCACCGCTCATACTATTAATTCATCACTTACGCATTTTTGTACTCTGTCAGGTTAGTCAATAAACAAAACCAAATCTAAAGTTGTTTTCTCCAAAATAGTAACCCAATCTTAGTGTCCCAAATTACTCATCTTCTACAAATTAGTAAATCTGATAATTTTGGAACGTACCTTAGTTTTCCTATTCTTACTTACAAACCTAAGTACTCTGATTTCGTTTATCTCCTGGATCGAATGCATAATCATCTTTCTACTTGGAAAACTAAATTCCTCACTAGTGCTAGCCGGCTAACTCTTATTAAAGCTACTCTCAATGCTATCCCAATATACCCCATGCAATACTTCTTGCTCCTCTAAAAAATTCTTAAAAACATTGATAAATTTGAGAGGGACTTTCTCTGGGGATCTACCCATGATAAACGTAAACTCCACTACGTTAGTTGGACCACTGTGACCAAACCTCTTTCTTAGGGGGTTTTAGTATTCATTCTTCTAAGGACAAAAAATTTGCTATGATTACGGGACTTACGTGGAGATGTTTTAATAACCCCTCTCACCTCTGGGTTAAATGTCTTACCAATCGATATAGCTCCTACTCCCCTCCCTCAACCTCCTTTCTTTGGAAAAACATTCTTAATGGTTGGAAGTACTGTGCTCCTGCCATTAAATAGATTATTGGTGGTGGGAACTTTATCAAATTTTGGGACTTTACGTGGATTGATAACTCCACTTCTCTACGCTCCCTCATCTCTAGGCATATTGCTCTTTCTCTCTGATCAAAACCAACCCATTAGTTACTATCGTCACCATAATGATTGGGATTGGTCTAAATTCTCCTTTGACTTTCCTGAATCCATTTACAATAAATTAAACTCTAATTATTTTCCTTTTTTGGTTACGAAGAAGGATACTCCTATTTGGTCCCTAAATAGTAATGGGATCTTCTCCATGAAATCCACTTATGCGCTTCTTTCGACGCCTCCCTTGACTGATGCAAATGACTTCCAATGGATATGGAAACTCAATACCATTAATAAAATTAAATCTTTCCTTTGGTAAATTCTGTACGATCATCTCCCCATCAAAGATTATCTTCATAAACTCACAATAATCAGTAACAACTCTTTTCCTTTTTGTCCAGGTTCAATCGAAACTACTCCTCACCTATTCCTAACTTATAGGATCTCACGTGACTTTTGGGGCCATTATGACTTCACCCACACACACCCTCTCACTCTCATTGGCTAATCGACCTGAAAAACCAATTTGTCGATCTGCATAACCCCTTCCTAAAATGGGCTATCTTCCTTCGTTTTGCTCTCTGGAATATATGGCTTAATAGTAACAACAACATATTCCATAAAAAATCTTCCAGTGTCCCTCATCTCCATGTTAATTCCAAGGTAACAGAATTCATTTTATCTACTAATTCCAACCCCAAAGACATGTCCCTGCGCTCAATCACTATAAAATGGATCTCCCCCTCCTTGGGGCACTTTAAATTAAATATTGATGGAGTTTTTCAGGTTTCCACTCATAGAGGCGGCATTGGTGGTGTCATCAGAAATGGTCATGGCCAATGGATACTTGGTTTCATATCTGAAACTGATGCTCTTACCACCACTGAAAGGGAACTCAAAGCTCTACTTCAGGGCCTCATCCTTGCCTCTCAACATCATTGCCAACCCCTGGAGATATAAGCAGATTGCACGAATATCCTCCAATTTTTAATTAATCCTTTATTACCTTTATACAATGATATATCTCACCAATACATGTATTGGTTGAAGAAATTGAGGAACCCATAGATGCGCCACACTTTTATGGAAGGAAACAAGTGTAACACCCCGTACCCTCCCAACCCAATGTGACGACGTTGAACAATGGATACTTAGGTGTTGAGATGCCCTGAGTATGTAATTTGTAATGTTAGTGATGAGAAAATTTAAATTTGGCCTTGTACATGTGATTAAACTTGCATAGGAGATGTTTTGTGATTTTCGTGGAGAATTTGTGGGGTTCAAAATGAGGCTAAGAGGACCTCTAAACAAAGTATATTAAGGGTAAGAAGTAAGTTAAGGAATGGGACTTGAAGTATCTAACCAAACCCGCGAAGAAAAGTCAAAAAATGAAATTTTCAGAAAAACTAAGTAAGGGGAGCGCTAGGGGGCGTGCCAGGCCGCTCTGGGCCAAATTTTTGTGCCCAGAGGAAGCAAGCTGGCATGCCCGGATGGATTTTTCAATTTTTCAAAAGTTGGAATTTTCTAAGTCCCAAGGGTACCCGGGGACGTACCGGGCCAATTTTTGACGCGTTTTTTCTACAACCATGAGAATATACATGAAATGAGTGAAGTATTATATTGGTATGATAAAATTACTCGTGAACGAATTTGGCGTCAAAATGACAATTTTACCCTTGTAGCCAATATAAGCCATACGTGGCTAGAATCGCTTGCTTTTGGGATTGAGGCTACGAATATAAATATCGTGAGTGGGAATATCGTTGTAACGCGTATATGATGGATTACACATTGATTTTAGTGGGCCAAGATAATATATGTGTTAATGGGCCAAAAGGTAGCCAAAATGCATGGCCCAATGGGTCAAAAAGACCCATTCTTCCATTAACTAAATACATACACAAATAATATTGGATAAGCATGGAATCAAGGCCTATAAAAAGGGGGAAAAATCATATTTTAATTCATTATGCATACACATCACTTTCTCTCATTTTCTAGAGTTTTCAAGATAACTCCTTTGGTGGCTCTTCAAACCCTAAGGTATTTTTGGACAAGATCATCCTCTTCCAAGCTTGGGTAAGTGATTAGTGTTATGGATTAATATATTATATGCATGAGAGAGTATGTAAATCATGTTGGTTGTGCTTGTAAATGTTGTACATGGTACTTTGTGTTTTTATATAAGATTTGTGATCCATGAGACTCAAGATTGAATTATGACTTGTACCTTTGATAAAAGAGCATGGTATGGATAAAATATGGACATGTATGGTGTGATTTTGGTTATTAAACTTGTTATTTTTCTATAAGTGTAAATTGTGGGATTTTGGCCGATATGTGCTATGAGGTGTATTAAAGTAATTTGAAGGATTATTTGTGCTGTGGTGTGGATAAGAAAGTGTAAAGAAGAAGTGTTGTGGTGAAATGTATTGATTATCATGTATTGGTCAATGTTGGGAATATTATGGGATTTTTGGAATAATAGTTTCATCAATGGTTTTGTCAAGGGAAAATGGCATGTTTAAAGGCAAACATGTAACTCATTGATGTTATATGCATTTGTAAAGTAGTTGGTGGTTAATGTAAATCCCGTTATGTATTTGTGTTGTAGAGTGACACATAAAGAAGGAGCGGGACTATTGTATGCACATCTAAGATTGTATATCCGTATTGAGAGTACAAGGTATGTAAGGTTACTCTGTTCGTATCTTTCTGTGGGAAATAGTATTCACATTGACATTACGCTTGTTCCATCCGGAAATGTGCTAAGGTATTCTATATCCGGTTATCAATGGTCATTATCATATGTTTCCTACTCATAGATCAATTGTGAATCTCATGTCTCATATTCATGGATATTGTTCCAAAAGCTCAATAAGGTTGTTTTCCAAAGTTCCAAAAGTGATTATGCTCATGTATCTTGTTTATGGATGATTGTTCAATGGTTCCAATGGCGTTATGTTTCCAATAAGGCTATGATTCCAATAATGTTTATTCACATGTCTTCTATTTTGGTTATGGTTCCAAAGCTTCCAAAAATGCTATGTCAAATGATGTATCAATCTCTCACAAGTGAATGCACCAATCTCTCACAAGTAAAGGTATCAATCTCTCAAAAGTAAAGAGCTGAAGTAACGCATATGTGGTTAATGATCAAGTATGGGTGGCAGCTTTGGGGGCATAAGCCTAGCTCAAGCCGATCCCAGGATCAAGGGGCAGTCCTAGAGGCATAAGCCTAGCTCGGACCGAACCTGACGGGGGGAAGCTCTGGAGGTATAAACCTAGCTCGAGCCGAACCTGATATGTTGATTTATGGGTGGCAGCTCTAGAGGTAAAAACCTAGCTCGAGCCGATCCCAATATATTGATTCTTAGGGTGGAAGCTCTAGGAGCATAAGCCTAGCTCGAGCCGATCCCAACATAACATGATGTTATGTTAAAACCCACTGTTCAGTTGGGGCCCGGGTATCACATGTCACAAGCAAAAAAATGAATTATCATGGAAGCAAAGATACAAAGAAAGTAATGATAGCAAAATACATGGTCTCCAAAGTTCAGTATAGTGACTTATCCATATTGATCACTCATTTGTATTTGAGTTTATTGACATGTTTACATATCATATAACTTCATTGAGCCTTACATACTCAGTACATTCTTCGTACTGACCCCTCTTGGGGAACTTACTTTAAATGCTGCAGGTGCAGGCACTAGTAGACCTCCGCAATAGGTTGACAGTAATTGCAGATTTTTGGTGAGCCCCAGTTGGTTCGGGACTTTCCAAGTCACAGTTATACATTTTTTTTATGTTGTAAATGTTGTATAAAGAGGGGACTTGTCCCGAATTTAAGTTGGTCTTGTATATGCATCTGTTAGAGGCTATTGTAGACATATGTGGGTATATGGATGCAAGAGATGTATGTTCACTCAACTTGACGGCCCTAACGGCCAAGTTTCACATATTGTACATATTTTACCTGACTTCCGCCATAAGCATTTTATATGTTATCAGTTATATGAGATGGTATGATGTTCATATGAGGCTATGCATACGAATGTACATGAGAAAAGATTGGTTCTCTCGGGCCATATCGGCTTCGGGTACCAGTCCGACCCGAATGGGATTTCGGGGCTTGACAACAAGGCCGCACATGTTTTGGCTTGGAAGGGATCTACTAGCACTACTACTATCAGCTCTACTACTGCTTATCCACTTGTGTTTTTGAACCCACCTACTTGGGTTTCTTCAGTACTTCAACTAGATAGAGAAGCAACTACTATCATGAAACTACTGTTTTCTCATGCTTGTAATAACTTAGCTACCTTAGGGAATATTAGTGTTGTGAACTCTAATGTAACTCCTCCTGGGGCAGTTGTCTAATATATATAAATAATCTTGTTTCCATTAAAAAAAGCAATTATAAACATGTTTATCATAGATACATACCAATATTGGTTCACAATCATATACTAAAGTTTAGCTCTTCATAAAACTAGATGAATTTTTTTTTAAAAAAAATATGCTAATAAGCAATTAAAGAATAAAGAAATGGCAAACTCAGTGATTAAGGTGGTCTTCTCCCCAAAAATTTGCCCAAAATAGGTAAAACTTTTTGTATCCTATTGATTACAGTAGTCAGATCATATACAAAATTTCTAAAATTGTATTTGTAGCTTTTGAAAATGTAGCAAAAATACCCTCTAGGATATAGTGCAATCCGCACTGTAAAATTTATCATACCCCAATTTTTACATGACCAAAATTTGCACTCTAATTTATTCGAGAGAATCAAACTCATATGATGCACCCTGATCACATGCACAAAATCATTTAAATGAGAAAGTGATCATTTAACCATTGTATACATTTCAAATAAAATCATAAAATATTTGCAAATCCCAAACCATAAATGATGCATTTCATATAAATAACCAAATCAAAGTAAAGTAATATTCCTTACATGAATTTCGTGTACACTTCGATTATTATAACTAGACATAACTTATTATCCATGGAACCTTTGTTCTAGAGAATACGACTGAATACTCAAGATAATTTTAATTAAAAAAAAATGAGAAATAACATATTAACTAATAACTACTAGTCTACCTCATAATAGAAGTGATGCTTCAATATATACCTTCGGAAGAGAGTCATCCTACAGTTTTCATCTCATCACATGCCACACCTTATCTTAAATATGAAAAATAGAGAGAACTAGAAAAGGATTGAATATACTGTCACAATACATAATAAATATTATTGGCTCTTGTAGATAATGAAATTTTATTAGATAAATCTGGATTAAAATTTTAATCAAATCTTAAAATCATGACATGTCGACCCAGTCAAATTATTGGACTAATATTTAAATTAAAATTATATAATTTATATAAAGTTCAATTACATTTGGGCCAGCATGTTAAGTTGACAAGATGAACCCAACTCATGCTCTTCAAGCCCAAGGTCCACTAGGTTTACTGGAGACCAAAATACCCCCAAGCCCTAGCTCACGCGTATATAAAGGGGTCTTGACCAAACCAGAAGACACACAAATACATATACACACATACATAAGCTCTTATCATAATTGGTGATCCGTAAGTCTTCCGCATACTAAGAAGTCTTCATCTCTAAGTGGTGAGTCGCAAACATCCATACCACTACGACTGTGAATAAAGCTTGGCTCCGCATTCGTGGTGAAATCCAAACAAATATCTCATCGATTGAAGAACAAGGTGAAGAATGTGAGAAGAGTAATTAGAGGATTACATCTTTTTATTTAAGATTCTATAAAGATTGTAACCCTGTGCATATTTTAAAATAAAATACTCTTGTTTGTTCCTATTTTTGTTTTCTTGATTGCTATTTTTCAGGAAAGAAACTTAGTCGCTTACAAATTAGCACGCCCAGTGGGACTATTTTTACCTCTCATCTCTTCTCTCTAACAACTAAGTTCAAGAATACTATGATGGCTTCCAAGAAGGTCAACTCAAAATCCACATCCATAAAAATTACTGGATTCAAATTCTCTATTACTGTGAAAAACATCCTAGATGTTACTAAGGGAAATGTGGGACAGTCACAAGGAACCAAGCCAAATATTTAGGACAACAAGCCTCACAAGTGCAATCCAAATCTGTTGTTATCTTTAGCTCATCTTCAAAAGGTGTGAAATCTCCTGCGAATACCGCAAAAGTAGGCAATGCCATTGCCGACATGGTTGAAAGGGTTCTTTCCTAACTTAGCTTATCTAAGTCCAAGAAGTCCCTTTCTCTAATCAGCGATGATGTCTTAAGCATTGGATCTACTCTGCATAACATATTCACATCTTAGGCTTGAGAAAATTGATTTTATTCTCCATCATCTACAATGGTGATGTATGCGATGACTACTAATGCTTCATCCGTAGAGCAACAACTATTGAACTTAACAAGAGCTATTGAAGGCTTGACCAAATACGTCTATGATCAAGATGCTCAAATTATTAAGTTGACAGATAGGATGGAGGGAATGATGGATGAAGAATCCAGTCATGCAGCTGGAAAGCGTCTGCAAGCATAAAAGACGATTGATAATCTCGCAAAGCAAGGGGAACATGCTAAGGAGATTCAAGTTTTCTTTGAAGGGATGATTCTAATTAATCAAATATAGGATTTCATCATGGGAACCATTAAGGATAAGTACGAGGTTGCTGCAAAATCCTCCCTTACATATGCTAAGTCCTACACCATAAGTATTGATAATATAAAGATGCCTTCAGGCTATCAATCCCCAAAATTTTAGCAGTTTGACGGTAAGTGAAATTCAAAGCAGCATATTGCATACTTTATTGAAACATGTAACAATGTTGGAACGTATGGTGATTACCTAGTCAAACAGTTTGTTCGCTCCCTTAAAGGTAATGCTTTCCATTGGTACACAAACCTTAAGTTTGATTCTATCGATAGTTGGGAACAGATGGATCAAGAGTTTCTTAACCGCTTTTATAACATGAGACGTACTGTAAGGATAGCGGAGCTTACAAACACACGTCAACAGAATGTGCAACTGCTTTTTGACTTTATTAACCGATGGAGACATGCAAGCGTAAACTGTAACAATAGACTTAGTAAAGCTTTGAGAATTGAGATTTGCATTCAAGGTAAGCACTGAGGACTCCGCTTTATTTTGCAAGGCATAAATACTAAGACCTTTGAAGAATTGGCTACTTGTGCTCACGACATGGAGTTGAGCATGGCATCGGTTGGAAAAGAAGGGTCGCCTATCCATGAACCCTACAAAGGTAAAGATAAGTATGAAATCAAGACAATGGGTAGATATTTGCCTAAGGCTAAAAATAAAGAATCCATGAATGTCAATGTTTCTCCCGTAAAGTTCACTACAAAGGTAAGTAAGAAGCAGAGCATAAAGACAACTTCTTTCAAAGATAGGGGAAGCCAAAAATTGACTTTGAATGAGATGCAAGAGAAGGCTTACCCATATTTTGTTTTAGATGTCGCTGATATCTTTGATGAAATCTTTGGCCTCAAACTTTTTGAGTTACCAGAGATGAAATGACTGAATGAAGCAGGGAGGAGTGACGATCCAAATTATTACAAATACCATTGGCTCGTTGGCCATCCTATAGAGAAATGCTTTGTCTTTAAGGATACGTCATGGAATTAGCCTATGAAGGAAAGGTTTTACTTGAAGACGAAAAATCAAGTTCAACTCAAGTTAGTGGAACTTTTGAATTGATTAATCTGATCATGACCTGTAACCTTATTGAAGGATATAGAGAGAAAGACATTCATGACGTAAATCTAATAGGAATGATTAAATTTTGAGACTTTAAGCCCATTACCGTGATTGAACTTTTGTATCCTTCTGCTCTAAGTGATGCGGCATCTACAAAAGGTGAATCATTAAAATAAGATGAAGAAGTAGACCATTCTGACGATTGGGGCTGGACTCTTGTGACTCGCCAAAAATGTTGCAAAGCAAGAGAATTCTAATCGACAACCTAGGGAAAAGGTGGCAAGAAGACCCAAAATAAAAAGATCGACTGAGCACTTAAAGAAGAATAAAATAGAGGTGAAACATCACCAAGAGCCGCGTAGACCGATAACATTAGAAGAATATTTTTTGAGTTGGTTTCTCATAAGGTTCATAGGCGATGGAACAAAGCTCTATGTTATAAGATTGATGAGAAAGAAGCAAAAAATTCAACCTTATCTTGTCTATCATTAGAAGACCCTCCGAAGTCATCTCCTAAAGTCGAGGATATGTGCATGGCCAAAATCACATTCTATGATGATGACCTTTTACTTATAGACATACCTCATAATCATCCTTTAATCATGTTTGGATTTGCGCATGAGCGAAAGGTGAACAAAATTCTAGTTGATGATAGATCTAGAGTTACCATCTTTCCAATTTACACGATGAAGGAACTAGGGATCTCGACGACCGATCTGACTGAAAGTTGCTTGATGATTCAGGGATTCAACCAAGGAAGACAAGGGCTATGGAAGCCGTCAATATGGACCTCTTTTGCAAACCAGCTATACATGCAAGTGTACGTGATCGTTCAAGTAATATAGTGGCTCCTTTAAAAGAGTCGGATATCGAACCCAAGGGACTTTCGTCAACAGAAATCAATTTTAGACATCAAACAGTAATTAAAAACTAGTGCTGCGAAAAGGAGAAGAGATTTGGTACTAAAAATTAAATGATTGCGGACTATAAACTCCTATATTCGTTACCGTAACTTCAGTTTTCGTAAATATGCTTTAAAAGTCAACAAAAAGTAAATTTCCAGGGTCAAGGCACTCCGAACGTCATCTCTTGAGCATAATTGTTACTGGTTTAAGAAATTTGAGTAGTTTATCTTGGTTATTGATCACGAGGCTAATGTTTACAATTATTTTCGTCTCCAAACTATAACCTTCTACTAGAAATTGGAAACCTAACTACATCATTGAGCGGTGATAAGTTTAACTAATTCTAATGCATTTAAGCTATCTTCTCGTAATTGACCAAGTGCGGCGGATTAGGTACCTCTCAGTCCTAACCGCATATCAATATCTTGGAATCCCTTCCGCGAGTAAGGATCAGGCTCCTTATATTCCACGTTCTATCTCTTAGTTTCTCTCTCGAGATCACCTCAAGACAAGGAATTTATTTCAATGGTGATCAAGCATCAAAATAGTAAAATTAAGACTATAAGAATAACCAATTTATGATAAACTTCAGCAAAAACCAATAAAATCAACTCAAGAGATTCATGTTCATAGCCTCAACCCCAAGAATGAGGGATTTTATCCACTCATAATTTCAATTAACATCAAAAATTGATAAAATACCATAAAAAGAAATAAAAACTGAAAAGAAGAATGAAACCTAATTTCAATGCCAAAAAACGCCGAAAGTAGTCTAGTCAAGATGGAATTATGATACAATAACCCAAAATCCCTATTTATAGACAAAATCTCGAGGCAAAAATTTGCCAAAAAGCGGCCCGGCATGCCCTTAGGCACTCCTGGCACTTAGGCAAATTTTGCCTCTGAAAAGGTGCTCCCAGGCGGCCTTGCACGCCCTTGGGCGCTCCCCCCTGCTGCCCACTTGGGTGGAAATTTTTCCAAAAGCGGCCTGGCACTCCCCTTGGAGTACCAGGCCCTTAATTTCTGATTTTCTTCCTTTCGTCGACTTTTCTTTGTGGATTTGGTTAGATTCTTCAAGTTCAAATCTTTGGCTTGCCTCTTATATTCACTATCCTTCGCTCGTAGCTCCTTCAAGCCTCATTTTCCATGCCAAAAATGCTCCAAATAGTCGGAAATTCCACCTACAAGGGTCTAATCACATTTTTTAGAACAATATCACATATTCCATCAAAACCATACAAAATACATGCGTATTGCTCTCAAAACTAAGGTAAACATTGGTTAAAGTCGACAATAAGGCATATAAATATGCCTTAGATCACCACCTCACACTTGAACCTTTGTTTGTCCTCAAACAATAACCACACTCAAACCCGGGCGACTTAAGACAACCGACTCACAATAAGTATTCCTGCATAGCTACACAACCACGTTCATCAAGTTATGCACTAACATGCTAGTATCACCAAAAAGTGAATAGCAAATTGAAACAACCTATCCTCACAAAACAACTTTACTAGTTAAGAATTCATGCATGACACGTTACCAATAGATCACCACACTTCGCTAAACATGCGCCCTCACCACAAGAGAATCACCCAATATTTTCACACAAAGTAATTATTAAATGGGTGCATGAATAAAAGTTCACTCACTCTCGAAAAGAATTCACATGCAACACAAGATGAACCATAAGCTTGACTTTAGTGTAGTACTCCACTAATGTCAAAATGTTAAAGCTCAAGATCAAGTAGGACTTTAAGGGTTGTAATGTAGGCTAAGGGACGGGTAGGAACTATTTGGTCAAGAATAGTTACTATCTTCCCTAAGCGCTTCAATACACTACAAATTACATTAAGACCACCTTCAACCAACCTATTGTCCACCACTTTTATATTCCCAACTCTCTTTTGTTTTGCCCCATCTCTTTAAGCTAGCTTAAGCATATTAGGCAAGGAGTAACTGCTATCAACAAATGATTCACTTTTTTTTTTATGACAATACTCCCTACCAACACAAAGTTTTTCACACACCCAAAGGCTATTTCCTTGGGGCTTCAACTTTACTTTTTCCTTTTTTAATTTTTTACACTCCTTATCATCTTAATTTCTCAATTAAAGCGCTTAGGAATTTTGGATCAAATTATGGTTCATTGAAAGACAAGGATTAAGCTACATATAAGGCTACCAAAGAATAGGCTAAAGGCTCAATGGGGCTAACTAAGATTATGCAAAAAGGGTAGATAAAGTCGGTATAAAACATGGCTATCAAAGAAATGCCTATATCATCTCCTAAACTCAACACCTTTTTATTTCGCTTTGCAAACACACCGGGCAAGTTCTAGACATCATTATGCACATGGAGTATCACAAGAACCTCACTCACACATGGCACATGTTTAACTCACGCAGGCTCACCATACAATTTATCCGAAGTCATGCACAAGTTCAACATTAGGCAACTTATCAAGTCGACTAAGTGAGCATTAGATGTCTCAACACTTGCTATTGTATATCCTATCATGTTCCACCATCATACTGGACGTGTATGCATAATTGTATAGCAAACAAGAACACCCAACAATACATGACTAATTTTCTCTTAAGACGGTCGTCATCCATCCATCATAGAGCAAAGCCCTTAATATTGTGACTAAAAGAGACTCAAGAGTAATAAAAACCAAAACCAAAATAAAAAAAATTAAAATCTTTTTGTGGTTTTCTACGGTTCAACGGGACTATCCTTAGTAAAAGAACCAAAAACAAAGGCTAAGGAACCCAAAATAAAAACAACTAGAAGCATACAGAAACACATATACATACATAAAAAGGAGTCCCATAACACCCACCCTACACTTCAAGATTAGCACTATCCCCAATGCTACAAAAAATAAACAAGGCAAGAGTAGGGTGTAAGGAGCTCCTTGGTCAGTCAAGGAAATTGTCATCCTTCGGCCTGCGAACTGCTAGCGGTGTATCATTCGCCTCCACCTCATCATCGGAATCGTTCTGGCGGTCATTTTCATCTGTGGGGATATCATCATCCACAGGCTCAACAAAATTAGGCCCAATTCACAACAATGCCATGGCATGCTCGTTAAGAGGATAATCCTTCTAAACCTGGCTCAGCTCTTCCACCGTAAAGGGCCTACCCCCAGTCTTGTGCCATAGAATCTCCAACCCATACATACAGGCTAAAATCCCATTATCTCGAGCATGACGCTCTGCTAAGGTAAGAGTGGGGCCGAGTGCATCAGGTGCCTTGGTTTAGGTGACATCCATAGGTGTCGGCACCAAAGGAGGATGATAATCAAATGCTTCTTCGGGCACTTCGAATGCTCTCATTAATTAAATCAATATTCCTCCAAAAGAATATCGAAGACCTACTTGTAGACGAGCTCGCCACATAGACGACAACAATACAGAACCTACATCAATTTTCACATCAGTCATGAGAGCATACACCAGACAGACATGGTCCCTTGTGATCTCCGTCATGTGGCTACTCGAAATCAAGCAACAACACACAATCTTCAACCAAATTAGTGCCTCTTTATTGAAATAAGCATAGGGTAGACTCATGTGGTACCCTCTTTTGTGATGGCGAAGCCATCTCTCTATCGAACGTTAGCCGCAAAGAGTGTGTCGAATTTCTGCATAGGGAGGCCTAGCATTCAGCCTGAGTAGGTCGTGGGGACTAGCCCGAGTGTTTACTCCCAATAATCCATTAAGTCCCAAGGAATCAAGTATAACATCCGACCCTTGTACAACTATCGACCTGGTAGGTGCATCCGGGTTCCAATTAGCATATAATTCCCTTACTAGATGAAGGTTACAATCCGTAGGTATGTCGAAGATGAAACCCATACCCACTTGCACAATTAGAGCCAATATCTTAGGGTAAGTCTGAGCTAGACTGGCCCTATCAATACTCTCATCCGTAAAGTATTTGGCTTCGGGGTGACTTTTATACCAATTTTTGCTGGTATTAGATACAACATTAAACCCATACTTTCATTTCTGGCCTTTTGGGACTGGGGAGCCGTTGGGACCTTATTTCCTAACCGTCGTCGCTTGTGAGAATTGGAAGCAGCCAAATAAGATTCTGACATTGTACTTGTGACAAAGTTCCACAAGCATGTCAATTTCCCACGTAAAGATAGCTAACCAACTCAACGTGCGTTGGCTTTAAGGTCCACCCCACACTTAGTTGCTTAGCACTAAGTCAAAATACATGGGTGTAGGGTACTCAGACTTCCCCTCATCACTTAATGCCCAATTACCAAGTCCAAACCATAGACAAATTTAACATTCCCAACACAAGTTCAACAATCCCATAATTATCATTAGAATGATTTACTTTTTTACTCAAGAATTCAAATAAGATTATTCAACAACATATGAGTTGTATCAAGTGATTTCAACCACCAATTCTCTCAATTATCACCAATAAAGCTAAACCCACTTTCAATTATTTCAACTAAAAATAAGATTAATAAGAACAATTGCACTTGTACTTCAAGTTTATCTTCAGGACACCCCATAAATTTCAAAATATCATAATAATCAAGTAAAAATACAAGGAACCTACCGGGAATCAAAAATTTGGATTTCAAGAGTCCCCACAATTTCAACATGCTCATAGCAATCTAGAGAGATAAAGCTTAAAGAAAAATACCTTGATATCTCTAATGGAGTCTTGCAATGCCAATCCAAAGATGAGAAGGTGAGAAGTTATGCTATGTGTGGGCAAGACAAGAGAAAATCAAGAGAGAAAAGTTTTGTGTGGTGGGGGAGAAAATTGGGTTTGGGCAAAGGAATTTTAAAGAGAGAAAAAGGGAATTGGGGATTTAAAAGAGAAGGGGTGGGGTGGGTCGGGTATTTAAATCAAATTGTAGCCCCAAAAATATAAGGGGGTAGCGGCCCGGCATGCTACTAGCCGTGCTACCCCACTGCCTAAGTAGTGAAAAATCTGGGTGCACGCGGCCTGACATTCTGCCTGGCACGCTTGCCCACTGTACATGCTAAAAAATTTTCGGGCAAGTGCAACCCGGCATGCCAGGTACCTTGCCTCATACTTAAGATCATACCTGGGCATTTTTTCACATTTTACACATAATTTTGGGGCTTTTACAAGTCCCATGATGCAAAACTTCACTCCAAAACATGTCCTACCTTCCCGACACCTTCAAAATATCATCACCCTCCAATTTACCTTTTTCTCTTGTATTTCCATGGAAAAATACTCTGTGTGTCTCTGCATCAACAATAAATCCTAGAACTAAGTTAGAAAAAAAAACAAAATTTTAAAAGAGATGGGTTGCCTCCCATCAAGCGCCTTAGTTTTGGTCGTGGCACTACTCTTCTTTTTGTATTTTTACTTTATAAATCCTAACTATTACAATACATTCATGGGTTGCCTCCCATATAGCGCCTTGTTTAATGTCATGGCTCGACTATACTCAGCTCAATTATTATCAAGGTGAAGCACGTCCTCCTTCTGCTTCTCTTCTTCACCAAAATAGTGCTTCAATCTCTGGCCATTTACCATAAATCTCGTACCATCCTCTTTATTCAAGATTTCCACCTCACCATGAGGAGTTGTGCGACTTACCTCAACAGGCCCACTCCACTTAGATCGTAGCTTGCCTGGAAACAACCTAAGTCTAGAGTTAAATAGTAGTACCAACTGGCCTGGCTCAAAAGTGCGGTGGAGGATGTGCTTGTCGTGCTAGTGCTTCATTTTCTCCTTGTAGATCTTCGCATTTTCATATGCGTGGAAACGAAACTCTACCAACTCATGGAGTTGCAAAAACCTCCTGTTACCAGCCAACTCCGGATCTAGATTCAACTTCTTCACTGCCCAATATGCTCGGTGCTTAAGCTCAACCGAGAGGTAACATGCTTTTCCAAAGATGATAGGAAGAAGTCCCTATAGGATTCTTATACGCAGTTCGATAAGCCCAAAGAGCATCATCTAGCTTGAGTGACCAATCTTTCCTCTGAGTATTCACCGTCTTTTGCAAGATTTGCTTTATCTCACGATTAGACACTTCCACTTGGCTACTTGTTTGAGGATGATACGCTGTTGAGACCTTGTGTCTAACACCATATTTCGCCAACACACTCTTCACCCAATAATTTATAAAGTGTGAACCTCCATCGCTAATAATAGCTCTTGGAGTTTCGAATCTCGTGAAGATATGTTTCTGAAGGAACTTTACCACAACCTTGGAATCATTCGTAGGAAGATCGATAGCCTCTATCCACTTAGACACATAATCCACTGCTACAAGTATGTAATGATTCCCATTTGACTTCGGGAAAGGGCCCATAAAATCTATCCCCCATACATCAAGGATTTCAACTTCTAAGATATTAGTTAGAGGCATTTCATGTCGCTTTGCAATCGTACCCATATGTTGGCATTGGTCACAACTCTTCACAAATGCATAAGCATCTTTAAATATAGAAGGCCAGAAGAAACCTGATTGCAGAACTTTTCGGGCTGTACGTTCACCACCATGATGACCACCATAAGGTGATGCGTGTGTCACACCTCAAATTCAAACGGGGCAGACTAGAACCCGAAGCCATTAAGGCCCGAGAGAACCAATCTTCATTCATATACACTCCTATGCATGTCACTCAATGAACATCACTATCACATATAGATATAAGATGCCAATGGCGGAAGTCATGGAAAATATATGATATATATGAAACTTGGCCGTTAGGGCCATCAAGTCAAAAGCATACGTTCCTTACATTTCCTTGATTTGTCCCACAACATCTACAAAGCCTCTACAGATACATGGACATAACCATCTTAAAGTCGGGACAAGTCCCCGCTTTACACAACATTTACAATACCTAAATAAATGTACACATGTAACTCGAAAAGCCCCGAACCAACTGGAGCTCACCAATGATCGACAAATAATCCGCAACCTACTGTGGAGGTCTACTAGCACCTGTGCCTGCAGCAAGTAAGGTAAGTCCCCCAAGGGACGTCAGTACAAAATAATGTACTGAGTATGTAAGGCTATAAGCAACTGCATGGAACATAAGAACTAGAACTTCAATGGAATCAAATACAAGTGAATAATCAATATGGATAAAGCATCATTCTATATGTGTGGAACCATGTACGCTACATTTATTACTTTACTTTACTTTATCCTTCTTTGCATTAAGAAACTGTAAGCATATGATAAATAAATGACCAACTGATCAGTGGTAAAAGAGGATGACCCATGCTAGGTACTTTAACCCCTGGGATACGATCCTCATACATACACAAATCAGGATCGACCCATGCTAGGCTTTACTTTCACCCCTGGGATACCACTCGTAATATTGGGATCGAATTATGCTAGGTGTTTCTTCCACCCCTGAGATACCACCCATTCTCAACATTAAACATCAAACAACTATACGCATTACTTCATTTCCTTACTTTTGTAAGATTGATACATTGGTCGTTATAACATTATTGGAGGTTTGGAACATTAGTCAATGAATAAGAGACATGTGAATAATAATAGCTAACAAACCTGAAATGAGATACTTTGAAGCATTTCGGAATGGAACAAGTATAATATCAGTGTGAACAATATGTGCAGCAGAAGGATACGGAAAGAGTAACCTTACATACCTTATCTTTCCAATATGAATACACAGTTCTATACGTGAATACAATAATCCAGCTACTTCCTTATGTTTTACTCTACAACAAAAGTACATAACGGAGCTCACGTTACCAACTAACTACCTTACAAGCGCATAAGACGACACTGAGTTACATGATTGCCCTATAACATCATTTCACCCTTTACAATACAATTCACGGCCTTGTAATACCAACAATACCACAACATTCCACACATTGACCAAGACATCATAAAGCAAAAGCATTTCACACCAATTTTATCCTTTACGCTTCCTCATTAACACCACGTCACAATTATTCCATCAAGTCACCTCAATACGTTTCATAACAACAATCCCACAAGTTATACACATAGAAAAAAAACAAGAGAAGGACATAACCAAATCTTACGTGTTGATATTTAATCTATCAAATTCACTTCCTTCAATACCACAAGTCTCCTTTCACGTTTATAAGGCAAAGCCCTTTATTGATTGAGCAAAAGTAGACAGTTTTACACATAGTGAACTGTCCAACACTTTGTCAACATAACTAAAATGATTTATACACCATATTAAGCATATAAAATATGAAACCATGAGAGTAAACACTTACCAAAGCTTCCAAAAGGATGATCTTGTCCAAGAGAGTGATGGCTTAGGGTTTGAGAGATAAAAGAAATATCTTGGAAATGTCTAGAAATGGCATGAGAGTTATAATGAATAAAAGTATGATTTTGTGCCTTTATGTAGTCACTCAAGTCATCCTTAGCCAATTATTGGTCATTAAATGACATGTTTACTTGGTCAACACAAGAATGGTCATTTGCCCCATTTGGGCTATGTCTTGTGACTTAATTTTGGGCCTTAAATTGAGCCCATTAACACATGTTAATTCTGCCCACCAAATTTAATGAATGATCCACCAACTATCTCATGTTTAAGGATTCCATAAATGTTAAGACAATATTCAACTCACGAGATTCATGTTCGTAGCCTCAATACCAAGAATTTGCGATTTTAGCCACTCATGGCGTAATTTAACATAAAGGGATAAAAACATAATTTGGATGCCAAAATCACCCAAGATTAGTCCTACCAAGATGGAATAATGATAGAATAACCCAAGAGCCCTATTTATAGACTGGTGGTCGGAGGAGAAATTTGGTAAAAAGCGGCCCGGCACGCCCCTGGGCGCGCCTGGGACTTAGCCAAATTTCTGCACTTGAAAAGGTGTGCATGAACCGCCTGGCATGCTGCCTAGCGTTCCCCTCTACTATCCATGCCGTCGAAATTTCTGTCAAAAGCGGCCCGGCACGCTGCCTGGCTCGCCTGACACTAAATTTCTAATTTTTTTCCTTTCTTCGACTTTTCTTTGCGGATTTGGTTGGATTCTTCAAGTTCAAATATTTAGATTGCCTATTATATTTAAGATCCTTTGCTTGGAAGTCCGTCAACCCTCACTTTTTACTCCACAAATTCTCCAAAAAGTCACAAACTCCTCCTACAAGGGTCTAATCACATTTATTAGAACAATATCAACATGGTTCAAAGTATAAGGCTTATAAATACACCCTAGATCACCAATCAAGTAGGGTCGGAAATGTACGAGGTGTTACATCCTTCCCCCTTTAGAAACATTCATCCTCGAATGTTAATAACATCTGCCCATTTACAACATATTCACCTTTATGTTATCATATATACATATAAACATAATGCTTATAGATACTTACTTGTTATTGCTCCGATCCCGCATTTTGAACTTTCTCTTACATTTGAAACAGATAAGGGTACTTGGACTTTATCATTTCCTCGGCTTCCCATGTAATCTCTTCTACTTGTTGATTTCTCCAAAGTACCTTTACGGAAGCTACGTCTTTATTCCTCAACCTCTTCACTTGTCGATCTAGAATAGAAATAGGTATCTCTTCATAAGTGAGATCCTCCCTAACTTGGAAATCTTCAATGGGGGCAATATGAGATGGGTCTCCTATGAACTTTCGAAGCATCGAAACATGAAACACTAGATGAACTATGGAGAGTTCTTGGGGTAGTTTCAATTCATACGCAACTTGCCCAAATCTCCTGACAATTTCATATGGACCTATATAATGTGGACTCAACTTGCCTTTCTTTCCAAATCTCATTACCCCTTTCATTGGTGACACCTTCAAGAATACCCAATCACCTATGGCAAATTTGATCCCTCTTCTTCTAACATCAGCATATGACTTGTGTCGACTTTGGGCCGTTTGTAGCCGCTGTTGTATCACTTTAACTTTCTCCATAGCTTGATGAACTAGATCTGGCCCAAGTAAAGCATTTTCACCCGCTTCAAACCATCCAATTGGTGACCTATATTTTCTTCCGTATAAAGCTTCATAAGGTGCCATTTTGATACTTGAATAATAGCTATTATTGTAGGCAAATTCAATAAGAGGTAAATAATCATCCCAACTACCTTTAAAGTCCAATGTGAAAGCTCGTAGCATATTTTCAAGTGTTTGGATAGTACGCTCTGCTTGTCCATCTGTCTGAGGATGAAAAGCCGTACTTAAATTCACTTGTGTACCCAAGCTCTTCTAAAAAAATTTCCAAAAAAGTGCAGTAAATTGAGCTCCCCTGTCTGATATAATGGAGATTGGAATCCCATGTAATAGAACTATCTCCTTAATATACATCCTTGCATAATCTTCAGCTGTATACGTGGTCTTGACTGGCAGGAAGTGCGCTGACTTGGTAAGCCTGTCAACTCTTACCCATATGGAATTAAATTTCTGCAGTGTATGAGGCAAACCTGTAATGAAATCCATGTTAATCATGTCCCATTTCTAGACTGGAAGATTGATACATTGCATATAACCTCCTGATTTCTGATACTCTACTTTTACTTGTTGACAAGTTGGACATTGAGCTACAAATTCTACAATGTTTTTCTTTATATTGCCCCACCAATACATGTTTTTCAAATCATGATAGATTTTTGTAGCTTCCGGATGAATAGAATATCGTGCATGATGTGCCTCTATCATAATTTGTTTCCTTAGTTCATCTACATCTGGTACACATAATCTACCTTGGCACTGAAGTACTCCTTCTTGAGTAAGATCAAATGCCTTTGTCAACTCTTGTTGTACATTCTCTCTCAGCTGTAATAAAATAGGATTCACGTATTGTTTCTCCTTTACTTCAGCTTTTAAGGAAGATTCGGCTGCATTTTTCACAATAACCCCTTCATCTGGAGATTCAAGAAGATGAACTCCCAAGCTGGCTAGTTGATGTAGATCCTTGACTATATCTTGCTTTTCTATCAACTGATAATTAGTGCTTTCTATTGCTTTGCGACTTAGTGCGTCATCTACCATATTTGCTTTCCCTAGATGGTATAAGATATCGATATCATAGTCTTTTAAGAGTTCTAGCCACCTACGCTGCCTCAGATTTAGGTCCTTCTGCTTAAAGATATATTGCAAACTTTTGTGATTAGTGTAGATATCAACATGAACCCCATACAAATAATAGCGCCATATCTTTAAGGCAAATATCACAGCTGCTAGCTCAAGATCATGTGTTGGGTAATTTCTCTCATGTGGCCGCAACTATCGTGAGGCATACGCTATTACATTACTGTGCTATATCAATACACACCCCAAACCGACTCACGAAGCATCACAATAAACTGCACACCCTTCTGTGCCTTCGGGAAGTACTAATATGGGTGTGGAAGTTAATTTATCTTTCAACTCTTGGAAACTTTTTTCACATTCATCATTCCACTGAAACTTGATCGCCTTGTGTGTTAGCTTCGTTAAAGGTGCAACAATAGAAGAAAACCCCTCAAAAAATCTCCTATAATAACCTACCAATCCAAGAAAACTACGAATCTCTGTAGGCGTCGTAGGTCTTGGCCAATTTTTCACCGCTTCAATCTTTTGTGTATCTACCCTTATTCCTTCATCCGACACAATGTGACCCAAGAATGCTACAAATTTTAACCAAAATTCGCATTTAGAGAACTTTGCATACAACTTACGATCTTGGAGAATCTGTAACACCTGTTGTAAGTGATTGGCATGGTCCTCTTGTGATCTTGAATAAACCAGAATATCATCTATGAACACGGTCACGAATACATCCAAGAATGGCTTGAACACCCTATTCATCAAATCCATGAAAACAGCTAGTGCATTTATTAGTCTAAATGACATAACTAAAAATTCATAGTGACCATACCATGTTTGAAAAGCTGTCTTGGGTATATCTTTTTCTTTAACCCTGACTTGATGGTAACCCGATCTCAAGTCAATCTTTGAAAAACATTTGGCACCCTGTAATTGATCAAACAAATCATCAATTATGGGGAGGGGATAGTTGTTCTTGATCATTACCTTATTCAATTTCCAATAGTCAATACACATTCTCAACGTGCCATCTTTCTTTCGTACAAATAGTATTGGGGACATACTAGGCCTTATGAATCCCTTGTCCAGCAAGTCTTTTAATTGCTCCTTCAATTCTCGCAATTTTACTGGAGCTATTCTATACGGAGGAATAGAGATAGGCTGAGTGCCTAGTATCACATGAATATCAAACTCTATTTCCCATTCTGGAGGCAAACCTGGAAGATCGTCAGGAAATACATCAAGGAATTCATTTACCACTGGAACCGATTGAAGAGTTGGTGGCTTCACATCAGTATCATGCACTCTTACTAGATGGCATATGTACCCCTTGGATATCATTTTCCTTGCCTTAAGATAGGAAATAAATTTACCTCTTGGTGCGCCAACATTACCCCTTCATTCAAGGACGGTCTTTTGTGAGAAATGGAAATGTACCTTCTTAGCTCGGCAATCTACCGTGGCATAACAAGAAGCCAACCAATACATACCTATTATAACATCAAAATCCACCATTTCCAGCTCAATAAGATCAGCCAACATATCATGATCACAAATGGTTACTATGCAGTTATGATAGACCCTCTTAGCTACAATGGATTCACCAACTAGTGCAGATACTTCAAATGGCTGGACTAGTAATTCGGACGTTCTTTCAAATTTTTCAGCAATCAATGGAGTGACATACGATAAGGTAGAACTCGGATCAATCAATGCATATATAAGATGTGAATAACTATATAATGTACTTGTAACTACATCAGGAGATGCCTCCAAATTCTGCCGATCCGCTAGAGCATAGGTACGGTTTTGTACTCTACTAGAACTGGCTGCTCCTCTAGCACCTCTACCACGACCAGTAGGCTGCACACCTCGTCCTAGGGAAGGAACCGATGATGATGATGTAATGGTTGATCCCGTAGGTCGTGCCATACCACTCGTGCCCCTTCGTGGGCATTCTCTCATTATGTGCCCAGTCATACCACACCAATAGCAAATAGTTGACCCAAATCGACATTCACCTAAATAAAACCTTCCACAGTGCTGACACGACTGAGGAGAAAACCCTGCTGTCTGTGAACCTTGAATCCCACTACTTTGCCCAACATAACCACCTCTAAACCCTCAAAATTGAGATGAAGTGTCTGCTGTGGAATGAGAAAATGATGGTCTATGCGGTCTATTAACAATTCGAGGCCCAAATTCTCCTTGGGATGCCATGGACTATCCCATAGGTCTAGCCCTCTTTGACGACCCTCTTTCAGATTCCTGTGTCCTCCTCCGTTGCCTCTGATCCTCTATTTTCTGCGCAAAGGCTTGTATTCTGGCTATATCCATATCCCTGTTCAAAGCAGCAATGGTACAGTCCCTCACCAAATATGGCTCTAATCTGTCCATGTATCGATGAACACTGTCGGTCATAATAGCTACCACATTTGGAGCATACCTAGCCAAAGAGTTGAACCAAAGACTATACTCTCTGACGCTCATATTACCTTGTCGAAGATTTAAAAACTGGTCTGCACGAGCCTCTCGGACCTCATATGGGAGATAATGGTCAAGGAGTGCTGCTTTAAATTCTTCCCAACCAGCTGGAAGTGTACCAATGCCCCTCAATCGTTTCTAGTCTTCATACTATAATATAGCTTCCCCCTTCAATCTATAGGCCGCAAGCTCAACCATTTCCACACCAGACACATGCATAACCTCCAAATCCCTTTGGATTTGATCTATAAAATCTTGCAGGTCCTCATTACGATCCGACCCGGTGAATGTGGGAGGATCTAATTTCAGAAAATCCTGGGTCCGTCGACTAGCTGCCCTAGTTGCACCATCATCACTTGTCGTTGGACCAGCTCATCCTTGACTTTGTGTGGCTACTATCTGAGTAAACATTTGCACCGCATTTCTGAGATCCTGCTCAGTAGCATTAACAGGTGGTTCGGCAGGTTCTTCTCTCCTTCTCGGCTGTTCTGGAGCTGGAAAAGTAGAAGAAGCCCGCTATGCATATTCAGTGTCAGCTCCACCTTGACTAGCTTGGTCAGGTGGTGATTTACTCGTTCCTTCTCCGGCAAGAACATCTACCTTATTACCTTTGCCCCTACCTCGTCTTGTCATCGGCATTTTACTATAACAAAGAAAACCAATCACGATGGTCAGATATGATTCCATCTACAACATTGGCTCTATTGCACGATCTAGAAATGAAGAAAAAGAAACAACTCCTAAATGTCCCTTAGCCTCCTACTTATAAATGTGGTGCACAACACATCCATAAGCAAGACTCTACTCAGACACGGCTTTGTAGACACCCTTAGGACGACTTGCTCTGATACCACTTTTGTCACGCCTCGAATTCCAATAGGGCGGAATGGAACCCGAAGCCGTTAAGGCCCGAGAGAACCAATATTCATTCATATACACTCCTACGCATGTCACTCAATGAAAATCACTATCACATATAGATATAAGATGCCAATGGTGGAAGTCATGGAAAATATATGATATATATGAAACTTGGCCGTTAGGGCCATCAAGTCAAAAGCATACGTTCCTTACATTTCCTACATTTGTCCCACAACATCTACAAAGCCTCTACAAATACATGGACATAACCATCTTAAAGTCGGGACAAGTCCCCACTTTACACAATATTTACAATACCAAAATAAATGTACACATGTAACTCGGAAAGCCCCGAACCAACTGGAGCTCACCAATGATCGACAAATGATCCGCAACCTACTATGGAGGTCTACTAGCACCTATGCTTGCAGCAAGTAAGGTAAGTCCCCCAAGGGACGTCAGTACGAAAGAATGTACTGAGTATGTAAGGCTATAAGCAACTGCATGGAATATAAGAACTAGAACTTCAATGGAATCAAATACTAGTGAATAATCAATATGGATAAACCATCATTCTATATGTGTGGAAACATGGATGCTACATTCATAACTTTACTTTACTTTATCCTTCTTTGCATTAAGAAACTGTAAGCATAAGATAAGCAAATAACCAGCTAATCAGTGGTAAAAGAGGATGACCCATGCTAGGTACTTTAACCCCTGGGATACGATCCTCATACATACACAAATTGGGATGGACCTATGCTAGGATTTACTTTCACCCCTGGGATACCACCCGTAATATTGGGATCAACCCATGCTAGGTTTTCCTTCCACCCCTGGGATACCATCCATTCTCAACATTAAACATCAAACAACTATACACATTACTTCATTTCCTTACTTTTGTAAGATTGATACATTGGTCGTTATAACATTATTGGAGCTTTGGAACATTAGTCAATGAATAAGAGACATGTGAATAATAATATCTAACAAAACTGAAATGAGATACTTTGAAACATTTCGGAATGGAACAAGTACAATGTCAATGTGAACAATATGTGCTGCAGAAGGATATGGAAAGAGTAACCATACATACCTTATCTTCCCAATATGAATACACAGTCCTATACATGAATACAATAATCCATCTCCTTCCTTACGTTTTACTCTACAACACAAGTATATAACGGAGCTCACGTTACCAACTAACTACCTTACAAGCGCATAAGACGACACTGAGTTACACAATTTCCCTATAACATCATTTCACCCTTTACAATACAATTCACGGCCTTGTCATACCAACAATACCACAACATTCCACACATTGACCAAGACATCATAAACCAAAAGCATTTCACACCAAGTTTATCCTTTACGCTTCCTCATTAACACCACGTCACAATTATTCCATCAAGTCACCTCAATACGTTTCATAACAACAATCCCACAAGTTATACACATAGAAAAAGAACAAGAGAAGGACATAACCAAATCTTATGTGTTGATATTTAATCTATCAAATTCACTTCCTTCAATACCACAAGTCTCCTTTCACGTTTATAAGGCAAAGCCCTTTATCGATTGAGCAAAAGTAGACAGTTTTACACATAGTGAACTGTCCAACACTTTGTCAACATAACTAAAATGATTTATACACCATATTAAGCATATAAAATATGAAACCATGAGAGTAAACACTTACCAAAGCTTCCAAAAGGATGATCTTGTCCAAGAGAGTGATGGCTTAGGGTTTGAGAGATAAAAGAAATATCTTGGAAATGTCTAGAAATGGCATGAGAGTTATAATGAATAAAAGTATGATTTTGTGCCTTTATGTAGTCACTCAAGTCATCCTTAGCCAATTATTGGTCATTAAATGACATGTTTACTTGGTCAACACAAGAATGGGTCATTTGCCCCATTTGGGCTATGTCTTGTGACTTAATTTTGGGCCTTAAATTGAGCCCATTAACACATGTTAATTCTGCCCACCAAATTTAATGAATGATCCACCAACTATCTCATGTTAAGTATTCCATAAATGTTAAGACAATATTCAATTCACGAGATTCATGTTCGTAGCCTCAATACCAAGAATTTGCGATTTTAGCCACTCATGGCGTAATTTAACATAAAGGGATAAAAACATAATTTGGATGCCAAAATCACCCAAGAGTAGTATTTATAGACTGGTGGTCAGAGGAGAAATTTGGCAAAAAGAGGCCCGGCACGCCCCTGGGCGCGCCTGGGACGTAGCCAAATATCTACACTTGAAAGGGTGTGCATGAGCGGCCTGGTACGCTACCTGGCTTGCCCCTCTGCTATCCATGCCATCAAAATTTCTTTTAAAAGCGTCCCGGCACGCTGCCTGGCGCGCCTGACACTAAATTTCTAATTTTTTTCCTTTCTTCGACTTTTCTTTGAGAATTTGGTTGGATTCTTCAAGTTCAAACCTTTAGCTTGCCTCTTATCTTTAAGATCCTTTACTTGGAAGTCCTTCAAGCCTCACTTTTCACTCCAAAAATGCTCCAAAAAGTCACAAACTCCTCCTACAGGGGTCTAATCACATTTATTAGCACAATATCAACATGGTTCAAAGTATAAGGCTTATAAATACACCCTAGATCACCAATCAAGTAGGGTCGGAAATATATGGGGTATTACAGTATGGCATCTCTCTAACACCTGCTTCACCTCCGCATCCGAAATACATCTTCTTACTACTTGATCAGGCCCTTGCTTGAATAAATAAGGCTCTTCCTAAATATAAGAACGTGCCTCATATGACAGCTTCTTCTTTTGTTGAGGACTCGAATCAGGAGGAAATAGCCTACTTACCAATAGATTCACAATGTTTGTATACCATGGCAACTCATCAACCCCCAAAACTAACAATTGCTCATTTGGAAATTCCTCATAAATACGCCCATCATCAACTACATGTGTCGAGCTTTCAAGTCTAGAAAGATGGTCAGCAATCTGATTTTCTGACCCCTTCCTATCTTTAATCTCCAAATCAAACTCTTGTAACAATAATATCCATCTAATCAACCGTGGCTTAGTATCCTTTTTATTGAACAAATACCGTATTGCAGCATGATCCATATATACAATGATGCTAGTACCCACCAAATATGATCTAAATTTATCAAATGCGTACACCAAAGATAACATCTCCTTTTCATTCACCGTATAATTCACTTAGGCTGCATCAAGGGTCTTGCTCGCATAATAAATAGAGTGAAATATCTTATTCTTCCGTTGCCCAAGAATTACACCCACTGCAACATCACTTGCGTTACATATGAGCTCAAATGGTAAAGCCCAATCAGGAGCAATAAGGATAGGGGCCTCGACCAACTTCTTCTTCAATACCTCAAATGCCTTCACGCATGCCTCGCAAAATACAAATTTAACATCCTTTTCTAAGAGCGTGCACATGGGGCGTGCAATCTTGGAAAAATCTTTAATGAACCGTCTGTAAAACCCAGCATGTCCCAACAAACTACGCACCCCTTTCACCGACACAGATGGAGGTAATTTCTCGATAACTTCAATCTTTTCTCTATCAACTTCGAGCCCTTGCTTTGACACTTTATGTCCAAGAACTATACCTTCCATCACAAGGAAATGGTACTTTTCCCAATTGAGAACAAGATTAGTTTCTTCACACCGAGCAAGTACCCTATCAAGTTTTGCAAACATACCTCGAAAGAGTCACCAAAGACTTAAAAATCATCTATAAAAATCTCTATGAACTCCTCCACCATGTCATAGAAAATAGCCATCATGCAACACTGAAAAGTAGTCAGTGCGTTGCACAATCCAAAGGGCATACGCTTGAAAGCGTAAGTGCCGTAAGGGCATGCGAATGTAGTCTTCTCTTGATCTTGAGGATCTATAGCAATTTGATTGTATCCGAAATACCCATCAAGAAAGCAATAATATTCCTGCTCGGCTAAACAATCCAACATCTGATCAATAAAATGGATTGGATAATGGTCTTTCCTCGTAGCATCATTTAGTTTCCGATAATCCATGCAAATACACCACCCAGTCAAAGTTCTTGTAGGAATCAACTCATTACTATCATTCGTGATCACCATCATACCACCCTTTTTTGGAACACACTTTGCTGGACTAACCCACGTACTATCAGAAATAGGGTAAACAATGCCCGAATCTAACCACTTAATTACGTCTTTCCTTACCACTTATTTTATCACCGGATTCAAGCATCGTTGGTGTTGCACACTCGGCTTATGCCCTTCCTCCATGTAAATTTTATGCATGCATAAACCCGGATTAATACCATGGATGTCAGACATCTGCCAACCAATAGCCTTCTTTCTTTGTTTGAGTATCAACAATACCGCATCAACTTGTTCCTTTGATAAATTTGCTACAAGAATAATAGGAAGGGTCTCATTATCACCTAGGAAAACATATTAAAGATGAGACGGAAGTTCTTTCAATTCAAGCTTCGGTGCCTTCTCAATTGATGGCTTGGTTGGAGGACCGAGTGGACGATTTAAAGGTTCCCATCCACCCTCTTTAGCATAGATACCTATAAGATCAAGAACCTACACCATTTTACTAGCTTCCGCATCACCAAAAATATCTTGCCCCATTAAAACTTTTTCCAAAGGATCTGTAGACAAAGTGTAGATGATTTCAACCGCCAAATCTATAACTTTAATAGCTGACAAGTTCTCATAAATTTATGGTAGCTTCAAAGCCCTATACACATCAAAAACCTCAACTTTATCATGAGCTCGCATAGTTAGGTTCCCTGCTGCTACATCAATGATCGCACCTCCTGTGGCAAGAAATGGATGCCCAAAAATAAATGAGACTTCTGGGTCAAGCTCAAAATTCAGTACCACATAATCAACTGAAAAGATCAACGAACCCACTTGAACCAGAACATCCTCAACAATACCATCCGATCTTGTCACGGATCGGTATGCAAGCTACAAAATAATTGTAGTGGGTTTAGGATGACCCAAACCCAACTCTTTGAAAACTGAAGTTGGCATCAGATTTATACTAGCCCCCAAATCACACAATCCACGAGCACAGACACGATCTCCCAGAGTAATTTTTACAGTGAAGCTTCCACGATCCTTCATCTTGGTGGGTAACCAGTTTTGAATGTGAGAGATACACTCCTCAGTCAATGCAACTGTGGAATACTCTGTCAATCTACTCTTGTTTTCCACAATATCTTTCACAAACTTAGCATATTTTGGAATACCCTGCAAAATATCCACAAAAGACAATTTAATGTGCACTTGTTTAAGTAGTTCAATGAACTTACCAAAGCATTTGTCTTCCTTCTTTTTCTTGAACTTCTGAGGAAAAGGAGGAGGCAACTTTACACTATGGATCACTTTATCATCTTTGGAGCTTTTGGCAGACTCAACTTGTTCGTCTTCAACCACAACTTCTTTCGGCTCCAATTCTTTAGCTGGTGAAACTATATCCTCTAACTGCTTACCACTACGAGTGACAATAGCATTCACCTGCTTTGGGTTAGGATCGGTAGCACCTGGAATACCTCCTTGAGTCCTTGTATTCTGTGCATTTGCTAACTGACCAATTTGCTTCTCCAAATTTTGAGTAGCCAACTGATTGTTTCTCACATCTGCTGCCAGCTTAGCTTGCTTTTCCATAATCTGCTTCAACATATCTTCCACGCTCATATTTCCAGGCATAGCACCCACTTGATTACCTTGACTCTGTTGTTGGTTGTATTGTGGTGCATATCCTTGAGGCTATATTGATTCTGATTACCTCCCCAAGATAAGTTTGAGTGATTTTTCCACCCAGCATTGTAAGTATTTCCATAATTCTGTGCTCCAACTCCTTTCTGGGCATTACCAACAAAATTCATGGAATCCAAATTTGCACTGCACAATTCACTGGTATGGTCCCCGTTTTTGCACACATCACACATTACAGAAACCTATTGCTGTACTGCATTTACAGAAGTTTATTGCTTCCCTAAATTCAAACTGCTGAAATGATTGTTCATCATGTTTTGCATAGCTGAAATTTGGGCAGATAATGCAGTGACTGCATCCACATCTAGTTTCCCAGTAACCTTCTTTGTAGAATTTCTAGAGTTATCACCATGCCAATCTGGATTTCCCTGCGAAATATGATTCAGCAAAGCATATAATTCATCGTAAGTCTTCTCTAAAGACTGTCCACCTACAGCTGAATCAAGTAGAATTTTAGTGTTGGGGTCAAGAGCCTCAATAAAAGTATGCACCAACACTTCATTAGCTTGGTGGTGATGGGGACAATCCCTCAGCATGGATTTGAATCGGTTCCAAGCTTGATATAAGTTTCCATTATCTCTCTATCTGAAACTCAATATCTCACTCCTCAGCTTTGCTGTCTTTCCAAAAGGAAAGAACCTTATCAAGAATTTTCGAGCAAGATCATCCCAAGTAGTGATAGAATTAGCCAGATCTGCATCTAACCACCTTCTTGCTTCCCCCAACAGAGAAAAGGGGAACAAAGTAAGTCTCATATAATCCAAAGACACACCAGTAGGAATATATGTGTCACTGATCTCCAAAAAATTTTGAATATGCCTCTGTGGGTCCTCATGAGTAAGACCTGTAAACTGTCCACTTGAGTGCAAGAGTTGCACAATGTTCTGTTTCAGCTAAAATCTACCTCCAGTTGCCGATTTTAGAATACTGGAGGTCACATTAGTAGCGAGTGGGATTGCTACATCATGAACTATCCTAGCTGCTATCACTACAGGCTCACGCCTATCCGCAACTAGTTCTTCAATTCTTATGAGATCACCCCGTATGCCTTCATCAGACAGTTCGACTTGCGGGATTGGGTAATCTGCAGCCTGTCTCCTCAATCTATAAAAGTATCTTTCAGGTTCAGACTGTGGGGTTACCAAATCTTTGTTCCTTGCCAGCGTTCAGATAAAGTAAGCTTGCAAAATAAAACAACTAAGATTAAGTTGTCAACACTTAGCTGAAAATTAAAGTAAAAACGACAATAATTGAAATCTATCTATTTGAAAGTCCCCGACAACGGCGCCAAAAACTTGTTCCGACCCAGCTATACACGTAAGTGTACGTGATTATTCAAGTAATATGGTGGCTCTTTTAAAAGAGCCGGATATCAAACCCAAGGGACTTTCGTCAACAAAAATCAATTTTAGACGTCAAACAGTAATTAAAAACTAGTATTGCGAAAAGGAGAAGAGATTTGGTACTAAAAATTAAATGATTGCTGACTATAAACTCCTATCTTCGCCACCATAACTTCAGTTTTTGCAAATATGCTTTAAAAGTAAATTCCCAGGGTCAAGGCACTCCGAATGTCATCTCTTGAGCATAATTGTTACTGGTTTAAGCAATTTGAGTCGTTTATCTTGGTTATTGATCACGAGGTTAATGTTACAATTATATTCGTCTCCAAACTATAACCATCTACTAGAAATTGGAAACCTAACTACATCATTGAGCGGTGATAAGTTTAACTAATTCTAATGCATTTAAGCTATCTTCTCGTAATTGACCAAGCGCGGCGGATTAGGTACCTCTCGGTCGTAACCGCATATCAATCTCTTGGAATCCCTTCCGCTAGTAAGGATCATGCTCCTTATATTCCACGTTCTATCTCTTAGTTTCTCTCTCGAGCTCACCTCAAGACAAGGGATTTATTTCAATGGTGATCAAGCATCAAAATAGTAAAATTAAGACTATAAGAATAACCAATTTATGATAAACTTTAGGAAAAACCAATAAAATCAACTCAAGAGATTCATGTTCATAGCCACAACCCCAAGAATGAGGGATTTTAGCCACTCATAACTTCAATTAACATCAATAATTGATAAAATACCATAAAAAGAAATAAAAACTGAAAAAAAGAAGAATGAAATCTAATTTCAATGCCCCAAAATGCCCAAAGTAGTCTAGTCAAGATAGAATTATGATACAATAACCCAAAAGCCCTATTTATAGACAAAATCTCGAGGCAAAAATTTGCCAAAAAATGGCCCGGCATTCCCTTGGGCGCGCCTGGCACTTAGGAAAATTTTGCCTCTGAAAAGGTTCTCCCAGGCGGCCTGGCACGCCCCCCTACTGCCCACTTGGGTGGAAATTTTGCCAAAAGTGGCCTGGCGGGCCAAGTTTCTGATTTGCTTCCTTTCGTCAACTTTTCTTTGCGGATTTGGTTGGATTCTTCAAGTTTAAATCTTTGGCTTGCCTCTTATCTTCACTATCCTTCGCTCGTAGCTCCTTTAAGCCTCGTTTTCCACGCCAAACACGCTCCAAATAGTCACAAATTCCACCTACAAGGGTGTAATCACATTTGTTAGCACAACATCACATATTTCATCAAAACCATACAAAATACATACGTATTGCTCTCAAAACTAAGGTAAACATGGGTTAAAGTCTATAATAAGGCATATAAATATGCCTTATATCAACCTCGCCATTAGAGAACTGCAGTCGAGCATGTGGTTATATGTAATTGATGCAAAAACTTAATATAACATCTTGCTTGGTATACCTTGGGTACATGAGAACGAAGTTGTCCCATCTACCTAGCACCAATGTTTGAAGTATTATAAGAATGGAGTTACGAAAAAGATTATTGCAGATGATAACCCCTTCACCGAGGCTGAAGCATACTTTGCTGATGTAAAGTTTTACTTGAAGAAATAATCCACAAAAGTAGACGATGTTGAAACAACAAAGAATGTTAAGTTCTTGAACAAGAAGGCTAATGTAGTTGCAGGTATGGCAAGTAAGGAGAATCTGAAGCTAGTCGATACGAACAAGAGGCCTGATGTGAATGTTACTTCTTCAAGCAAGAGGAGGACACCCATCCTTTGTTATGTTCCCAAGGCCAAGAAAGATAAAGGACACCCCCTCAAACTGTAAAGAAATGCCTTAAAAGGACTGACTCATCTTGTTAAGCGAATTGTTATGATAAAGTCATCTACAAAGTTGTTTGGAAAATTTATGGATCCTAAATCTTTGCAAAATGATGCACTCCCTACTAGGCTTATAGATGAAGGATTTGGTCCAAATGCATATAAACTACCTGCAAAGGCTGGCTATGATTCTAACAAATCATAAAAATTGGGGAAGCTTCTATTAGAGCCCGCTAAGAGGCAACAACGTGAAGGTTTGAAATATAAACAACCTCCATTAGTTTGCATCTCTATAAAAAAGGTAAGCAACAACTATGTTACTGTGGAATATAAACATGTCGCTTTTAATAAAAAGCCTTCGATCTTTGATCGACTTGGAATCTTGACGGTAAGAATTTAAATATTCAAGAGGTTAGGATCGTTGAAGAAGAAGAATAACCCCAGAGAAACTACAAGAGTTGAAGACGAAGAATAAGCCTTGGAGAAACTACAAGGGTATGAAAGAACCTATTTTGCCCAAAGATCAAAATATCTCCAAGGATTTCCAAAGTTTGATTCCTTTGAGAATGAGACAACAAATAAACCTTATGGTTTCATGTGGAGAAATACTGAAAGCAAAGTCGCAGGTTGTGGTCTATACCAAGGAACATGATGAAAATGAACAAAGTGTTGGCTCTTCATATCATGTTTCTACGCAAGACAAAAGGAATAATTCATCTCTAATTAAAGTTGATGAAAATTTGAAAGATATCTCATGGTGTCACCACATATCTTTTAATAATGGCAAACCCCAAGAAGATGAAGACGCTAAGGATGGCCCACCCGAGCTTGAAAAAGGGGTGAAAACCACAATTGATTCATTGAAAGAAGTCAACCTTGGCACTGATGAAGATCCAAGACCCACTTATGTAAATGCCTTACTTATAGCTGATGAAGAGAGGGATTATATTGACTTACTCAAAGAGTATAAGGACGTATCTTCATGGATTTAGAAAGAAATGCCTGGCTTATCATACTTCCTTCATTATTAAATCCTGTCACTACTATAGGTGTTTTTAATTTTTCCCATTTTTCTTCTGGTAGACAATTATGTTTACATAGGTTAGCTTCTACTCCTGTATCTATCATTGGTGTGTAATAGCTGTTATAATATCCTTCTATTATTATCTTGGCAAGTATATATATTTTTGTCATTTTGTATATCTTTCTGTTATTTTATCATATCAAGGTTCGTTTTATTACCACTTTTTTATTTTCATAAGTTATTGTTAGTTGTTTATCTTCTAAAGTATATGGTTTTAATTTTTCTAACCATTTTAATCCTAATGTAATGTTCTTATCTCCTAGGTAAATTTTGAATTTTATCAGTATTGGTATGCCTCCAATAATTAGTTCTTTTTCTGTTATTTCCTCAGTATTTACTAATGCTTTTGGTAATTCTGGACATAGTTGTTCATTTGTTATTATTTCTTTTTCTGGCACTAGTTCTCTTGTAATATAATTTTCTTCTTGTCCGGTATTTATTAATATTAAGTATTTTCTTTGGTCCATTATTCCTGTTTTGTAGTAATGATATGGTCTTATTTCTTCCATTTTTTGTTCTATCAAATTTTGTGGAGTTATATAATCTATTCTTCTTGAAGTACTCATCCTTGATGATGACGTAGGTGTTTCATAGTTTATTCGTTTTGAAGTACTAAGTCTTTCCTTTACTATCTCTAAATCTTCTTCTATGTCTAGTTCTTTGTAACTATAATCATTATTATCTATGACTGTAACTATTTTTTCAAAAGGATTTTCGATCCTGATTTTATCTATTTTATTTTTTGCTATTATTTTATGTTTTGTAGTATATATATATATATAAGTTTTTACATCTTGCTGTAAATATTTTGCTTCCTGGTGCTAATTCTATTCCTGACATTTTCCAGTATAATACTAATGATTTATCTATATTTTTATCATTTACTGCTACTGAATAATTTGCACTTATTATGAATTTAAACTTTTGGTATATTAAGTTCCTTTTACTGCACTTATAACACTTTTTTCTATAGGATGTATGATTCTATCATCTGCTAAGTATATTTCTATGGGAGTATCTATTCCTTCCCTAAAACATGATTTTATTAATATTTCTGTTCCTCCTAGGTGTACATATTCAATTGGATTTTTAGCTTTTATGTCTTGTATTTCTTTATTCACTAATTTTTTATTTATTATTGGTATTTTAGCTTTACCTTTGGTATATTTACAGTCTATTATATGTTCTTTTTGACTAACTACGTAATATTCTTCTCGTTGTCTTTTAAACCAATGTTTTATCGTAGGTACTTCTAAAATTTTATCCACACTTAAGTCTAATTCTTTTCCTTTTATTTGTTCAAATATATTATTGTCAAATATTATTTTTTGGTCTGAAGATTCTTCATCTTGGTAGTCTTCATGTTTAAGTATTTGGATTTCTTTTTCAGTCATATTCTTCTTCTTCTGATTCTTCTATTTTAGTTTCTATATCATTTCCTGATAATTCATATATACTATCTTCACTTTCTAATTCGTAATCTATATATTCCATTTGTGTATACTCATCATTGTCTATTAGTATTTCAATTATTTGTTTTTTCTTAGGGTCTTTGGGTAATTTGCAATCTTTAGCTAAATGTCTTAGTTTTCCACAATTGTAACAGGTACATTTTGTTAATTTCTTCTTTCTTTTATATGGTTTTTTATTGTTGTAATTCTTTACATAATATCTTCTTCTTGGTTTCTTATATTTATATTTAGATTTATATGGTTTATATTTACCATATTTTCTTGTTGTCTTACCTCGTTTATAATACTTATCTGTGCATCCGAATTGGGGTGTTGTTTTATTTTTGCAGCATGCTAAATTTTTTACCAATATTTTATCCATCTTTTTGTTTTCTTTGTATTTTTCACACAGTTCTACAAACCAATTTTGTAGGAATTTTATCCTAGCTCCTAGGGTATCTGCTAGTCCTGCTTCATTCCAATTTTTCGTTATTTTTGAACTAAAAGGTTCTGGTAGTTTAGTAAAATATAACTTCCTTATTTCTTTACTTTCATCTATATTATATGTTCCTTTATAATAATAGTCTCTAAATGCACAAGTATATTCATCTATATAGCACATATTACATATTGCTAATTTTGACATTAAATTTCTGTTTATGGTTTTTTCTTTATTTTGTTCTTCTATTTCTGTTGTCATACTACTAAATTCATTCCTTATTGCTATCTCATATTTATATAGAATGTCCGTAGTTGTTGTTGCTGTTTCACCATCATATGTTTTATTACTTCTTAATGTAGTTAAACTTTCATTTGTTAAATTTTGTAGCCATAACTTTACTGTTCCTATCAGTGTTCTTTCTATGTATCCTGCCGTTTCGGCCATTGATATTTTATTATCTATTAATTGTTTTGAAATATATCCTACCCATAGTTGGATTGTTTTATTTATATCTGCTACACAATCTAAGTCTAAGAAATTATATTGTTCAGTTACTTGTCTTGGTGTCCATTTTCTGTTTAACCTTTTATCCCATAAAGTTTTACTTCGGTCGTATGATTCATAGGTTACATTAGTGTAATTTGTATCTAGGTGTTTTGGATTTTTTACCCCTGATGTACTTGGTTTATTATCTGTTGTATTTATTTCTGGATTTATTGTAGTTTCGTTTATTTTTTCTATAAGTTTTGTGTATGTTTCACTTGTTTCTGAATAATTTTCTTGTGTTATATTATTATCACTTTCTTCGTTTATTTCGTCTATTCTTATTTCAGGTTAATTATCTTGTTCTTCTTCTAGTTGTAATTTTGCTTTAAACTGTTCTATTTCATCTGTCAATTTTAGTTCTTGTTCTTGTTCTTTTCGTTTTTCTTTTTCTTTCTGTTTGTCTGCGTATAATTGTTTGAGCATTTCTAATTCTTTTTTGAGTTCTATTATTTTAGTATTTTTTGTTTCTTCTATTTGTTGTATTTCTTCCTTAGCTTGCTTTTTTATTTTTTCAATTTCTCGTTTTCTATCTATTTCTTCATTCTCTTTTGTTATTCTTACCATGGCTGTTAGACTATCTTCTAATTTGACCGTTTCTTTTTCTAACATTAAATTTAGAGTATTTCCTATTTTCTTATATCTTCTTCCTAGATTTGAAAATATTATAGTTATTTTTAATCCTTCTGGGTTTTCATAAGTTTTTTCTTCTAATGCAAATTCTTCTTTATTCATTTATAATCCGTGTTGATATTTATATTCTAAGCTTTGTATTTGTAGTTGTAAGTTGAATATAACTTTTCTTTGTACTTGTAAGGATTTGTGGCAAGTTCCTGCAAATATATTGTGGTTTAGTCTATTTTGTCTATGTTTTAATTCTTGCCATTTTTCCATTATTATTTCAAGAAGTTGTTGTCTGTATTCAGTATTCATATTTTATTTTTAAGATATTGAATATATTTATATTATGTTTTAGATATTGTGTCTATTAATTGGGATAATCTATCACTATTTGATTTACTAATAGTTAGATATTTATATTCTGGGTATAGTTTCTTGAGTCTTTCCTAGCTTTTTTAGTGTTAATATTCTGCCTAGTTGTTTGAACTGATTTCTCTTTAGTTGATTCCTCACTATTATATAGTATATCTTCAATATGTGCATGTTGGTTTTTCTTATGTTGTTCTAGTGTTATGCCAATTTCTTCATAGTTCTCCATTTTCATTATATAGCTCTGATACCAATTTGGGGGGTGCGTGGGTTTGTCCATTTAAATTAAGTGTTTAGCGGAATTAATCTTAGATATTGTATATCTTGGGTTCTTTGATATATTTCTGTAGTTATTCATTAATCTGAGTAGTATAAATCTAGCTCATATCTATCATCTCTATAATCTGATATGCTAAATTCTAGTCAATTTTATTGCATTAATTCTATTATTTCATAAGTAACTAATATATCATAGATTTTTCTTCTAACGTCACTATTGAGATGTCTTAGTGTATGTAGTAAGAGTATTTTATAATCATCATTATTATCTAGTAAGTATGTATAAGTACTCAGTTGATATGTATTCATTTCAGTATCATGTATTTTCTAAACATATTCCCTCTAACCTCTTTGTTTATCATTATATTTATCATTTTATAATACATTATTCTGAACAATCTCTTCTGGCCACTACCATGTTTTTCGGCTTCAATCATTTACCCTAACAGTGCCTCAACTCTGTCTACTCCCCTAAACGGACTCCTTGCCTACTGGTTTCGACCTTAGGATGGCATAGTCTGGGCTTAACTACTCTCAGCCTATTTTCATGGTAAGCTTTGTCAAGATGTTCAATATAATTATACTATAACATGATAAATAGTAATGATATTCAAGAGATTATAAGGAATATAATAGTTTAGTTATACATAATTATGAATAAATATACCTGATCTTGTATCTTATCGGATTGCTCCATAGTTTAGAAAGATAAATATTTTATTTATATGAGAGGATTCGGTTGATTGTTGTTGGGGGTTTTCGCTCAACACATGAGCTGCTGATCCTCCTTCTTACATTTACATTCCTATATATAGAAAACAAATATGACTCTTACTATTTACATACTATTCACATATGACTTACTATTCATATATGACTCTTACTATTCACAAATGACTCTTGACTCTTACTATTCATAAACGACCTTTACTGTTTATGAATATGACTCTTACTTTATACTATTTACTTTACGACTTTTTTAGAAAAAACTTTTTCAAAAGCAAAAATAATTACATAGCTTTTGTCTTGTCGAGGAATCTATCTCTTTATGTCATTATCTTGTTGTCGGTGTCTATTCCAGTTGTACGTCTGGGATTTCCACATTATCTTCTCCATTACATTTTGTGCATCTGTGGTCTGGGTATTTGTGTCCTATTAGCTTGCAATATCTAGTCAATAATTCTTGTGAAATAAAATTCTTCTTCAGTGCTCTTGTATTAGGTTGTTCCTCTGGTCTGAGTAGGGATAATATCCATTTTTGTACTTCATCCATATCTGCTTCTCGTAGTTCTCTTGAGTTTGAATATATCATTAACTGGTCTCTTGAATAGTAGCTCCATATGGCATTGCCATTTAGATAATTATTTGCTAACTCTTGGATGATAGTTGATATACCAATTATTCTTTTATTGGCATAAAAACTAGGTATCTCAATCTCTGGTATCTCAGGCTATTGTACTATCTCTTTTGGAATTATCATATCTCGTGTTAATCCTATTTTTACTACTTTTATTATTGGTTTTACCTCATTGTATAATATCTCTGCTGGGGCTGTATAAAATTTCACATAAAATAAATTTCCTTTTGCTATTCGTTTATATGTCAAAAATGCTTTGTGTATATCGGGTATTCCACTTAGTTCTTCACCATCTTATGTGTATACGGTATTTAGTAGTCCATAATGGTAACAAGTTTTTACTAGGTTAGCTTTAGTTTTTGGCTGTGCAATCAATTTGTAGTAGCCTTGTAATTTTTGGGTTATATAGTCTTGGGTTTTTTCGTTGGTTGTGGTAGATCTGGGGTTGAGATTTAAATATGTTTGGATTTTGTGTATATTATTGATGTAGTTTTGGGCAATATGGTTGTAAATCTTTTTATCTTGGTTTAGGCTTTCTGCGTATGTTGAGGTCTGTGGTGTTGTGGTATTTTGGGTTTTTGGTATTTTTGGCATAAATGGCTTTTCAAATATGCTGTTTAGGTTGGTGTTTGTATATTGTTTCCTGCTAGTTGTATTGCTTGTACCTGCAGTATTAACAAACAAATTGTTATGGGTTTTTTGGAGTTTCCCAACGTCTCCTTCTAGCTCTGGAATTCTTGAGTCTTCCGATCGACTTAGCTCCTCATATTTATAGTCATGCTGTTGACTTGTACTAGCTTTAGACTTCAGTTTAACTTCATTAGTCTTTAGCTTTTGTATTTCACAGTCCATACTGTCCATTTTTGTACAAAGTGTAGTTAGGGCTATAAGTATATTTTCCATTGTGTTGTCTTGTTCTGTCTGAGTAGCTTTGTCTTGATAGGTAGTCTGCAATGACATTCTTGTCAGATTTAACTAATTCATTTGTAAATGTAAAGTTTTGTATATTTAATACAAGTCTCCTTATTTCTTTTGTTGTTACCGAATCTTGTATTTTTCGTGTTATCCACCATTTTACCTGTGTGTTATCTGTTCTTACAATAAATTTGTTATACACAACATAGGGCTCAAAGGCTAACAAACATTTATATAATGCAAATAGTTCTTTTCTAGTTATTTCCCATTTTAATTGTGGTTCTGTTATGATCCTGAATAATATCTACAGTGATATTCAATTTTTTCATTATCGTATTTATACTTAAGAACTCCTCCATAGCTGTGATTACTAGAATCTGTTTCTATTATATATATAAATTGCCTTTTTTCATCTGGAAAGTATAATTTTGGTAAATTTTGACACATAGTTTTAATCTTTTTGATACATGCTTTATCTTTTTCATCAAAATAGTATTCACTATCTTTCTTTAATTTTTTCTGTAAGGGTTTTAAATTTTCTGCTAACTTGGGTACATATTCTCTTACTTGGTTAACTAGTCCTAAGAAGGATTGTAATTTCTTTTTTGTATCTAATGCTTCGTTTGAATTAATTATTTTTTGCACTATATGAGTTTGCATTTTTATTCCATTTTTATCTATTTGTATGCCTAAAAATTCTATTTGATTTTTCATTATTTCTGCTTTCTTTTTACTCAAACTAATACCTGATATTTCTATTATATGTATAAATTTTTCTAATAGTTTGATATGTTCATCCTGCGTCCTGGAGTATAATAATATATCATCTATGTATACTATGCAATTTTCGAATTGGTTAAAGTAGTTATCCATAAAGTGTTGATATCTACCTGGTGCATTTTTATATCCAAAGGGTAATACATTCCATTCATAAAATCCTTGTGGTACTGTGAATGTTGTTAATTGTTTAGAATCATCTTCTAACTTTAAATGGTAAAATCCTAATTTACAATCAAATTTACTAAAATAATTATATCCTTGTATTTGTCTTATTTTTAATATCTTGTTTGGTATTGGGTAATTATATGTTTTTGTTTTTGCATTTAAATTTCTATAATCAATAGCCATCCTACTTTTTCCTCTTTTTTGTTCACTATGTTTATTTACTATAAATGCTGGGCTAGTATGTTTACTATTGCTTTCTTGTATATAATTGTTGTCTAGTAATTCTTTTATGTGTAGTTTAAATTCTGTTAAATCATCAAAATTGTATTTCAATGGTTTTTGTGTGATTATGCTATTTTCATTTATTAGTTCAATTTTTACTTTTGTTTTGTGTTTTTCCCATCCTTGTAAGGGATTATCATTGTATAGTAATTCTAGTTTATCTTGAAGTATTTTTATTTTGTCTATCTAAAATATGATTATTTCTATTTTTGGGTCACTTGTTTTTATATTTTCTAGTTTTTGGGTAACCTTTTCACTTCCTTTAATCCATGGTGTTGCTTTCCTTAATTTATTGTTTACTCTCTTAGCTCCTATTTTTTGTTTGCATGGGGTAGTAAACCACCAGTATGTTTTTGTTAGAATATGTGGGTATAATTTATCTAAGAATGGCATTCCTAATAGTATATCTTTGTTTGTGAATTCATAACTATACATTTCTTCTATGTTTAATATTTTATCCCATATTTGTATTTTTACATTTTTTGCTTTATATGTTAGACCTAAAGGTGGCAGTCCATCATCTTGCCATCAAGAAAGGCACACATCATATCAAGCAAACTCAATGATACTTTCAGCCTGAATTGGTTCCCATGATTAAAACCAAAGTTAACAAGCATATTGATGTTGGCTTTATTCGTAAAGTTAAGTACCGATTTCATGCATTGTCCCTGTGAAGAAGAAAAATGGGCAGATCCGAGTTTGCATTGACTTTAGGGATCTCAATAATGCATGCCTCAAGGATGAATTCCCACTTCACATCCCACAACTCATGATTTATGCTACTACTAGGTATGAGGCGATATCTTTTATGGATGGGTCATTAGGCTACAATCAGATCCGCATGACCTAAGGATGAAGAGCTTATTGCATTCCGCACTCGTAAGGGTATTTATTGCTACAAAGTGATGTCTTTTAGCTAGAAGAATGCTGGAGTAACATACCAAAGAGCCATGAAAAATATCTTTAACAACATTCTTCATAAAAATGTTGAATGTTATGTTGATGACTTGGTCATAAAATCTAGAAAAAAGAGTGACAATTTGTAAGACTTGAGGATGGTGTTTGATCTACTACGAAGGTGCCAACTTAGAATGAATCCTCTGAAATGTGCATTTGGAGTTTCCTCAAGAAAAATTCTTGGTTTTATCGTACAATATCAAGGAATATAAATTGATTAAGTCAAAGTAGATGCAATTCTGAAGAAGGTCAAGATAAGAAACATCCATGAATTGAAAAGCCTTCAAGGGAAGTTGACATATCTTAGGAAATTCATATCAAATCTAGAAGGAAAGAGTCAACTATTCATTCGCCTTATGAAGAAGGGTACTCTTTTCAAATAAGATCAAGCTTATAGTAACGTCCTTAAGAATATCAAATCTTACTTGATAAAACCGTCGGTTCTAGCAGCCCTTATTCGTGGAAAGCCATTAATACTTTATATATCAGAGCAAGAAAGTTTGATGGGGGCACTCTTAGCCTAAAAGAATAGCTAAGGGAAAGAAAATTCCCCTTACTACTTAAGTAAGATGAGGACACCAAATGAGTTAAAGTTTTCGCCAATTGAAAATTGTGTTTGGCCTAAGTCTTCTCCATTCAGAAGATGAAACACTACTTTCAAGTTCACATCGTCCGTCTTATTTCTAAGGAAAACCCTATCAAGTTTGTGATGTCAAAACTTATCCTCAACGATCGACTAGAAAGATGGTACCTACAGTTTCAACAATTTGAGATCGTGCACATTCCTCAAAAGGCTATGAAAGGGAAAACATTGGCAGGCTTCTTAGTAGACGATTTGATACCTGATGATTGGGAGCTAACTGATAAACTACATGATGAAGATGCCATGGTAATTAAAATTCAACAACCTTAAAAAATTATTTTGATGGTGCCTCACATCATGAATGAGCTGGTGCTGGTGTGGTATTCGTCGCCCACCCCTCAAGAGGAAGTATTGCCGCATTCCTTCATTTTAACACAATATTCCTCCAATAATGTTGTGGAGTATCAATCACTTATACTCAGTCTTGAAATGGTGGTCGATATGAAGCAGTTACAACTATATGTCTTTGGAGACTCTAAGTTTGTGATCAATCAGTTATTGGGTAGAAATGAGGTTAAGCAGCCAGAACTGCGTCCCTATTATGACTATACGTAGAAATTGATTGGATGGATTGGTGATGTGACTCTTTAACATGTGCCAAGGAAGGAAAATAAAAAGGCTGATGCCTTAGCTATTTTGGTTTCAACATTGACTTTACACAATTAAGCATAAATTACTATCTGCCAAAAATGGATAGTACCACCGGAGGGGGATGAGGACGAAGAAAGTGAGCTTGAAATCTTGTAGTCATTTTTTAAGTTGAAAAGGTTGATTAGCTATGAATCTTGATTTATTATTTATATTACAATATACTTCTAGAGGACCCAAAAAGAAGGACTGAAATTTGTCGTCGAGCCCTTCGCTTTCTTTATTACAAAGATACTTTATATCGAAGATTATTCGAGGGAGTTCTCTTGTGTTGTTTAGGAGAAGAAGAGGCAACCCAAGCAATGAAATAAACACACTTTGGTGTTTGTAAATTACACCAATCCAGGCCAAAGTTGCACTTTCACATAAAGATGACGGGGTATTACTGGCCAACAATGGTGAAAGATTATTTGGATTATGCCCGAAGGTGCAAAGCATGCCAATTCCATGCAAATTTTATGCACCAACCTCCAGAAGTTTTACATCCGACTATTGCATCTTGTCCATTTGACGTTTGGGGGCTAGACGTTATGGGACCACTATCGAAATCTTATAATGGCCACTTGTACATCTTAGCTGCAACAGATTACTTCTGAAAATGGGTTGAGGCAGTATCCCTTAAAGAGGTAAAGAAGGGGAATGTTTCCAACTTCATTTGAGTGAATATCATTTATCATTTCAGCATTCCCAACTATATAATAACGGATAACGAACAAGCCATTCTCTAATAAATTAATGGATAAGATCTGCGACCTTTTTGGCTTCGAGCAACGTAATTCTTTAATGTATTATGCTGCTACAAATGAACTAGCCGAAACATTTAACAAGACCTTGTATAACTTGTCAAAGAAAGGCGTCTCCAAATCTAAGAGGTATTGGCACGATAGAATGGAAGAAGGTCTTTGGGCCCATCGAATGATTCATCGTACACCGACTCAAGCAACTCCTTATTCTCTAGTTTATGGAACTGAAGAATTCCTTTCACTTGAGGGTAAAATACCATCATTGTATCTAGCTATCCAATAAGGACTCACTAAAGAAGAAAATGCCCGTCTACGCCTTGAAGAGTTAGAGGCTCTCGATAAGAAAAGATTGGAGGTTGTAATGACCCTCTAGGTCATTTTCTATATTTCCATATTATTTTGGAATTTAGAGATTTCCCATAGCTTTCCCAAGTTATTTATTACTTTTAGGAGTTGACAGTTCGGTTACCGGGTAGTTCGTTTGGTTTCTAGAGTCAATTCCCTATTTTGAAGTCTTCGCTGTTTAAATTTAGCTACCGGGCCTAAATTTTAGGTAAAGAACCTTGTATTCCAATTTTGAAAGTTCCATCAGCTCCAAAATATTGATTTTAGTCTAAGAGGACCCTTAGTGTGGGTCCCGAGGCTTCAGAACTCATTTTGGGGTGCTAGGTGAAAAGTGATGAAAATGGCCATTTGGGTGTGGGTCCCACATTTTGTCGAAACGACCCCGGATGGAAATTTTGATTGCACCCTTGAGTCCGGAGTGTCTAATTTTCTAGGATAGCATAGTTTGTTTACATTCACGAGATTTCAAATAAATCTCGAGGGTGCGTCGGAGACTTGGCAAAACTAAGTCATAGTTGGTGCAACCGCTTAAGCAAAGGTCGCTTTAGCAGTCTGGGCACCGCTTTAGCGGCTAGAAGTTGTCCTAGATGGATCACTTAAGTGTAGACCTTACCTCTTTAGCTAACTTCTCTTAAGTGATATTTGGTCTGCTTTAGCGGAGGTTGTCCTGGTCCATGGACCGCTTTAGCGGTCAAGTGGGTGCTTAAGCGACACCTGCAGTGCAATTAATACCCTTTTCACCAGTTTTTCTTTCATTTTCTCCGTGTTGAGAGCATTAAAGCCCTAGAGATATAGTGAGAGAGAGGATTCAATTCTTGGGTGATCAAGGGAGGTTAGAGAGTTCATCAAAGCCATTTTACTCGTCTTAATCCTTGTAAGTTCTGTCTAGTTTCTAGATAAATTCTCCGTTTTAGGCTTACATCCCTAATTAATTTATGGGTTGATTTTGGATGTTTTGGAGCTTGGAATTTACCCATTCTTGAGGGTAAATGATCCTCGAGCCTTAAGGGACGTTTTGATAATTTCAAATTTATGATTCCATAAGCGGGCCCCATATGGGATTTTTAGCTCAATTTTGGACCCGAAGCATTTATATGCAATATGGGTATCATTATTCTCATTTTAGTAAGTATATTGTTATTTTGATAGCATGGCATCGTATGGAGGCCTCTCAAAAGGGAGAAGCCCTAATTTAGAGCACTTTATCGAGCATTCTTCGACGTCCAGGTAGGCTAGGTATACCTTACTTATAGATGGAGCTTTATTCTGGTATTATTATGATATTGTGCTAGTTTTGGGTTGGAAATTATGGTTTAGTTGCTTAGTTAGTGAAGATTGATTTATTTGGCCAATTAGTGAGCCATTTCAGAGGTAGAATCGACTCATTTACCCTTCCTTTAAGTCAAATGATGCTTTTAGGATTTATTTAGACTTATGTAATAACTTGTAATGGAATTTTGGTGACTTAGTCATTTTTTTGTAGTAATCGCCTTAGTATGGACTTTCAGGTTTAGAAATGGGCCTCGCCATCCCTTTTTTAGGTTGTGCAATCTTTTTTAGCTCCCTGTAGACTTAGGAGGCCTTTGTTTGCAACATTATAGTTAATTTTGAACCTTAGGCTATATAGAATTTACCTAGTTTGGGGCTAGGCTATTTATTGTGACTTTACCTTATTATACTGGTTCAAGTCCGATCTTTTACTATTTATTTATAGTACAATTATACCCGTTCGAGTCCGACATTTACTATTCTCTATTGATACTACCTTACTGGTTTGAGTTTGGTATCTATGATATGGCTATGGTATTAATGACTGGTTCGAGTCCGACATCTATGATATGGTTATGGTGTTAAAGACCGGTTAAAGTCTGACATATATGATATAGTTATGGTGTTAAAGACCAGCTTGAGTCCGGCACTTTATGGTTCATCTATGATATTGCAAGTTCAGTTTGAGTTTGGTATTACGTAACACAAATGGTTTCATGAATATGGGATTATTGGTTGGTTATATCATCCTTAGTGTCTATAGATCTCCTCTTGATTGTATCCATCGGGCTTATGGGGGCTCGTTTGGGTTAGTCTTCTTTTATTTGCACCTTCTAGGCTTATGGGGGCCAAGTTAGGTTATAACTAGTTTACTTTAATTTTGGTATCACGTGTTTAATTATCTATTTTCCTGTGTTGGAGCATGATCTCAAGTTTGCCCCTTTCTTCTCGACTTAGCTTACATTCCCATATTTTATTATGCTTTTATGATGATTTAGCTTAGTCGGAAGATGATGCCTACTGAGTACCCATTGTTTTTGTACTCATACTTCACTTCTGCATCCTTTTTTGATGTAGATCCGAATTCTAGCTGCTATCGCTGATATTTCTTCCAGCTTGCTTATAGGATCTGGAAATAGGGTGAGCTTTCAATGCCGGAGCTGATCCCCTTTCCCTCCTAGATTTTGGGACAGTCTTTATATTCAAGACTATCTGTATATTGATACTACTAGTACTTGTACTAGCATAACTATATCGTGGGATGTTTCTTTTGTTTTTCCTCTTTTCTGTTTGATATTTTAGGATCCTATTCATATTTATATCGCCTTCAATCTTATTTTATGCCTATTTCCTGGTATTGATCCTGTCTTCCACCTTTTAGCCCATTACTTGTCGTTTCGGGCTACGGTTTGACTTATTTACTGATGGGTTATGATAGGTGTCAACATGAATCCAAAAATGGGTTGTGACAAATTGGTATCAGAGCCTAGGTTCACTGGTATTGTTGGTACAAGAGCAAGTGTCTAGTAGAGTTCCGCGAATCGGAATGATGACGTCCGTGTCTTATCTTTGGGAGGCTATAGGACATTCTTAGGATGACTTCACTTTCTTTATTCATTTCATACGTTGTGTCTATGTTGGTTTCTAAGGTTCTCATTGTTTCACTCTTTCGCAGATGTTTAGGACGCGCACTACTACGACCGGTGATGAGGGCCCCGAGCCTGCGACTAGGGTACCTGCCAGAGGATGTGGCCGACCTAGAGGTCGAGACCAGGCTAGAGTTTCAGCCCCAGCTAGGGGTCAGGATAGGGAGCCATCACCAGATCCTGCTATTGCTCCCGAGCCAGAGTTTCTGCCACCCCAGCCATTAGTGGGCCAGGGGTAGCCCAAGCGCCATCGGGGTTTATTTCTTCTTCATTGCTCAGAGATGTTGTTGCGACCCAGCTATACACGCAAGTGTACGTGATCGTGCAAGTAATAAAGTGGCTCCTTTTAAAGAGACGGATATCGAACCCAAGGGACTTTCATGAATAGAAATCAACTCTGGACGTCAAACGATAATAAAGAACTAGTGTTGCGAAAACGACAATGGATTTGGGGCTTAAAATTTAATGATTGCGGACTAAGAACTTCTATCTTCGCTACCGTAACTTTGGGTTTCGCAAATTTGCTTGAAAAAATCAATGAAAAGTAGATTTCCAGGGCTAAGGCATCCTGAACATCATCTCTTGAGCATAATTGTTGTTGGTTTAAGCATTTTTGAGTAGTTTATCATGGTTATTGATCCCAAGGTTAATTTTACAACTATATTCGTCTCCGAATTATAATTGTCTACTAGAACTTAGAAACCTACCTACATCTGTGAGTGGTGATAAGCTTAACCAATTCTAGAGCATTCAAGCTTTCTTCCTGTAATTGACCAAGTGTGGGTGGTTAGGTACCTCTCGGTCCTAACCACAGGTCAATCCCTTAGAATTACTTCTCTGAGACAGACCACATTTCATATATTCAAGTTCTATCTCTCAGTTTCTCTCTCGAGCTCACTTCAAGACAAGAAATATATTCCAATGGTGATCAAGTATCAAAATAATGAAGTTTAGAATATATGAATAACCATTTATTAATAAACTCCAGCAAAAACCAATACAATTAACCCAAGAGATTCATGTTCTTGGCCTTAACCCCAAGAATGAGGGATTTTAGCCACTCATAATGTTTATCAACATCCAAAAGTAAATAAATAACATAAAAATGCTCAAAAACTGAAAAAGAAGAGGAATGGAACCTAATTAAGATGCCCAAAAAACGCCCCAAAGATTCTAAGGATGATGGATCGTGATACAATAACTCAAAAGCCCTATTTATAGACACAAGTCGAGGCAAAAATCGGCCAAAAATCGGCCCGGCACGCCATTTGGCGCGCCTAGCACTTAGGCAGATTTTTGCCTCAGCAAAAAAAAGGGTGCACCCAGGCGGCGTGGCACGCTGGCCAGCTCGCCTGGGCACTGCCTAGGCAGGTGACATTTTTGCCAAATGCGGCCTGGCACGCTGTCTAGCACGCCAGGCCCTTTTTTTTGTAATTTTCTAGGTTTCGTCGACTTCTCTTCACGGATTTGGATGGATTCTTCAAGATAAACTCTTTGGCTTGTCTCTTATCTTCAATATTCTTCACTCGGAGCTCCTCCAAGCCTAACTTTCCATGCCAAACATGCTCCAAAAAGTCGCAATTTCCACCTACAAGAGTCTAATCATATTGGTTAGCACATTATCTCATTTTCCATCAAAAACTTATATAATACACAAGTATTGTTCTCAAAACTAAGGTAATCATGGGTTAAAGTCGCTACTAAGGCATATAAATACGCCTCAGATCACCACCCCACACTTAACCCTTGTTTGTCCTCGAACAATTAACCACACTCAACTCAGGGCGACTTTTAACAATAGACACAAAATGAGCATTCTTGCACAGCTTACACAACCATACTTATCACTTATGCACCACATACTAGGATATTACTCAATTAAATAACAAGTTGAAACAACCTACCCTCACAAAACAACTTGCTAGTTGTAAATTCATGCGTGACATATTATTAATAGCCTCAATTCTACAACGTAATTACTAACCGGGTGCATGAATGAAAGTCACTCACTCTCAAAAAGAATTCACATGCAACACAAAGATGAACCATAGGCTTGCCCTTAGTGTAGTACTTCACTAATGTTAAAATGTTAAAGCTCAAGATCAAGTAGGACTTTGTAGGGGTTGTAATGTAGGCACAAGGACAGGTAGGAACTGTTTGGTCAAGAATAGTGACTATCTTTCCTGAGTGCTTTGTTACACTACAAATTGCATTCAAGGCACCTTCAACCAACCTATTTTTCACTACTTTTCTCTTCCCAACTTTTCTTTGTTATGCCCCATATCTTTAACTAGCTTCCGCACACTGGATAAGGAATACTGTTATCACCCATTGATTCCAACAACAATTTTTATTTATTTCTTTCTTTTTTTTTTTTTTTTTTTTTTTTTTTGAATATATTCCCCACCAGCACGCACAAACTTTTTCACACACCTTTATGAGACATGCTTGAGGCTTTAACTTAACTCTTTCCTCCTCCTAAACTCTCGTACTCCTTCACCTCTCGAATTCTGATTTAAAGCGCTTAGGAATTATTGGATCAAATTCTGGTTCACTGAAAGAAGAGGATTGAGTTACATGTAAAGCTAACAAGGAAAAGGCTAAAGGCTCAACGAGGCTAACTAGGATTATGTGCAGAGGGTAGGTAAAGTAGGTCTAAAATATGGCTATCAAAGAAATGCCCATATCATCTCCTAAACTTAACATCTCTTATTTCGCTTTGCACACACCCCGGGCAAGTTCTAGACATCATTATGCACATGGAATGTCATACAAAACCTTACTCACACATGGCACATGTTCAGCTTAGCAGGTTCACCATAAACCCACCTAAATCATGCATAAATTCAATATTAAGCAACTTAGCAAGTCAACTAAGTGAGAATTAGGCGTCTCAACACTTGCGATTATATATTCAGGCATGTTTCACACGTGTAAGAACAATTTTATAGCAAGCAAGAACACCCGACACGACACTACATGACTAATTTGCTCTTAAGACGGTCGTCATCCATCCATCATAGAGCAAATCCCTTAGTCCTCTGACTAAGTTGACTCAAAAGTAATAAACCCCCAAAACAACACAAAATAACATCAAAAATGTAACACTTTTTTTTTTTTTTCTGTACGGTTCAAAGGGACTTTCCTTAGTAAAAGAACCGAAAACAAACGCTAAGGAACCCAAAATAAAAGCATACAGCAGCACAGCAGCACACATATACAAAGCAAGAGTATGATGTAAGGAGCTCCCTGGTCAGTCGAGGTGGTCGTCATCCTCCGGCCCACGAACCTCTAACGGTGGATCATCTGCCTCAGCCTCCTCATCTTCAGAACCACTATGGAGGTCCTCTTCATCTGTGGGGATATCATCATCCACAGGCTCCACAAAGTCGGGACCAATCCTCAATAAGGCCATGGCATGCTCATTGAGAGGATAATCTCTCTCTACCTGGCTCAGCTCATCCGCTGTGGATGGTCTACCCCCAGTTCTGTGTCGCAGCATCTCCAATCCATACATGCGGGCTATAATCCCGTTATCTCGAGCATGTCGCTCTGCTAATGTCAAAGTGGGGCCGAGTGAATCTGGCGCCTTAGTCTGGGTGACATCCACAGGCGTTGTCGTCAAAGGAGGATGATAATCAAAATTTTCTTCGGGCACTTCGAATGCTCGCATTAATTTGGTCAATAGTCCACCGAAAGCATATCGAAGACCTCCATGAAGGCGAGCTCGCCGCATTGCTGACAACAAAACAGAACCAACATTAATCTCCGCATCAGTCATGAGAGCATATACCAGACAGACGCGATCTCTTGTAACTTCAGTCATGTGGCTCCCTGGAATTAAACAACAACACACAATCTTAAGACAAATACTAGCCTCTTTGTTGAGATGGGCAAAGGGTAGACTCTTGTGGTACCCTCGTTGATGATGGTGAAGCCACCTCACAGTTGAACGTGGGCCGCACAGAGTGTGTCGAATTTCAGCATATGGAGGCCTGGCATTTAGCCTGAGTATGTCTTCAGGACTCGCCCGAGTGGGAACCCCCAATAATCCATTCAATATCAAGGAGTCAAGTATCACATCCGAACCTCGTACCACCACCGAGCATGTAGGTGCGCCAGGGTTCCAATTTGCGTACAATTCCCTCACCAGGTGGAGGTTGCAATATGTAGGTCTGTTGAAAACAAAGCCCATCCCCACTTGCTCAAGCCGAGCCAAAATTCTTGGGTAAGCCCGAGCAAGGCTTTCCCTATCAATACACTCATCGGAGAAATATTTAGCTTCTGGATGACTTTTGTACCAACTTTTCCCAGCATTGGAGACCGCGTGTAGCCCATACTTTTGTTTTTGCCCTTTTGGGACTGGGGGAGCTGCGGGCACCTTATTACCTGACCGACGTCTCTTGTGAGAGCTAGAGGCTGCTACATTAGAATCAGACATAGTACCTGTAGCATAGGTCCACAACTAAGTCAAAAAAAAACATGTAACAAATGACTAACCGACTTGATGCGCAGTGACATTGAAGGCCACCCCACACCTAGTCGCTTAGCACCAAGTCAACATAAATATGGGCGGAGGGTACTCAGACTTCCCCTCATCACTCAATGCCCCAAAACCAATTTCCCACCATAAATAAATGTACATTCTTAATCAAGAAATCCAGCAACAAGCATATATATTCCACACATATGAGTTGTATTTGGTGATTTCCCCCACTAATTTGCTCAATTTTTCACCAATAAAGATAACCCACTTCCACTTTATGCACCACAATAAAATTATTAACCACAATTGCATAGGCTTTCCAAGTTCAATGTAATGGCACCCCAGAAACCCCAATCATATGATAGGACGCAAGTCAACAAACCATGAAAATATGATTTTCATAAACAAAATCAAGAATACCCAAAATCGCATAATTCATGGAAACTTGTAGAAAGAGAAAGTGAAGGAGACATACCTTGAGAGCTTTGATTTGTGACTTGAACAAAATCCCCAAGTGAGAAAGCAAAGAGTCGAACTTTGTGTGGGCAAGAAGACAAAAATATTTGAGAAAATTTTTTTAAGATGGGGGAAGAAAATCGTGAGTTTGGGTGTGGGGAGTTGGAATATTTGTGAAGAATGAAGTAATTTGGGGATTTAAAAGAGGAGGGGTAGGGGGTGGGTCGGTTCTCCTTTAAGAAAAGAACTAAAAAAAATTTTGATAAGGGGTAGCGGCGTGGCACGCTGCCTAGCGCGCTACCCCACTGCCTCAACTTACCCAAAATTCGTGTACAGGCGGCGTGGCACGCTGCCTAGCGCGCCTGTGCACTGCCAACCTGAGCCAAAAATTGTGCACAGGCGGCGTGGCATGCTGCCTAGCGCGCCTGTGCACTGCCAACCTAAGCCAAAAATTATGCACAGGCGGCGTGGCACGCTGCCTAGCACACCTGTACACTGCCCATGAGTGCTGGCTTTTTGGGGAAGGCAGCGTGGCACGCTGTCCAGCGCACCTCCCCACTTATCCTCATACCTGAGCAATTTTATACATTCTTTTCATAATCTTGGGGCTTTTACAAGTCCCAAGACTCGAAGCTCTGCTCCAGAACATGTCCTGCCTGCCCGGCACCTTTAATTAATCATCCATCCTCCAAATTTACCTTTGTCTTGTGGATTCTTAGACCAACATACTCCGTGCCTCTGCATGAACACAAAATCCTGGCACTACATTAGAAAACAAAAACTGTAAAAGAGATGGGTTGCCTCCCATCAAGCGCCTTAGTTTTGGTCGGGGCACGACTCTTCTTTTTGTACTTTTTACTTTATAAATCTAACTATTACAACACATGCATGGGTTGCCTCCCATGTAGAGCCTGGTTTAATGTCGCGGCTCGACCAATTATAAGAGCTCAGTTATCATCAAGGCAAAGCACGTACTTCGTCTGATTCTCTTCCTCACCGAAGTAATGCTTCAATCTCTGGCCATTTACCATAAACCTTGTACCATCCGTCTTGTTTACAAGTTCCACCGCACCATGAGGTGTCATGCGACTTACCTCAAAAGGCCCACTCCACTTAGATCTTAGCTTGCCCGGAAACAACCTAAGTCTTGAGTTAAACAAGAGTACCAACTAACCCAGTTCAAACGAACGAGGAAGAATATGCTTGTCATGCCATCGCTTTGTTTTCTCCTTGTAAATCTTCGCATTTTCATATGCATAGGCGCAAAATTCTTCCAACTCATGGAGTTGTAACAACCTCTTCTTACCTGCCAACCCCGAATCTAGATTCAACTTCTTTACTGCCCAATATGCTCGATGCTCAAGCTCAACTGGGAGGTGACAAGCTTTCCCAAAGACCAAATGATAGGGAGAAGTCCCTATAGGAGTCTTATACGCCGTTCGATAGGCCCAAAGAGCATCATCCAGCTTAAGTGACCAATCTTTCCTCTGAGTATTCACCGTCTTCTGCAAGATTTGCTTTATCTCCCGATTAGACACTTCCACTTAGCCACTTGTTTGGGGATGATACGCTGTTGAGACCTTGTGTTTTACTCCATACTTTGCCAATACATTCTTCACCAAATAATTTATAAAGTGTGATCCTCCATCGCTAATAATAGCTCTTGGAGTTCCGAACCTAGTGAAGATGTACTTTTGAAGAAACTTTACCACAACTTTGGCGCCATTAGTAGGAAGAGCTGCAGCCTCTACCCATTTGGATACATAATCCACTGCAACGAGTATGTATAGATTTCCATTCGACTGTGGAAAAGGGCCCATGAAATCCATCCCCCATACATCAAAAATTTCAACTTCTAGGATGTTGTTAAGAGGCATCTCATGTCTCTTGGTAATCGTTCCCATACGTTGACATTGATCACAATTCTTTACAAAGGCATGAGCATCTTTAAAAATCGAAGGCCAGAAGAAACCTGATTGCAATATTTTTTGGGCTGTTCGTTCACCACCATGATGTCCACCATAAGGTGATGAGTGGAATCTCTCCAACACTTGTTTAACTTCCGCATCCGAAATACATCTTCGTATTATTTGATCAGGCCCTTGTTTGAATAAATACGGCTCATCCCATATATAAAAACGTGCCTCATATGCCAGTTTCTTCTTCTGTTGAGGACTCGAATCAGGAGGAAATAATCCACTTACCAATAGGTTCACAATGTCTGCATACCATGGCAACTCCTCGACCTCTAATACCAACAACTGCTCGTCTGGAAATTCCTCACAAATATGCCCATCATCCTCTATATGTGTCAAATTCTCAAGTCTAGATAGATGGTCGGCAATTTGATTTTCTGTCCCCTTTCTGTCTTTAACCTCTAGGTCAAACTCCTGTAGCAATAGGATCCATCTAATCAAGCGCGGTTTAGCATCCTTTTTATTGAACAAATATCGTATCGCTGCATGGTCCGTGTATACAATAACACTGGTGCCGACTGAATACGATCTGAATTTATCAAATGCATATACCAAAGCTAGCATCTCTTTTTCCGTCACCGTGTAATTCATTTGGGCTGCATCAAGGGTCTTGCTCGCATAATAAATAGAGTGAAATACCTTATTCTTCCGTTGACCTAGAACCGCACCTATTGCCACATCACTTGCATCACATATGAGCTCAAATGGCAAAGCCCAGTCAGGAGCAATGAGAATAGGTGCCTCTACCAACTTCTTTTTCAACACCTCGAATGCCTTCACACATGATTCACAGAATACAAACTTCACATCTTTCTCCAGGAGTGCACACATGGGACGTGCAATTTTGGAAAAATCTTGAATAAACCTTCTGTAAAATCCCGCATGACCCAAAAAACTTTGCACCCCTTTCACCGATACAGGTGGAGGAAGTTTTTCAATAGCTTCGATCTTTGCCCTATCAACTTCCAACCTCTGCTTTGACACTTTATGCCCAAGAACTATACCTTCTGTCACAAGGAAATGGCACTTCTCCCAATTGAGAACAAGATTAGTTTCTTCACACCGAGAAAGGACTTTATCCAGGTTTTGCAAACATACCTCGAAAGAGTTACCAAAGACTGAGAAATCATCCATAAAAATCTCTACAAACTCCTCCACCATGCCGTAGAAAATAGCCATCATGCAACGCTGAAAGGTAGCTGGTGCATTACATAATCCAAATGGCATACGCTTGGAAGCATATGTGCCGTAAGGACATGTGAATGTAGTCTTCTCTTGATCTTGGGGATCTATAGCAATTTGATTAACCGGAATACCCATCAAGAAAACAATAATACTCCTGCCCGGCTAAACGATCCAGCATCTGATCAATAAAAGGGATTGGATAATGGTCCTTCCTCGTAGCATCATTAAGTTTCCGGTAATCCATGCAAATACGCCATCCTATCACAGTTCTTGTAGGAATCAGTTCATTATTGTCATTTGTGATCACCGTCATACCACCCTTTTTTGGAACACATTGTACTGGGCTCACCCACGTACTATCAGAGATAGGGTAAACAATGCCAGAATCCAGCCACTTAATTACCTCCTTCCTTACTACTTCTTTCATTACCGGATTTAAGCGTCGTTGGTGTTGCACACTCGGCTTGTGCCCTTCTTCCATGTAAATTTTATGCATGCATAAGCCCGGATTAATCCCATGGATGTCAGACATCTGCCAACCAATAGCCTTCTTTCTTCGTTTTAGAATCAACAATGCTGCATCAACTTGTTCTTGTGACAAATCTGCTGCCAGAATAATAGGAAGAGTCTTGTTTTCACCTAGGAAAGCATATCTAAGATGAGATGGAAGTTCCTTCAATTCAAGCTTCGGTGCTTCCTCAATTGAAGGCTTAGTTGTAGGACCGAGTGGACGATTTAATGGCTCCCATCTATCCTCTTTAGCATAGATACCCATAAGATCAAGAACTTGCACCATCTCACTAGCTTCTGCATCACCAAACACATCTTGCCCCATCAAAACTTTTTCCAACTGATCTGTAGACAAAGTGTAGATGCTTTCAACCGCCGAATCTATAGCTGTGATAGCCGACAAGTTCTCATAAATCTCTGGAAGCTTCAACGCCCTATATACATCAAAGACTTTAACCTTATCATGAGCTCGCATAGTAAGTTTCCCTGCTGCTACATCAATGATTGCACCTCCTGTAGCCAGGAACGGATGCCCCAAAATAAATGGGACTTCTGGGTCAGGCTCAAAATTCAACACCACAAAATCAACGGGAAAGATCAATGACCCCACTTGTACCAGGACATCCTCAACAATACCATCAGGTCTAGTCACAGATCGGTCTGCCAGCTGCAAAATAATAGTAGTAGGCTTTGGACGACCCAAACCCAATTCCTTGAAAACCGAAGTGGGCATCAGATTTATACTGGCCCCCAAATCACACAATCCACGAGCGTAAACACGATCCCCCAGAGTAATCTTCACAGTGAAACTTCCAGGATCTTTCAGCTTAGTAGGTAACCGGTTCTGAATGCGAGAACTAACCTCCTCAGTCAAAGCCACTGTGGCATACTCTGTCAATCTACTCTTGTTTGCTACAATGTCTTTCACGAACTTGGCATACTTTGGAATACCCTGCAAGATATCCATAAGAGGCAAATTAATGTGCACCTGTTTAAGTAATTCAATGAACTTACCAAAGCATTCATCCTCCTTCTTCTTTTTGAACTTCTGAGGGAACGGAGGAGGCAATTTCACACTAAGTCTCACTTTATCATCTTTGGAGCTTTTGGTAGGCTCCACTTGTTCGTCTTCTATCACCACTACTTTCGGCTCCAATTCTTTTGCTGGTGCAACGGTATCCTCTAACTGCTTACCACTACGGGTGACTATAGCATTCACCTGCTTGGGATTGGGCTCAGTATCTCCTGGAAGACCTCTTTGGGGCCTTGTATTCTGTGCATTAGCTAACTGGCCAATCTGCTTTTCCAAATTCTGAGTAGCCAACTGATTATTCCTCACAACTGCTGCTAGCTTCGCTTGTTCAGCCATAATCTGTTTTAACATATCTTCCACACTCATATCTCCCGCCTTAGCACCCACTTGATTTCCTTGACATTGCTGTTGGTTGTACTGAGGGGCATATCCTTGAGGCCTATATTGATTTTGATTTCCTCCCCATGAGAAGTTCGGATGATTTTTCCACCCGGCATTATAAGTATTACCGTAGTTCTGAGCTCCACCTCCCCTTTGGGCATTACCAACAAAATTTATTGAATCCGGATTAGCACTACACAGTTCGCTGGTATGATCACCATTTCCACATACGCTACACATCACAGAAACCTGTTGCTGGACTGCATTCACGGGAGCTGGTTGTTGCCCCAAATTCAAACTACTAAAGTGATTGTTCATCATGTTTTGCATAGCTGAAATTTGGGCAGATAATGCTGTGACTGCATCCACATCTAGTTTCCCAGCAACCTTTTTTGTAGAATTCCTCGAATTATCACTATGCCAGTCTGGATTTCCCTGTGAAATATGATTCAACAGAGCATGTAATTCATCATACGTCTTCTCCAAAGCCTGTCCACCTGCAGCTGAATCTAGTAGAATTTTAGTGTTGGGGTCGAGAGCCTCTATAAACGTATGCACCAACACTTCATTAGCTTGGTGGTGGTGAGGGCAATCCCTCAACATGGATTTGAATCTGTTCCAAGCTTGGTACAAATTCTCATCATCTCTCTGCCTGAAACTTAGTATCTCACTTCTTAGCTTTGCTGTCTTTCCAGACGGAAAGAACCTTATCAAGAATTTTCGAGCAAGATCATCCCAAGTAGTGATAGAATTAGTCGGCTCTGCATCTAACCACCTTCTTGCTTCCCCCAACAGAATAAAGGGAAACAAAGTAAGTCTCACATAATCTGAAGACACCCCCATAGGAATATATGTGTCGCTTATCTCTAGAAAATTCTGAATATGCCTCTGTGGATCCTCATGAGCAAGACCAGTAAACTGTCCACTTGAGTGCAAGAGTTGCACCATGTTCTGTTTAAGCTCAAATCTACCTCCAGCTGTCGGTTTGAGAATACTGGAGGTCACATTAGTGGCGAGTGGGATTGCCACATCGCGTACTGTTCTAGCTGCCATCACTTTCGGTTCACGTCTCTCTGCACCTGGTTCTTAAATTCTCACGGGATTACCCCGTATTCCTTCGCCAGCCAGTTCGACTTGTGGGATTCGGTATTCTACAGCCTGTCTCCTCAATCTATTGAAATATCTTTCAGGTTCAGACTGCGGGGCTACCAAATCCTTGTTCCTTGCCAGTGTTCTGATGAAGTAAACCTGCAAAAATAGAACAGCTAAGATCAAGTTGTCAACACGTAGCTGAAAATTAAAGTCCAAATGTCAATAATCGAAATCTATCTATTTGAAAGTCCCCGGCAACGGCGCCAAAAACTTTTTACGACCCAGCTATACACGCAAGTGTACGTGATCGTGCAAGTAATAAAGTGGCTCCTTTTAAAGAGACGGATATCGAACCCAAGGGACTTTTGTGAACAGAAATCAACTCTGGACGTCAAACGATAATAAAGAACTAGTGTTGCAAAAACGACAATGGATTTGGGGCTTAAAATTTAATGATTGCGGACTAAGAACTTCTATCTTCGCTACCGTAACTTTGGGTTTCGCAAATTTGCTTGAAAAAATCAATGAAAAGTAGATTCCCAGGGCTAAGGCATCCTGAACATCATCTCTTGAGCATAATTGTTGTTGGTTTAAGCATTTTTGAGTAGTTTATCATGGTTATTGATCCCAAGGTTAATTTTACAACTATATTCGTCTCCGAATTATAATTGTCTACTAGAACTTAGAAACCTACCTACATCTGTGAGTGGTGATAAGCTTAACCAATTCTAGAGCACTCAAGCTTTCTTCCTGTAATTGACCAAGTGTGGGTGGTTAGGTACCTCTCGGTCCTAACCACAGGTCAATCCCTTAGAATTACTTCTCTGAGACAGACCACACTTCATATATTCAAGTTCTATCTCTCAGTTTCTCTCTCGAGCTCACTTCAAGACAAGAAATATATTCCAATGGTGATCAAGCATCAAAATAATGAAGTTTAGAATATATGAATAACCATTTATTAATAAACTCCAGCAAAAACCAATACAATTAACCCAAGAGATTCATGTTCTTGGCCTTAACCCCAAGAATGAGGGATTTTAGCCACTCATAATGTTTATCAACATCCAAAAGTAAATAAATAACATAAAAATGCTCAAAAACTGAAAAGAAGAGGAATGGAACCTAATTAAGATGCCCAAAAAATGCCCCAAAGATTCTAAGGATGATAGATCGTGATACAATAACTCAAAAGCCCTATTTATAGACCCAAGTCGAGGCAAAAATCGGCCAAAAAGCGGCCCGGCACGCCATTGGGCGCGCCTAGCACTTAGGCAGATTTTTGCCTCAGCAAAAAAAGGGTGCGCCCAGGAGGCGTGGCACACTGGCCAGCGCGCCTGGGCACTGCCTAGGCAGGTGACATTTTTGCCAAATGCGGCCTGGCACGCTGCCTAGCGCGCCAGGCCCTTTTTTTTGTAATTTTCTAGCTTTCGTCGACTTCTCTTCACGGATTTGGATGGATTCTTCAAGATAAACTCTTTGGCTTGTCTCTTATCTTCAATATTCTTCACTCGGAGCTCCTCCAAGCCTAACTTTCCATGCCAAACATGCTCCGAAAAGTCGCAATTTCCACCTACAAGAGTCTAATCGTATTGGTTAGCACATTATCTCATTTTCCATCAAAAACTTATATAATACACAAGTATTGTTCTCAAAACTAAGGTAATCATGGGTTAAAGTTGCTACTAAGGCATATAAATACACCTCAGATTAGATTCCTTGGTCCAGTTATTAGGATTAGTTGGTGGTACACCGTCTGATGGTGCACTATAAGAGGATCAGAGTGGTATAGATGAAGGGATGCTGCCTGTAGCTGCGGCTTCCAAAGTTGAGATCTCTCTAGTATCGGTAGTTTCTTAGCTGATAGTCGTCTAGCCTGCTATGTTTGTTGAGGAGCAGAAGGTATTAGGTAGATTTCTGAGATTGACTCCACCGAAGTTTACAGGGGCTCTAAGCGAAAAGACATTTGAGTTCTTGACTGCTTGTGAGGATAGGCTCTTTAATTTGGGCCTAGAAGAGGCTCGTGGTATTGACTACACTATTTTTTAGTTGGACTCAACAGCTAGACATTGGTGGAGAGGTTATCTTTATTCTAGGCCTGCTGGATCTCCCCCTATTACATGGACTCAGTTCTTCGAGGCTTTTATGGAGAAGTATATGCCTCACAGCCATCGTGAGCACCTAGTTCACCCACTTACAGCAAGGTTCTATGTCAGTGGTTGAGTATGAGGCACGATTTCATGAGTTGTCAAGACATGCTACTGCGATCTTGCCTACAGAGTATGAGAGGATTTGGTGTTATGTTAGGGGACTGAGACTTCCTCTTTACATAGCTACTCAGAGTTTGGTTGATGCTGGTAGGTCTATCATTGAGATTTCTGATTATGCCCAGACTATGAAGGAGATACATTACGAGGTCCAAGGGGGCAGCGATAAATGACCACGTCATCAGGGCAGTTTCAGTAGGAGCCATAGTGGGTCACAGTTTAGAGGCACAGGTTCTTAGGGTAGGTACCTTCCACGTCTGTCTTTCCAGCCCCCAAGTCAGTATAGTAGGCCCGTTCAGGAAGAACTCTAGATTACTGATAGAGGTCAGTCCAGCTTCAGTGATTATCCTGGCCTGAGTAGTGGTCAATCTTCGAGGGGTGCATATTCTGGATCTTCTAGCAGAGGTGGCTATTCCGAGTAAGCCAGATCTTCTGGTCCGAGTGGAGTATCTGGGCCTTATTATAGTTGTGGAGTTGTTGTTCATTTTGCTAAGGAGTGTCCCCAGCGTAGGACAATTCAGCCTTCAGCTCAGAGTGTTCAGCCAATTAGATCTGTACTTCCTCCAGCTAGATGTGGTAGTCAGAGTTACAGGGGTAGTCCCAAGGGTTCTCAAAGAGGTTTTTAGGTAGGTAGGATGGGTGGTAGGTCAGATGCCCAGCCAGGTGGTGGGAGCAGTCATTTATATGTTGTACCTGGTATGTCGAAGGTAGAGTTTTTGGCTGATGTTATTACTAGTATGATTTCAGTATGTCGTTAGTTGGCTATTACTTTATTTGATCTGGGACCTACTTATTCATATGTTTCTGCTTATTATGCACCACGATTAGAGTTGTCTTGGAAGCGTTTATCTGTGCCATTATGTGTATCTACTCCTGTAGGTGATTTTTTAGTAATGGATCAGGTTTATAGATCATATGTTGTGATCGTTCGAGAGTTTGATACTTAGGCTGATCTTATTATGTTAGACATGGTGGACTTTGATGTGATTATGGGCATGGACTGGTTATCCCCTTATCATGCAGTCTTGGATTATTTTACCAAGACCGTTACCTTAGTCACCAATGAGGATTATTTCTTATGTTCGGGCTAGGAGATTAGTGTCGAGGGGTTGCGAGTCTTATCTTGCTTATATCTATAATGTCCATGAGGAGAGTCTTTTGCTTGATTCTATTCCTATAGTCCATCATTTTTTTGATATTTTCCCTACCGACCTACTTAGCCTTCCTTCTGAGCATGATATTGAGTTCTTTATTGATGTTGAGTAGGGTACCCGACCTATTTCTATGGTACCTTACCATATGGCTCCTGCTGAACTTAGGGAGATAAATTTTTAGCTCAAGGATTTGTTGGGTAAAGGTTTTATTAGACCTAGTGTATTGCCTTGGGGTGCTCCTATCTTGTTCATAAAGAAAAAAAAAGGTTCTATGCGTATGTCTATTGACTATAGGTAGCTGAATAGGGTGATCGTGAAGAATAAGCACCTTATGCCTCGCATTGATAATTTATTTGACCAGCTTCAGGGTGCAACAGTTTTCTCTAAGATTGACTTAAGATCGGCTTACCATCTGTTGAGGATTTGAGCTGAGGACATCCCTAAGATAGCCTTCGGAACTCGGTATGGCCATTATGAGTTCCTGGTGATGTCTTTTGGGTTGCCTAATGCCCCAGCAACATTTTTGGATTTGATAAAACTAGTTTTCAGGCCCTATTTGGACTCCTTGGTAATTGTTTTCATTGATGACATACTGGTGTATTCGAGGAGTAGGGAGGAGCACGAGCAACATTTGAGGATTGTGCTTCAGACTTTGAGAAATCACAGGCTTTATGCCAAATTCTCAAAGTGTGAGTTTTGGTTCGATTCCATTGCATTCCTAGGACATGTGGTGTCTAAGGATGGGATTATGGTGGATCCAGCAAAGATAGAGGCTATTCGTGATTGGGCAGACCTACATCTCCGACCAAGGTTAATTAAGGATTTTTCTTCTATTGTTGCTCCTATGACTAGATTTACTAGGAATGAGGTTACTTTTTAGTGGCCCATTGAGTGTAAGTTGAGCTTTTGGAAGCTCAAGGAGATGGTCACTTCAGCTCTTATATTGACTCTTCCTGTTGAGGGCAAAGGGTATATGGTCTATTGTGATGCTTTGGGTGTTGTTTTAAGTAGCATTCTGATGCAGCATGGCCAAGTTATTACTTATACATCGAGATAGCTGAAGGTTCATAAGCACAACTACCCAACCCATGACTTGGAGTTGACGGCGGTAGGTTTTGCGCTTAAGATTTGGAGGTATTACTTGTATGGTGTTCATTGTGATATCTACACTAACCATCATAGTCTTCAGAACCTTATGACTCAATGGGAGATTAATTCTAGATAGCATAGATAGATTGAGTTTTTGAAGGACTATGATATCTCTATTCTTACTATTTGGGTAAGACAAACGTGTTAGCGGATGCCTTGAACCGAAAGGAGGTGAGTATGTGTTGTTTTTCCTCTATTTCAGTTTTAGAGCAACCATTGGCTTGGGACATTTAGTCCTTAGCTAACTTGATGGTTCGACTTGATGTTTCAGACCCCAGGAGGATCCTTTCTAGTGTTTCGGCTAGATCTACCTTGTTCGAGCAGATTTGGAGCCGCCAATTTAAGAATAGTAGACTTTGTGGCCTCCGTGATCAGATTTTAAAGGGTGAGTCCAGTCAGGTTACCCTAGATTCAGAGGGTACTCTGAGATTTGATAGTCACATTTGTGTTTCGAGGGTTGGAGGCTTGATTCAGTTAATATTGAGAGAGGCGCATAGCTCTAGATATTCTATTCACCCTTGGAAAACCAAGATGTATAGAGACTTGAGACAACATTATTGGTGGAGTGGCATGAAGAGAGATATAGTGGAATTTATAACTCGTTGCCTATGTTGTCAACAGGTAAAGGTCGAGCATCAGAGACCGGGTGGATTACTCCAGAGGCTACCCATTCCAGAGTGGAAATGGGAGTGTATTACTATGGATGTTGTGAAGGTTTGCCTCATACTTCTCGTGGTTCTGATAGTACTTGGGTCATAGTAGATCGGTTGACCAAATCGGCTTATCTCATCCTGATTTGGGTTTTCTTCAGTGCTGAGAGGTTATCCCGTATCTATGTTTGGGAGATAGTTTGCCTTCACGCAGTGTCGATGTCCATTATTTCAGACAGACACTCTGTGTTCACTTCTAGCTTTTGGCTGACTTTTCAGGAGGAGTTGGGCACTCATGTTAATCTTAGCATCGGATTCCATCCCCAGACCGATGAAAAGTTAGAGCAACTATTCAGGTCTTGGAGGACATGCTCCATGCTTATGTGATGGACTTTGGAGGTCAGTGGGAGTAGTACTTAGCCTTAGAGGAGTTCACTTATAATAATAACTACTATTCGAGTATTGAGATGGCACCATTTGAGGCATTATATGGTAGGTATTATCCGTCTCCAATTGGCTGGTTTAAGACTTTAGAGATCAGCCCCTACGGTACTGACTTGCTTCGTGAGTCATTGGATAGCGTGTGGATGATTTAGGATAGGTTGAGAGTAGCCCAGAGTAGGCAGAAGAGCTATGTTGATCGTAGACTTTGTGTCTTGAAGTTTGGAGTTAGTGAGTGGGTTTTCCTTCGTGTATCTACCATAAAGGGCGTGATGAGGTTCGGGAGGAAGGGTAAGCTCAGCCCTAGGTATATTGGTCCATTTGAGATGCTCTGAGAGGTTGGGGAGGTATCTTATGAATTAGTCTTGCCCCCAGACTTCTCAGTTGTTCATCCTGTTTCCCATGACTCTATGCTACGGCGTTACATTTCGAATGAGTCATATGTACTTTGGTGGGACACTGTTTAGTTGGATGAGAGTTTGATATTTGGGACACTGTTCCAGTGGTTAAGGTTTAGTAGAGGTACTATCCAGTTGAGGAGGCTACCTGATCGAGAGTGAGATGCAAACCCAGTATCCCCATCTTTTCGAGCCTTCAGGTACTTCTTGACCTCTCACTTTTGCGAACGAAAGTCCTTTTAGTAGTGGATATTGTAATGACCCTCCAGGTCATTTTTTGCATTTCCACATTATTTCAGTATTTAGAGCTTTCCCATAGCTTCCCCAAGTCATTTATGACTTGCTGGAGCTGACAGTTCGGTTATCGGGCAGTTTATTTGGTTTTTAGAGACAATTCCCTGTTTTGAAGTCTTTGTTGTTCAAATTTGGCTACCAGGCCTAAACTTTAGGTAAATGACTTTGTATGCCAATTCTAACAGTTCCATAAGCTCCAAAATATTGATTTTAGGCTAGAGGGACCCTTGGTCCAGGTCCCGAGGCTTTCGAACTCATATTGGGGTGTTAGGTGAAAAGTGATAAAAATGGCCATTTGAGTTTGGGACCCACAATTCATCAAAATGACCCCGGATGGAAATTTTGATTATGTCGTTGAATCTGGAGTGTCGAATTTGATAAGGTAGCACAGTTCATTTGCATTTACGGGATTTTGAATGAATCTCGAGGGTGCGTCGGAGACTTGGATAAACCAAGTCATAGCTGGTGCTAGCCTTTAGCTGGGCACCGCTTTAACGGCTTGCACTGGTCCCCTATGAACCGCTTAAGCGGAGACCTTATCGCTTTAGCGGATGTCGTTTAAGTGACATTTGGTTCTCTGTAGAGGAGGTTGTCCTGGTCTATGGACTGCTTTAGCAGTCAAATGGGTGCTTAAGCGGAACCTGCAGTGCACTTAATACCCTTTTCACCAGTTTTTCTCTCATTTTCTCCGTGTTGAGAGCATTAAATCCCTAGAGATATAGTGAGAGAGAGGAGGCAATTCTTGGGTGATCAAGGGAGGTTAGAGAGTTCATCAAAGCCATTTTACTCGTCTTAATCCTTGTAAGTTCTGTCTAGTTTCTAGATAAATTCTCCGTTTTAGGCTTGAATCCCTAATTCATTTATGGGTTGATTTTGGATGTTTTGGATCTTGGAATTTACCCATTCTTGAGGGTAAATGATTCGTGAGCCTTGAGGGACGTTTTGACAATTTCAAATTTATGATTCCGTAAGTGAGCCCCACACGGGATTTTTAGCTCGATTTTGGACGCAAAACATTTGTATACAATATGGGTATCATTATTCTCATATTAATGAGTAGATTGTTATTTTGATAGCGTGGCATCGTACGAAGTCTTCTCGGAAAGGTAAAGCCCTAATTTAGTGGACTTTATTGAGCATTCTTCGACGTCCAGGTAGGCTAGGCTTATCTTACTTATAGATTGAGCTTTATTGTGGTATTAGTATGATATTGTGCTAGTTTTGGGTTAGAAATTACAGTTTGGTTGCTTAGTTAGTGAAGTTTGATTTATTTGGCCGATTTGTGAGCCGTTTCGGAGGTAGAATCGACCCATTTACCCCTCTTTTAAGCCAAATGATGCATTTGGGATTTATTTAGACTTATGTAATAACTTGTAGTGGAATTTTGGAGACTTAATCATTTTCGAGTACTAATCTCCTTAGTATGGACTTTCAGGTTTAGAAGTAGGCCCCGTCGGCCCTCTTTTAGGTTATGCAATCTCTTTTAGCTCCTTGTAGACTTAGGAGGCCTTCGTTCATAATATTACAGTTAATGTTGAACCTTAGGAAATATAGCATTTGCCTAGTTCGCGGCTAGGCTAGTTATTGTGACTTTACCTTATTATACCAGTTCAAGTTTAGCCTTCTACTATTTATTTATGGTATAATTATACCGGTTCGAGTCATGCATTTACTATTTTCTATTGATACTACCTTACCGGTTTGAGTCTGACATCTATGATATGGTTATGGTGTTGAAAACCAGTTCGAGTCCTGCATCTATGATATGGTTTTAGTGTCAAAGACTGGTTCGAGTCCGGTATCTATGATATAGTTATGGTGTTAAAGACCGGTTCGAGTCCGGCGCTTTATGGTTCATCTGTGATATTCCGAATTTGGTTCGAGTCTGATATTGCATAGTACGAATGGTTTCACGGATATGGGATTATTGGTTGGTTATATCATGCTTAGTGTCTATAAATCTCCTCTTGATTGTATCCATCGGGTTTATGGGGGCTCGTTTGGTTTAGTATTCTCTTGTTTGCACCTTTTAGGCTTATGGGGGCCTAGTTAGGTTATAATTAGTTTACTTTAGTTTTGGTATCGCGTGTTTAATTATTTATTTTTTCCTGTGTTGGAGCATGATCATAGGTTTGCCCCTTTCTCCTCGACTTAGCTTACATTCTTGCATTTTATTATGTTTTTATTATGATTTAGCATAGTCGGCCGATGATGACTACTGAGTACCCATTGTTTTGGTACTCATACTACACTTCTGCATCCTATCTGATGCAGATCCGAGTACTAGCTGCTATCGCTGATATTTCTTCCAGCTTGCTTATAGGATCTGAAGATAGGGTAAGCTTTCAGAGCCAGAGGTGATCCCCTCTTCTTCCTAGATTTTGGGATAGTCTTTATATTAGAGACTATCTATATATTGATACGACTAGTACTCTTATTCTTTTGATTAGTGGCTCTTGTACTGGCCTTACTAGGTCGTGGGATGTTTCTTTTGTTCTTCCTCTTTTCCATTTGGTATTTTAGGATCATATTCATATTTATATCGCCTTCGATCTTATTTTATTCCTATTTCCCCATATTTATCCCGTCTTCTGCCTTTTAGCCCATTAGTCGTTTCGGGCTACGATTTGACTTACCTATTAGTGGATTATGGTAGATGCCATCATGACTCCGAAAATGGGTTATGACAGAAGCTCAGCAAAGCCTTATATGTTATTAAGTTCGCCTTGCCCATGCTTTCAATAAAAAAGTTCGCTTGAGGTCCTTCCAAGTTGGTGATCAAGTCCTAGCGGTAAGAAGACCAATTATCATATCTCATAAATCGGGAAAAAAGTTCACCTCAAAGTGGGACGGGTCGTATGTTTTTCAAAAATCCTATTCAAGCGGTACTTACAAGCTTGTAGATGCGGATGGCTTGCAGATTGGTCCCATCAATAAGAAATTCTTGAAGAAGTACTACCCATGAAGCAAGACATCGCTTCTTAAGGCATGAGCATAAACTGCATATCACATCTAGCCCACAAGAGTATAAACTATGTACGGCCCCATAAAAAAAGTCTGTTAGGTTGAAAACCTCAAAACAGGCAATCTAGGCAAAAGTTAGGACACAAAAAGTATCCGCTAGTTGAAAACTTTGAAAGAGGCGACCTAGGAAAAAGTTAAGACAAAAAAAGTCTGCTATGTTGAAAACCTCAAAAAAAGTGGCCTAGAAAAAAGTTAGGACACAAAAAAAAAATTCTTCTAGGTTGAAAACCTCAAAAGAGGCGGCCTAGGCAAAAGTTAGGACACAAAAAATATAAAAAAAAATCACTCTTTCAGAACTACGTTATGACTTGATCATCTTCACGAGGTACGTAGGTGCATTAAGTTTCATTTTAAGTTCAGTCACATGAGTAAAAAATAAATTATTATGGTGTTGCATGATCTTCACATTAATTCTCTCAAATGAGGAGCCATATGTAGCTGAAAAGAAAACAATTTGCAGCAAAATGTAAAGAAGGAAAAGTTTGCGCCAGCGAATCCAACAAGAATTATGCATTTTTTGTCATGATATTTGTGGCACTGTAGGATGATTTATGGAAGAGTAGGTAGTGGATGAGTCGAAATCTCCGAGTTCATGTTAAGGATTTTATCTGTAAGAGCGTGCAAAACTTATGAGATCGGGTGTGGCCAAATTCGAGCTAACTTCAAAAAAAATCTGTACAAATTCGTGAAGACTATGGATATAATTTTTATACTGATTGTATTTCTTGAAGTCCTCTTTCCAATAAAATAAGAAGCGTGAGATTTCGTCACTCGTACTTCGAGTTATGGATTTTATACCGCAAACAGGTAGATTTGAGAAAGACGAGCTTGACAGAATTTGAGCCAACTTCAAGGGAAAATCTATACAAATCCGTCAATCCATTGGCCGTGACTTTTGTATATGTCACAGTTATTGAAGTCCCCTTTCCAAAAAAATAAGAAGCGAATAATTTCGTCATTCGTACTTCGTGTATGGATTTTATATCGCAAATGCACAAATTTGAGGAAGACGAGTTTGGCAGAATTTGAGACAACTTCAAAGGAAAATCTGTATAAATCCATGAATATGTTGATCATAATTTTTGTATATGTAAAATTGTGAAGATCAAAATTTCAGATTTGTAGACAACTTCAGAAATCAGTTTCCGTCAATCCGAATGGAGTTTTGATCAGATTTTTAGATATGTTGTAAATTTCAAAGTCTAATTTCCAAAGAATCAAGTATCTTATTATTTGGACACTCCTACATCAATACGAGAACATTTTGGTGAAACAACACAAATTTGTCAGAAAATGGATAAGATTGTATCGCCAACTTCAAAAATTAGTGTTTGTCAATCCGGATGGAGTTTAACCTAATTTTTTGACATTTTGTAGACTTCTAATTTATTTTACAAAGAATTAAGCCTCTCATCATTTGGACGCTTCTATGTCAAGACGAGAACTTTTGGGTGAAACAACACTAATCTATCAGAAAATGGACAAAATTATATCGCCAACTTCAAAAATCAGTTCCCATTCACCCAGATGGAGTTTCGACTTGATTTTTGGATATATAGTAGAATTGGAAGTCTTGTTTCCGTATAATTAATTCTATCTTCATTTGTACATTCCTACATCAAGATGAGGATGTTTTGGTGAAACTATGCAAATCTATCAGAAAATGGACAAGATTGTATCGCCAACTTCAAAATTTGGTTCCCGTCCACACAGATGGAGTTTTGACTTGATTTTTAGATATGATGTAGCCTTTGATGTTTAGTTTTCAAATAATCAGTTCTCTCATCATTTGGACACTTTTACATTAAGACGAGCATGTTTAGTGAGGCTGCACAAACTTGTTAGAAAAATAGGCAGATTCATAATGATGCATAAAAAGAGATCAAGATCCAAAAAAATTTGAAGCGAGACGATTGTTGAAATATAAGTCACCACTTTTATTGCTTCAAAAAAAATGCTACATAATAATAAGCAAAATAATAAAAAAGGAAAAAATAATCCTAAGCAAGAATCTTAACTATGGAAAAGGTGTGAAGTTGATAATTTATTGGCGACTCGCCTCAACCTTCTCTACTAGTTTGGATAATCTCTTCGCTTCCTCGTCAGACAGAGTATGATTTGACTCAATAGTATAGATCTATCCCTCTGTTATGGTGATATTTTCTTGATTTTTGGATAATTTTTCTTGATATTTGTTGAGAAGTGAGACAATCTTCTTTTTCGTAGAGGCCATGGAAGCTAGTTTCTCCTCCACGTTCATAAGAGTTGTGTGAAGCTTCCCTATGAACCCATACAACTTTTTATGCTCCTCGTTTGCATCATTGAGGCATTGTTTTGCATTAGAAAGGGACTCTTGATATAATTCCTTGGTCATCTTTGACGATCTTAAAGCTTAATATTCTTCATACTCTTTGAAGAAGTTCTCAACGAGACTTTCCATAGTAGAAATATCAATAATATTGACTTTTCTGATTTCGTCAAAAGTTGAAAAGATATTTGTCTGCAACTCTGCAAAGCTATATAAAGAATCCACAGAAAATTGTGTAATCCATCTGCACAATGCACCCCATATCTTAGAAACAAAGGTCGATTTAAAATGAAAAATAGTTTTGCGTGGGTCAAAACTTGGAGCACTAGGCAGCAGTGGCCATGAATAAGGCTTGAATTATTTTGGGTGCGTGGTATGACTGACAACAACTTCATTTACATTAGTAACAGTAGGTTACAAAGACTTCCCATTATCCAGTGAAGCAAGAGATGATTTCCCAGGTGGAACTAATTACAGCGAAGGAAATCTATCGTTAAAGGAAGAAAATGAGCTCTTCGCAATCATATCAAGGTCATTGGCACTTGTAGCATAATCTGCAGTCATCTCATTTCCAAGTCCATTGCCACATAACTCATCAAGATCCAACAAAAAAAATAAGAAAAATGTCAGATTAAAAAAAAAAAAGGGAGATGGCAGGTAATGAAAAAAAAGGGAGAGCATGATTGATTTGGGTTCTGCTAGCCATTATTCTTGTTGCGAACCAATAAATAAGCTTCGTCATTATTAAGCAGTAGTGTTTTAAGTTCCCTAGGTTTTATCCAATTATAAGATTCTATCATAGTTTCTCCTGGACAAAAAAAAATGCCTTTTGTCTATTTTTTTATTAAAATATAACGTTGTTGTGATCATCTTGCCTAATGAGAAATGCAGTTAAAAAAAAGAGATCTTACTCGTTTAGCCAATTCATACAGTGGCTTTGAGTTTGGATCCTCACCCATAGGGGCCTCATCATCAATAACAATATCATCTATGTCATCAATACCGCAAAAGAAATCATCCAACTCCCCCGCCTTTCTTTTTTGAAGATTCCAATGGTCATCGTCACTGACGTCGCTTTCTACTAAAATAGAAGGAGCATTAGTATGATCAAAACCATTCAAGAGTCATTAAAGGCGCGTCTTCTAATGGGCACATCAAAATGGTGACTTTTGAAGAAGTACCAAGGCGGATGGAAGAATCCCAAAGCTGCACTAATTTTCGCAAAGTGCCATCATAAGGCTACTCTATAAGTTCTCCAAGTATGTCTTAACAAAAACTAAATTGTTGACTAAACCTATTAAAGCTATAAAACTCCACGATGAGATCTGAATCATGCCTAAGGGTGACATAACCCGAATAAAGACTTATGATAAATTCATTCTATGAATTTGAAAGATGACCACTATCAGTAAAGTATAAGTCTTTGTCTTGCAGCAATGCCTAATGATTATGGCCACACGCATCATCCTTTTGAAATAACTTTTGGGCATCAATAAAGTCAAAATACTTGTCCATCTTCTCTCCAGAAATCTTACATAAGAGTATGATCCGGTATGAGTGATTAACAAGATGATGGGTCCTGAAATACTCCGTTAGCCAGCCATATACATAGTGTATAGGGAAAATTATATTTTCCACACTTAAGTTTGGAGAAGCATAGATTTTCCTGAATCCACGATATATACTCACAAGAACAGGGACTGCCAGAGAGAATTTCTCTCTATGAGCCATCAAATTTGCAACTTTAAAAACACTGGCATGTACGTAGTTAACTTTCTTGTTTGGAACACAAAATTGAAAAGCCAACAAGTAAGAAAGGCTGCCAAAACAGTCTCGTCTCTAAGCAACTCTTCCACACTTAGCTCGGCAAAGGGGGCATTCTCCTCGTAAGTTCATGGAAGGAAGTTCATGTCAATATGTACAGAAGGATTGTGATTCAACCTTGGCTTTGTGGTTTAGCCCTTTGATGTCACCCAAATTACACCTCTAAGAAAGTATAAAGTGGTTGTTGTTCAAATACAGAACTCAACTAAGGTTGGGGTCGATCCCACGAGGAATAGGTCGAAATCCAATCAACTTTGTTTATTTGAGTTACTTGGTAAATAAGCAAATAAGTAAAAGGGGGGGTTTATAAAGTAAACTAGTAGTTGTTTTCTCAGGTTGAAATCAAGATGAAAAAAGTACTAGGATTGTGTTCCTCAATAACTTCATAACTTCATAGGTTCTCTGTACTTGGTGTTCTTTTTAGGTATCCAGCAAGCAGAATCGATAGGCTAAGTATCATATAACCGACTATGTTACACCCCTTGTAGATGACTATCCTCAAGCACAAAGGTTAATACATCATAAGTGTTGCTATGTTGCCCCTATCAATTATTCCAATACAACCTTTTCCATATTACGACTCAAAGAAGATTAAACGAAGATAACTCCGAGTATTGTTGTTGAATCACTAGTCCTATCCTACTACACTTGCTACAGTCTAGAATAGAGACAATATGAGTCTCAATGCATGCACTCGTCAGAAATTAATCAATTCAGAAGAAACAACAATACTTTCCCTAATACCCTTAAAGAAACACCTTGTACTTCGAACTCTACGTCGTTAATCCGCTACGGTTCCCATAACCTTAGTTATGGGGTTTAGTTACTCATGTTTGTATAAAGAAAATAATCGTTCATGAATGAAAACATTAATTGAAGCATACAAGAATGAATAAACTCTAAAATCTCAACTTCAATTAAAACCGTAAAAACCAATATTTGTAAGATCCCAAGATAATGACTTAGAATCCTACAAAATAGTGTTATAGAATAATAATAATGTCTAACACATAAAAATAACCCTAAAAGAGTATTTATAGACTTAACAAATCCTATCCTAAACAAAATAGGAAACTGGTGTCGCTGCCTCGGACGAGAAGAACATACGATCGTGGGTTAAACCCACGATTTTGACTTTCTTTCATCTGATCCTTGTGCTAAACGTCCTGCAATTCTCAAATATGGATCTGCTTCCATGATCACATTGTATGATCGTGCCTTTAAGGTACGGTCGTGGTATCCATCATCTATTTTTTTTACACTTAACTCCTGTGGGTTAATTTTCCCCTTTCATCTCATGACCCTATTGCATGATCGTGACATCAACTCACATTCGTAGGGTCTTTCATCAGTTTGACTCCTGCATGTGGCATCTCTGATTTAACCTACGAAGGTAGGCCTAGGCACGATCGTGATTAGATACCACAATCATGGTAAGGCTCGTCTGATGCCCTTCATGTCCAGTTTTCAGCATTTTCTTCTCTGAGTCCTCAAAGCCAATGCCTGCAAACACTAAACAACACATCAAATCCACAAAAAGTACCCTCGAACTTGCAAATATTCCTCATTTTAAGCGTCTCAAGTGTCGTAAATCCATGGTACATCAACACCCTTAACTTAGAATGTTTGCATGTCCTCGGGCAAACAATATACTACTAACTAAGACGCTTAACCTAGAGTATAATAAAGGTCACTATGGCAGTCAACTTCCTTAAAATATTCATTTAAACCAATACATGTGTTTAATACCCTCCGTTCTCATCAAAAACAACCAATGCGGTGTATATGCTATTCAAGTACTAAAACACAACCGGATCAGGATATGGCAGTACATTATAACTAGGCAATCTAACACATTGACCAATACATTACCTACACAATCAACAACTAGATTATAGCCCCTATGCCCTCACAATAAAAAAGTCCCTAATCACTCAGTATATGTAGTGAAATCTACACTAGGACTAATCTCTCACTCTCAAAAAGAAGTCTGGTTGTGCACGTTTTGATACCATAGGTTTGCCCTTATTTTCTACACTTCAACTTTCGGATGTCGGGCTAGGATAATTATAGGTCTTTCTAGGATTGTAATGCAGGCTTGGGGACATGTGTGGTACATTTGGCTAAAGTAACTCGATCCTCCTTGGCACTCCACTATTTTTGGCACCACTTCTACTTCTCTTCTTTATTTACCCCCCTTTTCTCCATTTATTTCATTTTCTTTTTCGAACCCCGGGTGCGGCTTTACTTTACACCTTTAACAACTCTTATTTTTTTATAAATTTTTTTCTCTTTTTTTTTCTTTTTTTTCTTTTTTTTCTTTTTCTTACCGCACCTACATCCTTTTTCTTTATTTTCACTACTTAAACTTCATACCCAATTTTTACGCACCCCTATATAATATCCACCCTCAACTTACGCGATTTGCCTGAGTTGAGGTGCACAGTGTCCAAGAAGGGACCCGGGCCAAAGAAGGTTTATTGTAAAAATGGGAAGGTGTCATGGGTAGTTCCAAGAAACAGTCTTAGGCTCAACATTCGGGTTCAAGGGATACATATTGTTTGGTAGCTCATTTAGGCTAAAGTGGGATACTTCAAACACGACCTATGATCCTTTCCTAACCTTTAATCCTAAAGCTTTTAGCGAGACTAACCGGGCAAGTTTTAGATCGCACACACACACCAATTAGGTAATATATCTCACTTACTCATGGATTAGGGTTATTATCTAAGTTGTTACCTATTCATTTCATGCAAGGTTCGTCAGGTTGTCCTATTTACAATCCTAATTCCATATCTAGATCCTAACATCGGTTTCAGTACAGGCTATGCAAACATTACATCACAAAAAATATATTTGGAGGGGTGTCATTTAAAACATTTTGAAAACAGTTAAGCATGCTTAATTTATCCAGACTGCACCAAAGTTCTCTTTTATTACTCTATGATATAGTACATGACTAAACACAACACAATAATAATTTCAAACATATAAAAACCTAAACATACCAGTTCTAACAATGATAGTGCAGCCGAGGGAAAAGAGACACGACAACAAAAACCCTCAGCTGTGGTATACCCCTACCCCCAACTTTGAAATCATGTTATGTCCCCATTGCACGAAATCAAATAAAAAATAAAAACCAGGGTAAAGGGCATACCTGGGGTGCTCTAGGCACCGGTACAACTTGGGTCACGTGGGGAGGCGGTTGGGTCCCCCACAGTGACATCAGCAGGAGTGGCCTCGGTTGTGGCCGCTGCACTCGCAGTCTTGTGAGCCCTAATGGTGGTAGGGGCACTCAAATAAACGTTTTCCCCAACTGTGGTCGGGGTACTCAAAGGAATAGATTTGAGGGTTGTCTCTGAACCCCTTCCTGTAGTCTAACCCTCTGGAATAACTCCCTCGAAGGTCTCCTCAATAACTCTCTCCTTTCTTCTTCTCTTTTTTCTAGATATTTCTCTCTTCTTATCCAGTTCAGACACATCCTCCCTCAACCTCTTTCTAGGCTCAAGACCACCATCCTCCTCATCATCACTATCTAGCTCAATTTGTTAAGTGGGAGAAGTATAAAATTGGGTGAACAGCGAGGCAATATCCACCAGAATAGATGCCGTGGAAGACATAGGTGTTCATGGAGGTGGAGGTGGAGGTTCCATATCAAGTTACACAGCTAAGGTTTGGACCATTTTCTTCAACTCGGTCAACTCTGTCCGGATAGAAAACATGTCAGGCGGCTGGACTTCTTCAATTTGGGTCATGAGTCGACCTTCCATACTATCCATCTATGTCTGCACCACTCGTACAGATGCCCAAATCTCATCAGTAACATAGGGCTTGACCCCTACTTCCAAGTTTCGAATTCGGGCATCGTGTAATACTATGTTCCGGAGAATCTCTTCTAACTGAGCGGATGAAATTAAAGTGTACCCTATCAGAACCAATGTCCTATGATGAAAACCTACTGGTACGGATGAATATGAAGCACATGTATCTAAAGCTGTCAGTATATCATCACTCGAGGCATCCCCTCCTACCTCCGGGATCCCCAAACCTTGAACCAGGGCTACAGGAACGCGCATATCTTTTATCATGGCCAGATATGCAATTTTAGTAGGCTGAATAAATTTATCCACTATCGAAATTTATGGCACCTCCACATTTTGCATCAATTGAGTAACCAAACATGGGAACAGCATGGTGGAGCTGCTCTTTAAAGCTCGGTCTCTGATCTCTTGTGCAATAATGTGCAAATTGTTCAACTCCAACCCTGCTACAAATAAGGCTACTAGGAAAAAATTAGTCGCACCCAACGTATTATCATTTGCTGTGGGTGATATCTGGTGTCTCGCAATGGACCACCATGACTTGGCGACAAACTTGAGACTCTTCTTTGTAATATATGCCCTATTCACCCAAGAGGCATTTACCCCGACCTCAGTATTATGTCCCGCTAGCTAAGTGAAGTGATTGTCTTGTCCTTGGCGGATAACTTTTTAACCTTTTTCAATTCCGACATCCAGTAATTATACTTTGGAGTTTCTGCAGATGGTGTAAAATTTGCTTCAAATAATACCCTGGAAATAGCCTCAACTAAAATATTAACTTTCCTTTCCCGCACCATTATGGCTGCTTCTTCATATCCTTGACCTTACAGGAGAGAGTCATATTTTTTAGGGTCACAACATAGTTTGCGTAGAGCTCCCTCACGATCTTTCTACTGTAAAGACAGAGTGGCATTGTCATTCATCCCAACTAGTAATGCTAAAAAATTTGAACCACCTCCGACATCCTCTGTAAAGACTCATTCAATATGCGCAGTTCCTCTTGAATGCATCTCTATTGGTTCCCATTATTCTTGAGAGAAACCTAGTCCATATAGTATTGGCGAGCATTTGGAACAAGCCAACGTCACGGATCGCACCCCCTCTAACTAGCTTCTATCGGAGGATCAGTGTTTGAAGGTGCCAAGTCTGTTGCCTCATCATCCTTTACAGATTAAGACTCATGATCATTACCCTCACTAATGTCCTGTTGGGTGTCTTCCGTTCCCTCTTCAGAATGGGGAACATTGATGGGAGTGGCGGCTTCAACAATGGCCTTGGAGGTTATAGCCTCATTGGCCTTCTTCTGGTTCCTTATTTCCCTGGCGGTGACTTGTTTATCGAAGGAGCTAATGTCATACTCCTCCTCTGACCCACTCGTACTTGACCCACTCTCTGAGGAACTTGGTGGGGCCCTCTCCTTTGAAATTTGTTCTCGGAGAGCCCTGCCAAAAGCAGCCTTGGACTTGGGTGCCATGTGATGTTGGCCAAAATATACCTCCAGAAAAGTATAATGCGATCGATGTATCAAATATAGAATGTAACTAGGTTGGGGTCGATCCCACAAGGAATAGGACAAAATTATGTCAAATGCTTGTCCAAGTAATTGGTAAGTATGTAAAACTAGGGGGTTTTGTAAGCAAGTAGTAACAGTATCGTTGGTTGATTTTCAGATTTGTAATCAATATGAGAAATACACTAGGACTGTGATCCCCAATGATTCCTTAACTCCACCGATTATTTGTGCTGGCAAAACCATCCTGCTGCATTGCATTCAAAATCTAACAAGATATGTTCATATAAACGTCTCTCGACCTTGGTTAGACGAATTTCACTTTTCTCCTCTCTGTCTCCGAGTGTCGCACTACTAACCCTTGTCCTAGATCTCAGCTAACTATCCCTGTTACGGCTCAAGTTATTAGATGAAGGTTGATAGCATCAAATCTCTGTTGTTATTTCCTTTTCCCAATTCCTATTTCTCTCTCGAGCAAGTTTAGAATACAAGCAAGTTTCTAACGTTTGCATCCGTTAGAATATCAATTATAATGAAGGTAATAATAATACATGCATTCACAACGGTTCAGAATTGCTTTGCACTTAACCCGTTTCGTTAATTCCTCATGATTCACACAACCCTAGTTAATGGGTTTAGCTATTCATGATTGCAAGAACACAAGAAGCATTCAATGATAAACACATAATTGTAAACTCACAATAATAAGAAAACTCTGAAATCTTAATATCAATAAAAATCGAATCTAGGGTTTTTTATTACAAAACCACTAATTGGTTTGTGAACTCAAAATAATGAAAATATAACTCAAAAACAATATAGTGACCAACCCCTAAACATAGGACAATATAGGGGTATTTATTGATACAAGATGAATCCTATCCTAAACAAAATAGAAAAACAGAGTCGGTACTTTTCCACAGTACCAACCCACGCCACGAGGTTCCTACCTTAGAAATTAGGCTGCCTCAACTAACTGCAGGAGTCGACCTATGGCACAGACCCACATCACGTAGGTCGACTCACTGACGTGGGTCCTGTCGTGAGTCACTCCTCTAGTGCAAGACTTGGCTCTTTCATCTTCAGATACTTCTTCTTGAGAATTATTCTTCCTTTTTGTCCATTTTGCCTCCAAAAGCCTATTCTCCTACAATATAGAATAGAAAACACATCATACCAACAAAACATACCTGAGTTATTGCATATTTTCTTTGTTTTAAGCATAAAAAGTGCCATGAAACCACGACACATCAACACTCTCAATTTAGAACGTTTGCATGTCCTCAGGCAAATAAAACAAAACAAATACATACGATACTTAACTAAGAGAAACCTAAGAGACCTACGGAAGTCGACTTACTACTTTTGGAACCAAAACTTTTCCTACCCCTCCTATTTGCAAACCAAAACCACAGTATATATACGTGCAGCATATTATCATGACATAGTAGGGATCAAATGATGGCATCAGATTATGAACAAACAACTAAGCATATATGAAAATGACATTATCTGAACAAATAGCACCTAACAATGCAACCCATGTACTCTCACAACAAAGAAGTCCCATGCACTCACAGTATACTAATGAATATCAAAGTAGGGACTGGTTCAAAACACTCTCTCACAAAGAAGTTCAAACGATGCGCGTGAAATACCATAGGCTTGCCTTTATTTTTTGTACCTTAGTTTTTTGGACAGTTGGACTAGGATCACATTAGAAATTCATAGGCTTGTAATGTATGCTTAAGGATGGGTGTGGTACATATGGATATAGTGACTCAACCCTTCATGACACTACACTATTTTTGGATCCAATTTCCAACCATTCTCCTTTTATTTTCCCTTATTCTCCTTCATTTATTTTCATATTTTTGGGTGTGATTTTCTTCATACTTTCAAAACACACTTTTTTTTTCTCTTTTTTTTTTTTTTGTAATTTCTATTTATTTCACTCATTTTTTTTCTTCTTCACACCCAAATCTGTTCTCTCTTTTTTTCTTTTTTTTTTTTTTACTAACCCCTTCTTCATACCCAAGTTAAAACTACGTACCCCTATAATAGCCACCCTCAACTTAGGCAATTTACCTAACTTGAGGTACACAATGTCCAAGGAGGGACCAGAGACAAGGCATGTTCATTGTAAGTCAAAATGGAAAGGTGAATAGGCTAATGAAAGAAACAAGTCAATTAAGGCCCAAACTCGGGATCGAGGGATATTTACTTCATTTGGTCAGGCATTTAGGCTAAAAATGAAATTATTCAAAAAAAGCCTATGATCATTTCCTAACCACTATCCTATAACCTAGGCAAGACTAACCGGGCAAGTTCTGGATTGCACACAAAAAGTGAACTAGGTAATGACCTCACACACATATAGCATAGGGTTACACTATCGACTACTACCTATCCAGTTCATGCCTTTCTATCTACCATCATGTTGCCTATAATACTACTGCCATAACAAGATCCAACAGCTATCACAAACTAACATACTACACACAGAGTTCAAAACCAAATTTTTAGGAGGGGTGTCCTTTAAACAATCAAAAAGCATCATTATCATAAACTTGTTCAAAATTGGACTGCACTAAGGTTCCCCTATTTTTATCCTAATTAAACATGAAAAAACATAAATAATATAAATAACAACCTAAACATGCCAGTTTTACTATGATAGCACACTTGGGGGGAAAAGAAACACGACAATAAAAACCCCTAAGTGGTGGTATACCCCTACCCCCAACTAAACAATGGTGCACTACCCTCAGTGTACAGCTATCAATATGGTATGTGTAAGGGAGTGAAGACATACTTGCAGTGCGCTAGGCATCGAATATGGGTTCGTCCACAGTAGGATCATCTGTATGCTCTCTAGGCTCGATGTTAAGAGTGTCTGGTGGAGGGGGTGGCTGAATAGAAGATGCTCCCCATGCTCTCTGCTCATGGTCAATCTTACTGATATAGTACTCTGGTCGGGAGGCCTTGGTCGCCCTCCAGAGATCACTCTCAAATTGGTCTCCACTATCAGTCTGACCCTCAGGACTCCGTGCCTTATTGTCTCTAGCAACATGAGGCTCCTCATCAGCAAATAAATCCACCTCAAAAATTGGTGCTGAGGGTACCAGTATAGGTATGGGTGGAATGATAGGTGTATTGATAATAGCTAACTATCGAACCTCTGCCCTCAATGCAGCCACCTCCTTAGTCAACCCCGTCAAATTTGGGATATGGGCCTCTCTCAACCGGCTACTAATCTAATGCTCAAAACTATCAATCCGCCCATGAATCTCACGCATAAACTTCTCCATAGCAGAAGTCATGCGAGCCTTAACTCTCGCCTCAAACGTCTCGATCAATGTCCTAAACCACGGCTTAAACTGAGATACCAACTTAGCCATCTAGGCCTCTGTGTGAGTCTATCGCTCAATAACCTGGGTCTATCTATCCACTAACTGCTGCAAAAACTCTTGTGAAACTACAACCATGCCAGACGACGGTGATGGTGTAGTGGGGCCAGCTACCCCCTCATCAGTCACAGGGCCTGTGCCCTCGGTAGGAAACCTCCTAGCCTCGGGGTTACTAACAGGTGCTGAAGTGCTAACCGATTTCTCACGATCTACTTTCCCTTCAAATAGGGTGGCTCCTGACGAAGTAGAGGGCTGAGACCCCCTCTGGGAAATTAGAATAGCACCTCGTTGTTGCAGCAGTCCTACATTAGTAATGCAGATCACCCCAATGGTGTGATCTACTGCAGGTATTCAAACTACACCAGCACTATGACATAAGCCCTAAATCAGCCATGAGAAAGGATGCTGGTATAGTCTCTAAAGGCGTGCTCATGAATATCCCTAATAATATATAACGAGCGATATTGATGTCATATCTGGCGATGATACTTGCTACCAGAATAGCTCGATCAAGCGCAAGAGAATTATCTGTATCTGTGGGACCAAGATAGTTTCGTACAATTGACCACCAAAACCTTTCTGTAAAGTGAAGCGAGGACTTCTTAATATCCAACTTCTCAGCTATCCATTCCGCATCTACGCCATCCTCCGCGATATATTGTGCAACCCACTGTAGTAGCTCTAAATGCTGATCAGCATCCTTTATTTTGTTTCTATTTTTCACCGTCTCCATGCGGTGATCAAACTCAGTAGTAATAGTTGGAAGTAGACGTTCTGCACCAAACAAGAACTGGTGGATAGTCTGCTCAAAAATGTCTACTGTGGTTTTACAAACCAAAGTGTAAGTCAATGGTGGTTGGTCCTAAAATCACTTCTCAACTGGTGTGATTAATTCAATAGACGCAGCATATGAAGCACAAAACTCACAGACCAACTCTGGGCTATAGCTACCAGAAGGCTCCGTCATCCACCCAAATCCATAGCGATAAAACATTGTCTTTATCTCGAGTAGTGCCTTTAACTCATCTAACCGATATCAGGTCTCCTCAGTGATACTCCATCTACACACACCCCGCTCAGTAAGCTCTGTATTCGGGTTAGGGTTTTGTAGTGTAGGGTCTGATTGGGTTTGGGTTTTTGGGGTAATGGGATTTAAATTTTCTTGCAATTGGAGTGATGGTGGTATGAATTGGAGTGGTTGGTACTTGGGAGTTATAGTGGTTATAGGATTGAAGATGTTAATTTGGATGAATTGGGGAAAGAAATCGAGTATGTAGAGGCTTAAAGAATTGGGTTTTTGGATTTTCAACCGAGTAGTAGCAGGTTTTATAGAGGTAGGCTGAAATTAGGATTGGGTCAGCTCGGATCTTAAATTTTATTTGTGGGTTTGAGTCTCATGGTATCGACCCTCGCCATATGGGTTGACCCATGTTACGTGGGTCCCTATCATGGGTCGGGCTCTGTAGCCACAAATAATCTCTTATGCCCACGATACAACCCATTCACGTGGGTTGACCTACGTCACGTGGGTCCCTATCGTGGGTGAGATCCCGCAAGCAAAAAAAATTTCTCTGATTCCTATTATACCAACGAACGCCATGAACTACGTCATGTGGGTCACCATCGTGGTTTAAGCTGCACACTTTTCAGTTGACATCTTTATTTTTAACTCATGACTGGTAACAATTCTTGGGTTTCCTTCCAAGCAGGGCTTGATTTAACATCGTGGCACGACGTAGCTAGGTTGGTTACTCAGGCTTCAACAATCAGCCCATGGGTTGCCTCCCATGAAGTGCCTGATTGAACATCGCGGCATGACCTAACTTACTTGACTACTCAGACTTCATCAAGACTAACATCCTCACATGTTCTTATTTCTTCCATGATTCTCATATAGTGATTTACACGCTACCTATTTACCTTGAATAGAATATTATCATCTTCTTTCAACTCGATTGCTCCATGCGGGAATACCCTAACTACCGTGAATGGTTCGGATCATTTGGACTTTAACTTTCTAGGAAACAAGCAAACCCTGGAGTTATAAAGTAGTACCAAATCTCCCAGGTGAAACTCTATCCTCCGATCATGATATAATTTCATCTTTTCTTTATACAGTGGTAAACTTTCATAAGCCCGGAGACAAAATTCATCCATCTCATTCATCTGTTCTAGTCTCAATTTAGTTGCATCACTCCATTCTAGATTCAACCTTTTCAGTGCCCGTAATGCCTTGTGTTTAAGTTCGACAGGAAAATGGCATGATTTACCAAACACCATCTGATATGGAGATGCACCAATCGGTGTCTTGAATGCAGTTTGATATGCCCACAATGCATCACCCAATCTTCTTGCCCAATCAGTCCTATTGGCATTCACCGTCTTTGCCAAAATAGACTTAATCTCATGATTTGACACCTCAACTTGCCTACTCGTCTGAGGATGGTAAGGTGTTGCCACCTTATGTTTGACACCATATTTTTCAAGCAAGGCTTTGAACAGCCAATTACAGAAATGGGATCCTCCATCACTAATGATAACTCGGGGTATATCGAATTGTGAAAAGATGTTCTTTTTCAAGAATGTCGTGACACTTCTTCTGTTATTATTGGGAAGCGATATTGCCTCCACCCACTTAGAAACATATTCAACAGCTACCAGAATGCATTTCTTCCCATGTGAGCTCATAAATGGTCCCATAAAATCAATTCCCCATATGTTAAACAATTCGAGCTCAAGAATAATGGTCATAGGAAGTTCGTGTCTGCGCGAGATGTTCCCTTGTATTTGACATTAGTCACAATCTAGAGCATAGTCATGAGCATCTTTATAAATAGCGGGCCAGTAATACCCATATTGTAAGATCTTATGAGCAGTCCGCGCACCTCCACGATGACCCCCAACTGGAGATGCATGACATGTTTCCAAAATACTCATCATCTCGACTTTCGGAATACACCTTCAATTATGCCATCCGCAAACACCCTAAATAGATAAGGCTCATCCCAGAAGAATTTTCTCACTTTATGCATGAATCTCTTCCACTGCTGATATGACATATCTTCTGAAACTAGGTTACTTGCCAAAAAGTTGGCAAAATCTGCAAACCAAGGGATTAATTCTTGTGATGCTGCCAACACTTGTTCGACTGTAAAAGTATCATCAATATCAAGATCATCCCTCAATATACACATGGACTCATCCTCAAGGCGTTATAGGTGGTCTGCAACCTGATTCTCAGTCCCCTTTCGGTCCTTGACCTCAAAATAAAATTCTTGCAATAGAAGTACCCACCGAATCAGTCTTGGCTTGGCGTCCTTCTTTAACATAAGATATCTAAGTGTTGCGTGATCTGTGTGCACAATCACTTTCGTACCAATCAAGTAGGATCAGAATTTCTAGAAAGCAAAGACCATTGCCAAAAATTCTTACTCGGTTACAGTGTAATTTTTCTGAGCTGGATTGAGTGCTTTGCTAGCGTAATAAATCGGATGTAGAATCTTCTCACGTTTTTGGCCAAGGAATGCACCCAAGTCTAAACCACTAGCATCATACATAACCTCAAATGGCATCGTCTAATCTGGTGAAACAATGATAGGGGCTGAAATCAACTTCTCTTTCAAATACTCAAATGCTTTTAGACACGCCTCATCGAATACAAACTTTACCTCCTTCTCTAAAAGCTTGCATAATGGATGTGCAATCTTAGAGAAATCCTTGATGAATCTTCTATAGAAACCTGCATGTCCCAAGAAACTTCAAATTCCTTTAACCAAAACAGGTGGAGGTAACTTTTCAATCACCTCAATCTTGGCTTTGTCAACTTCAATACCTTTCTTTGAGATTTGATGCCCCAATACGATACCCTCATTAACCATAAAGTGACATTTTCCCAATTTAGCACTAAGTTGCACTCTTTGCATCTTTGCAACACACTAGTAAGGTGGGCCAAGCAATCATCAAATAAGCCTACCATAATATATAAATCATCCAAAAAACCTCAATAGTGTCTTCCACCATATCGGATAAAATGGACATCATGCAATGCTGGAAAGTGGCCAATGCATTACATAAATCGAAGGGCATCCTTTTGAACACGAACGTCCTATATGGACAAGTTAAAGTGGTCTTCTCTTGGTCCTCAGGAGTAATGAAAATCTGATTATACCCCAAATAGCCATCAAGAAAACAATACCATCTTCTACCAGCAAGACGGTCTAACATCTAATCCATGAAGGGCATAGGAAAGTGATCTTTTTCAGGCCAAGAATTCACCTTTTGATAGTCCATGCAAACTCGTCATCCAATAACCGGCCTCATTAGGATTAACTCATTCTTGTCGTTTGGAACCACATTGATTCCAACCTTCTTTGGCACACACTGAACTGGGTTCACCCACTTGCTATTAGAAATGGGGTAAACCACACCCTTATCTAACCTCTTGATGATTTCCTTCTTCACAACATCTTACATAGGTGGGTTTAGACGATGTTGGTGCTCGATGCTTGGTATGCACTCAGGATCAAGCTGGATTTTATGAGTGCAAACACCGAGTGGAATTCTGATAATGTCAATGATGGACCAACCAATGGCCCTCTTAAACCTTTTTAACACCAAAATAAGAGCTTCCACTTGCCACTCCACCAACTTAGTAAAGATAATCATGGGAAAGGTGTTGTTGGATCCCAAGAATGCATAGCTGAGGTGAGATGGGAGAACCTTATGCTCTAAAACTGGAGGCTCCTCAATAGAAAGTTGAGCCGATGGGGTCACCCTAATTTTTAAATTGAGATCAAGTTTCTTAGGAACATAAGTGTATGATCCCCAACCAACGAGTGCACCAACAATCTCATTGTATTCCTCAATACCATTACTGTCAAAATTCATAATCACGGCTGTAAGAGCTTCTACCCCCAACCTTTCTTCAAGAGGCACGACAATATCACTCTCATCAACTGCATCTATTATAGAAATCACCCGCATATCTTTTAGTTGCTTCATGGAACGAAAAAATTGAAAGTGATATGTTCATCATTTAACCTAAATTTCATTTGCCCAGTTTCCATTTCAACCAATGCATGGCCAGTGGCAAGGAATGGTCTTATCAAGATAATGGGAACCTCAAAATCAACTTCACAATCTAGAATCACAAAGTTAGCCGAGAAGATGAAAGATGCAACCTTCACCAAAACATCATACAAAATGACCACCAGTTTTTTCATAGTTCTATCTGCCATAAGGAGTCTCATAGAAGTCGATTTTGGTGCTCCCAATCCTAACTGCTTGAAAATAGCTAGCGGCATCAAGTTTATGCTATCCCCCAAGTCACACAGAGCTTTTGCAAAATTATAGGACCCAATAGTACAAGGAATTGTGAATGCTCCCAGATCTTCCTTTTTCTCGACAAGTGAGCGAGAAGAAATTTCACTACAATGGTGTAAATTATCTGCTGGCTCAAAACTGATGGTTCTCTTCTTTGTCACCAAATCTTTCATGAATTTCGTGTAACCTGGCATCTGTTCTAAAGCCTCGACAAGAGGAATATTTACCGATAAGTCCTTTAACATTGAGATAAATTTCTCATATTTATGCTCTTCAGCTTTCTTTTTCAACCTTTGAGGAAAGGGAGGGGGAGGTCGAGGAATTTGTTTGTACACTTGAGGGACCTCTTTTTCCTTACCGTTATCAAATTTTGCCTTTTTGTCAGCATCCTGAGGCTTTTGAACTGCATCACCCTTTGAATTATCTGGCTCTGCCTCAATTTCTACATCAACTACCACCGGCTCATCTTTCTTACCACTATCCACAGGTATGGATGGGTCAGTCGTGTACTTCCCGCTTCTAGTAGTAATGGCCAAACAATGGCTAAAATTTGATATCGTCCAAAATATACCTCAAGAAAAGTATAATGCGGTCGATGTATCAAATATAGAACTTAACTAGGTTGGGGTTGATCCCACAGGGAATATGTTGAATGCTTGTCTGAGTAGTTGGTAAGTAAGTAAAACTGGAGGGGTTTTGTAAGCAAGTAGTAATAGTATCGTTGGTTGATTTTTGGATTTGTAATCAATATGAGAAATACAGTAGGATTATGATCCCCAATGATTCCTTAACTCTATCGGTTATTTGTGCTGGCAAAATTATTCCACTGCTAGTAGTAATGTCCAAACAATGGTTATCATTCTTCGAATTCTAGATGGTGTTGCTCGAAAGGGTACCTGGCTGACGCAGGTTTAATGCCACCAATAATTGTCCAAACTATTGCTTCAACTATTTAATGGCAGTTGAATAGGATTCTACTTTTTGACTTATTCCCAAAATGTCTGACCTAGTCTCATTCAAGCAATTCTTTTGACTCTCTAGCCTTTTATCCAGTTTATTGAGAAGGGCTTTCATTCTAGAATTTCCATAATCAGCATCGTGGTTTCCCGATGGAACATATGTGCCGCTCTTCTCTTTATAATCATCCTTTTACCTCCAATCACCATCACGATCCCGGTCTCTGTCTCTGTATCCTGACTTTTTATAATTGTCTCTATAGTAGTTTCGACCTTGATTCCCTTGCCTTGAGTTCCAAGAGTCTTGATTAGACCCTTGGCCCTTGGCTTGAAAACCCGCCACCTCTCGATCTAAGTACTTAGCCCCCTCATCAAATTCATAATCGTCATGCCTAGGTGTTTTGCCTTGTGCACCTACGATATGCACCTTTTCAGCACTTCAAGCCGCAACCCGTTTGGCTAACAAGCCAATTTTTGTCCTCAACTATGCGACCTCTTGAGCTACAGATTCATCCAAAGCCCATTGTGTTGTTAAGGCTCTAATAGCATACATCTCCGCAGGTGTATCTTCCTCCCGAATATGCCATCCTCAGTTGGTCTTAGTGACACGATCTAAAATCTCTAAAGCTTGTTCCCTCCTCAGACTCATAAATGCTCCACCAGTGATAATATCTTCTATAGCCTTGGTATTAGCATTTAAATCCTTGTAGAAGATCTCAAGTAAACTCCTACCCCTCATCCTGTGATTTGGCACATTCTACAGCTTCTTCTTGAACCTTATCCATGTCTCGTAAAGTGCTTCAGAATGTAGTTATCTGAAGTTGTAAATCTCATCCTTCAACTATAGTATCTTGGAGGGTGGGAAAAATCTCTTCAGAAATTAATTTCCCAAATCTTGCCAAGTAGTGATGGAACCTCGTGGTAACTCAGTAAACCACAAAGTTGCTTCTCCTGTTAGAGAGAATGGAAACAATCGCAAATGAATAGCCTCTTGGTCAACTTTGGGTAAATTGTATGAAGTGTAGACCCCCACAAAATTCATCACGTGCATGTTTGGATCGTCTGAAGGAAGATCGGCGAACACACCTTTCAAGTTTAGCAGGTTGATCATGGCTTATAATGTCAAACTTAGTACCCCTAGGTAACTCTGGGGGAATAATAGCACCAGTCTCAATCGGATTGAAATAAGCCACATCCTCTTCTTCGGGATCATCATAAAACAACACATATGGTCATTGAGGGGGTTGTTGCACCCTCAGTCTTCTTTGTCTCTCTTCCAGTGCAGCGAGATGGTGTTCTGCCTCTTGTATTCCTTGATGATCCCTATCTTCTTTTCTAAGAGATGCTTGCCTCGTATTTTCCTCAGCCATCAATCGAGAAGTGACTTGTTCCACAATTTCATGACCAACTAGCTCAATTGGATGGTTATGAATATCTCCCGCGGCTGCGAGATTCTAAGCTCCGTCGGTATTCACCATTCTTCAATTCATTCTCAGTGTTCATTCTATCTCAGTATCGAGTGTAATCAGGGGATTTTCTTGACTCCTAGTGTTGGGCATACACCGGCGTGTGACCTCTAAAAAAGTACAGGAAAATAAAACCAATCAACTCTAACAAGCAAACTAATCAACTCCGTACCCGTATTCCCCGGCAACGGCGCCAAAATTTGATGTCGCCCAAAAAATACCTCCAAAAAAGTATAATGCGGTCGATGTATCAAATATAGAACCCAACTAGGTTGGGGTCGATCCCACAGGGAATAGGACAAAATTATGTCGAATGCTTATCCGAGAATTGGCAAGTAAGTAAAGCTGGGGGGGGGGGGTTGTAAGCAAGTAGTAACAGTATCGTTGGTTGATTTTCATAGTTATAATCAATATAAGAAATACACTAGGACTGTGATCCCCAATGATTCCTTAACTCCACTGGTTATTTATGCTGGAAAAACTGTCCAGCTGCGTTGCATGCAAAATCTAACAAGATATGTTCATCTAAACGTCTCTCAACCTTGGTTAGACAAATTTCACTCTTATTCTCTTGGTCTCCAAGTGTCGCACTACTAACCCTTGTCCTGGATCTCAGATAACTATCCCTATTATGGCTCAAGTTATTAGATGAAGGTTGATAGCTTCAAATCTTTATTGTTATTCCCTTTTCCCAATCTTTACTTCTCTCTGGAGCAAGTTTAGAATACAGGCGAGTTTCTAATGTTTGGAACCGTTACAAGATCAATTATAATAAAGGTAATAACAATACATGTATTCACAACAGTTCAGAATTGCTTTGCACTTAACCCATTTCGTTAATTCCTCATTGTTCACATAACCCTAGTTAATGGGTTTAGCTATTCATGATTACAAGAACACAAGAAGAATTAAATGATGAAAACATAATTGTAAACTCACAATAAGAAGAAAACTCTGAAATCTCAATATTACTAAAAATCAAATCTAGGGTTTTTTATTACAAAAAAACACTAATGGATTTACGAACTCAAAATAATGAAAATAATGTAATCTCCAACCCTTAAACATAGGACAATATAGGGATATATATAGATACAGGATGAATCTTATCCTAAAAAAATAGGAAAATAGAGTCGGCACTTTTCCACGGTACCAACCCACGCCACGTGGGTCCTTCCGTGGAAATCAGGATGCCTCAACTAACTGAAGGACTCAACCTATGGCATATACCCATGTCATGTAGGTTGACTCACGTGATGTGGGTCCTGTCGTGTGTCACTCCTATGGTGCAGGACTTGGCTCTTTCGTCTTCAGATACTTCGTTCTCAAGCATTATTCTTCTTCTTTGTCCATTTTGCCTCCAAAAACCTATTCTCCTGCAATATAGAACAGAAAACACATCATACCAACAAAACATACCTGAGCTATTGCATATTTTCTTTGTTTTAAGCATCGAAAGTGCCATGAAACCACGGCACATCACCATGGTTCCTATATTTGCAAAACCTGTTAGATCACAGTGCAGTACATGTACACATTCAGATACGTAAATAGAATATCCAACCTATAATCGTGTAATAAAGGTACGATCATGCCTTATGATCGTGGGTTGATCCAGTAAAATTTGACTTGCGTTATATCCATCAGACGATCACAACCTACGATTGTGCAATGAAGGTACGATCGTGCCTTCTGATCATAGGTTCGATCCCTTAAACCAGTAAAGTCATGTCACATAAGACGAGCACATAACATGATAGTATGTTGATGTTAAGATTGTGGGATGTGTTCGTTTGATGAACTCCTGAAGATCATCAACCAGTATCCTACAACAATCCAACTAATGATCGTAAGTAGAACTCACTATCGTGGGTTGTTTCGTGGGACCTCAAACACTACCAGTTTTGACCAATTAACATTTGGACCCATATTTTGACCCTTTTTTTTACCCCATTTTTGACTAGAAATTTAAAGTGTGTAAACACAACCGGGTACTCAGACTTTCCCTGTGTTTCTGAAACCAAACATACCCATTTTTATCTCCCCACTTAAATCAAGACAACCCATTGATAATACTTACAAAAATACCTAAAAACTTTGGTTTAATGAGTGATGTACACTTAAAGTATGAGATGAGAATGTTGAAAACTGAAGAAAATAGAGAAAATGATGAGATCTGACTTGAAAATGAAGGTAATCGTCCTTTTTAGCCTTTGAAATACTTAGGGTTTGCTATATTTGCTCAAGAAAATGCTTTGAAATCATAAGAAGAGGACAAGGGATGGTTTCAACATGTATTTACACTTTTAACCCTTATTTTTGGTCGAGTCGAGTCGCGACTTTTAAATTGTCCAACCTTTTATACGAAGGGATTGTATGATCGTGGTTTGATTTAATAATCGTATAATCCTGTCGTGGATTGATGAAATCAGAAAAATTACCTGAGAGCATATGATCTTTATGTATGATCTTGAGTTGTACTCACAATCGTAACTCAAAATCGTATGTTCAATGCCCTGTTTTGAAGATTTACAGGAGTATCATCAGACGATTAAGACCATGATCGTGCCTTCAAGTTACAATCATGATATCCAATTGTGGGATGACTCCTTAACTTGTCACCTTGTATAACTCCCATCAGACGACTGAACCAATGATCGCGTGTTCAAGTTACGATCTTACAGTGGGTTCAGTATGGAGTTCAGTTCAGCACTTATTTTTCTTCTATGGTTTCCTGCACCAAGACAAACATTACCCTATAAATTTAAAGTACAAAACATGGGTTGCCTCCCATGAAGCGCTTGATTTAATGTCGCGGTACAACTCAGGTTGGCTTGATTACTCAAGCCTCATTCAAGTCCACATCACAAATCATTAGGGCCTTTTTTCCTTTGTCCATATAGTGTTTCACCCTTTGGCCATTGACTTTAAATTTCTTTCCATCCTTATTTGCCAATTCAATTGCACCATAGGGGAACACCGTGCTCACTCTATATGGTCCATTCCATTTTGATCTTAGTTTACCAGGAAAGAGCTTCAGCCTTGAATTAAACAATAGTACCAAGTCGCCCATAGTAAATTCTCTTCTCTCAATCTTACGATCATGATACAATTTCATATTTTCCTTGTACAAGGAAGAGCTTTCATACCCGCGAAAATGAAACTCATACATCTCATTCATCTGCTCCAGTCTCAACCTCGCTGCATCTTGCCATCTAGATTTAACCGCTTCAATGTCTACAATGCCTTGTGCTCAAATTCAACCGTCAAGTGGCATGCTTTGCCATACACAAGCTAATATGGAGATGCACCGATTGGTTTTTTAAATGTAGTCTGGTATGACCATAAGGCATCATCCAATCTTCTAGCCCAATCGGTCCTATTGGCATTTACAGTCTTCGCCAAGATGGACTTAAACTCTCGATTTGAGACCTCAACTTGCCTGCTTGTCTGAGGATGGCAAGGTGTTTCCACCTTGTATTTTATCCCATATTTCTCAAGCAGGGCTTTGAACAATCGATTGCAAAAATGGGAACCTCCATCACTAATGATAATCCGAGGTGTTCCAAAACGTAAGAATATGTTCTTTTTCATGAAAGCAGTGACACTGTTACCTTCATTATTGGGTAGCACAATTGCCTCCACCCACTTCGATACATAGTCCACAGCGACCAAGATATAATTTATACCATGAGAACTCATGAATGGATCCATAAAATCAATACCCCAGACATCAAATAATTCGAGCTCAAGGATCGCAGTCATTGGGAGTTCATGCCATCTTGAGATATTTCCTTGCCTTTGGTATTGGTCACATGCCTGGCATAATTATGAGCATCCTTATGAATGGTAGGAAAATAGTAACCACATTAAAAAATCTTGTACATAGTCCACGCACCTCCATGATGACCCCCAACTCGAGATGAATGACATACTTCCAATATACTCAGCATCTCAACCTCAGGAATACACCTTCAAATCAGACCATTCGCATATGCCCTAAATAAATAAGGCTCATTCCAGAAGAATTTTCTCACCTCATGCATGAACTTCTTTGTCTGTTGATACATCATATCTTATGGAACTAGATCATTTGCCAAAAAGTTCAAAAAAATCTGTAAACCATGGGATTAAGTCTTGTGATTCTACCAACACCTGCTCGTTTAGAAAAGTGTCATCAATATCAAGGTAATCCTTCAGTTCTAGCATGAACTCCTCTTCAAGGCGTGATAAATGGTCGGCAACCTGATTCGATGTCCCTTTTTGGTCCTTTACCTCAAAATCAAACTCTTGTAACAGAGGCACCCATCTAATCAACCTTGGCTTAACATCCTCCTTTGCCATAAGATATCTCAGAGTTGCATGGTTAGTATGCACAATCACCTTTGTGCCAATCAAGTAAGGCCAAAATTTCTCGAACGCAAAGACCACCACAAGCAGTTCTTGCTTAGTTACTGTATAATTCTTCTGGGCTGGATTAAGTGCTTTGCTAGCGTAGTAAATAGGATGTAAAATCTTCTCTCTACTTTGGCCAAGGACTGCACCTATGCCACCCCACTAGCATCATACATGACCTCGAATAGAGAGTTTCAATCTGGCGATACAATGATAAAAGCTGAAATTAACTTCTCTTTTAAGCACTCGAATGCCCTTAGGCATGCATCATCAAACATAAATTTCACCTCTTTCTCAAAGAGCTTGCACAATGGATTTGAAATCTTAGAAAAATCCTTGATGAACCTTCTATAGAATCCTGCATGGCCTAAAAAACTATGAGTACCTTTCATGGAAATAGGTGGAGGTAACTTTTCAATTACCTCAATCTCCACTTTATCGACTTCAATCCCATTCTTAGAAATCCGGTGTCCCATCACTATGCCCTATTTTACCATAAAATGGCATTTTCCCAATTCAACACTAAATTACATTCTTCACACCTTTACAAGAAATTAGCAAGGTATGCTAAGCATCCATCAAATGAGTCACCCACAACAGAGAAATTATCCATAAATACCTCAATAGTGTCTTCCACTATGTCGGAGAATATAAACATCATGCAATGTTGAAAAGTGGCATGTGTGTTGTATAGACCAAATGACATCCTTTTAAATGCGAACGTCCCATATGGACAAGTGAAAGTGGTTTTATCTTGGTCTTCAGAGGCGATGGAAATCTAATTGTACCCCAAATAACCATTGAGAAAACAATACCATCCTCTACCAGCAACACGGTCTAACATATGGTCCATAAAAGGCATAGAAAAATGGTTCTTTTTGATCCAAGAGTTCAGCTTTTGATAGTCCATGCAAACTCTCCATCTGGTAACCGATCTTATCGGGATTAACTCATTCTTATCATTCGAAACCACAGTGATTACGCCCTTATTTAGTACACACTAAACAGGACTCACCCACTTGCTATCCGAAATAGGGTAAACTACACTTACATCTAACCACTTGATGATTTTTTTTCTTCACAACCTCTTGCATAGGTGGGTTGAGATAATGTTGATGCTCAATGCTAGGTATACAACCTGTATCGAGCTAGATTTTATGCATGCAAATTTCAGGTGGAATCCTGATGATATCAGCAATGGACCAACTAATGGCCCGCTTAAATCTCTATAGCAGAGAAACTAAGGCCTCAACTTGCCACTCTAATAAGTTTGCTGAAATAATAACCGACAACGTGTTGTTGGCTCCCAGGAAAGCATAATGGAGATGGTAAAGAAGAGCCTTAAGTTCTAAGATGGGAGGCTCCTCTATAGAAGGACGAGCCGGTGTGGTCACTCTATTCTTCAGATCAAGATCAACCTTTTTTGGTGCATAAGTGTAGGAACCCCTACCAACAAGTGCTTTTATTGTCTCTTCATACTCATCGATACCATCACAATCAAAGTTCATGATCACGGCTGCAAGTGCTTCGACCCCCAATCTCTCCTTAATAGGAGTGACCAAATCATCCTCTTCGACCGTATCTATCACAGAGATTACACACAAATCTTTTGGTTACTTCATGGATCGGCATACATTGAAAGTAACTTGTTCATTTAGTCTAAACTTCATTTGCCCAGTTTCCATATCAAAAAATGCACGACCGGTGGTAACGAATGGCCATCCTAAGATAATGGGAACTTTAAAATCAACTTTACAGTCCAAAATCACAAAATCAGTCAAAAAAATAAAAGAAGCCACCTTTACCAAAACATCAAAAAAAAAATCCCATAGGCTTTTTCATAATTTAATCAGCCATGAGAAGCCTCATAGAAGTCGGTTTAGGTGATCCCAATCCGAGCTACTTGAAAACGGGTAGCGGCATCAAGTTAATGCTAGCACCCAAATCACATAGAGCTTTTGCAAAATTATAAGACCCGCTAGTACAAGGAATCATGAATGCTCCCGGGTCTTCTTTTTTCTTAACAAGGGAATGGGAAGTGATTTCACTACAATGATACAAGTTATAAGTAGGATCAAAACTGACAGTCCTTTTTTTTTCACCAAATCTTTCAAAATTTTTGCGTAACCTGGCATTTGCTCCAAAGCCTCAACAAGAGGGATATTCACCGATAATTTCTTTAATATTGAAATAAATTTTTGATATTTTCCCTCTTTGACTTTCTTCTTCAACCTTTGTGGAAAGGTAGGAGGAGGTCGTAGAATAGGCTTCACTACATGCGATGCCACTTTCTTTTTCCCTTTGTTAGACTTAACCTCCTTTTTGGTAACTTGAGGTTCTTGAGCTACTTTGTCTTCAACCACCAAGTTTTCAGTTTCATTTATATTCTCATCATTAAGTACTACAGGATCATCTTCAAGTACTACAGGCATAGGTGGATCAATAGTAGTCTTACCACTTCGAGTAGTTATAGTTAAGCAATGGCCATCGTTTTTGGGATTTTGGATGGTGTTACTCAGAAGAGTGCCTGGTTGACGCTGATTTACAATGGTAGACATCTGCCCAAATTGTTGTTCCAATTGTGGTGGTCGCATGAGATTCCACCTTTTGGTTTATCCCTGAAATGTCTGCTCTGATCTCCTTTAAGCAATTTTCTTGATTTTTTGACCCCTTAATAAGTTTTGCAAGCATGGCTTCCATTTTTGAATTTCCAAATTTAGCATCACTGTTCCCCGGTGGAACATACAAACCATTCTTTTCCTTGTAATTATCTTTTTGCCTCCATTCACCATCACGATCTCTGTCTCTGTCTCTATACCCGAACTTGTTATAGTTGTCTCTGTAATAGTTCCGAACTTGGTTCCCCTACCTCAAGTTCCAATTATCTTGATTAGACCCTTGGCGCGTGGTTCGAAAACATTCCACTTCTCTATCCAAGTATTTAGCTTCCTCTTCAGAATCAGATTCTTCATGCCTAGGTTATTTTCCATGTGCTCTCACCACATTGAATTTTTCCACACATCCAGCTACAATTTCTTTGGCCATCATGCCAATCTCTGTTCTCAATTATGCTACCTCTTGATCCACAGATTCATCCAAAGCCCTTTGTTCTATTGAAGCTTCAATAGCATATGTACCCGCGAGTCTGTCTACTTCCCGAGTATGCCAACCTCGATTGGTTTTAGTGATCTGATCTAAAACCTCGGATGCGTGTTCCTAGCATAAACTCATAAATGCACCTTCAGTGATGGTGTCTGCTACAGCCTTAGTATTTGCATTCAAAGCTCTGTAGAAGATCTCAAGTTGATTCCTACAACTCATCCTATGGTTTCTTGAACCTCAGCCATGTTTCATAAAGTGTCTCTGAATGAAGTTGTCTGAACTTATAAATCTCATCTTTCAATACCAGTATCCTAGAAGGCGGAAAGAATTATTCCAAAAACTGATTTCTCAACTCTTTCCAATTAGTAATAGAACCTCGTGGTAATTCATCCAACCATAAAGTTGCCTCCCCCGTAAGAGAGAATGGAAATAGCCTTAATCAAATTGCCTCTTGACTCACTCTAGGTAGATTATACAAAGTGCAGATTTTGATGAAATTCATCACATGTATGTTTGCATCATCAGTAGGGAAGCAACCAAACACCCCTTTTAAGTTCAAGAGGTGAATCATAGCACTTTTAATATCAAACTAAGTTCCTTCAGCCAGTTCGGGTGGGATAATGGTGCAAGTCTGTACCAGCTCCAAATAGGCTAAATCTTCTTCTAGCTCTTCATATATCAGGGGTTGTTGCACTGTAGGTCTTTTCTATCTTTCCTCAAGTATAGCAAGACATTGTGCTACCTTTTGTATTACTCGATGGTCTTTGTCTTCTTGTCTAGTAGCTTCTTGTCTCATATTCTCATCAGCTATCAACCTAACAGTTATTTCTTCCACAGTCTCCTACCCAACCAAATTATGTGGTCGCTGAATATGAATGTCACCCACAGCTGCAGGATCTTGAACTCCGTCATTACTCACCATTCTTCGATTATTCCATAGAGTTCTTTCAATTTCTTGGTTAAGTGGAATCAAGGGGTTACCTTGACTCCTAGTATTGGGCATACACCAATGTGTGCCCTTAGAAAATTAGAAAAGTAACTGAAGTAACAGCAAAAAATCAACTCCAACAAGCAAAATCAATCAACTCCATAACCGTATTCCCTGGCAATGGATATAAATTTGATGTCTCCTAAATTACACCTCTAAGAAAGTATAAAGCGGTCGTTGTTCAAATATAGAACCCAACTAAGGTTGGGGTCGATCCCACGAGGAATAGGTCAAAATCCAATCAATTTTGTTTGTTTGAGTTACTTGATAAATAAGAAAATAAGTAAAACGGGGTTTTATAAAGTAAACTAGTAATTGTTTGCTGAGGTTGAAATCAAGATAAGAAAAGCATTAGGATTGTGTTCCCCACTAACTTCACAGCTTCATAGGCTCTTCGTACTTGGTGTTCTTTTCAGGTATCCAGCAAGCAGAATTGATAGTCTAAGTATCATCTAACCGACTATGTTACGCCCCTTATAGACTGTTATCCTTAATCACAAAGGTTAATGCATCATGAGTGTTGCTATGTTGCCCCCATAAATGATCCCAATACAGTATTTCCCGTATTATGGCTCAAAGTCAATTAAATGAAGATAACTTCGAGTCATGTTGTTGAATTGATAGTCCTATCCTACTACCCTTGATATAGTCCATAATAGATACAGGATGAGTCCCAAAGCATGCACTTGTTAGAAAGCAATTAATTCATAAGAAACAACAATTCTTGCCCTAATACCCTTCATGAAACACTTTGTACTTCGAACTCTAAGTCGTTAATCTTATATGGTTCCCACAACCCTAGTTATGGGGTTTAGTTACTCATGTTTGTATAAATAAAATAATCATTCATGAATGAAAACATTAATTGAAGCATACAAGAATGAATAAACTCTAAAATCTCAACTTTAATTAAAACCGTAAAAACCAATATTCATAAGATCCCAAGATAGAGACTTAGAATCCCACAAAATAGTGTTATAGAATAATAATAATTTCTAACATGTAAAAATAACCTTAAAAGAGTATTTATAAACCTAATAAATCCTATCCTAAATAAAATAGGAAACTGGTGTCGGTTGCCTCGGACGAGAAGAACATACGATCGTGGGTGAACCCGCGATCGTGAGTTCCTTTCATCTGATATTTGTGCTAAAATTTTTGTAATTATCAAGTCTGGATCTGTTTCCCACGATCACATTGTACGATCATGCCTTCAAGGTACGGTCGTGGGATCCATCGTCTGTTCTCCTTACACTCAACTCTTGCAGGTTGATTTCCCCTATTCATGTAATGACCCTTCAAGTCATTTTCTTGATTTTTGTGTATTTCATCATTTTGAACCTTCCTATAGCGGCTACATGTCATTTATGACTTGTCGGAATTGTCGGTTCGATTATCGAACAGTCCGTTTAGGTTTTAGACTCATTTTCCTGTTTTGGACCTTTCGTTGTTAAGGATTTGGTCTCGGACCAAAACTCCTAGTATAAGATCTCATATGGAAATTTTGATAGTGCCATCAGCTTCAAAACGTTGATTTTAGGATAGAGGGACCCTTGGTCCTATTCTCGAGGCTTCCAAACTCATTTTGGGCTATTGGGTAGATTTGGTGAAAAATGAAACTATAGGTTTGGGCCCCACAATTAATCAAAATGACCTCGGATGGAAATTTTGATGGTTTCGCTGAGTTTGAAATGTCAAATTTGGCATGGTAGCATAGTTCATTTGCACGCACGGGGTTCTGAACGAATCCTGAGCACTCGATCGGAGTCCATCTTGGACTTAGCTAAAATCTAGTAGTTAATATCTGGTGTGACCGCTAAAGATGTCAAGGAGCTAATTTAGCGGTACCAAGCCACTTTAGAGGCCTTGTCCATTTGGGCGAGGACCGCTTAAGCGCTCCCTTGTCCGCTTAAGCAACGGGGTGCCGCTTTAGCGGCCTCAGCCCTTTTGTCGGTGACTACTTAAGAGGTTAATGTCCTCTTTAGCGGTAACCTCTTAAGCGGCCAGGTGTCCGCTTTAGCAGTACCTGAGGGCTGTTATATCCCCTTCTTCACCCAAGTTTCTCTTATTTTCTCAACCTTGTTCCCTCCATTATTGAGAGCATGAGGAGTGAGAAAGAGTGGGGATTCACCCATTGAAGTTAAGGTAAGTTAGCTCATCACTCCTTTGGTTATTATTCATCATTTTACCCATTGAATTCCGTCCCCTTTCATTGTAAATTATTAGAAATTAAGTATTTGAAATCCTAATCTTTGGGGACTGATTTGGGCCCCGATTTGTGCCCCGTTTGTGCTCAACTTTTGAGCAGACATTCCTTGTCCTTCGAGGGACCTCGTGACAGATTCAATTTTTGGACTCCATTAGCGGATCCCACAAGCCCATTATTTACCCTATTTTGGGCTCATAGTATTATATTGCAATATGGGTGTCGTTTTACTCGTGTTGACGTGTAGGTTACTATTTTGATAGTGTGACGTCGATTCAGGATCGTGGAGCAAGGTCGAGCTATTTGTGGACACTTCAAGAATTGTGGTTCAGCATCGAGGTAAGCTTTGGTCTACTTTTCTCTATGAGATTGTGTATGGTATAGATTGCATGCTAGGTAGGGATCATAGGATGGCTTATGACTAGTATATAATGACTTAGCCTATTTAGGAAATCTGAGGTATAAGTGTGACCCGAACCTTGGCACAGGGTGGTTGTTAAGGTGATAGAATACTATTACCCTTGATTATAAGAATGATAACCATAGTGGATGATTAAAGATCCTTTAGTATAAGGTTTACCATTCCACTTAGTAAATTGGGTAGTATTTCCCCGATTAAATCCTTTACTGACTTTATGCCTCTATTTATTGTAGTTTCCCCAGTTATGAGGCGTTATTATGTTGATTATGTATTTTGGACCCGAGGCCATGGTTACGATGCCAGTTGGACTTCAGGTGAGTATTTTATCCCTAAAGGGAACATAATTCTAGACTACAGACGCTTAGGTACTTATATTGGTATTGTTTGGATACTGGTGATGGCATGCATACTTTTAGGCATATTCATGCTCACTTACGAGTATGATTCCAACCAAAACCTTGATTTTACTACTATTTCCAAAAAGGGATTTATTCCCACTTTTCACTTTAAATATGGATTGTTTTATAACGGGAATTGTACCACCTTATTTACTGGATTATGCATTTTTGGGACTAAAAATGAGGTTTTAGAACTTCAACTGAGGATGATTCTGGTTCATTATTTATCCACTCATTTTACCACTACTATTTACTTCGGTCGAGGGATATTTCGACCCTTTGTACATGATTATGATGATTTAGTCCCGAGCATGATCTCGGGCAATGGATTTACGAATTTATATCCTTTTAGTCGTGCTTCTAGTCCGTGCACTAATTTTATATATATATATATATCCCCGGTATTGGATGGAGTAGATTAATTATGATGTTTATTGGAAGTCCCGGATCGCTACCAGGCAGTGTATATGGATTTTTCAAATCCCCTAAGGGGCCCCTTCGTCCGAGAGCCATCGTCCCAAAGAATCTTAGTCACCGTAGGTCCTACCTTTGAAAGATAGGTGAGCTGGAGGAGGTGAATACACTTGGTACGGTATGGTTTGCGATTGTGGAACTGGTTCGAGTCTGGTGTCCCCATTATAATTATGCAATTTCGATTTATGTTGCATTCATCCATTTATATGTATTGCCTATCACCAGTATTGTTGTTTGGCGCCTGTATCTATCGATCTTATGGGGCCGTGTATAGGTACAGGTTACGGTTTCTATTTGCTAAGTGTTTTCGTGAACCTTCCGAGCTTAGGGAGGTCCGGTTAGGTACTTGTTTGCCCGGACTAGCCGGTTACTTTATTATTGATTATTATAGTTCGTTCATGGCAGGTTGGTTGTGGAATGATACCTGAGATTGGAGGTACGTCCTGATTCCTTTATCTTCTCGGCGAGTTATATTATTTCTCCCTGGATTAGTCACCCCTTTTTGGGTAGAGGGTTGATGAGACTAGTGTTAGCCCCTTTACTTGGCTATGGACCTCGGGAGGTTAGGTTGACTCCCTTAGGTAGATACCTTTGAGTTAGCCCTACATGTGTGCATATATATATATGTATGGTATTACCGTATATCCATTTCTTCCTTGGTCTATCCATGTTTTATATATATCCTTGGCCTTGCATACTAATATATATACACTTCCTTCCTCTTCATTTGTATATTGGCTAGTGATATACGGTATTATGCTTTAGTCTCGGATTATTGTTAGGATGGGATAGAGTATCCTTATAGCTCTATTATACCATCATGTTTAGTTGCTTGGGTAATTTCCTGTAGTTACATTCATGTCTTCATGTTATTTATGCTTACATTATTTCTGGAGCTCAGTCAGTCGTTGCCTACTGAGTACCACGTGTTTGGTACTCATACTACACTTCTGCAGCCTGCAGGTTATAGTATGAGTTATTTTTGTTGATGTGTGTATATCGTGTGGAGCAGCTATGGATCAGAGACTTGGGGTGGGCTCCTGACGTTTTGGAGCATCCCTTCTCTCTCGCTTATTGTAGACTGTTCTTTATGTTGTATCAGAGATGACTTGTATATATATACTATTTTCCTGTATTTCATTTGTACTCATGTTGTATTAGAAGCTCTTGTACTGGCTCCACCAGGTTTTGGGGTTATATTAGTCTTGTTATTATATTTATTCCATTATTTCCTTTATTTCTATCAGTAGTCCATTACTAGCTGTTCCGGACTACGGGTTGGCTTACCTACTAGAGGATTATAGTAGGTGCCATATGACCTGAGAAATTGGGTCGTGACATTTCATCTCATGACCCCATTGCATAATCGTGACATCAACTCATGATCATAGGGTCTTTCGTCAGTTTTACTCCTGCATGTGGCATCTCTGATTTAACCTACGAAGGCCTAGGCACGATCGTGGTAAGGCTCGTTTGATGCCCTTGATGTCCAGTTTTCAGCATTTTTTTCTCTAAGTCCTCAAGGCCTGCAAACACTAAACAAACACATCAAATCCATAAAAAGTACCCTCTAACTTGTAAATATTCCTCATTTTAAGCATCTCAAGTACCGTAAATCCATGGTACATCACCCTTTGACACCTTTTGTGAAGGCTCGGCATACCTACTCGATGCTGTAAACCAGAACTCTATCCCATCATGGAAAGATACTTCATGGAGGTCACCTTTGGATAGTCTGTAGAAGGCCAAAAATAAATACAAGAAGCTTTTGGGGAGACACAATTTTCCCCGAGTGTCCATCTATATCAATTCCTTTGCTGAGGGAATGACTTCATCATAAAAGGACCTGTGAACAGGAAGACCTCCAATTGTCCATAAGTCCCAAAGAGATATGGACATTTCTCCGATGAAACTGGAAAGTGTATTGGTAGATGAACGTCAAAGCTCACAAAAAGCATGAAGCACGTTGTTGTCATAGTCAAATGTAAATAAAGATATTATATACGGCGTCCTAAGCCTTGATGAGCTCCAAATATTCATTATAGCGAGGCAGTACATCCTCTACCCATTCCCAGTATCCAGGCACATAGCAGACGTTACCAAAACCAAAAGACACAACACTCCAATTGCTAAGGCATTCCTTATGAGGAGAAGATTCAGCCAGTGCAATTCCCTTATGAATTGCTGATTTCAGTAGAGAAACATTCATACTAAGGACCTGACATGAGAAATTTCCTATGAAATCTTTGTTCTTCACTTGCAACCATTCCTTAAGGTGAATTCGGCAAATAACCCGCTGTCAAGTCAGAAGCTGCCAATCACTGGAGGAAGAACCTTCATGGTAAGGATTTTGGCATTCAGATTTCGCTGGTCACTCACTATCTCTAGATGAGGATGCGTCATATTACGATCATGGAATTGCATCATGTTGCGGGAAACTAGAGCCGTATAACGTCATCTGAAAATTTTCAAAAGAAAATAAAAGGAAAAGGTTAGGTTTGTAAGTTCATAACTTCAATCTGGCAGCTATTTGAAGGCTGACTTCAAACAAATATCTGAATGAATATAGATGAAAGTTGATGGTGGATTTCATATATGATGTAGATTTATGAACCTTATTTCCAATGCCATAAACCACTCGTGGTTTCGTTGTTCCTAAGTCAAGATAAAATATTTATTTTGCAAGGCCACATGAAGCCAACACAGTCAGCTCATCAGAATTTCAGTCCGAATTCAAAAAATTACTTGGGATAGTTTAGGATCTGTTTGATCATGAATTTTGGGTATATCGTAGCTCTGTGAGTCTAATTTTTGAAACATCAAACGGATTAAAATTTTATCATTTATGCTGCAAGATATAAATTTTCTACCACAGGCGCGTAGAGCTGTGAAAAAGTGACAGAAATCATATGTAAGAGAAGGAATTACATTACGGATACAGATTCAATTGAGCTGGACAGTGTCGTAAATTGATAACCAACCACCATAGGAACGTGGATATTTATAGATGTCAAAAGAAGGTGACATAAGTTTGGTTCCTATAAATTATGAGAAATTATAGTTATGGAAAGTTTTCATTGGAACCAAAATTAATGAAAATTTCTCTTGGGACTAAATTATGGAAAGTTTTCATGGAAACCAAATTATGAAAAATTTCTATGGAAACTAGATTATCGAAAGTTTCCTTTGAAGCCAAATTATGGAAAATTTTCTATTGGAGCCAAATTTTAAAAAGTTTGTGTTAGAGTCAAAATATGGAAATTTTTTGAAAAAATTCATTCTATTCGTATGAACATTACCCATAAGTTTTCATAATTTGTAGTCCTCCATATGGAAGATTCACCATATACGTATACAGTGCCTCAATTGGAAAGTGACTTTTCACAATTCGCACTCTCGGAATGCCACGTTCATAAGTTGGCTATCCACAATTTTTTTTTTGTAGAGTCTTGATAATATCTTTTGATACAAGGCTTGGTTTTCTCAGCCACCAAACGAAAAAGGGATCTTATGCAATAATCCTCCGTAAGATGAAAATACTTCAAACCAAAAAATATATATGTATACGTATATGTATGTATAAATTAAGTTGGTGAATGATCGGCAGTCAAGCGAATCTCTTGTAAATAAGAGAATGCTATCAAGAAGACTATGGCATGTATTGACTTGGATAGCTTCAACATGTCGACGTAGTCATTTCGTATGGAGCTTCAAACATTTCGTAAGAAGTCAATTACGTGAAGAAAAAAAAAAAGAATGTTCGCTTAACGAATACTTCAAGTCTCGTCTCTAAAGGTTTGACAAGTCGTGCACCTCAACAAGCCTTGAAGCATGGGGGCATTTGTAGATAGTGAAATTTTATCCGATAAATCCATATTAAAATTTGGATCTAATCTTAAATTCATGACATGTCGATCCAGTCAAATTATTGGATTAATAGTTAAATTAAAATTATATGATTTAAATGAAGTCCAATTACATTTGGGTCAGCATGTTAAGTTGACAAGATGAGCCCAACTCATGCTCTTCAAGCTGAAGTTCCACTAGGTTTATTGGAGACCAAAATACCCCCAAGTCGTAGCTCATGCCTCTATAAATGGGTCTTGACTAAAGAAGAAGACACACAAATACATATACACCCATAGAGAAGCTCTCATCTTAATTGGTGATCCGCAAGCCTTCCGCATACTAAGAAGTCCTCTTCTCCAAGTGGTGAGCCGCAAACCTCCATACCTCTCTGATTGTGAACAAAGCTTGGCTTCGCATTCGTGATGAAATCCAAACAAATATCTCGTCGATTCAAAAATAAGGTGAAGAACGTGAGGAGAAGAATCAGAGGATTACATCTTTTTATTTGAGATTCTATAAAGATTGTAACCCGCGCATATTTTGAAATAAAATACTCTTGTTTGTCGCTATTTTCCTTTTCTTGATTGCTATTTTTCAGGAAAGAAACTTAGTCACTTTCAGCTCTCTCTCTAACTCAAATTAAAATCAATGCAACTAATACTTGATACAAAAATACTGAACAACAATATCGTATCTTGTTTTTATCATTTGAAAATGAACTGCTAATTATATCATAACCAGAATGTTTCACTTCAAACATCTTTAGCAATACATGATTTTTAATAAAAATCATACAAAATTATTTTAATAAAATTTAGTCACTAAAATCACTTTCGATTTAGTATGATTAAATCTATGAAAATCATTGTTATATTTTTCATCGAGGACAGTAAATCGACACTGATATAATAATAACCAACATTAGTTAATGAACATAGCGATAAACATTTGACCAAAAATTGTTTGAGAGATTTCCCGATAGTTCTTACGAGCCGACTTAACCTCATTACCTTTAATAATTAGGGAAAAGGACGCCACATGGCCCATTAAAAAATAAATGGCCCATGTTTGGGCTATTGAACATAGAGTGGCCAGTCGGTCCAAGCTAATTCCAAAAAATGGTCAGTCAGCCCAAACTAATTCTAAAAATGGTCAGTCGAAAACTGTATCAATATAGTATATGAGTTATATTAATATGGTATATATGGTACAGAAACTGTATCAATATGGTATCAAAATTGTATCACTATGGTATATGAACTATATATGCATATGTTTTTCTATATAAACTATATGAATGTGGCATGGGGACCGTATCATTATGGTATATGAAGTGAAAAATTTTATCATTCCAGAGAAGAAGATACACATGGCTACCTCATGTTTTGGCATGCATGTAAATGCCAAATGTCTTTTTTTGCAACTCATATAAGTACACACCTAGTTAACTTCTAATCTCCCCTCTTAACACATAATTTATATTTTCTGAATTGTCAATTACGTATGTGCTTTAACATGAACAAAAAGATTAAAAGTTAGATACCGAAATTAAAGAATAAAAACTAACGAAAAAAACAAAAGCATCAAGCGACGACAACGTCAAACACCAAAGGCTATAATTTGGAAATTTAAATTCAATGGCTATTTCATGTCCATTATTTCAGTCGAATGGCTACTTTTGTCCTTTCCCCTAATAATTAATGATCTCTTGTCCTCACTTGCCTTTTTATGGGGACTGTATCCACAACCTCTACTTATCCTTTGAATGCGTCTCTACACCAACACATTTAATTTGATGATCGCGAGCACAATATTTGGACCACTCTTGATTATCTCCACTCTCAATATTATTTGTAGGTCAAACACATCATCAGCCTTCTAAATTTGGCATCAATTTTTATTTTGACACCTCAACTAACTAGTATTCATTTTAAACACCTCAACTAATGTCCCGCTTATCATTTTGACACTTTTTGCTTATATGGTAAAGTGAGTGAATCACACTCACTAGTAGCGCGTGAAAGACTAGTTTAGGCATTATTTTTGCTTTATTTTTCTCTTTTTCTTCTTTCTCATTTCTCCAGTCATTATCTATCACCACTGAACCAAGCTTAAACTCAAATATGTTCTTCAATGATCTCTCAGTAGCAGTAACCCCTCTCTCCCCACGTCATAATTTTATTTTTTTCTTAATAAAAATTAATTTACAACCATCTTTTCAGCATAAAAAGAAAAGAGCTATATACTCAAAAATTGAACTTTAAAATTTTGATGTCGAAAATTTGAGGAGACATACAAAATTCTCAAAAAAATAAAAAAAAAATATCTGAAAGCTGCTCATTCCTCTAGTTTTTCCATACCCATGTTTTATTTTTAGAAAAAAAAAAACAAAAACCTCTCTGCTATGTTTTTCAAGCTTTTTATGTGTTTTGAGTTTGCTATGTGTTTTGGATTGACAGAAATTTGAAGAACGATGGTGATTAGAATTTGCAAATCTTCAATTTTTTTAGTTGTTGTTTCTTTATTTGTTGAGTTATTGTAAGAAATGATTTGCAAAAGAATTTCAAATGAGTGAGTTTTTCTGTAAGAGATGGAGAGAGCTTGGTGGTATGGGGGAGAAGACGATGCGGGACGCGAGGCGGAGAGGGGGGTTAGGTGTGTCAGAAAAGACGATTTATGAGAGGGAGGGGGGGTTGGGTATGTTAGAGAAGACGATTTGTTGGGGGGTGGGGGTGGGGGTAGGGGTGGGGGTGTTGGAGAAGACAACTGGGGGGAGGGGGGCTGCAAAATAGATTTTTTTAAGTAGTCTTGTAATTATTTGAGAAAATGTCAGGTGTCAGCAATTTATTGGTCACTTTGTCATGTGTTTTAACCTTTATTTTTTTTCTTTAATTTGTTTGGGTATGTGTATAATGATGTGGAAAATTTAAATGAGTTGGCTCAATCTAATTAGTCAATTAATCCACGTAGGCAACGTTTGTTACACACGCGCCTAGATTTTCTTTTTAAGTCTGTGCGAAAAGTGTCAAAATGACACATCGGGACACTAGTTTAGATGTTTAAAATGAATAATGGTTAATTGAGGTGACAAAATAAAAATTGGTGTCAAGTTTAGAAGGCTAACAATGTGTTTGACCTTGTTTATAATTGTCGATGATATCCTATAAATTGTTATGATATTACATTGAAATAAAACATGTAAGATGATTTATTTTTTATCCATCAAAATTTTTAATGAACAAAATTACTTTCACTCGCTTAAATCTTTGATGATAGAATTACAAAATATCTATACTAATAGAATATGATAAATATACAATTGAATAGTCAAAACAAAACAAGCATATCGAAATACTGATTTTATGAAGAAAAAAAAATCTAGCTCCTCTCCATTTTTATAATATCTATCTCTCTGATTTTTTTATTTAAATGAGAGAAATATAACATTTCTCTAAAAAAAAATTATTTAAATAAGAGATATATGACATAAATTAAATTGATAATTGAAATTTAATTAATATTGAAATAGATTATAAGAGGAATAATAATCTATCTATCTATCTATCTATCTATATATATATATATATAGAAAGGAGGGCTTCAATTTGGCGACGTGACGCTCTAATATTTGAGTATTGCTATTTATTTTTTTCCCAGATTTTTGGACTTTTTTAAAAAAAAAAAAAAATTCAGGTTAAAAAAGTGTAATAATTCATTACTTTTCAGTTTTAATATCCATAGGTTCCTTTCCCCATTTAACCCAATTAACTAGTGAATGGTTTCCCTGCTGTTGATCATCATTAGGTAACATTAATGTACGTTACTTTTCCTTACCGTTCTCAATTTACTACCATCTTTGGTACTCCCTTCATTCGATTTTACTTGTCACAAATTTTTTAATTTGATTTTCGCTTTTACTTGTCATTTTTCAATAATCAAGATAGACAACTTTTATTTTTCTATTTTACCCTTAGCATTAATTATTTTTTCTCCAAATTAATTCAAGACACAATAGTAAACATCATTTAATAAAGATACTATGGTAAAATAGCTACGTTATTAATTTTTTTTTTTTTAATGGATGTGCAAGTCAAATTGTGACAAGTAAAAGCGAACGGAGGGAGTACAATTCATTATCATAACTTCTAAGGCCATCACCATGAATCAATAATTTATAACTTCTCATTAATCTAAATTCTCTTAATTATAGGTCTGAGCTGTCTCTTCCTCTTCTATAGATTTCTTCTCTAAAAAATTTTACAACAACAACATACCCAGTATATTTCTACATAGTAGGGTCTGGGGAGCGTAAAGTGTACGCAGTCCATACCACTACCTCCGAAGAAGTAGAGAGGTTGTTTCCGATAAACCCCCGGCTCAGGACTCTAAAAAAAAAAAATGTAACTATAAAATTTTAATTGTTGAAAGTTGATGAATGTACAATTCCTCTTTGCTACAATATTTTTTCATCAGTTTCGTTTCATTTGCATCTCCGTTTCTTCTTTCATTGGCTATCTTCATGTATTTCAGGTTTGCTTGTGTTCCATATTAATTCATTCTTTGTTCTGCGCTACTACTTTGTTGTTTTATAAGCTTTGGTGTATCTTATGTGTATATATAGTGTAAGTAGTATAACATAATCTTCATATTTTGTTAGCAACTTCAAGATGATAATGCCAATATAGTTACTGTCCATCTTGACCCATTTTCGTCATTCCTTTGTATTCTATTTGCGTTCATTTACTTAGTCAACAAAATAAACCCTTCTGGTGATTTCGAAATTTTCGATAACCTTTTCTAGTCGGAAAACCTACAGCTGCCACCGGTGCTATGGCCGGCTCGGTCACTGGGCAGTCTGATGGGCCTCAATTTTTCCGGAACTACAACACCTAAATTCCTCAAAGAAACCTAGTTTGCCTATTGAACCTATGGATTTGACTGATGCAGTCGCGGAAGATAAGGAGCATACCATCAACAAAGCAGAAGACAATAATAACAAAATGAAATACGTGGATCTTATGAAACCTAAAGAGTTATAGCAAAACAATAAAAAGCCCTTAGGAGATGTCATTCCTATGAAGCAAGTATCATATGTCAATGGAATACCACTGGTAACTTGGACTGAGGAGGAGGTTACCAAGATGAATGACTTGGAAGATTTACAGATGGCGGTGACTGGTAAATTTTCCTATGATTGGCCAGAATTGGAGGATCTTAGAACGCAAATTCCTAAACAATGCAATGTAAAGGATGATTGTAAGATTGGTCTTCTTTGAAATAGACACATATTGATGAGGTTCAACTTGATGGAGGACTTTGTGAATATAATATCCAAGAATATTTACTACATTACAGGGAAGGATGGTGCGGCCTATCAAATGAGACCCCTCATCTATGATGCTAAATTCAAGCATGATGAAGAAACGACATAGGCCATGGCTTGGATTTTCTTCCCGGACTTACTATGAACATTCTTTGTAAAGGAATCTATTTTCTCATTGGCTGCTGCAGTTGGAAAGCCTATTCATCTAGATATGGCTACTATCAATAAAACTAGACCAAGTCGTACGAGGGTCAAAGTTCAGGTGGATTTGGAAGCAACACTACCTGACTATGTGGAGCTAGAGGTGGTGAACAATAAAACAAATGATGCTAGAGTTCAAAGAATCAAAATACAACATGACATGCACCCTAAGTATTTTCATACTTGTAAATTTCAAGGCCATGAGGAAAGAGAATGTAGAAATCTAGATCCGGAGTTGAAGAAATAGTCTCAAGAAGATGATAAGGAAAATACTAACATAAAAGAGGATGCCACCCCTGTGCAAAGTAGATTCATTAAAGGTAAGGTAGTCATATCTAAGTGGAACCCCACATAAATAAGGTTTAGATTTGAGAATGGTGAACTATTGAAATCGCCTACTGGTGAAAAGGTACAGACCTGTAACAACATCAAAATGACCAATTTTTTTAGGATTTTACAAGAAGAGGAAGAGAGTACTAGGGATCTACCAAAATGGGGTAATAAGGGAGCAAACAAAGATGAGGCCAACATCAACAAGAATGCAGTAGTAACAACATAAACAAGCAACACAAAAATAAATAATAACATAGTACACACAAACAAGCAGACTGATAAGGTAAATAATGCTGAGGGAAATAGGGAAGACATCTCTACTAAAGAGTGGATCACAAGGGTAATGAAAATGATGTCATGACAGCAGCTCCACAAGAAGTTGATTATACAAAGGCAGTGGAGAATCCACCTGAACAATAAAGCAGCAAAGAGAGTAATCAGTAAGGGCAACATTTAAGCAAGGATGAAGAGAAGCAGTTAGGGCAATAACAAGTGCAGGATTTGGATTTATCACAAACAAATGTAACAGCACCACTAACAACAAGAAGCACAGCAGTTGAGGGTGATAGTCAGGAAGACAAGGTCTAAGATACAGCTGATACTGAGCCAGATAATAGAGAGAATAGGGAGAGTGTGACAATAGCTGAAGGACTTGACATTTTCATAGCATCAGTGAGTAGCCCTACAAAACAAATGGAGCACAATGAGAAAGTGTTGCAGCCAAAGATAATTGTAGGGAAGGGGAAAGAAGATGTAACATATTTAATACATAATGATCAAAACCCTTTTGGCAGTTGTAGAGATCCATATTGTTATGCAAACTGATGAATCTATGATTTCTTTAGGTGAAATTGTATCACCTAATAAAGCTTTGCATTACATACTTACTCATAATATCAGTGAAATAGAATGGACATCAATTAAAAAAGATGAGAATGACAAAGCAGATATGCAAAATGAAGATCAGATTGCAGAGATACTGATATCTTACCAATAGCTCTAAAGAACCTTAAATTATCCAGAAAAGGGAAAACAAAGGAATGGAGATGTGTCTCATCCTACTAGGGTGTAGCCAAAGAGAAATGTGGGATCCAATAACTCTAATAAATGATGAAAGCTTTTGTTTGAAACATAAGGTCAGATAAGTCACAAAAAGCTTTTCAGAGAGTGCAAATATTGCACAAGTTCCATAAGTTTGCTTTTGTGACTTTACTTGAACCTTTTCAGCATTTCAGACATATTAATAAATACAAGAACAGACTACAGATGAAGGTAGCAACTTACAATAGAAATGGTCAAATTTGGGTGTTTACCAATTATGGTTATGATGTGATAGTTTTGAGTGAGTCTGATCAATAATTAACTTTGAAATTGTTGAATTTGGCTTCTGGTGTAGTGCTTGTTACATCCTTTGTATATGCTAAATGTGACAGAAATCTTAGGCTTGAGTTATGGGATGACTTGTAAAGTATATCTCATGGTATGACTCATCCATGGCTAATAGGCAAGGACTTTAATGTGGTGTTGAATAGGGAAGAGACGATAGGTGGAGTTCATATTCAAAATGCTGACACTGATGATTATCTAGTGATCTTGTTCAAATGCCTTTCAAAGGCAACCCTTTTACTTGATGGAATGGTAGAGCTAGTGATGATTGAATTTTTGAGAGGCTTGATAGAGTATTAAGAAATAATGAATTTCAGAGAATTTTTGCTTAACTAGAGGTGGAACATTTTCTAGAAATGGATCTGATCATGCACCACTTCTTGTTACTTGTCAAATTGAAGCTCCTAATTTCAGTAACCCTTTCAAATTCCTTAATTTCTGAGCCTCTTATGAATCTTTCAAAGAGGTGATTAGATTAAATTGGGATTTTTTTTGTATCAACTAATCCTTTTTTGGATTTCAAAAAGAAGATTAAGAATCTTAAAAAACTCTTACTTGGTGGAGTAGAGCTACTTATGGAGATATATTTCAGCAGTTATTGATCAGAGAAGACATTACAAGAATCAAAGAAAAGCTATTTGATGAAGATCCTACTTTTAAAAATAGAGTGGTAATGTAGAGAGCAAAGTCTAAGTACAACAAATATCTTGCATTGGAGGAATATCACTGGCAACAGAAGGCAGGTTATGAGTCATTTGAAAATAGAGATAGAAATACAAGGTTCTTCCATAGTGTGGTGAAAGGTAGAAGGCATAGCTTACAGGTAAATAGAATTCAGGACCAAAATGGTGACTGACTGGATAACCAAGGGGATACTGCTAGTGCAGCAATTGACTTTTATCACAAGCAGTTTACGCAGGAAAGGGATTCAACTCAATTTCATCTACTGTCCCATATACCATAAATGGTCAGTGCTAATGATAATGTGGATTTAGGAGTCATTCCAAACTAGAATAAAGTTAGAAATGTTATTTTTAATCTCAACAGAGACACTGCTTATAGACCTGATGGCTTATCAGGTAAAGTTTTTCAAGAATGTTGGGATATTATTAGATCTAATATTGTGAGAATGGTACATGATTTCTTTGTAGGTAATTCTTTGCCAAAATCAATAACTCATAAAATTTGGTCCTCATACCAAAGAAAGCTATTATTAACACTTTCTCTAATTTGAGGCATATTAGCTTGAGTAATTTTGTGAATAAAATTATGTCAAGAATTGTTCATGACAGAATAGAAAGGGTACTACCAAGGCTTATTTCTCCTAATTAGTCAGGGTTTGTCAAAGGGAGAAGTATTATTAAAAATGTACTTCTTACTCAAGAAGTGGTGACTGACATTGGGAAAAGAGGAAAACCTACAAATATAGTTTTCAAGCTGGATATAAAAAAAACTGTATGATAGAGTTTGATGATTCTTCCTAATGAAGGTACCGAGAAAGATGGGGTTTTCAAACATGGAGGTTGACATGATATGGAGGCTGATTTCCAACAACTACTATTCAGTTTTGATAAATGGTAGATCACATGGTTTCCTCCACTCTACTAGGGAAGTGAAGCAGAGAGATCCCTTACCTCCTGCCCTATTTATATTATCATTTGAAGTCCTTACTAGGGCTCTAAATTCATTGTTCTTGGATGACTTATTTGTGGGATATGGGATTCCTAAATGGAGCCCTAATTTGAACCATCTTGCATATGCTGATGACACTATTATTTTCTCCTCTGCAACTGAATGGTCATTGATGTCGCCCAAAATATGTCTCCTAAGAAGTATAAAGCGGTCTCTGTCAAATATAGAACCCAACTAGGTTGGGGTCAATCCCACAGGGAATAGGTAGAAGTCTGTTTAGAATACTAGATGGAATAATTGGAAAATAAGTAAAACTGGAGGATTTTTGTGAATAAAAAGTGACAGTAATGATTGCTGATTATATCGAGTTTGTAGACAATGAGAAAAATACACTAGGACTGTGACCCCCAATGATTCCTTAACTCCACGGGTTACTTGTGCTAACAAAACCGTCCCGCTATATGGCATACAAAATCTGACAAGATATGTTCATCTAAACATCTCTCGACCTTGGTTAGATGAATTTCACTCTTCTCCTCTCGATCTCCGAGTGTCGCACTACTAACCCTTCTCCTGGATCTCAGATAACTATTCCCGCTAAGGCTCAAGTTATTAGATGAAGGTTGATAGCTTCAAATCTCTATTGTTATCTCCTTTTCCCAATCTCTACATCTCTCTCGAGCAAGTCTAAAATACAGGAGAGTTTCTAACGTTTGCAACCGTTAGAAAGCAATCAAAACGAAGGAAACAACAATACATGCATTCACAGTGGTTCAGAATTGCTTTGCACTTAATCGGTTTTGTTAATTCCTAATGGTTCACACAACCCTAGTTAATGAGTTTAGCTACTTATAATTGTAAGAACATAAGAAAAATTCAGAGATGAAAACACAATTGCACACTCACAATAATGAAGAAGAACTGAAATCTCAATTATCAATAAAACTCAAATTAGGGTCTGTAACTACAAAACCAAGAATATGTTTATAAACTCAAAAAAAATATGAAATAGCTCTCAAAACAATGTAATGTCTCTTTGTCGCACATAGGACTATACAGGGGTATTTATATATACAAAGCTAATCCTATCCAAATCATAATAGGAGAACAGAGTCGGTAATTTCCACGGTATCATGAATTGGTGTCGTGGAACCAAGTCACGCCATGTAGGTTGGTGTCGTGGAACCAAGGCACGCCATGTAGGCTGAGAGTTGACCCACGTGAGTGGAACTCATGGCACGTGAGTGGTGTCTTGACTCCCACTCCGGTGCAGATTCTTGTTCTTTCATCTTCAGACACTTCATTCTCGGGCTTGATTCTTCCTTTTTGATTATTTTGCCTTCAAAAACCTGTTTTCCTGCAATGTAGGACAAAAACCACATCATACCAACCAAATACACCCAAGTTATTGCATATTTCCCTTGTTTCAAGCATCGAAAGTGCCATGTAACCGTGGCGCATCAGTCATTGAAGAATATTATGAGTATTTTAAAAGATTATGAAAGTCAGTCAAGTCAGAAGGTGAACATGGAAAAGAGTTTGTTTTACATACACAAGAATGCAACCAGAAATATAGCAGAGATGGTGGAGCACTGCTTAGGTATGAATAGTGGTCATTCCCTATGAAATATCTGGGCTACCCTATTACTCATACCAGAAAGAGGAAGGAACACTATGCAAAATTGATAAAAAAGTGAAAGGTAAATTACAATCTTGGAAAGTCAAGATACTATCATATGATGGTAAGGAGGTTTTAATTACCAGTGTGCTTTAAAGTACTACTATTTATGTTTTGTATGCTATTGTTCCACCTATTTGTGTCATTACAGATCATCATAAAACTTTTGCTAAATTTTTCTGTCGCAATAAAGAAACAGGTAGGAGCAAGCATTGGGCAGCATGAAATAAGGTATGTTTTCCTAAGAAAGAAGGAGGTCTAGGTTTTAGATCTCTGTTTGAAGTCTCTCAAGCACTGTATACTAAAGTTTGATGGAGGTTTAGAACTTATAATAATGTGTGGTCTAATCTTTTTTGGAATAAATATTGTAAGAAGCAAATTCCAGCCCTTGTGGATTAGAAAGAAGGATCATAGGTTTGGAAAGATGTATCAATGAACAGGGACAAGCTTGAAAAAGTTATTTAGTGGGAACATAAAGGGGGTACTTCTAGCATTTGGTTTGAAAATTGGACTAATCTAGGTCCTCTTTACAAACACCAATCAGAAGTACACGCATGTCATAAAATGACGGATATTGAAGTATTCCTTAATGAAGAGGGGTGGAACTTTGAAGAAATGAAGATTGATGTTCCTGAGTATGTAGTAGCATATATTAGGAATAATTTGAGTCAAAGTAAATTATCTAACCAATGAGATAGACCTTGGTGGATTGGTACTAGCACATGTTTGTTTAGTGTCAAAAGTGCATGGGATCTGTTGAGGAATAAAGATGAGATTTTTGATGATTTGAAGAGATTATAGTGTAAGAATTTACCTTACAAATTCTCCTTCTTGGCTTAGAGAATTTGGGAAGATAAAGTGCCAGTGTCACAATTGATGCATTCATGGAATACTAATATCTCACAGTTTTACAGGTGTTGTGAAAAGGGGGGAACTGAAATCATAGAACACTTATTCTTGAATGGAGAAATTGCACAATCTACTTGGATATACTTCTCAGGTGTAAATCCTCTCTCAAATCTCAAGCAAAATATCAGGAAATGATGGAGCTTTGAGGATAATATTAGAGTTAAAGGGGTTTATCAGATCATGCCCATTCTAATTCTGTGGTTCCTTTGGAAAAGAAGGAACATAGTTACGCACGGGGGAAAATATTCAGCTGCCAAGGTTAAGTGGGAGTCACTCAAACTTTGAGGAAGTTCTTAAAGGCCAGATTCAGTATTCAGAGTGAAGGTAAAAACTGGCCTCAAATTGTTGAGGATCTAGAGAGATGTAGACCTGTTTTTACCTTCAAGATTGTTAAATGGGTTCCCCCTCCTACACACTGGAATGGTTCAAATGTAATACTAATGGGGCTTCTAGGGACAATACTGGCCCTAGATCGACTATTTTTTGCATCAGAAATTCAGAAGGAGATTTTATTTTTGCAAAAAGAGTGAAGCTGCTAGATACTACTTAGAGAAGGGTTGACCTATTGTAGGGATAACAATCTTAACAATGTTATTATAGAGTCTGATTCTTTAGTTTTAGTCCAGATTATTCAAGGGGTTTCGAAGGAGTCTGATTCTTTAGTTTTAGTCCAGATAATTCAAGGGGTTTCGAAGGTTCCATGGAACATAGGAGTGGAAGTGGAAGGCATTAACAATATAAAGGATTCATTGTCAGTAAGAGTACAACACTCCCTTAGGGAGGGAAATACTCTTGCTGACTTTTTTATTAACCTAGTTTTCTTTTTTGCAGGTGATTATCAATTCAGTCATTTTGAAAATGTTCCTAGCATGGGGAAAAAGATACTTATTTTAGACAAGCAACGCACTCCAAACATTAGAAGAAGGATAGTTCACAACACATGAGAAATTAACAAGATATTAGTATCTCTAAGCAGGTTAAAGCTATGTCTCTCTGATTAAAATAAATAGCAATGCAAGCGTAATAGAAAAATTCTAATCTGAAGACATTTCATGAGCTTATACTATCTGCACCTATGAGAATTTTAGCTGTCACCCGATGGTAAACCAATATTAGTTGTAATTTATGCCACTTCACTTAGACTTCTCAAATCAGGAAGCAGACCAAAACCTGCAAAGGAAGAAACAAAAGATGACCAACTAATAGCTTGATTACTTCCCTCTTGAACTCGAATCTGATAGTGGTATTATCCTCAATAGAGGCTCAGCCCATCGATATGGTGTTAAGAGGTATAGGGATTAAGCTAATAGGAAGGTCATAAGAGCTTAAAACTTATCGCAGATTAGATGAAAGCTCTGACATAGGCGAGGATACCTTAGCTTAGAGGTTTTCTTCCATCATCATATCTAGCAAACACAGTAGACACAAGATCGATGAATAAAAAATCAGCAGCAATAAGAAAGAGAGGCATCTTGTTTCAGCTGAATCTGAGCAACAAACAGTGAGCTATAAACTTGCTCAGATCATCATCACTGCTAGAGCTCAAGAGAAACAAGATCAAGAACAAGAGAATCGATATCCACAAGATAGAGATAGGCTTCGAGAAGGTGAATATTTCCTAAAGAAGCCTCTTCAGCTTCCCACTTTCCCTTTTCATTTGGTTTTTTATTGATTAGGAGTAGTTTTTTATTTTTTTTGCTGATTTTTTATCTTGTGGGATGGGTCACTTCATGTCTAACACGGAAGTCTGCACGATGCGTAAAAAAACGTGAGGCCTCTGCATTTCTCTATGTTGGTGATATTGTTCTTCAAATTCTTGAACTTCTCAAGGTTGCAAGATAAAGACTTTCAGCTTTTGATTGTATTCAATTTACATCATATTACTTTGTACATGATTAATTTTTGTACGTTCTGTGTTAGTATTTCACGCTTACTATATTCGTATCTCAGTTCAATCATCCTAACTGATAATGATTTCTCTGAATACCTCAATTCCTTTGAGACTACAGGGACAATATACTCATGACCCCAAACTTTAGATGTCATACTTATATAATGGTTGGAGTATGTTATCGTTAATGCATCATATTCAAAAAGTTTGCTTAACATATTTAAACATTATAATTATTGTAAGGTAAACTCATCTTGGCCAGAGTGCTACAAAAAATGACGTTTATATGGAATTTCAAATGTTATCATGAACATGACTATTAATAAAATAAGAGCTATTGTCATCAAAAATCATGGGAGTAAAGGAAACAAAAATCATTAAATTTTCATATTAAAGAATGTGAATAAATGGAGTAGTAGTAATTGACACATTCATTTTTGTACAACAATAAGAAATAGATAAATAGGAAAAATTATCAAAGTTGAATAGGATCCTTGGCCAAAGAAAGGTGTCACATCATTTTTCTTTTATCTAGCTTTATTATTATATATAGATTTTTAGAATATCCTAAAAAATAATAAATATTTATAAGTACATCTAGATAAACAAAAATATCACCAAGAGTAATAACCCAACTATGAGCCTATTTGGATTGGCCTATTTTAAGTATGTTTAAGTCAAAAATTAGCTTTTATGCACTTTGTAGTATTTAGGTAAACTAAAAATATTTTTAAGCACTTATTTTTAAGTCAAATAGACAGAAACAAATCAAAAGTCGTCATTTAGAAATTTCCTAACTTATCGTTGTAAGCCTGTTCAAACATGCTCTATATATACATCCTTCATTTATATTGTTAAAATAATTAGTAGACAAATTAATTACGTCTTACAACATATATATATATATATATATATATACTACATGTTTCGCAAATTTAACAAAAAAATAGTTTCATATATATGCACAAACACAAACACTTTGTGAGGACAATTTTATGAAAAAGCAAGAATTAATATGGAAGATACCTATAGATTTTGAATCTTTGTGGGTGTGTCACCTTCTCTCTTTCCTTTTTCATAAGCTTAAAATAAAATGTTTCAAATATAACACATTCACACACCAATATGGAAAAACAACAAATCTAAAATCAATAAATATGAAATATAACCAGAAAAAAAAAAAGGAAAACAAAAGCAGCAGAAACTAACACTTAAAACAGTTAAAATTCAATAGAAAAATCTCATACAAAGATCAACAATATAACATTTCCAACTAAATATGATAAAAATGGGAAGGAAAAGTACATAAAAAAGTGATGACAATTGATATTCTCATCGTAAACATTTCTAGTTGGAAAAGATCTGAAATACATATCTAAAACACAAAATCTATCTAACACTAAGAAAGTGGAGAAGAAGAAAACAAATAGCACATTAAGAAGTCTGGAGATCTTTGTGAGGAGAAAAGAAGTTGAAGGAAGAGAAAGAAGTTGCAGATTAAGGAGAATGGAGATTTGGAAGGAAACAAAAGAAATAGAAAGAAAAGGGGATTGTAGGAAAAAAAATTAAGTTCTTGTATTGCAATTAAAGATGAAATCGTTTTGGTCTCTTTATTATCATTTACTGTATTTCTCCATTACATGCATTACTATAGTAACGTTTATTCTTCCTATTGCTCTTCATTATTTCATTTACATTAAACTTAAGTAATTAATTAATTAATTTTTTAATTAAAAAGGGGCACTAGGCCCTTTTTGAGTTAAATGAGTGATCTTTGAGTTTTTTTACATAGCATATAAATTTGAAAAGTAGGAAAAATGTCAAAAAAAAAAAAAAAAAAAAAAAAGACAAATAGAAATGGAGGTCATAGAGAGGTGCCACATCATCTTGTCTATGACTCTCTTTTAAACATTATAACTAGTAAATTTATCCGCACTTCGCACGGTTATAAAGATATTTTAATAAATTTTAGATTTTTATAAATTTAGATAAAAGATATAAACTTTTCCTAAATACGCATATAAATTTTAATTATGTAAATGGAATAAACTACTTATATAACAATTTTTTTGTTGTTGAGAAAGTGATCATTCGATAATGCAATGAGTTCCAATTTGGATAGTTGCAATTCCTGAGGTATTGAAATACTTATTATAATGGTTTGACTCATGATGACGTTTATTGTTACAATCTAAACACGAGGTAATGATGGAACTTATCGCCGTCCAGCCTTGATAAGTAAGCCAATCACCCAAAAAGGAAAGAAATACGAACAATTAAGGAAAATAGATTAAAGAGAGACTTCTAGAGTGAAGTCAGACTAGCACAAGACATAATACAAGTAAGTCCGAAAGAAATAACATACAACCTCTCAATATCTGGTGTCAAAAGTATAGAGCATCTAATACATATTCCAAATACAAGAAAAGTACCATGTCTGTCTTCGAAAATAAGTTAAGACATAGCAAAGGTAAGAGGAGATTTGAAAGTCAACTCTGGTCCCTAGAGTAACCCAGTACCTCGATCACAGTCTCTGAAAAGTATGATCAGCCACCGCGTATCGTACTCGAACCAGGATCTGCACCAAAAGGGTACAGTAGGGGTGAGTACGGTCCACTTGTACTCAGTAGGAATCATAGACCGACTAAGAAAAGCAGGCAATAATCTAAGTAAAGAAACCTATGAGTACATCACCTACAAACAGAAAAGTTTCCATACGATAGCTCACACCATCTCCACTAATAGTTCTAATATAATACTGAATTGAAACGATACAGATATACATGAAAAATATACTAAAATTAAACACAAGTCAAGAAAAACTAAATGATTCATGAAAGATGCATATGCAATGCAGTGCAATGATGATAATGGGATGAATGGAGAAAGTCATCTTATGACTTTGTTTATACACCTACCAAGCTCGCAACTCCCACAATATAGCCCAAGGGGGGTTCACAACCCATATACTATAATTCATATCTCAAATCTCAACCCACCTCTCTGGCTCGTGTTCACGGAGAGGGTAAATATAAAATGTCTCATTTTCTTTCAAAAATAGTGTTCCTCAATGATATCAATATCTCATGAATGTATATGTATGGAATGAGGATGTAATGCTCACAATTAAATTAGTATGAAGATATCCAATTCATTTAATACGTATATAAGTGAACCCAAATATCAACTCAATGTGTCCATAATTCATGATATCAACTCTAATTAGGCACCATTGAAATAAATATACATGTGTGGCATCATTAATATCATATCAACCTCTAACTCTGGCATTACTATCATGATAAGACAATCAATTCTCAATAAGGCCTATAATAACAATTCTAGCCTCTGCACGGGCATCATATCTAGAATAAAGGCGTTTAAATGCACAGATAAGGCCAATGATGTCAAATAAAGCCCCAACTCGGGCAACACGCAATATCAAATATCACAAGTCAATAACAATAAATTATAAGCCCCCACTCGGGAACACAATAATAATAACAATCTCAATATATAAAATTCATAGTTATTTTCCTCAACCCATAGCATGCTTTACTTATTTATTAACTACCCAGCTCAATCTGAAAGAAGTTAAGCCATAACCTACCTCAAAATGATAAAATCCAAGCCTAAAGTCCTTCAACAAGGCGCTTTACTCTTTCAAATAGCGTCGAAATCAACTAAAACATACAAATACATCATCTACGCTTTATAGGGGTAAAATCGTTTTTTTTTTAGAAACACATTCTCCAAGGTTATAGGAGTCTACAGTTGAAAACCCACACAAAACGAGTTTAAAATGTGGTCCAAATCGAAGAAAAACTATTTTAAGCTTTACCTACAAAACCCCTAAAATTTCATTTTAAAATCATGATTTTAAGGTGTTTTCGAAGATATAATTGATAAGAAATAATGGAAAGATGATTTAGGAGTTTACCCAAGCAAGAATGGTGATAAAACCCTAAGAAATTTCTTCCCTAAGCTTGGAGGTCCAAAAATGGTGAAAATTATGAAAATTGAAGTATTTATAATCTTCTGTGAACAGTAACTCGTGATCATAGATCCCACCTCCCGATCGGGAGGGTCAACATTGACCGGACATTAAGTTGGTCTTCACAGTCGCATAGCTGGGCCTCGTGATGGCGATAAATCAACCCGACCCAGTCCACCGGTTAACCCATTGAGATCGTGGTACCACCACTACGGGATTACGATGAAGACCATCATCGAGACCAGCAATCGCGACACGTGTCTACGCGATGGCGATGAAGGGCCTGATGAACCAGAAAATATTGCACCAGCAGATTTTCCAAGTGATGAAATGCCTCCAAATGGACCCTCGAAATTCATTCGGGACCCCACTGGAATAAACCACATATGCTACTAGGCTATTTTCGACATTTCGGACTCACTGACGAAGTCGAATTTTCAAAAAAGGATTGTTTTCAATAAATCAACCCCTGGGACCCCTTTTAGGCAATTTTTCAAATGAAGGGTCGAAATATAAAATAAAGGTTCCGAACCCAAACCAACCCTGCTACTAATCCAAATTCGACATTTCAAATCTAATGGAACTGTCCAAATCGTCATTCAGGACTTGAAACATCAAATGTTGACCAAAGTCAACTATATGGCTTTTAAAGCCTCTAAAAAACTCAAACTCGTCCAAATCACTCCCAATCGCATCAAGAATCATTCCAACCATCCCCACCCCAAAATCAACGTGTAGCAACTACAGGAAAAGGCAAAATGGTCAAAACTCATAAAAAGCAAGTTTTCACAAATTAGGTCCTTACAGTATCCACCACTAAGACTCTAGTTCATCCTCGAACTAAAAGTAAAGAAATACCTGAGTCGGTGAAAATATAGGGGTAACTACTACGCATATCGGACTCGACCTCCCAAGTAGCCTCCTCAATGGAATAGTGTCTTCACTGAACCTTAACTACAGGAATATCTCTAGAACGCAATCGTCTATTATCCCTGGTTAAAATGGAAACTAGCTCCTCAACAAAGGTCAAACTCTCATCCAACTGAATCGAATCCCAATGAAGCATATGAGACTCATCCAGGATATAACGTCGGATCATAGATACATGAAAAACTAGATGAATGGATGAAAATTCTGGAGGTAAGGCCAACTCATAACCAACCTCCCCAACTGTCCAAAGAATCGCAAAAGGTCTGATGTATCTCAGGCTAAGCTTGCCCATCTTCTCAAACCTCATCACGCCCTTCATAGGTGACACACGAAGGAAAACCCGATCTCCAATACCAAACTTCAAGGCACGAAGTCTGCGATCTGCATAACCCTTTTGTCTACTCTAGGCTGCCCGAAGCCTATCCTAAATCGCCTGTACTCTATTCAAAGACTCGTGAAGCAAGTCGATACCATGGGGTCTAGCCTCGAAAGTCTCAAACCAACCAATCAGAGATCGACAATGCCTACCACACAATGCCTCAAAAGGTGCCATCTCAATACTCGAATGGTAGTTATTATTATAAGCAAACTCTGCTAGGGCTAAATGCTGGTGAGGTCGAATGTGTTTCATCAAAGAAGATCTAGCATCAACAAAGGCTAAAACACGTACAGATGTCGAAATATCAAGCCTAACCATATGGTTGGCTAAAGACTGAACCTCTAAGGCTAAAGGCCGCTCCTGAGTCAAGAGATGAGCTAAACTCCCCATGCTAGTTTATTTCTGACTCAAGGCATCCGCAACCACATTAACATTACCTGGATGATACAGAATCTTTAAGCAATTCAAGCCAATGACATTGTCTCATATTAAGCTCTCTCTTTAGGTGAAGAAGTACTAACGACTATGATGATCCTAGAAAATCTCACAATGGACTCCATACAAGTAGTGCCTCCACAACTTCAACACAAACACAACCGTGGCCAACTCCAAATCATAGGTAGGATAATTCTTCTCATGAGGCTTCAACTGACGAGAAGCATAAGTAAACACCTTACCCTCCTGTATCAATACTGCACCTAAGCCAACACCGAAAGTATCAGAAAACACGGTAAAACCCAAGCCCTCCCTAGGCAAAGTCAAGATAGGAGCCGAAGTCAACAACTCCTTGAGCTTTTGGAAGCTCTTCTCACACACTTCCAACCATTGAAAGGTAATCTTTTTTTGAGTCAACTTGGTCAAAGGACCAGCAATAGAAGAGAAACACTCAACAAAAAGCCGATAATAACCCACTAAGACAATAAAACTCCAAATCTAAGTAGGACTAGTGGGCCTAGCCCATTCACGAATTGCAGTAATCTTGGACAGATCAACCATAATACCATCCTTGGTCACCACATAACCCAAGAAAGAGATAGAATCTAACCAAAATTCACACTTGGAGAACTTAGCATACAACTCCTCATCACACAATCTCTGAAGTACGATCCTCAAGTGTCTCACATGGTTGGCCCCATTCTTAGAATAAACCAAGATATCATCTATAAATACAATCACAAAGGAGTCGAGATACGATTGAAACACCAGGTTCATCAACTTCATGAATGCTACAGGGGCATGGGCATTGGTCAACCCAATTGACATGACCAAGAACTCATAATGACCGTATTGAGTCTAAAAGGCCATCTTCAGGTTATCCGAAGCTCTAATCCTCAACTGGTGATACCCGAATCTCAGGTCAATCTTAGAAAACACGGAAACATCCTGAAGCTGGTCAAGCAAATCATCAATGCGGAGAAGAGGATGCTTGTTCTTAATTGTCACTTTGTACAACTGTCGATAGTTGATATACATGAGCATAGAACCATCCTTCTTCTCCACAAATAAGATCGTCACACACTAAGAAGATACACTAGGCCTAATGAACCCTTTACTCAACAAATCTCGCAATTGCTCCTTCAATTTCTTCAACTCAGTCGAGGCCATCCTATAGGAGAAATGTAAATGGGGTTGGTGCCCAGCTCCACATCAATAGCAAAATCAATATCACAATCTGGAGGCATACCAGGCAAATTCGTAGGAAAAACATCCATAAACTCATGAACAACCCGAATAGAATCCATAGGAGGTGGTGAGGCAACACTAGTGTCACAAAAATGAGCCAAATAAGACAAACAATATCTTTTTACCATGCGATGAGCCAGTAGAAAAGACATAACTCCCTTTGGAGCCAAATTAAGTGTACCCTTCCAAGCTAACCTTAGTACACCCGACGTAGCTAAGTTCACGGTCTTGGCATAACAGTCCAAAATAGCATACTAAGGAGCTAACCAATCCAACCCATGATAACATCAAATTCAACCATATCTAGGAGGATCAAGTCTACCCAAGTCTCACGCCTCGCAAAGGTAACCACACAAGATCGGTACACTCGATCCGCCACGAAAGAATCTCCTACAGGAGTAGATACATGAAGAGGCATAGCAAGGGGATCATATGCACTATCAAAACCAGAAGAAAAATATGTAGAAACATAGGAGAATGTAGCTCCAGGGTCAAATAACATAGAAGCAGATCTGTAGCAAATCGGGATGATACCTATAATGACTGCATCAGAGACCTCTACCTCGAGTATCCCAGGTATAGCATAACACTATCGACGTCCATTCCTAGACTGAGCAACCCTGTAACCACTACCATGAGCTCCCCTACCTCTACCTCGAGCACCTCTAGCACAACCCCTACTACTCCGTGAATAATCTCCGACTGCAGAAATAGGAGTAGAGAAAAACTGAAGCTGAGATCTTTACTGTGTAGGTCCAAACAAATATTGAGGGAAATCCTTATCCACATGGACAAACTCATCACAAACAAAATATCCTCTACTGCCCGACTTAATCTGAAGAGGTACGGATAAACTAGAACGACCACCTTGGCCTGACGAACTGAACCTGGAACCTCCACTCACATGACTCTATACCTGGCTACCAAAAGCCACAGAACTTAAAGGTCTACCACCTAATCCCTACAATGCAGCCTGGACTGTCCTACCATGATAACCACGGGAACCCCTACTAGAGAAGTCTCGACCTAGGAAGGCATGTCCACTAAACTCACCCTAACGACGCACCTTCTTAGTGCCTCCCTGAGGAGCCTGGATAATAGACTCGATCATCTTGGCGTACTCAATAATACTCTGCAAAAAATCCCCTGAAACTATCATTTGGATTGTAGCGAACTGATATGAACCATCTAACCCCTTCACAAACTTTTGAATCCTCTTGGACTCAGTGGGGATGCTAGCGGTTGAATATCTAGATAGAGTATGGAAACGTGTCTCATACTCAGCAATAGACATGGAGCCCTGCTCCAAGTGATCAAACTCATCCCTCATCTAATATCGCAAGCTATATGGTACGAACCTCTCTAAGAATGCCTTGGAAAACTGAGTCCAAGTCATAGCAGGAGAATCCAAAGGCCTACAACTAGCAAGCAACCTCCACCAATCCCTAGCCACATTCGTCAACTAATATGTAGTATAAGAAACTCCATGAGACTCAAGGTATCCAAGGTTATGTAAATTCTCCTATCAATCAATCAGAAACTCATAGGCATTCTCGCCAATAGCACCACTGAACTTGGGCAGACCTAAGTGAACACACCTCTCAAACCATTTTTGATCATTAGAAGACATCACTGTACCCAAAGCAACTAGAGGAATAGTAAGTTTGGTAGGTAAAGAGTCTGTACGAGGGGGTACCATAGATGATGGTTGTACCCCAAGAGTAGGAATACCATAAGAAGATACCAGTACAGATGGTGGGATACCACTCAAAGTCCTAGAAACACCCGGTACACTCAAAATAACACCACCAAATGACTCAAAAGGCGAACCAACAAATCATGAAGCACTGGGTGTCAAATAAACCCTGTGGAACCTGAGTTGGCCCCTCACTCTGTGTCTGATAATCATCTGTAGCATACTCAACCTCATGCTTGGGAGGGGCCTCCCTAGTAGGTCCTCTGATTGGGGCAGATCCTTGTGCCCGTCCTCTACCTCTGGGCAGTCCACGACCCCTGCCCCGTCCTCAAAATGGGGCTCTCATATTGGTTGCCATCTCAGCATCCCTAGCATCTCTGGACCTAGTCCTCACCATCTGCGTAGAAAGAATGGAATACAACTTAGAACATTAGGTAAGAACAACCCGCACGACTAGGAATCAAAATAAAAAACTTTTTCCTAAAGACATCTTATAGCCTCTCGAAGATAGATACAGACGTCTACGTACCAATCCGTGAGACTCTACTAGACATCCTGCTCTTACACTTATGAGACTGATGAACCTGACGCTCTGATACCAATTTGTCACAACCTAAAAATGAGGTCATGATGGCACTTATTGTGGCCCAGCCTTGATAATTAAGACAATCACCCAAAAAGGAAAGAAATACGAACAATTAAGGAAAATAGATTAAGGCAAGACTTCTAGAGTAAAGTCAAACCAGCACAAGACATAATACAAGAAAGTCTGAAAGAAATAACATACAACCTCCCAATATATGATGTCAAAAGTATAAAGCATCTAATACATCATCTGGATATATAAGAAAAGTACAATGTCTGTCTCTGAAAACAAAGAAAAACATAGTAAAGGTAAGAGGAGGTATGGAAGTCACCTCTGGTCCCTAGAGTAACCCAGTACCTCGATCACAATCTTTAAAAAGCACAATCAGCCACCGTATGTCATACTCGAACCAGGATCTGTACCAAAAGGTCATAGTAGGGGTGAGTATGGTCTACTTGTACTCAGCAGAAATCATAGACCGACTGAGTAAAGCAGGCAATAATATAAGTAAAGAAAACTATGAGCACGTCACCTGTAAATAGAAAAGTTCTCAAATGGTAACTCACACCATCTCCACTAATATTTCTAATATAATACTGAATTGAAACAACACAGATATACATGAAAAGTGCACGAAAATTAAACACAAGTCAAGAAAAACTAAAGGAATCATGAATTATGCATATGCAATGCAGTGCAATATTGATAATGGGATGAATGGTTAAAGTCCTTGCATGACTTTCTGTATACACCTACCAAGCTCGCAGCTCTCGCAATATGTCCCATGGGGGATTCGCAACCCGTATACTACAATTCATATCTCAAATCTCAAACCACCTCTTTGACTCGTGTTCACGGAGAGGGTAAATATAAAATATCTCATTTTCTTTCAAATAGTATTCCTCAATGGTATCAATATCTCATGAATGTATATGTATGGAATGAGGATGTAATGCTCATAATCAAATCAGTATGAAGATATTCAATCCATTCAATACGTATATAAATGAACCCAAATATCAACTCAATGTGTCCATAATTCATGATATCAACTCTAATTAGGCACCATTGAAATAAATATACATGTGTGACATCATTAATATCATATCAACCCCTAACTCCGGCATTACTATCATGATAAGGCAATCAATTCTCAATAAAACCTATAATAACAATTCTAGACTCTTTACGGGCATCATATCTAGAATAAAGGCGCTTAAATGCACAGATAAGGCCAATGATGTCAAATAAAGCTCCAACTCGGGCAACACGCAATATCAAATATCACAAGTCAATAACAATAAATTATAATTCCCCACTCGGGCACACAATAATAATAACAATCTCAATATATAAAAATCCTTTGTTATTTTCCTCAACCCATAGCATGCTTTACTTATTTATTAACTACCCAACTCAATTTGCAAGAAGTTAAGCCATAACCTACCTCAAAATGATAAAATCCAAGCCTAAAGTCCTTCAACAAGGCGCTTTACTGTTTCAAATAGTGTCGGAATAAACTAAAACATACAAATATAGCATCTACGCATTAAAAGGAAGCTATCGATACCCATATCGACCATATTTAAAAGGGGTCCAAAACGGACTCAAAAAATGAGTTCGAAAATAAGAGGGGTAAAATAGGAATTTCTCTTTAGAAACACATTCCTCAAGGTTATAGGAGTCTATAGTTGAAAACCCACGCAAAAATGAGTTAAAAACGAGGTCCAAATCGAAGAAAAGTTATTTTCAAGCTTTACTGATAAAAACTCCAAAATTTCATTTTGAAATCATGATTTTAAGGTGTTTTCGAAGATATAATTGAAAGAAAATAATGGAAACATGATTTAGGAGCTTACCCAAGCAATAATGGTGATAAAACCCTAAGAAATGGCCTCTTCCCGAAGCTTGGAGGTCTAAAAATGGTGGAAATCACGAAAATTGAAGTGTTTATACTATTCTATGAACAGTACCTTGCGATCGGGAACCCTACCTCATGATCGTGAGGGTCAACATTGATCGGCCATTAAGTTGGTCGTCGCGGTCTCTTAGCTGGCCCTTGCGATCGCGATGAGTCAAACTGACCCGATCCATCGATTAACCCATCGCGGTCGCGACACCACTACCACGCAATCATGATGAAGACCATTATCGAGGTCCGCGATTGCGATGTGTGTCCACACGATCGCGATGAAGGGCCTGATGCACCAGAAAATGTTGCACCAGTAGATTTTTCAAGGGATGAAATGCCTCTGAACAGACCCTCGAGATTCGTTCGAGATCCCACTAGAATAAACCACATATGGCTATTTTTGATGTTTCGAACCCAATGGCGACGTCGAATTTTTAAAAAAAGGATATTTTTTAATAAATTAACCCCCGAGACCCCCTTTAGATAATTTTTCAAATAAAGGGTCGAAATGCAAAATAAAGATTTCAAACTCGAACCAATCCTGCTTCTAACCCAAAATTGATATTACAGATCTAATGTAACTGTCCAAATTATCATCCAAGACTCGAAACATCAAATGTTAACCGAAGTCAACTATATGACTTTTAAAGCCTCTAAAAACCTCAAACTCGTCCAAATCACTCTCGATCACATCGAAAACCGTGCCAACCATCCCCACACCCCAAAATCAACATGTAGCGACTACGAAAAAAGGCAAAATGGTTAAAATTCATAAAATGCAAGTTTTCATAAATTAGGTCTTTACATTTATACTTTAATAAAAATATTATTCACCTTGTATCATCACCATCAATAAATCTTAATAAACAAAAAAAAATATTTTACTATGAAATTTTTTTACCTCTCCAATACTAAATTACAAAAAAAAAAAAAAAAAAAAAAAGAGAGAGAGAGAGAGAGAGGAGGAGGAAACTCTTCTTAACGTTTTAAATCAAATTCCCAGATTGTTTTTTCTTGTTTTGCATTTCAAACAATGATTTACTTTATATATAATTGATGATATAATGACAATACAAGACGCAAAACATATAATGTGTTAAACCAAATAAAAAGTAAGAAGAAGAAAGGACAATTTATTTCTCGGCAACTCTCATATTAAACTCATAATGAATAAAACAAGAAAAAAATCAAAAAAGTCAATCATCATTTGTAGCTCATAATTACTAATACACAAAAATTACAAATTATACATGTAATATAAAACTCTGAAATTATAACTCTAAAAATTCAAGTATATCAATACTGTAGCAACAACTTAAAAAAGGGACAAAACAAAGAAAAAATAGATACATAACTAATTCTGATAAAGGATAGAAGAAATTGAAGAATATTTAATTGAACATAATTTCCATAATTTGTAATCCACCAAAGGATGTAATGCATGGATGGAGTTACTCCTCCCTTAAATAGAGGTCTCAGCTTCAAGTCATGTCTCTTATGTGTGGAAAAATTCTTGGTTGCTCCGCTGAATGAACCTACGCATTAAAAGGAAGCTATCGATACCCATATCGACCATATTTAAAAGGGGTCCAAAACAGACTCAAAATATGTGTTCAAAAATAAGAGGGGTAAAATAGAAATTTCTCTTTAGAAACACATTCCTCAAGGTTATAGGAGTCTACAGTTGAAAACCCATGCAAAAATGAGTTAAAAACGAGGTCCAAATCGAAGAAAAGTTATTTTCAAGCTTTACCGATAAAAACTCCAAAATTTCATTTTGAAATCATGATTTTAAGGTGTTTTCGAAGATATAATTGATAAAAAATAATGGAAACATAATTTAGGAGCTTACCCAAGTAAGAATGGTGATAAAACCTTAAGAAATTGCCTCTTCCTGGAGCTTGGAGGTCTACAAATGGTGGAAATCACGAAAATTGAAGTGTTTATACTATTCTATGAACAGTACCTTGCGATCGCGAACCCTACCTCACGATCGCAAGGGTAAACATTGATCGGCCATTAAGTTGGTGATCGTGGTCGCTTAGCTGGGCCTCGCAATCGCGATGAGTGAAACTGACCCGATCCACCTATTAACCCATCGCGATCGCGGAACCACTACCACGCAATCGCGATGAAGACCATTATCGAGGCCCACGATCGCGATGTGTGTCCACACGATCGCTATGAAGGGCCTGATGCACCAGAAAATACTGCATCAGCAAATTTTCCAAGGGATGAAATGCCTTTGAACAGACCCTCCAGATTCGTTCGAGATCCCACTAGAATAAACCACATATGGCTATTTTTGATGTTTCGAACCCAATGGCGACGTCGAATTTTTAAAAAAAGGATATTTTTTAATAAATTAACCCCCGAGACCCCCTTTAGATAATTTTTCAAATAAAGGGTCGAAATGCAAAATAAAGATTTCAAACCCGAACCAATCCTGCTTCTAACCCAAAATCGATATTACGGATCTAATGTAACAGTTCAAATTATCATCAAAGACTCGAAACATCAAATGTTAACCGAAGTCAACTATATGACTTTTAAAGCCTCTAAAAACCTCAAACTCGTCCAAATCACTCCCGATCACATCGGGAACCGTGCCAACCATCCCCACACCCCAAATCAACATGTAGCAACTACGAGAAAAGGGAAAATGGTTAAAATTCATAAAAAGTAAGTTTACACAAATTAGGTCTTTACATTTATACTTTAATAAAAATATTATTCACCTTGTATCATTATACTTCTTTGTTGAAGCACCATCAATAAATCTTAATAAACCAAAAAAAAAAACTTTTACTATGAAATTTTTTTACCTCTCCAATACTAAATTAAAAAAAAAAAAAAAAAAAAAGAGAGAGAGAGAGAGAGAGAGGAGGAAACTCTTTTTAATGTTTTAAATCAACTTCTCAGATTGTTTTTTCTTGTTTTGCATTTCAAACAATGATTTACTTTATATATAATTGATGATATAATGACAATACAAGAGGCAAAACATATAATGTGTTAAACCAAATAAAAAGTAAGATTATTTCTCGGACAATTTATTTTTCGGCAACTCTCATATTAAACTCATAATTAATAAAACAAGTAAAAAATCAAAAAAGTCAATCATCATTTGTAGCTCGTAATTTACTAATACACAAAAATTACAAATTATACATGTAATATAAAACCCCGAAATTTACTCTAAAAATTCAAGTATGTCAATACTGTAGCAACAACTTAAAAAAGGGACAAAACAAAGAAAAAATTGATACATAACTAATTCTGATAAAGGATAGAAGAAATTGAAGCATATTTAATTGAATAAAATTTCCATAATTTTTAATCCACCAAAGGATATAATGCATGGATGGAGTTACTCCTCCCTTAAACAGAGGTCTCAGGTTCAAGCCATGTTTCTTGTATATGGAAAAATTCTTGGTTGCTCCGCTAAATGAGCCCTATGCGGCGCTAATTCAAACTAGTTGGGTTCCAATACAGATATTGGACACTGAATGAGAAACAATTAAAAAAATATAAACCTTATCTCAAAATCACCAGCATTGGTGGAAGAACACAAGGACATAAATTTACTCTATCATATGCAAAAATTAAATTGGATGACAAAAATGAAAGTGAATGACTGTTGCAACTTTCTTTTCTCCAACTTATATAACACAAGAATTCTCCTTCTCTATTAATTAGGGAAAACAGACAGTTACATATGCTTTATTAGATAAAGAAAATGGCTAACGATACTTAATTAGGGGGAAATAGGCATCTAAATCATTATTTATTAAATATATATATTATTGACTTCTTATTAACTAAGGAAAGCAAAGGTTGTTTATGCTTTATTAGTTCCAGCAAATGGCTAGCAATGCTTAATTAGGGAAAATAGGCATTTTAATTGTTAGAATTAAGAGAACTAGAGGATTAAAGTCTTGGCAGTTACCATTTTCAAAAACGTCTTCTTCATTAATTAAATAATTATTTAGCCACAACCTAGCAGATTAAAGTCTTGGCATTTGACGTTTCTAAAACGTCTTTTTCATTAAAGTTATTTGGCCACTTTACATTTTTAAGTATTAAGTTGAGCAGAAAAATCATGAGAAAAAGGCAAAAAAAAAACACAAAAAAATTAAATACAATTCCTGATCTCTAAGAAGTGCCACATCATCGTGTTCATATTCTGCTTTATTATTATATATAAATATATAAATTATTATAAGGTAAACTCATCTTGGCCAGAGTGCTACAGAAAATAATATTTATAATGGATTGTCTCATTGGATATACGCCTGCAATTATATCTATCTTTGAAGAAAATATAAGAGATAGTGCAGAAAAATGAGAAACAGATTTGGAAATTTTCTCTTGTGTTTTATCTGATTATCAATCCCTCGAAATACTATAGTGTTGTCCTACTTTCTATTGGCTACCAATTTCTTGGAATGCAAGTAACAGGAAAAGAAAAAATAAATACTTTTACAGCTCATATACTTTTACAGATCAGAAAATCAGAAAATTTATCAGTTTGTTCTTGTATTTTGAGCCTGTGTTGAGTTTGTAATCGGTGACCTGGCCCATATAGCTTTGTCTGCATACTGAGGCCCAAAATGTGTTCTCAGAATTCCAACATCCCCTCTCAAGTTAGAGGGGAACAAAGTGTGCCCTAACTTGCTCATATTCCAATAGTGTGAAGGTCCGGCCAAAGGCTTCGTGAATATATCAGCTAACTGCTCCTTGGAGGGGACAAAGCACAAGGAAATCATACCGGATAGATACTATTGATGGACAAAATGACAATCTAACTCTACATGTTTCGTTCATTTGTGAAAAATCGGGTTCTGAGCTATTTGAAGTGCGGCTTGACTATCCGAGTGGACAGGCACCAAAAGCTGAGGAGTGATCGACAGGTCTGTAAGTAATTTGGTTAACCATGTTAATTCCGCTACTAATCTCCTCATTGATCTGTACTCTGCTTCTGTAAAAGAAAGTGAGATCGAACTTTGTTTCTTTGACTTCCAGGATATAGGGGATCCTCCTAAGCTAATGAAGAAGCCACTCACAGATCTCTGAGAGTCCCGACATGATGCCCAGTCAGCATCGCAGAAAGTCTTGAGGGAGAAGGAAGGTGATGCATTGAGAAAAAAACCCTGACTTGGAAAACCTTTCAGGTAATGAATCACTCGTAATCCTGCATTGAAATGATCAGTAGTAGGCTTTTGCATAAATTGACTGAGTGTCAAAACTGTAAATGATAAGTCTGGTCTAGTATGTGTCAAATAGTTGATTTTCCCAATAAGATGCCTGTACATAGTAGGATCTAACATAGGAGTGTCTGATTCTGCAGATAGCTTGATTGATGGATCCATAGGAGATGATACAGAGGGTAGATAGGAGACATCAAATTCTTCTAACAGATCCAAGGTATATTTTCTTTGACTGATTATCATACCTTGCTTCTCCCTCAAAATCTTCATGCCTAAAAAATTATGTAGAAGACCAAGATCTTTTATTTTGAACTCTGAATGTAGGAAATCTTTAAGAGCCTGCAATAGTATCTCTTCAATAGCATTTCCTATGATGAGTATATAATCAACATAACAATTGAAATGAATATGCCCGTTTTCTTACACTACTAGAAAATAGTGATTTTTCGAAAGTTAATGTAGTCGGAAAATAAGGCATTTTCGATAACCTTCCGACTGTATTAGGATAGTCAGAACAGAGCTTGCCGAAAAACTATTTTTGACAACAGTAGTCAGAAAATTCTGAATACAGTAGTCGCAACATATAAACTATAAAACGACCAAGGAAAAAATAAACTTCAGACTATACTAGTCGGAACATTAATAAAATAATTATTTAATAAATATAATTATTCCGACTATAATAGTCGGTATATTTAATTTATTTGACTTTATTTTTAATAAAATAATGACAAGGGTAGTCAGAATATTTAATTTATTAATTATTTATTTAATTTTTTTATGATAGGTTTAGTCGGAAATCTTAACTTTATGCAAGAAAAATATTTACTCTTCCGACTGGTGTAGATGGATATTTCTTTTGTTTTGACAGCAATGCTCCTGTTTTATTAGCTTCCACTGCTCTTAAATTACAAATAATAACAGCATACCCAGTCTATTTCACAGTAGGATCTGAAAATTACAAACATAACTAAAGTTTAAGAATTCAACAACGTAAACATAGAGTAAGAGTCTAAACTTTCAAGTATTTGAAACATCAAAAACAAACATCAAGTCAAATAGTTTAAACATTCCAATAGAACTTTAAGTCTAAATGTCACAATCAAAAACAAGAACCAACTCTACAATCTAATCATCATCAGAATCAGTCTCTTCCTCATCATCAAATACTTGAGGTATGTGCTTCTTAACTAACTCCTCAAATTTAGAAAACTTGGCAAACTTAGCATCATTAGTTGCACATTGTTGCGTCAACTCTACAATTTGCTTTTTCATTGCTTTCATTTCTTTCATATTTTGCAAAGTAGAAGAGGAGCTGGGCAATAATGGGGAAAGACTACTCGAAGATTCAAGAACTCCAAGCTCGTAGGTTCTACCTTTCTTTGGACCACCTACCACAGTTGTCCATATTTTAGTCATATCTGCATGTGATAGTTGGACCATGGTACCATCCTCTGAAGCAGGTTGGATTTGACGCCATTCTTCCATGCCGTTTTGAAATCCTTCCTGAAAGGAAAATAATAGTCATTATGTAAACAAGCTTAAATTGAATAAAATAAGGAAACAATATACATAGAAATTATAATCTTACATATGTATCCTTAGTACGCGTTTCGACCCAATCTTCTTTTGCACCGTCCTTTTTTTCTTCTTATGTGTCTCTGCAAAAACCTCAGCAAGAGTTACATATTCTCCCCTATTTAAGTATCGCTGCAAAATTTTAAAAAAAAAGATCCCACTAGCCACCAAATCTTTGAAGAGATTAGTCTTTTAACTATAGCAAAAAAATTACTAATTCTTGTTGATGCTACTAGAATATGATAGAGAAACCATATATAATTGAGAGATACTATAGAAACAATAAATCTTTTACTACTACATGTGATTTCTGTATTTTCTTGATGAAAAGGGGAGAGTTGGCGAGGCAATTTGATTGCACCAGTGACTGCAATCATATAATAAGAAATCATTGAACCAGATAATAACAAGATGTGCAATTTGGGTATTTCTTTAATGAAACAAGAGAGAGTTGGCGAGGTAAAAGAGACACTTAGGAGAGTTAAACTAGTAATAGTAGATGGGCCTAGAGATGTAGATTCACATCTCACGGCCAATGAAATAGCACAGTAGATATTCCAGGACTTCAAGTCTAAAATGATGAATAAAGGTAATGACAGAACTGAACAAAGCAAGTTGTTTGACGCTTTCTTGGGCTCTTCTGCTATCTGGTATCCTCAGCCTTGTAAGGAACACAATACTAGCTCTTTGAGTAAACGTTTCAAGTTTTGTCAGCCTGAGCCTCAAGATTAATTTGCTAATGAGAATATCAATTCTACTAATGTAACACCCCAAAAATCCAAGCTAAGATTAGAATCATGCTTCAGGTACATGAGAATTTAAACTTCATGATTCAGCTACATTATAAGTGATTTATACATATATTAATGCCTCAAGTAACTCCTAGCTCATAGCCAAGTTGAAATCTTCCTTATCGGTGGTTTTCTTATTAAGAGTCATGCCATAGTCAACTTCAAACAAGAATAACTTCTAGATTATGATTAATTTTTTATCTCAAGACCTACTAAATAATATATTTTTTAATTACCTTTCCAACGCATCCAGATTCGTCTTAATACGATGTTGGAGCTAAGAGTTATGGCCATTTTAGTGAAGCACTGAGAGCAGAGGGAACACACGATCATAGGTGTGATCATGGTAGGATTGTACGATTATACAATGATCCCATATGATCCAAACAGCCCCAAAAACCTGAGAGTTGACAAACATACCCTCCAACCACGAGAGGGAACCACGACAGTGCTTTGAAACCATGATTAAAGGTATGATCGTGACTTCAAAACTTGATCCAGCTTGAGCTTCCAAGCTACGAACCAAGGCACGATCGTGAGTGACACCCACGATCGTACCATAGTTCATCTGATCATGTCCATAAAATTCTCACATCTAGGTACCAACCACGAACACAACCCACGATCATAGGTGGGACATACGATTGTGGGAAAGTCCCTTATGTCCCTTCCAACAGCTTTTCAGTTATGATTTTAAAAGGGTTATTTGGTCTTTTTCCACTATTTTAACACCAAAACCACATCGTTTAAGCTACTCAGGGGATTAATAATAATCCTAAAACACCCATAAGTCCCCCATTCCTCGTAATTCATTCGATACTTAGAAAATTTAGAGATAAGTAAATTTAGAGAGAAAGAGGCAAGTTTTCTCCTTCAAGCAAGGGTTAGGGTTCTCAAACTTCAAGTTCCAAATTCAAAGGTGTCATCAAGGTTTTCAACCTCAGGTATGTGTTATTTTATCTTTGGGTTTCCTTTCACCCATTGAGTCCCAAAGTTAACCTAATTTCTCAAGTTTAATTTCTTCTTAAAAGGTTAGGGTTTATGAAGGTTGTAAATCCCTTGATATCTCATTCCCTTAGTATTAATGAGTTGTAATCCATGTTTTACTATGAATTTCAATACTAGTACGTGTCCTAAATTATGAACCCTAATTATATTGTTAAATCCATGAATTTTGAACTTGAGCCATGAAATTTCTTACTTCATTCAGTTATAGAAATCATCATGATAGTTGCATTTTTCAGAGATGGCAGGTTATGAACACCAAATGACCTAGGATTTCATGCATAAATTTATGAGTATTATATTCTCCATATTACATGCTTGAATGCTCTTAGATAATGCATTTATTTGCAGTCTTTAGAATATTACTATTATTGAGGATCTCAGTTATTAGTGTCATTCAGTTGGGAGTAATACTTAGTACCGAGTGGACGCAGGGATGAAGGCTCACCCGTCAGTTAGGTTGAGACCTTTAGTACAATTCCCTAAGTCCTAAAACTACGGCGCCACCATACGTTTTAAAAGGTCACCCGTCAGACCAGGCTTGACACCTTAGTCCTTTTGGATATCAGTTTAGTAGATCCACATCAGTCAATATTTGTACCTTTGGCAATGTACTAAACATCCTTCCAGCTGGGGTTATAGATTGGACCCCGATTAGCTCTGACTGGGGTATGTCAGTTATCAGTAGCTCCCACAGTCCATGGTTCATAGTCCAGATTTGGATACTTGCATGACCATGTATTCAGTACTTCAGCTTTTTTATCAGTACATACTTATTACTTGGTCTTGCATCAGTTTATCATATTGCATGCATCATGCTCAACCTATATCAGTACTTTCCCATCTCATCTACTTGGTATATTCAAAGTATTGATCACATACTTTCTTTTGTGCTATATTATTTTATAATATAGGTTTAAACGTTCAGCATATGGATCGTGCTTAGTATGATCTCCTACCACATCAACAGTAGTACTTGGTGAGTTCTCATTATTTGAGGACTAGTTATCAGTATTTCACTTTATGTTCTTTCAGTTTCAGACAATTAGAGTTAGTTGGGGGATTGTCCCAGCAACTCATCTTATTTAGAGGCTTTCAGACAGTCAGATAGGTTATGTTTTCAGTTCCATAGTTTTAAACTCTGATATTGCTATTGGTTTTGATCACTATTATATCATTTAGTATTGCTTTCATATAGTATTATATCAGTTATTTCAGTATTCTTAGTGTCATGCCAGGCCATGGGTTAGCTTGGGGTCACTCGTGACTCTAAGCATCGTGTTACAATTAAGGGTAGTCTTGGGTCGTGACAAACTTGGTATTAGAGCATCAGGTTTAAAGTGTCCTAGGGTGTCTGAAATTCGCGCTAAGTAGAGTCTCGTTCATGAGTGTGAAGCGCGCCACACTTATGAGTGAGAGTCCATGAAATGTTTTAGGAAAAAGTTTCTCTTCTTTCATAATTCATATCGTGCGATAGAGTGTGAACTCTATTAAAATCTTCTTCTAACTCATGATCTATGCAGTTACAAAAAATACCTTCTAAAAGAGCCAATGGAAGGAGGAATAGAAATACAGATGGTAACATGAATGGGAATCCACAAGCACCACCAGTTCCCGCAGACCCTTTGAATGAACAAGTCTCACATGCTGAATTTAGGGCTGCTTTCATTTTGCTAGCTTAGGCCATAACCGCCCAGACTAATCAGCAGGTTGTTGCCCCAGTTAAACCCACTGGTACCACGGCAGCGGCTAGGGTCAGGGAATTTACTCGAATGAATCCTCCTGAGTTCCATGGTTCTAAGACTAAGGAAGATTCGCAAGATTTTCTTGATGATAATCAGAAGGTTGCAGAGGTTATGGATGTCACTCCAGTTAAGAGTGCTGACTTGGCTACTTATCAGTTAAAAGGAGTAGCTCATACTTGGTGCAAGCAGTGGAAAGAGGATAGAGGTGCAGAAGTAGGACCGATAGAATGGGATGAGTTTGTTACTGCTTTTCTGGATAGGTTCTTTCCACTTGAGTTGAGGGAAACCAAGGTTGAGGAGTTTATTAATCTGAAGCAGGGTAGCATGAGTGTGAAGGAGTATTCTCTTAAGTTTACTCAGCTTGCAAAGTATGTGCTGGTAATGGTTGCTGACTCGAGGGTCCGCATGAGTTAGTTTATTTCTGGTAATTCTGAGGATGTGGTCAAAGAGTGTAGGACTTCTCTGTTGGTTAAGGAGATAGACATCTCCAGGTTGATGGTTAATGCTCAGCAGAATTAGGAAGAGAAGGTTAAGGACAAGGAAAGAAAGAATATGTATAAGAGAGATAGAATCAAGAACTTTGATTACTCTCAGCAAATATCCGGTGGTGAAAATCATTCTCAGTTCTGCCAGAAATCTTCAGCTTTAGTCCTATCATTTGCTAGTTTTCCAGTACCTATCTTCAGACAGGATAATCGGGATAGGGAACCAGGCTCTAAGTCCTAAGAAATTGTTACTACTCGTCGTACTAATCTATTTTGCAAAAGGTGTGGTAAGAACCACAAAGGTAAGTGCATGGCTGGCAGTGATGCTTGTTTTCGGTGTGGCAAGCCAGGCCCTAGATTGAGGGAGTGTCCAGTGGCTTTACAGAGGGGCAGAGATACTTGTCAATACAATCAGTCTAACTCTGCAGTAGCTCCAGTAAGTCATTCGACTCAGCAGGGTGCCTCATCTAGTGCAGCTAGTGGACAACGTCAGAATAAGTTTTATGCCCTTCATACTCAACAGGATCAGGAGGATTCTTCTGATATGATCACGGGTACGTTACAGGTCTTTCATATTCATGTCTATGCATTGTTAGATCCCGGGTCCATACTTTCTTTTGTAACTCCCTTTATAGCAGTAAACTTTAGTGTTAGTCCCAAAATACTTTCATAACCTTTCTCAGTTTCTACTCTCGTTGGTGATTCAGTCATAGCTAGACGGGTATACAAAAATTACCCAGTCATAGTTTCTCAGAAAGTTACCTCCGTTGATCTTGTATAGTTAGACATGCTAGATTTTGATATTATTCTTGGCATGTATTGGCTCCACTCTTGCTATGCCCCTATTGATTGTAGAAAGAGAGTAGTCCAGTTACAAATTCCTAAATGAGCCAGTCATAGAGTGGAAGGGTAACACTTCAGTGCCTATGGGTCGATTTGTCTCTTACCTCAGGGATAGAAAAATAATTTCCAAAGGGTGCATCTATCATCTTGTTCGGGTTAAGGATTCAAAGTCTGGGACCTAAACTCTTGAGTCAGTTTCGGTAGTATATGAGTTCTCAGAAGTGTTTCCTGAAGATCTGCCCAGAGTTTCTCTTGAGCAGGAAATAGACTTTGAAATAGATCTCTTTCCAGATACCCAGCCGATCTCAATTCCACCCTACAGAATGGCCCCAGCCGAGCTTAAGAAATTAAAGGTGCGATTAAAAGATCTTTTAGACAAAGGTTTTATCAGGCCCAGCATCTCTCTATGGGGTGCTCCAGTTCTTTTCATGCACAAGAAAGACGATTCTCTCAGAATGTACATTGACTACCTTCAGTTGAACAAAGTCACAGTCAAGAACAAATATCCCATTCCCATGATTGATGACTTGTTCAACAAACTTCAGGGTGAAAATTGCTTCTCTAAGATAAGCCTCAGATTCGGCTATCATCAGCTCAGAGTCAGAGAATGTGACATTTCGAAGACAACCTTCAGAACTCGACATGGTCACTTTAAATTTGTTGTTATGTCTTTTGGACTAACAAATGCTCTTGCAGAACTTATGGATTTGATGAACAGGGTGTTCAAGCAGTTCTTGGACATGTTCGTCATTGTCTTTATTGATGATATCCTCATTTATTCTCTATGTGAGGATGAACATGCAAACCATTTAAGGATTGTGTTGCAGACTCTCAAAAATCGCTAGTTATTCGCAAAGTTTAGTAAGTGTGAATTTTGGTTAAAATCAGTAGCATTCCTTGGTCATATCATTTCTAGTGAAGGCATTAGGGTTGATTCTCAAAAGACTGAAGCAGTAAGGCATTACCCTAGACCCATCTCTCCATCAAATATCAGGAGTTTCTTGGGTTAAGCCGGTTACTACAGACGGTTTGTAGAGGGATTTTCCTCTATTGCTTCCCCCATGTCCAGGTTGACTCAGAAGAAAGTCAAGTTTTAGTGGTCCAATTTTTGCGAGAAGAGTTTTTAGGAGTTGAAGACTTGACTCACCTCAGCTCAAGTTCTGACTCTACCAGAGGGTTCAGATGGTTTTGTGGTTTATTGCTATACTTCCAGAGTTGGTCTTGGTTGTGTGTTGATGCAGCATGGCAAGGTTATAGCGTATGCCTCTAGACGGCTCAAGCTTCATGAGAAGAATTACCCAACTCATGATCTTGAGTTGGCAGCTGTCATTTTTGCCTTAAATATTTGAAGGCATTATCTTTATGGGTTCATATTGATGTGTTCATTGATCACAAAAGCCTTCAGTATGTGTTCAGTCAGAAAGATCTAAATCTTCATCAGAGGAGATGGATAGAGTTGTTGAAGGACTATGATATAAATGTCTTATACCATCCGGGTAAAGCCAATGTTATAGGCGACGCTCTCTGTAGACTTTCTATGGAAAGCGTTTTTCATATTGAGGATGAGAAGAAAGGGTTAGTTTGTGAGGTTCACCAACTTGCTAGATTGGGAGTTCGATTGGTTGATTCAGCCGAAGGTAATACCTTGATTTAGAATGGTTCAGAATCTTCCTTAATAGCTGAGGTAAAAGAAAAGCAAGATAATGATCCCATTTTGCTTAAGTTGAAAGAAGCAGTCCAGAGTTACAAAGTTGAGGTTTTCTCCCAAGGGGGAGATGTTTTTCTTTATTTTCAGGGCAGATTATATGTTTCGGATGTAGATGACTTAAGACAGTGGATGCTAATAGAAGCTCATAATTCTCGATATTCTATTTACCCAGAAGCCACTAAAATGTACCGTGATCTACAGGAAGTCTATTGGTGGAACGACATGAAAAAGGATATCGCGGAATTTGTGGCTAAGTATCCAAATTACTAGTAGGTTAAGGTTGAGCACCAGAGACCTGGTGGTAAGCTTCATAATATCAGTATTCCTACTTGGAAGTGGGAAGTGGTGAATATGGACTTCATTATAAGGTTGCCTAGTACTCACCGTCAACATGATTCTATTTGGGTCATTATAGACCAAATGACTAAGTCACCCCATTTTCGGCCAGTTAACACCTCAGACTCAGCTGAGGATTATGCTAGACTCTATCTTCGAGAATTGGTGAAGTTACATGGTGTCTCTTTGACCATCATTTCAGATAGGGGTACTCAATTTACCTTTCAGTTTTGGATGACATTCCAAAAGGGTCTTGGTACCCAAGTTCACCTCGGTACAACTTTTTACCAGCAGACAGATGGTCAGGCAGAGCGTACCATTCAGACATTAGAGGATATGTTGAGGGCATGTGTGATCAATTTCAAAGGTAGTTGGGATGATCATTTGCCTTTGATTGAGTTTACTTATAATAATAGTTATCATTCTAGTATTTAGATGACCCCGTTTGAAGCCCTTTATGGTAGGAGGTATAGGTATCCTATTGGGTGGTTCAAAATTGGTGAAGCAACCTTGATAGGTCCAGATTCAGTCCATGAAGCTATGGAGAAAGTTCAGTTGTTTTAGAAAAAGATTGAAAATAGCTCAGAGTCGTCAAAAGTCTTATACAGATGGGAGGAGAAGGGAACTTAAGTTTGCTATTGGTGATTTGGTTTACTTGAAAGTTTCACCCATGAAAGGGGTCAAGAGGTTTGGTAAGAAAGGAAAACTCAGTCCCTGCTATGTTGGTCCTTATAAGATTATTGGTCGTTTTGGCAATGTAGCCTATGAGTTGGATTTGCTCACAGACTTAGCGTCAGTGATTCTAGTCCTTTATGTGTCTCAATTAAAGAAGTGCATTGGTGATCCTGCATCAGTTGTTCCTTTAGATAGTGTGGGTGTGAAAGATAGTCTCTCTTATGAAGAGGTCCCAATTGAGATTCTTGACCGTCAGGTTCATAAGTTGGGGAATAAAGAGGTCGCTTCAGTAAAGGTTCTTTGGAGAAATTAGCTAGTTGAGGGAGCTACTTGGGAAGTATAGGTGGATATGATGACCAAGAACCCTCATCTTTTCTCTTCGAACTCTACTCCAGCTCAAGGTAATAGTTTTCTCTTAATTAATTCTTTCTATTCCATGTCACCTAGTTATTCTCATGTCATGTCATGCATTCATGAGCTCAGTTCAGTCAATGTATTAGTTATAAACTCAGTATCATTTCAATATTTATATTTTAGTATTTCGGTGTTGGGATTGCAACTCTTTCCCTACCCCCTTCAGCCCAGTTAAGTTTTTATTCGGGGATGAACGATCCCAAGGGGGAGATATTATAACACTCCAAAAATCCAAGCTAAAATTAGAATCATGCTTCAGGTACATGGGAATTTAAACTTCATGACTCAACTGCATTATAAGTGATTTAGACATATATTAAGGCCTCAAGTAACTCCTAGCTCATAGCCAAGTTGAAATCTTCTATACCGGTGGTTTTCTTGTGAAGAGTCATGTCATAGTCAACTTTAAAAGAGCATAACTTCTACATTCTGATGAATTTTTAAGCCTAAGACCTACCAAATGATATATTTTTAAATTACATTTCGAACGCATCCATATTCACCTTAATACGATGTTAGAGCTAAGAGTTATGGCCATTTTAGTGAAGCACTGTCTAGCAGAGGGAACACACGATCATAGGTATGATCGTGGTAGGATTGTACGATTGTACAATTCTCCCATCTGATCGAAACAGACCCAAAAACCTGAAAGTTGACAAACATACCTTCTAACCATGAGAGGGAACCACAACCGTTCTTTGAAACCACGATTAAAGGCACGATCGTGACTTCAAAACTTGATCCGGCTTGAACTTCCAAGCTACGAACCAAGGCATGATAGTGAGTGGGATCCACGATCGTACCATGGTTCATTTGATCATGTTCATAGAAGCCTCATATTCAGGTCCCAACCACGAACACAACCCACGATCGTAGGTGGGACCCACGATCGGGGAAGGTTCCATATGTCCCTTCCAACAGCTTTTCAGTTACGATTTTAAAAGGGTTATTTGGTATTTTCCCACTATTTTAACACCAAAACCACGTCTTTTAAGCTACTAAAGGTCTGAATAATAATCCTAAAACACCCACAAGTCCCCCATTCCTCATAATTCATTCGACGCTTAGAAAATTTAGAAAGAAAGGGGCGATTTTTCTCCTTCAAGCAAGGGTTAAGGTTCTCAAACTTCAGGCTCCAAATTCAAATATTTCATCAAGGTTTTCAACCTAAGGTATGTGGGATTTCATCTTTGGGTTTCCTTTCACCCTTTGAGTCCCAAAGTTATCCTAATCTCTCAAGTTTAATTTCTTCTTCAGAGCTTAGGGTTTATGAAGGTTGTAAATCCCTTGATATCTCATTCCCTTAGTATTAATGAGTTGTAATCCATGTTTTACCATGAATTTAAGTACTAGTACATGTCCCAAATTATGAACCCTAATTATATTGATAAATCCATGAATTTTGAAGTTGATCCATGAAATTCCTTACTTCATTCAGTTTATAAAAATTGTCACGATAGTTACATTCTTCAGAGATAGAGGGTTATGAACATCCGATGACATAGGATTTCATGCATAAATTTATGAGTATTATATTCTCCAGATTACATGCTTGAATGCTATCATATAATGCATTTATTAACATTCAATCTATGTTCAAAAGGATCAAATTCTTCACATAGGCCTTTGCTATGCTGCAACTCACCAACTAATTCATCATCCACCCTTTCTTCAACACTTGAAATGTCATTCTGATACGCTACATCCAATGCATCCTCTACTTCAACTCTATCCACGGGCTTTGTTTTTATAACTACCTGCCATGCAGATTTATTTTTACACAAAGGATAAGGAGCGTAATACACTTGTTTCACATTTTATGCAATGATAAATAGATCATAGAGTCTATACTCCCTTGTATGCTTAATTTCAACTATTTTGTATTGAGGGTGCACCTTTGTACCTAACCTAGGCATTGGATTGTACCACTTACACCGAAAGAGTACTAATTTTTTCTTTGGCCAACCAAAATGATAATCGACTTCTAAAATCTCTTGAAGCACACTATAATAATCAATATCACCATCACCTTTCACCCACACCCCACTATTATTGGTTTTCTTGCCCTTAGAGAACTCTTCTGTATGAAACATGTACCTATTGATAGAGTACTTAGAAAACTTTCTGACTTTAGCATCAGGTCCCCAAGCTATATCTCGTAAAAATTGGCCATTTGGTCATAATTCATTGGATTATGAACCTATAAAAAGTTTAAAAAAAATTAGAACTTAAATATATATATTACTGAATAAAAGTGTAAATCGTGATAAATATTAAAGTTACACTTACATATTCTCTAAACCACTCTAAAAATATAGGATAAACAACAGCATGCCTGTGTAAAGCCACAAAGTAGTTGTCCGATAAAGTTATGACTTTCATTAGCTAAAGCTTAGATAGACCTTGAATAATTGTCGCTAATATAAATATACTCACTTATAAAAAGGTAGGACCTTGGGACAATTTAATAATACATGTGTTGTATCTGACTTAAGCTCTACCTCATTCAACTACCGAACTGAACCAAGTTTCGGACTTCCTTTACTTGGTTGATTGAATATTGAAAATGGTGGTGCTGAAAGATTCGTATTGTGTCCATCATCCTGTCTACTAGGTCGATTTCTCAGACATGGCATATCATGTTCAAAATAATATGAACACAAATAAGAGGTCTCTTTATCCAAATAAGCCTCACATATTGATCGCTCAATTCGAAATCTATTTTTTATGGTCCACTTATATTTTACCAACAGTCCTACATAGTATGATTTCTTAGATGAAATAATGTTTAATTAAAACACATAAAGGTAAATGTTAAAAGTCATTACCTATCAAAGGGATACATCCATCTACACTGAACAGGCCCTCTAAGTCGTGCCTCTCGCACAAGGTGAATTGGAAGATGCTCCATAATATAAAAAAAAACAGGAGGAAATTTTTTTGCCAACTTGTTTAAGGTTAAGCGAATATTGATATCCATCAAAGATAGGTTCTCCTCCCTGAATGTGTTAGAACACAAATCTTTGAAAAATAAGCTTATCTCTGTTATGGGCCTCCATATTCTGTTGGGCAATGCACTGAATGCAATAGGCATCAATGAATCCATGAAAATGTGACAGTCATGGCTCTTCATAGACGTCAACTTCCCTTCTTTCATGTCAACGCACCTAGATAAATTTGACACATATCTATCTGGCATCCTTAAATTCTTAACCCAATCACAAATCACTTTTATATCATCCAAAGTGAATGTGTAACTGGCCTTGGGCTTCTGAATCTTATTGTGTAAGTATGTCAGGTATAATTCACTGTACTGAAAAAACTCCTTTAAGTCCATCCTGGCCTTCAAGTTATCTTTTGTCTTGTTATTTATATACATCACAGTATTAAACAAGTTGTCAAAAACATTTTTCTCAATATGCATGACTTCCAGATTATGCGGCAGAAGGTTATGCTTCCAGTAATCTAACTCCCAAAATATGCTTTGTTTAGTCCAATTATATGTAACACCATAACCAGGTATCCTGGATAGTGGAGACTCTGTCACCTTAGGCAAATTCCTTACTCTATTCCAAGTTTCTTCTCGCGACAAGGTTGGTGGTGGCTTCTCAAAATCAGACTTATTCTTCATAAAATCACTAGTATTTCTACTAAACTCATGTTGCATTGGCAAGAATCAACGGTGACAATCGAACCATGAGTTCTTACCCCCATGTTTGAAAGTGAATGCTTTTGTGTCTTCCATATAATAAGGGCAAGCTAACTTCCCCGCAATCGACCACCCAGACAACATTCCATAAGCAGGAAAGTCATTTATAGTCCACATCAAAGCAGCACACAATCTAAAGTTTTGTTTGGTTGACACATCATATGCTTTCACACCTTCATGCCATAATAAGTTCAAATCATCAATCAACGACTGTAAATATACATCAATAGAACCTTTTGGATTGCGAGGACCTGGAATAATGCAAGTTAGAAATATCTATGGACTTGTCATACACAACTCAGGCGGGAGATTATAAGGAGTCACAAACACTGGCCAACATGAATATGGTAAAGCAGTGACAGAAAATGGAGTGAATCCATCAGTATATAATCCCAACCTAATGTTTCTTGGTTCACTAGCAAAATCTAGATACACACTATCAAAATGCTTCCATGCTTCTCCATTTGATGGATGACATAAAACACCAAGTGGTCTTTTATGTTCATAGTGTCATCTCATATGAGGGGCAAAGCTCATTGATGCATACAACCTCTTTAACCGTGGTATAAGGGGTAATTAATGCATAGACTTCACCGAAATCGTCTTCCCTTTGGCATTTGTGACTTTCTTATAATGAGGCTGGTTACAAAATTTGAAATGTTCTAAATTTGCATCTTTCTCGCAACAGTGAATCCTCTCTGATGAAAGTCCTAACTTAGAAACTATTTTCTTTGTTGTGTAGAAATCTTTAGGTAAGTCAAGTTTATTTGGATTAAGTTCATTCATAAGTCCAATGATATAATTCATGCCCTCTTGAGAAATAGAATAATCTAACTTAATATTTAGTAACCTAACTACAACAGATAACTTGAAATGCACTGACCCTTCTTACAACGGATGACTAGCTTCCTTTAACTGTTCATAAAAATGCTTAGCCTCATCATTTGGTTCATTTTGAGCCCTGAGTGTGTCCTAAAATCATCCCTGACCATCTCACTATATCGAGAACTTTTAATATTATTCTCTTTTATGGGACTTCTCTCACCACCAAATAAATTTTGAAAAGCAAAATTATTAGCAGCAGCACTCTCTCCATGAGTTGTCCACACAGTATAATTCAACATAAATCCCTTCTTATAAATATGTAACTTAACAAGATCTGGACTCAATAACCTTGCATTTCTTACAAGGACACCTAATTGTCCCTTCAATAAGAAAATCATTAAGTGTCATTGCCTTAGCAATAAATCCAGCTACCCCATCTTTATATTTCTCCCTCAACCCCGTATGTTTAAGATATGTCCTTTTATACATCCATGTACGATCTTCATTTTCCATCTACACAAGAACGACAACTATAACAGTAAAGAAAGAGAAACAAAACCAAGAGAACCAAAACAATGACAACAGAAAAAGAAACACCAACAGTAGTTGTAGTAATAACGGACACTGAACAACGAATAGTCACTAACCTAGTAATCTAAATAGAGGTTTACAAACCTCTTATTAATGAACTTGCTTATATTTTGCAACTAAAAGGACAGAAAAACATTAGAAAATGGTTAAGTGAGAAAGAACATTAGAAAATGGTCTTGCAACATAAACTTAATCATTTCAACATTTACTACTTGTTGGTTTAAGAAAAGATGTTCATAATCTTTGTAGCAGTTGAAAATAGTTTTTTGAGAGTGTCGGTCTTCTAAAAAATAGAGAAAGAGAAGGTGGTTTTCAAAGAAATAGTATAGTAAGGTTTTTCCAGTTAACTATTTATTCAAGAAACCAGTAGAAGTAGAAGTATGGTTTAAAAAAACTCAAGTTGAAACTTTCAGGTCCTCTTAAAGATGTTACAGTGATCACCTATAAGTTATGGAGAACTAAAAGAAATAGTACTACTAGTTCAAACGGTCACCAATGGACAGACTTATTGAGAACTCTATCTTCACATTTAATGGAAAACTTAAATAAAATTTTCACCTATAACTTATTAGGAACAAAGCTTCACCAATAACTTATTAGAAACTATCTCTTACAAAAACTTCAAAAAAAACTACTTGCACAGGACAAATTTACTGAAAATTTTCAAAAAAAGAATCAAAGAAAAATGGGTTCGGAGCTAACAAATATAGCATTTCAGATCTTAATGAATCAACACAATTATAAAAATACAAAATTCTTACATCTCTTCTCATTTTCAAATGTTGCAAGTTTTCAGAACACAGTTTTAACCAACTCTATAATGAACATATATTCAATAAACAAACTGATAAATTCACTAAATGAAGAAATAGCACTTACCGTCTACCTTTAACTATAACCACAAATTTCATTAAATACTCCTTCCAACATATAAAACGCAATGCATAGAACAACTTAACAATCAGAAAACTGAAAACTTCAACAACAACAAAAAATATCACAGCAGATTGTGGAGCTAACAAATGCAATATTTCAGAACTTAAAGAAGCAACACCATTACGCAAAATACACAAATTTCGCGCTGGATCTACCTGAGTTTAATCTCAATTCACTTTCATCAGCTACCTATACATACACTAATCGGAGAAATAGAACTTCCAATCTAAAACCATAAATTCCATTAAACATTCCTTCCAACATACAAAACCACTTACACACAACGAATTAAAGCATGTAATAAAGCAATCTAACAAAACCAATCTCAAGAAAACAACGGCCAAGGTTACACCTTATCACATACAGATAGAATTGCATTAAAGGACATATGCACTCTATGATTATCAAAAATCACATTAAAATATGCACCTATGGTGGGAATTGAGTTTCATCAACTATTCTACTTCAACACACTCTATGATTATCAAACATAAGTGGCTAAAAATACAATCCAAGGTCAAATACAAAGAACAAAGAATAATACCCTAAATACCTGTGAGCAAAATGAGCAAACACAAAATGAGTTAAAAATTGAAGCAAAAAAATGAACATTGATTTATGGACAATACCCTAAATACCTGTGAGCTCCACCAAATCACCGTCGTCGTCACCACCAAGACTCTACAAAATCACCTTCGTCGTACCTGTAGATTTACAGACAGTGAGATTTAATATATAAAATGAAGAAAAAAATAAGAAAGGGAAAATAGAATTACCCTAGAGTGTGAGAACTAGAAAATAGAGGTTCAAAAAATATATTGTGAAAAAATAAATGAAATACCCTAGTCATATATTTAATAATATATTTTATTAATTATTTAATATTTTCAACTACAGAGGCTGGTATATATTTAATGTATATTTAATAATATATTTAATTAATTATTTAATGTTGTTTTCGACTACAGAGGTAGGTATATATTTAATTAATTATTTATAAACTTTCTGACTACAGATATCGGATTATAATCTTATTATTAATTAATCTTCCTAAAATATTTCGAACCAAAACGGTCGAAATGATTGGTCAAACTAATATTGACAATTTTATATGTCTTGACCGACTACTGTAGACGGAATATATATTTCCCAAAATTTACTGCTAAATCTTATGATTGTTGTTGTCGGAAATAGTGTCGAAGAAATATTTTATAAAAAACAAAAATAAAAAATTAAATTTTCCAACTGAAGTAGTCGAAAATTAGCAACTGATTTTTTGTAGTTGAATTTTCAGTCGAAAAAATGCGAATTTCTAGTAGTGTTAAAAAACAATGAGTAATCAGTGAGTGATGTTGTGTATCCCTTGAAACTCAAAGCTCCTGCAAACCTTGCATACCACTTCCTGGAGGCTTGCTTGAGTCCATAAAGAGATTTCTTAAGCTTGCAGACCATGTTAGGTTGGGGTGGTTCCACACCATTAGGAAATTTCATGTAGACTTCTTCCTGCAAATCTCCCTACAGGAAGGCATTGTTCATATCAAACTAAAAAAAATCCCATCTTTTCGTAGTTGCAATGGCCAACAAGCACCTGATTTGGTCATTTTCAAAACTGGGGAAAATGTCTCATTATAGTCAATCCCCTCTTTTTGTATATCCCCTCTTACTACCAACCTTACCTTTAATCTCTCCACTGTACCATCTATATGTTGCTTTACCTTGTACATCCATTTACAAGGTAAAGCTTTTCTTTCCTGTGGCAATACAACAACATCCCAAGTATGGTGAGATTCTGAAGCATCAATTTTATTTTTTGTAGCCTTTTGCCATCCTGGATGAGCACAAGTTTCATAGAAATTTGTAGGTTCATTTATGCAAGAAGTAGAATTGAGAATTATTTTGCTAGGACTAGAAATAATAGTAAAGGAAAGAGTGGTGGGACTACTGGGAACAACAAAATAGAATTATGTAATATTACTGAGAAAAACAGTGTTACAGATGTAATCTTGAAGATGTGATGGCAATTTCCCAATGTTAGTTCTGTGGGACCTCCTAACACTAGGCTCTGATTGGGGTGCATCATGTTTAGAAGGAGATGATGGCTACTCTGATTGAGGTGAAAGATCAGGAGAAGGGTGGGTTGGTAAATGTGGTGATGAAAGAGATGTGTCAATATTAATCCTCATAGGATCTTAAATGGGTTATGTAGGAATGGAGTGATTTGCAGATTTATGTACAGGAAAAATAGGAATCTCGGAAAAACATCTTCAATGAAATGCACATCTCTTGATAAAAATATCCTTTTGTTTTCTAACTTAAGCAACTTGTAACCCTTTTGACCACTAGAATATCCTAAGAATACACATTTGTGTGCTCTTAAGTCAAATTTACCTCTGTCGTGTGTCAAAGTATTGGCATAGCGCAAGCACCCAAAACTTCTTAAAGTTTAATAAGAAGGTTTATGCTTAAATATGACCTCATAGGGTGCTCTTTCCGTAAGAACTCTTTAAGGTAATCTGTTGATCAAAAAAGTAGCAGTTAGAATACACTCATCCCAATATATTAGATTCACCTGGGAATGGAAAAGCAATGCTCTTGCAATTTCAACCAAGTGGCTATGCGTCCTTTCAACTATCCCATTCTGTTGTAGGGTAGCAACACATGAGGTCTGGTGAATAATTCCTTGTGAACTTAGGAAATATGATGTAGCTTCACTTTTTCCTAACTCCATAGCATTATTAGATTTGATTATATTCACTTTAGACTTGAACTGCTTTTCAACCATTTACTAGAAACTTTGACTAACAGAGAGAGCATTGCTTTTAGCACTTAATAAGTATGTCCATGTTGCCCTACTATAATCATCTACAATAGTTAGAAAGTATCTATAGTTGTTATAAGTAGGCACTTTATAGGGTCCCCATGTATCAATATGAATAAGATCAAAGTTGGTCTTAGTAGTGATCTGACTAATGGGAAAAGTTAATCTAGACTGTCTAGCCTTTGGACAAACATCACAATGACAGTTGAAATAAAAAGGAATAGAAATGAAACTAACATTTTTCATTGATGAATAAGGCATATGCCCAATCTTACATGCCATAGCCTTACATCAGAAGAAACATTTGAACATACTGGAAAAGAAACTGAAATTGAATTAGGGAAAGAAATTGAACTACTAATGCTAGATCTTGTGTGAGACTCCAAAGAAAGATTCTGAATGACACTAGGCTTCTTAGGAATTTCTTTTGCTTCACCAAAAGGTTAAGGCCTCTCCAACAAAGGGCCTTACAACAAATAATTGTTAGAATTGAAAGAAATTGTATAGTTGAATTGACTAGCAAATTTATAGACAGACAAGAGATTATACTTGAAACTTGGAACATATAATACATTGTATATAGTCATATCAGAACATAATTGCACACTCCTTGTATGTGTAACAATTATAAAATTAGAATTGGGTAGATTGATATTGACTGGAACTCTAAGAACAGACAATTTGATGAATGATTTAGAATTGAAACACATATGTTCAGAAGCTCCTGAATCTATGATCCAGGAGCTGGAATTGAAAACTGAAAAATAAGTCCCAAAGTACTTTTGAATAGTACCAGCTACTGCATTTGTATTGATTTCAGTTCCTGCATTATTGACTGATGATTATGGTAGTTTCATATGCTTTATCTTCTGAATAAAGTGATTGAATTTCTCCTTGTTCATGTGTTGGCTGATCAGATCCATGTAATCTCTAGAATCATTTCCCTTCATACTCAAAGCAGCATTTTCTCTGATCTGTCCTCCATCATTCTTAGCATTTTCACCATGTGTGAACTGAAAATCCTCAGGAAAACCATTCAATCTAAAGCAATCGCCCATCATATGACCTATCTTTCCACAGTAAGTACAAGAAACATTTGGATTATATTTCTTCTTCCCTTTAAATTTCTGATTGTACCTTGGGTTCTTTCCTGCCTATTGGTAATTTTTCATCCTAGGATAGATAATACCTGGTCTAGATTCAGTTGTTATGGGTGGTACTGAGAACCTTTGAACTTGTTTTCCTTTCCTATTTTGATTAAAATTACCAACCATGAAAGATGAGGAATCAGTAGGAATAAGGGGACTCATATAAGTTTCTCTTTGGCTCTCATCCTGCAGAATTAGTGAATAAGAAACATTGATGTTGGTAAAGGGTTCATCATGAGAATGCTACCCCTAGCTTAAGCATATGTGTCATTAAGTCCCATGAGGAATTGTATAAGCATTTCATCCTCCAAAGATTTCTCTAAAAAAAAATTTACCTTCATAGATGTACACACAACTGTATTTATCATGAGAATCAAGAGAAGCTAACTCTCCCCATAATCTCTTAAGTTTTGTGAAATACCCTGCAATTTGTTAGTTCCTTGTACTAACCTATTGAGCTACTTTTTCAGGTGAAATAATTTTGCACCATTTGATTGACCAAATTTGTGCTCTAAACTGATCAACAGATCCTTAGCCGTCTTAGAATATATCACACTATCTGTTATATCCTTTGAAAGAGAATTAAGAAGGCAAGATGATACCATGTCATTGCACCTACTCCAAGGCTGCAGATCTGGTGATGTTGAAACTGGTGAAGGATGAGCACCAGTGATGAAACCCAACTTGTTCTTAGTTGAAAGTGCTATAAGCACTGATCTCTTTCATCCCTAGTATCCCCTTCCGTCAAATGGGTTGGTGACCAAGCCCATACCAGGTGAATCTGAAGAATGGAGATAGAAAGCATGGTTGATATCAATGGTCTTTTCTGTTGCAGCATTTCCTATTGATGTCTCAAAATTGAGAACTGATTCATCAGCTACTCTAGATCTGATGAAGAGTTAAAAATAAATCGATTGTTGATTATTGATTATCGCTCTGATACCATGAAGAAAATATAAGAGATTGTGCAGAAAAATGAGAAACAGATTTGAAAATTTTCTCTTGTGTTTTATTTGATTATCAATCCTTCTATATATATAAGAAATACTATAGTGCTGTCCAATTTCTTGGAATGCAAGTAATTGGAAAAGAAAAAATAAATACTTTTACAGCTCAAAAAATCAAAAAATTTATTAGCTTGTTCTTGCATTTTGGGCCAGTGTTGAGTTTGTAATCGGTGACCTGGCCCATATAGCTTTGTCTGCATACTGAGGCCCAAAATGTATTCTCAGAATTCCAGCTTCGACTGTTCGAAAGTTAGATAGAAACTGCATGCAGAGTCCAATGATCAAAATTTGACTTTTCCTCCTTTTCACGTTAGTTCTTTATGTTTTTAACGTTGACTGGACTCGATCTTTTGCTTTTGCTCAGGGCAGCATTGCGCTATGTCTTAGTAGTACTACTATAATGGTATAGCCCCTTTTTTTATTTTTTTGTTGTGGCTATTATCGTAGTTGTTTCATGAACATTTAATCTGTCAGACAAATTTCGCAAAAAGATTATTTTCCTTTTGTTTCAAGTTTACTGGTGAAATTATGTTACTGTTATTTTGTAGGAAGAAGACATCTATAAGGTGCAGACCCAAGGCAAAAAAATTCTATCTAAACTGCTACTCAACCGAACTAAATTGTATCACTACTCGGACCACGGTAAAGTGGTTTTCTATCAAACTGTCGACAAGATGCAAAGCTTCCATTACTCCACTTTATATGGGGATATCATCAATATTCATATATATGTGTGCATAGTAATAATTATTGCTCCAAATGTTACAAATTTCACAACTCATAAAAGTATGTAGTCTTAGTTGATTGACAAATTTATTGTAAAAGCATATTAGCCATTGAGTATTCATTTTGGAGATGTCACATTTTCTGACCAAAGCTTTATCGTGATTTGAAGGTTTCATTTGTTTAACTCTCTTAAAAAATTTAGTTTTGTTGTATGTTGGGATAGTCTATTTGGCATACTCTTGAAGGAATGCTGTCGTTGCCTTCTTATATCGTAGTTAGATATGATGTAATTGCCTTTTCTGTATCATTGCCATAGTTGAATATGCTAAGTTGTTGATTGTATACCTGTTATCTGATTATTGAAGAAATCTACTCCTTTTAAAAAAAAAAAAAAAAAAGATAGTGTTAAGCCACTTTGTTATTGATTAATTTGTTGTAGTTTTAACAACATTTTGATTTTTCCGTTGTGAAGGATGAATAGATTCCAAATCTTCTTAAAAAGGAGCAACCAAGGAGTGAGAGGATTAAGATGAACCTGCCCGCTAGAGTTAAGTGTGCTTTTATTAAACAGTAGAGTTAATGAGTTAATTGATTTTTTATTTCTGTTTTAGTAATTTATTTAACTAATCGTATCCACGCATATTGCCTAAACATGAATTTAGTTTACCGAAGAGGTGACTTCTACTAACATATCATGTTAGTTTTCTATCAACTTAATTCTTTGGCACTGGATGACTATTGAATTCATATCATAGTCCTTTTATGCTTATATTATGTCTCTTTCAGCCATGCATGAAGACGATATAGCTTGTCATGTATGGTGATGGGAGATCCAGTGGCGGAGCCAGAATTTTCACTAAGGAGTGTCAAAATATAACGAAGTAAATTTACGAAAAAATCAAGAGGTGTCAATACATAATATTCATACATAAAAAAAATAAAATTACCTAGCTGTATAGTGTAATTTTCTGATGAAGGGGTGTCGATACTACTCAAGCATATGTGGCTCCGCCACTGGGGAGATCAGTAGGAACTTGAAAGAAAATAACAAGTTCTGTTATAAAATAAAGACAAAATATCAATATCAAACTTAAAGAAAAGAGGTAACTTTAGAGAATTTTAGTAGTACTTTGTTTATTACTTGAAACTATATCAAAATGTATAAAACGGTGGCTATTTATAAGCCACCAAACTTGCTCCCTAAGCATGTTAAACTTGACATCAACTTGGCAATTTGGTCAACTAACTTTGATGTTCAAATCCTATTTGAACAAGTAACTTTGGTATTCAAATTCAATTTGAATAAGTAACTTTTGGTGTTCAAGTTCAATTTGCCTACTAACTCTTATCTCTCATTAATGACATTCACACATATATATGTCACATGACATCCATATTACATAACACTCCCCCTTGGATGTCCATTAATATATAATGTGTCTCATTAAAACCTTACTAGGAAAATCCAGTGAAAAAAGCCTAGTGAAGGAAAAAGAGTACACACATCTTGTAATACGCCCTTAGTGTTGCCTCATTAAAACCCTTACAAGAAAAATCCAGTGGGACAAAACCTTGTGAGAGAAAAAGAGTACAACGCATATTAACTCCCTCTGATGAGAACATCAATACAGAATTTGAATCTTCACATTTCAATCTTGTGCATCATCTTCTCGAAAGTTGTATTAGGTAGATACTTTGTGAATGAATCAATAATATTATCACTCGAACGAATTTGTAACACGTTGATATCACCATTCTTTTGGAGTTCATATGTGTAGAAAAGCTATTGGTGAAATGTATTCCATTCTGTCTCCTTTTATGAATCTTCCCTTTAGTTGGGTCATGCATGATTCTCGGTTTGCTTCATGACTATCTATTATCTCAATATGATTAGACTATCATGTAAAATAGCATGGTATGATAGTAACCCTTCATGGCAATAGATAATATGTCTATATCGAATCCTTATATCGATCATATGAATATCTTATATATTCAAAAGCTTAACAATATTCATTAGGATAAACACATCCATAGAGGGGTTTTCATTTGCAATATGCAAGTGATCTTACTTCACTATCCCAATGTAGGAGTAAAACTATATCATACTCATAGTTATATCAAGATGTATAAATGCATCAATTGCACAAGATATGGTACTTCATGACCAATCCATTTCTGTATGTTTCTTGTTTCAACTTCTTTCACCAGATAATTTATCGCTTTTGAAAACTCTCCAAGAGTTAGAATAATATTCAAATCATCAATTTACCCCTTATAAGGATTATAAACAAGTTTTCCAGAAACTTTAATATGCTTCAGGCATTTTGAATCCTTCAGGGATTTTCATATAGATTTTGTCAGGTGACAATATTCAATCATTTTATGTGTGACTCTTCTAGTGTCCGGACTGCAAATCACATAAATTTTATGTTTACCAAGATGCATCTTTCCATGTCACTTGATAAATATTTCTACGTCAGCATGATTAAATAAACGTATAATTCAGATCCTTACAATCCCTTTACAATATTGCGCCATATTGTATCAAAGATATCATCGATGATATATCATTTTGTATTAGTTCTCAATGTGACATAACATTTTGAGATCTCATCACTTTATTATTTTCAGGTACCTGAACCTCTAGTAAGGTTTCATGAAGTTTTATGTCGTAAGCTCTTCAAAAGCACATTCTTTCCTAATTATGATCATTGCTCCTTATCCTTTTCAAGGATTATCTCATTTGGAACCGATTATGATCTACCATGCTTAATTCATGTAGTAGACTTTGTCCTTCAGGGACATTCAATTGGAGTATTTACAGCTAAATATGAGATCAATTTTGGGTCAGCAAATGCTCCTAGCATTTGAACTTGAATTATCTTTTGAATAAGGATCTGATGATAATTCCTAACATATTTCATAGTTGTTTGTTATCTCCCCCTTATGTTAGGAAAACTAACATACCTCCTCTATCTTCTTTGAGGAATTCATCTCTGTGCATCATGGTATATTCATTACTCATATACCGCACGTCAAAAATTACTAGATGGAATATTTGATTCCTGACCCTGAACCAATTGAGAGGAGAAAATTAACCATAATTTATTGGTCTGATGCATATAAGTGCTATAATATGTGATTATCATATTTCAAATCAATCACATAAGCTTTGTTCTCATAAGCAATGATTCAACTATTTATTGGAGGCATTCAACACCAAACCAACATTATCAAGATGAATTGTCTTGATTACACAATCTGGAAATTATGCTCTTAACTCAATTTATATTGAGCAAGCAACTTTATAAATGTCAAACTGCAGGTTGACAACAAACGTACATGTGATTATTTTATAGATGCATTTATTTAAGATATCACATGACAGGTGAACGGGCCCATATTCACCTTTTATACTTTTCAAATTTGAAGGGATCCAATCCCAACATTAGTTGGTCCAATCAACTTATCACGAGAACAAGCAACATACAACAATTATTGAAGAATCTTTCAGTTCTTCATTATATGTCAATACTCAATGCACATCTTCGGAATGTCATAATCGCTCATGCCAATTTATGAACTTATTTGTACTAGTAAACTCCAAGTTTACCATCACATATGATTTTTGCTTTAGTAAATTTCAGATTTACCATAACATGAATAAATTTTCAGATTTACTATTTCAGAGTATATTTCATAATATTTCTTCTTAATTATTCTACCTTTTTTGGAGGTGTTACTCCTATCACATTCACCTTAGGGAATGGATCTGTACTTTTACAATCAAAATTCTCATTTCCCAGGAATGTAATGTAATAGTGCCTTAAGCCTATCAGATTATGATAGCTTAGAATCTCTTTCAAGATATTACTCCTTCATGAGCAAATCGAGGCATACATATAATGTAACGAAAGATTTTGTCCTTTGCTACGCCCACATTCATATTCATAAATTCAATCACATGTCTTCTTTCACACATAATATGCATTGCTACCACATTCACTTCAAGGAATGGAGCATATTTCATGACTTTTCACCAAAATTTTGTCTTAGTCATCATTATATCATCAATATGGTACATCGAGATTCAAACTCAACGTCTTATCCAAATAAAAGGCATCTTAGGCCATAGATCGATGGAACTTTAACCCAATATCTTATCATGATGGTGCACCGGGACTCTAACCCGATGTCTTATCCTTTTGGGGCGATGGAGCTTGAATCCACTATCTTACCTATAAACGCATATTAAATCAAAATATAACAGGACTCACCCTTGAGCCTTAAAAAGAATATTACCAAAAGAAAATTAAACATGAAAATCAACTATTTGGGATTAATTTGCTTACATCTGTTTTAGCATATAATAACTTACATTAGCACAGTGAAAGAGATTTTTTCACCATTCTAATCAAACTTATAATACTGATTTCAATAGTATTAGATCCAGCACTTACACATTATACTATTAACGTTAACAAAAAGACTAAGAATATGTCAACCAAACCTGTCCAATGGCATGCTAACCGAGAAAGAATATATAGATGAATTATATATTGCAAACTAACTTTCCATGATGTCCAATAATTAAATCAATAAAGGTGAGCAACTAAGTATAAATCCAAAGTTCAAACTTTGTCTAAGCAAAAGTTTTCATGGGCAGAGATTACCACCAATATCATACCCCAATCGAAAATACCTTAGCCATACCTTAGCCTTATCTTGAGATGGTAGAGTCTCGTGCTGATAACGTGTTATAAAATAAAGGCAAAATATCAATATCAGACTTAAAGAAAAGATGAAACTTTAGAGAATTTTAGTAGTACTTTGTTTATTACTTGGAACTATATCAAAATGTACAAAATGGTGGCTATTTATAAGCCACCAAACTTGCTCCCTAAGCATGTTAAGCTTGACATCAACTTGGCAATTTGGCCAAATAACTTTGATGTTCAAATCCTATTTGAACAAGTAACTTTGGTATTCAAATCAAATTTGAATAAGTAACTCTTGGTATTCAAGTTCAATTTGTCTACTAACTCTTATCTCTCATTAATGACATTCACACATATATATGTCACATGACATCCATATTATATAACAAGTTCATTGTTTTTATTTAACTTTTGTTGCCATTACTGTCACAATTCTTTTGGCCAATTTATTTGTATGTGCTACAATATTTGTCTTAATTAATACATGTTTGTCACTCCAATTAACTTTGTATGTTTTCTTAATAATTATTGGAACGTCGGAAATTAGGAAGTGATTAGAGATGAGAAATATTATGAGAAACTTTGAGCTTTCTCTTCTTTTTTTTATACTCTATATGTAAAATAGATTTAAAATCAATTTGTTTGGTTTTACAGTAAACATGTTCACCGGTACAAATTTTTCAAAATTTGCGATTTTATCTATCTCTTCTATCTTTACTATGTTTACATTTAAAAAAAAAAAGAAGAAAAGAAAAGAAGTAAGTTTGCGAATTCATCTATATTTTCTCTAACCGTTCGTGCAGATAAATTCACTAGTAATATAATAAAAATAGAAAAGACAAGGAAAGCTGACTTGATGAAATCTATAAATAATAATAAAGCAAAATGTAGACAAGGTGATGTGACACATCTCTATGGCCTAGAATCACATTTATCTTTTTTCTCATTTTTTGGGGGCTTTTTTCTATTTTTTTATCATTTATATTCTATGTAAAAAAACTCAAAAATCATTCATTTAAATCATATTCTACCATATTTATTAGGTTTCATTACATTTTGTAACAACCATATTAATTGTTATATACACTAATGGGGAATTGATTTCGACAACTTATCATAATTTTAAATAAAAAAATTAAAAATTCTACTAAACCGAATACATGTAAGGCCAGTTACATCTTTCACTACTAATTGAGTTTCAATTGTTACTCATTTTAAATTTAATCATTAAAACATATGTTTTCAGCTTTTGATATGCCCTTGTCCTTGCAATTACTACTAATAATTGTGCTTTAATTGTTTCTCATTTTAAATCCACTCATTAATAGCAAACGTTTTCAGCTTTTCCCATGCCTCTCGTCCTTTCATAAATTGCAGAATGAATCTGCAATTCACTTAGGGCTTGTTTGGAAAGCCATCATGGTAATTGAATTTGGTGTAATTGGGTGTAATTACACTATCTGGCATGTTTGGTTGGCCAGGTAATTACTTGGTCAGCAGGTAATTGGATGTAATTGGCAGGGGGTAATTACACTCTTCAATTCACAGGGGGGAGCTGTGAATTGCTGGTAATTACATGGTGTAATTACAAGCTGATTACTATTTAATTTCTTTCTTTTGTTTCTATTTTATTTTTATTTTTTTAATTTATTTTAAATTTCTATTATTTTAAATTCTTTCTAGATTTATTATTCTAAATTTTTAAAAAAATATTTTTTATTTTATATTATTTATATTTCATTTCTTTCTCATTTCCCAACCTTTACTTCTTGTGATTCCATACAATTTTTTGTATTATCTATTTTTTAATTTTATTTTTTCATTTAGCATAATTTAGTTAGTATTCTAATTATTAAATTAAGTAGAATTCATTGTTGAATAAGGTTATAGACTTAGGTTTTTCTTTTCTTTTGAATCATATTTACGTTATGTTGAAATTAGACATAAGAGTATTATTTATTTATTTTGAATTTTGAACTTATGTTATATTTTCATTTTCAATCTATTTGTTTTACTAGTATTGACATGATATTTCACATTGCAAGCCATTCATTTTTTAGTTAGAATTGATAGATTATCTTTTTGTCAAATGTTTTAATAATTTTATGACATTATATTTATAATATTAATCCTTTTGTCAAACATGCATTTCATGATGTTCCTAAAAATCATGTACTTTATGTTTTTATGATTAATTTAATTAAAATATACTAGTTTGAAAAATATAACTCCATTATTTTTTATAAAAACATATGTTTATTAATTAATATTATTTATATACATTATTTAATTTAATATCATTTATAAAGGCACTTATTTGTCTAATATAAATTTTAGTTTTTGATAATTAACTTTTATTTTAAAAATTGAATATAACCATGTAATTACACTTGTGCAACCAAACAGTACACTTGTAATTACGTTGTGGCAAACAAACAGGTCGGCGTAATTACTAGGCTGTGTAATTACTAGGCTGGTAATTACTACCCTAGTAATTACACCAATTCCAATTACCAGGTGATTTTCCAAACAGGCCCTTAGTTTTATCATTTTGTCATCTTTGTCAAAGCTTTTATCCATTGGCTACATAATTTCTCCCACGAAATATATTATTTCTTTAATCAATTCATTGGTTTAACTTGGAAACCTATACTTGTATATTATCGCGTCTCTCCTGATCAAGAAGATTTAGTCAAAAATATATGGACAGAGATCGCTCGATATGATAAGTTTTGTTTCATTTTTATAATGAAGTTTTATGTTTTTTCTTAACAGGTGAGAAATAATTTTACAAAGTTTTTAGTTGGACAAAGTTCCTGCTCAATATCCATAAGGTAAGACGAACCCAAATACATACTATTCTATTTTCCCACTTCATTGTTATTCTTACTCTGCGAAAAGAATACATATATTATTTCGTTAATTTATTGATAGTAGTTTCCTCTTCTCCTTCATGTCACATCTTATATTTCTATTTTGTTCTGTTTTTTGTTTTTTTTAAGTAATTGATAATATAGATGTAAATATCACGTTGTGCATGCTTGCGTTTTAATTTCAAAATTTTATGCCAAAGATTTTTAGTTAACTAAAAAAAGCCTACCATTTTAGATGCTAATGTAAAAAAAATGCTTCTTTTTATTAGCTAAAACATGAAGCAACAACATCCTGTTTGATGATTTTTTTTTAGTTTTGATAAAATTTTCTATTTTTTTTTTTTTGCACATCAACAAACAAATAGGAATGAATAAGATAATGAATCCAAACAGAGAGATCCCTCTCTCTCTCTCTCTCTCTCTCTCTCGTTTTTTTTTTTTTTTTTGCAGTGATTTATTATATTGCCTATTGATTATAGCTGCATCTGATAACGAGGACAAGAAAAGGAAGAAAATATGATAAGTAAGGACATTAAAGGGAGTGAAAGTGAAAAAATCATTGGATGAATGCGCAGTGATGGGCTCTTTGCCAGCTCCTCCGAGCTAAATCACTGATGGCAATGAAAATAGCCAAAAAGTTGAAAGGATACTATATTTTGTATTTTCACTCTCAAATTAACTAGGACTCTTTTGAATTAGATTAAAAAAAATTTTACTTCTTTTAAAATGTAAATCTGTCTTTACTGTACAAGAGACTACAAAATCTCAAATTTTTAGTCAATATGTTATTAATTATTTAAATTTAAAATTTAATTTCTAGAGCTCTTTTTTTTTTGGGGGGGGGGGTGTCTTATGGAGAGGCTGACTTCTTCTTAAATTTTTAGTATAATATAGATCAAAAAAATGAAAGAAAATCTGAAGTTTAAAAAATTGGCGATTAAAGTTGAAAGAAAGTAAAATAGTTAACTACCTATAGTATAATTATTGTCAAAGAATCACAAAGATGGTCTTACAAAAAGTGGTCATACTATTTATGTCATTCTAATATAATTAATTAATTATTTATTTTGATCTAAAGTCTTTGTTATAACTCCATTTTTTTATAGAAACGAAAAAGAGAAGAGGAGATTGATAAAGCTAAAATTTAACGAAGAATATTTTCTCTTTTAATTTTAACAAGGTACTACAAAATTTTATTTTCTGAATTGAATATTAGTTATGAGGAGTAATTAATTTGGAAGCTCGTATATAATGCATGTTGATAATGTAATATATTTCTAGATTTTGGAATATAGTTGTATTGGACTGATAATTATGATAAATAATAGTAGTAATAGTTAATGATAGTGGTGAATAATAGCAGTTATTTGCGATATATAATGGTGGCCGGTTGATAGTGATGATTGTCGGTATTAATAAATTAAATGTTGTGGTAATAATAATCAATGGTGATGTAAAGGTGATGTGACACCTCTCTACGACCTTCATTCATATTTAACTTTTTTTCCTTTTTTGGCCTTTTTTTCTTATTTAAACCAATTATTTTATTGTAAAAATAAATTACTTAATTTATTACAAATAAATATTATATTAATGGATGAACATTTACAACAAAGACTCTTGGATTAACTATTCATAACTCACACCTCTTTAATTTCTATTCTTAATCAATTTATTTTCCTTTTTTTTTACCTTCTTCTAATTATAAAATTATAAACTAACAATATTTTTTAATAATTTAAGTATTTTTCTCTTTATTAATTAATATATTTATAGTGAGTAATTATCCATGATTTCACACCTCTTTAATTTTACCTTTTAATAATATTCATATTCTCATAATTTTCATGTCCATAACCCCCAAACTTAAATTTGTAAGTTTATGATGTCTTATGGTTTTTCAATACTTTGCCTATATAAAGTCATATTTAGTTTCATGGAGACTCTCATTCCATGTTATTCTTATCTTCATCATTTTGATTTGTGAATTAACTAGGATGTAACAAACAAGAAGTATATGAAGGTAAGAAATATTTCATTTTCAGTCTTTCTTTTCATTTTTATGTACTTGAACATGCTTCCTTAATTTTAACATATTTTATGTATGTATTATCATCCTCTAAGCAAGTATGACCAAGAAAATCTTCGCAATATTGAACAATATATCGTTAGTATTTGATTGTTCTTTCTAAAAATCAATTTTCGATTGACACTAATTTAATAATCATATTGTGTAGTTTGATTACAATATTTAGATTTTAAAAGATGATGATTTCTTATGTGAAGTTTAGATTTCTCTTCTTTTCGATATAATTTTTTTTTGATTGATATGATATTTTATATATTCATAATTATGTTAATTTTTTTTATTTAATTGGTAGCATATGATGAGGAGTTTGACATAGGGAGCAGAATATAATGGCGGATCTACTTGCAAAGAAAGATGCTAGAAGGAAAAAAAAATTGAAGCATAATTAGGGACTACTTTTGGTAGAATTTTTTTTTTTTACTCTCGACTTGTATTAGTAACTTAGCTACTTTTGCTACAAAATTTTTAACTTTGATTTGTATTGATAATTTAGTTACATATTAAAAATGCTACTCATTTGGCACTCTATTATCCTATTTTTTTTTTGGTTATGAAGCATACTTAATATAATTATCTCATTTTAACCAAATGCTGAGAAGTTTCATTTTTATTATTCTCGCAAAAATAATAAAATATTAATTTTATGATATCATTGTGTGTGTGTTTTTGCGCATGTAAAATTCTGTTTTTTGTCATCATTCTTTTTTGTTTGAAATGTATTCATAATTTCTTTTTCATTTTAATTACTTTGTGAATGTGATAGTGTAGGCTATTTTTGTGAAATAGAAACGTGACACATCTTTTATGCAGCTAACTCATTTATCTTTTTTTATTCATTTTTTTACTTTCCCTCTTGCTTTCCACTATTCATATACATAATGATAATGTATTTAATGTCAATAAACTTATATATTCAAATTATTTTTAACTCATATCTCTTCATATTACTTATAATTCTTACTCTTATATATTATCCATGACTCAGTTATGTTTCATTTTCATAGTTCTTAAAAATATTTATTTATGTTTAAAAATTATAATAAACAAATGTAATACTAAAGACACAATGAAGAAGTTCAAAAGATTTTTTTTTAAAAAAACATTAAGGATTTGTATAGAGAATCAAGTACTCCTACAAAAAATGGAGGAAATTAAAAAATATATATATTTTTAACGTAATACAATATATTTTTATTTTAAAATATGATCTCTTATTTCATTTACTTCACCACTATAAACGTTTTGTTTTACTGTGTATATATGAATAGTATGCACTTAAAAAAATTTAAAGAATTTTTACTATGTATGTTCAAAAATTATGAAAAAATATATCATGTCTCGGATGAAGACAAAGATTTATGTTGTCTTAAACATGAATATAAGTATTACATATTACTTTATTAAAATAAGAAATTATCAATTTTAAAATTATTATCTTTTTATATATATATATATATATAAGAAGTAAAAATATAAAAAATAATTAAATTTTTTTCACGCGGATAATTTCACTAGTCAGAAGGAAGAAAAGAAAATGTCAGAAGTGAGATTTGAACCCACGCCCTCTTACGAAGACCAGAACTTGAGTCTGGCGCCTGACTAATTGACTTCCACTGCAAATAATATTATACATATAGAGTATACGAGTTTAAGTATTTATTGAGAAAAAGAGTTAAAAACTAAACTTTTAGGCATTTTTTTGGACAATCTTCTCAGATAAGATTTCCCCCAAAAAAAAATGTTTACGGAGAACATTTTTCCAAAAAAAAATTCTAATTCTCATAAAAGGATTTGTGGAGACCAGCCTCAAGGCGGGCCAAAAGAAAAAAACACCACAACACCAACAACATACCTAGTATATTCCTACAAAGTGGGATCTAGGGAGTGTAAAGTGTACGCAGTGCGTACCACTACCTCAGAGGTGAAGTAGAGAGGTTGTTTCCGAAAGACCCCCAACTCAAGACAAAAAAAAATGTGTCTTGAAAAACAAGTCAAGCAAATACAATTCTGAAAACCTTTTCAAAATTGTTTTTGGGTCCAATAGTCTCGAACATGAGTTAATTACTTAGATGAACATTCAAATTATGAAAATGATTTCATACAGAATGAGTTTGTGAAATATATAAAGAGTTTTATTACTAATAATTAACTAAACAAAACAAAGTTGTTTATGATTTCAATTAGACACTAATTAAGGTAGATAAATGGTAGATGCCCGTGAGATTAGAAGAGTACTTACATATTTTCAATCATTTTCGTAAAAATAGGATAGACCTATGTTATCAGAAAATTCTAAAATCTCAGAGACAGTCAAACATACGTTTTAAAATCATTGCTTACGTTCAAGTATCCACCCTTACAGATCTAATAATATTATTATTCCACATGTTAAACTTTGCATGACACTATTACTATCATTTAGGGAGTTAAACATTTTTTCTCTGACCAGTTATTTAATATATAATAACAATAATATAATTAATGTAATCATATAAGCGGTCTACGAAGGATAGGTTGTACGATGACCTTATTAATATTTTTGTGGATAGAGAGGTTGTTTTCAATAGACTCATGGCTCAAAAGAAGTATTTTCGAAGCAGAGTTGCAAAAGAATTAGACAATTCTTTAATATAAACTTCTATTACTTTTTATAAATATATATATATATATATATATATTGATGTCCAAAAATTACTTCAATGGTAGAGTTGTGAGTTTGTCCGATTCTCAGCTAATTCTCCTCTGTTTCACCAATTGAAAAAAGAGTCGAGAACTTTAATTTAGTGATTTTCTCTGTGATACTACAAAGTTCGATATTTTCTAGTTGTATTTAGATTGTAATAGGATTAGGATATATTTGAATGGTCTTAGTATAATTATGTGATTCATGTATCAATTTTAAACAATAATGAATAGTGGTTTTTAAAATACCAATAAAATATTGATTGTATCTAAGCAAACAAGCCGTCTTAGCTCAGCGGTAGAGCGCGTGGCTTTTAACCACGTGGTCGTGGGTTCGATCCCCACAGACGGCGATCTTTTGTTTTAGCAATAATATCCTTTTGCTTGTTTGGACATTTTCACACTCCAATTGTCTAGCCATAGGCTTTGGGTTGTCCCCTTATATGGTTTTGGACCTCCTAAACGTCGTTACAATAGATAATCAATCCTCACAACAGTTTGGACATTTTCACACTCCAATTGGCTACCCATAGGCTTCGAAATTGTCCCCTTATATGGTTTTGGACCTCCTAAACGTCGTTACAATAGATAGTCCTCACAACAGTTGTAAGAGGAAATTTTTCTCTGTAGATTGCCAGAACTAAGAGGGGCACCACCCAAGCTAAATCCATTCTTGCTACTGCAGCACATTATTCATGGGCTATGCAGTTTTCCAGAAAAATGTTGAACAAGTTCAAAAAACAATAGAAGAGCGACGGGTTGAATATAATTCAACTTTTACAAATACCGTGATAATAAGTACAAATTATAATTCAACTTTTACAAATACCGTGATAATAATTAATAAGTACAAATTATCTTGAATCAAATATCCTCCTTGCTCAAAGAACAAACTGCGTTACATCAAAAGCTTCTATATGACTAGTAACTCAAATGAGCATGCATGCCTGATGGATACCAACCCCACTTAAGGTTTTTTCCCTTCTTTTTTTTTTTTGTGAATGGAGAACTAATGAATGAATACGCTGAATGAAACTAATTGTTATCGACCATCATGGGAACTAATAAAATATAATGAAATCAGACATTTCAAACTACTTAGATTCGTGCTTTGCAGGTGCACTGCTTTTGAGCTGCTGCTGTGCTGCATGTGCATGCTGTTGATGCTGAGATGATTGCTGCAACTGCTGCATGTTCATTTGAGTACCTAGCTGTCGCTGCAACTGGAACATCTGGGGATTGAGAGAAAGCTGCTGAAACTTGGCAGTATCTCCATTTAGCTCAGCAGTAGCAAGCTTCAGCCGTTGAACTTCAGCAGTCAATGCTTCATTTAGAGCTGTCATAGTAAAATACAACATCATAAGGTTTGCCACCCAACTTCTAGAGCACAAAACCCCGCGGGGAATTAAAATTTTGGAGCATTAGCATTTTTTCACTACTAGCAATGTACATAAACAGAATAACATGCAGGTAGAAATCCCCACTTTCCCTGGGATAGTGTGATGCAGTAGAGATATCTATGAAAGTCATGTTTCACATAAGAAAGGTGTATACCATCACGGAGTTGAGCCTGTTGCTCCATGGATTGAAGCCGGAACTTTAGCTCGTTGTTTTGGCTTGTGAGCCCAGAAGAATCTCTCTGAATGCAATTACAAGACAAGTTCAAGAAATTAGAACAGGAAGACGAAATTTTCTTGAACTAAACAATATGGAAAGTAGAGATTGCCACCTGCAACATAGTGACTTGAGCAGACAAGGTGGTGGCTTCAGTCTGTAAGGTTTGTACCTTGTGTTCCAACTCCGTAATGTATCTCATCTTACGCTCTTTAGAACGAGCAGCAGACTGACGGTTGGCCAAAATCCTTAAACAAAAAAAATTAAGGTGAGTCAATGGCAAGGCAAAAAAAGGAAAACCAAATCCATGCATAAGGGAACACTACCTTTTGGCACGCTTCGGATCTGCTAAGGCTATCTCTGCAAGTTTCTCATTTGCCATAATTTTCTTCAATTCAGCTCCATTGAATTCACCATTACCAAACTCCAAACTGAAACTATCTGAATTCGCATCAAGCGAATTTGTGGGTGAAAGTTGGCCATGGTGTGGTCCAGGGGATGGAGGCAACTTAGGTGACTCATCACCAAAGTTTAACTTTTCCATAAAACTGTCCATTGAAACGCTCCTGTAGTGTCTAATAGTTGGAGCAATATCTCCCCCAGCACTCCTTTTGATGCCCTCCCTCTTTTCATTTGAAGATGATATCCCTAGTGTCTGCATACTGCTGCCACTGTCATTCACACTGCTTGTCGCTTCATTGTCACTGCTATCACATCCATTTGTCTTTGTACCGCTGGCTCTACTATCTAAATCTTCACGGTTCTCATTACCCTGCTTATCATCCATGCCTGAGGAGTTCAATGACTCGATATTGTCCAAATTCATATATGCGGAAAACAGGTCATCCACGACTTCTCCTTCAGATTTTCTTTCACCCATTCCCTCAGCATTGCTATCGTTGATTTTATCCCAAAAACCTTCACGTTTAACCAACTGTGCTGGTTTACCACCAGCATTATCCCTTGAAGGAGCTGACCTTTCTAGAGAACCAGGACTCCTGGATGGAACATGCAGTGGTGAGGGCTGCATAATACTAGAAAAGCCAAATGGGATATCACTGTTAGACCTTCTATGAGCCTTACGAGGAGGAAGACTCTCTCCTACCCTTGATGAGTTACACCTAGAGAAAGGTGAGGGTGGCAATGAAGAATGTAAATTGCCATCACGATCCTCCATTGACACATCAGCCGCTACAGGGTCAGAGATGAACGTCAAAGGGGATTCTTTATATGGCGAAGGGCTCAAAGGTGGCAACGAATCAAGTGAGAAAAAAGATGACTGCGATAAAGATCGCGAATGTGAGGGCCCTGGAGTAGTAAAACTCTGCAATCCCAGTTGCTGACTCGTCGGCCTGCTTGCTGGGATATGAGAATATGGCGAAATAGGGGGCATTTGCGGATGAGAAGGCGATAAGCCAACCCTTTTGGCACTATTTTCAACACCAAAATTTGGAGAAAACTGCCGCATTTGACCATGGAACTTAGAAGTCGACAACTGGGGTACATCAAGCTGGTTTGTCGAAATAGGTTGATGTTTGGGGAGGGAAGAAGATGATGTTCCGAATGATGATTGAAGTCTCCGCATCATATCAATGTTAGCTTCGTCACTTTCACCCCCCATCTCCTCCAAATTTTCAACTCCACCAATCAAAATATCACCACCAGTGATTTAAGGCCTCCACTTTTACAAAAGCTTCCTAAATTGCAGCTCTTAGCACCTGAATTTGAAACCTAAAATCTCAAGTCAAGCTCATCAAATAGCATACACCAACAACAACATACTCAGTCTAATCCCACAAGTGGGGTCTGAAAAGTGTAGAGTGTACAAAGACGTTACCCTACCTCATAGACATAGAGAGGTTGTTTCCAATAGACCTTCAGCTTAAATAAACCCCAAAGTCAGAATTGAGCAAAAATCCAGAAATGACCAAGTTTAATCATCAAGCAAACAAAGAGTCATTGAAACCAAAGTACTGTACTAGCTCCAAAACAAGGAACACACAAAATCAAGAATGATATTCAGTGGGGAAAACAGGTGCAATCTTTGGGACAATACCTGAAACAAAATAAAACCCTCAAGACAAGTTCATAAGTGGCACAAAACCCAAAAAGGGTATCCAGCAAAAACCACAGAAATGAATCTTAAAATAAAAGCTACAATCTCTGGACCATTAGCGGATCTACACACAAAAGGATTAGTCCCCTATGACTTAAAAATCCAAAATCAGAATTTGACGGTACCTGAAACAGAGCAATGGGTGAATGTGTGGAAACAGAAGAATGAAAAAAAAAACAGAAAAGGGTTCTTCTCTCTACTTCTTCTTCTTGTTCAGTGTGAGTTAATTGGTGTGTGTTTTTGTTTGGTGTGTGTATTATTATTATTAATTACTAATTATTGTGTGTATATATATGCTTATGAATGGTTTCAACAACTGACGTTACACGGATTTCATGAATACTACTGTCTTCTGGAGTAGTATGGTACTACACAAAGCCGCGTGAATTTAATATGAATTTCAATTTCATTTCAATTTCATTCCGACTCCATTTCTTTCCTCTATCGCCGCAACCAAAATCTCCCCCCTTAATACTCCCTCCATTTAAAAATAAAAAATAAAAAAATCTATTTTGACTTAATACAAAATTAAAAATATAAAAGAGATTTTTAAATTTTATAGTATTAAATTAAAGTATGTTAAGTATATTAAAATATTTTTTAATTTTATGATTTTAAACATGTCGAAATTAAAATTAAAATATTCTAAATTTTTATTTTTTATTTTTAAAATGAATTAAAAAGAAAAGTAGTTATTTCTTTTTGAAAGGTAAGACTATTCTGTATTCCTAGTTTTATTTATTATAAACTCGCTTTTTCATAAGTACGGAATGCTTTTAAAAATAAGTGTATCTTTTATCACATAGGCCCATAATTAAAATTCGAAGTAAAATGTGGTGTTTGAAATTTGGAAAGTGTTTTAAAACTAAGCTAAAAGATTAACTATATGAAACAATAAAGTAGACAAGAAATGAAACATGAACAGAGGAGAGATTTCTTATTCTTCCAAGTATCAAGTGTTTCAATTGTTCAAGTATACAAGTGTATCAAGTGTCACCAACATAATACACAAGTCTTCTATTTATAGGATTACATTGAGGATCATCAAAGGGTGTCATAAACATGACATTAATCCTTGAGAGTTATGAGGGAAGATCAAGAGGAAAGGTTATGAAACAGTGGGAGTTACTATCATAATGGTTGAGGAGTTGTGGAGGATTTATATCTAGAGTAGTGGACATCCACATGTAATGTATTTTATAACACTCCTCCTTGGATGTCCATAGATGATGTGCCTCGTTAAAACCTTACTAGGAAAAACCCTATGGGAAAAAAAAAATCCTAGTGAAGGAAAAAGAATACACATCTTATAATACGCGTTGTTTGCTGCCTCGTTAAAAACCTTGCCAGAAAAACCCATCGGGACAAAACCTAGGCCAAGGAAAAAGAGTGCAGCGCGTATTTTACTCCCCTTGATGCAAACATCATTTCACTTCTCGAAGACTACGCGTCCCAATCTTATATGTCAGCTTTCAAATGTTGATATTGACATTGTCTTTGTGATCAAATCACATTCATGAAAATGTTGTATTCTTGAACTCATCCTGATAAGTAATTTGTCTTGTAATTCCTTGGATATGTTAAGCCTTTGAACTCCGCCAAATACATTCTTGACAATCACTTTATTCGTGACCTCATCGTCGCAAGCCACTTGCACATTGAACTTGTTTGTAGCAACAATCAAGTTGTTGATACTTTCATTTGCATGATATTAAAATTAACTGTAGAACAAATAATCTTCCTGCATTTGCATAACCAATAATCCTTTGACAATATTTGTTAGAAATAATAAATCCATGTCAATAATATTTGATTTCACTCAGATTCACATAAAAGTGACATTATGTCTTTCCTGCATATTAATAAAAATTATTATCTCATGTATAGAAATAACAAGATATATAAGTGCATCAATTGCACAAATACATGGTACTTTCTAACCATTTTCATGAGATCGAAATAAATCTTTCTTTATGTTAAGAGATATTACAACCATTAGGGTACTATTCAATGGAATCACTTTTAACATTTTTAAATCCTTCAAGGATTTTCATATACCATTTACCTTCTAGCTAGTTTTCATATAACCTTTACCGTCTAGCTAGACATGACAGTTATTCATTATACGCATTCAAGTTTTTTCATTCAATTGCCAGATTTAAAGAAACCTTACTGCATCCACCGTAGGAGAACACATCTCCAAACAATAATGTCAGTACTTTTGCGAATAACCTTTATGCCTCAAGGCACAAGTCGTACTTTATATCTTACGATTTTACTTTTTGCACAATTACCTATTTATACCCCACTGACATTATACCTTAGTCTATAGATTAAGTACATACCATCACTTTTCAAGTGAAATAAAATATACTTGAATTGCGTATTTTATCTGTCAATACCATTTGACAGATTTAAATTCAAGATCCTCGTTACCATTTATAATGGTGAGCACTACATTATACCAAAAATACCGTCTACGGTTATTTGACATCGGTTCCAATGCGACATAACTTATAGAGATCTCTTCATTTTTTATCATTTTCAGGTACCTGAACCTTTGTTAAGGTTTTATGAAGAGTTATGTCATGGTGCTCTTTTAAAGCACTTGCCTCATTATCAAGACCATCTTGATCATTTGCTCCTCTCCTTCTTTAAGGAGTTTTACATTTGGAACCAATTGGTCTATCACGTTTCAAGTGTACCATAGACTCTGCCCTTTAAGGACTTTTCATTGGAGCATTTACAGCTGAATTATAACATAGGATCAGTCTGGCAATGAACTTGCAACATTTTGCAAATCATGAATTATCTCTTGAACTTCAAGTTCACTTTTTTTTTCTTTTACGAGGATCTAGATAATTCATTCCATGCATTTCAGCTTTTAATCATATCTCCCTCTAATGTTAGAAAATCTAACATTCACCCCAACCTTATTTTGGGGATCCATCTTTGTGCATGGTGGATGTTACACATTCAAATTTTTAGATGGATTTATTTGGTTCCTGATCCTGAACCAACAATATAGGGGAACCTTGTTGGCTTGATGCATACAAATGTTGCTACATTTAAATAAACTCGTCTCAAACCAATTTTTTTTTTTGGGGGGAGATTTGTTCTCATAACCAATGGTTCAGCTATAATTGGAGGCACACACTTTCTGCTAAACCAATCAACATTATCAACTTTTATAGTTTGGAACCATGCTCTTAATTTAACAATTTGAGCAAACAACCTTGCAAAAATCAAATTGCAAGTTGATAACAAAGCGCATATGACCAATCATAAATGTATCTTATTTCATAGTAAAAGGTCCACATGGCAGGTGAACGGGTCCATATTCACCTTGTTATACGTTCAAAAAATTTAGAGATACAATCCCAATCTTAGCCGATATAATATTTTATCGTGAGAACAAGCAACATAGGAGAATTCTTAAAGAATCTTTTATTTCTTCAATGTATAATCACATGAATTCTCAATTATTTTGCATCACATTTGAATCGGGATGGTCAACCGATCATGCCAACTTATATATTTTCTGTAAACTTTTAATTTACTATCATAGGTGATTCCATCACCATGTCCATATTTATATCAACAAATAGGAGGAAAACGGGTAACCTTTCATATTTATAACCCGTTTCGATTGTAGTAATATGAAGATATAAAAATCATTCCATAATTTATAGTCTCAAAATAACAATAATTTTTTTTTTAATTCCTTTGAAAATTGAAAAGTTTCTTTTGGAGACTTACTACAATCTCAATATCATGAACAATTTCATTCCTCCATGTAGTAACACATTAGCTTTTTTTTTTTTTGAAGCTATCAAATACTTGTGTATTACCTAATATTTCAAAACACCACACATGTGGTAAACATCTCCTTTAAGGAGAAAATTATATGTACCCAACCAATGACAAATTTGTGTAGCCACACAATAACATTCATTTTTGGTTATGATCACAACCTTTATATGAAAGAATTATTTCTTTCTTTTGCCCTTCGATAGTTCATAATAAAACATATCATACCATGTTTTACAAGACTTATTTCTTGCTTTTATCATTTGATAATCAAAGACTCAAACCTCCCGTAGAGGTGAGTTGTGGTATTTATCCAACCCATGATAACATTTTTATTCACAATTTTTATCACATTTTGACACATTCATTTTCAAGAATGGCCTAGCACTTGCAATGCTTATCACAAGTCATATTCTCTTCAAGAAATGGACTATAATCATATTTATATGACCCATCTCAACATCACTGTGAAAGATCAAGAGTGCCTTGATTTTTTTTTATTTGATGGAGGATTTAGAAATCTTTTCAAATTAGGTTGCACAACAACCGTGTGCCCAATACCTTTCATACCAAATTGATGGTGAACAAAAAAATTACCACCTTTTGAAGGACAATTTGAAGAACCCATAGTGTTCTTCCTTTTATTATTATCAAAATGATGACTATTATAATTTTGTTCCTCCACGCCCACATACAATTTTAACCACTTGTCTTCTTGAAGACTTATATGCACTGCTACCATGTCCATATCAAAGAATGGAGCAAATTAATGTGGCGAACTTCATGACTTTTCATCAAAAGTTCATTATTTTGCCTCGATCATCATTATCATCAACATATTGCATTGGGACTTGAACCCAACGCCTTATCCATAAAAAGACATGTTAGGCCATAATTCGGTGGGACTTGAACCCAGCATCTTACCATCATAGTGCATCAGGACTCAAATCCGATGTCTTACCATTTTGGTGCGATGGAACTAAAATCCACCGTCTTACCCTCTTTTTGATTGATGACACTTAAATTCACCATTTTATTCTCAACCAATGACATAATAGGCCAACATGTAGTGAAACTCATACCCTCAAGCCTTTAATCATATTACCACTACAATTTTATATTTGATGTGGTACAACAAAATTGTCAAGTCCATAACACTGCAATATTCTATAATTGGACTAAAAAATTTTGTTAAACCACAAAAATAATCGAATTATAAACAAATAGCATAAGTAGTACCATACCAACTTTCTGACAATCTGAAAAATAATCTCCAAATAACAAATATCATAAAAGTTCAAAGACAGACAAACCTCTTTAAGTGGCCTTCAAAATTATGCATACTACGTATGTATAGGCTCCTCAAAAATAATAATATAATAGAATTTCAAATCAGAAATAATAATATAAATAATATAATAGTATTAGAGCCTATTATCTGATTTAACCAATCAAATGGTACATCAAATTTCCAAAGTTTTCTAATTCCCCGTCATAGCCAAACCAGACCACCATCAGCTTGTAATTGGATTAGAAAAATCAAACTTCATAATTTGGAAAAAATTAGAGATTCGTGCTGATAACGTGTTTTAAAATTAAGCTAAAAAATTAACTATATGAAGCAATAAAGTAGACAAGAAATGAGACATGAACAGAGGAGAGATTTCTTATTCTTCCAAGTATCAAGTGTTTCAATTGTTCAAGTATACAAGTGTATCAAATGTCACCAACATAATACACAAGTCTTTTATTTATAGGATTACATTGAGGATCATCAAAGGGTGTCATAAACATGACATTAATCCTTGAGAGTTATGAGGGAAGATTAAGAGGAAAGGTTATGGAAGAGTGGGAGTTACTATCATAATGGTTGAGGAGTTGTGGAGAATTTATATCTAGAGTAGTGGACATCTACATGCAATGTATTTTATAACAGAAAGTAGCTTTCAAGTGTTTTTCAGGTTTCCGTCAAAATTTCACATTGTGTTTTCCTTCATAAACATAATGTCAACTTTCAAATAGTACTTTATTTTCAACTAAATTCCAAATAGTATTCTATAAAAAAATAAGTCCATGGCCTCTTTAGGGTTCGTTTGGATTGACTTATTTTAAGTGCTTTTAAGCTAAAAATAGCTTTTAAGCACTTTTGAAGTGTTTGAATAAATTTAAAAAGTGCTTATAAGCACTTAGTTTTTGGCTAAAATACTTAAAATAAGCCAAAAGCCATAAGTTAGGAATCCTAACTTATGACTTTTGGCTTAAAATGCTAAAAAATAAATCAAAAGCCATAAGCCCATCCAAACAAGCACTTAGTATACTATATTGATGAAAAAGCTTTAACTTATTACTATAAATTAATCATAATAAAAGCGTGTTTTAAAGTAAGATTAAAATTTAATTTTATATAGAAAACATATAATATCTACGTCCCTTCATGTCTACATTTATCATTAATACGTTAAATATTTGAAAATTCTGAAAGCTGTATCAAATACTGATATTTATTACTCCTACTATTAATAAAATAAATCCTAGAGGAAACAAAGGTTAGAAAAGTCCCAATCATGGTTTTGTGAATTGATCGATTACTCGACCTACTTGCATTTAAAGACGTACTAATATATTTTCCATCACAGTATTTCGCTTGTCTTTTTCCTCTTCCTAGATCTCTGCTACCCTTCATAACTTTTTAAAGGACTTGTATTTTATTACTTCCTCCGTCTCAGTTTATGCATTGCTATTTCCTTTTTAATTCATCTCAAAAAAATATATTATATTTTCTTATTTGATAATTATTTAAAGAATAATTTTATTTTTATCCTTATTGATCCCACTTGATTTTAAACACTTTACTTCTTTTTTCTTTTTCATTTTTTGAAGTAAAAGTCAGATCACTTCTATCATAATTTAGCTTTTTATTTTACCAATGATTTTTTTCCTCTACTTCATTCTCTGTCTCTTTTTAATTAGCTATAAAGCCTTTTTTTGCCATCTCTTTTTCATGTTTTCATTTAATTTCACGGCGAAAAAAATTTGATCCTTAAACCGATTCCCTTTTTTTTTTCACTGAAATTTTGGGACTTTCACTTGATGAGTTGGTGATTTTAATGAAAAATCTATTCTTACATTAATTTGATAATTAGCTTAATATGCAATCTGTTTAGAAAAATAAAAAACTTCTAATTGCGAGCAAGATAGCAAACAACCTGGTAATGACATTTTATAATATTGCTCTTAACTTATAATTTCTAGCAACAAGGCATTCCCAAAAAGTATAGTTCCCAGAAAGTTGTTCCACAAAAACAAAGCCATTTATCTTTATTACAATGTTTCTCATGTGTTCTAAGATCTGCCATAACTGAAAATTCTTCACATTACACCTCCTACAAGCATAGGTTTTCTCACAGTGGGTTCTTCTGTAATGGTTTTTCACACATAAGATAGTCTTTAGTGGCTGAAACTTTTTATGCACCTTATTGCGCTTGCAACCAACACAAGAACACGAATATCATCGTCCTAGAGCTAGACTCCTTGTGAGATTTTGTAAGAGCTGTTGGAGTTTTGTATTCATTCCCTTGACATGTGCATCCGCAAATTAGCATAGAAATCAATTTCCAAAAATTATAAATGTCAGCAACCTCATCCAACATCCTAACCCCCACCCTCAGACCAACCTCCAACAGAAAAGTAAATTACATAGAAACAAAGATCTCAAAAAAAAAAAAAAGTGTAATGACAATGCTATTTTCAAAAATATTGCATCCATTGTAGTCCTTGTTGTAAAGTCTTCTTGACTGATAACCATGAGTACCAAAATTACATTATGATCACCATGGCTATACACAATAATAATACTCCTAACATATTTCGCAAAACGTCATTCTAAAAATTACATGATGATCACTATGGTTATACACAAAAATACTACTCCTAACATACTTGACAAAACATCATTCCAACTTCAAAATAGATAGCTTTACCATACTAATTTACTAGTCCTGCAGAATTATCAGAAACTACTTTTCAAAAATAGATAGCTTTACCATAGTAACAACCCATATCATCGTTAAAGTATACCTGAAGCTTGATTGACGATATCAATATCACAACGAAGTTGGAGAGGAAGATTTCCTTCTCTTTCTAGTTCATTTTTGTTCAAGTGAGGCACTTTGTAATTATTTCCGCCATTATCTTTCATCACCTCAATCATACAAGATTGTAAAGTAAGAAAGACACGATTGAGTTGGTCCGCTTTTATTTCATCAAAAGATCTTTTCATTGCTTCCTCTAATTCATCAACATTTTTAAGTGCCTTTTGATAGTGACGTGATTGGATTGCTCTAAAAAATCCAAGATCCAACACACTTAAATATGAAATGTTAGGTGGTTGAAAATAAAGTCTAATGTCGAATCCATCTTGTTGGGCAGCTTCAATAAATTCCAAATCATTGTTACCAATATGTGGCCTTGCATTAGCTTGTTGTACAAAGATAGAATTATTTGAATCGGAAGCTGGCAATTTTGATCTAACTTTCTTAATAAGAAAACTCTAGTGATATCTTTAGTTACTGACTGAATGGGTTTTGTTTCCATAGTTCCTGTTGTTCGGTTTTTGCTATTCCGCTTAGTTGGTTCTTTAACTATAGATGGAAAAATATCTATTTGTTCATAAAATAATTCAATTCCATTTTCATCAAATCGAGGACGTGCTACAGCAGCCATAAACATAACCTTTGGGATAAATTTTTTACTTTTGCAAGAGCGATACGAATCTGGCTCGTGGTCTCCGAAAAGCAGGTAGTACCTTTCACTTTTTTTGGACAAAAAAATCACTTTTTGTCGATATGAACATAATTAAACATATTCATAAACATTGGGATTTATGTGAATTGTATTCTGATCAAACATTGAGAGGCAGAGTCGAAGTCGTACCTTCTTATTTTCTTCGGTTAATTGAGGCTTAATGAAATTAATATGTGCTCGAATAGTTCCATCTTTCACATGCTGAAATATAGTTAATTTTGTCATGTTCATTGCAAAAGCCAGAGATCGAATGTTTGTTAGACGACAAAGTGAAGTTTCTTTGACTTGGTTAATGTCGACTTCAATTCGTTTTCTTCCAACTCTGCATGCAAGTCTTAAAGACACATCCAATGACGTACCATTATCAACTGATGATTGACATTGCTTCAAATGCGTTGTATAGTTCTTATCGATTTTTTGAACAAAATAACAGCTTGCCTTATATATCCATGTTTAAGACTTTCGTGCTTGCTTTTTTTCAAAAGAAACTCTGTAATTTCTTGACGTTCTTCTAATTTTAATCGTTTATGTTTGGTGGTTGAGTCTATAGGAATAACGAACCTCATTTTTGGAGTATTGACAAAAATAAGAGAGGAGATGAAAGGAAGAATCCATAAATTATCAAAAGCAAAAGGAAAAAATGGAGTGACTAGAAAATATAGGACATCTCTCTATTTATACTACCACTTGCTAAAAAGTTCAAATGAAAAAAAGATTTGACGCCCTGAAATTGAAATTAAAATCAAATCTAAAAAGTAAATTTATTGGCGGCAAGTCGATACATGGCGGTAAGTTGGTGTACTTTCTAGAAAATTTAAGTTTTGCATAACAATTCTTTCTTAATTGTTGATAAAAAAAATGTAAAGTGATAAATTTATAAATTAATTTTAAAGTGATCTTTGTTCTTTAAACCACAGTTGAAATCAAGAAAGATAAACATGCTTATAGCAAAAATTAAAACAAACCTGTGGGAGATTTCATGGATTATTTTCTTCCTTTTAGAGAGAGTTATTGAGTTACTCCATTTTAGGAAGAGAGAATGAGTGGTTTAGGAAATGGCACAGATCTGAAAATTAACTGTGTTCTTGATATTTATCACTACAATTATGAGGAGAGAGAAAAGAGTACCTTCTTTTTAGACTTGAATTTTTTTAATACCTTTTATTTTTTTTAATTTAATAAGAGTACGTAGTAGTACAATATTTATAAGAAGGGCAATTTTGTAAACTTTACAAAGTCAATACTTATTTCTTAAATTTCGTGTCCGGTCAAATGACGACACATAAAATGGGACGGAGGGAGTACCTTTTTTTTCTATTCGGTGTCTGCTATCCTCATTGGAGTCCCGACTAATTCAGATCGTGCATTGCAGGGTCCATTCTTAGGGTGGGACTCCTAACAAAATTTTCTCTATACTCAAGACTCAAATCCAAGATCTCTGATTAAGGGTGGAGCAGTCCACCGCTGCACCACAACCTATGTTGATTGTTTTTTACTACTTACTTATTCCATTTGAACCTTTTTCCCAAGAAAAATGATCACCCTCATTTATAAGTGAAAGTTATTTTTCTTACAATAATTTTAATATTAAATTTTAGGAATATTTACGATGATACGCAAAATAAAACTCAGATTTACAATAAAATAACAAAAAATTACTTTTAAATACAACAATTAAATCTTTAAAAACATACATAACCTATAACAAATCCTACAAAATTATGATTCGGAATCTTCTCTTTTTTCGAATCTTCTCTTTTCTACAAACTTGGGTCGCTACTGGCTCCATTCCAACAAAGGAGAACCTAGAATTTGAAGATTGCAGGGGCACAATTATTTTAACATAGGCGCTAGTAAAATTTTCAATGACGACTGAGGGATAAGGTCTTGTCCAATTGATCAGTAGTGGCCTGAGTAGTGGCGAGAATACAAGTATATAGGTGAAATATGGATTCTAAGCTAATAATTTTTTTTTTTTGATAATCATGTTGTTCAGCCCAGCTTATGCGCACCTCGACTAATTCCACGGGATACCTGTCATCTCCCACCAGCAACTTCTAAGCTAATAATTATACTATCTATAACTTTATTGAAATAAAAATAATAGCTTAATGGTCAAGGTTGTGAAAAATATACAAATTGATGTAGGTTCAAATTCCAAATGCATCACTTTTACATTATTTAAGCCTGTCTATTAAAACTAAAAAAAATAACGAAATGTGACAAGTTAGGGTCAGGTACGAAAGCAACAACTTCAACCAACGCTACATGTGTACACTTCTCTTTTTAAAGGTGCACAATTCATATATATTAGTTTCTCAAGGTATATACATAATTTTTTCTAAAGCTAATTATAGGTGGACGTGCACCCCCACTCATATACATGCGTTCGCTTCTGTATCCCAACCCATTCACCGGAGTTCTGGATGTTTATTAGAGTTCACCATTGCTTTATGATCACTAAGAAGTCATCAAAGTTTTGTTGGTTTTTGGTGTTTGTGTTGTAAAATATTGAAGAATCCAGATATCTCGTAGCTTGAGGCATGCTTATGACACTGTCTTTAGGGTATTTCACCGATTAAGGTGTATCCCTAGGATTCAACAAGCCCTTCTAGTTAAAAATTAGGATTCAAAAACTAATAAAGATTTATCAGAAAGAAAACCCAACAATACCAAAAACTTGAAAGGAAGTTTAATATTTGTTTTTCTTCTGCCCGTTTCTATCCAAGAATCCAAAATATATATAACCAAACCTTAAAAATGTAAGCATGGTCATATTAAACTCACAATATTAAATGATACGTAAATACCATTAACCATCTTTGACCAAATGGCTAGAACAAGAGTACTAATATGTTGTTAAACGGAGAGAGTTAATTAGTGGTAAATATTGCTATTAAGGCATGTAATGACTCTCATATTAAAATTTAGAAATTTTTATGTTTTGACCATTTTGCCCTTTTCCAAGGTTGCTTTATCTCATTTATGAGTTGTGGGGATGGTTGGTACAGTTCCCGACGCATTCAGAAGTGTTTTAAATGAAATTATGATTTTGATCATCCGTAAAGGGATTAGTTTGACTTTGGTCAACTTTTAGTGATCCGAGCCTCGGATGATGATTCTGATAGTTTGATTAGATCCGAAATATTAATTTTGGGTTAGTAGCATGGTTAGTTCGGATCTCGAGCCTTTGTTTCACATTTCGACCCTCCGTTTGAAAACTAGTTAAATTTGGCCAAAATGGAGTCCCGGGGGTTAATTTGTTGAAAATGATTCTTTTTTGAAAATTTAAAGTTTCCATTGAGTCCGAAAAGTCTAAATTATCCTAGTAGCAGTATTGATTTATTTCTGTGGAGTCCCAAACGAATCCCGAGGGTCTGTTCGGAGGATTTCAACCTTAGGTGTTTGGTTGGTGCAACAATTTGCTAGTAAAAAATCCCTTCTTCGCATTTGCAAAGAACAATTAGTTGGGGGATCGTGATCGTATATTGGGCCATCGCGTTCACGATGGATAAGGGTTGGGTCGTGCTCTTTGCATTTGCGACCAGGGACTCTCATTCGCGAAGGGTCAAATCTTTACTCTTCTCGTTCGCGGACCTAGGCTTGCATTCGCGAAGGTTCAGCTCAGGCATCCTTATGTTCACGACCATGGGGCTCTTTTTTGCGAGGGCCAATGTCTTGGACAGATTAAAAGTCCTTATTTCGGCCCCAAATCATATTTTCATCATTTTTGGACCTAGAGACCTCGATTTTGGGCAATTTCAAAGGATTTTTTGAGATTTCTTCCATGGGTAATTTACTAAATCTTTATTCCATCATTTCCAATGAATTCTTCTTCAAAACAACTTCAAATCCTTGACTTTAGATGAAATTTTGGGTGTTTTCACCCGAAAAAGTATATATTGATTTTTCTTCGATTTGAGGTCCGATTCCAACTCATTTTCACGTGTATTTTCAACCATAGACTCCTATGATTATGGGAAATATTATTCTTAAATAAAATCTCAGTTTTACCCTTGTGTTTTTGGAAATGATTTTTGAAGTGGATTTTGGATCCGAAATAAATATAGTCGATATGGGTATTATTGAACTCCTTTTGACTTGTAGATATCATATTTGTTTAGATTGGATGTGTTTGGTGTTGATTCAAAGGAGTCAAGCTTCTGGTTGAGGCTTTGGATAATGTTTGGGCTTATGGATCTTCTTTTAAGGGAAGTTGATATGTACCTTGACTTTTTTCAAAGTGTTTATGTGTTGTATGCTTGTTTGTTGGTATTTTATGATTTGTTTAGGATTGGAGGTCCCGCTTAGGTGAAATTTTGAGCATCTCTGCGGGTAAAATAGTCTTTTGATGGACTATAGTTAGATTATTGCCTTGATTAGTCAGTATTATTACTTGTAAATATCCTTAGAGTAGAATGTAGATAGATAACTTAGTGATCTTGAATAATTGATATTGGATGCCTATTTTAGAGCTTAAATCTTGTTTAGCAGATTTTATTATGATGATCGGGGATTAATCACCTTTAGAGAATACTTAGAGCATAAATGGACTTGTAATAGTGGATGAGACTTAGTGTATGAAATAAACTAGGTTTGGGTAGTTTCGCTATATATATTGTTATTGAGATTATTGTTAATTTCGTGTTGCCCGTGTGGGGGCTTATGTGAATATTATTGTTGACTTGAGAAATTATTTATTATCGTGTGCCCGAGTGGGGGCTTATGTGCATATTATTACTGATTTGGAGTATATGTATGGTGGTGACGCCCGAGTAGGGGCTTGAGTTTATATTATTGGCTAGGATTGTGCATTTAAATTGCCATATTTATCATTGTGTCGCCTAGTAAGTGCTTGACTTGTTATCATAGGCCATGTTAGTGCATTAAATTGCCTTTATCATATTAATGATACTCGAATGAGGGACTCTAAATGATATTATTGATGTCATGTATGACTATTTATACCAGTGGTGCCCTACGATATCTTATATCATGGAGCATTGTCATATAGAGTTGATTCTGAGCTTACTTATACTTGTATTGAACTGATTCATATCTTCATACTGATTTGATTGTGAGCATTATATGCTCATATCATTCATACATGTTCATGAGATTGATACCACTGAGTTTTTCCCCATTTGAAAGAAAATGAGACACTTTTAAAAATGCCTAGACCGAGAGATGTGCCGATCAGGTTGATTGAGACATTTTATCGTATATTGTGGAAACCTTGATCCTTGAACATTAGCCGAAGAGGTGGATTGAGTTTATGGAAATTATATGGATTGCGAACCCCCCATGGGTCCTACTTTGGGAGCAGCATTGCTCAGTAGGTGTATACATAAAGTTATGCGATAACTTTCAAAGATTCATCATCACTACATTGCATTGTATCATTTGCATTGCATTGACATTCCTTGGTATGATTTAGTATTATGTTAGAATTTACTCTTGTATTGTACTACTATGATAGAACTTGCTTGTGATACTGTGTTTGAGCATTCATTTCAATTCATTACATTACCTTTTATCATCTTATATTGGTTGGGAGGTTGGGGTATTGTGAGACGTGGGGTATGCCTGTGGCTTGATCAGAGAGATAGTTATGTGGCACCTTTGGCAGTATGAGATGCACTCTTATATATGTACACTCTCCCAGTTTTGATCCTATATTATTGGTTGATTATTATTGATTAAGCCTGATTTATTATATTAGTGAGTCTTCTTCATAAATGACTTTTCTTATTTGTTGATCTTGAAGTGAATAGTGCTGACTCACCTAGATTAATATGCCTACCCTATTTTTGGTAAATCTGTGGACCATTGTGTTGGGTTACTCCGATAGGATGAAGTGCTGTAATTGTGGGTTATAGACTATTTGGGAAACCTTGGGTAGTTGGGGTGGTGGTTCTCGCCATCGCTTTAGATTAGGGTCGATTATCAGCGATGCTTGCTGAGTACACGTGGTTTTATACTCACCCTTGTTTTTCTTTCTTTTTTTCTTGTTTTATGAACCCTATACAGGTATTGGATCGAGTAGCAGCTTGTAGATTATTTTCTTCCAGTATTAACGTTATGGAGATAGAGGTAGCGCTGGCGGACTTCAAGCTTACCCAGATCTCTCCTATTTTTATCTTATGGTTTTCCTCGCATTTAAGATATTTTAGACGATTGTTATTACTCTTAATCTGTGCTAGAGGATTATGCTAGTGACAACCAGACCTGAGATGTATCTTTGAGACTTGTGTCTCGTATATATATATTTGGGGTTACTTCTATTCTTCTACTTTTGCCTTTGATTTTCTTATATTCATGTTCCTTGTGTTGGGTTAGGCTTACTTATCTGGAGGGTGTGACAAGTGCCATCACGTGCCTATTTTGGATCGTGACAAATTGGTACCAGAGCTCTAGGTTCATTGGTCTCATTAGTACAAGCCGAGTCTAGTAGAGTCTTGTGAATTGGTGCGGAGATGTCCGTTATCTATTTTTGAGAGGCAACATGACTTTAGGAGATTTCGGTTCCTTCATTTTGTTTTGGGCGTTCAGAGCTTTGTATAACTCAAAAAAAACTTCTTATTCACCCTCTCATAGAGTGTGAGCATGCATTCTTCCATGGTGAGAGATTAAGAAATTGTGCCTTTGGTGTGCAGTAGGAGTAGGGTTCGAGGCAGAGGTTGGATCGAGATGCCCAGACCAGCTGGAGGCCAGGTTAGAGTTGCCTCTTAGGTTCTAGGGTTTCTAGTGGTGGTAGGTCTAGTGTGTTAGAGGCATTGAGACCAGTACTATAACGACCCTCTTCATCGTTATGCATGAATTCTACATTTAAAATCTCACATCCAAATTCCATATGGTTTGAAAGTTATAAAATTTAGCCTAGGCTATTTTCAATCGAATTTGGAGCAAGGTGTAGTCTAGGGTAATTTGGAAATAATTTAGGCCAGTTTGGTGGAACTTGTATTGATTTCTCGTTAGCTAAGACGATAAGGAATCCATAGAAATTTATGGAATCAAATTTGGGTAAGTAGAACTCCCGAAATTGATCTTAGCGTAAAGAGCATTATTTGGAATGTCCCAGGTTTAGGGTGTGTTGTAAAAAGTGGAATTTTTGGGCCAAGATGGACATTCTTTCCCATCGATGCCGCTATAGCAGTCGGTACATCGCTATAGTGGAGAAATTACGACTATAGAGGTGGTCAAAGGTGATCAAGACTGCTATAACGATGGTTAGGGACAACTATAGCGGTGAAAACTGCAAATTTAATGAAATGTTTCCTTAAACTAGTTTATTATTCTTAAACTAGTTTTGGGGAAAAGCAAGAGTGATTTAGAGCGAAATACACCATATATTCATCGTACGACTTCATTAAGGTAAGGAATTCATCCCCGTTAACTCGTATTTAATTATTAAGTCTTAGAATTGTCAATTCACGAAGTTCGGAGAGGGTTTTAGGATAGATTTTTGGTTACTTACTGGTGTAAGGGAGAAAACTAAGGAATAAGTTAATGGATTTTGTTTATTAACGGTTAATCTACCTTTGCATTTCATTAATTCACTGTTTTATCCATGGAATTGGTAGTTTTAGGTGAATTATAGAAGAAAAGCCCTAGAACGAGAAGGTAATGATCATGAACTTGACCTTAGGGGTTGGGTGTGAGTTATAAATCCCGACATGTTAAAGTCATTTCTTTAATTATGTATTTATATGCATGTCCTAGACCACGAGCAAGCGGGAGTTTCAAGGAAAGGCAAAGCTCCGGCTTAAAGGATTGTGCAAGATTTATTCTAGGTAGGTGATGGTATTGTAGTTTAATTCAACTTGTATTATATGTGCATGTTAACTACCCTGTAGTGTGGCTAGTTAATGCCTGTTGTTTGGTGTGGTCAATGAAATGATTTTACTTGCTTATTGATTTGACCTGCCTCATTTCTAATATGTGGAATGTTTGTTATTTGGGACGTTCTAACGAGATATTGGTAAAATAAGGTTGGCAGACACTTGTGTTTGGGGTTTTAGTACATGGGCGGTAATTGTCCCCTACAGGTCATGGCTAGAGGGTGGAAGTATAAACGATAGCGTGTATGTACGAGGTTAAAGTGGGTTTGACGGTTCCATGAGTGAACTAGGAAATATGTATTTATCTATGCTTGATAATGGTATACATGTCTTGACTTGACTTGATTGTACTTGGCTTAGTGATATTTGTTGACTTGCTGGTTGTTTATCTTGAGCTATCTTTTTGGTGTTTATATGCTAAGTGTATGATGTTTTTAGCATGGATTAACTTGTTATACTATCATTTGGTTAAATGTTCATATTTTCATCCTGTATTGGCCAAATGACCCTACCAGTACACTGTTGTTCTTGTGTGCTAATACTATACTTGCATTTACTTTTGTGAATACAACACATATTCTAGCAGCTCCTACGAGACCTTACTTGTGATTCCAGCCGTTGATTCTAGATTTTAGGGTGAGCAGCTTATTCGGGCTACCATGGAATCCCTCTCATGTTGGCATAGTTCTTTGTTTCTGGACTTGTGGTTCATTTTTATTTTTGGGGTTGCATCCCCTTTTCTTGACATTCTAGTAGTAGTTTTGGTACAGACGACTTTCAATTCCTAGGCATGGTTTTGTTAAGTACAATATTTTCGCTTTCACATGTACTTGTTTTGGTTTAGATTTGACATTTATTTATTGATGGATTAGTTTTGACTCCTTTAAGTGTTGATTATGAGTTGGTGTTTGCGGTTAGATGGTTCTCCCACTGGGTGAGTAGTGTGGGTGCCACTCATGACAGGTTTAGGTAGTGACAAAGTTGGTATCAAGGCCTAGATTCATTGATCTCGTTGTACTAAAATGGGTCCAGTAGAGTCTCGCGGAATGGTATGGAGACGTCTGTCCTTTTTTTGGGAGGCTATACGACTTTAGGAAATCTGTCTTTCTTACTTCTTTCGTGCTATAACTTGATTCCAATTGGTATCTGATATTTCACTCTTTTGTTCGAAGATGGTGAATACTAGGCCCAATGGAACCCGAGCAATGATTCCCGAACTGGTCGCTCTAGATGAGGATCCAGATGTGAGGAAAAGATGATGAGTGAGGAGGAGAGAAAGGAGAAAAAGGGAACGAGCCACACCCGCCAGGGGTGAAGCTCAAGCAACTGCTGGCTATGCTCACGAAAGGTCAGTATCCCCTCCCCCACCTCCGGATTATTTTGAGGAGAAAGAAGTAGTAGATGAGCAGAAAGTGGAGCTCGAGGTGGCGACATCAACTGGGGTTGCAACCTTACCTCATATGTCTGCTGAGGTTGTTCAGCAAGTGTTAGCTTTTTTGAGTGGGTTGGCAGGGGCTAGATCCACTCCTACTGTACTAGCTTTCCAGGCTCTGATTGTTCACCCTACTGTTGCTATGGCTCCTAGGATGGATGATGATTCAGGTACTGATGCTTTTTCTCGTCCGATGTTGGGTTCTATGATGACAGTTATGGAACATAATCTGCTGACTAAGTTTCTAAAAATAAAACCACCTACTTTCTAGGGTACTGAGTCTGAGGATGCTTTTGAGTTTATCATTGGTTGCTATAAGAGATTGCATAAAATGGGTATTGTTCTGCAGCATGGGGTTGAGTTTGTGACCTTTCTGTTGGATAAAGATGCTAAGCAATGGTGGAGGGCGTATGTTGAATGTCGATCATCGATTTTACCTCCATTGACTTGAGAGCAGTTTCATGCCTTGTTCTTAGAGAAATATGTGCCACAGGCCCTTCGTGATCACAAGAAAGATGAGTTTTTGGCATTGGAGCAGGGTTGACATGTCAGTTGCAGCCTACGAGGCTAAATTCCATGCATTGTCTCGCTATGCTACTCAGTTGTAAACTTCTAAGGAGAAGAGGATTCGACTGTATGTCAAGGGTTTGAACTATGATCTTTAGGTTTTGTCTATGCATATGACTTCTGCTGGGAAAGGGTTCAATGAAGTTACAGATTATGTAAAGAAGTTGGAGGGGGTTACCTAAGCGGGTCAGGCTAAGATATTAGCCAAAAAGTCCCGCAATGTTGGGAATTTCAGTGGATCTTATTCTAAGAGCCACAGTCAGTAGGCCTATTCAGCCCGTCCTTTTTAGTCAGCCTTGCCAACTTCTACTGTGGTTCCAACTAAGATTTCTTCTCAGACACAGGTTACTAGGGGCCAGGGGGCTTCTTACTTTTCTGCCAGTCGTCCTTCTCTTGAGCGTGGATGTTACTATTATGGTGCCGTTTGTCATTTTAAGAGATAGTGTCCTTTGAGGCAGACAAATAGCCAGTCATAATAGCAGACTCGGGCTATAGTTCCAGTAGGTAGAAGTGGAGGAGGTAATGGCAGGGGTCATCTACAGAGTGGGCAGGGAAATTAGATAGGTGGTCGGGGTGTAAAAGGAAATGACGGCGTTGGGGGAGGAGCTCAGCTGGGAAAGGAGTTAGCTCAGATTGATAACCAGGCTCACTATTATGCATTTCTGGGAATAACTGATGTCGAGGCTTTCGATGCGGTGATCACAAGTACTATTTATGTTTGTAATCGGATGGCTTCTGTCTTATTTGATCCGGGGTCTACTTATTCTTACGTATCTACTAAGTTTACGATGGGCCTGACTCTGGTTTGTGATATGCTTGATCATCCTGTTTATGTGTATACTCCAGTTGGTGAGTCTGTGGTAGTAACCCATGTTTTTTGTGCTTGTTTTATGTTATTTGTGGGTTTTCAGACTTGGCTAGACTTGATTATTCTGGATAAGTTGGACTTTGATGTAATTCTGGGTATGACCTGGTTATCTCCGTATCATACTGTTTTAAACTGTAATACTAAGACAATGACTTTAGTGATGCCGATATTGGATAAACTAGAGTGGGAAGGAGTGTATAAGGCCAAGCCAGTGAAAATTATATCATTTGTCTGGGTTAGAAGGTTAGTGGGGAAGGGGTGTTTAGGTTTCCTAGCCCATATTCGGGATTAGATGCGGGGTCCTCTTCTATTGAGTCAGTTACAGTAGTTTTCAAGTTTCAGGATGTGTTTCCTTCAGACCTATCGGGTATGCCTCTGGATAGGGACATTGATTTCTGTATTGATTTAGAGCCAAACACTCACCCTATCTATTCCACCATATTGAATGGCCCTAGCAGAGTTGAAGGAACTCAAAAATCAGCTGCAGGAATTACTTGACAAGTGTTTTATTCGTCTAAGTGCTTCACCTTGGGGTGCTCCGGTCCTTTTTATTAAGAAGAAGGATAGTAGCATGAGGATGTGCATTGATTATAGACAGTTGAATAAGGTCACTATTAGAAATAAATATCCCTTGCCTCGCATATATGACTTGGTTGATCATTTACAGGGTGCGTCAATATTTTCATAGATTGATTTGTGGTCGGGTTATCATCAATTAATAATAAGACTAGAGGATATACCAAAGACAACTTTTAGAACACGATATGGCCATTATGAGTTTCTAGTGATATCTTTCGGGTTGACTAATGCACCTGCAACCTTCATGAGTTTGATGAATGACATCTTTAAGTCATTTTTGAACTTTTTTGTTATTGTGTTTATTGATGATTCTTATCTACTCCAAGAGTAAGAAAGAACATACAGGCTATCTTCGCATAGTTTTGGGAATTCTAAGGGAGAAGCGGTTATTTGCTAAGTTCTCAAAGTGTGAATTCTGGTTGCCTTCTTGGGGTATGTGGTTTCTAAAAAAGGGGTGATGGTGGATCCCCAGAAGACTGAGGCAGTACAGAATTGGACTCGGCCTAGTTCAGTGATCGAGATAAAGAGTTTTATGGGTTTTGCAAGTTATTACCGGAAGTTTGTCAAGAAATTTACATCCATTGAAACGCACTTGACAAGTTTGACTAAAAAAAAAGTGCCATTTATTTGGTCAGACCAATGTGAGGGGAGCTTCCAACAGCTTAAGACACTCTTGACTACAATGCCTATCCATTCATTGTCGGTTGAAGGTAAGGATTTCATTGTGTTTTGTGATGCTTCACTTTTGGGCTTGGGTGTTATGTTGATGCAAGATAGGAATGTTATTGCTTATGCTTCGAGGTAGTTGAAGCCTCATGAGAGGAATTGCCCAACCCATAACTTAGAGTTGGCAGCGGTACTATTTGCATTAAGATTTGTAGACACTACCTTTATGGTGTCAAGTGTGAGGTCTTCATAGACCACCATAGCCTGCAGCACGTGTTTACCTAAAGGAATTTGAATTTGAGGTAGAGAAGGTGGCTGAAGTTGTTGAAGGACTATGATGTGACCATTCAGTATCATCCAGGAAAGTCCAATATGGTGGCAGATGCATTGAGTCGAAAAGCTATAAGCAGGGGCAGTTTGTCATTCTTGAGATTGTCCAGGCGACCATTAGCTAGAGAGTTTCAAACTCTATCATCTTTAAGCACGCAATTTGGGGTCTCAGATAGGGGTGGCATGTTGGATAGTGTTGAGGTAAAGTCGACATTTATGGAACAAATCAAGGCCAGGCAATATGAGGATAAGAAGTTGAATGCACTCTAGAATAAAGTGCTGAGCGAGGGGGTGGCGGATGCCACTCTCGATATAGAAGGAGTGTTATGGTTTAAGGGAAGATTATGTGTTCCTCGCATTGATGATTTGATTTGTGATATACTTTCAGAGGCTCATGGTTCGTGTTATTCTATTCATCCAGGTACGATCAAGATGTATCGTGACCTGAGGCATCTTTATTGGTGGCCCGGGATGAAGATGGACATAGTGGATTATGTGTCCAAGTGTCATAATTTTATTAGGTAAAGTATGAATACCAAAGGCCTGCCAGTTTACTTCAGAGGATGCCTATTCCTAAGTGGAAATGAGAGCATATTGCCATGGACTTTGTGGTGGGTCTTCCTAAGACCTTGGGTAAATATGACTCTATTTGGGTGATAGCAGATCGACTGATAAAATCATCTCACTTTTTATTAGTTCAGGTAGACTAGAACTCTCAGTAGTTAACTAAAATCTACGTCAATGAGATTGTCAGACTTCATATACTATCATTTCTGATAGGGATGCAAAGTACACTTCCAAGTTTTGGGACATGTGCATGAGGAGTTGGGCACCAAGCTCACTTTTTACATGGATTTTCATCCTCAAATAGATGGTCAGTCAGAGAGGATGACTTAGGTACTAGAGGATATGTTGAGGGCCTACGTGATTGAATTTGGTGGTCATTGGGACCAATTTGTTTCATTGTGTGAGCTCTCCTACAATAATAGTTATCACTCCAGTATTGATATGGTACCATTTGAGAAACTTTATGAGAGAAAGTGTTGGTCACCTATTTGATGGTTTGAGGCGGGAGATGTTAAGCCTTTAGGCATAGACTTGGTAAAGAAGGCTCAGGAAAAGATAAGGTTCATTCAAACCAAGTTGCTGGCTGCTCAAAGTTGACATAAGAAGTATGCGAACCGCAAGGTAAGAGACATAAACTTCAAGGTTGGGGAGTAAGTTTTGCTTAAAGTGTCTCCCATGAAGGGGATCATGAGATTTGGAAAGAAGGGCAAGCTCAGCCCTCGGTATATCGGTCCCTTTGAGGTTCGTGAGGATGTAGGTCTGATTGCATACAAGTTAGCTCTACCATCGGGTTTGTCGGGAGTGCATTCGGTTTTTCATGTTTCTATGCTAAAATAGTATCATGGGGATAGAGACTACATTATTAAGTGGGTTTCAGTCCTTCTAGATAAGGATTTGGCTTACGAGGATGAACTAGTAGCGATTTTAGACCAGGATGTTCAGAAATTGAGAATGATGGAAATTTATTCGATAAAGGTTCGAAGCATTGTCCGATTGAGGAAGCCACTTAAGAAATTTAGAAGGACATGCGAGACAAGTACCCTCGATTGTTTGAGGATACAGGTACTCTCTTTCTTCCTCTTTGTTAGCTTGTTTTTCTTATTTGATTGTTTGGAGATGAACAACGGGAAAGTTGGTATTTGTTGTAACGACCCTATTCGTTGTTATGCATGAGTTCTACGTTTATAATCTCGTGTCCAAATTCCTTATGGTTTGGAAGTTATAAAATTCAGGCTAGGCTAGTTTTGATTAAATTCGAAGCGAGGTGTGGTCTAGGGAAATCTAGAAATGATTTAGGCTGGTTTGGTGGCACTTGTATTGATTTCTAGTTATCTAAGATTATAAGAAACCCGTAGGAATTTACGGAATCAAATTTAAATAAGTAGAACTCCCAAAATTAATCTTAGCGTAAAGGGCATTATTTGTAATGTCCCAAGTCTTGGGTGTGTTGCAAAAAGTGGAATTTTTGGGCAAATATGGAATTTTTGTTCGGTCGATGCCGCTATAGAGATCGACACACTACTAAAGCGGTCAGCGCTATAGCAGAAAAATTACCATTATAACGGTGGTTAGAGGCTGTCAAGACAGGTACTGCTATAGCGGTGAAAACTGCATATTTAATGAAATATTTCCCTAAACTAGTTTATTATTCTTAAACTTATTTTGGGGTGAAGAAAGGGCGATTTAGGACGAAATACATCAGAATTTCATTGTTCGACTCATTAAGGTAAGAAATTCATCCCCGTTAACTCGTATTTAATTATTAAGCCTTAGAATTGTTGATTCACAGAGTTTGGGGAGGATCTTAAGGTAGATTTTTTCTTAATTACTGGTGCAAGGCAGAAAATTAAGGAAAAAGTTAATTTTCTTTATTAACCGTTAATATACCCTTGCATTTCATTAATTCATTGCTTTATCGAAATTAATAGTTTTAGGTGAATTACGATAGAAAAGCCCTAGAACGGTAAGGAAATGATCATTATGAATCCCGATATGTTAAGTTCATTTCTTTAATTATGTGTTTATATGCATGTACTAGACCACGAGCACGTGAAAACTGCACGAAAAGGACAAGCTACGACTTAAAGGGTTGTACAAACTTGATTCGAGGTAGGTGATAGTATTGTAGTTTAATCCAACTTGTATTATATGTGCATGTTAACTAGCTTGTAGTATGGCTGGTTAACGCATGTTGTTTGGTGTGGTCAATGAAATGATTTTACTTGCTTATTGATTTGACCTGCCTCATTTCTAAAATGTGGAATGTTTGGTATTTGGGACGTTCTAACGAGATATTGGTAAAATAAGGTTGGCAGACACTTGTGTTTGGGGTTTTAGTACATGGGCGGTAATTGTCCCCTACAGGTCATGGCTAGAGGGTGGAAGTATAAACCATAGCGTGTATGTACGAGGTTAAAGTGGGTTTGACGGTTCCATGAGTGAACCAGAAAATATGTATTTATCTATGCTTGATAATGGTATACATGTCTTGACTTGACTTGATTGTACTTGGCTTAGTGATATTTGTTGACTTGCTGGTTGTTTATCTTGAGCTGTCTTTTTGGTGTTTATGTGCTAAGTGTATGATGTTTTTAGCATGGATTAGCTTGTTATACTATTATTTGGTTAAGTGTTCATATTTTCATCTTAGGTTGGCCAAATGAACCTACCAGTACACTGTTGTTCTTGTGTGCTGATACTACACTTGTATTTACTTTTGTGAGTACAACGTATATTCCAGCAACTCCTACTAGACCTCACTTGTGATTCCAGCCATTGATTCCAAATTTCAGAGCGAGCAGCGTATTCGGGCTACCATGGAATCCCTCTTATGTTGGCATAGTTATTTGTTACTGGACTTGTGGTTAATTTCAGTTTTTGTGGTTGCATCCTCTTTTCTTGACATTCTAGTAGTAGTTTTGGTACAGACAACTTTTGGTTCCTAGGGATGGTTCTGTTAAGTATAATATTTCAGCTTTCTGTTGTACTTGTTTTGGTTTAGATTAGACATTTATTTATTGATGGATTAGTTTTGACTCTTTTCAGTGTTGGTTATGAGTTGTGTTTGGGGTTAGATGGTTCTCCCATCGGATGAGTAGTGTGGGTGCCACTCACGATGGGTTTGGGTTGTGAAAAGTGCAGACACCACCAGTAACCATATGTATGATTGAGGATTGCTTGGTTTGAGTGTTGGGTTTCCTTCAGAGGGTGGCTCCTATTTTGGTTCAGCATGCTACTATGAGGCTTCAGACTCTAGATGCACATGTGCCTACTAGGAGTTCTCCCAGTGTTGATGAGAAATTATCGAGGATTGCTCCATATCTAGTGACTTAACCCTTCATGTACATAGAAGGACATATTAGATATGTAGAGTTCTTAAGGACTGGTCTACCTTGTTTTGATGGGGATCCTAGGTTCGATGCTTATATGTTCTTGCTTGGTTACTATGAGAGGTTGCGTAGGTTGGGTTTGGTGGATTCTAGTATAGTAGACTTCACTTCCTTTCAGTTCTTTGGGCCAACTAAACAGTGATGGAGGACCTTTGTAGAGGGTAGACTAGTTGGATCACCTCCTCTTTCGTGGGAATAGTTTGCTCGAGTGTTTTCAGAGGAGTTTGTGTGGAGATATGAGAGGCTTGCTGGCCAGAGGGCCCAGGGATTTGATAATCATAGCGATATACATGATGGAGGTCAGGATCTTCGTGGTTATGCTTGGAAAAGATTAGATCAGAGTGTTCCTTTGGGTTTTTCAGGCCCAGTTTAGCTCTGACTTTCTTGGGTTGCTTTTTATGTAGGAATATTGGGCACTATAGAATGGATTTCCCATAGGTTAGATAGAGAGATGCTTCACCTGCTGCTTCAGGAGATGACATATCCTAGTATGATGTTCCACGGGAGCTTCTGGTATAGTAGCCACAAGTATGGTTCTTGGTGTGCCTTGGTTATGCCTTAGTGGTATTTGAATGTAGTTCTACATTCTCCTACGAGTTTAATTATTTGGCATTAAATCTTTATATGATTCGTGAGTTTTTGATGGAGCTGTTGATATTTGCTACCTCATAGATATTTTCTTAGTGGTGGATCGGGTGTGTCGATTTTATGTTGGGACACGTTCAGAGTATATCGCTGAATTTGACTTGATCTATTTGAGAATTATGGATTTTGCTATATTTGGGTATGGTGTTCTGGAGGGTTATGTCGTGGAATAGTGGTGGATCAATTCTAGATTTTGGTACACCTTTAGATTGTTGAATGGATTAATCTTGTGGTTTTGGTATTTTGGATAATAGTATGCTTAGTGGTGCTTATTAGTGGTAGACCTTGTGATAGCCTAGACTTGTGGTGTGTTTGATTCAAAAGGATTGCAAGTTGGATAATGGAAGATTTCTAGGCGTTTAGGCCTTGCGATTTGTTACTTTCTTAATAATTAGCCTTTGCTTCATGATGGGATTCAATGGTATTGAGACACTCCTCAGTTAGATTTAAAGGAATTTCAGCTTATGAAGGATACTTGTTTTGATTTGGAAAGAGTTTCGAATAGAAAGGAAAAGTTGGTCGTAGATTCGCTCCTTAGTAGCTAAGTGGTTCGATGTAATATTCTTTTTCATAAGCTTTGATTAGAGTATGTGTTATTCTCCATGGACCTTATGTTAGGAAATGTTGAATGAGAATTGAGCTGGTTTAAGTTGTACCTTATTAGTCCACGACCCTTATGTTAAAGAGTATTGAATGGGAACAGGGTTAAGGAAAAAGATAAGGATTTTTGTGCTTAAGGAAATTTGTTATATTCATAGTTTAGCCATGGGCTTGAGATAGAAATTTGAAGTCCTAAGAGTGTGGTTCATCGGTAGGATATGCAGAGTTTAGCGGTGATTGTTTTCCCTAGTTTTGATTTGTGATTTGGGCGTCCGTTCGTGAGATATTGTGGTTATTGTACTTCTTCTATGGGTTGATTTTTTTCCTGTTACGACAGGTTGCTTCTGTGTGTGGGGTCATAAAGACTCCTTATTCTACTAGATTATTGAGGACTTCAGGTTATTTCATGGCTTTTGAGTATTGATGACTGCACATGTTATTGTGATGAGTAGCTTGAGTTTTTGGTGTCATTTAGAGATTTTATGTCTATGGTATATAGAGTTTTATGGTAATTCTCGGTTGCCTCAAGGGGTGAGCAGTAGGATTTGACTATTGGATAGTAATCTAGGCTGCTAAGTGTGAATTTTGAGGTTTTGTGTAGTTTTATACCGGTTTCTGGCCTATTAGCTTTAGCCTAGGGCTATAGTGTGGTGTTTTGATAGTGATAGTATCGGCTTTAGGTAGGTTGATTCAGTGTTTAGGTGGGTAGTTATGTGATTTATGGGTCCCTTGGCATTTTGTAGGCCTGAGGATGATTTTTGGTCTTGTGGTGGTAGCTAGTGTTTTATGGTGCCTTGATCAGGTTTAGGTTAGCCGGGTATGTTCAGAACTTCTGTTGTGTTCGACTCAGTTTTGGGGTATAGAGAAAGTTTGTTAATAAAGAAATTCGGCTTCATTGAGAATTTGGCCTTAGATGCTAGTGTTGTGACCCGGTGAGTCCTTATGTGATATATTTCTAGTTCTATGGTGAGACCGGTAGTTCTATGGTTGTGACTCCGCATTGGAGTGCTTGCTTGATATTTCTTGAGGGTATTTTCTATCCTATACCTATTTGGGCATTTTCTTGCTTGTTTGTTCGAGGACGAACGTGAATCAAAGTGGTGGATACTGTAATGATCCTCATATTGAAATTTAGAAATTTCTGTGTTTTGACTATTTTGCCTATCCTCGAGGTTGCTTTATCTCATTTACGAGTTGTGGCTATGGTTGGTGCGATTTCTGACGTGTTCGGAAGTGTTTAAATGAAATTGTGGTTTTGATCATCCTTAAAGGGGTTAGTTTGACTTTGATCAACTTTTAGTGATCCGAGCCTAGAATGACGATTCTGATAGTTCCATTAGATCGGGAATGTCAACTTTGGGTTAGTAGCGTTGTTAGTTCGGGTCTCGAGCATTTGTTTCTCATTTTGATCTTTCGTTTGAAAACTAAATAAATTTAGCCTAAAAGGTGTCCCGTGGGTTAATTTGTTGAAAACGATCCTTTTTTGAAAATCCAAAGTCGCCATTGAGTTTGGAACGTTAAAATTATCCTAGTAGCAGTATTGGTTTATTTCAGTGGGGTCCCGAACAAATCCTAAGGGTCAGTTTGGAGGATTTCAACCTTAGGTGTTTTGCTGGTACAATAATTTTCTGGTGCAAAATCCCTTCTTCACGTTTACGGCCCTAGGCTCGCGTTCTCAAAAAACAATCAGCTGGAGGATCACGATCACGTGGTGGGCCATTGCGTTTGCGATGGATAAGGATCAGGTCGGGGTAGGGTCATGCTCTTTGGGTTCGCGACCAGGGGCTCGCGAAGGGAAAATATTTATTCTTCGCGTTTGCTGTCCTAGACTTGCGTTCGCGAAGGTTCAAATTAGGCATTCTCGTGTTCGTAACCATGGGGCCTGCGTTTGCGAATGCCAATGTCCTGGATAGATTAAAAGTCCCTATTTCGGCCCCAAATTGTATTTCCACCATTTTAGGACCTAGAGACCTCGGTTTTGGGTGATTTCAAAGGGGTTTTCAAGATTTCTTCTGTGTGTAAGTTACTAAATCCTTATTACATTATTTCCCAATGAATTCATCTTCAAAACCACTTCAAATCCTTTATTTTAAATGAGATTTTGGGGGGGGGGGGTTAACCCAAAAAAATATAGATTTGTTTTTCTTTGATTTGAGGTCCGATTCCAACTCATTTTCGCGTGGGTTTTCGACCATAGAATCCTATGATAATGGGAAACATTATTCTTAAATAAAATCTCAGTTTTACCCGTGTGTTTTTGGATATGATTTTTGAAGCAGATTTTGGACCCGAAATAAATATGGTCGATATGGATATAGTTGGACTCCTTTTGACTTGTAGATGTCATATTTGTTTAGATTGGATATGTTTGGTGTTAATTCGAGGGTGTCGAGCTTCCGATTATGGCTTTGGATGGTGTTTGAGCTTGCGGATCTTCTTTTAAGGCAAGTTGAGCTGTAACTTGAGGAAGAAACCTAAAACTAAAGGAATTCACACTTTTCATGGAAACCCTAAGTTTGAAAGGTGAATTAAACTTGAGGAATTTGAGTTAACTTTGGGACTCAATGGGTGAAAGAAACCCATTGATGAAATCCCACATACCTGGAGAAGACAACCTTGGTGAAACCTTTGAATTTGGAGTTTGAAGTTGAAGAATCCTAATTTTGCCTTGGGAGAAGAAACTCGCGTCTTTCTCTGTATTTGGCTAAGTGTTGACTGAATTTCTATGTAATAAGGGCTTAGGGTAATACTAGGCTTAATAATCAACCTTGGGACGACTTAAACGACGTAGTTTAGATGTTAAAAAGAGTGGGAAAAGACTGTTGTGCCCTTTTAAATTTGTAACTAAAAAGCTGTAGGATGGAACCCATGAGACCTTCCCACGATCGTGGGTTGTGATCATGGTCTAAGCTGGATTTTGGGTTCTCTGGACTTGATCAGATGAGCTATGGTACGATCGTGGGTCCCACTCATGATCGTGCCTTGTTTCGTAGCTTGGATCTTCAAGCCGGATCAAGTTTTGAAGCCACGATCATGCCTTTAATCGTGGTTTCGAAGCATGGTCGTGGTTCCCTCTCATGGTTGGAAGGTATGCATGTCAACTTTCAGGTTTTTGGGACTGTTTCGATAAGACGGGAGCATGGTACGATCGTACGTTGTAACCACGATCGTACCTACGTTCGTATGTTCTCACTGCTGGACAGTGCTTCACTAAAATGGCCATAATTTTTATGTCCAACATCAGATTAAGACGAATCTAGATAAGTTGGAAACATAATTCAAATATCTATCATTTGGCGGGTATTGTGCTCCAAATTTCATCAGAACCTAGGAGTTATGATCGTTTGAAGTTCACTATGGCAAGGTTCTTCACAAGAAAACCCCCTGTAAGGAAGATTTCAACTTGGCTATGAGCTAGGAGTTACTTGTGGCCTTAATACATGTCTAAATCACTTATAATACAGCTAAAACATGTAATTTAATTTTACATATACTGGAAGCATGGTTCTAATCTTAGTTTGGGATTTTCGGGGTGTTACAATATCTCCCCCTTGGGGTCATTTGTTCCCGAATGAAAACTAACTAAGCTGAAGAGTTAGGGAAAGAGCTGCAATCCCAACACTTAATTTCTAAGGGCTGATACTGACATGATAACTAAAATATGGACTGAATTTGGTCTCGTAAATACATGACATGACATGAGAGTAACTAGGTGACATGGAATAGAAAAAATTAATTAAGGGAAAACTATTACCTTGAGTTGGAGTAGAGTTCGAAGACAAAAAAATGAGGGTACTTGGTCATTATATCCGCCTCTGCTTCCCAAGTAGCTCCCTCCACTAGCTGATTTCGCCAAAGAACCTTTACTGAAGCGACCTCTTTATTTCTCAACTTATAAACCTGACGATCAAGGATCTCGATTGGTACCTCCTTATAGGAAAGACTATCTTTCACCCCTACACTGTCTAGAGGAATGACCGATGCGGGATCTCCAATGCATTTCTTCAACTGAGACATATGAAAAATTGGATGTACTGACGCTAGTCTATGGGCAAATCCAACTCATAGGCTTCATTTCCAAAATGACCCACAATCTTATAAGGACTAACATAGCGGGGACTGAGTTTCCCTTTCTTGCCAAATCTTTTCACCCCTTTCATAGGTGAAACCTTCAAGAAAATGAAATCACCAATAGCGAACTCAAGTTCCCTTCTCCTCACATTTGCATAAGACTTCTGATGACTTTGAGCCATTTTCAGTATTTCTCTAATCAATTGAACTTTCCCAATTGAATCTTGGACTGAATCTTGCCCCATCAAGGTATCTTCAACAACCTCAAACCATCCAATAGGAGATCTACACCTTCTACCATATAGTGCTTCGAACGGGGCAATCTGAATACTAGAATAATAGCTGTTATTATAAGCAAACTCAATCAAAGATAAATGATCATCCCAACTACCTTTGAAATCAATCACACATGCCCTCAACATATCCTCTAAAGTCTGAATGGTCTGCTCTGCCTGACTATCTGTCTGCGAGTGAAAAGTTGTGCTGAGGTTAACTTGGGTACCAAGACCTTTTTGGAATGTCTTCCAGAACTAAGAGGTGAACTGAGTACCACTATCTGAAATCATGGTCAGAGGGACACCATGTAGCTTTAATAATTCCCAAGGATAGAGTCTAGTATAATCCTTGGCTGAGTCTGAGGTGTTAACTGATAGAAAATGGGTTGACTTAGTCATTTGGTCTACGATAACCCAAATAGAATCATGCTGACGCTGAGTATGAAGCAATCCTGTAATAAAGTCCATATTCACCACTTACCACTTCCAAGTAGGAATACTGATATCCTGAAGCTTACCACCAGGTCTCTGGTGCTCAACCTTAACCTACTAGTAAGTTGGACACTTAGCCATGAATTTTGCGATATCCTTCTTCACACCATTCCACCAATAGACTTCCCATAGGTCACTATACATCTTAGCGTATCCTGGATGATTAGAATATCAAGATCTGTGAGCCTATGTTAACATCCGCTGTCTTCAGTCATCTACATTTGGAACATATAGTCTGCCCTGACAACGAAGAACACCATCTCCCCCTTGGGAGAAAACCTCAACCTTCTAACTCTAGACCAATCTTTTTACTTAAGCAAAATGGGATCACTATCTTTCTTTTCTTTTACCTCAGCTATTAATGAGGATTCTAAACCATTCTGAATCAAGGTATTTATTACCTTTAGCTGAATCAACCAGCCAAACTCCCAATCTAGCAAGCTGGTGAACCTCACAAGCTAACTCTTTCTTCTCGTCCTTAATATGAGCAACACTCCCCATAGACAATCTACTAAGAGCGTCAGCCACAATATTAGCTTTACCTGGATGGTACAAGACACTCATATCATACCTGAAAACTCTTCTCGCAAGAATCGGACCACTGAAATTTTGAATTTCTTCTAAGTCAATCTGGACATGGGGGAAGCAATAAAGGAAAATCCCTCAACAAACTATCTGTAGTAATCGACTAAACCTAAGAAACTCCTGATATCTGATGGATAGATGGGTCTAGACCAATTCCTAACTGCTTTGATCTTTGAGGATCAATCCGAATGCCTTCACCGAAAATGATATGACCAAGGAATGCTACTAATTTCAACCAGAATTCAGACTTGCTGAACTTAGAGAATAACTGGCTATCTTTGAGAGTCTGCAAGACAATCCTCAAATGGTCCGTATGTTCATCCTCACTCCAAGAATAAACGAAGATGTCATCTATGAAGACTATAACGAACATGTCCAAGTACTTCATGAACACCCTGTTCATCAAGTCCATAAAATCTGCAAAAGCATTCGTTATGCCAAAAGATATAATAATAAATTCAAAGTGACCATACCGAGTTCTGAAGGCTGTCTTTGAAATGTCACATTCTCTGACTCTGAGCTGATAATAGCCAGATCTGAGGTCTATCTTAGAGAAATAATTGGCACCCAAAAATTGGTCGAACAAATTATCAATATTGGGGATGGGATACTTATTCATGATTGTGACTTTGTTCAACTGATGGTAGTCGATACACATTCTGAGAGAACCATTTTTCTTTTACACGAAAAGAACTGGAGCACCCCATGAAGAGATGCTGGTCCTGATGAAACCCTTGTCTAGAAGATCCTTTCACTGCTCATTTAATTTTTTAAGCTCAACTGGAGACATTCGGTATAGTGGAATTGAGATCGATTAGGTATCAGGAAGGAGATCTATTCCGAAGTCAATTTCTCGCTCGGGAGGAACTCCAGGGAAATCTTTAGGAAACACTTCTGGGAACTCATTAACCACTGAAACTGACTCAAGATTTGGGGTCTCAAACTTTGAATCCTAACCCAAACAAGATGATAGATGCACCCTTTTGAAATTATTTTTCTAGCCCTAAGGTAAGAGACAAATCGACCTATAGACACCGAAGTATTACCCTTCCATTATATGACTGGTTCATTTGAAAATTGAAACTGGACTACTCTATTTATACAATCAATAGAGGCATAGCAAGAGTGGAGCCAATCCATGCCAAGAATGACATCGAAATCTATCATGTCTAACTTTAGAAGATCAACTGAGGTGACTTTCTGGGAAACTTTGACTGGCAATTTTTGTATGCCCATCTAGCAATAATTGACTCACTAACTAGAGTAGAGACTGCGAATGGTGCTAAAAAAGTTTTGGGACTGACACCGAAGTTTATTGCTATATAGAGGGTCACAAAGGAAAGTGTGGACCTGGGATCTAGCAATGCATAAACATGAATATGAAAGACCTGTAACACACTAGTGACCACATCAACAAAACCCTCCTGATCCTATCATGTCTGAAGGGCATAGAACCTGCTCTGATGTTGTCTGCCAGCTACGCTAGATGAGGCACCTTACTGAGTCTGGTGGCCTGCCGGAGCTACTGATGAAGTACCATGAGTGCGTCCACTGATATCACCTCTCTTGGCTGATGGACAATCTAAAAGTTTGTGGCCTAGCTTTTTGCAACCAAAACACCCATCCTTACCTATCAAGCATTCTCCTGGATGTTTTTTCTCACATTTCTTACAAGTTGAGAAAGTACGACCACTGGAAGCACTAAATGAGGCTTAGAGCCTAGTGCCCTACCTTTCTGATCTTGCCTGGGCCTGGAGGATGGAACACTGGCAGATGATGGTGCTAGATCTGAAGATCTCAACTGAAATTAAAAGTGATTAACACCACCAGACTTTTGCTGAGAATAATCAAAGTTCCCTGTTCTAGCTCTCTTAGTCATATTCTTCCTTTCCTTCTCCTTAACCTTCCCTTCCTCAATCTGCTGAGCATGAACTATCAACCTGGAGATGTCCATCTCCTTAACCAACATAGCAATCCTATACTCTTTGACTATATCCTCAGAAACTCCAGACATGAACTTACTCATACGGGCCTTAGAGTCAGCAACCATGGCTGGAGCAAACTTTTTAAGCTGAATAAACTTAAGAGAATACTCCTTTACACTCATGCTACCCTGCTTTAGGTTAATGAACTCCTGAACCTTGGCCTTCCTCAACTCAAGTGGGAAGAACCTGTCCAAAAAAGTAGCAACAAACTCATCCCATTCTATCGATCCTGCTTCTGCACCTCTATCCTCTTTCCACTACTGCACCAATTGTGAGCTGCTCTTTTTAACTGATTAGTAACCAAGTCAACACTCTAAACTGGAGTCACATCCATAATTTTTGTAACCTTCTGAATATCATCAAGAAACTCTTGCAGATCTTCCTCAGTCTTAGAACCATGGAATTCAGGAGGATTCATTCCAGTGAAGTCCCTCACTCTAGCCACTGTCGTGGTACCAATGGGTTTGACTGGGGAAATAAACTACTAATTAGTCTAGGCGGTCATGGTTTGATCTAGCACCATGAAAGCAGCCTAAATTCAGCATGCAAGACTTGTTCATTCAAAGGGTCCACGGGAACTGGTGGTGCTTGCGGATTTCCATTCATATTACTATCTGGATTTCTATTCCTCCTTTCATTGGCTCTTTTGGGAGGCATTTTCTATAAATGCATAGAGTACGAGTTAGAAGAAGATTTTATTAGAGTTGACACTCTATCACACGATATAAATCATGAGAGAATAGAAACTTTTTCCTAAAACATTTCATAGACTCTCACTCATAAGTGTGGCGCGTTTCACACCCATGAACAAGACTCTACTAAATGCGACTTTCAGATACCTTAGAACACTTTAAACCTAATGCTCTGATAACAAATTTGTCACGACCCGAGACTAACCCCTAGTCGTAACACGATGCTTAGAGCCAAAAGTGACCCCAAGCTAGCCCATGGCCTAGTATGACACTATAAATATTAAAATAATCTAGAAATCACTTATACGAAAGTTAATAATCTGGATAGTAAGTTTGGCAATACGCCCAAGTGATAATATCTGAATAAAACTTGTAAAGCTGTAAACATAATCTAACTGACTGTCTGGAAGCCTCTAAATAAGATAAGTTATTGGGACAAGCCCCCAACTAACTCCAACTACATGAAACAGAAATAGCATAAAATGAAACACTAATAACTAGTCCTCGAATGATGAGGACCAACAAAGTACTGCTGCTGATGGGGTAGGAGATCGTACTAGGCGTGATCCAGATACTGAATGTCGAAACCTATATTATAAGATAATATAGTGCAAAAGAAAGTGTGCGATTAGTACTTTGAATGTACTGAGTATATGGGATAGGAAAATAACTAAATTATACTAAACATAATGCATGTGACATGAATAAACTAATGCAAGACCAAGTAATAAACATGTACTGATAGATAAGCTAAAATACTGAATACATGGTCAAGCAAGGTCTGAGACTAAATAGTGGGAGGTTTCTGTAACCGACATAGACCATATGAGCAACATGGAATCCAACCTGTAACCCAAGTTGGGAGGGTGTTCTATACCTTTCCAAGGGTACGAACCATGATTGGTATGAATTCACTCATGAGCCTATTAAGGGCAAAGAAGACACTCTCAACTAGCGAAGGCCCTTTTTTACCTACGGTGGCACATAGTTTAGAACTCAGGCTATTTGAACCCTTGTCCTTTCGTTGCTAAGTACTACTCCCAACTGAAAGTAAACTGATATATTGAAATGCTCAACGATAATGATTTTCTCCAACTGAAAGATAAGTTCTTTATCTGAAAGCATTCTAAATCATAAAAACTGAATGATTGAGTACTCAACTGAAAATGAATGATATCCTAGGTCATCAGGTGTTCATAACCCGCCATCTCAAAAGAATGCAACTACAAATGGCATTCTATAAACTAGCCACAATATGGAATTCATAACTCAAGGACAAAATCAAGAATTTATCAATATTATGAGAATTAATTTTCATGAGTATGTAAGGAGGCTCAAATTAATGGGAAAACATATATTCATGGTTTAGTCAAATCAAGAAACTAAAAACTAATGGATTTCTCACTTTTTATGGAAACCCTAAGCTTGAAAGATGAATTAAACTTGAGGAATTTGAGTTAAATTTGGGACTCAATGGGTGAAAGGAACCCATTGATGAAATCCCACATTCCTGGAGAAGAGAACCTTGGTGAAACTTTTGAATTTGGAGTCTGAAGTTGAAGAACTCTAATTTTGTCTTGGGAGAAGAAAATCATCTCTTTCTCTGTATTTGGCTAAGTGTTATATGAATATCTATGTAATGAGGGATTAGGGTAATATTAGGATTAATAATCAACCTTGGGACGACTTAAATGACGTAGTTTAGGTGTTAAAAGAGTAGGAAAAGATATTTTGCCCTTTTAAATTCATAACTAAAAAGCTGAAGGATGGAACCCACGTGACCTTCCCACGATCGTGGGTCCTACCTACGATTGTGGGTTGTTATCATGGTGTGAGCTAGATTTTGGTTCTCTAAACTTTATCAGATGAGCCATGGTATGATCGTGAGTCCCACTTATGATCGTACCTTGGGTCTTCAAGCTAGATCAAGTTTTGAAGCCACGATCGTGCCTTTAATCGTGGTTTCAAAAGCACGGTCGTGGTTCCCTCTCGTGGTTGGAAGGTATTCATGTCAACTTTTAGGTTTTTGGTACTGTTTCTATTAGACGGGAGCATGGTACGATCGTACGTTGTAACCACGATCGTACCTACACTCGTATGTTCTCATTACTAGATAATGCTTCACTAAAATGGCCATAACTCTTAGCTCTGATATTTTATTAAGATGAATCTGGTTGAGTTGGAAAGATAATTCAAATACCTATCATTTGGTAGGTCTTGAGCTAAAACATTCATTAGAATCTAGGAGTTATGATCGTTTGAAGTTGACTATGGCAAGATTCTTCACAAGAAAACCCCGATAAGAAAGGTTTCAACTTGTCTATGAGCTAGGAGTTACTTGTGGCCTTAATACATGTATAAATCACTTATAATACACCTGAAATATGTAATTTAATTTTACATGTACTGGAAGCATGGTTCTAATCTTAGCTTGGGATTTTTGAGGTGTTACAATTGCCTTGATTAGTCAGTATTATTACTTGTAAATACCTTAGACTCGAATGTAGATAGATAACTTATTGATCTTGAATAATTGATATTGGATGCCTATTTTAGAGCTTGAATCTTGTTTAGTGGATTTTATATGATGATCGGGGATTAATGGTCTTTAGAGAATACTTAGAGCATAAATGGACTTGTAATAGTGGATGAGACTTATTGTATGAAGTAAGTTAGGTTTGGGTAGTTTCGCTATATATGTTGTCATTAGGATTATTGTTAATTTCGTGTTGCCTGTGTGGGGCTTATATGAACATTATTGTTGCCTTGAGAAATTATTTATTATTGTGTGCCCGAGTAGGGGCATATGTGCATATTATTACTGATTTGGAGTATATATATGGTGGCGATGCCCGAGTGTGGTCTTGAGTTTATATTATTGGCTATAATTGTGCAATTAATTGCCATATTTATCATTGTGTCGCCTAGTAAGAGATTGACGTGTTATCATAGGCCATGTTAGTTCATTAAATTGCCATTATCATATTGATGATGCTTGAATGAGGGACTTTAAATGATATTATTGATGTCATGCATGACTATTTACACTAATGGTGCCCTAAGATGGCTTACATCATGGAACATTGTCATATAGAGTTAATTCTAAGCTCACTTATACTTGTATTGAATTGATTCATATCTTCATACTGATTTAATTATGATCATTATATCCTTATATCATTCATACATGTTCATGAGATTGATACCACTGAGATTTTCCCCATTCAAAAGAAAATGAGACACTTTTAAAAACGCCTAGACCGAGGGATGTGCTGATTGGGTTGATTGAGATAATTTATGATATATTTTGGGAACCTTGATTCGTGAATATTAGCCAGAGAGGTGGATTGAGTATATGAAAAGTATATGGGTTGCGAATGTAACACCCCGTACATTTCCGACCCTACTTGAAGACTTTGAACAATGCTTACTTAGGTTTTGAGAGCCATAAGTATGTATTTTCTAGTGTTATTAATGGAACATTTGATATTGGGCCTAGTACATGTGATTAGACCTTTGTAGAAGGTGTTTGTGACTTCGTGGAGCATTTGTGGGGTGAAAAATGAGGCTTGGAGGACTTACAAGAAATGGATATTAAGGTTAGGAGGTAAGCAAAAGACTTGAAATTGAAGGATCTAACCAAATCTGCAAAGAAAAGTCAAAGAAAGGAAAAATTCACATTTTGGGTGTGGGGCGCGCCCAGGGGCATGACATGCCGCTTCTGGCCGAAGTATTTTTGGTACAGGAAGCACTGGGGCGCGACAGGCAACGTGCCAGGCCGCCTATGCTAGAAATTTTTCTGGCAGAGGCTGCATTGGGGCGTGCCAGGGTGCTTTTCGCCAAGATTTTTCTCCGACTATTATGATATATATAAGAATTTTGAGTCATGGTATCATTACTCCATCTTAGTAGGACTACTCTTGAGTGCGTTTAGCATCCAAGTTGGGTTTAATTCTTCGTCACAAGTATTTTATCAAATTAAGCTCAAATAAGCCAAGAGTGACTAGAATTTCTTATTTTTGAGATTGAGGCTACGAACATGAATCGCGTGAGTCGAACATTGTTGTAACATTTATGGAATTATTTAAACATGAGAGAATTGGAGATTACACATTGAAAAGATAATATGTGTAAATGGGCTCAATTTGAGGCCCAAAATAAAGCCAAAATGCATGGGCCCAAATGGTAAATGACCCATTCTTCCAAAATTGACCAAGAAACATGGCATTTAATGCCAAGGAGTGGCTAAGGATGAATTGAGGGCTATATAAAGGCACAAAAACCAGACTTTTATTCATTCAAACTCTCATGCCTTTTAGAAAATTACAAGATATTTTCTTTCAAACCCTAAAAACCCTAAGGCACTTCTTTGGGCAAGATCATCACTTTGCAAACCTTGGTAAGTGTCTACTCTCATGGGTTAATTTATTATACTCTTAATATGGTGTGTATATCATGATGGTTATGTTGGCAAGGTGTTGAATGGTGCACTTTTGGTTTTTTTACTAAAAGATGTGCCATCTATGTGATTTAAAATTAAAAGGAGACTTGAGGTTTGAATGAAAGTGAATGGTATTGATGAGATATCGACATGAATGGTGTGATTATGTTACTTAACTTGTTATTTTTCTATAAGTGTAAATTATGGGATTATTGTCGATATGTGGTTATGAAGTGTATTGAGGTGACTTGATGGAATAATTGTGACGTGGTGTTAATGAGGAAGTGTAAGGGTTACAAGTGGTATCAAAATGATATTGGTTTATGATGTTGTGGTCAATGTGTGGAATGTTGTGGTATTGTTGGTGTGACGATGCCGTGAATTGTATCGTAAGGGGTGAAATGACGTTATAGGGCAACCATGTAACTCATTGTCGTCTTATACACATGTAAGGTAATTGGTTGTTAACGTGAGCTTCGTTATATACTTGTGTTGTAGAGTGAAACGTAAAGAAGAAGCTAGACTATTGTGTTCACGTATAGGTTTGTGTATTCATATTGGACGTATAATGTATATAAGGTTACTCTTTTCGTATCCTTCTGCAGCACATGTTATTCACATTGACATTGTACTTGTTTCATTCCGAAATGTCCAAAGGTATCTCATTTTAAGTTGTCATGTCCTATTACTCATAGGGTCAATGGTGATTCACATGTTTCTTAGTCATTGACTAATGTTTCAAAATTCCAATAATGTACTATCCCCAATGTATCACTTTCAAACAAAGTAAAATAGTAAAGTAATGCTTAGTTGTTTACTGTTTGAGCATAGGGGACAATCCAGAGGGGTGAAAACCCTGGTCAGAACGAACCTGTTTTATTGGTATAGATCGCACTCTAAGGGGCATAAGCCTGGCTGGAATGATCCCAAAATTATGCTATTATGGATCGTACTCTAAGGGGCATAAGCCTGGCTGGAATGATCCCAATAGTATGTTACTTCCCACTGATCAGTCGGGGCCCGGGTATGATATAAATCAAATGATGGTAAATGAATGTAAATTCAAAGAACGCAATGAATGTAATGTACATGGTTCCAAACATATGCACAACAGTGGCTTATCTATATTGTCTTTCCATGTGTTATTTGACTCCATTGAAGTCCTTATGTATGATGCAGTTTTATATAGCTTTGCATACTCAGTACATTCTTCGTACTGACGTACCTTGGGGAACTTACCTTACTTGCTGTAGGAGCAGGTGCTAGTAGACCTCCACAGTAGTTTGTAGGTTATTTGTAGAGCATTGGTTAGCTCCAGTTGCTTCGGGCTTTCCGAGTCATATATGTACATTTGTTCTGGTGCTATGTTGGTATTGTATATGTGTATAGAGCGGGGGCTTGTCCCGACTCTAAGATTGGTTTTGGATATGGATCTGTAGAGGCATTGTAGATGTTGTGGGATATATGAAGGGTATGTAAGGAACGTATATTTTTGTCGTGATGGCCCCAACGACCAAGTTTCATAGTTATCATATATATGTTTCATGAATTCCGCTATTGACATCTTATATCCATTTGTGGTGGTGATGTATATTGAGTAGCATGAGTACGAATGCACTTGAGCAAAGATTGGTTCTCTCGGGCCTCAACGGCTTCGGGTGCCAGTCCGCCCCATTGGAATTCGGGGTGTGACAAAAGTGGTATCAGAGCAGGTCGTCCTTAGGGTGTCTACAAAGCCGTGTCTAAGTAGAGTCTTGCTTATGGAAGTGTTGCGCACCACATTTATAAGTAGGAGGCTACGAGACATTTTGGAGTTGTTTCTGTTCTTCATTTCTAGATTGTGCAATGTTCTTCATTTCTAGATTGTGCAATAGAGACAATGTTGTAGGTGGAACCGTATCTAACCATTGGAATTGGTTTTCTTGTTTATAGTAAAATGCCGATGACAAGAAGAGGTAGAGGCAAGGGTAAGTAAGTAGATATGCTTGCCAGTGAAGGCACAAGTAAATCGTCACCTGACCAAGTTAGCCAAGGTTGGGCTGACACTGTAATTGCACCGCGGTCTTCTTCTACTTTTCCAGCTTTGGAAAAGCCAAGAGATAGAAAAGTATCTGCAGAACCGCCTATGAATGCCACTGACTAGGATTTAAGAAATGCAGTGCATATGTTGACTTAGCTAGTTGCTGCACAAACTCAAGGACGAGCTGGTCCAACAACAAGTGATGATGGTGCAGCTAGAGCAGCTAGTCGCTGAACACAGGATTTTCTGAAACTAGACCCTCCCACATTCACTGGGTCGGGCCTTAATGAGGATCTGCAAGATTTTATTGATCAAATTCAAAGGGCCTTGGAGGTTATGCATATATCTGGTGTGGAAATGGTTGAGCTTGCGGCCTATAGATTGAAAGGGGAAGCTATATTGTGGTATGAAGATTGTAAAAGAACGAGGGGTGTTGGTGCAGATCTAGTTAATTGGGACGAATTTAAAACGGTGTTTCTTGATCATTATCTTCCGTATGAGGTCCGAGAGGCTCGTGCGGACCAATTTTTAAATCTCCGACAGGGGACTATGAGTGTGAGAGAATACAGTCTCCAGTTTAATTAGTTGGCTCGATATGCTCTGAATGTAGTGGCCACAATGACAAACAGAGTCCATCGATATGTGGACAGATTGGAGCCATATTTGGTACGGGACTGCACCATTGCTGCATTGAACCGGGATATGGACATAGCCAGAATTCAGGCTTTCGTACAGAAGATGGAAGACCAGAGGCACAGAAGAAGGGTACATGTATTTGCAAGAGGGCATTCAAAGAGGGCTAGACCTATGGTACAGTCTATGGTGTCCCAAGGAGACTCTAGGCCTCGGACGTATCCTAGACCGCCTAGATCATCATTCTCTTATGCCACACTGGGAACTCAACCACAATTCTGAGGGTTTAGGGGTAGTCACAGTGGGCAGAGTAGTGGTATGCAAGGATCGCAGACAGCGGTATCTTCGTGTCAGCTATATCAGTATTGCGAGAAGTATCATTTAGGTGCATGCCGTATTGGGATGAATGTTTGCTTCTGGTGAGGTTTATCAGGGTACATATTCAGAGACTGCCCTGTAACACCCCGTACCTTCCTAACCCTACTTGACGATGTTGAGCAATGCTTAATTAGGTGTCGAGAGCCATACATACGTCTTTTGTAATGCTATTGGTGAGATAATTGAATTTGGCCCTCGTATATGCGATTAAACCTTCATCGGAGGTGTTTTATGATTTTCGTGGAACATTTGTGGGGTTCAAAACGAGGCTAAGATGACCCCTAAACAAAGTATATTAAGGTTAAGAAGTAAGTTAAAGAATAGGACTTGAAGTATCTAACCAAACCCGCGAAGAGAAGTCGAAAAATGAAATTTTTGAAAAATTTTAAGGAGGGGCGCATTTGGGACCATGCCACGCCGCTCTGGGATAAAATTTTTAGCCCAGAGGAATCTGGGCGCGCCACCTTGGGTTTTGCACTTTTTCGAAAGTTGGAAATTTCTAAGTCCCAAGGGTATCCGGGGACGTATCGAGCCGATTTTTGCCCCGTTTCTTCTACAACCATGGGAAATGACATGAAATGAGTGAAATATTATATTGGTATGATAAAATTACTCGAGAACGAATTTGGATCCAAAATAACGATTTTACCCTTGTAGCCAAAATAAGACATACGTGGCTAGAATTGCTTGTTTTCGAAATCGAGGCTACGAGTATGAATTTCATGAGTGGGAATATTGTTGTAATGCGTATGGAATGAATTAAAAATGAGAAATTATTGATTTTATTGGATTAAGTGAATTGGGCCAAAAAGGGCCCAAAATGAGAAGGAAACACATGGGCCAACCCATTCTTCCATTGACTAAGCCTTAAATGCCAAGAGTGGCTAAGCATGACTTTAGAGGTCTATAAAAGGAGGCAAAAATCAGATTTTATTGAAGCAAAACACACATGCTTTTTCTATCTTTTTCTAGAAAAATCTCGAGAACACTTCTTTGACTCCCAAAAACCCTAAGGCATTTTTGGACAAGATCACCATCTTCCAAGCTTGGGTAAGTGATTATTCTTGTACTTTAACATATTATGAGCATGAGATATTATGTATATCATGTTGGTTATGCTTGGAAGTGTTGAATATGGTGTTTTGTGTTTTGGTAAAAGATGTGAAATCCATGGGATTGTAACTTGGATTATATGAAAAAGCATGGTAAGGACAAAATATGAACATGTATGGTGTGATTTTGTTATTAAACTTGTTATTTTTCTAAAAGTGTAAATTGTGGGATTTTGGCCGATATGTGCTATAAGGTGTATTAAGGTAATTTGATGGATTATTTGTGATGTGATATAGATAAGAAAGTGTAAGGGAGAAGCGTTGTGGTGAAATGAATTGATTCTCATGTATTGGTCAATGTATGGAATATTGGGGGATTTTTGGAATAATAATTTCATCAATGGTTTTGTCAAGGGGAAATGGCATGTTTAAAAGCAAACATGTAACTCATTGATATTATATGCATTTGTAAAGTAATTGATGGTATAATTATGATGTTGTGAAGGTAGAGAGTGGAAGGTATGAACTTGGGGTGACATATGGTCAATGTTGGGCATGTTGTGGTATTATTGATATGACCATGCCGTAAATGGTATTGTAGCGAAAGAAATAACATGTTAAAGCCAAACATGTGACTTATTGTTATTGTATGCATTTGTAAGGTAGTTGGTGGTTAATGATGGTTCCATTATGTACTTATGATGTAGAGTGAAACGTAAAGAAGGAGCGGACTTGTTGCGCTCACATATTTGATTGTGTACTTACATTGAGGTATGTAAGGTTACTCTTTCCGTATCCTTCTACAAGATATTATTCTTATTGACATTGGGCTTGTTTCAATTCCGAGAGGCTTGAAGTATATCAGTTCAGGGTGACATATATTGTTATTCATATGTGCCCTATTCTTAGATGAATTATGATTCACTTATCTCTTATCCATTGATTGAAGTTCCAAGGATGTCATGATGTTGTAATTCTTAAAATAACTATCCCAACGCGAGTAATGAGGTAAAGAGAGCTTGTTTAGTTTGAATAGCATTATTCCGATCATGTATTGTTCCAAAGTCCTATACTATGATGATTATCCTTGTGGCAATTGTTCATAAGTAAGAGGCCCAATCTCATACGAGTACGAAGAGAGGTGATATGCAAGTTAGTATAAGTAGTCCTCATAAGTGAAATTGTAAATCTCATGAGGTAGAGGAGTAAAGTGAGATGTGCATATAAGTGCGTGCTTAGTTAAGGTGATCTCATGAAGTATAAGAGTATGGTAAAACATATTGGTGTGTATCAATTAGTGTCATGATCCAAAGTTCCAATAGAGTTATACACATGTCTCATATTCATTCTTAGTAATGTTCTAAAAGTCCAATGAGGTTATGTTCCAATGTCCCAATAGACATATGTCTCTTGTTCATTGACTTTTGTCCAAATGGTTCCAATAGTGTTATGTTTCCATGAAGGCTATGTTTCCAAGAATGTCATATTGCCAAGTTATTCATATGTCTCTCACTCATTGATTATTGATCCAAAGCTTCAAGTAAAGTTATGACTATCAAAAGTATTAATCTCTCACAAGTAAGGCATCAATCTCAAAGGTAAAGAAATGAAGTAAGAATGAAGTAATGCATGTTGATGTTGTTCATGGGTGTTATACATGGGGTACAAATACCCGCATGATGATGATAGTTTATCCATGGGGTACAAATACCCGCATGATGATGATAGTTTATCCACGGGGTGCAAATACCCGCATGATGATGGCCATTTATCCATGGGGTGCAAGAACACCCGCATGATGACATGATCCTATCCATGGGGTAAAAAGAATACCTGCATGATGATGATATTTTATCCATGGGGTGAAAAGAACACCTGCATGATGTATCCATGGGGTGAAATGAACACTTGCATGATGAGGGCCCTAACAACATATGAGCAATGTAAAAGTAAAGTAAAGTAAAGGCAAGGGAAAGAAAGAACGTAATGTACATGAATTCCAAAAGTACTGAATAGTGACTCATCTACATTGTGACTTATCTATATTGGTTATGCATTTGAACTTGAGTTCTTAACATATTTCCATATCTTACAGTTTCATTTGAGCCTTACATACTTAGTACATTCTTCGTACTGACCCCCCTCGGGGGATTTACCTTACTTGCTGCAGGCGCATGTCCTAGTAGGCCTTCACAGTAGATTGTCAGTGTTGCAGATCTTTGGTGAGCTCCAGTTCATTCGGGGCATCTCCAAGTCACTGTTGTACATGTGTTTTGATTTTGTACATGTTGTATAAAGCGGGAACTTGTCCCGACTTTTAGTTCATTTGGTCAATGCATTTTGTTAGAGGCTTTTGTAGACGGATGTGGGTGTATAAATGTGAAGGCACATGTCGTTTTGACTTGATGGCTCAAACGTCCAAGTTTTACATACATAGCTATGACTTATGTTTTCATGTCTATGAATTCCGCATAGTTGCACAAGGTGTAATAAGATTCATATGAGATTATGCATATGATTGAACATAGGCAAAGGCAAAGGTTGGTTCTCTCGGGCCTTATCTTCTACGGGTGCCAATCATGTCTCGATGGGATTCGGGGCGTGACATGCCCACAAAGGGGCACAGGTGGTGTAGCACGACCTACGGGATCAACTGTTGCATCATCATCATTGGTACCCTCCCTAGGCAGGGGTGTACAGCCTGCTGGTCGAGGCAGAGGTGCTAGGGGAGCAGCTAGTTCCAGTGGAGCTCTGAATCGTACTTATGCTCTAGTGGACCGATAGAATTCGGAGGCTTCTCCTGACGTAGTCACAGGTACATTATCCATATTTTTGCACAGTGTATATGCATTGATTGATCCGGGTTCTACATTATCATATGTTACTCCATTGATTGCCGTAAAGTTTAAAAGAACGCCAGAATTATTAATTAAGTCATTTGAAGTATCCACGCCAGTCGGTGAGTCCATTATTGCAAAAAGAGTATATTGTGATTGTGTGGTAACTGTGTGTGGTCATGATACCTTGGCCGATCTTATTGAATTGAACATGGTGGATTTTGATGTAATAATAGGAATGGATTGGTTGGCTTCTTGTTATGCCACGGTAGATTGCCGGGACAAGAAGGTGCATTTTCATTTTCCACAAGGAAATGTTCTTGAATGGCAGGGTAATGTGGGAGCACCGAGAGGAAAATTTATCTCTTATCTTAAAGCAAAGAAAATGATAGCCAAGGGGTATATATGTCATTTGATCCGAGTGCAAGATATCAATATGGAACCACCAACTCCTCAAATGGTTTCGGTGGTCAATGAATAGCTTGATGTATTTCCCGATGATCTTCTAGGCTTACCCCCAGAACGGGAGGTAGAGTTTGGTATTGATGTGATACCAGGCACTCAACCTATCTCTATTCCCCCGTATAAAATGGCTCTAGTAGAATTGCGAGAATTGAAGGAGCAACTAAAAGATTTGCTAGACAAGGGGTTTATACGGCCTCGTATGTCCCCGTGGGGTGCACCAGTATTATTTGTACAAAAGAAAGATGGCACATTGAGAATGTGTATTGACTATCAACAATTGAATAAGGTAACAATCAAGAACAAATATCCCCTCCCTAGAATTGACGATTTGTTTGATCAACTACAGGGTGCCAAGTGTTTTTCAAAGATCGACTTGAGGTCGGGATACCATCAAGTCAGGGTTAGAGAAAATGATGTACCCAAGATAGCTTTTCGAACACGGTATGACCACTATGAATTTTTAGTTATGTCATTTGGACTAACAAATGCACTAGCTGTTTTCATGGATTTGATGAATAGGGTGTTTAAGCCATTTCTGGACATGTTCACGATGGTGTTTATAGATGACATCTTGGTTTATTCAAGATCACAAGAGGACCATGCTAATCACTTACGACATGTGTTACAGATTCTTCGTGATCGTAAGTTATATGCGAAGTTCTCTAAATGTGAATTTTGGTTAAAATCCGTAGCGTTCTTGGGTCATGTTGTGTCAGATGAAGGAATTCGGGTTGATTCTCAAAAGATTGAAGCGGTTAAAAATTGGCCAAGACCTACGACACCTACAGAGATTCGTAGTTTTCTTGGACTGGCAGGTTACTATCGAAGGTTTGTTGAAGGGTTTTCTTCTATTACTGCACCTTTGACTAAGCTAACACACAAGGCGATCAAGTTTCAGTGGAATGATGCATGTGAGAAAAGTTTCCAAGAGCTAAAAGATAAATTAACCTCCACACCATTTTAGTACTTCCCAAAGGCACAGAAGGTTATGCAGTGTATTGTGATGCTTCCGGGGTTGACCTCGGATGTGTATTTATGCAGCATGGGAAGGTAATAGCTTATGCCTCACAACAGTTGCGACCACATGAGAGAAACTATCCCACACATGATCTTGAGTTAGCAGCTGTGGTTTTCGCGTTAAAGATATGGCGCCATTATTTGTATGGGGTTCATGTTTATATCTATACTGATCACAAAAGTTTAGAATATATATTTAAGCAGAAAGAACTAAATTTGAGGCAACGAAGGTGGTTATAACTCTTAAAAGACTATGACATCGATATCCTATACCACCCAGGGAAGGCAAATATGGTAGCTGACGCACTAAGTTGCAAAGCAATAGGAAACACCAATGATCAGTTGAGGGAAAAGAAAGATATAGTCAGGGATCTACAGCAACTAGCCAGCTTGGGGGTTCGTCTTCTTGAATCTCCAGATGAAGGGGTTATTGTGCAACATACAGAAAAATCTTCCTTAATAGCTGAGGTAAAGGAGAAGCAGTATGTAGATCCTATTCTATTGCAGTTGAAAGAGAATGTGCAGCAAGAGTTGACCAAGGAATTTGATCTTACACAAGAAGGAGTACTTCAATGCCAAGGGAGATTATGTGTACCGGATATAGATGAGCTGAGGTAGCGGATTATGACAGAGGCACACCATTCACGGTATTCTATTCATCTGTGATCCACCAAAATGTATCTTGATTTGAAAGACATGTATTGGTGGGGAAATATGAAAAAGAGCATTGCAGAATTTGTAGCTCAATGTCCAAATTGCCAACAAGTCAAAGTGGAGCATCAGAAACCAGGAGGTTACATGCAATGTATCAATCTTTCAGTATGGAAATGGGACACGATTAATATGGACTTCATTATAGGTTTGCCTCGTACACCGCGAAAATTTGATTCCGTATGGGTGATAGTTGACAGGCTTACCAAGTCAGCGCATTTCCTACCAGTCAGGACCACCTATACAACTAAAGATTATGCATGGCTGTATGTTAAAGAGATAGTAAAACTACATGGGATTCCAATCTCTATTATATCAGACAAGGGGGCTCAATTTACGACATATTTCTGGAAGTCTTTTCAGAGGAGCTTAGGTACACAGGTGAATTTAAGCACAACTTTTCATCCTCAGACAGATGGACAAGCGGAGCGTACTATCCAAACACTTGAAGATATGCTACGAGAATGTACAATGGACTTTAAAGGTAGTTGGGATGATCATATTCCTCTCATTGAATTCGCCTACAACAATAGCTATCATTCAAGTATTAAAATGGCACCTTATGAAGCTTTATATGGAAGAAAGTGTTGATCACCAATTGGATGGTTTGAAGTGGGTGAAACTGCTTTACTTGGGCTAGATCTTGTTCACCAAGCCATGGAGAAAGTTAAAGTAATCCAACAGCGGCTACAAATGGACCAAAGTCGACACAAGTCATATACGGATATTAGAAGAAGAGGGCTTGAATTTGCCATAGACGATTGGGTATTCTTGAAGGTGTCGCCAATGAAAGGGGTAATAAGATTTGGAAAGAAAGGAAAATTAAGTCGACGTTACATAGGTCCATATGAAATTATCAGAAGATTTGGGCAAGTTGCATATGAATTGAAATTACCCCAAGAACTCTCCTCAGTCCATCCAGTATTCCATGTTTCGATGCTTTGAAAGTGCATAGGAGATCCATATTGTGTTGCTCCCATTGACGATGTAGAGGTTACGGAGGATCTCACTTATGAAGAGATGCCCATTGCTATTCTTGATAGACAAGTGAAGAGGTTGAGAAATAAAAACGTAGCATCCGTAAAAGTCCTTTGGAGAAATCAACAAGCAGAGGAGATCACATGGGAAGCTGAAGAAATAATGAAGTCCAAATACCCCCATCTGTTTCAAATGGAAGAAAAAGTTCAGAGTGCAGAAGTGGAGCAACGACAAGTAAGTATCTATAGGCATTAAGTGTATGTGTATATATATGCTAATACTAGAGATGCATTTGTTGTAATTGAAAAGATGTTGTTAACATTCGAGGATGAATGTTCCTAAGGGGGGAAAAATGTAATACCCCATACATTTCTGACCCTACTTGAAAACTTTGAACAATGCTTACTTAGGTTTCGAGAGCCATAAGTATGTATTTTATAGTGTTATTAATGGAACATTTGATATTGGGCCTAGTACATGTGATTAGACCTTTGTAGGAGGTGTTTGTGACTTCGTGGAGCATTTGTGGGGTGAAAAATAAGCCTTGGAGGACTTCCAAGCAATGGATATTAAGGTTAGGAGGTAAGAAAAATACTTGAACTTGAAGGATCTAACCAAATCCGTAAAGAAAAGTCGAAGAAAGGAAAAAAAAATCACATTTTGGGTGTGGGGCGCGCCCAGGGGCGTACCAGGCCAATTCTGGCCAAAATTATTTTGGTACAGGCAGCACTGGGGCGCGCCAGGAAGTCTATGCCAGAAATTTTTCTGGCATAGGCAGCATTGGGGCGCACCAAGCGGCATGCCAGGGTGCTTTTCGCCAAAATTTTTCTCCGACTATTATGATATATATAAGACTTTTGAGTCATGGTATCATTACTCCATCTTAGTAGGACTACTCTTGAGTGTGTTTAGCATCCGAGTTGGGGTTAATTCTTTGTCACAAGTATTTTATCAAATTATGCTCAAATAAGCCAAGAGTGACTAGAATTTCTTATTTTTGAGATTGAGGCTACGAACATGAATCGCGTGAGTCGAACATTGTTGTAACATTTATGGAATTATTTAAACATGAGAGAATTGGAGATTACACATTGAAAAGATAATATGTGTAAATGGGCTCAATTTGAGGCCCAAAATAAAGCCAAAATGCATGGGCCCAAAGGGTAAATGACCCATTCTTCCAAAATTGACCAAGAAACATGGCATTTAATGCCAAGGAATGGCTAAGGATGACTTGAGAGCAATATAAATGCACAAAACCCAGATTTTTATTCATTCAAACTCTCATGCCTTTTAGATAATTACAAGATATTTTCTTTCAAATGCTAAAAACCCTAAGGCACTTCTTTGGGCAAGGTCATCACTTTACAAACCTTGGTAAGTGTCTACTCTCATGGATTAATTTATTATACTCTTAATATGGTGTGTATATCATGATGGTTATGTTGGCAAGGTGTTGAATGGTGCACTTTTGGTTTTTTTGCTAAAAGATGTGCCATCTATGTGATTTAAAATTAAAAGGAGACTTGAGGTTTGAATGAAAGTGAATGGTATTGATGAGATATCAACTTGAATGGTGTGATTATGTTCCTTAACTTGTTATTTTTCTATAAGTGTAAATTGTGGGATTATTGTCGATATGTGGTTATGAAGTGTATTGAGGTGACTTGATGGAATAATTGTGACGTGGTGTTAATGAGGAAGTGTAAGGGTTACAAGTGGTATCAAAATGCTATTGGTTTATGATGTTGTGGTCAATTTGTGGAATGTTGTGGTATTGTTGGTGTGATGATGCCGTGAATTGTATCGTAAGGGGTGAAATGACATTATAGGGCAACCATGTAACTCATTGTCGTCTTATACACATGTAAGGTAATTGGTTGTTAATGTGAGCTCCATTATATACTTGTGTTGTAGAGTGAAACGTAAAGAAGGAGATGGACTATTGTGTTCACGTATAGGATTGTGTATTCATATTGGACGTATAAGGTATGTAAGGTTACTCTTTTCGTATCCTTCTGCAGCACATGTTGTTCACATTGACATTGTACTTGTTTCATTCCGAAATGTCCAAAGGTATCTCATTTCAAGTTGTCATATCATATTACTCATAGGGTCAATGGTGATTCACATATTTCTTAGTCATTGACTAATGTTTCAAAATTCCAATAATGTACCATCCCCAATGTATCACTTTCAAACAAAAGAAAAATAGTAAAGTAATGCTTAGTTGTTTACTGTTTGAGCACAGGGGATAATCCAGAAGGGTGAAAACCCTGGTCGGAATGAACCTGTTTTATTGGTATGGATCGCTCTCTAAGGGGCATAAGCCTGGCTGGAACGATCCCAAAATTATGCTATTATGGATTGCACTCTAAGGGGCATAAGCCTGGCTAGAACGATCCCAATAGTATGTTACTTCCCACTGATCAGTCGGGGCCCGGGTATGATATGAATCAAATGATGGTAAATGAATGTACATGCAAAGAACGCTATGAATGTAATGTACATGGTTCCAAACATATGCACAACAGTGGATTATCTATATTATCTTTCCATGTGTTATTTGACTCCATTGAAGTCCTTATGTATGATGCAATTTTATATAGCCTTGCATACTCAGTACATTCTTCGTACTGACGTCCCTTCGGGGACTTACCTTACTTGCTGCAGGCGCAGGTGCTAGTAGAAGGGTATGTAAAGAACGTATGCTTTTGTCGTGATGGCCCCAACGACCAAGTTTCATAGTTATCATATATATGTTTCATGAATTCCGCTATTGACATATTATATCCATTTGTGGTGGTAATGTATATTAAGTAGCATGAGTACGAATGCACTTGAGCAAAGATTGGTTCTCTCGGGCCTCAACGGCTTCGGGTGCCAGTCTGCCCCATTGGAATTTGGGGTGTGACAACGAACCCCATATGGGTCCTGCTTTGAGAGCAGCATTGCTCGGTAGGTGTATACATAAAGTTATGCGATAACTTTGAAAGATTCATTATCATCCTATCATCATCACTATATTGCATTACATCATTTGCATTGCATTGACATTCCTTAGTATGATTTAGTAGTGTGTTAGTATTTACTCTTGTATTGTATTATCGTGATAGAACTTATTTGTGATATTGTGTTTGAGCATTAATTTCATTTCATTACATTACCTTATATCACTTATATTGGTTGGTAAGTTGGGGTATTATGAAATGTGGGGTATGACTGTGGCTTAATCAGAGAGATAGTTGTGTAGCACCTTTGGTAGCATGAGATACACTCTTATATATGTACACTCTCCCTATTTCGATCCCATATTATTAGTTGATTATCATTGATTAAGCCTGATTTATTGTATTAGTGAGTCTTCTTCATAAATGACTTTCCTTATTTGTTGATCATGAAGTGAATAGTGTTGACTCACCTAGATTAATGTGCCTACCCTATTTTATGTAAATCTGTAGACCATTGTGTTGGGTTACCCCGATAGGATGAAGTGCTGTAATTGCGGGTTATAGATTGTTTGGGAAGCCTTGGGTAGTTGGGATGGTGGTTCTCGTCATCGCTTTTGATTAGGGTCAGTTATTGATGATGCTTGCTGAGTACACGTGGTTTTGTACTCACCCTTGCTTTTCTTTCCTTTTGCTTATTTTCTGCACCCCGTGCAGGTATTGGACTGAGTAGCAGCTTGTAGATTATTTTCTTCTAGTATTGATGTTGTGGAGATTGAGGTAGTGCTGGCGGACTTCAAGCTTACCCAGATCTCTCTATTTTTATCTTATGTTTTTTCTTGAATTTAAGATACTTTAGATGATTGTTATTACTCTTAATCTGTACTAGAGGCTTGTTCTAGTGACAACTAGACCTGGGATGTATCTTTGAGACTTGTGTCTCATATATATATATATATATATTTGTGATTATTTCTATTCTTCTACTTTCGCCGTTGATTTCTTTATATTCGTATTCCTTGGATTGGGTTAGGCTTACTTATCTGGAGGGTGTGACAAGTGTCATCACGTGCCTATTTTGGATCATGACAAAGCAATAGAATAATATATATAATCAATATCTTAAATGGTATTAAACTAACAACTTTAAGTAAGGTAAATATAGATAGAAAATAGTACCTAATATAATAATATTATTATTTTTAAGATACAATATAATATTTGTCTAACAATTCCCCATATATCTTAAAAATAATATTAAGAAATAAAATAAAAAATTTGTTGGGTTTTCACATGAATATAATGCTTTGAATCTGGTGTCCGTAGACCATGAACCAAACCTAGATAGAACAAGATTAAGCCTTATAGAATAATTGATGAAGTTTAAAACTTTTATAAACCAAGAATTCTTTTGTAGGCTTAGGGTCTTATTGTTTCACATTATACTCGCACAATCTTTATCGTTATCGCAATTTTGCGCTAAGAGACGATGTTTGTGTCCTGGTATTCATGAGTGATCTAGAAATTTGTCACAATTTCCTGTTGAAGCTTTATTTATAAATATTTTATCCAAAAATTTAGTCAGTGATTGGCCAAATTCACTTCTGACTTCACATAATTTATGAATATATTCCATCTCTTAACAATTGTTTTATCACTTTTTGTTTCTAACACAGGTATCTGTTTTTCCATTGAAAAATTTATTTTTTACTACAACTAATGCTGGTTGGCAACCACAATATATAGTCAGATTGATTTTATCTCAACCTCAATAAATGCTAAGAAGTTTCTTAGTCTCATTATCAGCCAACTCCAACATCATAAACTTAAATTTGACAATTGATCTAGTAATAGTCTATTGGCTGATTTCTTGTTATTACATACTACCAAAGGTAAGCTCCATACCACATATGAATTATAATAGCCACTTAACATCATTCACGCACCCCTTTAGTACAGTAACTATTAATTCATCACTAATTTATCGTCACTTGCTTTGTTCAAAATAATACACCAACAAAAGAAATAACAACATAACATATTTTAGGATCACTATCAACAAAATGAACATAAAAATCTTCACATAAATATTATTCTATAATTTTTCTACTCCTCAAATCCTCATTTTAAAAATTATCATTAACAAGAGGCCACATAAAATGTTATCACTTTCAAAGAATATATATTTTCAAAACTCTTCTCCTTTACTATAATATTGCTTTTAATTAATCACATCACTGTTAACAAACACACAGTTTATATGCAACAATTATAATTAACATAAACATACAACCAAAAATATTATACTACTTCTTTTTGCTTCTTTCAAAATCAAGTAGCACATCTTAGCGAGTCACCCTCATACTTTTAAATATTTCAGAATAAGTGGAATAACTTTTTCACAATTTATAAGAAATTGATTCACTTTTCATGTAAATAAGGTATTCTAATGTATCTTGAAAGTGTAGACATATAAACTTGATTGGGTTAAATTCATATAAAATTTGGATTTAATTCATATTCATTTGGGTTGATTAATTAATTTGGGCTTTATAAATTTATTAGTTCATTTTATTAAATTCAAGACCAAGGTCCATTACACCTTCAAGCCCAAACCCATGCCATGTGACAAGGTGACTTGGTGTCCTCATCAAATTCAAGACCAACAAAATGACTTCATGTATCCAAATGATATGGAAATTCCATTCAGATTCAAGAACAAGTCAAAAGTCGCCAAGTGTCAAAATGACATATTTCGGCCAATCACACACCACCTGGCCTACTCCCTACAATTATAAATAGGGAAGTTACATAATATTCTAAGGAGATTCTGCAAACCCTTCTATAAGCATTGGAGCAATATTGACATCGACTACTAAGTTCTTCTAAGGAGTGATCAACGGAGTTCTCCCGATGATTTTTCCAAAGCGACAAAATACTTTTCAACATTCCCGGTGATTGAAATACATTTCTAGGAGTCCAAATCATTCAACGATTCAAGAAATAAGCTACTAAGGACCTCAGATCATTTATAAGTCTAGAAGAGAAGAATCAAGAGAGCTATATAATTGTATTCACAAGATTCAGCAATAAAAATTTCTTTTTCCTTTTATTTATCTTTGATTGTAGTTAATTTTCGACACTTTAAAAATTTGCTGCAAATAAATTTTGGCATGCCCAGTGGGAACGACTGTTCAGCTCTTCATATCTTCCTCCTGCAAATCGAAAACTACAAATTCAACTATTGTAATGGACTTTGGAAAAATAAATGATGTTTCATGAAAGTGTTCTACTACTGCCGCATCTGCTGACCTCAGTCATGTTGGGCCAATTACTCAACAAAAGTTCAAGACTAGTGGCTTAGATAGATCTGAATACTCCACCTCATTAGAGATGACAAAAAGAAACAACTCTCATATGGCAGTTGTAACTGCGACCCTGGGGCAACCTTGCATCCATGTTCTTTGGTAAACTTTCACAAATCATCTCCAACTTTGGTGAAACAGAGGATTCAATGCATTCTTCAATTTCAGTGAAGGTCAACACCTTGATGGATAACTCAACTGAAATGGACGAGAAGCTCGCAATGATGGAACAAACCATTGAAGCCTTGAAGAAGTCTGTTGACCATAAAAATCTTCATATCGCTCAACTTTTGAAGAAATTGGAGGCCTTCGAACCTGGAAAGTTGAGTCACATCCACACTTTTCCTCATAGGTTCAGTCCACAAACAAGGATGTTATGGAATCACTTGCTAATCCTAAATTTCAAAAGGAGAAACAATCTACTTTGGTTTCAGCTTTGTCTGTCCAATGGTTACAAAACATGATAACTAACACCATCAGGGATCAATATGGCAGAGAACCACAGAGTTCATTGTATTACTCCAAGCCTTACACAAGGCAAATTGATTGTTTACCCATGCCAGCGAATTATCAACCACCAAAGTTGCAGCAATTTAATGGAAAGGGAAACCTAAGGCAACACATATGTCAAGCCCCGAATCCCAACGAGGCATGATTGACACTCGTAACCAATAAGGCCTGAGAGAACCAAGCTTTGCTTCTATTCGTTCATATGCATGTCATAAGAAACACCATTACCAAGTAAGGACTTTAAAATGCTAATAACAGAACTCATGGGACATGGGATATATATATATATATATATATATATATATATACACATATGTGAAACTTGGCTGTTGAGGCCATCAAGTCAAGACATCATGTGTCACCTTACATCCATACACCCACATACGTCTACAAAAGCCTCTAACAAATGCATTTACCAAAACCAACTAAAAGTCGGGACAAGTCCCCGCTTTATACACTATGTACAATACCAAAACATATGAACAACTGTGACTCGGAGAAGCCCCGAACTAACTGGAGCTCACCAATGATCCGCACACAACTGGCAACTTACTGGGGAGGCCTACTAGTACCTGCGCCTGAAACAAGTAAGGTAAATCCCCCAAGACGGGTCAGTACGAAGAAAGTACTGAGTATGTAAGGCTCAAATGAAACTGTATAATATATAAATATTTCAATGAACTCAAATGCAAATGAATAATCAATATGAATAAGTCAACGTTCTACACTTTGGGAACCATGTGTATTGCTTTCTTTACTTTCTTTGCTTCTTTACCTCAATGCTTATTCATCTTTGACTGTGCTATACTGTACCCGGGCCCCAACTGATCAGTGGGTCTTTACATAACGTAACGTTATGTTGGGATCGGCTTGAGCTAGGCTTATGCCCCTAGAGCTGCCACCCTGGGTTCGACTCGAGCTAGGCTTATGCCTCTAGAGCTGCCACCCATAAATCAATATAGCAGGTTCGGCTCGAGCTAGGTTCTTACCTCCAGAGCTGCCCCCTGTCAGGTTCGGTCTGAGCTAGGCTTATGCTTCTAGGACTGCCCCCTGATCCAAAAATCTCGGGATCGGCTTGGGCTAGGCATTTCGCCCCCAAAGCTGCCACCCATACATGATCATTAACCACATATGCATTACTTTGTCTTTACTTTGAGATTGATATCTTTACTTGTGAGAGATTGGTACATTCACTTGTACATTGCTTCTTTCATTACTTTTGAGAGATTAGTACTATGATAGGCATAACTTATATGAAACTTTGGATCAATAATTAATGAGTGAGAGACATGTGAATAGACATTGTTGGAAACATAACCTTATTGGAAACATAACACCATTGGAACCATTAAACAATAACCAATGAACGAGACACATGTGTATGACCACTATTGGAACTTTGGAACACAATCTTATTGGACTTTTGGAACATTAGTCAATGAATATAAGACATGTGATTCACCATTGATCAATGAGTAGGAAACATGTGCTAACGACAATTGATAACCGGGTATAGGATACCTTGGGACATTTCGCAATAGGACAAGTGTAATGTCAATGTGATTACTATTTGATGCAGAAAGATACGGACAGAGTAACCTTACATACCTTGTATTCTCAATACGAATATACAATCCTAGAGGTGCATACAATAGCCCCGCTCCTTCTTTATGTGTCACTCTACAACACAAATGTATAACGGGATTCACATTAACCATCAACTACTTTACAAATGCATATAACATCAATGAGTTACATGTTTGTCTTTAAACATGCCATTTCCCCTTGACAAAACCTTTGATGCAATTATTATTCCAAAAATCCCCCAATATTCCATACATTGACCAATACATGATAATCAACACATTTCACCACACACTTCTCCTTTACACTTTTGTACCCACACCACATCACAAATAATCCATCAAATTACCTTATACACCTCATAGCACATATCGACTAAAATCACACAATTTATACTTTTAGAAAAATAACAAGTTTAATAACAAAATCACACCATACATGTTCATATTTTATCCATACCATGCTCTTCCATCAAAGTCACAAGTCATAATTCAAGCTTGAAGCTCATGGATCACAAATCTTATATAAAAACACAAAGTACCATGTCCACCATTTCCAAGCATAACCAACATGATATACATAATATACCATGCATATAATATGTTAATCCATTAGAATAAATACTTACCAAGGCTTGGAATAGTATGATCTTGTCCAAAGAGTCCCAAGGAAATATTTGCTTTAGGGTTTGGAACTAGAGAAATGTTTGAGAAATATCTTAAAAGGCATGAGAGTGTTATATGAATAAAATCTGATTTTTTTGCCTTTAAATACACTCTCAAGTCATCCTTAGACATTACTTGGCATTAAATGCCATGGTCCCTTGGTCCCTTGGTCAAAGTGGAAGAATGGATCATTTTGCCCTTAGGGCCATGTCTTTTATTCCATTTTGGGCCCTATTGCACATGTAGCTTAGCCCATCAACTTTCATGTATAATTCACCATATATATCATTTTTAAATAATTCCATAATGTCACGACAATATTCTCTTATGAGATTCTCATTCGTCGTCTTAATCGCAAAGATAGAAATTCTAGTCGTCCATGGCTTCCTTGAACAGTTTTGATAAGTACTTGTGTTTCATGGTTTGATCATGTAAAAGTATGTAGGAGTGTATTAAGGTATTTGAATCTTTAAAAACACTCAAAGAACTCCAAAGAACCAAAAGAAACCATATAAGAATCGACGTAGAATTGCGTTGCAAAACGGGCGCGGAATAGCCATACTATTTGTGCCTTGCGCCACTGCTGCAAAGCAAGGCAGTGGCACAAGAATGGGAAGCCCTCTGAATCAGGTGGCTTGCGCCACACCCCCTGAAACAGGGAGTGGCGCAAGTTTCAGCACCTTGCTGAATTTTTCGGCCACTTCTTCAATAGTTGCATATCATCCAATACCTTATCAAAATACTACAAAATACTTACTTAGTGATCTTAATCATCAAGTAAACATGACTCCAAGTCACCAAATGAGGTTGGAATGTGTATGGGGTATTACACAAATGCTCTACGAAATCACAAAACACCTCCTACAAAAGTCTAATCGCACATATTAGGTCCGCTATCAAATGTTTCACCAATGACACTATAAAACATATACTCATGGCATATCAACACCTAAGTATACATTTTTCAACATCGTCAAGTAGGGTTGGGAAGGTACGAGGTGTTACAACATATCCCACTTTGTCAAAACTTGTAGCAACGCTGGAACACATGGGGACCTCTTGGTAAAATAATTTGTTCGTTCGCTGAAAGGGAATGCATTCGACTAGTATATCGACCTAGAGTATGAGTTAATTGATAGTTAGGAGCATCTCAAGAAGGAATTTCTCAATAGATTTCATAGCACTCGATGAATTATGAGCATGATAGAGTTGACTGCCACTAAGCAAAGGAAGGATGAGCCTGTGATGGATACATCAATCATTGGATATCATTGAGTTTGGACTGCAAAGACCGCCTATCTAAAATATATGCTATTGAAATGTGCATTCAAGGAATGCATTGGGGCCTTCTATACATACTACAAGAAATCAAATCGTAAATATTTGAAGAACTTTCTCCACGAGCACATAACATGGAGTTGAGCATCACAAGTCATGGAAAGACATCTCCTTTTGTTGATCTTATAAAAGAAAAGAGTTCAAGAAAGGTACGACCTCAAAGATCCAGACTAAAGAATCCATGGTAGTGAAAGCAACTTCCATAAATGTCACAACCAAGCAAAAGGTGTAGGAAGACAAAGACCCAAGGCAATATCCAAGGGAGAAAAAATATCGTCCAACCTTGAAAGAGTTAGAAGCAAAGGTTTACCCATTTACAGATTCAAACATACATATGATACTGGATGAATTGCTAGCCAAGAAAATCATTGATCTTTCTGAAACAAAGAGTTTGGAGAAAATCAATAAGGTCAACGATCCCAAATACTACAAGTTTCATCGCATCATTGGCCACCCGATAGGAAAGTACTTCATCTTGAAAGAGAGAATCATGATGCTAGTAAGGGAAGGAAAAATCATCATCAACATGGATGAAACAGTAGAAACAAATCATGCTAGTGTTATACCCAAGAAAAAAAGTGCTCAATGTCACGGACTATGCCAAGTTCCTTCTTGCAATTTGGGAGTTTTGAGCCGGTTGAAGTGTATTTTCCAAGGAAAACTCTTGACAGTTAAATAGAGACAGACAACAACTCCAAAGATAATGATGACAGTGGTTGGACCTTGGTTTCTCATAAGAAATGAAGACATCAAGTGGTTCCAAGGATACGACTTCCTAAGCCAAGCATAATGAGGAGTAACGTAGAGCAGCTACGACCATAAAAAAGTGTTAAGTTTGGTATTAGAAAGAAGATTAATGGTTCCTTGTCATAAAAGGTCCGAAGGCCTATTACATTGCATGAGTTCTTTCTAGAAAAATTCCTTAATAGTCAATTTAGTGCCACATATGTAATTTCCTGCACAGAGGAAATAAAGGAAATCAAAAATGAGTGTTGTCCAACAATAGCACGAGAATATCATGCTAATAGAGAAGTCACATCATGTTTTGTTGTAATTTCCTTAACAGATGATGATTTGTTGTTAGGGTCTAAACTGTACAACAAACCTTTATTTATCATAAGAGCTTTTCGAGAATAACATCTCAATCGCATATTGATCGATGATGGTTTGACAGTCAATATCATGCCAAAGATAGTGCTCAAAAGGCTTAAAATTTCCATTGATGAACTTCCCAAAGGCAACATAACGATCCAAGGCTTTAACCAAGTAGGACAACAATCCATGGGAAAGATTCGTGTAGTATTATCCATTGGCAACATAAAGTCAAATATTTTGATTCATGTTATAGATGCCAAAACATCATACAACTTACTTATTGGGCGCCCCTGAATTTATGAAAATGGAGTGGTGTATCTACTTTGCATTAATGCATAAAGTCTATGAAGGATGGCGAAGTAGTCAAAATTGACACGGATATCAATCCTTTCACTGAGACAGAGTCATACTCTGCAGACGCAAAATTCTACTTGGATTTTTATGAATTAGATATAGAGAAACCAACACTAGCCAACCCAACTAATTTTGTTTCAAAAGAAGAAATGGAGATTCAATGGGTTGCTGTTAAGATGTCTAAAGAGAGAACTGAAAAAATTTCCACTAAGCTTTCATTATCTGAAGAAGACATGTAGATAAAGATGGATAAGGAGCATCTAGTATCTTTCTATATTCCACGTGAGCATCGAAAAGATGGACAACCCTTACTAGAAGTATGTACTCAACAATTCCACCCTCCAAAGAAAGAAATGAGCCACAAAACATTTTAAGATTTGAAAGAGATTATGACTGTCCCAATTGTACAAGTCCCGCCTATCACTCCTGAGTTTTCAAAAAGCAATACTTTAGCTGATAAGATAAAAGGGCACATTGATCAAAAGGCTTTCACACTGCTTGAACAATTAGGTTATGACTTCTCCAATCTAGCAAGGCTAGGCAAGCTCAAAGATGAAGTCACTGGTGAGAAGATACATAGTCTTATAGACTCCCAAATAAAGTTGAGAAAGCAAGGGCATTATGTCGCCACTTCCAAGTTTGGGCTGGGATTCAAATTGCTGGAGCCTCTTTGAATTTTATCTAAAAATGGCAGGGAAACAACTTCATCATACCATACCTTGGTAGAAAAAACCAAGGAATCTGAGGATGAGAAAACACCACAATGGACTTTTGTGTTTGAACACATAAAAAGATTGACACATCGCATCTCCATATTTGAAAGATTGGGTTACAAAGTTAAAATTGGAGACTCTAAACAAATGGATGGAGATGTAAAAACCTTAAAAACTTCTTTCTTTCATTACTTGTGAACCTCAAGAAAGTCATTTTCAGGAAAGAGGTTGCTGGAGAATGAAAAGCAAAGTTTTTGTGAAGGAATCGATGACAAAGACATTCATAGTATTTTCCCATCACGTATGAAGAGAAAGACTATATTGTTAATTACCAAAGATGGTTCGTTGAAAGTGAAAAGAAGCACCATTGTTTTCACCAACAATTTTTGCAGACAAACAAAGAAGGAGCAAGAAGAAGCCATCACAACCTCTGAAGGAAGTCAAAGGGATGATTCAAACTTTGTACAAGCATCCTATCACATAACTGTGGAAGAAGGTCCACACCTTGATGATGTGGATGATGATGTTTAAGAGGATCCATCCAACTTGAGGATGGTGTATAATCAACCATAGATGAAATCAAAGAACTTAATCTAGACACTCTGGAAGATCCATGCCCAACCTTCATTAGCACACTTCTTACACCACAAGAAAAGAGGGAATACTTTAAGTTATTAGTCAGGTTCAAAGATGTATTTGCCTGGTTGTATAAAGAAATATCACGTCTTAGTCCCAGGGTAGCTATTCATCACTTGGGGATCAAAAAGGGAACACCTCCTATAAAGCAATCTGAACGAGTGTTTTTACCTGAGTTAGTAATAAAAATTAAAGTAAAGGTCAACATGCTCATCAAAGCTGGATTTATCTGAGAAGTGAAATACCTATAGTAGATCTCAAACATTGTACCTGTCAAGAACAAAAATGGTCAAATACGTGTCTGTGTTGATTTTTGAGACTTGAATAAGACATGTACAAAAAGATGACTTCCCGATATCAATCATAGAGCTCATGGTTGATTTGACAACTGGACATGAAGCTATGTCATTTTTGGATGGGTCTTCTAGATATAATCAAATCAAAATGACTTCAAAAGATGAAGAATGCAGTGCCTTTCAAACTCCAAAAGTGATACGTTGTTACAAGGTGATACCTTTTGGTCTAAAAAATACTGGTACCACCTACCAACGTGCAATACAAAATATTTTTGATGATATGATTCATAAGAGGGTGGAATATTACTTCGATGCCTTGGTGGTAAAGACAAAATATAGGGACAACCATCTTGAAGACCTTCACATTATTTTTGAGAGGTTAAGAAAATTTGACTTGAAGATGAACCCACTCAAATGCATATTTGGAGTTACTTTCGGAAAGATTCTTGGCTTTATTATGCGTCACTTTGGAATTGAAGTTGATCCCACAAAGATTGATGCCATTTGGAAAATTCCTGAGCCAAAGAACTTGAGAGACCTCCGCAGTCTACAAGGAAATTTGGCATTCATTTGGAGGTTCATCTCTAACTTGGATGGAAGATGTCAACCCTTCAGCCATCTAATGAAGAAAGATGCCCCTTTCAAATGGGACCAATCATTTCAAAATGTTTTTGAAAGCATCAAAAGATACTTAATGAATCCACCTGTATTAGGGGCACCAACTCTTAGGAGGCCATTGACACTCTACATTACATCACAAAAGTGATCACTTGGGGCACTTCTTTCTTAAGAGAATGAACCTAAGAAGGAACAAGCACTGTACTATCTAAGTCTAACCTTGATAGGAGATGAGTTGAATTATACACCCATTGGGAAGATGTGCTTAGCTTTGCTTTATGCGATAAAGAAACTAAGACATTATTTTAAAGAACACACCATCAAGCTAATTTCTCAAGCTGATCTCGTGAAGTTTATAATAATTCGGCCAGTTCTCTTAGGATGTCTAGCAAGATGGTCTATATTGTATAACCAATATGAGATTATATACACGCCTCAAAAGGCCGTAAAGATTCAAGCACTTGCCAATTTCCTCGTTGATCACCCTCTTCCAGTACAATAAGAGATTTCAGATGATTTTTCTAATGAAGATGCATTGTTTACTGAAGAATTTTTGACGTGGATAATGCCCTTTGATGGATCTGCATGTCAAGATGGTGCAGGGAAAAATGTCGTGTTGATATCACCAGAAAGACTAAACTTACCATTTTCATTTGTTTGGGGTAAAACAAGTTCCAATAATGCTGCAGAATATAAAGCTTTAAGTATTGGCCTTGAAATGGCATCAGATATGAAGATTTTGTAATTGGATTTCTATGGTAACTCTCATTAAGTTGATCATTAATCAACTCTTGGGGAGTTACGAGGTGAATAAGGAAGCTCTTTTGCCATATCACCGATATGCTTCTTTTTCGCTTGAAAGGTATGATCAGGCAATCTTAAACCACATCCCAAGAGAAGAAAATTACATAGCGGATGCTCTGGATAGCTTAGCCAAAATGATGACACTTGGAGAGAATGAGTCAACAAAGGTGCATGTATGTCATCGATGGGTCATTCCTGGTTGTCTTGTTCTTTAAATCAATGAAAGACACCATACATAAGTGATTGAAGAAGAAGATTGGAGGAAACCACTAATTGAGTATCTCAAACATGGAAGGCTGCCTGAGGATCCACGAAAAAGAGCAGACATTAAGAGAAGGGCACCATAATTCATATTTAATAAGGGAATATTATTTCATCATTCTTATGAGGGACTATTCCTGCGGTGTCTTGACAAAGAAGAAGCTCAACAAATGATGGAGAAAGCACATTTTGGCATATATGGAGCACACCAATCAGGGACTAAACTTCACTTTTGCATCAAGAGGATGGACTACTGCTAGACAACAATGGTGATGGACTATTTAGAACAACCAAAAGGTGTCAAGCATGTCAATTCCATGATATTACATCCATCAATATCCAGAGCCTCTTCATCCAACTATAGCCGTATGGACTTTCGACACGTGGGGACTTGATATTGTAGGACCTCTTCCAAAGTCATCAAAAGGGTAAATGTACATCTTGGCTACTACTGACTATTTCTCGAGATGGGCTGAAGCTGTGCCATTAAAAGAAGTGAAAAAGGAAAATATCATTGATTTTATTAAGTAAAACATAATTTTTAGGTATGGCATTCCAAGATGCATAGTTACCAATAATAGAACATCTTTCAATAATAAGCTCATAAGGAGTTTGTGCGAGAAGTTTAGTTTTAAGCAACATAAGTATTCAATGTACAATGCACCTGCCAATGATCTTGCCGAAGCTTTTATCAAGACACTTGGTAACCTGTTGAAGTAAGCTTTTAACAATTCCATCATTGTAGATAGCAATCTTGTAACGATCAGTTCTGTCATTACTAAAAATATATGCGGTAAAGGCATGTGCTTCTCATTCATCATAAGTGTTAGGATTAATTCTTTATAATGGGAGTGCATTTGGTATGTACTAAGGTTATTCAATACCCCTAGCACAAAGTTAAGTTGAAAGTATCCTTACCGATTTAGTTTTGGACTAAGTTTAAACTAGGGTAAATTTCAAACGAATAGTCCTCCTAGAATATAAAGAGTTAGGGGGCCTAATACCTATCAAATTAAATATAACTGAGTCTTTTTTCCAATGCAATTGACTATTTGTTAATCCACTTCCTGAGTGAAACATTATGACCATTTTTACTAAAGACTGTACATGCTAAAAAGCTAAGAGCGCTGTAGTGGGTCAGGTTGCTATAGCGATGGCATGTTTCTTTAGCTATGCAACAAAAGTTTATAAAATATTTTTGATGGTTTCAGCTCCCAAACTCCAAAATTTCATTCCAAAGCCCTAGAAGGTCAATTTTCTCTTGGTTTGGGTAGAAATCATTCATTGAGGAAAGATTTTACTCCTTTTTAACAACATTTAATCCGTTCATCTTCTAGAATCATTAGAATGGGAAATTTATGGTGAAATTCTTATGGTTTAGAACCTTAGATTCATAAAATTATGAGGAAAATCCATGGGTATATGTATTTTTCACCTAGAATTGGTGTTAGTTTGTGAGTTAACTCTTCGTATTATAAAATTAAGGTTCAAAGAATGAGAGTTGATAGTTGGGGATCTTGAATTCTATAAAGATGGGACCCTTAGCTTTAAAACTCTATTAATGGAGTTGGATTGAGCTTGATAGAACTAAGTTGATAATTAATTGACCCTTGGGTAAATTTTTAGGTCATGAATAAGGGTAGAACTAGTGGGTTAGAATTCCCAAAATAATTGTTTGAAGCATAGTTTATTAATTACTCTTATAATTGTTGTTTGTTAGATGATTAGCCTTAAGAAACGTGAAGAAAAAGGAGGATCATCAGTGATATAACTTACTTGTTGTAGTAGCTTGGAGCCTAGGTAGGTTATGGTTTATAAGTAGTAGACTGTGGTTAGTAATCGTATCCATAATGTAGATTTGATGGGAGAAATCATGCTTAGGCCTGCGGGGCATAGAGGTTGGATAGCTAAAACATGGTTTTACTATAAATAAGGCCTAATTATGTGTTATTATGTTAATGTATGAATCCTTGAGGGGTATTTTGCGTTGGTATGACTCCATGGTGGATTATAATATGAATTTGTGAATATATGTGATAAGGAGATTGTGTGATCTTATAATCTAATAATTTAGTCTAATTACCTTAAAAAGGGTGAACTTGTTATTATGTGTGTTTGTAATATGAAATATGCTTGCCAAGGTATAGTTATGAGAATGGATTATGATAAGAGGTGGTGGCATAACTTAAGAGCCTAAAGTTAAGTTAGGCTAAGGGTTAAAAAGTAAAAGGTATAAAGGTGTATGACTGAAGCAAGGTTGTAAGTTGAATAGAGTTGAATGATTGTCCAATGGAGTAGGTGTTGAACCTAGTAATGACTTGAGTGTAGGGGTTGATAGATAATAGTGTAATCTTTGGTCTCAATATAAATAAAGAAGGGTTGGATTAGTGAATGAATTTATGATGTTTAACTAGAGTTTAGACTCTTTTGGGTTGAATGTGATCTCCTAAAATAAATACTTAGATTTAATGAATATGGCTTGATAATGCTTGCTTGAATAAGCAGTGGATTGGTCTTAGATATGCTATAACTGATGAAACCAATGATTCATATCTACTTGTGATTTGGTGTGTTTAAGTATGATTGTTGTTTACCTGAAATGATTAACTCAAGTTAACCAAGTGTTTGGGTGGTTGCTTGTTGTTGCAATGAATACTTAAGGATGGAATGTGTTAGATAATATTCTAAGCATAATCGCATTCAATGAATTTATATATAAAGCTTGTGGTTGTTACAGGTGTTGGTTGTTATCATTATTATTTGTGATTGCTGTGATATTATATTTGTTATTTGTGGGATGTACTAATATTTGGACATCTTCACGGGATTTGTTGGAATACGTTCGGTAGGCCCATGATGTCTAGGTTTTGGTAATGGAATAAAGCTCGTTCCCTGCAGGTCATGACTAGTGGGCAACCATAAGAACCTTAGCATGTATGTACAAGGTATGTATGAGTGTGATTGTTCCTTGAGTGGACCAGGTATATGATTATTGTTATTGTTGTTGTTTATATTGGTTCCATGAGTGGACTAAGTTATATTATGGTTGTTGTTGTGGGTTCCTTGAGTGAACCAGATTATGATGTTGCTTAATATTTTTGGGATTCTTGTGTCTTCGGTTTACTTGGCATATATTTTGGGATTCTTGTTGTTAAAGTCAGGGCTATTGACTTGGTCATGGTTTGACTTTACTTGTTGTCTCTCTACTTGTACTTGATTGAAGTTGTAGTGTTACTTGAAAAGGCTAAGTTTCATAAACTTGAGGTTTTTATCATAATATGTGTTCATAGTTGTATTTGTTACAAGGTGATGATTATTGGTTTTCATTTATCATTGAAGTTAATTGAGGCGTAGTGAAATAGATTGACATAATAACTATTGGGGTTAAACAAGTGAGAGTTAGGATGGATGACCCTTGATGTGAAGGTGATGAATAATCAACAGGAATAAGAATGGAATAATCTTAGGTAACACAAGAGGATGAAAGTGATGTGGATTAAATTGTTATATAAGTGGTCATGCTTTCTTTCTTTTTGTGATTTCTATATTGTGTTTACCTGATCTAACCCTAGTCGGTCGATGATATCTACCAGTACGTATTGTTTGTATTGATACTACTCTTGTTATACCCTTTTTGGGGTATAGACTTGTTGCAGGATCAGTTGATGTTTCATAAATAAAGTGGATAGTGATCTCCAACAGCTTCTACTCCTCTCATTCATTGTGGAAGTTGTGTCCAGTCTTACCTTCTTACTTAGAAGCTTTTGTACTTGTCAGACTAGGTCCTTGGGTAGTTTACATTTTCCGCAGATTATATTTTAAGCTTGTAAAAAATCTATTGTAATAAGGATTTGGTATTTTGTTACTTATCTTAAGACTTTCGTATATCATTTTGAAAGGGTGGTAAGGGGTTCTCTATATAGGTGGATTAGAGTAGGTGCCCTCACGATCCGGTAATTTGGGTGGTGACAACTTGGTATTAGAGCCTAAGTTACCATTCTCTTAGTACAAGAGCAAATGTCGAGTAGAATCCTATGGATTGGTCTGTTGACGTCCACATCTAATCTTTGGGGAGCCATGAGTCATTTTAGAAAAAAATTTCACTTGCTTTTTTTTCTCGTGATGTTTGTATAGTTACTTGTATGGGTTTAATCCAATTGGTATGTCCCAATTCTAATTGGTATCTCTACATTTATAATTAGTATCTAGTCGATTTTAATTGGTATCTTGAGGAGTTCATAATTGGAACTTAGTTATTTCCAATTGGTATCTGTCTATAAGGGATGGAACTTATGATTGTCATATGAATTATGATGAAATTGGTTGGTTGTAACTTTGTTGGTGTAATATAAGATTTTTTTGTGATTTGTAGTTGCTTGATTAGCTCTGAATTTGTGATATGTGAATGGTACAAATTACCATGTATTGTGTGGTGTGTGATAAAATTTGACTATAATTATTGCTTGTTTTGTTGGTAGTAACATAAAGGTTTAAATTGGTGCTTAAGGTTAATGCCTTGGTACTTATGTGAATCATAGTTGGTTGAATTATTGTAAATTTTGTGAATTGTGAAAGGCCATAACTTCGTTATGTGTTAATAGTTAAAGAAATCCTTGTTATGTGATTTAAGTGGAGAATGGTATGCTAAATGCTGGGCATAATCTTATCATTGGTAAAATGGTAAGGAATAATGCTATGTAATTGTGGAAACTAATGTTCAAGTGGTTGGTATGTGAACAAGTACCATGAACAAAGGGCTATTGTTGCTTGATAGCGGAAATTGTGGTAAGAAACTTTTTGTGGTAATTCATGACTGTGACTTACGAATTTTTTTTTGATTTTGAATTTTGTGATAACTTGAAGGTTTAATTGATGACTGGATTATTGGTTAAGCGAATGAAAGGGTGAATATGGTAGCCCTTGGCATGAAAGTTAAATGTTTGATGTAGGTGATATTGTCTGTTTGAGGTAACATATATATTTAAACATCAGATTTTATTTGACTTGATGGTTTCTACTGTTGATTGAGTCACAACTTGCATTCTGATAATAATGTGTAGTTGATGAGGAAATCATCAGATTGTGGTGGGACCAAGTTCCCTGGTATTTGTGAAACAATAATTATGGTTGTCTATTGATAGAAATAGTCACCCATGTATTGATTAATAAAATGATCTGTCATTGACTAATTGTTGTTTGACTTTGCTCATATGCTTATTATATGATTATAATTATTGATTAATAGTATCCCTTGGGAATGGTATAACTGAATTGTTAGGGTCCTTATAATGAGATGGCTTGATTATGATTAATGATCCTTAGTTGTAGGGTCAGACGAGGGAATGGGGTTATTAGATGTATTCTTCAATATTCATGTCCCTCTCATTGATCATGATAATACTTGGTGAGGCATGTTGAGTCGATAATTTGACTAACCTTAAGCTAGTTGTGGGGCTAAAGGAGTATGGTTGTCCTTGTGTGAAAACAGGTGAGTGGATTGTTTGACAAAGATTGATTATTGAGGGTCTAATAGACTAATGTGAGTTGGGGTGGAGAATTTATGTGTTAATGAAGCCCTTAGTGTTGTATTGGTTGATGGTTGTACTGTAGATGGTCTATTCTTATGCATTGATAATGGAAGGGTGAAAAAGGGTCATAAGGTAGATGTCTCAAGGGGAAAACACGGCGTAGTATTTGGTGATGTTGTGTTCGTTATATCATTGTTAGGGTGTAATTGCCCGGGTAAAGTTTTCCCTAGGATGGAAGTTGATAAAATCTCAGGCTAGGGCGAGTTCCAATGGAAGTCCGACATTGTGTGGTTTTGTAACGACCTTTTTCGTCGTTACAAATAAGTCTAGAGTACAAAAATTTGGGTTAAGAATTTCCTCAAGTTGGGAGTTAGAATTTTCAAACTAGGCTAGTCTTGGTCAAAATCTGAGCGAGGTATGGTCTAGGGAAATCTGGGAATAGATTGGGTGGATATAATAAAGTTTATCTTGATTTTATGTTATCTAAGACAATAAGAAACTCGTAGGACTTTTCAAAATTGAATTTGTACGAGTAGAACTCTCGGTATCGATAATGATGTAAATGGGTTAGTTCAAGATGTCTTGGATTTAAGGTGTGTTGTGGAAAAGGGGAGTTTGGAAGAAAATCAGACATTTTGCCTAGCCCATGTCACTATAGCATCGCTATAGAGATATGCTTCAAAGCAGAAAAGTCCCGTTGTAGTGGGATCAATGTCGCTATAGAGAAATAAGTCGTTATAACGGAGTAAATCGCCGTTTAATTAGATTTTTCCTTTAAACATTTAATTATTTCAAAAACACATTTTGGGGAAGAGCAAGGGCGATTTGGGGTGATTTTGTTGATAAATGATTGATGAGCCATGGTTATATGACACTTTCGTTGCTTAAAACAAGGAAATTATGCAATAACTTGGGTGTATTTGGTTGGTATGATGCGTTTTCTGTCCTACATTGCAGGAAAATAGGTTTTGAAGCAAAATGATCAAAAAGGAAGAATCACGCCCGAGAACGAAGTATCGGAAGACAAAAGAACAAGGAGCTGCACCAGAAGAGTGACCCACGACAGCACTCACGTGCCGTGAGTAGCTGTCGTGAGTCATCTCCAAAGATGCTGAATATTGTCTGATTCCCATGACAGGCTGTCACGTGGCGTGACTGCACTCATGTGGCGTGACTGCACTCACGTAGTATGATTTGGTGGCATGAGTTAACTTTTGAAGATATCTATTTGAGCCTGATTTCCGCGACACTCACCTACGTGGCGTGACTTGGTTCCACGACACCAAGTCACGATACCGTGGAACATTGCCGACTCTGTTCTCCTATTTTGATTAGGATAGGATTAGCCTTGTATCTATAAATACCCCTGTATTGTCCTATGTTCAGGAGTTAGTCAGTTACATTGTTTTGAGATAGTTTTTCATTATTTTGAGTTCAGAAACATATTATTGTTTTGTAATCTTGGAACACTGATTCTAGGGTTTTATTCATCATTGAGATTTCAGGTTTTTTTCATTGTTGTGAGTTTACAATTATGTTTTCATCCTTGAATTCTTATTGTGCTCTTGCGAACATGAGTAGCTAAACTCATTAGCTAGGGTTGTGTGAACCATGAGGAATTAACGAAACGGGTTAAGTGCATGTATTGTTATTTCCTTCATTGTGATAGCTCTTCTAACGGTTGCAAATGTTAGAAACTAGTCTGTATTCTAGACTTTCTCGAGAGAGAGGTAGAGATTAGGAAAAAGAGTTGATTAGTTTACTTGTTGGAGTTAGAAAGCGGGGGATACAGGTAGAGACTTGCTCGGGGGATACAAGGCATATTTTGGGCGACATCAAATTTTGGTGCCGTTGCCGGGGAATACGGTTATGGAGTTGATTAGTTTACTTGTTGGAGTTAATTGGTTTTGCTTTTCTATACTTTTACGGGCATACGCCGGTGTATGCCAAATACTAGAAGTCAAGGCAATCCCCTGATTCCACTTAATTTTGAGATAGAAAGAACACTGAGAGCTAATCAAAGAATGGTGAATACTGACGGGGCACAGGATCCCGCAGCTATGGGGGACAATCATAATCAACCAATTCAGCCGATTGGTCATGAAATAGAAGACCAAACTACTGCTCGATTGACACAAGAAGAGCATGATAGACAAGCAGAGAGAGATAATCGAGCTATGCAAGAGGCAGCTCAGCGACTGGCTGAGGCTGAAGAGAGAAAAAGAAGATAGAGAGCTTAACAACAACTTCAAAGACCGCATGTGCCAGTTTATGCTGATCCTGAGGAAGAAGACGTGGACTACTTCGAGCCAATAGAGACTGGTGCCATCATTCCACCTGAGTTACCTCCGGGCACTAAGTTTGACATTACCAGTGCCATGATTCGCCTGCTAAACTTAAAGGGTGTGTTTGCCGATCTTCCTATTGATGATCAAAACATGCACGTGATGAATTTTGTGGGGGTCTGCACCTCATATAATTTGCCTGGAGTTGACCAAGATGCTATTCGATTGAGATTGTTTCCATTCTCTCTAATAGGAGAATCGACTTTGTGGTTGGCAGAATTACCACGAGGATCCATCACTACTTGATAAGAATTGAGAAATCAATTTCTGGAGAGGTTTTTCCCACCTTCGAAGATGCTACAGTTGAAGCATGAGATCTACAACTTCAGACAACTATATTCCGAAGCACTTTATGAGACATGGATAAGGCTCAAGAAGAAGCTGCAGAATGTGCCAAATCATAGGATGAGTTGTAGAAACTTACTTGAAATCTTCTACAGGGCTTTAAACGTCAATACTAAGGTTGTAGCAGATACTATCACTGGTGGAGAATTTATGAGTATGAGGTGGGAATAAGTTTCAGAAATATTAGATATCACTAAGACCAACCGAGGATGGCATACTCAGGAAGCAGATACGCTGACTGGTACATATGCTATTGGAGCCTCAGCAGCACAACGGGCTTTGGACGAATCTATAGCTCAAGAGGTCGCTCAGTTGAGGACAGAAATTGGTCTTTTGGCTAAACAGATTGCGGCTAGAGATACTGAAAAGGTGTATACTGTAGGTGCATAAGGTAAAACATCTAGACATGAAGATTATGAATCTGATGAAGAGGCGAAGTATCTGGATCGAGAAGTGGCGGGTTTTTGAGCCAAGGGACAAGGGTCTAACCAAGATTCTTGGAACTCGAGGCAAGGGAATCAAGGTCGGAACTACTATAGGGAAAGTTACAATAAGTAGGCATATAGAGATGTAGAACGAGATCATGACGGTGATTGGAGGAGAAAGGATGATTATAGAGAAAAGAGTGGCCTATATGTTCCACCTAGGAACCGCGATGCTGACTCTGGAAATTCAAGAATGGAATCCCTTCAAAATAAACTGGTGAAAGGGGCAGAGAGTCAAGAACAATGCCTGAAGGAGATTAGGTCAGACATCTCAGGAATAAGTCAGAAAGTAGAATCCCATTCGACTGCTATCAAACAGTTGGAGTAACAATTCGGGCAGATATCAGTGGCATTGAACCAACGTCAGCCAGGAACCCTTCCAAGCAACACCGTCCAAAATCCAAAGAATGATAGCCATTGTCTGGCCATTACTACTAGAAGAGAAAAATGCACCACAGATCCATCTATACCTATGGATAGTGGTAAGACCAATAAGCCAATGGTTGTTGATGTAGAAACTGAGATAGATCCGAATAATTCAAAGGTCGAAATAGTTCCAAATCCTCAGGATACTAGCAAAAAGGCGAATTCTGAGAAGAGGCAAGAAAAGGAGGTCCCACAAAAGTTGAAGACTATCCCACGACCTCCTCCTTCCTTTCCTCAAAGATTGGAGAAGAAGGCTAAGGAAGGCAAATATCAGAAGTTTATTACAATGTTGAAAGAGTTGTGGGTAAACATCCCTCTTGTTGAAGCATTGGAGTAGATGCCAGGTTATGCAAAGTTCATGAAAGACTTGGTGACAAAGAAGAGAACTGTCAGTTTTGAGTCGGCAGATAACTTACATCATTGTAGTGCAGTTGCTTCGCGTTCTCTAGTTGAAAAGAAGGAGGATCCAGGAGCTTTCACAATTCATTGTACTATCGGGTCCTACAACTTTGCTAAAACACTTTATGGTTTAGGTGCTAGCATTAACGTAATGTTGTTATCCATTTTCAAGCAGTTGGGGTTGGAAGCACCAAAACCAACCTCTATGAGACTTTTCATGGCGGATAGGACTGTGAAAAAGCCGATGGGCATTTTGTATAATGTTTCGGTAAAAGTTGTATCTTTCAAATTTTCGGCTGACTTTGTGATCCTAGATTGTGAAGTTGATTTTGAGGTTCCCATCATATTGGGAAGACCATTCCTTACCACTGGGCGTGTATTGGTCAACATGGAAACAGGGTAGATGAAATTCAGGTTAAATGATGAACAAGTCACTTTCAATGTTTGTCATTCTATAAAGTAACCAAGAGATAAACGGGTGATTTCAGTAATAGATGTGGTTGATGATAGTGATGTTATTGTGTCTCTTAAAGAAAGGTTGGGGGTAGAAGCTCTTGCGGCCGTGATCATGAATTTTAATAGCAATGGTATCGAGGAATATGATGAGATGGTAGGGGATCATTCACTTATGCTCCAAAGAAACTCGATCTCGATTTGAAGAATAGGGTGACCCCACCAGCTCGTCCTTCTATCATAGAACCCCCAATATTGGAGCTTAAGGCTCTTTCGGTTCACCTTCGCTACACATTTTTAGGAGCCAACAACACCTTCCCTGTGATTATTTTTGCTAAATTACTGGAGTGTCTAGTAGAGGCTCTGGTTTCAGTATTTAGAAGATTTAAGAGGGCCATTGGTTGGTCCATTATTGATATTATAGGAATTCCACCCAGCATTTGCACTCACAAAATTCAACTTAATCCTGAGTGCATACCAAGCATTGAGCACCAATTTCGTCTAAACCCACCTATGTAGGACGTTGTGAAGAAAAACATTATCAAGTGGTTAGATGCAGGAGTGGTTTACCCTATTGCTGATAGAAAATGGGTGAGCCCAGTATAGTGTGTACCAAATAAGGGAGGAATCACTGTGGTTCCAAATAACAAAAATGAGTTAATTCCAATGAGGCCGGTGACTGGATGGAGAGTTTTCATGGATTATCGAAAGCTGAATTCTTGGACAGAAAAAGATCATTTTTATGCCCTTCATGGATCAGATGTTAGACCGTCTTGCGGGTAGAGGATGGTATTGTTTTCTAGATGGCTATTCGGGATATAATCAGATTTTCATTACTCCCGAAGACCAAGAAAAGACCACTTTCACTTGTCCATATGGGACATTTGCTTTTAAAAGGATGCCTTTCGATTTATGTAATGCACCGACCACTTTCCAATGTTGCATGATGTCTATCTTCTCCGATATGGTGGAAGACACTATTGAGGTGTTTATGGACTATTTTTTGGTTGTGGGAGACTCATTTGATGAATACTTGGCACACCTTGCTAATGTGCTGCAAAGATACGAGGAGTGCAACTTAGTGCTAAATTGGGAAAAATGCCATTTTATGGTAAATGAGGGTATCGTGTTAGGGCATCAGATTTCAAAGTAAGGTATTGAAGTTGATAAGGCTAAGATTGGGTTGATTGAAAAGTTACCTCCACCGATCTCCATGAAGGGAATTCCAAGTTTCTTGGGATATGCTGGATTTTATAGAAGATTCATCAAAGACTTCTCAAAAATTGCTACTCCGTTATGCAATATTTTAGAGAAGGTGGTAAAGTTCGTGTTCGATGAGGCATGTCTTAAAGCATTTGAGTGTCTGAAAGAGAATTTGATTTCAACCCCTATCATTATTTCACCAGATTGGGCTATGCCTTTTGAGGTTATGTGTGATGCTAGCGGGGTGGCTTTGGGCGCTGTCCTTGGCCAAAGACGAGAGAAGATTTTACATCCAATTTACTATGCTAGCAAAGCACTTAATCCAGCTCAGAAGAATTACACTGTGATTGAACAGGAATTATTGGCAGTGGTCTTTGCTTTTGAGAAATTTTGCTCTTATCTGATTGGCAGAAAGGTAATTGTACATACAGATCATGCAGCACTTCGATAGCTTATGTCGAAAAAGGATGCTAAGCCAAGGTTGATTCGGTGGGTACTTCTATTACAAGAATTTGACTTTGAAGTCAAGGACCGAAAGGGAACTGAGAATCAAGTTGCTGACCATCTATCATGCCTTGAGGAGGAGGCCATGATTAAATTAAGGGATGATTTTGAGATTGATGATACTTTTCCAGATGAGCAAGTAATGGCAACATCACAAGACTTAATCCCTTGGTTTGCTGATTTTGCCAACTTTTTGGCAACTGATTTAGTTTCGAAAGATATGTCATATCAGCAGAGAAATAAATTCATGCATGAGAGAAATTCTTTTGGGATGAGCCGTATTTATTTTGGCTATGTGCAGATGGCATGATTCGGAGATGTATTCCAGAGGTCGAGATGATGAGTATTTTGGAAGCATGTTATTCATCTCCAGTTGGGGGTCATCATGGAGGTGCACGGACTGACCATAAAATCTTGCAATGTGGGTACTACTGGCCCAGTATTTACAAAGATGCTCATGATTATGCTCGCACTTATGACCAATGTCAAAGGCAAGGGAATATCTCACGCAGACACGAACTTCCCATGACAACTATACTTGAGCTTGAATTGTTTGACATGTGAGGAATTGACTTTATGGGTCCTTTTGTGAGTTCACATGGGATGAAATTTATTTTGGTAGCTGTCGACTATGTTTCTAAGTGGGAGAAAGCAATTGTACTTCCTAATAACGAAGGAAAAAGTGTCACGACATTCTTGAAGAAGAACATATTTTCATGGTTTGGCACACCCTGAGTAATCATTAGCGATGGAGGTTCCCATTTCTGTAATCGGCTATTCAAGACCCTACTTGAAAAATATGGTGTTAAACATAAGGTGGACACACCTTACCATTCTCAGACAAGCGGGCAGGTTGAGGTGTCAAATCGTGAGATCAAGTCTATTTTGGTAAAAGTAGAATATGCCAATAGGACTGATTGGGCCCAAAGATTGGATGATGCATTATGGGCATATCGAACTGATTTCAAGATGCCAATTGGTGTATCACCATATCAGGTGGTTTTTGGAAAGTCTTTCCATTTGCCTGTCGAACTTGAACATAAGGCTTTATGGGCTTTGAAAAGGTTGAATTTATACTGGAGTGAAGCGGCTAAATTGAGACTTGAGAAGATGAATGAGATGGATGAATTTCGTCTCTGGGCTTATGAAAGTTCAGTAATATATAAAGAGAAGATGAAATTATATCATGATTGTCACATTGAGCAACGAGAGTTTCACCCGGGAGATTTGGTACTACTTTATAACTCCAGGCTTCGTTTGTTTGCTGGAAAGTTAAAGTCTAAATGGTCTGGACCATTCACGGTAGTCAGGGTATTCCCACATGGATCAATTGAACTAAAAGTTGATGATGACGTGTTTTTCAAGGTCAATGGGCAGCGTGTCAAGCATTATGTGGGAATCACGAAAGAAATAAGGACATGTGAGGAGCTTGAGCTTGATGAAGTCTAAGTAGTCAAACTAGCTATGTCGTGCCACGACGTTAAATCAGGCGCTTCATGGGAGGCAACCCACGGGCTAGTAGGTGAAGTCTAAGTATCCAAGTTAGACTTGTCGTGCCGTGACATTAAATCAGGCGCTACTTGGGAGGCAACCCACTATCTGAGGATGGAGTGATCTGAGCATTGGAGGAGCAGTTAGCTAAAATTCACAAGATTTACCTGAACATGTTCAGTACTACCCACGCCTGTTACCTAAGTGACATAGGCATACCCAAGTCACATGCATGGTACCGTGAAAATCAGGGCAAAAATTTCATGTTGCGGATTCACACCCACAACAGGTGACTCACGTGACATAGGTCAACCCAAGTCACGTGGGTTGTGCCATGAAAATTAGAGGCAAAAAAAATTAAGTTTCAGAATCTCACCTACGACAGAGGACCCACGTGACGTAGGTATACCCACGTCACATGGGTTGTGTTGTGAATACAAAAATATACCAGGTAACCCGAGACCCGGCCCGACCCGCTCTAAATTGAAATTTATATCGGTACACCCCAACCAAAAACCCGATCCCACTTCACTTCTCATTCATCCTTCTCTACTCCTAACCCTACTCATAAACCCTAATTCCATCAATTCACTCAATTAAGCATACCTTAAATCCAAAATTCTCTGCATTCCCTAAGACCAAATTCAAACTCCTACAAACCCCCATCATTTAAATTTCACAAAACCCGTGAATCCAAACCCACCTACCCATTCGACCCACCCCAAAATTCGACCTATCTCCAAGAATCCGAACTGAACCCGACCCAAATACCCAAATTCCAACCTAACCCGACCCCAAAACCCAAAATTCGACCAACCCACCCCAGTTTCGGCCAACCCGACCCAAACCCAACACAATGCCACCCAAACCGAACCCCAAACGTGACCATCTTGATTCTTTATCACGAATTAGAATGACAAATCCTGAATTTTCATCTAAATTGCATGATGAACCATCCCGGTCAGATTCGAGTGGGTCCGTGGAGAAGTTTGAGATTGGACATGATGATACTGCATTAGTTCCTCGTACCACGAGGTTACAGACTCTGGCATAAGCTGCTTCCCGGGCAGCACTTCATCTTGTCCATCCGGCTGCTCCTGATCAGTCTTCTAAGTTCGCCCCCCAGTCTGAAGAGGAGAGGATAATTCAGTTTCAGGCTCTGCGGATAATGCGACAGGACAGGGTACTTCAGCGGCAGAGGCTACAACATCTGTTTCAGGCCCTGGTGAACAGAGTGCACCGACTCCCTCATAGAGAAGGGATATCCAGTGCTGGTGTGTTCAGGGCATGCGGGAATTTTATGACAGGATGCTGAGCTAACGGAGTGGGGTGTGTGTCGAAAAGGTATTATGGAGGAGCCCAGATATCGGCTGGAGGAGTTGAAGGCATTGCCTGATATTTGGCATGTGTTTGAGCAATATAGGTTTAGATGGATGGACGAACCTTCTGGTCGCAATAGCTCAGAATTGGTCCGAGAATTTTATGCATCATATGCTGCGACTGTTGATTTGAGTACACCTATTGGGCAGAGGTTCCGGGATGAACCTTTATCGATTCATATTTTGGTTCGAGGAAATCGAGTTGACATATCTGAGCAGACCATCCACCGATTCTTATTTGGTGCAGACCGTCTATTGCTAACCACGAGTGCTGAGTTTGATCACCACATGGAGACTATCAAAAATTAGATTAAAATACGGGATGCTGATCAGAAATTAGAGTTGCTGCGATGGATAACTGGTTATATAGTGGAGGATGGGGTTGATGCTAGTTGGGTGACTGGGAAGCTGGATATAAAGAAGTTCATGCTCCATTTTGCTGGCAGATTTTGGTGGTCTATTTTTAGACATCGGTTGGGACCTACTAATGTGGATAATTCACTCACCTTGGACCGAGCTATTGTGGTTGCTAGCATCATTGCCGGTTATGATATTCATATTGTGAGGTACATTATTAGAGAGATCCATGAGCGTGCTTTTCGTGACTATACCAGTATCCCTTCCCCTGCTTGATTCAGGGCCTGTGTGATAGTGCTAGTGTGGTTGTACTACCTACCATCAATCACTTTATCGAGGTGACACGCATAGCCGACATTGGTTTGATAAAGCAGCGGGGATCTATCCCTAGTGTTCCACGGAGGTCTCATCCTTCTGGGTCGGCAGGAGTAGCCTTTTTTGAAGGGCCTGGAGATATAGACGAGCTAGTAAGCACCCTTATGCCTATTCCTATACCGGTGCCCGTTCGAGAGACTGTTCATGTACCGGCTGGGGGCTCTTGCCCTATTGATGATGCGGTACCCGGCTCTACAGCACCACCGCCTCCTTCTGGTATGGTTTTAGTTTATAGGGATTTCCTGCAGTAGCTGGTTGATCGACAGATGGAGATGTTTGAGTGGCAGGCTCACACTGAGGCCCAGATGGATAAGTTGGTATCCCAACTTAAGCCATGGGTTTGGACCACCGTAGAGGCTTCAGAGGCTAGAGTAAAGGACCGTATGACTGCAACTATGGATAGGTTTATGCGAGAGCTGCATGGGCGAATTGATAGTTTTGAGGCACAGATGGCCACTCAGATGGGTTCTACATAGGGTCATGGTATGACAACTTTGACACAGGAGGTAGCTACATTAAAAGAGGAGGTTCGAGCTTTGGCACCGAGCAGTGCCCGTGTTATTCCACCTATGCCTGTTCCAGACCCGATAAGGCCAGCCTTTGAGGTGGATTTGTTTGCTGAAGAGGAGCCTCTGATTGATAGAGGCATGACACCACGCAGTCCGGAGGAGCAAGTTGATAGTGGTGATGAGTATGAGGGTGATCTCCGGAGAGTGGTTAAGGCCTCTAGGATGGAGTACCATCCTAGTCAGATAGCGGAGGAGCAGAGGGCATGCGGTGCATCCTCCAGTCAGGCTCCCCCTCCACCGGATGCACCTAGTAGAGAGCCAAGAGGGCAGACTGATAATCTCACTATGGGAAATCCCACTTCTGGCGCTTAGGGTGCCACAGGTATGTCTTTATTCCCTTATCTTTTTATTAATAGCTGTGCATTGAGGGCAGTGCACCATTGTTAGTTGGGGGTGGGGGTGTACCACCACTTGGGGTTTTTTGTTGCAGTGTTTCTTTTCCCCCGGGTGTGCTATCATAGTAGAACCGACATGTTTAGATTGTTATTTATATTATTGATGTGTTTTTCATATTTAATTAGGAGAAAAATAAGGGAGCCTTAGTGCAATTCAATTTTGAATTTGATGCTTTTTGATTATCTAAAGGATACCTGATGTGCCATGGTTACATAACACTTTCGATGCTTAAAGCAAGGAAAATATGCAATAACTTGGGTGTATTTGGTTGGTATGATGTGGTTTCTGTCCTACTTTGCAGGAAAATAGGTTTTTAAAGGCAAAATGATCAAAAAGGAAGAATCAATCCCGAGAACGAAGTGTCGGAAGATGAACGAACAAAAATCTGCACCGGAGTGGGAGTCAAGACACCACTCACGTGCTGTAAGTTCCAGTCACGTGACGTGAATGGTGCCGTGAGTCACATTCCAGTGTGAAAAATTGCCTGATTTCCACGCCAGACATCTACGTGGTGTGGGTCCACCTACGTGATGTGGAAAGGTGGCGTGACTCAACTTCTGAAGACGTCTAATTGAGCCTGATTTCCACGACACTCACCTATGTGGCATGGCTTGGTTCCATGACACCAAGTCATAACACCGTGAAAGTTGTCGACTCTGTTCTCCTATTTTGCTTAGGATAGGATTAGTTTTGTATCTATAAATACCCCTGTATAGTCCTATATACGAAAGTTAGTCATTAAATTGTTTTGAGAGCTGTTTTATATTGTTTTGGAGTACATAAATATATTCTCGATTTTGTAGTTACAAACCCTAATTCGAGTTTTATTGATAATTGAGATTTTAGTTTTTCTTCATTATTGTGAGATCATAATTATGCTTTCATTTCTGAATTCTTCTTGTGTTCTTATAATTATAAGTAGTTAAACCCATCAACTAGGGTTGTGTGAACCATGAGGAATTAACGAAACTGGTTAAGTGCAAAGCAATTCTGTACCGCTGTGTATGCATTTATTTTTGTTTTCTTCATTGTGATTGCTCTTCTAACGGTTGCAAACATTAGAAACTCGCCTGTATTGTAGACTTGCTCGAGAGAGAGGTAGAGATTGGAAAAAGGAGATAACAACAGAGATTTGAAGCTATCAACCTTCATCTAATAACTGAGCCTTAGCGGGAATGGTTATCTGAGATCCAGAACAAGGGTTAGTAGTGCGACACTCAGAGACCGAGAGGAGAAGAGTGAAATTCATCTAACCAAGGTCAAGAGACGTTTAGACGAACATATCTTGTCAGATTTTGCATGCCACATAGCGAGACGGTTTTGTTAGCACAAGTAATCGGTAAAGTTAAGGAATCATTGGGGATCACAGTCCTAGTGTATCTCTCTTATTGTCTACAAAATCGATACGACCAGCAATTGTTATTGTCACTTTTTATTCAACCCCCCCCCTAGTTTTACTTACTTTCCAACTGTTCCATTCGGTATTCTACTCAAACTTTGACCTATTCCCTGTAGGATTGACCCCAACCTAGTTGGGTTCTATATTTGACACGCGAACGCATTATACTTTTCTGTAGGTATATTTTGGGCGACATTAAATTTTGGCACCGTTTATGGGGAATACGGTGACGGAGTTGATTGTTAATGGTTGGAGTTGATTGGTTTTGTTTTTTTCTTAATTTTGAGGGCATACGCTGGTGTATGCCAAATACTAGGAGTCAAGGCAATCCCCTGATTCCACTTGATCTTAAAATTGAAAGAACTCTGAGAGCTAATCGAAGAATGGTGAATACTGAAGGAGTTCAGGATCCCGCAGCTGTGGGAGACATTCATCACCAACCAATTCAGCCATTTGGTCATGAAACAGCGGAACAAACTACCGCTCAATTGACACGTTAAAAGTAGGCTAGTCAAGCTGCTCTTAGGCAAGCAGAAAGAGATAATCGAGCAAGGCAAGAAGCAGTACAGCGACTAGCTAAGGCTGACGAGCGACAAAGACAACTGAGAGCACAACCGAGACCATATGTGCCTGTTTATGATGATCCTAAAGATGAGGATGTGGCTTATTTCGAGCCAATTGAGATTGGTGCCATCATTCCACCTGAGTTACCTCTGGGCACTAAGTTTGACATTACCAATGCCTTGATTAACCTGCTAAACTTAAAGGGTGTGTTTGCTGGTCTACCTACGGATGATCCAAACATGCACGTAATGAATTTTGTGGGGGTCTGTACGTCATACTATTTGCCTGGAGTTGACCAAGAGGCTATTCAACTAAGGTAATTTCCATTCTCTCTAACAGGAGAAGCGACTTTGTGGTTGGCAAAATTACCACGAGGATCCATCACTAATTGGCAAGAATTGAGAAATCACTTTCTGGAGAGGTTTTCCCACCTTCCAAGATGCTGCAGCTGAAGGATGAGATCTAAAACTTTAGACAACTACATTTTGAAGCACTATATGAGGGATGGATAAGGTTCAAGAAGAAGCTGCAGAATACGCCAAATCATAGGATGAGTGGTAGAAACTTACTTGAAATCTTCTACAGGGCGCTAAATGTAAATACTAAGGCTGTAGCAGATATTATAACTGGTGGAGAATTTATGAGAATGAGGTGGGATCAAGCTTCAGAAATATTAGATCGTATCACTAAGACCAATCGAGGATGGTATACTCGGGAGGCTGATATGCCAGTTGGCACATATGCTATTGGAGCCTCAGTAGCACAACGGGCTTTGGATGAATCTGTGGCTCAAGAGGTCACTCAGTTGAGGACATAAATTGGTCTTCTGGATAAACAGATAGCAACCAGAGATGCTAAAAAGGTGCATGCTGTAGGTGCACAAGGTAAAATGCCTAGACATGATGATAGTGAGTCTGATGAAGAGGCTAAGTACCTAGATCGAGCAGTGGCGGGTTTTCGAGCTAAGGGTTAAGGGTCTAATCAAGACTCTTGTAACTCAAGGCAAGGGAATCAAGGTCGAAACTATTATGGAGACAATTACAACAAATCAGGATATAGAGACAGAGAACAAGACCGTGATTGGAGGCGAAAGGATGATTATAGAGAAAAGAATGGTCTTTACGTACCACTAAGTAGCCGTAATGTTGAGTTGGGAAATTAAAGGATTGAAGAACTTCTTGATAAACTGGTTACAAGGTTAGAAAGCCAAGAAAACTGTCTAAAAGAGATCAAGGCAGATATTTCATGAATAAGTCAGAAAGTAGATTCCCATTCGATTGCCATCAAACAGCTGGAGCAACAATTTGGGCAGATATCTATAGCATTGAACCAGCGTCAACAAGGCAACCTTCCAAGCAACACCATCCATAATCCGAAGAATGATGCTCATTGTATGGCTATCACAACAAGAAGTGGAATGACTCTTAGTGAGGCACCCAAACAAGTTGAGGGTGTTCATGCTTCACTGGAAGAGCAATCGAATGCCACAAAAAAGGTAAAGGATGCTCTAAAGAAGTATGCTCCATTCCCAAAGCTTCCACCACCATTCCCTCAACGTCTCAAGAAAAAGGTGGATGAAAATAAAATTGTTAGTGGGGAGATCACGAAAGAGGTGGAAAAGCCTCAAACTGATGAAAACAAGGTAAATGCTGAAACTGAGAAAGAAAAAAAAGCCCCACAAGGGCTAACCCCCATTCCTAGGCCGCCACCTCCATTCCCTCAGCGATTGAAGAAGAAGAAGGAGGATGGAAAATTTCAGTTCATGTCCATATTGAAGCAACTTTCTATAAACATTCCTCTCATTGAGGCATTGGAGCAGATGCCAGGATATGAGAAGTTCATGAAGGATTTGGTCACAAAAAAGAGAACGGTTAGTTATGAGTCTGTTGATAATTTACACCATTATAGTGCAATTGCATCCCGTTCTCTTGTGTAAAAAAAAGATGATCCTGGTGCCTTCACACTTCCATGCACAATTGGGTCAGTTCACTTCACTAGAGCTTTGTGTGACCTAGGTGCGAGCATTAACTTGATACCGCTGGTAGTATTTGAGAAATTAGGTTTGGGAACCCCCGAGCCAACAAAGAGGCGGTTATTGATGGCGGATTGTACAATCAAGAAGCCCGTGGTCATAATATGTGACGTGTTGGTAAAGGTTGAAAATTTTATCTTTCCTTCCGACTTTGTTGTCTTGGATTGTGAGGTCGATTTTGAGATGCCCATAATTTTGGGGAGACCATTTTTAGGCACCGATAGAGCGTTGGTAGATATGGAGCGGGGTGAGCTAAAATTCAGGTTGGATAATAAGGAAGTCACATTCAATATTTGCAGAATTATGAAGCAGCCAAAGAACATGAGGGTGGTTTCAGAAATAAATATTTTAGATGACCCTGGAGGCTAACTCAGGGGTTACCTTGATGAAGTCTGAGTAATCAAGATACCTCTGTCGTGCCGCGATGTTAAATAAAGCGCTGCTTGGGAGGCAACGTAAGTTGTCTTACTATTCCTACATCTGCTTTGATTTTTGATTTTGATCGACATCAGACCCATGCACTTAGGGTGCCATAGGTATGTTCCTAACTCCCTTGTTTTATTTTATCTATTGCATTGGGGACAATGCATGCTTATAAGTTGAGGGTGTGAGGTACTTGTGCATCTATATGTCCTCTTGGGAGTTCTTGTTGCCGTGTTTCTTTTCCCTCAAGTGCTATCATAGTAGAACTGACATGTTTAGGTTTTTATTATTATGTGTATTTTTGCTAAATTAGGAGAAAAGTAAGGGAATTGTAGTGCAGTCCAGTTTAGAAAATTTTTATGCTTTTTGAATGTTAAGGATACCCCTCTTGAATTTTTTTTATTTTTGAAGTATGTGTGTGTAGCATGTTTATGTGTGACAACTATTGGATCTTATTAGGGCACTAGGAGTATAGGCAAATAACGGTAGCTAGCATTGCATGAACTGGATAGGTAGTAGTTGATAATACAACCCTGTGCTATGTGTGTGTGAGGTCACTACTTAGTTAACTGCGTGTGTGCGATCCAGAACTTGCCCAGTTAGTCTTGCCTAGGTTAAAGGATAGGGATTAGGAAAGGTTCATAGGCCATTTTTAAATAAAGTCCACTTTTAGCCTAAATGCCAAACCAAATGAATAAGTATCCCTTGATCCTGACTTTGAGCCTTAATTGACCTATTTCTTTCATTAGCCTATTCACCTTCCCATTTTAATTACAATGAACCTGTCTTGGCCCTGGTCCCTCCTTGGAAACTGTGTACCTCAACTCAGGCAAATCTCCTAAGTTGAGGGTGGCTATTATAGGGGTGCGTAGATTGAGTTGGGTATAAAGAAGAGGTTAATAAAAGAAAAAGGGAAAACAGGTTTGGGTGTGAAGAAAAAGGAAAAAAAAAATAGAGTGAAAAGAAGAGAAATTGCAATGAAAAAAAAAGAGAGAAAGTTTTGTTTTGAAAGTGAAGTAAATCACACCCAAAATCTGAAAATAAAAGAAAAGAGAATAAGGGAGAATAAAAATGAGAAAGGTTGGAAGTTGGAGCTAAAAATAGTGTAGTGTCAAGGAGGGTTGAGTCACCATACCCATATGTACCATACCCGTCCCTAAGCCTACATTACAAGCCCAGTAAAGTCCTATAGTGATCCTAGTCCAATTGTCCGAAAACTAAGGCGTAGAAAATAAGGACAAGCCTATGGTATTTCATGCACACTGTTTTAACTTCTTTGTGAGAGTGAGTGTTTTGATCTCGTCCCTACATTATATGCATTAGCATACTGTGAGTGGATGAGACTTTGTTGATTTGTGAGAGTACATGGGTTGCATTATTAGCTGCTAGTTGTTCAAAAAATGTCGTTTGCATATATGCTTAGTTGTTTGTGCATGATTTGGTGCCATCACTTGATCCCTTCTGTGTCATGATAATATGCTGCTTGTATACACACTTTGGTTTTGATTTGCAAATAGGAGGGGTCGAAAAAGTTTTGTGCTAAAGGCAATGAGTCGACTGCCATAGGTCCCTTAGGTTTCTCTTAGTTAAGCATCGTATATGTGTATTTTTGTTTTGTTCGGCTGAGGACATGCAAACGTTCTAAGTTGAGGGTGTTGATGCGCCATGGTTACATGGCACTTTCGATGCTTAAAGCAAGGAAAATATGCAATAACTTGGGTGTATTTGGTTGGTATGATGTGGTTTCTGTCCTACTTTGCAGGAAAACAGGTTTTTAAAGGCAAAATGATCAAAAAGGAAGAATCAACCCCGAGAATGAAGTGTCAGAAGATGAAAGAACAAAAATCTTCACCAGAGTGGGAGTCAAGACACCACTCACGTGCCGTGAGTGCCACCACGTGACGTGAGTACCACCACGTGACATAAGTGGTGCCGTGAGTCACACTCCAGTGTGAAAAATTGTCTGATTTCCACTCCAGGCATCTACGTGGTATGGGTCCACCTACGTGATGTGGAAAGGTAGCGGGACTCAACTTCTGAAGACGTCTAATTGAGCCTGATTTCCACGACACTTACCTACGTGGCGTGACTTGGTTCCACGACACCAAGTCACGACACCGTGAAAGTTGCCTACTCTGTTCTCCTATTTTGCTTAGGATAGGATTAGTTTTCTATCTATAAATACCCGTGTATAGTCCTATGTGCGAAAGTTAGTCATTACATTATTTTGAGAGCTGTTTTATATTGTTTTGGAGTTCATAAATATATTCTCAGTTTTGTAATTACAAACCCTAATTCGAGTTTTATTGATAATTGAGATTTTAGTTTTTCTTCATTGTTGTGAGATCATAATTATGCTTTTATCTCTGAATTCTTCTTGTGTTCTTACAATTATGAGTAGCTAAACACATCAACTAGGGTTGTGTGAACCATGAGGAATTAACGAAATCGGTTAAGTGCAAAGCAATTCTGTACCGCTATGTATGCATGTATTATTGTTTCCTTCGTTGTGATTGCTCTTCTAATGGTTGCAAACATTAGAAACTCGCGTGTATTCTAGACTTGCTCGAGAGAGAGGTAGAGATTGGGAAAAAGAGATAACAATAAAGATTTGAAACTATCAACCTTCATCTAATAACCTGAGCCCTAGCGGGAATAGTTATCTGAGATCCAGGACAAGGGTTAATAGTGCGACACTCGGAGACCGAGAGGAGAAGAGTGAAATTTGTCTAACCAAGGTCGAGAGACGTTTAGACATACATATCTTTTCAGATTTTGCATGCCACATAGCGAGACGGTTTTGTTAGCATAAGTAATCGGTGGAGTTAAGGAATCATTGGGGATCACAGTCCTAGTGTATCTCTCTTATTGTCTACAAACTCGATACGACCAGTAATTGTTACTGTCACTTTTTATTCACAAACCCCCCAGTTTTACTTACTTTCCAACTGTTCCATCCGGTATTCTACTCAAACTTCGACCTATTCCCTGTGGGATCGACCCCAACCTAGTTGGGTTCTATATTTGACACGCGACCGCATTATACTTTTCTGGAGGTATATTTTGGGTGACATCAATACCCCTCCTGAAAATTTTTGTTTTGAATTGTGTGTGTTGTATGTTAGTTTATGACGGCTGTTGGATCTTGTTATGGCATTAGTATTATAGGAAAAATAACTATAGCTAGCATTGCATGAACTGGATAGATAGTAGTTGATAATGTAACCTTGTGTTGTGTGTGTGAGGTCATTACTTAGTTTACTTTGTGTGTGCGATCCAGAACTTGCCTGTTTAGTCTTGCCTAGGTTAGAGGATAGTGATTAGGAAAGGATCATAGGTCATTTTTGAATAATTCCATATTTAGACTAAAATGCCTGATCAAATGAATTAAGTATCCCTTGATCTCTATTTAGAGCCTTAATTGACCTATTTATTTGTTTAGCCTATTCACCTTCCCTTTTTGATTTATAATGAATCTGTATTGACCCTGGTCCCTCCTTGGACATTGTGTACCTCAACTCAGGTAAATCGCCTGAGTTGAGGGTGGCTATTATAGGGGTGCGTAGATTAATTTGGGTATGCAAAAGGGGTTAGTAAAAGAAAATGAAAGAAAACAGATTTGGGTGTGAAGAAAAAGAAGAAAAAAATTAAGGTGAAATGAATAGAAATTGAGAAAAGAGAAAAAAAAAAAAAGAAAATAATTGTGTTTTAAAAATATGAAGAAAATCACACTCGATATCTGAAAATAAATGAAGGAGGATAAGGGAGAATAAAAATAAGAATGGTTGGAAAGTGGATCCAAAAATAGTGTAGTATCAAGGAGGGTTGAGTCACCATACCCATATATACCATACCCATCCCCAAGCCTACATTACAAGCTGATGAAAGTCTTATAGTGATCCTAGTCCAATTGTCCGTAAAGCTAAGGCATAGAAAATAAGGGCAAGCCTATGGTATTTCATGCACACTGTTTGAACTTCTTTGTGAGAGAGAGTGTTTTGACCGAGTCCCTAGTTTGAGATTCATTAGTATACTGTGAGTATATGGGACTTCTTTGCTATAAGAGTACATGGGTTGTATTGTTAGCTGCTATTTGTTTGGATAGTGTCATTTGCATATATGCTTAGTTGTTTGTTCATAATCTTATGCCATCACTTGATCCATTCTATGTCATGATAATATGTTGCGAGGATACACACTGTGGTTTTTGATTTGCAAGAAGGAGGGGTTAGAAAAGTTTTTCCAAAAGCAATAAGTTGACTGTCGTAGGTCCCTTAGATTTCTCTTAATTAAGCATCGTATATGTTTATGTTGTTTTGTTCGCCTGAGGACATGCAAACATTCTAAGTTGAGGGTGTTGATGAGCCATGGTTACATGGCACTTTCAATGCTTAAAACAAGGAAAATATGCAATAACTTAGGTGAATTTGGTTGGTATGATGTGTTTTCTGTCCTACATTGCAGGAAAATAGGTTTTGAAGCAAAATGATCAAAAAGGAAGAATCACGCCCGAGAACAAAGTATCGGAAGACAAAAGAACAAGGAGCTGCACCAGAAGAGTGACCCACGATAGCACTCAAGTGTCGTGAGTCCACTTACGTCATGTGAGTGGCTGTCGTGAGTCATCTCCAGAGATGCTGAATATTGTTTGATTCCCACGACAGGCAGTCACGTGGTGTGACTGCACTCACGTGGCGTGATTGGGTAGTGTGAGTTAACTTCTGAAGATGTCTATTTGAGCCTGATTTCCACGACACTCACCTACGTGGCATGAATTGGTTCCACGACACCAAGTCACGATACCGTGGAACATTGCCGACTCTGTTCTCCTGTTTTGATTAGGATAGGATTAGCCTTGTATCTATAAATACCCCTGTATTGTCCTATGTTCAGGAGTTAGTCAGTTACATTATTTTGAGATAGTATTTCATTATTTTGAGTTCAGAAACATATTATTATTTTGTAATCTTGGAACACCGATTCTAGGGTTTTATTAATCATTGAGATTTCAGTTTTTCTTCGTTGTTGTGAGTTTACAATTATGTTTTCATCCTTGAATTATTATTGTGCTCTTGCAAACATGAGTAGCTAAACTCATTAGCTAGGGTTGTGTGAACCATGAGGAATTAACGAAATGGGTTAAGTGCAAAGCAATTCTGAACTGGTGTGAATGCATGTAGTGTTATTTACTTCGTTGTGATTGCTCTTCTAATGGTTGAAAATGTTAGAAAATCGCCTGTATTCTAGACTTGCTCGAGAGAGAGGTAGAGATTAGGAAAAGGAGCTAACAACAGAGATTTGAAGCTATCAACCTTCATCTAATAACTTGAGCCTTAGCGAGAATAGTTATCTGAGATCCAGGACAAGGGTTAGTAGTGCGACACTTGGAGACCGAGAGGAGAAGAGTAAAATTCATCTAATCAAGGTCGAGACACGTTTAGATGAACATATCTTGTCAGATTTTGCATGCAACATAGCGGGACAATTTTGTTAGCACAAGTAACCAGTGGAGTTAAGAAATCATTGGGGCTCACAGTCCTAGTGTGTTTCTCATCATGACTACAAACTCTATAATCAAAAATCATTACCATTATTGTTCACTTACGAAACCCCCTAGTTTTACTTTCATACCAGTTACTCAGCCTAGCATTCGACATAACTTCGACCTATTCCCTGTGGGATCGACCCCAACCTAGTTGGGTTCTATATTTGACACAACGACTGTTTTATACTTGTTAGGAGGCATATTTTGGGCGACATCAATGATAGTGAGGAGTAAGTAAGGTGCTGCATAAGCAACTCAAAAAGTAGTATCTTTCTAATTTTGACCTCATGCTTCTCTTTACTCAATGCCCATTCGGGGATGAACGGATGGTAAATTGGTATCTGTTATAACGACCGGTTCTGTCATTACTGAAAATATATGTGGTAAAGGAATGTAATGTTATATAACTTACTTGTTGCAACTAGGATGGATGATTGAATGATTGGCTAATGGAGTAGGTCTTAAACCTAGTAAGGACTTAAATATTGGGGTTGCTAGATAATAGCAGAATTCTCAGTCTCGATATAAATAAAGAAGGGTTGGATTAGTGAATGAATTTATGATGATGAACTAGAGTTTAGAATCTTTGGGGTTGAATGTGATCTCCTAAAATAAGTACTTAGATTTAATGAATATGGCTTGATAATGCTTTCTTGAATAAGCTGGGGATTGGTTTTAGGACATGCTATAACTGATGAAACCAATGATTCATATCTACTTGTGATTTGGTGTGTTTAAGTATGATTGATGTTTACCTGAAATGATTAACTCGAGTTAACCAAGTGTTTAGGTGGTTGCCTGTTGTTGTAATGAATACTTAAGGAAGGAATGTGTTAACTAATACTCTAAGTGTAATTGCATTCAATGAATTTATATGTAAAGCTCATTGTTGTTACAAGTGTTGGTTGTTATCAATATTTTCTGTGATTGCTGTGATATTATATTGGTTATTTGTGGGATGTACCAGCATTTGGATATCTTCATGAGATTTTGTGGAATAAGGTCAGCAGACACTTGATGTCTGGATTTTGGTACATGGACAGAGCTCTTCCCCTACAGGTCATGAATAGTGGGCAACCATAAGACCCTTAACATGTATGTACAAGGTATGTATGAGTGTGATGGTTCCTTGAGTGGACCGAGTATATAATTATTGTTATTGTTGATGTTTATATTGGTTCTATGAGTGGACCAAGTTATATTATGGTTGGTGTTGTGGGTTCCTTGAGTGAACCAGATTATGATGTTGCTTGATATATTTGGGATTCTTGTGTTGTCCAGTTACTTGGCATATATTTTGGGATTCTTGTTGTTAGAGTCAGGGTTGTTGACTTTGTCATGATTTGACATGACTTGTTATCTCTTGACTTGTACTTGATTGAAGTTGTAGAGCCGCTTGAAAAGGCTAAGTGTCATAAACTTGAGGTGTTTATCATAATATGTGTTCATAGTTGTATTTGTTACAAGGTGATGATTATTGATTTTTATTTATCATTGAGGTTAATTGAGGCGTAAGTGAAATAGATTGACTTAATAACTATCGGGGTTAAGCAAGTGAAAGTTAGGGTGGATGACACTTGATATGAAGGTGATGAATGATCAATGGGAATAAGAATGAAATACTCTTAGGTAACACAAGAGGATGAAAGTGATGTGGATTAAATTGTTATATAAATGGTCATGATTTCTTTCTTTATGTGATTTCTATATTGTGTTTACGTGATCTAACCCTGATTGGCGGATGATACCTACCAGTACGTGTTGTTTGTACTAATACTACTCTTGCTATACCCTTTTTGGGGTATAGTCTGGTTGCAGGATTTGTTACTTAGAAGCTCCTGTACCTGTTAGACTAGGTCCTTGGGTAGTTTACATTTTCTGCAAATTGTATTTTAAGCTTGTAAAAAATCAGTTGTAATAAGGATTTGGTATTTTGTTACTAATCTTAAGACTTCCGCTTATCATGTTGAAAGGGTGGTAAGGGGTGCTCCTACCTAGGTGGATTAGAGTAGGTTCCCTCACGATCTGGTAATTTGAGTCGTGCTAAATCCAAGAAGGACTTACAACTGAAAATAATGCTCAACTTTGTCTAGCAAAGTTAGAGGCATTGGATGAGAAGATATTGGAAGCACAACAAAGGTTAGAGCATTATCAAGCTTGACTTGTTAGAGATTTTAACAAGAAGGTGCGGCCATGATCATTTCAAGTAGGAGACTTGGTTTAAGTAGTTCGAAGGCTCATAATCCTCAACATACGTATCAGTGACAAGTTCACATCAAAATGGGACATGCCATATGTTGTGAAAGAAGCATATTCAAGTGGTGCTTATAATATTGTCGACCAAGATGGTTTAAGAGTTAGTCCAATCAACGTCAAGTTTCTAAAGCAGTACTTCCCATGAAGGTCATTTATGCTCCTTAAGGCATGAGCATAAAATGCATGTTACTCCAGGCTCGCAAGAGTATAAACTGTGTACGATCTATAAAAAAGAAAGTCCGCTAGGTTGAAAACCTCAAAAGAGGTGGTCTAGGCAAAAGTTAGGACTCAAAATTAAAAAAAAAACTCATATTCCTGAACTATGTTATGAATTGATCCTCTTCACCGAGGTATGTAGGCAGCTTGGAGTATTTACTCTAAGTTCAGTCACATGAGTTAAAAAAAAGATTCCATGTCATTGCTTGATCATCACAATAGATCTTTAAAGAAACATAGATAGCACGTGAATTACATTTACTCCGCTGAATTTTCCAAAAACGCGCAAAGGAGAAGAGTCAAGCAAGGCAAAATTTGAGCTAACTCCAAAGGCTTATCTGTACAAATCCGTAAAGGTTTTGACCATAATTTTTACGCATATTATAGTTCTTGGAGTTTTCTTCGAAAAGAAAAAAAGTGGCTCATGATTCAATGACTCCTACATTGAGTTATGAATTTTCTATTAGTACTGCCTAAAGTTGCGAAATAGATTATCAAATTTCAAATTGAGCGGACTTCGACGACATATCTAAACAAATCTAAAAGTTTTTATCATGATTTTTACAGATATTGTGGTTCTTGAATTCCTCTTCTCAATGAAACAAATAGCTCATGATTTAGAAATTCTTATATCGAGTTATGGATTTTCTATCACAGACGCTCAAAGCTAAAAAAAGAAGTCAAGCAAGGACAATGTGAGTTGACTTTGACGATATATCTATACAAATCCATAATAGTTTTTATTATAATTTATATATATATATTGTGGTTCTTGAAGTCCACTTCCCAATGAAAAAAATGGCTCGTGATTTAGAAATTTCTACATCGAGTTATGGATTTTCGATCACAGATGCTCAAAGCTGAAAAAAGAAGTTAAGTAAGGCCGATCTGATCTGACTTTGGAGACATATCTATACAAATCTATAAAGGTTTTGATTGTGATTTTTCTACAGATTGAAGTTCCTAGAATCCTCTTTCCATCGAAAAAAGCGGCTCGCGATTCAGAGGATCCTACGCTGATTGAGTTCTACCTCTATGAATCAAAAAACTTGTGTTTGTAGCTCCTGCACGAGGGAATAAATATTTTTGTATAGGTGTGCTTAGTACTTGCTCACCGAAGCCGGAAAGGTCTACTCCCAATGTCAATATCACTAAGTCGGGTGGTACCACATACATACTCCTTTACAAGGATGGAATGCGGTCGTTCGAAGCCTCTTTATCTTTGAGCCTCAAGGATGAGATGCGCCACATAATAGCTAGGAATGAATGAAATAAAAACACTCAGAACTTCTTTATCACAAGACCCAAGAATGACACTAAGTACTTCCTCGCTGAATTTAAAAGGGGAACTTCCAGTGTCGCCAAGGACAAAATTTGTAATGACCCTCCAAGTCATTTACTTCGTTTTCATGCATTTTCGGCATTTAGAGCTTTCCTATAATTGCCCCAAGTTATTTATGACTTGATGGGACTGACAGTTCGATTTTCGGGCAGTTCGGTTGAGAATTTTATTAATACCAAACGTGTTGTGGAATATTTAAATTAAATTAGAATTTGATAAAGATATATTTTATTACCTTTCTAAAATATTTTAGATATTTATGAAAAACTTTTAGTTACGATATATTCATATTATTTTATAATTTATTAATAATTAAAATGGAGATTATGAGTCTAAATATGTTCAAATATTATTATTATTATATGATAGAGGCTTTATTCAAAATAATTTTTTTATTAATCATGATATATTTGAAAAGTTATATTTATTTTACTACGAATCTATGCAATACCCAAGTATATACATAATGGGATAAAAACACTTTGTATTGCCACCTAGCTCCATGTGGATGTGAAAGGTTCATGGGTGGACAACAACCTTTTTCAAGAAGGTTAGTAGGCTTCCACTTGCCCTCTTAAACATGCATGGTTAGTACACTATGCATATATTATACATGAAAGATATATTAACTTATGGACAGGCAAACTACTACTGATCTTCCACTCATTTTCAAATACAAAGCAAGGCAAGAAAAATTTATTTCTCCAATTTGCTTCAATGTTATAGATAGGTATATTTGTAGACTTCAAAGTAGGCAAACTTTTGCAAGAATATGCATACACAATGAAAATTGTCTTATTGTCACACTTGAATACATATAGTTACTCTAGGTGCAGTTTGGTGGGAGAAAAATATTTTGACATTATATTTGATAATCGTAAAAAGGAAATCGATTATATACATCAAGTTATATAAACTCAGATTCTAGTGTGAAGCTCGAATCTAGGAGGATTGTTCATGACTCTTGGAGGTTTTGACGCAATGGATTTCTGAGATCAAGTAGAGGGGACAAGTAGCTCGTGGTCAATCTAAGGCTGTTGTCTGGCGTCCAAGTAGTCTAGGTTTACCCTATCTTTAGATTGAGCTTATGTATGGTATTAGTGTACTTTTTTGCTAGTTTTGGGCAGGTAGTTGTAGCTCGAATATGTTTTGAAATATTTTATGCCTTATTTATCCGGTTAGGGTCCCGTATTGGTAGATTTCGGGCCCGTTATCCCTTAGTATTGTGTAGTATTTATGAGCTTAGGGTTTGGTATTAAGTTGGAAAACCTTGGATTCCTTCCTTTTAGCTAGTTATGCGTATGTTTATATAAATGCATTTCAGTTTCGGTTTGGGACCAACATATACTTTATTTCTATTATTTGTCATGAGTTTTGGCACAACTTTGGCATCAGTTATGGTATGGCTTGGTTTTCAGTTTTACAGTTGAGTTTGGTTACTTATGGGTTCATTAGATTCTGGTTATGTTATGGTTTCTATGAACATTTTGTTATGATATGATCGGGGTAATCTGCTATTGATTACGGTTATTCTAGGAGTATTGACAATGGTACTGAGTTCTGTTGTACATGATTTATGTGGCCTCTCGTTATTACCCACTATTTCTGGTTCAAATCCAGTGTATGGCCTCTCGATATTATCCAATACTACTTGTTCGAGCCTGGCGTATGGCCTCTCATTATTATCCATTGGTGCCGGTTCAAGACTGGTGCACATCTGGATGGGTTATTATGGCTTTGGGATCAGTTGGTTACATGAGATCAGTTCTGTTACGGGTTGCTTATGCTTTTACTTTAGTTGTTTCTTGTGTGCATGCACACACCGGCTTATGGGGGCTCGGTAGGGTTAATTGTTTTCTTCTATATGCCTTTTGGGCTTATTGGGGACCATTTAGGTTATAGTTAGCTTGTCTTTCTTACCGTTGGGGTGTTTATTTCCTATATTGCCTTTATATATTTCCTTTATCGCGCTTACATAGTCCAGTAACTATTTACTTTATACTCCTATCACTCCTGACTTAGCTTATACTCTCGCATTTTAGTTATGCTTTTACTATATTTTTGCTCAGTCAGTCGATGATGCCTACTGAGTACCTATTGTTTTTGTACTCATACTGCACTTTCGTATCTTTTTCCTTTTCCTGATACAGATCCGGGTACCAGCCATCGGCGTTGACGTGTTTCTCTGACCCAGTACTGATCTAGAGCAGGGTAAGCTTTCTGGACTAGTCTGAGGCTAATCCTCCTCCATCTGTTCCAGTATAGTCTTTTGCCTTCGGGACTACTGTGTATATAATATGTATATTTTGGATACTATCTAGTACTCTTCTTTTTGTTAGTAGTGGCTCTAATACCGACCTTACTAGGTCTTGAGAGGGATTATCTTGTATATTTTGTCCTTTACCTTCCCCTATTCTCTATATTTTATATGTATATTTCTTCGCTTCTACTTATGTTAATGTTGTTGTTGGTTTTACTCCTATCTTTCCTTGATTTTCACCTGTTAGCCCGTTACTCACTGTTCTGGGCTATGGCTTGGCTTGCCTACTGGTGGGATAGAGTAGGCGCCACCATGACTTGAGAAATTGGGTCGTGACAAAATTAGATCACTCCAAGTCTCTTTCTTGTTGAGCAGTAAGGAAGTAATGTGCTGAATGACTCAATGCCAATCATGTGTACATTTTTGGAGTGATATCGAGACCCATTTGTATAAACCAGAAAAAAAAGAGAAAGAAACAAAGATGGACCGCGTCCACTATATCAACACGTAGATGTATTATCACACAGATGTCGATATTCAAATGTTGATTGGTATTATATTACATTCAAAGATAGAACTCTAACAGCTTGTTCATTGAAGTCTATTGTTGTTTGTTGTTGTTGCTTCTTTATTGATGTTTTGTCAGAGTTTTGTCCTGTGAATTTCACGACCCATACTAACAGACAGTGCGGGCACCTACGCTATCCTAAGTAGCTAGGAGAACCCTTATTACCCAATCAAAAATATGCGGAGGACTTCTATTTTTAAGAGAATACTAAATTAAATATAACAAAGAGAATTAAATACCAATAAATAAACTTCTCAGAAACTTCTTACAACTATGATTCACTACCCCAAGACCTAGTCAGACATGTACAAGAGCTACCTATTATAGAACAGACTGACAATAAAATAAATAACACAAAAACTCCAACATCTGCCAGGAAGGAAGTGCAGAAGTTAGTGTTGAATATCACCATCCATCTAGTAACTGTAAACTAACTTGCATCCAGTCTACACCCCAATAAGGGATGTAGAAGAGTAGGGTCAGTACAAACACACGTACTGGTAGGCATCATCGACCGATCAGTGTTAGTCCACATCATCATAAAATTGAATCAAAGAAAAGAAATCATGACATCTTAAATAAAGTATAATTCTACTAAGGTTGTAATGTCATTATAACACTTTGCCAATATAAGTTATAATTTCCCAACTCTATTAATGAGATTATATTCACCACTGGCATAGTCTAGCCTCACTAATTCCCACAATCCAACACTAAACCATCACTATCACCCTTTTATTCGCATTACCGCTTCCATTACCCACATCTATAGGATCAACCCAGTAATCATAGACAACTCACACTTAACTCTCGGGCTAGACCAAGCACTCTCTTATAACATTAAAGAATAATAACTAGCTAATCAGATAATCCACAATTACAACAAGTATAAATGAAGCAAGTCGACTAACATATAGAAAGTAAGCACGAAGTTTCACTTTTACAAGTACATGTAACATAATCAATATCAAGGATACAATCAAGTAGGGAATACAAGTCAACTAACATCTCAGTAAAACACACAAGAGAACTCAAGTCTCATTACCAAACCTTATAAATACTCTTGGAGAAGGATTAATTCAATTATTGGAACTTCGGGATCGTTTCTTTGGGATTATTTATTGGATTCATCACTTTAGATCACTTCATTATCAATTCCTTTATTATTACTATTACCATGCTGGCTCGTAACACCCGATCCAATCATGTCTTACAGCAATACCAGAATTTAACATCGGCCATATTGCTTAAGAAATCAATAAGGTAGCAATACCGAAATTTAGCATCGGCCACATTGCTTGAGAAAATAATAAGGTAGAAATACCAAAATTTAACGTCGGCCACATTGCTACTAAAAATCTTTCCACATTTCAGTTCTTGATAAATATTCATCTTTCACTTTTCAACCTGTATGAAGGTATATCACAAGTCTTCTTTACTCACGACATTCTTTTCAATCACATTATCATTATGGATCAAGATCTTTCATTTATCAATATTTTGGCCTCTAATGGGAATTATTTCAACAATTCGTCATGATTATCAACAAGCCATTCATGGCATCAATTCAAGGAGTTATCATTATCAAACAAGCCTCTCATAAGCACAACTTAATAAATCATCATTATCACTAATTTAGCCTCTCATGGGCATCCAATAGATAAAGTATGTTTATTAATACCAGACCAAGAATGTCATAAAATAAATCACAATGCAACACTTACGCATACAAGTAACTATTGGAGCCTTCATTACTCATTAATTATTCAATTACCACTACCTCCTCAAATACCACAACTTGGGTTCTAACATCACCACCCATAACTAGCACATTCAAGCCTATCATTATTCTATACCTCTCTCCACATAATACAATGCTCACAATAATTCAAGTCATCTTTCTCTTAGGCCTCAGCATTATCATGGCACAATATGCAATTTATTACCTTTATAACTCAACTAGGTCCATCACTAGAACAACTAAGAAACATCATGTCCAAATACTTCATTCATAACAATCCCCTTTCGGGCACATAACACATAATATCATAAATATCACATAATCAATCAATAATATAGTTTTCGCAATTAAAGTAAAGTTCTTATGTCTTTATCCACCTCAACTCCATATCCGTAGGCCTAGACATGCTTTCTCCCAACAATTCTAAATTATAAAGATATGAAATAACACAGTCTTCTACTCATTAACCTTGCCTACCTGAATGCGGAGCTTTTTGAAGCAACAAGCCATATCAAGGATGCTCCTTCCCTTTCTTCATGTTTCGGAATGTTCAATCATCTAAATATCAAACAATCATAAGAGTAATTAATCAATTACTCTTTAAATAAATATCTTTGGGAATTCAAAACCCACTAATTCTACCCTAATTCAAGGTCTATATCATTCTCCAAGGTCAATTACCTATTAACTAGTTCTTTCAATCTTAACCCATCTCCATTAATGGAGTTTTTATGCTATAGGTCTCATCTTTATGGAATTCAAGATTTCCAACCAACAAAATACATAATCTAGTTTACCAAATTCATGCTAGACATCATTAATTTATAATCTGGAATTACTTCAAGATGATATTAAGAACACTCATAAGTTTTTTCCAAAAATCCACCATTAAAGGTTCTAACCCAAAATTTCATCATTGAAGGTCTTTCTAATAATTCTAGGATGTTAAAGGATTAAAAGACAAAGAAGATGATGGAAAAACTTATCTCCACGAAGGACTTTCACCCTAAACCTTGGAAAATCACCTCTCTAGGGCTGGGGAATGAAGTTTTGGGGTTTTAGACTTGAAAATCGGCTAAAACTGATTTAAATACCACCAGAATTCTTGTTACAGTGAAATTCTCATCTCAGCCCGGACAATATTTGGTAAAATGGTCATAACCTTTTACTCTAAACTTGGATTGACGAACGATTTATTGCATTGGAAAGAAGACTCAGATATCTTTGATTTGGTGGATATTGGTACCCCTAACTCCTTATATTCTATGAGATATGATTGTTTGAAGTTGGCCCTAATAGAAGCCCATATCAAAACTCTATCGGTTAAAAATGTTTTCAACTTAACTTTGTGCTAGTGATATTGTACGACCTTAATTCATATCTAAAGAACTTCAAAATTAAAGGATTGATATTAGTACTCATGAATAATTAAATTTATCGGACTTGAGTCTATCTAGACACATCAAAAGGCTAAAATCTTCGCCGAAAAACTTGAGGTGACACAATGAACAAAATGATGGCTATTTTGGACTCAAGTTAATAATGAGGAATGGATAATTTAGTAAAGACAAAATGGTTCATTACAATTAGATACCAATTTACCATCCATTCGTCCCCGAATGGGTATTCAGTGGAGAGAAGCACGATATTGAAATTAGAGAGACATTACTAACAGAGTTTCTTATATTGAACTATATCTCACTCACTTGATATCATAAATAATTAACCCATATTCTATACACAATTGTTCTATCAAGGCTTTTCAAAACACAAAGAGGCTGAGCCAAACATTTACGCACAAACCAATTATTCTCCTTACAACGGTCCAAGTCTCAAACTTGAGTGTTATGAGTCAAAGCAAGATAAAGAGGGTTAAAAGATTCACCTTGAAGAATACAATCACCCAAAATTACCTATTTTTCACCCTAGGTTCGTTCTATCTTCTTACAATGGAAGAATGGGGAATGAACTCTCTATAAAAACTAAAAAAAACTGCATTCTTTACCACTGTCGTGGCGCAATTGTCGTTGCAGTGCTAAATGCCATAGCAGACCCACAATGCAAATTCCCTTGACCAAACCAGTGAGCTCCGCCTAGCTCACAGATGCTTCTATTTTACAACACAAAATCAATATTTGGACATAAAATTGCAAGCCTATCACGATAATTATCATTATCAGAGTTCTAGAGCCCTGACTTTAATTTTGAAAAGTGCTACAGGATGATACATGAGTACACTACTCAAATTTCAATAACAGGCAATTCACATCTAATCCACCTAACACACAGGCTTACCCTGAGGCACCCGAGTAAGTTTCTAGCCAATACTACCCCCTAAAAAATCTACATCTTGATCATATTTAAGTCACCACTCCATTTACAAGTCACATAACTTAGATACTTGCATGCGGCTAATCAAGACTACTACATTCATTCTATAAAGCTAGCTTCAACATCTCACAACCACTATTCTTTTCACCTCAAGATTAACCATAGTTCAAGCTTACGATTTACTACTATACATAGGTGACAACACAACCTCTCACTCATTACACAGACTTACAACTATTAGCCATGGAGATCCTAATAATTAGAGACTACAACACATTCTCCTCCACAACATCGCTAATACTCATCTAATCATCATACCTTAATCACTCAATAAGCAATATCCACCAAGTATTACCTAAGGAAAGATCAATCATGCCATTTAATAATTCACTTATATTCTCCCATTTAGTACCATTCTTAATTATTCTATGGGTGTAACTACGCCATTTAATTCTGTATTAACACCATCATGTGGATTGCTACCCTCTAAAATTGTCATCTATCAGTCAATTGTATAGGACGTTAATCACTACTACCTTAACCATTTTCAAGTAGCTATTCTTAACTATTTTCAAGTTATTAGTAAACATTTTCAAGTGATTAAACTTAACAATTTTCTAAGTCACTAGTTCACATTTCAAGTCACTACCCTTAATCATTTTCAAGTCACTAATTCACATTTCAAGTCACTGTACTTAATCATTTTCACGTCATTAGTACACATTTCAAATAACGACACTTAACAATTTTCAAGTCACTAATTCACATTTCAAGTCACTACACTTAACCACTTCCAAGTCATTACATTAACCATTTTCAAGTCATTAGTACACATTTCAAGTAACTACACTTAACCATTTTCATGTCATTAGTTTACATATTCAAATCACTACCTTATCCATTTTTTGGTCACTCGTGCACATTTCAAATAACTACACTAAACCATTTACAAGTCACTAATTTACATTTCAAGTCACTACCCTTAACCATTTTCAAGTAACTAATTCACATTTCAAGTCACTCCACTAAACCATTTTCAAGTTACTAGTTCACATTTCAAGTCAATGCACTTAACCATTTTCAAGTGACTACCATAACCATACTATAGTTACTAGTTCACATATTTAAATGACTACACTTAACCATTTTCAAGTTTGTAGTTCATATTTTCAAGTGACTAAACTTAACCATTTTCAAGTTATTAGGATACATTTTAAAGTGACTACACTTCAACATTTTCCAAGTCACTAGTTCACATTTCAAGTCACTAGCCTGAATCATTTTCAAGTCACTACACTTAATCATTTTAAAGTCATTAGTACACATTTCAAATAACAACACATCCATTTTCAAGTTATTAGTTTACATTTTTGTAACACCCCGTACCTTCCTAACACAATGTGATGACGATGAACAATGTATACTTGAGTGTCGAGAGCCACACGAATGTATTTGGTAATGTTATTGACAAGAAAATTAAAATTTGGCCTCGTACATGTGATTAGCCCTTCGTATGAGGTGTTTCGTGATTTTCATGGAGCATTTGTGGGGTCCAAAAAGAGGCTAAGAGAACCTTTAAACAAAGGATATTAAGGTTAAGAAGTAAGTTAAAGAATAGGATTTGAAGTATCTAACCAAACCCGCGAAGAAAAGTCGAAAAATGAAATTTTTGAAAAATTTAAGGGAAGGGCGCGTTGGGTAGCGTGCCACGCCGCTATGGGCTGAAATTTTCAGTCCAGAGGCAGTAAAGGGGCGTGCCAGGCAGCATGCCACGCCGCCCCTGCGCACCTTGCAAAAGTTGAAAATTTTGTTTAAGTCCCAAGGGTTCCCGGGGACGTATTGAGCCGATTTTTGCCACGATTCGTATACAACTATGAGAATATACATGAAATGAGTTAAATATTATATTGGTATGATAAAATTACTCGAGAATGAATTTGGCATCAAAATGACGATTTTACCCTTTTGGTCAAAATGGGTCATACGTGGCTAGAATCACTTGGTTTTTGGATGGCGGCTACGGATATGAATAGCATGAGTGGGAATATTATTGTAATACGTATGAGACGACTTAAACACGTGAAATTATTGATTTTATCGGGTTAAGTGAATTGGGCCCAAAAAGGACCCAAAAATGGAAAGAAGACATGGCCCATATGGGGAAATTTGACCCATTCTTGCAAAAACATCTAGAACACCACATGGCATGCTATAGAGTGGCTAAGCATGGACTTGAGAGCCTATATAAAGGGCAAAAATGCTTATTTTATTCATTTGGAAAACACATGCCTTTGTAGATATTTTTTTCAACCCTTTCTTTTTCTCTCAAACCCTAAGAGGTCAAAGCTAACCTTTGGAGCAAGATCAACATCTTCCAAGCCTAGGTAAGTGATTATTGTCATGGATTAAAATATTATATGCATGGGAGAGTATGTGAATCTTGTTGGTTATGCTTGAAAGAGTTGAACATAGTACTTTGGGTTTTTGTACAAGATGTGCCATCCATGAGATTTGAACTTGAATTAGAACTTGTGCCTTTGATGAAAGATCATGGTATGGATAAAATATGAACGTTTGTGGTGTTATTTTTGTTGTTAACCTTGTTCTTGTCTATAAGTGTAAATTGTGGGATTTTGGCCGATATGTGCTATGAAGTGTATTAAGGTGAATTGATGGATTATTTGTGATGTGGTATGGATAAGGAGGTGTAAAAGAGAATTGTTATGGTGAAATGCAATGATTATTATGTATTGGTCAATGCTGGGAATATTGGAGGATTTTTGAAATAATGATGCTATCAATGGTTTTGTCAAGGGGAAATGACATGTTTCAAAGCAAACATGTACCCCATTGATGTTATATGCATTTGTGATGTAGTTGTGATTAATGTGAATTACGTTATGTATTTGTGTTGTAGAGTGACACATAAAGAAGGAGCGGGACTATTGTATGCACATCTAGGACTTTATATCCGTATTGAGAGTACAAGGTATGTAAGGTTACTCTATCCGTATCTTTTTGCGGCAAACAGTATCCACATTGCTAATTCACTAGTCCTATACCGAATTGTGCCAAGGTATCCTATATCCGTTTATCAATAGTCATTGCCATATATTTCCTACTCATGGATCATTTGTGAGTCTTATGTCTCACTATCATGGTTAATGTTCCAAAAGCTCAAACAAGGTTATGGTCCAATGTTCCAATAGTGGTTATGCTCATGTATCTTGTTATGAATGTTTGTCCAATGGTTCCAATGGTGTCATGTTTCCAATAATGTTTATTCACATGTTTTCTATTTTGATTATGGTTCCAAGTTTCCAAACATGCTATGTCACATGAATATGTCAATCTCTCACAAGTGAATGTACCAATCTCATATGTCTCTCACTCATTGGCTAATGATCCAAAGTTTCAAGTGATGTTATGACTATCAAAATACCAATCTCAAAGTAAAGATCAAAGTAATGCAAATGTGGTCAATGATCAAGTACGGGTGGCAAGTCTAGGGGCATAAGCCTAGCTCGACTCGATCCCGATGTATTGTTTTATGGGTGGCAAGTCTAGGGGCGTAAGCCTAGCTCGACTCGATCCCGAGGTATGAATTTATGGGTGGCAAGTCTAGGGGCATAAGCCTAGCTCGACTCGATCCCGATGTATGATTTATGGGTGGCAAGTCTAGGGGCATAAGCCTAGCTCGACCCGATCCCTGGGTGGCAGGTCTAGGGGCACAAGCCTAGCTCGACCCGATCCCAACATGACGATAAGTCATGTAAAGACCCACTGATCAGTAGGGGCCCGGGTACATTGTGACATATGTAATGACATTGAAGTAAAGAGGCAGGAAAGCAATGAAATCAATGAAAGTAATACACATGGTTTCCAAAGTGCAAAATGGTTACTTATTCATCTGATTATGCATATGCATTTGAGTTCCATTGAGTTCATTGAACTATTCCTATGTTGTATAGTTTCATTTGAGCCTTACATACTCAGTACATTCTTCGTACTGACCCCTTTCGGGGAACTTACCTTACATGTTGCAGGTGCAGTCACTAGTAGACCTACACCGTAGGATGACAATAACTGCAGATCATTGGTGAGCTCCAGTTAGTTCGGGGCTTCTCCGAGTCACAGTTGGTCATATGTTTTGGTATTATGCATAGTGTATAAATCGGGGACTTGTCCCGACTTTCAGTTGGTTTTGGTCAATGCATCTGTTAGAGGCTTTTGTAGACGTACGTGGGTATACAAATGTAAGATGGTATATGACATTTTGACTTGATGGCCTCAACGGTCGAGTTTCTCATATGTATATACGTCACATGTTCTATGATTTCTGATTTTAGCTTTTCCTGTTCCTATGGGATAGTAGTGTTTCGTGAGACATATATATGAAGGAATAAAAGGAAAGCTTGGTTCTCTCGGGCCTTATCGGCTTCGGGTGCCAATCACGTCCCGATGGGAATTCGGGATGTGACAAAAGTGGTATCAGAGCGGGTCGTTCTAAGGGTGTCTACAAAGCCGTGTCTGAGTAGAGTCTTGCTTATAGATGTGTTGCGCGCCACATTGATAAGCAGGAGGCTACGGGACATTTAGGAGTTGTTTCTTTTCTTCACTTCTAGATCGTGCAGTAGAGCCAAAGTTGTAGGTGGACATATATGTACATATTGACATTGGTTTTCTTTTGTATAGTCAACTGCTGAGTCTCAGACAAGATAAAGACAAAGGTGAGCAGGTTGATATGCCTGCCGAAGTAGAAATGAGTAAATCACCACTGACCAAGTTAGTCAAGGTAGAGCTGATATGGAAATTGTTATACGGGTCTCTCGTAGCCAAAAGATAGAGGAGTACCTGCAGAACCATCTATACATGCCACTGAACAGGATTTACGAAATGTAGTGCATATGTTGCCTCAGATAGTTGTTGTACAATGTCACAGGCGAGATGGCCTGATGACGAGTAATGATGGTGTGTCTAGGGTAGCTAGTCGTCAAACACAGGAGTTTTAGAAATCATACCCTCCCACGTTCACCGGGTCAGATTTGAATGAAGACCCATAGGACTTTATGAACTAAGTTAAAAAGGGTTCTAGATGTTATGCATATGACTGATCTACTGATGTAGTTTTAGATAGTTGGGAGGAATGTAAAATGGCATTCTGTGACTGTACCTCCCAAATGAGGTCAGAAAAGCTTATGTGGACCAATTGTTAAATTTGCCAAAGGACTATAAGTGTCAGGAAGTGTAGTTTTTAGTGTCCTAATTTGACTAGATACGCTCCAAACGTGATAACTGTGATGATCGATAGAGTGCATCAGTATAGAGACAGATGGATTGTACAATGGATATAGGCATTTTGCACACAATAATGAAAGACCAGAGGCAACAGAAAAGGACACAACTATTTGACAAAGGGTCGTTAAAGATGGCTATTCATGGCGTCCCAAGGAGAATTGAGGTGTCTTGGATGATTAGCAGACCGCCTAAATCATTATTTCTTTAATCTATAGTAAATGTTCTACCTCGATCCCAAGGGTTTAGAGACAGTCGGTTTGGCAAAGGGATCAAGCATAAGAACGAAGAAGGTAGAGACCAAATGTCGGTTGGGGCCAAATGTTGTTATTTGTGTGATATGTCGGGTCACAAAATGAGGCTTCTCCTGGTGAAGCTACATGTACCGTACACGTATTGATTGACCCATAGAGCATATGGTATTTTGTTAATTGCTGAAAAGTTAAAAGAACACCAAAATGACCAGTTATGTCACAGGAAGCCTACACATCAGTTGGTGAACTTATTGTAAGTAAAAGAGTATATCATAAGTGCATAGTCATTAATTGTGGTCATGAGATACTGGTTGATCTTATTGAGTTATAAAGGGGTTATGCCATAGTAGATGGCCGAACTAAGAAGTTATATTGTCATTATCCCCAAAGGAATATTTTGAATGGCCAGGAAAATGTATTCCCCATCTCACGGCAAAGAAAAGGATACTCTAAGGGATACATATGTCACTTAGTAAGAGTGAACGATATTAATGCGAAGCCCCCACCTCTTTAATTAGTCCGAGTGGTAAATGAATTCCCAGATGTATGAGTTGGTATGAATGTGACGGCAGGTACTCGGCCTATTTTTATTTTCATCATATAGCATGGCCTCTTCATATAGCATGGCCTGGTAGAGTTACGAGAATGACAGGAGAAAGTAAAAGACGTGTTGAATAAGGGATTCATAAGGCCTAGTACTACCCCTTGGGGTGCATCAGTGTCACTAGTAGAAAAAAAAATAATAATAACATGGCCTATTGAGAATGTGTGTTTACTATTGGCAACGGGATAAGAATAGTTTCCCCCCAAAGTTGATGATTTGTTTGATCAGTTACGGATAAATGAAATATATATGAACGATGATGATATACCCAAGGCAGCATTACAAACATGGTATGCTTATAAGTCTTAGTATGTCAATTGGGCTAGAGAATGCACCTGTAGTTTTATAGATTAATGAACAGGGCATTCAGGACACTTGTAAATGCGTGCGTGACCATATTCGTTGATGGTATTCAAAAAAAAAAATAAAAATCACAAGAGGACTATGCATTGTATAGGATGAAGAGATGAAAGTTGTCACACAAAAGATAGAAATGGTGAACAATTGGCTAAGGCCTACGATGCTTACAGAGATCCATCGATTTCTTGGGTTGATTAAATAGTATATGAGAATTGTGGAAGGATCTTCTTCTATCCCTACACCCTTAACAAAGCTTATACACAAGGCAATCAAGTTCCAGTAAAATAATGCACGTGAGAAAAGCTTTCAAGAGTGGAAAGATAAAGTAACTTCCACATCCGTTGTAGGTGCCTTCTGAAGGCATAAGAATATTATGCAATGTATGGTAATGCTTCCGGGGCTGGCCTCGGATGTATATTGATGTAGCATGATAAGGTAATAGCATATGCGTCACGACAGTTGCGGCCACATGAGAATACAAATTATTACTAAACACATGACCCTGAAGTAGCAGCAGTGATATTTGCTTTAACGTTATGGTGTCACTATTTGTAAGGGATTCATGTTGATATCAATGTAATATACTTAATTTGAGGTAGCGAAGGTGGCTTGAAATCTTAAAAGGTGAGGACATTGGTATCCTATATCATTTGGGAAAAGCAAATGGGGTAGTTGATACATTAAACTGCAAGGCAGTAGGAAGTGTGAATGGACAGCTCACAGAAAAGAAAGATATAGTCAGGAAATCTATATTAATGAGGCAATATGGGGTTTTGTTTCTTGAAACTCCAGAGGAAAGAATTATAGTGTCAAATGTGGTTGTTCATTGATATTGGAGGTAAAGGGAAAAGCAATATGTAAATTCCATTTTTAGTTCAATTGAAAAAAAAAATATGTACAGCACAGTCGACGAGAGTATTTGAGCAAACACAAGGGGGGAGTATTTTAACGCCAATGTAGATTGTGTGTACTGAGTATGGATGAGTTAAGAAACGTAAATGTGACAGAAGAACATTGTTCATGATAGTTGTTTGTTCGAAAACAACCAAAATACACCATGGTGTAGCAGAGATGTGTTGGTAAGAATATATGAGAAGCACATTGTAGAACTTGTAGTTCAATGTCCAAGCGGTCACTGACGACCATTATGGCATCAGAAGTCTGTATGTTTTATGCAATATATTACCCTCCCAGTTGGGAAGTGGAACATGAATAACATGGAATTAATTAAAGGGTTGTCTCGTACATTGCGAAGGTTGATTCCATATAAGTAATCATGAACTGGCTTACCGAGTCAACATATTTCCTACCAGTTAGGACCACCGATACAGATGAACGGTATGCAAAATTGTATGTTACAGAGATAATATGATTACATGAGACTCCACTCACTATTATATCACACAGGGGGGGTGCTCACTTTATTGCACAGTGCGGGTAAGTATTTCCAGTAAAGCATGAGTACACAGATAAATGTGAGTATGGCTGGTCATCCTTAAATGGATGGACAAACAGAATGTATGATAAGAACATGTGAAGATATGTCACGAGTTTGTACATTGGACATTAAAGGTAGTGGGGATGAATATCGATCGTCTAATGAAATTGCTTACAATAAAGATATCAAAAGGTACCTTACGAAGGTTTATATAAAAGGACATATAGATCATCCATTGGATGGGTTACGGTTGATGAAATTTTGCGTTGCCCAGGTCAAATTTTGTTCATCAAGCTATAGAGAAAGTGAAGGTGATATGACAGTAGCTACAAATAGCCCAAAGTCGGTATAAATCATATACCGATATTAGAAGTTGATAGTGTCACCAATGAAAAAAGATAATGAGATTCGGAAAGAAAGAGGAGTTGGCCAAAGATTTGGGCAACTTGCGTATCTATTATCACTAGTCTAGGAATTCTTCACAGTCCATTTAGTATTCTATATTTGATGCTCCGAAAGTGTATCGGAGGGTATAAAGTATTGTTGCCAGTGGAAATGTACATATTACCGAGGATCTCACACGTAAAAAGGTACATCGAGAAGTGAAAGAATTAAGAAAATACAGAAGTAGCTTCCGTAGGGGCACTATGGGAGAACTTAGTATATCGAAGAAATCACAAGGGAAATCGAAGCATTAATGAAATCTAAAGTACTTGTAATTGTGGTACATGGAAGGAAAAGTTAAAGATACAGAGTTGGAGTTATAAGTCTTTACAAGTGTTAAGTGTGAATATTATGATATGGAGAATTCACTTTGACTTAAGTGTTGCAATGAGACAGTGTTACTAACATTCGAGGATGAATGTTCCTAAGGGGGGAAGAATATAACACCCCGTACCTTCCTAACCCAATGTGATGACGATGAACAATGTATACTTGAGTGTCGAGAGCCACACGAATGTATTTGGTAATGTTATTGACAAGAAAATTAAAATTTGGCCTCGTACATGTGATTAGCCCTTCGTATGAGGTGTTTCGTGATTTTCATGGAGCATTTGTGGGGTCCAAAAAGAGGCTAAGAGAACCTTTAAACAAAGGATATTAAGGTTAAGAAGTAAGTTAAAGAATAGGATTTGAAGTATCTAACCAAACCCGCGAAGAAAAGTCGAAAAATGAAATTTTTGAAAAATTTAAGGGAAGGGCGCGTTGGGTAGCGTGCCACGCCGCTATGGGCTGAAATTTTCAGTCCAGAGGCAGTAAAGGGGCGCGCCAGGCAGCGTGCCACGCCGCCCCTGCGCACCTTTCAAAAGTTGAAAATTTTGTTTAAGTCCCAAGGGTTCCCGGGGACGTATTGAGCCGATTTTTACCACGATTCGTATACAACTATGAGAATATACATGAAATGAGTTAAATATTATATTGGTATGATAAAATTACTCGAGAATGAATTTGGTATCAAAATGACGATTTTACCCTTTTGGTCAAAATGGGTCATACGTGGCTAGAATCACTTGGTTTTTGGATGGCGGCTACGGATATGAATAGCATGAGTGGGAATATTATTGTAATACGTATGCGACGACTTAAATACGTGAAATTATTGATTTTATCGGGTTAAGTGAATTGGGCCCAAAAAGGACCCAAAAATGGAAAGAAGACATGGCCCATATGGGGATATTTGACCCATTCTTGCAAAAACATCTAGAACACCACATGGCATGCTATAGAGTGGCTAAGCATGGACTTGAGAGCCTATATAAAGGGCAAAAATGCTTATTTTATTCATTTGGAAAACACATGCCTTTGTAGATATTTTTTTCAACCCTTTCTTTTTCTCTCAAACCCTAAGAGGTCAAAGCTAACCTTTGGAGCAAGATCAACATCTTCCAAGCCTAGGTAAGTGATTATTGTCATGGATTAAAATATTATATGCATGGGAGAGTATGTGAATCTTGTTGGTTATGCTTGAAAGAGTTGAACATAGTACTTTGGGTTTTTGTACAAGATGTGCCATCCATGAGATTTGAACTTGAATTAGAACTTGTGCCTTTGATGAAAGATCATGGTATGGATAAAATATGAACGTTTGTGGTGTTATTTTTGTTGTTAACCTTGTTCTTGTCTATAAGTGTAAATTGTGGGATTTTGGCCGATATGTGCTATGAAGTGTATTAAGGTGAATTGATGGATTATTTGTGATGTGGTATGGATAAGGAGGTGTAAAAGAGAATTGTTATGGTGAAATGCAATGATTATTATGTATTGGTCAATGCTGGGAATATTGGAGGATTTTTGAAATAATGATGCTATCAATGGTTTTGTCAAGGGGAAATGACATGTTTCAAAGCAAACATGACCCCATTGATGTTATATGCATTTGTGAAGTAGTTGTGATTAATGTGAATTACATTATGTATTTGTGTTGTAGAGTGACACATAAAGAAGGAGCGGGACTATTGTATGCACATCTAGGACTTTATATCCGTATTGAGAGTACAAGGTATGTAAGGTTACTCTGTCCGTATCTTTTTGCGGCAAACAGTATCCACATTGCTAATTCACTAGTCCTATACCGAATTGTGCCAAGGTATCCTATATCCGTTTATCAATAGTCATTGCCATATATTTCCTACTCATGGATCATTTGTGAGTCTTATGTCTCACTATCATGGTTAATGTTCCAAAAGCTCAAACAAGGTTATGGTCCAATGTTCCAATAGTGGTTATGCTCATGTATCTTGTTATGAATGTTTGTCCAATGGTTCCAATGGTGTCATGTTTCCAATAATGTTTATTCACATGTTTTCTATTTTGATTATGGTTCCAAGTTTCCAAACATGCTATGTCACATGAATATGTCAATCTCTCACAAGTGAATGTACCAATCTCATATGTCTCTCACTCATTGGCTAATGATCCAAAGTTTCAAGTGATGTTATGACTATCAAAATACCAATCTCAAAGTAAAGATCAAAGTAATGCAAATGTGGTCAATGATCAAGTACGGGTGGCAAGTCTAGGGGCATAAGCCTAGCTCGACTCGATCCCGATGTATTGTTTTATGGGTGGCAAGTCTAGGGGCGTAAGCCTAGCTCGACTCGATCCCGAGGTATGAATTTATGGGTGGCAAGTCTAGGGGCATAAGCCTAGCTCGACTCGATCCCGATGTATGATTTATGGGTGGCAAGTCTAGGGGCATAAGCCTAGCTCGACCCGATCCCTGGGTGGCAGGTCTAGGGGCACAAGCCTAGCTCGACCCGATCCCAACATGACGATAAGTCATGTAAAGACCCACTGATCAGTAGGGGCCCGGGTACATTGTGACATATGTAATGACATTGAAGTAAAGAGGCAGGAAAGCAATGAAATCAATGAAAGTAATACACATGGTTTCCAAAGTGCAAAATGGTTACTTATTCATCTGATTATGCATATGCATTTGAGTTCCATTGAGTTCATTGAACTATTCCTATGTTGTATAGTTTCATTTGAGCCTTACATACTCAGTACATTCTTCGTACTGACCCCTTTCGGGGAACTTACCTTACATGTTGCAGGTGCAGGCACTAGTAGACCTACACCGTAGGATGACAATAACTGCAGATCATTGGTGAGCTCCAGTTAGTTCGGGGCTTCTCCGAGTCACAGTTGGTCATATGTTTTGGTATTATGCATAGTGTATAAATCGGGGACTTGTCCCGACTTTCAGTTGGTTTTGGTCAATGCATCTGTTAGAGGCTTTTGTAGACGTACGTGGGTATACAAATGTAAGATGGTATATGACATTTTGACTTGATGGCCTCAACGGTCGAGTTTCTCATATGTATATACGTCACATGTTCTATGATTTCTGATTTTAGCATTTCCTATTCCTATGGGATAGTAGTGTTTCGTGAGACATATATATGAAGGAATAAAAGGAAAGCTTGGTTCTCTCGGGCCTTATCGGCTTCGGGTGCCAATCACGTCCCGATGGGAATTCGGGATGTGACAATTTTCAAGTCACTACCTTATCCATTTTCAATTCATTAGTACACATTTCAAATAACTACACTTAACTATTTTCAAGTCACTCATTTACATTTCAAGTCACTACCCTTAACCATTTTCAAGTATCTAGTTCACATTTTCAAGTGACTACACTTAACAATTATCAAGTTATTAGTACACATACTTAACCGATTTCTGAGTCACTAGTTAACATTTCAAGTCACTACCCACAACCATTTTCAAGTTACTGATTGACATTTCAAGTTACTACACTTAATCATTTTCAAGTCACTAATTCACATTTCAAGTCACTACACTTAATCATTTTTAAGACATTAGTACACATTTCAATTAACTACACTTAACAATTTTCAAGTCACTAATTCACATTTCATGTCACTACCCTTAACCATTTTCAAGTGACTAATTAACATTTCAAGTAACTACACTTAATCATTTTCAAGTCACTAATTCACATTTCAAGTCACTACACTTAACCATTTTCAAGTCACTAATTCTCATTTCAAGTAACTACCTTAACCATTTTAAAGTCATTAGCACACATTTCAAGTAGCTACAGTTAACCATTTTCAAGTCACTACCTTATCCATTTTAAAGTCATTAGTGCACATTTCAAGTAATTACACATTTCAAGTAATTACACTTAACCATTTTTAAGTCACTAATTTAAATTTCAAGTCACAACCCTTAACCATTTTCAAGTAAACGATTCACATATCAAGTCACTACACTTAATCATTTTCAAGTCACTAATTCACTTTTCAAGTCAACGCACTAACCCTTTTCAAGTTACAAATTCACATTTTCAAGTGGCTATCTTACCCATTTTCAAGTTACTAGTTCTAATTTTTATGTGACAACACTTAACCATTTTAAGTTATTAGTACACATTTACAAGTGACTACACTTAATCATTTTCTAAGTCACTAGTTCACATTTCAAGTCACTACCCTTAACCCTTTTCAAGTAACTAATTCACATTTCAAGTAACTACACTTAATCATTTTAAAGTCACTAATTCACATTTCAAATAACTACACTTATCCATTTTCAAGTCATTCGTTTATATTTTCAAGTCACTACCTTATCCATTTTAAAGTCACTAATTTATATTTCAAGTCACAGCCCTTAACCATTTTCAAGTAAATAATTCACATTTCAAGTCACTACACTTAACCATTTTCAAGTCACTAATTCACATTTCAAGTCAATGCACTTAACCTTTTTCAAGTTAAAAATTCATATTTTCAAGTGGCGATCTTAACTATTTTCAAGTTACTAGTTCTAATTTTTATATGAATACACTTGACCATTTTCAAGTTATTAGTACACATTTACTAGTGACTACACTTAATCATTTTCTAAGTCAATAGTTCACATTTCAAGTCACTACCCGTAACCCTTTTCAAGTAACTATACTTAATAATTTTCAAGTCACTAATTCACATTTCAAATAACTACACTTAGCCATTTTCAAGTCATTAGTTTATATTTTCAAGTCACTACCTTATCCATTTTCAAGTCATTAGTACACATTTCAAATAACTACACTTAACTATTCTCAAGTCGCTAATTTACATTTCAAGTCACTTCCCTTAACCATTTTCAAGTAACTAATTCACATTTTAAGTCACTACACTTAACCATTTTCAAGTCACTAGTCAATATTTCAAGTCAATGCACTTAACTATTTTCAAGTGACTACCTAAACCATTTTCAAGTAGCTACTCTTAACTATTTTCAAGATATTAGTACACATTTTCAAGTGATTAAACTTAACAATTTTCTAAGTCACAGGTTCACATTTCAAGTCACTACCCTTAATCATTTTCAAGTCACTAATTCACATTTCAAGTCACTATACTTAATCATTTTCAAGTCATTAGTACACATTTCAAATAACCACACTTATCAATTTTCAAGTTTCTAATTCACATTTCAATTCACTACACTTAACCACTTCCATGTCATTACATTAACTATTTTCAAGTCATTAGTACACATTTCAAGTAACTACACTTAACCATTTTCATGACATTAGTTTACATATTCAAGTCACTACCTTATCCATTTTCTGGTCATTAGTGCACATTTCAAATAACTACGCTAAACCATTTTCAAGTCACTAATTTACATTTCAAGTCACTACCCTTAACCATTTTCAAGTAACTAATTCACATTTCAAGTCACTCCATTAAATCATTTTCAAGTTACTAGTTCACATTTCAAGTCAATGCACTTAACCATTTTCAAGTGACTACCTTAACAATAATATAGTTACTAGTTCAAATTTTCAAATGACTACATTTAACCATTTTCAAGTTTGTAGTTCATATTTTCAAGTGACTACACTTAACCATTTTCAAGTTATTAGGACACATTTTAAATTGACTACACTTAAACATTTTTTAAGTCACTAGTTCACATTTCAAGTCACTTCCCTTAATCATTTTGAAGTCACTAATTCACATTTCAAGTCGCTACACTTAAATATTTTCAAGACATTAGTCACATTTCAAATAACAACACATCCCTTTTCAAGTCATTATTTTACATTTTGAAGTCACTACATTATCCATTTTAAAGTCATTAGTACACATTTCAAGTAACTACATTTAACCATTTTCAAGTTATTAGTTTACATTTTCAAGTCACTACCTTATCCATTTTCAAGTCATTAGTAAAAATTTCAAATAAGTACACTTAACCATTTTCAAGTCACTAATTTACATTTCAAGTCACTACCCTTAACCATTTTCAAGTAACTAATTCACATTTCAAGTCACTACACTCAACAATTTTTAAGTCACTAGTTCACATTTCAAGTCAATGCACTTAACCATTTTCAAGTGACAACCTTAACCATTTTCAAGTTACTAGTTCACATTTTCAAATGACCACACTTAACCGTTTTCAAGTTTCTAGTTCACATATTCAAGTGACTATACTTAACTAGTTTCTAAGTCACTAGTTCACATTTCAAGTCACCATCCTTAACCATTTTCGAGTAACTAATTCACATTTCAAGTATCTCAACTTAATCGTTTTCAAGTTACCAATTCACATTTCAAGTCACTACACTTAATAATTTTCATGTTATTAGTACACATTTCAAATAACTACACCTATCCATTTTCAAGTCATTAGTTTACATTCTCAAGTCACTTCTTTATCCATTTTCAAGTCATTTGTACACATTTCAAATAACTACACTTAACTATTTTCAAGTCACTAATTTACATTTCAAGTCACTACCCTCAAACATTTTCAACTAACTAATTTATATTTCAATTTACTACACTTAACCATTTTCAAGTCACTAGTTAATATTTCAAGTAAATGCACTTAACTATTTTCAAGATACAAATTCACATTTTCAAGTGACTACCTTAACCATTTTCAAGTGGCTAAAGTTAACCATTTTCTAAGTCACTAGTTCAAATTTCAAGTCACTACCCTTAACCATTTTCAAGTCACTAATTCATATTTCAAGTAACTACACTTAATCATTTTTAAGTAACTAATTCATATTTTAAGTCACTATACTTAATCATTTTCAAGTCATTAGTACACATTCAAATAAATACTCTTAACCATTTTCAAGTCACTTATTCACATTTCAAGTCGCTACCCTTAACCATTTTCAAGTAACTAATTGCCATTTCAAGTTACTACACTTAACCATTTTTAAGTCATTTGTACACATTTCAAATAACTACGCTTAACCACTTTCAAGTCACTAATTTACATTTCAAGTTACTACCCTTATCCATTTTCAAGTTCCTAATTCACATTTCAAGTCGGTATTCTTAACCATTTTTAAGTTACTAATTCTTATTTCAAGTCACTACCTTATCCATTTTTAAGTCATTAGTACACATTTCAAGTAACTACACTTAACCATTTTCAAGTTATTAGTTTACATTTTAAAGTAACTACCTTATACATTTTCAAGTCATTAGTAAAAATTTCAAATAACTTCACTTAACCATTTTCAAGTCACTAATTTACATTTCAAGTCACTACCCTTAACCAGTTTCAAGTAACTAATTCACATTTCAAGTCATTACACTTAACAATTTTTAAGTCACTAGTTCACATTTCAAGTCAATGCATTTAACCATTTTCAAGTGACTACCTTAATCATTTTCAAGTTACTAGTTCACATTTTCAAATGACCACATTTAACTGTTTTCAAGATCCTAGTTCACATTTTCAAGTGATTATACTTAACCAATTTCTATGTCTCTAGTTCACATTTCAAGTCACCACCCTTAACCATTTTCGAGTAACTAATTCACATTTCAAGTATCTACACTTAATGATTTTCAAATTACCAATTCACATTTCAAGTCACTACACTTAATAATTTTCATGTCATTAGTACACATTTCAAATAACTACACCTATCCATTTTCCAGTCATTAATTTACATTTTCAAGTCACTTCTTTATCCATTTTCAAGTCATTTGTACACATTTCAAATAACTACACTTAACTATTGTCAAGTCAATAATTTACATTTCAAGTCACTACCCTTAACTATTTTAGACTAACTAATTTACATTTAAAGTCACTACACTTAATCATTTTCAAGTCACTAGTTAATATTTCAAGTAAATGCACTTAACTATTGTCACACCCCAAATCCCATTGAGGCGGATTGGCACCCATAGCCGATAAGGCCCTAGAGAACCAAACTTTACCTATGTCCTTTCCTACTCATGCCACAAGAAATACCTTCTGTCACGCAAGAACATAAAAGACTGATAATGAAGATCATGGAACATGTAATGTATATACATATGTGAAACTTGGCCGTCAGGGCCACCAAGTCAAAATTCCCATATGTCTCTTACATCCATACACCCACATACGTCTACAAAAGCCTCTAACAGATGCATTTACCAAAACCAACTGAAAGTCGGGACAAGTCCCCACTTTATACAACATGTACAGTACCAAAACACATATACAAATGTGACTTGGAGAGCCCCGAACCAACTGGAGCTCACCAAAGATCCGTAAATAACTCGCAACCTACTGTGGAGGCCTACTAGCACTTGCACCTGCAGCAAGTAAGGTAAGTCCCACAAGGGACGTCAGTATGAAGAATGTACTGAGTATGTAAGGCTCATAAGAAACTATATGATACGTAAATACATCCGTGAACTCAAATACAAATGAATAAACAATATAGACATGTCACTATTTTGTATATTGGGAACCATGTGTATTGGTTTCATTATTTCTCTTTGCTTCTTTACTTACATGCTTATTCATCATCACTCGTGTCATAGTGTACCCGGTCCCCAACTGATCAATGGGTCTTTACATAACATAACGTTATGTTGGGATCGGCTCGAGCTAGGCTTATGCCTCTAGAGCTACCACCCATAAATTAAAGCTTCGGGTTCGGCTCGAGCTAGGTTATTACCTCTAGAGCTGCCACCCATAAATCAAAACTTCGGGTTTAGCTCGAGCTAGGTTATTACCTCTAGAGCTGCCACCCATAAATCAACTTATTAGGTTCGGCTCGAGCTAGGTTATTACCTCTAGAGCTACCTCTTGTCAGAATCGGTCCGAGCTAGGCTTATGCCTCTAGGACTACCCCCTGATCCAATAATCTCGGGATCGGCTTGAGCTAGGCTTTTGCCCACAAAGCTACCACCTATACTTCATCATTAACCACATGTGCATTACATCATTCATTACTTTCGAGATTGATACAATGATAGTCATAACCTTATTGGAAACATAATATGATTGGAACCATTGGACAATAATCAATGAATGAGATACATGTGTATAACCACTACTGGAACTTTGGAACACAACCTTATTGGGCTTTTGGAACACTAGGAAATGAATATGAGACATATGATTCACAATTGATCAACAAGTAGGAAACAGGTGATAATAACCATTGGTAACCAGAAATAGGATACCTTAGCACACTTTGGAATAGGACAAGTGTAACGTCAATGTGAATACTATATGCTGCAGAAAGATACGGACAGAGTAACCTTACATACATTCATTTCCAGTATGATTACACTCAATCCTATACGTGAATACGATAGCCCATCTTCTTCCTTACGTCTTACTCCACAACACAAGTACATATCAGAGCTTACATTAGCAACTAGTTACTATACAGGCGTACAAGACGACAATGAACCATATAACTGCCGTATAATGTCATTTCCCCCTTATAACATGATCCACTACATTATCATATCGACAACACCATAACATTACCGTCACGACCCGAATCCCATTCGGACCAGACTGGCACCCGGAGCTGATGAGGCTCGAGAGAACCAATCTTTGCTCATATATATTCTCATATGTATATTCGTGTATGAATATCACTTTATCTGATGTAATTAAATATCAATAGCGGAATTCATGGCAATATGTGCAATATATGAAACTTTGGCCATTACGGCCATTGCGTCAAAGTGAACGTACGTGTCTTATAATCAGCTACCCACATAGGTCTACAAAGCCTCTACAGATACATGACTATGACAAACCTAGAGTCGGGACACACCCCACTCTGTACTCATATATAATCTCAAACCAATATGCATAATGACTCGGAAAAGCCCCGGATCAACTGGAGCTCACCAACAATCTGCGGATATCTCGTCGCCTACCGCGGAGATCAACTAACACCTGTGCCTGCAGCATGTAAGGTAAGTCCTCTGAGATGGGTCAGTACGAAGAAAGTACTGAGTATGTAAGGCCATATGAAACTATAGTAATACATAAGTACTTCCAAGAAATTAAGCATAAGGGAAATAATCAATATGGATAGACCTCCAACCTGAATGTACGGAACCTTGTTCATTACTTGTATTACTTCATTACTTTATTACTTGGTCATTCAGTCGCAACATCATCATTCTTATCACAACCTCCATATTTATATATTCGTATCCATGCAAGGGACGTAGTTTCATTTCTTATATAACAGTCTTTCTTATTATTAACTCAACTAGTTAGTGATTCATAATACCTTATAGATCATCACCTTATAAGTATATAATACCGGGCCTCCACCTTTGGTGGGATATAATATATATGTATATAGTACCGGGCCTCCACCTTTGGTGGGATATAAAATATATGTATATAGTACTGGGCCTCCACCTTGGTGGGATATAATATATGTGTATATAGTACCGGGCCTCCATCTTTGGTGGGATATAAAATATATGTATATAGTACCGGGCCTCCACCTTGGTGGGATATAATATATATGTACCGGGCCTCCACCTTTGGTGGGGTATTATATATATGTACCGGGCCTCCACCTTTGGTAGGATATAATATATATGTACCAGGCCTCCACCTTTGGTGGGATATTATATATATGTACCGGGCCTCCACCTTTGGTGGGATATCATAAGCAACACAACATAATCTTGGGACTTATTCCCTCTTGAACTTCTACCCTTTAGATTATGATCCATACTCAATGTAACATATAGTAACCATACGTACATTACTTCTCTACACATCCTATATCCTTTTCGTAGTTATGAGAGTAACACATTAAAGATCATGACATTAATTGAAGCACACTCTTAAATATATGTTACTTCACTACTTTACTTCATGAGATTGACATCTTCACTTATGAAAAGTAATTATATTAACTTGCACATCACCTCTCTTATTACTCTTATGAGATTGGTACAAGGATATTCATAATAATATTGGACTTTGGAACATGACATGATTGGAGAATGCTTTTCAAGAATAACTAGATTCTAGTTACACCTTACCCTCTTTGTAGTAGCTATGAACATACCATTATGAGGACTTTGGACCCATGTCCATAATTAAGTAACTAATGAAAAACAAGGACTAATGAATGAGGGATACGTGACTTAGGAACGAATAGGTTCTCCTTATGTCGTCACTTTCCTTGTAACAGTTTCTTTTAGTAGTTACAACAACATTATGAGAGCTTAGGCATTTTAGTTCATGGATAGGAGACATATGAATACCAATCGGTCAATGAATAAGAAACGTGTGGATAGCAATATACATCAAACCTGAATGAGATACCTTAGCATATTTTGGAATAGGACAAGTGAAATGTCAATATGAACATTATGTGCTGCAGAAGGATACGGACAGAGTAACCTTACATACCTTTACTTCCAAGTATGAATTCACAATAGTCTAGCTTCTTCCTTACGTCTTACTCTACAATACAAGTTCATTCCGGAACTCACATTAGAAATTAATCACTATACAGGCGTACAAGACGACAATGAACTATGTGTCTACCATATAACATCATATCATACCTTACAATACATTCCACTGCATTTCCATACCAACAACACCTTAACATTACACACATTGACCAAGATTTCGTATAACAATAGCATTTCGCATCACACTTACCCTTTATGCCTTCTCATTTCCATTCCGTCACATTTACGGTTATCAATTTGCCTCCTAAAAACATATGAACAACCATACACATTTAATACAGTACAACATGCCTTCATACGACACTTTAAGGTCATTAAAACGACATCACAAGTTGATTATTACATCCATGAAGGGTATAGGGGTTTCGGGGGTCCAAAGGGATGCAAAAACAAGCAATTCGTAGTTCTGGGCCTATCCTATAAGCCACATGAGCCCGCAGGTGGATGAAATGCGTCCTCAGGTGACCTTTGGCAGTAGCCAGAGGCACCTGCGTTGGCACCTGCGCCCGCAGGTGCTTCGTCTGCGAGGGCGTGCCCGTTTCGGCCAAAAAGGGTCTCTTTTTGGTCTTTTCATGCAATGAATGGTCCATGATCATAACCAAACTTATTTTGACATTTTTTTGATCATATTAAACACAATCATTCATCCATGGTATCACAACACACAATAACATCACCAAAATGACACTTTACGGTCAATACGCCACCAAAACTATAACCAATTTCACAATAAAAATTCCAAATGTTACGCACAAGAATAAAACAAGGTAAGAATATAATAACATCTCACATTTCAATATTTACTCCACTAATTTCACTTTCTTCAAAACCACAAGTGCATAGTCAAGTTTACAAGACAATCCATCCTCCGATTTAGCTAAAATAGCCTATTTTTCACATAGTGAATTTCTCAATACTTTATAAACATAAACAACATCATATACACCATATTACATGATTATAATATGTTAAACCATGAGAATAAATACTTACCAAGTTTGAAAGATGATGGTCTTGACCAAGGGGATGAAGGCTTAGGGTTTGAGTTGAGAGAAAAATGTTGTAGAAATTTCTAGAAATGGCGTGGTGTCCAAATGAATGAAAAGTCTGATTTTTCATGCTTTATATAGGCCCTAAAGTCTCTTGTTATCCAATCCTCAACATTAAATATCATGTTTGAATGGGTCAAATGGAAGAATGGATCTTTTTCTCCATTTGGGCCATGCATTTGGGCTTAAATTGAGCCCATTTGCCTATATTAATTTGGACCAACAAGTTCATGTACAAATCCTCTAAAATCTCATTCATGTTTAATTAATTCCATGTATATCACGGGAATCAATTTGGTTCGAAAATCTATGGGGTGTTACACCTACAACGAAGGTCTAATCCCATGTACTAGGCCCAATATCCATTACCTCATCAATAACATTATAAAATACATATTTTGGCTCTCGACACTTAAGTAAACATTGTTCAACGTCATCAAGTAGGTTTTGTTAGGTACGGGGTGTTACATTCTTCCCCCCTTAGGAACATTCGTCCTCGAATGTTAATAACGTCGTCTCATGTGTACCAAATGTATCTCTATACATATACTCATATAGATACTTATTTAGTTTTTCTCCACTTCAGTTCGCTTGTTCCTCTATATGAAAATGAAAAAAACCATGCTTACATTCACTTGGGTCCCCACCTTCTTCTGAGAAGATTTTCACAAATGTGTTAACTTGGTAAGCCTATCAACTATTACTCTTATGGCATCACATTTGTTTCTAACTAAAAAGAATCTCTGCATAGCTTATAACCTTTGTATTCCAAACACTTTACCTTTACTCGTTATCACTTCGACTACTGAAGTATAACTTTTGTAATATTCTTTTCATGTGATCTTATCAACAAGTCGCTTTCAAATCGTGGTACATATTTATTACTCCCTACAAATGGCATATCGTGAATGATGTGCCTCACCATAATGCATTTCTTTAGCTCATATATATATATATCCAATACATAAAATCTTCCCGACACTTCAATCCGTTGCCTATAATTAATGCACATTCTCGCCGTGTCATCCCTCATCGATACAATTTACACTGGTACGCCCTACGGGGGTAGACTAGTATCTTTCACATTAGTAGCTTTAACATTAGTATCCTCCACTCTGACTGAGTGACATACGTACCCTTTCATTCAAGAAAATCCTTGTTCGTCAATCTATCGTGGCCTAATAAAAAGCCAGCCAAGTCATACCCGTGGTAACATTACAATCTATCATATCCATCTCAGTAAGATTAGTCACTGTAACGTGATCACAATATTTACTATACAATTGCGACATACTCTTTTAGCTATAATAAATTCCTCAACTGGTGTGGACGCCCCAACTAACTTGACTATTAATTCTAGTGTTCCTTCAAATTTTTCCCGCAGTCAAATAGAGTAACATCTGATAGGGTAGAACCCAGATCAATTGTTGCATATTCATTAGGTAAAAATATAGATAACGTACCTGTCACCATATCAAGGAGAGCCTCCGAATTCTGTTGATCCCATAGGTCGTGTTATACTACCCGTGGCCCTCTGTGGACACTCTCGCTTCACGTGCCCTGGCTTTTTACACCAAAAGCAAACATCCATCTCAAACCAGCATTCACTTGAATGAAACTTTCCGCAGCGCTGGCACAGCTGACGAGAAGACCTCGATTGGCCCATACTTCCTTGTCCTCTATACCCTACTGTCTGTGAACCCCGAGTCTTACTACTTTGCCCGGCTTGACCACCTCTAAACCTACGCAATTGATATGGATTACCTGCTGTCTGATAAGAAACTGATGGTCTGGGCGGTGTAGGAATAATTTGGGGCCTACATCCTCCTTGGGACGCCATGAACTGTCCCACAGATTTCGCCCTCTTTGATGGCCCTTCTTCAAATTCTTGTATCCTTCTCCTTTGACTTTGATCCTCCATCTTTTGCGCGAAGGCTTGTATTCTAGCTATATCCATATCTTTATTTAATGCAGCAATGGTACAGTCTCTTACCAAGTAGGGCTCCAATCTGTCTACATACCGATGAACTTTATCGGCCATAGTCGCTACCATATGAGGAGCGTATCTAGCCAACGAATTAAACCGAAGACTGTACTCCCTGACGCTCATATTTCCTTGACGAAGATTTAAAAACTGATCCGTACGAGCCTCGCAGACCTCGTAAGGAAGGTAATGATCAAGGAATGCCACCTTGAATTCCTCCCAACTAGCTGGATTTGCACCGATACCTCTGGATCATTTCCAATCTTCGTACCATAATATAGCCTCTCCTTTCAGTCTATATGCTGCAAGCTCCACTATTTCTACACCAGTCACATGCATAATATCTAGAGCCCTTTGAATTTGATCTATAAAATCTTGCAGATCTTCATTAAGATCAGACCCGGTAAATATGGGAGGATCCAATTTCAGGAAATCCTGTGTCCGCCGACTAGCTATCCTAGCCGCACCATCATCACTTGTCACTAGACCAAATCGTCCTTGACTTTGGGCAACAATTATCTGAGTCAACATTTGCACCGTATTTTTAAAGTCCTGTAACTCCTGCCTAGTAACATTAACAGGCGATTCTGGGGATACTTCCCTCCTTTGTGGCATCCCTGGAGAAGGGGGAGGAGAAAGTGCCCATGATGTAAACTCAGTTTTAACCCCATATTGACTAGTTGGGTTAGGTGGTGATTTTCGAATTCCTTCTCCCGCATGCATATCTACCTGCTTATCTTTTCCCATACCTTGTCCTGTAAAAAGAAAACCAATTACAATGGTCAGATGTAATCCCAACTATGACAATGGCTCTATTGCACGATCTAGAATGAAGAAATGAAACAACTCCTAAATGTCCCGTAGCCTCCTACTTATAAATGTGGCGCGCAACACATCCATAAGCAAGACTCTACTCAGACACGGCTTTGTAGACACACTTAGACCGACCTGCTCTGATACCACTTTTGTTATGACCCAAATCCCATTCGGATCGGACTGGCACCCGGAGCCGATGAGGCTCGAGAGAACCAATCTTTGCTCATATCTATTCTTATATGTATATTCGTGTATGAATATCACTTTATCTCATGTAATTAAATATCAATAGCGGAATTCATGGCAATATGTGCAATATATGAAACTTTGGCCATTAGGGCCATTGCGTCAAAGTGAACGCACATGTCTTATATTCAGCTACCCACATAGGTCTACAAAGCCTCCACAGATACATGACTATGACAAACCTAGAGTCGGGACACACCCCGCTCTATACTCATATATAATCTCAAACCAATATGCATAATGACTCGGAAAAGCCCCGGATCAACTGGAGCTCACCAACAATCTGCGGATATATCGTCGCCTACCACGGAGATCTACTAATACCTGTGCCTGCAACATGTAAGTTAATTCCCCCGAGAGGGGTCAGTACGAAGAAAGTACTGAGTATGTAAGGCCATATGAAACTATAGTAATACATAAGTACTTCCAAGAAATTAAGCGTAAGGGAAATAATCAATATGGATAGACCTCCAACCTGAATGTGTGGAACCATGTTCATTACTTCTATTACTTCATTACTTGGTCATTCAGTCGCAGCAGCATCATTCTTATCACAACCTTCATATTTATATATTCGTACCCACGCAAGGGACGTAGTTTCATTTCTTTTATAACTGTCTTTCTTATTATTCACTAAACTAGTTAGTGATTCATAATACCTTATAGATCATCACCTTCTAAGTATATAATACCGGGCCTCCACCTTTGGTGGGATATAATATATATGTATATAGTACCGGGCCTCTACCTTTGGTGGGATATAAAATATATGTATATAGTACCGGGCCTCCACCTTTGGTGGGATATAAAATATATGTATATAGTACCAGGCCTCCACCTTGGTGGGATATAATATATATGTACCGGGCCTCCACCTTTGGTGGGATATTATATATATGTACCGGGCCTCCACCTTTGGTGGGATATAATATATATGTAACGGGCCTCCACCTTTAGTGGGATATAATATATATGTACCGGGCCTCCACCTTTGGTGGGATATAATATATATGTACCGGGCCTCCACCTTTGGTGGGATATCATAAGCAACACAACATAATCTTGGGACTTATTCCCTCTTGAACTTCTACCCTTTAGATTATGATCCATACTCAATGTAACATATAGTAACCATACGTACATTACTTCTCTACACATCCTATATCCTTTTCGTAGTTATGAGAGTAACACCTTAAAGATCATGACATTAATTTAAGCACACTCTTAAATATATATTACTTCACTCCTTTACTTCATGAGATTGACATCTTCACTTATGAGAAGTAATTATATTAACTTGCACATCACCTCTCTTATTACTCTTATGAGATTGGTACAAGGATATTCATAATAATATTGGACTTTGGAACATGACATGATTGGAGAATGCTTTTCAAGAATAACTAGATTCTAGTTACACCTTCCCCTCTTTGTAGTAGCTATGAACATACCTTTATGAGGACTTTGGACCCATGCTCATAATTAAGTAACTAATGAAAAACAAGGACTAATGAATGAGGGATACGTGACTTAGGAACGAATAGGTTCTCCTTATGTCGTCACTTTCCTTGTAACAGTTTCTTTTAGTAGTTACAACAACATTATGAGAGCTTAGGCATTTTAGTTCATGGATAGGAGACATATGAATACCAATCGGTCAATGAATAAGAAACGTGTGGATAGCAATATACATCAAACCTGAATGAGATACCTTAGCATATTTTGGAATAGGATAAGTGAAATGTCAATATGAACATTATGTGCTACAGAAGGATACGGACAGAGTAACCTTACATACCTTTACTTCCAAGTATGAATTCACAATAGTCTAGCTTCTTCCTTACGTCTTACTCTACAATACAAGTTCATTCCGGAACTCACATTAGAAATTAATCACTATACAGGCGTACAAGACGACAATGAACTATGTGTCTACCATATAACATCATGTCATACCTTACAATACATTCCACTGCATTTCCATACCAACAACACCTTAACATTACACACATTAACCAAGATTTCGTATAACAATAGCATTTCGCATCACACTTACCCTTTATGCCTTCTCATTTCCATTCCGTCACATTTACGGTTATCAATTTGCCTCCTAAAAACATATGAACAACCATACACATTTAATACAGTCCAACATGCCTTCATATGACACTTTAAGGTCATTAAAACGACATCACAAGTTGATTATTACATCCATGAAGGGTATAGGGGTTTCGGGGGGCCAAAGGGATGCAAAAACAAGCAATTCGGAGTTCTGGGCCTATCCGCTAAGCCACATGCGCCCGAAGGTGGATGAAATGCGTCCTAAGGTGACCTTTGGCAGTAGCCAGAGGCACCTGCGCCTGCAGGTGCTTCGTCTGCGAGGGCGGGTGCCCGTTTTGGCCAAAAAGGGTCTCTTTTTGGTCTTTTCATGCAATGAATGGTCCATGATCATAACCAAACTTATTTTGACATATTTTTGATCATATTAAACACCAAAATTCATCCATGGTCTCACAACACACAATAACATCACCAAAACGACACTTTACGGTCAATACGCCACCAAAACTATAACCAATTTCACAATAGAAATTCCAAATGTTATGCACAAGAATAAAACAATGTAAGACTATAATAACATATCACATGTCAATATTTACTCCACCAAGTTCACTTTATTCAAAACCACAAGTGCATAGTCAAGTTTACAAGACAATCCATCCTCCGATTTAGCTAAAATAGCCTATTTTTCACATAGTGAATTTCTCAATACTTTATAAACATAACCAACATCATATACACCATATTACATGATTATAATATGTTAAACCATGAGAATAAATACTTACCAAGTTTGCAAGATGATGGTCTTGACCAAGGGGATGAAGGCTTAGGGTTTGAGTTGAGAGAAAAATGTTGTAGAAATTTCTAGAAATGGCATGGTGTCCAAATGAATGAAAAATCTGATTTTTCATGCTTTATATAGTCCCTCAAGTCTCTTCTTATCCAATCCTCAACATTAAATATCATGTTTGAATGGGTCAAATGGAAGAATGGATTTTTTTCTCCATTTGGGCCATGCATTTGGGCTTAAATTGATCCCATTTGCCTATGTTAATTTGGCCCAAAAAGTTCATGTACAAATCCACAAAAATCTCATGAATGTTTAATTAATTCCATGTATATCACGGGAATCAATTTGGTTCAGAAATCTATGGGGTGTTACACCTCCTACGAAGGTCTAATCCCATGTACTCGGCCCAATATCCATTACCTCATCAATAACATTACAAAATACATACTTTTGGCTCTTGACACTTAAGTAAACATTGTTCAACGTCGTCAAGTAGGGTTTGGTAGGTACGGGGTGTTACAATTATACACATTGACCAAGAGATCATACATCAATAGCATTTCACACTACACTTTCCCTTTACGCTTTTCTCTTTTTCTTTCCGTAATAATTACTCCTTCCTAACAACATATGAACAACCATCCATACTTAATATAGTCCAACATACCACCATTCGACACATTGAAGTCATTAAAACGACATCACAAGTTGAGAATTACATCCAAAAAGGGTATAGGGGCCTTTGGGGATCAAGACGATGCAAAAACATACAAAATCGAACCTGGGTATGACCTGCGAAGACACATGCACCCGCAGGTGGCTTGTGGCATATGCCAGAGGCACCTACATTGGCATCTGCGCCCGCAGGTGCCCTCGTTTGCGGGGGCGGATGCCCGTTTTGGTCTGAAATGGTCTCTTTTGGGTCTTTTAATGCAATGAATGATCCATGATCATAAATAAACTTATTTTGACATATTTTTGATCATATTGAATGCCAATAATCATTCATGGTCTCACAACACACATAAAAAACACCCAAAACTTCACTTTTTGGTCAATACGCCACCAAATCCATAACCGATTTCACAATAACAATTCCAAACATTTTACACAAGGACAAAACAAGGTAAGACTATAATCACATCTCACATGACAATATTTAATCCATCAAGTTCACTTCCTTCAAGACCAAAAGTACATATTCAATTTTACAAGACAAAACCATCCTCCGATTTAACAAACATGCAATATTACACCCATAGTGAATTCTCAATACACCACCAACATAACCAACATCATATAAGCACCCTCTCATGCACATAATATATTAAACCATGATCACAACCACTTACCAAGTCTTGCAAGTTGATGATCTTGGCCAAAGGAATGAGGGCTTAGGGTTCTTGAGAGCAAGGAAATGTTGTGAATATTCTAGACAAAGCATGAGAGTCCAAATGAAATAAAAGTCTGATTTTATTTCTTTATATAGCCCCTCAATTCACTCTTATCCCTTTCTTAGTATTAAATGCAAGGTTTGGTTGGTCAAATGGAAGAATATTGGACGAATGGGTCAAATTCCCATGTTGGGCCATATCTTTCTTATGATTTTGGGCCTCATTTGGGCCCAATGGTACAAGACTTATTAATGCCCACAATTTAATGTATAATTCATCAAATCCCTTATGTTTCCATATTTCCACAAATGTTATGGTAGTCAACTAGACTCAGAAATGTATGGGGTGTTACATTCTTCCCCCCTTAGAAAATTCGTCCTCGAATGTTAATGACATTATTCAAAGTAAACAATCACAAGTCTAGGAGCATTTTTCATATCATCATATAGGTATATACTCAAAGCTCATAAATACTTACTTGTCACTGTTTTGATCTTATATCGTTAGTCTGTTCTTCCCTTTGGAACAATTGAGGGTACTTGGATTTCATTATTTCTTCAGCTTCCCATGTGACCTCTTCTATCTGCTGATTTCTCCAAAGTACCTTTACGGATGCTATATCATTATTTCTTAACCTCTTCACTTGTCTATCCAAAATGGCAATAGGTATCTCCTCATAGGTAAGATCCTCTATAACCTGTACATCGTCAATAGGAGTAAAACGAGATGGATCTCCTATGCACTTTCAAAGCATCAAAACATGGAATACTGGATGAACTGTGGCAAGTTCTTGGGGTAGTGCCAACTCATATGCAACCTGTCCAAATCTTCTGATTATTTCATATGGGCCTATATAACGTGGACTCAATTTCTCTTTCTTTCTGAACCGCATTACCCCTTTCATTGGTGACACCTTCAGAAATACCCAATCACCTATGGCGAATTCAAGTCCTCTTCCTCTAACATCGGCATATGACTTGTGTTGACTCTGGGCCATTTGTAATCGCTGTTGAATCACTTTAACTTTCTCTATAGCCTGATAAACGAGATCTGGCCCAAGTAAAGAAGTTTCACCCGCTTCAAGCCATCCAATTGGTGATCTATATTTCCTTTCGTACAAAGCTCTATAAGGTGCCATTTTAATACTTGAATGATAGCTATTGTTGTAAGAAAATTCAATAAGAGTCAAATGGTCATCCTAATTGCCTTGAAAATCTAACGCACAAGCTCGTAGCATATCTTCAAGTGTTTGAATAGTACGTTCTGCTTGTCCATCTGTTTGAGGATGGAAAGCCGTACTCAAATTCAGCTGTGTACCCAAACTCTGCTGAAAAGATCTCCAAAAATGCACAGTATACTGAGCTCCTCTATTTGATATAATGGAGATCGGAATCCCATGTAACCGTACTATTTCTTTAACATACAATCTTGCATAATCCTTAGCTGTATAGATGGTCTTGACTGGTAGAAAATGTGCAGACTTGGTAAACCTGTCAACTATGACCCATATAAAATCAAATTTTCGCAATGTACGAGGCAAACCTGTGATAAAGTCCATATTAATCATATCCCATTTCTAGACTGGAAGATTGATACATTGCATGTAACCTCCTGGTTTCTGATGCTCTACTTTCACTTGTTGACAATTCGAGCATTGAGCAACAAATTCTGCAATGTTCTTCTTCATATTTCCCCACCAATACACTTCTTTTAAATCATGGTCCATTTTAGTAGCACCCGGATGAATAGAATAGCGGGAGTGATGAGCCTCTGTCATAATTCGTTTCCTTAGCTTATCTACATCCGGTACACATAATCTTTCTTGACATTGAAGTACCCCTTCTCGTGTAAGATCGAAGGCCGTAGTCAGACCCTGTTGTACATTCTTTTTCAGCTGCAATAACATAGAATCCTCAAACTGCTTCTCTTTTACTTCAGCTATTAAGGAGGATTCCGCTGCATTTTGCACAATAACTCCATCATCTGAGGATTCAATAAGGAGAACTCCCAAGATGGATAGTTGATGTATATCTTTGATTATCTTCTGCTTTTCAGTCAACTGGCCACTAGTGCTTTCTACTGCCTTGCGGCTCAATGCATCAGCTACCACATTTGCTTTGTCTGGATGATAAAGAATGTCAATATCATAGTCTTTTAAGAGCTCTAACCACCTTCGTTGCCTCAAATTGAGTTCCTTTTGCTTAAATATATATTACAAACTTTTTTGATCAGTATAGATATCAACATTAACTCCATACAAATAATGACGCCATATCTTTAAAGCAAAGACCACAGCTACTAATTCAAGATCATGTATGGGATAATTCTTCTCATGTGGACGCAACTGTTGTAAGGCATATGCTATGACATTACCATGCTGCATCAATACACATTCGAGGCCAACCCCAAAAGCATCACAATACACTGCATAACCTTCGGTACCTTCGGGAAGTACTAAAACTGGTGTGGAAGTTAATTTATCTTTCAATTCTTGGAAGCTTTTCTCACACGCATCATTCCACTGAAATTTAACTGCCTTGTGTGTAAGCTTTGTTAACAGTGCAGCAATGGAGGAAAAACCTTCCACAAATCTTCTGTAATATCCTGCAGCCCAAGAAAACTACGAATCTCTGTGGGTGTCATAGGTCTTGGCCAATTTTTCACTGCTTCAATCTTCTGTGTATCAACCTGTATCCCTTTATCTGATACAATGTGACCCAAGAATGCAACTGATTTTAACCAAAACTCACACTTGGAGAACTTTGTATACAACTTACACTCACGGAGAATCTGTAACACCTGTCGTAAGTGATTAGCATGGTCCTCTGGTGATCTTGAATAAACCAGGATGTCATCTATAAATATCGTGACAAACACGTCCCGAAATGGCTTAAACACCCTATTCATCAAATCCATAAACACAGCTGGCGCATTTGTTAGTCTAAAGAACATAACTAAAAATTCATAATGGCCATACCGTGTTCGAAATGCTGTCTTGGGTACATCTTCTTCTCTAACTCTGACTTGATGGTAACTCGACCTCAAGTTAATTTTTGAGAAACACTTGGCACCCTGTAACTGATCAAACAAATCATCAATTCAAGGGAGGGGATATTTGTTCTTGATCGTTACCTTATTCAATTACCGATAGTCGATGTACATTCTCAACGTGCCATTTTTCTTCCGTACAAATAATAACGGTGCACCCCACGGGGACATACTAGGCCTGATGAAGCCCTTGTCCAGCAAATCTTTCAACTGCTCCTTCAATTCACGTAATTCTGCTGGATCCATTCTATATGGAGGAATAGAGATAGGCTGAGTGCCTGGAATCACATCAATGCCAAACTCTACTTCCCGTTCTGGGGGTAAGCTTGGAAGATCTTCTAGAAATACATCAAGAAATTCATTGACCACTGGAACTGACTGCGGAGTTAGTGGTTCCACTTCAGTATCTTTTACCCGTACTAAATGACATATGTAACCCTTAGCAATCATTTTCCTGGCTTTCAGATAGGAAATAAATTTTCCTCGTGGTACCCCGACATCACCCTTCCATTCAAGAACATTCATTTGTGGGAAATGAAAATGTACCTTCTTGGCCCGGCAATCTACCATGGCATAATAAGAGGCCAACCAATCCATCCCCATTATCACATCAAAATCCACCATTTATAGTTCGATCAGATCGACCAATGTACCATGACCATCCACAGTTACCACACAATTACGATATACTCTTTTTGCAATAATATATTCACCAACCGGTGTAGATACTTCAATTGATTTAATTAATAATTCTGGTGCCTTTGTAAATTTTGCAGCAACCAATGGAGTAACATAGGAAAATGTAGAACCTGGGTCAATCAATGCATATACACTATATGAAAATATGGATAATGTACTTGTGACGATATCAGGAGAAGCCTCTGAATTCTATAGGTCCACTAGATCATAAATGCGATTCTGTACCCCACTAGTACTGGCTTCTCCTCTGGTACCCCTACCACGGCCAACAGACTGCACACCTCGGCCCAAAAAAGGAACCGATGATGACGACGCAACGGCCGACCCCGCCGATCGTGCTATACAACCCATACTCCTCTGGGGACACTCTTTCATCATGTGTCCCGTCATACTGCACTAGAAACAAGCATTTGTCCCTACTCGGCATGTACCTGCATGAATACGCCCGCAATGCTGACACTGTTGACGAGGAAAACCTGCTGCCTGTGATCCGTGAACTCCACTACTCTACCTAGATGGACCACCTCTAGACCCTTAGAACTGAGAGTGAGCACTTGCTGTGGAATAAGAGAATGATAGTCTAGGCGGTCTGGGAAACATTCGAGGCCTAGATCCTCCTTTGGACATCGTAGATGGTCCCATAGGTCTATCCCTTTTGGACTGCCCTTTGTCAAATTCATGTACCCTTCTTCTCTGTCTTTGATATTCCATTTTCTGGGCGAAGGCTTGAATTCTTGCTATATCCATGTCGTTGTTCAAGGAAGCAATGGTGCAATCCCTTACCAAATATGGCTTTAATCTGTCCACGTATCGATGGACTCTATCCGTCATTGTAGCAACCACATTTGGAGCATATCAAGCCAAGGAATTAAATTGGAAGCTGTATTTTCTAACACTCAAATTTCCCTGACAGAGATTTAAAAACTGATCCGCACGAGCCTCACGGATCTCATAGGGAAGGTAATGATCAAGGAATGTTGTTTTAAATTCTTCCCAATTTGGTGGCATTGCATCGATACCACGAGCCTTCTTCCAATCTTCATACCACAATATCACCTCTCTTTTTAATCTATACGCAGCAAGTTCAACTGTTTCAACCCCAGTCACGTGCATCACTTCTAGAGCCCTCTGAATCTGATCCACGAAATCCTGTGCATCTGCTTTCGGATCTAACCCAGTGAATATAGGAGGGTCCAGTTTCAGAAAATCCTGTGTTCTGTGACTCGCCACTCTAGCCGCATCATCCTCATGTGTCGTCAGACCAGCTCGTCCTTGACTTTGTGCTGCCACTAACTGTGTTAACATATGTACTACATTTCTAAGATCCTGATCCGTGGCATTCATTGGTGGTTTTGCGGGTACTTCTCTACCAACTGGCTCTTCCGGAGCTGGAAAAGTAGACGAAGACCGCAATAAAATTTCAGCATTTGCTCCACCTTCACTAGCTTGGTCAGGTGGGAATCTACTTATTCCTTCTTCAGTAGGCATATCTACCTGCTTCCCTTTACCTCTACCTCTTCTTGTGATTGGCATTTTTTACGATAACAAAGAAAAACAATTATCATGGTCAGACACAATTCAACTTACAACACCAGCTCTATTGCACGATCTAGAAGTGAAGAAAAGAAACAACATCCTAAATGTCCCGTAGCCTCCTACTTATAAATGTGGTACACAACACATCGATAAGTAGGACGCTACTCAGACACGGCTTTGTAGACACCCTTAGAACGACCTGCTCTGATACCACTTTTGTCACACCCCAAATCCCATTGAGGCGGATTGGCACCCGTAGCCGATAAGGCCCAAGAGAACCAAGCTTTACCTATGTCCTTTCATACTCATTCCATAAGAAATACCTCTATCACGCAAGAACATAAAAGACTGATAATGAAGATCATGGAACATGTAATGTATATACATATGTGAAACTTGTCCTTCAGGGCCACCAAGTCAAAATTTCCATATGTCTCTTACATCCATACAGCCACATACGTCTACAAAAGCCTCTAACAGATGCATTTACCAAAACCAACTGAAAGTCGGGATAAGTCCTCGCTTTATATAACATGTACAGTACCAAAACACATATACAAATGTGACTCGGAGAGCCCCGAACCAACTGGAGCTCACCAAAGATCCGCAAATAACTAGCAACCTACTGTGGAGGCCTACTAGCACCTGCACTTGCAGCAAGTAAGGTAAGTCCCAAAAGGACGTCAGTACGAAGAATGTACTGAGTATTTAAGGCTCATAAGAAACTATATGATACGTAAATACATCCGTGAACTCAAATACAAATGAATAAACAATATAGACATGTCACTATTTTGTATATTGGGAACCATGTGTATTGGTTTCATTATTTCTCTTTGCTTCTTTACTTCCATGCTTATTCATCATCACTCGTGTCATAGTGTACCCGGTCCCCAACTGATCAATGGGTCTTTACATAACATAACGTTATGTTGGGATCAGATTGAGCTAGGCTTATGCCTCTAGAGCTACCACCCATAAATCAAAGCTTTGGGTTCTGCTCGAGCTAGGTTATTAACTCTAGAGCTGCCACCCATAAATCAACTTATCAGGTTCGGCTTGAGCTAGGTTATTACCTCTAGAGCTACCCCTTGTCAGGATCGGTCCGAGCTAGGCTTATGCCTCTGGGACTACCCCCTGATCCAATAATCTCGGGATCGGCTTGAGCTAGGCTTTTACCCCCAAAGCTACCACCCATACTTCATCATTAACCACATGTGCATTACTTTATTCATTACTTTCTAGATTGATACAATGATAGTCATAACCTTGTTGGAAACATAATATGATTGGAACCATTGGATAATAATCAATGAATGAGATACATATGTATAACCACTACTGGAACTTTGGAACACAACCTTATTGGGCTTTTGTAACACTAGGGAATGAATATGAGACATATGATTCACAATTGATCAATAAGTAGGAAACAGGTGATAATAACCATTGGTAACCGAAAATAGGATACCTTAGCACACTTTGGAATAGGACAAGTGTAACGTCAATGTGAATACTATATGCCGCAGAAAGATACGGACAGAGTAACCTTACATACCTTCACTTCCAGTATGAGTACACTCAATTCTATACGTGAATACGATAGCCCAGCTTTTCCTTACATCTTACTCTACAACACAAGTACATATCGGAGCTTACATTAGCAACTAGTTACTATACAGGCGTACAAGACGACAATGAACCATATAACTACCGTATAATGTCATTTCACCCCTTATAACATGATCCACTGCATTATCATATCGACAACACCATAACATTGCACACATTGACCAAGAGATCATACATCAATAGCATTTCACACTACACTTTCCCTTTACGCTATTCTCTTTATCATTCCATCAGAATTACTCCTTCCTAACAACATATGAACAACCATCCATACTTAATATAGTCCAACATACCACCATTCAACACATTAAAGTCATTAAAACGACATCACAAGTTGAGAATTACATCCAAAAAACGTATAGGGGCCTTCGGGGATCAAGACGATGCGAAAACATACAAAACCGAACCTGAGGCTGACCTGTGAAGCCACCTGCACCCGCAGGTGTATGAGGTTCACCCGCAAGTGGCTTGTGGCATATGCCAGAGGCACCTACGTTGGCATCTGCGCCCGCAGGTGCCCTCGGCTACGGGGGCGGATGCCTGTTTTGGTCCGAAATGGTCTCTTTTGGGTATTTTAATGGAATGAATGGTCCATGATCATAACCAAACTTATTTTAACATATTTTTGATCATATTTAATGCCAATAATCAGTCATGGTCTCACAACACACATAAACAACACCCAAAACTTCACTTCTTGGTCAATACGTCACCAAATCCATAGCCGATTTCACAATAACAATTCCAAACATTATACACAAGGACAAAACAAGGTAAGACTATAATAACATCTCACATGACAATATTGAATCCATCAAGTACACTTCCTTCAAGACCACAAGTACATATTCAATTTTACAAGACAAAACTATCCTCCGATTTAACAAACATGCAATATTACACCCATAGTGAATTCTCAATACACCACCAACATAACCAACATCATATAAGCACCCTCTCATGCACCTAATATATTAAACCATGAGCAAAGCCACTCACCAAGTCTTGCAAGTTGATGATCTTGGCCAAAGGAATGAGGGCTTAGGGTTCTTGAGAGCAAGGAAATGTTGTGAATATTCTAGACAAAGCATGAGAGTCCAAATGAAATAAAAATCTGATTTTCTTTCTTTATATAGACCCTCAAGTCAATCTTATCCCTTTCTTAGCATTAAATGCAAGGTTTGGTTGGTCAAATGGAAGAATATTGGAAGAATGGGTCAAATTCCCATGTTGGGCCATGTCTTTCTTATGATTTTGAGCCTTATTTGGGCCCAATGGTACAAGACTTATTAACGCCCACAATTTAATGTATAATTCATCAAATCCCTCATGTTTACATATTTCCACGAATGTTACGGTAGTCAACTAGACTCAGAAACGTACGGGGTATTACAACTATTTTCAAGTTACAAATTCATATTTTCAAGTGACTAGCTTAACCATTTTCAAGTGGATAAACTTAACCATTTTTTAAGTCACTAGTTCACATTTCCAGTCACTACCCTAAATCATTTTCAAGTCACTAATTCTCATTTAGAGTCACTACACTTAACAATTTTAAGTCACTAGTTCACATTTCAAGTCAATGGACTTAACCATTTTCAAGTGACTAACTTAACCATTTTCAAGTTACTAGTTCACATTTTCAAATGACCACACTTAACCATTTTAAAGCTTCTAGTTCACTTTTTCAAGTGACTATACTTAACCAGTTTCTAAGTCACTAGTTCACATTTCAAGTCACCACCCTTAACCATTTTCAAGTAACTAATTCACATTTCAGGTATCTACACTTAATCATTTTCAAGTTACCAATTCACATTTCAAGTCACTACACTTAATAATTTTCATGTCATTAGTACACATTTCAAATAATTACACCTATCCATTTTCAAGTAATTAGTTTCCATTTTCAAGTCATATTTACACATTTCAAATAACTACACTTAACTATTTTCAAGTCACTAATTTACATTTCAAATCACTACCTTTAACCATTTTCAACTAACTAATTTACATTTCAAGTCACTACACCTAACCATTTTCAAGTCACTAGTTAATATTTCAAGTAAATACACTTAACTATTTTCAAGTTACAAATTCACATTTTCAAGTGACTACCTTAACCATTTTCAAGTGGCTAAACTTAACTATTTTCTAAGTCACTAGTTCATATTTCCAGTCACTACCCTTAATCATTTTCAAGTCACTAATTCACATTTCAAGTCACTATACTTAATCATTTTCAAGTCATTATTACACATTTCAACTAACTACACTTAAATCATTTTCAAGTCACTAATTCACAATTCAAGTCACTACCCATAACCGCTTTCAAGTAACTAATTCACATTTCAGGTAACTACACTTAACCATTTTCAAGTCACTAGTTAATATTTCGAGTCAATGCACTTAACTATTTTCAAGTTACAAATTCACATTTTCAAGTGACTGCCTTAACCATTTTTAAGTGGCTAAACTCAAACATTTTCTAAGTCACTAGTTCACATTTCAAGTCACTACCCTTAATCATTTTCAAGTCACTATACTTAGTTATTTTCTAGTTATTAGTACACATTTCAAATAACTAAACTTAATCATTTTCAAGTAACTAATTCACAATTCAAGTCACTGTCCATAACCATTTTCAAGTAACCAATTCACATTTCAGGTAACTACACTTAATCATTTTTAAGTCACTAATTCTCATTTCAAGTCACTACCGTAACCATTTTCAAATCATTAGTATACATTTAAAGCAACTACACTTAACCATTTTCAAGTCATTTGTTTACATTTTCAAGTCACTACCTTATCCATTTTCAAGTCATTCGTACACATTTCAAATAACAACACTTAACCATTTTCAAGTCACAAATTTACATTTCAAGTCACTACCCTTAACCATTATCAAGTAACTAATTCAGATTTCTATTCACTACACTTAACCATTTTCAAGTCACTAGTTCATATTTCAAGCCAATGCCCTTAACCATTTTCAATTTACAAATATACATTTTCAATTGAATATCTTAACCATTTTCAAGTTATTAGTTCTAATTTTTAAGTGACTATACTTCACCATTTTCAAGTTACTAGTACACATTTTCAAGTGACTACACTTAATCATTTTATAAGTCACTAGTTCACACTTCAAGTCACTAACATTAACCCTTTTCAAGTAACTTTTTAATATTTCAAGTAACTACACTTAACCATTTTCAAGTCACTTGTTCACATGTCAAGTCAATGCACTTAACCATTTTTAAGTTACTAGTTCACATTTTCAAGTGACTACACTTTACCATTTTCAAGTTATTAGTATACATTTTCAAGTGACTACACTTAACCGATATCTATGTTACTAGTTCACATTTCAAGTTATTACCCTTAACCATTTTCAAGTTACTGATTCACATTTCATGTAACTACACTTAATCATTTTCAAGTCGCTAATTCAGATTTCAAGTCACTACACTTAATCATTTTTGTCATTACTACACATTTCAAATAACTAAACTTAACCATTTTCAAGTCACTAATTCACATTTCATGTCACTATTCTAAACCATTTTCAAGTAACCAATTCACATTCAAGTAACTACACTTAATCATTTTCAAGTCACTAATTCACATTTCAAGTCACTACACTAAACCATTTTCAAGTCACTAATTCTCGTTTCAAGTCACTCCCTTAACAATTTTCAAGTCATTAGTACACATTTCAAGTAACTACACTTAACCATTTACAAGTCATTAGTTTAAATTTCAAGTCACTACCTTGTCCATTTTCAAGTCACAACCCTTGACCATTTTCAAGTAAATAGTTCACATTTAAGTCACTACAGTTAACCATTTTCATGTCACTAGTTCACATTTCAAGTCAATGCACTTAACCATTTTCAAGTTACAAATTCACATTTTTGAGTGACTACCTCAACCATTTTCAAGTTACTAGTTCACATTTTCAAGAGACTACACTTAACCATTTTCAAGTTTCTAGTTCACATTTTCAAGTGACTACACTTAACCATTTTCTAAGTCACTAGTTCATATTTCAAGTCACTACCCTTAACCATTTTAAAGTAACAAATTCACATTTCAAGTAACTACACATTTTCATATCACTAATTAAAAGTTCAATTCACTACACTTAATCATTTTCAAATCATTAGTACACATTTCAAATAACTACATTTAACAATTTTTAAGTAACTAATTCACATTTCAAGTCACTACCCTTAACCCTTTTCATCTAACTAATTCACATTTCAGGTAACTGCACTTAACTATTTACAAGTCATTAGTTTAAATTTTCAAGTCACTACCTTGTCCATTTTCAAGTCACGAAAGTAACTACACTTAACCATTTTTAAGTCATTAGTTCACATTTCATGCCAATGCACTTAGTAATTTTCAAGTCATTAGTACACATTTCATATAACTACACGTAACCATTTTCAAGTCACTAATTCACATTACAAGTCAATACCCTTAACCATTTTCAAGTAACTAATTCACATTTCAAGTAACTATACTTAACCATTTTCAAGTCACTTGTTCACATTCCAAGACAATGCACTTAGCCATTTTTAAGTTAAAAATTCACATTTTCAAGTGACTACACTTAACCATTTTCAAGTTGCTAGTTCACATTTTCAAGTGACTACACTTAACCATTTTCAAGTTTCTAGTTCACTTTTTCAAGTTACTATACTTAACCATTTTCAAGTTATTAGTACACATTTTCAAGTGACTACAATTAACTATTTCTAAGTCACTAGTTCACATTTCAAGTCACCACCCATAACCATTTTCAAGTAACTGATTCACATTTCAAGTAACTAAACTTGATCATTTTCAAGTCACTAATTCACATTTCAAGACACTACACTTAATCACTTATAAGTCGTTAGTACACATTTCAAATAACTACACTTAACCTTTTTCAAGTCACTAATTCACATTTCATGTCACTACGCTTAACCATTTTCAAGCAACTAATTCACATTTCAAGTCACTGCACTTAACCATTTTCAAGTTACTAATTCTCATTTCAAGTCAATACCTTAACCATTATCAAGTCATTAGTACACATTTCAAGTTACTACACTAAATCATTTTCAAGTCATTAGTTTAAATTTCAAGTCACTACCTTGTCCATTTTCAATTTATTAGTACACATTTCAAATAATTACACTTAACCATTTTCAAGTCACTAATTTATATTTCAAGTCACAACCCTTAACCATTTTCAATTCACATTTCAAGTCACTATACTTAACCATTTTCAAGTCACTAGTTCACATTTCAAATCAATTCACTTAACCATTTTCAAGTCACTAGTTCACATTTCAAGTCAATGCACTTAACCATTTTCAAGTTACAAATTCACATTTTCAAGTGTCACGACCAAAACTAACGGACCGTGCGGGCACCAACACTATCCTAAGTATCTAGGAGACCCTTATTACCCAACCAAAAATATGCGGAAGACTTCTATTTTTTTAAGAGAATATTGCATAAAATACAATAAAGTATATTAAATATCAATAAATAAACTTTTCAAAAACTTCTTACAACTATCCTTCGCTACCCCAAGACCTAGTCAGACATTTACAAGAGCTACCTATTACAGAATAGACTAATAATAAAATAAATAGCGTACACACTCCAACATCTGCCAGGAAGGAAGTGCAAAAGTTAGTGTTGAATATCACCATCCATCTAGCAACTGCAAACTAACCTGCATCTAGTCTACACCCCAATAAGGGATGTAGAAGAGTAGGGTCAGTACAAACACACGTACTGGTAGGCATCATCTGCCACCAATGTTAATCCATTTAACCATTTTTATTTTACTAATTCACATTTCATGTCACTACTCTTAACCATTTTCAAGTAACTAATTCTCATTTCAAGTCACTACCCTTAACCCTTTTCAAGTAACTACACTTAATCATTTTCAAGTCACTAATTCACATTTTAAGTCACTACACTTAACCATTTTCAAGTCACTAATTCTCATTTCAAGTCACTACCTTAACCATTTTCAAGTCATTAGTACACATTTCAAGTAGCTACACTTAACCATTTTCAAGTCATTAGTTTACATTTTCAAGTCACTATCTTATCCATTTTCAAGTCACTAGTACACATTTCAAGTAAGTACACTTAACCATTTTCAAGTCACTAATTTACATTTCAAGTCACTACCCTTAACCATTTTCAAGTAACTAATTCACATTTCAAGTCACTGCACTTAATAATTTTCAAGTCACTAGTTCACATTTCTAGTCAATGCACTTAACCATTTTCAACTTACAAATTCACATTTTCAAGTGATTACACTTAACCATTTTCAAGTTACTAGTTCACATTTTCAAGTGACTACACCTAACCATTTTCAAATTTCTAGTTCACATTTTTAAGTGACTACCCTTAACCATTTTCAAGTTACTAGTCCACGTTTTCAATTGACTACACTTAACCATTTTCAAGTCACTAGTTTACATTTCATGTCAATTCACTTAAACCATTTTCAAGTCACTAGTTCACATTTCAAGTCACTAGTTCACTATTTCAAGTCACTTTTACTTCAGTTTATTATCACAACCAATATCACAATTCCAAATAAAATTATTAAACTTTCATTTCTACTTCAAGACGAATAATCCAACAAATTAAATAAAGCAAATAAGTAGAGGCGTCACTTGTCCCTCTCGTACCATATAGTCATCACAACCAACACCACAATTCTAAATAAAATTATTAAACTTTCATTTCTACTTCAAGACAAACAATCCAACAAATTAAAGAAAGTAAATAAGTAGCGGCGTCACATGTCCCTTTCACACCATATAATCATCACAACCAACACTACAATTCAAAATAAAATTAGTAAACTTTCATTTCTAGTATAAGTCAAACAATTCAACAAATTAAATAAAGTAAATAAGTAAAGGTGTCACATGTTCCTCTCACACCATATAATCATCACAAAAACCTATGGCTTTCAAATCCTTCTACAGTAAATAGTCCCACCATAACACTAAATTTAAAGACTTCAATATAAGAAAATAGAGAGAAATCAACTTACCTTTACTTGGCATTAAGTTGAAAAGAATGAGACAAGTGATTGCCGAAAAATAGTAAAGAAACCCGAGACATAGTGAAAGAAATTAAAAGGTTCCAAAAGTTTAAGTTAGAGATACATTTCAAGTAAGTAATTTACATTTCAAGTAACTAATTTGTTGTTTCAGCTAATTGGGTTTCTTGATTTTCTGTTGTTCTTCGTGAAAATTGAATAGATGACGCACAAAATTGGTGGATTTTACATTTTTGGGATTTGAATCACAAACAAAAAATTAACCTTGCTTGAGTAGTGGAGTACTAGTATTTTGCGTGAAGTAAATAGTCCATCATATGAAATTATTAAAATTTTCTCTTAAACTATTACTATAAAATTGTCTACTTTGTCCTTGAACTTTGATGAGCATGGTTACTGTTCCACTCGCGGTGTCACCACCTTCTTCAAAAAACCCTAAGAAATATTCGTTAAACGAATTTCATTTATAAGGCATTGCTCCTATATTCTTTAAAGGGGGGTGAAAAGTACATCGGAAAACTAAGATTCCGGTGAAAAACGGCTAAACAAAAGTATAAGTGACACCACACATAAACACCAATGGCATCACTTACCGGCGTCGACAACAGCAGCAGCAGCAACAGGCAAACAGAGCTGCAGCGGTAGCGATCAATGACAGTGCAACAACAACGACAATCTCTGATTCAACAACGACAACAACGGTCAAGAGAGAGAGATGCGAGAGAAGATAGAGGCTAGAGAAGAGAGAGAATAAAAGTATAAGGGGTCGTTTGGTAGAGTGTATCACCAAAAATAATGCATGCATTAGCTTTGTGTATTATTAATACCTTGTTTGATACACTTTTTCATTCTATGTATTACTAATGCTTGCATTAGTTATACACTCTATTTGGTATTAAGAAGTGTATTAGTAATTCATGGAAATCCTTGGTATTAGTAATGCAATAGATCTAATGCATGCATTAGTATTGTTAAAGTTACAATTGTTCGTCAAAATCTTTTCCATATCCTTTCCACCATAATTACGGAGAGTATTTTTGAAAAAAAATTATTTTTTAGAAATTATGCTATTAATGTTATTTTTAATACACCAAATCAAACACTGCATAAAAAAAATGCAAGCATAAGTAACGCAAGTATTGCTAATGCAAGCATTAGTAATACACCATACTTTCCACTAGTCTTATACATCCTACCAAACGACCACTAAGTGTGTTGAGAAAATTGAACAAAAGGAGTCTCTCAAGTTTCCTTCTAACTTTTGGTGACATTGACCAAGGCTAAGGTAAAAATTCACTTAAAAAATATGATAAACTTAATTGGGGACCAAATTAACATTTTTAAAACTTGTCAATCTTTTTCAAAATACAAATCAACCCACAACTTATTTAATGTGTAATAAAATAAGGGACCCAATCATTTATTCTCGCTCAATTAGTTTTCAAAAAAAAAACAATTTTTTCTCTCCAAAAACTCAAACGTTTCCTCTCTCAAATATCACTCTCCCCCAAAATATTGCTGCTGATAGCACAACAGATTGATATTGCTACCATCTCCAGCGACTATCAGTTGTTTGAGAACCCACATTTGACTTCTTCATCCTTCCTTCTTCCCTTATAGCCGTCAATTTCTCTATCTTCACAAGTAAAGACTTCTATTTCTGTTGGTTTTCAAAACATTAGGGATTTTTAGTTAATGAATAAAAAGAAGAAATTTAGTTGTATTCTCTTCATGTATGTATTAACAATTTTGAGATTTGATACTCAATAAAGAAAGAAAACCCCAAGAAAATCCTAATTTGTGGTATTTGTTCTCTTAATATGGTGGTTGATGTAATGTGGTATCTTTTTTTGAGTAAAATATGATTTTTTATTGTTGTTGTTTTTCTTGTTCTCGAACATTGTTGTAAAAATAGTGAAACTTGAATTTTGACTTTTTTCGGAGATATCTGTTGTGACAATTTTGTCTTGTTGTTTGTGTTGTTTTATTGAATCACTTCACTTGGTGTTTGTTAGTGTTTTTTGGTTTTGTTGGCGTTCTTTGTGTTGTTTTTTTTGTTGGTGTTGTTTTTGTTCTTGGTGTTCTTAGTTTTATTGGTATTGTTGGTGGTGTTGGTGGTGTTGGTTTCCTTGGTTTTGTTGGTGGTGTTGGTGTTGGTTTTTTTGTTGGTGTATTGGTAAAAAAATTAGTGTTGTTCAAGTGCTGATATATCAATTGTTGTTGGTGTTGTTGTTTTTGGTGTGATATAATAGCTTGTTGTTGATGTTGGTGTTGTTAGTGTTCTTGTTGATATATGTGCATGGTAAAAATATTGCCCAACAGATGTGTAATATGTTGCAACAGAATAAGAATCTGCTTAAACATATTAAGCATCCGTTGGAAACAACTATATCATCTGTTGGAAATATGATTGTACTGTGTTGTATTTGTTAAACTTACTGTTACTCTTTGTTTTAATGATGCACAAATCAATAGTAATTTTTTTTGTTTTCCTCTTGTTTGTAGATAAAATGGCTCCCAAAAAAAAAAAAAGTAAATCAATTTCTGGTAAACCAAGTAAAATAGCTAAATTACAAACATCATTAGAAGAACTTATTGAACAAGCCCTTTCACAAACAAATGAAGAGTTATGTCACGCCTAAAATTTGAACGGGGCGGACTGGCACCCGAAGCCGTTAAGGCCCGAGAGAAATAATCTTCATTCATGTACACTCATATGCCTGTCACTAATTGGACATCACTATCATATATAGATACAAGATGCTAATGGCGAAAGTCATGGAAAACATGTGATATATATATATGAAACGTGGCTGTTAGGGCCACCACGTCAAAATGGACATACATTCCTTACATTCCATCATTCATCCCACAATGTCTACAAAAGCCTCTAACAGATACATAACCAAACCTAAAGTTGGGACAAGTCTCCGCTGTATACAACATTTACATAATACCAAAACAAGTGTACACATGTGACTCAAAAATCCCCAAACCAACTGGAGCTCACCAATATTCCGTAGATGACCCGTAGCCTACTGTGGAGGTCTACTAGCACCGGTGCTTGCAACAAGTAAGGTAAGTCCCCCAAGGGACGGCAATATCAAGAATGTACTGAGTATGTAAGGCCATCAGTAACTGCATAAGGTATAAGAACTTCAATAATATCAAGTACAAGTGGGTGGACAATATAGATTAACCACCGTAATATACATGTGTGCAGTCGTGTACATTGCATTCGTTTCTTTCATTTTCGTTCATATCATTATCACAATCATTCATAAAATATTGTTCATGTAATATTATTCATGTAATCATTCGGGATCGCCTCTAGCTAGGCTTCCGCCCCTTTGAGTTGCCACCCTTCGGGATCGCCTCTACCTAGGCTTACGCCTCTTCGAGTTGCCACCCATTCCCAATAATCCTTCAGGATCGCCTCTAGATAGGCTTACGCCCTTCGAATTTCCACCCGTACTCAATATTCATTCGGGATCGCCCCTAGCTAGGCTTTTGCCCTTTTGGGTTGCCACCCGTACTCAACAAGTATGCATTACTTCAATTCTTTTACTATAAGAGTGATATGTTGGTGGTTGTAACATTATTGGAGCTTTGGAACGTAACATTATTGGAACTTTGTAACAATGTCCACAATTATGTGACACATGAATAACAATTGGTCATTGAATAAGAAACATGTGAATAACAATATATGACAATCTGAAATGAGATACGTTAGAACATTTTGGAATGGAACAAGTACAATGACAATGTGAACAATATGTGCTGCAGAAGGATACGGAAAGAGTAACCTTACATACCTTATCTTCTCAATATAAATATACAGTCCTATATGTGAATACAATAATCTAGCTCCTTCCTTACGTTTTACTCTACAACACAAGTACATAACGGAACTCACGTTAACAACCAACTACATTAAAAGTGCATAAGACGACAATGAGCTACACGACTACCATATAACGTCGTTTCACGCTTCACAATACAATAGACTGCATCACCATACCAATCAACACCACAACATGCTACCCATCAACCAAGGCATCATAAACCAATAGCATTTCACACCAAGTTTATACTTTACACTTCCCCTTCAATACAATGTCACAATTACCTCACTACGTCATGTAAACACCTTTCACAACAACACATTAAAGACAATCCATAATTGATACCATTCAAAATACCTCTAGGATACTCCTTTAAAGTCATTTAAATGGTACCATAAGTTGATAATTGCATCCAAAATGGGTATAGAGGACTTGGGGGGTCAAAGAGATGCAAAAACAATCGAAATGAAACTCTGAACTGACCTGCAAAGCCACCTATTCCTGTAGGTGGTTGAGGTGCGGTCGCAGGTGACCATTGGCCCTGTCCAGGGTCACCTGCGTTGGCATATGTGCCCGCAGATGCCCTATCTGCGAGGGCGGATGCTCGTTTTAGCCTCCAGGGGTCATTTTAGGGTCCTTTTTTGCAATGAATGGTCCATGGTCATAATTAAGCTTCCCTTTTAATATTTTAAGTTATCTCGGATGCCAACGAACAGCCATGGTTTCACAACGCACATGAACATCACCAAACTACATTTTCCTTTCAATAGACCACCAATTCCATACATAATTTTCACAACATCAATTCCAAATATTATACACAAAGAGAAAGAAAGTTAAGGGAATAACCACATCATACATGTTGATATTTAATCCACACCATTCACTTCCATCAAAACCTCAAGTCTCCTTTCAAGTTCAAGTCACATAGATGACACATCTTTTAGCAAAAAGCAAAAGTGCACTACTCAACACTTTTAGACATAACCAGCATGATCTACACAATCTCTCAGGCATTTAATATATTAAATCACAAGAGGAAACACTTACCCAAGCTTTCAAAGTGATGATCTTGTCCACAAGTGTAACACCCCGTACATTTCCGAACCAATGTTATTACCGTAGCATTTGTGGAATTATTTAAACATGAGATGGTTGGTGTATCACACCTTAATTGTTTTTGGCTGAATTTAATTTTGTGCCATTGGGCTCAATTGAGGCCCAAATTGATGAAAAACACATGGCCCAAAAGAAGCAAATGATCCATTCTTTCTTTGACCAAAGTAAACCCTCAATTATTGACCCAAAAGTTGGATAAGGATGACCATTAAGGGGCTATATAAGTCCAATAAAATCAGTTTTTTATTCATTTGAACACACATGCCAATTCTAGAAATTTCTACAAGATATTTTCTCTCAACTCAAACCCTAAGGCAACTACACTTGTTTGGGCAAGATCATCTCTTTGTAAGTATTTGCAAGTGTTAAATATTATTTTTAAATATATTATATCATTAATATGGTGTATAAATCATGTTGGTTATGTTGGCAAAGTGTTGGACAGTTCACTATGTATCAAATAGTGTACTTTTGCTTAATCGGTAAAGGGTTTTGCCTTGTAAAGTTGGAAGTTGACTTGTGGTATTGAAGGAAGTGAATTTGATGGATTAAATATCAACATGTAAGATGTGTTTATTTCCTTAACTTGCTTTCTCTTTGTGTGTAACATTTGGAATTGTTGTGGTGAAATTGTACATGGAACCGGTGGCGTATTGAAAGAAAAATGTAGTTTTGGTGATGTTTATGTGCGTTGTGAAACCATGGATGTTCATTGGCATATAAAATGATCTAAAATATGTTAATATAATCTTATTTATGATCATGGATCATTCATTGCGAAAAAGGATCCTAAAATGACCCCCGGAGGCTGAAACGGGCATCTGCCCTCGCGGGTGGTGCACCTGCGGGCGCAGATGCCAACACAGGTGACTCTGGACACTGCAAAGAGGCACCTACGGATGAACCTCAACCACCTGCGGGCGCATGTGGCTTCGCAGGTCAGCTCAAAAGTGCGTTTGGCATGTTTTTGCATCTCTTTGAACCCCCAAAGCCCCTATACCCTTTATGGATGCAATTATCAACTTATGGTACCTTTTGAATGAATTTAAAGGAGTATACCGGAGGTATTTTGAATGTTATAAATTATGGATTGTTGTTAATGTGTTATTATGAAAGCTATTGAGTTACATGACGGAGAAAAGGTTACGTAGTGTTGAAGGGGAAGTGTAAAGTATAACTTTGGGTGTGAAATGCTATTGGTTTATGATGTCTTGGTCAATGTATGAAATGTTATGATATTGTTGGTATGATAATGCTGTGAATGGTATTGTAAAGGGTGAAATGACGTTATAGGGCAATCATGTAACTCATTGTCGTCTTATGCACTTGTAAGGTAGTTGGTTGTTAACGTAAGCTCTGTTATGTACTTGTGTTGTAGAGTAAAACGTAAGGAAGGAGCTGGACTATTGTATTCACATATAGGACTGTGTATTCATATTGGGAAGATAAGGTATGTAAGGTTACTCCTTTCCTATCCTCTTGCAGCACATAGTGTTCGCATTGTCATTGTACTTGTTCCATTCCGAAATGTTCTAAGGTATCTCATTTCAGGTTGTCATCTATTGTTAGTCACATGTTCCTCATTCATTTATCATTTGTTATTCATGTGTTACATAATTGTGGACATGGTTCCAAAGCTCTCATAATTTTGTAACTACTAAAAGAACTATCTCAAAGAAACTAATGATGTGAAGAGAATCTATTTATTCTTGAGTAGAATTTCCAATAATATTACGTTCTTAAGTTCCAATGATGGTATGACTACCAACGTATCAATCTCAAAGAAGTAAAGAAATAAGGTAATGTATCACTTTTAAAATGAAAGAACAGAAGTAATGCATAATTGTTTAAAAAATCTTGGCTAACATCCCAAGGCGATATAAAAGCCTAGCATGGGTTATCATCGTAACATCCCAGGGGCGATATAAAAGCCTAGCATGGGTTATCATCGTAACATCCCGGGGAAATATAAAAGCCTAGCATGGGTTATCAACATCCCAGGGGCGACATAAAGCCTAGCATAGGTTAATCACATCCTAAGGGTTAAAATACCTAGCATGGGTTAATCTCATCCCAGGGGAGACAGAATAGCCTAGCATGGGTAGAACGATAAAGATGAATGAACGTAAAGGCAAAGAACGTAATGAATGACATGTACAGGGTTCCAAAACATAGAGAACAATGGTTTATCCAGATTGACTACTCTCTTATATTTAATTCCATTGAAGTTCTTATGTATGATACAATTTCATATAGTCTTACATACTCAGTACATTCTTCGTACTGGCATCCCTTGGGGGACTTACCTTACTTGCTGCAAGAACAGGTACTAGTGGACCTCTACAGTAGGTTGCGGATCATTTGCAGAGTATTGGTGAGCTCTATTTGGTTCGGGGCTTTCCGAGTCATAGGTGTACATTTGTTTTGGTATTGTAAAGATTGTATTAAGCGTGGACTTGTCCCGACTATAGGATGGTTATGTTCTTTGTAGACGTATGTGGGAATATGAGTGTAAGGTATGTATGTCTATTTTGACTTGATGGCCCTAACAGCCAAGTTTCATATATAGCATATGTTTCCATGACTTCTGCATAGTTGCATGAGATACAATGATATTCATATGTGAGCAAAGATTGGTTCTCTCGGGCCTCAACGACTTCAGGTGCCAGTCCGCTCTGTGGGAATTCGGGGTGTGACAAAAGTGGTATCAGAGCAGGTCGTCCTAAGGGTGTCTACAAAGTCGTGTCTGAGTAGAGTCTTCCTTATGGATGTGTTGCACGCCACATTTATAAGTACGAGGTTATGGGACATTTAAGAGTTGTTTCTTTTCATCATTTCTAGATCGTGCAATAGAGCCAATGTTTTAGGTGGAATCATATCTGACCAGTGTACTTGGTTTTTTTTGTTATGGTAAAATGTCAATGACAAGATGAGGTAGCGGCAAAGGTAAGCAGGTAGATACGCTTGCAGGAAAAGGAACGAGTAGATCACCACCTAACCAAGCTAGTCAAGGTGGGGCTGACACTGAATTTGCAATGCGGGTTTCTCTTACTCTTCCATTTATAGAAGGGCCAACAAGGAGAGGAATATCTTCGAAACTGCCCGTTAATACTATTGAGCAGGATTTAATGAGTGCGGTGCAAATATTGATCCATGTAGTTGTTGCACAAGTTCAAATACAAGCTTGTGCGCAGCAGATAGAGGACCGAAGGCAAAGGAGAACGGCCCAAGAATCTGAAAGAGGGCCATCAAAGAGGGCTAAACCTATGGGATAGTTCATGGCGTCCCAAGAAGAACTTAGGCCTCAGGTGCTTAACAGACCGCCTAGACCATTATTTCCTCATTCTACAATAAATTCTCAAGAGGCAACCAGTTTGGGCAAAGAAGTGATATTCAGGATTCACGGACAGTGGGGTATCAAGTACTAGGATGTAGGAGACAACCAAAATATCCTCGTCAGCCGTGTCAACGATGCGAAAGGTTTCATCTAGGTGAATGCCGGTGCGGGACAAATCTTTGCTTTTGGTGTGGTACAGCGGGGCACAAAATGAGAGAGTGTCCACAGAAGGGCACGAGTAGTACAAAACAACCTACGGGATTAGCCGTGGGATCCTCTTCGTTAGGTGTACAGCCTATGGGGCATGGCAGAGGTTCTAGAGGAGAAGCTTGCTCTAGCGGAGCCCCAAATTGCACCAATACTCCAGTAGACCGGCAAAATTTAGAGGCTTCTCCTGATGTAGTGACAGGTACATTATCTGTCTTTCCGTATAATGTATATACATTAATTGATTCAGGCTCTATCCTATCATATGTTACTCTATTAATTGTTGAAGAAAATATTTTTTTGAAAGAACACCAGAATTACTAGTTATGCCATTTGAAGTCTATACACCAGTTGGTGACTTTATTGTAGCTAAAAGAGTATATCGTAATTGTATAGTAAATGTTTGTGATCATGTTACGTTGGATGATCTTATTGAGCTGGAAATGGTAGACTTTGATGTTATAATGGGCATGGATTGGTTGACTTCTTCTTATGCCATAGTAGATTGTCGAGCTAATAAGTTACATTTTCGTTTTCCACAAAAGAATGTTCTTTGAATGGAAGGGTAATGTGGGGGCACCAAGAGGAAAATTTATTCCCTATCTTAAAGCAAGGGAAATGATACCCAAAGGGGTACATATGACACTTAGTACGAGTGAAATATAATGATGTGAAGCCACCAACTCTTCAATCGATTCCAGTGGTAAATAAAATTCTTGAGGTAGTTGCTGAAGATCTTCTGGGTTCGCCTCCAGAACAGGAAGTAGAGTTCGATATTGATGTGATTCCAGGCACTCATCCTACCTCTATTCCTCCGTATAGAATGTCCCAGTAGAGTTACGGGAATTAAAAGAGCACTTGAAAAGACTTGATGGAAAAAAGGGATACATAAGACTCAGTAAATCCCCTTAGGGTGCACCAGTATTATTGGTACGAAGGAATGATGGCACGTTGAGAATGTGTATTGACTATTGGCAATTGAATAAAGTGACAATTAAGAAAAAGTATCCCCTCCCTAGAATTGATGATTTATTTAACCAATTACAGAGTGCTAAATATTTTCAAAGATTGACTTAGGATCGGGATATCACCAGGTAAGGGTTGGAAAAAAAATGATATACCCAAGACAGCTTTTCGAACATGGTATGGTTACTATGAATTTATAGTTATGCCATTTGGGCTAACCAATACACCAACAGTTGTTAGGGATTTGATGAATAGGGTGTTCAAGCCATTTTTAAATGTGTATTGACCATGTTTGGAAATGATATTTAAGATCACAAGAGAACCATGCTAATCACTTGTAGCAGGTGTTACTGAAGTTCTCTAAATATGAATTTGGTTAAAATTCGTAGCATTCTGGGGTCACACTTTATAGGATGAAGGACTAAGCGTTGATACACAAAAGATAAAAGCGATGAAAAATTGGCTGAGGCCTACGATGCTTACCGAGATTCATAGTTTTCTTGAATTGGCTGGTTATTATAGGAGATTTGTTGAGGGATTTTCTTCTATCTCTGCACCCTTAACAAAGCTAACACACAAGGCAATCAAGTTTCAGTGGAATGACGCATATGAGAAGAGTTTCCAAGAGTTGAAAGATAAATTGTCTTCTACACCTATGTTGGTACTTCCAGAAGGTACAGAGGGGTATGTAGTATCTTGTGATGCTTCAGGAGTACGCTTAGGATGTGTATTGATTCAACACGATAATGTAATAGCCTATGCCTCATGAATGTTGTGACCACATGAGAGAAATTACCCCACACATGATCTTGAATTAGCAGTTGTGAAATTTGCTTTAAAATATATATATATATATATATATATATATATATATATATATATATATATATGGAGCTACTACTTGTATGGGGTTCACGTTGATACAAATATCGATCATAAAAGTTTTTAGTATATTTTTAAGCAGAAAGACCTAAATTTGAGGCAGCGAAGGTGGCTGGAACTATTAAAGATCATGATATTGATTTCCTATCAGGGAAGACAAGTGTGATAGCCTATGCGTTAAGTCGCAAAATAATAGGAACCACTACTAGTCATTTGATGGAAAAGCAATGTATAGTAAAGGATCTACATTAACTAGCCAGCTTGGGAGTTCGTCTTCTTGAAACTCCAGACAAAAGAATTATAGCACAAAAGGCGGCAGAGTCTTCATTTGTAGCTGAGGTGAAGGAAAAGCAATATGCGAATCTTATTGTATTTCAGCTGAAATAGAATGTACAACAAGGTTTGACAAAGGCATTTGATCTTACGCAAGAGAAAGTGAATCAGTGCCAAAGTGGATGGTGTGTATCAAATATAGACGAATTAAGGAAATGAATTATGACAGAGGCACATCATTCACGGTATTCTATTCATCCGGGAGCTACCAAAATGTATCATGATTTGAAAGAAATGTATTGGTAAGGTTATATGAAAAGAACATTGCAGAATTGGTAGCTCAATGTCCAAATTATCAACAGGTAAAAGTAGAGCATCAGAAACCTGAGGTTATATGCAGTGTAGGAATCTTCTAGTTTGGAAGAGGGATATGATTAACATGGGTTTCATCACAAGTTTGCCTTGTACATGAAATTTGATTCCATGTGGGTAATAGTTGACAGACTTATCATGTTAGCACACTTTTTACCTATCAAGACTACTTGTACAGCCGAAAATTTTGCAAGGGTGTAGGTTAAAGAGATAGTACAATTAGAACCCAAGTGAGTTTAAGTACGGCTTTTCATCCTCAGACGGGTGGACAAGTAGAGCGTACTATCCAAACATTTGAAGATATGCTACGAGCTTGCACATTGGACTTTAAAGGTAGTTGGGATGATCATCTATCATTTATTGAATTTGCCTACTATAATAGCTATCAGTAGAGTATCAAAATGGCACCTTATGAAGCTTTATATGGAAGGAAGTGTAGATTACCAATTGAATGGCTCGAAATGGGTGAAACTGCTTTGCTCGGGCAAGATCGTGTTCATCAAGATATAGAGAAAGTTAAGGCAATACAACAGTGGCTACAAATGACCCAAAGTCGACACAAATCATATGTCAATGTTACAAGAAAAGGGCTAGAATTTGCCATAGGTGATTGGGTATTCTTGGAGATAATGAGATTTAGAAAGAAAGAATAGTTAAGTCCATGTTATATAGTGCCATATGAAATTGCCCGAAGATTTGGGAAAGTCACGCATGAATTTGAAAACCCCCAAGAACTCTCCATAATTCATCCAGTGTTTCATATTTCGATGCTTCAAAAGTACATAAGAGATCCATCTCGTGTGGCTCCCATATAAGGGGTACAATTTACAGACCGCCTAGACCATTATTTCCTCATTCTACAGTAAATGCTCTACCTCGATCCCAAGGGTTTAGAGGCAACCAGTATGGCAAAGAAGTGAGATTCAGGATTCACGGACAGTGGGGTATCAAGCACGAGGAAGTAGGAGACAACCAAAATCTCCTCGTCAGCCGTGTCAGCGCTGCAAAAGGTTTCATCTAGGTGAATGTCGGTGCGGGACAAATCTTTGCTTTTGGTGTGGTACAGTGGGGCACAAAATGAGAGAGTGTCCACAGAAGGGCACGAGTAGTACAGCACAACCTACGGGATTAGCCGTGGTATCCTCCTCGTTAGGTGTACAGCCTATGGGGCATGGCAAGGGTTCTAGAGGAGAAGCAAGCTCTAGCGGAGCCCCAAATTGCACCAATGCTCCCGTAGACCAGCGAAATTCAGAGGCTTCTCCTGATGTAGTGACAGGTACATTAACTGTCTTTCAGCATAATGTATATACATTGATTGGTTTAGGCTCTATCCTATCATATGTTACTCTATTAATTGCTGAAGAAATTTTTTTTTTTGAAAGAACACCAGAATTACTAGGTATGCCATTTGAAGTCTATACACCAGTTGGTGACTTTATTGTAGCTAAAAGAGTATATCGTAATTGTATAGTAAATGTTTGTGATCATGTTACGTTGGTTGATCGTATTGAGATGGAAATGGTAGACTTTGATGTTATAATGGGCATGGATTGGTTGGCTTCTTGTTATGCCATAGTAGATTGTCGAGCTAATAAGTTACATTTTCGTTTTCCACAAAAGAATGTTCTTTGAATGGAAGGGTAATGTGGGGGCACCAAGAGGAAAATTTATTCCCTATCTTAAAGCAAGGGAAATGATACCCAAAGGGGTACATATGACACTTAGTACGAGTGAAAGATAATGATGTGAAGCCACCAACTCTTCAATCGGTTCCAGTGGTAAATGAAATTCTTGAGGTAGTTGATGAAGATCTTCTAGGTTCGCCTCCAGAACAGGAAGTAGAGTTCGGTATTGACGTGATTCCAGGCACTCAGCCTCCCTCTATTCCTCCGTATAGAATGTCCCAGTAGAGTTACGGGAATTAAAGGAGCACTTGAAAAGACTTGCTGGAAAAAAGGGATACATAAGACTTAGTACATCCCCTTGGGGTGCACCAGTATTATTGGTACGAAGGAATGATGGCACGTTGAGAATGTGTATTGACTATTGGCAATTGAATAAAGTGACAATTAAGAAAAAGTATCCCCTCCCTAGAATTGATGATTTATTTAACCAATTACAGAGTGCTAAATATTTTCAAAGATTGACTTAGGATCGGGATATCACCAGGTAAGGGTTGGAAAAAAAATGATATACCCAAGACAGCTTTTTGAACATGGTATGGTTACTATGAATTTATAGTTATGCCATTTGGGCTAACCAATACACCAACAGTTGTTAGGGATTTGATGAATAGGGTGTTCAAGCCATTTTTAAATGTGTATTGACCATGTTTGGAAATGATATTTAAGATCACAAGAGAACCATGCTAATCACTTGTAGCAGGTGTTACTGAAGTTCTCTAAATATGAGTTTGGTTAAAATTCGTAGCATTCTTGGGTCACACTTTATAGGATGAAGGACTAAGCGTTGATACACAAAAGATAGAAGCGATGAAAAATTGGCTGAGGCCTACGATGCTTACCGAGATTCATAGTTTTCTTGAATTGGCTGGTTATTATAGGAGATTTGTTGAGGGATTTTCTTCTATCTCTGCACCCTTAACAAAGCTAACACACAAGGCAATCAAGTTTCAGTGGAATGACGCATATGAGAAGAGTTTCCAAGAGTTGAAAGATAAATTGTCTTCTACACCTATGTTGGTACTTCTAGAAGGTACAAAGGGGTATGTAGTATCTTGTGATGCTTCAGGAGTACGCTTAGGATGTGTATTGATTCAACACGGTAATGTAATAGCCTATGCCTCATGAAAGTTGTGACCACATGAGAGAAATTACCCCACACATGATCTTGAATTAGCAGTTGTGAAATTTGCTTTAAAATATATATATATATATATATATATATATATATATATATATATATATATATGGCGCTACTACTTGTATGGGGTTCACGTTGATACAAATATCGATCATAAAAGTTTTTAGTATATTTTTAAGCAGAAAGACCTAAATTTGAGGCAGCGAAGGTGGCTGGAACTATTAAAGATCATGATATTGATATCCCATCAGGGAAAACAAGTGTGATAGCCTATGCGTTAAGTCGCAAAATAATAGGAACCACTACTAGTCATTTGATGGAAAAGCAATGTATAGTAAAGGATCTACATTAACTAGCCAGCTTGGGAGTTCGTCTTCTTGAAACTCCAGACGAAAGAATTATAGCATAAAACGCGGCAGAGTCTTCATTTGTAGCTGAGGTGAAGGAAAAGCAATATGCGAATCTTATTGTATTTCTGCTGAAATAGAATGTACAACAAGGTTTGACAAAGGCATTTGATCTTACGCAAGAGAAAGTGAATCAGTGCCAAAGTGGATGGTGTGTATCGAATATAGACGAATTAAGGAAATGAATTATGACAGAGGCACATCATTCACGGTATTCTATTCATCCGGGAGCTACCAAAATGTATCATGATTTGAAAGAAATGTATTGGTAAGGTTATATGAAAAGAACATTGCAGAATTGGTAGCTCAATGTCCAAATTGTCAACAGGTAAAAGTAGAGCATCAGAAACCTGAGGCTATATGCAGTGTAGGAATCTTCCAGTTTGGAAGAGGGATATGATTAACATGGGTTTCATCACAAGTTTGCCTTGTACATGAAATTTGATTCCATGTGGGTAATAGTTGACAGACTTATCAAGTTAGCACACTTTTTACCTGTCAAGACTACTTGTACAGCTGAAAATTTTGCAAGGGTGTAGGTTAAAGAGATAGTGAAATTAGAACCCAAGTGAATTTAAGTACGTCTTTTCATCCTTAGACGGGTGGACAAGCAGAGCGTACTATCCAAACATTTGAAGATATGCTACGAGCTTGCACATTGGACATTAAAGGTAGTTGGGATGATCATCTATCATTTATTGAATTTGCCTACTATAATAGCTATCAGTAGAGTATCAAAATGGCACCTTATGAAGCTTTATATGGAAGGAAGTGTAGATTACCAATTGAATGGCTCAAAATGGGTGAAACTGCTTTGCTCGGGCAAGATCGTGTTCATCAAGATATAGAGAAAGTTAAGGCAATACAACAGTGGCTACAAACGACCCAAAGTCGACACAAATCATATGTCAATGTTAGAAGAAAAGGGCTAGAATTTGCCATAGGTGATTGGGTATTCTTGGAGATAATGAGATTTAGAAAGAAAGAATAGTTAAGTCCATGTTATATAGTGCCATATGAAATTGCCCGAAGATTTGGGAAAGTCACGCATGAATTTGAAAACCCCCAAGAACTCTCCATAATTCATCCAGTGTTTCATATTTCGATGCTTCAAAAGTACATAAGATATCCATCTCGAATGGGTCCCATATACGGGGTACAATTTACGGAGGATCTCACCTGTGAAAAAGACACTTATTGCCATTCTAGATCAACAAGTGAAGGGGTTAAGGAATAACGAAATTGCTTCTGTGAGAGTACTTTGAGAAACCAATAAGTATAAGAAATCACATTGGGAATTGAAGAAATGATAAAGTCAAAGCATCCGTATTTGTTTCAAATGGAAGAAAAAGTTCAAAGTACGGAATTAGATCAATAGTAAGTATATATGAGCATTATGTGTCTATATGATAACATGAAGAATGATCCATCTGTGTAAATTGGATAATGTCACTCACATTCGAGGATGAATGTTCCTAAGGGGGGAAGGATGTAACACTCCGTACATTTTCGAACCTATGTTATTACCGTAACATTTGTGGAATTATTTAAACATGTGATGGTTGGTGTATTACACCCTAATTGTGTTGTGCTGAATTTAATTTTGTGCCATTGGGCTCAATTGAGGCCCAAATTGATGAAAAAGACATGGCCCAAAAGAAGCAAATTATCCATTCTTTCTTTGACCAAAGTAAACCCTCAATTATTGACCCAAAAGTTGGCTAAGGATGAAAATTAAGGGGATATATAAGGCCAAGAAAATCATATTTTTATTCATTTGAACACACATTCCAATTCTAGAAATTTCTACAAGATATTTTCTCTCAACTCAAACCCTAAGGCAACTACACTTGTTTTGGCAAGAACATCACTTTGTAAGTATTGGTAAGTGTTAAATATTATGGTTCAATATATTATATGCTTAATATGGTGTATAAATCATGTTGGTTATGTTGGCAAAGTGTTGGACAGTTCACTATGTGTCAAACAGTGTACTTTTGCTTAATCGGTAAAGGGTTTTGCCTTGTAAAATTGGAAGTGGACTTGTGTTCTTGAAGGAAGTGACTTTGATGGATTAAATATCAACATGTAATATGTGTTTATTTCCTTAACTTACTTTCTCTTGGTGTGTAACATTTGGAATTGTTGTGGTAAAATTGTACATGGAACCGGTGGCGTATTGAAAGAAAAATGTAGTTTTGGTGATGTTTATGTGCGTTGTGAAACCATGGTTGTTATTTGGCATCTAACATGATATAAAATATGTTAAGAGAATATTAGTTATGATCATGGATCATTCATTGCGAAAAAGGACCCTAAAATGACCCCCAGAGCCTGAAATCCCCATCCGCCCTCGCGGGTGGGGCACCTGCGGGCGCAGATGCCAATGCAGGTGACTCTGTACACTTCCAAGAGGTACCTGCGGACATACCTCAACAACCTGTGTGTCACGCCCTGAGACGAGGCCCTATACATGGCACGCACTCGATACTATTGCTAGTACGAGCGAACAATCTGGCATGTTACATGAGCATACGTCTAACTTAAATGAAATAAGCGGAAAGAATATGAAATTTAAATAAGATGCCTTAAGGAATAAAACTTTCACCAAAATTTATCTGTACCAAATAATGTCCAACAATACTAATAGTCATGATAAATAAAGACCGAAAAATTACAAAGTTTGTTTGACAACTACATCAGCCTGTGAAGCCTCTAATAAGTACCAATACTAAAAGAAAAATATAAAGAAGTCATCATCTCCCGTCCGGCCTCCAGGTAGAAAAGAGGCTCACCAATGGCAGAAGATAGAGATCCTAATGATGCGCCTGACCACGGACTTGAGAGCTAGAACCTACATCATGAAACGATGTAGCGCCAAATACGATCAATACGTGGAATGTATTGGTATGTAAAACCATTTTAGGAGAATAGTAAAGCAAGAGATTATCAATGTCAATTAAAATTCAACTTTAAGTGACGATGAGCTGGAAAGGAACAAGAGTATAACTAAATTTATAATTGACGAAGTAAAATTAAATTTAGTTCTTTTGTGGGAGCAAGTAGTGAACCGACATAAACCACCATGTGAGTGCATGGAGTCTGATCTCTGCCCGATCAACTAAGCCATCCCACACCTTGCCGGGCGTAGGACATGACATGATATAATTTGCTAGCAAGGATCCATAATTAGCCCTTTTCGGGATACATGAAAAAGAGTTATCCGACTTTCAGAATAATCTCTATCCTACGTCGGCAAACGTAGTTTCGGGCATTTGTCGTTTAGACCCATGCCTTCTCGGTCAACTAGCTAACTCCCTTACTCTCATTACGTTATCTTATTTATTTCTATTCAAAGTGTTAGCCATGTTAGGCTCATGCTCATAGTTTAGCCTTTTTAGGCTCATGTTGGGAATTCAACCACTTTGGGTTCATAAGATTTTGATTTGTTACCATTTCATATCTTTCTGGAGGAGTTAAGATATATTCTATTAATGGTTCATGATCATGGATTCCACAGCTCTTGAGGAATTATGTTTATGAGTTAATTGGTAAGGAAGCAATTACACTTTGTTTAACATTTGGAATAAACCAAATATGTCCGAAAACAGACTCTGAAGTAGTGATTAAGATCGTAATTAAAATCTAGAAAATTCTGTGGAGCATTGGTGTAATTATTGAGGATATAAATGAATGTCACACACCTATGTAGTACTCGACTAAAACACATTTACAGAGAAATGAAATATGCTTGCAGACATCTGGCAAAGATGATTTTTTTTTTAAGCTACTGGCAGATTTGATTTTCCAGATTTCTTAGAATTACCTAAGCAAGCAAAGGAAGATTCTTTATCTAAACACACACCAGGTTCCTAATCTATACTTCAAGTCAAAGAACCTCAAACCAGATAGCATGTGAAGGGGAAGAGAAGCAGTTTATCTCATGTTTATCAGAACAGTTCATAACAATCTCTATGGTATATTTTCACATCTTTAAGAGTACAACAAAATGACATTTACTGGCTATCTGAGAGTTGAGTTACAAGGCTACAGATTTAGAAGCATAGAGACGGTCGGTTGGAGTAAACAAGACAATCCATAGTAAAAATTAAGAACACAGAATTTCCATACTTTAGCGAATTCACAGTCTTGGGAACCAATATTATCCAAGGTCACGAAATTCATAATAATAGATTCAATTATTTCAAAAGTTCAGAGAATTTCAGAGAAAGAGTAGTCCAACATACTTGTTAAACTTAAAGAAGTTCAGCATGCCAACATATACAATCTGGAATGGATATCAACTTAAGATACAAAAGTGGTATTCTTCATTTTTAACTAATCCTAACGTCTTTCGAGAATTTTAGAAAGATAAAATACTTATTGAAGATTATCTAGACCACCATATTATTTACTGGATAAGATTCGGATTCCAAATTTAGGGAAAAGCAGTCCATACTTTACAAATACATAAACACCTGTTAGACGTCAAGAAGGGATTGTAACTTAACAGGTTGAAGATTTGAACTAACTGTTGAACACAAACACACAGACACCATCTACAAAACTTAGATTCAGAGAATAGTATATATCCAGAAAAGCGAGCAAGAGACGGTTCTACATACCTCTTAAACGTTGAAAGAATTTGAGATTGCAAGAAGGAATTTGAACTTGATTCTCATCAATTCTCTTGTTTTTTTTTCTTAGGAGTTGTGATTGAGAGAAGAAGAAAACAAAAGGATATTAGCTAATGAAAAACTTCTGAAAACTGATGGGAAAGGTGTGGCTTTTATCGTGTGAATTGGAGGAAAACAGATGGACTCTTTTAACGCTCCAAAACTGATGGAAGCAGAGTGGTGTTATCTGGTTGGAAAAATAACGCTTTGTAGGGGTAAAAAAAGTTTGGCAGCTTTCATTAAAAGGGTTTTAGTTGCTTGAAATAAAGTATACAAGGAAAGGTCAAAATTACCCTTAAAAAAAATAAGTAATGGGCTTGAGATGTTACAATATCTCCCCCTTGGGATCATTCATCCTCGAATGAAGGTTATATATTCATGTAAAACTCTACACACTAGAATTATGGAATGAGATTTATAAATAGCACCATAACTCATAGGCTCCAAAAATCCCACCAAGAGAAATATAAACACAAATCATGAAATGAAAGGCACTAGACACTAACACAATTTAAGATGGCGTTCTATGGAGCTTGATTTAAACCATGAGAGGCAAGAATTTATAGGACATCATGAGTAAGGATTTAGATCATTACCTTACCCACTTCCCTCTTGAGAAGTGAACAAATAAGGATATCTTTCCTTCATAACTTCCTCCGATTCCCACGTAGCTTCCCCAGCCTTTTGATTTCTCCACAACACCTTTACCGAAACAATTTCCTTTGTCCTTAACTTGCAAACTTGACGATCCAATATCTCAATGGGAATTTCTTCATAATTCAAGGAATCTTTCACACCAACACTCTCCATCGGGACTATAAGAGTAGGGTCACCCACACACTTCGTAAGTAAGGATACATGAAATACCGGATGAACCGAGGCTAGATCCGTGGGTAAATCTAACTCATAGGAAACCTTTCCTATTCTCCTCAAAATCTGATAAGGACCAATATATCGGGGACTAAGCTTCCCTTTATTTCCAAAATGCATGATACCCTTCATTGGGGACACCTTCAAGAACACCCAATCATTTTTCTCAAATTCCAAGTCCCTGCGCCTCCTATCTGAGTAGGATTTCTGACAGCTTTGTGCAGTTTTCAACCTCTCTCGAATAACCTTGACCTTCTCAACAGCTTGATGAACTAAATCCAGCCCCAACAACTTAACTTCACCAATATCAAACCACCCAATAGAATATCTACATCTTCGCCTATACAAAGCTTCATAAGGCGCCATCTTGATGCTGGAGTGGTAGCTATTATTATATGCAAACTCGATGAGAGACAAGTGATCCTCCCAACTTCCCTTGAAATCAAGAACACATGCCCTCAACATATCCTCGAGCGTCTGAATGGTGCGTTCTGCTTGGCCATCCGTCTGAGGGTGAAAAGAGGTACTAAGATTCACCTGCGTACCTAATCCTTTTTTAAAAGACCTCCAAAAATGAGCGGTGAACTGGGGCCCTCTGTCTGATATGATGGATATAGGAATTCCATGCAGCCTAAAAATCTCCCTAATATATAATCTAGCATAATCCTCAGAAGAAAAAGCAGTCCTGACCGGCAAGAAATGGGCAGACTTAGTCATTCGATCCACTATTACCTATATTGAGTCATGTTGATGCCGAGAACGTGGTAATCCTGTCACAAAATCCATATTTATCATATCCCACTTCCATACTGGAAGAGCTATATCTTGAGCCAAGCCACCAGGTTTTTGATGCTCAACCTTAACCTGCTGACAATTTGGGCACTTGAAAACAAAGTCAGTAATATTTCGCTTCATGTTGCTCCACCAATAAATTTCCCTCAAATCATGATACATTTTAGTGGAGCCCGGGTGAATGGAGTACCTGGAACAATGTGCCTATGCCATGATCCTCTCACGCAACCCATCAACATCTGGAACACAAAGTCTACCCTGATATCTCAAAACAGCATCTCCCCCTTGTTCAAAAACCAAAACCTTTTGTTGTAGAACTTCTTTCTTCAATTGCAAAAGAATGGGGTCACTATTCTGCTTTTCTTTAACTTCTAACAGTAGGGACGATTCTGACATATTCTGAACAACCACCCCACCATCCTCAATTTCTAGAAGTCGAACTCCTAAATTAGCAAGCCGATGTATATCTTTCGTGAGTCCTTTCTTTTCCTCCTCCACATGGGCAAGACTCCCCATAGACAATCTACTAAGAGTATCTGCAACCACGTTTGCCTTACCAGGATGATAGAGCAAACTTAAATCATAGTCCTTGAGTAGATCAAGCCACCTCCTTTGCCTGAGATTCAACTCCTTCTGACTGAAAACATACTGGAGACTCTTATGATCTGTGAATATATCAGCATGCACCCCGTAAAGATAGTGACGCCAAATCTTCAAAGGAAAGACTACAGTTTCCAATTCGAGATTGTGAGTTGGGTAATTCTTCTCATTATTCTTAAGTTTCCTCGAGGAATAGGCTATAACCTTACCGTGATGCATCAATACACAACCAATACCAACTCGTGAAGCATCACAATGAACCACAAATCCATCATTTCCCTCTGGGAAAGTTAACACTGGAGCGGAGGTCAATCTATCTTTCAACTCCTGAAAACTCTTCTCACATGCCTCCGACCATTAAAACTTGACCATCTTCTGAGTCAATCTAGTCAAAGGAACAGCAATGGAGGAAAAACCCTCCACAAATCTCCTATAGTAACCAGCTAAACCGATAAAGCTTCTAATATCAGAAGGTGTGGTAGGTCTTGGCCAATTTTTCACTGCCTCAATCTTTTGAGAATCAACCTGGATGCCTTCACCAGAAACAATATGACCTAAAAATGCTACAGACTCCAACCAGAATTCACACTTGGAGAATTTAGCATATAGCTCACGGTCCTTAAGTTTTTCAAGAACAATTCTGAGATGATTAGCATGATCCTTCTTACTTCGGGAATAGACCAAAATATCATCAATGAAGATGATTACGAACATATCTAGGTATGGCTTAAACACCCTATTCATGAGGTCCATAAAAACTGCAGGAGCGTTAGTCAAACTAAAGGACATGACTAAAAATTCAAAGTGACCATACCGAGTTCGAAAAGCTGTCTTTGGAATATCACATTCTCTGACTTTCAATTGATGATAACCAGACCTGAGATCTATTTTAGAAAAACATCTGGCACCCTGTAGTTGATCAAACAAGTCATCTATTCTGGGAAGAGGGTACTTATTCTTTATAGTGACTTTGTTCATCTGGCGATAATCAATGCACATCCGAAGGGAACCATCCTTCTTACGCACGAACAAGACGGGAGCACCCCAAGGAGAAATGCTAGGCCTTATGAAACCTTTATCAAGAAGATCTTTCAACTGCTCTTTCAACTCTCTTAACTCTGCAGGAGCCATTCTATATGGCGAAATGGAGATAGGTCGAGTGTCAGAAAGGAGATCGATACCAAAATCTATTTCCCTATCGGGAGGAACTCCAGGAAGATCGTCGGGAAAAACTTCTGGATACTCATTGACAATAGAAATCGACTGGAGTGAAGGTATTTCTGACTTAGAATCTTTGACTCAGACCAAGTGCTAAATACACCCCTTGGATACCATTTTTTTGGCTTTAAGATATGATATGAACTTTCCTTGAGGCACTATAGGACTACTTTTCCATTTAAGAACTGGTTCATTGGGAAAATGAAACGTGACTACCCTCGTTCTACAATCAATGGAAGCATAGCATGAATACAATCAGTCCATACCTAATATAACATCAAAGTCCACTATGTCCAACTCAACTAGTCCATACCTAATATAACATCAAAGTCCACCATGTCCAACTCAACTAAGTCGACTGTGGTGTATTTATGGAGGATGGTAACTACACAATATCTATAAACTTGTGTAGCAATATTTGACTCGCCAACAGGAGTGGAAATAGAAAATGGCTCTAGGATTTGTTCGGGGAAAATCCCAAACTTCATAGCTACATATGGGGTCACAAAAGACAAAGAAGCACCAGGATCAAGTAGCACATAAACATCATGAGAAAAGACTTTCAACATACCAGTAACCACATCAAGAGATGCCTCCAAATCCTGGCGATTTCCCAAAGCATACAGACGATTCTGAACTTTACCGGTCCCTGGAGTAGTGCCCTGTCCTGCTGGAGCAACTGAATCAAAAGATTGGGTTCTGTTGCCCCCATTACCTCCCTTTGTTGATGAACAATCCTTTTGCATATGACTCCGCTGACCACACCCATAACATACACCTTTTCTATAACGACACTCACCTGGGTGATTTTTTCCACAAATAGCACAAGCAGGATATGATGGAACCCACTGACTTCCACTTCCCTGTGACTGAGAACTTTGAACCTTGAAATTTTTATTTGTCTGAACCCGCTGGTCAGTCTTAGGCCTCGGTACAGGTGCACTAGCTGAAGAAGGGGCAGGTCCGGATGACCTTTTATGAAAAAATTTTTGTTTCCATTTCCTGACCGCTGCTGATTAGACTCATTACCTACTAACTTGGCCCTCTTGTTTTGAAATTCCTCTCTATACTTTTGTTTTTCCTCCTCAACCTGTTGAGCATACACCATCAACCTAGAAATATCCATATCACCAACCAAAAATGCCCCCTTGCACTCTTTCTTCACATGTTTTGCAACTCCAGACACAAATTTTAGCATCCTATCCCTCATTGTAGATACCATCTTCGGAGCGTATCGAGAAAATTGAGTGAACTTGAGACCATACTCCCTCACACTCATCTTTTCCTATTTCAAATTCACAAACTCTTGTACTTTGGCCTCTCTAAGCTCCCGCGAAAATAAATGGTCAAGAAAAGCATCCATAAAATCATCCCACACTGCAGGAGGTGCATCTTCGCCACGAGCAAACTCCCACTGATCATACCATATACTAGCAACATCCTTCAGCTGGTAAGAGACAAGTTCAACTCCCTCTGTGTCACTAGCATGCATAACCCTTAAGATCTTTTGAACTTCCTCAATAAAATTTTGGGGATCCTCATCAACCTTGGATCCTGTGAACTTAGGTGGATTCATCTTAAGGAACACTTGGATTCTAGAGGTGTCAGAGGATTCATGGGAGTTAGAGCTGGTAGGGCCTGAATGGCTGGACTGAGATGCTACAAGCTGTGTGAGCATCTGAATGGCCTGTCTAAACTCAGCATTGGTAGCATCAGTGCGAGGAGGTTGAGTAGAGGATGTTCTGAGTCCCCTTACTGGAGTAGATGTCACAGGAGGTGTATTAGCAGCAATATTATGCCCAGAAGTGCGAGCTTCATTTTTGGTATGCATCACATGAGTCGGGGGCATACTGCTGGTGTTAGCCCCTATACCAGCCCTAGAAAGTCTTTTTGGAGGCATGATCTTAAACAAGCGACAAGAAAGAATTAGAATACTTTCTTGAGTTGAACTTTATCGAACGAACTAGAGCATGAAAGAAAGGAAAACATTTTCTAAATGTCCTGTAGCCTCCTGATTATAAGTGTGGCGCGCTTCACACCCATAATTAGGACTCTACTAGACACGGCTTCACAGACTTCCTAGGACACTTGAACTCTAGGCTCTGATATCAAGTTTGTCACACCCCGAGCCGAGGCCCTGGACATGGCACGCACTCGATACTATTGCTAGTACGAGCGAACAATCTGGCATGTTACATGAGCATACGTCTAACTTAAATGAAATAAGCGAAAAAATATGAAATTTAAATAATATGCCTTAAGGAATAAAACTTTCACCAAAGTTTATCTGTACCACATAATGTACAACAATACTAATAGTCATGATAAATAAAGACCGAAAAATTACAAAGTTTGTTTGACAACTACATCAGCCTGTGAAGCCTCTAAGAAGTACCAATACTAAAAGAAAAATATAAAGAAGTCATCATCTCCCGTCCGGCCTTCAGGTAGAAAAGAGGCTAACCAATGGCAGAAGATAGAGATCCTAATGATGCACCTGACCACGGACTTGAGAGCCAGAACCTACATCATGAAATGATGTAGCGCCAAAGACGATCAATACGTGGAATGTATTGGTATGTAAAACCATTTTAGGAGAATAGTAAAGGAGATTATCAATGTCAATTAAAATTCAACTTTAAGTGATGATGAGCTGGAAAGGAACAAGAGTATAACTAAATTTATAATTGACGAAGTAAAATTAAATTTAGTTCTTTTGTGGGAGCAAGTAGTGAACCGACATAAACCACCATGTGAGTGCATGGAGTCTGATCTCGGCCCGATCAGCTAAGCCATCCCACACCTTGCTGGGCGTAGGACATGACATGATATAATTTGCTAGCAAGGATCCATAATTAGCCCTTTTCGGGATACATGAAAAAGAGTTATCCGACTTTCGAAATAATCTCTATCCTACGTCGGCAAACGTAGTTTCGGGCATTTGTCGTTTAGACCCATGCCTTCTCGGTCAACTAGCTAAATCACTTACTCTCATTACGTTATCTTATTTATTTCTATTCAAAGTGTTAGCCATGTTAGGCTCATGCTCATAGTTTAGCCTTTTTAGGCTCATGTTGGGAATTCAACCACTTTGGGTTCATAAGATTTTGATTTGTTACCATTTCATATCATTCTGGAAGAGTTAAGATACATTCTATTAATGGTTCATGAACATGGCTTCCACAGCTCTTGAGGAATTATGTTTATGAGTTAACTGGTAAGGAAGCAATTACACTTTGTTTAACATTTGGAATAAACCAAATCTGTCCGGAAACAGACTCTGAAGTAGTGATTAAGATCGTAATTAAAATCTGGAAAATTCTGTGGAGCATTGGTGTAATTATTGAGGATATAAATGAATGTCTCACACCTATGTATTACTCGACTAAAACACATTTACAGAGAAATGAAATATGCTTGCAGACATCTGGCAAAGATGATTTTTTATTTTATGCTATTGGCAGATTTGATTTTCCAGATTTCTTAGAATTACCTAAGCAAGCAAAGGAAGATTCTTTATCTAAACACACACTAGGTTCCTAATCTATACTTCAAGTCAAAGAACCTCAAACCAGATAGCATGTGAAGGGGAAGAGAAGCAGTTTATCTCATGTTTATCAGAACAATTCATAACAATCTCTATGGTATATTTTCACATCTTTAAGAGGACAACAAAATGACATTTGCTGGCTATCTGAGAGTTGAGTTACAAGGCTATAGATTTAGAAGCATAGAGACGGTCGATTGGAGTAGACAAGACAATCCATATTAAAAATTAAGAACACAGAATTTCCATACTTTAGCGAATTCACAGTCTTGGGAACCAATATTATCCAAGGTCACGAAATTCATAATAATAGATTCAATTATTTCAAAAGTTCAGAGAATTTCAGAGAAAGAGTAGTCCAACATACTTGTTAATCTTAAAGAAGTTCAGCATGCCAACATATACAATCTGGAATGGATATCAACTTAAGAGACAAAAGTGGTGTTCTTCATCTTTAACTAATCCTAACGTCTTTCGAGAATTTTAGAAACATAAAATAATTATTGAAGATTATCTAGACCACCATATTATTTACTGGATAAGATTCGGATTCCAGATTTAGGGAAAAGCAGTCCATACTTTACAAATACATAAACACCTGTTAGACGCCAAGAAGGAATTGTAACTTAACAGGTTGAAGATTTGAACTAACTGTTGAATACAAACACATAGACACTATCTGATTAGGAAAGGAAATTACAAAACAGAGATTCAGAGAATAGTAGATATCCAGAAAAGCAAACAAGAGACGGTTCTACATACCTCTTAAACGTTGAAAGAATTTGAGGTTGCAAGAAGGAATTTGAACTTTATTCTCACCAATTCTCTTGTTTTTTTTCTTAGGAGTTGTGATTCAGAGAAGAAGAAACCAAAAGGATATTAGCTAATGAAAAACTTCTGAAAACTGATGGGAAAGGTGTGGCTTTTATCCTGTGGATTGGAGGAAAACAGAGGGACTCTTTTAACGCTCCAAAACTGATGGAAGCAGAGTGGTGTTATCTGTCTGGAAAAATAACGCTTTGTAGGGGGGAAAACGTTTGGCAGCTTTCATTAAAAGGGTTTTAATTGCTTGAAATAAAGTATACAAGGAAAGGAAAAAATTACCCTTAAAAAAAATAAGTAATGGGCCTGAGATGTTACACTGCGGGCGTAGGTGGCTTCGCAGGTTAGCCCAGAAGTGCGTTTTGCATGTTTTTGCATCTCTTTGACCCCCTAAAGCCCCTATACCCTTTATGGATGCAATTATCCACATATGGTACCTTTTGAATGACTTTAAAGGAGTATACCAGAGGTATTTTGAATGGTATAAATTATGGTTTGTTGTTAATGTGTTATTATGAAAGCTATTGAGTGACTTGACTGAGAAAAGGTAACGTAGTGTTGAAGGGGAAGTGTAAAGTATAACTTTGGGTGTGAAATGCTATTGGTTTATGATGTCTTGGTCAATGGATGAAATATTATGGTATTTTTGGTATGATAATACCGTTAATGGTATTGTAAAGGGTGAAATAACGTTATAGGGCAATCATGTAACTCATTGTCGTCTTACGCACTTGTAAGATAGTTGGTTGTTAACGTAAGCCCCGTTATGTACTTGTGTTGTAGAGTTATATGTAAGGAAGGAGCTGGACTATTATATTCACATATAGGACTGTGTATTCATATTAGGAAGATAAGGTATATAAGGTTACTCTTTTCGTATCCTCCTGCAGCGCGTAGTGTTTGCATTGTCATTGTACTTGTTCCATTCCGAAATGTTCTAAGGTATCTCATTTAAGGTTGTCATCTATTGTTAGTCACATGTTCCTCATTCATTGATCATTTGTTATTCATGTGTTACATAATTGAGGACATGGTTCCAAAGCTCTCATAATGTTGTAACTACTAAAAGAACTATCTCAAAGAAAGTAATGATGTGAAGAGAATCTATTTAATCTTGAGTAGAATTTCCAATAATATTACGTTCTAAAGTTCCAATGATGGTATGAATACCAACGTATAAATCTCGCAGAAGTAAAGAAATGAGGTAATGTATCACTCTTAAAATGAAAGAATGAAAGTAATGCATAATTGTTTAAAAAATCTTGGCTAACATCCCAAGGGCGATATAAAAGCCTAGGATGGGTTATCATCATAATATCCCAGGGGCGATATAAAATCCTAGCATGGTTATCATCATAACATCCCAGGGGCGATATAAAAGCCTAGCATGGGTTATCAACATCCCAGGGGCGACAGAAAGCCTAGCATAGGTTAATCACATCCCAAGGGTTAAAATACCTAGCATGGGTTAATCTCATCCCAGGGGCGACAGAACAGACTATCATGGGTAGAACGATAAAAATGAATAAACGTAAAGGTAAAGAACGTAATGAATGTCATGTACAGGGTTCCAAAACATACAGAATGATGGTTTATCCAGATTGACTATTCTCTTATATTTAATTCCATTGAAGTTCTTATGTATGATACAGTTTCATATAGCCTTACATACTCAATACATTCTTTGTACTGACGTCCCTTGGGGGACTTACCTTACTTGCTGCAGGCACAGGTGCTAGTGGACCTCCATAGTAGGTTGCGGATCATTTACAGAGTATTGGTGAGCTTCAATTGGTTCGGGGCTTTTCGAGTCATAGGTGTACATTTGTTTTGGTATTGTAAAGATTGTATAAAGCGAGGACTTGTCCCAACTATAGGATGGTTATGTTCATGTATTTGTTAGAGGCTTTGTAGACGTATGTGGGAATATGAATGTAAGGGATGTATGTCCATTTTGACTTGATGGCCCTAACGGCCAAGTTTCATAGATAGGATATGTTTCCATGACTTTTGCCTAGTTGCATGAGATACAATAATATTCATACGTGAGAAAAGATTGGTTCTCTAGGGCCTCAACGGATTTGGGTGCCAATCCGCCCCATGGGAATTTGGGGCGTGACAACAAGAGATGGTTGCCTTTGGGTTTGAGAGTAGAGAGAAAATATCTTTTTGGTGGAAAAGTCTAGAATTTGGCATGTGTAAAGTAATGAATAAAAATCTGATTTTGTTGTCTTATATAACCCCCTTAATGGTCATCCTTATCCAACTTTTGGTCAATAATTGAGGGTTTATTTTGGTCAAAGAAAGAATGGATAATTTACCCATTTGGGCCATGTCTTTCTTGTTAATTTTTGGGCCTTAAATTGAGCCCATTGCACAAGACTAACTCAGCCCACCAAATTTAATGTGTAATACTCCAACAATCTCATATTTCAATAGTTCCATAAATGTTACGGTAATTAAATAGCTTCGGAAATGTACAAGATGTTACATCCTTCCCCCCTTAGGAACATTCGTCCTCGAATGTAAGTAACATTATCCAATTTACACAGATTAAAGTCTAGATCATTTTTCATGTTATCATATATACACATAATGCTCATAAATACTTACTTGTTATTGCTTCAATTCCGCACTTTGAACTTTTTCTTCCATTTACAACAAATACGAGTACTTTAGATTTCATTATTTCTTCGGTTTCCCATGTGATTTCTTCTACTTGTTGATTTCCCCACTAGTACCTTTACGGAAGCTACTTATTTATTTCTTAATCTTTTCACTTATCGATCTAGAATAGCAATAGATACCTCTTCATATGTGAGATCCTCCATAACTTGTACATCTTCACTGGGAGAAATACGAGATGGATCTCCTATACACTTTCAAAGCATCGAACATGAAATATTGAATGAACTATGGAGAGTTCTTGGGGTAGTGCTAATTTATATGCAACTTACCCAAATCTTCGAGTAATCTCATATGGCACGTTTTATAGGTCCAACTTTCCTTTCTTTCCGAATCTCATTACCCCTTTCATTGGTGACACTTTCAAAAATACCTAATCACCTATGTCAAATTCTAATTCCCTTCTTTTAACATCGACATATGACTTGTGTCGACTTTAGGCCGTTTGTAGCCGTTGTTGTATCACCTTCACTTTCTCTATAGCTTTATGAACAAGATCTGGCCCAAGTAAAGCAGTTTCACCAGCTTCAAACCATCCAATTGATGATCTACACTTCCTTCCATATAAAGTTTCGTAAGGTGCCATTTTGATACTTGAATGATAGCTATTATTAGAGGCAAATTCATTAAGAGGTTGGTGACCATCAAAACTACCTTTAAAGTCCAATGTGCAAGCTCGTAGCGTATCTTCAAGTGTTTGGATAGTACGTTCTACCTGTCCATCTATTTGAGGATTAATCGCACTATCTCTTTAACATACAACTTGCATAATCCTCCGCTGTATAAGTAGTCTTGACTGGTAGGAAGCGTGCTGACTTGGTAAGCCTGTCAACTAGTACCCATATGGAATCAAATTTCTGCAGTGTACGAGGCAAACTTGTGATGAAATCCATGTTAATCATGTCCCATTTCCAAACTGGAAGATTTATATATTACGTATAACCTCCAGGTTTCTGATGCTCTACTTTGTTGCCAGTTCGGACACTAAGCTACAAACTCTGTAATTTTCTTTTCATGTCGCTTCCAAATCATGGTAAATTTTGGTTTCTCCCAGACGAATAGAATTTCTTGAATGATGTATCTCCGTCATAATTCCTTGGTTCATCTACATCTGGTACACACAATATACTTTGGTACTGAATCACTCCCTCTTGCGTAAGATCAAATGCCTTTAGAGAACCTTGCTGTCATTCTTTTTCAGCTGCAATAAAAATAGGATTCGCATATTGTTTTTCTTTAACCTCTACAAATGAAAACTCTGCCGCATTTTGCGCTATAATTCTTTCATCTTGAGTTTCAAGAAGACGAACCCCCAAGCTATCTAATTGACATAGATCCTTGACTATACCTTGCTTTTCCATGAATTGACCATCAGTACTTCTTAGTGCTTTACGGCTTAACGCATCGGCTATCGCATTTGCTTTTCTCGGATGGGATATCAATATCATGATCCTTAATAGTTCCATCCACCTTCGCTGCCTCAAATTTAGGTCCTTTTACTTAAAAATATACTACAAACTTTTATGATCAGTATATATATCAACGTGAACCCTATACAAATAGTGGCGCCATATTTTTAAAGCAAATATCACAACTACCGTGATATTGTCTTGAAGCATAAGCTATCACATTACTGTGCTAAATCAATACACATCCTAGGCCGACTCCTGAAGCATCACAATATACTGTATACCCCTATGTACCTTTTGGAAGTACCAACACAGGCGTAGAAGTCAATTTATGTTTCAGCTCTTGAAAACTCTTATCACATGCGTCATTCCACTGAAACTTGATTTCCTTATGTGTTAGCTTTATTAAGGGTGCAGAGATAGAAGAAAATCCTTCAACAGATCTACTATAATAACCAACCAACACAAGAAAACTACGAATCTCTATAGGTGTTGGCCAATTCTTCACTGCTTCTATCTTTTGTGTATTAACCCTTATTTCTTCATCCTATACTATGTGACCCAAAAATGCTACGAATTTTAACCAAAATTCACATTTAGAGAACTTTGCATATATCTTACGGTCACAAAGAATTTTTAACACCTGTCATAAGTGATTAGCATGGTCCTCTTATGGTCTTGAATAAACCAGGATGTCATCTATAAACACCGTCACGAACACGTCAAGAAATGGCTTGAATACCCTATTTATCAAATCCATAAAAAACAGCTGGTGCATTTGTTAGTCCAAATGACATAACTTAAACCTCATAATGACCGTACCGTGTTCAGAAGGCTGCCTTGGCTATATCTTTTTCTCTAACCCTTACTTGATGATAATTCGATCTTAAGTTAATCTTTGAGAAGCATTTGGCACCCTATAACTGATCAAATAGATCATCAATTCTGGGGAGGATATTTATTCTTAACTGTCACCTTATTCAGTTGCCAATAATCCATACACATTCTCAATGTTCCATCCTTCTTTCATGCAAATAACACTGGTGCACCCCAAGGGGACATACTAGGCCTTATGAATCCTTTATCCAACAAGTTTTTTTTTTTTTTTTCTAATTGCTCTTCTTAATTCTCGTAACTCTGTTGGAGCCATTCTATATGAAGGAATAGAGATAGGTTGAGTTCCTGGAATCACATGAATACCAAACTCTACTTTCCGTCCTGGAGGCAAACCCGAAAGATCTTCAGAAAATTCCTCAAGAATTTCATTTACCACCAGAATCGATTGAAGAGTTGGTGGCTTCACATTAGTATATTTCACTTTTGCTAAGTGACATATGTACCCCTTTGGGTATCGTTTCCCTTGCTTTAATATAGGAAATAAATTTTCCCCTTGATGCCCCCACATTACCCTTCCAAAACATTCTTTTGTGGAAAACAAAAATGTACCTTCTTAGCTCAGCAACCTACCGTGACATAACAAGAAGCCAACCAATCCATACCTATTATAACACCAAAATCTACCATGTCCTACTCAATAAGATCAACCAGTGTATCATAACCACAAACAGTTACTATTCAATTACGATATACTCTTTTAACTACAATAGATTCACCAACTAGTGTAGAGACTTCAAATGGCGTAACTAGTAATTCTGGTGTTCTTTCAAATTTCTCCGCAATCAATGGAGTAACATATGATAATGTAGAACCCGGGTCAATCAATTCATATACCTTATGTAAAAATATGGATAATGTACATGTATCTATATCAGGAGAAGCCTCCGAATTCTGTCGATCCACTACGGCATAGGTACGATTCTAAATTCCACTAGAACTAGCTGCTCCTATATCACCTCTTCCACGACCAGTAGGTTGTACACCTAATAATGATAATGCAACGGCTGATCCCGTAGGTCGTGTCATACTACAGGTGCCCCTTTGTGGGCACTCTCTCATTATGTGCCCTGACCTACTACACCAAAAGTAAACATTCATTCCAAACCAGCATTCACATGAATGAAACTTTCCGCAGCGCTGGCACAACTGAAGAAAAGACCTCGATTGGCTCATACTTCCTTATTCTCGATACCCCACTATCTGTGAACCCCGAGTCCCACTACTTTGACCAGCGTGATCACCTCTAAACCCTCAAAATTGAGATGGAGTACCCGCTGTAGGGTAAGAAAATAATGGTCTAGGCAGTCTAGGAAAACCCCGAGGCCTAAACTCTTCTTGGGATGCCATGGACTGTCCCATAGGTCTGGCTCTCTTTGACGGCCCTTCTTCAAATTCTTCTGACATTCTCCTTTGCCTTTAATTTCCCCTCTTTTGTGCAAAGGCTGGACCAACTTGTCCTTGATTTTGTGCCACGACTATCTGAGTCAACATGTGCACTGCATTTCTTATATCCTGCTCAGTAGCATTAACAGATGTTTCGACGGGGTCTTCTCTCCTTCTCGGCTCTTTTGGAGTTGGAAAAGTAAAAGAAGCCCGCGATGCGAATACAGTTTCAGCCCCACTCTGACTAACTTAGTCAGATGGTGATTTACTAGTTCCTTCTCCGACAAGCATGTCTACCTTCTTATCTTTGCCCCTACCTCGTCTTGTAATCGGCATTTTACTATACAGAAGAAAAATAATTTCAATGGTCAGATATGATTCAACCTACCACTTTGGCTTTACTGCACGATCTAAGAAATGAACAAAAGAAACAACTCCTAAATGTCCCGTAGCCTTCTACTTATAAATGTGGCGCGCAACACACCCATAAGCAAGACTCTACTCAGACACGGCTTTGTAGATACCCTTAGGACGACTTGCAATGATACCACTTTTGTCACGCCTCGAATTCCAACGGGGCAGACTGGCACCCAAAGCCGTTAAGGCCCGAGAGAACCAATCTTCATTCATGTACACTCATATGCCTATTACTAATTGGACATCACTATCATATATAGATACAAGATGCTAATGGTGGAAGCCATGGAAAACATGTGATATATATATATATATATATATATAACTTGGCCTTTAGGGCCACCACGTCAAAATGGACATACATTCCTTACATTCCGTCATTCATCCCACAACGTCTACAAAAGCCTCTAATAGATTCATAACCAAACGTAAAGTCGGGATAAGTCCCCACTTTATACAACATTTACATAATACCAAAACAAGTGTACACATGTGACTCAAAAAGCCCCGAACCAACTGGAGCTCACCAATATTTCGTAGATGACCCATAGCCTACTGTGGAGGTCTACTAGCACCAGTGCCTGCAACAAGTAAGGTAAGTCCCCAAAGGGACGTCAGTACGAAGAATGTACTGAGTATGTAAGGCCATAAGTAACTGCATAAGGTGTAAGAACTTTAATGAGATCAAGTACATGTGGGTGGACAATATAGATTAACCACCGTAATTTACATGTGTGGAGTCATGTACATTGCATTCGGTTCTTTCATTTTTGTTCATATCATTATCACAATCATTCATAAAATATTATTCATGTAAAATTATTCATATAATCATTCGGGATCGCCTCTAGCTAGGCTTCCGCCCCTTTGAGTTGCCACCCGTTCGGGATCGCCTCTAGCTAGGCTTATGCCTCTTCGAGTTTCCACCCATTCCCAATAATCCTTCGGGATCACCTCTAGCTAGGATTACGCCCCTTCGAGTTGCCACCCGTACTCAATATTCATTCGGGATCACCCCTATCTAGGTTTTTGCCCCTTTGGGTTGCCACTCGTACTCAACAAGTATGCATTACTTCAATTCTTTCACTATAAGAGTGATATGTTGGTGGTTGAAACATTATTGGAACTTTGGAACGTAACATTATTGGAACTTTGTAACAATGTCCACAATTATGTGACACATGAATAACAATTGGTCATTGAATAAGAAACATGTGAATAACAATATATAACAATCTGAAATGAGATACCTTAGAACATTTCGAAATGGAACAAGTTCAATGACAATGTGAACAATATGTGCTTCAGAAGGATACAGAAAGAACCTTACATACCTTATATTCTCAATATGAATATACAGTCTTATAGGTGAATACAATAATCCAGCTCCTTCCTTACGTTTTACTCTACAACACAAGTACATAACGGAACTCACGTTAACAACCAACTATATTACAAGTGCATAAGACGACAATGAGCTACACGACTGCCATATAACATCATTTCACCCTTCACAATACAATAGACTGCATCACCATACTAATCAACACCACAACATGCTACCCATCAACCAAGACATCATAAACCAATAGCATTTCACACCAAGTTTATACTTTACACTTCCCCTTCAATACAATGTCACAATTACCTCACTACGTCACGGAAACACCTTTCACAACAACACATTAAAGACAATCCATAATTGATACCATTCAAAATACCTTAGGGAGACTCCTTTAAAGTCATTCAAGAGGTACCATAATTTGATAATTGCATCCAAAAAGGGTGTAGCGGCCTTGGGGGGTCAAAGAGATGCAAAAATAATCGAAACAAAACTCTGGACTGACCGGAAAATCCACATGCACCCGCAGGTGACCATGTGACCTATCCAGGGTCACCTGCGTTGGCATCTGCACCCGCAGGTGCCCTATCCGCTAGGGCGAATACCCGTTTCAGCCTCCAGGGGTCATTTTAGGGTCCTTTTTTGTAATGAATGGTCCATGGTCATAATTAAGCTTCCCTTTTCATATTTTAAGTTATCTCGAATGCCAACGAACATCCATGTTTTCACAACGCATATGAACATCACCATACTACGTTTTCCTTTCAATAGACCACCAATTCCATGCACAATTTTCACAACATCAATTCCAAATATTATACACAAAGAGAAAGCAAGTTAAGGGTATAAACACATCATACATGTTGATATTTCATCCACACCATTCTCTTCCATCAAAACCTCAAGTCTCCTTTCAAGTTCAAGTCACATAGATGACACATCTTTTAGAAAAAAGCAAAAGTGCACTACTCAACACTTTTAGACATAACTATCTTGATCTACACAATCTATCAAGAATTTAATATATTAAATCACAAGAGTAAACACTTTCCCAAGCTTGCAAAGTGATGATATTGTCCACAAGAGATGGTTGCCTTAGGGTTTGAGAGTAGAGAGAAAATATCTTTTTGGTGGAAAAGTCTAGAATTTGGCATGTGTAAAGTAATGAATAAAAATCTGATTTTGTTTCCTTATATAACCCCCTTAATGGTCATCCTTAGCCAACTTTTGGTCAATAATTGAGGGTTTATTTTGGTCAAAGAAAGAATGGATCATTTACCCATTTGGGCCATGTCTTTCTTGTTAATTTTTGGGCCTTAAATTGAGCCCATTGCACAAGACTAACTCAGCCCACAAAATTTAATCTGTAATACTCTAACAATCTCATTTTTCAATAGTTCTATAAATGTTACGGTAATTAAATAGGTTCTAAAATGTACGGGGTGTTACAAGTTACCATTTGTAGATGTACAGAAAGAGAATGAAGATATGGAAAGAGATAATGAATAAGATGTTGAAGGAAAATTAGTTGAACAATCTAGAGATGATGTAGAAAAGGAGGGTGACGGCGATGAGAAAGATGTTGTAGAGGAAAAAGATGAAAATAAGAATGAGGAAGAAAATAGAAATGGTGAGGATAGAGATGATAAAGAAAGTGAAAAAGGAGATAAGGAGGAAGATGAAATGAAAAGTTAGAAAGGAGATATAACTAAAAGTAGGTAGGATATTGAAGAGGAAAATGAAAGAGAGGATGAAGAGTAAAGAGCTGATGATAATATTGATGATGATGTTGAGGTATCATCGATCAATCGTGAATGTAGATCCAAAGCCTAACATGATCTTGTCAAAACTTTTAGTATTGACAAGTTCTAAGTGGAGATGCCTATAGATAACCCTACAAATTTGACTGGTGATTTTGTTGTTAAATCAGTCATGGATAAAAAAATTGATGATTTTAGGAAGACATTGAGGGATGAAAAATTAGAAAATTACATTAAGTCCAGCTATTTTGGATACTTTCTTGATCTGCCGGTGAATAACAATGTATGCTTTTAAATGACCATGGCGCATGGTCTTCTCAAGTGCAGGATTAAGTATAAGGGTGATGATGATGAAACTTTGAAGGATAAGGACAAGAAGATGGATGAAATTTGGATAAACTACAGTGGCATGCCAGTTTTTTTTGGCATGAAAGAATTTGATATAGTGACTAGACTGAGATGCCATCCTCCTTCTGAACCTCTTCCCATAGTAATAGCATTAAAAAAATCCAAAGGCAAGCAAGACACCTAAATTATCCAAGGCATCAAAGAAAGGCAAGACACTAACCAAGACAACCACTAAAACAAACAAAGGCAAAGACAAAATAAATGAGTTATTGGTCATTGTTGGACCTAGCTACAAAGACAAGTAGTTGATACTTTATCTAAAGAACAATTTTTTTTTGAATAAGCACCAAGGAGCCATTGTACTTACTTTGGTTTGTGCATTCCATTTTATGGGCCAGAGACACCAACAAAGTCATAGAACCTGAATTATTTGTGCTAGCTCGGGATTCAAAGGCATTCAACAATTATCCATGGGAATATGAAAGCTATTTCTTGACTATTAAATATGTGTTGACAAAGTTATCTCTAAAGATGATCAACTTATACGTCTTTCCTTGGGCTTTCATAATAAACTTCACCCCTAGTTCTTTTGTGTTTCATTTATTTATGTTATATAATTATTCTAATTTTTTGTTTGCATCATGTTTATATTTTTATGTTTGGGCATTTGCAACCATTTCTCATCTCCGGCAGCAAGTCAAGGACTACCCGAAAGAGGTTTCTTATCCAAGGATCCTTAGGTGGTTGTCTACCAATAACAACTCAAAGATGAATCCCCTTGATCTCTTTAACCCTCCTGCTGATGCAGTAAGTCTTATTATAAATAGAATAATTTTACTCAAGTTAATAAGTTAACACATTGTAATAGATGTCTCATTTGTTGCAATAGGTATTTCATCTGTTGCAACAGATGAATCATCTATTACAATAGATAAGTCATCTGTTGCAACTTATCTCTGCAGATTACCCATCTAATATAATTTATGAAATAGATTAGTAACTTGTTGCAACAGATTACCTATCTGTTGCATAAGCTCTCTAAAATTATTAACAGATTATCCAATCTACTGTAAACTAATGTAATAGATGGTTAATCTATTGCAATAGATGATCTATTGCAACAGATGATCTGTTGCAATAGGTTACCCATTTATTGTAAGCTATAGGTTGATTTTAATACATCTATTTTCGTTTATAGGTTGTGCATCCCTAGCTTGTCCGTACTAAGCAAGAGTTGGAGATTCCTGCCTTTCTTACTCTAGGGATTGTTGATACAAAACTAGACCCTAAGGTGGACTTGATAAAAAAAAGAATTAGCTGGAGCAACAACCATTAAAAGGGAAGCACCTAGGAAAGGTCAGCTTATTATTGCTGAGCCTGTTGTTGAGTTTCTTGGTGATGCTAGTGATGCTGCAATAGATTTGGCTGCTGGTGTTAATGTTGGTTTTAATGTTGGTGGAGGTGTTGGTGTTGGTGATGCTAGTGTAAGAGATGGTGATGAGTATGTTGATGATGCTCATATTTTTTTTTAAAAAAAAGAGTTGACCATGAAGATGGTCATACTGGTGGTGGATATGGTGGATTCACCCTTTTTAGTAGGAATACCACCTCTTCTGTTCTCTCCCCTAGCTTATGTTCAACATGTAAATGCAAAGAATGCAAGGACAAACATGAGAACTTGATTAGGTCTCTTGATGCTCTGACTATTGCTGTTAGGGAATTGACATCTAAAAGGGGTGTTATTTCATCAAGGAATATTATAGAGCCATTCACTCTATTAGAGGTGAAGAGGAGGAAAAAAGCAATTTCCAAGGCACTACCATATATTACATCAAGAAAAATTACAACTCCTCTTCCTTGCAATGTTGATCAATTTCCAAGGGCCATAAGAGAGTATGAAGAACTGAAGAAGGTGAATGTTTACAAGATGGTTAAAGCCACAAAGAAGGCTAAATTGAACACACTGATGAAATCAAAAAAGGCCCCAGAAGTCTACTCCATGCATAAATTTGGTGCAAAAGACTTCAAGGACATGAATAGTATGGTTGTTTGGTACGTAGACTGGGTAAGTTACTTTTTATAACCTTCTATTTATTCAATTTCATTGGTATCTTTATTTAGATGGTCCATCTGTTGCAACAGATTACCCATTTGTTGCATTAGTTTGTAGTAGATTGTGTAATATGCTAACAGGTTCAGAGAACTTATGCAATAGATAACTCATCTATTGTAATAGATTACCCTTCTGTTGCAACAGATAAGTCATCTGTTGTAACAGATTACCCATCTATTGCATTAGTTTACAGTAGATTGGATAATCTTCTAATAGGTTTAGAGAATTTATGCAACAGATGACTCATCTGTTGTAATCGATTACCCATATATTGCAACAGATAAGTCATCTATTGTAATAAATTACCCATCTGTGGCATTAGTTTACAGTAGATTGGGTAATCTGTTAATAAGTTTAGAGAACTTATGCAATAAATGACTCATCTATTGCAATATATTACCCATCTGTTACAACTTATAAGTCATATATTGCAACTTATAAGTCATCTATTGTAAAAGATTACCCATCTATTGCATTAGCTTGCAGTAGATTGGGTAATTTGTTAACAGGTTTAGAGAACTTATGCAACAGATAGCTCATCTGTTGCAACGGATTACCCATGTTTTACAATAGATAAGTCATCTGTTGCAATAGATTACCCATCTATTATATCTTTTCAATTGTTATTATAAGTTACTAACTTATGTAAATTGTATCCTTATATCAGTATGTTGATAAAATTCTTTACCTCATGCGGGAAGATTTTGTGACTATTGAGATCATCATGAACGAGGGAGTCATGAATGTTTATTACTGCAACATACCAGTTTTTGAAGATTAATTTTTTTTTTATTTTTATGGAGCCTTTGTTGGAGTTGTTCCCAAGATTGTTGAAGCAAAGTGGCAGAATGAATCACTTGCCAGAAAAGTTGCTGAACGACCGATGGGCTTTTGAAGGTCGAAAATAGAACCTTCCCAAAAATGAGACTGGTGCCACATGCGAGTCATACTCACTTGCATTTATTGAGCATTTGAAAAGCGACAATGGTATGATAACTCCTAAGACCTTATTGAATGACAATGAAGTTTAAGGATGCAAGAGGCTTGGGCTGTTGGGGTAGCATGTAAGAGTTTGGAGCCCTGATGAGGGTTGTAATTTCTAAAACTTATCATATCTGTGTAATTTCTAGACAACGTAATATTTTTTTATTTTTAGTATCTTGTATCTTTAGTTAATTATACTATACAATTAGTGAAAATAATATTTTATGTTTAATAAATGTCAAGTTATTTTGTCAAGAATTCTATTTTATCCTTAGATTTGGAAAATGTTGGATTATTACTAAAAATAGATTATTAAGTCCAAATGTTGCAACAGATGCATTATCTGTTGTAGAATATTACTCATCTATTAGAAATAATCAAACAGATATAGACATCTATTGTCGCAGATGTCTAATATGTTTTATTATTTCCAACAGACTCTATATATGTTGTAACATATTAGTCATCTGTTGGACATGATCAAACATATATAGACATCTATTGCAACAGATATATACATCTATTGCAGTAGATGTCTAATATGTTTGATTATTTCCAACACACACTACATATGTTGCAATAGGTTAGTCATTTATTGGAACAGATGAGTCATCTATTGGACATAATCAAATAGATATACACATCTGTTGTAACAGATGACAAACCTGTTGCAACAGATAAGTCATTTAATGGAAACAATCAAATAGATACACACATCTATTTCAACAGATGACAAACCTGTTGCAACAAATGAGTCATCTGTTACAAATAATCAAACAGATATACATATTTGTTGCAACAGATGAAAAACTTGATGCAACAGATGAGTCATCTGTTGGAAATAATCAAATAGATATACACATTTGTTGCAACATATGACAAACCTGTTGCAATAGATGAGTCATCTATTGGAAATAATCAAACAGATATACATATCTGTTGTAGCAGGTTAGAATCTGTTGTAATAGGTTATACACTTAGTTAATCATGTAATTACTGTGTAATTCATTTAGATTGTAATTTAACTTGTTAATTGAAAGTTAATTATTGTTAATGACTTTATTTATTACTAATCATAGTTTAATGAAGTAATTCACATCAAATTAGTCAATTGATCACTCTATTTAGGACGAATACACTTAGTTGATCATGTAATTACTATGTAATTCATTGAGATTGTAATTGAACTTATTAATCGAAAGCTAATTATAGTTAAATAACTTTGTGTATTGCTAATCATGGTTTAGTGAAGTAATTCACATCAAACATATGTAGTGTATGTTAGAAATAATCAAACATATCATTCATCTACTGCAACAGATGTGTATATCTATTTGATTATTGCCAATACATGAGACATTTGTTGCAACAACAGGTGTAGAGTCTATTGGAAATGATCAAACAGATTAGACATCCGCTGCAACATATGTCTATATCTGTTGCAATAGATGTGTATATCTGTTTGATTATTTCCAATAGATTAATCATCTATTGCAACAGATTACTAATCTGTTGCAATATATGTAGAGTCTATTGGAAATAATCAAACATATTAGACATCTGCTACAACAGATGTCTATATCTATTGCAACAGATGTATATATCTGTTTGATTATGTCCAACAGATGAATAATATTTTGCAATAAATTAATCATCTGTTGCAATATAATTCATTATTTGAACTAATTTTACATCTATTGTAGTAGATATAACATATGTTGCAAAAGATGACTAATCTATTGCAACATATGTATAGTCTCTAGGAAATAATAAAACATATTAGGCATCTGCTGCAACAAATGTCTATATTTGTTTGATTATATCCAACAGATGAATAATCTGTTGCAACATAATCATTATTTAAAATAACTTTACACCTCTTACAACAGAAATAACATTTGTTGCAACAAAAGTTGTTCCCGCACATACAATAGTTGTTGGACCATAAACAAAAATATATTTTATATAATAAATAACATACATCGCCAACCTAAAATGAATTAAAATTATCAAGTTCATAACAAAACCAACAACAATACTAATTACTATTACAATAATTACGGAGCATTTCAATCTGGGCATGTAGTTTTTTTGTGGCCAACCATCGTACATATGGTGCACTTATATTTTCTCATTGGAAATGATTCCCCTACTCTATGCATCTTATTCATGTCACGAAAGGCACCATGTCACGATCCAAAATAATGGACTGTGCAAGCACCTACGCTATCCTAAGTAGTAGCAGAACCCTTATTACCCAACCAAACGTATGCGGAAGATTTCTGTTTCTAAGAGAATACTGGATTAAATATAACAAAGTAAATTAAATACCAATGAATAAATTTTTCAAAAACTTCTTACAACTGTCCATCACTACCCCAAGACCAGGTCAGACATGTACAAAAGCTACCTATTATAGAATAGACTGACAATAAAATAAATAACACAAAGACTCCAACATCTGTCTGGAAGGAAGTGCAGAAGTTAGTGCTGAATATCGTCATCCATCTAGTAACTGCAAACTAACCTGCATCCAGTCTACACCCTAAGAAGGGATATACAAGAGTAGGGTCAGTACAAACACATGTACTGGTAGGCATCATCGGCCGACTAGTGTTAGTCCACAAAATCATAAAATAGAATAAAAGAAAGGAAATCATTACATCTTAAATATAGTATAATTCAACTAAGGCTGTAATATCATTATAACACTTTGCCTATATAATTTACAATTCCCTAACTCTATTAATGATATTATATTCACCACTAGCATAGTCTAGCCTCATTAATTCACACCATCCACCACAATCCAACACTTAACCATCACTATTACCCCTTTATTCGCATTACCTCTTCCATTACCCACATCTAAAGGATCAACCTAGTAATCATAAACAACTCACACTAAACTCTCGGGCTATCAACCAAACACTCTTTTATAGCATTAAAGAATAATAACTGGCCAATCGAGTACGCCACGATTATAATAAGTATAAATGAAACAAGTCGACTAACATATAGCAAGTAAGCATAGAGTTTCACTTTTTCAAGTACATGTCATACAATCAATCTCAAAGATACAATCCAGTAGGGAATACAAGTCAACCCACATCTCATTAACACACAAGAGAACTCAAGTCTCATTAGCAAACCTTATAGATACTCTTGGAGAAGGATTAATTCAATTATTGAAACTTCGGGATCATTTCTTTGGAATTATTTATTGGATTCATCACTTTAGATCACTTCATTATCAATTCCTTTATTATTATTATTACCATGCTGGCACATGGCAACCGATCCAATCACGTCTTACAACAATATAGGAATTTAACGTCAGCTGCATTTCTTGAGAAATCAATAAAGTAGCAATATCAAAATTTAGCATCCGCCACATTGCTTGAGAAAATAATAAGGTCCCAATACCGGGATTTAACGTCGGCCACATTGCTACTAACAATCGTTCCACTTTTCAATTCTTAATAAATATTCATGTTTCACTTTTCAACTTGTATGAAGGTATATCACAAGCCTTCTTTACTCAAGACATTCTTTTCAATCACATTATCATTATGGATCAAGATCTTTCATTTATCAACATTTTGGGCCTCTCACGGGCATTATTTCAACAACTCATCATGATCATCAACAATTCATTCATGGCATCAATTCAAGGAGTTATCATTATCAAACAAGCCTCTCATAGGTACAATTCAATAAATCATCATTATCACCAATTTAGTCTCTCATAGGCATCCCATAGATAAAGTATGTTTATCAATACCAAATCAAGAATGTCATAAAATAAATCACAATGCAACACTTAAGCATACAATCCACTACTAGAGCCTTCATTACTCATTGATTATTCAATTATCACTACCTCCTCAAATACCACAACTTGGGTTCTAACACTACCACCCATAACAAGCACATTCAAGCCAATCATTATTCTCTACCTCTCTCTGCAAAATATAATGCTCAAAATGATTCGAGTCATCTATCCCTTACGCCTCACCATTATCATGGCACAATATGAAACTCATTACCTTTATAACTCAATTAGGTTCATCACTAGAACAACTAAGAAATATCCTGTCCACATACTTCATTCACAATAATCCCCTTTCGGGCACATAACACATAATATCATAAATATCACATAATCAATCAATAACATAGTTTTCAAGATTAAAGTAAAGTTCTTATGTATTTATCCACCTCAACTCCATGTCCGCAGGCCTAGACATGCTTTCTCCCATCCATTCTAAATTATGAAGATTTGAAATAACACAGTCTTCTATTCATTAACCTAGCCTACTTGGACGCCAAACTTTTTGAAGTAACAAGCCATATCGAGGATGCTCCTTCCCTTTTTTCATGCTTCAGAATGATCAATCATCTAAAAATCAAGCAATCATAAGAGTAATTAATCAATTACTCTTCAAATAAATATCTTTAGGAATTCAAACCCACTAATTCTACCCTAATTCAAGGTCTCTATCATTCCCCAAGGTCAATTAACCATTAACTAATTCTTTCAAGCTTAACCCATCTCCATTAATGGAGCTTTTATGCAAAAGGTCTCATCTTTATGAAATTCAAGATTTCCAACCAACAAAATACATAATCTAGTTTACCAAGTTCATGATATACGTATATATACATATACTCGATTGATTATCAACTTTTGAATACGTACTGTATGCGATCATATACATGAGTATATATATTACCTAGTAATACATCGATTAATAAATTCAAAGCCATCCTCCTTCTCAGAACTAAGGAAAGCTGGGGGTTTTATCTTTAGGAACTTTCACAATAATTCATGTTCATTCCCAGTCATAACAGGACCTAACACTGACTGAGGAAACACTTCTACTCCAAAAATCTCATCCATCCTAGGGGCACAGCAGTAGCATGTTGCACCCTTAGATGCTGGTGAACAGGCACTATAGGCGTGGCCCCAATACCGACCAACTCATTTAGAAAACTAAGAACCTGTCAAATCTAATAAGAATACATCTGCAAAGGAGTTGCACCTACCTGAACTGGTGCAGACTCCTTCTGTTCTGGAATTTTCTCATCCATTACCTAATCATGATGATCATCGGGCGGGGGAGGAGACTCAGATATCTACCTGGTTGGATTAGTTATAGCTCGGGCTCCACCTTTATGGGGATACCCTACCTCTTTCTTTTTCTCTACCCCTCGTCCATCCTCTACCTCTAACTGTGGGCTCAGCTACTAGAGTAGCTGGTGCGGGAACCTCTGCTCTTACTTTATTTTCTCTCGTATTCACCATCTGTAAAAACAATAGAATGAAGAGGTCAGATATCAATTTGTATCACCAAATACCAATTGGAATCAAGTCATAGCATGAAATATATAAGAAATAGAAGTTTTCCAAAAGTCTTTTTAGTCTCTCAAAGAAAAGTACAGACGTCTCTGTACCATTTTATAAAACTCTACTAGACTCATTCTAGTATGATGAGAACAATGAACCTAGGGCTCTGATACCAACTTTGTCACAACTCAAATCCATTATGAGTGTCACCCACACTAACCCTCCGGTGGGAGAACCATCTAACCTGAATAACCAACACCAACACTTAACCATTTTTAAATAAGATCAAAATAATTCTATTAATGAAACCAATATATCCAACTAAAGTAAAATCGGTGCAAAATAACATCATAAATTCTAAAATGCCCCCCAAAAGTGAAGGTCATAATGCCAGAACATCTAACTAAAGCAAATTCATGGGTACAATCCAAAAAACTAACAATAAAACTAATCATTGTCTATGTCCAAAATAACTGGACAAGATCAAAAATTGGATAGATCCATGGCTACTCTAAAGATGATGCTCACCCTTGGATCAGAAGTCGTGCTACAATCTACAAATTAGGTTTTACCAAAGCCACTAAAATATGCTTTACAGTCAACAAAAAGAAGAGCACAGGGTAGTATCAGTATAAAACCACTATGTACTGGTAGGGTCATAGACCAACTTAACTTAACCAATGTGAACATCTAACTAACAATTTATAAACAAGTAGCAAAACATATCATCTAGCAATTATGCATTCAAATCAATCCTTCTACCACAATTTCCACTTTAACAAATCAAATCAAGTAAATAATAAATTACTTTTAAACAAATGGTGTTCAAATAAATTCAACTACAATGAATCCCAACACAACTAAATTTACCACTTTCTCATAAACATTTCATTATTGTAAAACAATAAGTATTAACTCATTTCAAGTACAATATCAACAACCCAGACCACACAAGGATCCAAATGTAATACCAAGAAATTGGACCTCACAAGGATCCAAATATAATAAACAACAATGTAACCCAGTTCACTCAAAGAACCGTCAAACTCTCTAATTTACCGTGTGCACACATGCTATGGGTCTTATATATGCCCACCAACTATGACCTATAGGGGACGAGCTCAGTCCATGTATCAAATAACCCAAACAACTAGTGTCTATTATTCTTATCCCAAACTAAGTGTTATACCACCCTTAGTCCAACGTCCCCACCCTTATTCTCTTTAAAATCCACCAATTTAATCATGATCAACCTTTATCGGTACGTCACGCAACAACAGCCAGTACTGTAAAATAAGTACAAACACATAATAAGTGAATCAACCACCTTGTGCATCAAAAAAGGTCCTTTTTACAAATCTCATTATAGATTATCAATTTCCAACTTGCATTTACAATTAACAAATTCAGCATTCATTACAACAAGTAAACAAACAGTTAGTTAACATGCACACGTACAATCAACTTGAGTCTTAACTCTAATTCAACCATCACCTGCCTGAATTTAAGCTTTGCAATGCTCTAACTGGCATAAGCCTTGCCCTTTCTCATAGCTTTGGCTTGATTTTTGTCTAAAAACAACACATAGAACACAATTCAACTGATGTTCTAACAATTCTAGGTATTATAACCAAATTCATAACCCTATGGTTAATTTTATGAATAATTCCCTCATTCCAGGGTTTTATACCTTTCACTCCACTTCAATTCTTCTTATATCACATTACAAGGGCAAATTCTAGCATGGGAAATCAAAACCTAGTAACCCTTGGTCAAATTCCAAGGTTTATACCTTTTTTCACCACTTTGCACTAGAAAATCCACCTAGGTCAAGTTTAATACCTCCACCATGATCATAACCTAGAGATTCTAAGAATTAATAATTAAAAATCTAGTTAGATAGGTGAAATAACGTACCTCAGCGGTTGAATTCTTAAAGAAATTAAGAGGAATCATCTAAAATTGTCCTGCCCTAACCTCTGAATATTTTTGGAATAAAAATAATGTTTAAGTCCAAAAATTGATATTTACTGCTCTTAGCCCACTATAGCGGCCCGATACCTTCTATAGCGGCCCGATACCTTCTATAGCGGCATCGCTATAGCTAGATCTGCCTATTATAGTGGAGTTAAACTGTCTTGACTTCCGCTATTATCGGACCATGGTTGCGGCATAACAACTGCTATAACAGGGTAGACAAAACAGAGAGTTCGGCAGCTTTCCAATTTTGCCTAATTTTACAACACACTCCCAGATTACTACCTCCTGGACTAACCTTTTTACATCAACCACTATTTCAAAGTTCTACTAGTCCAAATTCAGTTCTAAAAGTCTCTATGAACTCCCTAACCTCTTAGCTAACACATTATGATCTTAAATTATAGGATCACCAACCTATCCATTACCAGATTTACCTAGACCACACAACACTTGAAATTTATCCAAGACTAGTCCAACTTGAAATTTTCAACACCTCATCTGGGGAGAATCTTAACCCAAATTTTTGCATGCTAAGTTATATCGTAATAATGGAAAGGGTCATTACAACTTCACACTGGACATAACTGTGATAAGAAAAACCTTGTAGTTTCTCTAAATGTCCCATAGGCCACAATATCCTTAGAATGGACATCATATAAAGGCTGCTTTAATAACATAATTGACTAAGTTCCACCACAACTTCATAATTGGAATGATACTCACTCACTCTAAATTAACATAGTGAGAACACAATATAGAGCCAAACTAAGTTGTAGTCCATCTCTGGAATTATGGCAGACCTCCACCAAATTTTTAAACATAGTTAAATCAACATATATCTATCTAGCATTCCAAAATCTCCCTTCCACGACATGTTGTTATGCCTAGGCATTTGCACATTATACTTAAGTCTCTGCCCAGAAAATCATTTGTCTAAATGGATAATTCTAGTTGAACCATCCACAAAGTAAACCAATGAGGAAAAAGAAATATAGTGGATGCTGCTAGGTATCCTTAAAATGGACAAATATAAAATCAGACGCAACTTGTTCTATGTCACCCAATAGCTTGTCAAATTTTGTCTAATTAAGCATAGTCCAAAAGTATCTCTCCTCTTGCAAAAATTCCACTATAAATCTCTTAATCAAAAATAATGTAAAGTCTAGACTTGATAGAAAAGGTATATATTTTATCACTCCCTCCCTAAAGGCAAGGTTATACATAAAAGAAGCCTTATATTGATAAAGAATCTGTAATGTATAAATAGTACTCAATAAAGAAACTATTGTTCTAATACCTTCCGCCTCCACATACCAAATAATACAATACCCTAGCATTACTATTAATAACAACATAAACAGATCGACAATTTCTTTCAGTAAACAAATTATGGATAAGTCTACGTAAATAAATTTTGAAGGACCAGTGATGCGCCATGGTTACATGGCACTTTCGATGCTTAAAACAAGGAAAATATGCAATAACTTGGGTGCATTTTATTGGTATGATGTGTTTTCTATCCTACATTGCAGGAAAATAGGTTTTGAAGGCAAAATGATCAAAAAGGAAGAATCAAACCCGAGAACGAAGTGTCTGAAGATGGAAGAAAAAGAATCTGCACAAGAGAGGGACTCACGTGCCGTGAAGACCACTCACGTGCGTGAGTCCACTTCAGAGATCAAGAAAGGTTCTGATTTCCATGCCAGCAAGTCATGTGGCGTGACTAGCTGGCGTGAGTCAATTTCTGAAGATGTATAATTGAGCCTGATTTCCATGACACCAACCTACGTGGCGTGACTTGGTTCCACGAAACCAAGTCACGATACCGTGGAAGTTGCCGACTCTATTCTCCTATTTTGATTTGGATAGGATTAGTTTTGTATCTATAAATACCCTTGTATAGTCCTATGTGCGAGAGAGAGTTATTACATTGTTTTGAGAGCTATTTAATACTGTTTTTGAGCTTATAAACATATTATTGGTTTTGTAGTTACAAACCCTAATTCGAGTTTTATTGATAATTGAGATTTCAGTTTTTCTTCATCATTGTGAGTGTGCAATTATATTTTCATCTCTGAATTCTTCTTGTGTTATTATAATTATGAGTAGCGAAACTCGTCAACTAGGGTTGTGTGAACCATGAGGAATTAACGAAACCGGTTAAGTGCAATGCAATTCTGTACCATTGTGAATGCATGTATTGTTGTTTCCTTCGTTGTGATTGCTCTTCTAACGGTTGCAAATGTTAGAAACTCGCATATATTCTAGACTTGCTCGAGGGAGAGGTAAATATTGGGAAAAGGAGATAACAACAGAGATTTAAAGCTATCAACCTTCCTCTAATAACTTGAGCCTTAGCGGGAATGGTTATCTGAGATCCAGGACAAGGGCTAGTAGTGAGACACTCGGAGACCGAGAGGAGAAGAGTGAAATTCATCTAACCAAGGTTGAGAGACGTTTAGATGAACATATCTTGTCAGATTTTGCATGCCACATAGCGGGACGGTTTTGTTAGCATAAGTAATCGATGGAGTTAAGGAATCATTGGAGATCACAGTCCTAGTGTATTTCTCTCATTGTCTACAAACTCGATATAACCAGCAACTGTTACTGTCACTTTTTATTCACAAAAACCCCCAGTTTTACTTACTTTCCAATTATTCCATCTAGTATTCTAAACAGACTTCGACCTATTCCCTTTGGGATCGACCCCAACCTAATTAGGTTTTATATTTGACAGCGACCACTTTATACTTCTTAGGAGGCATATTTTGGGCGACATCAAATTTTGGCACCGTTGTTGGGGAATACAGTTAAGGAGTTGATTAGTACTGGTTTGAGTTGATTGGTTTTTTTTTTACATACTTTTGAGGGTATACGCCGGTGTATGCCCAACAATAGGAGTTAAGGCAATCCCCTGACTTGATCTTTAAATTGAAAGGACTCTGAGAGCTAATAGAAGAATGGTAAATACTGAAGGAGTTCAGGATCCCGCAACTGTGGGAGACATTCATCACCAACCAATTCAGCCAGTTGGTCATGAAACAATGGATCAAACTACCACTCGATTGACACGAGAAGAGCAGGCTAGGCAAGATGCTCTTATGCAAGCTGAAAGAGATAATCAAGCAATACAAGAAGCAACATAGCATCTGGATGATGCTGAAGAGCTACAGAGAAGACTTAGATCGTAACAGAGACCATATGTGCCTGTTTATGATGATCCTGAAGAAGAAGATATGGCTTATCTTGAGCCGGTTGAGACTGGTGCCATCATTCCACCAGAATTACCTTCGGGCACGAAGTTTGACACTACCAGTGCCATGATCCATTTGCTAAATTTGAAATGTATGTTCGTCGGCCTTCCTTCAGATGATCCAAACATGCACGTGATGAATTTTGTGGAGGTCTGCACTTCCTATAATCTACCTGGAGTTAACCAGGAGGAAATTCGATTGAGATTGTTCCCATTCTCCCTAACAAGAGAAACGACATTGTGGTTGGCAGAATTACCACGAGGTTCTATCACTACTTGGCAAGACTTGAGGAATCATTTTCGAGAAAGATTTTTTCCACCATATAAGATATTGCAGTTGAAGGATGAGATTTATAATTTTAGACAACTACATTCTGAAGAACTTTATGATACATGGCTCAGATTCAAGAAGAAGCTGCAGAATGTGTCGAATCATAGGATGAGTGGTAGAAATTTACTTGAAACTTTCTACAGGGCTTTGAATGCAAGCACTAAGGCTGTAGCAGATACTATCACTGGTGGAGCGTTCATGAGTCTGAGATGGGAGCAAGCTTTAGAGATATTAGATCATATCACTCAGACCAACTGAGGAAGGCATATTCGGGAGGTAGATACGCCGGCTGGCACATATGCTATTGGAGCCTCAGCAACACAAAAGGCTTTGGTCGAATTCGTGGCTCAAGAGGTCACTTAGTTGAGGACAAAAATTGGTCTTCTGGCTAAACAGATAGTGGCCAGAGATGCTGAAAAGGTGCATGTTGTAGGTGCTCAAGGTAACATGATAATAGTGAGTCTGATGAAGAGGCTAAGTACCTAGATCGAGAAGTGGCTGGTTTTCGAGCCAAGGGACAAGGGTCTAATCAAGACTCTTGGAACTCAAGGCAAAGGAATCAAGGTCGGAATTATTATGGAGACAACTACAACAAATTGGGAAACAGAGATCGAGAAAGAAACTGTGATGGTGATTGGAGACGAAAGGATTATTATAGAGAGAAGAATGGCCTCTATGTACCACCAGGAAGCCATGATGAGGATTCTGAAAATTCAAGGATGGAGGCCCTTCTTAATAAATTGGTCAAAGGGTGAGAGAGCCAGGAAAATTGCTTGAAGGAGATTAGGTCAGACATATCTGGAATAAGTCAGAAAGTGGAGTCTCATTCAACTACCATTAAATAGTTGGAGCAACAATTCAGGTAGATATCATTGGCACTGAATCAACGTCATCCAGGCACCCTTCCAAGCAATACCGTCCAAAATTCAAAGAATGATAATCATTGTCTAGCCATTACTACTAGAAGCGGGAAATGCAGACAGATCCACCTATACCTGCCGACAGTGGTAAGACTAATGAGCCGATGGTTATTGATGTAGAAACTGAGTTAGATACGGATAATTCAAAGGGCGACACGATTCCAAATCATCATGATGATAGTAAAAAGGCAAAATCTAAAAAGAGGCAGGAAAATAAGGTACCACAAGTGCTGAAAACTATCCCACGACCTCCTCCTCACTTTCCTCGAAGGTTTAAAAAAAAGGTTGAGAAAGGCAAATATCAGAAGTTTATTACAATATTGAAGGAGCTGTCAGTAAACATCCCTCTTGTTGAGGCATTGGAGCAGATGCCAGGTTATACGAAGTTCATGAAAGACTTGGTGACAAAAAAGAGAACTGTCAGTTTTGAGCCAGTAGATAACTTACATCATTGTAGTGCAGTTGCTTCGCGTTCCCTAGTTGAAAATAAGGAGGTTCCAGGAGCTTTCACAATTCCTTGTACTATTGGGTCCTACAACTTTGCTAAAGCACTTTGTGATTTGGGTGCTAGCATCAACTTAATGCCATTAGCCATTTTTAAATAGTTGGGGTTGGGAGCACCAAAACCAACCTCTATGAGACTTTTCATGGGCGATAAAACTGTGAAAAAGCCTGTGGGCATTCTGTATGATGTTTTGGTAAAGGTTGCATCTTTCATCTTTTCGGCTGACTTTGTGATTCTTGATTGTGAAGTTAATTTTGAAGTTCCCATCATATTGGGAAGACCATTCCTTGCCACTGCTCGTGCATTGGTTGACATAAAAACAGGGCAGATGAAATTCAGGTTGAATGATGAACAGGTTACTTTCAATGTTTATCATTCAATGTAGCAGCCAACAGATAAGAGGGTGATTTCGGTGATAGATGTGGTTGATTGATAGTGATGTTGTTGTGTCTCTTGAAGAAAGGTTGGGGGTAGAACCTCTTGCGGTTGTGATTATGAATTTTGATAGCAATAGCATTGAGGAATATAATAAGGTGGTGGGTGCACTCGCTGGTAAGAGAGCATACACTTATGCTCCAAAGAAACTTGATCTCGATTTGAAGAATAGGGTAACCTCACCAGCTCATCCGTCCATTGAGGAGCCTCCAGTTTTAGAGCTTAAGGCTCTTTCGGCCCACCTTCGTTACATAATTTTGGGAGCCAACAATACCTTGCATGTGATTATTTCTGTTAAATTGGTGGAGTGGCAAGTAGAGGCGTTGGTATCAGTATTGAGAAGATTTAAGAGGGCCATTGGTTGGTCCATTGCTGATATCATAGGTATTCCACCCGACATTTGCACTCATAAGATCCAGCTTATTCTTGAGTGTATACCTAGCATTGAGCACCAGTGTCGTTTGAACCCACCAATGCAAGAGGTTGTGAAGAAAGAGATCATCAAGTGGTTAGATGCAGGAGTGGTTTATCCTATTGCTGATAGTAAATGGGTAAGCCCAGTTCAATGTGTGCCGAAAAAAGGGAGGAATCAATGTGGTTCCAAATGACAAAAATGAGTTAACTCCAATGAGGCCAGTGACTGGATGGAGAGTTTGTATGGATTATCAAAATCTAAATTCTTGGACTGAGAAATATCATTTTCCTATGCCATTCATGGACCAGATGTTTGATCGTCTTGCTGGTAGAGGATGGTATTATTTTCTTGATGGCTATTCGGGGTATAATCAAATTTTTATTGCCCCCGAAGACCAAGAGAAGACCACTTTTACTTGTCCATACGGTACATTCTCCTTTAAAAGGATGCCCTTCGGTTTGTCTAATGCACCGACCACTTTCCAATGCTGTATGATCTCTATTTTCTCTGACATGGTGGAAGACACTATTGAGGTTTTTATGGATGATTTTTCTATTGTTGGAGACTCGTTTGATGGTTGTTTGGCACACCTTACTAATGTGCTGCAAAGATACGAAGAGTGCAACTTTGTACTGAATTGGGAAAAATGTCACTTTATGGTCAACGAGGGTATCATATTGGGGCATTAGATTTCAAAGAATGGCATTGAAGTGGATAAGGCAAAGATTGAAGTAATTGAGAAGCTACCTCCACCTATCTCTGTAAAAGGTATTTGAAGTTTCCTAGGTCATGCTGGATTTTATAGAAGATTCATCAAGGATTTCTCCAAGATTGCACATCCTCTATGCAAACATTTGGAGAAAAAGGTGAAGTCCGTGTTCGATGAGGCATGTCTAAAAGCATTTGAGTGTCTTAACGAGAAGTTGGTTTCAACCCCTATTATTGTGTCACCAAATTGGACTATGCCTTTTGAGGTTATGTGCGATGCTAGCAGAGTGGCTTTGGGTGCAGTATTTGGCTAAAGACGTGAGAAGATGTTACATCCGATTTACTACCCTATCAAAGTGCTTAATCCAGCTCAAAAGAATTATACTGTGACTGAGTAGGAATAATTGGCAGTAGTATTTGCTTTTGAGAAATTCAGATCTTACTTGATAGGTACGAAGGTGATTGTGCATACAGACCATGCATCTCTTCGGTATCTTACGTCAAAAAAGGTTGCTAATCCAAGATTGAAATGGTGGGTACTTCTATTGTAAGAATTTGACTTTGAAGTCAAGGATCGTAAGGGAACCAAAAATCAAGTTGCTGACCATTTATCACGCCTTGAGGAGGAGGCCATGCTTAAATTAAGGGATGATCTTGAGATTGATGATACTTTTCTAGATGAGCAAGTACTGGCAGCGTCCCAAGATTTAATCCCTTGGTTTGCTGATTTTGCCAACTTTTTGGCAAGTGATCTAGTTCCGAAGGATATGTTGTATCAGCAGAGAAATAAATTCATGCATGAGGTAAGAAAATTCTTCTGGTATGAGCCATATTTGTTTAGGGTGTGTGCAGATGGCATAATTCAAAGATGTGTTCCAGAGGTCCAGATGATGAGTATTTTGGAAGCATGTCATTCATATCCAGTTGGGGGTCATCATGGAGGTGCGCAGACTGCATAAAATCTTGCAATGTGGGTACTACTGGCCCAGTATTTACAAAGATGCTCATGAGTATGCTCGCGCTTGTGACCAATGTCAAAGGCAAGGGAATATTTAACGCAGGCACGAACTTTCCATGCCAACTATACTTGAGCTTGAATTGTTTGATGTGTGGGGAATTGACTTTATGGGTCCTTTTGTGAGATCGCATGGAATGAAATACATCTTGGTGGTTGTTGATTATGTTTCTAAGTTGGTGGAGGCAATTGCGCTTCGGTCACAGCATTCTTGAAAAAGAATATACTCTCACGATTCGGCACACCCCGAGTAATTATTAGTGATAGAGGATCCCAATTTTGCAATCGTCTTTTCAAGGCCTTGCTTGAAAAATATGGTGTTAAACATAAGGTGGAAACACCTTACCATCCTCAGACAAGCGGGCAAGTTGAGGTGTCAAATTGCGAGATCAAGTCTATTTTGGCAAAAACAGTTAATGCCAATAGGACTGATTGGGCTCGAAGACTGGATAATGCGTTATGGGCATATCGAATTGCTTTCAAACCACCAATTGGTGCATCACCATATCAGTTGGTTTTTGGAAAATCTTGTCATTTGCCTGTCGAACTTGAACATAAGGCTTTGTGGGCGTTGAAAAGGTTGAATTTAGACTAGAGTGAAGCGGCTAAATTGAGACTTGAGCAGATGAATGAGATAGATGAATTTCGTCTTCGGGCTTATGAAAGTTCAGCATTATATAAAGAGAAGATGAAATTGTATCATGATCATCGAATTGAGAACCGAGAGTTTCACCCGGGAGATTTGGTGCTACTTTATAATTCCAAGCTTCGCTTGTTTGCTGGAAAATTAAAGTCCAAATGGTCCAGACCATTCACGGTGGTTAGGGTATTCCCACATGGAGCAATTGAGTTAAAAAGAGCGGATAATGTTCTATTCAAGGTCAATGGGCAGCGTGTTAAGCATTATGTGGGAATCACAAAAGAAATAAAGACATGTGAGGAACTTAAGCTTAATGAAGTTGAAGTAGACATGCTAGCCATGTTGTGCCACGACGTTAAATCAGGCGCTTCATGGGAGGCAACCCATGGGCTAGTTGGTGAAGTCTGAGTACCCAAGTTAGCCGTGTCGTGCTGCGACATTAAATCAAGCGCTGACTGGGAGGTAACCCAAGATTTTATTATGTTGTGATCTGAGCATTGGAGGAGCAGTTAGCTGAAAGTCAAAAAATTTACCTAAATTAGTTCAGTACAATTCACGCCACTACTCACGTCACGTGAGCACACTCACGACATGTGGATGGTGCCATGAAAATCAGAGACAAATTTCAGGTTTCAGAATCTTAACTACGGCAGTGACCCATGTGATGTAGGTTACATCACGTCGGTTGTATCGTAAAAATCAGAGGTAATTTTAGGCTTCAAGATCTCACCTACGCCAGTAACCCACGTGACGTGAGTCTAATCTATGTCACGTGGGTGGTTCCATGGAATATGGACTCTGCAGATAACCCAAGACCCGACCCTACCCGATCCTAATTTTTTTAATTCAATTTTGGGTCCTTTCTTCTTCACCCTATAAAACACCCGAACCCACCCTATTCCTTATCTATTTTAAACCACCTACCACTAAACCCTAAATTCTCTACTCCATCACTCTAAAAATACCAAGAAATCTGACCATCCCACCCTAAAATTCACCAAATCTGACACCCATATTTGAAAATCCGACCCACCCACCTCTGAATCCATCAAATTTGAGTCCACCACCACAAACCCGACCCAAATTCGACCCAAAACAGACCCAAATACCAAAAATCCAATTCTTAACCCGTTACCATGCCTTCTAAATTAAACCACAAAAGTGACCATCTTGATTGCTCATCCAGAATTTGAACAAAAAATTTGGACTAACCAACTCATCTGCGTGATGAACTGACTAAATATGAGAGAAGTGGGTCCATCGAGGAGTTTGAGATTGGACATGATAATACGAATTTAGTACCTCATACCATGAGGTTACAGAATTGGGCCCTTGCTACTGCCCGAGCGACATTTCAGCCCGTTCCACCGCCTGTTGCGCCGGTTATTCTGGATGAGTCTTCTGAGTATGCCACCTGTATGATGAGAGGTAGGATGCTTCAGAGCCGGGCTTTGCAGATGATGCTACAGGTCAGGGTACCTCTGCAGCGGAGGCTACAACCTCTATTTCAAGTACTGGTGCCCAGAGTGCTCCGACTGCCGCATAGAGTAGGGAGGTTCAGTGGTGGTGTGTGCAGGGCATGCGTACTTTTTATGGCAGAGATGCCGAGCTGACGGAGCGGAGTGTCTATAGGAGGAGCATTATGGAAGAGCCCCGGTATAGGATTGAGGAGTTAAAGGTCTTGACTGATATTTGGGTTGTTTTGGGGAGGTATGGATTGGGTTGGATGACGCAGCCTTCTGGTCATTATAGCTCAAAGTTAGTCCGAGAATTTTATGCCTCTTATGCTGCGTCGGTTGACTTGAGTACTCCTGTGGGCAGCGGTTCAGGGATCAGCCCTTATTGACGTATATTTTAGTTTACGGTACCCGCATGGATATATCAGAGCAGACCATTCACCATTTCTTATTTGGGGTAGACTGAACATTTTCGGCTTCGACTGCTGAGTTTGATCATCGGATGGACACTGTCAGAGATAGGGTTAAGATGTAGGATGTGGATCAGAAATTGGAGCTGCTAAAATAGATTGCGGGGTACATAGCAGAGGATGGTGTGGTAGCTAGTTGGGTGACTGGAAAGCTGGACATCAAAAAGTCCACGGTATATTTTGCGGGCAAATTCTGGTGGTCAGTTCTTTGGCATCGATTGGGTCCAACTAATGCTGAAAATTTGTTTATATTAGACTGGGTTGTGGTGGTAGCCAGCATATTGGTTGGTTATTAGATTCACATTGCTAGATACTTTATCTGAGAGATCCATGAGCGGGCCTTCCGAGATCATACGAGTATACCATTCCCATGCTTGATCCAGATCCTATGTGACAGGGCGGGTGTGGCTAGGATACCTAGCCTCGATCATTATATAGAGCTGATCTGTATAGAGGATATTGGTCTAATGCAGTAGGGGGGTTCTCACCCCATTCTTCCACGTGGTTCACAACCATCAGAGTCGTCGGGAGCAGCCCTAGATGAGCCGAGTAGTGCTCCTATACCTATTCTAGTATCGGTTAGGGTACCTGAGACTACTCCTATACAAACTGAGGGCGTTGGCCCTATTGATAATAAGGTACCTGATACTACCGCTCCACCGACTCCCTCTGGAATGGTTTTAATTTTGAGGGACTTTCTGCAGCAGTTGATTGATACACAGACACAGATGTTTGAGCGATAGACCCACACTGAGACCCAGATGGCTAAGTTGGTATCCCAACTTAAGCCTTGGGTTTAGACCATTGTAGAGGCTGCGGAGGCTAGGGTGAAGGCCCGGATGACTGCGGGGATGGATGAGTTTATGCGGGGGTTGCATGGGAGGATTGACAGCTTTGAGGCATGGATGGCCTCCCGGTTGAGTGTTGCACCAGGTCCTAATATGACCGGATTGACCTAGGAGGTGGCCTCATTGAGAGAGGAGGTTAGGGCATTGGCATAGAGCAGCACTCCTATTATCCCACCTATGTCTGCCCAGGCATCACTGCTACCAGCATTTGAGGTGGATTTGTTCTTTGACGAGGAGCCTCCGATGGATAGAGGCAAGAGACCACGCAGTCTGGAGGTTTGGGTCGACAGTGATGATGAGTATGAGGGTGATATCCAGAGAGCGGTTAAGGCCTCCAGGATGGAGTATCATACGATCCAGATTGCACAGGAGCAGAGGGTACAAGGTGCCTTTTCTAGCCAAGCACCCCCTCCATCGGATGCACCTACTACTAAGAAGATTGATGATCCCGCTACGGGCGGGCCTACTTCTGGAACTTAGGGTGCCATAGGTATGTCTTCACTCCCTTGTAACTTTTTTTACAGCTGTGCATTGAGGGCAGTGCACCATTGTTAGTTGGGGGTGGGGGTGTACCACCACTTGGGGGTTTTTGTTGTCGTGTTTATTTTCCCCTGAGTGTGCTATCATAGTAGAACCGGTATGTTTAGTGTGTTATTTATAGTATTTATGTATTTCTTGCTAAATTAGGAGAAAATTAAGGGAACTGTAGTGCAGTCCAGTTTATAAAAAATTTATGCTTTTTGAATGTTAAGGATACCCCTCCTAAAAAAATTTTATTTTTGAAGTATGAGTGTGTAGCATGTTTATGTATGACAACTGTTGGATCTTGTTATGGCACTGGGATTATAGGCAAATAACTGTAGCTAGCATTGCATGAACCGGATAGGTAGTAGTTGATAATACAACCTTGTGCTATGTGTGTGTGAGGTCACTACTTAGTTAACTTTGAGTGTGCAATCCAGAACTTGCCCGGTTAGTCTTGCCTAGGTTAAAGGATAGTGGTTAGGAAAGGATCAAAGTCCATTTTTGAATAAGTCCACTTTTAGCCTAAATGCCAAACCAAATGAATAAGTATCCCTTGATCTTGACTTTGAGCTGTAATTGACTTATTTCTTTCATTAGCCTATTCACCTTCCCATTTTAATTACAATGAACCTGTCTTGGCCCTGGTCCCTCCTTAGACACTGTGTACCTCAACTCACGCAAATCGCCTAAGTTGAGGGTGGCTATTATAGGGGTGCGTAGATTGAGGTGGGTATGAAGAAAAGGTTAATAAAAGAAAAAGAGAAAACAAGTTTGGGTGTGAAGAAAAAGAAAAAAATAGAGTGAAAAGAAGAGAAATTGCAAAGAAAAAGAAAAAAAAAAGAGAAGAGAAAATTTTGTTTTGAAAGTGAGGAAAATCCCAGCCAAAATCTGAAAATAAAAGAAAGGAGAATAAGGGAGGATAAAAATGAGAAAGGTTGGAAGTTGGAGCCAAAAATAGTGTAGTGTCAAGGAAGGTTGAGTCACCATATCCATATGTACCATACCGTCCCCAAGCCTGCATTACAAGCCGAGTAAAGTCCTATAGTGATCCTAGTCCAACTATCCGAAAACTAAGGCGTAAAAAATAAGGGCAAGCCTATGGTATTTCATGCACACTGTTTGAACTTCTTTGTGAGAGTGAGTGTTTTGACCGAGTCCCTAATTTGATATTTATTAGCATACTGTGAGTGCATTGGGACTTCTTTGATTGTGAGAGTACATAGGTTGTATTATTAGCTGCTATTTGTTCGACTAATATCATTTGCATATATGCTTAGTTATTTATGCATAATCGGGTGCCATCACTTGATCCCTTTTATTTCATGATAATATGTTGCCTGTATACACACTGTGGTTTTGATTTGAAAATAGGAGGGATCGAAAAAGTTTTGTGCCAAAGGCGGCCATAGGTCCCTTAGGTTTCTCTTAGTCAAGCATCGTATATGTGTGTTTTTGTTCTTTTCGCCTGAGGACATGCATAAGTTCTAAGTTGAGGGTGTTGATGCGCCATGGTTACATGGCACTTTCGATGCTTAAAACAAGGAAAATATGCAATAACTTGGGTGTATTTGGTTGGTATGATGTGTTTTCTGTCTTACATTGCAGGACAATAGGTTTTGGAGGCAAAATGATCAAAAAGGAAGAATCAAGCCCGAGAATGAAGTGTTTGAAGATGGAAGAAAAAGAATCTGCACCAGAGAGGGACTCACGACACCACTCATATGCCATGAAGACCACTCACGTGGCATGAGTGGATGGCATGAGTCTACTTCAGAGATCAAGAAAGGTTTTGATTTCCACTACATCTAGTCACGTGGCGTGACTGTCACTCACGTAGCGTGACTAGCTGGCGTGAGTCAACTTCTGAAGATGTCTAATTGAACCTGATTTCCACGACACCAACATACGTGGCATGACTTGGTTCCACGACACCAAGTCACGATACCGTGGAAGTTGCCGACTCTGTTCTCCTATTTTGATTTGGATAGGATTAGTTTTGTATCTATAAATACCCTTGTATAGTCCTATGTGCGAGAGAGAGTTATTACATTGTTTTGAGAGATATTTCATACTGTTTTTGAGCTTATAGACATATTCTTGGTTTTGTAGTTACAAACCCTAATTCGAGTTTTATGATAATTAAGATTTCAATTTTTCTTCATCATTGTGAGTGTGCAATTATGTTTTCATCTCTGAATTCTTCTTGTGTTCTTATAATTATGAGTAGCTAAACTCGTCAACTAGGTTTGTGTGAACCATGAGAAATTAACGAAACTGGTTAAGTGCAAAGCAATTTTGTACCGCTGTGAATGCATGTATTGTTGTTTCCTTCGTTGTGATTGCTCTTCTAACGGTTGCAAACGTTAGAAACTTGCCTGTATTCTAGACTTGCTCGAGAAAGAGGTAAAGATTGGGAAAAGGAGATAACAACAGAGATTTGAAGCTATCAACCTTCATCTAATAACTTAAGCCATAACGAGAATGGTTATCTGAGATCCATGACAAGGGTTAGTAGTGCGACACTCGGAGACCGAGAGGAGAAGAGTGAAATTCATCTAACCAAGGTCGAGAGACGTTTAGATGAACATATCTTGTCAGATTTTACATGCCACATAGCGGGTTAGTTTTGTTAGCACAAGTAATCGGTGGAGTTAAGGAATCACTGGGGATCACAGTCCTAGTGTATTTCTCTCATTGTCTACAAACTCGATATAACCAGCAATTGTTACTGTCACTGTTTATTCACAACCCTCCCCCTCCCCATTTTTACTTACTTTCCAATTATTCTATCTATTATTCTAAATAGACTTCGACATATTCCCTGTGGGATCGACCCCAACCTAGTTGGGTTCTATATTTGACAGCGACCGTTTTATACTTCTTAGGAGGCATATTTTGGGCGACATCAACCAGTTATTGACAGACATAAATATTTCTAATTGCTAAGCAATATTACTTTCAATTTTTTTCATAGGGCCAGTGATTCCAATTTGGAGCACATAAAAATGAGCATCCTGGTCCTAAAGCCCTATAGTAGAACCAAGCAGTGAAATATGACACTTTCTAACAAGCACCACGTAGTAAATCTTTGTTTTGTAGTCAAGATTAGTGTTGACATCAAACTGATGTTTCCTTAAAGTTGTCCATCGAAATGTCATGGTGTACATAATAATATTCATCAATGACTAGCTTATATACGACAGTAGGACAGCTTACTGCAACATATTTATAGATGACAGAGAACCCATTAGACAAGTAGCAATGCACACACCATGGTTGTCCGCAGTGTTTTAAAAGGCGATTCTGAGACAAGTCCTGGGGTGAGCCTCAGGGAAAGGCATAGTAAAAATGCCCCGAGAAGATGTGTGGGGGTGAAAGTAGCATGAGGTGTACGCCCCGTCAGTATGAGCATACGCCTAGGCATTGGACGCATTTTATTTTTGGGGCGTAAGCCCAAGAAAAATCTCCTAATTAAAATTAAAATTGCTAAATAAATATTTTAAAATTAACACCCAAAATATAAAATTCAACTTTTTATTAATATATAAGAAGTTAAAAAGCTTAAAAATCTAAATATTTTTATTCTTAGCTCTACTTTTTATTCTTTCTCTTTGTCTTTCACTGGGCAAAGGGGAAAATTATTGTTTAATGTGTAAACTGTAAGTAAAATGCATCATCCTTCATCACTTGCTATGGTTTGACGTCTCTAATTCTAGGTTCATTCTTTGGATACTTCTTTTTACAAGCTACTTTGTAAATTTCTACTTTATCTTTTTATAAAGTCTAATCGAAAAAGGGCCTAAATTTCACTTCACCTATTGACAGTGGTACAAAAATGTCCTCCATCCACCTTTTGGCTCTATCATTCCCTTTACATCCACCTTTTGGCTCTATAATGCCCTTCACATCCACCTTTGGGCTCCAAAATGCCCTTTATTTAACAGCCCCAATATTAGATTTTAAAAAAAGTTTCATTAATGATGTGGCATCTTCCTATTGGTCTCTGTTTAATTAATTAAAAAATTAAATTGAGGAGTGGCCATTCTTTTTCCACTCTTATCATGTATGACTCCATGTATCCTGCAAATACAATTTGATATGAGATGATTTGGGGAAGTTTGATGAACCGTTAAACTGAATTATATCATGTTACAAGAGAAAATTGAAGGAAAGGTATCTCTTAAGTCTCCAATTAAGTATTGGTGACATCTTGACCAAGGCTAAGGTTAAATCCATTTAAAAAAAAATAGGTTAAGTTAATTGGGGACTCAATTAACATTTTTAAAACTTTAAATCTTTTTTAAAATACAAAACAACCCACAACTATTTATTTTTTAATAAAAAGAAAACTCCGCTTTAAGTTTTTTCAAAATCGATCTCTCAACTCCAACTTCTCACTCAAACGTCTCCTCTCTCTCTCTCTCAAAACTGACCCCAATAACTGCTACCCTCCATTGACAACAGATCGACGAACTTTGACTCCAGGAACTTTTCAACTTCCAGCAACTTCAAGTTCGACTTCTACATCGTTCCTTCTTCCATTCTAACCATCAATTTCTCTCTCTTCATAGGTGAAAGCATCTTTTTTTTTTTTAACAAAAAAGTTAAGGCTTTTTAGTTACGAAGAAAAAAAGAACTTGAGTTGTCTTCTCTTCAGGTATCGATTAAAAATTTTGGGATTTGATTCTTAAAAAAGAAAGAAAAATCTGAGAAAATCCTAATTTATGGTATTTGTTCTCTTAATATGATAGTTGATGTAAATGTGGCATCTTTTTAAGTGAAATACGGTTTTTTGTTGTTATTGTTGTTGTTCTCGAACATTGTTGTATAAATAGTGAAATTTGAATTTTGATTTTTTTCCGGAGAAATTTGTTGTGACAAAATCCAACAACTGTTGAGATTGTACCATAGATTTTAGTGAACACTTACTTGTGATTATATTTTGTGTTCTTAAATGAGTTCAAAAAGTTAGGGTTTTCAACTGAATATTATTTATTCTTGAACAATTATTGATTTTGTTGGTGTTGTTGGTGTTGTTGGTATTCTTGATTTTATTGGTGTTGTTAGTTTTGTTGATTTTGTTGGTGTTGTTGTATTGGTAAATAATATTTGTGTTGTTGGTGTTGGTGTATTGGTAAATGTTGGTGTTGTTCTTGAAAATTGTTGTCCAAGTGGTAATATGGCTTGTTGTTAGTGTTGGTGTTGGTGTTCTTGTTGTTATATGTATATACGTGATAAAAATATTGTTAATATTTCAACAAATGTGTAATATGTTGCTTCAGAAAACATGTTTGTTGCAACTGATCTCTTATATGTTGTAACAAATTACCTATCTGTTGCATAACTTGCAGTAGCTAGGTAATCTATTAACAAATTCTGAGAAAAGTGCAACAGATTTTTCATCTATTGTAATAAATTACATATTTGTTGCAACAAATTACCCATCTGCTGCATAACTTGCAGTAGCTGGGTAATCTGTTAACAAGTTCAGAGATAAGTGCAACAGATGAGACATTTATTGCAACAGATTATCCATCTATTGCATATTTTAATTTCTTATTATATTTATTAATGCAATTTTTTTAATATTGTAGTATGATGATTAAATCCTTCTTCTGATGCGTGAGATGCAGGTAAAATACTCTAAGTACTATGATATAAGAGATAAAATCATGGATCTCAACTTCTATAGTAACTTCCTATCAAGATACAATGAGTTGGCCGAGGAAGCAACAATACAAGGTGGAAAGCGGCTTGAGCAATTACTTACTGAATTCAAATGGGATGAGGATATGCTCAACTACGGTAGAGGTAAGAGACCCTACCCAGGTGCCTTACCCTGGACATGCGTTCGGAGAAACTTAACTGTGTTGAACCTTGACAAAATACACTTTGTGACTCTTGAGATAATTATCGAGGAGGGTTTCATAAATGTGTATTATGGAAATATTCCATGCTATAAAGATAGGGCTTTCTTTTTTCTAATGGAATGTGTCTTGGAGTTGTTTTTCAAGCTATTAAAGCAAAGTGGTATGTTTGAGAACTTTCCAGAAAAGTTTCTCAATGAACAGTGGGGTTTTACTGGGAGAAAATTGAATCTCCCCAAAAATGAAATTGTATGTGTGTGCGCGTCATACTCTCTTGCCTTTATAAAGCATTTGATAACAGGTACAAATATAACAAATCCAAAAACTTTAATGTGTGACAATGAAGTTTCAACGATGCAAGTTGTATGGACTACTGGTGTAGTATGTAAGAGTTTGGAGCCTTAATCAAATAATTTGTAATTTGTGATGGGTTGAATTTCTATGTAATTATTGGTTCTGACAGCATAATAATCTTTATATTTTCATATTTTTGTTGATTATTTTATGTAATTTGTGATGGCTTGGATTTATTTTTTGTTATGAATTAATTTTTTAGATGTATAAATTTACAACATTATTTCCAACAAATCTACTTTATTCTGTTGCAACAGATGATTGATCTGTTGGAAATGATCAAACAGATAAGAATATCTGTTGCAGCAAATGAATAATATTTTGGTTATTTTCAACATACTCTACGTATGTTGCAACATATGAATAATTTGTTGCAACAGATGAGTATCTATTAGAAATGATCAAATAGATATAAACATCTGTTGTAGTAGATGAATAATATTTTTGATTATTTTCAACATACTCTACATATGTTGCAACAGATAATTAATCTGTTACAACAAATGATTGATCTATTGGAAATGATCAAATAGATATAGACATCTATTGCAGCAGAAGTCTAATATGTTTGATTATTTCCAACATACTCTATATATGTTGCAATAGATGCATTATCTGTTACAACAGATGACTCATTTGTTGGAAATAATTAAACAGATATAGACATCTGTTACAGTAGATAAATAATATTTTGATTATTTCCAGCATACTCTTCATACATTGCAACAGATGAGTAATCTGTTGAAATTGATGATTGATCTGTTGAAAATAATCAAAATAGATATAGACATCTGTTGCAACAAAAGTTTAACATGTTTGATCATTTCCAACATACTCTACATATGTTACAATAGATGTATTATCTGTTGCAACAAATGACTCATCTGTTGGAAATAATCAAACAGATATAGACATCTGTTACAGTAGATGAATAATATTTTTGCTTATTTCCAACATACTCTACATATGTGGCAACAGATGAGTAATCTGCTGCAACAGATGATTGATTTGTTGAAAATAATCAAAACAGATAGACATTTGTTAAACCAGAAGTCTAACATGTTTGATCATTTTTAACATACTCTACATATGTTGCAACAGATGATTATGAGTCATTTGTTGAAAATAATCAAACAGATATAGACATCTGTTGCAGCAGGTTATAATATGTTGATTCAGGTTAAACACTTTGCTGATCATGTAATTACTTTGTAATTCATTAAGAATGCAATTGAACCTATTAATCCATAACTAATTATAGTTAAATTATATTATTATTACTAATCATGGGTTTATTAAACAATTCATATCAAATTAGTCAATTGATCACTCTATTTAGGATGCATACACTTAGTTGTACATATAATTACTATGTGATTCATTAATATTATAATTGAAGTTATTAATTAAAAGATAATTATAGTTAAATTACTTTGTTTATTACTAATCATGGGTTAATAAAGCAATTCACATCAAATTAGCCAATTGTTAACTCTTTTTAGGACGAATACACTTAAATGAATATATAATTACTAACGAATTCATTAAGAATATAATTGAACTTATTAATTCATAACTAATTATCGTTAAATTACTTTTTTTGCTACTAATCATGGGTTAATAAAATAATTCACATCAAATTATTCAATTGATCACTTTATTTAGTACGAATACACTTAGTTTAACATGTAATTACTATCGAATTCATTAAGAATGCAATTGAACTTATTAATCCATAACTAATTTAGTTAAATTACTTTATTTCTTACTAATCATGAATTAATGAAGCATTTCACATCAAATTAGTCAATTGATCACTTTAGTTAGGATGAATACACTTAGTTGAACATGTACTTACTATCTAATTCATTAAGAATGCAAATGAATTTAGTAATCCATAGCTAATTATAGTTAAATTACTTTGTTTATTATTAATCATGGGTTAATGAAGCAATTCACATCAAACATATGAAGAGTATGTTGTAAATAATTAAACATATCATTTATCTGCTGCAACAGACTTGTCTATCTGTTTGATTATTTCCAACATATTATTAATCTGTTGCAACATATGTAGAGCATGTTGGAACTAATCAAATATATTAGACATCTGCTGCAACAAATGTCTCTATCTATTGCAGCAGATGTCTATGTTTGATTATTTACCACAGATGACTCATCTGTTGCAACAGATAATGCATTTGCAACATATGTAGAGTTTGTTGGAAATAATCAAACATATTATACTTCTGCTGCAAAAGATGTCTATATCTGTTTTGATTATTTCCAACAGATCATTCATCTGTTGCAACATATTACTCATATGTTGGAATATATGTAGAGTATGTTTAAAATGATTAAAAATATCATTCATCTGTTGCAACAGATGTCTATATTTATTTGATTATTTCCAACATATTACCCATTTGTTTCAACAAATAATGCATATGTTACAACATATGTAGAGTATGTTGGAAATAATCAAACATATTAGACTTTTATAGCAACAAATGTCTATATCTGTTTCACTATTTCCAACAAATGAATAATATGTTGCAACAGATGGGATATCTGTTGCAACATAATTAATTATTCTAACTTATTTTGCAGTTGTAGCAACATATATAACATATGTTGCAACATAAGTTATTTCCACACATACAACAAATGTTGAACCATAAACAAAAATATATTTTATATAATAAATATCATACATCAACAACTAAATTTATCAAGTTCATAATAAAACAAACAACACTACTAATTACTATTACAATAATTATAAAGCATTTTGATCCGGTTATGTAGTTCTTTTGTGGTCAACTATTTTACATATGGAGCACTTATTTTTTCTCGTTGGAAATGATTCCCCGACTCCATGCCTCCTTTACATTTGCTTTCTTCCTGAGTTACTTGGGTCAATATTTGGAGGAGGCATTTCTCTCTCTAAAATCTCCAAAGGAACAATTCAAGAATCTTCAGGAGGCACCAGATTAATTTCCTCATAATATGTAATTATGTATTTTTTCATCGAATAATATGGAGATGAGTACTTATAAATTTGGCTTTCAAATTATGCATCATATTTGGCTCAAAGCGCTGCCATGGCATGTGAACAAGGTATTTTGTCCAAGTCAAAAACTCTACATGTACAAGTTCTTCTTTGAAGATCAACCATGGCAACATCACCATAACTAGTGATAGTGAACTTGTAGTTGGACTGTCATCGCTATCGTCTCTAACATGTCACCATTCTTCCAACGCCAAATAAATAAATTGTGCTTCTCGATCCATTCACCATGACAATCAACCCCTATTGTTATTAATTCCTCCATTAATGGTACCTAAAGAAATTTGTTAATGATAGTATAATAAAGTTGAGTGGCTATATACAACAACAAAATTATATGCACTATCATTGTCCCAATAAGTAACTCATCTGTTGCAACAGATGAGTCATCCGTTACAGTAGATGAGTCATCTATTGCAACAGATTAGTATTTATTGCAACTTATGACTTATCTGTTGGATTCAACTTCTGGTTCTATCCCAGAATTGTCACATGATGTAACATGAATCCAACAGGTAAGTCATCTATTGCTATAAATGACTCATCTATTGTAACAAATGACTCATCTATTGCAACAGATGACTCACCTGTTGGATACATGTTCAGAACCAGAAGCTTAATCTAACAGATAAGTCATTTGTTATAATAGATAACTCATCCATTGTAGTAGATGACTTATCTATTGAATTAAGCTTCTGGTTTTAAACCAGCTTTGCTAGTTGATGTAAGATAAATCCAACAGGTAGGACATCTATTGCAACAGATAAGTCATCTGTTGTAATAGATGACTTACCTGTTGGATTCATGTTCAGAACCAGTAGTTTGATCTAACAGGCAGGTCATCTGCTGCAGTAGATGACTCATCTGTTGCAACAGATGACTTACGTGTTGGAACTGCTTTAACAGTAGTGGAAACTATCCAATAACTGTTGTAAATGAACACAACAGTTGTTGGATATGCTACTGTAAATTGTTGGAAAAACACCCAACATACCCAAATGAAAAATTTGAACTAAAAATCATTATTTTACTTACCAAAATTACCTATGAAGCAATGCCCAATTATATACGGACAAAATATAATCCAAAAAATTGGTCCAATAGGAGAAGTAGTAGCAACAACAACAAAAATAATGTCACGGCAAGCAGTAGAAGAAGAAGAAAATGATGAAGATAAAGAAGGATATGATGATGAAGAAGAAGAAGGAAAGCAGCAGCAGCAAGCTAACAACAATGGAAGAAAAAGAAAAGCGAAGAGAGATAAAAGGAAGAAAGAAAGCGACATTTTCCCCTCCTTTTTTAGTTATTAGGGTTTTATATAAGAGGCCCAAAGTGTAAAATAAAAAACTTGGGGATGTGAAATAAATCCCCTTAATCCTTAATCTAAAATTTGTCACCCACACTCAATAATTAAGACTTGAGTCACCTACATCTAATTTTGAAACTTTTCTACCACCCTTAATTCGTTGTCCCATGTTGCAACTTCCATCTACAACATCATTATAGGAATGCTCTACTATGACCACTATGGTACGATATATATATAAGAGAATTGACATTAATCCTGTGAGATAAAATTAGAGGAGCAGTCTATTGTGGAAAGAAATCCTCACCAGATGCAGCATCTCCACTTTATCATGCTTGTGTTCTTCCAACTTTATCACATTCTATTCAATAAATATCCTAGCGATCTTTTATCGATGTTAATATTTGAAGCTTATAATCTTTTTTGTGGAGATTTCGGTTTTAAAATGCCTCATTAATTTTGTCACAACCCAAACCCGTCATGAGTGGCACCTACACTACTCACCCAATGGGAGAACCAATCGCCCCGTAAGCATTGAACAACACTTAGGTATAATACGAAAACTATCCCATAAATAGTTTAATAAGTAGCCAATCCAACAACTTAAGAAATACGAAAACAAAATACCAAACAGAAATCCCCTAGAACCCAAAAGTCGATGTACCAAAACATACTACGAATGTCAACAGGAGATGTAACCCCCAAAACTAAAGGAAAGTAACAAGTTCAAACAAGGGACAATGTCCAAGAAAGATAGATCTCATGGTAACCCAGATATGCTGCTCACCCTAAAATCCAAAAATCAGCTGCTGAAGTCACAAGAGAGGTGTCGAAGAATCCGCTGGAATATATGCAGTACTCACAGAAGTAAATGCAGGTATAGTATAAATACACAATAAAACATAGTGTACTAGTTGGGTCATCAGCCAACCCAAGATGAAAATATGTACACTTAACCAAAATATAGTGCAATTATCTAACACATGATCCCATATTACAGATTCATCACAAAAGTACAAATGACATTTAAGAGGCAACACCAACAAGTCAACAAATATCACTAAGTCAAAGATAGTCAATTCAAGTCAAGATAAATAAGCTAATATCAAACATAGAAATTACAGTTTCCCCGGTCCACTCAAAGAACCATCACACCATTACATACCTTGTAACCTGTACATACATGCTAAGGGTTATATACCCACACTCTAGCTATGACCTAAAGTGGACAATTATCGTCCATGTACTAAAACATCAGAAATGAATGTGTAATCCTTAATCCAACCATAACCTGTGAGAACGTCCCAGTTAACGAAACATTCCACAATGTACAATATATGGCAGGCCAAGTCATAAAGCAAGTAAACAATGCATAGACCACACCGATAAGCATATATTAACCAATCACACGACAAGGTAGTTAATATGTACATATAATACAAGTTGGATTAATTACACCATCATCACCTACCTCAAACCAAACTTGCAGAACTCTAAGCTGAAACTTTTCCTTTCCATGCCCCTTTCGCTTGTTCGTGGTCTAAAACATATATACAATTAACGTATTAACAAACTTATCAAGCATGGCGGGATTTGTAACTCACCCCCAACCCCTAAGGTCAGTTTATGATCATTCTCTAATCGTTCTAGGGCTATTTTCCCCGTAATTCACCTAAAACTACCATTTTCATAAAGTGTTTAGTGAATTAATGGAATGCAAGGCTAATTTTATGGTGAATAAACGAAACTTATTAACCTAATGCTTATTTTCACCCCTTGCACCAGAAATCATCCAAATATCAGCCTTAAAACCCTCCCTGAACTTCGTAATTAAAGAATTCTAAGGATTAGTAAGTAATTACAAGTTAAAGGGAATGAAATCCTTACCCTAATGAAGTTAAACGGAGGAAAACTGATGATTTTTGCCCTAAATCGCCCTTTTGTTGTCCCAAAATGAGTTTAGAAAATATAAACTATTTTGGGGGGAAATCCCATTAAACTATAGCGGTATGGTACCGCTATAGTGGTAGTCGACTGCTATAGCAGCATTGACCATCCTTGACCACCACTATAGTGGTAATTTTTCCTCTATAGCGGTGTCGATGAGACAGTAAATCTATATTTACCCAAAATTCCCACTTTTTACAACATATTTTGATCTTGAAACATTCTGAATGATGTCATTTACGCTAAGGTCAATTTCGGGAGTTCTACTAGCCTAAATTCATTTCCGTAAAATCCTATGGGTTCCCTATAACCCTATCTAACTAGGAATTAACATCATTCCCGACAAACTGGTCTAACTCATTCCCTTATTTCCCTAGACTACCCCTCGCTCTGGAATAAGGCAAAACTAGCCTAGACTGAATTTAGTAACTTCCAAACTGAAAGGAATTTAGACACGAGATTTTAAATGTAGAACTTAAACATAACGACAAAGAGGGTCATTACAACAGATACTAATTTACCCGTCGTTCATCCCCAAACAATTAAATAAGAAAAATTAGGCCAAAATAAGAAATGAGAAGAGTACCTCTGCCCTCAAATAGTTGAGGGTACTTGCCCAGCATGTCCTTCTCTGTTTCCCAAGTGGCTTCTTCAACCGGACGATGCTTCTATTGAACCTTCATGGAACAAATTTCCTTCATTCTCAACTTATGAATGTCATGATCTGGAATCGCTACAGGTTCCTCCTCATAAGCCAAATTCTTATCCAAAAACACTGAATCCCATTTAATAATGTAGTCCCCATCTCTACAATACCATTTCAACATAGAAACATAAAATGCTGGATGAACCCCCGACAAACCCGACGGTAGAGCTAACATGTATGCCACTGGACTTACTTCCTCAAGAACCTCGAAGAGACCAATATATCGAAGGTTGAGCTTGCCTTTTTTACCAAACCTCATGACTCCCTTCATGGGAGACACCTTGAGCAACACTTGCTCCACAGCCTTGAAGTACATGTCCCTTACCTTTTGGTCAGCATACTCTTTCTGTATACTTTGGGCAGCCAATATCTTAGTTAGAATAAACTTCACCTTTTCTTGAGCCTCCTTCACCAAGTCGGTGCCTAAAGGTTTGACATCACCTACCTCAAACCAGCAAATAAGTGGCCTGCATATCCTCCCATAGAGTGCCTTGAACGGGGCCATATTAATGCTAGAGTGATAATTGTTATTGTATGAAAACTCACACAACGGAAAGAACTAGTCCCGATGACTACCAACATCAATCACACAAACTCTCAACATATCCTCTAGCACCTAAATTGTCCATTCTGACTGACCATCAGTCTGAGGAAGGAAGGCAGTACTAAAATCAAGCTTGGTGCCCAACTCTTCATGCAACCTGTCCCAAAATGTGGAAGTATACTTCGTATCCCTATCCGAAATGATATAAAGTGGCACCCCATGAAGTTTGATGAGCTCCTTGACATATATTTTTGCCAACTGCTGAGAGCTGTAATCTACCCGAACTAGGAAGAAATGAGATAATTTCGTCAGTCGATCAACTATCACCCAAATAGAGACATACTTCCCCAATGTCCTAGGGAGCCACACCACGAAGTCCATAGCAATATGTTCCCACTTTCACATAGATATAGGCATCCTCTGCAGTAAGCCCGCAGACTTTTGATGTCCATACTTTACCTGCTGACAGTTTTGACACTTGGACACGTAATCCACTATGTCCCTCTTTATCCCCAGCCACCAATAAATCTTCTTAAGTCGCAGTACATCTAGGTTATGCTCGGATGAATAGAATAACGCGAGCCATGGGCCTATAAAAGTATATCACTGATCAAGCCACTAACCCGAGAAACATATAACCTTCATTTAACCCACAACACCCCATCAGCATCGAGAGTGGCGTTCTTCCCCTTTCTACTCTCTACTTTGTTCTAGAGTGCATTCAACTTCAAACCTTCAAACTATTTGGCCTTAATCTGTGCCACAAATGCTGATTTTACCTCCACATTAGCCAACATTCCACGCCTATCCGAGACCCTAAATTGCATTCTCAAAGATGCTAGAGTCTAAAAGTCTTTAGCTAATGGTCTCCTGACACTCTTAAGAATGACAAGCTGCCCATACGTACGGTATTTTGGCTCAATACGTCGATCACAACATTGGCGTTACCCGGATGATACTGAATAGTCACATCATAGTCCTTTAATAATTCTATCCACAGTCTTTGCCTTAGGTTCAAATCCCTTTGGGTAAACACATGTTACAGACTACGATGGTCCGTCACGACCTCACACTTGACATCATAAAGATAGTGTCTCCAAATCTTCAAAGAAAAAACTATTGCTGCCAACTCTAAATCATGGGTTGGGTAATTCCTCTCATGACGCGACAACTGCCTCGAAGCACATGCAATCACATTCTTATCCTATATCAACACAACACCCAAAACCAAAAGTGAAGCATCACAAAACACAATGAAATCTATACCTTCAACCGGTAGTGAAAGAATAGGCGTTGTAGTCAAGAGTGTCTTGAGCTTTTGAAAGCTCTTCTCACACTAGTCTGACAAAAGAAACGGTACCTCCTTTTGAGTCAATCTTGTCAAGTGAGTTGTAATAGCTATAAAGTTCTTGACGAACCTATGGTAATAACTTGCAACACCCACAAAGTTTCTCACCTCAGTCACTGAACTAGGACGAATCCAACTCTTAACTGCATCAAATTTATAAGGGTCCTTCATCACTCCCTTCTTTGAAATCACGTGCCCCGAGAAGGCAACCGAAGACAACTAAAATTCACAGTTGGAGAACTTAGAAAACAACCACCTTTCTCTTAGAATTCCTAAAACTATACGGAAGTTGCTTGTATGCTCTTCCTTAGTTTTTGAGAGCACAAGAATATCATCAATAAACACAATCATAAAATAATCCAGAAAGGATTTAAAGATGTCATTCATCAAACTCATGAAAGTTCCAGGTGCATTAGTCAATCCAAAAGACATTATTAGAAACTCGTAATGACCATACAGAGTTCTAAAAGTTGTCTTTTGAAGATCCTCTGGTCTAATTTTTAACTGATGATAACCTGACTGCAAATCAATCTTTGAGAAAACTATTGCACCCTATAGCTGATCAAATAAGTCATCTATACGAGACAAAGGATATTTATTTCTGATGGTGACCTTAATCAACTTCTTGTAATCAATACACATCCTCATACTACTATATTTATTCTTGACAAAATGAACTGGAACACCCCAAGGTGAAGCACTTGGACAAATGAAACCCTTGGCAAGCAGTTCATGCAAATGAGTTTTGAGTTCCCTGAATTCTACAGGAGCCATTCGATAATGTGGAATAGATATAGGTCGAGTGCCCAGTTCTAAGTCAATACAGAAGTTAATATCTCTATCCAGAAGCATACTTGGTAAATCTGAAGGGAACACACCCTGGAACTCGAAAACTACTGGAACTGACTCAATAGAAGGGGACCCTACACCCATAACCCGAAGATGAGCTAGAAATATTGAATACCCCTTCCCCACTAGCCTCTTTACCCAGACATATGATATAATCCTTACCGATTGGGCCTTATACACTCCCTCTCACTCTAGTTTTTTCATCCCAGGCATAGCTAGAGTCAGTGTTTTGGCATTACAATTTAAACCAGCATGATAGAGAGATAACTAGGTCATACCCAAGATTGCATCAAAGTCCAACATATCCAAGATAATTAATTCTACCCAAGTCTGAAAACCTAAAAATAAAACAAGACAAGACCGATAAACATGGGTAACTACCACACCCTTCCCAACAAAAGTCGACACATGCACAGAATAGTCAAGAATGTCACAAATCTAACTCAGACCCATAGCAAACTGAACAGATACATAAGAGTAAGTGGACCCTGGATCAAATAAGACAGAAGCCATCTGGTCACAAATAAAAATAGTACCTGTGATCACTGCATCAGAAGTTTAGGCATCAGTCTTTCCCAAAAATACATAACAATGGGCTCGGTCATCAATATGAGCTAACCCTCCGTTACCATGACCACCTACCTAATTTTCTTGTCCACCCCATGGATGACCCTTGCCACTATCCCCTCCTCTACCTGCTGGAACCACTGCCCGAACTTGTTGCTTAGTTTGGCCATTTGCCTGTCTCACCGGACACTCCCTCTTAAAATGACCAACAACACCATAATAATAACACCCACGCTCCAGAGAAGGCTGAGTAGCAGAAGAATAAGAAGCCTCTTGGCCTCTAACAACCTGAGTCTAAGAAGGTCCTTTAGCCGGTACCACGGTAGAAGCAAGCATAACTGACTAAATAGGGCGAGCTATAAAGGCCTGTTGGCCCTTAAAATAGGATCCACAAAAATTCCCAATATTTTGAGACTTCTTGGCTAACATATTATCCTGTTCCGCCTATGCCACACCATCCAAATTCTTCATATAGTCTGACACATTATTAAAGCCCTTTCCAGCAGAAGTCATCTGTACAGTCAAAATCTGAAGATCATAATTCAAGCCCTTAATAAAAAGATGAATCCTCTCTTCCTCAGTAGTCAACAACAGAGTAGCATAGGGAGATAAAGTGTGAAACTTTGCTTTATAAGACGCAACAGTCATATCACCCTATTCCAAAGCCAAAAACTCATCCTTTCTAGGATCAGAGAGGACACAGGGTACATACTTATCCAAAAATAGAGCATGAAATGCTCCTAAGTCAAAGAAGGAAAAAGAGGTGACCGACATTCAACATATGCCCTCTACCACTTCTTAACATCCTTCTCCAGTAGAAAAGTCACAAACTCAACCCCATGTTGCTTCATAATACCCATCTTATGCAACCTCTCATAGCAATCAATAATAAAAAAAAAAGCATTCTTAGATTTTGTACCCTAAAATATAGGAGGTTTAATCTTCAAGAACTTAGTCAACAGATCATGTTCAGTACCAGTCATCACAGAACCCAAAATCGAGCAAGAAAATGCATTTATGCCCAATGTATCATCCATCCTAGGATTCATAGCAATAGTAGGGTGCACAACTGGAGCCTGGTAAGTCAGAACAGTAGAGGTGCCTTAGTCCTAGCCAACTCACACAAAAAAGCTAACACTTACTGAATGACCTCAGCAGACATTAGAGGTAGAGATGCAACCCCAACTAGTACCGCCACCTCAAGCCCATATCCTGCTCCTCCTCTGCTTCCCTCTTCTCAAAATAACCCTAAGGTGGGGGAGGGGATGCTGCCTCTTATTAGCCTAACCAGCAGCTTCGGGAGAACCACCCCTGGTGGGTGTGGCTCATCCCCATCCTCTCCTTCCTCTCTACCCCACTCATCCCCTTCCCCTCAAGGTTGGCTCCTCAGCTAGAGAGGCCGGTGCGGGGGCTGCTGCTTGGGTTCCGCTAGACCAAGTATTCACCATCTACGGATAAAAGATTAAAGAGATCAAATAACAATTTGGATCACTAGATACCAATTGGAATCAAGTCATAGCACGAAAGAAGCAAGAAAGATAGATTTCCTAAAACCTTATAGCCTCCCAAAAAAAAATATAGACGTCTCTGTACCACTCTATGAGACTCTATTAGACCCGTTTTGGGATGACAAGATCGATAAAACCTAGGCTCTGATACCAAGTTTGTCATAACCTAAACCTATCGTGAGTAGCACCCACACTACTCACCCCGTGGGAGAACCAATAACCCCGGAAGAATTGAAAAACACTTAGGTAGAATACAAAAACTATCCCATAAATCGTTTAATAAGCAGCAAATCTAATAACTTAAGAAATGCGGAAACAAAATACCAAACTGAAATCCCCTAAAACCCGAAAGTCGATGTACCAAAACATACTATGAATGTCAATAGGGTATGCAACCCCCAAAACTAAAGAAAAGTAACAAGTCCAAACAAAGGACAATGTCCAAGGAAGATTGATCTCATGGTAGCCCGGACATGCTGCTCACCCTAAAATCTAAAAATCAGCTGCTGAAGGACCAATAGAGGTCTCGAAGAATCTTTTGGAATATATTCTTCACTCACAGAAGTAAATGCAGGTATAGTATCAACACACAATAAAACACAGTGTACTAGTTGGGTCATCAGCCAACCCAAGATGAAAATATGTACACTTAGCCAAAATATAGTGCAATTATCTAACACATGATCCCATATTACAGATTCATCACAAAAGTACAAATGACATTTAAGAGGCAACACCAACAAGTCAACAAATATCACTAAGTCAAAGATAGTCAATTCAAGTAAAGATAAAAAATCTAATACCAAATATAGTAATTACAGTTTTCCAGTCCATTTAATGAACCGTCATACCATTTCATACCTTGTAACCCGTACATTTATGCTAAGGGTTATATACCCACCCTCTAGCTATGACCTACAGGGGATAATTACCCTCCATGTACTAAAACCCCAGACATGAATGTCTATAATCCTTAATCCAACCATAACCTGTGAGAACATCCCAAATACCGAAACATTCCATAATTCACAATATATGGCAGGGTAAGTCGTAAATGAAGTAAACAATTCATGGACCACACCTATATGAATACATTAACCAATCATACTACAAGGTAGTTAATATGTACATATAATACAAGTTGGATTAATTACACCACCATCACCTACCTCGAACCAAGCTTGCACAACTCTAAGCCAGAGCTTTACCTTTTTGTGCCCCTTCCACTTTTTCATGATCTAAAACATACATACAAATACCGTATTAACAAAATGACCGAACATGAAGGGATTTATAACTCACCCCCAGCCCCCTAAGGTCATTTCATGATCATTCCTTTATCGTTCTAGGGTTATTTTCCCCGCAATTCACCTAAAATTACCAATTTCATGAAGTGTTTAGTGAATTAACGGAATGCAAGGCCAATTTAATAGTTAATAAACAAAACTCATTAACCTAATGCTTATTTTCACCCCTTGCACCAGAAATCATCTAAAAATCAGCCCTAAAATCCTCCCCGAACTCCGTAATTTAAGGGTTCTAAGGATTAGTAAGTAATTACCATTTAAAGGGAATGAGATCCTTACCTTAACGAAGTTAAATGGAGGAAAACTTATGATTTTCGCCCTAAATCGCCCTTTTCTTGTCCCAAAATGAGTTTACAAAATATAAACTATTTTGGGGGTAAAATCCCATTAAACAGCAGTTTCTACCGCTATAGCAGTACCTAACCACTATAGCGATAGCCGACCGCTATGGCAATGTTGACCGCCCTTGACCACCGCTATAGCGGTAATTTCTCTATTATAGCGGTAACCACTATTGCGGTATCGATGAAACAGTAAGTCCGTCTTCACCCAAAATTTCCACTTTTTACAACACACTTTGATCTTGAGATATTTCAAATGATGTATTTTATGCTAAGGCCAATTTCGGGAGTTCTACTAACCTAAATTCAGTTTTATAAAATTCTACAGGTTCCTTATCGCCTTAGCTAACTAGGAATTAACACCATTCCCACTAATCTGGTCTAAATCATTCCTAGATTTTCCTAGACTACCCCTCACTCCAGAACAGGGCTAAACTAGCCTAGCCTAGCTTAAATTTTGTAACTTCTAAGCTGAATGGAATTTAGATACAAGATTTTAAACGTAGTACTTACATGTAACAACAAAGAGGGTCATTACAATAGATACCAATTTACCCATCATTCATCCCCGAACGATCAAATAAGAAAAATTAGGTCAAAATAAGAAATATGAAGAGTACCTGTGCCCTCAAACAGTTGAGGGTACTTATCCGGCATGTTCTTCTCAGTTTCCCAAGTGGCTTCATCAATTGAATGATGCTTCCATTAAACCTTTACCGAATAAATTTCCTTCCTCCTCAACTTACGAACGTCACGATCTAGAATCGCTATAGGTTCCTCCTCATAAGCCAAATCCTTATCTAAAAGCACTGAATTCCATTTAATAATGTAGTCCCCACCTACAAGGTACCATTTCAATGCAAAAACATGAAATACTGGATGAACCCCAACAAACCCAGTAAATGAGTTAACCTGTACGCCACTGGACAAACTTTCTCAAGAACCTCGAAGGGAGGGTTGAGCTTGCCTTTTTTACCAAACCTCATGACTCCCTTCATGGGACACTCCTTAAGCAACACTTACTCCCCATCCATGAAGTACATGTCCCTTACCTTTTCATCAGCATAATCTTTCTGTCTACTTTGGGCAACCAACATCTTAGTTGAATAAACTTTACCTTTTCTTGAGCCTCCTTCACTAATTCGGTGCCCAAAGGTTTGACATTAGCCATCACAAACAACCCAATAGGTGACCTGTACTTCCTCTCATAGAGTGCCTCAAATGGGGCCATATCAATGCTAGAGTGATAACTATTGTTGTATGAAAACTCACACAATGGAAGGAGCTGGTCCCAATGACCACCAAAATGAATCACGCAGGCTCTCAACATATCCTCTAGCACCTAAATTATCCGCTCTGACTGACTATCAGTTTGAGGATGGAAAGCAGTGCAAAAAGCAAGCTTGGTGCCCAACTCTTCATGCAACCTATCCAAAAATTTAGAAGTATACTTCGCTTCCTTGTCTGAAATGATAGAAAGTGGCACCCCATGAAGTATTATGATCTTCTTGACATATATTTTTGCCAACTGTTGAGAGCTGTAATCTACCTAAACTGGCAAGAAATGAGTTGATTTCATCAGTCGATCAACTATCACCCAAATAGAGTCATGCTTCTCCAATGTCCTAGGGTGCCCCACCACGAAGTTCAAAGCAATATGATCCTACTTCTATATAGGTATAGGCATCCTCTACAGTAAGCCCGTAGGTTTTTGATGTTCATATTTTACCTGCTAATAGTTATGACACTTGGACACGTAATCTATAAATCCCTCTTCATCCCCAGCCACCAATAAATCTGTCTCAAGTCACGGTACATCTTGGTCATCCCCAGATAAATAGAATAATACGAGCCATGGGCCTCTAAAATTATATCACTAATCTAGTCCTAAATCGGTTTGGCCTTAATCTGCCCCACAAATGTTGATTTTACCTCCATTCTAGTGAACATTCCACCCCTGTCCAAGACCCCAAACTGCATGCTCAATGATGCTAGTCTAAAACTCTCTAGCTAATGGTCTCCTGGATACTCGGCCCATACTTACGGCCTTTTGGCTCAATGCGACGGCTACCACATTGGTCTTACCCGAATGATAATGAATAGTCACATCATAGTCCTTTAACAATTCCATCCACCATTTCTGCCATAAGTTCTAATCCCTTTGGGTAAACACATCTTGCAGACCACGATGGTCCGAGAAGACCTCATACTTGACACCATAAAGATAGTGTCTCCAAATCTCAAAAGCAAAAACTACTGTTGCCAACTCTAAATCATGGGTTGGGTAATTCCTCTCATGAGGCTTCAACTGCCTCAAAGCATATGCCATCACATTCTCATCCATTATCAACACAGCACCCAAACCCAAAAGTAAAGAATCACAAAACACAGTGAAATCCTTACCTTTAACCGACAGCGAAAGAATATGCGGTCTACTAAAGAGTGTCGTGAGCTTTTGAAAGTTCTTCTTACACTGGTGTGACCAAACTAATGGCACCTCCTTTTGAGTCAACCTTGTCAGGTGAGTTGAAATAACTGCGAAGTTCTTGACGAACCTATGGTAATAACTTGTAATACCCATAAAGTTTCTCAACTCAGTGTCTAAATTAAGCCAAATCCAAATCTTAAGTGCATCAATTTTATGAGGGTCCACCATCACTCCCATCTCTAAAACAACGTGCCCCAAGAAGGCAACTGAAGACAACCAAAATTCACATTTGGAGAACTTAGCAAACAACCACCTTTCTCTCAGAATTCCAAAAACTATATGGAGATGGCCTGTTTGCTCTTTCTTAGTTTTTGAGTGCATAAGAATATCATCAATAAACACAATCAGGAAAGAATCCAGAAAGGATTTAAAGATGTCATTCATCAAATTCATGAAAGTTGCAGGTGCATTAGTCAATCCAAAAGACATTACTAGAAACTCGTACTGACCATACAAAGTTCTAAAAGTTGTCTTTGGAATATCCTCTGGTCTAATTTTTAACTTATGATAACCTGACCGCAAATCAATCTTTCAAAAACTGTTGCACCCTGTAGCTGACCAAATAAGTTATCTATACGAGGCAAAAGATATTTATTTCGTAGGGTGACCTTAATCGACTACCTATAATCGATACACATCCTCGTACTACCATCCTTTTTCTTGACAAAAAGTACCGAAGCACCCCAAAGTGAAGCACTTGGACGAATGAAACCCTTGTCAAGCAGTTCCTGTAACTGAGTTTTAAATTCCCTCAACTCTGCAGGAGCCATTCGATAATGTGGAATAGATAAAGGAAAAGTGCCTAGCTCTAAGTCAATACAGAAGTCAATATCCCTATCCGAAGGCATACCCGATAAATATGAAGGGAACACATCCAGTAACTCGATAACTACCAAAACTGACTCAATAGAAGGGGACCCTGCACCCACATCCCAAAGATGAGAAAGAAATGTTGAACACCCCTTCCCCACTAGCCTCTTTACCCTGACATATGATATAATCCTTACCGATTTGGCCTTATACACTCCCTCCCACTCTAGTTCCTTCATCCCAGTCATAGCTAGAGTCACTGTTTTGGCATTATAATTTAAAACAACATGAAATGGAGATAACCAGGTCATATCCATAATTTCATCAAAGTCTAACATATCCAAGATAATTAAGTCTACCCATATCTAAAAACCCATAAACCGAATCGAAAAAGACATATAAACATGGGTAACTACCACAGACTTCCCAACTGCAGTCTACACACGTACAGGATAGTCAACAATATCACAAACCAGACTCAGACCCATAGCAAATTGAATAGACACATAAGAATAAGTGGACCCCAGATCAAATAAGACAAAAGCCATCTGGTCACAAACAAAAATAGTACCTGTGATCACTACATCAGAAGCCTCGACATCAGTCTTTCTAGAAATGCATAATAATGGGTTCGATCATCAAACTGAGCTAACTTTCTACCGGGATGCACTACTGGCTCACCTTTACCACGACCACCTACCTAATTTCCTCGACCATGCCGTAGATGACCCGTGCCATTACGCGCTCCTCTACCTGCTGGAACCACTGCCCATGTCTGCTACTGTGTATTGGCAATTTACCCATCTCACCAGATACTCCCCCTCTTAAAATGACTAATAGAACCACAATGAAAACACCCACACTCTATAGAAGGACGACATGTAGAAGAATAAGAAGCCCTTGGCCTCAAACAACCTAAGTCTAAGAAAGTCCTTTATCCGGTACCACAGTAGAAACTGGCAGAGCTGACTGAAAAGGCTTGCTAGCCCTTAGAATAGGATCCACTGAAATTGCCAACATTTTGAGATTTTTTGTCTAACATCTTAGCCTGTCCTGCCTGCGCCACACCTTCCAATTTCTTCACCTATTCTGACATATCGTTAATCCCCTTTCCAGTAAAATTCATCTACACAGTTAAAATCTGTAGATCATAATTCAAACCCTTAACAAAGAGACGAATCCCTCTTCCCCTATAGTCAACAGCGGAGTAGCATAGTGAGATAAAGTGTGAATCTTTGCTTCATAAGCCGCAACAGTCATATCACCCTGTTCCAAAGCCAAAAACTTATGCTTCTTACAATTATGAAGGGCACGAGGTACATATTTATCCAAAATTAGAGCATGAAACTACTCCCAAGTCAAAAAAGGAAAATAGATGACCGACATTCAACATATACCCTCCACCACTGCTTAACATCCTTCTCCAGTAGAAAAGCCACAAACTCAGCCCAATGTTGATTCACACTACTCATCTTATGCAACCTCTTATAGCAATCAATAATAAACTCAAAAGCATCCTCAAATTTTGTAACCTAAAACATTTGAGGTTTTATTTTCAAGATCTTAGTCAGCAAATCATTTTCAGTTCCAGCCATCATAGAACCCAAAATAGGGTGAGGTAAAGCATCTTTAGCGGAAGTCTCATTTATCTTAGGATCCATAGCAATATTAGGGAGCACAACTGTAGACTGGTAAGTCGGAACAGTGGGGGTGGCTTCAGTCGCTTCCAACCCGCTCATAAAAGCTAACACTTGCTAAATGACCTCAGCAGACATGGAAGGTAGAGTTGCAACCCCAATTGGTGTCATCACCTTATGCCCCATCTCCTGCTGCTCCGCTATTTCTTTCTTCTTAAAATGATCCTGAGGTAGGGGAGGGGATGTTGCGCTCTAATTAGACTGACCATTAACTGCGTACCCCTGGCGGGTGTGGCTTGTCCCCATTCGCTCCTTCTAATCCCACTCACTCTTCCCCTTCCCCTCGCGGTTGGCTCCTCAACTAGAGTGGCCGATGCGGGGGCTACTGCTTGGGTTTTGTTAGACCAAATATTCACTATCTACGAATAAAAAAGTGAAGAGATCAGATACCATTTTGGATCACTAGATACCAATTGGAATCAATTCATCGCACGAAAGAAACAAGTAAGATAGATTTCATAAAGCCCTATAGCCTCCCAAAGAAAATTACAGAAGTTTTCATACCATTTCGCGATACTCTACTGGACCCATTTAAGTACAACGAAATGGACAAAACCTAGGCTCTGATACAAAGTTTGTCACGACCCAAACCCATCAAGAGTGGCACCCATTCCACTCAACTGGTGGGAAAATCAATAACCCCGAAAGCATTGAACAACACTTAGGTAGAATACGAAGTTATCCCATAAATAGTTTAATAAGTAGCTAATCCAACAGATTAAGAAATACAAAAATGAAATACCAAACTGAAATCCCCTAGAACCCGAAAGTCGATGTACCAAACCATACTACGAATGTCAACAAGGGATGCAACCCCCAAAACTAAAGGAAAGTAACAAGTCCAAACAAAGGACAAGGTCAAAGAAAGATAGATCTCATGGTAGTCCGGATATGCTGCTCACCGTAAAATCCAAAAATCAGCTACTGAAGTCATAAGACAGGTCTCAAAGAATCCGTTGGAATATATGTTGCACTCACAGAAGTAAATGCAAGTATAGTATCTGCACATAATTAAACACAGTGTACTGGTAGGGTCATCGGCTAACCCAAGATTCAAATATGGACACCTAACCAAACTATAGTACAATTAGCTAACACATGCTCCCACATTATACATTCAGCACATGAGTACAAATGGCATTTAAGAGGCAACACCAACAAGTCAACAAGTATCACTAAGTCAAAGATAGTCAATTTAAGTCAAAATAAATAACTTAAAATCATACATAGCAATTACAAATTCCCCGGTCCACTCAAGGAACCGTCACACCACTACATACCTTGTAACCCGTACATACATGCGAAGGTTTATATACCCACCCTTTAGCTATGACCTATAGGGGACAATTACCATCCATATACGAAAATCCTAGATATGAATATCGGTTATCCTTAATCCAGCCATAACCTGTGAGAATGTCCCAAATACCGAAACATTCCACAATTCACAATATAAGGCAGGCTAAGTCATAAAGCAAGTAAACAATGCATGGAACACACCTATAAGCATACATTAACCAATCACACTACAAGGTAGTTAATATGTACATATAATACAAGTTGGATTAATTACACCACCTTCACCAACTTAGAACCAAGCTTGCACAACTTTAAGCTGGAGCTTTGCCTTTTTGTGCCCCTTCCGCTTGTTCATGGTCTAAAACATACATACAAATACCGTATTAACGAAATAACCAAACATGGAATGATTTATAACTCACTCCAAGCCCCCTAAGGTCAGTTCATGATCGTTCCTTTTTAGTTCTTGGGCTATTTTCCCTGTAATTCGCCTAAAACTACCAATTTCATGAAGTTTTTAGTGAATTAACGGAATGCAAGGCCAATTTCATGATTAATAAACAAAAACCATTAACCTAATGCTTATTTTCACCCCTTGCACTAGCAATCATCCAAAAATCAACCCTAAAATCCTCCCTAAACTTCGTAATTTAAGAATTCTAACGATTAATAAGTAAATACAAGTTAAACAAAATGAAATCTTTACCTTACAGAAGTTAAACAGAGGAAAACTTATGATTTTTCCAGTAAATTGCCCTTTTATTATCCCAAAACGAGTTTAGAATATACAAATTATTTTGGGGGGAAATCGCATTTAACTGCGGTTTCTACCACTATAACGGCGTTGACCGCACTGCCATAGCGGTCATTGCAATAATTGTGGAATAGAAGAGACAGAAAGTCCATCTTCACCCAAAATTACCACTTTTTACAATACACTTTGATCCTGAGATATTCCAAACTATGCCCTTTACGCTAAGGCCAATTCCGGGAGTTCTACAAACCCAAATTTAGTTCTGTAAAATCCTACAGGTTACTTGTCTCCTTCTCTAACTAGGAATTAATACCACTCTCATAGAACAAGTCTAAATCTTTCCCAGATTTCCTTAGACTACCCCTCGCTCCAAAATGAGGTGAAACTAGCCTAGCCTGAATATTGTAACTTCCAAATCGGAAAGAATTTAGACACAAGATTTTAAATGTAGGACTTACATGAAATGATCAAGAGGATCGTTACAACATATACCAATTTACCCATCGTTCATCCCTAAATGATCAAACAAAAAAATTAGGCCAAAATAAGAAATAAAAAGAGTACTTGTGCCCTCAATAGTTGAGGGTCCTTATTTTGCATGTCCTTTTCATTTCCCAAGTGGCTTTTTCAACCGAACGATGCTTCCATTAAACCTTTACTAAATGAATTTCCTTTATCCTCAACTTACAAATGTCATGATCTAGATTCACTACAGGTTCCTCCTCATAAGACAAATCCTTATCCAAAAGCACTGAATCTCATTTAATAATGCAGTCTCTATCATTACATAAAATACTGGTTGAACCCCCAACAAAATCGATGGTAGAGCTAACTTGTATGCCACTGGATGCACTTTCTCAAGAACCTCTAACAGACCAATATATCGAGGGTTGAGCTTTCCCTTTTTACCAGACCTCATGACTCCCTTCATGGGACACACCTTAAGCAGCACTTACCCCTCATCCTTGAAGTACATGTCCCTTACCTTTCGGTCAACAAGCTCTTTCTGTCTACTTTGGGTAGACAACATCTTAGTTGAATAAACTTTACATTTTATTGATCCTCCTTTACTAAGTCAATGCCTAAAGGTTTGACATCACCTACCTCAAACCACCCAATAGGTGACCTATACTTTCTCCCATAAAGTGCCTCAAATGGGACCATATCGATGCTAGAGTGATAACTGTTGTTGTATGAAAACTCACACAATGGAGTGACTAGTCCCAATAGCTACCAAAATCAATCATGCAGGCTCTCAACATATCCTCTGGCACCTATATTGTCCGTTCTGACTGAACATCAATCTAAGGATGGAAGGCAGTACTAAAAGCAAGCTTGGTACCCAACTTTTCATGCAACCTGTCCTAAAATTTGGAAGTATACTTTGCATCCTTGTCTGAAATGATAGAAAGTGGCACCCCATGAAGTCTGATAATCTCCTTGACATAAATTTTTACCAGCTACTGAGTTTTGTAATCTAATCGAACTGGCAATAAATGATCTAATTTTTTCAGTCGATTAACTATCACCCAAATAGAGTCATACTTCTCTAATATCCTAGGGAACCCCACCATGAAGTCCATAGCAATATTCTCCTACTTCCACAAAGGTATAGGCATCCTCTGCAGTAAGCCTGCACGCTTTTGATGTTCATATTTTACCTTCTGACAATTATGAAACTTGGACACGTAATCTACTATGTCCTTCTTCATCCCTGGCCGCCAATGAATCTGTCTCAAGTTGCGGTACATCTTGGTCATGCCCGAATGAGTAGAATAATGTGAGCCATAGGCCTCCAAAAGAATAAAACTGATTAAGTCACCAACCAGAGGAACACATAACCTTTCTTTAACCCACAACACCCTTCCAGCATCGAGAGTAGTATCCACCCTCTCCCTGCTCACTACCTTGTTCCATAGTACATTCAACTTCCTATCCTTACACTATTTGGCCTTAATTTGTGCCATAAATACTGATTTTACCTCCACACTAGCCAACATTCTACCCCTGTCCGACACCCCAAACTGCATGCTCAAAGATGCAAGAGTCTGAAACTCTCTAGCCAATGGTTTCCTAGAAACTCTCAAGAATGACTAACTGCCCATACTTACGGCCTTTAGGCTGAATGCGTCGGCCACCACATTGGCCTTACCCGGATGATATTGAATAGTCATATCATAGTCCTTTCATAATTAAATTCACCATCTCTGTCTTCAGTTCATATCCCTTTAGGTAAACTTATATTGCAGACTACGATGTTTTGCAAAGACCTCACACTTGACACCATAAAGATAGTGTCTCCAAATCATCAAGGCAAAAACTACTGCTGCCAACTCTAAATCATGGGTTGGGTAATTCCTCTCATGAGGCTTCAACTGTCTTAAAGAATATGCAATCACATTCTTATCCTGTATCAACACAGCACCTAAACCCAAAAGTAAAGCATCACAAAACACAATGAAATCCTTACCTTCAACTAGCAGCGAAAGAATAAGCATTATAGTCAAGAGTGTCTTGAGCTTTAGAAATCTCTCCTCACACTGGTCTGACAAAACAAATGAAACATTCTTTTGAGTCAACCTTGGCAAGTGAGTCGCAATAACTACGAAGTTCTTGACGAACCTATGGTAATAACTTACAAGACCCACAAATCTTCTTACCTCAGTCACTGAACTATGTCGAATACAACTCTTAACTGCATCAACTTTCTGATGGTCTACCATCACTTCCTTCTCTAAAACCACATGCCCGAAGAAGGCAACCAAAGACAATCAAAATTCCCAATTAGAGAACTTAGCAAACAACCACCTTTCCCTCAAAATTCACCAAACTATATGGAGATAGCCTACCTGTTCTTTCTTAGTTTTTGAGTACACAAGAATATCATTACTAAACACAATCACGAAAGGATCCAGAAAGGATTTAAAGATGACATTCATAAAACTCATTAAAGTTGCAGGTGCATTAGTCAATCCAAAAGACATTAGTAGAAACTCATAATGAACATACTGAGTTCTAAAAGTTGTCTTTGGAATATCCTTCAGTCTAATTTTTAACTGATGATAACCTGACCGCAAATCATACTTTGAGAAAATTGTTACACCCAGCAGCTGATCAAACAAGTCATCTATGCAAGGCAAAGGATATTTATTTCAGATGGTGACCTTATTCAACTGCTTGTAATCGATACATATCCTCATACTACCATCCTTCTTCTTGACAAAAAGAACCGGAGCACCCCAAGGTGAAGCACTTGGATGAATGAAACCCTTGTCAAGCAGTTCCTATAACTCAGTTTTGAGTTCCCTCAACTCTACAGGAGCCATTTGATAAGGTGGAATAGATATAGGGCGAGTGCGCGGATCTAATTCAATACAGAAGTTAATATCCCGATCCAGAGGCATACCCAGTAAATCTGAAAGGAACACATCCCGAAACTCAAAAACTACCAGAACTAACTTAATAGAAAGGAACCTTGCACCCACATCCCATAGATGAGCTAGAAATCTAGAACACCCCATCCATACTAGCCTCCTTGCCAGGAAATATGATATAATCCTTTTCGATTATGCCTTATACACTCCCTTCCATTCTAGTTCCTTCATTACAGGCATAGCTAGAGTAACTGTTTTGGCTTTACAATTTAAACAACATGATACGGAGATAACCAGGTCGTACCCCAAATTACATCAAAGTCCAACATATCCAAGATCGTTAAGTCTACCCAAGTCTGAAAACCCACAAACAAAATAGGACAAGACCGATAAACATGGTTAACTACTACAGACTTCCCAACTGAGTCAAAACATGCATTGGATAGTCAAGAATATCACAAACTAGAATCAGACCCATAGTAAACTGAATAGACATATAATAAAAAGTGGAACCCAAATCAAATAAGACAGAAGCCATTCGATCAGAGACAAAAATAGTACCTGTGATCACTGCTTCAGAAGCCTATGCATCAATCTTTCCTAAAAATTCATAATAATGGGACAGGTCATCAATCTGAGCTAACTCTCTACCCGAATTCACTCTTGCACCGCCATTACCATAACCACCTACCTGATTTCCCCATCCACCCTATGGACGACCCCTGCTATTACCCCCTTCTCTACCTGCTGGAACCACTGCTCGAGCCTGTTACTGAGTCGGGCCATTCGCCTGTCTCACCAAACATTCCCTTTTTAAACGACCAACAACACCATAATGATAACACCCACACTCTAGACTAGGCCGACTGGTAGAAGAATAAGAAGCCCCTTGGCCTCTAATAACCTGAGTCTGAGAGGGTCCTTTAGCCGGTACCAGAGTAGAAACTGCATAGCTGACTGAATAGGGTGAGCTGAAAAGGCATGCTGGCCCTTAGAATAGGATCCATTAAAATTCCTAACATTTTGATACTTCTTGGCTAACATCTTAGCCTGTTCCGCCAGCGCCACACCTTATAACTTTTTCGCATAGTCTGGCATATCATTAAACCCATTTCCAGTAAAAGTCATCTGCACAGTCAAAATCTGAAGATCATAATTCAAGCCCTTAACAAAGTGACTAATCAAACTTCACTTCATATGATGCAATAGTTATATCACCCTATTCTAAAGCAAAAAACTCATCCTTCTTATGATCTCGAAGGGCACGGGTTACATACTTATCCAAAAATAGAGCATGAAACTATTTCCAAGTCAAAGGAGGCAAAACAGGTGGCTGATATTCAATATATTCCCTCCACCACCGCTTAGCATCCTTCGCTAGTAGAAAAGTCACAAACTCAACCCCATATTGCTTCATAATACCCATCTTATGCAACCTTTCATAGCAATCAATAATAAATTCAAAAGCATTCTCAGATTATGTACCCTAAAATATAGTAGGATTTATCTTAAAGAACTTAGTCAGCAGATTATATTCAGTACCAGTCATCACAGAACCCAAAACTGGGTGAGGAAAATTATATGTGCCTGAAGTCCCAACCATCCTATGAGTTATAGCAGCAGTAAGAAACACAACTGGAGCCTGGAAAGCCAAAACAGTGGGGTGGCTCTAGTCCCATCCAACCCGCTCAGAAAAGCTAACACTTACTGAATGCCCTCTGAAGACATGGGAGGTAGAGCTGTAACCCCAACTGGTGTCGCCACCTCTGGCCCCATCTCTTGCTCCTCTACTATTTTTCTCTCCTCAAAATGATCCTAAGGTGGGGGAGGGGATGTTTCCCTCTCATTAGCCTGACTAGCAACTGTGTGAGCTCCACCCCTGGCAGGTGTGGCTCATCCCCTTCCTCTCTTTTTTCTCCCCCTTAGGCATCCCCTTTTTCTCACGGTTGGATCCTCAGCTGTAGATACCGATGTGGGGGTTGCTGCTTTGGTTCTGTTAGACCTAGTATTCACCATCTCCAAACAAGAAAGTAAAGAGATCAGATACAAATTTATATCACCAGATACCAATTGGAATCACGTCATAGCCCAAAAAAAGCAAAAAAGACAGATTTCCAAAAGCCCTATAGCCTCCCTTAGAAATTAACAGAAGTCTCTATACTGTTCCGCGAGATTTGACTAGACCCATTTTGGTACAACGAGATCGACAAAACCCAGGATCTGACACGAGCCAAACCCTTAATGAGTGGCACTTATACTACTCACCCGATGGGAGAACCAGTAACCCCAAAAGCATTGAACAACACTTAGGTAGAATACGAAAACTATCCCTTAAATAGTTAAATAAGTGGCCAATCCAAAAAATTAAGAAATGCGAGAAAAAAATACAAAACTAAAATCCCCTAGAATGCAAAAATCAAAGTATCAAAACATACTACGAATGTCAACAGGGGATGCAACCCCAAAACTAAAGAAAAGTAAATAGTCCAAACAATTGACAATGTTCAAGGAAGATAGATCTCATGGTAGCCCGAATATGCTGCTCACCCTGAAATCCAAAAATCAGATGATGAAGTCATAAGAGAGGTCTCAAAGAATCCTTTAGAATATATGGTTCACTCACAGAAGAAAATGCAGGTATAGTATCAACCCAAAATAAAACACAATGTACTGGTAGGGTCATCGGCAAACCCAAGATAAAAATATGGACACTTAACCAAAATATAGTATAATTAGCCAACACATGCTCCCACATTATACATTCAGCACATAAGTACAAATGGCATTTAAGAGGTAACACCAACAAGTCAACAAATATCACTAAGTCAAAGATAGTTAATTCAAGTCAAGATAAATAAGCTAATATTAAACATAGCAATTACAGTTTCTCCGGTCAACACAAGGAACCATCACACCTTTACATACCTTGTTTCCCGTACATATATACTAAGGGTTGTCTACCCACCCTCTAGTAATGACCTGCAGGGGAAAATTACAGTACATGTACTAAAACCCCATACATAAATGTCTGTAATCCTTAATCCAACCATAAACTGTGAGAATGGCCCAATAATTAAGTTATAAGACATGGCCCAAATGGGAAAATGACCCATTCTACCTTTGACCAAGTAAACCCTCAATTATTGACCAAAGTTTGGCTAAGGATGACCATTAAGGGACTATAAAAGGCAACAAAAATAAGATTTTATTCATTGAGACACACATGCAATTTCTAGAATTTTCACAAGATATTTCTTATCTCTCACAAACCCTAAGCAACCATTCCTTTGGACAAGATCATCCTCTTGCGAGATTTGGTAAGTGTTTACTCCCATGGTTTAATATATTATATTAATAAGAGGGTGTATAAATCATGTTGGCTATGTTGACAAAGTGTTGAGCAGTCCATTATGTGCAAAACAATCTACTTTTGCTTAATCGGTGAAGGGTTTTGCCTTCTAAACTTGAAAGTGGACTTGAGGTCTTGAAGGAAGTGAATTTGATGGATTAAATGTCAACATGTATGATGTGGTTATTTCCCTAACTTGATTTATCTTTGTGTATAACTTTTGGAATTGTTGTTGTGAATTTGTGCATAGAATTGGTGACGTATTGAAAGAAAAATGTAGTTTTTGTGATGTTCATGTGTGTTGTGAAACCATGATTGTTCGTTGGAATCAAAGTTAACCTAAAATATGAAAATATAAGCTTACTTATTGTCATGGACCATTTATTATAAAAAAGGACCCAAAAGAGACCCATTTTGACTAAACTGGGCATCCACCTTCTCAGATGGGGCACCTGCGGGCGCAGATGCCAATACAGGTGGACCTGGACAAGGCCAGATGGGAACCTGCGGCTTCATCTCATCCACCTTCCATCGTAAGTGGCTCCACAGACCATTCAAGAATTTCGTTTTGTTTGTTTTTGCTTCTCTTTGACCCCCCCCCCCAAGGCCCATATACCCTTCTTGGATGCAATTATCAACTTATGGTACCATTTGAATATCCCTAAGGGGTAGTCCGGAGGCATTTTGAATCATATCACTTATCAATTATTGTTTTATGTGTCATGGTAAAAGGTATTATAATGACTTGATGGAGTAAATGTGACGTGGTGTTAATGAGGAAGTGTAAAGTATAAACTTGGTGTGAAATGCTATTGGTTTATGATGTCTTGCTTGATGTGTGGCATGTTGTGGTGTTGTTGGTATGGTAATGCAGTGAATGGTATTGTGAAGGGTGAAATGACGTTATATGACAGTCATGTAGCTCATTGTCATTTTATGCACTCGTAATGTGGTTCATTGTTAATGTGAGCTCCATTATGTATTCCTATTATAGAGTAGCGCTTGAAGGAAGAGCTAAACTGTTATAGTCATACGTTGGAAGGATAAGTTATGTAAGGTTTCTCTTTTCCGTATTCTTTGGCAGCTCTTATTGACCTCATTGTTATTGAACTTGTTTCTACTCCAAAATGTTCTAAAGTATCTCATTTCAGATTTGTTAGCAAATGTTATTCATATGTTTCTTATTCATTGACTGATGTATCAAATCTCCAATAATGTTATAACCACCAATGTATAAATCCCACAAAAGTAAAGGAATAAAGTAATGCATATATGGTTTATTGTTTGAGAATCGGGATGGCTCAAAGGGGCACATAAGTCTAGCTAGAACCAATCCTGAGATTATTGGATCAAGGGATAGCTCAAAGGGGCACATATGCCTAGATCGAGCTAATCCTAATGTTATGTTATGACCCACCGATAAGGTGGATGATTATGTTATGACCCACCGATAAGGTGGATGACTATGTTATGACCCACTGATTAGACGGATGAATGATAATGAAGATGAACGTAAAAGCAAAGAAAGTAATAAATGTAATATACATGGTTCCACACATACAGAACGGTGGTTTATCCATAATGTTTATTCACTTGTATTTTCTTCCATTTGAGTTCCTATATCTCATGCAGTTGCTTTTAGCCTTACATACTCAGTACATTCTTCGTACTGACGTCCCTTGGGGGACTTACCTTACTTACTGCAGGCACAGGTGCTAGTAGTCCTCCACAGTAGGCTGCGGATCATCTATAGATTATTGGTGAGCTCTAGTTTGGTTTGGGGCTTTTCGAGTCATGTGTACATTATTTTGGTACTGTGTAACAAATGTTGTATAAAGAGGGGACTTGTCCCGACTTTAGGATTTGTTTTGTATCTGTTAGAGGCTTTTATAGACGTTGTGGGACAAATGAAGGAATGTAAGGAATGTATGTTTGTGTCGTGGTGGCTCCAACGGCCAAGTTTCATACCTATTGAATGTTTTTTTTCCATGACTTCCGCCATTGGTACCTTGTATCTATATGTGATAGAGTGTTGTTCATTTAGTGACATGCATATGAGTGTACATGAATAAAGGTTGGTTCTCTCGGGCCTTAACGGCTTCGGGTGCCAGTCCTCCTCAATGGGATTTGGGGTGTGACAAAAAGTGGTATCCGAGCAGGTCGTCCTAGGGTGTCTACAAAAACGTGTCGGAGTAGAGTCTTGCTTATGGATGTGTTGCATGCCACATTTATAAGTAGGAGGCTATGGGACATTTAGGAGTTGTTTTTTTTCTTTATTTCATAGATCGTGCAGTAGAGCCAAAGTTGTAGGTGGAATCATATCTAACCATTGAAATTGGTTTTTCTTTGTATAGTAAAATGTTGATTACAAGACCTCGGGGCAAAGGTAAGAAGGTGGACATGATTGTCGGCGTAGGAATTAGTAAATCACCACCTGACCAAGCTAGTCAAGGTGGGGCTGAAACTGAGTTTGCATCGCGTGCTTCTCCTCCTCTTTCATTTTTAGGAAGGCCAAAAGGAGAGAAGTATCCCCAGAACCACCTGTTAATGCTATTGAGTAGGATCTAATAAATGCGGTGCACATGTTGACTCAGATAGTCATTGCACAAAATCACGGACAAGTTCGTCCAGCTTTTGCACAGAAGAGGAAGGATCAAAGGCAAAGGAGAAAGGCGCAAGAATTTGAAAGAGGGTCGTCAAAGAGGGCTAGACCTATGGGACAGTTCATGGAGTCCCAAGGAGAATTTAGGCCTCGGGTTTTTAATAGATCGCCGAGACCATCATTTTCTTACCTTACAGTCGGTACTCCATCCCAATTCCTAGGGGTAGAGGCAGCCCCGTGGGGCAGAGTAGTGGAATTCGGGGTTCACAAACAGCGGGATCTTCTCATCAGCCGTGTCAGCACTATGGAAGGTTTTATTTAGGTGAATATTGGTTTGGAACGAATGTTTGCTATTGGTGTGGTATGTCGGGGCACAAGAGGAGAGAGTGTCCATAGAGGGGCATGGGTAGTACGACGCGACCTATGGGGTCAACCGTTGTATCATCATCATTGGTTCCTTCCTTAGGCCGAGATGTACAACCTGTTGGTCGTGGTAGGGGTTCCAGAGGTGTAGCCAATTCTAGTGGAGTTCAGAACCGTACCTACTCCGTAGCGGATCAGCAGAATTTGAAGGCATCTCCTGATGTAGTGACAGGTACATTATCCATCTTTTCACATAATGTATGCATTGATTGATTCGAGTTCTACCCTATCATATGTTACTCCATTTATTGCTGGAAAAAAAAATTAAAAGAACACTAGAATTATTAGTTAAGCCATTTGAAGTATCCACACCAGTTGGTGAATCTATTGTAGCTAAAAGAGTATATCGTAATTGTATAGTAATTATTTGTGGTTATGATACACTGGTTGATCTTATTGAGCTGGAAATGGTAGATTTTGATGTTATAATAGGTATGAATTGGTTGGCTTCTTGTTATGCCACGGTAGATTATCGAGCTAAGAAGGTACATTTCCATTTTCCACAAAAGACCATCCTTGAATGGAGGGGTAATGTTGGAGCACCGAGAGGTAAATATATTACCTATCTTAAGGAAAGGAAAATGATAGCCAAGGGGTACATATACCACCTAGTAAGAGTGTAGGATACCGATGTGAAGTCACTGCCTCTTCAGGCGGTCCTAGTGGTAAATGAATTCCTTGATGTATTTCTTGAAGATCTTCCAGAATTACCTCTAGGATGAGAAGTAGAGTTGGTATTAAGGTAATGCCAGGTACTCAGTCTATCTCTATTCCTCCATATAGAATGTCCCCAACAGAGTTGCGGGAATTGAAGGAGCAACTAAAGGACTTGCTAGAAAAAGGATTCATAAGGCCTAGTATGTCCCCTTGGGGTGCACCAGTGTTATTTGTACGAAAGAAAGATGGCACATTGAGAATGTATATTGATTATCGACAACTGAATAAGGTGATAGTTAAGAATAAATATCCCCTCCCCAGAATTGGTGATTTGGTTGACCAATTACAGGGTGCCAAATGTTTCTCAAAAATGGACCTGAGATCGGGATATCATCAGGTAAGGGTTAGAGATAAGGATATACCCAAGACAGCTTTTCGAACACGGTAAGGTCATTATGAATTTTTAGTTATGTCATTTGGGCTAACAAATGCCCCAACGGTTTTTATGGATTTGATGAATAGGGTGTTCAAGTCAATCTTGGATGTACTCGTGACCGTGTTTATCGATGATATTTTGGGTTATTCAAGATCACAAGAGGACCATGCTAATCACTTACGGCAGGTGTTATAGATTCTTCGTGACCGTAAGCTATATGCCAAGTTCTCTAATGTGAATTTTGGTTAAAATCTATAGCATTCTTGGGTCATATTATGTCAAATAAAGGAATAAGGGTTGATACGCAAAAGGTAGAAGCGGTGCAGAATTGGCCAAGGCCTATGACATCTACGGAAATTCGTAGCTTCCTTGGGTTGGCAGGCTATTACAAAAGGTTTGTTGAAGGGTTTTCTTCCATTTCAGCACCCTTAACAAAGCTAACACACAAGGCAACCAAGTTTCAGTGGAGTGATGCATGTGAAAAGAGTTTCCAAGATCTGAGGAATAACTTGACTTCTACCCCCACAATGGTACTTTTGGAAATCACAGAGGGGTATGTAGTATATTGTGATGCTTCAGGAGTCGGCTTAGGATGTGTATTGATACAGAACGGTGATGTGATAGCTTATACCTCAAGACAATTGCATCCACATGAAAGAAATTATCCAACACACGATATTAAGCTAGCAGTTGTGATATTTGGTTTAAAGATATGGTGCCACTACTTGTATGGGGATTCAGGTTGACATATATACCGACCACAAGAATTTGCAATATATCTTTAAGCAAGAAGGATCTAAATTTGAGGCAGTGGAGGTGGCTAGAACTCCTAAAAGACTATGATATCGATATTTTATATCATCCAGGGAAAGCAAATGTGGTAGCCGATACATTAAGACGCAAAGCATTGGGAAGAACTGATGGTCAACTTACAGAAAGGCAAAGTATTATCAAGGATCTACATCAATTAGACAGCTTGGGGGTTCATCCTCTTGAAACTCCAGGTGAAAGAATTATAGTGCAAAATGGGGCAGAGTCTTCATTTGTAGTTGAGGTGAAGGAAAAGCAATATATGGATCCTATTTTACTGCAGCTGAAAGATAATGTACAACAAGATTTGACAAAGGCATTCGATCTTACGCAAGAAGGAGTGCTTCAGTGCCAAGGTAGATTGTGTGTACCGGATATGGATGAGCTAAGGAAATGGATTATGATAAAGGCACATCATTCATGGTATTCTATTCATCCAGGATCTACTAAAATGTATCATAATTTGAAAGAAATGTATTGGTGGGGTAACATAAAGAAGAACCTTGCAGAATTTGTAGCTCAATGTCCAAACTGTCAACAAGTAAAAGTAGAGCATCAGAAACTTGGAGGTTATATGCACTGTATAAATCTTCCAGTCTAGAAGTGGGACATGATTAACATGGATTTCATCACAGGTTTGCCTCGTACACTGCAGAAATTTGATTCCATATGGGTAATAGTTGACAGGCTTACCAAGTCAGCGCACTTCCTACCGGTCAAGACCACTTATACAGCTGAAGATTATGCAAAGTTGTATGTTAAAGAGATAGTATGATTACATGGGATTCCAATCTCTATTATATCAGACAGGGGAGCTCAATTTACCGCACACTTTTGGAAATCTTTTCAGAAGAGTTAGGGAACCCAAGTGAATTTAAGTACGGCTTTTCATCCTCAGACAGATGGACAAGCAGAACGTACTATCCAAACACTTGAAGATATGCTACGAGCTTGCACATTGGATTTTAAAGGTAGTTGGGATGATCATCTATCGCTTATTGAATTTGCCTACAATAATAGCTATCATTCAAGTATAAAAATGACACCTTATGAAGCTTTATATGGGAGAAAGTGTAGATCACCAATTGGATGGTTTGAAGCAGGTGAAACTGCTTTACTCGGGCCAGATCTTGTTCATCAAGCTATAGAGCAAGTTAAGGTGATACAACAGCGGCTACAAATGGCCCAAAGTCGACACAAGTCATATGCCAATGTTAGAAGAAGAGGGCTAGAATTTACCCGAGATGATTGGGTATTCTTGAAAATGTCACCAATGAAAGGGGTGATGAGATTTAGAAAGAAAGGAAAGTGAGTCCATAGGCCCATATAAGATTACCCGAAGATTTGGGCAAGTTGCGTATGAATTAGCACTACCCCAAGAACTCTCCACAGTTCATCCAGTGTTTCATGTTGCAATTCTTCGAAAGTACATAGGAGATCCATCTCGTATTACTCTAATTAGAAATGTACAAGTTATGAAGGATCTCATTTATGAAGAGATACCTATTGCCATTCTGGGTCGACAAGTGAAGAGGTTAAGGAATAAAGAAGTAGCTTCCGTAAAAGTGCTTTGGAGAAATCAGCAAGTAGAAGAGATCACATGGGAAGCCGAGGAAATGATGAGGTCTAAGTACCCGCATCTATTTCAAATGGAAGAACAAGTGCACGATGCGGAATCGAAGCAATAACAAGTAAGTATCTATAAGCATTATGTATATATGATAACATGAAGGATAGACTTAGACTATGAATTTGTTTAGATTGGATAATGTTACTAACATTCGAGGATGAATCTTTCTAAGAGGGGAAAGATGTAACACCCCGTACATTTTTGAACCTATGAGACTACCGTAAAATTTATGGAATTATTTAAACTTGAGATGGTTGGTGTATTATGCATTAATTTTGTTGGGCTGAATTCACATGTGCTAATGGGCTCAATAAAGGCCCAATAATTAAGTTATAAGACATGGCCCAAATGGGAAAATGACCCATTCTACCTTTGACCAAGTAAACCCTCAATTATTGACCAAAGTTTGGCTAAGGATGACCATTAAGGGAATATAAAAGGCAATAAAAATCATATTTTATTCATTGAGACACACATGCAATATCTAGAATTTCCACAAGATATTTCTTCTCTCTCACAAACCCTAAGCAACCATTCCTTTGGACAAGATCATCCTCTTGTAAGCTTTGGTAAGTGTTTATTCCCATGGTTTAATATATTATAAGCATAATAGGGTTTATAAATCATGTTGGTTATGTTGACAAAGTGTTGAGCAGTCCACTATGTGCAAAACAGTCTACTTTTGATTAATCGGTGAAGGGTTTTGCCTTCTAAACTTGAAAGTGGACTTGAGTTCTTGAATGAAGTGAATTTTATGGATTAAATGTCAACATGTATGATGTGTTTATGTCCCTAAATTGATTTATCTTTGTGTATAACTTTTGGAATTGTTGTTGTGAAGTTGTGCATGGAATTGGTGACGTATTGAAAGGAAAATGTAGTTTTGGTGATGTTCATGTGTGTTGTGAAACCATGATTGTTCGTTGGCATCCAAGTTAACCTAAAATATTAAAAGAAAAGCTTAATTATGTCCATGGACCATTTATTACAAAAAAGGACCCAAAAGAGACCCATTTTGGCCGAACCGGGCATCCGCCTTCGCAGATGGGGCACCTGTGGGTACAGATGCCAATGCAGGTGCCCCTGGACAGGGCCATATGGGCACCTGCATCCCTATATTATCCACTTATGGGCGTAGGTGGTTCCACAGACCATTCCAGAATTTTGTTTGGTTTGTTTTTGCTTCTCTTTGACCCCCTCAAGGCCCCTATACCCTTCTTGGATGCAATTATCAACTTATGGTACCATTCGAATGGACCTAAGGGGTATTCCAAAGGTATTTTGAATCATATCAATTATGAATTGTTGTTTTATGTGTTATGGTTAAAGGTATTGAGATGACTTGATGGAGTAAATGTGACGTGGTGTTAATGAGGAAGTGTAAAGTATAAACTTGGTATGAAATGCTATTGGTTTATGATGTCTTGGTTGATGTGTGGCATGTTATGGTGTTGTTGGTATGGTAATGCAGTGAATGGTATTGTGAAGGTTGAAATGACATTATATGGCAGTCATGCATCTCATTATCGTTTTATGCACTCGTAATGTGGTTCGTTGTTAATGTGAGCTCCATTATGTATTCCTATTGTAGAGTAACGCTTGAAGGAAGAGCTAAACTGTTATAGTCATACATTGGAAGGATAAGGTATTTAAGGTTTTTCTTTTCCGTATTCTTTGGCATCTCCTATTGACCTCAATGTTATATAACTTGTTTCTACTCCGAAATGTTCTAAAGTATCTCATTTCAGGTTTGTTAGCAAATGTTATTCATATGTTTCTTATTCATTGACTAATGTTTCAAAGCTCCAATAATGTTATAACCACCAATGTATCAATCCCACAAAAGTAAAGGAATAAAGTAATGCATATATGGTTTATTGTTTGAGAACCGGGATGGCTCAAAGGGGCACATAAGTCTAGCTAGAACCGATCTCGAGATTATTGGATCGAGGGACAGCTTAAAGGGGCACATAAGCCTAGCTCAAGCTGATCCTAATGTTATGTTATAACCCACCGATAAGGTGGATGATTATGTTATGACCTACCGATAAGGTGGATGACTATGTTATGACCCACTGATCAGATAGATGAATGATAATAAAGATGAACGTAAAAGCAAAGAAAGTAATGTATGTAATATACATGGTTCCAAACATACAGAACGATGGTTTATCCATAATGTTTATTCACTTGTATTTTCTTCCATTTGAGTTCCTATATCTCATGCAGTTGCTTTTAGCCTTACAACTCAGTACATTCTTCATACTGATGTCCCTTGGGGGACTTACCTTACTTGTTGCAGGCACAGGTGCTAGTAGACCTCCACAGTAGGCTGCGGATTATCTAAGGATTATTGGTGAGCTCCAGTTCGGTTCGGGGCTTTTCGAGTCATGTGTACATTATTTCGGTACTGTGTAACAAATGTTGTATAAAGTGGGGACTTGTACCGACTTTAGGATTGGTTATGTATCTGTTATAGGCTTTTGTAGACGTTGTGGGAAAAATGAAGGAATGTAAGGAATACATGCTTTTGACGTGGTGGCCCCAACGGCTAAGTTTCATACCTATTGAATGTTTTTTTTTCCATGACTTCCGCCATTGGTACCTTGTATCTATATGTGATACAGTGTTGTTTATTTAGTGACATGCATATGAGTGTACATGAATGAAGGTTGGTTCTCTCGGGCCTTAACGGCTTCGGGTGCCAGTCCGCCTCAATGGGATTTGGGGTGTGACAGCTTTAGCGGTACCAGACCGCTTTAGCGGTAGCCTACCTCTATAGCAGCATTGACCGCCCTTGACCACCACTATAGCAGTGTGCCAACTGCTATAGTGGTTTCGTCATGATAGTAAGTCTATCTACACCCAAAATTCCCTTGTTTTACAACACACTTTGATCCTAGGACATTCCATACGATGCCCTTTACGCTAAGGTTAATTCTTGGAGTTCTACTAACCCAAATTTAGTTCCGTAAAATCCTACAGGTTCTTTATCGCCTTATCTAACTAGGAATTAAAACCATTCCCACCGAACCGGTATAAATCATTCCTATATTTCCCTATACTACCCCTCACTCCGGAATGGCCAAACTAGCCTAGCCTAAATTTTGCAACTTCCAAATCGAAAGGAATTTAGACATGAGATTTTAGATGTAGGACTTACACGTAATAACGAAGAGGGTCATTACAACTTTAATACCCAAAACTAACTCACTTTAGCATTCACCAGGCCTCCATCAGATCAGTGTTGAAAGCACTCGAACAGTTGTATTTGCCATCCTTTAAAATGTAATACGTGTGGACAGTCCATATGGAAATTGAGCTCGTTAGTTTCCCTCAAATACATTAAATTATCCTAAAAGTATGTATAAGACTCCATGAATAATCTCACATCAAACTGTCTTTGTAGGTACATGGAGTCATACATGATAAGAGTGAAAAAAGAGTGGTCACTCTTTAATTTTATATTTTAATTAATTAAAAGGGGATCAATAGGAAGATGTCACGTCATTAATGAATTTTTTTAAAAAAAATTAATATTGGAGCTGTTAAATAAAGGGCATTTTTTATCCCAAAGGTAGATGTGAAGGGCATTATATAGCCAAAAGGTTGATGTTAAGGGCATTATAGAGCCAAAAGGTGGATGAAGGGCATTCTTGTACCATTTTCAATAGATGAAGGGCAATTTAGGCCCTTTTCTGAAGTCTAATTAGTCTTTTGAGATGAGCATTTCTTAATCAATTGATGACTTTGATTAACATTTTAAGATGAAATAGTTTATATATATATATTTCCACTTATTTTTTATTTTCTTGAATTTTTTTATAAATTCTATGTAATTTTATTTTTTTATTATTTATTTTTATTATATTTAATTTATAAATATTAAAAACTAAAGTTCCACGGGGCTTATGTCCCACCACCTTGAGGTTTACGCCTCGCCCCACATCAGGTATTTTACCTCGCCTCACGCCCTCGCCTTTAAAAACACTGGTTGTTTGGGATCCACACTCTACTCAAAGAGTTTGAATCCACATTTAAGAAAGACTTGCTACCAGTATAGGTCAACAATAGTAATTCCTCTACGTACTCTTTAAAATTTGTTAGAGCCATGAACTCGAAAATATTCCTGGATCCCATACACAAATATCCATTGCAATCACGAGATTACAATAAGGAAATTAGTAATAGGAACCAATGGAAATTGACTCAAAATATGTTGACCATTGAATCCCCTAGTGGATTTTCCATTTTCAGTGCCAGGAAGTATTTTAATAGTGAATTAAACTTTTTGAGGTACTGAGATTTAGATCTCATTACCCACAGGTTTTACGAAAAATTCAGTAAGGTAAAAGTCTTCAAAGGTCTTCAGATCAGTTTTCCATTTAGGAGAGCCATTATCAAGAAGTTAACATCTATATACCTCATGGATATATCCCATTCGAGATGTTTATTCGGCCTATGAACTTCTGGAACATCAAAAGGAACTGGGAGTGATTCTCGAGGTGCAATTGACCTTATCTCCTTGAATTTAATTGCAGGAACTTTCATTGAACAGTTGGACTTTGCTGCATTTAGGGCTTGGTTCTTCTATATTAAGCATTCTAATTGGATTATTGGGTCACTCCTCCACGACTACCTTGGGACAGCAATTATGAAAAAAATTATCGAACACCTTAGCTGACTAAATATCATCCAAATCAGCTACAACGTTAGAGGCGGAAGAAGTTTCCTCCACTTCTTTAGTGAAAACTCCAATAGTCATTTCATCAAACATATTTTCCACATAGCCTGAATGTTCATCGACAGAATTAAGTGTCAAAAAACTCTGAATGGCCCTCAATATTATCCACGTGGCTTGAATTTTCTTCAACCAAAGGAGAAGCAATCCCTCCTCTAAAGACTGTAGTAGAACTAAGCCTTGCATCTTCTACTACAATTTGCTGAGACGTAAATGAACATTTATTCTTGATCTTTTGTAGCAAAGCTAGTGTTGTGTTTTGGGTACAAAATCTGTATTTACAACAACAACTTCAAACACAAATTCAAACAACTTATGAAGTATCAAAATGAAGTTCAAACTATTTTCTGAAAAATAGAGAAACCATCAAGAAAGAGATAAACAAATGAAAAAATCAAGTACACCGAATTCACGGTGTGTCCTTAAGGAATTTATTCCCCTCAAGTACCCGAGGTTAATGGAATATATCCTCCCAGGATAAAATGATTCACTTTAGCAAATGGTGGTACCTCAAATTTTCTAAACTTCGAACACACTCAATGATTTGTAAATCACACTTGAGTTTTTAGGAAGAAGAAGAGCGTTTTCACTTCAAAAATTTGTGCTTTTACCTAAGGAAAAAATCATGTATTTATATCCAAAAGGTGGTGCTTTAGAAAGGAAGCAATGGTTCATGAAAAATTTCATTATTTAGGATCATCGGGTCTATCTGCCCCCGCAGGTTGCCTTTTTGGCACGAACCAGAAACTTCTGGCTCACCTGCGGACCTCATCTGCATCCGCAGATGGGGACCTGCATCTACAGGCCATCTTTCTAGTTTTAAATAGTGCCTCGAAAGGTCTCGTCCCTTCGAGCTGCATTGTGACATGAGTCCGCACATGCTCAGTTGAGTCCATAAATGAAGAAAAATTTTGTATCGGATTTTTTGTATTAAAATATCACTAATTCTCAAGTTTCAAATGAATTTTTTTCAAAAAGATAATCTCTCGATCGATCATTTGACAAATCTAAATCCAAATCTGAAGTAGAAGCCGAAACTGAGCCAAGCGAGCAACGATAATTGCGCGAGGCTTGTGTTCTTCTTGCCTCACTATCCATATGAAGGAATGCTTCTTAATTTAATCACAATAATGCTCCTTTCTCCCACCAATGTGGGAGAAATACTTTTCCCTCTATTTTTCTTTCCTCCATTTTCCATTCACTTTTACTTAGAACCCAACAATCCCCCACATGAATGGGGAATGGATATTTCATCAAAAAATATATGGACAAGTGTGTGATCTATAAGAAAAGACTAATTACATCTGGATAAGTAGTTTTTCCTTTGAACTTTCCATAGTGAACTTACATTGGATGCACTTGGTCAATCGATAGATGCAATATCTTTGAACCATCAAACTTTAGTGTACACCTAAACAACACAAGTCACACAACCAGCCTTTTACCATTTATGGTTCTCACGGTTTTGTTTGTTTCATCCATGAACACAACCTTGATTTATGAGAGCTTAGAGAATAGGTCGTTACTATCATTCTCCTCAAATTGACTTCCACTTTATCCTCACGTAGGTGATTCCTAAATGTTTAATCATCTAGATCAAACTATTTAGTCATACCTGCCAAACTTAGAAATTATTAAAAATCTTTAAACCATAATCCTTATCCTTGTTTCTTGAACATTGTCTTCATCATGAGAATGGATTGAGTTAATTGACAATGTTGAACCGTCAGTCACAACTTTGTTTTATCTCCTTGAACCTAGCTTTTGGGGTCTCCAATCCTCTAGCTATAATTACCACCGTGATGAATTTTCCTAGGCCTTAAACCCATTCCCTTTGATGATCTCTCAACTCCCTCTCTCGATAGGCCTTTTGAAAGTGGATCCGACACATTATCATTCGATCTCACATAGTCAATCATGATAATTCCACTAGAGAGTAGTTCTCTAATAGTATTATGTCTCTATCTTATATGATGAGATTTACCATTATACATCATGCTCCCTGCCCTATCTATTATAGCTTGGCTATCACAATATATGCATACTGGTGCCAAAAGTTTGGGCCAATACGGAATATCTTCCAAGAAATTTCAGAGCCATTTTGCTTCTTCACTGTCTTTATCTAACGTAATAAATTCAGATTCCATTGTAGAGTGGGCAATACATGTCTGTTTGGATGATTTCCAAGAGACTGCTCCTCCACCAAGAGTAAATATATATCCACTCATGTATTTTATTTCATTTGATCCAGTGATCCAATTTGCATTACTAAATCTTTCAATTACCGTAGGATATTTGTTATAATGCAAAGCATAGTCTTGAGTATGTTTTAGATACCCCAAAACCCTTTTCATTGCCATCCAATGAGTTTGATTGGGATTACTCGTGTACCAACTCAATTTACTAATAGAACATGCTATATCTTATTGTGCACAATTCATGATATACATCAAACTTCCCAACACTCTTGCATAGTCCAATTGTGAGTTACTTGCACCTTCATTCTTTTGAAGTGCAAAGCTCACATCTAATGGAGTCTTGGCAATATTGAAATCTAGATACTTGAACTTGTCACGTACCTTTTCAATGTAATGAGACTGTGACAATGCCAACCCTTGTGGAGTTCTATGAATTCTTATTCCTAAGATCACATCAGCAACTCCAAGGTCTTTCATATCGAATTTTCTCTCAAGCATCATTTTGTAGCATTTATGTCAGAAATGTCTCTACTAATGATAACATGTCATCCACATACAAACAAACAATGACTTTGTGATTTGGAGTGTCTTTAATGTAAACACATTTATCACATTCATTTATCTTTAAAAAAAATTCCAACATAATTTGGTAAAACTTTGCATGCCACTATTTGGGTGCTTCTTTTAGTCCATAAAGTGATTTAACAAGTTTGCATACTTTCTTTTCTTTATCAGAAACCACGAAATCCTCGAGTTGTTCCATGTAAATTTCTTTCTCAAATTCTCCATTTAAGAAAGTTATTTTCATATCCATTGAATACAACCAACATTCGAATGGATGTTATCCTTGTTACTGGCGAGTATGTGACGAAATAATCAAGACCTTTTTTTTGTCTAAAGCTTTTAACTACAAGTCTTGCCTTGTATTTGTCAATAGTTCCATCAGCTTTTATTTTTCTTTTGAGGATCTATTTTGAACCTAAAGGTTTATTTCCTAGAGGAAGATCAACCAACTCCCAAGTACGGTTGCTCAAGATTGAATCAATCTCACTATTGACTGCCTCTTTGAAAAAGGATGAGTCCTTGGATGACATCACATCTTTGAATGTTTGAGGCTGATTAAGTACATTCTTCTTTGGTTTATCTCGAGGTCATTTAGACCCTTCACTAGAAAGCTCATGTCTAGTCTTATATGGATAAATGTGTTCAAAGAACTCAGCACTATCTTATTCAATTTCTGCATTATCATGAATATCTGGATGTTCGAATTTATGAACCAAAAATTAACATGCTTTACTATTTGTAGCATATCCGATGAAAATGCAGTCCACAATCTTTGGTCCTATTTTCACCCTTTGGGGTATAGGAACTTGGACTTTTGCTAGACACCCCCATGCTTTGAAATATTTTAAGTTGAGTTTCCTTCCTTTTTAATTTCTCATATGGAATGGATTGTGTCTTACTATAAGGCACTCGATTGATTATTTGGTTTATTGTAAGGATAGGTTACCCCCATAGGTTTTGTGGTAAACCTGACCTTATAAGTAAAACATTCATTATTTCCTTCAACGTTCGATTTTTTCTTTCTGCAATTCCATTTGACTGAGGTGAGTACGGGGCATTAGTTTGATGGATAATTCCATTTTCCAAACATATCTCCACAAAAGGAGATTCATACTCTCCACCCCTATCACTTCTTATCATTTTAATCTTTTTATCCAACAGATTTTCAACTTCAGTTTTGTATTGCCTAAATGCTTCTATTGCCTCATTCTTATTCAGCAAATAAACATAGTAAAATCTAGTTCAATCATCAATAAAATTTATTAAATACTTTTCCCCACCACGAGATAGTGTCGACTTCATATCGCAAATGTCTGGGTGAATTAAGTCTAAGGAATTGAAATTCCTTTCAACAGACTTATATGGATGCTTAGCATACTTAGATTCAGCACATGTTTGACACTTTGATTTACTGCACTCAAAGTTAGGCAAAAATTTCAAACTAATTAGTTTTTGTAAGGTTTTATAATTGAAATGTCCTAAATATTCATGCCACAATTCAGTTGACTCAAGCAAGTAAGAAGATCAGAACTTTTATTCATATCAAGAGTCATTACATTGATCTTAAAAAGACCCTCGGTGAGGTAACCTTTGCCTACATACACTTCATTTTTACTAATTACAACTTTGTCAAAAATAAATACATATTTGAATCCGTTCTTAGTCAGAAGTGAAGTAGAAACTAAGTTCTTTTGCAACTCCGAAACTTGAAGGACACTGTTTAGTGTCACCATCTTGCTTGATGTCATCTTCAAGCAAATATTACATGTTCCTTCAACCTTTGTCGTAGCGGAGTTTTCCATGAACATCTTCTCATTATCTTGAGTAGGAGTATATGATGCAAATAGTTCTTTGTTGGTACACATGTGGTAGGAGGCACCTGAATCAATCCACCACTCCCTAGGATTTTCAACTAGATTGCATTCCGAAAGCATAGCACAAAGATTGTCCATTTTTTCTTTGGATTCAGAAATGTTTGCTTGATCCTTTTTCTTGCCCTTCTTCGGAGCCCGACAACCAGTAGACTTGTGGACAACTTTGCCATAATTAAAGCAATTTTCTTTGAATTTCTTCTTAGGAGGATTTCCTTGTTATCCTGATGCTTTCTTTCTTTACTTTGATTTATTGGGATCATCTTCCATAATATTTGCTTTATTTATTGCAGAATTCCCACATGACCTCTTCTCTGCTTCCTTATTATCCTCTTCCATCCTCAACCTCACAATGAGATCTTCAACAGACATCTCTTTACGTTTATGCTTCAAGTAGATTTTGAAGTCCTTCCACAAAGTTGGTAACTTCTCGATTATTGCAGCCACTTGAAAAGCATCGTTCAAAACCAAACCTACATCAAACGTTATGTGAGTATCAAGAACAAACATAATGTGTTCAATAAAGGTAGGTATTATCTAAGTTTATACCTTCTGCGAAGAGATCGTGGATTATGACTTGCAATTCTTGGACTTGGGTAACTACAACTTTACTGTCTACCATCATAAAGTCCAGGAATTTTACATCAATAAATTTCTTCATTCTGGCATCCTATATTTCATACTTCTTTTTCCAACGCCTCCCAAAGTTCCTTCGAGATCTTCATGTTGCTATTCACATTGTACAAGTAGTCTTGAAGGGCAATCAGAATATAATTTTTACACAAAATATTTGCAAGCTTATGTCACAATGAAGCAATCTTTTTTGGAGTTCCTTTCGGCAATTCAGGAACGCTTCCCGTGATGAACCTTTGTAGACTCAAGGTAGTAAAATAAAAAAGAACATCTTCTATTGTCAATATTTGAAATCAATACCAGAAAATTTTCCTGGTTTTTCTGTCTATGCCATGGCATGAGCAACATTCGAACGACTTGAAGTAGCAATGTTAGTTGCTGCAACATTTGTCGTTCCATCAATAACTTGATTTTCATTTGTCATTTTGCTGTCACAAAGAGACAAACAATTTAGTATCACAAATACTAACAATAAAGTATTAAACTTTAAACAACTTGCTTCTAGTTTAACGACAAAGTTTTTATATTCTTTAAATCGTCAACCGAATGAACTTTGACTCGTGATGAAGTTTTAATATCTTCAAATCACTATCAAGTTCAAACAAAGTAGAAAACCAAAAGGTTTTAATCTCCAGAAACCAAAAAATACAGATTAGATAAATTTCGTAAGATTGTTGTATTCCAAGTACAAAATCTGTATTTACAACAACAACTTCAAACACAAGTTCAAACAACTTATGAACTATCAAATGTAGTTCAAACTATTTTATGGAAAATAGAGAAACCATAAAGAAAGAGATGAAGAAATGAAAGAATCAAGTCCACCGAATTCACGGCGTGTTCTTAAGGAATTTATTCCCCTCAAGTACCCGAGGTTAATAGAATATATCCTTCTAGGATAAAATGATTTACTTCAGCAAATGGTGCTACCTCAAATTCGCTGAACTTCGAACACACTCAATGATTTGTAAATCACACTTGAGTTTTTAAGAAGAAGAAGAGTATTTTCACTTTAAAATTTTATGCCTTTACCTGAGGAAAAAATCAGGTATTTATAGCCAAAAAGTGGTGCTTCAGAAAGAAAACAATGGCTCATGAAAAATCGCATTGTTTCAGATCGTCGGGTCCACCTACGCTCGTAGGTGGCCCACCTGAGCCCGTAGATGGCCTTTTTGTCATAAACCAGAAACTTTTGGCTCACCTGCGGACCTCATCTACATCAGCAGGTCACTTTTTCAAACAGTGCCTCGAAGGGTCACGTCCCTTTGAGGTGCATTGTGACATGCGTCCACACATGCTCGGGTGCGTCCGCAAATGGAGAAAATTTTTGTATCAGATATTTTGGATAAAAATACCACTAATTCTCAAGTTTCAAATAAATTTTATACAAAAATATAATCTCTCGATCGATCAAATCCAAAGTCGAGCCGAGCGAGCGACGACGACGACAGCGCTAGGCTTGTCTTCTTCTTGCCTCACTATCCACATGATGGAATGCTTCTTAATTAAAGTATAAGAATGTTCCTTTCTTCCAGCAATGTTGGAGAAACACTTTTCCCTCCATTTTCCATTCACTTTCACTTAGAACCCAACAGCTAGAATATTGGTAATTTGAGCATCCACCATATGATACTTTCAATAGGTTCATTTTCGAAATGTAGCGCTAACTTCTCCTTGAAATTCTTCAAATCAAAAAACTGTTTGTTATGCGAAACATACAACGAAATCGCTCGAGGGCCTCACCATCGAGATATAAGGAAGGAAGAGGTAGCCACTATTCCTCAGAGAAACCCAAGAAGTTGAAGTATCACTCTGCCATGTAAATCCAGTCCTCTGGATTACCAACGCCGCTGAATCAATCTAATACCACCACTGCCATTAGAGTACTCTCAATGAAAGCACCAATGTAACAACTCCAACTTTACAATAGAAACATTCTTATATCATAATCACTAAATACGAAACCACAATGCGACAGTAAAACTAATAACGTAATTGCATAACAACAGTGGAATAGTAATACAAAGAAAATTGTTGAAGAAGATAACCAGGAGGGAGATGAGAAGCTTAGACTCTAAGAAGGGAGATGAGACAAATCAGACTCTTTACTCAATAAGACACCTAATCCCTGGATCACATACCACTATCCTTTTGATAGAACCGAATGGAACTGTCACTAACTCAGCCCGGATCCCAAATTAACCTATCCCTATTGCCTGTTATCGACCTAATAGTTATTTTTAGCTCAATAACTACTTGTGAGACCTTAGTATCTACATTGGGCTAGACTTGGTTCATAATAGAGATCTTCATAATATATAGTGATTGAAAGCCTTTATCAAATTTAAAAACTGAAAGAATAATATTAGGAAAGGGAGTGCCTAAATTTTTCATCAAATTTTGCATATTTCCTCGGGTGATATAATCATATTTGATCACTTTTTATCATGTTGCTAACTATGAAGATTATTTGACTACATGTTTTATCAGTGGTCACTTTTGTACAAGGATTAACTCTTTATTCTTAAAATTTCCAATAGAGGCAAAGACTATCTTCCACGTCTTTTGCGAATGAAATGGACGGGTAGGGGTCTACCTAACCCCCACCACGGAGGTGGCTTTAAGAAAAATAAATAGATCATACCTGATCCTTTTTCGGTGATCGAACATAATATATGAAATATTGAAATTTATTTTTAAAATGTCATTAGTCGTTGTTCACACTTTAAGGTTTTGAATCTTCCAATTCCCTCAATGAACTTCAATGTTCACATATTAAGGTTTTTAAAATATACCAAATACAATTTTGGTATGTTTTCCAATTTTGGTGGTGCATCATGTCAGTTTCCTTCCACTCCACCTTAGATTTACTCTTCATCTCCTTAGATTTACTCTTCATCTCCAAACAGACTCTAAAGTGTTGTACGAACTTAGCATTTGCATTACTCAAGTGTCTCTGCCTATTCCCTTCCTATTGAGAAACTAATGTCTTGCTCCCTCATCTTTATTTTAGATCATGTTCTGGCAACACAAACATCAGTAGTACTTGACAAGACATCAATATGAAACTAGTACCACCCACCCCAGCAAGGGTAATTGTGCTCACAGGATAAATTTGGTGCAGGGAAACTTATGAGTAATTGCTAAGGGAAACTAGTACCACCAAACCCAGCAATACTTTTTTCTTTTCTCTGGATATACCGGTGTTGCAGAGAAAATGAACCTAAGTCGAATAAAATATGAAGAGGAAAGTGAGAGGTCGTCAGAGTTAATTTCTCATATGATCAATTAACTAAGGATAGTTCACTCAGAAAGTCACTTTGTTTTATAATCAAATGTGGCTCAACTATTGATATTTCACTCACAAAGTCACTCAACAATTTTAGATGATTTTTTCATTTAATTTTGCTTTTGCTTTTAGAAATAAAATGCTACTTATTTTAACCATTTTATTGATCCGCAAATACTATATGTTCTCAACAAATTAAAGAAAATGACAGGACTAAAAATTTCTTTTTTTGGCTTATTATAATAGATTGATAGAAGCAAAATTACAAAATTATTATTATTATTCCTTTGTTTTATAAGCATTTATTTATTTTGACTACAACTCTCAAGTTAATTTGTATAGTCATCTTGAAAGTTCATCAATTATATTATGTTTGGCGGTAATTCAAATTACTGTCATGTCTTCAATATCTGACAAAATAATTAGTTCAATGAATTATAGATTAATTTACACAACAGTTTTTTTTTTAAAAAAAAAAAAAAAAAAAAAAAGAAAGGCAAGCGATCAAAATTGGAAAAAAAAGTTCAATAACTTTTTGAATGAACTATCTTAATTAAGTGATCATATGAGAAATTAACTCTAGTTCGCCAGTCGTCACTAAGCTTAATTTCCTAGTCACAATGAAAAAAAAAGTGGTCATGAAAATGGACCCGCTGATCTTATGATCAATTCACTCTTTGAATTTAAACCAATCCTTCTAGATCTATTTTGGAACTCAAAAGTAGACCATTTTAGCGAAATTATTATGTACGATCCAAAATTAGTCACTAATTATTTACTTTTTTTGACAAAAATTACATTTATTATTTAAATGCATGAGCAACATAATTTTAGTGACAAAATCTTTGTCACTGATAGTTGAATGTATTTACATTTATTATTTAAATGCATGAGCAACATAATTTTAGTGACAAAATCATTTGTCACTGATAGTCGAATTTGTTGTAGTGTATGGAAGAAACTTCTATATATATATTGATACTAATTAAGTAATCACGTTCTTTGTGCAAAAGTAGACGTAACATAGAAAAAACCCAGAAGTAACTTCAAGATGTATTTTGCATCTGGTCTTAGAATACTAACTGATAATGGCATGAATAAAATATCACTCACTTTAATCTTACTTTGAGGGTAAAGTGCTCCGTACAAAGACGACTCATTTTTCCGAATTCGAACTTGAGACTTCTGATGAGAAAAAAGAAACGAAGCTTCGACAAAATGAGGAATGTAAAACGAGGACTTTCCGAGGGTCACCCATCAACGAATTTTCGACAAAATGAGGAATGTAAAATGAGAACTTCCCAGGGGTCACCCATCGCCCACTTCCAAAACTTAATTTAACAAAAAGACACAAATCTTGAAAAAATTGGTGGAGTGGAGAATTTTTATAATGTCATCATTTGAAGTACAAAAGCTATCAACTCTAGCACCGAAGTCTTAAACAATACAAAGTAGTTCCCACCCCAGCCCCAAAGTGTTAAAAAATACAAAATAGATCTCATCCCAAATAATTTATTTACCTGATTCAGTTAAGAAAATCAATTTATTTCCGGTAAGTAGGGGTGTCAAAATGAGTCCAAATTGAGTTGACCCGCCCAAAATTTAATGGGTTGGGTTCAAGATAATTTGCTATTGGGTAAATATCAACCCATTAAGTTCCAACCCATTTTTAAATTGGGTTCAACTGAGCCTAATTCAATCTTCATTTCAACCTGTTTAATAGGAAAATGATTTCCTTAATGAAAGTAGGATAAATAAGTGACAATGTGTCTTATACCACTCTCAAAATCACCCACCTCACCTCACCCCAACCCCACCACACCCCCAACTTACCCACCCCCACCCCGATTTCCTTAATTAAATTATTTTTAATTTTTAAAAAGTTTTTTTAAAAATTCTTTTCTTTCCCCATCCCCCACTATCCTACCCCCCACCCCAATCCCCCAACCCCAACAACAAAATATATTTATTTATTTATTTTTGATTTTTTTTAAAATCTTTTCTTAACCCACGATCCAACCCCACGCCTCCCCCTCCCTCGCACCCCTACCCCTCCATAAAAAAATAATTTATTTAAAAAAATAATATTTTCTTAAAAAACTTAAATTTCTTTTTTAAAAAAAATAAATTCTTACCCCAACCCTCATATCCCCCTACCCCCTACCCCCTACCGCAACCCCTCCCCCCATACGACATATCCCCTCCCCAAAAAATTATTTTTTTTTTTTAAGAAAAAAATTCCTACCCCACCCCCATATCCCCCCTAACCCCTTTGCACCCCCCCACCCCCTGCCACCCCCTATATGGCATACTCTCTCCCCAAAAAAAATAATTTTTTTTAAAAAAAATAAATTTCTTTTTTTAAAAAAAAAAAATCTTTAGACTAAGAGGGTCAAATTGGGCGGGTCAAGACCCAACCCAATTTTTAACCCATTTCAACCCAAAGTAAATTTGGGAGGGTCATGACCCAACCCAATAACTAATTCAACCCATTTAATATCTTCAATTTCAACTCAACCCGCCCATTTGACACCCCTACCGGTAAGGACTAGAAAAGCTTTTACTTTTTTCCCTTTTTCGGCCGAAAAATCTTACTTTCATAAGAAAATCATACCATAACGAGTAAAATCTTCTTCACTTCGACCATTGTTACTGCTAAACTTTCAACATTCCTTAAATAAAGCTCAAATTAGTTTCCTCCATTGTTGCAAAAGCTCACTTTTGGGGCACAGATTCCAGCTTCATTAGATTAATTAGATGTTGCTTATGGACTGTAGATTCACTTCTTCACTCGTGACTCCATTTCAGTAGCTCAACTCATAAATGATAAAAAATCTATCCCGACTCTTTCTTGTTCTGAAATTTTTACGATCATCATTCAGTCATAGACCACAACCATAGTTTCATAATTGAGGCATCGTTAATGTAGATTTATTGTTGCTATTGCAGAGTATATGTTGTGGTAGGTAGTGATTGCATGGGTGAATAGGAGGAAACTCCAAAATGTTAGAATTAAAAATATGTGAGTAATGTGACAGTTGAGAAGATTTGGGAAAAGAGACACTCTTAAAATTTAATTGAGAAAATGGACACCATTTTTTAATTTTGATTTATTTTTTAGGGTTTGGGAAGAAAAAATAGAAAAGGTGTGGGGTATGGGTCCATTTGTAAACTTTAAAAAGTTTTTGCCACCCCTTTAATATTTTTTAAATACTTTTCACCCCTCACTTATTCTTAGAATACCTTCAAAGAATTTTATCTCTCTTCACTTTCTTTCACTTTTTTTCTTCTTCAAACTCTAAATCTTTCCATTAGATTTATTTTTCTCCATTCTCAAAACACTTTATTCGTTGTTATCAAATATATTATCTTTCGATTTCAAGCATTTTGAGTTCCATATTGATATATATATTTTATTTATTTATTTAGCAAGATGAAAATCAATGATTTTTCCCTTAAAAAGCTTTTATTTTTTTCATTTCGAGCCAAATTTCTGGCCTTTTTTCTAGCCAAATTTTTTGGCTCTCATAAAAAAAACACTCCATAACTGGTATGATCCTCACCACTTGAACCATTGTTATCCATAAGCTTGCAATTTTTTCTCTGTTATTCCTAAAGCTCCCGCTTTTTCGGTATAGGTTCTAGCTTCATCAGTTACAATATTATAAATAGTCGCACATCCCTTTTTGTTTCTTGATGAATGAGGTAGGAAGAATTAGAAAAATATGTTACCCAACCTAAACATAAGTAGTATCAGCATGTTCTGTAGAATGAGATCTTTTAAATACAGATAATAATAATAATAATAATATTCGAAGTGGGAGGATATGGCAAACCTGGAAACAGAAATGTAAAACACAACAAAAATATTTTGTATCTATTTATACTATATTCACAAAACCTCGTGCATAATCTCTCAACCTCAATTTGTATCAATTTCTAACGTCATTATATCAGCATTTTTTTCCATTCAATTAAAGCTGGAACATCTGGCATAAATCATTTGTCAATAATTGACCACATGATATATATAAATTAGACTACTACATGAAGTGTATAAATTACTCAACTACATCATTTATCAATAATCGACCAGTCACTTGATATGTATTACAGAGTAGACTACTATTTGATTAAAAAAGAAATTAATTAATTAAAATAAAATAAGGAGTTAAAACTATTTGAACATGAAAATAATATTTTATTATGTCATATGAGAGTTTTCATCAATTGGTGGCATGATCCAATAAGGTTGAGATCAAGTAATAATTGTGCAAATTTTTTTCACAGAACAAGATTGTGAATAAATTAAATGGATTACAATTAAATAAATTAAATGGATAAATTTTTTCCTTCACCTTATACGGCTTAAAAGGACAACAATTAAATAAATTAAATAGGATAAGTTCAAACTCTGAATTGATAAATATATACTAAATCGAGCCTTCACCTTATTGCATAATGCACATAAATAATGCATAATTATTAATAAAAGGCACACATTTCCAACTGCAGAGTTGTAGAATTTCCAACCTGAATTCTTGTCGGTTCACGATGTCTTCAAGATAGAAGGATTACCGCAATGACAAATATAAATATTTTTTAGATGTTTGAGATAACTGAGATATTTTGTTTGTTGAAACGAAAGGAGAAATGGATGAATAAAAGAATATGGAGGAGTTCAAAGGGTCCCATTCATTTATATAATTGGGCTAGCAGAAATGTAATCATTGGAGGTTTGTACTTTTTGGTCGTTGCAGCACAAGCATAGATCATGCTAATGGTTTATCATATACGTAAAGAATGGTCTGACATATGCTACTGTGGTCTATAATCGATCTTTGTGGTTTAGTGTTAGACCCTCTACTTGTACGACCTAAAAGGGCTGTAATTTTAAATAAGTTGTAGTTGGGGCTTCCTAAAATTAACAAGTTCAGAACATTCAATAGATAGTAGTGTCACGACCCAATTTTCTGGATCGTGAGAACAGCTCTTCTAAACCACCTAGATAGGGAAACCCCTTACCACCCAGCCAATATACATGCAGAGGTCTTTAATGATTGGAAATAACTAGGTTTTATTACAATCGTTTCAAAGAAAAGAAAATGAGGAAAAGGAAAAAACCCTAGGGCCTAGTCTAAATAGGTACAAGAGCTGCTAAAGAGGAAATAGCCAAGACATAGCTTCCACCATGAATGAGAGAGTGGAAGCTGCTGAATGATCGTTACCGCAACAGTCAAGAAACCAACACTGAATCCTGCAAAAGACTATACCCCAAAAAGGGTATAGCAAGAGTAGCATCAGTACAAACCACACGTGCTGGTAAGCCACATCGGTTAACCCGAGTTGGATTACACAAATATTACATAGATATTCAAAAGAAACATGCATCCTCTTTTACTTATTACTAAATTCCCAAAGTTTCCCTTCACCCCGAACCACTAGACCTAGCCTTATGCTAATAGTCAACACCACTACTAAGAATACAGCTACAACACGGGAAGACTCTATACCTAAGTCATGAACCTAGAAAGTCACCTCGTACACTTGGGAAACCCATTCAAGCATAAGGCCTGCCCACCCGGCTTCTCGATACTAGTCATACTTTCCCTTAACTTACATCTATCTTCCTTCCCATTTTGCTAACATAGAACTCCTTAATCACCCTATACTCATGTTGATATTTACCATCCGGGACAGTAAATAGGACAGCCATGGCAAGAATAAGGTTTAAGTCGTAATTGGTCCACACTTAACCACAATCTAATACCACATATTAACCTATACTTGAAGTAACACACACCTGGAAAATGAGAAATAGATAAGAAACTTAGGATTCAAGAACAACAAGTAAACATGTTATCACCAAAGCACGTTCAATCAAGTACAGTCAAGACATATACCCGGTTATCAAGTCAAACCATGAACAAACAAAGAACCCATACTTCAAGATTATCCAAGCCAAAAATTGTGACCCTAACCATGTCGAACATATGACAGTTACCTTAATCACACCAGAATCTAAAATAAGTTTATATCAAGCATATAGGTACAATCCCCGGTTCACTCATGGAACCATCAAACTCACCTGACCCTCATACATACATGCTATGGGTGATGCATCCACCCTTTAGACATGACCTGCAAGGGATAATTTCCATCCATGTGCTAAAAATTCCAGACATAAGTGTCTGCCAACCTTATTTCACCAATAACCCGTGAGAACGTCTCAAATACCAAAATATTCCATATTTTAGATATAAGGCAGGTCAAAACAATAAGCAAGCAAAAGCATTGCATTAACAACACCAAAAAATATGTATTAACCAGCCACACTACCAAGTAGTTACATGCACATATAATACAAGTTGGACTAAACTATGATACCATCACCTATACTATCAGTAGGACTTTAATAAAAACACGTCCACTACATTTCCGCTGCGCCAACTACAATAACGCTTACCACCCTAGCTTGTTCCAATGATCACCTGAACCTTACCTAGCATTATCTCTCCTATTAAAGATTAACTAATAACTAGTGATTCGATCTTCCCACTACCCCAAATGCGAGTCTACAGTGAGAAATTATTAATTTATGTCATACACATAACATAACATGATAAAGGATATAAAAACACTCCCTAATCATACGCTACCTGAACTCTAGCCGATTTTATCCATCCTAACTCCATGCCCGAAGGTCTAAAATATGGAATCTCTTATCCATCTATGTTAAACTCATATTTTCTAACCCGAGTTTAGGCAACTAAATTAACCCTAGCTTAACTGGATATCAACCAGCTATAGAAAGGATGAATCAATGCAATTCTAACCTGAAGTCATGATCACGGATGCCCTAATCCTCAAAAATCCATGAGTTTGCACCCACCCGCACCCCTTTCTCTTTATCTCTATGGCTTTAAGACATGGGAGGTAGCCCTCAGGGTTTTTAGAGCCTCTCACATTGTTTATTTCAGCCAAAATAGAGAAGAAAAATAAATCCCGCTTAAGTGGGATTCTAGATTGCGTCGCCCTACTATAACGGCAGGCTCACCACTATAGCAGAATAAATTCCGCTATAGCGGATTGACGTCAGCCGAACCCAAATATTTAAGTCCCTGAATTTTAAATACTCGTGGTCCTACTTAAGCTTTCAAATAACATCTCGATAATTTTTGAACTATGCACTAATATCGAGGTGTCTCCTAATAACGACAAATTTTGGTCGTTACAACTGATACCAATATACCCATGGTTTATCCCCAAATAATCCAAGGAAGGAACGACCCGAATCTAGATACTGTTTGGACTTAACACTCTCCCCGTGAGATCATAAGCCACTAATTACCACTACCTGGACCTAATTCAAATTTGAAACACCCAGTAAATTTTATCGAAATACAACCGCACAAACCCCGATTCACTAATTATACAAATTGAGACCCTGCCACCGTTAAATCTAGAAAAGGTACTTCATGTCCCATATGAGCATGTTACAAACAAGAAATTACCCTTTGAAGGCCAAAAATACCCAGAACTAGTCGAACTACGAACATCGGATGGGGTGTTAAAGGATTGAAACTCAAAAAACTGTAGAGCTCGAGGTGGGACCCTGCTACAACAGTTATTATCCCGCTATAGCGGTGTCGCTATATAATCCATTACCCTATTATAGCGGTCCTGAGCAGTATATAGAGGAGGGAAATGGGTTTATTTCCTATTTTTTCTTCTCTACTCAAAATTACTCTTCCCCTCCCCTAATTACTTCACTCTCATCATCAAAAATAGGTAACACTCAACTCTCTTGCTCCTTATTACTTTGTTGCCCATGAATTGGCATGCCATAGGCTAGAATTTATGCTGAAATAGAGGATTAGAGTGAATTTTCAAGTTTTGGATCTTTGGGTCTTGGTAGTGTCAAAATTTTGAAGCATCGTTGCTTCTCTTACGATTCCAACCCCCCTATTGAGTTCTGATCATAAGAAACTTAAAGTTTACGACCTAAACACAGCCTAAACAGGCCTGAAACAGAAGAGAATTTGAAGGGTCCTTTTTTGGGTTTGAAATGAAGATTTAGGCATGATTTAGGAGTTATCACGCCCAAATTTTTGTATAAACTAGTTCTAGGACATTGCTGGAACACTGATCTGAGTCCAAAATTTGAAAATGGGAAAATTTGAGTCAAGGGGAACAATTGATGCACCCCTTGACTGCTTGGGACGATGAAGACGGCTATAGCGGTCTTCGTTGCTATAGTGGTACTGCTATAGCGGAGAATTCCCTCTATAGCAGCACTGTTATAGCGGCAGACATACCGCTATAGCGGGAGGCCGCAGGCAGTGGCCTCCCAGTTTAAGACTAAGAATATTTAAGTTTTGAAGCTCAATCCTTACTCGATGCTTGATTATTTCTAATGAGTTACTTTTGTCAAATTTTGTAGGTTAACATATACAATGGCCGAAAATAGGCTAATGCCCCTGCCTACAAGAGATTTCCCGATGAGGCTTGTAGGGAATAATTTTGGGAATATCGGCTAATGGGGCTTTGCTTCGAGCGAGGCTTTGCTATGACAAAGGTGGATCAAAAAGTGTTAAAATTCTACAACCAGTTGTAGCAGTTTGAGTGTGGCCCATTAGTGGTAGCTCTCTCGACGGAGTTGCGACTTCGACAAGGGAGTTCTTTACCATATTCCCTATCGTGCTCTAGGATTTCCCTAGCCCCACTTTTTACATTTGAGGAGTGTACATCCCTATAGACTCTTATACCATTAATGAGGTGCTCGGGGTACCCCACATCTCCAATACCGACTACATAGCAAAGGACCGGGAGATGGACATAGTGTGGCTGAGGGATGCTTTGATTTCGGAGGAGTTCAGGGATCGAGTATACTGTCCCTCGACTGAAGGTGTCACTGGTACATATTTTTCAGCCGATACTAGGAGGTGGCTAAACTTGGTGACCCAGAGGATTCGTCCGTTGAACAATACCACTAACATGACCTATCCTCGGGCATTAGTGGTGTCCTGTGCTATTAGGGTCATTTAGCTGAACGTGAGGGAGCAAATTGTGATGGAGTGGAAGAGCTTATATCGGGGCCCTAGAAAGGGTCCCTTCCTTCCCGAGCTGGTGTCGGAGTTGTACAGATGGGCAGGGGTACCGAAAGAGCCCAATAATATGATAGTAGAGATGGATCAACCCCTCTTGGTGAGAGCGCCCTTGTCTCAAAAGAGAAATAAGAAGAGGGCCAATGGGGCGGAGAGTAGTAGAGTGGCGGAAGAGGTCTCTGAGGTGGACGAGGATGATAATAGCGATGCTCCTCCCTCCCAGTCCTAGCCTTCGATCTCTAGCAATCAGCTGGAGTCAGACCTTGACATCGTTTAGAGGCATATAGAGTAGCACCCCTCTAGTTCTATAGCCCTATCTACTGCCCAGGATATCGCAGTGCTCCACTGAGAGCTCGACGAAGAAACGCAGAAGAGATGCTCCCGAAATCGGCTGCTTGCCCGCATGTGAAAGACTATGAGGGTGATGTTCGGGTGCGTAGCACCCAACCAGGATCTCCCCGAGAAGGAGTTGGAGGATTTATGGGAGTTTCCCTTCCTGAGTGATGCGGAAAGAGACGACTCTTCCCATGCAGCCCGCGACTGACAAGGCATCCAATTTGGTTCCTTTCCTCCCCTTCCCATTTATTTTTATGATTATTTGGGTTGCCCCTATTTGGGGTATATACTTAACATTTCACCTTTCCCAGTTTTATTTCCCGCACATAGATGCAATTTTTATTCCCGCATTAATAAATAATAAACTTGCTTATATGATATTTATGTGATTTTTATATCAATGCAATGACCTACAACCTGAATATTAAACTAATCAAGCAAACACAAAAGTCAAAAACAGGGGGAAAATGAGGGCAGGGCAACTGCCCTGCCTATGCTGCTATAGCGGCTTGCCTTCCCCCATAGCAGTACCGCTATAGCAGAGAAAATTCTGCTATAGCAGTGCTTCACACCGTTGTGGCGATCCGAACAGGGGCTGCCCAGATTTTAAATAACTCTACCCTATGTTTTGTTCCCCAGCTCCTTAATACCCGTTATGCAACCCAAAAAATGCTGAGACCTTGTTAAATTCTAATGTCGCCCAAAGTATACCTCCGAAAAAGTACAATACGGTCGCTGTATCAAATATAGAACCCAACTAGGTTGGGGTCGGTCCCACAGGGAGTAGGTTGAAGTATGAGCAGACTACTGGAGGGAATAATTGGCAAGTAACTAAAACTGGAGGGTTTTAATAGTGAATAGTAACGATGACGATGGCTGGCTGATATTGAGTTTGTAAACAATAAGAGAAATTCACTAGGACTGTGATCCCCAGTGATTCCTTAACTCCACCGGTGATTTGTGCTTAACAAGATTGCCCTACTGCGCTGCATGCAAAATCTAACAAGTTAGGTTCATCTAACTGTCTCTCGACTATCCTTAGACGAATTTCACTCTTCTCCTCTCGGTCTCCGAGTGTCGCACTACTAACCCTTGTCCTGGATTTCAGATAACTTTCCCACTAAGGCTCCGGTTATTAGATGAAGGTTGATAGCTTCAAATCTCTGTTGTTATCTCCTTTTCCCAATCTCTACCTCTCTCTCGAGCAAGTATAGAATACAGGCGAGATTCTAACGTTTGCAACCGTTAGAAAAGCAATCATAACGAAGGAAACAACAATACATGCATACACAGCAGTACAAAGTTGCTTTGCAGCTAACCGGTCTCGTTAATTCCTCATGGTTCACACAACCCTAGTTGCTAGGTTTAGCTGCTAATAATTGCAAGAACACAAGAATAATCCAAAGATGAAAGCATAATTATGATCTCACAAGAATGAAGGAAAAACCAAAATTTCAATTATAAATCAACCTCAACAAAATAGGGTTTGTGAACGCAAAACCAAAAATATGTCTGAAAAAGTATAAAATAACTCTCAAAGTAGTAAATTGTCCAACTCCCGCACTTAGGACTACATAGGTGTATTTATAGATACAAAACTAATCCTATCCAAAATAAAATAGGAGAACAGAGTCGGCAGTTTTCATGGTGTCGTGGAACCAAGTCACGGCATGTGACATGTATCGTGGGAATCAGGCCTCTTTTTTGGATCTCTGAAGTGAACTCACGGCAGGCTTCCACGTCACGTGGGTGTTAGTCACGCCACGTGACCCCTGCCGTGGAAATCAGATTATTCTTCAGCATCTGCACTTAAGTCACGATATCAACTCACGCCACGTGAGTGTCTTCCACGCCACGTGACTTGTGGCGTGAAATCTCCTCAATTGCAGCCTCTTGTTCTTTCTTCATCCGTCACTTCGTTCTCAGGCTTGATTCTTCCTCTTTTGCTAATTTTGCCTTTAAAACCTGTTTTCCTACAAATTAGGACTGAAACCATATCATACCAACAAAACACACCCAAGTTATTGCATCTTTTCCTTATTTTAAGCATCGAAAGTGCCATATAATCATGGCACATCAACACCCTCAACTTAGAACGTTTGCATGTCCTCAGTCGAAAAACATGAAACTACACCAACACAATGCTTAACTAAGACAAATCTAAGGGACTTATGGCAGTCAACTTATTGCTTTTGATACAAAACTTTTTCGACCACTCCTATTTTCAAAGTAAAACCAAAGTGTGTATGTATACAACGCAGAATCATGACATAGCAGGGATCAAGTGATGGCACCAAATTATGTACAAACAACTAAGCGTATATGCAATTGACATTTCACGAACAACTAGCAGCTAATTATGCAACCCATGTGCCCTCACAATCAAAGAAGTCCCATGCACTCTCAGGATACTAATGGATATCAACATAGGGACGAGGTCGAACCACTCACGCTCACAAAGAAGTTAAGACAGTGTGCATTAAATACCATAGGCTTGCCCTTATTTTCTACGCCTTAGTTTTTGGACCGTCGGACTAGGATCACAATAGGACTTTGCTCGGCTTGTAATGTAGGCTTAGGGATGGGTATGGTGTATATGGATATAGTGACTCAACCCTCCTTGACACTACACTATTTTTGGCTCCAACTTCCAACCTTTTTCATTTTTTTCTCCCTTATTCTCCATTCTTTTATTCTCAGATTTTGGGTGTGGTTTTTCTTCTCAACTTTAAACACATATACATATTACAATTTTATTTTTTTAATTATTCTTTTTCTCCTCTTTTTTTTTTTCACACCCAAATCTGTTTTCTCTTTTTCTTTTATTAACCCTTCTTCATACCCAACTCAATATACGCACCCCTATAATAGCCACCCTCAACTTAGGCGATTTGCCTAAGTTGAGGTACATAGTGTCCAAGGAGGGACCAGGGCCAAGACAGGTTCATTGTGATTAAAATGGGAAGGTGAATAGGCTAATGAAAGAAATAGGACAATTATGGCTCAAAAGTCGGGATCAAGGGATACTTATTCTTTTGGTTTGGCATTTAGGCTAACAGTGGACTTTTTTCAACAACCGTCTATGATCCTTTCCTAATCCTTATCCTCTAACCTAGGCAAGACTAACCGGGCAAGTTCTGGATCGCACACACACAACTAACTGAGTAGTGACCTCACACGCACATAGCACAGGGTTATATTACCAACTACTACCTATTCGTTCATGCAATGCTAGCTACGGTTGTTTGCCTATAATTCTAATGTCATAACAAGATCCAACAGCAGTCACACACAAAGCATGTCAATTCCAAAAACCAAAATTTTAGGAGGGGTATCCTTAGCAACAAATACATATAAGAAATCTTTCAAAACTGAACTGCACTAAATTTCCCTCATTTTTCTCCTAATATAGCAAGAAACATAACAACATCAACAATACCATCCTAAACATGCCAGTTCTACTATGATAGCACACTCGGGGGAAAAAAAAACACGGCAACAAAAACCCCTAAGTGGTGGTACACCCCCACCCCCAACAAAATATGGTGCAATGCCCTCAATGCACCGATATCAAATAAAAAAAGGGAGTGAATACATACCTGTGGTGCTCTAAGCACCGAAAGTGGGCCCGCCAGCCGCGGGATCATCAGCCAGTATGGTAGAAGGTACATCCAGTAGGGGGGATGCCTGGCTAGCAGATGCACCACGTGCCCTCTGCTCTGCCTCAATCTGGCTAGCCAAATACTCTACTCGGGAGGCTTTAACAGCCCTCCTCAAATCGGTCTTATATTCAGCATCACTCGCACCCTCATCCTCCGGACTGCGGGGTCACTTGCCTCTATGCATTGAAGGCTCCTCATCAGCAAATAAATCAATCTCAAAGGCTGGTCGTATGGAGGTCGGGACAGGCATAGGTGGTATGATGGGCGTGCTAGTCGATGCCAGTGGCCGAACCTCCTCTCTCAACGCAGCAACCTCCTGGGTCAAGCTGGCCATATCAGGGCTCGGTGCAGCACTCAATCGGGAGGCCATACGTGCCTCAAAACTATCAATCCGTCCATGTAGGCCCCGCATAAACTAGTCCATAGTTGCATTCATTCGAGCCTCAACCCTAGTATCTGCATCCTCTACTGTAGATCGAACCCAAGGCTTAAGCTGGGATACCAACTTAGCCATCTGAGTCTCAGTGTACGCCTGGCGCTCAAACATCTCTGTATGCTTGTCAACCAGCTGCTGCAGAAAGTCTCAGGATACTGATACCATCCCAGCAGGAGTCGGTGGGGCACTAGTACTGGTACTCCCTCATCAATAGGGCCAGAACCCTCAGTCGTTACAGGTATCCTAACTGGTGCAGGAACAGGTAAAGGTATACCACTCAGATCATCCAAGGCAGTACCTGACACCTCAGATGGCTGTGACCCTCGGGGAAGAATGGGGTACAAACCCCTCTGTTGCATCATTGCAATATCTGTCAAATGGGTCACCTCTATAGAATTATCAATGGAAGGCATCCTGGTCACCCCTGCTCTATCACACAGTCCCTAGATCAGGCATGGGAAAGGGATACTCGTGTGATCTATGAACGCTTGCTCGTGGATCTCTTGGACTATGTACCTTGCAAAATGAATCTCATAACAAGCCAAAATGCTGGCTACTACCACAGCCCTGTCCAATGTGAGTGAGTTATCAGCGTTGGTTGGACCCAACCTATGACGAACCACTGACCACCAGAATCGACCCGCAAAATGAAGCGTGGACTTTTTGATATCCAGCTTCCCAGTCACCCAACTAGCCTCTACACCCTCCTCGGCTATGTAACCGGCAATCCATTTAATCAACTCTAATTTATGCTCTGCATCTCTTATCCGAACTCTATCTCTGACCGTGTCAATCCTGTGATCAAATTCAGCTGTCGAAGCCGAAAGTGGACGGTCAGGCCCAAACAGGAAGCGGTGAATGGTCACTTCCGAAATGTCTACTCGGGTACCGTGCACCATGACATGAGTCAGTACTGACTGCAAAATATATCGCTGCCCAACCGGGGTGCTCAAACCAACCGAAGCAGCATAAGAAGCATAAAACTCTCGGACCAACTCCGAGCTATACTGATCAGAGGGCTGCGCCATCCAACCCAAGCCATACCGCTCAAAAACAGGCCAAATATCCGGCAATGTCCTCAACTCCTTCGCTCTATATCGGGCCTCCTTCATAATGCTCCTCCGACAAACACCCCTCTCAGTCAACTCAGTATCTCGATCATAAATCGCTCGCATTCCCTGCACACACCACCGCTGAACCTCCCTAATCTGTGCAGGAGCTGAGGCACTCTCGGTACTAGTATCAGAAGGAGAGGTTGTAGCCTCTGCCACAGATGTGTCTTGACCTGTAGCATCATCCGCAGACATACCCTGACCTGTAGCATCAGCCGCAGACCCTGACTCAGAACCCTCCTCCCCCTCTTCAGACTAGGGGGCGGACTCAGAAGACTCAGCCGGAACAACTGGCTCAGCAAGTGGTGGGGCCGGCTGAATTGCTACTCGGGCAGCCACTCGGGCCCGCGTCTGTAACCTCATAGCCTGAGGGACTAACGCAATATCGTCCTGACTAATATCAAATTCCTCTACAGACCCACTTGGCTCAGACTCAGTGGGTTCATCCCTCAGACGGGTCGGTAAATCCGAATTTTTAGTCCAAATCCGGGATGATGCATCAAGGTGGTCACTTTTGGGATTGGATTTTAGAGGCATGTTAACGGGTTTGGATCGAATTTTGGGTACTTGGATCGGATTTTGGGTCGGGTTTGGTCTATTTGATTTGAATTTTTGGACTTAGGGTTCGGATTTTTGAATGGGTTTTGTAATGGGGGTCGAATTCTTACGAATTTGAGGAGGAGGGGTTCGCATTTTGTGAGTTTGAGGAGGAGGGGTTCGGATTTTGTGAGGGGAAGAAGAGAGAATTTGATTTTTAGGGTTTTAGATTAAGGATTAGAAAGTGGGGGAAAGAAGAATGGTTTTCGGATATAAATCGGGTGAGGAAGAAAGGGTGTCAGATTTATTTTGGAAAATTCGGATCGGGTCGGGTCAAAATTGGGTTGCTGATATTTTTATGTTTTACGACATGACCCACGCCACGTGGGTGTGACCTACGTGACGTGAGGTCAGTCGTGACTGAGGATCTGAGAATGGCCTGATGGTCTGATTTCCACGACACTACTCACGTGTCGTGAATCTCATCCACGCCATGAGGATGCCTCCCGTGGAATTGGTTCAGAGCTTGGAAATTCTCCTCTGCTTTTGACAATACCTACCACGTGGCGTAGAACTCCCTAACGTGCCGTGATTTATGCCGTGGATGAACTTTCACTACTTCAGGTGAATTCTGTGATTTCAACTAACTTTTACTCAAGAATCCGATCTCAGCATAACAAAATCTTGGGTTGCCTCCCAATCAGCGCTTGATTTAATATCGCGGCACGACGTGGCTAACTTGGATACTCAGACTTCCCCAATTAGCCCATGGGTTGCCTCCCATGAAGCGCCTGATTTAACGTCGCGGCACGACATGGCTAACTTGACTACTCAGACTTCATCAAGTTCAAGGTCTTCAATCGTCCTTATCTCTTTCGGAATTCCTACATAATGCTTGACACGCTGTCCATTGAATTTGAATAGGACATTATCTGCTCCTTTTAGCTCAATAGCACCATGTGAGAATACTCGAACTACTGTGAATGGGCCAGACCATTTGGACTTTAATTTTCCAGCAAACAGGCGAAGCTTGGAATTATACAGTAGCACCAAATCTCCCGGATGAAACTCACGATTCTGAATTCACGGATCATGATACAATTTCATCTTCTCTTTATACAGTGCTGAACTCTCATATGCTCGGAGACAAAATTCATCCATCTTATTCATCTGTTCCAGTCTCATTTTAGCCGCTTCACTCCAGTCTAAATTCAACCTCTTCAATGCCCACAATGCTTTATGTTCCAGCTCGACGGGCAAATGGTAAGCTTTTCCAAAAACCAATTGATATGGTGAAGCACCAATCGATGTTTTAAAAGTCGTCCGATATGCCCATAACACATCATCCAATCTACGAGCCCAATCAGTCCTATTAGCATTGACTGTTTTTGCCAAGATAGACTTGATTTCACAGTTTGATACCTCAACCTGCCCACTTGTCTGTGGATGGTAAGGTGTGGCCACCTTATGCTTAACACCGTATTTTTCAAGAAGGGCCTTAAACAGCCGGTTGCAAAAGTGGGATCCTCCATCACTAATGATAACTCGAGGTGTCCCAAATCGTGAGAAAATGTTCTTTTTCAAGAAAGCTGTGACACTTCTTCCTTCATTATTAGGAAGCGTAATTGCCTCCACCCACTTAGAAACATAGTCAACAACCACCAAGATGTACTTCATTCCATGCGAGCTCACAAAAGGACCCATAAAGTCAACTCCCCACACATCAAACAATTCAAGCTCAAGAATAGTAGTCATGGGAAGTTCGTGTCTGCGTGAAATATTACCTTGCCTTTGACACCGGTCACAAGCACGGGCATAGTTATGAGCATCCTTGTAAATGCTGGGCCAATAGTACCCACATTGCAAGATTTTATGGGCAGTTCTCGCACCTCCATGATGAGCCCCAACTGGAGATGAGTGACATGCCTCCAAAATACTCATCATTTTGACCTCTGGGATGCATCTTCGAATAATACCATCAGCACACACTCTGAACAAATATGGCTCATCCCAGAAGAATTTTCTTACCTCATGCATGAACTTTCTTCTCTGCTGATACGTCATATCTTCTGGAACTAGATCACTTGCCAAAAAGTTAGCAAAATCAGCAAACCAAGGAATTAAATCTTGGGATGCTGCCAGCACTTGCTCATCTGGAAAAGTATTATCAATTTCAAGATCATCTTTCAATTTCAGCATGGCATCCTTCTCAAGGCGTGAAAGATGGTCAGCCACCTAATTTTCTGTCCCCTTTCGATCCTTGACTTCAAAGTCAAATTCTTACAACAGAAGTACCCATCGAATCAGTCGTGGCTTAGCATCCTTTTTCGACATAAGGTACCGAAGGGCTGCATGATCTGTATGCACAATCACCTTCGTACCAATCAAGTAAGATCTGAATTTCTCAAAAGTAAATACTACGGTCAACAACTCCTGCTCAGTCACAGTGTAGTTCTTTTGAGCTGGGTTAAGCACTTTGCTAGCGTAGTAGATCGGGTGTAATATCTTCTCACGTCTTTGTCCAAGGACTGCGTCCAAAGCCACTCCACTAGCATCGCACATCACCTCAAAAGGTTTAGTCCAATCTGGTGACACAATGATAGGGGCTGACACTAACTTCTCTTTAAGACACTCAAACGCTTTAAGACATGTTTCATCAAACAAGAACTTCACCTCTTTCTCTAAAAGTTTGCACAAGGGATGAGCAATCTTGGAGAAGTCTTTGCTGAACCTTCTATAAAAACCAGTATGACCTAGAAAACTCCGAATACCTTTTACAGAGATAGGTGGGGGCAGCTTCTCAATTACTTCAATTTTTGCCTTATCCATCTCAATGCCGTTTTTTGAAATCTGATGCCCCAATACAATACCTTCATTTACCATAAAGTGACATTTCTCCCAATTCAGCACTAGGTTGCACTCCTCGCATCTTTGCAGAACATTAGCAAGGTGTGCCAAACAGCCCTCAAACGAGTCACCCACTATAGAGAAATCATCCATAAACACCTCGATAGTGTCTTCCACCATGTCGTAGAAAATAGACATCATACAGCGTTGGAAGGTGGCCGGTGAATTACACAACCCGAAAGGCATCCGCTTGAATGCAAACATCCCATATGGACAGGTCAAAGTGGTCTTCTCTTAGTCTTCGAGGGCAATAAAAATCTGATTATACTCTGAATAGCCATCAAGAAAACAATACCATCCTCTACCAGCGAGACGGTCTAACATCTGGTCCATGAAGGGCATAGGAAAATGATCCTTTTCAGTCCACGAATTCATCTTTCTATAGTCCATGCAAACTCTCCATCCAGTCACCGCCTCATTGGAATCAACTCATTCTTGTCATTTGGAACCACAGTGATTCCTCCCTTTTTTGGCACACACTGAACTGGGCTCACCCACTTGCTATCTGCAATGGGGTAAACCACTCCTGCATCTAACCATTTGATGATCTCTTTCTTCAAAACCTCTTGCATAGGTGGGTTCAGACGATGTTGGTGCTCAATGCTAGGCATGCACTCAGGAACAAGCTATATTTTATGAGTGCAAATGTCGGGTGGAATACCTATGATATCCGCGATGGACCAACCAATGGCCCTCTTGAATCTGGTCAAAACCAAAACCAAAGCCTCTACTTGCCACTCCACCAACTTAGCAGAAATAATCACTGGCAAGGTATTGTTGGCTTCCAAGAATGTGTAGCGAAGGTGGGCCGGAAAAGCCTTAAGCTCTAAAACTGGAGGCTCCTCTATAGATGGACGAGCTAGTGGAGTCACCCTATTTTTCGAATCAAGATCCAATTTCTTGGGCGCATAAGTGTATTCTCCTTTACCGGCTAGTGCACCCACCATCTCATCATAGTCTTCTATACTATCATCTTCAAAATTCATGATCACGGCAGCCAGAGGCTCTACTCCCAACCTTTCTTTGATGGACACCGTAATCTCACTATCATTAACAGCATCTATCACTGAAATCACTCGCTTATCGCTTGGTTGTTTCATCGACCGACAGACATTGAAAGTAACCTGTTCGTCATTCAACTTAAATTATAGCTGCCCGGTTTCTATATCAACCAATGCACAACCCGTGGCAAGGAATGGTCTCCTCAGTATGATGGGAACCTCAAAGTCAACTTCACAATCGAGGATCACAAAATCAGCCAAAAATATGAAAGAAGCAACCTTCACCAAAACATCATACAGAATGCCAACAGGCTTTTTCACAGTTCTATCGGCCATGAGAAGTCTCATGGAGGTTGGTTTTGGTGCACCCAACCCCAATTGCTTGAACACGGCTAATGGCATTAGGTTGATGCTAGCACCCAAATCGCACAGTGCTTTAGCAAAGTCGTAAGACCCAATAGTACACGAAATTGTGAAAGCTCCTGGATCCTATTTCTTTTCCACTAAGGACCGGGAAGCAACTGCACTACAATGATGAATGTTATCTGCGGGCTCAAAACTGACCGTTCTCTTTTTAGTCACCAAGTCTTTCATGAACTTGGCATAACCTGGCATCTGCTCCAATGCCTCTACAAGAGGGATGTTAACTGACAGCTCTTTCAACATGGTGATGAACTTCTGATACTTTCCTTCCTCTACCTTCTTCTTCAACCTTTGAGGATATGGAGGAGGAGGTCATGGGATCGGTTTGAGCATGTTTGGTACCTCTTTCTCCCTCCTCTTCTAAGATTTTGCATTGTTGCTATCCTCATGCTGATTTGGAACCATGTTACCCTTGGCATTATTTGACTCTAACTCAACTTCAACATCGATAACCACTGGATCATTAGGCGCACTACTGTCGGCAGGCATAGGTGGATCTGTTGTGCACTTCCCGCTTCTAGTAGTGATGGCGAGGCAATGACTATCATTTTTTGAATTCAGGACTGTATTACTTGGAAGGGTGCCTGGATGACGTTGATTCAGTGCTAATGAAATCTGCCCAAACTGTTGCTCCAGCTGTTTAATGGCAGTCGAATGGGACTCCACTTTCTGAATTATGCCCGAAATGTCAGTCCTAATTTCTTTCAAGAAATTTTCCTGACTTTCCGCACCTTTGACCAATTTATTTAGGAGTGCTTCCATCCTTGAATTTCCAGACTCCTCATCACATCTTCCAGGAGGCACATATATGTCATTCTTTTCTCTATGATCCTCTTTCCGCCTCCAATCGCCATTACGATCCCGTTCTCGATCTCCGTATCCCGATTTGTTGTATTTGTCACCATAATAGTTCCGACCTTGATTCCCTTGCCTTGAGTTCCAAGAGTCTTGATTAGACCCTTGGCCCTTGGCTCGGAAACCCGCCATTTCTCGATCTAGATACTTGGCCTCTTCATCAGACTCACTGTCATCGTGTCTGGCCACTTTACTTTGTGCACCTACAGCATGCACTTTCTCCGCATCTCTGGCCGCTATTTGTTTGTCCAGAAGGCCAATCTCTGTCCTCAACTGAGCAACTTCTTGCGCTACAGATTCATCCAGAGCCCTTTGAGCTGCTGAAGCTCCAACGGCATATGTACCAGCCGGCGTATCTGCCTCTCGAGTATGCCATCCTCGGTTGGTCTTAGTGATACGATCCAATATCTCAGAAGCTTGGTTCCATCCTAGACTCATGAATGCTCCACCAGTGATAGTATCTGCTACCCCCTTTGTGTTGACATTCAAAGCTCTGTAGAAAATTTCAAGTAAATTTCTGCCACTCATCCTGTGATTAGACACGTTCTGCAACTTCTTTTTGAATCTCAGCCATGTTTCATAGAGTGCTTCCGAATGAAGCTGTCTGAAATTGTAAATCTCGTCCTTCAACTGTAGTATCTTGGATGGTGGGAAAAATCTTTCCAAGAATTGATTTCTCAATTCCTGCCAAGTAGTGATGGAACCTCTTGGCAGCTCAGCCAACCACAATGTGGCTTCTCCTGTAAGAGAGAATGGGAAGAATCTCAACTGAATCGCCTCTTGGTTAACTCCAGGTAGATTTTATAACGTGCAGACCCCCACAAAATTCATAACCTGCATGTTTGGATCATCAGTAGGAAGGCCCGCGAACACTCCTTTCAAGTTTAGCAGATGGATCATGGCACTAGTAATGTCAAACTTAGTGCCTGGAGGTAACTCTGGAGGAATAATAGCACCATTCTCGATTGGCTCAAAATAGGCCACATATTCATCTTCAGGATCATCATAAACAGGCACATGTTGTCTCGGTTGTTCTCTTAATCGTCTTTGTCGCGCTTCCGCATCAGTCAAATGATGTGCTGCTTCTTGCATAGCTCGATTATCTCTTTCTGCTTGTCTAAGAGCAGCTTGTCTAATATGCTCTTCTCGTGTCAATCGAGCAGTCGTTTGGTCCGCTGTTTCCTGACAAGACGGATGAATTGGCTGGTTGTGAATGTCTCCCACAGCTGCGGGATTTTGGACTCCCTCAGTATTCGTCATTCTTCAATTAGCTCTCAGAGTCCTTTCGATTTCAAGATCAAGTGGAATCAGGGAATTGCCTTGACTCTTAGTATTTGGCATACACCGGCGTATGCCCTCAGTTAGTATGAAAAAACACACCCACTCAACTCCAACCAGTAATGTTCAACTTCGTAACCGTATTCCCCGACAACGGTGCAAAAATTTGATGTCGCCCAAAGTATACCTCCGAAAAAGTACAATGCGGTCGCTGTATCAAATATAGAACCCAACTAGGTTGGGGTCGGTCCCACAGGGAGTAGGTCGAAGTATGAGTAGACTACTGGAAGGAATAATTGGCAAGTAACTAAAACTGGGGGGTTTTAATAGTGAATAGTAATGATGACGATGGCTGGCTGATATTGAGTTTGTAAACAATAAGAGAAATTCACTAGGACTGTGATCCCCAGTGATTCCTTAACTCCACCGGTGATTTGTTCTTAACAAGATTGCCCCACTGCGCTGCATGAAAAATCTAACAAGTTAGGTTCATCTAAATATCTCTCGACTATCCTTAGACGAATTTCACTCTTCTCCTCTCAGTCTCCGAGTGTCGCACTACTAACCCTTGTCCTGGATTTCAGATAAGCTCTCCCGCTAAGGCTCCGGTTATTAGATGAAGGTTGATAGCTTCAAATCTCTATTGTTATCTCCTTTTCCCAATCTCTACCTCTCTCTCGAGCAAGTCTAGAATACAGGCGAGATTCTAACGTTTGCAACCGTTAGAAAAGCAATCATAACGAAGGAAACAACAATACATGAATACAAAGCAATACAAAGTTGCTTTGCACCTAACCGGTCTCGTTAATTCCTCATGGTTCACACAACCCTAGTTGCTAGGTTTAGCTGCTCATAATTGCAAGAACACAAGAATAATCCAAAGATGAAAGCATAATTATGATCTCACAAGAATGAAGGAAAAACCAAAATTTCAATTATCAATCAACCTCAACAAAATAGGGTTTGTGAACGCAAAACCAAAAATATGTTTGAAACAGTATGAAATAACTCTCAAAGTAGTAAATTGTCCAACTCCCGCACATAGGACTACATAGGTGTATTTATAGATACAAAACTAATCCTATCCAAAATAAAATAGGAGAACAGAGTCAGTAGTTTTCACGGTGTCGTGACTTGGTGTCGTGGAACCAAGTCACGGCACGTGACATGTATCGTGGGAATCAGGCCTCTTTTTTGGATCTCTGAAGTGAACTCACGGCAGGCTTCCACGTCACATGGGTGTCAGTCATGCCACGCGACCCCTGCCGTGGAAATCAGACTATTCTTCAGCATCTGCACTTAAGTCACGATATCAACTCACGCCACGTGAGTGTCTTCCACGCCACGTGACTTGTGGTGTGAAATCTCCTCAATTGCAGCCTCTTGTTCTTTCTTCATCCGTCACTTCGTTCTCGGGCTGGATTCTTCCTCTTTTGCTCATTTTGCCTTTAAAGCCTGTTTTCCTGCAAATTAGGACAGAAACCACATCATACCAACAAAACACACCCAAGTTATTGCATCTTTTCCTTGTTTTAAGCATCAAAAGTGCCATATAACCATGGCACATCAAATTCCCCGGAAACGAGTTAACACCGATTACAAATTGACCATAACCTTGAATTATAACACATAATGTTTCATAAAATCATATATACATGAGATAATCCTTGTTAAACTAACCCCGCTATTGCGAATTCCAAACCTTGTTTTTTATATCATAAAATTTAACCTTGTCAACAACGAATATCCGCACAAATTTCATGCGTTTAACTAGGCTTAGCACAGGTTTTTTGGTGTTCAACAACAATAAGAAGTTAGATTCCGTATAATGACACCTTCTCCCCTCTCTCAAATAGGTATGACTTTTGCATAAGAACCTCAGTTCCTTATCCTAGGGCACCAATTTAAACTCTTATAATACTATTAACCAATAGTACAATCATAGTTTAAGATTTACCTACCACCACACAGCACATAACAATTCACAGCATTCACATAGCATTGACTCAAGCAAATCAAGGAACTACAATCACCACATATAAAATTAGGAAAAGCCAAAATCAAACATTACTTGTCGAAGCCTTAAATAATACAACACCTAACTGTGCATGTGATGACCCCAAGTGGGTCGTCTAAGATAATTACACGGCCCAAAGGGCCAGATACCAATTGGAACCTTTCGAGTTCCAATTTGGGTCGCTTGTATCCTTTCAAATGGAGTTATGTGACCCATACAACAACTGAACAACCGCACGAGAGGGAAGAAGGAAGTGAAATAATTTTTTTCCTAAAATTCCTCATAGCTTTTCGAAGATTAGATGTGGAAGTCAACAGACCAATCTACAGGACTCTATTCAATATTTGCTCTGGTACTGGGAGACAGGTAACCTAGGCTCTGATATCAAATTGTCATGACCCAATTTTTCGAATCGTGAGGGCACCTATTCTGAACCACCAAGATAGAGAACCCCTTACCACCCATCCAACATATATGTGAAGATCTTTAATCATTGGAAATAACCAGTTTATATTACAACAGCTTAAGAAAAAATATGAAAATGGAAACTACCCTAGGACCTAGTCTAAATAGGTACAAGAGCTGCTAAAGAGGAAATATCCAAGACACAACTTCCACCATGAATGAGAGAGTGGGAGCTACTGAATGATCGATACCGCAACAGTCAAGAAACCAACACTAAATTCTGCAAAAGACTATACCTCTAAGAGGCTATAGCAAGAGTAGCATCAGTAAACCACACGTATTGGTAAGCCACATCGGTCGACCCTAGTCGGATTACAAAAATATTACATAGATATTCAAAAGAAACATGCATCCTCTTTTACTTATTACCAAATCCCCCAAGGTTCCGTTCACCCCTAACCACTGGACCTAGCCGCACGCTAATAGTCAACACTACTACCAAGAAGACAGCTACAACGCAGAAAGACTCTAGACCTAAGTCATGAACCTAATAAGTCACCTTATATACTTGGGAAATCTATTCGGGCATAAGACCTGCCCACCCGGATTTTCGATACTTAGTCATATTTTCCCTTAACTTATATTCGTCTTCCTTTACATTTTACTAACATAGAACTCCTTATTCACCCTATACTCATGGAACCGTCAAACTCACCTGACCCTAGTACATTCACGCTATGGGAGATGCATCCACCCTCTAGACATGACCTGCAGAGGATAATTTTCGTCAATGTACTAAAAATCCCATACATAAGTGTCTACCAACCTTATTTCACCAATAATCAGTGAGAACGTTCCAAATACCAAAATATTCCATATTTTAGAAATATGGTAGGTCAAATCAATAAGCAAGCAAAATCATTGCATTAACCACACTAAACATCACATATTAACCAGCCACACTACAAAGTAGTTAACATTTACATATAATGCAAGTTTGACTAAACTATGATACCATTACCTATACTATCGGTAGGACCGTAACCACAACATGTACACTATGCTCCCGCTGCGCCAACTACAGTAAGGCTTACAACCCTAGCATGTTCTAATGCTTACCTGCACCTTACCTAGCATTATCCCTCCCTTTAAAAATTAACTAATAATCGGTAATTCAATCTTCCCACTACCCCAAATGTGAGTCTACGGTGGGGAATCATTAATTTATAGAATACACATAACATAACATAATAAAGGATATAAAAATAGCCCCTAATCATACGCTACCTGAACTCTAACCGATTTTATCCATTCTAACTCCGTGCGTGAAGACCTAAAATCTCGAATCCCATCCATCTACGTTACACTCATACTTTCTAATCCGAGTCCATGTTACTCAACTAACCTTAGCTTACCTTAATATCAACCAGATGTAAGAAGGACAAATAAATACAATTCTAGCCTGAAGTCAAGATCACAGATGCGCTAATCCTAAAAAATCCTTGGGTTTGCACCCACTCGCACCCCTTTCTCCTTCTCTATATGGCTTCAAGAAATGGGAGGCAGCCCTTAGGGTTTTTGGAGCCTCCCATATTATTTATTTCATCCAAAATAGAGAAGGGAAATAAATCCTGCTTAAGTAGAATTCTGGATTGCATCGCTCCGCTATAGCGGCAGGCTCACCGCTATTGCGGCACCGCTATAACATAATAAATCTCGCTATAGCGGGCTGACGTCAGCTCGACCCAACTTTTAAATATTCATGGTCCCATGTAAGCTTTCAAATAACATCCCAATAATTTCTAAACTCCACACCAATATCGAGGTGTTTCCTAATAATGATGGATTTCGATCATTATAGTAGATACCAATTTACCCATCGTTCGTCCCTAAACTATCAAAGGAAGGAACGGCCCGAGTCTAGATATTTTTTGGACTTAACACCATCCCCGCAAGATCGTAAGCCACTAATTTCCACTACCTAGATCCTAATTCAAAATTCAAAATTCAAAATACCCGATAAATTTTATCAAAACACAACTGCCCAAACCCCAATTTACTAATTGCATAAATTGAGACCTTGCTACCTGTGAATTAGGAAAAGGTCCTTCGTTCTCATATGAGCATGATACGAATAAGAAATCACCCTTCGAAGGCCAAAATACCCAGAACTAGTCGAACTACGAATATAGGATGGGGTGTTAAAGGATTGAAACTCAAAAATTTACGGAGCTCGAGGCGAGACCCTGCTATAGCTGTCATTACCCCACTATAGCGGTCCTAAGCAGTATATAGAGGAGGGAATGGGTTCATTTTCCATTTTCTCTTCTCTACTCGAAATTATCCTCCCCTCCCCCGACCACTTCGCTCTCATCATCGAAAACAGGCAACACTCCACTCTCTTACTCCTTATTAATTTGTTGCCCGTGAATTGGCATGCCATAGGGTAGAATTTACTCTTCAATAGAGGATTAGAGTGAATTTTCAAGTTTTTGGTCTTTCGATCTTGGTAGTGTCGAAATTTTGAAGAATGGTTGCTTCTCTTACGATTCCAACAACCCTATTGAGTTCTGATCGTAAGAAACTCAAAGTTTAGGGCCTAAACAGGCATGAAACAAAAGAGAATTTGAAGGGTCCTTTTTGGGTTTGGAATGGCTATTTGGGCATGATTTAGGAGTTATCATGCCCGAATTTTTGTATAAACTAGTTCTAGGACATTGTTGAAAAACTAATCTGAGTCCAAAATTTGAGTCAAGGGGCTTCATTGATTCACCCCTTGACTGTTGGGGATGATTAAGACCTATATAGCGATCTTTGCTGCTATAGAGGTACCGCTATAGCGGAGAAATTCTCGCTATAGCGGCAGATATACCGCTATAACGGGAGGCCGCAGACAGTGGCCTCCCAGTTTAAGACTAGGAATCTTCAAGTTTTGAAGCTCGATCCTTACTCGATGCATGATGATTTTTAACGAGTTCCTTTTGTCAAATTTTATAGGTTAACATATACAATGGCCGAAAACAAGGATAACACCCCCACTTATGAAAGATTTCCCAACGAGGCTTGTCGAGAATGATTCCAAAAGTACTGAAAAATGGGGCTTTTATTCGAGCGAGGCTTTGACATGACGAAGGTGGAGCAGAAAGAGCCAGAATTTTACAACTGGCTGCAGAAGTTTGAGTGGGTACCACTGGTGGTAGCTTCCCCCAATTGGGTTGCCAAGTAGATAAGAGAGTTCTGTCACGACCCAAAATCCCATTCGAGCTGGACTAGCACCCAAAGCCGATATGGCCCGAGAGAACCAATCTTTGCTCATGAACCTTCGTATATGTATTGTCGTATGAATCTTATTATACCTCATGCAACTATGCGGAATACATGAATCATGGAAACATATGCCATATATATATAAATAAAACTTGACCGTCGGGGCCATTACGTCGAACTGACCATACATATCTTACATCCGTATACCCACATATGTCTACAAAAGCCTCTAACAGATGCATTTACAAGACCAACTTAAAGTCGGGACAAGTCCCCGAATTATACAATATTTACAATGCCAAAACAAATATACAACTATGACCCAGAAAGCTCCGAATCAAGTGGAGCTCACCAAAACTCTGCAAATGATCCCCAGTCTACAGAGGAGGTCTACTAATGCCTGCACCTGCAACATGTAAGGTAAGTCCCCCGAGGGGGTCAGTACGAAGAATGTACTGAGTATGTAAGGCTCATAATAAATAGCATCACACATGAGAATGTCAAAAGAATAAAATATGAGAGAATAGTCAATGGGGATAAGCCATCATTTTAGATAATATCATTTATAATTACTTTCCTTCAAGGGAAATTACCTTTACTCAAGAAACTTGCCTCCAATAGCTTCTTCTATATACAAGAGATTCTTTCTTGCTTCTAGGTTCATTACCACTAGTATTCATCTACTTGGTTAGAAAGAATAACACTCATCCACATACATCCACTCTAGTGGTAGGGGTAATAATATAACATACATCTATTCTATTAACGTACATCCACTCTATTGGTTGTTTTAACCTACATCCACTTTATTAGTGGTTTAGCATACATCCACTCTATTGGTGGTTTTAACCTACATCCACTCTAGTGGTGGGGCAACACACATCCACTCTCATGGTAGGGCAACATACATCACTCTCCTGGTGGGGTAACATACATCCACTCTCATGGTGGGGTGACATACATCCACTCTAATAGTGGGGTGACATACATCCACTCTCATGGTGGGGTGACATACATCCACTCTCGTGGTGGGGTGACATACATCCACTCTCATGGTGGGGAGACATACATCCACTCTCATGGTGGGGAAACATACATGGGAGAGATTGATATATCAACTTATGAGAGATTAATACATTAAGGATCATGACACTAATTGAAACACACAAATATGCTTTACCTTACTCTTACACTTCATGAGAGTAACACCTTAACTTGTGAGGGATAGATATATTAGCTCGCACCTTACCTCCTTCACTATTCTTATGAGATCTTATATAAGTAAGTGTATGATACAGGACCTCCACCTTTGGTGGGTTATACTAAATAACAAAGCATAATATTGAGACTATTCCATATTGAACTTATACCTACTAGAATGTAATCCATACTCCACAAAACATATAGCAACCATGCGCATTACCTCTTTACAGTCTTATACCTTTCACTTAGTTATGAGAGTGACACATTAAAGATCATGAGACTAAAGCACACACTTATATACATATCTCATTTCACCCCTTTACTTCATGAGATTGACATCTTCACTTATGAGGGATAATTTTACTAACTCGCACATCACCCCTCTTATTACTCTTATGGGATTGGTACTTCTACTTATGAATGATTGGTACAAGGATAATCATCATACTATAGGACTTTGGAACAAGACATGATTGGAATAATGCTATTCAAACTAAACAAGCTCTCTTTACCTCATTACTCTCGTTGAGATAGTTCTCTTAGAATTTCCAATGTTATGACATCTTTGGAAATTCCAATCAATGACTAAGAGATAAGTGAATCATCATTCATCTAAGAATAGGATACGTATGAATAAAAATATACGTCAACCTGAATTGATATACTTCAAGCCTCTTAGAATCGAAACAAGTCCAATGTCAATGTGAACAACATGTTGCAGAAGGATATGGAAAAAGGAACCTTACATACCTTGTATTCTTAATACGAATACACAATCTTAGACGTGCATACAATAGTCCCGCTCCGTCCTTGTGTTTTTCTATACAACACAAGTTCATAACGAAACCAACATTAACCACCAATTACCTTACAATGGCATACAATAACAATAAGTCACATGTTTAGCTTTAACATGTCATTTCCCCCTTGACAATACCATTTATGAAATCATTATACCAATAATCCCACAATATTCCATATATTGACCAACACATGATAACCAATAGCATGTCACACCCAGTTCATATTTTACACTTCTCCATCACCACCACATCACAATTATTCCATCAATTTACTTCAATACACCTCACAACAACAAATCGGCCAAAATCCCATAATTTAGACTTATAGAAAAATAATATGTTTAATAACAAAATAACACCGTACACGTTCATATTTTATCCATCCCATGATCTTTCATCAAAGGCACAAGTCATAATTCAAGCTTGAATCTCATGGATTTCACATCTTTCACAAAAGACACAAAGTACCATGTCTACCATTTCCAAGCATAACCAACTTGATATACATAATCTCCCGTGCATATAATATGTTAAAGTACAATAATAATCACTTACCCAATCTTGAAAGATGATGATCTTGTCCAAAAATGCCTTAGGGTTTGAAGAACTTGAGAAAGGTCTTGTGGAAATATTGTAGAAATGTCTAGAATGGCATGTGCCCCTTTGAGATTAAAAATCTAATTTTTGTTCACCTTTTATAACCTCTTAAATTCATCCTTATCCATTAATTCCATCATTGACAAGTCAAGGCAAGAATGGGTCATTTGACCCATTTTTGGCCCATGTCTTCTTTTCATTTTTGGGCCCTTTTTGAGCCTAATTCACTCAACCCAATAAAATCAATAATTCCTCATGTTTAATTCATATCATATGCGTTACGACAATATTCCCACTCACGCCATTCATACTCTTATCCTCAATTCCAAAAACAAGCAATTCTAGCCACGTATGGCTTATTTTGGCTACAAGAAAATCGTCATTTTGATGTCAAATTCGTTCTCAAGTAATTTTATCACACCAATATAATACTTTACTCATTTCATGTATTTTCACATGGTTTTAGAAGAAGCGTAGCAAAAATCAGCTCGGTACATCTCCGGGCACCCTTGGGACTTAAGAAAATTTCCAACTTTGAAAAAGTGGCAAAACCAGCGTGGCACGCCCTTGGACGCGCCAGCTTCCTGCTTCTAGACTAAAAAATTTAGCCCAAAGTGGCGTGGCATGCCCTCCAGCTTGCCCCAGACTTAGCATTTTTGAAAATTTCATTTTTCGACTTTTCTTCGCGGGTTTGGTTAGATACTTCAAATACTATTCTTTAACTTACTTCTTAACCTTAATATCCTTTGTTTAGAGGTCCTCTTAGCCTCGTTTTTAACCCCACAAATGCTCCACAAAAATCACAAAACACCTTCTACAAAGGGTTAATCACATGTACGAGACCAAATTTCAATTTTCTCATCATTAAGATTACCAAATACATACTCATGGCATCTCGACACCTAAGTAACCATTGTTCAACGTCATCACATAGGGTTGGGAAGGTACGGGGTGTTACAAGTTCTTTTCCATACATCCTACCGTGCTCTAGGATTCCCCCAGCACCACTATCCACATTTGGGGAGTGGACGTCCCCATTGACTCTTGCATCATTAATGAGGTGCTCAGGATACCCCATATCTGCAATACTGACTACATAGCTAAGGATCGGGAGATGGACATGGTGTGGCTGAGGGACGCTTTAATTTTGGAGGAGATAAGGGATTGAATATACTGTCCCTCGACTGAAGACATCACCGATATCTATTTTTCAGCTGATGCTAGGAGGTGGCTGAACTTGGTGACCCTGAGGATTCATCCGTCTAACAATACTACTGACGTGACCAATCCTTAGGCATTGGTGGTGGCCTGTGCTATTAGGGCCATTCGGCTGAACATGGGGGAGCAGATTATGATGGAGTGGAAGGAATTTTATCGGGGCCCTAGAAAGGGTCCCTTTCTTTTAAAGCTGGTGTCGGAGTTGTGCAGACGGGTGGGGGTACCGGAGGTGCCCAATGATGTGATAATAGAGATGTACATTCCCTTTCACCCCCTCTTGGTGAGAGCGCCCTCGTCCCAGAAGATAAAAAAAGAGGAGGGCCGATGAGGCAGAGAGTAGTAGAGAGGTAGAGGAGGTCCCTGAGGCAGACGAGGATGATGATGACAATGTCCTTCCCTCCCAGTCCTAGCGTCCTATCTCTAGCAATCAACTGGAGTCAGACCTGACCATTGTTAGGAGGTATATGGAGCAGCACCCCTCCAGTTCTACATCCTCATCCACTGCCCAAGATATCACAGCACTCCGTCGAGATCTCGACGATGCTCTCGGGATCGGCTGTTTGCTCACATTTGAAAGACTATGAGGGTGATGTGCACCCAACCAGGAGCTCCCAGAGCTAGAGCTGGAGGAATTGAGGGAGTTTCCTATCCTGAGTGATGTGGAAGGAGACGACCCTTCCCCCGCAGCTCGCGACTAACAAGACATCCAATTTGGTTCCTGTCCCCCCCTCTATTTATTTTTACGATTATTTGGGTTTCCCCTGTTTGGAGTATGTACTAGATATTTCACCTTTCCCTCTTTTAATTCCCGCATATGGATGCTATTTATATTCCTGCATTAATAAATAATGAACCTGCTTATATGGTATTTATGCGATTTTTATATTAATGCAATGTCCCGCACCCTGAATATCGAAATAATCAAGCAAACACGAAAGTCAAAAATAGTGGAAAAATAGGGCACGGCTACTGCCCTGCCTATGCCGCTATAGCGGCATATCTTCCACCATAGCTGTACCGCTATAGCGGAAAAATCCAACTATAGCAGTGTTACCGCTATTGCGGTGCTTCACGCCGTTGTGGCGGACCAATCAGGGGCTGCCCAGATTTTAAACAACTCTTCCCTGTGTTTTATTCCCCGGCTCCTTAATACACATTATGCAATTTGAAAAATGCTGAGACCTTGTTAAATTCCCTGAAAACGAGTTTACACCAATTACAAATTGACCATAACCTTGCATTATAACACATAACGTTTTACTAAATCATAAATACATGAGATAATACTTTTTAAACTAATCCCGCTATTGTGAATTCCAAACCTTGTTTTTTATATCATGAAATTTAACCTTGTCAACAATGAGCAACCACGCAAATTCTATGCGTTTAACTAGGCTTAGCACAGGTTTTTCGGTGTTCAACAACAACAACAAGTTAGATTCCGTGTAATGACACCTTCTCCCCTATCTCAAACAGGTATGACTTTTGTATAAGCACCTCAGTTCCTTATCCTTGGGCATAAGTTTAAATTCTTATAACACTATCAACCAACAGTACAATCATAGTCTAAGATTTACCTACCACCACACAACACATAATAATTTATAGCATTCACATAGCATTGACTCAAGCAAATCAAACAACTACAATCACCACATATAAAATCAAGGAAATTCAAAATCAAACATTAATAGCCTAAGCCTTAATAATACAACACCTAACTATGCATGTGACGACCCCAAGTGGGTCGTCTAAGATAATTACACAGCCCGAAGGGCCAGATACCAATTGGAACCTTCCTAGTTCTAATTCGCGTCGCTTGTATCCTTTCAAACAGAGTCAAGTGATATCCACTTGCTTAGTTGAGATACCAATTGGAATCAAGAGATACCAATTGGAGTCAACCCATACAACAACTGAACAACCACACAAGAGGGAAGAAGGAAGTGAAATAATTTTTTTCCTAAAATGCCTCATAGCTCCCCAGAGATTAGATGTGGACGTCAACACACCAATTCACATGACTCCACTTAATATTTGTTGTTGTACTGGGAGACCGGTTAACTAGGCTCTTATACCAAATTATCATAACCCAATTTTTTGAATCGTGAGGGCACCTATTCTAAACCACCTAGATAGGAGAACCCCTTACCACCCAGCCAACATATATGCGGAGGTCTTTAATCATTGGAAAAAACTATCTTTTATTACAATAATTTTAAAGAAAAGAAAGTGTGGAAATCTAAACTACCCTAGGACGTAGTCTAAATAGGTACAAGATCTGCTAAAGAGAAAATAGACAAGACACATCTTCCACCATGAATGAGAGAGTGGGAGCTTCTGAATGATTGCTACCGCAATAGTCAAGAAACCAACACCGAATCCTGCAAAAGACTATACCCTAAAAAGGGTATAGCAAGAGTAGCACTAGTACAAACCACACGTACTGGTTAGCTGCATCGGTCGATCCGAGTTGAATTACACAAATATTACATAGATATTCAAAAGAAACATGCATCCTCTTTTACTTATTACCAACTCCCCAAAGGTTCCCTTCACCCCGAACCACTAGACCTAGCCTTACGCTAACAGTCAACACCACTACCAAGAAGACAGCTAAAACACAAAAAGACTCTAGACCTAATTCATGAACCTAGCAAGTCACCTCGTATACTTGGGAAACCCATTCTGGAATGAGTCCTACCCACCCGGCTTCCCGATACTTTGTCATATTTGCCCTTACCTTACATTCTTCCTCCTTCCCATTTCGCTAACATATAACTCCTTAATCACCCTATACTCATGTTGATCTTCACCACATGGAACAGTAAATAGGACAGCCATGACAAAAATAAGGCTTAAGTCATAATTAGTCCACACTTAACCACAATTTAATAACACAGATTAACCTATACTTAAAGTAACACACCTGGAAAATAAGTAATGGATAAGCAACTTAGGATTCAAGAATAACAAGTCAACATGTTATCACTAAAGCACGTTCAATTAAGTACAGTCAAAACATACACCCAATAATAAAGTCAAACCATGATCATACTAAGAAACCAAACTTCAATATTATCCAAGTCAACAACTATGACCCTAACCATATCTAATATATGACAGTTACTTGAATCACACCAGAATCTCAAATAAGCTTATATCAAGCACATAGGTACATTCCTCGGTTCACTCATGAAACCATCAAACTCACTTGACCCTCGTACATACACGCTATGGGTGGTGTATCCACCCTCTAGACATGACTTGCAGGAGAAAATTTTTGTCCATGTACTAAAAACCTCAGACATAAGTGTCTGCCAACCTTATTTCACCAATAACCCATGAGAATGTCCCAAATACTGAAACATTCTACATTTTAGAAATAAGGTAGGTCAAATCAATCAGCAAGCAAAATCATTGCATCAACCACACCATAAAACATGCATTAACTAGCCACACTACAAAGTAGTTAACATGCACATATAATACAAGTTGGACTAAACTATGATACCATCACCTACACTACTGGTAGGACCTTAATCACAACACGTCCACTACACTTCTGCTATACCAACTATAGTAAGGCTTACCACCCTAGTTTGTTTCGACGCTCACCTGCACCTTACTTAGTATTATCCCTCTCTTTAAAGACTAACTAATAACCAGTGATTCGATCTTCCCACTACCCCAAATGACAACCTACAGTGGGGAATCATTAATTTATGGCATACACATAACATAACATGATAAAGGATATAAAAACAACCCCTAATCATATGCTACCTGAACTCTAGACGATTTTATCCATCCTAACTCCATGCTCGATCTTCCCAATAACCCAAATGAGAGCCTACAGTGGGGAATCATCAATTTATGGCATACATATAATATAACATGATAAATGATATAAAAACAGCCCCTAATCATACGCTACCTGAACTCTAGCCGATTTTATCCATCCTAACTCCATGCTCGAAGGCCTAAAACATGGAATCTCCCATCCATCTAAGTTACACTCATGCTTTCTAACCTGAGTCTACACTATTCAATTAGCCTTAGCTTACTTAGATGTCAACCAGCTGTAGGAAGGATAAATCAATGCAATTCTAGCCTGAAGTCAAGATCACGGAAGTGCTAATCCTCAAAAAATCCATGGGTTTGTACCCACTCGCACCCCTTTCTCCTTCTCTCCATGGCTTCAAGTCATGGGAGGCAGCCCTTAGGGTTTTTGGAGCCTCCCACGTTATTTATTTCAGCCAAAATGGAGAAGGGAAATAAATCCCACTTAAGTGGGATTCTGGACTGTGTTACCCCGCTATAGCAACAGGTTCACCGCTATAGCGGAATAACTCCGACTATAGCAGGCTAACTTCAGCCCGACCCAAATGTTTAAGTCCCCAAATTTTAAATACTCATGGTCACACATAATCTTTCAAATAACATTTCGATAATTTCTAAACTCCGCATCAATATCGAGGTGTTTCCTAATAACGACGAATTTCGGTCGTTACAAGTAGACTATGTGAATGGTATATCATCTACTGATGCCATTCTTAATGAAATATATTGTCTAGTATATTATAGATTATTATGTGCATCGATACGTGACTATTGAACAGGTATGTTATCAACCGATTGATTATATGAACAAGTAAGATAGGACTAAAAATAGGGAAAATAAAATAAATTAATATCATTCAAGAAATGTAAAATAACTAAATCACGACATATAATAATCCACAACAATTGAACACATAATCTAATGAGTAAGGAAAAGTGATGTTTGTGAGGGTTCTTATGAAAAGTAATGTTTGAGAACAAGTAGTCTTTCTCAAAGTGTATGTTTGTTCTGAGTAATTGGTTCTTACTACCATTGCTATTACTTATACTCATTTTATCATGTGTTCAATTGTTGTGTACTCTCATATGATGTGATTTAATTGTTTTGCAATGCTTGAATGATGTTAGTTAATTTTATTTTATTTAATTTTCCTCCTTTTTAGTCCTATGTTACTTGTTCATATATTCAATCGGTCGATCCTAGACCTGTTTAACAGTCATGTATCGGTGCATAGAATAATCTATAATGTGTAAGTATATAATAAACCTAAACATCTATTACAGACCAGAAACGTAATATATACAAGAGATCATTATAGGTCCAGAATTAACCATATGAATATATTGACAAGCCTACATATGACTAAAAAGAGAGAAATAAACTAAACTAAACTAAAATTAAAAAAAATAAAATTAGTTAACGTCATTCAAGCATTGCAAAAAAACCAAATCACTTCATATGATAGTACACAATAATTGGACACACGATCAATTGAGTATAGGTAAGAGCAATGGTAGTATGAACCAATTACTCAGAACAAGCGTATGCTTTGAGAAAGACTACTTGTTCTCAAACATTACTTATCATAAGAACACTCACAAGCATCACTCTTCCTTACTCATTAGATCATGCATCGAATTGTTGTGGACTCTTATATGTTGTGATTTAGTTGTTTTGCATCGCTTGAATGATGTTAATTTATTTTATTTTATTTTATTTTCCCCCTTTTAGTCCTATTTTAGTGATTTAGGACAATTGCATGCCTTAAATATCGTTTGATCATGTTCAAAAGTGATATGGGCTCACAATTGATGTAGCTAAATAGCTTTATAATGCTAGGATGGTGTTAATTGGCCTACTTTAATTTAATTTAATTTCTCCCTTTTTTAGTCATAATTTTAACTTGTTCATATATTCAATCGGTCGACCATAGACCTTCGCATTTGTCAAGTATTGATGAACACAATAATTTATAATATATTGCATAATTTATTATATCAACAATGACATCAGTAGATGATAAACCATTTGGATAGTCTATTATGTATTGAATATTCTGAACTTGTCAATTTTAGGAAGATCGTTTTAGTCAACTGTGCAGGTCTAAAATAATCTTAGAGTTTATGGAATACCATAGCAATGGTCTAACATCGATCATCAAACATCAAAGATAAACATTATGGTAAAATCAAAGCACTGTAAAATACAACAAATGACAATACCTAAACAAAAATTGAACATTTTATATAAAAACTTAAAAGTTCATTGCTATTACATATATCATAATCGGGACAAAAATCAGCAAAAAGTGCAAAAAAGGAAGCTTTCATTTACAAAATCATACCACCATAAAAGCTTCCGCAATGAACTACAAGCAAAAAAAAACTAAGCTACACTACGGGGATGTTGGGGGGCTGATGAGGTTGTTAGAGTCCAGTCGTAGCCTCTTCTGTGCCCATATCCATTGCATCATCACCCATACACTCGTATCCCATTGAGTTATCATCCAGTGTTGGGGGTGAGGGTGGGGGTGGAGGTAGAGGCAGGGGATGGGGCTGATATGGAAGCTTCTTCCCCAGACCTTTCAACAACTTTAATTCTTAAAATAGGCCTAGCACCATTGGAATCAACATAAAACATGTAGAATTCGAAGTGCCTATCATTCTTTATGAATGTTGGATGGATTTTCCCCCTCTCATTCATGTAACTAATAACCAAGTTCTTTGGATCACAACTTAAGCCCTCATTCTCAATTACGCTTGCGATCATGTCGTTGTATGAAACATTGTAACGAAGGGCAGTGGACACTGTCTCATTAGACACGGATTTCCATTTCCAATATTTAGGAGTCTCCCCTCATTCACCTCCAACAACTACATATTCTATAATAGACATGATAGACCTAGATGATAATATCGACTAGACTGAAGCAGTGGTCTATAAGCCTAAACTTACTAGACTCTAGTCGTTGTTTTCTTATCATATCTCCGTACAGTACTTGATCAAAATCAGTCTGATCGCTTTTTCAATGACCACCGGAATAATGCAACAGATTAGAACTTTGGAAGAACACAAGGAGTGTTCGAATGTAGCTACTGAGCCTAGAGTCGATTTCGAAAAAGTGGGACTGATTTTCAAGCTTTTTGACTGAAAATGAAGGGATAAAAACAGTGGAGAGGTGGCTGAAAATGGCTGAAAACAGTGGGGGTGGTGTGAATTTTCTATGGAAACCAAAAAAATCGACGGAAAATGAGCTAAAAATCATCGAAAAATTACAAAATAGGAGGAAAAATCAGCTTGTTTTGGAATATTTGTAATATATATATTTTTTAAAAATTTAATATCTAATATTTATATTTTTGGACATGGACTAAAGTGTATTTTTTAAAACTTAGGGGCTGAAGTGGGGGTGGGACTGAAGTGTATGTTTTAAAACTTGTGAGCTAGAGTTGCCACTTTTTTTGTGGGTCATTAAAAGTGTCTCTTTTTCCAATTATTTGAGAAGTGTGTCTTTTTGTCAAATTAAGTTTTAAAATTGTCTAAAATCTCAACTCTCCCGTGACAGTTGTCCATTATCGTGCATCGCAAATATGTGAGTAATGTGACAGTTGCCCATTGTCGTGCACCGTAATAGTCATAAAATGACTTGGTTGCCAATGTAATGGAGAGCACAAAGTTAAATTATGAACCCAATGACCTAATCTTTAGTTGTTAATTTGATAAATTGCATAGGAAAATTATATCCATCTTTCGTAAAGAAATGGGCATGTGAAATTCTATATGCTAGAAGTTGTTGTTCATGGTTCTAAGCATGTTTTAAGGATAAATGTTGTTGAGAAGTCTCGAGAAGAAGCTTCAACATCAGCCCCATCCCTACCTCCACCACCGTCAGTCGATAACAATTCAGTGCAATATGTGTTAGGACCGAAATAATCAGGTGTCATGCGGAAGCTAGCAAAGCAAACCTCGAAAGACGCCAAATAAAGAACATGCGAGAAATACACCAAAAGAGACACAATAATTTAACGTGGTTCGGTCAATCGACCTACGTCCACAAAAGGAGATGAGCAATCCACTATATAAACAAGAGTACAAAATGTCAAGAGAGACAACCTCACACAATTCACTCAGAATAAAAAGAGGTTCACACAAGTGATACGCAACACTTGTGTCTCACAAAGTCTCCCCCCAAACAATACTCTCAAAACCCTAGGACTACATTGTGGATGCTACCAAATTAGAAGAAAGAAGCCTCTATTTATAGAGTCTATAACCTTTTCCTACAAGAACAAGGATAAGCCAAATATGGAGAATTCATGTTTTCCTTTTCCTAAAAGGACAACCCAATTATGGTAAGAAAATCAGGGCAAATACCAACAATATGAAGGCGGGAGTAAACATCCAATGGATATGGATAATCCTAAAAGTGATGTTATTTGATGTAACAAAGCCAAAGCTTGACATTGACACTCCAATGTTAGCGATTTTAGTTAGGGTTATAAGTTAGTTACACACTAATATAGTAAAAAATATTCAACATAATTAATATAATCTAATATATGTTAGCAAGTCAATACCTTTTTTATGTGATTGTAAAATAAATATTTCCCGTTGAAATTTACTTGTAACTACTCTTAAGTGATCTAATTATTGTATAGATATTTTGTATACTTTCAATGCATAGAGCTTAATTAGTGAATAATGGAATATTTTCTTAACTCAACAATTAACTATCTAGATGCAAATGTATATAATTTGTTCCACAAGCCAGCCACGGTGTCAATCAAGGAGGTGATTTACGAAAATTGTTGAGAGAATGGTCAATTTTTTAATACTATAGCAAGGAAATTATAGCAACTAACAAGTAACAAGGAAATAATGCAAAATCAATCTAAGCCGTAATAAGAGTTGAACATTTCTCCGAAAAGTGTATTGATCAATTTTGAAGATATAGTTGATCCAATATGAAGTATCAAATATTGGGTGGGAAAAAATAGTAATATAATTACTGTTCATTAAGAGTGAGAATTGAACTAGTGACTTCTTTCACGTACTCTGTATTTATACTAGATGTGATATGCCCATACAAATACGGACCCAACAAAAAGATTTGAAAGAAAATTTTGAGTTCTAATCAAAGAAAAAGATTTCATTAACGGATTCTAACCACTTTCAATGTCAATATCTTATACATCGAAGCATTACAATTGAAGTAAATTAATAATGACAGAAGATGACATTAATTCATTATGCACCATCACTCATATAGGGTGGTAAATAAAAAAATAAATATGCAAAGATTGGAGTAGAGATTCATCTTCAACCATCCCAGATCATCATCAATTTAACCCAATTTTTAACTTCTGTTTCAAGGTGTAGTTTCAAAATTTTCTGTTTCCATTCCTCTGTTGCATTTCTTCTTGAGAGAGCTCAAAGACATGAAATGAGTGCTACCACCTTGCTTGACAATGGTCGAGATACTCTGAAACAAAAGTGTGTTATACTGAAGTACTACTCCAATGTGCATTTTAATGACAAATGACAACTTGTAAATTTTATTTACTCCTAAGAGTATTAAGTAATTTACATATCGATTGAAAATAATAAAACACAAAATTAAGTTGAACTGTCTAATTAATTGAGCATAATCAACTAAAAGCATATGATGCCTGCCTCTTTAACATCCTTCAAAAAGACAAAAGAAAAGAAAATTAGCATACCTGCTTTAGAAATTGTGCTTGCTTTGTGTGTATATCATATATGCACATTCACCTCTTAGTTACTGGAAAAGACAAACAAACTTTATTGCAGAATATTACTTTTCAACTCATTTTATCTAATTTATATATATATAATCTATTTTTCTGACTTGGCTAAGTTATTTCTTTTTCTTTCGGATAGCAAATTAGGCAAAATAGCTAACGAAGAAAATCTATTCAATTACCAAAAAAGAAAAAGAGGAATTCAAACCATTGATAGTTCTTTGTTCAAAATTATACCTATTTTCAAGATGGGGGCAAAATTGACAATTAGTCATATAAAAATGGTAAAAATTCATTATGCAATTTTTTCTATTGCGTTAAGGGCAAGATATACATGGGATCTATATAATAATTTCGAGAAAATTAAAGAGAAAAGACATAAAGTCACAACTGAGTTATCCCGAATCTGCTAAAAGACACTTTAACTTTGCGGACGTTTTATTATCCCACAAAAATTGTAACGATCATTGTAAATAGACCATTTTGATTAATTTTCAGACTATGTTTGTATTCATGCAAATAACGTACGTGAAGGAGAAAGATTGACTGCAACAACAAATTAAAAAATCTCACGTATAATTAATTTTATCAATTATTTATAAAAATCCATCTTCTCTTCTCTTTAAAGAATCTCATCTTCCCCGAATTTTCATTGAAATAACCATTGGAGATTTGATTAAAAAATAAAACTTACACTCTTCTCAATGAAATCAGCCTAAAGAGTTAAGAACTTTCCATGTATGTTCTAATTTCTTCTTAATTTCCAGCTGTTGAAGCTTTAATTTCTTCTTAATTTATTTAAAATTTGTGAAATCAAGTTATCTTTTGTGATTAGGTTTTGAGGGAAAATATTCTTATAATGTCAAATGCAAACAACCATTTAATAAAAATTATAAACAACCATTTGATAAAAAATCGTCTTTTTCATGTTCAATAGAAGGTTATGAGCAAAATTGCAAATATTCATTTAATAAAAAATTATTTTTTTCGTGTTCAATGGAAGGTAATTCAATGCCATTGTTATTTAAGTTTCATAAAGAAGGAATTAAAATTGAGGTAAGTTTAGTATTAAACACTACGAGTCTATGCGCGTCGAAAAGAAATTTTAGTATAGAAATTCAAGTACGTTGTTTGGTGATTGTTAATGGAGAAGAAAGAAATGGAGAGAGTCATTAATAAAGTGAGACAAATGGAAAAGAAAGAAAAGAAATATTTGATAAAGGAGAGCTAAAGGATCTCGGGTCGTGTTAAACCCACCCTTTATTAATGATTTAATTTAATTAATTAATTTAAATAAAAGAGACCAATACGCGCTGAGAATTAGTTCAAGATTGATGAGAAAATCAGTTAAAATGATCTATTTACAATGATCGTTACAATTTTTGTGAGGTAATAGAACAACTGCAAAATTAAAACGTTTTTTAACAAATTCAGGACAACTTTCTGTGGTGACTTTATGTCTTTCCTCAAAATTAAAAGTTAAAAAGTTAGACAAAACTCAGAATTTCAAAAAGAATCAATTAGTTTCAATGAGTTCTTCACACTCATCCATAAACCGTTTACTGGTACAAACAACATAAAGAATGTAACCAATGTTTATTAAAAAAAAAAACAACCTCAAAGATTTGGGATTAAAAGTGGTTAGCGGTTCACTGATAATTGATAGCAATATACTATAGAAGAGAGACTAGCATCTCAAAAATGATCAACGTAAATCTTGATGTGTACGAAATGTTGGATACACAGAGAAACAAGAAATTATCGCAACACAGAGTGAAATACAAAATAAACCATAGCAACAGAAGGAACAGCTAACCAAAAAGGCGAAACAACAACCTGATTAGAAATACAAATTATAGTGCGTAGAAGATAGAAATATAGAATATCAGATAGCTAGATGAAAGTTGGATGCTGGGATATATCGTACATGATACCTCTTCATTCACTTATTAATTTGGTGTGAGAAAAACTCTTTGACATTATTTGTCACATCTATCTCAAGTATTGCTTCTAACACAACGTTACCATCCTTTTGCCATATCTTCTAGGAAGGAAGAAGAAAACACTAATAAATGAAGATACATCTCAACACTAACAAATGAAGATAAATCTCAACAGGGTAGATAAAGCAGATTGGAAAAATTAGAGTTGTGAGCATATGCGTGGAGGAAAGGACACGATAGATCGAACGGAGTATAACGATGATCTGTCCATAGTAGAAAACACCACGTATAAATAAATTTTACAGCTCATAGTTGAAATACTGAAATGTCCCCAAAAAATAATTAATGACATTAAGCATACATGTCTTTTCGTGCCACTTATGATAAAAAAAAGTTAAATGATGTACTTGATTGAAGAATGAAGACTGAGTTATTTATCTAGAATACTAAGAATCAGTTTTTAATAAATATATTTTCTTCATTTTTCTTAACAGTGCATTCATGTATGTTCTAGAAATCCTAAATTCATCTCTTACTAATCACAAAAATATGAAAAGAAAAATATAAGACTCAGTCAACGATAGTAAAATTGTCGAGCATTAACAAAACCTACCATCTAATTCTGAAATTTACTTGTTCATGAGTTCATCTACTACCCACCATTTTCACAATACTTGCATATATTTAACATAACATTTGCGCATGAAACATGACGGCAAATTCTGTAACGAAAAGGATTGAACTTTTGGAAAATAATTAAATACAACCCATGGCTAACGCCTTGGACACCACCACCACCCTCCATAAACCCCCAACCCCGGTCCCCCACCCCAAAGAAAAAAAAAAAAATCTAAAAACAGCACTGTCCAAATTTGAAAACGCATGACGTGGTCCGAGAGGAGAATTATCAGCATCATTTGACGCATTATAATTTCATAAATATTATAGCATATTTAAAATTTTCAAAAAGACTTCTTCAGTTTCATATTAATTCAAAGTTCGTCGCGTAAAATAAGATGGTTTGAATAATTTATTTGGACCTATGAAGATGCGAAAGGCCTAAGTAGGAGTTTGGCCATGAATATTATTCACAATAATTTGGAATACATGTTTACTTTATTTCGGAATACTTATTTGACTATAAAAATATCAAATACAACTTAGATTTTTGAAAAATTCGTCAAGAGGTGTTTTCAATATTTTTGATTTCACTTTTTCCCTTTTTTAATTTATTTATTTTTCAAAAAAATTCTAAATTTTTTATTTTCATAAAATAACCTCATTTTCATAAAAGTCTAAAAAAAATTATATTTATTTTTACTTTTTATATTTTTTTTAAAAAAATATATTTAAATTCTAACTATTAACCCTAAAATATTTTGGTCAAATATAATTTTAATTCTATTTTTAATTTAAAAACATCAAATAAAATAAATATATTTTTTTTTATTTTCATGATCAAACGAATCTTGAGAAGAAGGAAAGGTTCTTATTTTAGGGGCCCAATCTAAACCAGAGGGTAGGCCAGATAGGTGGGGCAACTATTCTTGACAATTGACAATTGGAAAACCTAAGCTAATATTATCCAGTTGAAAAGCACAACATTCAAACACGTGTGACCAAGGGACCCCCTTACGCCCACTCGATTTGCTACGTTTTGATTAGGAATTTAGAATTAAGAATAATTAAAGAAAAGTATATATTTTTTTAAAAATAGAAGGAAAAAAAAGACAAATAAATGAAACGAACAGAAACAATAACTTTTGATAAGTCCATCATCCACGGTAATGTTGTTTAATGCCTTTGCATGAGGTCCAACGGATTTAAATTATTTGCAAATAGTATTTAGTGATGCGATTTAACATATCGTTGTTTTATTTTTGAGGTAATTACGTTATTTACACCAATTAGGTTGCATGTCCCATGTATCCTATATAATTTGTTCTGAAGCTTTTTCCCCCATTATTTTTCCCCGTCTTTTAGTTCTCTTATTATATTAATAATAATTTTTGTACTATCAGCTAAGAAGAAAACAGAATTGGGAATTGCATTAACCAACGCTAAGCTTTACATTCCTGCTCAGCTAAAAATATCACAAGATATAAGATGTAAATGCAGTGTCTGACTACCAGTGCCGGCTCAAGGGCCAAGCAACTGAAGCAGGGGCTTGAGGCCCCCAAGAAATTAAGACCTCATTTTTTTAATTAATACTTTCTCTATTTTATTTTATGTGATGTAGTTTGACTTGATACAGAAATTAAGAAATAAAGATTTTTTGAAATTGAAATAAAAATTGATTCATAAATATTTATTTGGTTATAAATCATCTCATTGTGGATAAAATGAGATTTAAGGTTTAAATTAGTTTTAAAAAGATTGAAAAGTATCTTCTTCTTTTTTTGAAATTTTATGATAAAAAAGTATAAGATCTTTATATAAAAGATTTTTTTTTAAGCCAAAAATTATATAAAAGAAATTGCTTAATCAATGTAGTTGATAGTCATGGATGGTTAATTTATATTCGAAAAATACTCTTTTTGGTTTAATTTGTGTTTTAGTTATTATTTAGAGAATCAACATATATATATATATTTTCTTTGAGCATGATTTTTTATTTTTATTTTTATTTTTAAATATTTTAAATTGCTGACTATTGTGGCTTATAATATTTTTTTTAGGTAGTTTCTAAATATTTATTTTAAAAAAATTGAAGATTTAATGTTCTAATTAATACATAATATTAGATGAATTTGAAGCCTCTTAATAAAGCTTGGCTTTAGGCCCTCGGCATTCTTGAGCCGCCCCTGCTGACTACCTCTATTTATAGAGGATTTACACCGACCTCTTCTACTTCTAACTGCTACACGTGATAATCACATGCTCACTCTAACAACCTTTAACAGAAAATAAAAACTTGACAGTAACAGCTTGGCATATCTCTCTGTAACTCAATACCCCTCCTCAAAATGTAGCATGGAAGAGGTCTAACACACCAAGTTTGGTTAAGAGTAGATGATGTTGATTAACACCAAGTCCCTTAGTGAGAATTAGGAGTGAATAAAATCGAATCGAACGTCAAACCGAAAAGAAACTGAACTAATGATTTGATTTGACTTGATTTGGTTTTAAAAAAAAATTCCGACTATAATTGGTTTGGTTTTAATTAAAAACGTCAAACCAACCCGATATTACATTTATACAATTTTTAAAAATATTTACTGTGATGTAATTTGTAAATATTTCTAAAACTTTTTTATTGTTTTTATCTTTCAACATATTATTTCAAGTTTAAACTTAAAATTGTGCTAGATCCAATAAGTTTTATAGCCCATAGATATTAATATAGTGAAAATTATCTTATATGTACTTTTTAGATTATTTATTGCAAGTTGTAACTGTACTTTTTTATAATTATTGAATTGTATTTTTAATTACAAGTCATAACAGATTTGATAAATTATACTAATAGTTTTATTTTTGTTGTGTTAATTTTTTATCATAAATTACCGTGTAGATATTCATTAGAAGAGTAAAAAGTGGGTATTTGATCCCTTTCTAATCAGATATTTCTCCTCTTTTTATTCCTCCATTTATCTACTTCTCTCCGTATTTCATCTTTTTATTTCTTTCTCTACTCCTCTTCATATTTCCTCTCCTTTTTTCCACTTTTCTAAGAATATACAAATCAAGTGAAATCTCCATCAGATTTTTGGATTTTGTGATTTTAATTTATAGATTTTTTATCTTTATATCTTGTTTCATCTGAATTTGTGTTGAAATTTCTCTCCCAATTTTATCTACAACTCCTTCACTTTCTGTTTTCGGCCGACGACGTTCTTTAGTCAACTATCAGATTTCTGGCATAGATAGAGGCGATGTAATATTAAAATTTATTTTCTATGTATGAAAATGATAAATCATATGGAATTCACACAGTAGGTAAACTGATTAGTAGATAATCAATTTGTATACACATTTCATACACAAAAAAATGAAGTATATGCAAAAGATAAATCAGTTTATATACACAAAAAAGGTATATGAAAATGGTAAATCAATTTACAAAAGTGTATGGAATCAGTTTTAATGTATAAAAAATGGTGAAATCATATGGAGTCTACTAAATAGCTTAACTTATTAGTATGAAACCAATTTGTATATACATTTCATATCCAAAAATAGTGTATGCAAAAGGTGTATGAAAATGGTAAATCATATAGTGTAACACCCCTTACATTTTCGAACCTATTTGATTACCGTAACATTTATGAAATTATTTAAACATGAGATGGTTGATGTATTACCCATTAATTTTAATGGTTTGAATTAATGTTATGCAATGGGCTCAACTGAGGCCCAAAAAAATTCAGCCATAAGACATGGCCCAAAGATGAAAAAAGATCCATTCTACTTTGAACAAGTAAACACCTCAATTATTGACCAAGATTGGCTAAGGATGTCCATTAAAAGAGGTGATTTAAAGGGACTATATAAGGCAAAAATTATATTTTTATTCAATCAAAAGACACATGCCTCATTCTAGACTTTTCCAAAAGATATTTCCCTTTTCTCTCAAACCCTAAACAACTAATCTCTTTGGACAAGATCATCTCTTGCAAGCTTTGGTAAGTGTTTACTCTTATGGTTTAATATATTATATGCATAAGATGGTGTCTAAAGTATGTTGGTTATGTTGACAAAGTGTTGAGCAGTCCACTATGTGTGAAACAGTCTACTTTTGCTTAATCGGTAAAGGATTTTGCCTTCTAAGCTTGAAAGGAGACTTGAGATCTTGAAGGAAGTGAATTTTATGGATTAAATGTCAACATGTAAGGTATGGTTATGTCCCTAACTTGCTTTCTCTTTGTGTATGACTTGTGGAATTGTTGTTACGAAATTGTGCATGGAACCGGTGAGGTATTGAAAGGAGAAAATAGTTTGGTGATGTTCATGTGCATTTTGAAACCATGATTGTTTGTTGGCACCCAAGTTAACCTAAAATATGGAAAGAGAAGCTTACTTATGGCCATGGACCATTTATTACAAAAAAGGACCCAAAAGTGACCCCTGGAAGGCCCAAATGGGCACCTGCCCTCGCAGGTGAGGAACCTGCGGGCGCAGGTGGCACCGCAGGTGGCCCTAGACAGGGACAAGGGGGCACCTGCGTCCATACCTCACCACCTATGGGCGCAGGTGTCTCCACAGGTCATTCCAGAATTTCATTTTGATTGTTTTTGCTTCTCTTTGACCCCCCAAGGTCCCTATACCCTTCTTGGATGCAATCATCAACTTATGGTACCATTTTTATGGCCCTAAGGGGTAGTCCGGAGGAATTTTGAATTGTATCAATTGTGAATTGTTGCTAATGTGTTATTGTGAAAGGTATTTAAGTGACTTGATGGAGTAAATATGACGTGGTGTTGAAGAGAAAGTGTAAAGTATAAACTTGGTGTGAAATGCTATCGATTTGTGATATCTTGGTTAATGTGTGGAATGTTTTGGTGTTGTTGGTATGGTAATGCAGTGAATTGTATTGTTGGAGGGTGAAATGACGTTATATGGCAGTCACGTAGCTCATTGTTGTCTTATGCACTTGTAATGTAGTTAATTGTTAATGTGAACTTCTTTATGTACTTGTGTTGTAGAGTAACACGAAAGGAAGGAGCTGATCTGTTGTATTCACATATTGGATTGTTGTAGTCATATTGTGAAGATAAGGTATGTAAGGTTACTCTTTCCGTATCCTTTGGCAGTACCTATTGTTCTCATTGTTACCGCACTTGTTTCCATTTCGAAAAGTTCTAAAGTATCTCATTTCAGGTTTGTTATGAATTGTTATTCACATGTCTCTTATTCATTTACTAATGTTCCAAAGCTCCAATAATGTTATAACCACCAATGTTTCAATCTCACAAAAGTAAAGGAATGAAGTAATGCATATATGTGTTTGTTTGAGTTCGGGTGGCAGCTTTAGGGGCGAAAGCCTAGCTCAAACCGATCCCGAGATTATTGGATCAGGGGGAAGCTCAATGGTGCGTAAGCCTAGCTCGATCCAAACCTGACAGGGGGCAGCTTAAAGTGGCACATAAGCCTAGCTCGACACGAACCTGCTTTATTGATTTATTGGTGGTAGCTCAAAGGGGCACATAAGCTTAGCTAGAGACGATACCAATGTTATGTTATGACTAATTGATTAGTTGGGGCCCGGACACTATATGATATGAACGTAAAAGCAAAGAAAGTAATGAAAGCAATGTACATGGTTCCACACATATAGAATGGTGGTTTCTCTGTATTGTTTATTCACTGGTATCTGGTTACATTTGAGATCCTATATTTCATGCAGTTTCTTATAGCCTTACATACTCAGTACATTCTTTCATACTGATGTCCCTTGGGGAATTACCTTACTTGCCGCAGGGACAACTGCTAGTAGACCTCCACAGTAGGATACGGGTCATCTGCAGACTATTGGTGAGCTCCAGGTTGATTCGGGGCTTTTCGAGTCACATGTGTACATTTATTTTGGCACTGTATAAATATCGTATAAAGCGGGGACTTGTCCCAACTTTAGGTTGGTTATGTGTCTGTTAGAGGCTTTGTAGACGTTGTAAGACGAATGAAGAAATGTATGTCCATTTTGACGTGGTGGCCCTAACGACCAATTTTCATATCTATTGAATGTTTCTCCATGACTTCCGCCATTGGTATCTTGTATTTATATGTGATAGAATGTGGTTCACTCAGGGGCATGCATATGAGAGTACATGATCTTAGATTGGTTCTCTCGGGCCTTAAAGGCTTCGGGTGCTAGTCCGCCTCAATGGGATTTGAGGTGTGACAAAAGTGGTATCCGAGCGGGTCGTCCTAGGGTGTCTACAAAGTCGTGTCTGAGTAGAGTCTTGCTTATGGATGTGTCATGTACCACATTTATAAGTAGGAGGCTACAGGACATTTTGGAGTTATTTCTTTTCTTCATTTCCTAGATCGTGCATTAGAGTAAAAGTTGTCAGTGGAACCATATCTAACCATTGAAGTTGGTTTTATTTGTTATAGTAAAATGCCGATTACAAGACGAGGTAGGGGCAAAGGTAAGAAGGTACACATGTTTGCCAGAGAAGGAACTAGTAAATCACCACCTGATCAAGCTAGTCAAGGTGGGGCTGAAACTGAGTTTGCATCGCGGGCTTCTTCTCCTCTCCCATTTCCAGGAGGGACACAAAGGAGAAGAGTACCCCCAGAACCACCTGTGAATGCTACTGAGTAGGATTTAAGGAATGCGGTGCACATGTTGACTCAGATAGTCGATGCATAAAATCAAGGACAAGTTGGTCCAGCTTTTTCATAGAAGATGGAGGATCAAAGGCAAAGGAGAAGGGCGGAAGAATTTGAAAAAGGGCTGTCAAAGAAGGCTAGACCTATGGGATAGTTCATGGCATCCCAAGGAGAATTTAGGCCTCGGGGTTTTACTAGACCGCCTAGACCATCATTTTCTTACCCTATAACAGGTACTCCATCCCAATTTCTAGGGTTTAGAGGCAGCCACGTGGGGCAAATGAGTGGAATTCAAGGTTCACAGACAACAGGATTTTCTCATCAGCCGTGTCAGCACTGCAGAAAGCTTCATTTAGATGAATGCTGGTTTGGGAAGAATGTTTACTTTTGGTGTGGGATGTCGGGGCACATAATGAGAAAGTGTCCAAGGAGGGGCACGGGTAGTATGGTGCGACCTACGGGATCAACCATTGCATCATCGTCATCGGTTTATTTCTTAGGCCGAGGTGTACAGCCTGCTGGTCGTGGTAGGGGTGCCAGAGGAGTATCTAATTCTAGTGGAGTCCAGAATCGTACCTATGCTTTGGCGGATCGACAAAATTTGAAGGCTTCTCCTGATGTAGTGACAGGTACATTATCCGTCTTTTCACATAATTTATATGCATTGATTGATCCGAGATATACCCTATCATATGTTACTCCATTGATTGCTAAAATTGTTGAAAGAACACCAGAATTACTAGTCAAGACATTTGAAGTATCTACACCGGTTCGTGAATCTATTATAGCTAAAAGAGTCTCTCGTGATTGCATAGTAACTGTTTGTGATCATGATACGCTGGTTGATTTATTGAGTTGGAAATGGTAGATTTTTATGTTATAATGGGTATGGATTGGTTGGTTTCTTGTTATGCCACGGTAGATTGCCAAGCTAAGAAGGTATATTTCCATTTCTCACAAAAGACCGTTCTTGAATGGAGGGGTAACATTAGAGCACCGAGAGGTAAATTTATTTCTTATCTTACGGCAAGGAAATTGATATCCAAGGGGTACATATGTCATCTGGTAAGAGTGCATGATACCGATGTGAAGCCCCCAACTCTTCAATCGATTTCAGTGGTAAATGAATTCCTTGATGTATTTCCTGAAGATCTTCTAGGTTTACCTCCGGAACGGGAAGTAGAGTTTGGTATTGATGTGATGCCAGGAACTCAGCCTATCTTTATTCCTCCGTACAGAATGGCCCCAACAAAGTTATGGGAATTGAAGGAACAATTAAAGGATTTGCTGGAAAAGGGATTCATAAGGCCTAGTATGTCCCCTTGGGGTGCACCAGTGTTATTTGTATGAAAGAAAGATGGCACGTTGAGAATGTGTATTGATTATCGGCAACTGAATAATCAACCAAAAGACACATGCCTCATTCTAGACTTTTCCAAAAGATATTTCCCTTTTCTCTCAAACCCTAAGCAACTAATCTCTTTGGACAAGATCATCTCTTGCAAGCTTTGGTAAGTGTTTAATATTATGGTTTAATATATTATATGCATAAGATGGTGTGTAAAGTATGTTGGTTATGTTGACAAAGTGTTGAGCAGTCCACTATGTGTGAAACAGTCTACTTTTGCTTAATCGGTAAAGGGTTTTGCCATCTAAACTTGAAAGGAGACTTGAGATCTTGAAGGAAGTGAATTTTATGGATTAAATGTCAACATTTAAGGGGTGGTTATGTCCCTAACTTGCTTTCTCTTTGTGTATGACTTGTGAAATTGTTGTTGCGAAATTGTGCATGGAATCTGTGGGGTATTGAAAGGAGTAAATAGTTTGGTGATGTTCATATGCATTTTAAAACCATGATTGTTTGTTGGAACCCAAGTTAACCTAAAATATGTAAAGAGAAAAAAGTGAACCCTGGCAGCCGAAATGGGCACCCGCCCTCGCAGGTGGCCCTGGACAGGGCCAAGGGGGAACCTGCGGCTGTACCTCACCACCTGTGGGTGCAGGTGGCTCCACAGGTCATTACAGAATTTTGTTTTGATTGTTTTTGCTTCTCTTTGACCCCCCAAGGCCCTTATACCCTTCTTGGATGCAATCATCAACTTATGGTACCATTTGTATGGCCCTAAGGGGTAGTCCAGAGGAATTTTGAATTGTATCAATTGTGGAATGTTGCTAATGTATTATTGTGAAAGGTATTTAAGTGACTTGATGGAGTAAATGTGACGTGGTGTTGAAGAGGAAGTGTAAAGTATAAACTTGGTGTGAAATGCTATCGATTTGTGATATCTTGGTTAATGTGTGGAATGTTTTGGTGTTGTTGGTATGGTAATGTAGTGAATTGTATTGTTGGAGGGTGAAATGACGTTATATGGCAGTCACGTAGCTCATTGTTATCTTATGCACTTGTAATATAGTTAATTGTTAGCGTGAGCTCCGTTATGTACTTGTGTTTTAGAGTAACACGTAAGGAACGAACTGAACTGTTGTATTCACATATTGGATTATTGTAGTCATATTGTGAAGATAAGGTATGTAAGGTTACTCTTTCCGTATCCTTTGGCAACACCTATTGTTCTTATTGTTGCCGCACTTGTTTCCATTTCGAAAAGTTCTAAAGTATCTCATTTCAGGTTTGTTATGAATTGTTATTCACATGTCTCTTATTCATTTACTAATGTTCCAAAGCTCCAATAATGTTATAACCACCAATGTATCAATCTCACAAAAGTAAAGGAATGAAGTAATGCATATATGTGTTTGTTTGAGTCTGGGTGGCAGCTTTAGGGGCAAAAGCCTAGCTCAAGCTGATCCCGAGATTATTGGATCTGGGGGCAGCTCAATGGGGCGTAAGCCTAGCTCAAGCCAAACCTGACAGGGGGCATCTCAAAGGGGCACATAAGCCTAGCTCGAGACGAACCTGCTTTATTGATTTATGGGTGGCAGCTCAAAGGGGCATATAAGCCTAACTAGAGACAATCCCAATGTTATGTTATGACCCACTGATCAGTTGGGGCCCGGGCACTATATGATATGATGATAATGATATGAACATAAAAGCAAAGAAAGTAATCAAAGCAATGTACATGGTTCCACACATACAGAACGGTGGTTTCTCTATATTGTTTATTCACTGGTATCTGATTACATTTAAGATCCTATATTTCATACAGTTTTTTATAGCCTTACATACTCAGTACATTCTTTCGTACTGACGTCCCTTGGGGGACTTACCTTACTTGCCGTAGGGACAGGTGCTAGTAGACCTCCACAGTAGGATACGGGTCATCTGCAGATTGTTGGTGAGCTCCAGGTTGATTCGGGGCTTTCCGAGTCACATGTGTATATTTATTTTGGCACTGTATAAAGGTTGTATAAAGCGGGGACTTGTCCCTACTTTAGGTTGGTTATGTGTCTGTCAGAGGCTTTGTAGACGTTGTAAGACGAATGAAGGAATGTATGTCCATTTTGACGTGGTGGCCCTAACGGCCAAGTGTCAAATCTATTGAATGTTTCTCCATGACTTCCGCCATTGGTATCTTGTATTTATATGTGATAGAATGTGGTTCACTCAGAGGCATACATATAAGAGTCCATGATCTTAGATTGGTTCTCTTGGGCCTTAACGGCTTCGGGTGCCAGTCCGCCTTAATGGGATTTGAGGTGTGACATATGGAGTCCACTAAATCTATAAACGACACCAACCGTTTTATGGATATGGAACAACGATACATTGCAATCTAAATGAGTAAATCTGTATTTTAATAAAAAAAAATTTCCGACGAATAAAACCAACAATTTGGGAGAATTTGAGTTGCTTTTCGATCTTAATTCTGATCTGGCCAACATAGATGAAGTAAAATTCGAATGAAGAAGAAAAAGTAGAATTTTCTTTAATTGTGAAATAGTAGAATGAGGAAGTAACTATTTTGAGAGAAATATGGGGTGATTGATATCCTATTTTTTTAAAAACGATTTACCTTTTTTTAGTAGTTAATGAGAGAAATATGGGGGTGATTGATATTCTATTTTTTTGTTTTAAAACTTCTATTAAATTTTATTTTTTTTAAAAAATTGTTATTAGTTGCAATCTAAGAAGTATTGCTATGACTTGTAGTATACAATCTAAGGTTGTATATTTCAATTTTTTTTCCCATATTAATAACCCAAATAAAGCTCAAATCAATACTAACGCTAACAGAAATATTCAATGAAAACACTAGGAATGATAATAATGTTGGATATCTATTATTTAGTTTTGCATAAATACATAACCTAAATTTATTTTTCTATTTAATATTTAGTCATATAATTAATAATTACTAGACTTATTTTAGCATGACTTAATATTTTAAAATTATGATTATTTTTATTATTACTTATTAATATGCACTATTTATTTTATATGATTTTATTATTATCTTTTGTTGAATATTTACTGTCATAACTCATATCATATTGTGTTGTTTTCTTAAGAAACACCTAAGATAGTTGTATCTTGCTAAGACTAAAGAAATATTTTAAGCACAAGTTAATTATACATTTGTATGAAGCTTTTAACGGAAAAAATTCAAAAAACCCGAGGTTGAAAAACCCAAATTTTATTGATTTTGTTTAGTTTATAGATTTAAAAACCCGACCCAAATGGTTTAGTTTGGTATTTTAAAAACCCAAACCAACCCGATCATGTACACCCCTAGTGAAAATATTTGCAGGTTGCATGCCAGTACTAAGATACTGAGGCCTGATAAAATTGGATTTCACCTTCTCTCAAATGAAGTGGCAATTGATATCGATGTGTCTAGTACGCTCATGAAACACTGGATTCACAGCTATTTGGATAGTTAACTTTCTGTCTGTAAAGACCAAGATTGGATTGGTAACTAAACAAATGCAATTCTTTAAGCAACCCTGCTAACCATACCAACTCTGCAACAAAAACTGTTAAGCTTCTATATTCAGCCTCAACAGAACTTTTGCTAATGGTTTGCTATTTCTTTGACTTTCAATAGATCAAAGAATCTCCAAGTTTAACCATGTAACCAGTGACTGACCTTCGTGTATTAGGACATGAAACCCAAACTTGTTCCCTTTTGAGTAAACTGCCAAGCCTTGGAGAGTTTTTGATATGTCTCACAATCCTAAGTGTTGCCTCCTAATCTGAGAGCTTAGGATGTTACATGAACTGACTTAGAACTTGCATACTAAAACAAATATCAGGTATGGTAATTGTCAAGTACAATAACTTACCAATTAACCTTTGATATGTTGTAACATCCTCCAATTAAAGATCACTAGAGTTACCAGTGTGTTGATCAAACTCCACACTAGTCAACTTGTGATTGAATTCTAAAGGAGTGCTCACTGCTTTAGCTCCACTTAGACCAGCCTCTGAAATAAGTTGCAATGCATACTTCCTTTGATTAAGCAAGATCCCATCTTTAAACTTCAAAACTTTAATTCCCAAGAAATATCTGAGACTTCCTAGGTCTTACATCTTGAAGTTCTCATGCAGTGTAGCTTTAGCTTCTTGGATCAAGTGGGAGTTATTTCTAGGGATCAAGAGAGCATCTACATACACCAAAATTACCACTAGAGCATTTCCCTTTTTTCTAATGAATAAAGAATGATCGTGAGCACTTTGAGAATAACCATCTGCCAATAGAGCCTCAGTAAGCTTGATGTTCCACCATCTAGATGCAAGTTTCAACCCATATAAACGACTTTCTTAGCTTGCACACTTTAGATTTCCATTATTGTTGAAAGCTAAGAGGAAGTTCCATATAAATATCTTCATTCAAATCACCTTGTAAGAAGGCATTACTGACATCTATTCGATAAAGATCCCAACCATGAGAAACTGTTAGGCTGAGAATAGTTCTGATAGTAACCATTTTTGCAACTAGAGAGAAGGTCTAATGATAATCAAGACCTTTCCTTTGAGTGTATCCTTTAGCAATCAACCTAACTTTGTATCTATCCACTACACCATTGGACTTATACTTGATCTTGTATACCTATTTTAACCAATTGCTTTCTCACCGGGAGGAAAATCTACAACTGTCCAAGTGTTGTTATCTTCTAAATCTTGGATTTCTTGTTGTATAACATTAATCTATTGTATGTCTTGAGAAGCTTCATAGAAAGAATGATGCTCCATAATTGCTGAAAAAGTATGTAGATAATTCTGATAACCTGTAGTCACATTATCATAACATACATGGTTAGTGATGGAATGAGGAGTGGCCTTCTTAGGTACAACATAATCTTTGATCCATATAGGAGGTTTGTAGGTTCTACTAGTCTTTCTTGGACCAGCATTTTCCAATTGTAATTTATCTGGACGAATTGGATCATCTCCAAGAACTAGTGTTGTTTCTTCATCTAATCTATTCTTGACATGAGGTACTTCTAACTCATCAACAGAGACTGAGTTTGGATCAGGACATTGGGTCGTAGGCTCACTAGATATAGATTGTGAGGTAGTGAGCTCTATAGTATCTACAAAATGCAGATCTGCTGTAGTATTGGATGCACAACAGATAGATCTTGATCTTGCATACCTGCATTGTCTAGAAAGGGTGAGTGTAAAGGAAAAGGACCCTCGTGTGACTGCATAACCTTAAAAGGAAACACTTCTTCTCTGAAAGTTATATCTCTACTGATGAACACATTTTTGTTGTCCAAATCATATAGCTTGTACCCCTTTTGTGTGATAGAGAACCCTAATAAGACAACTCTCTTTTCTCTAGCCTCAAACTTGTGATCACCTCTAGGTTATATACTACCAAAGAATAAGCAACCAAAAATCTTAATGTGTTCCAATTTAGGAAGTTTGCCAAACAACTGCTCATAAGGTTATTTTCCATCTAACACTGCAGAAGGCAGTCTATTAATCAGATAAACTATTGTTTGTACACAATCACCCCAAAATCTTCTAGGAATATGGGATTTCAACTTCAATTCTCTTCCCATTTCAAAAATATATCTATGTTTTCTCTGTTCAACACCATATTGTTGTGGTGTGTAGGGACAACTACTTTGATGTATAATGCCTAAAGATGACAATAAATCATTCATTTGGCTACTGAAAACTCAGTACAATTGTCTGATCTCAAAAACTTTTATTCCATAACCAAATTGATTACAAATCATGATATGAAACTTTTCAACATAACTATCACTTCCTTCTTAGATTGCAACAAAGAAATCTATGTAAACCTACTATAATCATCAACCATAGTCAAGAAATAGTACTTTCTATCATAAGTATAATGTTTGTGAGGTCCCCAAACATCCAAGTGAACAAGTTGAAACATTCTAGTAGATTTAGTAACACTACAGGGAAATTTGAGTCTACATTGCTTAGCTAAAGGACAAATCATACAATCTTCTTGCACTGTTTCATCAACATTATCTTCATAATGGAAATATGCTTCATTACTTTCATAGAGGTATGTCCCAACCTAAGATACCACAATCTCTATTCAGTTGACTTCTTTTCTTCAATGACATTTCCAACTACTGGTAGTACTTCATGCTTTAGAATGTAAAGACCTTCTTCTTCCTTACCAATCCCAATCACCTCTCCAGTAAAGAGAGCCTGTATTACATATAAGTCAGGATAAAAAGACACCATACAATTCAAATCCTTAAGCAGTTTAGAAAATGACAATAAATTGAATATAAAATCTGGTACATGAAGGACATTATTCAGCTTGTAATTTCCCATAATCATTGCACTTCCAATGTGTTCTACATGAATTTTATTTCCTATTGGCACCTGTACTTTATTATGTTGTGATGCTAATAAATTTCTACATTCATTCATAATTTTTTCACATTAGGTTATATGATGTGTTGCTCCAGAGTCAATAATCCACTTAACTTCATCACCACTAATATATTTAACTGCATCACCACTAAACATTCATTCAAAACATGCATACCTGCTGCAACATTAGCCTTACAACTTCCTGTAGGTCGAGGCACCATCATCTTGAGCACTTGATCATATTGTTCTCTTATGAAGTATCCTCCTGGGAAATAGAATTGAGATACTGATTCTCCTTCTTCAATCTTTCTTGAACTGGATGATTCAGTTGCAGTTGTTGAGATATTAGCATGAGGCAAGATCCCTACATTTGTGGACAATTTCTTCTTACTTTTAAAATCAGCTGGAAAACCTACGAATCTATAGCAATTCTCTTTCGTATGGCCTTTATATCCATAATTTTCACAAATTAAACCTAATTTCTTCCCCTGTGAGATTTTACCTTGAACCTTCCTAGCCTTGAAATTATGAGTTTGATTAAAGTGTCCGTGATTTCTGCTAGGTAACATTGTTAAAGGTTCTTTTCCTCCTTCCACTAGACCTAGTTTCCTCTAGCTTTCTTCCTGAACCGCCATTGCATAGTCTTGGTTTACACTAGGAACTGTTGAGCTAAGCAAGATAGAACTCTTCACTTATGCATAACTCTCATTCAAACCTATCAAAAATTGCAACAATCTCTGTTGCTTAACATGCTCAACATGAGAACTTGACTCCACACAATCGCACGAGTAAGAAGGCACCATGACAATTATATCATCCCACAGATCTCTAATTTTTGAGTAATAGACTGTTACAGAGTCTGTTCCTTAATTCATCATACTGATTTCCTTTCACAAATGAAAAATTCTAGTCAAGTTTGATTTATCAAACCTTTCTTTGAAATTGCTCCAAATCTTTCTTGAACTCGATGCATACATGATGCTCATCATCAGTTCATATGCTACTGCAGCACTAATCCATGATAATACAACTGCATCACATCTCTCCCATCTAATTGCCAAAACACCATTTACTAGCTCTTAGCACATGTGCCGTCAACAAATCCAAGTTTGTCTTTTTACTAGTAGTGCTAAATGCATCGACCTGCTCCACACTCCATAATTCTCTGGACCTGTGAGCTTCATAGGTATCAAGGCAACACATGGAGTATCGGATGCTTGTAAATGAAGAGGATGATTGTGATCCGTCTGTGGATCGACTTCTGCTTTTGTTCTCAGATCTCCAACCATTATAGAAGCTTTAATGATCTATCAATGGTGTCTTTTCAACCTACTAATACTCGATCGTAACAAACCGCTCTGATACCATAATATTTTTTTGTACTATCAGCTACTAAGAAAACAGAATTGGGAATTGCATTAACCAATACTAAGTTTTACATTCTTACTCAGCTAAAAATATCACAAGATACAAGATGCAAATGTAGTGTATAACTGCCTCTATTTATAGAGGATTTACACCGACCTTCTTCTACTTCTAACTGATACACGTGATAATCACATGCTCACTCTAACAACCTCTAATAGAAAATAACAACTTGACAGTGACAGCTTGACATAGTGACAACTTGGCATATCTCTCTGTAACTCAATAATTAAGAATAGTTATCCATAATTATTTTTAGGTGAATTGATGATGTAAAATATTTCATGCAGTATTGGTGCACGGAAATCAAATTTGGAAAGCAAAGGCATGAGTAACGCACTACATTGTTACAGGATAAAATTTACACTGTTTAGGTTGCAATTCCTGTATACTCATTCCTACATAATTTGTTCCGAAGATTTTTCTCTCATTGTTTCTTGTTCATTTTTGTGGCATATTCCACGTTGTTACAAAAAGATAATTTTTACATTATTTCTTGTTCGATTTTTTCCAAAGATTTTTCTCTCATTTTTTCTTTTTTGATTTTTTTCCTTTTACATAATTTCCCAATTGTACAAATGATAAATGTTGCATTGATCTTCATTGGTTCTTATTTCTAAATAATTGATATTATATTTTATTATATCTCACGAAAAAAAACAAATTTGCTTCCTTTTAGTAGGACGTTCTATAATGTACCTTTATGATTTCAAGTAAGTTCATCTTACAAGAAATAAAATAAATAACTAGGTCTTATATGCAATATCAAAATAATCAACGTGACAACAATTTTCGCATGAAACATACTTAATGTATAGTTATACTAAATACTGAGTAATTTAAACCAAAAAAAATACTGAGTAATTGAGTCAAACATATAATGTATATGTTGGTATACATAGCGTTTCTAGGTAAAAAGAAAAAGGTAAATGCGATACCCGTTTTGTAGTTAATATCGTGGACACATCTTATGGTCCTTCCGTCCCATATTAATTACTTGTCATATTTCACTTCTTGAAAGTCAATCTATGTGAATTTAAACTAGCATTTTAAGATATATTTTATCTTCAAACTAACACGAGATAGAGGAAATATATTATATTGTCTAAATATTACACGTCAATGCATAAAACATAATTTTATTATAATGAGTACTTCATATGATAATAAAAACATGTCTTTAATTTGTAACTGGAAATCAGATTATTTATTTTATACTACATCCATAATGGATTGGAAAAAAGAGATGGGTTAAGCTTGAAAGAACTAGTTAATAGTTAATTGACCTTGGAGAATGATATAGACCTTGAATTAGGGTAGAATTAGTGGGTTTTGAATTCCCAAAGATATTTATTTAAAGAGTAATTGATTAATTACTCTTATGATTGTTTGATATTTAGATGATTGATCATTCCGAAGCATGCAGAAAGGGAAGGAGCATCCTTGATATGGCTTGTTGCTTCAAAAAGCTTGGCATCCAGGTAGGCAAGGTTATTGAGTAGAAGACTGTGTTATTTCATATCTTTATAATTTAGAATTGATGGGAGAAAGCATGTCTAGGCTTGCGGACATGGAGTTGAGGTGGATAAAGACATAAGAACTTTACTTTAATCGCGAAAACTATGTCATTGATTGATTATGTGATATTTATGATATTATGTGTTATGCGCCCGAAAGGGGATTGTTATAAATGAAGTATGTGGACATGATGTTTCTTAGTTGTTCTAGTGATGGACCTAGTTGAGTTATAAAGGTAATAAATTGCATATTGTGCCATGATAATGCTGAGGCATAAGAGAAAGATGACTTGAATTATTGTGAGCATTGTATTATGTGGAGAGAGGTATAGAATAATGATAGGCTTGAATGTGCTAGTTATAGGTGGTGATGTTAGAACCCAAGTTGTGGTATTTGAGGAGATAGTGGTAATTGAATAATTAATGAGTAATGAAGGCTCCAATAGTGACTTGTATGCGTAAGTGTTGCATTGTGATTTATTTTATGACATTCTTGATCTGGTATTGATAAACATACTTTATCTATTAGATTCCCATGAGAGGCTAAATTGGTGATAATGATGATTTATTGAGTTGTGCTTAAGAGAGGCTTGTTTGATAATGATAACTCCTTGAATTGATGCCATGAATGGCTTATTGATAATCATGATGAATTGTTTAAATAATGCCCATGAGAGGCTAAAATATTGATAAATGAAAGATCTTGATCCATAATGATAATGTGATTGAAAAGAATGCCTTGAGTAAAGAAGACTTGTGATATACCTTCATACAGGTTGAAAAATGAAAGATGAATATCTATCAAGAACTGAAAAGTGGAAAGATTGTTAGTAGCAATGTGGCCGACGTTAAATTCTGGTATTTCTACCTTATTATTTCTCAAGCAATGTGGCCGATGCTAAATTTTGGTATTGCTACCTTATTGATTTCTTAAGCAATGTGGCCGACGTTAAATTTTTGTAGTGCTGTAAGACATAATTGGATCGGGTGCCACGAGCCGGCATGGTAATATTAATAATAAAGGAATTGATAATGAAGTATTCTAAAGTGATGAATCCAATAAATAATCCCAAAGAAATGATCTCGAAGTTCCAATAATTGAATTAATCCTTCTCCAAGAGTATTTATAAGGTTTGGTAATGAGACTTGAGTTCTCTTGTCTGTTTTAGTAAGATGTTAGTTGACTTGTATTCCCTACTTGATTGTATCCTTGAGATTGATTGTGTGACATGTACTTTGAAAAGTGAAACTTCGTGATTACTTGCTATATGTTGGTCTACTTGCTTCATTTATACTTGTTGTAATTGTGGATTATTCGATTACCTAGTTATTATTCTTTAATGTTATAAGAGAGTGCTTGGTTGCTAGTCCGAGAGTTAAGTGTGAGTTGTCTATGATTACTGGGTTGATCCTATAGATGTGGGTAATGGAAGAGGTAATGTGAATAAAAGGGTGATAGTGATCATTTAGTGTTGGATTGTGGTGGATGGTGTGAATTAGTGAGGCTAGACTATGCTAGTGGTGAATATAATCTCATTAATAGAGTTGGGAAATTATAAATTATATTGGTAAAGTGTTATAATGATATTACAACCTTAGTAGAATTATACTTTATTTAAGATGTCATGATTTCTTTTCTTTGATTCTATTTTATGATTATGTGGACTAGCACTGGTCGGCCGATGATGCCTACCAGTACGTGTGTTTGTACTGACCCTACTCTTCTACATCCCTTATTGGGGTGTAGACTGAATGCAGGTTAGTTTGCAGTTACTAGATGGATGGTGATATTCAACACTAACTTCTGCACTTCCTTCCTGGCAGATGTTGGAGTTTTTGTGTTATTTATTTTATTGTCAGTCTGTTCTGTAATAGGTAGCTCTTGTACATGTCTGACCAGGTCTTGGGGTAGTGAAGGACAATTGCAAGAAGTTTTTGAAAAGTTTATTTATTGGTATTTAATTTACTTTGTTATATTTAATTTAGTATTCTCTTAAAAACAGAAGTCTTCCGTGTATTTTTGATTGGTTAATAAGGGTTCTCCTAGCTACTTAGGATAGCATAGGTGCCCGCACAGTCCGTTAGTTTGGGTCATGAAAGTTGGTATTAGAGCATTAGGTTCACCGGTCCCACAAGTACAAGAGCAATGTCAAGTGGAGTTCCGTGGATTGGTTTGTAGGGCCCCACACCCAATCTTCGATAGGCTATATGGCATGTAGAAGTCGTTCCCTTTTTTTTCTGTCCATTGTGCCGTACTAATCTTTGACTATTGGGTTGGATCCAATTGGCATTTAGATGATTCCAATTGGTATCTCAATAAAGCTTAATTAGAATCTAGTTGATTCCAATTGGTATCTTAGTGAATTTGCATTGGAATTTAGTATCTGTTAATAATGGATAAGGGTTAATATCATTATATGAAAACGTATTAAAGTAGTGAACTTATTTGGTTTCCTGTTGTTTGATATTTGGCTGAACTTGAATTGTTAAACTGTATGATTATTGTGAAGTATTTTTGTTTGAATTGTGGTGAAATAAATTGACTAAGTTGCTTTTGTTGAAAATTGTAATGGAACTATGTGATCTTGTTGTTGTGAAATTAATAAATTCTTTGGTGCTTCCTTGTTCTTGATACTATTGTTATGCTGATGAAATTGATGACATGAGAATTGAGAGGATGATATAAAGACATGATGTCAAGGGAAGATAATAAAAAAGACATGAACAAAAGACTGAGGTGATATGTGTTTCCCTTAATGATAGGCTCTTGTAATTGATATTGTGAATGAATTCAATTGTATGATTCAATTATTTGATATTGTGAATGGATTCTTGTGTGGTCCAGTTATTTGATATTATATGTGGATCCTTGTGTTGTCCAGTTATTGTGACTTTATTTGGATTCTTTTGCAATCCTATTATTTGAAATTTTAATTAGTTCCTTGTGAGGACTGGCTAAGTGATATTATCTTTGAGTTCCTTGTATGAACTAACTTTTAAGGTTTGACAAAATAATGAGTTTTAGATAAAAGTGGCAAAATATAGTGGAGGTTGTTGATACCTAAGGAATTTGATTAATAACTTATCTGAAATGTGATATTGGTAATGAGACTGTTAATGACCTGTAATCGGTGATGTTGTTTGACTTTGCTAGTATGCTTATTATATAGGGATCAATTTCGAAGTGGTTAAGAGTTAGTGAAGACTGTAATAAAAATGTTGTAAGGTAGAAAGAAGAATGACATTGTATACCTTAGCTTGGTGTTGGTGATGGATGGTAATTGGGCTTGACAATGAAGGTTTTGTCGTGTGATAAGTATTGAAGTTAGTGATTGCCTGGGCATAAGTTTTAGTTGTGGATTGGTGTACTAAGGGAGGCCTTGAGAAGATAAGTTGATTGTTGACTTGGTCTTGTGATTGAATTGTGCACTTGAAAATAGTTAAGTGCATTGACTTAAAATATTAACTAGTGACTTGAAAATGGTTAAGTGTAGTGACTTGAAATGTGAATTAGTTACTTGAAAATGGTTAAGGGCAGTGACTTGAAATGTAAATTAGTGACTTGAAAATAGTTAAGTGTAGTTAGTTGAAATGTGTACTAATGACTTGAGAATGGATAAGGTAGTGACTTGAAATTATAAACTAATGACTTGAAAATGGTTAAGTGTTAAGTGTAGTTATTTGAAATGTGAATTAGTGACTTGAAAATGATTAAGTGTAGTTACTTGAAATGTGAATTAGTTACTTGAAAAGGGTTAAGGGTAGTGACTAGAAATGTGAACTAGTGACTTAGAAAATTATTAAGTGTAGTCACTTATAAATGAGTACTAATAACCTGAAAATGGTCAAGTGTAATCATATCAAAATTATAATTAGTAACTTGAAAATAGTTAAGATCGCCACTTGAAAATGTGAGTTTGTAACTTGAAAATGGTTAAGTGCATTGACTGGAAATGTAAATTAGTGACTTGAAAATGGCTAAGTGTAGAGACTTGAAATGTGAATTATTTACTTGAAAATGGTTAAGGGTTGTGACTTGAAATATAAATTAGTGACTTAAAAATGGTTAAGTATAATTATTTGAAATGTGTACTAATGACTTGGAAATGGATAAGGTAGTGACTTGAAAATGTGAACTAATGACTTGAAAATGGTTAAGTGTAGTTACTTGAAATGTGTACTAATGACTTTAAAATGGTTAAGGTAGTGACTTGACATGAGAATTAGTGACTTGAAAATGATTAAGTGTAGTGACTTAAAATGTGAATTAGTGACTTGAAAATGATTCAGTGTCGTTAATTGAAATGTGAATTAGTTACTTGAAAAGGGTTAAGGATAGTGACTTGAAATGTGAACTAGTGACTTAGAAAATGATTAAGTGTAGTCACTTGTAAATGTGTACTAATAACTTGAAAATGGTCAAGTGTAGTCACATAAAAATTAGAACTAGTAACTTGAAAATGGTTAAGATAGCCACTTGAAAATGTGAATTTGTAACTTTAAAATGGTTAAGTGCGTTGACTTGAAAAGTGAATTAGTGACTTGAAAATGGTTAAGGTAGTGACTTGAAATGAGAATTAGTGACTTGAAAATGGTTAAGTGTAGTAACTTAAAATGTGAATTAGTGACTTGAAAATGATTCAGTGTAGTTAATTGAAATGTGAATTAGTTACTTGAAAAGGGTTAAGGGTAGTGACTTGAAATGTGAACTAGTGACTTAGAAAATGATTAAGTGTAGTCACTTGTAAATGTGTACTAATAACTTGAAAATGGTCAAGTGTAGTCACATAAAAAATAGAACTAGTAACTTGAAAATGGTTAAGCTAGCCACTTGAAAATGTGAATTTGTAACTTTAAAATGGTTAAGTGCATTGACTTGAAAAGTGAATTAGTGACTTCAAAATGATTAAGTGTAGTGACTTGATATGTGAATTGTTTAATTGAAAATGGTTAAGGGTTGTGACTTGAAATTTAATTAGTGACTTAAAAATGTTTGTGTAGTTTCTTGAAATGTGTACTAATGACTTTAAAATGGATAAGGTAGTCACTTGAAAATGGTTAAGGGTAGTGACAAGAAATGTGAATTAGTGACTTGAAAATGGTTAAGTGTAGTTAATTGAAATGTGTACTAATGTCTTAAAAATGATTAAGTTTAGTGACTTGAAATGTGAATTAGTGACTTGAAAATGATTAACTGTAATAACTTGAAATGTGAATCAGTTACTTGAAAATGGTTAAGGGTAGTAACTTGAAATGTAAACTAGTAACTCAGAAATCAGTTTAGTATGTGTACTAATAAATTGAAAAAGGTTAAGTGTAGTCACTTGAAAATGTGAACTAGATACTTGAAAATGGTTAATGGTAGTGACTTGAAATTTAAATTAGCGACTTGAAAATAGTTAAGTGTAGTTATTTGAAATGTGTACTAATGACTTGAAAATGGATAAGTTAGTGACAAACTAATGACTTGAAAATGGATAAGTGTAGTTATTTGAAATATGAATTAGTGACTTTAAAATGATTAAGTGTAATTACTTGAAATGTGTACTAATGACTTTAAAATGGATAAGGTTGTCACTTGAAAATGGTTTAAGGGTAGTGACATTAAATGTGAATTAGTGACTTGAAAATGGTTAAGTGTAGTTAATTGAAATGTGTACTAATGTCTTAAAAATGATTAAGTGTAGTGATTCAAAATGTGAATTAGTGACTTGAAAATGATTAAGTGTAGTGACTTGAAATGTGAATCAGTTACTTGAAAATTGTTAAGGGTAGTGACTTGAAATGTAAACTAGTGACTTAGAAATCGGTAAAGTATGTGTACTAATAAATTGAAAATGGTTAAGTGTAGTCACTTGAAAATGTGAACTAGATACTTGAAAATTTTTAAGGGTAGTGACTTGAAATGTAAATTAGTGACTTGAAAATAGTTAAGTGTAGTTATTTGAAATGTGTACTAATGACTTGAAAATGGATAAGGTAATGACTTGAAAATATAAACTAATGACTTGAAAATGGATAAGTGTAGTTATTTGAAATGTGAATTAGTGACTTTAAAATGATTAAGTGTAGTTACTTGAAATGTGAATTAGTTACTTGAAAAGGGTTAAGGGTAGTGACTTGAAATGTAAACTATTGACTTAGAAAATGATTAAGTGTAGTCACTTGTAAATGAGTACTAATAACTTGAAAATGATCAAGTGTAGTTATATCAAAATTATAATTAGTAACTTGAAAATAGTTAAGATCGCCACTTGAAAATGTGAGTTTGTAACTTGAAAATGGTTAAGTGCATTGACTGGAAATGTAAATTAGTGACTTGAAAATGGCTAAGTGTAGAGACTTGAAATGTGAATTATTTACTTGAAAATGGTTAAGGGTTGTGACTTGAAATATAAATTAGTGACTTAAAAATGGTTAAGTATAATTATTTGAAATGTGTACTAATGACTTGGAAATGGATAAGGTAGTGACTTGAAAATGTGAACTAATGACTTGAAAATGGTTAAGTGTAGTTACTTGAAATGTGTACTAATGACTTTAAAATGGTTAAGGTAGTGACTTGACATGAGAATTAGTGACTTGAAAATGATTAAGTGTAGTGACTTAAAATGTGAATTAGTGACTTGAAAATGATTCAGTGTCGTTAATTGAAATGTGAATTAGTTACTTGAAAAGGGTTAAGGGTAGTGACTTGAAATGTGAACTAGTGACTTAGAAAATGATTAAGTGTAGTCACTTGTAAATGTGTACTAATAACTTGAAAATGGTCAAGTGTAGTCACATAAAAATTAGAACTAGTAACTTGAAAATGGTTAAGATAGCCACTTGAAAATGTGAATTTGTAACTTTAAAATGGTTAAGTGCGTTGACTTGAAAAGTGAATTAGTGACTTGAAAATGGTTAAGGTAGTGACTTGAAATGAGAATTAGTGACTTGAAAATGGTTAAGTGTAGTAACTTAAAATGTGAATTAGTGACTTGAAAATGATTCAGTGTAGTTAATTGAAATGTGAATTAGTTACTTGAAAAGGGTTAAGGGTAGTGACTTGAAATGTGAACTAGTGACTTAGAAAATGATTAAGTGTAGTCACTTGTAAATGTGTACTAATAACTTGAAAATGGTCAAGTGTAGTCACATAAAAAATAGAACTAGTAACTTGAAAATGGTTAAGCTAGCCACTTGAAAATGTGAATTTGTAACTTTAAAATGGTTAAGTGCATTGACTTGAAAAGTGAATTAGTGACTTCAAAATGATTAAGTGTAGTGACTTGATATGTGAATTGTTTAATTGAAAATGGTTAAGGGTTGTGACTTGAAATTTAATTAGTGACTTAAAAATGTTTGTGTAGTTTCTTGAAATGTGTACTAATGACTTTAAAATGGATAAGGTAGTCACTTGAAAATGGTTAAGGGTAGTGACAAGAAATGTGAATTAGTGACTTGAAAATGGTTAAGTGTAGTTAATTGAAATGTGTACTAATGTCTTAAAAATGATTAAGTTTAGTGACTTGAAATGTGAATTAGTGACTTGAAAATGATTAACTGTAATAACTTGAAATGTGAATCAGTTACTTGAAAATGGTTAAGGGTAGTAACTTGAAATGTAAACTAGTAACTCAGAAATCAGTTTAGTATGTGTACTAATAAATTGAAAAAGGTTAAGTGTAGTCACTTGAAAATGTGAACTAGATACTTGAAAATGGTTAATGGTAGTGACTTGAAATTTAAATTAGCGACTTGAAAATAGTTAAGTGTAGTTATTTGAAATGTGTACTAATGACTTGAAAATGGATAAGTTAGTGACAAACTAATGACTTGAAAATGGATAAGTGTAGTTATTTGAAATATGAATTAGTGACTTTAAAATGATTAAGTGTAATTACTTGAAATGTGTACTAATGACTTTAAAATGGATAAGGTTGTCACTTGAAAATGGTTTAAGGGTAGTGACATTAAATGTGAATTAGTGACTTGAAAATGGTTAAGTGTAGTTAATTGAAATGTGTACTAATGTCTTAAAAATGATTAAGTGTAGTGATTCAAAATGTGAATTAGTGACTTGAAAATGATTAAGTGTAGTGACTTGAAATGTGAATCAGTTACTTGAAAATTGTTAAGGGTAGTGACTTGAAATGTAAACTAGTGACTTAGAAATCGGTAAAGTATGTGTACTAATAAATTGAAAATGGTTAAGTGTAGTCACTTGAAAATGTGAACTAGATACTTGAAAATTTTTAAGGGTAGTGACTTGAAATGTAAATTAGTGACTTGAAAATAGTTAAGTGTAGTTATTTGAAATGTGTACTAATGACTTGAAAATGGATAAGGTAATGACTTGAAAATATAAACTAATGACTTGAAAATGGATAAGTGTAGTTATTTGAAATGTGAATTAGTGACTTTAAAATGATTAAGTGTAGTTACTTGAAATGTGAATTAGTTACTTGAAAAGGGTTAAGGGTAGTGACTTGAAATGTAAACTATTGACTTAGAAAATGATTAAGTGTAGTCACTTGTAAATGAGTACTAATAACTTGAAAATGATCAAGTGTAGTTATATCAAAATTATAATTAGTAACTTGAAAATAGTTAAGATCGCCACTTGAAAATGTGAGTTTGTAACTTGAAAATGGTTAAGTGCATTGACTGGAAATGTAAATTAGTGACTTGAAAATGGCTAAGTGTAGAGACTTGAAATGTGAATTATTTACTTGAAAATGGTTAAGGGTTGTGACTTGAAATATAAATTAGTGACTTAAAAATGGTTAAGTATAATTATTTGAAATGTGTACTAATGACTTGGAAATGGATAAGGTAGTGACTTGAAAATGTGAACTAATGACTTGAAAATGGTTAAGTGTAGTTACTTGAAATGTGTACTAATGACTTTAAAATGGTTAAGGTAGTGACTTGACATGAGAATTAGTGACTTGAAAATGATTAAGTGTAGTGACTTAAAATGTGAATTAGTGACTTGAAAATGATTCAGTGTCGTTAATTGAAATGTGAATTAGTTACTTGAAAAGGGTTAAGGGTAGTGACTTGAAATGTGAACTAGTGACTTAGAAAATGATTAAGTGTAGTCACTTGTAAATGTGTACTAATAACTTGAAAATGGTCAAGTGTAGTCACATAAAAATTAGAACTAGTAACTTGAAAATGGTTAAGATAGCCACTTGAAAATGTGAATTTGTAACTTTAAAATGGTTAAGTGCATTGACTTGAAAAGTGAATTAGTGACTTCAAAATGATTAAGTGTAGTGACTTGATATGTGAATTGTTTAATTGAAAATGGTTAAGGGTTGTGACTTGAAATTTAATTAGTGACTTAAAAATGTTTGTGTAGTTTCTTGAAATGTGTACTAATGACTTTAAAATGGATAAGGTAGTCACTTGAAAATGGTTAAGGGTAGTGACAAGAAATGTGAATTAGTGACTTGAAAATGGTTAAGTGTAGTTAATTGAAATGTGTACTAATGTCTTAAAAATGATTAAGTTTAGTGACTTGAAATGTGAATTAGTGACTTGAAAATGATTAACTGTAATAACTTGAAATGTGAATCAGTTACTTGAAAATGGTTAAGGGTAGTAACTTGAAATGTAAACTAGTAACTCAGAAATCAGTTTAGTATGTGTACTAATAAATTGAAAAAGGTTAAGTGTAGTCACTTGAAAATGTGAACTAGATACTTGAAAATGGTTAATGGTAGTGACTTGAAATTTAAATTAGCGACTTGAAAATAGTTAAGTGTAGTTATTTGAAATGTGTACTAATGACTTGAAAATGGATAAGTTAGTGACAAACCAATGACTTGAAAATGGATAAGTGTAGTTATTTGAAATATGAATTAGTGACTTTAAAATGATTAAGTGTAATTACTTGAAATGTGTACTAATGACTTTAAAATGGATAAGGTTGTCACTTGAAAATGGTTTAAGGGTAGTGACATTAAATGTGAATTAGTGACTTGAAAATGGTTAAGTGTAGTTAATTGAAATGTGTACTAATGTCTTAAAAATGATTAAGTGTAGTGATTCAAAATGTGAATTAGTGACTTGAAAATGATTAAGTGTAGTGACTTGAAATGTGAATCAGTTACTTGAAAATTGTTAAGGGTAGTGACTTGAAATGTAAACTAGTGACTTAGAAATCGGTAAAGTATGTGTACTAATAAATTGAAAATGGTTAAGTGTAGTCACTTGAAAATGTGAACTAGATACTTGAAAATTTTTAAGGGTAGTGACTTGAAATGTAAATTAGTGACTTGAAAATAGTTAAGTGTAGTTATTTGAAATGTGTACTAATGACTTGAAAATGGATAAGGTAATGACTTGAAAATATAAACTAATGACTTGAAAATGGATAAGTGTAGTTATTTGAAATGTGAATTAGTGACTTTAAAATGATTAAGTGTAGTTACTTGAAATGTGAATTAGTTACTTGAAAAGGGTTAAGGGTAGTGACTTGAAATGTAAACTATTGACTTAGAAAATGATTAAGTGTAGTCACTTGTAAATGAGTACTAATAACTTGAAAATGATCAAGTGTAGTTATATAAAAATTATAATTAGTAACTTGAAAATAGTTAAGATCGCCACTTGAAAATGTGAGTTTGTAACTTGAAAATGGTTAAGTGCATTGACTGGAAATGTAAATTAGTGACTTGAAAATGGCTAAGTGTAGAGACTTGAAATGTGAATTATTTACTTGAAAATGGTTAAGGGTTGTGACTTGAAATATAAATTAGTGACTTAAAAATGGTTAAGTATAATTATTTGAAATGTGTACTAATGACTTGGAAATGGATAAGGTAGTGACTTGAAAATGTGAACTAATGACTTGAAAATGGTTAAGTGTAGTTACTTGAAATGTGTACTAATGACTTTAAAATGGTTAAGGTAGTGACTTGAAATGAGAATTAGTGACTTGAAAATGATTCAGTGTCGTTAATTGAAATGTGAATTAGTTACTTGAAAAAGGTTAAGGGTAGTGACTTGAAATATGAACTAGTGATTTAGAAAATGATTAAGTGTAGTCACTTGTAAATGTGTACTAATAACTTGAAAATGGTCAAGTGTAGTCACATAAAACTTAGAACTATTAACTTGAAAATGGTTAAGATAGCCACTTGAAAATCTGAATTTGTAACTTGAAAATGGTTAAGTGCGTTGACTTGAAAAGTGAATTAGTGACTTTAAAATGATTAAGTGTAGTGACTTGATATGTGAATTGTTTACTTGAAAATGGTTAAGGGTTGTGACTTGAAATGTAAATTAGTGACTTAAAAATGGTTATGTGTAATTACTTGAAATGTGTACTATTGACTTTAAAATGGACAAGGTAGTCACTTAAAAATGGTTAAGGGTAGTGACATGAAATGTGAAAAGTGACTTGAAAATGGTTAAGTGTAGTTAATTGAAATGTGCGCTAATGTCTTAAAAATGATTAGGTGTAGTGAATGTGAATTTGTGACTTGAAAATGCTTAAGTGTAGTAACTTGATATGTGAACTAGTTACTTGAAAATGGTTAAGGGTAGTGACTTGAAATGTAAATTAGTGACTCAGAAATCGGTTAACTGTGTGTACTAATAAATTGAATATGATTAAGTGTAGTCACTTGAAAATGTGGACTAGATACTTGAAAATGGTTAAGGGTAGTTACTTGAAATGTAAATTAGAGACTTGAAAATAGTTATGTGTAGTTATTTGAAATGTGTACTAATGACTTGAAAATGGATAAGGTAGTGACTTGTAAATATAAACTAATGACTTGAAAATGGATAAGTGTAATTATTTGAAATGTGAATTAGTGACTTTAAAATGATTAAGTGTAGTTAATTGAAATGTGAATTAGTTGCTTGAAAAGGGTAAAGGATAGTGACTTGAAATGTGAACTAGTGACTTTAGAAAATGATTAAGTGTAGTCACTTGTAAATGAGTACTAATAACTTGAAAATGGTCAAGTGTAGTCATATAAAAATTAGAACTAGTGACTTGAAAATAGTTAAGATCGCCACTTGAAAATGTGAATTTGTAACTTGTTAATGGTTAAGTGCATTGAATTGAAATGTGAATTAGTGACTTGATAATGGTTAAGTGTAGTGACTTGAAAGTTGAATTATTTACTTGAAAATGGTTAAGGGTTGTGACTTGAAATATAAATTAGTGACTTAAAAATAGTTAAGTATAATTACTTGAAATGTGTACTAATGACTTGAAAATGGATAAGGAAGTGACTTGAAAATGTAAACTAATTACTTGAAAATGGTGAAGTGTAGTTACTTGAAATGTGTACTAATAACTTTAAAATGGTTAAAGGAGTGAATTGAAATTAGAATTGGTGAGTTGAAAATGATTAAGTGTAGCTACTTGAAATGTTAATTAGTGACTTAAAAATTGTTAAGTGTAATTACTTGAAATGTGTACTAATGACTTTAAAATGGATAACGTAGTGACTTGAAAATGGTTAACTGTAGTTACTTGAAATGTGTACTAATAAATTGAAAATGGTTAAGTGTAGTCACTTGAAAATGTGAACTAGATACTTGAAAATTTTTAAGGGTAGTGACTTGAAATGTAAATTAGTGACTTGAAAATAGTTAAGTGTAGTTATTTGAAATGTGTACTAATGACTTGAAAATGGATAAGGTAATGACTTGAAAATATAAACTAATGACTTGAAAATGGATAAGTGTAGTTATTTGAAATGTGAATTAGTGACTTTAAAATGATTAAGTGTAGTTACTTGAAATGTGAATTAGTTACTTGAAAAGGGTTAAGGGTAGTGACTTGAAATGTAAACTATTGACTTAGAAAATGATTAAGTGTAGTCACTTGTAAATGAGTACTAATAACTTGAAAATGATCAAGTGTAGTTATATAAAAATTATAATTAGTAACTTGAAAATAGTTAAGATCGCCACTTGAAAATGTGAGTTTGTAACTTGAAAATGGTTAAGTGCATTGACTGGAAATGTAAATTAGTGACTTGAAAATGGCTAAGTGTAGAGACTTGAAATGTGAATTATTTACTTGAAAATGGTTAAGGGTTGTGACTTGAAATATAAATTAGTGACTTAAAAATGGTTAAGTATAATTATTTGAAATGTGTACTAATGACTTGGAAATGGATAAGGTAGTGACTTGAAAATGTGAACTAATGACTTGAAAATGGTTAAGTGTAGTTACTTGAAATGTGTACTAATGACTTTAAAATGGTTAAGGTAGTGACTTGACATGAGAATTAGTGACTTGAAAATGATTAAGTGTAGTGACTTAAAATGTGAATTAGTGACTTGAAAATGATTCAGTGTCGTTAATTGAAATGTGAATTAGTTACTTGAAAAGGGTTAAGGGTAGTGACTTGAAATGTGAACTAGTGACTTAGAAAATGATTAAGTGTAGTCACTTGTAAATGTGTACTAATAACTTGAAAATGGTCAAGTGTAGTCACATAAAAATTAGAACTAGTAACTTGAAAATGGTTAAGATAGCCACTTGAAAATGTGAATTTGTAACTTTAAAATGGTTAAGTGCATTGACTTGAAAAGTGAATTAGTGACTTCAAAATGATTAAGTGTAGTGACTTGATATGTGAATTGTTTAATTGAAAATGGTTAAGGGTTGTGACTTGAAATTTAATTAGTGACTTAAAAATGTTTGTGTAGTTTCTTGAAATGTGTACTAATGACTTTAAAATGGATAAGGTAGTCACTTGAAAATGGTTAAGGGTAGTGACAAGAAATGTGAATTAGTGACTTGAAAATGGTTAAGTGTAGTTAATTGAAATGTGTACTAATGTCTTAAAAATGATTAAGTTTAGTGACTTGAAATGTGAATTAGTGACTTGAAAATGATTAACTGTAATAACTTGAAATGTGAATCAGTTACTTGAAAATGGTTAAGGGTAGTAACTTGAAATGTAAACTAGTAACTCAGAAATCAGTTTAGTATGTGTACTAATAAATTGAAAAAGGTTAAGTGTAGTCACTTGAAAATGTGAACTAGATACTTGAAAATGGTTAATGGTAGTGACTTGAAATTTAAATTAGCGACTTGAAAATAGTTAAGTGTAGTTATTTGAAATGTGTACTAATGACTTGAAAATGGATAAGTTAGTGACAAACTAATGACTTGAAAATGGATAAGTGTAGTTATTTGAAATATGAATTAGTGACTTTAAAATGATTAAGTGTAATTACTTGAAATGTGTACTAATGACTTTAAAATGGATAAGGTTGTCACTTGAAAATGGTTTAAGGGTAGTGACATTAAATGTGAATTAGTGACTTGAAAATGGTTAAGTGTAGTTAATTGAAATGTGTACTAATGTCTTAAAAATGATTAAGTGTAGTGATTCAAAATGTGAATTAGTGACTTGAAAATGATTAAGTGTAGTGACTTGAAATGTGAATCAGTTACTTGAAAATTGTTAAGGGTAGTGACTTGAAATGTAAACTAGTGACTTAGAAATCGGTAAAGTATGTGTACTAATAAATTGAAAATGGTTAAGTGTAGTCACTTGAAAATGTGAACTAGATACTTGAAAATTTTTAAGGGTAGTGACTTGAAATGTAAATTAGTGACTTGAAAATAGTTAAGTGTAGTTATTTGAAATGTGTACTAATGACTTGAAAATGGATAAGGTAATGACTTGAAAATATAAACTAATGACTTGAAAATGGATAAGTGTAGTTATTTGAAATGTGAATTAGTGACTTTAAAATGATTAAGTGTAGTTACTTGAAATGTGAATTAGTTACTTGAAAAGGGTTAAGGGTAGTGACTTGAAATGTAAACTATTGACTTAGAAAATGATTAAGTGTAGTCACTTGTAAATGAGTACTAATAACTTGAAAATGATCAAGTGTAGTTATATAAAAATTATAATTAGTAACTTGAAAATAGTTAAGATCGCCACTTGAAAATGTGAGTTTGTAACTTGAAAATGGTTAAGTGCATTGACTGGAAATGTAAATTAGTGACTTGAAAATGGCTAAGTGTAGAGACTTGAAATGTGAATTATTTACTTGAAAATGGTTAAGGGTTGTGACTTGAAATATAAATTAGTGACTTAAAAATGGTTAAGTATAATTATTTGAAATGTGTACTAATGACTTGGAAATGGATAAGGTAGTGACTTGAAAATGTGAACTAATGACTTGAAAATGGTTAAGTGTAGTTACTTGAAATGTGTACTAATGACTTTAAAATGGTTAAGGTAGTGACTTGAAATGAGAATTAGTGACTTGAAAATGATTCAGTGTCGTTAATTGAAATGTGAATTAGTTACTTGAAAAAGGTTAAGGGTAGTGACTTGAAATATGAACTAGTGATTTAGAAAATGATTAAGTGTAGTCACTTGTAAATGTGTACTAATAACTTGAAAATGGTCAAGTGTAGTCACATAAAACTTAGAACTATTAACTTGAAAATGGTTAAGATAGCCACTTGAAAATCTGAATTTGTAACTTGAAAATGGTTAAGTGCGTTGACTTGAAAAGTGAATTAGTGACTTTAAAATGATTAAGTGTAGTGACTTGATATGTGAATTGTTTACTTGAAAATGGTTAAGGGTTGTGACTTGAAATGTAAATTAGTGACTTAAAAATGGTTATGTGTAATTACTTGAAATGTGTACTATTGACTTTAAAATGGACAAGGTAGTCACTTAAAAATGGTTAAGGGTAGTGACATGAAATGTGAAAAGTGACTTGAAAATGGTTAAGTGTAGTTAATTGAAATGTGCGCTAATGTCTTAAAAATGATTAGGTGTAGTGAATGTGAATTTGTGACTTGAAAATGCTTAAGTGTAGTAACTTGATATGTGAACTAGTTACTTGAAAATGGTTAAGGGTAGTGACTTGAAATGTAAATTAGTGACTCAGAAATCGGTTAACTGTGTGTACTAATAAATTGAATATGATTAAGTGTAGTCACTTGAAAATGTGGACTAGATACTTGAAAATGGTTAAGGGTAGTTACTTGAAATGTAAATTAGAGACTTGAAAATAGTTATGTGTAGTTATTTGAAATGTGTACTAATGACTTGAAAATGGATAAGGTAGTGACTTGTAAATATAAACTAATGACTTGAAAATGGATAAGTGTAATTATTTGAAATGTGAATTAGTGACTTTAAAATGATTAAGTGTAGTTAATTGAAATGTGAATTAGTTGCTTGAAAAGGGTAAAGGATAGTGACTTGAAATGTGAACTAGTGACTTTAGAAAATGATTAAGTGTAGTCACTTGTAAATGAGTACTAATAACTTGAAAATGGTCAAGTGTAGTCATATAAAAATTAGAACTAGTGACTTGAAAATAGTTAAGATCGCCACTTGAAAATGTGAATTTGTAACTTGTTAATGGTTAAGTGCATTGAATTGAAATGTGAATTAGTGACTTGATAATGGTTAAGTGTAGTGACTTGAAAGTTGAATTATTTACTTGAAAATGGTTAAGGGTTGTGACTTGAAATATAAATTAGTGACTTAAAAATAGTTAAGTATAATTACTTGAAATGTGTACTAATGACTTGAAAATGGATAAGGAAGTGACTTGAAAATGTAAACTAATTACTTGAAAATGGTGAAGTGTAGTTACTTGAAATGTGTACTAATAACTTTAAAATGGTTAAAGGAGTGAATTGAAATTAGAATTGGTGAGTTGAAAATGATTAAGTGTAGCTACTTGAAATGTTAATTAGTGACTTAAAAATTGTTAAGTGTAATTACTTGAAATGTGTACTAATGACTTTAAAATGGATAACGTAGTGACTTGAAAATGGTTAACTGTAGTTACTTGAAATGTGTACTAATGACTTTAAAATGGTTAAGGTAGTTACTTGAAATGAGAATTAGTGACTTGAAAATGGTTAAGTGTAGTGACTTGAAATGTGAATTAGTGTTGAAAATGATTAAGTGTAGTTACCTAAAATGTTAATTAGTCACTTGAAAATGGTTAAGGAAAGTGACATGAAATGTGAATTAGTGACTATAAAATGGTTAACTGTAGTTAATTGAAATGTGTACTAATGTCTTAAAAATGATTAAGTGTAGTTACTTGAAATGTGAATTAGTGACTTGAAAATGAAAGTGTATTTACTTGAAATGTGAATCAGTTACTTGAAAATGGTTAAGGGTAGTGACTTGAAATGTTAACTAGTGACTCAGAAATCAGTTAAGTATGTGTACTAATAACTTGAAAATGGATAAGTGTAGTCACTTGAAAATGTGAACTGGATACTTGAAAATGGTTAAGTGTAGTCACTTGAAAATGTGAACTAGTAACTTGAAAATGATTAAGTGTAGTCAGTATGAAATGTGAATTTCTAACTTGAAAATGGTTAAGTGCGTTGACTTGAAATGTGAACTAGTGACTTAAAAATGGTTAAGTATAGTGACTTGAAATGTGAATTAGTTACTTAAAAATGGTTAAGGGTGGTGACAAGAAATGTGTCACAACCCAATTTCTCAGGTCATGATGGTTCCTACTATAACCTACCTGTAGGTAACCCAACGCATAATCCAAAACAGCTAGTAATGGACTCCCTATAGAAATAAAGGAAATAGCGAAATAAATATAAAAACAATGCTAATATAATCCCAAAACCTGGTGGTGCCAGTATAAGAGCTTCTAATACAACAGGAGTACAAGTGAAATACAGGAAAAATGTATGTATACAAGCCGTCTCTGACACAACATAGAGAATGGTCTAACAATAAGGGGGAGAGTAGGGATACTCTAAAACATTGGGAGCTCACCCCAAATCTCCGATCCATAGCTGCTCCACACGATACTCACATCAACGATGATAACTCATACTATAACCTACAGGCTGCAGAAGTGTAGTATGAGTACCAAATACGTGGTATTCAGTAGGCATCAACCAACTGAGCTCCATAAATAATTCAAGCATAAATAACATGAAAGAATGAAAGTGACTATAGGAAACTATCCAAGGAAGTAGGCATAATAAGGCTAATGGAGAAATAAGGGCAACTATCTTATCATGACAATAATCAAGGACTAAAGTGCAATACCGTATATCACTGGCCAAAATACAAATGAAGAGTGAAGAAAGGATATATAATATTAGTACAAGGCCAAAGAACATATATATATATATATATATATATATACATATAGGACTAGCTTAGTGGTAACAAACTGAGGGAATCACTCTAACATCTCAAGTCCTATAATCAAGTCCAGAAGTTAACTCTAGCATAACCAGGATCCCTAACAAGGCATGACTAAATATGAGATAACCAAACCATAATGTAACTCACTGCAAACGTAAAGAAATCAAAAATGTACCTTCAACTAGGGTACCAATGCACAACCAACCTACCACGAATTAACCATAATAAACAATAATAAAGTAACCAGCTAGTCCGGGCAAACAAGTACTTAACCGGACCCTCATAAGCCAGGAAGGTTCACCGAAACACTCAAAAAACAGCAACCATAACCTGTACCTATATAGTTTCCCATAAAATCGATAGATACAGGTGCCAAACAACTATACTGGTGATAGACAATGTATATGAATGGATGAATGAAACACAAACAAAAATGCCATAACGACAACGGGGACTCCAGACTCGAACCGTCTTCGCAATCTCAAACCATACCGTACAAAGTGTATACACCTCCTCCAGCTCACATATCTCGTAAAGGTAGGACTTATGGCGACCAAGCTTCTCCGGTACGATGTCTCTCGAATGAAGGGCCTCCCTAGGGGATTCAAGAAATCCATATACACTGCCTGGTCCCAATCAAGGACTTCCAACAAACATTATAATCAATCTACTTCGTCCAATACTGGAGATATATATATATAAATAAAATCAGTGCACAGACTTGAACCACGACTAAAAAGATATAGATCCATAAATACATTGCCCGAGATCGTTCTCAGGACTAAAACATCATAATCATGTACAAAGGGTCGGAATGTCCTTCTACCGAAGTAACTAGTAGTGATAAAATCAGTGGACCAGAATCATCCTCGGTCGAAGTTTTAAAACATCATTTTTAGTTCTAAAAGTTCATAATCCAGTAAATAAGGTAGTACAATTCCTGTTATATAACAATCCATATTTAAAGTGAAAAGTGGGAATAAATCCCCTATTTTGGAAATAGTAGTAAAATCAAGGTTTTGGTCGGAATCGTACCACTAAATGAGCATAAATGCGCCAGATAGTATGCATGCCATCGCCAGTATCCAAACAATATAACCATAAGCTCCTAAGCATCTATAAATGATAATCATACCCTTGCTAAGGGTAGAATACTCACCTAGAGTCCAACTAGTCTCATAATCACAGTCTCGGGTCCAATAACATATACCCAATATAACAAGGTCTCATAACCTGGGGAACCACAATAATCAAGGGCATAAATCCACCACCAGGATCTAATCAGGGAAAAACTTCCCGAATCACTAAGTCAAATGGTGAGTCTCGTACCAAAGGATCCTTAATAATCAACTGTGGTTAACATGCTTATATTCAAGGTATTAGGACTCTATGGACATAACAAGTATTTATACTAGGGTTCGGGTCATATCTCTATCCCAAATTCCATAAAATAGGCTAAGTCATGATTTACTAGTCATAATCATATCCTATATTCCCTACCTAGCATGCAATCTATACTATACACAATCTTATAGAGGAAAGTGCACCGAAGCCTTCCTCGATGCCGAATTGTAATTCTTGAAGTGTCCACAAATCGCTCGACCTTTCTCCATGATCCCGAATAAATGTTACACTATAAAAATAGTAACCTACATGTCATTACGGGTAAAACGATACCTATATTATAATATAAAACTCTGGGCCTAATGGAAATTCCAAAATTGAATCCGTCACGAGGTCCTTCGAATGATAAGGAATGTGTGCTTAAAAGTTGAGAACAAATGGAGTCTAAATCGGGGATCAAATCAGTCCCCAAAGATTAGGATTTCAAAGATCTAATTTCTAAGAATTTACAATGAAATAGGACGGAATTCGATGGGTAAAATGATGAATAAGGATCAAGGAGCGTAGACCCAACTTACCTTAGCTTCAATGGATGTTTTCCCCTATTTTCCCATGTCTCATGCTTTCAAGATTAAGGAAAAGGGTTGAGAAATGAGGGACAAAATGGTTTAAGAAGGGGATTTATCAGCCCTCAGGTGCGGGTAAAGCGGACACTTGGCTGCTTAAGCGGCTACCGCTAAAATGGACTTTGAGTGCTTAAGCGGTCAACAACAAAAGGGCTAAGGCTGCTAAGCAACACCCCATTGCTTAAGCGACGTTCACCTAAGCGGACTAGGGAGCGCTTTAGTGGTCCTCACCAAAATGTCCAAGGCTGCTAAAGCGGCTTGGTGTCGCTAAAGAGGCTACCACTAAAGCGGCTCCTAGACCTCTTTAGTGGTCACACCAGATATCAGCTACCAGATTTTAGCTTAAGTCCAAAATGGACTCCGATTGGGTGCTCTTGATTAGTTCGAAATCCTATGTGCACAAAAAACCTATGCTGCCATACCAAATTTGATATTCCGGACTCAACGAAACCATCAAAATTTCTATTCGAGGTCATTTCTATTAAATATGGGGTCCATACCTATAGTTCTAATTTTTACTAAATCTATCCAATAGCCCAAAACGAGTCCGAAAGCCACGGGACCCGGACCAAGGGTCACCCTAGCCTAAAATTAATGTTCTAAAACTGATGGAACTGTCAGAATTTCCATGTGAGATCGTCTACTACGAGTTTGTATTCGAGACCAAATCCTTAACGGTGAATGCTCCCAAACAGGGAAATGAGTCTAAAAGCCAAACAGACTATCCGATAATCGAACCGACAGTTTCAGCAAGTCGCAAATGACTTGTAGCCACTGTGGGAAGGATCAAAATACTAGAATGCATGAAAATCAAGAAAATAACCTTGAGGGTCATTATAATATACACTACTAAAAGAACTTTCGTCCGCTAATGTTGCCCAAAATATGTCTCCTAAGAAGTATAAAATGGTCGCTTGTCAAATATAAAACCTAACTAGGTTGGGGTCGATCCCACAGGGAATAGGTCGAAGTTTGAGTAGAATACCAGATGGAACGATTGGAAAGTAAGTAAAACTGGGGGGGTTTTGTGAATAAAAAGTGACAGTAACAATTGCTGGTCGTATCGAGTTTTTAGACAATAAGAGAGATACACTAGGACTGTGATCCCCAATGATTCCTTGACTCCACCGATTACTTCTGCTAACAAAACCATCCCGCTATGTGGCAAGCAAAATCTGACAAGATATGTTCATCTAAAAGTCTCTCGACCTTGGTTAGACAAATTTCACTCTTCTTCTCTCAGTCTTCGAGTTTCGTACTACTAACCCTTGTCCTGGATCTCAGATAACCCTTTCCGCTAAGGCTCAGGTTATTAGATAAAGGTTGATAGCTTTAAATCTCTGTTGTTATCTCCTTTTCCCAATCTCTACCTCTCTTTTGAGAAAGTCTAGAATACAGGTGAGTTTCTAACATTTGCAACCGTTAGAAGAGCAATCACAACGAAGGAAACAACAATACATGCATTCACAGCGGTACAGAACTGCTTTGCACTTAACCAATTTCATTAATTCCTCATGGTTCACACAACCCTAGTTGATGGGTTTAGCTATTCATAATTGTAAGAACACAAGAAGAATTCAGAGATGAAAGCATAATTAGGATCTCACAACAATGAAGGAAAACTAAAATCTCAAATATCAATAAAACTTGAATTGGGGTTTGTAACTACGAAATCGAGAATATGTTTATGAACTCCAAAACAATATAAAACAGCTCTCAAAACAATGTAATGACTCCCTCTTGCACATAGTACTATACAGGGGTATTTATAGATACAAAGCTAATCCTATCCAATTCTAAATAGGAGAACAAAGTCAGCAACTTCCACGGTATCGTGACTTGGTGTCGTGGAACCAAGTCACGCCATGTAGGTTGGTGTCGTGGAAATTAGGCTCAATTAGACGTCTTCAGAAGTTGAGTCATGCCACTCTTCCACGTCACGTGACTGACAGTCACACCACGTGACTGTTGGTGTGGAAATCAGACCATGTCTTTGATCTTCTGAATTGGACTCACGCCAGCCACTCACGTCACCTGAGTGGCAGTCACACCATGTGAGTGGTGTAGTGAGTCCATCTCTGGCGCAGATTCTTGTTCTTTGTTCTTCCGACACTTTGTTCTTGGGCTTGATTCTTCCTTTATTGATCATTTTGCCTTTAAAACCTGTTTTTCTGCAAAGTAGGACAAAAACCGCATCATACCAACAAAATACACCCAAGTTATTGCATATTTTCCTTGTTTTAAGAATCGAAAGTGCCATGTAACCATGGCGCATCATCCCTGAAAGTCAATGGATAGAAAAAACCCAAAAGCTCGAGAAGATGAGGTACTGGGACCGCATGCCTCTAGCATGACTCCCCAGGTAACCTCTAAGCAAAAGTAACTCTTCAAAGGGATTTCACACAAGGTATTCCTTTTTCAACTAACTCCTTACTCCACTTTCCAAATAACCAAAACTCAACCTCAAAAACCAACTGGTCTTCAATTGAGCTGGGAACAACTGATGGACGTAATCTCGAACCACCATAGATAGTTACCACACATATACAAACGCAGTTAAGCAAAAATTCAACCAAGCTAAAGGCAATCCAAGGAAAAAATCTAGCAACCAGCTCCAATATCCAAATTCAACCTTCCTTTGCCTTTCCAAACCTGCCATTTTACATAAAACTACACAAAATGCCATCCGAGTCCTGTCCATGCAACCATAACACACCGAACTCAAAGGTTGAAACTGATCCATAGAAAATTCGTAATAACAAGCATAAGAATAAGTCTATAAGGTGCTACCTGGATACACAAATGGAGATGATCAAAGCTTGCGATCTCTATCCAAAGCTACAACTAGTCCAGATGACTCTCAAAACCAATAGTCATGAGTCTGAGGCATAAACCATCAAAACTGAACGATCTACTCCAGAATACCCTATCGATCGGGGGTGGAACCATGCTAAATCAAAATTGAGCATACTACCTCTGCTGAGCAGGCAGTCCAAAATTCTGACCAAAACTGAAGAACTAAAGTCAGAATTAGTAACAACTAATGTCATGCCAACAGACTATCTGGACTGAAGAGAACCGAATCGGTAGGTAAGAGTAGGCTTAGCCAGCCTATAAATGAATGCCCGACTGGAGCAAAACCTCGAAATGGGTATGTAACTAAGTCATGCAATCCCAGCTAAAACCCTAACACTGAAGCTGAACTACTCGCTCTCAACTGTCCAAATCGATCCTGTTGACGAGTAAGCATCAAAACTCCAAAACCTATTTTAACTTTCAAGCTGCCATACCAATAAGGTCAAGTACCACAACTAGAGCCAACAACCCTTTACAAAGGAAAAATACTCAAACCAGCCTCGCTACCAGAAATCAAGCACATGCCCAAAAATCTCCGTAAGCTAAAACTGAAATATCGCCGAAGAACATAATCCTAACTAGGGAAAATAACATGATTGAGAGGCAAGCAATCAACTCCACAACGGCAGGAGGGCATAATGCAACAAGGCATAAGCAAGAACTCTCCAAGGCTGCAAATAGTACAAGTGAGACCCAAAACTCAAGCAACTCGGACTGTACAATCCAACCAACATCTGGACAAATCCAATAGCTAATCAATGACAACAAATACTTACACCCAAAGACGCTCTCTTTTATAACCAATAACTGGTAACAAAGAACAAACCACTGGGTAGAAGCAGTCTACAAAACCATATCAGGCCACATAAAAGTCTAAATGAGAATTTCCAAAATCACCTATTTACTCCAACTCAGTGAAATACAGCTTCAGTATAGATTTTATTAACCAATATCAATCCATGGCAACGAAAATCCATAGGCAAAAATCATCAAGAAGAAGCACTCTGCGAGTCATATAAGGCAGAACAAGTGCCGAATTAAGAATTTTCTGAATTCTCCCAATTATATCAACTTTAACTCGACTGAACCATAAACTATAACACAGGAAGAACGGAGTATCCAACTCCACACCGAACCTAAGATCAAGATGATCACCAGGAGATAAATCTAACAAATCAGAAAGTAAGTCTCAGACCTCTTAATCTTAGAAACGGGAAATAAAACCGAATCGCCAACCCCAACTCAAAATTAGCATCAAGGTTAAGACCACTACCGGGTGATAAACTTTTCCAATTTGAAGGACAGATCCTAAGTGCATCACCAAAATAAATGGGCTATAGAAGAAAGCTACCAATGCTAAAATCATAACAAAGCCCTGGAAGGTCAAGCTTACCTTTATTCTCACAATCCGATCAATAGGCAAACTTGCTAACAAAGAGGGAAGGTGTCACACCCCGAATCCCAACGAGGAATGATTGGCACCCGTAGCCGATAAGGCCCGAGAGAACCAAGTTGTGCTTCTATACATTCATACGCATTCCATAGAAAACACCACTGTCACATAAGAACATGAACGACTAATATTGGAAATCATGGAACATGTGACATATATATATATATATATATATATATGAGAAACTTGGCCATCAAGGCCGTCAAGTCAAGACTCCATGTGTCACCTTATATACATACACCCACATTCGTCTACAAAAGCCTCTAACAGATGCATTGACCAAAACAAACTAAAAGTCGGGACAAGTCCCCGCTTTATACAACATGTACATCACCAAAACATATATACACTCTATTTGCATGCATGTCGCTCAATAAGCAGCACCATCACATAGAGTTATAAGATGTCAATAGCGAAAATCATGGAAACATGTGATATATACATATAAGAAACTTGGCCATTAGGGCCATCAAGTCAACATGGACATACATTCTTTCATTCATCTCACCACGTCCGTTTACAAAGCCTCTAACAGAAGCATATACATAACCATCCTAAAGTCGGGATAAGTCCCTGCTTTATACAACATTACAGTACCAAAACAAATGTACACATGAGACTCAGAAAGCCCTGGACCAACTGGAGCTCACCAAATATCGGCAAAAGATCTGCAACCTACTGTGGAGGTCTACTAGCACCTGTGCCTGCAACAAGTAAGGTAAGTCCCACAAGGGACGTCAGTACGAAGAATGTACTGAGTATGTAAGGCTCATATGAAACTGTATGATACATAAATACTTTAATGAACTCAAATACAAATGAATAACCAATATGGATAAGTCACCATTCTGTACGTTGGAAACCATGTGCATTGCTTTCATTATTTTCTTTGCTTCTTTACTTCTATGTTGGTTCATCATCACTTATGTCACTATGTACCCGGGCCGACTGATCAGTGGGTCTTAACATAACATAACGTTATGTTGGGATCAGCTTGAGCTAGGCTTATGCCTCTAGAGCTACCACCCATAAATCAACACATTGGGTTTGGCTCGAGCTAGGTTATTACCTCTAGAGCTGCCATCCATAAACCAATATATCAGGTTCAGCTCAAGCTAGGTCATTACCTCTAGAGCTAACCCCTGTCAGGTTTGGTTCGAGCTAGGCGTATGCCTCTAGGACTACCCCCTGATCCAATAACCTCGGGATCAGCTTGAGCTAGGCTTTTGCCCCCAAAGCTACCACCCATACTCCATCATTAACCACATATGCATTACTTCATTCTTTACTTTTGAGATTGATACAACGATAGTTATAACATTATTAAAAACATAACATTAGTGGAAACATAAGATCTTTGGAACATTAGTCAATGCATATGAGACATGTGAATCAGAATTGATCAATACATAAGGAACATGTGATGATCCATAATTGATACCTAGAAATAGGACACCTTAGAACATTTTGTAATGGACAAGTACAATGTCAATGTGAATACTATGCTGCAGAAGGATACGGATAGAGTAACCTTACATACCTTATACTTCCACTATGAATATACAATACTAATTGTGCATACAATAGTCCAACTCATTCCTTACGTTTCACTCTACAACAAAAGTACATAACATAGTGTACATTAACCACCAAGTACCTTACAAATGCATATGACGACAATGAATTACATGATCGTCTTAACATGTCATTTTCCCCTTGACAATACCATTTATGACATTATCATACCAATAATACCACAACATTCCATACATTGACCAATACATCATTGACAACTAGCATGTCACACCAAGTTCATACTTTACACTTCTCCATCACCACGACATCACAATGATTCCATCAAGTCACCTCACAACAACATATCGGCCAAAATCCCATAATTTACACTTACAGAAAAATAACAAGTTTAGAAATATAATCACACCATACATGTTGATATTTCATCCATATCATGGACTTTCATCAAAACCACAAGTCAACTTTCAAGTTTAATTCACAAAGATGACACATCTTCCACCAAAGGGCAAAAGTGTCATATTCAACCTTGCCAACATAAATATCATGATGTACACCATATATAATGCATATAATATATTAAATCACAAGAATAAACACTTACCCAAGCTTGCAAAGTGATGATCTTGTCCAAAGTGTCCAAAGAAAAAATAGTTGCCTTAGGGTTTGGAAAAGAGAGAAATATCTCTAAGAAATGTCTAGAAAGGCATGAGAATTACAATGAATTTAAAATATGATTTTTGGCCTTTATATAGTACTCAATTCATCCTTAGCCAATACTTGGGCATTAAATGCCATATTTTCTTGGTCAAATGGAAGAATGGGTCGTTTTTCCCTTTGGGCCCATGTATTTTGTCTTCATTTTGGGCTTTAAATTGAGCCCAATAACACATGTCATCTTAACCCACCATATATCTCATGCTTAAATAATTTCATAAGTGTCACGATAATATTCAACTCACGAGACTCATATTCGTAGCCTCAATCTCTAAATAAAAAATTCTAGCCACTTATGGCTTAATTTAACATAAAGGGTAAAAATGTAATTTGGATGCCAATATCGTCCAAGATTAGTCCTACCAATATGGAATAATTATATAATAACCCAAGAGTCCTTTTTATAGACTTATAATCATAGAAGAAATCGGGCCAAAAGCACCCCGGCACGCCCCCGGGCGCCCTAGAAACTTAGAGAAAATTTCAGCAAAAGAAAGGTGGGCAGGGGTGGACTGCCACGCCCTTGTACGCGCCACCTTTCTGCCAGTGCCAACAAAAATTTAGGCCTAAGCGGCCTGACACGCCACCTACAGCGCCCCATGCCAAATTTTTGATTTCGACTTTTCTTTGCGGATTTGGTTGGATCTTTCAAGTCCCAACCTTTTGCTTACCTCTTAACTTTAATATCCTTTTCTTGGATGTCCCTTAAACCTCAATTTTTCACCCCACAAATTCTCCACAAAGTCACAAACACCACCTACTACAAAGGTCTAATCACATTTACTAGCATAATATCAAATGCTCCATCGATAACAATGCAAAATACGTACTTATTGCTCTCGAACTTAGGGTAAACATGGCTCAAGGTTTTCAAGTAGGGTCGGGAAGGTACGGGGTGTTACACTACTAATGTCTTGAAAATGATTAAATGTAATGACTTGAAATGAGAATTAGTGACTTGAAAATGATTAAGTTTAGTTACTTCAAATGTGAATTAGTTACTTGAAAATGGTTAAGGGTAGAGACTTGAAATGTGAATTAGTGACTTGAAAATGGTTAAGTATAGTTATTTGACATTGTGTAATAATGACTTGAAAATTATTAAGTGTAGTGACTTGAAATGTGAATTAGTGACTTGAAAATGGTTAAGTACAATCACTTGAAAATGTGAACTAGAAAATTGAAAATGGTTAAGTGTAGCCACTTGAAAATGTGAATGAGTAACTTGAAAATGGTTGATGTTGTCACTTGAAAATGTGAATTTTTAACTTGAAAATGGTTAATTGCATTGACTTGAAATGTGAACTAACGACATGATAAGGTAGTGATTTGAAAATGTAAATTAGTGACTTGAAACTGGTTAAGTGTAGTCTCTTAAACATATGAACTAGAAACTTGAAAATAGTTAAGTGTAGTCACTTGAAAATGTGAACTAGTAACTTGAAAATGGTTAATGTTGTCACTTGAAAATGTGAATTTGTAACTTTAAAATGGTTAAATGCATTGACTTGAAATGTGAACTAGTGACTTAAAAACGGTTAAGTGTAGTGACTTGAAATGTAAATTAGTTACTTGAAAAAAGTTAAGGGTAGTTACTTGAATATGGCTAAGTGTAGTTATTTGAAATGTGTACTAATGACTTAAAAATTGATAAGGTAGTAACCGGAAAATATAAACTAATGACTTAAAAATGGTTAAGTATGGCTACTCAAAATATGTACTAATGACTTGAAAATGGTTACGGTAGTGACTTGAAAGAAGAATTAATGAGTTGAAAATGCATAAGCGTTGTGACCCGAAATGTGAACTAGTGACTTAAAAATGGTTAAGTGTAGTTACTTTAAATGTGAATAAAATGCATGAAAATTATTAAGGGTAGTTACTTGAAATGTGAATTAGTGACTTAAAAATGGATAAGTGTAGTTATTTGAAATGTGTACTAATCACTTCAAAATGATTAAATATAGTGACTTGAAATGTGAATTAATGACTTAAAAATAGTTACGTATTGTCACTTGAAAATGGTTATATGTAGCCACTTGAAAATGTGAACTAGCAACTTGAAAATGGTTAATGTTGCCTCTTGAAAATATGAATTTGTAACTTGAAAAAGGTTAATTGCATTGACTTGAAATGTGAACTAGTTACTTGAATATGGTTAACTGTAGTGACTAGAAATGTGAGATAGTTACATGAAAATGGTTAAGGGTAGTGACTTGAATATGGTTAAGTGTAGTTATTTGAAATGTGTACTAATGACTTGAAAATTGATAAGGTAGTAACCTGAAAATGTAAACTAATGACTTGAAAATGGTTAAGTATGGTTACTTGAAATGTGTACTAATGACTAGAAAATAGTTAAGGTAGTGACTTGAAATGAGAATTAGTGACTTGAAAATGGTTTAGTGTTGTGACCCGAAATATGAATTAGTGTCTTGAAAATGATTTAGTTTAGTTACTTGAAATGTGAATTAGTTACTTGAAAATGGTTAAGGGTAGTGACTTGAAATGTGAATTACTGACTTGAAAATGGTTAACGGTAGTTATTTGAAGTGTGTACTAATGGCTTGAAAATGATTATGTGTAATGACTTGAAATGAGAATTAGTGACTTGATAATAATTAAGTGTAGTTACCTTAAATGTGAATTAGTTACTGTAAAATGGTTATAGGTGGTGACTTGAAATGTGAACTAGTGACGTATAAAATAGTTAAGTTTAGTCACTTGAAAATGTGTACTAATTACATAAAAATGGTTAAGTGTAGTCACTTGAAAATGTAAACTAGTAGTTTGAAAATACTTAAGTGTAGTTACTTGAATATGTGAACTAGTAATTTAAAAATGGTTAATGTTGTCACTTGAAAATGAATTTGTAACTAGAAAATGGTTAAGTGCATTGACATGAAATATGAATTAGTGACTTGAAAATGATTAAGTTTAGTTACTTGAAATGTGAATAAGTTACTTGAAAATGGTTAAGTGTAGTGACTTGAAATGTGAATTAGTGACTTGAAATTGATTGTGTAGTTACTTTAATTGTGAATTGGTGACTTGAAAATGGTTAAGTATTGCTATTTGAAATGTGTGCTAATGGCTTTAAAATAATTAAGTGTAGTGACTTGAAATGTTAATTAGTGACTTGAAAATGGTTAAGTGTCGTGACTTGAAATGTGAATTAGTGACTTGAAAATGGTTAAGTGTAGTAATTTGAAATGTGTACTAATGGCTTTAAAATAATTAAGTGTAGTGACTTGAAATGTGAATTAGTGACTTGAAAATGGTTAAGTGTAGTCACTTGAAAATGGTTAAGTGTACCCACTTGAAAATGTGAACTAGCAACTTGAAAATGGTTAATGTTGTCACTTGAAAATGTGAATTTGTAACTTTAAAATGGTTAAGTGCATTGACTTGAAATGTGAACTAGTGACTTAAAAATGGTTAAGTGTAGTGACTTGAAATGTTAACTAGTGACTTAAAAATGGTTAAGTGTAGTCACTTGAAATGTAAATTAGTTACTAGAAAATAGTTAAGGGTTGTTACTTGAATATGGTTAAGTGTAGTTATTTGAAATGTGTACTAATGACTTGAAAATTGGTAACGTAGTGACTTGAAAATGTATACTAATGACTTGAACATAGTTAATTATGGTTACTTGAAATGTGTACTAATGACTAGAAAATGGTTCAGATAGTGATTTGAAATTAGAATTAGTGACTTGAAAATGGTTAAGTGTTACGACACGAAATGTTAATTAGTATCTTGAAAATGGTTAAGTTTAGTTACATGAAATGTGAATTAGCTACTTGAAAATGGTTAAGGATAGTGACTTATAATGTGAATTACTGACTGGAAAATGGTTAACTATAGTTATTTGAAATGTGTACTAATGACTAGAAAATGACTAAGTGTAGTTACTTAAAATGTGAATTAGTTACTTGAAAATGGTTAAGGGTAGTGACATGAAATGTGAATTAGTGATTTGAAATGGTTAAGTGTAGTTATTTGAAATGTTTACTAGTGACTTAAAAATAATTAATTGTAGTGACTTGAAATGTGAATTAATGACTTAAAAATGATTAAGTATAGTTACCTAAAATGTGATACTCCATATCATTAATTAATAAGTTATTGAGTGGGTATAATTTATTTTTTTTAAAAAAAAGGGGATGAAATGGGCTTTAGCCCTTTTTTACATGAATAAATAGAAAAAAAAGGGATTAATGGGATTAGCCTAATGGATAGCTTACAGAATAAAGAAATATATATAATGAAGGGTTAGGTGCTGTTATTCACATTCAACAAGCAAACAAAAAAAAATTGAAATAGAGAGGAAGAAAAGAAAGAGCACGAAAGAAAAGAAAAATAAACCATGGGAGAAGAAAGAGAAGGAGAGAAGGATGGCGGAAGATTTGCGTATCTTGTGACCATATCAACAGTAGTTGAGAATTGTTAAGGCTTTTACAATGCGGGTAACCATTAAACTTCATCTGGATTTCATTCTCTTGAATTTTTCTGGTAGATTTCTTAATTTCATACCACTATTTGAAGGGTTCCATGGGGTATTGAAAAGTTAGATTTATTCCTTGTCCAAGGAAAGTACTTACGAAGGTTACAATGAATAAATTGTAGGAATGCCCTTTTATATTAGAAGATTTTGGGTAGGTTTAAGTTGTCCATAATCTAATTTGACGGATTGAGATACAAACATGGAACCAAAGAATTGGGTATTCTAAATTTAGCATGAATTATTCCAAACGAGGGAATTAACACAAGTTCAATATGATATGATTATAGATTCGATCGAAGGAAGTCATACAAATCATTCAAAGTGACGAGTTTGGTATTCCGACAAGTATACTGTGAGTAGTAATCTTACCATAACTTTTGTTTTTCTTAACTTGCATAGTTTATACATGATTTTAAAGAACGATGTTATGGAATGCTTTGAAATTGCATGTAGGACAAGTCTTTTACTTAAGATGATATTGAAGTGGTTATTTGAGTCTCACTATTATAAGACATAATTATTGTTATTTGAGATAGAATTACTACTATTGTGAATGGTTCTTCACTTACTTGAGAAATAAGTATTTTGACAAGTGTTTTTTTCAAGTTTATATGAAATATGATTTGATATGAACTTAAATGCCATGTACTATTTTGAAAATGCTTTCGTATAAGTACCTACTATTTACATAGAAAATATAAATGGGAGTAGACCTTGATTTGAATTCCGTAGCTAACGGCGGGTTCGTTAGACCTGGTGCACCTTGTATTTACTGATTACTGTTACAGCCCCCGCTAGTGGGAAAGTAGAACTAGCATATTGTTATTGATTTCCCTTGAGTAGGAACCTACTGATAAGATATTTGACTCCTTTACGAGGGGTTCACTGTTATTGGCTAATTCTTGAAGTAGAATGGCACACTGATTACATGATTGATTCTTGGAAACCTCCCAAAGGATAAAACTTGATATAATAGTAATTTATTGGTTATTACTAAATTTTTAAATTGATTTCTTGTATGATGGTTATCAATTTTTGAAAGAGCATCATTTCATGATATTTTCTGATTATCATACTAGCATGTTTTATGAGTTGTCCCCAGTAAAACGGTTGTGGTTAAGTGTTAATACTCACTGAGCTAGCATCTCACTCCTTGCTACTTTTTTTCCAGAGAATACAGGTGATGGTGAGGATTTCATTAACTAGAGCATTCGAGTTGGCATATTCCTGGTGAGCCCCGCACTTGTTCGCGAGGGCAGCAAATTTATTTATTTTTTTATGGTCTTTCTTTGAAACTCTTAGAGTCTCTCCATAGTCATTTCATTTGAGTTTGAGTAATATGTCATTTTTTTGGACTTATGACTAGTGTTGAACTACTATTCGTATTTGGTGAAGGGTTGGTATTGGCTTGTGAAGTATTTTGACTCCTTCTCGTGTTTGGAGATGGATTTCATATTGTTATTTTGTGGTGAATGGGTCACGGATGATATGTGTGAATTGTTTTGGTGATGTTGGTTGTTGTGTTGTTGGTTTGAGACAGGAAATTTTTTTGGATAGGCCCAAAAATAGGGGAAACTCTGTCCGATTTTCTGTAGGTTATTGACGAGGCTTGTTTTGGAGTTCTAACCTCCTTAGCGCCGGTCATGATCCTAATTTGGGTTGTGAAAAAGTTGGTATCAGAGCCTAGGTTGTTTTTGTGACTATTGGAGCACACGGTAGTAGTAGAATCTCAATTATGGTTATGTTGCTGGCCATTCCTATAATCGAGATTCTACGAGAGCGTGATATGATGTGTCTTGTCTTTCTTTCTCATTCTTCCTTACGTGTGTGACGTTTAGGACCAATTAGATGAATCTAACCATATTTGTTTTGTTAATAAGATGGCTCGCACTCGAACAACTAATGGCAGAGCTATGCCAGCTGCACCTCAGACAGCTAATGCCACTTCTGGCAGGCAGCCAACTTCCACAACTAGGGGAAGAGGCGGAGCTCACAGAAAAGGTCGAGGTAGGGGTCGTGGTGCTACCACAGGGAATCGCACTACCACTTTAAAAATTTCAAGAGAGCCCACTCGTGAAACGAGTGCCAGCCCACCTCCACCATCACATGAGGGTAATAATGTTGAGGCACTTGCTTCCATGCAAAGAGTCATAGAGGGCTTGGCCGACCGAATGGATAGGCACCTGAAATTAGAATTAGTTACTTGAAAATGGTTATGGGTAGTGATTTGAAATGTGAACTAGTGACTTATAAAATGGTTAAGTGTAGTCACTTGAAAATGTGAACTAGTAACTTGAAAATGGTTAATATTGCCACTTGAAAATGTGAATTTGTTACTTGTAAATGGTTAAGTGCACTGACTTATAATGTGAACTAGTGACTTGAAAATGATTAATCGTAGTGACTTGAAATGTGATTAGTAACTTGAAAATGATTAAGTAAAGTTACCTGAAATGTGAATTAGTTAATTTAAAATGGTTAAGGGCAGTGACTTGAAATGTGAACTAGTGACTTAGAAAATGGTTAAGTATAGTCACTTGAAAATGCTTACTAATAACATGAAAATGGTTAAGTGAAGATAATTGAAAATGTGAACTAGAAACTTGAAAATGGTTAAGTGTAGTCACTTTAATACCTGAACATGTAACTTGAAAATGGTTAATGTTGTCACTTGAAAATGTGAATTTGTAACTTGAAAATGGTTAAGTGCATTAACTTGAAATGTTAACTAGTGACTTGAAAATGGTTAAGTGTAGTAACTTAAAATGTGAATTATTAACTTGAAAATGGTTAAGGGTTGTGATTTGAAATATAAATTAGTGACTTGAAAATGGTTAAGTGTAATTATTTGAAATGTGTACTAATGACTTGAAAATTGATAAGGTGGTGACTTGAAAATGTAAACTAATGACTTGAAAATGGTTAAGTGTCGTTACTTGAAATGTGTACTGATTACCTGAAAATTTTTAAGGCAGTGACTCGAAATGAGAATTAGTTACTTAAATATGATTAAGTGTAGTTACTTCAAATGTGAATTAGTCACTTGAAAATGGTTAAAGGTAGTAACAGAAAATGTGAATTAGTGACTTGAAAATTGTTAAGTGTATTTATTTGAAATGTGTACTAATGAGTTGAAAATGATTAATTATAGTGACTTGAAATGTGAATTAGTTACTTGATAATGATTAAGTGTAGTTACCTGAAATGTGATATAGTTACTCGAAAATAGTTAAGGGTAGTTACTTGAAATGTGAACTAATGACTTCGAAAATGGTTAAGTATAGTCACTTGAAAATGCGTACTAGTAACTTGAAAATGGTTAAGGGTAGTCACTTGAAAATGTGAACTAGAAACTTTAAAATGGTTAAGTGTAGTCACTTGAAAATGTGAACAAGTAACTTTAAAATGGTGGAGCTAGTCACTTGAAAATCTGAATTTTTAACTTGATAATGGTGAAGTGCATTGACTTTAAATGTGAACTAGTGAATTGAGAATGGTTAAGTGCAGTGAATTGAAATATGAATTAGTTACTTGAAAATGGTTAATTGTAGTGACTTGAAATGAGAATTAGTGACTTTATAATGGTTAAGTGTTGCGACCCAAAATGTGAATTAGTGTCTTGAAAAGGATTAAGTTTAGTTACATGAAATGTGAATTAGTTACTTGAAAATGGTTTAGGGTAGTGACTTATAATGTGAATTACTGATTTGAAAATGGTTAACTATAGTTATTTGAAATGTGTACTAATGGCGTGAATATGATTAAGTGTAGTTACTTAAAATGTGAATTAGTTACTTGAAAATGGTTAAGGGTAGTGACATGAAATGTGAATTAGTCACATGAAAATGGTTAAGGGTAGTTATTTGAAAGTTTACTAGTGACTTGAAATTGATTAATTGTAGTGACTTGAAATGTGAATTAGTGACTTATAAATGATTAAGTTTAGTTACAGGGAATGTGAATTAGTTACTTGAAGATGGTTTAGGGTAGTGACTTATAATGTGAATTACTGACTTTAAAATGGTTAACTGTAGTTATTTGAAATGGGTACTAATGGCGTGAATATGATTAATTGTAGTTACTTAAAATGTGAATTACTTACTTGAATATGGTTAAGTATAGTGACATGAAATGTGAATTAGTGATTTGAAAATGGTTGAGTGTAGTTATTTGAAAAGTTTACTAGTGACTTAAAAATAATTAATTGTAGTGACTTGAAATGTGAATTAATGACTTAAAAATGATTAAGTGTAGTTACCTGAAATGTGAATTAGTTACTTGAAAATGGTTATGGGTAGTGATTTGAAATGTGAACTAGTGACTTAGAAAATGGTTAAGTGTAGTCACTTGAAAATGTGAACTAGTAACTTGAAAATGGTTAATGTTGCCACTTGAAAATGTGAATTTGTTACTTGTAAATGGTTAAGTGCATTGACTTAAAATGTGAACTAGTGACTTGAAAATGATTAATCGTAGTGACTTGAAATGTGAATTAGTAACTTGAAAATGATTGTGTATAGTTACATGAAATGTGAATTAGTTACTTGAAAATGGTTAAGGGCAGTGACTTGAAAGGTGAACTAGTGACTTAGAAAATGGTTAAGTATAGTCACTTGAAAATGCGTACTAATAACATGAAAATGGTTAAGTGAAGTTACTTGAAAATGTGAACTAGAAACTTGAAAATGGTTAAGTGTAGTCACTTTAATACGTGAACATGTAACTTGAAAATGGGTAACGTTGTCACTTGAAAATGTGAATTTGTAACTTGAAAATGGTTATGTGCATTAACTTGAAATGTTAATTAGTGACTTGAAAATGGTTAAGTGTAGTAACTTGAAATGTGAATTATTAACTAGAAAATGGTTAACAGTTGTGACTTCAAATATAAATTAGTGACTTGAAAATGGTTCAGTGTAATTATTTGAAATGCGTACTAATGACTTAAAAATTTATAAGGTGATGACTTGAAAATGCAAACTAATGACTTGAAAATTGTTAAGTGTAGTTACTTGAAATGTGTACTAATTACTTGAAAATGGTTAAGGCAGTGACTTGAAATGAGAATTAGTGACTTAAATATGATTAAGTGTAGTTACTTGAAATGTGAATTAGTCACTTGAAAATGGTTAAGGGTAGTGAAAGAAAATGTTAATCAGTGACTTGAAAATTGTTAAGTGTAGTTATTTGAAATGTATACTAATGACTTGGAAATGATTAATTGTAGTGACTTGAAATGTGAATTAGTGACTTGATAATGATTAAGTGTAGTTACATGAAATCTGATTTAGTTACTCAAAAATCGTTAAGGGTAGTGACTTGAAATGTGAACTAGTGACTTTGAAAATGGTTACGTATAGTCACTTGAAAATGCGTACTAGTAACTTGAAAATGGTTAAGTGTAGTCACTTGAAAATGTGAACTAGAAACTTTAAAATTGTTAAGTGTAGTCACTTGAAAATATGAACAAGTAATTTGAAAATGGTTGAAGTAGTCACTTGAAAATCTGAATTTGTAACTTGAAAATGGTTAAGTGCATTGACTTTAAATGTGAACTAGTGCTTTGAGAATAGTTCAGTGCATTGAATTGAAATATGAATTAGTTACTTGAAAATGTTTAAGTGTAGTGAGTTGAATATGGTTATGTGTAGTTATTTGAAATGTGTACTAATGTTTTAAAAATTAATAAGGTAGTGACTTGAAAATGTAAACTAATGACTTGAACATAGTTAAGTATGGTTACTTGAAATGTGTACTAATGACTAGAAAATGGTTAAGGTAGTGACTTGAAATGAGAATTAGTGATTTTATAATGGTTAAGTGTTGCGACCCAAAATGTGAATTAGTGTCTTGAAAATGATTAAGTTTAGTTACATGAAATGTGAATTAGTTACTTGAAAATGGTTTAGGGTAGTGACTTATAATGTAAATTACTGACTTGAAAATGGTTAACTGTAGTTATTTGAAATGTGTACTAATGGCGTGAATATGATTAAGTGTAGTTACTTAAAATGTGAATTAGTTACTTGAAAATGGTTAAGGGTAGTGATATGAAATGTGAATTAGTCACATGAAAATGGTTAAGGGTAGTTATTTGAAATGTTTACTAGTGACTTGAAAATGATTAATTGTAGTGACTTGAAATGTGAATTAGTGACTTAAAAATGATTAAGTTTAGTTACATGAAATGTGAATTAGCTGCTTGAAAATGGTTAAAGATAGTGACTTATAATGTGAATTACTGACTAGAAAATGGTTAACTGTAGTTATTTGAAATGTGTAGTAATGACTTGAAAATGATTAAGTGTAGTTACATAAAATGTGAATTACGTAATTGAAAATGGTTAAGGGTAGTGACCTGAAATGTGAATTAGTGATTTGAAAATGGATAAGTGTAGTTATTTGAAATGTTTACGAGCGACTTAAAAATAATTAATTGTAGTGACTTGAAATGTGAATTAATGACTTAAAAATTATTAAGTATAGTTACCTGAAATGTGAATTAGTTACTTGAAAATGGTTATAGGTAGTGATTTGAAATGTGAACTGGTGACTTAGAAAATGGTTAAGTGTAGTCACTTGAAAATGTGAACTAGTAACTTGAAAATGGTTAATGTTGCCACTTGAAAATGTGAATTTGTTACTTGTAAATGGTTAAGTGCATTGACTTAAAATGTGAACTAGTGACTTAAAATTGTAACGACCCATTTTGTCGTTGCTAAATATTCATGTGTTTTACTGAGATGTGAGTTGATTTGTATTCCCTATTTGATTGTATCCTTGAGATTGATTGTGTGACATGTACTTGAAAAAGTGAAACTCTGTGCTTACTTGCTATATGTTGGTCGACTTACTTTATTTATACTTGGTGTAATCGTGGCTTATCCGATTGGTTAGTTATTATTCTTTAATATTATAAGTGAGTGTTTGGTTGTTAGCCCGAGAGTTTAGGGTGAGTTGTCTATGATTATTGGGTTGATCCTATAGATATGGGAATAGAAATGGCAATGCGAATAAAGGGGTGATAGTGATGGTTTAGTGTTGGATTGTGGTGGATGGTATGAATTAATGAGGTTAGACTATGCTAGTGGTGAATATAATCTCGTTAATAGAGTTGGAGAATTGTAAATTATATTGGCAAAGTGTTATAATGATATTATAGTCTTAGTTGAATTATACTCTATTTAAGATGTCATGATTTCTTTTCTTTGATTCTATTTTATGATTATGTGGACTAATATTGGTCGGCCGATGATCCCTACCAGTACGTGTGTTCGTACTGACTCTACTCTTCTACATCCCTAGTTGGGGTGTAGAATGGATGCAGGTTAGTTTGCAGTTACTAGATCAATGGCGATATTCAGCACTAACTTCTGCACTTTCTTCCTGGCAGATGTTAGAGTCTTTGTGTTATTTATTTTATTGTCAGTCTATTCTGTAATAGGTAGCTCTTGTACATGTTTGACCAGGTCTTGGGGTAGCGAAGGACAGTTGTAAGAAGTTTTTGAAAAGGTTATTTATTGGTATTTAATTTACTTTGTTATATTTAATTCAGTATTCTCGTAAAAACAGAAGTCTTCCGCATATTTTTGGTTGGTTAATAAGGGTTCTCCTAGCTACTTAGGATAGCGTAGGTGCCTGCACGGTCCGTTAGTTTGGGTCGTGACAAAAATGGTTAATCGTAGTGACTTGAAATGTGAATTAGTAACTTGAAAATGATTAAGTTTAGTTACCTGAAATGTGAATTAGTTACTTTAAAATGGTTAAGGGCAGTGACTTGAAATGTGAACTAGTGACTTAGAAAATTGTTAAGTATAGTCACTTGAAAATGCGTACTAATATCATGAAAATGGTTAAGTGAAGTTACTTAAAAATGTGAACTAGAAACTTGAAAATGGTTAAGTGTAGTCACTTTAATACGTGAACATGTAACTTGAAAATGGTTAATGTTTTTACTTGAAAATGTGAATTTGTAACTTGAAAATGGTTAAGTGCATTAACTTGAAACGTTAACTAGTGACTTGAAATGGTTAAGTGTAGTAGCTTGAAATGTGAATTATTAACTTGAAAATGGTCGGTTGTGACTTCAAATATAAATTAGTGACTTGAAAATGGTTAAGTGTAATTATTTGAAATGTGTACTAATGTTTTAAAAATTGATAAGGTGGTGACTTGAAAATGTAAACTAATGACTTGAAAATGGTTAAGTGTTGTTACTTGAAATGTGTACTAGTTAGTTGAAAATGGTTAAGGCAGTGACTTGAAATGAGAATTAGTGACCTAAATATGATTAAGTGTAGTTATTTGAAATGTGAATTAGTCATTTGAAAATGGTTAAGGGTAGTGACAGAAAATGTGAATCAGTGACTTGAAAATTGTTAAGTGTAGTTATTTGAAATGTGTACTAATGACTTGGAAATGATTAATCGTAGTGACTTGAAATGTGAATTAGTGACTTGATAATGATTAAGTGTAGTTACCTGAAATGTGATTTAGTTACTCAAAAATGGTTAAGGGTAGTGACTTGAAATTTGAACTAGTGACTTCGGAAATGGTTAAGTATAGTCACTTGAAAATGCGTACTAGTAACTTGAAAATGGTTAAGTGTAGTCACTTGAAAATGTGAAATAAAAACTTTAAAATGGTTAAGTGTAGTTACTTGAAAATATGAACTAAAAACTTTAAAATGGTTAAGTGTAGTCACTTGAAAATGTGAACAAGCAACTTGAAAATGGTTGAGGTAGTCACTTGAAAATCTGAATTTGTAACTTGAAAATTGTTAAGCGCATTGACTTTAAATGTGAACTAGTGACTTGAGAATGGTTAAGTGCATTGAATTGAAATATGAATTAGTTACTTGAAAATGGTTAAGTGTAGTGAGTTTAATATGTTTAAGTGTAGTTATCTGAAATGTGTACTAATGACTTAAAAATTAATAAAATTAGTGACTTGAAAATGTAAACTAATGATTTGAACATAGTTAAGTATGGTTACTTGAAATGTGTACTAATGACTAGAAAATGGTTAAGGCAGTTACTTGAAATGAGAATTAGTGACTTTATAATGGTTAAGTGTTGAGACTCGAAATGTGAATTAGTGTCTTAAAAATGATTAAGTTTAGTTACAGGAAATGTGAATTAGTTACTTGAAGATGGTTTAGGGTAGTGACTTATAATGTGAATTACTGACTTGAAAATGGTTAACTGTAGTTTTTTTAAATGTGTATTAATGGCGTGAATATGATTAAGTGTCGTTACTTAAAATGTGAATTAGTCACTTGAAAATGGTTAAGGATAGTGACATGAAATGTGAATTAGTCACATGAAAATGGTTAAGGGTAGTTATTTGAAATGTTTACTAGTAACTTGAAAATGATTAATTGTAGTGACTTGAAATGTGAATTAGTGACTTAAAAATGAATAAGTATAGTTACCTGAAATGTGAATTAGTTACTTGAAAATGGTTATGGGTAGTGACTTGAAATGTGAACTAGTGACTTAAAATATGGTTAAGTGTAGTCACTTGAAAATGTGAACTAGTAACTTGAAAATGGTTAATGTTGTCACTTGAAAATGTGAATTTGTAACTTGAAAATGGTTAAGTGCATTGACTTTAAATGTTAACTAGTGACTTGAAAATGGTTAAGTGTAGTAACTTGAAATGTGAATTACTAACTTGGAAATGGTTAAGGGTTGTGACTTGAAATATAAATTTGTGACTTGAAAATGGTTAAGTGTAATTATTTTAAAGGTGTACTAATGACTTGAAAATTGATAAGATGGTGACTTGAGAATGTAAACTAATGACTTGAAATTGGTTAAGTGTAGTTACATGAAATGTGTACTAATTACTTGAAAATGGTTAAGGCAGTGACTGGAAATGAGAATTAGTGACTTGAAAATGGTTAAGTGTAGTGACTTGAAATGTGAATTAGTGACATGAAAGTGATAAAGTGTAGTTACTTGAAATGTGAATTAGTCACTTGAAAATGGTTAAGGGTAGTGAGAAGAAATGTGAATTAGTCACTTGAAAATGGTTAAGGGTAGTTATTAGCAATATGTATGAATTACTCTACAATGATTAATTGTAGTGACTTGAAAATGTGAACTAGTAACTTGAAAATGATTAATGTTGCCACTTGAAAATGTGAGTTTGTTACTTGTAAATGGTTAAGTGCATTGACTTGAAATGTGAACTAGTTACTTGAAAATGATTAATCGTAGTGACTTGAAATGTGAATTAGTAACTTGAAAGTGATTAAGTGTAGTTACCTGAAATGTGAATTAATTACTTGAAAATGGTTAAGGGTAGTGACTTGAAATGTGAACTAGTGACTTAGAAAATTGCTAAGTATAGTCACTTGAAAATGCGTACTAATAACTTGAAAATAGTTAAGTGTAGTCACTTGAAAATGTGAACTAGAAACTTGAAAATGGTTAAATGTAGTCACTTGAATATGTGAACATTTAAATTGAAAATGGTTAATGGATTCATTTGAAAATGTGAATTTTTAACTTGAAAATGGTTAAGTGCATTGACTTGAAATGTTACCTAGTGACATGAAAATGGTTAAGTGTAGTAACTTGAAATGTGAATTATTAACTTGAAAATGGTTAAATGTTACATGAAATATAAATTAGTGACTTAAACATGGTTAAGTCTAATTATTTGAAATGTGTACTAATGACTTGAAAATTGATAAGGTGGTGACTTGAAAATGTAAACTAATGACTTAAAAATGGTTAAGTGTAGTTACTTGAAATGTGTACTAATTACTTGAAAATGGTTAAGGCAGTGACTTGAAATGAGAACTAGTGACTTGAAAATGGTTAAGTGTAGTGAATTGAAATGTGAATTAGTGACTTGAAAATTGTTAAGTGTAGTTTTATGAAATATGAACTAATGACTTGAAAATGATTTAGTGTAGTGACTTAAAATAAGAATTAGTTACTTGAAAATGATTAAGTATAGTTACCTGAAATGTGAACTAGTGACTTAGAAAATGGTTAAGTATATAGTCACTTGAAAATGCGTACTAGTAACTTGAAAAAGGTTAAGTGTAGTCACTTCAAAATGTGAACAAGTAACTTGAAAATGGTTGAGGTAGTCACTTGAAAATGTGAATTTGTAACTTGAAAATGGTTAAGTGCATTGACTTTATGTGTGAACTAGTGACTTGAAAATGGTTAAATGCATTGAATTGAAATATGAATTGGTTACTTGAAAATGGTTAAGGGTAGTGACTTGAATATGGTTAAGTGTAGTTATTTGAAATGTGTACTAATGACTTGAAAATTAATAAGGTAGTGACTTGAAAATGTAAACTAATGACTTGAACATAGTTAAGTATGGTTACTTGAAATGTGTACTAATGACTAGAAAATGGTTAAGGTAGTGACTTGAAATGAGAATTAGTGACTTGATATTGGTTTAGTGTTGCGACCCGAAATGTGAATTAGTCTCTTGAAAATGATTAAGTTTAGTTACATGAAATGTGAATTAGTTACTTCAAAATGGTTAAGGGTAGTGACTCATAATGTGAATTACTGACTTAAAAATGGTTAACTGTATTTATTTGAAATGTGTATTAATGGCGTGAATATGATTAACTGTAGTTACTTAAAATGTGAATTCGTGACTTGAAAATGATTAATTGTAGTGACTTGAAATGTGAATTAGTGACTTGAAAAATGTTTAAGTATAGTTACCTGAAATGTGAATTAGTTACTTGAAAATGCTTATGGGTAGTGACTTGAAATATGAACTAGTGACTTAGAAAATGGTTAAGTGTAGTCACTTGAAAATGTGAACTAGTAACTTGAAAATGATTAATGTTGCCACTTGAAAATGTGAATTTGTTACATGCAAATGGTTAAGTGCATTGACTTGAAATGTGAACTAGTTACTTGAAAATGATTAATCGTAGCGACTTGAAATGTGAATTAGTAACTTGAAAATGATTAAGTAAAGTTACCTGAAATGTGAATTAGTTAATTTAAAATGGTTAAGGGCAGTGACTTGAAATGTGAACTAGTGACTTAGAAAATGGTTAAGTATAGTCACTTGAAAATGCTTACTAATAACATGAAAATGGTTAAGTGAAGATAATTGAAAATGTGAACTAGAAACTTGAAAATGGTTAAGTGTAGTCACTTTAATACCTGAACATGTAACTTGAAAATGGTTAATGTTGTCACTTGAAAATGTGAATTTGTAACTTGAAAATGGTTAAGTGCATTGACTTGAAATGTTAACTAGTGACTTGAAAATGGTTAAGTGTAGTAACTTGAAATGTGAATTATTAACTTGAAAATGGTTAAGGTTTGTGACTTGAAAATGGTTAAGCGTAATTATTTGAAATGTGTACTAATGACTTGAAAATTGATAAGGTGGTGACTTGAAAATGTAAACTAATGACTTGAAATTGGTTAAGTGTAGTTACTTGAAGTGTGTACTAATTACTTGAAAATGATTAAGGCAGTGACTTGAAATGAGAATTAGTGACTTTAAAATGGTTAATTGTAGTGAATTGAAATGTGAATTAGCGACTTGAAAATTGTTCAGTGTAGTTTTTTGAAATCTGAACTAATGACTTGAAAATGATTTAGTGTAGTGACTTAAAATAAGAATTAGTGACATGAAAATGATTTAGTGTAGTTACCTGAAATGTGAACTAGTGACTTAGAAAATGGTTAAGTATATAGTCACTTGAAAATGTGTACTAGTAATTTGAAAATGGTTAAGTGTAGTCACTTGAAAATGTGAGCTAGAAACTTTAAAATGGTTAAGTGTAGTCACTTTAATATGTGAACTTGTAACTTGAAAATGGTTAATGTTGTCACTTGAAAATGTGAATTTGTAACTTAAAAATGGTTAAGTACATTGACTTGAAATGTTAACTAGTGACTTGAAATTAGTTAAGTGTAGTAACTTGAATTGTGAATTATTAACTTGAAAATTGTTAAAGGTTGTGACATGAAATATAAATTTGTGACTTGAAACTAGTTAAGTTTAATTATTTGAAATGTGTACTAATGACTTGAAAATTGATAAGGTGGTGACTTGAAAATGTAAACTAATGACTAGAAAATGGTTAAGTGTAGTTACTTGAAATGTGTACTAATTACTTGAAAATGGTTAAGGTTGTGACTTGAAATGAGAATTAGTGACTTGAAAATGATTAAGTGTAGTGACTTGAAATGTGAATTAGTGACTTGAAAATGGTTAAGTGTATTTATTAGAAATATGTACGAATGACTTTAAATTGATTAACTGTGGTGACTTGAAATGTGAATTAGTGACTTGATAATGATAAAGTGTAGTTACCTAAAATGTGATTTAGTTACTCGAAAATGGTTAAGGGTAGTGACTTGAAATGTGAACTAGTGACTTAGAAAATGGTTAAGTATAGTCACTTGAAAATGCGTACTAGTAACTTGAAAATGGTTAAGTGTAGCCACTTGAAAATATGAACTAGAAACTTGAAAATGGTTAAGTGTAGTCACTTGAATATGTGAACTAGTAACTTGAAAATGCTTAATGTTGTCACTTGAAAAAGTGAATTTGTAACTTGAAAATGGTTAAGCGCATTGACTTGAAATGTGAACTAGTTACTTGAAAATGATTAAGTATAGTTACCTGAAATGTGAATTAGTTACTTGAAAATGGTTAAGGGCCGTGACTTGAAATGTGAACTAGTGTCTTAGAAAATGGTTAAGTATAGTCACTTGAAAATACGTACTAATAACTTGAAAATGGTTAAGTGTAGTTTCTTGAAAATGTGAACTTGAAACTTGAAAATGGTTAAGTGTAGTAACTTTAATATGTGAACATGTAACTTGAAAATGGTTTATGCTGTCACTTGAAAATGTGAATTTGTAACTTGAAAATGGTTAAGTGCATTGACTTGAAATGTTAACTAGTGACTTGAAATTGGTTAAGTGTAGTAACTTGAAATGTGAATTATTAACTTGAAAATGGTTAAGGTTTGTGACTTGAAATTGGTTAAGTGTAATTATTTGAAATGTGTACTAATGACTTGAAAATTGATAAGGTGGTAACTTGAAAATGTAAACTAATGACTTGAAATTGGTTAAGTGTAGTTACTTGAAGTGTGTACTAATTACTTGAAAATGATTAAGGCAGTGACTTGAAATGAGAATTAGTGACTTTAAAATGGTTAAGTGTAGTGAATTGAAATGTGAATTAGCGACTTGAAAATTGTTCAGTGTAGTTTTTTGAAATATGAACTAATGACTTGAAAATGATTTAGTGTAGTGACTTAAAATAAGAATTAGTGACATGAAAATGATTTAGTGTAGTTACCTGAAATGTGAACTAGTGACTTAGAAAATGGTTAAGTATATAGTCACTTGAAAATGTGTACTAGTAATTTGAAAATGGTTAAGTGTAGTCACTTGAAAATGTGAGCTAGAAACTTGAAAATGGTTATGTGTAGTCACTTTAATATGTGAACTTGTAACTTGAAAATGGTTAATGTTGTTACTTGAAAATGTGAATTTGTAACTTAAAAATGGTTAAGTACATTAACTTGAAATGTTAACTAGTGACTTGAAATTAGTTAAGTGTAGTAACTTGAATTGTGAATTATTAACTTGAAAATTGTTAAAGGTTGTGACATGAAATATAAATTTGTGACTTGAAACTGGTTAAGTGTAATTATTTGAAATGTGTACTAATGACTTGAAAATTGATAAGGTGGTGACTTGAAAATTTAAACTAATGACTAGAAAATGGTTAAGTGTAGTTACTTGAAATGTGTACTAATTACTTGAAAATGGTTAAGGCTGTGACTTGAAATGAGAATTAGTGACTTAAAAATGATTAAGTGTAGTGACTTGAAATGTGAATTAGTGACTTGAAAATGGTTAAGTGTATTTATTAGAAATATGTAAGAATGACTTTAAATTGATTAACTGTAGTGACTTGAAATGTGAATTAGTGACTTGATAATGATTATGTGTAGTTACCTAAAATGTGATTTAGTTACTCGAAAATGGTTAAGGGTATTGACTTGAAATGTGAACTAGTGACTTAGAAAATGGTTAAGTATAGTCACTTGAAAATGCGTACTAGTAACTTGAAAATGGTTTAGTGTAGCCACTTGAAAATATGAACTAGAAACTTGAAAATGGTTAAGTGTAGTCACTTGAATATGTGAACTAGTAACTTGAAAATGCTTAATATTGTCACTTGAAAAAGTGAATTTGTAACTTGAAAATAGTTAAGTGCATTGACTTGAAATGTGAACTTGTGACTTAAAAATGGTTAAGTGTAGTGACTTAAAAATGGTTAAGTGTAGTGACTTGAAATATGAATTAATTACATGAAAATGGTTATGGGTAGTGATTTGAATATGGTTAAGTGTTGTTATTTGAAATGTGTACTAATGACTTGAAAATTGAAATGACAGTGACTTGAAAATGTAAACTAATGTCTTGAACGTGGTTATGTATCGTTACTTGAAATGTGTACTAATGACTAGAAAATGGTTATAGTAGTGATTTGAAATGAGAATTAGTGACTTGAAAATGGTTAAGTGTTGTGACCCGAAATGTGAATTAGTTTCTTGAAAATGATTAAGTTTATTTACTTGAAATGTAAATTAGTTACTTGAAAATGGTTAAGGGTAGTGACTTGAAATGTGAATGAATGACTTGAAAATGGTCAACTGTAGTTATTTGAAATGTGTACTAATGGCTTGAAAATGATTAAATTTAGTGACTTGAAATGTGAATTAGTGACCTGTGAATTAGTCTGTTGAAAATGGTTATGAGTAGTGACTTGAAATGTGAACTAGAGACTTAGAAAATGGTTAAGTGTAGTCACTTTAAAATGTGTACTAATAACTTCAAAATGGTTAACTGTAGTCGCTTTAAAATGTGAACTAGAAACTTTAAAATGGTTAAGTGTACTCACTTGAATATGTAAACTAGTTACTTGAAAATGGTTAATGTTGTCACTTGAAAATGTGAATTACTGACTTGAAAATGATTAAATTTAGTTACTTGAAATGTGAATTAGTTACATGAAATTGGTTAAGGGTAGTGACTTGAAAATGTGAACTTCTAGCTTGAAAATGGTTAAGTGCATTGACTTGAAATGTGAACTAGTGACTTGAAAATGGTTAAGTGCATTGAATTGAAATGTGAATTAGTTACTTTAAAATGGTTAAGGGTAGTGACTTGAATATGGTTAAGTGTAGTTTTTTGAAATGTTTACTAATGACTTGAAAGTTGATAAGGCAGTAACCTGAAAATGTAAACTAATGAATTGAAAATGGTTAAGTATGGTTAGTCTAAATGTGCACTAATGACTTGAAAATGGTTTAGGTAGTGACTTGAAATGAGAATCAATGATTTTAAAATGCTTAAGCGTTGTGACCCGAAATATGAACTAGTGACTTGAAAATGGTTAAGTGTAGTTACTTAAAAATTATTAAGGGTAGTTACTAGAAATGTGAATTAGTGACTTGATAATGGATAAGTGTAGTTATTTTAAATGTGTACTAATGAATTAAAAATGATTAAATACAGTGACTTGAAATGTGAATTAGTGACTTGAAAATAGTTAAGTGTTGTCACTTGAAAATGTGAACTAGAAACTTTAAAATGGTAAAGTGTAGCCACTTAAAAATGTGAACTAGTAACTTGAAAATGGTTAATGTTGTCACTGGATAAAATGAATTTGTAAATTCAAAATGGTTAATTGCATTGACTTGAAATGTGAACTAGTGACTTGAAATGGTTAAGTGTAGTGACTAGAAATGTGAATTAGTTTTTAAAAATGTGAGATAGTTACTAGAAAATGGTTAAGGGTAATGACTTGAAATGTAAATTAGTGACTTGAAAATGGTTTAGTGCATTGACTTGAAAAGTGAAGTAGAGACTTGAAAATGATTAATCGTAGTGACTAGAACTGTGAATTAGTGACTTGAAAAAGATTAAGTATAGTTACCTAAAATGTGAATTAGTTACTTGAAAATTGTTAAGGGTAGTGACTTAAAAAATGAACTAGCAACTTAGAAAATGGTTAAGTATAGTCACTTAAAAATGTGTACTAATAACTTGAAAATGGTTAAGTGTAGTCACTTGAAAATGTGAACTAGAAACTTGAAAATGGTTAAATGTAGTCACTTGAATATGTGAACATTTAAATTGAAAATGGTTAATGGATTCATTTGAAAATGTGAATTTTTAACTTGAAAATGGTTAAGTGCATTGACTAGAAATGTTACCTAGTGACTTGAAAATGGTTAAGTGTAGTAACTTGAAATGTGAATTATTAACTTGAAAATGGTTAAATGTTACATGAAATATAAATTAGTGACTTAAATATGGTTAAGTCTAATTATTTGAAATGTGTACTAATGACTTGAAAATTGATAAGGTGGTGACTTGAAAATGTAAACTAATGACTTAAAAATGGTTAAGTGTAGTTACTTGAAATGTGTACTAATTACTTGAAAATGGTTAAGGCAGTGACTGGAAATGAGAATTAGTGACTTAAAAATGGTTAAGTGTAGTGACTTGAAATGTGAATTAGTGACATGAAAGTGATAAAGTGTAGTTACTTGAAATGTGAATTAGTCACTTGAAAATGGTTAAGGGTAGTGACAAGAAATGTGAATTAGTGACTTGAAAATGGTTAAGTGTAGTTATTAGCAATATGTATGAATTACTCTACAATGATTAATTGTAGTGACTTGAAAATGATTAATGTTGCCACTTGAAAATGTGAGTTTGTTACTTGTAAATGGTTAAGTGCATTGACTTGAAATGTGAACTAGTTACTTGAAAATGATTAATTGTAGTGACTTGAAATGTGAATTAGTAACTTGAAAGTGATTAAGTGTAGTTACCTGAAATGTGAATTAATTACTTGAAAATGGTTAAGGGTAGTGACTTGAAATGTGAACTAGTGACTTAGAAAATTGTTAAGTATAGTCACTTGAAAATGCGTACTAATAACTTGAAAATGGTTAAGTGTAGTCACTTGAAAATGTGAACTAGAAACTTGAAAATGGTTAAGTGTAGTCACTTGAATATGTGAACTAGTAACTTGAAAATGGTTAATGTTTTCAATTGAAAATGGTTAAGTGCATTGACTTGAAATGTGAACTAGTGACTTAAAAATGGTAAAGTGTAGTGACTTGAATTATGAATTAATTACATGAAAATGGTTATGGGTAGTGACTTGAATATGTTTAAGTGTTGTTAATTGAAATGTGTACTAATGACTTGAAAATTGATATGGTAGTGACTTGAAAATGTAAACTAATGACTTGAACATGGTTAAATATCATTACTTGAAATGTGTACTAATGACTAGCAAATGGTTATGGTAGTGACTTGAATTGAGAATTAGTGACTTGAAAATGGTTAAGTGTTAATGTGAATTAGTGTCTTGAAAATGATTAAGTTTAGTTACTTGAAATGTGAATTAGTTACTTGACAACGGTTAAGGGTAGTGACTTGAAATAAGAATGACTGACTTGAAAATAGTTAACTGCAGTTATTTGAAATGTGTACTAATGGGTTGAAAATGATTATGTCTAGTGACTTGAAATGTGAATTAGTGACCTGAAAATGATTAAGTGTTGTTACCTGAAATGTGAATTAGTTACTTGAAAATGGTTATGAATAGTGACTTGAAATGTGAACTAGTGACTTAGAAAATGGTTAAGTGTAGTCACTTGAAAATGGAAACTAATAACTTAAAAATGGTTAAGTGTAGTCACTTGAAAATGTGAACTAGAAAATTAAAAATGGTTAAGTGTACTCACTTGAATATGTGAACTAGTTACTTGAAAATGGTTAATGTTGTCACTTGAAAATGGTTAAGTGTAGTAACTTGAAATGTGAATTATTAACTTGAAAATGGTTAAGGGTTGTGACTTGAAAAATAAATTAGTGACTTGAAAATGGTTAAGTGTAATTATTTGAAATGTGTACTGTTTTATCCCTTTTTTAGGCTCGAAGGGTTGAAAAAACATTGATTTTGACTTTTCAAACTATTTCAAAACTTTAGAGAAAATTTCAAAATAATTTAAGACAATACAGAGTCGCCACTTGATTTTTTATAGAAAATATCAAGAAAAACTTAAAGAATTTTAAAGAATCGAAAACAGAAACAAATCTTTAAAATTTAGAGAAAATGGGTAAGGATTCTGGTAACACCTTGAGAAGGTTGTTAAGGCACTCAAGAAGCGTCCGCGAAAGCGGTTGACCAAAAGACAATTTGACTGATTTGTAAAAATGACTAGTTTTGAAAATAATGGCTAACTTTGTAAAATCTTGAATTAATTGCAAATATGACATTTAATTTGTTCAAGTGAAAAAATGATTTATTTAGTTTAAAGGAAATTCTCTCGAAAAAGTAAGGTTATACTAAATTCAAATTTTTATCAACTTAAGAGTAAACTAATTATTTTCATAAAAAAAGGAAAGAAGGTGATTTTACTAGAATTATCAATTTTTTGAATAATGAAATTTTTTTAAGAAAAACATCAATTTCAAACAGGTTAATAGATTTTTGATTAATTATGAAAGATTTTAATTTTAACAAGAAGAATAATTTCTTATGTTGGAGAGAATTCCCTTTCATTTAGATAAATCAACTCAACATATGAGCAAAAATAAATGACATCTTTATTTTTTCAAAGGTTTATTCATAAAGAGGACTATTTCCACGATATTAAACTGTGTGATAAATGACGAAAAGAAAAATAAAAGGATAAAGCAAAAATGTCAATTCAAAGGGGACTTTATTTAGATTTAACCAAATTTAAGAGATAATTACATACAAATAAATCCAACATGAATTAAAAATAAATAAATAAAAGTAGAAAAGTTGGGAAAAACAGGTTTTGAACCCGTTTGGACCTGTCCGGCTTAATCCACAATTTTCATAGGCTTTTTGGACTATTTCAATTTTTCCACCGTCTTCATCCCTGTATACTAGCTTCCTTTTCTTATCTGACCGCACATTTTGTCTTTGATTTTTACCCATTTTTTGGGCTTTCGAAGCTCGGATCGAAAATATTGAGCCTCCTCGGCCCATTAAGATATGCAAGGGGATATGGATTCCATTTGGACTCAAATCAATTTCACATGCTAAATAAACAAAATAAAAATTAGTACCTAGATAGGTAACAATCTTTTTAATATGAAAGAAGCTATCAGAATGCAAGATTGCCCATATAAATAATGCCAAAAATAGTCTTACATACTTAAACATAACTATCCAGTATTTAGTCGAAAGATTGAAAGGCTTCTAAATTTGTTAAGGGGAAGAAAAACCATTCTGACTTGATTACGACATTCGACCAATTTTAAGACAAATCTATCTTAATACTTAAATTTCATCATAAGAAATGACCAAGTAGAACATCAATGCATGAAACTAAAACTCCTCATGACTGAACGAAGCTTCTATAGATTGGAAAAAGAGGGAACCCAATAACATTCACACTTTCAAAGTCGAAGTTCTCGTGACTTGAGAGAGAGAGACTTAAGGGAGGGGGCTTCCATGACGATTCTCAATCAGAACATGAATTTGGTCTTAGTCTCACAACCAAAGCTCACAAATAAAGAAAGGAGAAGAACACGCAGCAACAAAAAAAGAAATCACAAAAATCGAATTCTTAAAGAAGCTTTACTTCCTCATCAGACCATCAGTGAGAATCACGACATTCAAGCAAACTTTTCCTATTCACGAGTACAATTTCAGATTTTTATAATGCAAAATAGTAGCCACAATTAAGACTTAACGCGATCCAAATAAAATTAAGCTCAGGCTTTGGCCTTCATAGCTAGTGAAATAAAGCTAGAGGATATTTTGAGAAATGGGATTAGGCCATGATTAAAAGCTTATCATATCTCGAATTTCCTCTTCTGGATCAATGCTAGACAATCCAGAAGGAAGTCCCTTACCCTTCTCAATCAAATCAAATTTCAAGATGCAAATAAAGCTCTAAAGAAACAAAAAAAAAATCTTTTTACGTCTTGAAATCTTTTCAAGCTGTCTTCTTTGATATTACGAACCGAAGAAGAACAATTGAAATTCAGTCAATTTCTAAGCAAAACAGACATATCAGAAAGGGCATAGCTAAGAAAAATTAGTTACATAATTATGTCCTTGAAGAACTGCGAAAGGTCAGATTTTAGAGGTGAAATAAGAGCTATTATTTAGCTCCATTTCGCCTTTTAAAGATGGTTATGGGTAAAAGACTAGACAGTGATTCCCAGAACCTTCCATTTTCCTTAGGAACCTTACTTTTAGTATCGTGAACCAAAGAATTCCTTGAGGAAAACATCAATTCCACACCAAATTTAAATCATAATATACACAATGTAGTCAGTTATTGGTCGTTGCTAATAGACTTAAAGGTTCGAGACTTTTTCACGATAAGAAAACAACAGAAACATTTCAAACTTCGAACCTAATGTTTATCACACATCAAAATACACAACAGAGCTTCAAACACCAGATTTCAAAATTTTTAATTCCAAAGTTTCACTATTTGCAATCAAAAGAACAGGTAAGCCATTTCAACTCCCATTCGTTTAGGAAAACACTGCTAAGATTTCAAGAATCACGGAAAGATTTCATTTTTAGATTTTTTCGAACATGAAGCGAAGTGGGAAGACATAATATCAACAAAACAGTTCTCAAAACCAACGAGATGGAACAAAAATGAGAAACATAAGACTAACAGTATCCAAGCAAACTAAGGCAAGAACAAATTTTGGCAGAACTATATAACAAACATGAAAAATACTACGACCTTCAAGGTCATCTACATCACATAATCCCAACATTCTCACCTAGTGTGAGATTCCAACAACCACATATTTACGACTACGTCAGTAAAAAATTACTAGGCCTATTAACACGAAGAAGAAGAAATGTGAAAAGATGAAGTTTCTACCTTTTCCAAAGCAGCGAACTTGAGACGACGAGCTTTAATCAAAACGGTTTCCACCACTGCCGAGACTCAATTCCAATTTATCGAAATTCAATAATTTCGTCGGAATTTGATTTTTGGAGTGTATTTGCCGTGAATTTTTGGTTACGTGGGATTTCATGACCCAAACAAATGGACCATGCGGGCACCTACGCTATCCTAAGAAGCTAGGAGAACCCTTATTAACCAACCAAAAATATGCGGAAGACTTCTATTTTTAAGAGAATAATGGATTAAATATAACAAAGTAAATTAAAAACTAATAAATAAACTTTTCAAAAAAATTTCTTACAACTGTCCTTCACTACCTCAAGACCTGGTCATACATGTACAAGAGCTACCTATTACAGAATAGACTGACAATAAAATAAATAACACAAAGACTCCAATATCTGCCAGGAAGAAAGTGTAGAAGTTAGTGCTAAATATCGCCATCCATCTAGTAACTGCAAACTATCCTGCATCCAGTCTACACCCCAAGAAGGGATGTAGAAGAGTAGGGTCAGTACAAACACACGTACTGGTAGGCATCATCGTCCAACCAGTGATAGTCCACATAATCATAAAATAGAATCAAAGAAAAGAAATCATGACATCTTAAATAGAGTATAATTCAACTAAGGCTGTAATATCATTATAATACTTTGCCTATATAATTTACATTTCTCCAACTCTATTAATGAGATTATATTCACCACTAGCATAGACTAACCTCATTAATTCATATCATCCACCATAATTCAACACTAAACCATCACTATCACCCCTGTATTCGCATTGCCATTTCTATAACCCACATCTATAGGATCAATCCAGTAATCATAGACAACTCATACTAAACTCTCGGACCAACACCCAAACACTCTTATAATATTGAAGAATAATAACTAGCCAATCGGATAAGCCATGATTACACCAAGTATAAATAAAGTAAGTCGACCAACGTATAGCAAGTAAAGACAGAGTTTCACTTTTCCAAGTACATGTCACACAATCAATCTCAAGGATACAATCAAATAGGGAATACAAATCAACTCACATCTCAGTAAAACACACAAGAGAACTCAAGTTTCATTAGCAAACCTTATAGATACTCTTGGAGAATGATTAATTCAATTATTGAAACTTTGGGATCATTTCTTTTATATTATTCATAGGATTCATCACTTTAGATCACTTCATTATCAATTCCTTTATTATTAATAGTACCATGCCAGCTCGTGGCACCTGATCCAATCACGTCTTACAGCAATACCAGAATTTAGCGTCGGCCGCATTGCTTAAGAAATCAATAAGGTAACAATACCAAAATTTAACGTCCGCCAAATTGCTACTAATAATCTTTCCACTTTTCTGTTCTTAATAAATATTCATCATTCACTTTTCAACCTGTATGAAGGTATATCACAAGCCTTCTTTACTAAAGGCATTCTTTTCAATCACATTATCATTATGAATCAAGATTTTTCATTTATCTACAATAGTCTGTACACACATGCTAAGGGACTTATTTCTGCCCAATTAGTCATGACTTGCAGGGGACAATCTATGTTCATGTACCGTTCTGGCGTGGTACCCGATCCTCCATAACCATATTATGTATATTTTATCAACTTCATACTATCTCTCAGGATACAACACGACGTACTAAATGTACAAGTACACTTATAATCATAAGGCAATTCGATCAAGTTCGATTTTTCATAATTATTCATGCAAGTAACAAAAATTCAAATATCATCAAATTCAAGTATGTCCGAAGACCAAGCAACAAGCATCCAATTTAGGAGCATACACACAATTAAATTGAGTCTAAACTCTAATTAAACCATAACCTACTTAAATACCACAACTTGGGTTCTAACATCACCACCCATAACTTGCACATTCAACCCTATCATTATTCTCTACCTTTCTTCGAATAATACAATGCACACAATGGTTCAAGTCATCTATCCCTTAGGCCGCACAATTATCAAGGCACAATATGCAACTTATACCTTTATAACTCAATTAGGTTCATCACTAGAACAACTAAGAAACATCATGTCCACATACTTCATTCACAATAATCTCCTTTCGGACACATAACACATAATATCATAAATATCACATAATCAATCAATAAAATAGTTTTCGGGATTAAAGTAAAGTTCTTATGTCTTTATCCACCTCAACTCCATGTCTGCAGGCCTAGACATGCTTTCTACCATCAAATATAAATTATGAAAATATGAAATAACACAGTCTTCTACTCATTAACCTAGCCTACCTGGACGCCAAGATTTTTGAATCAGCAAGTCATGTCAAGGATGCTCATTCTCTTTCTTCATTCTTTGGAATGATTAATCATCTAAATATCAAACAATCATAAGACTAATTAATCAATTTCTCTTCAAATAAATATCTTTGGGAGATCAAAACCCACTAATTCTACCCTAATTCAAGGTCTATATCATTCTCCAAGGTCAATTAACTATTAAATAGTTCTTTCAAGCTTAACCCATCTCCATTAATGGATTTTTTATGCTAAAGGTCTCATGTTTATGGAATTCAAGATTTCCAACCAACAAAATACATAATCTAGTTTACCAAGTTCATGCTAGAAATCATTAATTTATAATCTAGAATTAGTTCTAGATGATATTAAGAACACCCATAAGTTTTTTCCAAAAATCCACCATTAAAGGTTCTAACCCAAAATTTCACCATTGAAGGTCTTTCTAATAATTCTAGAATTTTAAAGGATTAAAAGATGAAGAAGATGATGGAAAAACTTACCTCCACGAAGAAATTTCACCGTAAACCTTGGAAAATCACCTCTCTAGGGTTACGAAATGAAGTTTTGGGATTTTGGACTGGAAAATTGGCTAAACCTGCTTTAAATACCACCAAAATTCTCACTACAGTAAAATTGCCGTCTCATCCTGGACAGTGTTTGAAAAAATGGTTATAACATTTTACTCCGAACTCGAATTGACGAACGATTTATTGTGTTGGAAAGAAGACTCAGAGATCTTTGATTTGGTGGGCATTGATCCCCCTAAATACTTATGTTCTAGGAGATATGATCGTTTGAAGTTGGCCTTAATAGAAACCCATATCGAAACTCTATCGGTTAAAAATGTTTTCAACTTAACTTTGTGCTAAGAATATTGTACGACCTTAATTCATATCTAAAGAACTTCCAAATTAAATGATTGATATTAGTACTCATGAATAATTATATTCATCGGGATTGAGTCTATCTAGACACATCAAAAGGCTAAATTCTTCGTCGAAAAGCTTGAGGTGAGCAAATGAACAAAATGATGGCTATTTTGGACTCAAGTTAATATTGAGGAATGGATAATTTAGTAACGACAAAACGGGTCGTTACATGGTTAATGTTGTTGCTTGAAAATGTGAATATGTAACTTTAAAATGGTTAAGTGCAATGACTTAAAATATGAACTAGTGACTTAAAAATGGTTAAGTGTAGTGACCTGAAATGTGAATTAGTTACTTGAAAATGGTTAAGGGTAATGACTTGAATATGGTTAAGTGTAGTTATTTAAAATGTGTATTAATGATTTGAAAATTGATAAGGTAGTGACTTGAAAATATAAACTAATGACTTGAAAATGGTTAAGTATGGTTACTTAAAATGTGTACTAATGACTTAAAAATGATTAAGGTAGTGACTTGAAAAGAGAATTAGTGACGTGAAAATGGTTTAAGTGTTGTGACTCAAAATGTGAATTAGTGACTTGAAAATGATTATGTGTAGTTACTTGAAATATGAATTAGTTACTAGAAAATGGTTAAGGGTAGTGACTTGAAATGTGAATTAGTGATGTGAAAATGGTTAAGTTTAGTGACTTGAAAATATGAACTAGTAACTTGAAAATGATTAAGGTAGTCACTTGAAAATGTGAATTTGTAACTTGAAAATGGTTGAGTGCGTTGACTTGAAATGTGAACTAGTGAATTGAAAATGGTTAAGTGTAGTGACTTGAAATGTGAATTAGTTACCTGAGAATGATTAAAAGTAGTGACTTGAAATGTAAATTAGTGACTTGAAAATGGTTAAGTGTAGTTATTTGAAACTTGTACTAATGACTTGAAAAAGGATAAGATAGTGACATGAAAATGTAAGCTAATGACTAGAAAATGCTTAAGTGTAGTTGATTGATGTGTGTACTAATAACTTGAAAATGGTTAAAGTAGTTACTTGAAATGAGAATTAGTAAGTTGAATATAGTTAAGCGTAGTGACTTGAAATGTTAATTAATGACTTGAAAATAATTAAGTGTAGTTACTTGAAACATGAATTAGTTACTTGAAAATGGTTAAGGGTAGTGACTTAAAATATGAATTAGTGACATGAAAATGGTTAAGTATAGTTATTTGAAATGTGTACTAATGACTTGAAAATAACTAAGTGTAGTGACTTGAAATGTGAATTAGTGACTTAAAAATGGTAAAGTGTAGTCACTTGAAAATGTGAACTAGAAACTTGAAAATGGTTAAGTGTAGTTAATTGTAATGTGAATTTGTTATTTGAAAATTGTGAAGGGTAGTGACTTGAAATGTGAATTAGTGACTTGAAAATTGTTAAGTGTAGTTATTTGAAATGTGTACTAATGACTTGAAAATGATTAAGTGTAGTGACTTGAAATGTGAATTAGTTAGTTGAAAATGGTTATGAGTAGTGTCACGCCTCGAATTCCAATGGGGCGGACTGGCACCCAAAGCCGTTAAGGCCCGAGAGAACCAATCTTCATTCGTGTACATTCGTATGCATGTCTCTGAGTGAAAAACATTCTATATCATGTAACTACAAGATACCAATGGCAGAAGTCATGGAGAACATATGATATATATGAAACTTGGTCGTTAGGGCCATCAAGTCAAAAACATATGTTCCTTACATTTCCTTCATTTGTCCCACAACATCTACAAAGCCTTTACAGATGCATAGACATAACCAACCTAAAGTTGGGACAAGTCCCCACTTTATACCCCATTTACAATACCAAAACAAATGTACACATGTGACTCGAAAAGCCCCGAACCAACTGGAGCTCACCAATGATCTGCAAATGACCCGCAACCTACTGTGGAGGTCTACTAGCACTTGTACCTGCAACAAGTAAGGTAAGTACCCCAAGGGACGTCAGTACAAAGAATGTACTGAGTATGTAAGGCTGTAAGAAACTGCATGATACATATGTACTTCAATGGAATCAAACTAGTGAGTAATCAATGTGGATAAACCACTGTTCTGTATATGTGGAACCATGTACATTGCTTTCGTTATGGTAAGTCCCCCAAGTTATTTCATTTATTCATATCATTATCATTCATATAATATCATTCATATAACTTCATTCAAGTGATATACTTTCCACCTTCTTCGCATTAAGAAATTGTAAAGCATATGATAAACAAGTGACCAACTGATCAGTGGTAAAAGAAGCTTGTATGCCTTATATTTTCATATTTTATGTCACTTGTATGCCAACTAACAATCATGGTTTCACAACACACATGAACATCACCAAAACCATTTTTTTCCTTTCAATACGACACCATTTCCATGCACAATTTCACAACAACAAGTCCAAATGGTATACACAAAGAGAAAACAAGTTAGGTACATAAACACATAATACATGTTGATATTTAATCCATCAAATTCATTTCCTTCAATACCACAAGTCTAATTTCACGTTTATAAGGCAAAACCCTTTACCGATTACGCAAAAGTAGACCGTTTTACACATAGTGAACTGTCCAACACTTTGCCAACATAACCAACATGATTTACACACCATATTAAGCATATAATATACTGAACCATGATATTAAACACTTACCAAAGCTTTCAAGTGGATGATTTTGTCCAATGGAGTGATGGCTTAGGGTTTGTGATAAGTGTGACACGTCTTGGATAATTCTAGAAATGGCATGAGAGTTGTAATGAATAAAAATCTGATTTTTGTGCCTTTATATAGTCCCTCAAGTCATCCTTATCCAAACATTAAATGTGTTTTACTTGGTCAATGGTAGAATGGATCTTTTCTCCATTTGGGCAATGTCTTTTGCTCCATTTTTGGGCTTCAATTGAGCCCAATGGCACAAGACTAATTCAGCCCACCAAATTTAAGGTGTAATACCCCAACAATCTCATGTTTAAATAATTCCATAAATGTTACGGTAATCAACTAGGTTCGAAAATGTACGGGGTATTACATTCTTCCCCCCTTAGAAACATTCGTCCTCGAATGTTAGTGACATTGTCCAATTTAAACAAATGTAAGTCTAGGATCATTCTTCATGTTATCATATATATACATAATGCTTATAGATACTTACTTGTTATTGCTCTGTTTCCGCATCTTGAACTTTCGCTTCCATTTGAAACAAATGAGGGTACTTGGACTTTATCATTTCCTCAGCTTCCTATGTGATCTCTTCTACTTGCTAATTTCTCCAAAGTACCTTTACGGAAGCTACATTTTTATTCCTCAACCTCTTCACTTGTCAGTCTAGAATAGCAATCGGTACTTCCTCATATGTGAGATCTTCCATAACTTGCACATCTTCAATGGGAGTAATACGAGATGGATCTCTTATGCACTTTCGAAGCATCGAAACATGAAACACTGGATGAACTGTGGAGAGTTCTTGGGGTAGTTCAAATTCATACGCCACTTTCCCAAATTTTCGGACAATTTTATATGGCCCTATATATCGTGGACTCAACTTTCTTTTCTTTCCAAATCTCATTACCCCTTTCATCAGTGACACCTTCAAGAATACCCAATCACCTATGGAAAATTTGAGCCCTCTTCTTCTAACATCAGCATATGACTTGTGTCGACTTTGGGCCATTTGTAGTCGTTGTTGGATCACTTTAACTTTTTCCATAGCTTGATGAACAAGATCTGGTCCAAGTAAAGCAGTTTTACCAGCTTCAAACCATCCAATTGGTAATCTACACTTCCTTTCATATAAAGCTCCATAAGGTGCCATTTTGATACATGAATGATAGCTATTGTTGTAGGAAAATTCAATAAGAGGTAGATGATCATCCCAACTACCTTTAAAGTCTAACGTGCAAGCTCGTAGCATATCTTCAAATATTTGGATAGTACGTTCTGATTTTCCATCCATCTGAGGATGAAAAGCCATACTCAAATTCACTTAGGTTCCCAAACTCCTTTGAAAAGATCTCCAAAAATGAGCAGTAAATTGAGCTCCCCTGTCTGATATAATAGAGATTGGAATCCTATGTAATCGTACTATCTCTTTAACATACAATCGTGCATAATCTTCAGTTGTATAGGTGGTCTTGACTGGTAAAAAATACGCTGACTTGGTAAGCCTGTCAACTATTACCCATATGGAATAAAATTTCCAAAGTGTACGAGGCAAACCTGTGATGAAATCCATGTTAATCATGTCCCACTTCTAGACTGGAAGATTGATACATTGCATATAACCTCCAGGTTTCTGATGCTCTACTTTGACTTGTTGACAATTTGGGCATTGAGCTACAAATTCTGTAATGTTCTTCTTCATGTTACCCCACCAATGTATTTCTTTCAAATCGTGGTACATTTTGGTGTCTCCTGGATGAATAGAATACCGTGAATGATGTGCTGCTATCATAATTCATTTCCTTAGCTCATCTACATTCGGTAAACACGATCTACCCTTGCACTGAAGTACTCCCTCTTGCGTAAGATCAAATGCCTTTGTCAGACCCTGTTGTACATTCTCCTTCAGCTGCAATAAAATAGAATCCACATACTGCTTCTCTTTCACCTCAGCTACTAATGAAGATTCTACTGCATTTTGCACAATAACCCCTTCATCTGGAGATTCAAGAAGACGAACTCCCAAGCTGGATAGTTGATGTAGATCCTTAACTATATCTTGCTTTTCCGTCAACTGGCCATTCGTGCTTCCTATTTCTTTGCGAATCAATGCATCAGCTACCACATTTGCTTTCCCTAGATGATATAAGATATCAATATCATAGTCTTTTAAGAGTTCCATCCACCTTCGCTGCCTCAAATTTAGTTCCTTCTACTTAAAGATATATTGCAAACTTTTGTGATCAGTATATATGTCAACATGAACCCCATACAAATAATGGCGCCATATCTTTAAGGCAAATATCACAGCTGCTAGCTCAAGGTCATGTGTGGGATAATTTATTTCATGTGGCTGCAACTATCGTGAGGCATACGCTATTAAATTACCTTGCTTCATCAATACACATCCTAGTCCAACTCCGAAAGCATCACAATATACCGCATAACCTTCTGTGCCTTCGGGAAGTACTAATACGGGTGTGGAAGTTAATTTATATTTCAACTCTTGGAAACTTTTCTCACATGCATCATTCCACTGAAACTTGATTACCTTGTGTGTTAGCTTCGTTAAAGGTGCAGCAATGGAAGAAAACCCTTCAACAAACCTTCGATAATAACCTGTCAATCCAAGGAAGCTACGAATCTCCGTAGGCATCGTATACCTTGGCCAATTCTTCACCGCTTCTATCTTTTGAGTATCAACCCTTATTCCTTCATCCGACACAATATGACCAAAGAATGCTATGGATTTTAACCAAAATTCGCATTTATAGAACTTTGCATATAACTTACAATCACGAAGAATCTGTAACACCTGCCGTATGTGATTAGCATGGTCCTCTTGTGATCGGGAATAAACCAGGATATCATCTATAAACACCATCACGAACAAATCTAGAAATGGCTTGAACACCCTATTCATCAAATCCATGAAAACAGTTGGTGCATTTGTTAGGCTGAACGACATAACTAAAAATTTATAATTGCCATACCATGTTTGAAAAGTTATCTTGGGTATATCTTTTTCTCTAACCCTGACGTGATGGTAACCCGATATCAAGTCAATCTTTTAAAAACATTTGGCACCCTATAACTAATCAAATAAATCGTCAATTATGGGGAGGCGATATTTGTTCTTGATCGTTACCTTATTCAATTGCCGGTAGTCAATACACATTCTAAACGTTCCATCTTTCTTCCGTACAAATAATACTGGTGTACCCCACGGGGAGATACTAGTCCTTATGAATCCCTTGTCTAGCAAGTCTTTTAATTGCTCCTTCAATTCTCGCAATTCTGTTGGAGCCATTCTATACAGAGAAATAGAGATAGGCTGAGTGCCTGGTATCACATCAATACCAAACTCTACTTCCCATTCTGGGGGTAAACATAGAAGATCTTCAGGAAATACATCAAGGAATTCATTTACTACTGGAACCGATTGAAGAGTTAGTGGTTCCACATCAGTATCTTTCACTCTTACTAAGTGACATATGTACCCCTTAGATATCATTTTCCTAGCATTAAGATAGGAAATAAATTTTCCTCCCGGTGCCCCCATCTTACCCTTCCATTCAAGAACATTCTTCTGTGGAAAATGAAAATGTACCTTCTTAGCTCGGCAATCTACCGTGGCATAACAAGAAGTCAACCAATCCATACCCATTATCACATCAAAATCCACTATTTCTAGTTCAATAAGATCAGCCAATGTATCATGACCACACACAGTTACTACACAATTACAATATACTCTTTTTGCAATAATAGATTCACCAACCGGTGTAGATACTTCAATTGACTTAATTAATAATTTTGGCATTCTTTCAAATTTTGCAGTTATCAATGGAGTAACGTATGATAGGGTAGATCTCGCATCAATCAGTGTATATACATTATGTGAAAACACAAATAATGTACCTGTAACCACATCAGGAGAAGCCTCCAAATTCTGTTGATCCACTAGAGCATAAGTACAGTTTTGAACTTCGCTAGAACTAGCTGCTCCTCTGGCACCTCTACCACAACTAGCAGGATGTACACCTCTGCCTAGGGAAGGAACTGATGATGATGATGCAACGGTTGATCCCGTAGGTTGTGCTATACAACTTGTGCCCCTTTATGGGCATTCTCTAATTCTGTGCCCCATCGTACCACACCAAAATCAAACATTTGTCCCCAACCAGCATTCACCTAAATGATACCTTTCACAGCACTGACACGGTTGACGAGAAAATCCTGCTGTCTGTGAACCTTGAATCCCACTACTCTGCCCAAAATGGTCGCCTCTAAACCCCCGGAATTGGGATGAAGTGCCTGTTGTAGGGGAAGAAAATGATGGTCTAGGCGGTCTAGGAAAAATCTGAGGCCTAGATTCACCTTGGGACACCATAGACTGTCCCATAGGTCTAGCCCTCTTTGACGACCCTTTTTCAAATTTGTGTACCCTTCTTGTTTGCCTCTGATCCTCCATTTTCTATGCAAAATCATGTATTTTGGCTATATCCATATCTCTGTTCAAAGCAGTAATGGTGCATTCCCTTACCAAATATGGATCCAATCTGTCCACATATCTATGGACTATGTTTTCCATTTTGGCTACTATATTCAGAGCATATCGAGTCAAAGAGTTAAACTGAAGACTGTATTCTCTTATACTCATATTCCCTTTATGAAGATTTAAAAATTGGTCTGCACATGCCTCCCGAATCTCATATGGAAGGTAATGATCAAGGAATGCCATTTTGAATTCCTCCCAAATAGCTGGGAGTGCACCAATACCCCTCGATCATTTCCAATCTTCATACCACAATATAGCTTCTCCTTTCAATCAATAGGCTGCAAGCTCAACTGTTTCTACCCCAGTCACGTGCATAACATATAGAGCCCTTTGGATTTGGTCCACGAAGTCCTGTGGGTCTGCCTTTGGATCTGACCCAATGAACGTGGGAGGGTCTAATTTCAAAAAATCCTGTGTCCGCCGACTAGCTACTCTAGCCGCGCCATCCTCACTTGTAATTGGACCAACTTGTCCTTGAGTTTGTGCAGCAACTATACGGGTCAACATTTGCACCGTATTTCTTAGACCCTGCTCAGTAGTATTAACAGGTGGTTCAACAGGTTCTTCTTTCCTTCTCGGCACTTCTGGAGATGGAAAAGTAGAAGAAGCCCGCGATGCAAATTCAGTGTCAACTCCACCTTGACTAGCTTGGTCAGGTGGTGATTTACTCGTTCCTTCTCCGGCAAGCATATCTACCTGCTTACCTTTGCCCCTACCTTGTCTTGTCCTCGACATTTTACTATAACAAAGAAAACCAATTACAATGGTCAGATATGATTTCACCTACTACATTGGCTCTATTGCACTATCTAGAAATGAAGAAAAGAAACAACTCCTAAATGTCCCGTAGCCTCCTACTTATAAATGTGGTGGACAACACATCCATAAGAAAGACTCTACTCAGAAACGGCTTTGTAGACACCCTTAGGATGACCTGATCTGATACCACTTTTGTCACGCCTCGAATTCCAATAGGGCGGAATGACACCCGAAGCCGTTAAGGACCGAGAGAACCAATCTTCATTCATGTACATTCGTATGCATGTCTCTGAGTGAACAAGATTCTATCTCATATAACTACAAGATACCAATGGCGAAAGTCATGGAGAACATATGATATATATGAAACTTGGCCGTTAGGGCCATCAAGTCAAAAACATACATTCCTTACATTTCCTTCATTTGTCCCACAACATCTACAAAGCCTCTACAGATGCATAGACATAACCAACCTAAAGTCGGGATAAGTCGCCACTTTATACACCATTTACAATACAAAAACAAATGTACACATGTGACTCGGAAAGCCCCAAACCATGATCTGCAGATGACCCGCAACCTACTGTGGAGGTCTACTAGCACTTGTGCCTGCAACAAGTAAGCTAAGTCCCCCAAGGGACGTCAGTACAAAGAATGAACTGAGTATGTAAGGCTGTAAGAAACTGCATGATACATATGTACTTCAATGGAATCAAACTAGTGAGTAATCAATGTGGATAAATCACTGTTCTGTATATGTGGAACCATGTACATTGCTTTCGTTATGGTAAGTCCCCCAAGTTATTTCATTCATTTATATCATTATCATTCATATAATATCATTCATATAACTTCATTCAAGTGATATACTTTCCACCTTCTTCGCATTAAGAAATTGTAAAGCATATGATAAACAAGTGACCAGCTGATTAGTAGTAAAAGAGGATAACCAATGCTAGGTATCTTGACCCTTTGGATGTGGTTCTCATACATACACAAATTGGGATTGACCCATACTAGGCTTTTCAGTCGCCCCTGGGATGCTACTCATGATATTGGGATTGACCCGCGGTAGGCTTTTCTGTTGCCTCTGGGATACCACCCATGATATTGGGATGGACCCGTGCTAGGTATTCTAACCCCTGGGATACCACCCATGATATTAGGATTGACCCAAGCTAGGTGTTTCTTCCAGCCCTGGGATGCCACCCAAGAATAAATAGATTCTCTTTACATCATTACTTTCTTTGAGATAGTTCTTTTAGTAGTTATAACATTATGAGAGATTTGGAACTTTAGTCAATGAATAAGAGACATGTGAATCACAATTGGTCAATGAATAAGAAACATGTGAATAACAATATATGTCAACCTGAGTTGGGACACTTTAGAACGTTTCGAAATGGAACAAGTACAATGACAATGTGAACAATATATGCTGCAGAAGGATACGGAAAGAGTAACCTTACATACCTTAGCTTCCCAATATGAATACACAGTCCTATATCTGAATACAATAATCCAGCTCCTTCCTTACATTTTACTCCACAACACAAGTATATAACGGAGCTCACGTTAATAACTAACTACCTTACAAGTGTACAAGACGACAATGAGCTACATGACTGCCATATAACGTCATTTCACCCTTTACAATACAATTCACTGCATTACCATACCAACAACACCACAACATTCCACACATTGACCAAGACATCATAAACCAATAGCATTTCACACCAAGTTTATCCTTTACACTTCCTCATTAACACTACGTCACAATTACTCCATCAAGTCACCTCAATACCTTTCATAATAACACATTAACAACAATACAAAAATGATATAGTCCAACATGCCTCTGAACAACTCCTTAAAGTCATTAAAAAGGTATCATAAGTTGATAATTGCATCCAAGAAGGGTATAGAGGCCTTGGGGGGTCAAAGAGAAGCAAAAACATACAAAACGAAGTTCTGGGCTGTCCTGCGAAACCACATGCACCCGCAAGTGGTTCAGGTGAGGACGCAGGTGACCCCTGGTCCCGTCCAGGGCCACCTCCATTGGCATCTGCGCCCGCAGGTGCCCTGTCTGCGAGGGCGGGTGCCCATTTCAGTATACAAGGGTCATTTTAGGGTCCTTTTTTTTTTGTAATAAATGGTAGATGACCATAATCAATATTCTCTTTTCATATTTTAGGTCACTTGGATGCCAAAGAACAATCATGGTTTCACAACACACATGATCATCACCAAACCTTTTAATACGTCACCAATTCCATGCACAATTTCACAACAACAAGTCCAAATGGTATACACAAAGAGAAAACAAGTTAGGGACATAACCACATCATACATGTTGATATTTAATCCATCAAATTCATTTCCTTCAAGACCACAAGTCCACTTTCACGTTTATAAGGCAAAACCCTTTACCGATTAAGCAAAAGTAGACTGTTTTACACATAGTGAACTGTCCAACACTTTGCCAACATAACCAACATGATTTACACACAATATTAAGCATATAATATACTGAACCATGAGAGTAAACACTTACCAAAGCTTTCAAGAGGATGAGCTTATCCAAGGGAGTGATGGCTTAGGGTTTGTGATAAGTGTGACATGTCTTGGATAATTCTAGAAATGGTATGAGAGTTGTAATGAATAAAAATCTGAGTTTTGTGCCTTTATACAGTCCATTAAGTCATCCTTAGCCAAACATGAAATGCGTTTTACTTGGTCAATGGTAGAATGAATCTTTTCTCCATTTGGCTCATGTCTTTTGCTCCATTTTTGGGCTGCAAATAGGCCCAATGGCACAAGATTAATTCAGCCCACCAAATTTAAGGTGTAATACCCCAACAATCTCATGTTTAAATAATTCCATAAATATTACGGTAATCAACTAGGTTCAGAAATGTACGGGGTGTTACAGGTAGTGACTTGAAATGTGAACTAGTGACTTAGAAAATAGTTAAGTGTAGTCACTTGAAAATGTGTACTAATAACTTGAAAATGATTAAGTGTAGTCACTTGAAAATGTGAACTAGAAACTTGAAAATGGTTAAGTGTAGTCACTTGAAAATGTGAACTAGTAACTTGAAAATGGTTAATGTTGTCACTTGAAAATGTGAATTTGTAACTTTAAAATGGTTAAGTGCATTGACTTGAAATGTGAACTAGTGACTTAAAAATGGTTAAGTGTAGTGACTTGAAATGTAAATTAGTTACTTGAAAATGTTTAAGGGTAGTTACTTGAATATGGTTAAGTGTAGTTATTTGAAATCTGTTTTTATATAATAGGAGAGGCAAAAATGTCACATGTCAGCACCACAAAAAATCAGTAATTTTTTTTAAAAAAAATCTATTTAGAAAGTCTGTAAAAAAATAAAAAGAAAATAATAAGATAATTTTTAAATTTAAAATTTAATTTGATAATTTCTCAATTAACCGTGATAAAAGTTGGGTTTAGTGGTAGAATTCCGCAACTTTCAGATAATAGTTCTCAGACTCCCCAAAGTGGAAGCAAATCTCCATCTCCGTGAAGAAATCCAAAGCAAATCTTCTTCTCTGTGTAGAAATCAATCCATGTAAGTTGAATTTATAATCCATTTTTAGTAAGATCTTATCTTCTTATTTTATAATGCATGTCAATTTATCCAGTAAGATTTTATGTTCCTTCATTATTTTTGTGCTTCTTCAGACATGGATATAACATCCTACCCAAATTTACTATTACAGATTTATATATTTCTTCAGAAGAGATGAGAATTTACAGGAATTTAAGTTGTAACTGCTATAGATTAACAATTTCTTCACTATTTTTGATAGTCATACTTTTAGGGCAGATGAATTTAAGGCAGAAACAACAACAAACGGGGAATCATAGTAATTGGATAATGAAGAAACAGAGCAGAGTATATGACAATCAAAACAGGGGTAAAATGGTTGGTATGTCTTAACTCTTAATCTATATGACATGGATAAAACAAGTGATTGGCACATCTGACAGTAACAGAACCATTGATGGGATCGAAAGAGATCATTGTTGTGCTGCTTTGATAGTATCGAAAATTTGAAGTATTTGATTTAACTTCTCCATAATATAATTTTTCAAAAAAAATAATTTCTAGATCTTACTTGTAACACCCCGTACCTTCCCAAACCAATGTGAAGACGATGAACAATGGTTACTTAGGTGTTGAGATGCCATGAGTATGTAATTTGTAATGTTAGTGATGAAAAAATTGAAATTTAGCCTTGTACATGTGATTAACCTTGCGTAGGAGGTGTTTTGTGATTTTTGAGGAGAATTTGTGGGGTTAAAAAAGAGGCTAATAGGAACTCTAAACAAAGAATATTAAGGTTAAGAAGTAAGTTAAAGAATAGGATTTGAAGTATCTAACCAAACCCGCGAAGAAAAGTCGAAAAATGAAATTTTCAAAAATGTTAAATCTTGGGCGTACTGGAGGGCGTGCCACACCGATCTGGGATAAAATTTTTAGTCCAGAGGCATCAAGCTGGCTCGCCCAAGGGCGTTCCATGCTGGTTTTGCCACTTTTTCAAAGTTGGAAATTTTCTTAAGTCCCAAGGGTACCCGGGGGCTTATTGAGACGATTTTGGCCACATTTATTCTACAACCACGAGTATATACATGAAATGAGTGAAGTATTACATTGGTATGATAAAATTACTCGAGAACAAATTTGGCATCAAAATGACAATTTTGCCCTTATGGTCAAAATAAGCCATACGTGGCTAGAATTGCTTTTTTTTTTTTGGAATTAAGGCTACGAGTATGAATTGCGTGAGTGGAAATATTGTTGTAACACATATATTATGGATTACACATTGATGTGAGTGAGTTAAGATGACATGGGTTATTGGGCCTAATTTGAGACCAAATAAGCAAAACATGCATGGCCCAATGGGTCAAAAAGACCCATTCTTCCATTGACTAAATACATACACACATAATATTGGATAATCATGGACTCAAGACCTATATAAAGGTGGAAAAATAAGATTTTTATCTCATTAGACACACATCACATTTCTCTCATTTTCTAGAGTTTTCAAGATAACTCTTTTGGTGACTCTTCAAACCCTAAGGCATCTTTGGACAAGATCATCATTTGGTAAGTCTTGGTAAGTGTATATTCTTATGATTTAATATATTATATGCATGAGAGACTGTTTAAATCATGTTGGTTATGCTTGAAAGTGTTGGATATGGCACTTGGGGTTTTTGCAAAAAGATGTGCATCCTTGTGAATTAAACTTGAATTATGACTTGTGGTCTGGATGAAAAAGCATGGTATGAATAAAATAACAACATGTATGGTGTTATTATGGTCCTAAACTTGTTATTTGTCGATAAGTGGAAATCATGGGAGTTTGGCCGATTTGTTGTTGTGAGGTGTATTGAAGTAAATTGATGGAATAATTGTGAGGTGGTGGTGGTGGAGAAGTGTAAAATATGAACTTGGTGTGACATGCTATTGGTTATCATGTGTTGGTCAATGTATGGAATATTGTGGGATTATTGGTATGATGATTTCATAAATGGTATTGTCAAGGGGGAAATGACATGTTAAAGCTAAATATGTGACTTATTGTTGTTGTATGTCATTGGAAGGTAATGGGTGGTTAATGTTGGTTTCGTTATGAACTTTTGTTGTAGAGCAAAACACAAGGACGGATCGGGACTATTGTATACATGTCTAAGATTGTGTATTCGTATTAAGAATACAAGGTATGTAAGGTTCCTTTTTTCATATCCTTCTGCAACATCTTGTTCACATTGACATTGGACTTGTTTCAATTTCGAGAGGCTTAAAGTATATCAATTCAGGTTGTCGTATATTGTGATTCATACGTGTCCTATTCTTAGATGAACGATGATTCACTTATCTCTTAGTCGTTGATGGAAGTTTCAAAGATGTCATAACGTTGTAAATTCTAAGCGAACTATCTCAACGAGAGTAATGAGGTAAAGAGAGCTTGTTTAGTTTGAATAGCATTATTCCAAACATGACTTGTCCCAAAGTCCTATAGTATGATGATTATCCTTGTGCCAATTGTTCATAAGTAAGAGTACCAATCTCATAAGAGTAATAAAAGAGGTGATGTGCAAGTTAGTATAATTATTCCACATGAGTGAAGATGTCAATAGTGTGAGCTTTAGTGTTATGATCTTTAACGTGTCATTCTCATAACTAAGTAGAGGGTCTAAGATTGTAAAGAGGTAATGCGCATGGTTGTTATATGTTTCATTGAGTATGGATCACATTCTAGAGAGTACAAGTTCAATATGGAATAATCCCAATATTGTGATATGTCATTTATTATAGCCCACCCAAGGTGGAGGTCCGGTATAATATACTTACTTATGTAAGATCTCATAAGAATAGTGAAGGAGGTAAAATGCAAGCTAATATATCTATCCCTCACAAATTAAGGTGTTAATCTCATATAGTGTAAGAGTGAGGTAAAGCGTATTTGTGTGTTTCAAAAAGTGTCATGATCCTTAATGTACCAATCTCTCATAAGTTAATATATCAATTTCTCCCACCATATAGTGGATGTATGTTCTCCCACCATAGAGTGGATGTATGTTCTCCCACCATAGAGTGGATGTATGTTCTCCCGCCTTGAGAGTGGATGTATGTCACCCCACCATGAGAGTGGATGCATGTTCTCCGACCATAGAGTGGATGTATGTTACCCCACCATGAGTGTGGATGTATGTCTCCCCACCATGAGAGTGGATGTATGTTGACCCCCCATGAGAGTGGATGTATGTCGCCCCACCATGAGAGTGGATGTATGTTGCCCCACCAATAGAGTGGATGTAGGTTAAAAACCACCAATAGAGTGGATGTACGATAATAGAATAGATGTATTTTATATTATTACCCCCGCCACTAGAATGGATGTATGTGGATGAGTGTTACTCTTTCTAACCAAGTAGATGAACACTAGTGGTAATGAACCTAGAAGCAAGAAAGAATCTCTTGTATATAGAAGAAGCTATTAGAGGCAAGTTTCTTGAGTGAAGGTAATTTTCCCTTGAAGGAAAGTAATTATAAATGATATTATCTAAAATGATGGCTTATCCCCATTGAATATTCTCTCATATTTTATTCTATTGACATTCTCATGTATGATGCTATTTATTATGAGCCTTACATACTCAGTACATTCTTCGTACTGACCCCCCTCGGGGGACTTACCTTACATGTTGCAAGTGCAGGCACTAGTAGATTTGTAAATAGATAGTAAGTTGACAGTTAGTTGGTGAGCCCCAGTTGCTTCGGGACTTATCACAGTTGTACAGTTGTTTGATGTTGTAAAGATAAAGCGGGGACTTGTCCCGACTTTTAGATGGTCTTGTAAATGCATCGGTTAGAGGCTTTTGTAGACGTATGTGGGTTATGAATGTAAGAGATAAATGTCCATTTTGACGTGATGGCCCCAACGGCCAAAATTTCCTAAATCTATATATAACATATGTTTCCATGTTCATGTTTTCCGCATAGTTGTATAAGGTTTAATATGATTCATATGATGATATGCGTACGATGGCTCATGAGCAAAGATTGATTCTCTCGGGCCATATCGGCTTCGGGTGCCAGTCCGGCCCGAATGGGATTTTGGGTCGTGACATTACTTCACTCTCACAATTTTAGAAAATTACATGTTTTGGGTGAAAATTTTAGGAAAATAAGTTTTACTGGAAATGATAACTTTCTTTCTTATTATTGTTTGGATTCTCTCTTTCCACTTTGCTATACTCTAATGTGCCTTTTACCTCCATTTCAAATTTAAAGGGAGCTTTTTTTTTTTTTTTTTTTTGTATATGTACCCGTCGCCTAGATTAATTTTGATCTTTCTACAGGTCCAACATAGATGTGACATGTAATTCATCTTCATTTGCTTGATTGCACAAGAAAAGGCAATCAACTTTTTCCTTCGGGAAATTAAGTTGTATAATGTATTTGGAGTGCATTGTTGTGTTTTACTCATATTCTTTATAGTTTGGAAAGTTCATGCTTGAATTATATGGTTATATGTGAATATGCAGCTAAGATTAACTCCTTTTTTGGGATGTGATGTAAAAAAATAAGGTGTGTATTGAATTATCATTAAAGATACAAATTCAGGAGAAGAAGATGGAATCTTTATGTTTGACTTTTTTTTGTTTTTTTGTTTTCCTGTGTGGATCCATTGAATGTTAATCACATTTATTTGCAGATTAAGAGTTTCACTTGCTATTATCTATCCAAGTTTTCTGTTCGAGTCATAAAAAGTTCTTATGGACTGGAGAGGCAGATATGTCTAGAAAAGATCTGCCGGAGATCTTAATGTTCTGTATATGGTCCAATGAATTAAAGTTGCTATTTCAAAAATGCTATGAAAACTGTATAAGGATCCATAATTTGAGGAAGCGACTGAAGGAAAGCAACTATGCAAGCCAAGGTCTGCCGGAGATCTTAATGTTCTGCATATGATCCAATGAATTAACGTTGCTATTTCAAAAATGCTATGAAACCTGTATAAGAAGCTGAGAGCAGGATCTATAATTTGAGGATGCGACTGAAGGGAAGCAACTGGGATAGGCTGCTAATCTTTTTAGTAGCCTGACCCTGGGAAAGAGACTGTAATCACCGCCGAGAATAAACATGTTGTGTCGGTGATAAGAATCCTCTGAGGTTAGTTGAACAAACTGACAGTGGGCAGAAAATGCTGAGCAAAGCTGCTGGCCTGAAGAGTGAGGCTAATCCGTAATATTAATTGCAGACATCTCCATCATCATTCTCCCCTAGGGATGATTATTGGTGCAATGGAGGCATAACTATATAAAAGGTAGAGTAGTATGGGATGTACACCTACCACATGTATCATGGGTGGTACAGAAAATTCCCAAGGCAAAGAAAACACTTCATTGTTCATTTGTTGTTCGAATGCTAATACTCTACTACATTATGGACAAAGGTGTTGATTTGGCAAGGGCTAAGGAAAGACCTATGTGTTGGAAAGGTGAAGAGGTATGATCACAGTTACATGGAAGAGGCAACTGTGATATAGCTGCTATCATAAAAAAAAATTGACATGCAATGTGTATATGCTATGGTTAGAAATGAATAGAAGAATGTTTCAAAAGCACAAGTCAAACGCAGGGTGTACATTGAATCTTATAATTCATAGGATCCATTTTGGGGGTTACAAAGGTTAATAGCTTCTCCAGCAGATTCCATAGCCTAACTAATAGCAATTTTAGTAGTTACCTAAAATAAAACAATTGCTCCAACTTTATTTCTATCAATGCCTTCATAACTTTTTGTTTTTATGAAATTTTCATATGCAATAAGCGTGAATTTTTTTTTCCCTTTTAGTAATATCATAGCAAATATTATATAGTTTTAATTTGTAATCAAAATAGTAATAGTTTGTTCTTTAACTCACTAATGCTTTCCTAATGTTCCTCAGGCAGTGCAACAATCAGGGATGAAAAACAAACTCTTTCAACTTGATAGAGCACTCTTTGTATTCAAGATTCTCCTCTTCAAAATATTAGGTTTCTGTAATGACTCCTTTCACTAAATCCTTGCAGGGATCCAGCTACCATTCAAGCTGATTCAATTGTTTCAATTTCAGTTTTTGAACTATCATCAACTTGAATAAATGATGCTACATATTCAAAAATAAAAATTATGGTGAGTACTACTGTATACTAAAGACTTGAAAATTGATAAGGTAGTTACTTGAAAATATTAACTAATGACTTGAAAATGGTTAATTATGGTTACTTGAAATGTGTACTAATGACTTGAAAATGGGTAAAGTAGTGACTTGAAATGAGAATTAGTGACTTGAAAATGGTTAAGTGTTGTGACTCGATATGTGAATTATTGACTTGAAAATGATTAAGTGTAGTTACTTGAAATATGAATTAATTACTTTAAAATTGTTAAGGGTTGTGACTTGAAATGTGAATTAGTGAAGTGAAAATGGTTAAGTGTAGTGAATTTGAAATGTGAATTAGTTACTTAAAAATGATTAACTCACTAATTTGAAATGTGTACTAATGACTTAAAAATAATTAAGTGTAGTGACTTGAAATGTGAATTAGTAACTTAAAAATGATTAAGTGTAGTTACTTGAAATTATAATTACTTACTAGAAAATTGTTAAGGGTAGTGACTTGAAATGTGAACTAGTGACTTAGAAAATGATTAAGTGTAATCACTTGAAAATGTGTAAGGTAGTGACATGAAAATGTAAACTAATGACCTGAAAATGGTTAAGTGTAGTTAATTGAAATGTGTACTATTGACTTGAAAAAGGTTAAAGTAGAGACTTGAAATGAGAATTAGTGACTCGAAAACAATTAAGCATAGTGACTTGAAATGCGATTAGTGACTTGAAAATAATTAACTGTAGTTTCTTGAAATGTGAATTAGTTACATGAAAATTATTAAGGGTAATGACTTGAAATGTGCATTAGTGACTTGAAAATGGAGAATTGTTGTCATTTGAAATGTGTACTAATGACTTAAAAATGATTTAAGAGTAATGACTTGAAATGTGAATTAGTGACTTGAAAATGGTTAAGTGTAGTCACTTGAAAATTTGAACTAGAAACTTGAAAATGATTAAGTGTAGTTACTTGAAATATGAATTAGTGACTTGAAAATTATTAAGGGTAATGACTCGAAATGTGAATTAGTGACTTGAAAATGGAGAAGTGTTTTCATTTGAAATGTGTACTAATGACTTAAAAATGATTTAAGAGTAATGACTTGAAATGTGAATTAGTGACTAGAAAATGGTTAAGTGTAGTCACTTGAAAATTTGAACTAGAAACTTGAAAATGATTAAGTGTAGTTACTTGAAATATGAATTAGTGACTTGAAAATTGTTAAGTGTAGTTATTTGAAATGTGTACTAATGTCTTGAAAATGATTTAAGTGTAGTTACTTGAAATGTGAATTCATGACTTGAAAATGATTAAGTGTAGTTACCTAAAATGTGAATTAGTTACTTGAAAATGCTTATGGGTAGTGACTTGAAATGTGAACTAGTGACTTAGAAAATAGTTAAGTGTGGTTACTTGAAAATGTGAACTAAAAACATGAAAATGGTTAAGTGTAGTCACTTGAAAATCTGAACTAATAACTTCAAAATAGTTAATGTTGTCACTTGAAAATGTGAATTTGTATCTTTAAAAAGGTTAAGTGCATTGATTTAAAATGTGAACTAGTGGCTTAAAAATGGTGAAGTGTAGTGACTTGAAATGTGAATTAGTTACTTGAAAATGGTTAAGGGTAGTGACTTGAATATGGTTCAGTGTTGTTATTTGAAATGTCTACTAACAACTTGAAAATTGATAAGGTAGTGACTTGATAATATAAACTAATGACTTGAAAAAGGTTAATGATGGTTACTTGAAATGTGTACTAATGACTTTAAAATGGTTATTGTAGTGACTTTAAATGAGAATTAGTGACTTGAAAATGGTTAAGCATAGTGACTTGACATACGAATTAGTGACTTGAAAATAATTAAGTGTAGTTACTTGAAATATGAATTAGTTACTTGAAAATTATTAAGGGTAGTAACTTGCATTGTGAATTAGTGACGTGAAAATGGTTAAGTTTAGTTATTTGAAATGTGTAATAATGACTTAAAATTAATTAAGTTAGTCACTAGAAATGTGAATTAGTGACTTAAAAAATGATTAAGTGTAGTTACTTGAAATGTGAATTACTTACTAGAAAATTCTTAAGGGTAGTAACTTGAAATATGAACTAGTGACTTAGAAAATGGTTAAGTGTAATCACTTGAAAATATGTAAGATAGTGACATGAAAATGTAAACTAATGACTTGAAAATGCTTAAGTGTAGTTAATTGAAATGAGTACTAATGACTTAAAAATGATTAAGAGTAGTGACTTGAAATGAGAATTAGTGACTTGAAAATTGTTAAGTGTAGTTATTTGAAATGTAAACTAATAACTTGCAAATGATTAAGTGTAGTGACTTGCAATGTGAATTAGTGACTTGAAAATGATCAAGTGTAGTTGCCTGAAATGTGAATTAGTTACTTGAATATGGTTATGGCTAGTGACTTGAAATATGAACTAGTGACTTAGAAAATAGTTAAGTGGAGTCACTTGAAAATGTGTACTAATAACTTGAAAATGGTTAAGTGCATGTAGTCACTTAAAAATGTTAACTAGAAACTTGAAAATGGTTAAGTGTAGTCACTTGAAAATGTGAACTAGTTACTTGAAAATGGTTAATGTTGTCGCTTGAAAATGTGAATTTGAAACTTTAAAATGGTTAAGTGCATTGACGTGAAATAAGAACTAGTGACTTAAAAATGGTTAAGTGTAGTGACTTGAAATGTGAATTGGTTAGTTGAAAATGGTTAAGGGTAATGACTTGAATATGGTTAAGCGTAGTTATTTAAAATGTGTATTAATGACTTGAAAATTGATAAGGTAGTTACTTGAAAATATAAACTAATGACTTGAAAATAGTTAAGTATGAATACTTAAAATGTGTACTAATGACTTGAAAATGGTTAAGGTAGTAACTTGAACAGAGAATTAGTGACGTGAAAATGGTTAAGTGATGTGACTCGAAACGTGAATTAGTGACTTGAAAACGATTAAGTGTAGTTACTTGAAATATGAATTAGTTACTTGAAAATGGTTAAGGGTAGTGACTTGAAATGTGAATTAGTGACGTATTGACTTGAAAATCTGAACTAGTAACTTGAAAATGGTTAAGGTAGTCACTTGAAAATGTGAATTTGTAACTTGAAAATGGTTAAGGTAGTCACTTGAAAATGTGAATTTGTAACTTGAAAATGGTTAAGTGCGTTGACTTGAAATGTTAACTAGTGAATTGAAAATGGTTAAGTGTAGTGACTTGAAATGTGAACTAGTGACTTACAAAATAGTTTAAGTGTAGTCACTTAAAAATGTGTACTAATAACTTAAAAATGGTTAAGTGTAGTCACATGAAAAGGTGAACTAGTAACTTGAAAATGGTTAATGTTGTCACTTGATAATGTAAATTTGTAACTTTAAAATGGTTAAGTGCGTTGACTAGAAATGTGAACTAGTGACTTAAAAATTGTTTAAGTGTAGTGGCTTGAAATGTGAATTAATTACTTGAAAATGGTTAAGGGTAGTGACTTAAATATGGCTAAGTGTTGTTATTGAAAATGTGTACTAATGACTTGAAAATTGAAAAGGTAGTGACTTGAAAATGTAAACTAATGAATTGAAAATTATTAAGTATGGTTACTTGAAATGTGTTCTACTGACTTGAAAATGATTAAGGTAGTAACTTGAAATGAGTTTTAGTGACTTGAAAATGGTTAAGCGTTGTGACTCGAAATATGAATTAGTTACTTGGAAATGATTAAGTGTAGTTATTTGAAATATGAATTACTTACTTGAAAATGATTAAGTGTAGTTACCTGAAATGTGAATTAGTTACTTTAAAATGATTATGGGTGGTGACTTGAAATGTGAACTAATGACTTAAAAAATGATTAAGTGTAGTCACTTGAAAATGTGCTCTAATAACTTGAAAATGGTCAAGTCTAGTCACTTAAAAATGTGAACTAGAAACTTGAAATATGGTCAAGCGTTGTCACTTGAAAATGTTAACTAGTAACATGAAAATGGTTAATGTTGTCACTTGAAAATGTTAATTTGTAACTTTAAAATGGTTAAGTGCATTAACTTGAAATATGAACTACTGACTTAAAAATGGTTAAGTGTAGTGACTTGAAATGTGAATTAGTTACTTGAAAAAGGTTAAGGGCAGTGACTTGAATATGGTTAACTGTAGTTATTTGAAATGTGTACTAATGACTTTAAAATTGATAAAGTAGTAACTGGAAAATATAAATTAATGACTTGAAAATGATTAAGTATGGTTACTTGAAATGTGTACTAATGACTTGAAAATGGTTAAGGTAGTGACTTGAAATGAGAATTAGTGACTTGAAAATAGTTAAGGTAGTGACTTGAAATGAGAATTAGTGACTTGAAAATGGTTAAGTGTTGTGACTTGAAATGTGAATTAGTGAATTGAAAATGATTAAGTGTAGTTACTTGAAATATGAATTAGTTACTTGAAAATGGTTAGGGGTAGTGACTTGAAATGTGGATTTGTGACGTGAAAATGGTTAAGTTTAGTTATTTGAAATATGTATTAATGACTTGAAAATAGTTAAGCATAGTTACTTGAAATGTGAATTAGTGACTTGAAAATGATTAAGTTTAGGTACTTGAAAAGTGCATTAGTTATTAGAAAATGGTTATGGGTAGTTACGATAAGATAGTGACATGAAAATGTGAACTAATGACCTGAAAATGGTTAAGTGTACTTAATTGAAATGTGTACTAATGACTTGAAAATGGTTAAAGTCGTGACTTGAAATGAGAATTAGTGAGTTGAAAATAGTTAAGTAGAGTTACTTGAAATGTAAATTAAGGAATTGAAAATGATTAAGTGTAGTTACTTGATAAGTGCATTAGTTACTTGAAAATGGTTATGGGTAGTTACTTGAAATGTGTATTTGTGAATTGAAAATGATTATGTGTAGTTACTTGACATGTGCATTAGTTACTTGAGAATGGTCAAGAGTAGTGAATTAAAATGTAAATTAGTGACTTGAAAATGGTTAAGTGTAGTTATTTGAAATGTGCACTAATGACTTAAAAATGGATAAGGTAGTGACTTGAAAATGTAAACTAATGACTTGAAAATGGTTTAGTGTAGTTAATAAAAATGTGTACTAGTGACTTAAAAATGATTAAAGTAATGACTTGAAATGAGAATTAGTGACTTGAAAATGGTTAAGCGTAGTGACTTAAAATGTGAATTAGTGACTTGAAAATGATTAAGGGTAGTGACTTGAAATGTGAATTAGTTACTTGAAATTTGTGAAGGGTAGTGACTTGAAATGTGAATTAGTGACTTGATAATTGTTATGTGTAGTTATTTGGAATGTGTACTAATAACTTGAAAATTATTAAGTATAGTGACTTGCATTGAGAATTAGTGACTTGAAAATAATTAAGTGTAGTTACCTGGAATGTGAATTAGTTACTTGAACATGGTTATGGGTAGTGACTTGAAATTTGAACTAGAGATTTAGAAAATTGTTAAGTCTAGTCACTTTAAAATGTGTACTAATAACTTGAAAATGTTTAAGTGTAGTTACTTAAAAATGTGAACTAGAAACCTGAAAATGGTTAAGTGTAGTCACTTGAAAATGTGAACTAGTAACTTGAAAATGGTTAATGATGTCGCTTGAAAATGTGAATTTGTAACTTTAAAATGGTTAAGTGCATTGACCTGAATTGTGAACTAGTGACTTAAAGAGGGTTAAGTTTAGTGACTTGAAATGTGAATTAGTTACTTGAAAATGGTAAAGGGTAGTGACTTGAATATGGTTAAGTGTAGTTATTTGAAATGTATACTAACGACTTGAAAATTGCTAAGGTGGTGACTTGAAAATATAAACTAATGACTGGAAAATGGTTAAGTATGGTTACTTAAAATGTGTACTAATGACTTGAAAATGGGTAAGTGTAGTTATTTGAAATGTGTACTAATGACTTGAAAATGGATAAGGTAGTGACCTGAAAATGGTTTAGTGTAGTTACTTAAAAATGTGAACTAGAAACCTGAAAATGGTTAAGTGTAGTCACTTGAAAATTTGAACTAGTAACTTGAAAATGGTTAATGATGTCGCTTGAAAATGTGAATTTGTAACTTTAAAATGGTTAAGTGCATTGACCTGAATTGTGAACTAGTGACTTAAAGAGGGTTAAGTTTAGTGACTTGAAATGTGAATTAGTTACTTGAAAATGGTAAAGGGTAGTGACTTGAATATGGTTAAGTGTAGTTATTTGAAATGTATACTAACGACTTGAAAATTGCTAAGGTGGTGACTTGAAAATATAAACTAATGACTGGAAAATGGTTAAGTATGGTTACTTAAAATGTGTACTAATGACTTGAAAATGGGTAAGTGTAGTTATTTGAAATGTGTACTAATGACTTGAAAATGGATAAGGTAGTGACCTGAAAATGGTTTAGTGTAGTTAATTGAAATGTGTACTAATGACTTGAAGCTGGTTAAGTGTAGTGACTTGAAATGTGAACTAGTAACTTGAAAATGGTTAATGATGTCGCTTGAAAATGTGAATTTGTAACTTTAAAATGGTTAAGTGCATTGACCTGAATTGTGAACTAGTGACTTAAAGAGGGTTAAGTTTAGTGACTTGAAATGTGAATTAGTTACTTGAAAATGGTAAAGGGTAGTGACTTGAATATGGTTAAGTGTAGTTATTTGAAATGTATACTAACGACTTGAAAATTGCTAAGGTGGTGACTTGAAAATATAAACTAATGACTGGAAAATGGTTAAGTATGGTTACTTAAAATGTGTACTAATGACTTGAAAATGGGTAAGTGTAGTTATTTGAAATGTGTACTAATGACTTGAAAATGGATAAGGTAGTGACCTAAAAATGGTTTAGTGTAGTTAATTGAAATGTGTACTAATGACTTGAAGCTGGTTAAGTATAGTTACTTGAAATGTGAATTAGTTACTTGAAAATGGTTAAGGGTAGTGACTTGAAATGTGAACTAGTGACTTAGAAAATATCTAAGTGTAGTAACTTTAAAATGTGTACTAATAACTTAAAAATAGTTAAGTGTAGTCACTTGAAAATGTGAACTAGAAACTTGAAAATGGTTAAGTGTAGTCACTTGAAAATGTGAACTAGTAACTTGAAAATGGTTAATGTTGTCACTTGAATTGAGAATTAGTAACTTGAAAATAGTTAAGCATAGTGACTTGAAATGTGAATCAGGGACTTGAAAATGATTTAGTGTAGTTACTTGAAAAGTGCATTAGTTACTTGAAAATGGTTAAGTTTTGTTATTTGAAATGTGTACTGATTACTTAAAAATGGATAAGGTAGTTAATTGAAAATATAATCTAATGACTTGAAAATGGTTAAGTGTATTTATTTGAACTATGAATTAGTTACTTAAAAATAGTTAAGAGTAGTGACTTGAAAATGGCTAAGTGTAGCTATTTGAAATGTGTACTAATGACTTTAAAATGGTTAAGGTAGTGACTTGAATATGTAGACTAATGACTTGAAAATGGTGACATGTAGTTACTTGGAATGTAAACTAATGACTTGAAAATGGTTAAGGTAGTGACTTGAAATGAGAATTACTGACTTGAATACGGTAAACTGTAGTGACTTGAAATGTGAATTAGTGACTTGAAAATGATTAAGTGTAGATACTTGAAATGTGAATTAGTTACATGAAAATGGTTAAGGGTATTGACTTGAAATATAAATTTGTGACTGAAAATGGTTCAGTGTAGTTATATGAAATGTGTACTAATGACTTTAGAATGGTTAAGCGTAGTGACTTGAAATTTGAATTAGTTACTTGAAAATGATTAAGTGTAGTTACTTGAAATGTAAATTAGTTACTTGAAATTAGTTAAGGGTAGTGACTTAAAATGTGAGTTAGTTAATTGAAAATGGTTAAGTGTAGTCACTTTGAAATGAATGCTAATAACTTGAAATGGTTAAGTGTAGTCACTTGAAAATGTGAACTAGAAACTTGCAAATGGTTAAGTGTAGTCAATTGAAAATGTGAACTAGTCACTTGAAATTGGGTAAGGAAGTCACTTGAAAATGTGAATTTGTGACTTGAAAATGGTTAAGTACATTGGCTTGAAATGTGACCTAGTGACTTGAAAATGGTTAAGTGAAGTGACTAGAAATGTGAATTAGTTACTTGAAAATGGATAAGGGTAGTGACTTG